>JANBXA010000741.1:27070000-29662500 GCA_030556225.1 Cricetiscus sungorus | reverse complement strand
AGCCCCACCAGTCTAGAAAAGAAATGGAAAAAAATCCAAATTATGGGAAATATTTTTGTGCCATTGTCAGAGAGATATAGATGAATCCAAATTTTTCAGATTTATTAGCTATTATTTCATCTGTTAAACAAAATATAATAAATTTATTTTCTAGTCCCATAACTATGTGAATTGTATGTAAACTTTATGCAATATGATTCCTACTCCTGGGCATATTTGAGTCTGTTTTACATTCTCATCTCCTGAGAATGTTTGGAGTCCATGACAGAGTTCTGAAAAAGATACGTGCATGGAAATGAGATGAACCCCTTTGGATCTGAATGCTTTCCTTGTTTCCTAAACTTCTCTTCACCTGTAACTTCACCCACGAACACTCCCTCTTTCTGATGTCTTTGGTGTCAGATTCTGAATGTCTAAATAAAAATAATGTTGAGTTAGTGAATGATTTGTGCATTTAAAAAATGTTATTTTATTTTATTTTTTGTAAAATATCCTGATCATTCTGATATGTGCAGGGAAGCATTGTATCGAATAAAAAAAAATCACGTCTGAAAAGACACTAAGCTCACATCTACGGTAACCCTCAGGGGTCTCCAATTCTTTGATTTGGAGCTAGTTTGTTTGCTTATTGATTTTCTCACATAAGTAGGAGATAAAGCTTTTGAGAAAGGAGACTGTCTTAGCTTTGTTCATTTCTTTTCTTATAAGGTAGTATCAGACAATTTATATCTTCTAATGTAATCTAAGCTAATAGATGAAGGGGTGGACACTGTAATGCTATATTAGAGGAAGAGTTATTATGTGCTGTAAGTTTTTCAGTGGTGTGAGTTGGGAGCACATTATTGACTTACATGGGAATTTTCTATGAAAATGCAAGAATGACATAACTTCTCCCTGCGAATACAACCTTTTCATTCTTCCAAATGTGTTGTAGACTATTATTTTGAGGTGTGTGACTTTTGTTTATTCTGATTTTTTTTTTAACTCATTGAAGCTGTGATTCTCTGCTTGTCTAAAACATCTGGTCGTCCTAACAAAGAGCTGTCTGGCCAATAGTCAGGCAGGAGCAAGGATAGGCCGGACTGGCAGGTGGAGAGTATAAATAGAAGGCAAAGAGAGGGAAGAGAACAACAAGAGAACTAGGAGAGGACAGCAGGGGCCAGCCACCCAGCCAGTCACAAAGTAAGAGTAAAGAAATAGAGAAAGAGAAAAGTTCAGAGAGAAAACATAATTGAGACAATTAGTTAAGAGAAGCTGGCAAGAAACAAACCAAACTAAGGCAGAGAATTCATAAGAATAAGCACCCATGTGAGATTTATTTGGGAGTTGGTAGTAATCTCCCCAAAAGAGAAAATACATCTTACTATATAATGACACACCAACAAAGGACTTGCATATTCATCAAGAGCTTGAGAAAGCAGGAAAAAGACAAGCTTCTTTAAGAGGTGCTGATGTTCGCCAGGATCTAGAAACTTAATAGAATCTAGAAACTTAAGCAGGTGAAGTAAGAACCACTTGTGGCAAGGCAAGAATGGGCTTCCTTAGCTAGAAAGGTTTAATGCAGTTCTCAATCACGAAGCCCCGACCTGGCTGCAAGTGCTAGGCTTGGCTTTCCTGACCCCACCAGAGAGTGGTCAGAGTCAGCCTATTATGTGTAACGAGGATCCAGGTGTACATTCTAAAGTTTGCTCACGTGGTCTAAAAAGATGAGAGATCCACAGTAAAAGAGGTCCAGATGGAAAGGCCTCTAAACAGGTTCTAGTGTTTTTTCCAATGTGCTTAGGCTTAAGAAAAGAAAGAAAATTGGTATAGACAGTCATAGAAAGAAAGAAATAGTTTTAAAATAATAACGTCTTTAAAGAGAGTAAAAGTAATGTAAAAGAAAAAAGCCACATAATGATGGGAAATTCCAGGAAGTCTGGATCCTGTATAGCATTACGTTGCTTTTGAATTTTTTGATTGCTGAAAAGCAAAGGGCAGCTGCTAAGAGACCTGAAATTGACAAATGGACTGTAGAAACAAACCAGCCTAGATATTTTAAGAAGGCCTTAACTTTAAAAAAGTAAAAAAAAAATGTATTTGTCAAATGGAAATCAAAAATGCTTTGGAGAAGTAGTTTTGTTTTTGTCTGCAAGGGAAACAAGAGGCTGTGTATTCATTCCAGGGTGATATGGATTTGTTTTGATCAAGGGAGATCACTTGAAACTTGACAGGTGGAATTTTTCAACAAGGACTATATCTGGCCTTTCTAGGACTTGATCATTATCTCAATAATTTTTCAGGGACCCTAAAGATACTTTACCCACATACCGCAGGAAGCTGCATGGTGAAAACTATGCTCACATTCACAAGGGGGGGGCGTGATTGATTTTTGATTATTTTGTGCATCATAGATGTTATAATTTAGGGGACTATAGAAATGTAGGACAAAACACAAGTATTAAGCTTACATATTTTGCATTAGCACGGATTTAGGTATATGGATACAAATTCAAAGTAAATGTTTTAAAAGCTATTATAATGAAATATTTAGGCTAATCAAGAAACACAGGTCAGTATTTAGTCATTTATAATTATCAAATTTGTAGATAGTTTAGGTATGCTTTGCAGATATTACAGAGACATATTTTAGATAGTCTTCAAATCATTCAGAGACCTACAGAATACGGCATTTAAAATGTTTTGTTAACTTAGGGCTTTTCATTACAATGAGATAAATCTGGTCCTGGCAGTACCAATTTACTTCAGAGATGATGAGCATTGAAGCAAATTCCTTATGGAGTTTGCTTTCATTGTGGGAAGTTAGCCACTGAGCAAAGAAACTTTTCTTCCCTATGACTCCTGACAATATTCTGTGCAAACTGAACATGCAGAACCCACAGAAAAATGACTGGTGAAGTTGGCCAAACAAGGCAGAATGGTCCTTCAAGGTTCCTGCCCAAAGAAGAATCTATTACACATTATGCAGGACACAAAGGAAAATGACTGTGAAACTGCCAATGTAGGCAAAGCAATCTTTCACATTTCCTGCTTCATTGAAAAGACTTTCCAGATACTCTAAGCTTGTAGGCTGAAGATGGATTCCCCAATATTGAAAAGGAACCTTCTGTTACTGTCCAGGCAGTCAGATGTCTTCATTGTTTCTAGAGATTTTTGGAAGTAATTTGCAATGCACTTGTTGTTTACTTAAGTAATATATCCTTCTTGTGCCTTTGATGGAGGTGAAACTTTGGATTCATGAGATAGGATAGATAATGCATTATTTTCTCTGAATATGCTAAGTACAAATGGACAAAATATTATAAATTAATTCTTGATAAATTTTTTTATATAGCTTTACTTCATTAAAGTTAAAACTTTCTTTTTATTTAAATAAGAGGGGGCAATGTTGTAGAATATTATTTTAAGGTGTGTGGCTTTTGTTTATGCTGTAATTGTTTAACTCAATGTAGCTGTGATTCTTTGTTTGTCTAAATCACCCGGAGGTCTGAACACCAGAACCACCTTGGTGGGTCCTACCTGACCCACCAAGACAGGTAGGAGCAAGGATAGGCAGGGCTGTCAGGCAGAGTATAAATAGAAGGAGAAATGAGGGAAGAGAGCAAGGAGGAAAACACCAGTGGCCAGCCACCCAGCTACCCAGCCACCAAGCTACCCGGCCAGCCATAGAATAAAATTGAAGGGAAGATATGCAGAAATAGCGGAAGATAAAAGTTCAGAGGCAAAACATAGAATAATTTAAGAGAAGCTGGCAAGAAACAAGCCAAGTTAAAACCGAGCATTCATAACCTAGGCTAAAACTCCCATGTGTGAGTTATTTGGGAGCTGGGTGATGGGCCCCTAAAAAAGGCCAAAAAGCCCAAAGAGCAAAAACTTTGTACTACACAACCATTTTCTCAAGATGATTGTCTTGAAACTCTTCTTTTTTAGAATGATATGGTTTCTAATTATGTCACATTTTTTTCTGATGTTTCCTCTGTCTCTCTTCAAAGATAGCTCCTTTATTGCATATTTTAAATCAAACTCTAAGACATATCTTTTCATTGGCACTCTTTATAATCTGTATAATTTCCACGGGCTTATTTATTTTTTGTGGGGTTGGTATTCTAGATACTTTGGTATATTCAGGTTAATTTAAATTTTCCTTAAAATAGTTTCAATAATCTATTTTAAGTCTTTAAAGTATTCCCCAGATCTGCAGCTACAGCTCATGATTCCTACTCTCTTGTTAATTTATGTTCCCCTGCTCTTTAAGATTTGCCAAACATTTCTCCCTTGGATTCATGTCACTTAAGATCCTTCTTGTTACATAAGCCATTTTTCATGCCTTTTTTCATGCCATTTTGCATGACATAAGCATATAGAAATGTTTCTGAACTGTATTTTGTATTCCAAAGTTTTGTATTCATTTAAGTCAACTTAAACTGCATCCTGGATTCCTCCTTCACATAATCTCTTTTCATTTTCTACTTATCATGCCTTCTAAAGGCATCTAATTTGAAAAATCATACTATATATGATGCAGTTTACATTATATTACTATTAAAAATACATTGATTTCATTTTTAAAAGAACGTTATCTGTCCTCAATATGTGTGCTTTGCCATGTCTTCTTATATCTTGTTTGTCTTTTTCAGTTGTTGAATCTTGGAGGCCTGCTTTTCTGAAGAGGAAACAGAGGGTGAGTGGATCTTAGGAAGAAGTGGGGTGAAGGTTGCAAGAAGGGGTAATGGGAGAGGAAACTGTGAAATATATTGTATGAGATAACCTATTTTCAAAAATAAAATATGCATTCAATATTTTTAGATTATTTATTTATTTGTATGTATGTGTGTCTATGTGAATGTATGCCATGTGTTCTTGTCACGTCAGAGGCCAGACGATGATGTTGGATCCTTTGGATCCAGAGTTACAGGTAGTTATGAGCTGCCTGACATGCATACTGAAAACTGAATGAAGAGCCTTGTCTTTGTTAAGGTGTGTATTGTTATGATAAAACACTATGACGAAGTGCAACTTGAGAAGGAGAGGGTTTATTTCAGCTTTCATGACCCAATCACAGTTCATGATAACAGGAATTCAGGAATGCAATCAAGGCAGGAATAGGGAAGCAAAAAGAGGCCATGAGGGATTGCTGCTTACTGGTTTGCTTCCCATAACTTGTTCAGCCTGCTTATTGTACACCACCCAGGGTGATCCACCCAGGGATGACACAAGTCCCTGTGAGCTGGGCTCTCGCATATCAACAATCAATTAAGACTTTTCTCTACAGGCTATCTTAAAGAAGAATTTTATCAACTAATAGTCCCTTTCCTCAAATATGTCTTTGTGTCAAATGACAAAATGAGACAGCAATCCTCTTTATCAGCAGGAAGAACTTTTAATTGGTGAGCCATCTCTTCAACTCCAGGTTCCATACCTTGATTTCCATTTGTTTTCTTTAGACTCTCTGAAATGTTTATTTCTGACTGAATTGGAATAATTAAATTTTTTTGTAGTTCATGTACTAGATTTATCAGAAACCTTAAGTGAGGGCAATATTTTCATGTAAGAATAACCAAAACTATTAATTAAAACTGGTTTAAACACAATCTATAAATATAACATACTTTCAGTGGGAAAGAATTACAAATATAGCTCATGATTTAAAATTCAAGGAAACTAAAATATGCAAATATTTACATATTTGAATGACCCAAGTACATATTAGTATGTTCCAAAAACCAAAGTCCTAATATTAATCTATTTTTAAAGTAGTATTATAATAAACACTTGGACACCTTTTTAATGGTTTGCTATAATTATGAAATTGTATTATTTTATAATATGCCATTTGTACTTTGAATTGCAAAGACATAGAACCAATGTTCTTTCATGTAGCAAAATCCTTTGAAGTGTACTTAGTTACTTGATAGTTTCTTTTTTCTTTTTTCATTTTGTTTTTTTGAGGCAAGTTTTCTCTGTGTTGCTTTGGAGCCTGTCCTGGAACTATCTCTGTAGACCCTGCTGGCCTTGAGCTCATAGAGATCCGCCTGCCTCTGCCTTACCAGTGCTGGGACTAAAGGCGTGCATGCACCAACAACACTTGGATAATAGTTTTTTAAATACCCAATTTATTAAAACTATCTTAATTAACAGGTACATTTACATATCTACAATATTATAATTTTAAAATATGTCATATTTGAATGATCTCTTACATGAGTATTTAAGTCTCTACTGGTGATTATCAATTCCAGTTGTAAGTGAAAATTTAATGCATTTGCAATAATCCAAAAGATAAAACATATAAAAATATTTTCCACTTTATAGAATGGCCCATAGAGTAAATATCTGTTCACAATATACATTACTGGATCATATCACAAAGAGTTTGAAGGTGTGCATAAAATCAATGTTGTACAGAAACAGGTTTAAAGAATCTTTAGGAATTAATTAAAGTCAGAAGACATCTCTTTTACAATGTACTTTGTATTTTAAGTTCTGCTACAGAATTCTGACAATTAAAATCACATTTTTTCATTTCTTCAAGAAGAGAAAAATGAAGTTATTATCAACATCTCCATCACTGTCCTATGTTCTCCTATATTGCTGGCCTCATTGAAGATGGTAAATATTTTGATGTCTATGTTGACTCGAACACTCACAATTTAGAATTGAAGATAAGAAGGTTTGGTGACCAAATTCAATGCAGCTTGCCTGTTCCATTCTACAAGTTAAAAGCAGTAATCCAGAGAAACCTGTGATTTTGGTGATTTCAATACAGTTAAGGAAGGCACAACAATTTTAAACACCATTGCCTAGAAAAGTTTTGTGTTTTGTAAGACTAAATATGTTTCATTATTATGCCTGTAAGTTTATATTTTACATCTAATAAAATGAAGCCTCTGAATCAATCTTACTGAGGGTATGTAAATAATATACAGTTGTACATACATTTTAACGAGAATGAAATGTAAATATGCCAGATAAGCATTATTTTGAGTGGGTGAGGGAAAATGGCAAACTGCATATGCTCTAATTTTGTCTGTTATTTGGCAGATAAACAAAACATAAATGTATACAGATATCTCTCTTTGCTGAGCAATTTCACTGCAGCCTATAATTGCACGGCTATTAGTGATAAATTCTGATTTACAGCTTAATTGGCCAGAAGTGACTATAGCCTCAAGGTCATTGCAATAAAGATCGCAGAAACTTTAAAGAGGCACATAAGTTAAGAAAGAGCCTGTGTGGTGCAGTGAATGGAGATCTGTTTGAAATATAGTATACAACATGGGCCCATATTGTGCAGTGCTGACTCCATACAGGCAACATAAAAGGTCAATCTGAAGTACTCACAGAGGACCTGCAATAAAATATTTTATATTTAACAACACTATTCTCCTGCTTTTTCCCTACAAGGGAAACCAATAATTACATGACACCAAAAGGGATTAAGAATGGACCAATTAAAGCCTCCAGGAAAGTTAAGCCTTAGAAGAAGTACAGCAGAAATTGAAGAAAATAGAAGGGAGAATTTCAGAAACTAGAGTTGCTAACACTGCTAGAGTTGCATTGAGGGCAGCCAGTTATTTATTCACAAGACAGGGGAAGGCTCAGGATGTACAGGGTGGCACTGAGGATTATAAAAGAGGCAAGGACAGAGACGTTCACAGTGGACCTTAAATGCTCTTTTTTCAAATGTAGATTGAAATCTGTAAAAGACATCTCTGTTTTGACATAAAAACAGAAAGGAGAGTGTTTTTAATTGACCCACTAAGAACTTATTCTCGATTGATAACTAGATAATGTGATTTGAGGTATGATTTGAAGGAAAATAACATGCAAAATTATATAAAGTTTAAAATGAGCCAATTTCTAGAGACAGGAATAAAGTGAGAGGGTATATGCATTTTCAGCTGCCAGTAGTTGAGAAATATCCAGGAAACTAACAAAATTTGCACTATGAATAACTGTTCTGTCACCCGAAAATCTAGCATATTTGCCTCATTAAATGTGGGGAGTGGGTATAAAACTTCCTGAAAACCATGCAATCATCAGTTACTAAATAACAGGCTCTCAAATAGCCAGTTTTTATTGGTTTGATGTAATTTTCATTCTTACAAAGAGTGACAGGAAAATCAAAGCAATATCTTAAATAGAGATAAAACTTGGAGTCAGTGAGTGTAGGACCAAAGGTACATTTAAATAAAGTAGTCATTGGCAAGAATAGGTGATAGAAAGTCCCCGGGAAATGAGATTCTCACTCTGTGCACATACACAGACCACAGAAGAAAAGTCACAGAAAAAGAGGAAAAAATATGTCAGATAAAGTATCTGGAAAGCAGTGTTTGGTTACTTTTATGACTTGAATTGACTTGCTTTGTGTATAGACTTTTTCCCCTTGAGATTTCAATAAGTCTATGGTATTAGGAATTTAAAAGAGATTATTCTTAGATTTGTGTTTTCCCCTTCTGTTGCTCTTTTTCATCATAAGCACTAGCTGTTAGGGGCTCAAGAGAGCCACAGAATCCCATTGTAAGTAAATCTAGAGGCCTGTTGCAGACACTTACTTGCAAGACACACATGCAACAAAAGGCAGTTACCTCTGCACAGACATCACTGGAACTAGAAACCTGGACACTGCTATTATTTTGGAGAGCTGGGGAAGCCTTCATAGGTCTTTATAACAATCGAACATCAGAGTTTTAGGAATAAAACAAGCCAGAAAGGAAACTGTTAAGAAATAGAGGTAAACCTTATCAAGGAAAAGGAAGAAGATGGATAAATGAATCTCCCAACACACATTTCAGAAACAAAGCAATCATGACTAAGTAGTTGGATTAAATACTAAAACTAGAGCAGATAATAAGCCTATTTGTGCCAGGCATATGAAAATTTTGTAATGCCAGCCTGGTTCAGAGATGAGAATGGATGGTGATGATAAAGAAGTGTATGGTTTTCAAATAGATCCTGTTTCCTGACACCCATATGAATTTGGGTGCCATTTTCCTTTCTCAGAAATTGAATAGAGGCTCATATGCTGAGTTAACTCCTAATAGTTGCATTCAAATGAAGGCCCTATGATGCACCAGCTGTGTGACTGGCACTTAATCTCTTCGAGAATTATTTCCTCCCCTATTCCATGGAGTTCATAATATCTAGGCATTTAGAGTATTTTAGGATATTTTATTATTCAAAAATTCTGTGAGTTAAAAAAATACACTCTTCTCATATTTAGTGATCATATCTACCTTCTTTCTCCACAATTTAAGCTTTCCCATTTTCAGGAGGCTGTGGTTGCAGTGACAAGGGTGCTACTGTATCTTAAGTATATTATATGTGGCTTTCAAGGCTCTATGTATGAAAAATTGAATCATCAATGTGGCAGTACTAGGAGTAGTGGAGCTTCTTGGGTCATTGTGGGCAGTTTCCTCGGAAGGGAAAACTGTAGAATTTTCTGAAGAACTGGTATACAAACAAGAAACCTGCATTCCCCCCTGTGACTATGACCATTTTCTCTGAGAGAAATCGACTCGTACATGCTGGGAGCCCATACAGCAAGTTGAATAATGAGTGAGCTATTCTGACCTGGTAAAAAAGAGAACAGAACTTCTACATTTGGAAACGAGGCAATAAAAGCAGTAGTACAGGGTTAATGTTGATGATTTAAAATGACTAGGAAGATATCATTCAGTAAAAAGATTGGATAATGCTTTCGTAAGGACATTAGGTAAGGATTGTTTTGCAGGTTACAGTGATCCTTAAGAAAATGACTGAAACAGATGTTGGACTGGTGTTAGTACCCAAATTCCATTAAGTTTTTATTTTTCTTTTCTTGCTCTCAAAGCACTCAAACGTAGACCTTAGCACAGAGCAGCGAAGGATGAAATGGTTTCCCTTCTGGACATTTAAGAAGTGTATGGAACCTGATCTTTTCAGGAATGGATGCTTTGCAGAGAATATACCTCAGTGTTGTATCCATTTGGCAATGCAGAGTTTGCCATATTTTGGTGGGAGGAAAGAAGAGTGGCTCCACTCTGCTTCTGTGATAGTTGGCAATATTATCTGCATTATGGAGATGAGACTTTTCATGGTATATCTCAAAAGATAGAGCAAAAGACAGAAAGGATGAAAAAGAGAAGCTGCCAACATATCCCAGCCAGTTAGGACACTTGCTACTGAGCTTGACTACCTGAATTTGATACCTGGGATCCAGATAATGGTAGAAGAGAAGCAGATCTCGTAACTTTCCCTCTGATTTCCATGAACACTTTGCAATATGCATCTGCCTGATTACATGAGCACACAGATGCTTAAATAAATGAATTAAGAAATAATGAAAATGAAATTGGGAGCATCAAGATGGCTGAGCAAGTGAAGGTGCTTGCCATGCAGGTGTGGTAATCTAAATTTGATCAGAATCCACGTAATGGTGGAAGGAAAGAATCAATTCCACATGATTGTGTCTTCTGACTTCCACATGCCTCCCCTGCTGTGGCATTCACACCTCCTGTATACATCGTGTGCACTCACTTGTGAATACATGTATGATTACTAGAAATCAAAAAGAAAGAACAGGTAAAAGAGAATGAGGATAGAAGAGTGAAGGAAAAAATTCTTACAAATGATAATATTTTAACAGCTCAAGGAATAATTTTGAGTGCTTTCTGAGATTCAATTTTTTGAAAAGAAAAAGTGCTGATATGAACTGAATTCTATAAGACCTTGATAAGATATAAGTTGTATGTTCATGATCTCTGTTACTAACAGCAAAGCTTACAAAATGTGTCATAGCAGGGAATTAATATGCAGAGGAAACCTAATTATAAAGCAAGCAGTTTCCACTTAGTTTTTTTAAAAGATGACTGAGCTTACAAAGGTGAGGGAGTTGTTGCTTGTCTGTAAAAGTAATTCCTAATAGGTACCCAGGTCAATCTCAGTTAAGCACTTTCATTTAGCTCTAGGGGAATTATTGTGGTCAATGAATGTACTAATTCTTGAGATGTGTTTAAAGGGCATTTACTTTAAGAGATTGGGAATTTAAAAGTTGGTTTTAATTTTTCAATGAAATTTTAGAATTTCACTTGGGACTTGGAGTTGAGGATAGGAATTAGCCTTCTGTTTTGAATGTTCAAAGTTGCCCAATTCTTCACTTCCTGTCCCAGAAAATCTTCATGGTATATTACTCAAGGTTGCTCATTTATCTTCTTTAAACAAATGCGGCTACTCTGGGTTAGAGAAATTGCTCAGTGGTTAGAAGCCATTACTGGTCTTGCAAGAGGTGGAATTTCGGCTCACTACCAACATGGCGCCTCACAAACATCCATAGTTCCAGATCCAGTGGAAACAACATAGTGTTCTGTCTTCAAAGGCTTCCTGCATACACATGGTGCATATCCATATACTCAGTCATACATATGTACGTAATATAGAATAATAAATATTAAAAGGATGGAACAATTTAATACAAAATGAATAAGTCATCTCAGGAATTAGTACTTTTTGGGTATTTCTGTTGTAAATTACATCTATTTTAGGTGGCAAATTCAAGGTTAACAAAATAAAGCTCACACCACCTGAAATCTCATCAAATAAAACACAATAAAATAAATCCAAATATTGTTGTAAATGGTTTCTTCTTGTTACCAAATAATTAATACTTCATTTTGGCATAGACTTGCATAGTCATTAAGTCAATGCAATAAAGAAAATGAGTAATTTGTTTTATATTATATATTCTTTTCACAAAATTTTGGATTACATCATAATATTTCATATATTTGTACCAGTTGGGGAACTTTTCTGATCAGAAACATGAAATCAACATTACATGGGTGTTTTTTGAATGTATAAAGAGAAACCTGGATTTGAAGTTTGCTCTCTCCTCATCCTCAACCCTGCTGGGCCCCTGGCTTGAAGTCAGTGTTTGGCCAGCTCAGGTCCAACATGCCTGTTGAACCCTAATTGCGGGGTCCAGATGGGCCGGTGGGAGAGGCCTGCGACACAAACACCTAAACCAGGAGATGCAACAAGCAAGAGATGTTTATTGAACGAGTGCACTCAGGTGACAGCAATCTCGGGGAAAGTTGCACACCCTCCCAAAGGGTTCAGGCTCCTTTTTATAGAGACAAACTACAAATCATCATACATGCATGGGGTACAAGGTGATTAATTACAAAGTATGATCTCTTGTTTGAGAGATCACCCAGGTATGACCTGTTCTTATTTAAAGGATAAACCATAGATTGACTTGGAAAGTCCCAAGACTGTCTGTTGGCCAGGAGTGACCCAAACAGTGCTGGTCATCTGGAATCATTTGTTCCAGGGTTGGGGGCCTATTCCTTGTTGTGGGCCAAGTCCTGTGAGAAACTCTTTTTTATACTCTGGCTTTCTCTTGGCTGTAACTAGCCCTATTTAACAAGATCAGTCTAGCATAACCACTAGTCCCATCACCATAGTAACTTTCTTGTTCTCATATCTGTTCTTTCCTCCAGTGTCAATGTCCATTCTTTATGATTTTCTATATCCCACTTGCAAGAACTATTTTCCTGCCCCTTTCCCGCATTCTTGCTCTGCAAACAAAAATCTTTTAATGCCTGTCCTCTCCTTGGAACTTCGTGGGTTGGTTCTGCTTATACTGGACCTGCCCCTCAATGGAGGGCCATTCTAAGCCTGCCTTCACCTGACCCTTAGGTCCCTTCACCCTGCTTGATCCATTTTCTTGAGTGGTCCTGCCCTTGCACATCTGACCATGTGGAGCCTGCCACATTCTTGGCCCTGCCTAGGCCACTTCTTGAGATATGTTCAAGAGAGCTCAGATCATCCTGAGTTAGTGACAGCCAAGTACTGACCCACCTACACCAACTAGTAGAGGAAAGGAGAGGAGAAGAGAGGAAGAAGAGGAGAGGAGAGGAACACAGAGGAGATGAGAGGAAAACAGAGGAGAGGAGAGGAGAAGAGAGGAGAGAAGAGGAAAGCAGAGGAGAAGAGAGGAGAGGAGAGGAAAGGAGAGGAGAGAGACCCAAGCTTCACCTACTGGAAGAAGGAATGGGAGGATGGCAGTACAAGAAAACATTAAACAATTAAAAGACCAATATGACACCACCAGAATCTAGGGACTCTATACCAACTAGACCTGAACACACCAAAGCAGATGAAGCAGAAGAAAATGCTCTAAAAGAACAACTTCATAAAATGATAGAAGCCCTCAAAGATGATATGAGAAAATCCCTTAAAGAAATGGAAGAAAAAACAAAAAATTTGAAGAAATAGAGGAACCCCCCAAGAAAATGCAAAAAATGAACTAACCTCATCAAGAAAGCAAGGAAAGGCAAGAAAAAACAATCAAACAGATGAAGGAAAAAAATTTAAACAGTTCAAGATTTGAAAACTGAAATAGAGACAATAAAGAAAACACAAACTGAGTGAATGCTGGAAATACAAAAGCTGGGTAAACGATCAGGAACTACAGATGCAAGTTTATTCAACACAATACAAGAGATGAAAGACAGAATCTCAGGCACTGAAGATAAATTAGAGGAAATAGATTCATTGACCAAAGCAAATCTTAAATCCAACAAATCCTTAACAAAAATATCCAGGAAAAGTGGGACATTGTGTGAAGACAAAACCTAAGAACAATAGGCATAGAAGAAAGTGAAGAAGCCCAGCTCAAAGGCACATAAAATATATTCAACAAAATCATGGAAGAAAACTTTTCCAATCTGAAGAAGGACATGCCTATGAAAGTGCAAGAAGCATACCTAACACAAAATAGACTAGACCAAAAATAAATGAATAAATAAATAGCCCCCGCCACATATTAATATAATAATCAAGACACCTAACATACAGAATAAAGAAAGAATATTAAGGGCAGTGAAGTAAAAAGGCAGAACAACAAAAATTACAAATGACTTCTCCATGGAAACTCTGAAAGCCAGAAGGCTGTGGATAGATGTTATACAAACACTAAGATCCCATGGGTGCCAGCCCAGACTACTATTCCCAGCAAAATTCTCAATCACTATAGAGAAAACAAGATATCCCACGACAAAAACCAGATTTACACAATACATATCCACAAATCCAGTCCTAAAGAAAGTTCTGGAAGGAACACTCTAACCCAAGAAATTTACCTACACTCACAAAAACACAGGCAATAGATTCTCCCACTTACCAGAACACAAAAGAAAAAACTGGGCAAATCTACTCACAATACCACCACCAACAACAAATTCAAAACAAACAAGAATTAATAATCAATGGTTCTCACTGTCCCTCAATATTAATGGTCTTAACTTGTGCATACAAAGGAATGGATATTAAGTCAGAAACCATCCTTCTGCTGCATACAAGAAATACACTTCAGCTTCAAAGAAAGTTCATTGAACTAAGTGTGCATATTAAGAAAAGAGGTGATGGTCACATTAGAGAATTAACAGCACAAATGAAAGCCCTAGAACAAAAAGAAGCAAACTCATCCCAGAGACACAAGGAAATAATCAATTTGAGGGCTGAAATCAATAAAGTAGAAACTAGGAAAACAAAGAATCGATGTAACAAAAAGTGGGCTTTTGAGAAAATCAACAAGATACACAAACCTTTATCCAAACTAACCAAAAAGCAGAGAGAGAACAAGCAAATCAACAAAATCAGAAATGAAAAGAGGGACATAACAACAGACACTGAGGAAATCTAGAGAATTTTCAGGTCATACTTTGAAAACCTGTACTACACAAAATCTGAAAATTCACAGGCAATGTACAAATTTCAGGATAGCTATCACTTACCAAAATTAAATCAAGAACAGATAAGCAATTTAAATAGACCTATAACCCCTAATGAAAGTGAAGAAGTCATCAAAAGCCTCCCAATTCAAAAAAGCCCAGGGCCAGATAGCATCAGTGCAGAATTCTACCAGAAATTCAAAGAAGAGCTAATACCAATACTCCTCAAATTGTTTCACATAATAGAAGCAGAAGGTTCATTAACAAACTCTTTTTGCTAGTCCACAATTACCTTGGTCCCCATGCCACATAAAGATACAACTAAGAAAGAGAACTACAGACCAATATACCTCATGAACATTGATGCAAAAATACTCAATACAATACTGGCAAATTCAATCCAAGAACACATCAGACAAATCATCCACCATGACCAAATAGGCTTCATCTCAGGGGTGCAGGGATGGTTCAACATATGAAAATCTGTCAATATAAACAAACTGAAAAAGAAAATCCATATGGTCATCTCACCAGATGCTGAAAAAACTTTTGACAAAATCAAACACCCTTTCATGATAAAGGTTTTGGAGAGATCAGGGATAACAGGAACATACCTAAACATAATAAAAGTAATATACAGCAAAGCAGCAGCCAACATTAAAAGAATGGAGAGAAACTTAAGGCAATTTCTCTAAAATCAGGAATAAGACACAGTTGTCCACTTTCTCCATATCTCCACAATATTGTACTTTGGGAGTACATTCCTCATGGAGGGATACTCACTTAGCCTAGAGACAGGAAGTAGGGCCTAGGCCCTATCCCAAATGACTTGATCCTTCTTGGAAGGCTGTACCCTCCCTGGGGAGTGGATGAGGAATGGCACGGGGAGGGGGGTTATTGGTGGGCCATGGGAAGATAGGAGGGAGTGGAAACTGGGTTTGATATGTAAAATATTCTTTTTAATTTAAATAAAAAGAGAGAGAGAAACCTGTTCCAGGCCAGGGTGACCCCACATTCATTTCTTATGGTTGTTTGTCTTTTCCTTTGGGTGCAGATTGCACTCTGTGATTCAGTTCTTTGTGAAAATTGGTGCATGAAATTTGTGTATATTCCACATTCTCTTAGGACAAAGTACAGAATTCACCAAATTTTGGATATGTAACATCGGTGATACATGAGGGAGTTAAAGTCAAATGTAGATATATTTAATTTTATGCCTTTGGGTACATGACTCTAAGTATGAACAGCATGTATAGCTTTGCCCTCACAGAGGTCAGAACAACACATCAGATGCCTACAACTGGAGTCACAGATCACAGTGAACCACCATGAGGGTCCTAGGAACCAGAGCTAGGTCCCCTGCAAGAGCAGTAAGCATGCTTCATTGTTGAGACATGTCTCCATTCCTTAGGAAGGGTTATAGATGGTGCTTCAGTTACACATTTACTTAACTGAGTTTCACAAAGAAACAGAGCTGAACAGATGGCTTAACTTGATGACTTCATGGAACTTTTATTTTGTCTCAGGTGCTTCATGAGATACTTTCCCCATATTTCCAGGACTTACAATCATGCTTTAGAAGAGTGATTTAAACTCTTATGTCTTATATTTCTGTTGCCTTACTTGTTTTCTAAATGTATCAACTACCTTTATTAATAGATGACAGGGTGTATGTACTCAAAACAAATCTTGAACTTGTCATGTGTTCTAGGCTAACTTACAACACATGATTCTTCTGCTGCAACTCCTGGGTTCTGATGTGTATGCTCCGCTCCATAGTTACCACTGGGTTTTGTTTTTCAGACATCTTGTTTCTCTTTTCGATTCTAATAGCCACTGAACACCTGTAACTATTTAAATAATAATATCCTGTAGTGTTTAAGTTTCTAAAACTTACCTTTTACATCAGCATAGATGTGAATATTTAAGCATCAATATACTTGTAGTTCTTTTAATCAAATACTAAATGAATTAAATAAATATGCATAAATCATCAAATAAAAATTCCAATTATTATAAGTAGTAAATAAAATGCACACTTTATATATTTCCTAAAATTTCATCCTGTTTCTTCACTAGTGTTATACCATGCACAGTTCTAGAAACATCATTTTATGTTTTCAATCATAGGCTTTGTGAAGCATGGGTTGTTAAAGTTAAAAACCTTCCTTTTTATTTAGACAGAAGAGATTATGGGGGATGTCCTTCTGTATACTGTGAATATATATTTGTCTTATTGGTAGATGAATAAATGCTGATTGGCCAGTAGCCAGGCAGGAATTATAGGCAGGGCTACCAGATGAGGAGAATTGGGGGAAGAGGAAGAAAGAGGGAGACACCATGTAGCTGCCGAAAGAGTAAAATAACAGAACATAATGGGTAAGCCATAGCTTCGTGGCAAAACATAGTTTAATAGAAATGGGTTAATAGTTTAGAGAGAGCTAGCTGATAAGAAGCTTGAGCCATTGGCCAAAGAGTTTATAGGTAATATAATCCTCTGTGTATTTATATGGGATTAAAGTGTTGTAGAATCTTGTGGGATATGGTCCAATGGAGAAGAGCTTAATTTTGCAACAAATTTAAAAGAAATTTGAATCCCAGAAAGTACTAAAACTGATTCCTTGATGTGTTAAAAATATTAAAATTTGTATTTCTGTTTTTCTACCATTTTAGTTTCTATATGTATCTTTTATACAGTTGAATGTTATTTATAAATGATTAGTTTGAAAGTCTAAATTTAAGGGATTTATACACAAAGCTTAATTCCACACCTTTTCCTACTTTATCCTTACCTTTGAGACTTTAGCTCCCATTAGGAAAACCTGGCTGAATATGTCTTATGTCAATAGGCTTGAAAACTCCATGATCTTGGCTGCTAAAGTAATTCAGCAAAAATAACCAAATAATAACTTATTCAAAATTTATTACGTAATTATTTCCTGAAATAAAAAGGGAAAAGGCAAAAACAATGATCCATATTATTTTTAATTTTAAAATTCATATATATAAGAAAATAGAATGCATCACTGAATATAAACATAGCTAGACCTAAACTTGTTTGGCCAAATTGCCTGATTTGAACTGACATGAGCTATTTATATCCTCCATTCTACTTAGTCTATTTGTCCACATATGATATATAATTATTTGCCCATAATATACTGTTCCATGTCTTAAGCTATATATTACCAATGTATAATCTAATAATTATAATATTGAGACCTAGAAATAGTTTCACAGATTTCCTGTATAGATTTGTGGAATTTCAGGAAATGCCTCATATAATTTGTAAGAACATATTATTTGATTATGATGATTACAATTAAATCAACCATGGTTAATACAAACCCATTGAATTAAAATTCAGTGTACCTTTCTATTATGAGTTTCAAGATATTATAAATATGCAAATATGGGTTGCTAGACCATCTTATATATTAGTTCATCATATAATATAACACATATCAGGATATATATATGTATACATACATATATATATATATTTATAGTGTGTTTGTGTGGCTGATATATATATATTATATTATATTTGTATCAATAAATTCACTATTCATTTTAACATTTTATTTTATTACATGTGTAAGGCTTGTACACCTACAAGTATGTCTGTACATCATATACCTTCCTATTTCCCACAGAAGTCAGAAGATGGTATTGAATCTCCTGAAACTGTCATGCACAATTGTGTGCTGCCATAGTAGTGTAAGAATCTTAGCCAAGGTCTGTGGAAGAGCAGCTGATGCTCTTCATCACTGAGTCACCTAGCTCTCCTGCTCCTCAATCCTCAATTTATTCTTAAACTCCTTTCTAAATGAAAGTCTGAGATTGATTCAGTTAATAACTACTATTGATTCTCTGATGCCATTTAAAATTTTATATGTAGATGTATATTGTGCATATGTGTGTGAGTGTTTGAGATGTATGTTCATTTGTAGGTGCATATGTTCACAAAAACACATGTGTGCTAGAATTCATGGAGGCTAGATGCAATACAAGCATCTTCCTTATTCACTTTCACCTTATTTTTTGATACAGGATCACCTATTGGACCTGTAGTTCCCTGGACCTGCTGGAGAGCAAGCCCAGGGAGACTCCTGATACCACCTTCCCTGTGCTGGAATTACAGGCTTACCCCACTACATCTGACTTTTACGTGGGTACTTAGGTTCAAAATGGGTCCATAATTGTAAAGGAAACTCTTCACTGGCAGATATGTCTCCCCAGTTCAAACATTTACTTTTTAAATATAAATCTTCAAATCATATCAGGATATAGGATTGAATGATACATAGATGACCATTGATAGTATTGATAAATGCAAGTTCCTTTCATACACAAAGACATTCTTACAAGTACTCACACTTTTTGCTGCGATGGGAGAACTGAAATAACCATGGTCTTGTCTCAGAAGACAAAGATGAACTATCATTGATACACATGAGTTAAGTTACTATTGAGGAATAACTTTAAAAGGGATGACATGACATATAATAGCAGTTATCACTGAAATGGAAAACTCTGGAGATCCAGGCAGATTTTGTGCTAAGAATGGTAACATAATTAGAGGGAAAAATGATGGCAGTTCTGTATGTACTCGCTGACATCACCATTGAGCCTGCTTCTAAGAAGAAAAATAAGGCCAGATGAATGTTCCTGTGTAGAGTGCCAAAGAAGGAAGAGTTGAACATGTACGCCCATTCTTAAATAATTAAAGCAAGTAAGAAATTTATCAGTTAAAGGATGTAAATTCTTTGGGATTCAGTATTTTGCACCTCAAGCACTGTAGAAATATATGTGATAAATTGTACCGGCATAGCCCACCCTCATCACACATGTGCCAGTCAATCCAGACTCAAATGAAAACTGAAGTATTGATGTTCATTCCTGACTAGAGGCATGCACACCAACATGTCTTTGGTTACCACTGAAAATTGTTATCACTGAAAATGCTCTTAGCTTGAGGCTGTTTTGGGACATTTTCTGTAAGTCATACAAGGAGAGCTGATGTGACTATTTTTACAGCAGGAGTGTCAATAAGGTCATTTTGAAGACATTAGTCTACCTTTCTGTAATTTATTTATAAATTCACAATGCAGCTATTTATATGCATATTCATACATTTTCCTTTTTTTGGAGTCTGTATGTGACCCCCAGAGACTCCTTGGTTCATTGTGTTAGCCAAGGATATAACCCTAACATCTTAGTCAAAAAGTGACTTTTTTTGAGATGGGAAGTCTATAAACTCACATTGAGATGCTCTTAATATTAGATTTATCCATAGTTCATGTTTAAGAAGACATGCCTGGACACATGAAGGCATCCAGAAGTGCTAGAAAGTATCAACAGAAATTGTCACTTGCTGCGGAACTAGCTTTCTCAGCTCGATATACAAACATGATGACCTGATTTTAATTCCCAGGACACATGTCAAGGCAAAATCAAAACTGAAATTCTGGTGTGTCAGTGTGCTCTTGCAATCTCAGAACTGGGAAGGTGGAGAAGGGTCAACCCCTAAAGCTAACTGAACAGCCAGGCTACACTCTGTTGCGGTAGGTTTCCCGGCCGGCTGCCGCTGGTTCTGCCGCCATTGTCCTGCAACCACATGTGCCCCAAATAACACTCAGAGACTCTGTATTTGATACAATCCTGTTGGCCAATTACCATTACTGTTTATGGGCTAGCTCTGTCTTAATTATTAACCCATTTCTACTTATCTAAGTAATTCCACGTGGTCGTCTTATCGGGGAGCCGCGCAGCAGGCGTCCTGCTCCTTCCCCGGCTACATCTTGACTCCACCTTTCCACTTTCCACTATCTTGCTATCACATTGGCCACAGGTCTTTATTAACCAGTATGAGAAACATATATACAGAATAACATCTCCCATCATCTCCTCTTTTCTGTCTAAAGTAAAAGAAGGTGTTTAACCTTAACATAGCAAAATATACCATTCAACAGTTATCAAATAAGAATCACAGTTAACAATATTTAGTCCATTAACATTTTGTAAGACTTAAAGAAAATATCATCTATCCTATCTTTGTGAGTCTAAAGTCCTATATGTAACTTATCTTTAATCCTAACTAAGGAAAAATATAGTCATAACTACCTGTCTTCAACTCCATCAAAGACCACAGAAGGATAATATATAAACTCTAGAAATGACAGAGACAACTCATTGCCTGGTCAGTCACCCGAAGTTCTTCTGTAATGTTCCATCTTCAGCCCATAGGCCATAGTGTGTGTCCAGACTCCTCAACAAAGTAGAAAACTTTTCTCTGTGTCCTGTAGACTGTCTGGCTGTCTGGCAGCCTCTTCCATGAAGCAGGAATCCTGTAGCAATGTCCATCTTGCATCAGCAGTCATCTTTCTGTGGGTCCTGCATGTCCAGTTTCTACAACATAAAGTCAAACAGAGACAAGAGCAATACCTTGTCCAAATGGCCAGTCTGGCCATATTAGAAGTAAACTTCATAACGAGTTTCTTCAATGTCCATCTTCCTTTTTGATGCAGGTGGTGTTACCAGGAGCAGTTGTGCCTCATTGTCAAGAAAAATCCTAAACCATTTTAAATGCCATATTCTGTAGGTCTTTGAAAGGTTTGAAGAATGCCTATCCATCTCAAATACATCTCTGTATATCTAGAAATCCTAACTAACTTAACTCTAAGTTTTGACTATCATAGGTAATTCTCTAATCTGTACTAAATTATACATTACATTTCTAAATGAGCTATATAAACACAATACCTAAACAAGAGGAGAAATATACATATCATAAAATTGACCTTAAATTGTATCAATAAATGAAAATCCATTCCAAAGCAAAGTATTCATATCTATACCATAATTCCCTTTTTACCTTTAAAAGATAGCTTGTGGTTATAGCCATTTATAACCAAGCCCATATAAATGAAAACAAACATTTATAAACAATATTTGGGAATTTGGGTGTCGTTCTTTCCAAACTACTTCCTGCTGCTAGAGGGCGCTGTCATGGGGGGGCCAAAGAAGATGCAGAAATCTTGGCAGTAGTCTGCAAGGCTTTGTCTCAACTGCTTTGAATGTTGGATCATCTGGGGCATTGTTTCAGGGGGTCTGGCTTGATCAAACCACATAAGTCTGGAAGAAATCAATAGCTTTTCATTTTCTGTGGAAACAAAAATAGAAATCCTTTTCCCCAGTAACTTGTCCTTAGGCTTAAATTTTTGAGTCAAAGCATTTTTAAAATATATAAATTGAATTAATCCAGCAGCATTTCTTTTATCAGCAGTTGTTATTTTCTCAGCAATCAAATAATTTAAAGACAACAGAATCGCGTATAGTATCCAAAATTTCTCTGTGTTTTCCATCTTTACGTGGCTTTTTTATTACTCTATTTATTCTACTTCTATTTTTACATATTTTGAGACAGGGTTTCCCTGTGTAACTTTTATCTGTCCTGGAATTCACTGCATACCAGGTTTACTTTGAAATCACAGAGATCTGCTTGCCTCTGTCTGCCGAGTGCTGGGATTAATGGTGTGTGCCACCATACCCATCCATTCCATTTCCTTTTTTCTTTTTTAAACCATTGTATCCCGTTTCTTTTTTCTCTCCCAAGCCAGCATATTTTTTTTAAAACACAGTGTAAACCTTCATTGCAGCTCTTGTACACACCAATGAATTGTTAGCAGAGCTCTTTAAAAGCACGGCGGTTTTTGCCGCTTATGCTAATTTTGGAAACCTCCCTTAAAGGAGCCGCGAAACTCTCTGTCTACAGCAAAACAAATCCAACCAAGAAAATGCTGCTACTAAGAAGTCTTGCTAGTCTCTGTTCCCTTGTTTCTAAAACTATTTTTTAAGCTTTTATTAAGTTTTAAGCGAAAGTTCTCAATCCCGCTTCTGACACCATTATGTTACAGCAGGTTTCCCCGCCGCCTGCCGCTGGTGTAACAAGACTCCTTGGTGAATGTCAGGCCACGGAGAGAAACAAGATGTGTGTGATGGAGTGATTGCATGATGGATTAATGGTCAGTCATTATGAGTCTTGAAGCTCTTGCATAGGCCCCAGGGTTTGTTCCCAAAACCAGAACTATAGCTCATAACCATTGTTAACTCCCTTCAGATCTCCAGAGGCACCATGCATACAAGTATAAAACATATATACATGTAGACAAAGCGTTCATACACATAAAATAAAACAAAATACAAGAAATAAAACAGAAAAGAAACAAGGTGAACAATGCCTAAAAAAACAACATCTGAAATTGATGACTCCTCCTGACATGTGCACACCACACACAAACACACACATACACATACATATACCACACACAATTCAAAAGTCATGGATGTAGTTTTTCCGATTAATTTTGTGGAGGTTACTTCTTTTGATGACCGCATGGGACTCATGGGTACAGCCATATTACATCTGAGCATTTACCTCCTTAATTGATTTGCAGTTTACCACAAGCATCGAAGGCTTCAGTGAACAGGAGACTGGGAAATTTACTGTTGCATGCTTTACATTTGGATTGAATTTGGGTGTATATTAGTTAAATTCATTTTGCAGTTGATTCAGTTACTGGGAGTTATTTTCTTCATAATTAGTTGTGAATTGCTCACTTTTACAGTTATAGATCTTTAAAAATAGACAAATAAAGGAATTATTGTGGGTAGATGCATTTCATTTAGTAAATTATACCATACAGCATGCTAAAGGATTTTATTGTAGCCTATGGTTATATCCTGTGTAAGTATCTTTTTTAACTTTTCCATGATAAAAATTAAATGTTATCACTTACATATTCACTACTAATAAAATGTTGCTTATTGCGTTTTCCTTAAGGAAAAATTTCATGTGCCAATATTAAGATTTATGTTGTGTTGAAAAATTATTAAGTCATGGTCTTTTAATTATCTCACATATGGCTACAGAAAACTAAAGGTCAAGATGTAAAATGTGAGGTTCCTTGCATTCATTACTCATTTTCATACCAAAAGCTAATTATAGAAAAATTTCCAATTTATAGAAAAAATTGCCATATAATTCAGTTTCCTTGTGATCAAGTGTCATTTCCATCACTGATACATTGCTGTATTTATAAAAATGCATGAATCAATACATATATTACTAAGAATAAGCCATTCTTTATTCATATTTCTTAGTGTTTATCTTTTACCGACTTTTGTCCCAAAATTTCATTCAGAATACTATATCATGTTTAATCATTTTGACCCTCTGGTTGTACTTGCCTGGCACATTCAAATTATTTCTTCACTTTGTATTTTGTCAGTTAAAGAAAGTATTTATGTTCCCACCAGGTAGCTGAAATACACATTTTCTTCTTGTTCTCTAAATTTGAACCAGGATGCAAGCAAAATCCATATCTAAAAGAACACATAGAAAAACATGTGAGCTGGTTGATGGTGGCACACACCTTTAATATCAGCACTTGGGAGGCAGAGTCAGACAGGTTCTTTTAAGTTCGAGACCAGCCTGGTGTACAAGAGCTAGTACCAGGACAGGATCCAAAGATACACAGAGAAACCCTTTCTCAAAAAACAAAACAGAACACACACACACACACACACACACACACACACACACACACACACACACACACACACACACACCCACTTATTACTGATCTTTTAAATCCCATAAAGTTCAAGTGTATTAATAACTCACCTATCGAGAGACAAGCCTCAGGCATCTGAAGTCCTTCCAGCAATATATTTGGAAAGTCAATATGGGAAATATCCTTTGATAATTAATGCAATACTGCTACTCATTCCTTTAATATGTGTGTCTTCATGATAATTATGAGGAAACTTCATTGCAAAGTATATTCTAAAAGTTGGTACTTAATGCAAATAAAAAAGTGATTTTTTTTTTTACTTCCCTAGCCCCCTGGAGTATTGATACAAGGTCTTTCTTATATCTCTCTGCCTAAAAATTGGAGCTTATTTTAGAATTTTAATTGGATGAGAAGAGAGAGCATTTGGGACAAGAGCTCAATTAAGCTATCCACTAAAAATATTAATAAGTTTGAATAATCAAGCAAGACATCAGATATATAAAATGGGGCAAATGAAATAGATAAGTAAATTCCACAATTACCCTACACCTACCCTAATGGACAAAATAGATAAGCTTCATGCCTTTATTTTGCAGGTTAAACATTGCTATAATGTTAGGCTCATCCATTTGTTTGATTTTTGACAGAGGTAAAATAATTTCACAGAGAAAGAATGCTTGGAACAGGTTATATTATTGTTGCAAATTAATATTTGCTTTAAAAGGTGTTCTTGACTACTACAGATTAAGCTCAGCAGCTCTAGAAGCCAAAAAAAAAATCAAAGACCTGTATACTTATGTCAATTTTATTTTCAAAACTCTAGATCTGACATAAGTATACAGGTTAATCCCTTGTGGTTTGTAAAAATTAAACCCTCAAATAACTCTGAAACAAACCACAAGGGATTAACATTGTGTTTGGAGGGTAGCGAGCTGAAATTGAAATAATATCATTAATTAGACAAAAATATTTATTGTCATTTAAAAAACGAAATTAGTGAGGAATTGTCATTGAAAAACCTACTTCCTTTTACATAACAGTTATCATTAAGAAAATGCAACTGGAGATATTATTTGCAGGTGATATTTCTCTCAGTAATATTGAGTGAAGTTTACACAATGAATTAAAAACTATTAACTATGATAAAATAAAATAAAAATCAGGAAACTATATTCTCAGAACAAGTATCCCATGCTTCTCATTTGGAATTTGTTTTCTAAAATGATTCCATTGATGGGCTTGTGTACTACACTAATTTCAGCACAGCTACAATTTAACCTAAGTCTAATAAAACCAAGTAAGATCAAGCATGTAGCCCAAGAGGTCATGGCGGGCACCTTAAGCCAAGCACATGGGAGGCAGAAACAAGTGGGTCTGTGTGAGTTCCAGGCCAGCCTGATCTATAGAGCCAGTGCCAGGACAGGCTCCAAAGTTACACAGAGAAACCCTGTCTTAAAAACCAAAATAAAACAAACAACCAAGCAAAAAGAACAAGCATTAAAGCAATGTAAATCCAACCTTACCCTGGAAAAGTCACACCGACAGCTGTGTCAGGGCTTCTCTTGAATTTGCGCATCTATTGACCAGTCCAACCAGGAACTTGACAGAAATAAAGAGACATAGTCACAGAAGACTTATAAACTATCTTACTTATAATGGTTTAAACAGAAAACAAACAACATGGCTATTAGGAACAGAATGGATAATCAAATAATGTTCTAGGCAAAATTTGAACTATTATATTTATGTTCATTCCATATACCCCAAGGAAATCATGCACATATTGTCTCATATATTACTTTTCAATACTATCTGAAAAATTTTTTTTCTGGAATAGGTAGAAAATCAGGAAATCAACTTTATCTCCTCATTTTTTTTTCCTGTATACTTTAACTGCATGAAGATGAGAACATTTATGGAGGTTTTATAGAATTGTCCTATGCTAATAGTTTTTCCTTTCTCTGTTGTAGTCCTATCATAATATTTATTGGTTTGTCAGAATACATTTGGCTCCATTTAATTGAATTGCAGGTACAAGTTTGAAAAATTACTTATGAAAAGTAATTCTTCAACACTGTTCTACTTTACTTCTAAGTATTCTAAAACAGAGCTATTCTTTTTTTAATCACTGTAGCCTCACTCTGGCTTCATTTCAATGGCCATATCCTACTGGGTTATTGGGAACTTTGAATCTGTCAGTAAAGTAGTCTATGTGAGCTGAGGGAATAGATTCAGAGCATGAGATATACTGAGAATTCTAAGACTTTAGGAGATGAGAAGTCAGTCATTGGCAGGTATGAACAAAGAAAAAAATGAAAGTATTATATTTATAATATAATTTATTGAAAGGAGTAGGGAATGGGCTTTTTCTCACTCTCACCTAGAAGCCTCAGTCATCTTTTCTTCTTAAATTGGACCTATATATATATCCTCTGTGAAATTTTGTATTATTTAGCAAAACTCATTTCTCCTACTTCCCCATTGTAAGTAGAACTACATACCTTTACCTTATTGATGCTTGACATCACGGTTATACTAACTGTCATGAGAAAAGAAATACCATAAGTAGCTTTAATTTTTAGCATTGCCTGCAGGTGAAATAAATGGAGGAGCTCAACTAGCAGCCCAAAATAACAAGCAACACCTAATTTGTCATTGTTACCCCATGTGTGTGCAACCAGCAGCCTATGTACTGCACAAGATATCTGTACATGTAGCCCAAAACATTTGGAGATAACACCATGCCTCATTGTCAAAAAATTGGCTACCTCTGTAGCTATTAAGTTTTAATATGAAAGCTTAACTAGCATTGGTGCAAAAAATTGCAACTACCTTATCTCCAAAGATACTGTCTGCTCAAAACAGATCAGTTTCCCCAACTGTCTGATTTGCTTTGTTAATGAAATAAAATAGTACATAGTAAAGCATATGTGATAAAGAAATATAAACGTGGTTTATTTAACCTTGGTTTCTGATATAACATTGTCTTTGAGGTTTCTTTTATCCCAGAAATTGATGAGTTGTTCTTCATCTTTTTTCATTGTTTTAGGCATTGTCTGTTTGCCTTTCAGTCACTCATATTTGAAGCTCAAGAAAATGAACATTTAGCTTACACATTTTAGATCTTTGTTATGTTTAAATAAGTTAAATGATTCCAGGTCTACAATCTTTATGCTATTCTATCATCTCAGCTCTACCTTCTTTTATCTTTAATCTAAAATTATTTGTTATGGTTGTCATCAATAAAATAAACATGCGGACATGGAAGGGGAGGCTCTCTCACAAAGCCTCAACTGAAACAAACAAAGCAAGCAAGCAAACAAACAAACCAAAGGGGGAAAAAAAAAACAAAACAAAATCCTCCAGGTAGCTGAGGAGTGCTGAGAGGTTGAGAACAAGAGAAATAGTCTTCCCTGTCGAAATACACCAATTGGTTATCCAATACCACAGAGTCAAACCTAAAAACATATGTGTTTTTTAGTGCTAATTTTCCTTTTATCAGTAGGTATCAGTTTTTGATTTGGGGTGGTGCTTCTCAGTGCTGTGATGTTTTTCCACACGAATTTTCAAAGAGTTCTATTGCTTTTTGAGACAAAATATCATATATTACAGGCTGAAGTTAAACTCCTGATCTTCTTGTCTCTACTTTCCATGTGCTAGGCTTCCAAAAGTGCATCCCTATACCTATGATATCAGCTGTCAGAGATGGAAGCCAGGCCTTAATTAACACTAAACAAGCATCCTCTCCAACTGAGCTCTACACCCAGCTGCAGCTGTGTAAGCTACTGAATTTAAGAGTATACATTCCCTATCATAGTATTATAATTTTCTAATTTATTATCATAACTAGTACCTGACAACTGGATCATTGCATTCAGATAGTGATCTAGGAATTTTCTCTCAATATCTGTAGCACAAGAATTTGTATAATAGCTGCTAATCATAAATATCTCTGAGCAATGCTCTACCATGCTATACAAGAAGAAACTGACTCAGAGGCATATAATGAAAAAAAATCAATAAGGCTTTTTATCTTTAAAAGTATTTACTTTTTAATTTTGATATTGTAGTTAGCAATGGCAGTTTAAAGGAGAAATGTGCAATGCAGGGTTGGGCATTTAAAGACTTGTTACCCAGCTGGTGGTACTGTTTGAAATATTTCGAAGGTGTAGACTTGCTAGATGAAGTAATTGACTGAGGTAATCTTTAGGAATTCATAATTGTGTTTTGCTACCAGTTTACTCTCTCTGCTTCATGCTTTAGGTATAAAAGCTCTTTCCAATACTGCTTAGATCTCTAGACATTCCCCTAGTACCAGGGTCAAGACCAGGATGGAGAAACCCACAGAAACAGATGACCTGAACAAGGGAGAGCTCATGGACCTCAGTCTGATAGCTGGGAAACCAGCATAGGGCTGACCCAGACGCCTGAAGGTGGGTGTTAGGAGGACTAAACAGTTTATGGGGCCTCTGGTAATGGATCAGTATTTATCCCTAATATATGAGTGGACTTTGGGATCCCATTCCACCTAGAGGGATACTCTTTCAGACTAGACACATGTAGGAAGGCCTGGGACCTGATCCAAAAGATATGACAGACTTTGAAGTCTTCTGATGGAAGCCCTCACCCTCCCTGGGAAGCAGAAAGGGGATAGGATGGGGATTGGAAAGAGAATAGGGGAGTA
This sequence comes from Cricetiscus sungorus, assembly GCA_030556225.1. NCBI lineage: Eukaryota > Metazoa > Chordata > Mammalia > Rodentia > Cricetidae > Cricetiscus > Cricetiscus sungorus. Next base: position 29,633,524 of record JANBXA010000741.1, on the reverse strand, counting down.
AGGGAGGGTGAGGGAACTGGTATTGAAATGCAAAACAAGTTTGTTTCAAATTTCAATAAAAAAGAAACAATTCCTCACATTTCTGTTCCTGTTGCCAGGCCTGCCACTGGCTGTCATATCTTTATCCCATCATGATGGATTCCTCTTTTGGAACTGTAATTAAAAATATCCTTTCTCTTCTTTGGTTGCCTTTGATCATGGTGTTTTATTAAAGTAACAGAAATTTAACCAAGTTGATGGGAGATGTTATTCTGTAAATATGTTTTTCATACTGGTTAATTAATAAAGCCCTGTTGCCCAATAGGAAAGGAAGATAGGAGGGACTAAGAAACTAGGAGGAAGGAGGAAGTAATTGGGAGGAGTTAGGATGTAGAGCAAAGAGATCAGATGCGGCCAACTGGTCTCCCGTAAGATGAGCCACATGGAAATATTTAGATAAGTAGAAATGGGTTAATAATCAAGGCAGAGATAGCCCATAAACAATAATGTTAATTGACCAACAGGATTGTATCAAATGCAGAGTCTCTGAGTGTTATTTGGGGCTGGAACACCAGACTGGCAGCGGGTTGGCTGGCGGAAAACATATATGCTACACCAAGTGACTGAGAAGAGTCTCAAATGCTTTTTAAAGTAATCATATATTCTATAAATTTCAGTTATAGTACTGAATACCTATCATCAAGAAGAAATAAGAAATCTTTCATTTCTCACTTTCAAAAGTACTTCTACATTTACAATATTTCATTTTGGATAATTGGACCTATTGATTATGACCCTCCATAGAGATCAACAAAGGTGAACTTATTTGTTCACCATTTCTGTTGGTGATCTTTGAGGCAAACTAATGCAGGAGATTATTTTTCCATATTCCTGTATTTTTAAATATCTAAATAGTGACATCACTGCAAAAACTAGAGTATGCATGAAGCTGAACTTTGAATGACACAAGAAGTAATTTCTTCCCAATTAATAAGTCAGTATCAATATCAAAGTCACTGGCCCCTTCAGATCCAGTCCTGATTCAGGTGATTAAAAGTTACCTTCACAAAGAAACAGTTGGCATCCATTGAATTACATAAAACAAGGCACAGAAAAGAGAAAATTTGTAGAAAAACATCTGCTAAAACCATTTATTATGGCTGTAAAGAGTCATCTAAGTAAAGCAGATAATTCATCACTACTTTTAATAATTCTTCTTCCAGGAGAAAAAATAAATTGGTGATGGGAGATGTTAATTTGTAAATATGTTTTTTATACTGATTAATGAATAAAGCACTTTGGCCAATAGGAAAGCAAGATAGGTGGGGCTAGGAGACTAGGAGAAGGAAAGATGAAGTTGTAAGGAGGAGTCAGCATGGAGAGCATGGATGAAGCAAGAATCCGGCCCTCTGATAAGATGACCACGTGGAAATACTTACATAAGTAGAAATGGGTTAATCATTAAGACAGAGCTAGCTGATAAGGAATTAGGAACTGGCCAACAGATTTATGTCAAATACAGAGTCTCTGCATGTTATAGGGGTTTGCTTGGTGGAGAGACAGAGAGGCTGTGGGTCAGGCGGACGGCAGGAAAAACTTGCCCATAACACATTGGATAATACTTCTGAAGTAATTTAGCAATAAAGTCACATGGTGAGAAGAAATATACATTTAGGCAATCGATGTGATAACCCAAAGCCTACAGGCTTTTGGAGGTTTCTAAAGGCAATTAAATAAGTAGATCTGTGTCACTTGCATACTTCCCAACTTTAGTTTAGTCAGCAATTTTATTAGTAGATTTATATGCTGAATCTCTACATTTCATCTTTGCCTATTTAAAAAAAATAGCAAATATAAGCATAAAATCTGCATTCTTCTCATACATACACAGCGACGGAAGATCACATATTAAGCAGTGGAAGCTTACTTGTCTCTTCATATTTTCTGGAATTCAAGAAGGCTGGAATTTATTGGTCTGGAAAGGCTAATATCTAGAACACATGGCCTACCCTGAGCACTTCCCTTGGAAAGCACATATGTCATCTCTTTCACAAGTTACTCCTGCTATTCAATATAGATCACCCACTACTATGTATCAGACAAATGTCAGGGCTGCATCAATATGAAAGCACAAATCTTTCCTGAGTTCCCTCTGTGCTGATCTGGGTGTATGCTCCTTCCTCTGAACAGACTTACTGGTGATATGAGATTTTTCTAGTACATGGAGAATTTTAAAAGGTGGAGAAGTTTAAGTGCCTGACACCATGTCTGTACAGCCACTTTGAGTTGCCAGTGTCAGAACAGTGACTATGGCCATTCCTGTTAAAACATAGGAAAGTAAGTCAGTGGCAATCAAAACAGAACAAGGTTTCAAGGCTCATTAATTGGCTACTTTTAAATTTTCTCCTTTGTTCTCTAATATCCTATGGGCATAAATTCATAATTTTTTTTGTTTCAATTGTGCATTATTATCCCTTGGCTGGAAAATATATGAATATCTTCTGTAACATCAGATCTGTAACCAGAATACTCATTTCAGTAAATTTGATTTTTGAAAATAAAAAGCTGTGAGAATTCTGAAGCTGTAAAATATTGAGAGAGAGAGAGAGAGAGAGAGAGAGAGAGAGAGAGAGAGAGAGAGAGAGAGAGAGGAGAGAAGGAGGGAAGAAAGGAAAACCTACCACCTCCCAAACCAGATCTCTTCATTTTGACTGCATAGCAAACTAGAATGATGATGATAATAATGTAGGGTATGACCCTTCACCCCCAATCCTATTCCTGCAGAAAGCTATAAATGTTTTATTAACCCAGGAAACTTTTTCATTTAAGCCAAATAGGAATAGTAATAATCATATTACCATTTACATTAGGTTCATGAGTTCAAATTATATTTTCTGGTTTAGATCAAATTTGAAAATATAGTGAACAGCCTATAACATTAAGAAAAACATATGCAAACATAGTTTCATATATTTTTAAATGGTAAATCTTTATGTGTAAAATAAACTTCCTATTATGTAGCATTTAATAGGAGGCAGAAAATCTAAAAGAAGAATACAAAAAATTTACTTCTAATATTAACCATGTCATAAAATTTCTTTCAGTTTGTTAAATATAGATCTTTCTTTTATCTCATGTTTTCATTTAACATTAATATGTATAAATTATAAATTCCTAAAGCCTTCAAAATGTTTAATGAATACAAAATTTCCTGTAATATACATCATGAATATTTCATTTAATTTTCCTTTATTTTGTATATTTTGAAGTTTTTCAAATAATTTTGGTATTATAAACATTTATGTGGTAAGTAAAAACTGAGGCAACATATGCAATTCTAAGGCTCAATTACATATGTTTATGTAATTGTGCTTCCTTTTTTTTCTCTCCACTCTATTGAGACAAATATTGTTAGCACTTTAGCCAATTAATCCATTCAAACCATTATATAGTAAAGTTTTTCACTATTACTTAATTTTTCTATTTAAGTCATCAATTATTATGTTCATGATGGCAAAGAATATAGTAGTTTCTAAAACTTTAGGCTCCCCACAGCAGCCAGAAGTTTGCACTGGCCTTCCTCTAAATCACAGTTCCCACAGCATCTGGAAGTGTGCACTGGCCTTCCCCTGCATCACAGTTCCCACAGTATCCAGGAATGTGCACTGGCCTTCCCCTGCATCACAGTTCCCACAGCATCCAGGAATGTGACTGGCCTTCCCCTACATCACAGTCCTCACAGCATCCAGGAGTGTGCACTGGCCTCCCCTGCATCACAGTCCCCACAGCATCCAGGAATGTGCACTGGCCTTCCACTACATCACAGTCCCCACGGCATCCGGAAGTGTGCACTGGCCTTCCACTACATCACAGTTCCCACAGCATCCAGGAGTGTGCACTGGCCTCCCCTGCATCACACTTCCCACAGCATCCAGGAGTGTGCACTGGCCTTCCACTGCATCACAGTGCCCACAGCATCTGGAAGTGTGCACTGGCCTTCCCCTGCATCACAGTTCCCACAGCATCCAAGAGTGTGCACTGGCCTCCCCTGCATCACAGTGCCCACAGCATCTGGAAGTGTGCACTGGCCTTCAACTGCATAACAGTCCCCACAGCATCCAGGAGTGTGCACTGGCCTCCCCTGCATCACAGTGCCCACAGCATCCAGGAGTGTGCACTGGCCTTCCCCTGCATCACAGTCCCCACAGCATCCAGGAGTGTGCACTGGCCTTCCTCTAAATCACAGTTCCCACAGCATCCAGGAATGTGCACTGGCCTTCCCCTGCATCACAGTCCCCACGGCATCCGGAAGTGTGCACTGGCCTTCCTTCTAAATCACAGTTCCCACAGCATCCAGGATTGTGAACTTGCGTTCCCCTGCATCACAGTTCTCACAGCATCCGGAAGTGTGCACTGGCCTTCCCCTGCATCACAGTCCCCACAGCATCCGGGAGTGTGCACTGGCCTTCCCCTACATCACAGTTCCCACAGCATCCGGGAGTGTGCACTGGCCTTCCCCTACATCACAGTCCCCACAGCATCCAGGAGTGTGCACTGGCCTTCCCCTGCATCACAGTTCCCACAGCATCCAGGAGTGTGCACTGGCCTTCCCCTGCATCACAGTCCCCACAGCATCCAGGAGTGTGCACTGGCCTTCCCCTGCATCACAGTCCCCACAGCATCTGGAAGTGTGCACTGGCCTTCAACTGTATAACAGTCCCCACAGCATCCAGGAGTGTGCACTGGCCTTCCCCTGCATCACAGTCCCCACAGCACCCAGGAGTGTGCACTGGCCTTCCTCTAAATCACAGTTCCCACAGCATCCAGAATTGTATCATAGTTCTCACAGCAACTAAACTCAAAACACATAAAATTAGTAATTTCATGACATCCTGATAAAGGTACATTAAATTAAGGTTTGTTCAACTTACATTTATCTCTGAAATTGTTTAGAATATCACACATTCTCATGACTACAAAACTCAAAAATAGTACAGGCACCTATAGTTTTGTCTAGTGCAGACACAACCATTTACCTGAGATTTATTTTACTTAAATAGTAACTGTTTTTCTCATATGCTCAATGTTTCTTTCTAGAGTTCTCAGTATTAAATCTTTGGCTGGTTCTTTGTGTTCACTAAGTTTTATCCTCCTGTATCCTAAAAATTTAATTATTTTTTAAATTTCAGTTAATTTTGAAATTGGGGAAGATCTACTTCAGCCCTCCAACTAAAAGTGCATTTTATTCTTCCAACAAAGCAGTGACATTACTTTTTATCTATCTGTAAAAGCACATGATAGAAAAAATACACAATTTTCATTCATCCTGCTTACTTTCTGTTCTTAAGCTTTCTGTTTATGTTTCATCCTTAATTCTCACTCAGTTTACTGTAGCATGTGATTCGTATAGAGGAGTGGTGGTGGTAATGGTTTAAAATTTTGTAACTTTCTTAGCTTGGAAATGAAAGTATGCTATGTGTTTATCCCAGTGCTATAGAAGATGGTTCTATAGGATAAACACAGTGATGCATAGGGACTCAACAAATAGAGTTTTCTTCTGGTTATTTCTGTGGTACATTGTTATTTAGAGACCATTTTATGATTTCTGTAAAATAAAATTCCACTCTTCACAGAAATTATAGTGTGCTTTGGCTTAAGAAGACCAGGTTGCTGAAACACAAAAAGACAGCTGACCTGAACAAGGAGGAGCTAATACCCCCCAGTCTGACGGATAGCAGGGAATCCAGCATGGGACTGACTCAGACCTCCTGAACATGGGTCTCAGCTAGAAGGACTAAGCAGTCTGGGGGACCTCAGACAGTAGAAACAGGATCTATTTCTGGTGTACAAAAGGACCTTGTGGACACATCCCCCATGGAGGGATACCCCCTTAACCTAGAGACAGGAGAGAAGTCCTAGTCCCTACTTCAAATGACTTGACAGATTTAAATGACCCAACCTGGATAGCATAGCCCTACAAGTGGAATGGGGGTGGGGGGATGGAGGAGAGGGTGGCCAAGGTACATACTACAGGGAAAGAGAAAGGGAGAGGAAACTGGGATCCACATGTAAGGTTTTTAAATTATATTATTAATTAAAAAAAGGAGGAAAAAATGCTGCTGGATTAATTCAATATATATTTGACTTCAAAATTTAAGCCTAAGGACAAGTTACTGGGGAAAAGGATTTCTAATTTTGTTTCCACAGAAAATGAAAAGCTGTGGATTCCTTCCAGGCTAATGTGGTTTGATCGAACAAGACCCCCTGAAGCAGCGTCAATGGGACAATGCAGCCTTGCAGACCACTACAGCCAGGATTTTTGTGTCTTCTTAGGATTCCCCCAAGACAGCACCCCCTACCAGCAGGAAGCAGTTTGGAAATTACGATGCACAAATTACAAATATTGTTTATAAATGTTTTTCATTTAAAAAAAAAGAAAAGAAAGTCTTTGAAAAAAAAAAGAATGGTTATAATTGCCTCTTAAAATTTTTCCAAGTAGTGTTAGTTACACCCACTTCTAAATATGTGTATTAAGTAATTATAGAAAATACTGTTAATTTGCTTTTGTTTATCTAAGTTCTTAAAAGATTTCCATTTTTCAAAAAATGATTATTTTCTGTTTATTGATTATCTGTCTTTGTGTATTATTGCTTAATGATTCTGGTTTTGTTTTCCAAAGTAAGACTTATAGTTATCTCTTGTATTCTTACCAAGAATCCAAAACCTCAATTGAATATAACTTTGTGCCAACTTATTTTCTATAAATACTGTACCAGTTCATGATCTTATTGCTATGTGGGAGCTTCTGATTATTTATTTCACATCAATGCTTAAAGGAAACCTGACACTAGCTCCAAAAATTTTATTTGGTAACAAAAGTTTCTAAAATGTCAAAACAGTCCAGACCAAACTTGGGTCAGAATGACCCTTGGCTGAATGTGTCAAGCCAATTTTACAACACACACACACACACACACACACACACACACACACACACACACACAAATACAAAATATAAAAGAACAGAATAGCACTTTACCTGATTTGCAAGTTCTGAACTTTGATTCATGGGAGCACAATTTGGGAGCCTTCAGCCTATAAACCGCCTATATAACTGCCACTGAGTTACAGGTGTGACATGCTTGCTTATTTATTAATGTTGATGTTCACTTTTACTGTATGTAATGGCCTCTTTGGGAAAAAAAAGGTCTTGTAATTGTAAAAGTTTCTTTAGGATTACATATTCTGTTACAATAGTATAATAGCAGCAGCATAACTTTTTATTAATACTGGCAGTTTGATATGTACAGATATAATTGAAACTAGAACTGTAGAGATAAAAATAACACACTCTTGATAAGCTGGTGAAGGAATGATTGTAACTAGAATCAATTGATGAATCTGAGGAAACCACAAAAAATCTCATGAGCCTTCAGTAAAGCCACAAGAGATAAGCATGCCATTTTCATCCCAGGTCATTTTAAGCAAAGTGGCCACATACAGTTTAACTCCACTTAAGGGAAGTTAAATAAATTCACTAACATTTATGATAAAATTATCTGGACTGCCATCTTATTACCAATTAGTACTATAAAAATAATTTGTATAGATTTTAATTTGGACCTCATAATGGTTATAACTTTAAAATTAATCTGTTACTGTTTCTTGTATTAGAACATGCCACTAATTATATAAATAGAAAAATTTCCTCCCTGTTTTGTTTTTTATATCTCATTAAAATGCAATTCAGTATCATTTCCATGAAAATTCTAGGTATTTGACTTAAACAATTTCTAAAAGGGAGATTAAGTGTCCTACATAGATGAAGAGGGTCTTTGAACAAAAAAAGAAGTGGGCAGAATCTTAAAATTGCTATCATTTTGGACATATAGTGAAATATACTATGTATGTATGTCACTTACAAATACTCATATGATTTAATGAATTTCAATTTGAGGTTCTCTTAATTTATATTGTTCATTTTATAGCTTTCAAATATTTAGGATTTCAGTTTGTTTTCAAATGTGGTCCCTCCTTCTAAAGTGAAGAGAGAATTAAGCAAGACTTTGAATGCTTCATTTGTTTTGTGCATTTTTTCACTGGATGTGATGGGAATATTCTAAAGAAAGAATGGGACAATTTGTCATTCTAATTAGGCCATTGTAGAACTTAATTTGCTGAACTGTAATCACCATGGTTTTCAGCTTCTTTCAATGCACATTTCAAGTTGAAAGACAAAAACTACAGTGAAGAGACTAAGCAACTGACAGAAACATCTGTGGATTAAAAAGTTTGGGGGTGCAGAGCTGAAGTTAGCCTGGCAATAAATATACATCTTCAAGTCCAGACCTTGATACTTGCCCTCCTTTCCATTCTAGTAAAGGAATGAAGCAGTTCTTTAACACGCAATGAATACCATGAGGTTTATTGTAAAAACAATATTCAGAAATCTACTTCATAAAAATTCTCCAGTCTATTGTGACATACATGGTGAAAACAAGATCTAGACCTTTACATGAAATCTTCCCTAGTTTAAGGAGAACAGACAAGAAATAGACTAAAATATTTTATTTAATGTGAAAAGGAAAAAATAAATGTTTTTAATAGTTATAACCAAAACTAAAGTTCGCTAGTTTGTGTAAGAAACAAGAATGAACATAATGTTTCCATTCAATTTTATTTGAGGTGGTTTATAACTTGAGTATAAAGGAAAATAGCAAATTTGAAAGTAAAACCAACCCAAGAGCAGACACCCACAGCTAAACACTGAGCCAAACTCCTGGAATCCAGTTGCAGAGATGGAGGAGTGATGAGCAAAGGGGTCTAGACCAGGCTGGAGAAACCCACAGAAACAGCTGACCTGAAAAAGGGGCAGCTCATGTACCCCAGACTGATAGCTAGGAAACCAGTATAGGACCGATCCAGATCCCCTGAACGTGGATGTCAGTTAGAGTCTACAGGGCCTCTGGTAGTGGATCAGTATTTATCCCTATTATACGAATGAACTTTGGGAGCCCATTTCACATAGAGGGATAATCTTTCAGCCTAGACACATGGGGGAGGACTTAGGCCCTGTTCCAAGTGATATAACAGACTTTGAAAATCCCCCATGGGAGGCCTCACCCTCACTGGAGAGCAGAAAGGGGATGGAATGGGGGTTGGGAGGGGACAGGAGGGAGTGAGGGGGAGAAAACTGGGATTGACATGTAAAACAAGCTTGTTGCAAATTTAAATTTAAAAATATTATTAAAAAAATAAAAGAAAGTAAAACCAACCCAAGGTGGGCAAAATAATTCTGTGGATAAACCATCTTGCCACTAAGGTTGAAAACTTGTGTTTCATCCCTAGGACCTACATGCTGGAAGGAAGGAACCAACACTCAAAAATTGTCCTCTGACATCTATACATGCACCATGACACATGCATCATGATACACTCTTCAAACACAAAATATACAACTGTAATTAAGAGAGCTCTAAACAAAGATTCTTAGTTTAATTAGGATAAGTACTAATGGAGTAATTCAACTACTACCATTGTCTACTTTTAGTGTAGCATTGCTTACATTAGATTTTCTTCAAGCATATTTTTTTGTGTGTGTGGGGTGTATACATACAGTTACAAGTGTGTGTGTGTGTGTGTGTGTGTGTGTGTGTGTATGTGTGTGTGTGTGTTTGTATTTGTCTGTTGTGTGTGTGTGTCTGGTGTGTGTGTGTGTGTGTCTGGTGTGTGTGTATGTGTCTGGTGTGTGTGTGTGTGTTGTGTGTGTGTGTGTGTGTGTGTCTGTGTGTGTGTGTGTGTGTGTGTGTGTGTGTATGTGTGTGAGAGGTTAGGCCCCGGTGTGAAATCAGAGGCAAACATCAGTGTCATTGCTCCAGAACTGACAGCCTTGTATTTTGAGACCCAAAGATCACACATTTAGCTAGACAAGCTAGTTAGTGAACCCTATGTTTTTCCTGTGTCCATATCTACAGCTATTGAATTTTAGACAATAGCAACCATACCTAGCTTTTGATGTGTATAGTATGCTCAAACTTGAGTCCCCATGTTTCAATATGCTAAGACTAAGCTATCCCTGACCTCAAGATAATACCATAGGTTATTTTATTTCAGAAGATGCTCTTGGGAACTACTAAATTGTGATAAAATATCATGGAAATTTGAAATAGAATAAAGCTTGTTTTGAGAGTGTGATGTATATTAGATTTAGAGAATACTTACTGCAATAAAAATGCTATTTTGATTGCAAATGGCATCCATCAATATCCTGAAGAGCTAGTATATCATGGAACATAATTTGAAATCACTGATTTGATCATTTCTAGCTAACTATACACACAATATCCAAGATATTTGTATGGTCACATTTTAATACATAATAAATCAATTTAAATATAATATCAGAATGAAGTCTTAAAAAACTGGAAAGAAGACAAACAAAATCACTAAAGAGAATTCATTGTACTTTTTTTCTGTAGAGTTGTGCTTGAGATACTAGGTAAAGTAAATTTCCTGGAAAGTTTCACGATTAAAAAGAAGTTATATACATATAAATTATTTGTCACACTGAGTTTTGGCATTTTGAGTGAGAAGGTATGGCCTCTGAGTTAAGGGCAGGGATTTAATACCATTGATTATTTTCTCTATAATCAATGAAATATATGTATGTCCTGATGGTGCAGTTATGTTTGATGCAAATGGAAATTTGCTTGAAAACTTCAGAATTTGACTCTACAATCTGGACACATTTGTCTTGAAACACAATAGTGGAGATGATATTTATCAAGATATTTTTTGACCCAATACCGCTGAATAACAGACAGAATTTTAATTTAAAAATAGATCTACACTACTCATCAGCATTATTATCATTTGTTATTGTTTTTGGAAAGGGAAAATTACTCATGTGAAACTGTTCAGCCTTAACAGTAATAACACAGTATGCTTGTAATTACTAATTGCAGCTATTTTCTATTTTGCCAAAGTAGAACCTAGATGATTTGATTTAAAAATGGAAAAAGTTTACTTAAATTATTGTGAAGTTTAGGAAAATATTTATTTGGTAAAAGGGAAAAGTTCATCTAATCAGTTACTACCTTTCCTTGTGGACAAGAGATATGGTTTACAAGACAAAGAAGTCATAACTGAGATTCAGTGAAAACAATGGTTGGTATGGAAATGCTTCTGACAAAATACTACAAAGACCATTGTGAAAGACAAGAGCTATATTGAACTAGAGAAAAGCTGTGTATTTTTTGACCTAATAGAAATACAAAATCATATTATATAATGTATATTTTGACTAGGAGGAGTGCTCTTTTTTTCAGTCTGGAACCATGGACACTGTGGCAGAGATGTAAAGGATGGTTCCTGTTGCAAAAGAAACCCTTAAGAAAAAGCAAAGGAAATTTGCAGCATTGAAAGTGAAGTTCCTGCTGGAAGTAATTTGCTTCCAAAACTGTTTGGAATGGCAAAGGAGGAAGCTTAGCTATGAAAAAAAAAAAATCAAAAGAAATACAGGACGAAGAATCTAATGACTAGGATGGGAGGAAAAGTTGCAACTGCTATGTATCTGCAGAACAAAATTTGCATTTGTCATAAAAACCTGAGATACCAATGGCTTAACTCCAAAGGTCTGCTAGGTGTTGTAGCTGTGTTGTTGTCTGTGCCAGATCTTCGATAGCATATTTGTTGAACCCAATAAGACTTCAATTAATGTTTCCAGGACTGTGAAATTATAACAATGCATAGGGATACTCCAAACTGAAGTCTGTGAATTAGCTCATCTACAGGCATGGCTATGGCAAAATCAGGAAGAAGTGATTGACCTTGACAAATAATGTCTTGTTTGTTCAACCTCTTGGTAAATATGAAATCTTCTGCATGCAGAATGTGATTTGTGAGATCTATAAAGACAAAATGTTCAAGGAGGCAAATAACTTCTTTTGTCTCTTCAAATTATCTTCTCCATGATGTGGAATGGAAAAAAAAAAAGGCATCTCCCTTTTTCCCTTTGTGGAAGGTGGAGGTGCTAGCAATAAGAAGACCAGATAAATAGGCTTATTAGATAGATAGACTAAGGTGTTGCCATTGGTATTTTTGTTATCTGGTCAGTTTATAAGCAGTAACAACTTGTCCAGTTAAAAATCAAAAGAGAGCTGAACAGTACTGAAAAAAATATAACTTATTAATATATATGTATTTATTTTTATTCTTATTTTACATATTGACCCCAGTTTCTTCTCCCTCCCTCCATCCCTCTCTCCTTCCCTCCCTTTCTTCCATGTACCCCCCACCCTCAGATTTCCTCCTCCCACTCCACAGGGAGGGTGATGCAGTCCAGGACAGATCAATAAAATCTGTCAAGACATTTGGAGTAGGACTGCCTCTAGGTTAAGGGAGTATCCCTCCATGGGGAATGAACTTCCAAAGTCCTTTTGTGCACCAGGGATACATTCTGGTTTCACTGTCAGAGGTCCTGAGACCCATGTTCAAGGGGTTTGAGTCAGTTCAATGCTGGTTCCCCAGCTATCAGTCTGGGGGTCCTTATTTGCCTAATAATTTGGTACTTCAGAGAGAAATTCATGATTCCCTTTTCCAAGTGAATAAAAGTTGTTGTATGAGTACATGTATTTTCTTAATATAGTTAACATAGTATAGAATAATAGTTAATAAATTAAAGAAAACATAATGTGCCCTGTTCAATTTTGTATAATCCTATTTGTTTGAATTTTAATATAAACATAAACATTTTCTTTTTAAGGAGGATCTCAAATTAATTTTATAATTTTTGGAGGAAACTGAAGGTGCATTTTATGTTGTTGACAAGTGATATATTGTGCATATGTCCCTACAAGATGTATAATCAGTGTTTTTTCTATGTTCAAATTGTTTCAAACATTGTCCTATTTATTTTTTAAATTTCTTTTGCAAGTAGTGCATTTTCTGACCTTTTCCTAACCTGCCACAATATTAGACCAGGCAAGTGATTCTCATGTCTGTCAATAACTAACAGGAGCCCACAATTCTCTGACCAGGTAGGTAGTGGATTGGAGACTTCAAATCTATAAAAATCTCAGAGTTTTAAGCTATTAAATCAAAATACTCTGTAGTGAAAAGGAGAGGACTGTCTACAAATCTATGGATGAAAAATATATCATTTAGAAGAAAATTGGTCATATTTTTCTCTTCTTTAGTTTATGTTCATTATGTACTATACATGAGCATATACGTATATACATACATATATACATACATACATAAATACATAAATACATACATACATACATATATTATTTTTTCAATACAGGGATTTTCTGTGTAGCTTTGAAGTCTATCCTGGAACTCACTCTGTAGCCCAGGCTGGTCCCAAGTGCTGGAATTAAACTCATGTGCCACCATTGCCTGGCTAATATAAAATATTTATTAAAAATTATATTTTCAGAAAATCTTTTAAACTCAGACAGGCAATAGTGTGTTTACATAACACTGCACTATTCATCAACTAGTTGGAAATTCATTGTTTATTTATATGTTCTTCAAATACAAGTAGTTGAGGCTCCATTTGTTTTCCATAAGAAAAGACAAAATATGTCACTAAAGTGCAGTTCCCTACGATTTTAAGATAACACCGATCAGAAATAATTAAAATGGTTGCTTCTTATATTTTATTTCTCTTTCTCTTCTACCTTTTCCTCCTGTCTTCTTATGGATGAATATCTCTTTCCCTTTCTTTCTTTCCCTACACACACACACACACACACACACACACACACACACGCACATACACACACACACACCAATAAAATATAAGTATACAATACAACTATTTAAAATTATAAAATAAATACACACTCAGAGATATGCACATACCCAAATGAAAAATATAAAATCACAAAACTGGCAACCATAACATACAAGTAAAAGACTACATAAGACATTCTGATCAATGATGAACTATGATTCTGATGGGAGATTTTATTCTGTATATATGTTTCTCATACTGGTTAATAAAGCCCTATGGCCAATAGGAAACTAGATAGGTGGGGCTAGGAGACTAGGAGAAGGAAAGAGGAAGGGGGAAGGAGGAGTCAAGATGTAGCTCGGGAGTAAGGAGGACGCCCGCTGCGGCTCCCCGATAAGACGACCACGTGAAAATACATAGATAAGTAGAAATGGGTTAATAATTAAGGCAGAGCTAGCCCATAAACAATAGTGGTAATTGGCTAATAGGATGTATCAAATACAGAGTCTCTGAGTGTTATTTTGGGCTGGCGCGGCTGTGGGCCCAGACTGGCTGGCTGGCGGGCTGTCTGAAACATACACGATATATGATTCAATGGTGCCTTAAGAGATAATGACTGAAAATTCGTTATAAACGACATTCTAGTCATAATAATGCTACTGTGTGATGCATTCGTTACATGTTTGTGGTTATGATAGTCTACTTAGAACTAATGTGATGTCAACTGTATGATCATGAGATTACATACCATGTATGACAAAATACAAAACAGAATTCTCAAGAGTAAAGGATCAGCTTTTAATGTACTTTTCCATGCTACAATGTTCTTGTAATTTTAGTGTGTATTCCTTCCACTAAAAATCTATTCTTGTAAAACCATGTGCCATGGTACACTGAGCTTCATGAGACATCCCTTCTTATGGTGTGACCTGATTGCATCAAATACGATGTTGATTTGTGGATAGTTTACCATTCAGATTTCTTTAAGTATGTTCTGTTCTTCACAGAACTACAGTATCACCTACAGATGCATTTCTAAGAAGGTACTCCAATTTGCATTGTTAGTGTGCTGTTGTATAGCTTTTGGAACTCTAACTGAGGTTGAACTTACTGGTAAAAGAGGGTCTCTATAATGTCTGGTAAAAATTAGTTTTCAATTCTACAAATATGTATATGCATTGACAATAAAATATGTACATGTAATATTTTATTATTTTTATTTGTGAGTGGTTATTATGTACACTGAACTGCAGAATATAAAAGAAATAAATAAGTAAATAAAATGAAAGAATATTAAAAATAAGAAATTAAAAAAAAGAAAAGAGGAGAGACTTTTGATTGTAGGACCCACTTTTGAACAAGGAGATAGAAAATAAGTAATATACATAATGGGATTGATGTAGATTAAATAATTCATTTAATCCCACTTCTGACACCATTATGTTACAGCAGGTTGTTCCCGCCGGCTGCAGTGGGTCCTGCCGCCATGGTCCCGCCACCACGTGAGCCCCAAATAACACTCAGAGACTCTGTATTTGATACAATCCTGTTGGCCAATTACTATCATTGTTTATGGGCTAGCTCTGTCTTAATTATTAACGCATTTCTACTTATCTAAGTATTTCCATGTGGCCGTCTTATGCGGGAGCCCCGGATGGCGTCTTCCTTCCTCCCTGGTCTACATCTTGACCCTCCTTCTACTTCCTCTTTCCTCCTCCTAGTCTCCTAGCCCTGCCTATCTAGTTTTCTATTGGTCACAGTGCTTTATTAACCAGTATGAGAAACATATTTACAGAATAACATCTCCCATCATCTCCTCTTTTCTGTCTAAAGTAAAAGAAGGGGTTTAACCTTAACATAGCAAAATGTACCATACAACAGTTATCAAATAAGAATCACAGCAAACAATATTTAGTCCATTAACATTTTGTAAGACTTTAAGAAAATATCATCTATCCTATCTTTGTTAGTCTAATGTCCAATATGTAACTTATCATTAATCCTTACTAAAGAAAACTATAACCATAACTATCTGTCTTCAACTCCTTCAAAGACCACAGAAGGATAATACATAAACTCTAGAAATGACAGAGACAACTCATTGCCTGGTAAGTCACCCAACGTTCTTCTGTAAAGTTCCATCTTCAGCCCATAGGCCATAGTGTGTCTGGCAGACTCTTCAGCAAAGCAGGAAACTTTAAACTGTCCACCTGTATTGACAGTTTGTCAGTCATTTTTCTCTGTATCCTGTAGAATGTCTGGCTGTCTGGCAGCCTCTTCCATGAAGCAGGAACCCTGTAGCAATGTCCATCTTGCATCAGCAGTCATCTTTTTGAGGGTCCTGCATGTCCAGTTTCTACAACATAAAGGCAAACAGTCAAGAAGAGCAGTACCTTGCCCAAATGGCTAGTCTTGCCAAATTAAAAGCAAACTCCATAATGTGTTTCTTCAGTGTCCATCTTCCTTTCTGATGCAGGTGGTGTTACCAATAGCAGTTGTGCCTCACTGTCAAGAAAATCCCTAAACTATTTTAAATGCCATATTCTATAGGTCTTTGAAAGGTTTGAAGAAGGCTTATTCATCTCAAATACATCTCTTTATATCTAGAAATCCTAACTAACTTAACACCACGTATTAATTATCATAGGTAACTCTCTATAATCTGTATTAAATTATACATTACATTTTCCAATGAGCTATATAAACATAATACCTAAACAAGAGGAGAAATATACATATCATAAAATTGACCTTAAATTGTATCAATAAAAGAAAATCCATTCCAAAGCAAAGTATTCATATCTATACCATAATTCCCTTTTTACCTTTGAAAAGATTTTTGTGGTCATTAGCCATTTATAACCAAGTCCATTTAAATGAAAACAAATTTTTATAAACAATATTTGTGAATTTGGGCATCGTTCTTTCCAAACTACTCCCTGCTGGTAAAGGGCGCTGTCATGGGGGTCCAAAGAAGACTCAGAACTCTTGGCTGTAGTCTGCAAGGCTTTGTCTCAACTGCTTTGAATATTGGATCATCTCGGGCACTGTTTCAGGGGGCCTGGCTTGATCAAACCACATAAGTCTGGAAAGAATCCACAGCTTTTCATTTTCTGTGGAAACAAAATTAGAAATCCTTTTCCCCAGTAACTTGTCCTTAGGCTTAAATTTTAGAGTCAAAATTTCTCTGTGTTTTCCATCTTTTCGTGGCTTTTTTATTATTCTATTTATTCTACTTCTATTTTTTACATATTTTGAGACAGGGTTTCTCTGTGTAACTTTTATCTGTCCTGGAATTCACTGTATACCAGGTTTACTTTGAAATCACAGAGATCTTCTTGTCTGTGTCTACCGCATGCTGGGATAAATGGCGTGTCCCACCATACCCATCCATTCTATTTCCTTCTTTCTTCTTTAAACCATTGTATCCTGTTTCTCTTTCTCTCTGAAGCCAGCGTATTTTTAAAACATAGTGTAAACCTTCATTGTAGCTCTCGTACACACCAATGAATTGTTAGCAGAGCTCTTTAAAAGCAAGGCAGTTTTTTGCTGCTTATGCTAATTTTGGAAACGTCCCTTAAAGGAGCCCTGCAACTCTCTGTCTACAGCAAAACAAATCCAACCGAGAAAATGTTACTACTAAGAAGTCAAGCTGGTCTCTGTTCCCTTGTTTCTAAAAACTATTTTTTAAGCTTTTGTTAAGTTTTAAGTGAAAGTTCTCAATCCCACTTCTGACACCATTATGTTATGGCATGTTTTTCCTTCCTGCTGGCTCCATCCTGCCTGCAGCCAATCTGAGCCCACAGCCGCACTAGCCCCAAATAACACTCAGAGATTCTGTATTTGACACAATCCTGTTGGCCAATGACTATCATTGTTAATGGGCTAGCTGTGCCTAACCCATTTTTACTTATCTAAGTATTTCCACGTGGTTATCTTATCCTGGAGCTGCAACCTGTATCTTTTTTCTTTCAGGTCTACATCTCGACTCCTCCTTCTACTTCCTCTCTCCTTCTTGCCTCCCAGCCCAGCCCATCTGCCATTCCACTGGCCCAAAGGTGCTCCATCAATCAAAAAGTACGAGAAACATATCCACAGGATAATATCTCCCATCAATTCATCCCTAAAAGTTGCTGCATATTGATTTCTGGGTTATAAGTTGACCATGATAAAGCTTTCAACAGGTCCTTGGTAGGCAATCAAATGTACATCATTACAGTTTAGCCAACAAGGTTTTCTTAGTGCAAAGATAACTTCTGTTATTCTGAACATTTGTCTGGTAATTGATTGCTTAAGGTAAATGGTGAGAATGTGTTTATCTGGTGCCTTTATTAAAAGTTTACCATGTGCTTGAGATTTATATCAAAACTCTCAAAAGCATGCATGCTATTACAAATTATTATTTCTAAAATATTTTAGATGTTTCAATTATTTTGAAGAATTTTGAGTTATAAAAAGTATAATCAATTGAAAATGCATGGTTATCAAATCAGGAGAAGGCCATATGACCTCAGATCTAAGAAGCAGCAGTTAGTCTCCTGTCACTATACTTAATAAATTTTTGAATAAGTGTAAGGAAAAGGGAGATTCTAGATAGTATTAGGCTTACAAAAACATAATAAAACTGTCTAGAAAACTCTCTAAAGCTCAATTTATTTGTGTTTTGAGGAGAAATTGAAGACATGATTGTTTAAATTACACATATGAAAAAGTCAAGGAATTAGTGGATGTCCAGAGCTGACAATGTGGAAAGGAAAAGGAATTTAATCTGTCATAGATTCATGGAAATGGATCTTCCTTTTCTAGTAACAAAAATTTTACATATAAAACAGAAGATGAGAGATGATAAAGCATAACTTTACAAGGTATGTGCCATGATTTTTAAAAAAGAATATTACACTTTGAATACATGTTTCAGAAGTAATATTTGTTAAAAGCCATAAGAAAGGTCCCATGCCATTTATTTTCTGCCAAACAGAGAAATCTAATTTCAGTTAAGACACAAGCTGGATGATATTACAACAGTTCGATCCAAGCTGATGTATTAGCTACTTTCTTACCAAAGTGGTAGCTTAGAAAATGCTGATCAGACAAAATGAAGAGGCATGTAGACAGAGAACTAAAAAGTATCAGCAACAATTACATAAAGAGAACCTTTTCCCCAGAAATATTGACAAATGTGATTATAAAATTGAGAAAGAATACTTTCTCAGTTATAAAATTGAATATGTATTAAAACAAAACAATAAAGAGATAGCATGTGAAACAATACTATTTTTAGAGGTAAATATTTGAAAGTTCATTTTTGAGAATTATGATATATAGATATATAGAATTATGATATATAGAAAATCTCTTCTAGATGAACCACACAAACCATACAAACAAAATAACCAAGGCCTAGCTTTAGCTTTCCAGTAATTGAGAAAAGACATAATGAAATATATTGACCAGAATCTACTTTGGACCATAATAGACTAATATAAAACTCTTGATTCTGACAGAAAATAATGAACATTGAAGGAACAATACAAAGTAACTATTTAACAGGTTGCAATATGAACAAACAAACAAAAGCCAAATAGGTAGAACTGTTGTCTGAGAGTGTGCCCTGGCTCCCATGCCTGCCAATGACAACTAAAAAATCCTTTAGGGATCTTTTGAAATTTTACCCTGTAGCATTGACTATATTTGTAGCACACCATGAGAACATGGCTTTCAGGCTGCTACAGGGTGACAGAGAGGAGGTCAGAGATGTCAGACACTGGAATTTGAAGGACAGCATGATGGAGCAGGAGTTACAGATGTCTCAACGGGGTTCTTGTCATTCCTTAACTCCAAACTCTCATCACAAAAGAGGACAGTCTCAGAACTCCATGAAGAGATTCACTACCAAGAAAGGATTACCATAAAACTCTTAGACCACCCTCACATTTAGTAAGTCACAGTTGAGCAAACAGAATGTAAGGACTGTTAACCACACATGTCAGTCAGTAGAGATTAAGAAATATCAAGTATTAAATATGTGGCCAAGCATTTTTCTGACAAAGGGTAATTTATGATTTAGACTCTAGAATCCAGAGCTGCAAAGATAATCTCAAACGTTGAAATAAAATGTGTGGGAAAACAAGACACAATACCTTGTGAAAAATAAGAAATCAAGATATATTTACAAGAAATATACAATGTAATCAAGCTTTTAGACATTGCATTACAAAAATTTATACTGTTTGAACAGATAGAAAAATATCATTCAGTATTATGTAAACCCAGAAATGACAGCACTTTCAAAAAGGAAGTGATGAACTTTAAAATGGATTATACCTTCAAGAATTCTGATATATGAACATAATCAAAACAGAAACAAAAACTATACAAGACACAAAAAGTAATTTATAAAATTTAAATGAAAATGTTATATAAAAATTTACTTTGTGACAATATCTAACTACTTACAAGTTTTGGGAAAAATTCAAGAAAATGATCATTAATGGAAGATGGCATTTCAATTAAATTGTATATATAACAGTTATAATAGATAAAACAATGACATGTAGGACAAACAATCTACAATCATTTGAAATGAAATTTGTAAAGAAAGAAAGTCTGAAGGAGTGGAGAGAAAAATTATTGACGGTAATGTAAACAAACTGAATAGTTTCAAGTTTGTTGAAAACACTAATCTGAAATTATTAACATAATGTTATTAAAGAATATATAGAAAAACATCAAGATATCACTGTAATAAATCCACTGAAAATAATGACAAAGAATAGTATGAAATAAAACTAAGGGCAAAAAGGGGAAAAAGTGGTAAATTTTATACATATTATGACAAATATATTGATTATAAATACTATGTGTAATTTATATTTTTAAAAATACAAGCGGTAATAATAGAATGAATTTATCCTTAAGACTATTAAATTAAATTAGATCGCAAATATGATTAAGTACCCACAAAACTAAAAACAAAAGACAGCTTATTTTTTCATTATTAATCCATTTGATCATTATTTATCTGTTTTGTGTCAGGTTTCTCTACGTAGACTAGTCTGAGCTCACATTTGTGAGATCCTTTTGTGCCTGAGTGGTAAGTGCTGATATTACAGGCACTATGGCCACAATTTGCCAACAGAACATTTTAAAAATCCACATATGATTTCTGAATCTTTTCAAAACTTATTTAGTGTTCATACAATTGTAAACAGAAACTATTTCTTAGTAAATTAAAAACATGGAATAGTGCACAAACCACCATTTCTGGGGAAGTGTAGCTACCCAGAGCTCATCAACAAGCTCTCTCTACAACAAGTGGAGACTATAACAGGAAAAAATGTACAAAATGCAGAGATCAACTGGGGAAATACAGCTCCATCGATGTAGTTACATCAAAACTTGTGCATCAATGACTCAGAACATCACAAGAGACTGAATGATTTTAAGAAGCAGAAAAAGAAGTCTGCTGTAAAACTGTCTCTCATAGAAGTGGCTGTATAAAGACAGTCAGAATACATACAATACCACTTGTCATTTTAACATAAAAGGTAAGAAATTCCATGGGGTCTCACCTCTAGACAAAGAAATACAGACCACTACTGACTTATGAGAAAAGAATTAACTGTGAAAGGGATGTCAACCAACCTTTATTGGTTGTCTAGCAAATGTTGTCAGCCCTGAAGACATATGAACATAAGCAGCAAAAATGGAATCAGTAAATAATATTTATATGTTTATATCTTTTTCATATGTGTGTATGCAACAATACTAATAAAAAAGGTAGCTGTAAACTTGTGCGTTTGGAGACATGGGAAAGGCTGGAGGGAAAGTACCTGGGAGCAGTTGGAGAAAGAAAAGGAAAGGAGAAAGTGATGTAATTCTATTTCAATTAAAATCATATATATATATATATATATATATAACATATATATATATATATGTTTATACACATGCATATACTAAGTACAGTAAGACACATAAAGACAGGGGTAAGTGTAATTTTCTTTCATTTTAAATTTTATTTTAGTACTTTGTTAATGAAACAATCATATATTACCATTTCACAACCATATTAAATATATGACAATGTTACAAAAGGACATGAAAATGAAAAAAGAGTTGTAAATTATAACTATTTTAGAACTAAATTATAGACAGAATAAATATAAAATCAATGAAACATAACAATATAATTTGAAGTTTGACTGTCCTTACTTAAATGTGTAAGTTGTAGATTCTAGAAGTTTCCTATTTAAGTCAAAAGGCAAATTGAGTTATTAGAAGTCATAAAATGAATAACAAAAATTTCTCATACATGGTACTCAAAATAGTATCAAAGAATACTTGTCACTAAAATAAAAATGCATAATGGTTTATGTAAAACAACTCAAGTTTTTAAATATAGATGACTAAACAATGTCAATAGAAAATTCAGGACATTTGAGTGCTGATGGAAGTGGTGTATGCCTATAATCTTAGCTACTTAGGAGCCTGAAATAGGAGATTATAAATTTAAGTCCAGTCTAGGACTGTACTAAAAATGTGTCTCAATAAATAAATACGGGAAATGTTACTAAATGAGATTTAAAAATGATACTGTGTAGCCTATTAGACATCAATAATATAAATGAAAACTTTAATTAAATAGTGGAAAACAACACAGCATTTAAAGACTAGTCATAAGAAATAAGGGTCTGTTTTATGAATATGGATGCCTTTGGAGCATTGATGTTCAGAATTGAGACTTTGTGCTGATGGATTTCTCCTGCGATGAATACAAAATGACTCTCTTCATCTCTTTTGATTAATTTTGATTTGAAGTCTAACTTGTTAGATATTAGGATAGCCACACCTGCTTGCTTTTTGGGTCCATTTGATTGGAAGATATTTTCCCAGCCCTTTACCCAGAGGTAATGTCTATCTTGGAAGCTCAGATGTGTTTATTGTATGCAGCAGAAGGATGTCTTCATGTCCATTCTGTTTGCCTGTGTCTTTTTAAAGGTGAGTTAAGACCATTAATGTTGAGGAAGAGTAAGGACAATTGAAATGTTAATGTTAATGCTTGTTTGTTTTAGATTTGTTTTTGGCAGTGATATTGTGAATATATTGTCCTGCTTTACACTTGGGTTCTGGTGATGTGTGAATATCCCTTGTCTATGTCTTTGTGACCATAGTTAACTTCCTTGGGTTGGAGATTTCCTTCCAGAACTTTCTGTAGGGCTGAATTTGTAGATACGTATTATAAAAATCTGCCTTTGTCATTAAATATTTTGTTTTCTCCATCTATAGTGATTGAGAGTTTTGCTGGGTATAGTAGCCTGGGCTGGCATCCGTGGACTCTTAGTACTTATAGAACATCTATCCAGGACCTTCTGGCCTTGAGAGATTCTATGGAGAAGTCAGGTGTAATTTTTCTAGGTCTTAGGCATATACCCAATTAATCCACATCCATGCATCAAAGCCATGTGCTCAACTATGTTCATAGTAGCATTATTTGTAATAGCAAGAACCTGGAAGCAACCTAGATGCCCCTCAACTGAAGAATGGATAAAGAAGATTGGCACATCTACACAATGGAATACTATTCTGCGGGAAAAAAAATGGAATCTTGAAATTCTCAGGCAACTTGATGAAACCATTCTGAATGAGGTAGCCCAGTCACAAAAAGAAGAAAATGGTAAGTACTTGCTCATATATGGATTGTAGACATAGAACAATGGATCACCAGCCTATAATTCACACCACCAGATGAACTAGCATATTAGGTGGATTCTAAGAGATTCATATAAGGTCCCTCAAAGAGGGGGAAATGCAAAAGCTCTCCAGAGTACCTGGGGAGTAGGGGGGACAATGAGTGGAGAGAGGACTAGGAGAAAGAGAAGAGGAGGAGAGGCAAGCACGTGGGAATAGGAAATTTGAGTCAGGGGAGAAATAAAAGACAGGAGAGTGAGTGAGTGAGAGAGAGAAAGAGAGAGAGAGAGAGAGAGAGAGAGAGAGAGAGAGAGAGAGAGAGAGAGAGAGAGAATAAAAGAGGGAGCCATTATAGGATTGAAGAGAAAACTGAACCTAAAGAAATGTCAAGAGACCTACAAGACTGACTCCAACTAACCACGCTGCAGAAACACATAGAGACAGCTGACCTGAAGAAGGAGGAGTTAATGGGCCCCCCAGACTGATAGCTGGGAATCCAGAATGGGACTGACTCAGACCCACTAAATATGGGTCTCAGATAGAATGACTGAGCAGTCTAAGGGAATCAGACAGTGGAATCAGGATGTATTCCTGGTGCACAAAAGGACCTTGTGGGCACATCCCCCATGGAGGGATACTCCCTTAACCTAGAGACAGGAGAGACGTTCTAGTCCCTACTTCAAATGACTTGACAGATTTAGATGATCCCTACTGGATGGCATCACCCTACATGTGGAGGAGGGGTCATGAGGGGAGGGTGGTTGGGGTGCATGTGATGGGGTGAAAGAGGAAAAGAGAGATGGAGGGAGAGGGAACTGGGATCGATATGTAAAATAAAAATAAAAAAATTAAAAATAAATAAATAAAAAGAAATAAGGGTATGCTAGTAGATTCTTACCAAGAAAAATGAGCAAAATAGTATATCAAGCCTCTTGTGAAGCCTACTGTAACATCTTGGCTGATTTCTGAAATTTTCTTTATAAACCCATTTTTTCTTAAGACAAATCAAATATCCTAAGTGCTTAGCGTACAGGTTTATCTTCTAAATCACACTTTAGTGTTCTTTTTTTCAACATTCAACACACACCCCTATGGTTCAAAAAGCATCACAGAAAAGAGGTGGACAGAACAGAAAGTCATAGAATGGGGTGTGTGTTCTGAAATGTTATTTCTGTGTATGATGTGGCCATTTCACTGATGAAGTCACAGTAGCAGGAGTATCTAAATACAGCCTTACAATATGCAGTCATTTTTTTATGGGGGAGGAACTCAGGTACCCCTGAAGAGAAAATGGAAGTTGATATTTAATTAGGAAGGGATCAAGTACTTCCATAGTGTAGCCACTGTGAATTTGCTCATTTTGATGTCAATAACTGTGTACTAATTATGTGCATACAAACAAACCTAAGAGAGTTAAGAGCAAACGAACAAATGCATGAAGACATGTACATATGCTGTGAAAGAAAGTAGTTCAGCAGGAGAAGGAAGAAAATGAGCGAGTCTAATAGGGGATGAAAAGGTCACAAATAAATTATATGCATGTATGAAAAAGTTCATTTAAGCAATAGTGGACAGGTTACCTAAATGCCCTTCCCCTATAATGAGATTGATGACTAGCTTATAAGCTTTCCTAGAGCCCTCATCCAGTAGCAGATAGAAGCAGAAGCAGACACAGGTAAACACTGAGCCAAGCTCCTGGAATCCAGTTGCAGAAAAGGAGGAGTGATGAGCAAAGGGGTCAAGACCAAGCTGGAGATACACAGAAATAGCTGACCTGAACAAGGGGGAGCTCTTGGCCTCCTGTATGATAGCTGGAATCAGCAAAGGACTAACCCAGACCTCCTAAACGTGGGTGTTAAGAGGACTGGATAGTCTATGGGGCCTCTAGTAGTGGATCAGTATTTATTCCTAGTATATGAATGATGTTTTGGAGCTCATTCCACATAAAGGGATACTCTCTAAGCCTAGACTCATATTGGAAGGCCTAGGGCCTGCTCCAAATATTATGACAGACATTGAAAATTCCCCATAGAGGGCCTCACTCTCTCTGGAGTGCAGAAAGGAGACAGGGTTAGGAGGAGACTGTCAAGGAGGGGAGGGTGAGGGACCTGCGGCTGACAGCTTGTTGCAAAACAAGCTTGTTGCAAATTTAAATTAAAAAAATATTAACAAAGAACAAAAACATCTTTCTTTTAAATGATAAATGAACATTTTGAACTGAAAAATAAAGAGAAAAAAGAAAACAAAAAGGAGGAGAAATACAGAGGTTTCTGTGAAAAGGATATACATAATTTGGGGTAACCAGTTCTTTTAGTGTTGATGTTACTTCTAACTGAATCTTTCTTTAGTTATCTATGTTTCCTAATTCTCAGCCTTATACTTTATTACTTCACACTCTTTAAGAGTTCCATGAAACAAACTGATTATTGCATCTCTACTGTGATGGGTGACTTCTGGTGTGCTGGATTTTGATCACTTTGAATAAAAACATTTCTAATGGAAAAGATGAGAACCTCCATGCACAGCCACAAATCATCTGCTAAGGTTGTTTTTTTTTTGTTTTGTTTTTGTTTATTTTTTTAATAACCTATCATTTTCTTGCTCTTAGATGTTAGAATAAAATCCAAATGCACCTTGAATTTAGTTGAAATATCTTCAAAAATTTAAATATTTTCAAAATGTGCATTACCAGTATTAAGCAGAAAAAGAAAATCTTTTGGTTGAAGCATAATAAATCTTTAAAATTATGTTGCATAAAGAATAAAATAATTTAGTTTCAATATTTGCAACAGTAGTCCACTAAATTAGCAGGAAAATAGTTACAAAATTTATAGCTTGAAAGTGAAACCATGTGACAAGAATTCTTAGCCATATAAAATATGCAAAGCTGGACACGTATGTCATGGAGTTTTTAAAAATAATGGTACATACTTTCTGAGGTAATTGTATTCATAATAAAAGTAATTATAGAAATGAAGAAATATCATTTTCATACAGGAAAACATACTCAACAATATTATGTCTTCTTAAGTTTTTCTGACTCCTGCCACAATAATCAGTTAAGATGTTAGTCAGTTAATAAATGATGATTTATTCTGTCCAGGGAAGGAACTGATAACCCATGATCTTGAATAGCAGATTTTGGACTTATTTCTACAGCAAATATGAAGAGCCATTAGCTACTCATGAAAAACTAGATGGAGAATTAGCTTCTCTAGCATCATCCATGGCATCTAGTGCCCGGTTTGGACATATGTATTCAATCTTAAAACTCTTAATCATTAACTACACATTACCTTTCAGAAGTCTAGAATATTTCTTTGGCAACAGGCCATATACACTTAGTTACCTTGAAAATTTGGTGAGATTTTGTCACAAAAATAAATTACAAGGTTAATTTTAGTTCCATTTGCTTCATTTGTTATTTTTGGGGGAGTTTAATTGTAATAAAATTATTTAGGATATTCCCAAGTGTTCAAATATGGACAAAACGTCTTTTTTGCTTATCTAACAAATTCTAAACATCATAATTTTTAGTGCACTCTGATGCACATAAAGGGTGGAAGTTTAACTGGTAAATAAAGTGCCTCAATAGCCAACTGAAGTAGGTATCATTAACCTTGATTGCCACTGGTTACATCAAAGCACACTGAACTAATTGTGGTGATTTATGGACCTCTTCAGTGACAGAAGCAGAATGAAAATCACATACCTGATTTTTAGTGACTTACCATGATTCCATTCAAGGAGCTTATAGACATAACAGATGAATACAACATTGTGACCTTTTGTACCCATGGTATTAAGATGCCAATATTATCCAGTCAGCAAAGAAAAACCTGATTCATCTACGTGAGGCAAAATGCCATGGCAACAGCTAGCTTCTCATTCTAGCAATTTTGTAATCCTTTTGGAAAGCCATCATCTATAGGCTGTTCCCCTTCTTTGTTCAGGCTCTTTTCTATCAGCACAAGTGAATGTTAGATGATCCTCACAAAGTGATAAAGAGGGAGAAGGCAGTATAGAAATATGTATAGTGCTAGTCTCCCATTAGCGGCAGAGAAGCAGAGGAAAAGGAAATGGCAGAGACAACCTGCCGCAAATAATAAGGAGATTCTGATGAAAAGGATAAATGTCAAGAGGCTCTGGTTGTATTGAGTGAAAAAAATTTCCCGAGAGGAGAAAATTAAATTTAATAAAGATAGCACCACTGCAAATGGTGTCTAGATAATCAGAAAGTGAAGTAGCTAAGTGATTGGAGGACAGAATAAGTGGGAAATAATCAGTGGGAACAGAGACAAAAGGAATAATCCTCATTCAATTTTCTTTTGGCAAGACTATTAAAAATAAATTAAAGACACAAATGACTTTGAAAACCAATGGGAATGAAAAGAGAAATTTATAGAATCATTGATTTTTGGGGAAAAGCTGAACGTTTTAAAATTGATTTTAAAATAAGTTAACTGAAATGTTTCCTAGTAATATGTGGTTGTACCTGATATCACTCATGGTGCAATAATTTAGATATGTAATTGCATTGGCTCAATATATATAAATCAATGCTTCCAAAATGTATACATTAGCACTAAAGTGTGACTTGTTATAGTAATACTATAAATTTCAAAAGCTTTTAAATTTATTATATAAATGATTAATTTTTCAAAATTATGAGATCATTTGTCAGTGGTTCTCAGCATTTCATTATTATAATGGATTGTAAAATATTAAAATGATAGCATCTATAGGTTTTCAAAATTACTTTGGGAGTTTCTTCAGTATATACACTGTTGTGTTTACCTATATGTGGTTTTAAGGATGGTCTAGCCTTGAGTTACAAAGATTAGCAAAGACTCTCACAATCAGACCTGTATTATTTTAGCATGTACATAAGTGCTAATTTCACATGAATGTCAAACTTTACTTAACTCCTCAAAACTACGGTCCATTATTTTTGTTTCCTCTAATGTATTATCCGGCACAGCTTCTTCTGCTGAGTAAACAATAGCCAAGTGCTACTGATTTGTTGAATTATTTTAGTTTGCCTAAAATAATTATGTAGGCCAATGCTTATCACATCTCATAAATGCATAAAGACATTTCTGTTACCAGGTGACAAAAAAGTACTGTTGTATTGAGATTTAAAATGTCATGTATTCTCTTAGTAAAGGCTTAATATTACTCAATCAAAAGACATACTTGTAAGAACTGTTTCAATTAGAGGCTTGTTGGTTGCTAAAATATGAAGTATGAATTACACTAATTTTCTTATGTAGGTATTAGGGCAGACCATGTGGTCTCCAGAGACATCGGCAATAGCCATTTTTAAAAAATATTTAATGTTCTCCCTTTGAACATGAGGCTGTGTTGTCTAAGATAATTTTAGTTGGCCATTTTCCTATCCCTTCAATAACAACTTGCTTAGCCTGTGGCTTGTGTGGCCTGTGGTTCTAGCAGAATCCCTTGTGCAACACCTTATTATAGAAGGAACAGTG
Organism: Cricetiscus sungorus; assembly: GCA_030556225.1. Classification (NCBI taxonomy): domain Eukaryota; kingdom Metazoa; phylum Chordata; class Mammalia; order Rodentia; family Cricetidae; genus Cricetiscus; species Cricetiscus sungorus. The sequence continues at coordinate 29,604,619 of JANBXA010000741.1, read as the reverse complement.
TTTGTATCTTAAGGAAATCCATGTCATTAAGTGATTATAATTAACTAAAAATATCATTATCAGAATTTTCACAACAGACCATTGATATGATACTAACAACTACTAAAAATGGGGCAAACAGTAAACAGCAACAAAAATGATACATGAAAAGGGAGTTTTAAAAAGTGAAAATTATTTGTCTTATGGTTTTGTTTGGTGTGTGTGTGTGTGTGTGTGTGTGTGTGTGTGTGTGTGTGTGTGTAATTCTTTACGGAAATTAGTAAGAGATAATTTGAATTTTGACTATGTAGGTCCTTCATTGCCTTGCTGGTGTGTCTTAACTCTAGAATTCTATCAAAAAACAGATGTTTCAGAGGTGTGGCTGCCAGCCAGAGGTGATAACAGGAAGCCACAGAACTTTAGCGGCTGGTTCTTGGTGATGTATGTAAAATCATGGGCCATGGGAACATAAATTTGCCAGTGATATGGGTACTGTGCACCTTCCTGTTTCTTTCAATCTCCCACTCCCTCTGTGAAACATTGCATTGTCACAGGCCCTAGGCTGCAGAGTCTCACAAGCAGGAAGGTAAATTTGAGACAGTAATGAAAGTGCAGATTTCCCTTTATCAAGTTGGTTTTCTCCAGTACATCACAGTCATATCAACTAACTTGACAGCCATGTTCTTACATATTGGGTAGATTTTTTTCTATTGCCAACAAGAGAGGTTTTTTTTTCAATGTAATACCAAGAAGAAATTAATCATTTGCAGGTAGCCTTTTATAATAGTTTTCTGTCTCTTTATAGTGTGTAAAGATAACCTAAGCATTGTAAAACTATTTCCAAAATTTGAAAATCCTTCCAAATTTTTTAAATGTTAACTTTCTAATGTGATTATTATGATAAAATTCCAAGCCAATTTTAAATACCAGATATCAATCCAGTTTCACTAATTTCTGCTTAATAGAATTGCTTTGGTCAGGTATTGATGAGAAAAGAATAAAAGAAAAGGGGGAGAAAATATTACATGAAATTATTCTTCATATTAGAAAAGAATCATCTTTCACATTTTTATTTCTTAATTAATTTTTATTTTAATTAAAGCATCCCTATTTGACATATCAATCCTATTTCCCTCTCCCTCCTGTCATTCAACTCCCCCCACCATTACCCCATCCCAACTCCCATCCACTCTTCTTGGAGGGTGAGACCTCCCATGCAGAATCATCAAAGTCTGTCACATCATTTGGGGCAGGACATAGGTGATCTCCAATGTAGCTAGATTGCTTTTTTACTGTTTTAAATTTTCAAGCATGCAAATAATGAATATTGATCAAATATTAACTCATCTTTCCCCTTCAACAACTAAAAAAAGTAAGAAACTCAGTGGCTACTTAGTGCTACCTGTATGTGAATTCATGTAGGAAAATCTACTGCCTCATGAAGCCACATCCATGAAGAAAACTTTGGCAACTTGTACCAAGACTCACTACCACCGAGTGAGCAGATAATAAAAGACTGCCAAGTGCTTGGTTATGAATGTGGCATCAGTACGATATGCTTACTCCCTGGACTCAGGGATCATTACATTCAAGGGAGAGAAAGACTTGAAGAACCATAGTTGGAGGATATCTGTAGCTTGCCCAGTATCTGCTAGGCAAACAATACCACTGTACACATGAATCCACAGAACCTATGAATATAATCACAACATTACATAAGAGGAAGGCAATAGAAATCTCTATATGATTGTGGAAGGATTTGTGAACTTACACCCCAGCTGAGGAGATATATGTAATTAATAGCCACTGATGGAGGAAAAGTTATTCTCTTGACAGATTCTTAGTATAATTATGTATGTATATATATATATATTGTCATTATAAAATAAAACATAAAAATTACTCATCATCACATTAATTATGAGTCTATATATTTCTGCATGGTTGACTATGCTTAACCAATATTATTGTACATGTAATGTACATATTGATTTGCTAAAATCATACAAAGACATAAAGATATTAAAAATACATAGACAAATGTTTTATTATATTTATGAAATTAATATACCCAGTGCATTCATAGTCAATCAGGAAAGTGTGACAAGAAAATACTCAAAGAAGTAAAATTGGAGATAATTATGACTCTGTCTGCACCCAGACAAAACAGGCTTCTGTTGCTTTTTTAGCGATACAGTTCAGTTTCTTTTTCTTAAATGCTTCAGCTAATGAGACTGATGTATTAACTATTATTCTCCAGATCCTGATGTTAAGGAGCTCTATTTAAACTTATATCCAGCATATCAAGAGATTATAGGGAATTAGCATTTTATCAATTCTATACCTATCATGCAATCTATATTTCTCTATATACCCAGTCTTGGTTTTAATTGTATTTTTTTAAATACACTTACCCAACAACATTTAGTCAGCATCCTTTATATACAAATTCTTTGTTGTTTGGTCAGTGCTACAGATAAGTCATGCAGGGCCTCAAAATTCTTACATTGAACTTATAATCCCAATGCAATGTACTGGTGAGTGCTATTTCACAGAGGCATTAATAAGATCTGGAGTGTTCCATTTTCTCTTCAGCAAAGTGAGGGCATGGCAAGTAGAAAGCAAGCTATGAACCTGCCCTATATCTCCTTCCTTCTTAATCTTACATGTACCAGGATCCTGAACTAATAAATTTCTATTAGTTCTAAGCCACACAGTCTAGGATTTTGATATAGCAATGGTGATACTAAGAATTTCATAAGTATTTCTTGCTGTAGCCCTTTGTGAGCTTTATTTTGCTCTCAACTCCTCTTATTGTTAGTGTTTATCTGTAGTTTGCTTTGACAGGGAGCCTATAGTGGTCACTGTACATTGGTAATAGATGGAAACTCTTTAGCTTCTGTAGTTTTTGGAAGAGAAGAACACTGACATAAGGTGGTAAAAACCCAGAAAAACACACTGACAAAAGTTCATCTGTTATATTTATGAAAATGAATGTGCCAGATATATTCATAGTCAATCAGGAGAAAGTGACAAGAAAATACATTCTCAAAGTAAGTAAAATTGTAGATAATTATTACTGTCTCTATTCCTGGGGGTAAAAAAATAGAAGTCATAAACTTAGACAATCATTTTCGATGATACTTGAGTGGTTCAGAGAGCCCTGTAATCTTTATTTCCCGTAGATATGATATAGTCACCTGCCTACTAATTTCCAAGATTCTTCTCTAAATGTATTTAGCGTTCGCTTTCAAAAATCTTATAGAGTGAATAAATAATTTAATTAATGCTATGTAATCACTACTTAAGAGACAAAAGAATAAGTTTCTGGTTTTTTATTGTATTTAAGAAAATTTAATTCAAACACAGACATCACTGACAAATTTACAATTAAAATTAGTTTTAAGAAAGTTATACTTATATTTCAAGACAATTAAAACTAAAAGAATTCTCTTGATGCTCATGTGTATGTATATTTTATAATAAAATCTGTATGCCTATGCATATAAATGATAGGCTGGCTTACTGAAACTATATTGTTTGGGAGAGGTGGTGATCCCATGCCTGAGAAAATTAACACACAAGATAAGTAGAAACTTTTTCAATACAAAACTCTGGGGCACTGAGACCAGAGATGATATGCTTCACAAATAAGAAAATCATGATTTTTGTTCCATTTGCAAGCAGTTGCAATTTCTGGCTGTTAATACAGGTCTGTCCCAAAGTGTAAGCAGACTGACTACCCTGAAAACATAATAGTTTAGAAAATGATTTATTTCACATTATCCTTCTCAAAATGAAACACAAAACAAGATAAAACAATCAAGGGCAGAATTGCTGCCTTTCTCTGTGATGTAGCCAAGTTGCTATTTTCAACCTCCTTTCTTTCATAATTCAGACTGAATTATGTTTGACTGGCTCACTGCCTACTTTGTGAGGTAATTTCTCAATGCACATTCTGAGGTCTCCTTGATTCACTCTTTGAGTATAATTTTTATCACTTGGGGTGACTACCTATATTACCTGCATGGAAGTTTGTGTCTTTGAAAGTCATTTGGCCTACTAAAGTACACCATAAATTCTCTTCCCTCTTCCTCCCACTCTCCCTCCCCTGTGTTCCCCTTTCTTCCTTCTCCTCCCCTCTATTCTTCTTCCTGCTCTTTCTTAGTTTCTTTTCTTTTTGAAGCAGACTTAATGGACTTTGTCATTCCACTAACTTGTTACATTTTCTCTGGTAATTTTTAAGTATAAAGTCCCATGTATGTTGACAACAATTTTGAGTAAACATTCACTACTTTTTACAAGGACAACTGTTACATTCTAGAACTGCCATGTCATAATCTTAGGAAATGTAATGTTTTTACTCTTTGAGAGTTTCATACTATATAGCATATATTATACTCTGCTCATAATTACCTACCATAACATCTCCTTCTGACTTCACTAAGATCCACACTCTCACTTCACCCACTCACAATGTCTGTCCTTTTCCTTTCTCTCTTTCCTCCCCCACTCTTTCTTCCTTATAAACTTGGATATCCAAACTATGTTATCCATATGCTCCTGGGCACAAAACATTTACTGGAAAATGCTCACTCTATCAGAGGTCACACCCTTAAAGTAACTGACACTTCCTCCTCACTCAGAAGGGATCAACTATAAATAGCTCCTTTGTTAGCAGGGAGGACTCCTGGGTCCCTTTCCCACTCCATGCAAGAATGCTAACTGGTTTGATCTTGTCCAAGGGAAGCAAAATGAAGTGGCTCTGTTCATTTGTTCATGAAGTGCAGAAATTTTGTCATGTCCAGAAGAAACTCTTTGCCTCTGACCTTGACCTTTTTAAAACTATGAAGCAAAGTCACTATTTGTACAGTACTGGTATTTGAGTTGTGCTGAAAAATCATTATTACTCTCCTTTGAAATTACACATACCTTATTTTCTGTAAATTCCCTGGCCAATTTAATATTGTACATGATCAAAGAAATTTTGTAACCCAGTCACAGATTAAGAAAAGACATACAGTTGGAGAATAAATAGCACATACATAGAGCTCAAATCACTACTCTTTCAATAATTCAATGAATAATTCACTGAAAATACATCTATTAATAAAGTACTGTTTTTGTTTCACAGTCAACAACATTTGATTAGCACAGTGAACACAGAATGCTGTCAACTATTTTCATTTGTGTTAAACAAAAATCTTTAATATCATATTATTTTGTGGTATGATTTTTGTCATATAGTGCTTAGCCCAAATTCTGAACCCCAAAATCACATAGAACCCCATTACAATGCAAAAGCAAAGACTCTTATTTTTCAAAGAGTTAACTTACTTAACTCATTTTGCTCAGTCCATCAAATATAGTGGGTGGAGCAAGAAGGACCCAGAAGGACAGAGAGGTCAGGAATTTACTAGAGCAGATCAAATGGAATGTCTGGGGTCCCCAACAGTTTCAGGATTGGCTTACTTTTGGGCTTGGGTGACCTGTCTTGAGTTGATTGGCAAACTGGTTGCTATGGCCAATAGGCCTTCGCAGGGTTGGTGCTATGCTCTATAAGCCATTCTTATACCACTGGTACCATAAAACATATCCAGAGTCCTAAAGCACATCCTGAGCCTGTCAGCTAACTTCTTATTAGTTCCTTGCCTCATGGAGGGTATTTGATCTCCTATTGACCAGGACAGTTCTGGCATGGTCAGAAGGCCAGAAACTCTGCAACATCTCCTGAGTCAGAGACCTACATCTTGCTGGGTCTTTTTTGCAGTCTCTCATATCTACTAACATAGGAATCTGTGTGAGGGTCTGGTCCTGTCAACATATATTAATAATCAGATTTAATATAGAAATACAATGAGAATGCATATTATTTTATTATTATCTCTGATTACTCATCTTTTGGCTATTTTTCATTCTTATCTATATTAATACATATTCAACATTTGACCAGAATTTGAAATACTTTACATTTCTCACAAATTAAATAAAATGGATTCAAATATCTTTCATAATTAAAACTTCATATTTCATATTTGCTCATTTAATATGGATAAAACAACATGGACTAGGCTATGTCTAATTTCAAGAAACTCATTAAAAATATTTTTGAATTCTTTAGGTATGTATCAGAATATGTATCTCTGCCATCATAGAAAGAAATGGGTAGTTATTAAAACCACATAGAAGAAATAATGGAAATCAATGAGGCATTGTGATCTATGTTAGAACTTATATAGTGAAGACACATTTTGCATAAAATGCATAATTTTAAATTAAGATATAATCAATTGAATCTGAGTTCTAAACATCAATGTTCAATATCAGTATGAAGAAGAACATATTAATCATTCACATATTTATTACTCAGCACCATGCAAAGTAATTTACCACATAAGTTGAAAGATTAATGACTCAAATATTTAACATTCATCTACAATAGGCATATGAATTTGAACTAATAAACATTTGAACAAGAGAGAAATACACTCTCAAGTTACTCTTGCTGATGAACAAGCCAAGCAACTTTAATTTCCTATCTTATGCACATTTCCTTATCCTTGACAAGCATTTCTCCTGGCTTGCAATGTCAAAATCACGTTAGTTCACCTTGAGATGACCGTTTAGTAGTTCCTAGCCTCTGTGGTTGTGCCATATCAGCTTTCATAGGCCTCGTGTGTGGTTGCATTGTTTCTCACTCATACTAAAACAAATCATAACAAACAATGCTTATTGCGACATAAATTTTGCTTTTCACCTTTTCGGAAGTTACAAATTTAAATTGTCTCACTGAGTGGAAATCAAAGCTTCACCAAGACTGCCTACCTTTGGGAACTCCAAAGATCACGTGAACATCTTGTCTTAGAAATTGCAAAATGTCTCTTGGCTCCTTTCTTAACTCAGTCTCTTCTGTTCTCACACTTGCCATTTCCTCTTTGATTTCCTTAGATTCCTTTCCATAATGATGCCTATAGTTCTACTATGTTCTATACAGGGGCAACTAAAGAAAATCTTTTCAACTCAAGGTCATTATTTTGCTTTCACTGATAAAGTTTACCTTGATATATACAGTAATACTTAAGTGATAGGATTTGGGTACCACTGGTCAGAGTACACACAAAGATCTTGGAAACTGACTCAACATCATTCAGCAATAATTTATTCTGTTTTTATGTAAGAGGCAGAAGAAGTTACACTGAAAACTAATTTTGTTTTTTAACCAATTCAGACTTCCAGTTTAGCTAACTTATATCTAATGAAGGTTGAAATAGGTAATAAGCTGCCTCATTATCTTGTTACTGGTAACCTTTTGTGGTACTTTAAACCTTGTGATACATTTCTTTATAAATTTCTTGAGATTGAACAAAGGTAAAGCTTTGTGTAGTCACCACTTTGTTCTAAATGAACACTACAACTATGTAAGAATATGATTTTCTGAGCCCATAATGGCCAGAGTGATTCCAACTATGGACAAGGACTATTTAACATTTTCCCCCAAGGAAAAAACTGTTGAACACATCGGTGCTTTTGATAAACTGGTGCCTTGGTACATAAAGGATGAGTTTCAAAACTCTCAGTGGGGGAGGCAAAGTAGACCTCCTAACTAACTTTTTTAATCAATGCCATCTTATTCCTGTCGATGTATTCCATGCCCTAATGTAGGACATGAGATTTCTTCCTTCAGTTATGTCATATCTTTGTACACAAGTGTTATTTATGGCATATACTTCATGGATTTCATCTATGAGAACACAATTAGATTCTTCTTTACAGACATGCTCATGACAGAGAGGACCAGATATGTAAACCTAAAGATAGAATCACATATAGGGTGACCTGCTCTTAAGTACTAGCTCTTAGGAACTATTAAAAGAAGCAAACCAATCAGTTGATTCTTCCCAGAATCAGGTATGGAGAATAAAATGATCATTGATATCAGTAATGAAAGTATTATGGCATATTGTTAATATTCCTCTGGAGACAGCTAAGACAAACACTTTAGCTATGCGTAGAAAATAGGGAAACTGTCAGTCCAGAGATAATCACCCCATTTCCTCTCCTTATTGCTATGACTATCATTAATTAAAGTCTTGATTATTTATGTACTTGTATGGTTTCCTGCTAATGCTTTGATTTATGATAAGGCACCAGCGATTTTACTAATCATTAGTTTTATACCATCAGTATAAATAACAACTCAGGGTGGGGGGGAGACAAATAATGAGTTTTATTATTATTAAAATAGATTTACCACATGCCTTTCTACCTGAAGAAATACTCCTGCAGATCCTCAGGAGACTATAGACACATTACACATTTTGATACAAAATTTTAAATCTAAAATATATCTAACCCTCTAAGGTATATGCTTTAATTAGTATTATTTGAAAATTTCTCCTGATAAAAAGTCTTTTTAATATTGCTTCCAGCAAAATTTTCATTTGCTAAGCCTTTCCAGAATGAACTCAGGTGGCTTCTGTGTTTTGTTAACTCTTGTTCCCTGAGTGTAATTTACCTTAGGGATTTGCATTTTGCAAACTAGAATAGGTCTTTATATACATATTTATTAACTTAGCTTTTTAATAAATGTTAGGCAGTGTTTTAAATGCTCAGTCTAAAAGGGCTCAAATGCAGCTGTTTTGAGGACCTCCATTGCTAATCATACAAAATTATAATTTGTTTAGCATGCCTACAAGGAGATTACAGGATTTCTGTAACATTCACCACTTCAGAGACTCAAGTAAGAGCTGAGCAGGCTCTCTCCTTTGAGCCTGGCATTAAATTACATTGACAATTATTTTTGAGAAAAGAGTTTCTTATCACTTCATGCTTTGTCAAAGTTGCAGTTGGATAGTAAGTTTTAGAATCTCATTTCAACTAAAGAATTACACAGCAGTATAATCTTTTTGAATGAAATATCCAAGAATATGTTGATAAATTGTTTTCTCATATATACTACTCAAAAATCTAATCCTCTATGAAATACTTCTAAAAGAGACTTTGTTATACCGTGAAGCATAAAAGCCAATGCATCACCTTTAGTTAAAAATGCTTTTTTTTATTTTGTGAATATCTTTGCATACTTCAGACAGAAGTGATGTAGATAACTTCTTAACTTTGGGTTAACTGTCAAGAAACAGAAAGAGTATTCTCAACTCATTCCAACATTGGTTGCCCCCAGTGTATTGTCAAGAGAATCTCTGAGCATTTTGGATAGATGCTTGTATTCCCCAGGTACATTTGGATAGCTGATATTTGAAAAATAACGAAATAATTTGATAGTAAAGGGAAGAAAGATATCCCTCTATTTTCGTGTTTTTAAAAAATAATATTGGCTCACGATTGTGGCAAATTAGAAGCAAGCAAGACTCACAGTGACACTTTGGAAGGCAGAGCCACAAAATCATTTAGAACTATGGCTAAGTTTTCAATGTAGTTTAGACCTATCATATTTTTTTTTATTTTCAGAAACATAAATCAATAAATTCTTCATTTTATGTTAGCTTTTGCAAAGATCACTTTATAAAAGTCAACTGATAAATCATCAAAAGACAAAGGTGTTTGAGACAGATGAATTCAGGCAGAAGAAACGAAGTAGAAAATAGGTAAAATGAAAGTACTTATTGGCTAAGTCGGGCTGCAAATTCCAATGCAGTGACTCTTGAGACCTGTATTAATGAAACAAGTCAGGCATTAGTTGGATTAACAAATATGACTCAGTAGACTGTTTACATGTGTGAAGGAAAGGCTGTCAACATGAGATCATTTCATTTCCAAGAAACCTTTAGAAGGGTTAATACAATGCTTAAGGATGATGCTTGGCAAACTGACTTACAGGCATGAAGAAGTAATTAAATGAAACTGTAATTATTTATGAAAATGATTTCAGAAAACGTGGAAGTTAATGAAGGCCAGTTCTCTTTTTTACTCTCAGTTTATTAGGGAATGCATGGATCAGGAGACAGATTAATAAAGGGACTAGAAAATAAGCAAGCTACAGTTAACAAAAAGTTACCTTAGGAAAAGGAGAGGACAGAATCAAGGACTAGCATGAATACCAGAATACAAACAAACAAACAAACAATTCACAAAATAAATGGATATATCAAGAGACAATTGTGGGAAATTATTGGTTGTTTATGTATTAAAACAATTAACAGCCTGTTTCCTCCTCTGGGCAGGCAGAAGTCACCCGGGTCTGCTCATACCTCAAGGTAGGCTGGTGGTCACCACTACGATGAACAAGTGTGTGGTGGAGGGAGGGGAAAGAAAGAGAAGCAGAGTGGTTTGTGCTCTGTGGAGCAAGGCAGAACTGGGGACATGACAATATGATGACTAGGCTGATGTGAGTTACCTGTGCTGCCTCCTGGAGACATGGCAATGTCTAGCCCATGCTACCATCAAGGACCATGGCTGAGTCCATGATCCTATCACATCAGGGTTCTATGTTAAGGTCTTTGGCCCATGTTGTTACCAAGGGTCATGCTGATGTTTGTGGTCTGTGCTGCTCCTTGAAGCCATGTTGATGTCAGTCAGGTGCCATAATGATCTGAGTAGTCTGCTGTGCTACCACAAGAGTCCAAGGTAGTGTATGAGTCTATGCTATTGCCAAGGGCCATGTCTGTGACTATGGTCCTGATGCCTCCAGGATCTGTGTTTATGTCTGCGTTCAGTATTGCAATTGAAGGCCATCCAGATGTCTGTGTTTCTGGTCTCTTATCTGAAGCTATGTTGATGTCTAAGAGCCACCCTGGGCTGGCCTTGCCCCTCTCTAGCTGCCAAATGGGTCTCGGGTGCATAGTTATAGGAGAGCTTCTTTGCCCCTCACTGGCTGCCTTGCCCAGCAGAGAGCTGGGCTGACCAACTCAGCTACCATACAGGCCTAGACCCAGGGCGTTGAGTCGGCCTTGTCAACATGTACCACATCTATGGGCTTCTCGAGTATATGAAGGGCCTGATCCTGTGGAAAAATAGCTACAGGATCTCAAAGATTCTGGGCAACAGCAGAGCAACCGCAGAATATCCAGAGAAGTTTCTGTAAAGGTCCGATATTAGCAATATAGCAAAAGGCATAAGCCTTGAGCCAGACCAATAGCTCAGTATAATGAACATTTGCAAGTAAGGCAGAGCCCCCAATGCCATTACACTAGAAAATGAAACTTAGAGGCTGACTGTCATTGAGATGAAGGTGTTTCTTCTAAAGTGTGAGATACAATTGCAGGATTAGTGACTGCTGTTGAATACTGAAATTGAGGAGGTCATATTTTATCCTGCCACCCCTATTCAGTAAATTAGAAGACTTAGTATATTAGTCAGTAATTTCTATGAAGAGGAACCATACTATTAAAAAGAAAGCATTTGATTAGGGGCTTGCTTACAGTTTCAGAGAATTAGTCGATTTTCATTATTGAGGGGTGCTTGGAGGCACACATGGCCCTGGAGTAGAAGCTGGCTTAGAGGCAGAAAGAGATGCTGGAGCTGGGATTGGGTTTTGAAACCCTAACACCTGCTCCCAGTGATAGGCTTCCTCCAACAAGGCCACACCTCCTAATTCTTCTAATTTTATCAAAGATTTCCATTCCCTGATGACTACACATTAAAATATATGGGCCTACTAGGCCATATTAGGGCAATATTTGAGCAGAAGTGATAGGGTATGATAACAGAATGTTTAGTATCTCAAAAGGTTTTGATGTAAGTAAACACATCTTCATATGGGATAAATGAGAGGAGAGTCCAGGCACGTTCAGATATGTATTCTGTTTCATAAGTAAATGGGGGTTCAGATTTTTTAAATGTGCCTGGTTTTAATGCTGATGTGAGGATAATTGGAGGGTTTCAGATAAAAGATCCATGTTTTCAGAAGACTGACTGCATTTTACTGTGATGAAATGATTGACAGTGGGATTCAGACATGTGACAGCAGCAAGTAAACTACACATGCCTAAAATCGAGGAAGGTTTGGCAATCAGCAATCCAAGGAAGATCAGGTTAGAATGCTAATCACTGTGAGAAAATAATAGTGTAAGAGCCATTTTGGTTTTTCACTTTTTATTTGTTCTAGAATGTCTACAAACAGTCCCAGTACTCCATTACTCTTTGTATCTGTGCCTTTATAATGTGCCTCTTTATCTTTGCATCCCCCAAGATGTGTCTCTTTGCCTCTTGCATCTGAGGAAGCCTCATATTTTATATGTGCTTGAAGACTCACATATTCCTGGCTAGCATTAATAAAATTAAATCCAGAGAAAAATTTGTAGTATTTGTAGTTATTGCTGTTAAATTTCATAATAAGTGTGATACCAAGCAAGTACATGAGGACTTCTGAATCCAGAACCACAGACATGAGAAACTAACTGACCTGGGACTGGCCCAGCAGAGCCATGTATCTTACACATGGACCCATGATGAGTGTTCATTGCAGGATGTTGGCAGAGATTGTGGGTTCTCATTACATAACAAAGTTATATATGTAAATGGCATGGTATTTCTCTGTTGTGAGTTTAATATAGAGCATTTCACAATGCATTTTAAATGAAACATTCACTCACCATTCTACATGACGACATTATATCTCATTTCTGGTAAAAACATATTTTTGTAGATATGCATGAAATGTGCCACAACCAGAAGAGAATAGAACAAAATCCTGTCTTTCTATACATGGAACTCTAGGGATGCATTTGAAATCTTATCACTAATTTGGTAAAAATTTGAAGATTTATAGGCTTTCCTAGGTAAAGGGCTATCCTGAGCCTAGTCAAAGAAGAAGCTCTCTGTGTAGTTCTTTAAAGGAACATGTAGCTTAGATATCATGTCTAAACTCACGAGATTTTCTTTTTTCGCCCTTTTTTATATATTTATTATTTTTTCTTACTTTACATATTGACACCAGTTCCCTCGCCCTCCCTCCCTCCCATGTCTCTCCCCCCCGCATTCTACCATCCCATAACCTCCAATCCACTCAACAGGGAGGGTGATACTTTCCAGGAGGGATAATCAAAATCTGTCAAGTCATTTGGAGTAGGGGCTAGGTCCTCCCTCCTGCCTCTAGGCTATGGGAGTATCCCTTCATGGGCAATGCGCTCCCAAAGTCCTTTCATACTCCAGGGATACTTCCTGGTTCCACTGTCAGAGGTCCCTTAGACTGCCCAGGCCTTGTAAATGAGACCCACATTCAGGGATTCTGAGTCAGTCCAATGCTGGATTCCCAGCTATCAGTCTGGGGGCCCATTAGCTCCTCCTTGTTCAGGTCAGCTGTCTCTGTAGCCTGGTCTTGTCCTCCCTCTCTGCACTTGGATTTTAGCTTGGCTCAGTCTTCAGCTGAGGGTGTCTGCTTCTGATTTCATCAGCTACTAGATGAGGGCTCAAGGATGGCATATAAGTTAGTTATCAGTCCTATTATTAGGGAAGGGTATTTAAGTTAGCCTTTCCACTGTTGTTCAATTTGTAAGTTATGAAATGGGTGCTGCATTTTGGAAAAGGAAGACTAGTGAAACATTTTAATGCCACTGCTTACCAATATAACTTTAACCAAGTTTCTTTCTTTGAGTTTTGATTCACAGTGCCTTCCATCCAGTTTCTGAACTCCAATAATTTGGTCAAAATAAGCACCAAATATATGATTACTATAGATTTCTTAGTAACTCCCACCATAATCTCTGATTTGGATCGTATCTTTTTCTGTATTTTAAAGCCTTCAAGGGAATGAATGCTTAGGATCATATATATATATATATATATATATATATATATATATATATACACACACACACACATATATGTGTGTGTGTGTGTGTGTATATATATATATATATATATATATATATATATATATATTTCTTCATTAGATCAAATACCAAATAAAACAACTAAGGAAATGGTGCTTTTCTTTTATCTTTCAATTTTAGACTTTTAATCAGTCAAAGGATAACTGTGTGGTAGAGCAGAGCCATTTAAACTAAGGCATCCACAGGAAGCAGGGAAAGAGAAAAACAGAAGTAACCTAAACAAGATATTGCACTCACAGGATATCTGAACCACGTCCTACTCACAGTCTCCAAATCTATGAATCCATAGACTGCTCAATCTTTTGTTTCTGTCTTACCACCCTCTGGATTTAATCACATCCCGGAAGATAATTTGTTGGCAACTAAATCTCCAGGACATGGGACTGTGGGTACCATCCCTATTCATTAAATGCCAAAGTTATATTTTATTAAATGAATGTCTATTGATGTTATTTATTATGCCATTTATTATTGCAGAGGGGATAAAAATCCACAAACATAAACTAATGTATATAGATATATGTTGGGAAAATATCAATAAAACAAAGGGAAATAAAAAATGAGGAAGAGCATAACTTAGAAGTATATTCTAATATTACACTTTTGAGTAGAAATATAGAAGCAAAAATAGGATCAATATATAACTCAAAGTCTGTAAAGAATAATGTGCTCTTTCTCAAGTTCTTTCTAAAGAGGATGTTGCATTCTAATGAAGGAAACTCTCCTTCACATCCTCTGGTAAACACATCTTTGATTTGCATAGTGCTATTTCTTATAATATATGGCTAATGGAATTATGCTTACTCATAATTTAATAAAACAGGTTCTGCGAGAAACCAGTACTATAGTCCTCAGGCATACATACATTTGATGAACTGAACCTAGACATAGGTATGAAGGTACCTAGAGAAATAGACTTCAGAATCTTCAAACAATCCTTTCTAAATATAATTTTCTCTTAACTTGTGATATGTGCAGTAAAAAATTTAATATCTATTCTCTGACACAAAAAGTAGAGTGCAGGTCATTTATATTGGCATCTACATATAATGTGTTAAGTTGGTCAGTGAGGCCAAGCTAAAAGCGTGTCCTTGGACCTAAGACGGTCAGTAGGTCATACTTTTATACATAAAGTCAGCATAGAACACTCAGGTTCAAAATGAAAAGAGCACAGGCTAGTGTCTGCTTTTTCTTCCTTATTAATTTGGGGTCAGAAAAGTTCTTAAATAATGATCAATGATATTTTTGTAAGTCATTACTTAGAGTCATTCTTTATACAAATTTAACCATGTCATATTTGAAATCACTTGAGCATTAATTCATGGAACAGAATCAAAGATAAAAGATAAATTGTTCATTCCCTTGATATTACTAAGTAAACTTTTAAACTTTCTTATTTTATATTTGTAAAATTTTATTCATCCTAATTTTTGTGACTTTTTTTGATCAAATAGAATTCATTAAATATATAATTCTATGTCCTTGGCAAAGCCTTACTCTAAACAGCCTTTTTCCTTGGGAGAGTTTGCATTGTGAGACAAGGAAAGACATAAACATACTTATGAGGCACACTAACCACTCAAAGAGGATGCTAAGGTCCTTTATTTGTTAAGTGTTCATGACAAGCCCATAACTTCTTGAGTTTATATATTTCTAAAATATTCCTTTTCCAATGGCTTGTAATTACTCCAATCAATTGAATCTTAGGAGTTGATTTTGGTGGAAGATTTGTACATTAGTTATACTTTGATTTTTTTTTCTAGATTCATGATGTAAGTTAAGATTGGCCCTATTCCTCTGGGCATAACTCCATCGTCTGATCCAGATGGTTTATTTCCCCTATGTCAGGTATGAAGATGTTATTTAATAGTCATCGGAGGTCTTTTAGAAATTATGGCAATTCCAAATACAAATGGAGCATGTATTCTAGTCCATTTTCTAAAATGGGTCCCTGACACAGTTCCCATAAACTGCAGCTTCTGGTTGCTTTGGCATAAGGACAGCAGTTCTTATAATGCTGACTATTAACACTAAAAGCAATAAATGAAACTAACCAAAACTCAAGTATTAACAACAGTGAGACTTGTGGGTATGAGGACAAAGATGTATAATGACATTGACTTAAAATTTTAATAAACAATTTTTTAAGTAAATAATAAGTTATGGAGCTGGGGGCTATTTCAGGGGGTAAAGCATTTGGCAGGAAGAATGAGGACCAGTGTTAGGATCCCACACTTGTAATATTTAGGCATCTGTACTGGCCTGCCTTTGGAGTTCTAACAAGATAAGCTCTCAGCTGCTGCCACTAAGAGCACCACTTGTGCCTGTTCCTTTTTTAAAGTGTCTGACCACCTTCCATCCCTCTTTTATATCTTTTCCTCTCTCTCTCTCTCTCTCTCTCTCTCTCTCTCTCTCTCTCTCTCTCTCTCTCTCTCTCTCTCTCTCTCTCTCTCTCTCTCTCTCTCTCTCTGCTTTTCTTTATTCTTTCCCACTGCTCCTGTCCCAGGAGGCTGATCTACTCCTCCCCTTCATTTTTATGGTCCTTTACCCATAATAAGAACCCCTCCACTTAAACTCTGTCACATGGCATCTTTCTCTTTCCAGCTGCTTTTTAAGAACTACAACACACACCACATGTTAAACTGGGCTAGTGTGGTAGATACTTTTAATCCCAGCATATATGAGATAGATGTAGGGATCTCTATTTGATTAATTGGAGAATCAATGTACTTGATAACTAAGTACAAATAAAGTGTCCTGAAGTTTTATTTTAGTTAAATATCATGAATATATATTAAAATTCACTATTTTTGCATTACTATTCTGTTATTCTCTCAAGGCAGACTCATATTACATTAAAATAAGTATCATGTGGTGAAATATTTATTATTTCCCAAAATGTAGTCATATTACCATCAGAATTTTATTATTTGTAAGGAATAAATCTATTATAAGTGGGTTTAAATAAATTAATTTGTCTACTGATTTCATTTGTGTTTACTATTGTGTCTATTATGTAACATATCTGTCTATTACATATCTATTTTGAGAAAAGTGTTCTGCACCTCCTGAAACTGCATTCATATCTCAATCAATCTGAACTAAGAGTATGGTCATAGCTGTCACCAGAAGAATGGAGATACAGATGCTCAGTTTGTAATCACATACCAATTTTAATGACAGAATTAGAAAAAATAAAAAAAAACAATAAACCATAAGAATTTTCAGTAGGCTATAATAGTGAATACTTAAGCAAACAATTACCATTGTATAGCTGATAGTAACAATGCCTATCTGTGCTCAAGAGTCTGTGCTCATATATTCTTATTGTCCTTATTCCCAGAAGGGTATTGCATTCTAGAGGATCTTTAAATACCTAGAGACTAGTTGTACTTGACTCTAATTAAAATTTAACCTTTCTGATACATTCACTTAAAACACTATTTTTTTCCTAAAATCCCCAGAGAGAGTTACCACATGTATAACATATTATTAATAAGACTAAAAGAAATATATAGAAAGTGTCTGAATAACCACTTGAGATTTTAATGCATGAAAATATGCCAGATGTTGATGTAAAATCCCAGAAAACAGTCTTTTATATTATGTTAATTGTCAATATGAATTCAAAGATGTAACGCATGAAAGTTTCAGAGCTGAAACGCTTTTTAAGAAAAGTGCCCCAAACTTTACAAGAAACATATATAAGAAAATCCCAAGCATATTTGAGATTTAATATATGAAAGATAAAAAAATATAGTTACAAAGGAGCCTTTAAAGCTATATACATATATATGTAAATATATATGTACATATGTGTGCTTGCATGTGTGTGTGTGTGTGTGTGTGTGTGTGTGTGTGTGTGTATGTGTGTCTTAAGGAAAAGTGACAGTGTTCTGGGTTTCTCAATGTGACTCTAGCTCATGCACATTGTCTTCAAACTTAACCAGTCTTCTTTGACATAAACTTTGAGTTAGATTTTTTAAAAGAAAATACCATGAACAATCACTTTGAACTAAATGATATTCAATTTGTATCACACTCTGATACAAACTTTAAATAAAATGCAGACAGTGGTAATCTGTATATCCTTTTTTGTTTATTGGAGGGGAAATAAATCTGAAAAGGTTTTATTTTTATATACAACTTGTATTTACATATCTTAAAATATTCTTAGAACCTCACAACCTACTTAAGCTTTTACATCCTCATACCTCTTCTTCTCTTCAGATATAACACAATTAACATCGTTCTCCCAAAGAAAGCTCACAAAGTCAGTAACCAACAGTTCATTGTAGCTTGACCCATGAAATAGGCTGCTCGATACTTGAAGCCTTCATGTTCCTATTCAGAAGATGTTTGAAAAATAATGCAAATATGTACAAATAGAAGAAGTAGACTTGTCATAGAAAATATAATGAGTAATATAATATTTCTTACTAAAATTATTCTTAAAGCAAGGAGATATTTTCTGTACTCATTTATTTCAGTTTATTCTTGTTTTCTCCCTTTTTTGTTTTGGAAGTGAGCAGTACTTTAACAGTCTGCTTGCTCCATGTGATGCTTTTATGTATAATACTATGAAAGCCAGAGAGTCAATTTTGAAGAATCACTTCTCATGCAAATGAAAAAAAAAAAACTTTTACTTTATTTACTATTTTTTGTTTATTATTTTACATTTGTTGTTTTAAAATTATGAAGTTTTACAAATAATAAAATACACACAGAATAGTAACATGCAAATGCTCCTTTGATCCTCAAATTTTCTGCCAATGAAATGAAGTATTATATCATGTTGGATTCCTGAATGTATGAAGCATTCTCAGCAGCTACAAAAATCTTGTGTGCATCTCAGAAGATCCCTCAAGATGTGAAAGAATTTAAATTCCAGGCATGGTTTGTTCAATTAATGAAATAATTTAAACTCCACAAATGGTTTGTTCAATTAATGCTATAAATGTGTATGATGAAATTTGTGAAGTAACTTTATTTGATTTCACAAATTTATTAAAATATCTGAAAATGATATCTATGTTATAAAAATGCGATTTAATATTATATAACATAAGTTCATAAAACTCTCCATACTGAGTGAGTAAAAAAAAAGTGTGAAACAAAATACGTAGAACTTGTCATCGTGGCTTGCTTTTGTGATCTCAGTAGTCAGGAGGTAGAAACAGAAGGATTGTCTATCTGGGTTACATAGAAATGCACTATCTCAAACAACCACAAAATGACTAAATAACTAATGAGTAAGTAAACATATAACATACGTGCAATACTTATCCTTGCCTTTGCTAACGAAATCTAAAAACCAATATGTCTGATCACCAGTTGTCTAAGGTTTAGTTGTCAAAATGTATGTGTGTGTGTGTGTGTGTGTGTGTGTGTGTCATACATACATACATACATACATACATACATACATATATATATATATATATTAACCTGGTTGTACTTTTAAAATGTATTTTAAATAATTTACTTTTACTTGTTCATTATTTGATGGGGAATGTTCTTCTGTGTATATGTATCTCTTACTGGTTAATGAATAAAACACTGATTGGTTGACTGGCCAGATAGGAAGTGACATAGTTTGGCAGAAACTTGCCACCAGCTAACCATAGAGGTCTAGAGATCTGTACAGATAAACAGGAAGTGACGTATCTGGGCAGAAACTTGCCACTAGCTAACTGTAGAGGTCTGGAGGTCTATACAAATAGACAGGAAGAGACATAGCTGGGCAGGGTCAGGATCAGGGACAAACAGGACATCACTGTCTTCTCTACAGAGAAGCTGAGCAGTCATCATGTAAATAGGCAAAGAAATTGCAGGTCCAGCATCCCTAGTAAGCAAAGACCAAATGGAAATACATTGATTAGAGTTTATGGGTTAAAAATTAAGGCAGTGCTAGACAATAAGAAACCTAAGCCAACAGCTTTATAACTAATATAGCATCTGTGTGTTTCTTTGAGGCTGAGAAGGGGGCAGGAACTGCTGGGCCAGAAATCTCATGTTAAAATTACTAATTATATTTATTACATACATACTAGCCATAGTTGTAGCTGCTTTCATAATATCTGTACAAGTTAAGCCAGTTAAAATTTGAGCATGGGTGTAGGAGGGATTTCCCCACTTCTAGCTCTCCTGCTGTTGACATTTTATCTTTGCTGAGATAACTAAAAGTCATGGTTTTTTAAGGGCATGGACTCTAGCAAATTGTTACTGTTCTACCAGAGGGCCCACAGCTGTGTGCATATGGAGCGTATATATGTTAACGAAAGCATTAGAGTGGCTTAGAGAGTACCTGAAGGGGAGCCATGGGGTTGGTATGATAAAGATATATTATGTGTGTATGATGTATTCAAAGAACAAATAAATGCATTATCTTAAAAATAATTATATATTTGAAGGACACAGAGTACCATGTCAATAACTATCAGGATATTTAAGACTGTCATTTATCAGTTCTTTGTAGTGGTATAATTCAAACTCTTCTATTATAATAAATTAATTCATGAAATATAATGGTGAAGGGAGATTAGGAAGAAATAGGTTAACAAATGTAAGAATGTCACCAAATTACTAGGGAAACAAAGAGCACTGAAAAGTTCAGTTTTAAAACTTCATGAATTTTTGCCCTTGAAACTATCTTGCAGACACACCAGAGGATGCTGAAATTTATCCCTGTAATAGTAAAGGAATGCAAAGTGAATTAAATTATGATATTTCATGTAGAATATGAAACCTAATTCAGAACGTCTATGATATTTGGATCATCCTTATTTGTGGGAACTAACTATTACTACAGTTTGTATCTTTTAATTGGGTAAATTTATATTTCTTATGAAAATAGAACAAAACAGATAAAATATATTATTTTTCCCCATCTTAAATTTAACAAAACATACAGGCAAATTATTTTATATGTATTTTTCTTATGAAATATTTATCAATGAAAGGTATACAGAATGAGTAGCAGAGGATTACTCCTGTGAAAAAGATTACTTGTATTTAAACATTTATATATTTCAATATGAAATTGAATAGGGATATATTCCACTTGCTTAATCTAATTTTGTCTTACTAGGAATCACAGCAACTTTAGAGACAATATTTTTTTCATTAAAAATTTTTAAATTTATAATAGTCTATAGTTATTTGGAGTAAGAACAATAGCAAAAATTTAAACATGAAATTCTGCATTCTAGATGACTCATACAACGTTTAAAGATCACATAAAAAGAAGTTTAACATTGAAACAACCTCAATGTAATTGACATTATTTCTCAATGCATTTGACATTATAATAGGGATACATTATATAAGACAGTTGCTATAGCCTAAATATGTACAAATATATATATATGTATAAAATTCATTTAACTCATATATTTTCTAAACTTTTAGGTTCAAAAATATACTCTGTATGAATATATGTATGTATAGTTTTTAGAAATAACACACTTATAAAAAAACAAATTAGAGTGATTTCATGGATCTATCAGTAATTTTAAGAAGCTAAAGGAATATTTGCATGTGCATATAAATCCATCTTTTATGGATCTCTCCTCTTCTGTTGTAAGAGCATGGGCATGAGAGGCAGGCTTAAGAGAAAAGCACCATGGTGCTGCTGGTGTGACAATACCAGACTCCAGAACAGACATTGCACTTCATTTCCCATTTTTTTTAAGTATTACAGAGATTTTCTTTTAAACAGCTGTAAAGGAAAAGAGAGGGTCTTTTAACTCTTCTTTTTTATATATATTACAAAATTGATTATACATTTCTATTAATAGCCATACTCCGTGAGCAAGCAACATTTTACCTTCTTTAAAAGATAGAAATAGCATAAATCAAAACATTGCTTCTGTTTGTAACTTTTTAAACTAACTTTTATTTAAATTAAACACAATCTTATTTAAATACCAGTCCCAGATTCCTCTTCTTTCAGTTCTCCCATTACCTCCTCCCCAAATCCTACCCCATCTCCTCATCCACTCCTCAGGGAGGGAGGAGCCTCCCATGGGGGATCATCAATGTCTGTCACATCATTCTTGAAGCAGGTGAAATTATTTTAGAGGCATCATATTTTTTTCAGTTTTACAATGAAATTCATTTGCATGTTCTATAAATCATGTCTGTGCTTCCTCCTTTCCCCTTCTTCTGTGTTTCCTCTGTTGCTGGTGACTGAGCCAGCACCTCACATATACTTTAGGCAAGTGCTACCACATTGAGATATATCCCTACTATCTCTGTGCTTTCTGTTTTGAGAAAGGACTCAGCAAGTTGGCTAGATATGTCTTGATCCCACTTCATAGTCCAGACTAGGACTATATTTATAATATACCTGCTTTAGCTTCCCAAAGAACTGGAGTTACAGAACAATGCCACCAGGCCAGATATGAGATTTTCAGGGTTGTTGTGTTTTTTTTTTAATGTTTCAAATGTTAAGAATAGTCAGTTTGAGGGCAAATTCTATTTTGTTATATTATCATTTTATAGTTCTATTTTGTTATATTTTTGCTGTAATTGTTTAAAAAGAATCTCATTGAGAAACCAAAGTAAGTTTTTGAAGTTACTGAATTAAAGGTGGTATTTTTCAGAGATTTGTTGTCATTCTTGCTTTTTAAAAGAGCTAAAAAATATTTTGTGTTGTGAGATCAGAATTGGCTTGTGAGCAGCATTCGTTTCATGGGGAGACAACATAAACAAGGTGACTGTCACATTTAAGGATTCTGTCACTAGAACATCTCACCACCCCTCTCCACTCACTGCACAGCACCTCAGGCTTTGGATTATAGAAGAGTTTTCTGAACAGACAACCAGAGAGCCTACATAGGTTTGACCGAGGTCCTCTGTACATATGTTATGGTTGTGTTATCTTGGTGTTCTTGTGGGAATCTTAACAGTGGAAGTGGGTATCTCTGATGCTTTTACTTGCTTTAGAGGCCATTTTCCTCATACTGGCTTGGCTCATCCAACCGTAATATGAGAAGAAGTGTCTGGTCTTATTGTAACTTGAAAGGCCATGTTTATTTGATATACCTGGGAGACTGCAGAGAATCATAGAGTTGGCTTGGCCCTGCTTCCTTGAGATGCAGGCATCATAGGTATGTCAGGTTAGAGTCCACGACTCCTGAGGCACTGTGTGTCTTTCAATTCCTGAGAGATGGATGCACTCCCACAAGCAGTGAAACATCAAGTGCACTTTGTGTTTCTCTGTATGATACCTTAGTAGTCAAGGAAGCATAGAAACTTGACAGAACAATTGGATTATGCATTAATCTTTGTGTACCCTGTATGACATACAAACATCACTGTATCCTGGCAATTACAACTGTAGTGATCCTGGCAATTGCCATTATATTCTGTTTCTTATAAAAGTGTAAAATATCTGATTGCTCTCAATGAAATTGTCATAGTCTACATTGTGCTGCATTCCCACTCCCCTTCCCAGCCTGATTTCATTCCTCTTGGCCATATATGGTGACTTTGGTCAGGAAGTAAGCACAGGCTCTTACAAGGGGTCTTCTCCTTTGTGAAGGGAAATGGAAAAGTGGATCTGGGGGAGACGGGAGATGGGGAAGGAACAGGGATGAGAGGAGGGAAGGAAAACTACAGTTGGGATGTAATATATGAGAGATGAATAAAAAAATGGCTAAAAGGAAAAAAGAGAGTTTTAAAATAAAGTATATATTTTTTTACGATTCTCCTGTATGGATGAGCAGGCAGAGACTTAGATCCATGGGACTGCAGGTGGGCTGGGGTTTAATTCTTTTGATCTATTTGTCAGATTTTCAATAATCGCTGCATTGAGGGAGAGACTTCTAAAGATCATGTTTAACTTGACAAGTTCTGATTCTTTATTGAAGTCAGTGTGCATATAGGAGCCTCAGACTGGAACTATGAATAACAGACTAAAAAGTCCTAAAAATTCTCAAGAGTAAGGGATCGTTTTTAAAAGTCCATTTTAGCTGACTAGCATTCTTTTTTTTTTAATAATTTAAAAAAATTTATTAATCTTTATTTTTTGATTCAGAGATAACTGTGGGTTTACATGGAATTGTAGAAGATAATGACAGGCAATTTTTAAAGACATTAAAAATAAAATATACCAATGAACTAGATTACCTTATAATTAAAAACTTGTACTCATTAAAAGAATTAAGAAAATTAAAACATAAGTCATAAACAGAAGACATTTCCAAGATCTATAATTGTCAAATTTAGTATATTTAGAATAAAGCACTTCTAATCAGTTGAGAAACAGAAAAAAAAATGTTTCAGTATTCAAAACATATTGTGAAGAGTTCAACTAACAGAAAAGGAGCTTGGTAGACATTAACAAAGTATAAATTAAAACTAGTACAAAATAAATTCAAGACTGTTGAAAAGAGGGGCTGGCTAGGGAAAAGCCTTGGTTGGTAAATATCTTGCTTTCCAGGATCCAGGCCTGAGTTCAATTCACAGAGTCCACATAAGAAAATCAGTACTTGGGGAATAACGTTTGTAACTTCAGTTTTAGGAAGGTAGAGATGGGAATCCCTGGGACTTCTTAATCAAACTGGCTAGGCTATTTGGCAAGTTCTAGTCCTATCAGAAAATATGTCTCAAAAAAATAAAGATAGAGAGTAAAGGAAGAAAGAAAGGAAGGAAGGAAGGAAGGAAGGAAGGAAGGAAGGAAGGAAGGAAGGAGAAAACAATGCTCAAAGCTTGAAGAATGACATCATGTGTCCTCTGTTCTCCACAAGGACACATGTCTGCAACCACACAGAGAACTGGTGAATATGTGGACCAAAGTAAATTTCCATTGCTGATGGGAGTTTAAAATCACTAAACTTCAAAATTAAATATAAGTACAATTGTTGGCAATATAATTAAATACAATGTATGTAACTGGGTACAAGAAATTTGACCAAAAACAACAAAACCCAACAAAAACAGTAATATTCCCAGTGGCACCACTAGTTGGAACTATCTCAGTATCTATCAAAATAATTGATATATGATATATTTAAAACTGCCAAGTGTGGATGTAATTAAAATTAACAAATTCTATCTATATGTGATGACAAGATAAATGAAAAGATATGAATGATGACTCACAGAATACATGGTTCATGATCTTTTTTAAAAAAACTAAAACACAGAACAAATAAATTGAGGAATAAAATTAAAAAGTTGCTATCTTTCACTGTCTATGAGGAAGAGGGAGGGATAAGATTTTTTGGGTTCTACTCATTCCCATTTTATTTTTTCTTATTTTACATATCGATCCCAGTCCCTCTCCCTCCTTCTTTCCTTCCCTCTTTCTCTCCCTCCTTTCTTCTCACCCCCCCTCCCTCTCTTCCACCATCCCATGGCTTCCGACCACCCTCACATCCTATTCCTATCCAATTCCACATGTAGGGTTATGCCTTCCTGGAATGGTCATCTAAATCTGTCAAGTCATTTGGAGTAGGAACTAGGTCCTCCCTCCTGCTTCTGGGTAAAGGGAGTATCACTCCATGGGAAACGTGTTCCCAAAGTCTTTTTGTGCACCAGGGATTCTCCCTGGTTCTATCGACTGATCAGCATTCTTATAACAAAATGTTATGTCGTTTATTCAACAGAAAACAGACATTTTCTAATACTGAACTTAGAGTCTGGAATATAAACAACTGTGGACAAAGTGAAAGACTTGAATATGCTAATACAAATTTTGGTCATATCAGTGAATGGCACAGAAATGACAGGATAAAACAAGAAGGAGCAATAGATATGATGAAAACCGGGTAAAGCTACTTTTGAACAGAAAAGCTTTCTTTAGTTTCATTTGGAACCATGAGAAGATTAACAACAGAATCATGTTTTATTAGCTAATTTTCTATAGTTATAGATCTATCATTTGTATTTCTTGAGTTCTGTTATTGTTGTTTATCAACTTTATATATAATACATATTTCCAATTAAAATTAGGATGCATATGAACAGAGGTGCCTTTATCCCAGAATTCAGGAGGTAGAAGCAGATAGAAAACTGTAGACTTGGGGTGGCCTGTTTTATTATGTAGCATGGTCCAGGCTAGAGCTACATAGTGATACTCTCTCTCTCTCTCTCTCTCTCTCTCTCTCTCTCTCTCTCTCTCTCTCTCTCTCTCCTTTCACACACACACATGCACATATATATGTATGTTTAAAATATATATATATATATATATATATATGCTCTGCATTATATAGATTGTACTTTAGAAGATTATGTCTTTATCATTCAGTGGAACATAAATAAAATACTGATGAGTGTTTACAATTATAGAATCACTTGGAAGCTTTGATTGTATAAAATAATTTTACCTACATATATATCATATGACTTAACCATAATTTACTTAGCTATCTACTAGTGAGAAATTCAAACTTATTTGAAGGCAGTATGTTGAAATTTTTTAATTTTAATTTTTAACGTAAATTTAACTGTATGGCTTTGATCATATTGATGAACTATGACCCTAGGTTTTGATTGCATCATTATTGAAATAGGAAGTACAGATAAGTGTTCAGACGTTCTTTGCTTAGCCTCTAGAATATGCCAGTAGTCAATAAGTGATAGTTATTTCCTATATAAGTTAACCATTTAATTTCATTTAAAACTTTCATTCACATTTTGAGTTTGTTCATTCTAAATTATTTTTGTGTGTTCAAATCTTGAAAAATTATCAAGTAAAAATCTTGAAGAAGATAATATAATGCACATTTTGTAAGAATATTTATTCTCCCCTTATAACCTTCTCATTAATAATGGAATTTAGTTATTGGCATAAAGAAACAAAAACTTGCTTAGTTCAGGGAGAAGAAATAGATAAATGAAAGGGATCCACAGAACACCTAACTGTACATGCTCCATGAATAAATTTCTTACAAGCTTGCTTAAGAATAAATCTCAGGTCAGCTGTCTCTGTGGGTTTCTGTAGCCTGGTCTTGTCCTTCCTCTCTGCATCTGGATTACAGTTTGTCTCAATGTTTAGCTGGGGGTGTCTGCTTCTGTTTCCATCAGCTACTAGAAGAAGGCTCTATGATGGTGGATAAGTTAGACATACATTTCATTATCAGGAAAGGGCATTTATGGTAGCCTTTCCACTGTTGCTCAAATTGTTAGTTGGGTCAGTCTTGTAGGTCTGTGGACATTTCTCTAGAGTAAGTTTTCTCTGGAAACCTATAATGGCTCCCTCTTTTATAGTCTCTCTCTCTCTCTTTCTCTTCCTTTCTCTCTCTCTCTCTCTCTCTCTCTCTCTCTCTCTCTCTCTCTCTCTCTCTCTCTGTCTCTCTCTTTCTCTCTCTTTTCTCTCATCTATTTCTCCCCCAACTCAATCTTCCTAGTCCCACATGATTTCCTCTCCTCCCCTTCTCTTTCTCTTAGCCCCATTTCCATGCACTGCCCCCCCCACTCTAAATACGCTCAGGAGATCTTGTTCTTTTCCCCTTCTGTGAGGAACCTTGTATGAATCTCTTAGATTCATCCTCGTATCCTAGTTTTTTTCTGGCGGTGTGAATTATAGGCTGGTGATCCTTTGCTCTATGTCTAAAATCCAGATATGAGTGAGTACATACCATGTTTCTCTATTTGTGAATGGGTTACCTCATTCATGATGGTTTCTTCAAGTTCCAACCATTTGACTATGAATTTCAAGTTTCCATTGTATTTTTTTTTCCCGCAGAGTAGTATTCCATTGTGTAAATGTACTACATTTTCTTTATCCATACTTCAATTGTGGGGCATCTAGGTTGCTCCCAGGTTCTTGCTATTTCAAACAATGCTGATATGACATAGTTGAACACATGTCTTTGTTGCCTGGATGTGGATCATTTGAGTATATGCTTAAGAGGGGGATTCATATATGGTCCCTCACAAAAGGAGGAAGGGATAAGTCCCCCAGAGCACATGGGAAGTAGGGAGGCAGTGAATAGGGAGAGAACTAGAAGAAAGAGAAGGGGAGAAGAGGAAAGCACGTGCGACTAGGAAGATTGAGTCAGGGTAGGGATAGAAGACAGAAGAGAGAGAGAGAGAGAGAGAGAGAGAGAGAGAGACAGAGACAGAGACAGAGACAGAGACAGAGAGACAGAGAGAGAACATAAAAGAGGGAGCCATTATTGGTTTGAAGAGAAAACTGAACCTAAAGAAAGGTCTAGAGAACTACAAGACTGACTCCAACTAACAATTTGATCAACCGTGGAAAGGCTACCATAAATGTCCTTCCCTGATAGTGAGATCATCAACTAAATTATCCACTATCATGAAGCCCTCATCTAGTACCTGTTGGAAACAGAAGCAAACAACCATAACTAAACACTGAGTCTAACTAGAATCCAGATGCAGAGAGAGAGAGAGAGAGAGAGAGAGAGAGAGAGAGAGAGAGAGAGACAAGACCAGATTGCAGAAAGACACAAAGACAGCTGACCTGAACAAGGAGGAGCGAATGCACCCCCCCCCAGACTGATAGCTGGGAATCCATCATGGAACCCCCTGAATATGGGTCTCAGCTAGAAGGACTGAGCAGTCTAAGGGACCTCAGACAGTATAACCAGGATGTATTCCTGGTGCACAAAATGACCTTGCAGACACATCCCCCATGGAGGGATACTCCCTTAACCTAGAGACAGGGGAGAAGTCCTAGTCCCTACTTCAAATGACTTGACAGATTTACATGACCCCACCTGAATAGCATAGACCTACATGTAGAATGGGGGTGGTGGGATGAGAGGAGAGGGTGGTCATGGTCCATGTGAGAGGGGAAAACAGAGTAAGAGGTAGGGATGGAGGAGAGGAAACTGGGATCGGCATGTAAAAATTTTATATTATATTATTAATAAAAATATATTGAAAAATGTTAAAAAAAATGAAGAAGAATACAATAAACAATGGTTAGGGCAACATGTCACCACGAGAGCCTAGCTATCCTACTACAGCAAGCCCTGAATACTCCAACTCAGATGAAGTACAATAAAAGGACCTTAAAACCAACTTAGAGTTACTTAGAGATGAAATGAATAGAACCATTAAAGAAATCAAGGGATGAAAAAAATGGGAGGCAGGGAGGGAGGGAGAGGAAACTGGGATCGACATGTAAAAATTTTAAATTATATTATTAATAAAAAAAGTGTTAGATACTCAACACACACACACACACACACACACACACACACACACACACACACAAATGGAGGAAACTAATAAATCCCTCAAGGAAAGCCAAGAAAACCAAAACCAATCAACCAACTAAACAAAAAAAAAAAAAAAAAGAAAGAAAAAAAGAAAAAAAAAAGAAAGAAAAAAAAATCAGTGCTGCTATGGACATAGCTGCTATGGACATAGTTGAACAGATATCTTTGTTGCATAGATGTGGATCATTTGGGTATATTCCTAACAGTGGGATTTCCAGGCCCTGTGGTGGACTGATTCCCATTTTCCTGAGGAATCGCCATACTGATCTCCAAAATGGCTGTAAAGTTTGCACACCCACCAGCAGTGGAGGAGTGTTCCCCTTTCTCCACATCATTTCCAGCATAAGTTGTCATTGCTGTTCCTAATTTTAGCCATTCTGGCAGGAGTAAGATGGTATCTCAGAGTTGTTTTGATTTGCATTTCCCTGATAGCTAAGGATGTTGAGAACTTAAGTGTCTTTCAGCCTTTTTTGATTTACTCTATTGAGAATTCTCTCTTCAGTTCTGGAGCTAATGGCCCCCCAGACTGATAGGTGGGAATCCATCATTGGACTGACTCAGACCCCCTGAACATGGGTCTCAGTTAGAAGGCCTGGGCAGTCTAAGGGACCTCTGACAGTGGAACCAGGATGTATCCTTAGTGCACAAAAGGAATTTGGGAGGACTCCTTAGACTAGAGGCAGGAGGGAGGGCCTTCCCTACTGCAAATGACTTAACAGATTTAGTTGACCCCTCCAGGAAGGCATCTATCTACATGTGGAGTTGGGGGGGGAATGGTATTGGAGGGTGGTCTGGGGGTCTGGGAGGGTAGAAGAGAGGGAAGAAAATAAAAGAAAAAGGGAAAGAAAAGCAAATGTATGTTTCTAAGTATATTTATATATTTGCACAAATGTTTAAAGGATGTACAAAAAAACTTAATAATACATTTTCTGAGACAGCAAAACCAAGTTTTGGCCTGACAACATTCAGAAATCTTGTACTATATGCATCATCAACTTTAATTTTTAAAGTAAGTACTAGATTTATTAAAATATATCTCCCCTTAGTAAAAAATAATAAATCTCAGACAATGGAACTACACTCCCTGCTTGCATGCTTATGTGTGTGTGTGTGTATGTGTGTGTGTGTATTTGTGTGTGTGTATTTTTGTGTGTATGTGTGTGTAGATGATAGATAGATAGATAGATAGATAGATAGATAGATAGATAGATGGATAGATAGATACATAGATGATAGGTAGATTATCCATATCACCAAGCTCCTGTTTATATTCAGAATCAAAGGTGGTTGGGTTCTGAATGTTTATCTCCCCATTAAATTCATATATTAAAACCAAATCCCCAGTGTGTGGCATTGGCAGATAAGAGATTTAAGGATGAGATCATTAGACTTATTTAAGAATCCAATATTATGCCATGCTAACAAGATCCATGTCTCAAATGATTCCACATGGTACGTATGTGTAGAATAAAAGCTTGCATCTTTGGCTTCATTTTAGGTCTTTCTTTACTTTGTCAGGAGAATCAGATAAACCAATGGCCATTTTGTTTCTGCATTGTTTTCGAATTCATCAGACAAAGTGTTATTCTTGTCACACCTGATTCAAGGCTGAATATGAGTGATTGGGGATAAATTTTGACCTTATGAGGATAGCATTAAAGCAGACAAGTTATTCCCTAGATACTATTTCTGTGCACACGATAGCCTCTTTAGAAAAACTAGCCTTTCTTGCTTCTTAACCACCATTGTAAACAACAGATATGTAAATTAACTGTAAATTTTAACACTAAGAAAAAGAAATATAGCTGGCCAATATAAAACTGAGCTTTTGTTTTTTGCTTAAATAGGTTTGTAGAGGGAGTCACATGGACAGATAATCTTAATCTGTTCTATTTTCCAATTTATCTGGATTCTAAGCAATAGCATTTTCACAAATGTTTAATTAAAAATGAGTTTGAGATTGCTTTCTTCTTGGAACTTTGTATTTTTAGGAGTTAAAATTCTAATTAACATGGCCACTTCTAGATACAGAAAATTGAAAACACTGCTTAGTACTTAACTTTCATTTAAAAAGACTATGGCCAGTAATAGGACTGAATATGATGGTAATAGGGAAGGGGATAGATTAATATCTTCAGAATATATTGTGTGATAGACTCAAAAACACATTACAAAAATGATTTGTCTTACATTCAATATTTTATAAAAAATATTTCAAACATTAAATTTATATGAAAAATTTTCTAAGGTCAGAAGTGGATGCATTCATATACAGTTAGAAACTAAGTCTGTTACAAAGTTTATTCTGATCTTCTTGAGCTTTGCAGAAGTCCAGTAAAGCCTTATGTTTGATCACCATAAGACTTCATGTTTCTTGATGATTTTGTCAGGTTTTTTTAAGGTTTATTTATTTATCATATATACACTGTTCTGCCTGCATGTGTCCCTACATGCCGTTCCCATTACAGATGTTTGTAAGCCACCATATGGTTGCTGGGAATTCAACTCAGGACCTGTGGAAGAGCAGCCAGCTCTTTTAAACTCTGAGCCATCTTTTCAGTAAAAATGATTTTATGTTTTATCACCATAAGGCTTCATGTTTCTTGATGATTTTGTCAGGTTTTTTGACATGTTACAAAAGTGAGTCTTGAGAATGTTAAGATCCACACAAGTGTCTGTTCATGTTAACCTTTTTGCTTGTTTGTTTGTATTTTTTATTTATAGACATGCTTTCTCCGTGTATCTCTAACTGTTCTGTACCTTGCTCTGTAGACCAGGCTGACCTTGAACTCACAGATTCACCTTCCTATGCCTCCCAAGTGCTGGTATTAAGGTGTGCACCACCATGTCTGGTTTTATTTAATTTTAAAGCTTTAAAAATAACTACTTTGTGAACAGCCATTCTATTTCAATTTTAGTACATGTAATGCCTCATGTATCTATGAGTAAAAATGTGCAGCATCATATATCTGAATTTTACAAGAGGAAGTTTAGAGAATTAATGGTATGTGAGTTTCGTTCAAGCAAAATGGCCAATGATCATGCTTGTCCATACAATATGCATTGTATCTGCACGCAGTTCATTAAAATAGCCAATTTTGTTGTTTGTAACCATATGAAAAAAACTTTCTTTAGACATTATTCTATTTAAAATGTAGTATGAAACTTTTTAATTTTTGGATAATTAATAACATCATATATATATATATTGTATAATTTCATGTAGAAAATGGGTCTATTTGTGGTCACTAGCACAATTTCCTAAATGTAAATGTTAATAGATTTTTGTTTGTTTCAGTGCACTACTAACTGTTCTACTGAGCCAAAGTTTTCAAATTTTGACCTGTCTGTCCTCTAGCTAATGTCACAGAGATAAATTATTATTCTAAACCTATACTTACCTTGGATTCCAAGGAGAGTATTGCCTTACAGTCCAGATTCCTGCCCAAATGAGACATTTATCCATGACAGTGGAAACAGTACCCCGGAGGAGAAGAAGGCATATATGGGAAGCAGACGCTTTATGAGAAACGAAAAAGATGTGAAATTTCAACCACCATACAGATTCAGAAACAAAGCAGTGATCAACTAGATCAAATCTTTATAATCACTGCTAAATTCTGCATAGCTCTTACCCTCTGCCCATTCTCTGCTTAAGTACAAAGCTCATATTGAGGCCCAGAAGTACTTGTGGTAATGAGACATTTTTTTTTTCTTATGGACATGCAGAACATTCAATTACCTGAAATCAAAGTGCTTAAGCAATACATTCCTGAATTAAATGGGAAATATATCAAAATATAACTAGAAGTAAAAAGGCATTTCATATGTGTCTTGAGACTGGTTCTATAAGAGAAAGTGGAAAGAAAGGAAGGCTGTTGTCAAGAAAAGACAGCAAACAGCAGGCTTGCCAATTCTCCAATTTTAAAGAGTATTAAAGATAATCATTAGCAGGAAGGCTCAAGGGATGGCATTTATGTTTCAGTTGGAAGTGACTAATACACATTTTAGTGAGCAATGTTGTGTTTAAGAAAAAGAGTGGATGCAGGCTAAGGAAAAGTGAGCATGTGGAGGGAACATAGACACTAGGAGACTACTTACATGATTTTTGTGATAATCTAGGATCAGTATTCTATTTCTGACCTGTGGCTTTTCCTAGTCCTAGATTTGGAATAACTCTTAATCTCCGGACTGCCTGTGGAACTGACCGGTTGTGCAGAAGCTAGACTATTATAGATGTTAGGGTAGTTTCATCAGCCATAGAGGAATATCACAAAATTAAGGAAAAGCCCATTTTGAAAGAAAAGACTATTTAAACACACA
Source organism: Cricetiscus sungorus (assembly GCA_030556225.1). Lineage (NCBI taxonomy): Eukaryota > Metazoa > Chordata > Mammalia > Rodentia > Cricetidae > Cricetiscus > Cricetiscus sungorus. The sequence continues at coordinate 29,571,324 of JANBXA010000741.1, read as the reverse complement.
GGACTACCACAGCTGTCAATTCAGAAAACAAAACAAAACATAAAACATTTTTATTAGTTGGATTGAGTTCCCCAGAAACTATTGAAGGTCATGTTGTTAAATATGCTAGTGTACTATGATATTTGTGTTGGCTAATTAAATCTGTCACATCAAATGTGAATTTTTCTTGACACACTCTCTTAACTCCTGGTTCTTCTATTCAATGGATAGGCAAAACCAAAGTCAGCCTTAAGTATCATTTCCCTGAATCTATCTAGACCATTTCTTGCATGCCTTGTTGTATTTGTTAATTTAAAACCACACAGTCACTGCAGTGCCTTCTGTTTGCAGATATTTTTGAGTTCATAATACTTTAGAGAACTCTTTCAAATTCAGTGTGTTATTGGGGATTTACTTTATCAACCTAGATGATTTGTGAGAATGCTTGATCTTTTTAATCATGGCAAGTAATTATAAATATTAAAGAAAGAGCAATGACTAAGTAGAGAGCTTTCTTTTTGTAAGCTGTTAGGTGAAACTGGCTCTTTGGAACAGTTACCCAATTTAAGGTCCCATGCTTACATTCTGGAATAATTGTGAGTTTCCCACATAATTAACTTCAAATAAACTGTTAAAATATACTAGGCTGTCTCAGAGGGACACATACTAAGCAACTTAAATAACAGGCTAATTCTGAGGCGACTACAAACCTATCCACAAAGTTTTATTCAGAACCATGTGGATGTTAACCTTCTGCTTGACCAATTTATCTCAAAGAAAGTTTTACCGGTACCACTGTCAAAACAGTGTCCTAGCACATGAACTCATAAACCAAGTACTCTCTGTCTTTCTGATCCTTAAGGTTTTACAAATAAATTTATAACTGGTCTTCTGCACTGAATAGGATATCCACATAACCTGTGCTAAATTTGTCTGTTGTCAATATTCATTCACACATGTAATTTTTTCAGATCTTCAGCCTATGGTTTAAAAATAATCTATCACTTTACATTTTTACAAAATAATTTCAGAAAAAATTAAACTATATATATTTGGAAGAAATGATCTGTGGGAGGCTGGCTTCAGTGACATTGCTTTCACAGAAGCTCTTCATCCTCCTTCTCCATTCTCCATCTTTGATCTGGATTGCCTCATCCAGGCATTAGAGGCAGCTGTGAAAGGATAATATGGAACTTCTTGACTCCTGTTTCTTAACTCAGGTCAGGCTGGGAACAAAGTTTCTTTTGTATTTGGTAGCAGTTAGTATACTAACTTTTGACCGATATAATTGCCAAGAATATTTAAATGGTATTCCAGAAATGAACAGATCATAGATTTAGCATAAGTTTGGAGAATCCTGCATTTAAATATATTTTATTATTCACACTTTTTATTTTAACAGAAAAGTGAGCCACCTGTTTAAAATTACTCTGAGTAATACCACACTTTCATTAGTTCCCATGTACATTAATGGAAGAAATGTGTAGATTTACTTATCCAAACACACATAGCCATGATTAGTTGACTAAGTTTACTGTACCAGGCATGATTTCTCTTCTGTTGAGTGGATTTTAAAGTCTAATTGCCCATCTATTGATTGCAGCCAAAATATAAGTGCTGGTACTTTGTTATTATCCTGAAATGATAGTCATTTTTTTGGTTTGTAGGTATTACTGCTGGGTAGGACTATGACTTTTCTCCCATGGCAGTTGGGATAGGCCCCTGCTGGTGCTATGAAAGATAGTCCTCCAGGAGCAGTCTTTAATGTCATGTGTGGGTAAAATTCTCAGAGTCCTGTGTCTAAAGTGCATGGTATCTCCAGCAACAGGGACTTACCTTTAACTTCTGGCAAGCAACTAACAGCAACAATAATAAACTCTATTGTTTCTGAAATCAATTACATCTCTGTCCAATACAAATCAAAAGGTGTCTCATGCCTTGTGCTGGCTTTTTTCCAGATATTGTATAATTGTTATGATAAACATTATCACCTTAAGTGGCATTACTTCATTAAACTGTGTGTATGTATATATCTTACATATAATTTAGATTAATATAAAATGGTATGGTTCTTTATAGCTATTTTGAACATCATTTGTGTTATTTGTCCCTTCTTAGCCTTCTTCAATTAAATGCCTCACTTTTCCTTTCAGATAACCTGTACTTTTAATTCTATCAGTTGAAATTTTGGCAGAAAAAAAAGCTTAAATTTAATTTATAGTAATGAAACATGATGTTTTTAAAATCTTTTAAAAGGTGATGAGATGATTGTGATTGATTATTTTGATAATTTTATGAATGCATATTCCTATAATATGCTAAATATATCAGTAGAAAAACTATACACAAACATGCCATGATCAAAATATTATAAACATTTACTTATTAACTAGGAGTAAAGACAGTTTTCTACTTTATGAATTTTGTATTTTACACTGTGTACTTACTAATTAATATCTTTATTGACATTATCTATATTAAGGGAAATCATGAATATGACATACATAGTATGTGACTTCACATATGGCAACATTTAGTTAAACATCACCCCTGTTACATACTCAGAAGAGAAAGAAGGAAATGACTACAGATTCACTCTGATATCAATAAACTCATACAGAAATTATCTAGAAAGAAACTGTACTCTAATATCCTACAGCCTTGTGTAAGAAGAAACATATAAAACTTAGAGACAGGGGTTAGCCCTGGGCATGAAAAGCCTTTGCAGAAGAGAGTTAAAATGACTCATTGATGCACTGGGGTCTAATTAAGTAAGTGAAGCATGAGGATGATATCATCAAAAATTATTCTAACGGTAGGGAAGCGATTATGGGAACTATTGCAATGGTCAAGTTCACTCATAATGAACACATGAATAAGAAACTGTGCATTAGCCACAGAAAGCAAAGTTTTGTCTGAAATAAATTTTTTCAATGATAACAAGCAAAGTCAAAGTCTACTCCAATTTTCTTTTAGAGAGAAGATGAAAGGTCAAGATCCTAAATCACCACAAATCTCCAAATAAAAATTTCTGTCAAAGAAATAATGTATTCAGTGCCATTCATATAACAAAAAAAATTAAAAAAAAGGAAAAAAAATAAAAAAAAATGTGTTAGTCCCCAAGATCCCCTTTCTCTGCTCATGTTAGCAGTACAGCTGGGGTGTCTTCTCTTTAGTCCTTTGGATACAAGAAAAGCTTCCTAGGAAAGTATGCATAGTCCATAATCTATGGATCCCAAAACCTTATTTCCCCTTCTTCACCCAGCTCTGGAACTTGGAAGGTGTATGCATGCCTTTCTTGTAGGCTGTTCATGGTGCTGCTCTCTAGCACCCTGTTAATTTTAACTTTACTCGTTTTGTTTCACTGGTCCTAAGTGAACAATCAAGTTGAATCTCAGGTTCTTCCTAATCTGTCTAGAAGGTCTAGTGTCTTTGGATGCAATAGACACAAACATAGAAGGATAAATGTCTAGAGACCTTATTTACTCTAATTGTATAGTTTTATGCTATTTGGAAACAACAGGCTTAGCATAAAGACACTAAAGATACATTTTCTTTTTTGTTTATTTGTATTTGTTTTATTTGGCTTGCATGATCTAGAGACTCATAAAAATTTCTAAATGTAAAATTTGAATCAATGTTCATGCAGTGAATTTAGCGAAAATGCAGAATGTTGACAATATATACTATAACACATCAAATAAAATCTGTGTGTGTGTGTGCATGCGTGTGTGTGTGTGTGTGTGTGTATGTATGTATGTATGTATTTATGTTTGCACTTGCTTTTGAGAGTAAGTGTAAAAACCAGATTTTGACATCAGAATTTCTTCCTCAATTGCTTCTCTATCTTACATTATTTTAAACAGTGTTTCACTGCTCTAAAAGCTCAATAATTTTACAAGTATAGTTGGCCAGTCTAGCCAATCAATGAGCTATAAGTTCAGTGAGGAAACATTCTCCAAAAAAAATAAAAACAAAAAAATCAAACATAAAACCACACAAAAGATGAAAAGCAACAGAGGAAGACAGCTCTTGTTGACTGCTGAACTACACACACACACACACACACACACACACACACACACACACACTGCACACGCATATATCCCGCTACTAGGCCTTAAGAATGAATAAATGTAAAACCTAAGCCAGTGTGCATTATGTATTCCACAGTAAAATCAATGTATGTATAAGTATATGTAGTTGGAAGAAAATATTAATTGAAATTCTCCAGTTAGTACTCTGCTAGGTGAAAATTATAATAAATGAGAAGTTTCTATCAATTAAAAAAACACTTGCTAAGCAAGTTACAAGTACACAGTGACAGACCTAGGACAGCATTTTCACATAGGTTATAACATTTAATCTTACACAATATTATTCAAGTTATATACTAAAACTAGAACTATATTTCATCTCTTACTTCTTACCTCTTATAATATATAAAAGTAGGCTCGGCTATTGAGAATTTGAAACTGTCACAGTCATATACATTGTACTTAGCTAACTGAAGTGAGCACACATGCACACATGTGTCTGTTTAGTCCTAGTGCCATCTTAAGGAGCTTTAAACTGATATTCTCACCTCATATTGAACCTCTTCATTTCCTTGCAGGCTACTTGCCTTCATCAATTATCTCCTGTGAATTCTGTTTTTTGACATCATAGACAGCTTTCATACCAGAATACATTATTAATAATATGTAAAATTGTCAAAATATACGATGAAGATCAAGGTGTTTGTTTTAAATAAGATCAGGGCCTTAAGTTGCCATTTGCACATAGTAATAACAATATCTGCAGAATATCCAGATTTTCTATTTTAAGAAATTTCAAATGACTTATGTAGACCTACAGTAGTCTTCAAGTGTTCAAAGGGCCTTCAAGACTGGAGTAATTGAGATAAATGTGTGATCACATAAAGTTCATTATTGGGGCTTTAGCACAGATAGATGCTTTGGAGTCAGAGGAACTACATGGTTTCTAACTTTTCTACTCATTGGTCAGGGGAGATTGAATAATTTAGCCAACTTCTTTGAATTAGATTTCTTATCTTTAAAATGGAGACAATAATACAGTTCTCGGTGTTTCTGAGAAGCAAAATGGAAGATAAAAGGAGTATGATGACAGAGTAGCACTTACATAACATACTTTCAGTATTATTTCCAGTGTAATTATTATCACTTCAATAGCACAGCCTTTTTGCCATCAGATTTATTTCTCTAAACAGTGTGTCCTGATTCAGGTTCTGTGTAGGAGACTTAAGCTATTGCACTTAGACATTTGGGGGTGACGAATTGATAGTGGATTCAATAACTAAGATTTATTTAGTGCTTTACCAATGGACTTTTCTCATATATAATCCAAGCAAAGAAGCAGAAATAATCAGGTAAAATGAGGGTTAGCATTGAATAGCTTTATTATTCATAGCTGCTGTAACATCAGCCCTTCACATCTGTTCTCAGTTTCATTGTGTATCTTGTATGAATGATACTTGGTTTGATTAGTGTCTATTCTTTTTTCGAAGCCTTCATCAAAACATTTGTCTGTTATCAATATGAATTTCACTCTAGTTTTTTTTCTTCTTTGTGCAAAATTTAATCTTGATCATCCACACAGTTTAATTCACTGAATTACCAAATCGTTTTACTTCTCTTGTCAAAAGTCTCAAACCCAATGAAATAATAGATCATCAATTCCTATTGTGAAAAGATGTGATATATGAAGCAACTTTAATTTGGAAGTCAGTTTCTGCTGGTGTGAAAGGAAATGTCTTTTGTTGGTTTTAGCTACGGAATTATGGCCAGCATATACTTAAATGCTGGCAAGATTAGCATTAAATGTCAGAATTTGAAGGCAATAAATTATTTAATTTCAGTAATATTTTATCAATAATAAAAACTACAATTATGTTATTAAAACAATATATTATGTGGAAATTTCTATAGGAAATACAAAAAATTAAAATATAAATTTTAGGAACAAGTTTCCACAGCTGACTGGCTAGTTCTGAACATCTGAGACAGGATTCTAAGTTGTTTGTACAGAACATGATGTTGTAGACTGAATTTGAATTATCTGAGTATATTTATCCACTCAACAATGGTTTTTAAATATTTTTCTCTTTTTTTCACTACCCTAAGAATAAATAGTAATTTGATAAATGAAACAGAAGTCTACTTTGTTTGTAAACATCTATATAGATTAAAAGAGAAATTGTCAAAACATCTTTTTTTATATACTTTATAGATATGCCTTTTACAACATTTGTAATAACAAGTGAACTGACTTTCATACAAATTATAATTCAAGCATTAAATTGAGTTGGCTATATTTCTTATGTTAAACTCTTCATAGTTCTCATAGGGCAATACTGAGTTACAGATTTAAAATAAAGAAAGTTTGGGAAAAAATAAAGTTTGGGAGAGAGTAGAGAATATCGCTTATTGTTCTAACATGATCAGAGGAAATAAAATTTCAACTCAGGCTGATTTTATTTAAATCCATATAATTGCTTGTAATACAAAGGTGTCACTATTGTAACCATTTGAATGTAGATTGTGTCTTTTTAAGTCAACTGTCTCACAAACTGATCTCAGGCATATATGAAAGGCTTATATTTGTTTGCTTTGTTTTGTTTTTGAAGGGTTTTGTGTGTATCAGGTAAACACTTTGCCAATGGAAAATTTGTATGAACAAGGGAACTTGCAAGAGGATTGAAATGCGAGATGATTCTAGGCCCATGGGGATAGGATATAACAATCTATGATGGAAATAGTGACCATAATACTCAAGGTCAAAATCACTATTTATGACAGCTTCCCTGGCTTTATCAGGATGAGGCATAGGGAGAATCAAGACAACTTGGAACCAGCACCTGAGGATGCTTTAAAAGACATTAATGACAAATAATATTCAGTAACCCTATGCTTCTAAATGAAGTAGTAAAATACCCCAGAATCTTGAGCACAAATGTGTATAAGACATTTAGATGCATTAGCTAATGTCAGAAAAGGGAAAATAAGTAAAGATGATGGCTCCAGGTTTGTTGCTCCTATTCATTCCACAAGCAATTACCAGAAAGATTCCGATGCAATGAAAATGAAGTTCAAGACCTTGATGGAAGTTTTGTGTCTTGGATTTAGAAAACAATTTTAAATTCACTAAGGTTGAGTAACAAGGACTTAGATCCTGAAATTATACTTTAGTCATATGGTATCTGGATCACACAAGTTCAGAACGTAGTCCTTGTTCTACTTTCATTTATAACACAACGCATTTAAGTCTTCTGGTCCATATGCACATAAGTCCTGCTCACTTTGTAATACCCCTTACTTTGTTTTTCTTAAAGGAAAAAGAAAGAAATCACCTTTTCAAGATTTTTCAGTTCTGTGTTCTTATTACCAAATCTAAGAGCCATGTTTTTTTTCATGTCTAGGACTCACAGAACTCTTGATTAGGGGTAGCAAGGGGATGAAAAAAGAACAGATGCAATGACATGAATACAGAAATGCTCTCTGTTGGATAAGGCATATGTCATTGTTATTGGTATTGGTACACAGAGACACTGGAACAAAGGAAACTTATAGAAACATTTAACTGGAGCCTTGCTTACAGTTCAGAGAGTGAGTCCTTGGTCATCATAGCAGGGAATATGGCAGCACCAGGCAAACATGGTGCATGAAGCAATAATTGAGATTTTCTATTTGATCCACAAACATGAAACAGTATAAGTGGCAGCTAGGAATGGTGTGATCTTGTGAAACCTCAAAGACCATATACCTCCTCCTACAAGACCATACCTTCTAATCATTCCAAAACAGTCACACCAACTAGGAACAGAATATTCAAATATACGAGCTTATGCCATTCTCATGCAAATCACCAATCACAGTACCCTAGAAGCACAGAGCATTTTTTGTATGCACTTGGAAAGGAAAGTCTATGATATACAGCTTAACAAAGAGGTGAAGCTCGTGTTATGCAGAAGAACAAGGAAATGATGTTAGCTAATATCTCTTTATAGGAGCAGTCTCTGTATAAGAACAACCATTAGGTCATAAACATTAGAAGAGTAAGCTATGGTGTACATTTCTCACCCACGCTACCAGCACTTGTACTCTAAGGCTCTGATATTTTCCAAGGATCTAAGGCATTGAGGTCTTTGCCAGGGCAGCATCATACCAGCCGTGCAATCCAGAAAAAAGCTTCATATTTGCTCAAAATGTCACTTGCCCCATATAAATTATCACATCAATTATTATAAATGTTACTCCTCTATGTAGGATTTTTGTAGTTATTCTTAGAAGTGGATATATGATTTCCATTTAGCTTTTAGATTTTCAATTTTTTCTTTCTAGCAGACAATTTTTCATAGTAATAGGTTTTGTGTGATATTTTGACACATGCATACACTATACACTAATCAGATACGTGTAATTAGAATTTATTTCTCTGCATCATTTCATTACATTTAGAGGCTTTGAGATTCTCTTTGACATCTTCATGAAATGTATTAAAGTTTACTTCAACCTTCAATCAGTGATGCCACTTTGCTAAGGAATGCCACAAATCCCTCCTTGTCTGCAACTGTTCTTCAATAGATATTTTCCATCCACCTTTGTCCCAGTGATTAATATTCTATATTCAAATTACTTATTTTAATTCCCATAAAATATTTGCTGTTTTGTGTCTATCATATTCTATTCATATATTGTGGTAGGCTATATTTAAAAAAAATGTCCCCCATAGTCTGAAACATTTGAAAACATAGCGGCAAATTCTTGGCAATATTTGGGTAGGTTTAGGTGGTACAGGATTGCTGGAGAATGTATGTCCCTAGGGGCATGTAACGAGTATGTTTTCCCTGCTGGCCACCTGGTCCCACTGCTGCACCAGCTACAAATAACACACTGAGACTTTGTATTTGATATAATGCTGTTGGCCAGGTACTTGTTTCTTATCACCTAGCTCTGTCTTAGCGATTAACCCATTTCTACTATTCTAAGTATTTCTACATGGCTCATCTTACGGGAGAAGGGCAGCATGCTGTTTTCTTTAGGATCTTCATGCTGAATCCTCCTTCCTATTCCCCCTTTCCTCCTTATCTCCTAGCCCCGCCTTTCTTGCTTTCCCATTGGCCAACAGTGCTTTATTCATTAACCAGTATGAGAAACATATTTACAGAATAACATCTCCCATCATCAGCAGGCTTTACGATTCAAAACCTTGTGCCACTTCCAGCACACCTGAGATTTCTGCTCTTGCTGTCATGTCTGTAACTTATTGTCATGCTTCCCAACCATTTTCTGGAAAGAATAGGAAGTGTTCAAGAGTGTGTGTCACTGAGGCTGAGCATCTAGGTTTCAAAAGCCCACACCAGGCTCAGTATTGCTCGTTGCTTGTTTGTGGATCAGGACATAAATTCTTAGGCCTGTGCCTACTTACTTGCCACATGTTTCCTGCCACAAGGATAATGAGACTCACTCTCTGAAACTGTAAACAAGCCCCTAATTAAATGCTTTCTTTTACATCATTTGTCTTGACTATGGTGTCTCTTTACAGCAATAGAATATGAACTAATGCAATGCACATAATATTTTCTGAACACAGTTGCCGGAGAACCCTGTCCAGCACAATCTAGTGGTGGTCAGTCCTAGACTGCATCTGGACTGGAGCCCTAAGTGAGACCTTCTTTGTTGTTCTTATTTGTCTCCATTTTGATTTTAATTTGGAGGTTTTATTTTATTTTGTTGATGTTATTTTGTCTGTGTTTTAGTCTTTATTCTGAAAAAGGTGGAAACATGAAGCTGATTCCCTGGTAGGGAGGTAGGAGGATCTGGAAGTATTGGGAAAGGGAGGAATACGATCAAAACATAATGTCTGTAAGACTACTTAAAATTACTAAAGCACACTTAAAACGTCATTTGTCACTTTTCAGTTTTGTGTACATGATAAGCAGTTTTTTGACAATCACTTATTGGCAGGCATGCCACTTTTTTACCTTTCTGATGTATGTTTTTACAGTGGGACCTGAACTATTCTAATCCAGTGTTAGCTATTGCTGATTATTTTTCCTTGCATCTGTTCTTTCTATGGGTTTATATAGTGGTAATGAGCTATTTTGGTTACATTTTTTTCTCATATGTTTTAAAATTAGAAATTACAATGCCTCCAGCATTACTCTTTGCATTACAGTTGCTTGATGCCTTCTGTGCTTCTATATAAATGTTAGGATTGCTGTTCCCAGTACTGTAAAGAATGTCATTGATGTACTGATGAAGATTGTGTTGAGTCTGTGGATAACTTTGGGTAGTATGTATCATTTAAATATCATTAATTCTCGCAGCCCACAAACTTAGGACATACTTCCTTTGTGTGTATTCTTTAATTTCTTTGATCAATGCATTTAATTTTCAATGTAGAGATCCTCTGTTTTTTGGATAAATTAGTTGCTAGTTATAGAAAATTTATGCAGCTACTGAGAATGTTATATGATGTTTTCTCATCAAGTTTGACACTGATACATAAAAATCTGCTTTTGGATGTTCCGTTTTATATTCTTAAATTTTTATGAGTTCTCAAACCCTATCTTTCCATTAGTCATTGGATTTTTTATGCACAGAATTACAAGACTTAAAAATAGTAATCATGAACTTTCTCTTTTACTCTTTGTGTTTTATTATTTTACTACTTTATTTCCTTCAATTGTCTAACTGTTCTGCTTGAATTTCTACTATATGAGTAGCAACAGTGAGGGTGGACAGCTATGTCTTGCCCTATATCTTAAAGAAAATGCTTTAATTTTCCTATACCATGTTGGCTAAGGAACTCATCTTATAAACCATTCATTCTATTGAAATACAATTCTCCTATACTTGGTAATATTGGAAGGTTATAGTTTTTGAAGCACAATAAATGGTTGTTAATTTTCTAATAGCCTAGGCTAATCTGATACTCACTATGTAACTGTAGCTGACCTTGACATTGAGATACTCCTATTTAAACCTCTCCACCCAGCTAGTTCTGTGACTACAGAATGCACAGTTATGCTGGCTGAAAGCATGCTAGTGGCACTCCCCATTGAACCCCCATGGCAGAATTTGTATCTGTACTCATCTTTAGTATCTGTAATTTCAATTTTATTTGGTCTTGCTTTTTCAAATCAAACAAGATGCTCTTGTAGTACCTTCTCAAATTTTTAGTAATGTCATTTCCACATTCATAAAATAACTGAAATTTATATTCCTTATTTTAGTCTGTATTAAGATACGCAATTTGGACTTTTGAAATTTCAATTTTGATGGAAATAATTTTTGTTATAAACCTGTTTTTTCATATTATTTCTTTAGTCTTATATCAGCATGTCTTTTTTGTTGTATTTTTATTTTAATTTGTTTAGCATTTTTTTATTCAATGAGAAATTATTTAAACTATTTTAATTGATTGAATTTATTTTAATGTCTGTTTAAAATATTTTGTTTGTTTTTCCTATACTTATATGGTTTTTAAATTTTCTTCTGTGACTAGTTTCCAGCAATGTTACATCTGAGCATACATCTGAGTTTTTTTATTCCTTTGTTTCTCTCTCTCTCTTTCATTCATTTTTTTGAATTTGCTAAAGCTTGCTTTATGACTTAATGTATCATATATTAGAAAATGTTCCATGTGTTGGTGAAGAAAGTGTACAGTGTAGCTATATTGAATTATTCTGTAAATTGTGTGAATATGCCATTTAATTTCTTTTGAGTTTCTAGCATTTCTACTGGGAGATACACTACTAATATAATAGGCACAATCATAAATATGACTTTTACTTTTCTAGTCCACTATGCAACATGATCTTTTTGCATTATGCACTTGATAATTTGTACACAATTAACTTCAGAGAAAATATTTTTTTAATCACATCCATAATGTAACTATGAACTTCCTGTGTTTGAATTATCATATTTCCCTCATTATTGAAGAATTCTCATATTTTTTACTCCACTCAGTGTGCTTTTTATGCCTTTACTCTCCTTCCTCTTCAGAAACATTGAAAATATGAAGACTTATTCTCTAAGTATCATCCAAAAGTCTCTGATGTTCTGTCCATTAAAATATCTGTGTCTTACTATCCATTTGACTTGACTTGATTTTAAGCTCTAACATTGTTTCTCTGCATAATCTAGCTGCTGTTGAAGATTTACACTGAGATTTAATTTTGTTTATTCAGTTCTTCATTTTCATGATTTCTGTCATTTTTTTCTTCTCTTTGATGATTTTCAAGTTCATAGTATGAATTGTTTTCCTAATTTCACTGAATTGTTTGCATTTTCTTTGTTGGATTTTATTTAGCTTCCTTATAAGCATTCTTTTGAAATATTTGTCAGAACAATTGCTAGAAATTTATTTCAATTGTACTGCTTTGGACACATCATATTACTTGCTTCCGTATTTTGTGTGACTGTATATATTATATTGAAATTTGCACATCTAAAATTGATGGTCTCCCCTGTTTTCCAATTGTGACATTGAGAGCAGCCAGCTTTGATTTGAAGTAGATTTTGGGTGGCACTGCCCCCCACCCCTACAAAAAGCTATGCAGTTCTTAGGCCCTGGTGTGCTCAATAGAATTTTCTCCTTATTGCTTTTTGAGCTGTTACCCATGAGTTATAGTGATCTATGTGTGTCAACTACTCAGAAAGATGATATTCAAGAGGTCCCTGTGGCACGGGGTCTAGGACAAGTTTCCTCTGCAGTGTATTGTTATCCTCAACAGTAAACTGGAACATAAGAAAAGAGTCTGTAATGGCCTGGAGGAAAACAAAAGGGTATCAGCATTTGCAATAGGCACCTGATACCAGTGGCAACTACCACAGGTTGATGAGAATGATGAATTTTATAGAACTGAAAACAGTAGCAGTACATACTAAACTTCAGGTTGTTTTCCATGATTCTGCAGCTTGAAAAACCAGAGAATAAGTCCATTTCAAGTAATGAAATCCGTGTGAAATCATAAAACATCATCTATAAACTTTAAGATACTTACTCCTTCCCACCTCTATGGCTGCCAGTATCTGTGGCAAAGTTTCTGAAATCCAGAACACTGAGACCTGCTGACATTTCTTTCATTCTTCTACTCTAAAGTGAAGATCTCCTTAAAGAAGTATGGTTGTTTATATGTTCCACTCTTTATATCACTGTTCTGAATAGATTTGTGTCACCTTGGCACAATCTAGTCTTATCTGAGGAGAGTAAACTCAGTTGAGAAAACTCCTTCTGTCGGCAAGTCTGTCTCTTATCTACATGTTATTGATAAACAACTTATGGCAAAGAGTCAGTTTACTGGGCATGGTGACTTCTGAGCAGAAGATCATGGGTGGCATAGGAAAACAGTCAGAGCAAGCCAGCAAGCAATGTTCCTCTGACTTCTACTTTATCTCCTCTCTCTAGGCTCCCAACTTCACTTCTCCTGTTGGACCATAACTGAGGTTATACAGCCATATAATCCCTTTACTCATTGATGTGATTTGGTCAATAGTAACCTAAATAAGAGACATCAAATGCCTTTGGGACTTAATGGGATTCCATCTGTACTTGTGTTATATGTGACATTATCTGGAGAAACATGAACACATATCTGTTGACCATTGATGGGGCATTGATGGAATGCAAAAGAAGCAATTCCATTAAAGTATAGCTTGCCAATCCAAATGAGATTTTTGCAGATGAATTGTAAGATCATGGAATGATTGTTGAGCATCTGCACTACTGAAAAGGCAGTCCTAGCTTGAATAAGTACTCACACAAGCTGCATTCTTGAAGCTCACCTCTCATCAGCTATTGTCTATTCCATATACAGCCTTTGGATAGTCCTGTTTTTCTTGTGAATTTATGAACTACCTAAACCTTGTAAATTGAAGTTCCCTAATCATACCAACATTCTTAATGCTTCTAAGAGGGAAAGCTTCAATTCAGATGCAATAACATGCTAGTTTCAACACTCAAAAACTCTTCAAATTTTTTTCATCATTTTAGATGATGAAGCAGAGTCTGCCCTATAATGACCATTTTGTCTGCCTCAGAGCTTAATATCTCCCTATCTCAATATTTATTCATTTTTATATGTTAGGTAAGAACCTTTGCCTGCATGTGTATTTGTATACTACATGCTTGTCTGCAGAGACCAGAAGAGTGTGTTGGATCTCCTTGAACTGGAGTTACAGATACTTGTGAACCACCATGGGTTACAGGAAATTTAACACAGATACTGTAAACCACAGAGCCATATTTCTAGACTTTATTTATATTTCTATGAATATAAGACACAAGTTTTGGAAAAACAAATTTCTCCATTGTTTCTAATGACACCAACAACACAATTAATCTCTTTGACTTGAACTTGAATTTCATTTTCTATTCTAGTTTTTGTGCCCAATCAGATTTTCTCATTAATATATCACTGACATATTACATAAACTTTTGAGAAATTAAAAACCTGTAGATTATTTTATAAGCAAACAATTTATGAACAAACAAGGATAGATAACGTCCCTTGACTTCTTTCAAGATGTTAGTCTTCCCCATTTTTGTCATACTTGCCATTTTCTTAAACAGTTAAATTTGTAATAAATTGTTAATTCAAATTTTGGTTTAATACTTGTGAATCTGCCACTGTGAGAACAGATTGTTGTATATTTAAACAAGCATGAACATGAGGAGATTGAATATTGCAAAATTAAAATGCAAATTCTATATTTACTATGCCACTTTTGTTGATATATAAGCCTTATGGTTTTCAGATCTCCTATATATGAAAGTTTTAGACTGCTACTAGCCATGGCCACAGCACTTTATAAAGGTCAACAGTCTTTCTGGATTATTGCTAGTCTCTACTGGTTTATTAGTCTAGTAATACCTGACCATATGTGGTGTTTTTCAAATAACTGACATTCATTTACTTGTTGCTCACTACTTTGGTCACCATTAGAAATGGTTAATCACTCTCATCATAGGGGAAGGTTATTTAAGTTAGCCTCTCCACTATTTGCTTAGATTCTTAGTTGGGCATCATCCTTGAGGACTCCTGGGAATTTCCCTAGTGCCAGGTTTCTCATTAAGCCAGTAACAGGTCACTCTTTCAAGGTATCTCTTGTCTGTTCTTCTCCTGACTTGACCTTCCTGATCTGTCATTTTCTCCCCATCCCCTTCTCTGTTCTGTCATGAGCATGTTTAGTGGAACCAGGCTGGCAGAAAAACATGCTCATAACAAAATGGCGCTGCACCTGGACCTGAGAACTTTCACTTAAAACTTGACAAAAACTTTAAAGGGGGCTTTAGAAGCAAAAGAACAGAGACAAGCAAAGCTTCTCAGTAGCAACGTTTTCTCAGTTGGACTCTGTTTTGCTAGAGACAAGCAAAAATGGTATGGCTCCTTTAAGGGAGGTTTCCTGACTCAGCATAGGGGCCAAAAACCTCACCACGTTTGAGAAGCACTGCTAACAATTCAGTGGTGTATATGAGCAGCGGGTGAAAGAAAGAAAGAAAGAAAGAAAGAAAGAAAGAAAGAAAGAAAGAAAGAAAGAAAAAGAAAAGAAAAGAAAAGAAGAAAGGAAAGAAAGTTGCTCCAATTCTGGCTTCCTAGCAATCAGTCTTGGGGTCCAAGGGTTCTCTGACAATGGAATCAGGATGTATCTCTGCTGCACAGAAGGACTTTGGGAGCACATTCACCATGGAGGGATACTCCCTTAACCTAGAAGCAGGAGGGAGACCCTAGTCTCTATTCCAAATGACTTGACAGATTTTGTTGATCCCTCCTGGAAGGTATCACATTCCCTGTGGTGGTCACGAGGAAATGGGAGGGTGGAAATAGAGAGGGAGGGAGGGAAGGAGGTAGGGAGAGGGAACTGGAATCCGTATGTACAATAAGAAAAGAATAAATTAAAAAGAGTTCATAAAAAAGACAAAAAGAAAGAAAGGAAAAAGAAAAGAAAAGAAAGAAAGAAAGAAAGAAAGGAAGGAAGAAAGAAAGAAAGAAAGAAAGAAAGAAAGAAAGAAAGAAAGGAAGAAAGAACAAAAGAGAGTAGCTGGGACATTGCTGACACATGCCTTCAATTCCAGCACTTGGGAGACAAAGGCAAGGAGATCTCTGTGATTTCAAATTGAACCTGGGATACAGAGTTAATTCCAGGACAGGCAAAAGTTACACAGAGGAACCCTGTCTCGATAAATTAAAAAATAGAAGTAGAAGAAACAGAGTAATAAAATAAGCCATGTAAAGATGGAAATCACAGAGAAACTTTGGATACTATATGCTATTCTGTTGTCTTTATATTGTTCGATTGCTGCAGAAGTAACAATTGTTAAATAACATGCTGCTAGATTAATCCAATTTATATATTTTAAAAATAATTTGACTTCAAAATTTAAATCCAAGGACAGGTTACTGTTTCCACTGAAAATAAAAATCTGTGGATTCCTTCTAGACTACCATGGTTTGATCAAGCCAGACACCCTGAAACAGCATTCCAGATGACCCAACATTCAAGACTGTTGGGGTATGGCAGCCTTACAGACCAATAAACCCAGGATTTCTACTTCTTCTTAGGATCCCCATGACATGCCCCCTACCAGCAGAAAACAATTTGGAAAGAACAACACCCAAATTCCCAGATATTGTTTATAAATATTTGTTTCCTTTTAAATAGGATTTATAACCTTATACATGGTTAATGGCCACAACCAATCTCTTTAAATGTAAAAAAGGGCTTATGGTATAGATATTAATACATTGTTTTGGAACGGATTTTCATTTATTGATACAATGTAATGTCAATTTTGTGATATGTATATCTCTCTTCTTTAGGTATTGTGTTTATAGCTCGTTTAAAACTGTAATATATAATTTAGTACAGATATTAGATAGTTACCTATAATAGTCAAAACTTTAATTAGGTTTTACCTATAAAAGTCAAACCTTATAATTAAGTTAGTTAGGATTTCTAGATATAAAGAGATGTATTTGAAATGAATAGGTATTCTTCAAACCTTTCAAAGGCCTACAGAATACAGCATTTAAAATAGTTTAGAGTTTTTTCTCTGTGAGGCACAACTGCTCCTGTTAACACCACCTGTATCAAAAAGGATGATGGACATTGAAGAAACATGTTA
This sequence comes from Cricetiscus sungorus, assembly GCA_030556225.1. Lineage (NCBI taxonomy): Eukaryota > Metazoa > Chordata > Mammalia > Rodentia > Cricetidae > Cricetiscus > Cricetiscus sungorus. Next base: position 29,554,191 of record JANBXA010000741.1, on the reverse strand, counting down.
TGAAGTTTACTTCCAATATGGCAAGACTAGCCATTTGGGCAAGACTCTTGTCTGGACTATTTGACTTTATGCTGTATAAACTGAACATACATGGCCCACAAGAAAGTGACTGCTGATAAAAGATGGACATTGCTACAGGGTTCCTGCTTCATGGAAGAGTCTGCCATGCAGTCTACAGAACACAGAGAAAAGTGACTGACAAACTGACAATACTGATGGACAATTTACAGTTTCCTGCTTTGCAGAGGAGCCTGTCAGACGCACTATGGCCTATGGTCTGAAGATGGAACATTACAGAAGAACTTCAGGTGGCTGTCCAGGCAATGAGTTGTCTCTGTTATTTCAAGAGTTTATATATTATCCTTCTGTGGTCTTTGATAGGGTTGAAGACAGATAATTATGGTTATAGTTTTCCTTAGTTACAATTAAAGATAAGTTACATATAGGACTTTAGACTCACAAAGATAGAATAGATGATAGAATATTTTCTTAAATCTTGCTAAATGTTAATAAACACAATATTGTTAACTGTGGTATTCTTAATTGATAACTGTTTTGTTATATATTTTACCATGGTAAAGTTAAAAACCTTTTTTTTATTTTAGACAGAAAAGAAATGATGATGGGAGATGTCATTCTGTAAATATGTTTCTCTTATTGGTTAATGAATAAAGGACTGTTGGCCATTAGGAAAGTTAGATAGGTGGGACTAGGAGACTAGGAGGTTTCAGGCAGAGGTAGGAAGAGAGTCAGCATTTGGACCAAGAGAGCAGAATTCCAGATCCTCTCCTCAGTAAGCCAAGACTATGTGGAAATACTTAGATTGATAGACATGGGTTAATATTTAAGAAAGAGCTAGCCAATAAGAAACACTAGTAACAGGCAAACAGATTTATATCTAATTCAGCATGTCTGTGTGTTATTTGGGGCTGGTACAGCTGTGGGAGTAGGCTGGTGGCAAACTACTCATAACACCCCTCCTCTTTCTTCTACCTTCCACCTTCCCCCATGCTCTGAATCTACTGAGGAAATCTTGTCCTTTTCCCCTTGGTGGGAGGATAGCCCATGCATATCTCTCTTAGTGTCATTCTTGATACTTAGCTTCTCTGAGGTTGTGGATAGTAGGCTGGTTATCTTTTGCTCTATCTCTAATATCCACTTTTGAGTAAGTACATACCATGTTTGTCTTTTTGTGTCCAGGTTACCTAACTCAGAATGGTTTCTTCTAGTTTCATCCATTTGCCTGCAAATATTAAGACATCATTGTTTTATTCAACTGAATATTACTCCATTGTATAAATGTACCTCATTTTCTTTAAGCATTCTTCTCGGTTAATTCCAGGTTCTGGCTATTACAAATAATGCTGCTATAAACACAGATGATCAGACATCCTTAAATGCCATCATAGAGCCTTCATCTAATACCTGATGGAAGCATAAGCAGAGATTCTCAGCTAAACACTAAGCCAAACTCCTGAAAACCAGTTGTAGAGAGGGAAGAGTAGTGAGCAAATGGTCAAGATCATGCTGGGAAAACCCAGGGAAACGCCTCACCTGATCAGCGATCCTGGAGATCACTGACTCCAGGATGACATCTGTGGAATCTACATAAGATAGAACTAGGGCCCCTAAATATGGGTGTCATTTGGGGTGTATTGGAAGTTTATGGGGCCTCTGGTAGTAGAACCAGTATTTATCCTTAGTGTATGAGTAGGCTTTTTGTAGCCCATTCTATATGGAGGGATATTTTCTCAGTTTAGATATGGGGGTTTTGGGGCTATGTCCTATCCCAAATGATGTGACAGATTTTGATGATCCCCTATGGGATGCCTCATTCTCTCTGAGGAGTGGATGGAGGATGGAGAGATAGTGAGGGGAAGGGGAGGATGAGAGGGAGAGGGAACTTGAATTGGTATGTAAAAATGAGATTGATTTTTAATTTAAATTAAAAAATATTAATTGTAAGTCAATAACCAAGCTTTTTTTTTCTTTACCACTATCTTCAGCTGTTCCTCCCACTTAACTTTCTGTCTAGTTTGTAATTAAAAGAGAACTCTCTGATTTTCCTCATTTATAGACCTCCCATCCTTCTGCAGGTCTTCTCAGATTAAACGTATTCTGCCACAGAATTTACTAATTTCTTTGTATGACTTTCTCTCCATGCCAAATATTCAAATATGACTTGAAACTAGATACTTGAAACTAAAACTACATTATATTTTTATATTGTGTGTATTTACTCCATGTAATAGAAGAAAGGAAGGAAGGAAGGATAACAGTTCAGCAAAGGTTTTGATATGATTAAAGGATCATAGTAGCACAAAGCCTTGGAAACTGTCTTGCAATTAATTATCTTTGCCAAAAGGAAAATCTGTCAGCCAAGTGTAACCAAGAGGCAGTCCATAGAAAAAGCAGAGTTCAGTAGTTGAATACTTAGTTGCTAGTGTCTGAAAAATGAAAGTTGAAATCCCTGCTCTGACATTATCTGAGTGGAAAATAATTCATAATATTAACTTTTCTTAGCTTTTATTTCTACTTAGGTAAAAGGAGAATGATAGTAATATTGTGTATTCCATTAATACTGTATCTCAGAATTTAAAGTGGAGATTAAATTGGAAAATACAGCATACTCCTCTATAGTAGGATAAATGCAAAAAGCATTGATTAAACATGAAATTTTTCTATTACTTGTATAAATTTGCCTCTAGTAAGTAATTAAAGGAAATATTTATCTTAATTTTATCTTTACCTACTGATAAGTAGTTTCAAAGTGTACCTTCCAAAAGTTGCCATCTCAAATCATCTCTTTCTCCACAACTAGTGGGTGTATATACTAATTCAAACTGAGATTTTTAGTTTTCAAAGGGACAACACATTGATCCTTTGATGTTTTTATTGTGTTTGAGTTCTCAATTTCATTTTTATTGCAAACAAATCTCTCTTTACCATGTGTATACCAAATTAATACTGCTCAGTTGAACTTTATTTTATAATGAACATTTTCTCAGTTTCTATTGTGCAATATGCATAGTGATAACATCCTATGGATATATAATTTTAATTTAATTTAATTTAACTCAATATTCAACTTTTCAGTAATTCTAGCCATATTTCAAAATCATTATAGTTGCATGCAACTTCTGTTTGCCATTTTGGAAGGCTTGTTAACAACTAAACCATCTGTTTATAATTTTTTTGGTGATTAGATCTATTTCCTACAATAATTTTGTTTTAATAATGACAATGAGTATGTTTTATCACAGTATTATTGTACTCCAAAGTTTTTGGCTGAATGCATTTTTTAAAAATATGTTCTTTCTTTCTTTTTCTTATTTTAAATATTGATCCCAATTCCCTCTCTGTTCCTCCCTTTCTCCCCCCGCACTCCCTCTCTCCCACCATCTCGTGTCCCACAACTACCCTCCCATTCTTGTTTGGTAAATTGTACCCCTGTTATAAGAAACAGAAAATAACAATCATGAACTATAGTATAAATTTATGGTAATGTTGTCTGGCTTTAATTTTGTATCTTTGATATGTATATATATATAATACATATAACTATAATGTATATATTATATATATATATTTATATATATCAGAAAGTTAAGCAGTCTTTTATATGTACTTATAATGCTATGTGCTATGTGTTTGTTGTACTTCAACCATTTTAGGTAATTTCAAATATTTAAAGAGATGCTTTTCTCTTTTGATAATATTTTAAATTTAAATTTGAAACAAGCTTCTTTTACATGTTAATCCTAGTTCCTGCATCCTCACATCCTTCCCTATTCCCCCCATCAACCCCCTTCCCATCCCCTTTCTGTTCTGCAGGTAGGGTGAGGCCTTTCATGGGGAGTCTTCCAAGTCTATCATATCATTTGGAGCAGGACCAGGCCCTCCCTCATGTGTCTAGGCTGAGGGTTAATCCCTCTATGCTCTCTATGTAGAATGAATTCCAAAAGTCCATTCATATAGTAGGTATGAATACTGATCCAGATGCCCCATAGACTGTCCAGTCTTCCTAACTAACACCCAAATTCAGGGAGTCCGAGTCAGTCCTATGATAGTTTCCCAGCTGTCAGACTGGGGTCCATGATCTACATCTTGTTCAGGTCAGCAGTTTCTTTAGGTGTCTCCAGACTGGTCTTGATCCCTTTACTCATCACTTCTTCCTCTGTGCAAATAGATTCCAGGAGTTCAGTTAAGTGTTTAGCTATAGTTATCTGTGTCTGCTGTCATCAGTTACTAGATGAGGGCCCTAGGATGACATATAAGGTAGTTAGTCATCAATCTCATTATCATGGAAAGGCTTAAAGGTAGCCTCTCCACTACTGCTTACATTGTTAGTTGGGTTCTTCCTTGTATATCTCCAGGTATTTCCCTAGTGTCAGATTTCTCTTAAAACCTATAATGGTTACCTCTATTATGGTATCTCTTCTTGCTCCCCTCTATTTTTCCCTGACTCAATCTTCCTCCTCCGTCATGCCCACTTCTCCTTTCCTCTTCCACCTAACTCCCTCTTATCTCCTCCCATGCTCCGAATTTGCTTGGGAGATCTTGTCCCTTTCCCCTTCTCCAAGGGACCATGTATATCTGTCTCTCTTAGGGTCTTCTTTGTTTCCTAGCTTTTCTGGGGGAATGAATTGTAAGCTGGTAATCCTTTGCTCTATGTTTAAAAATCTTATATGAGTGAGTACACGCTGTGTTTGTCTTTTTGTAACGGGGTTACCTCACTGAGAATGTTTTTTTCTAGTTCCATGCATTTGCCTCCAAATTTCAAGATTCCATTGTTTTTTGCTGCTGAGTGGTACTCCATTATCTAAATGTACCACCTTTTCTTCATTCATGCTTCTGTGAGGGGTATTTAGATTCCTTCCAGGTTCAGGCTATTACAAATAATACTGATATGAATATAGTTGGACACATGTCTTTGTTTTATGAATGTGCATCTTTTGGACATATGCCTAAGAGTAGAATTGCTGGATCTTAAGGTAGACTGATTCCCATTTTCCTGAGTAATCACCATACTGATTTCCAGAGTGGCTGAACAAGTTTCACTGCCACCAGCAGTGGAGGAGTGTACCTCTTTCTCCACATCCTCTCCAGAATGAAATGTCTTTGGTGTTTTTGATTTTAGCTATTCTGACAGGAGTAAGATGGTATCTCAGAGTTGTTTTGATTTGCATTTTCCTGATGGCTAAGGATGTTGAGTACTTTCTTAAGTATCTTTCAGCCATTTTGAATTCCTCTATCAAGAATTATCTATTATTTCTGTACCCACTTTTTTAATTGAGCTACTTTGTGTTTTGTTGACTAGCTTCTTGAGTTCTTTGTATATTTTGTAAACCAGCCCTCTGTCAGATGTGGGGTTGGTGAATATCTTTTTCTGCATAGTGGGCTGCCATTTTGTCTTGTTGACTATGTCCTTTGTCTTACAGAAGCTTCTCAGTTTCAGGATGTCCCATTTATTAATTGCTGATCTCAGTGTCTATGCTACTGGTGTTATATTCAAGAAGCAGTCTCCTATATCAATTAGTTCTGGGGTACCTCATGCTTTCTTTTCTAAGGTGTTTGGTATGGCTAAATTTATCTTCATGAGAATGATTTTCTTTTAATTATGCCATTTCAAAATAGTTTCTTCCAGTTCATTCTAGTTTACCATACATTTCCCACAAAGTCCCACAAGGCTCATCAAGATAGGTTTCTGTTACGGCAGGTTCCCCGCCGGCTGCTACTGGTTCTGCCGCCATTGTCCTGCAACCACGTGTGCCCCAAATAACACTCAGGAGACTCTATATTTGATATAATCCTGTCGGCCAGTTACCATTATTGTTAATGGGCTAGCTCTGCCTTAATCATTAACCCATTTCTACTTATCTAAGTATTTCCACGTGGTTGTCTTATCAGGGAGCCGCGCAGCAGGCTTCCTGCTTCTTCCCAGGCTACATTTCGACCCCTACTACTTCCTCTCTCCTCCTCGTGGTCCCCTAGCCCCGCCTATCTTGTTATCTCATTGGCCACAGTGCTTTATTAACCAGTATGAGAAACATATATACAGAATCACATCTCCCATCATCTCCTCTTTTCTGTCTAAAGTAAAAGAAGGGGTTTAACCTTAACATAGCAAAATATATCATATAACAGTTATCAAATAAGAATCACAGTTAACAATATTTAGTCCATTAACATTTTGTAAGACTTCAAGAAAATATCATCTATCCTATCATTGTGAGTCTAAAGTCCTATATGTAACTTATCTTTAATCCTTACTAAGGAAATCTATAACCAAAACTATCTGTCTTCAATTCCTTCAAAGACCACAGAAGGATAATATATAAAGTCTAGAAATGACAGAGACAACTCATTGCCTGGCCAGTCACCCGAAGTTCTTCTGTAATGTTCCATCTTCAGCCCATAGGCCATAGTGTGTGTCCAGACACCTCAACAAGGCAGGAAACTTTTCTCTGTGTCCTGTAGACTGTCTGGCTGTCTGGCAGCCTCTTCCATGAAGCAGGAATCCTGTAGCAATGTCCATCTTGAATCAGCAGTCACCTTTTTGTGGGTCCTGCATGTCCAGTTTCTACAACATAAAATCAAACAGTCTAGACAAGAGAAGTACCTTGCTCAAATGGCTAGTCTTGCCATATTAGAAGCAAACTTCATAATGTGTTTCTTCGATGTCCATCTTCCTTTCTTCTGTAGGTAGTGTTACCAGGAGCAGTTGTGCCTCACTGTCAAGAAAAACCCTAAACCATTTTAAATGCCATATTCTGTAGGTCTTTGAAAGGTTTGAAGAATGCCTATTCATCTCAAATACATCTCTGCATGTCTAGAAATCCAACTAACTTAACTCCAAGTATTGACTATCATAGGTAACTCTCTATAATCTATACTAAATTATACATTACATTTTCCAATAAGCTATATAAACACAATACCTAAACAAGAGGAGAAATATACATTTTACAAAATTGACCTTAAATTGTATCAATAAAAGAAAATCCATTTCAAAGCAAAGTATTCATATCTATACCATAATTCCCTTTTTACCTTTAAAAGATTGTTTGTGGTTATAGCCATTTATAACCAAGTCCATTTAAATGAAAACAAACATTTATAAACAATATTTGGGAATTGGGGCGTCGTTCTTTCCAAACTACTTCCTGCTGGTAGAGGGCGCTGTCGTAGGGGTCCAAAGAAGATGCAGAAATCTTGGCTGTGGTCTGCAAGGCTTTGTCTCAATTGCTTTGAATGTTGGATCACCTGGGGAGCTGTTTCAGGGGGTCTGGCTTGATCAAACCATATAAGTCTGGAAAGAATCCATAGTTTTTCATTTTCTGTGGAAACAAAAATAGAAATCCTTTTCCCCAGTATCTTGTCCTTAGGCTTAAATTTTGGAGTCAAAGCATTTTTAAAATATATAAATTGAATTAATCCAGCAGCATTTCTTTTATCAGTAGTTGTTTTCTCAGCAATCAAATAATTTAAAGACAACAGAATCATGTACAGTATCCAGAATTTCTCTGTACTTTCCATCTTTACGTGGCTTTTTTATTACTCTATATCTTTTACTTCTATTTTTACATATTTTGAGACACGGTTTCTCTGTGTAACTTTTATCTGTCCTGGAATTCCTCTGTATACCAGGTTTACTTTGAAATCCCAGAGATCTGCTTGCCTCTGTCTGCCGAGTACTAGGATTAATTCTACTTCCTTTTTTTCTTTTTTAAACCATTGTATCCTGTTTCTTTTTCTCTCCCAAGCCAGCGTATTTTGACACCATTATGTTACGGCAGGTTCCCCGCCGGCTGCCGCTGGTTCTGCCGCCATTGTCCTGCAACCACGTGTGCCCCAAATAACACTCAGGAGACTCTATATTTGATATAATCCTGTCGGCCAGTTACCATTTGTTAATGGGCTAGCTCTGCCTTAATCATTAACCCATTTCTACTTATCTAAGTATTTCCACGTGGTTGTCTTATCAGGGAGCCGCGCGGCAGGCTTCCTGCTTCTTCCCGGGCTACATTTCGACCCCTACTACTTCCTCTCTCCTCCTCCTGGTCCCCTAGCCCTGCCTATCTTGTTATCTCATTGGCCACAGTGCTTTATTAACCAGTATGAGAAACATATATACAGAATCACATCTCCCATCAGGTTTCTTTTTAAAAATAAATAAACTATTATAGACCACTAATTATCATGTATCATGCATTATAATTTGGTCTGTCTTCTAATTAATATTTTTCCATTTTCTTCCAAGAGTATTAATGAAAAAACTTTACTGAGGTCAAGTGTAGCTTTCTATAGTCAACAGTGTTACCCATAAAATTCTTCTAATTTTCCAGTCTAGCACCTCTATCAAAAAGTAGTTTTTTTTTTGTGAGCCCAAGCTGGTTCCTAATGGCTATTACTTTCTCTTTAAAACATCTGTATAACGACCTGGAGATTTTTTTTTCGCTCCATGCCTTTATTTCATGCCGGGAGGATTGAAGAGGTTTCTAGTTGTATCACTATTTTTAGTGTTCTTTTTCTCTTATTAAAATATGCTTCTGGAAATTAAGAATCACGCTTTTTGCCAACCAGCATATAAAAAAAAAATGTATCATAGTTCAGAACTCAGCACATACTAAATATATATAGGAAGAATTAAAATGATTATACTGTAGTGGGTGAACTAAATAGATACTTATTTAAGTAATGCCATTTCCAACATAGGATTAATGAAAGATGGCTGTAGCGAGTATGTTTTCCCGCCAGCTGTCTGGTCCCACTGTCACGCCAGCTTCCAATAACACACAGAGACTCTGTATTTGATATAATTTTGTTGGCCAATTACTAGTTTCTTATTGGCTAGCTCTGTCTTAATGATTAACTCATTTCTACTATTCTAAGTATTTCCACATGGTCATCTTACAGGGGAGCGATGGGCTGGCATGCTGTTCTCTATAAGCTCTCCATGCTGACTCCTCCTTCCTACTTCCCCCTTCTTCTTAGGCTCCTAGCCCCGCCTATCTTGCTTTCCTATTGACCAACAGTGCTTTAATCATTAACCAGTATGAGAAACATATTTACAGAATAACATCTTCCATCAGATGGCAGATAAGCAGAGTGAGTTTCAATATGGTTAGACTTGTGAAAAAATGCTATAAAAATGAATGTTTTAACCAAAAAGATTTAGGTACATAAATTTAGAGATGATGAAATATATAGAAGACAAATTACATAATTTGGTAATTCTCAAGCTAGTTTTCTGTACACATCCATATATGTTTCCATATGTGCATTACTAATTAAATTATAGAAATCTAGAAACCTTATGAACACCAATCATTGTTTGTAGACATCAACTTTTATGATAATCAAATTAACAAAGGCTCTAATATTATCAGGGCTTTAAGTGCAGCATAAGGTCACTGATGACTCATAAAATGTTTGCCAACTCTGTCCAAGACATCAGTCACTGTCTTATGGCAACTGAAATTTGTATTATATTACAACACAATTTTTTTCATGGTTCTTCCAGATATAAGAGTATGGGAGATATATATGGACTATTTAGAACCAAGAGTATACATGTACATATTAGTTATCATTTATCTATCTATCCATGTATCTTTCTTTCTATCATCTATCATCTATCTATCTATCTTTCTTTCTTCACCATCATCATCTATCCCTCATCTATCATCATTTATGTATTATTTATCTATCTATCTATCTATCTATCAATCTGTCACCTATGATCATCTATCTCTCATCAATCATCTACCTCTCTATGTATCATCTGTCTGTAACATTTGTCTATTATCTATTTACTTATTTATTATCCATGTCAGCATCTACCATTTGTCTACCAATCTATGAACATATAGAGCAAAAAAGTCTAAACATAAGTGGTAACAGTTTAATACTGAAGGAAGTTGAAGAAAGAAAAATCGTAGTTGCCATTAATAAAACTTGAGGAATAAAACACTATTAGCAAAACTGTTGTGAAATAGGTGTGATGGATCTGTGAATTCTCCTGGGAGCAAAAGCTTGATATTCTACTTAAACATCCACATAGAAAGATTTACCAAAGTAACAGCAATAAGATCGCAAAACTATAAACAAACTTTGGTGAGTCCAAAGCTCTTTCAATTAGAATGTAAAACTATGAATCCCTAGATGAAAAAAGAAAGATAGGAGAAGCCAGAGCTCAATGAAAAACCTTAAAGTAAAACTAAAACCTAACTGTGAAGAACCAGAGAAGTGCAAAAAAGGATGAGCAATTCCAGGATAGAAAAGATACCTTAATGGGACACAGATGGGAAGTAAGAGTGTGACAGCTGAGAAGGGAGAAGGACTTTGATTATTCTTAACACTGATACCTGAATTTAGATAGTGACAATATGTAATGCTAGAATTTGACTATCACAAGATGTTTATGTACTTGAAATAGTGAGAGTAAGCGATTTTATGAAAAAACAAGCAAATTAAAAAGCAAGAGAAAAAAAACTGCAACCAGAGGGATAGAGATAAGGTAAAAAAGCAAAATCCCCTTAAAGTAGTCATTACATATTACACTTTAAAAATATTATTGAAGAAAATAATAGATAATATGAAGCAATGATTATCTTTGTATAGAAAAAGAGCTCTGCCTTTCACTAAATAATCGAAAATGCAAGGCTCATCGTATCTTAATATTATTTCAGATATAGCTTCTAAATACTCTAAACTACTAAATAGCTCTCAATTTAAATTACTTAAATTAGGCTTAAATGTTCATAAGATAGTTAAACTGTGTATAGTTATATTATTCATTTATTTATTTTGTAAGTAGCCTCAATCAATAGTCATATATATTGAATGTTTATATGTTAATTATGAGCTAAATTTCTTTCTTAAAAGTCTGATATGAAAAAAACTGTCATTGAGCACTATACAGAGTTGTAATTATGACAATTATAAAATACGTAAACTAGAATGTAATGTAGAAATTCTGTATAGGAATATTGATATTAATGTGGGTTTAATTGTACTCTCCTAAATTCTATTTTACCAAAATGATTTTCAAATCTTGTTTTGGACTCTGGCTCTTTAACTTTTTAAGACTCACCCCATGAAACTGCACTTATATTTTTACAGTTCATTCAATTGCAATATACTCACAGTAGTCAAGTATTGAAAAGTAACTAATTGTTGGTTATAAAATCTAGAAGCTCCCAATTTTAACTATTTAAGAAAAACACCATAATACATCTGGTTCAAAATAGGGATCATGGCATTAAAGTTTGGAAAATAATATATTTCTTTTAATCACAATTGGTGAGGCTTTTCATGACATTCCTTAGCCTCATTTCCCAAAAGTTTGGGACTAGTAAGAATCTGGTGAGAACAGACACTTTCTGCCTGGTTCTGGATCTTTTTGTTTCTTTCTTTGTTTGTTAGTTTTCATTTTACATACCAACCAGAGTTCCCCCAGTCCTCTCCCTCCACTTCCCCCAAACCTACCCCTATCCAAACCTCAGAAAGGGTGAGGCCTCCCATGGGAAGTCTACAAGCCTGTTACATTCCATAGAAACAGGACTGAGACCTCCCTATTTTCAACACATACTGCCCAGGACCAAACCCCTGCATTAAGTCTGAGCAAGGCATTCCACAAACAGAATGAGCTTTGAAAAGCCAGTTCATACACTATGGTTCCACAGCTAGGGTGCTTTGCCTTGTTCTTTACTTCATACCAAGAATTAGGAATATAAGGAATTTGGAAATTAGTTTCTGCACCAAGACAGAATCAGATTGTAAAGAGAATTATGCTATGAAAAAAATAAAAACAATTTTAACAACCACTTTATTCTCTATTTAAAAATATTTTAAATATATATGAATGCTTGCCTACATTTATTTGTGTGTACCATACATGTTTCTGATACCCACAGAGGCAGGAGAGAATACTGGATCCTCTGGAACCACATTTGCACATCCGTGAGTTCAGATCCCCATGAAAGGGCAATAAATGCTCTTAAACATTGAGCCTTTTTGAAAGTCAACACCTACTATGTGAAACTAGAGAGCAATAAACCTTCCTGAGTAATATGATGATCATTTTTAAAGTTGTATACCTTTTGATCTTAGCTTTCTCTAATTTTTTTCATTCTACATTGCTCTGACTCCACAATTTCTTCACATTTATTAAATAAAATATCTGCTTGACATGAAAGCTTAGATACTTGAAAGTGTATAATTCATCTGATACTATAACTGTAACTGAAGTACATAATGTGCTGATAATATTTCCACTAAAACTGGACAATAGGCCATTAACTCTCATATTCTACAAATATTCTGATAAATATCACAGGTCAAAAAGAGAATTGTGTTGAGCTGTTGGTCATGGTAGCACATGCTTTTAATCCCAGCACTTGAGTGGCATAGGCAGGTGAATCTAAGTTAGATGTCAGCCTGGTCTACAGAGCAAGTTCCAGGGCAACCAGGGCTATGCAGAGAAACTCTGCCTTGAAACACACTAAGTCTCTCTCTCTCTCTCTCTCTCTCTCTCTCTCTCTCTCTCTCTCTCTCTCTCTCTCTCTCTCTCTCTCTCTCTCTCATCCCCTCATACTACTACTACTATTACTAAAATAATACTAATAATAATTTTAATTGGGAAATTCCATACAAAATATCATTTGCCTTTCAAAAATATTTTGAGAAAAATAAAACAAATGAACTAATTTCAAGGATCAACTTTTCACCCTAGAGCTGATATCTCAGGAAGTTTAGAGTTCTAATTTTACAATAAGTGTGCTAGCATATTGCATTTTTACATCAGAATTGATTTATCTGAGATCTGATAATCAATGAAATGTCTTAACATCACAATTACAATTTAACTAAATCAGGCAACACTTTAGTTTCTGACTCTGAACTAGAATTTAAAAATAGATTAAGGGGTGTCCTATGGCAAGAATAGAGTTCTTCTTTGTGAAGAAAACAATAGACAACAATATGATGTGTGCTTTAATTCTGTATAAGTGCTTCTAAATCCCCAGTTAAAACATGGTAAAATAGGTTACAGAACACACAGGAATGTTAATTTCTGCCTTCATTTAAAAAGAATACCAAAATGTTTTAATTTCAGACAACAATATTTTAACTGACTCATACTAATAAGTCTAATAAGTATTCTTTTTGAAAATAGCCTATGAAAAATATATTGCTTAATATGCATTCAGTAGTTATAAGTGATAGCAAGCTAACAAGAATACATAACATATAAGCAAAACTGCATATGGTTTCATCAGATGCTTTAGATGATTTATTTATAATCCATTGATTTATATTCATAGTTAAAATACAACATGCATAAAATATTTACTTATAAATATTACTAGATATTTATGCTAAGAAACAAAAATACATTTACAGTGTCTAGCAGGATATTTTCTTTAATGATTTTAGAACACATTGTTTTGGGTAGGTAACATAAACTTATAGCAGATAGGATAGAACTTTTATCTTCATGTTTTTTGCATGACAAAAAACGTAATGGAAATATGAAAATAAAGATACATTTTACTTCCTATATATCAATAAATTAAGGGAGTAAAGCTATCTTTGTTTGGAAGTTACTGCAAAAAACAGAGAATACTAAAAAGAATATCATAATTATTCCTTTTGGTTATTGAAGGTCAATGTGTCAAGATAAAATAATTTTTGTATTCTCATGTATATCTCCTAACTTTAATTATTTTCATATCTCTCTCTTCTACCTTTTGTATAATTTGTATTTTTAAAGTCGTTTTCTCCTCACTATGACTTCATTTGTCCTACTAGTTCTCCTCTTGTTCAATGCTAATGACAGAGGCTTTATGAGATCACTGTTATCCTCAGGTATTTATGCACATGGATAATCCTCCCACTTCTAATCCTGTGTTTATACTACAGCATTGAAAATTGGATATTTTGTGTATTTTTCAGGTTATAATCCATAGTTTTTATTTATAACATTTGATAGTATGAGATAGTGAAACAGCAATAAGATCATGTAATGCTCTTGTACAGGACCCGACACCCAAACTGGATATCTAATAGCAACCTAAACTCATATTTAAGAGAATAAAACAGCAGCCTCTGAGGATACTGACGCTCACACTCATATGCACACACAGAGAGACACTCCTCTTCAATTCATTAAAAATAAAATTAATCCCAAAGAAAAGAACTTTATCAGGCCCAATAATTTTAAATGCCTAGTTATGTTGGTGTGATGAAAAGGTCTCACCATATGATATGTGTGGAATATGAAGAAAATGGATCAAGAAGGTAGAGTTTCAAAGTAGAAAGCTTTTTGAGAGATGTGTGGCAAAAACAATGAACTGAGAGGGTTTCTGACTGTAACCAAGAGAAAAGGGAAGGAAGGCTAAGTATGCTTCCTGAAGTTAATGATTGAATGTTGGTGAGTGACAAATGACAAAACTTTTTAACTCTATTTTACCTGTCTTTTCTGTCATTGTGAGTGATCTGTGAACTAAAAAGGATAGAATAAATGTATTTTGAAAGAAACTTAAGTTCAAGGATTGCGAAAATTTTGTAATTACTCAGAATAAGGTCAACAATTCTAACTTAGAAGGAATTCACCAACACCAGTAGTGTTTATCTATGTGGCATTCAAAACACAATAACAAGTGTTAACAGTTTTCAAGATCAAAAGGACAATTTTAGGCAATGATTTTCAAACTAAAAACAATAGCTATGAAAACATTTGGCTATCATAAGTGATAAAGAAGAAGATAAATACGTTTGATTAAAATAATTGATTGATAAGCTTAATATTGATGTAGTTGAATACAGGGACACATTTAAAAACTTACTGAGGAAGGCAACTATGCACAACCAGTACTCCAGCCATGATTATTGAATGCAGCACACTGAATGCTATAATGCCCTTATAGAATAGTGGGTATGACTTTATCCATGTACTTGTTGAAGTGACAATGTTCTTCTTTTTTAATTACTCTATTGGACAGTCTAGCATGATCAAAGATATGATAGTTCTATATATATACAATGTACCCATGTTTCAGACATGTATTTATGCAAAGTTATAGTGTCCTGGAATAAAGAAGAAAATACTGCTTGCAAGTCATGGATTAATGAGAGTAAAAAGATATTTAGACCAACCTACTAGGAAATCAAGAAAACCGTGTCTACTGTCCTAAATGATTGCTTTTAGTTGCCATATATTCAGATGTATTTTATATATGTTAGACATACTATTCAACAATACTTTGATGCAAAACAAAATCTACAGTGACTACAGACCAAGATGTTCATATCACATCTGAGGCCAGCCATCATTACTGCCCACTCAGAGTAAGCACACAGACAAATGTGATAAAGTGAGGATAGCCAACATAGCTATAGAATGAGGCTGAGCTAAGGATGTGATTAAAATTTCACATTACACATCCAGAGGAAAGTTGATATTTCTCCTGAAAAAGAATATTAATAATAATTAAAAGTATTTTATACCGATAGTAATAGATGAAAGTAGTAGTGTCATCAAGGGAAGTTTTTATAATATTCCTACTAATAGTAACTTCTGATTTCAAGAATGCCTTAGAAGCATGAGAAAAAAAATTAGAATACTCAAAAAAAAAGCTGCAAAAGATGCAATTATGGCTAGAAACACTGTGGTGGTATTTTGTTTATAAATCTAATAAACTATCACCACAAAACACAGTCCTTCCAAGATGGAGTCGGTGGAAAATGAAGCCCAGTAGCACTTAATGACTAGGGATCATCAAAGATTGCAACGGTCATGTATTAAGTGGTATCTGTGAATCCAGGAGAGGGTCAAAATATTAGGTTGGCAACATGGATCAAGTAGCTAGGAATTGGAATTCCCCTAGACTCATTAGTTTGCTAACCCTTATACTCAATAGAGGGAAAGAAATCTGAGAAAGGACAAGGACAAAAATTCTATATTAATTTTGTTTCAGTTAATAAAGCTTAAAACTTCATACACAGCATCAGTTATTTTCATTGTCACGATCCTTAGAGGGCTCCAGCAATTGTAGAAATCTTGGATTCCAGGTCAATACGTAGGAAGCATAAGACATAAGGCAATTGAAAATCATAGCTAGTTATACATTATTATATATAAAAAGGAACTGATAAAGTCATGAGGATCAGAGTTCATATCACAGGGCTATCCTTCCTCAAGCTAAAACACCACAGAGAACACATGGCGCTTTTCACCATTACACAATGCAGAGAACATTATAGAGAAGAAATTTATATTTGGTATATTAAGCGGTCCTATAATTTTCAAAAGTTCTGAATATTTGCATGAAATTAGGGAACTTATTTTTATCTGGGCAAACGATACCTCTTTGGTCAATCATTAGGTTTTGGAAAGGTGTAACTGCATGGAAAAATATGAGAATTGAAAAAGAAATAAAGAAAAATGTACTACAGTTTGGATCTACCATTTCATTGATGTCACATTAAGCAAAAGACAAACAAACCAAGAATAAACACAAATTTGAATCTTCCACATCTCTGTGTGCATCTTTCATCAGTCTGTGGTCTTTGGTTACTGATCTGTCTAATGCCTGTCTGAAGCATATGCCTGTTCCTGTTGCCTGTCTCTAATAAAGGTTTTTGTTTGTTCTACATGTTTTAGACAGAAAGCATTGTATGGTAAAGTAATAAGAAATATTTTTATAGAAATGTTTAAAAGAGTTTTACGAGGAAATAAGTTACTTTACTGAGCTCAGCTGACCCAGACAGCACCTGAAACTGCATATTATCAGTACATATTCATGTGACTTCCAACATTTGTGGGGTATTCATTTTCTTTAAGGTTTCTTTCAACCTGTTGGAAACTTTTAACAAGTTATTACCATAACACACACACACACACACACACACACACACACACACACAAGAGAGAGAGAGAGAGAGAGAGAGAGAGAGAGAGAGAGAGAGAGAGAGAGAGAGAAATAATTTGGTCAGAGATATGAAAGCTAGACGTTATAACTGATTATATGAGAAATCTAATGCATATTAAGCTTGCATAAATTGTGTCCTTAAAAGAAACTGAAACTCAAACAGGCTGAACACACAGTAGAACAGCAGATTGAAAATAGTTGTAAATGATCCAAGGAATATTGTTAACTGGGTTGCAAAGTCTGGCAAGAATTTGTTTCTCCAAAAACAAGAGTTGTTTTAGAAAAAGATGTTATCACATATTACGATCTTGAAAGCATACTAAAACATGTGAAAGTTTTTACCTTCAGATGGTGATAATCATCATATTTTAAAGGTAAATTTCAAACATGATACCATGATTCTAGTTTTGTATTTCTTCCTGTTCTTGAAGTAAATTGGACTACTGATTTTAGTTGAGTACAGTAATTCACGGTCGATGAAAACATAAACTGCTAGAGAATACAGTTCACAATTCTATGAGACTGTATTTCATTAGTGACATTTACATTCACATACCTAGCATATATTTATGTATAACTGTCAAGAGAGTGTTGAACAATTTATCTGGGATAAGTAGTATTTCTTTATCTATTTTCTTCCTTAGATGTATTTAAGAACTTTACAATACATTTAAATTTGAATATAAGTTTTTTATGTTATGTCACTGAGAATTTTTCCAAAAAATATAGTATAGATTTTCTTATAATAGATACAAACAATGGAATGTTGCTATATAATAGTTTTGATGAATTGGTCCTTTTGTATTCTATTTCTTCCTATGTTCCTTCACTGTTTTTGAGTTATTTTACATATAGTGTATCAGCATTACCTGGTATCTTATTTTGAGAATTGATGTGGGATCCTACATTGATATTTTCTATTTATTTCTGGCATACAGGAGAATTTGTGTTTATATAGATAAAATAAAGAAAAACAGAATATTACTATAAATGACAGAAAGACTTGTTTTGTTAGTCAAATAAGTAAAAAATTATTTATTGAAAAATGTTTAACTTAAAAGTTGGATTTAAAAGTTTGTACAATGACTATAGTAAGCAATAAAAACATAAAACATCAAAATTAAAACTATATTAACAATATTGCTCAAATTGACAAGCTAAGGAATTTTAAGCTGCCTTGGAAATGTGTAAGTTACAGCAGTTTCTGAGCATGAGAGAACTCTGTTTAAAATCATAGTGACATTTTCTGCTCTCGGCACTGTAGAAGGGAGATACTCAGCAAGTCCAGGTATTTACAGAATCTACAAAGGGGGCAGGGGTTTCATGTATCTTGCTACGGTGGATTAGCTGAAAGATGATGCTTCCTTATAAATTTAGATTTCCTCAAGTGTCACCACTTTCACACAGTATTTCTGTTGACATTTGTATTAGGGATAAATCCACACTTCAAATGATGTCCTTTGCAAACTCTCTGCCTTCAATATCCATCTTCTAGTCTGTTTCAGCTGCCACTATGAACATATATCTTCCATGTATCAGCCACTTTAGGGAACCCAAGAAATACAGGGTGGATCTTGAAAATACTCCATTAAAATGTCTTCATCATTTTTAAGCAACTGATCAAAACAATAGAAATAATACCAAAGAACAGTTACTCTTTATTAGGCATAATTATGAGCATCAAAGCTAACTTTTAGTAAGTTAATCCTGTGGTGATTAATTTCATTCATATGACAGATTTCCTGATACTGTATACCACTTAAAAATTTACTTCATAGCATTTAAATTAAGATGGTTTTCAATGCATTCATTGGTAATTAGATATTATTCACATGCTTATGATAGTGTCAGCCATTTATGAGATACAATGTACATTTAGTTATTAAATGCTTGGTATAAAATAGAAAATCAAGTTAATATTTCTTTCTTAATTGGGGTAAAGTAGTTTTGTGTGTGCTTAAGATATAAGAACTTAAATTCTAAAAAAAAAACCAAAAAACTAAGTCCACAATATTTAGAGTTAGCCATAGCTTCTTTTTCATTCATGGAACAAGAAATGTGATAGGAAGAAACTGGGTATGTCTCTCTTGACTTTGAAGATCAAGTTCAAACAGCAAGGCAAAAGAAAATTCAATGTCTTAGGTAGACCCACACAGAAATTGCAACATGCAGTTACTACTTCAGAAATGAAAATATAGAAGCTGAAAATTATATTCATATTGAAAGGTACTCATTTACTAGGACTTTGGTTTATAATGACAAAGCAAAAAATCTCCAGAAAACATGTTCTTGCAGCTCCTGAATCCTGAAAATGAGTGATATAAATTTGTTAGCAGAATTACTGCAATCAAAAAGGGACCAGGCTGGGTTACAGATTCAGACCACAAGTCTAAAGTAACACCAAAACCAACAACAGCAGGTTCAACTGAGAGATAACCCAGAGTCAGTGGGCACACATCATATGTACATAGCCTTGAATTTAGTCTCTGGCACTGCAAATAAGCAAATAAATAAGTTGAATTAATATAATGTCTTTAATGTCTTGTTATACTCTCATGTAGCAGAAAGTCATGGTAAGAATCATCAGAGAAGAGTTAATAGTTTGGTTATTCTGATTTAAGAGGATCCCAATTCCCTTTCTTTTCTTATCACTCCTCCCTCTGTAACTGGATTCCAGAAGTTCCACTAGTGTTTAGCTGTGGGTGTTTGCTTGGAAGAATACTGAGCAAAGGAGTCAAGAGCAGGCTGGATAAACCCACAGAATCAGATGCACCCCAGTCAATAGATGGGGAACCAACATAGGACTGACCCAGACCCCCTGATAGTGGATGTTAGTTAGGAGGACTGGGCAGTCTGTAGGCCCTGTAGTAATGAATGGATCAGTATTTATCCCTAGTATATGAATGGACAATCGAAGCCCATTCTACATAGAAGGATACTTTCTCAGTCTAGACACATGAGGGAGGGCCTAGGCCCTTTCCCAAATAATATGACAGATTTTGAAGAGTCCCTATGAAAGGCCTCACCTTCCCTGGGGAGCATAAAGTCTAGGGGAGAATGGGAAGTTGAGGGAACTGGAATTGACAAGTGAAACAACCTTGTTTCAAATTTAAATTAAAAAAAAGGAAAAAAGAAAAACAACACAAAACAGAAAAACCAAAGCAAACACCAATTCTCTTTTCAGTTTCACTAATTCTTGCTCAATGCCACTGCTACAGTGTAAATATCCATACTCCAAAATCTATACATTACAAATTTGTGTTTTATATAATACATATAAAGAACCCTAGCCCTTTTTTAGATAATTATACCTCTGCCAGAAATAAAGCCCATCATGTACTACACAAGCCTTATGCTATCCAGCTATAGTACCAGTTCTAGCATTGGCTGCCTAAACTAGAAGTTCTAGTGTTCATAACTGGGAAAAATGTATTAACTTAACCAGACTGTGGTATACTGTATTGCAACCCAGGAATACTAATAGTCACACCTATTTCAGATTCAACAGAGTTGAAAAAAGGCATAAACACATTGAGAACATTAATAATTATATGTTTTATTTTTACATGCATGACTCATGAAGCATAAAATAAAATCTGTGAATAGAAGTGCATGTAATAAAAAAATCAGAATTAATAACACAGATTAATATTTTTGCTGAAATCTGATTGTTATGAAGTAAAATGTAAGCATAAAATAAATATGTTTTGAAAGAATGTCTCTATTACAAGTATTCAAGGAAAATGTAAATTGCAGAGAGAATTCATAAAAGACTTCCAACTTAACAACAGCAAACTTTATAAAGAAATAATGGAGAATTTGAACTCTGTCAAAATGTGTTAGGACTCTAATTCTGCTTTAAAGGATGAGAGCTAATAACTTTGTTATTTACCTTGTTGACAATTTTGCCTCACAAGAAGAGTCAAATAGGCAATTGCTGCATTTCATTCAGATGGGGTAGAAAATTGAGTTTGGATCTGAAAGTGATGGAAACCTTTCCATTAAAGCGGCTGTGCCTATTTGGAATGCAGAATTGTGAAGGACAGAACTGCTCAGCAGATTCAAAGACATACTCCTGACTTTAAGAAAGCTGAAAAAGGTAAATGTGACCCTGTGATCTCATCTGTAACTCTAAAGTGTATATGTGTCAAGAGTGTTGAAAGGCTCTGAAATACATTCTGATGATGAATTTCCGCATAAGTGCAATGCAGAAGAAAAGGAGCAAACAACAAAGAGATCCTGCCTAACAGTTTAGGAAAATCCACTAAACTGAAAGGAAAGGGCATCTGCTCAACATGTCAGGGCAGAACTCAAGGAAAATACTATGGCAAACCAAAATATTCCAAGAACATTATCTTTTATTTAGACTTTAAATTTTATTTTAAATACATAATGCATGCGTTAAAATAAAAATATTACATGGACAAAGAAAAATAATCTCCCCTCTTCTGTTTTCTACTGTGCTCAACATCTCATGGCTACATGTTGTCTTACATTACTAAGGATGATGTGGCAAAGCATGTTCAAAATGCTATAACATAAGACCTTTAGTACATAGAACCTAACACAGACATAAGTTAATGACAAAAGTGCTAGACTTTGCTGTCACAATATGACTAGAAGTCAGTAAGGTCACTGTCATATTTTAGAAGAAGGATGCCCTGTAAAAATGGGGAAGGAGGGAGACTAGTGTTCAACATGGAGTATCTGCCTAATTCAGTCATTTTTACATATTGATAATTTTGAATAAAAGACAGAAAACACCTTTGGATAAAATTTCCAAGAAGCAGGTACTGATCTAGAATTGCTATGAAAACTGATTTGTTGAAACTGGTCCTGAGTAGGTTGGGACAGAGATGGGAATATACGATTAGGAGGAATAGATGAAAGACGTATGTATAAGCAGGAGGAAACTATTATCTCAGATTTGGATACTAGATATGTTGGGATGAAGTACATACACATTGATATTTTTTTCTATGAGAGAAGTGTGAAAATCCGTGGAAATATTTTGTTTATTCTGTAGCAAGTAAAGCTTGCCTGAAGGTCAGAGTGACTATCTAGCCGTAATAGTTAGCCATAGAGGCTGCACAATGGTGCCAGACACCTTTAATCCCAGAATTTTGGAGACAGGCAGGCATATCTGTTAGTTCAAGCCTACTATTGGCTATAAGAAATTTATTCAGCCTAAAAGAGAGACAGAGTCAAGCAATGGTGGCTCACACCTTTAATATCGGCACTTGGTAGGCACACCCATTTAATCCAAGAAATAAAGAGACAGGCAGGGATATGGCTGGGTAGAGGAATATTAGGCGAAGGAGACAGGAGCTCATGGCAGTCTGAACTAACATTCCGAGCAGTCAGTCTGAGGATGTAGTCTGAGCAGTCAGTTGGTGAATGCAGTCAAAGCAGTCAGTTTGAAGCAGTCTGAAGAGGCAGTCTGAGGACAGGATCACCCCTTTGGTCTGAAGTAAAAGTAAGAGCAAGTAGTGGGCTGCTTTGCCTCCTGATCCTCCAGCTGTCAACCCCTGATAGCTGACTCTGAGTTTTTATTATTAACACCAAAAGAGAAATTTGTGCTACAGAAATTTGTCTCATACCCCATATTTTCTCTGTGCTCCTAGTGCTGTGACAAAAGTCTTTGCCTCTTATTTATTTATTTATTTATTTATTTATTTATTTATTTATTTATTTATTTTTGCATGTATAGGTTTTGACTCATTTCTTCCTTTATCCTTGTATGACAGTCTGTCCTAATGCCTTTCTGTTTAGAAATAAAGACACTAGTCATATTGAATTAGAGCCTACTCTCATGACCAATTTTTAACTTGTTTATTTCTGTTCCTTTTCAAAATAAATCTATTTTTGAAGGCTTGAGTGGCTATGACTTCAACATTTGCTTCTTGTGGGACATAATTATACCCAAAATAGTATAGGCAGACAAAAATAGTTGCAATACAGTTCTTTGTAAAAGTATTTGCTTCTGTGTCATTACAGCTTTACAATCACTTATCTAAGAAAATAGGAATGCTTTTTATACTATTTGGCTATTGTTAATTGGCTCATAGTTGCTTTAGGTAAACGTAACATTTTAGGTACTTCCAAAAGCAGCTGATGGGCAAGGCTCTTGAAGGCAAGAAGAGGCTAGCTTTGGGAGATAAAAACACACAATAAGTCAATGTATGTTCAGGTAGTGATGGAATTTGAGGAACAAAGATCAGTCTTCTCATAATACTCATTTTGAAGTAAACAAAGTAGAAAACAACTCATCCTTTAAAAGCATCTATGTATTCATAATTAGAAGATTTATTATAAATGATGCTTAAAATGTATTATCTTAGATGGCTACGAAGTCTAGTGTTAAAGTTCTCATTACTGTAAGAGAATACTAAACAAAGGCAAGTGAATGAAGGAAAGGTTTATTTGTGCCCATGGTTCCAGGGGTTAGGGAGACTCAGGGCAGGAGGGGCATGGGGCAGCCAGTTCATAACAGTGGTAATGTGTAGCTGTGACTTTTCACTTTGCAAGAACTATAGACAGAACAGGAAGTCAAGCCAGGCCATAAGGTTCAAAGCCTGCCTACTAGAGACCTACTTCCTTCTGTAAGGTTATAACTGCCTACCAGCTTAGAACC
This sequence comes from Cricetiscus sungorus, assembly GCA_030556225.1. NCBI lineage: Eukaryota > Metazoa > Chordata > Mammalia > Rodentia > Cricetidae > Cricetiscus > Cricetiscus sungorus. The sequence continues at coordinate 29,530,620 of JANBXA010000741.1, read as the reverse complement.
AATAATTCAAACAGATCAGCACATTAGGGACATTCCACACTCCATGATATAACCACTATAATCTACCTTTTTTTTAAATGTGGTAACCAAAAAGGGTCTCTAACAAGATAATCTCATTTTCTATTTTCAGTATTGTAAAATGTCTATGACAAGTTTGCTACATGTTTGGAAAACAGTCATAAACAAATTAATCTGTCTCTATTACTATGTATGAATGTACCATGAAAAGTGAAAGAAGTTACATGATTTATTTCCAGGAAATCAGAAGACATTTTAAGGGAATTTTTAGATGCTTTGCCTAATTAAACAACATTGTAAAGCCATTCAGATGGCATTCCCAGGAATCATGCAATATACAATCTACTTGAATATTTAAAGTGGGCTTGTTTGTGTTGATACACATGAGTACCCTTGATAAAGATTCTAATTAATATTAGAATTAGCAAATTAATATGAATTAATGTGTTAAAATATCCTAATTAACACCATAAACTCAGTAGGTAAATTGCATTTATAGATACTTCAGTTGTGATTGTTAATAGGGCTCTGAAGTAGAATAGGAAGTTTGGGGTTTATGATTTTTAAAGATTTAATTATTTTACATTCGAACCACAGTTTCCCCTCCCACCTCTCCTCCCAACTCTCCTCCCATCCCCTCCCTCTACTTGCCCTCAACATCACCATCCAATCCTCCTCTGTTTCTTTTCATAGAGGAGCAGGCCTCCCAATGTTAGAAACAAAGCCTGACATATCAAGTTGCAGTAAAACTAAGCACCTTCCTGTAGATGGAAGCTTTTCTGTGTCATGCCCAGTCCCATTGGAGCATTTTCTCTCAGGCCAACCCATTCTGTTCCAACAGCCACTTATAAAATAATCATTCTGAGGCTTGATATTAACTGTAAGTGATTGACCGATGGCTCAGGCATATTACTGACTGGGTCTCACAATTAAATTAACCTCTTTATTTTTTTTTCTTCTCTTATACTAATCTGTGTATCACCATGTAGCAGTGGCTTACTGGTAATGTTCTGACAATTCACTTCTATGCTGGCTATGTGGCTTCTCTCTGCCTCTGCCTCTTTTTCTTCATAACTGTTTGAAGAATATATCTATATTCTGCCTAGACATTGGCCAAAACAACTTTATTTATCAACCAATAAAAGCAACACATATTCTCAGCATACACAAGGGCATCCCACATCACTTCCCCTTCTATTAAGACTACATAAAGCAATGAATATGTGAAGAGTTTCCTAGGAGACAGCCAAATTATTATGTACAGCCCTGATCCCATTGTTAGTAGTCCTACAAGTAGAACAAGCTACACAACTGTCACCTATATGTAGAGGGCCTAGGTCAGTCCCTTGCAGGATCATAGTTGTTGTTTCAGCCTCTGAGTTCCTAGGAGCTCAGGTTTTTTGTTTTTTTTTTTTTTTCTGGCAGATTTTCTTTTGATATCCTTGACCATTTTTACTCCTACAATCCTTCTTCCCTCTCTTCAGAAGACTATCCTGAGCTGGGCTTAATGTTTGGCTGCAGGTCTGTGTATCTGTTTCCATCAGTTGCTGGGTAAAGGCTCGTTGATGTCAGTTGTGGTAGTTACCAATATGATTGTAGTAGATGGCAAGTTCAATATAACCATCATTGCTACAAGTCTTAGTTGGAGTTATCTTTGTGGATTCCTGAAATTTCCCTCACACTAGGTTTCCAGCTGATCCAAAGTGCCCTGCCAATCTTCTCTTTCAATACTCTACTCTCTCCATCAGCTCCCCAACCCAATACCTCATTTTCTTGACCCCACATGCCCACAGTCTACTCAGGAGATCTCTACTATTTCCCCTTCCCAGAGAGATTCATGCATCCCTCTCTTGGCCTTCCTTGTTACCTAGCCTCTCTGGCTCTGTGGATTGTAGCTTGGCTATCCTTTATTTTTCAGCTAATATTTACTTATGAGTGAGTATTTACAATGATTGCCACAGTCAGGATTATTTCTTTTTTTCTAATTCTACCCATTTTCTTTTAAATTTCATGAAATCATTGTTTGTAACAGCTAATACTCCATTGGGTAAATGTACCCCATTTTCATTATCCATTCTTTGGTTGAGGGGGATATAAGGTGTTTCTAGGTTCTGGCTATTATGAATAAAGCTGCTATGAACATAATTGAACAAGAGTCCTTGTGGTATGATTGAGTATCCTTTGGGTATATGCCCAAGAGTGGTATAGCTAGGTTTTGAAGAAAATTGAGTTCCTTCTGAGAAACTGCCATAATGCTTGCCAAGATGAATGTAAATATTTGTGTTCCCACCAGTGACAGAGGAGTGTTCCCCTTGCTCCACATCCTCTCCAGCATAAGTTGGCATTTGTGTTTTTTATGTTAGACATTCTGACAAGTGTAAAACAAAATCTTAGAGTCATTTTGACTTGTATTTCACTGATGACTAAGGATATTGAAATTTTCTTCACAGCCATTTGAGATATCTTTGTTTAGAATTCTCTGTTTTGAGCTCTACTCCATTTTTAGATTATATATATAATTTTCTTTATGTATTTTGGAAACCAGTCCACTGTCAGATGTGTGGTTGATGAAAATCGTTTCCTATTCTGTAGTCTCTTGTTTTATCCTGTTGATGGTGTCTTTTGCCTTACAGAAGCTTTTCAGTTTCACGAGGTACCCTTTCTTTATTATTGATCTGATTTTCAGTCCTACTGATGTTCTATTAATGTTGTCTCCTGTGCCAATGTAGTCAAGGCACCATTCTATCAGGTTCTGTGTAACTTGATTCATGGTGAGGTATTTGATCTACTTGGGCTTGAATTTGTGCAGGATGATTGCTATGGATTTATTTGCAATCTTCTACATGCTGACATCCAATTATGCTAGCACAGTTTGTTGAAGATGCTTTCTTTTTTCCATTATATGACTTTGGTTTCTTTTGTCTAAAATTAGGTGTCTCTAGGTATATAATTTATGTATAATTCTACAGTTTAATTCCATTGATATACTTAACTGACAATACTATGCATTCTTCATTACTATAGCTCTGTTGTAGAGCTTGAAATCAGGGATGGTGATACATCTGGAAGATGATACATTGTACAGGTTTGTTTTGGTTATCATTTTTGTTATTTTTTTCCTTTTTCATATGAAGTTTGATATTATTATTTCAAGGTCTACAAAGAATTATGTGGTCATTTTGATTGGGATTGTATTGAATCTGCATAGTGTTTTTAGTAAGATGGCCGTTTTTATTATGCTACTCTTATCTATCCATGAGCATGGGAAATCTTTCCATTTCTTGACATCTCCAATTTATTTCTTCAAAAACATGAGCATCTTGTCACACAGATCTTTCATTTATATTATTTGTGGTTATTGTGAATGGTGTTGTTTCATTGATTTCCTTCTCAGCCCTTTTACTATTTATATATAAGAAGACTATTTTTTGAGGTAATCATGTATTCAGCCACATCAATAAGGTGTTTATTATCTGTAGGAGTTCACTGGTAGAATTTTTGGTGTCTTTTATATATACTACTTTGTCATTTTCAAATGATGATACTTTGACTTCTTGGTTTCCAACTTGTATCCCGTTGATCACTTTTTGTTTTCTTATTGTTATAGCTAGAATTTCTGTACTATATTGAATGAATATATATATATATATATATATATATATATATATATATATATATATATATATATATATATGTCTAAGGAGCCAGAGAGTTACAAGAGGTAACAACTAATGTTCAGATTGAAAGGGATAAACTAAACTTAAAGCCTCCACTTCTAATAATTCACCTTGGGGAGCAATTGCATAAATGTGACAAAATCTTAAGTTCCCATTCAATTCTTATTATTCATACTAGAAAAAAATAAAGGGGTTAGACCCTCACTCAGCTTTAGCAGGCCACCCCTGCTTTAGCAGCTGTCCCTCTCACCCCTGCTTTAGCAGCCATGACAGGCTACAGAAAAGAAATGTAGGCATCTGATTCAACACATGAGACAAAGAAACTTCAGATCCCCTAATCTCCTGGAGCCTAGGGACATAACTGAACACAAATAAACTCCAGACACCCTTGCCCAGCCTCCTAGATACTTGGTTCCTGGGAACTATTTGTCCACAAAAGAAACTCCAGGGGATACCAAAAATAAAAACAAAAACAAAAACTCTCCAGTATACAGTTCTAAAAGCTATTGATATCTATGAAAAACAAATTACCTGTGTTGTTCTTTTGCTACAACTATTGCCTATGAAACACAAACACGAGACTCAGCGCCCATGTGGAGTTTATTGAGAAAGGGGAGAGAAAGGGGAGTATCTGATGGCCAACAGAAAGCAGGGGAGAGAGAGAGACAGAGACACAGAGAAAGAGCAAGAGAAAGAAGGAGCAATAGAGAGAGAAGGAGCAATAGAGAGAAGGAGCAAAAGAGAGAAGGGGTCAAAGAAAGAGAGAAGGGACCAAAGAGAGAGACACACACACTTGGAAGCCTCCCTTTTAAAGCAAGCACACCAAGTGTGTGTGTCTCTCTCTTTGGTCCCTTCTCATCATCAGGGGGCAGGGTTACCAGACTGCTGGTTCCCAACATTCCCACCTTTTATTGTTATTAAAAAGGTGGGGGTTGGGCATGGCAGGTTTGGGAATAAGGACCCGGGAATCTCTTTCCTCTATTGTATCTTCCATGCCTGAAATTTTCTGTCCCTTCTCTTGTTTCCTGTTGTTGATGGTTGCACCTGTACCTGTTTGCTTACCTAGATTTTCCACTTCCAGAATTCTTCTGTTTGTGCTTTCCTTATTATTTCTATTTTCAGGTTTTCGTTTACCTATTTTTTTGTTTTGTTCTGTTTGTCTTTTGTTTTGTTTTGTTTTGTTTTTATTGGCTTTCTTAAAATTCTTTAAGAATTCCTTCAATTATTTCTTTGTTCTTTCCCCAGTTTCATTATGGGATTATATTTTCATTTCCTGCCTTCAAGTTCCTGCCCTGTTTGAGTTGCTGCTTTGAATCCCCTCAATGATGGACTTTGATAAACAATGTAAGCCAAGTAAACTCCTTCCCAGTTTGTTTTTGGTCATGTTTTTTTGTGTAGCTACAAAAATCAAACTAAGACAGGATTGATAAAAATGATGTAACAATAGGTTTCACTGGCTTGAATTATGTGTAAGTGGAACCATAAGTATGGATGCATTAGAGCACAAACCCCTGATCAATATATAGTAAACAATTAAGAACACCTATATATTAGAATGAAATTTATGAAGACATCATTTGGAATTGAAATTTGCAGGATGTAGTTCATGGTTAAGAAATACACCAGAGTTGGTCCAGATTGCAGCTGCAGCTGAAATTGGTTGGTAGTTTGTCAACTTCGGGGTCTTGGATAGTTCATTTTTATTTTTACCAGCTAGAGTCATCTGGCTAAGATTTTCTTTCTTTATACTGATGTGCTATTGGCTGTGTATAGCTTCCTAGAAGAGAGTTCCGGGTAGCCAAGTATAATTCTCACATAGAGGCAGAACTGTGGCTGTTACTCATCAACAACCCCACAACTGGAATACGAGAGCATGGGCTTTCAACAGGAATTCCAACTGGAACACTTTTCAAAGGTACATCTTTTTACACAGGGAAGGACATATTTGTGTCCAATTTTTCTTGCCAGTAAACTATAGTAGTGCTTACATAAAAAATTCAAAAAAAGTCTTTTGAGTCTTTATTCAACAAACTTTATATAGTCTAATATTTAAATAATTTGGTTTTATTGTAGTATTTAGTAAAGATGTGCATAGGATCTGATATATCCTTATGCCTGCAGATCATTCTAATTTAGTTTTCAAGAATTAATTGGACCTCCAGTCTGCTTTACCAAAATCTGTTAAACTGAATAAATAACAAACAAAAGAAACTGATTTCCTAAAAATCTAGAAACCAAAAAATTAGTACAAGTAGATGATTAACTTAATGCCCTATAAGGACCCCTTCTTGGTTCTTTTGCAGCCATCATGACGCAGATTATTTTTTAATGGGTAAAATTCAGAGGGACACAACCTCAGGTTCCTAGTTGCCTTAATGATTTCAATTTCATTTTTATTTGATAAGAAGTTGTGTGTGTGTGTGTGTGTGTGTGTGTGTACGTGAAAAACTGGAGTGTAAGTGGAAATTTTACAGAGATCTCTGAAGTTTCAAGATTCGCTTCTTTCGCTAACAATATTTTCTTCAATTTATTTCTGAAATCATAATAATTATACAACAGAATTAATGGTTACAATCCATAATGGTGTTAGACTGAACATTTTTTTTTGTTGTTGTTTATGCCTAGAGATGTTGATTTGACCAAATGGTCATTGATACTTCTGGCTCACTGGGCTGTTTAAATCCTCTTAAATATTAGATTCTTGGAAATATACTTCTTCAAAAATATTATTTTTGGTAAATAATAACTATATCTAAATGAGCTCTTCCCAGACCCAAAAGACATTTAGCTCAGTGGTAGTGAACTTAATTAGCATGGGGTAACGTGGGTTCAATCTTCAGACCCCTGGAGAAACAGAATGTATTAATGAGTGAGGGAGAAAACATGATTTATTTTAGATCTTAGTGATAGTAGACTAGCAGCTCCTGATCCCGGGCACTTTTCCATCCTTTGCTTTTATAATTTTTTAGTTTTAGTTTTCTGCACAAAGAGTATACTTGTGAGACACTGTGGAAAGGCCAGCAGCCTATGTAGTAAAATCACAGAAAGGCTGTATTCACAATCACCATCGTTGTGAATTAATTCTAGAGAATTTTCATTATACCACTGATACATATTCACATTATTGAGATTCGGACTACTAAAGGTATAATCATGTAATTTATAAGCCAAAGAGTACTGAATTACCACTTAAGTTCATTTGGATATGAACAAATTTTATAAAACACTTGCTACATTTTACAAATGCATGTTAGTTATAATTAGTGTCATTTAATTTGAAGTGTTACCAAACTCTATGTGACAGCTACTATGAAGGTAGTAGACAACCAATTCAAGAAAAAAAAATACAATTAGCCTTCAAGCACAAAACTCCAGAACTCTCCAAACTGTAGCAGCATCAGGAGCTTAAGCATGGGTGTGCTGAGGATAAAAATTGACATGTTGAGATTTTATGTGTGGTTTTGTTTTACTAATTAGCTTAAGAATGATTTATTTACTTTGCAGAAGAACTAAATCAGTAAAAGTTAATATGGTATTTCAGATAAGGATGTTTTCCCTGACATACAAAAGTTTGCAGTATTATCACTACAAAATTAAATTGTCACATTACCACAACCAGACTTATAATGGTAACAGTTAGACTCTTTTATTTTTATCTCTTCATGGTGCTGTGTGGGAAAGAATCCACAGCAGGTGACCCCAGGAAAATAAGATGAGAATCGTATTCATTTTCAAAAGTACCTGTATGCCCTGTTCCTGCCGATAAGCCTGATTTTTTGTCAATAACATAATGGATAGTCCTAAATCCAAATAGCAGGGCTGAGCTACAGTCCACAGCTGAGTTTAATTTACTGACTGATTAATTGGTTTGGGTAAAGTCAGGATATTCAATCTTTTCTATTTTTATTAAACTGTAGAAGCCGAGGGCCTATTTCTAGTAGAGGATGAAGTGAAGCAGTGGGAAGGGCTTGGGGAGCTAGGTCATATCTTGTTGCTTTTGACTTGGTCCAATTGCCTAGAAGGAAAAAGAAATATTATTCTTGATTAAAATTCCCTTAAATCCAAAAAAAACTGACTCAACTCATGTAAGCCTTTTAGTACTGATACTGTATTTTTCCTTTTGCCTAGTCAAAGGACAAAGATGATAAGAGCATGTTCATCAATTTTGAACGAGCTGAGGTTTCCAAAAGTTGAAATATAACTGCTGTCTTCTGAATGAAATAATTGTTGAAATGCAATGAAAATACATTAACTTTAGAGGAAAAAAATTCCTCAGTAACTTTGGAGCTTAGTGATTTAATCATGTAGATAAGTATGTTTATACTGAGTTTCTCTCTGGAAATTGATCTAAGTTCATAGAATCAACCCAATATATGTGAAGAGCTGAAAACATCATGGGTGTATTTAACACAATAAGCAGTTATTATACCCAGCCTTCCTATTCTTGAACCATGGTTCTGGAAAGCAACAAGATAGGATTGGGGAGATAACTTGGTAGAGCATTCTCCTTTGAAACATGTGGACCTGTGTTTGAACACCAAGCTTCTAAACATATGAAGCAGAAAGTGGCAAGACATGACTGTACCTGGCACTATATAATAAAGATGAAAGGATGCCAAGAAGTCACTGGCCCAAAATCTTAGCTAAAAAGCACAGTTTTGTATTGAGAGATAGACACTGTTTCAAAGGAATGAGGCAGAGTATAATAGCAGTACTTCTGACACTGGGCCCTGGCCTCCTCCTACACACACATGCATGCTCACACACATGCATACAGCACACATATACAAATGGAGACAACTAAAAATAATGTAAACAAATGCTGATACCAGTAAGACTAAGTTACGCATGCAAGGAGAAGTAGAAACCTTAGCTAATGACTTCCCAAGATTCCACTTACATAAAAGACAGCATAAATCCTGACTAGTGTCCTTTTACATTTTTTCAGTTATTATTTTAACCAGTGAATTTTAAAATGGGGACTATTTTTCTCTTTCCAACATACCAAATGAACTTTTTCACCTAGTCTATGATGCTGTTGGATTTCCACAATATTTTATTAACAATTTCTCAATAGTATTTGTGTGTTACCACTTGCTTTATTTAAAACACTTTGTTCATTTCTGAAAAGTCACCGCTATCATTGCTCTTCTAGAGGACCCCAGAGTAGCATCAATGGGGTCTGCTTATTTTTAATCAAGTATAATTATTTAGGAATAGGTCAAGAGCATATCTCTTAGTCAGAGGCTTTAGGGTGGTCTTCAATTAAGTTACAAGGAATCTGAAACAGACCCTGATAACTGAGTGCAGAAGCTGAAAGTCATGGGCTCTCTGCCAGTGGCACTCCTAATTTCACTATCCATTCCTTATCTCTCCTGTTGAAAGACTTTGAATACATAGAAATTGCTGTGAGAACCCAGTTATAGTGCATATATGAAAGCAGTATTTTAAAATCCCTGGTCTCATTTTTTAGAAATGAGCCAAGATAGTTTTCACAGTAGAAAACACATGGAAAAATATTTCAGTGTGAAAAACCTAAGTGATAACACTTTCAAATTCTACTGTGAGATCAGTTAGAAACAATTGAAAATGTATATTGAGATTAGTACCAGAAAAGTTAAAATGAAAAAGAGTATATGATTTGCAAAAAAAGAGAAGAGAACAGAGGATGCAGTAAGATCCGGAGGGATGGGGAACACCCAGGAAACAAGGCCTTCTAAATGTAACAGATCCAGCACATATGTGAAATTGGAGAATGAAGCAGCCTACACAGGACCCACATAGGTTTGGGCCAGATGGAGTCCCAGAACTGAGAGGAGAAGTGGACACACGCCCCCATCCCTAATCCAGAAGCATTCTCCAACTGATAACTGCTTGCAAAAGAAAATTTGGTTTTTGTCAGAGGGATCTCACTGGAGAAACAAACTATTTTTTTTTATCTTTACTTTCTCAAGACAGGGTTTCTCTGCAAAGTCCTGGAACTTGCTCTGTAGACTAGGTTGGCCTCCAACTCAGAGATCTGCTTGCTAAGTACACTGCATCTCAAACCAGCTGTCTCTTTTTGTATGCACTCCTGGCCACCAAATCACAGAAGTGTCTACTGTATTCAAGGTTGGATTTCCACCTCATAGACATCTCCAGATATTTGTTTTCTAATTTGACTCTATGTAGTTGACAATTAAGAGTGACCACCATGAGCAACCAAGGCTATTACACAGAGAAATCCTCTTTCTCAAAAAAGAAATAACATATTACAGATAGAAATAAAATATTACAGATAGACTGGGCAAAGCATGAGAAACCACCAGGGCTACATACAAAAAATCCCTGTCACAAAAACCTGAAAAAAATGAGAAACCATAAGTTAATAATAGGAAATTCCAAGAAAAAAATATTGTATATATTGAAAGAGAAAACTATTTTATGAAAAAAATAAAAAATTTTGAAAATATATGTATGTATGCATAAGTATGCATAAACACACACACACACACACACACACACACACACACACACACACACACACTGCCTGCTGAGGGATGTGCTGAAGCATGCCTTTTATCCCAGTCCAGATTCAGAGCAAGTAGGTCTTTAAGGTGAAGACCAACTTAGTCTATACAGTGAGATCCAGGCCTGCAAGAAAAACATAGTAAGACACTATCTCAAGAAGAAAGAGAAGAAGGTGGAAGAGGAGAAGAAGGAGGAAGACGAGGAAGAGGAGGAGACTCTGCTTGTATGTACTCCTATCCACAAAAAAAAACATAAACAAAGTAAAAAGAATCAAAAGATAAAATTTCATTAATGTTAAGGAATCTCAGCAAGACAAATCTGATCTCACGAGAAAACTATCCAAATAACATGAAACCAACTTCATGGAAAAGAACAGAAACCCCTAAGAACTGGGTCGAGTATCAGCATCATTCTTTACAAGTAGGGTCAACTGTAGACCCATGTTGAAATACAAAATACAAATTGAGAATGTTAGTCCTCTGAGGGTTTCTATAGTAAATTACTACAAATGAAAAAATTGGTTAAAATAGTAAAAATCAGTGCCTGGAAGGGAAACCATGCAAGTTTGATGCAGAGGGTATATAGAAAGTAAAGGAAGTAAAAAGAAGTTTAGAAAGGAGTGTTTTCCGCTGGGAAGAGGATATCAAATCCATTCTAAAGAAAATGGTTATAAAGGAAGCTAAAGCTGCTAGGACAGTAATAATGCCACAGAAAAGGAGAGGATCCTATATGATCAGAGATGAGGGAAACATTGGGTGATGTTGCATGTCTCCAGGCCAGGACTGGAGTTATCTTCCCTTAACCAGCTTCTACTTGAGGTACCAGTGTCTGGCTCCTCCAGACACTCTGTCAGTAACCCAATGTTACACATACCAACTTAATCTGCTTTGTTTTTGTTGTGTTTTCGTTTGCTTGTTTTTGTTTGTTTGAGACAGGGCTTCTCTGTGCTTTGAAGGCTGTCCTGGAACTAGCTGTATAGACCAGGCTGGTCTTGAACTCACAGAGGTCCACCTGCTTCTGCCTCCAGAGTGCTGGAACTAAAGGCTTGTGCCACCACCACCCGGCTTGTTTTGTTTTTAATTAAGATAAATTGTTTCACCATCTGATGTATTAGGAACAATGTTTATAGATTATTCAAATGCCACATAACCAAATTCTAGTGTCATACAAAAGTTCTTAATTAAGAATGCTATATTTGGAACTTTGCCAAAGCTAATGCAAGGTGACACTTTGTGTCTCCATGCAGGGTATACCCATCATTTAATTATTTTTAGCACTGTCATTTATTCCTCAGTTTTAATTACAGAATAGTGATATAGAATCTCAGAGACAATCTCACAGCACTAGAGCACTCCTTCAAAATGAATTTATAACAGACTTCCTCCCAACTCCATCACTTTTAAAAATCACCATTATGTCTTCAAATTAAATATTGTTGTTGAAAATAAGAAATTATTTTGTGTTATCAGCTGTAGCAATGAAATTATGTAATATTAAGGAGTAATTATCAAATTGTAGTGACCTATTTTAATGAAAAGTAAGTTTCTTGCTGAGATGAATTTTTTTTTAATCAGCACAAGACTTTACTCCATATCTCTTCATTCTATGCCTTATAGTTCCTCCAGTCTTATCATTGTTCCACAAGCTCATCACAAAGGGTACAGAAGGTAAAATCCTAACTTGAGTCTCAAAGTGTGCATTGTTGGCCATTTGATTCCATGACCCCTGTATTTGAAGGCTTGTTCTCCAGTTGATGAAACTCTTTGACAAAGATTAGTAGGTATGACCTTGTTGGAGTATTCCCAGTTAGTCTCTCTCTCTCTCTCTCTCTCTCTCTCTCTCTCTCTCTCTCTCTCTCTCTCTCTCTCTCTCTCTCTCTCTCTCGTGTGTGTGTGTGTGTGTGTGTGTGTGTGTGTGTATCTCTGCTTCTGTCTATATCTGTGTACCTTAGGTCCTTGCTAATTCTGCTACTGCCCTAACATCATGTATGCCTGGTGTTGCCATGTTGCCATGTTCCCTACCAAAATGGAATAGATTGATTTACCCTCTGAGACTGTAAGCCCCATTAAACTCTTGCTTCTATAAGTTGCCTCGGTCATGATACCACTTCACAAAAATACAAAAGTGACTGAGACAATATAAAACTGCAAAGAAGAAAACACCTAAACACACACACACACACACACACACACACACACACCTGTACCTTGAATATGCTCTTGAAATTTTGTCTTACATTTAAGAAATGAATGGAATTCCATATATAATGATCTGCAATGGTTCTTCGTGTTTTTGTTTTTCTTTCTCTATTTGTATTTTAACTTCTCTAGACCTTTACTTTTCAATATACTAGACTATTAAGACATTGAATGTGATTATATCTGGAGAGTTGTAGTAAATTTGCTTTAAAATATTTAGTATGCCTAAGCAGATGGCATTACTTTCATAGTGATTTGCTAGTTGAACAAACCTAGAAAATAGGTTGTGATTAGCTGTTGTTAGCATATTAATATGAATGGATAGGCCCTCTACATTGCTTTTTCATTTCACTTTTGTCTAAATATGGAAGAGAACTTGTGGCAATTTAAAAAATTTTTGCTATATTATTATCATGTGATACTCCTCTCATTACCTGTTTTATTCTTTCCTGTAAACCAAAATCCAAGTTTTGGAATGCATATGTAGAAAGTTTGATGTTCTGTGGGAGTTTTACAAAAAGGGAGGAGTTAAAGTATGCTCACATGCAAATTTAGGATAAAGAGCCCTCTCAGTTTTTATTAAGATTAATTATCATATTCAAATTATTCAAGGCAGAATATTCCTAACACTTGAATATATGTCTGCACATATCTCACATGCTTATAAATACTTTCAATATCATGTCCAAATGGATTGAAATATGCAATGAACTAAATGATACAGAATATTATGTACATATTTTCTATGGGTGTTTAAGAGAACTAAGCAAATATGTAAAACAATTATGCTAATTTATGCACTAATATATTTAGAGTAATTAGATGCTGAAAAAAAGAAAGGAGACCGTCTGGTGTATGTTAATTCATTAGTTTTGCATTGATGTATGATTAAAATCTCAATTTCTTGTTACTTTCAGCACTAATATATGTATGTGGCATACATACATTTAAGAGAACTATTTTAAAACAGAATTTGAAATATTTAAAGTTTGTCAAAACTAAGGGAAGCTCTTAAGTAGTTCATCCCACGTTTTCATTTGAAGTCATATCAATCAGAATAATGCTGGTGAGTATGGCACACATTTATAATTTATTTGTAAGCAAATAGTTTATTGTCAAATCCACAGTGAGTTTAATGAAAGATAATACTTCTAAAGTTCAGCAAATAGCATAAAATTAGATTATTTTACACCCTGTTTATTGGACAAGAATACCAGTGTTGGACAGACATAGAATTCAGCTTTATGTCTTCTCCAATACTGAGAGCCTGACTAAAAGTTAACATTTTTGTGGGTCTGTTTCTGCAGTGTGGAAGTATAACTTCTGTTGGGAGAACTTAAGGTGATTGGCGGTATATTGCATTAAAACAAAAGGCTTATCTATAGTCAACAACAGTAAAGTCTAGCTCCCCTTCCTCCTATGAAATGGGAATGAAAATCAGGTTGCTGAAAGTATTTATTATAAACTTTTATAATGTCTAGTGCATATTTACATTCATGATGTTTCTGGGACACAGGAAAACACTTTCTGAGTCATCTGTCAGAAAAAAAATTTATTTTTATTATAACTTACATTCCATATGCACTTCAGTATGTCATAATTTTCAGTAAGTATACAACAATTGATTGCTATCAATGGCATACATATCAAGAGTTCCTGCAATGATATAGTCCAAATACCTATTTAAATCAACAGTGCTCAGCCAATGACTTATTTTCTCCATTTTCTGTCCTGAGAAATAAAGATAATAAAGTGTGCCACATTAGGCAGAACTTTATTTAAGTTGCAAATGACTGAATCCAAGTTTCCAAAGTTTAAACAAGTAGTGTGTAAAAATGTGAACTATCGTTAAGAAAAGTTATTGAATCTAGCACCTAAAGGGAGGTTTGGGACCAAAAATATACAAGATCACTTAGATTCTAAGTCTTGTCTCATTTTGACTGTCTTTCTGCTGATATATGAACTTACTTTCAAGGAAATAAATGACTTTTAAGTAACCCTATGAGATATTTACATCTCAGATGAAACACTCCTACTGATTTTTGAGTTACATAAATACTACCAGATCAATTGTTACATTTATTAAATGTTTAAAGTTTACCTAGACCTAACCAATCCTGGTTGTAGGAGCTTGGCATAGCCTGGCCAACAGGTTACAGTGAGCACCAGGCTAGTAATCATTTCCAATCCCCAGATTTCTGGATAGAAGACAGTTTTTACATTTTTTTCCCATTGGAAAAGAACTTTGTGCTGTGTTCCAAACAAGAAGTGTTGATTTTAAAAGAAATGTATGCATAGATTGTCCTGGGATTGTAATTTAATAAGGGGAGGCATGAAATGAGGATGCAATAATTTTTCAGTAATATTGAAAAGTCTGAAATTATTGTTTGTTCAATCCTTTCCAGTAAGTGTTTTGGTACTTTTGAGCCATGTAATGTAACTTGCTCAAAATTTAGTGATAAAAAGGTGAAATCCTTGTCTTTAAGATATATCTACAATCTACTATAGAAATTATATCATTATGTTTGCCTTAAGATTTCCCAGGAAAGCTAATTAATCACAGTTATCTCATTTTTTTTTTGTGAGGAAAATCGACCAGTCATGTATATTGTGGATATGCATGATTACCAACCTACCACTGCCTACACTGTTGAAATCTAAATGGTCACCAAGGAAGGATGATCTTGTCAAACGAGCCACGTTTCCTAGTTCCTACTAGACTAGTTTGCATGTTGAAATGTTTCAGCATGCTAAAGTGGGGTAGAAACACAATTCAGCAGCTTTCTTTTCCATCCTAGTATTTATTTTTCCTTTTCCATCTGGCAACAAGGGAAAATAAACAAAGGCAACAGCATCTGTTGCTCCTGCTGCTTTGAATTAAGCTGCCTTGGTTTAATCAGTTTTCCCCCACCAAATCCATTGCTGCACCTTCTCAGGTACTAGTCTGACCTTTACTTTGACATGCTTGTTGTTTGGGTTACCAGATTTCTTTAAGAGGTAATAACCAGAGAGATGCAATTAAAAAATAGTCAGCACATCTAATGGGTTTCAGTTTATATGCATATATAAACATACCATTTTAAAAATACCACTTTCTATATTAGTGTCTCTATTTAAAGTACATGTAATAAGGCTCTGATATTGAAAACAAGGGATTTCCTAGAGCTTTGTTTTAAATGATAGGCTTTGAAGCTTTAGCAGTGCTTGTAGGGTGTTTCTCCTTGATAAGAAGATAGGCTGTTATCGAGATTACTAAATGATTTGGTGTTTGGGCAATCTGCTGGGTTTTATGCAAGCCTGGTATGCTTCAGCACACAAATGCATCCCATAAATCTAAGTTCGTCGAAATTGAGTAATGGATTTATTCTTAAATTCCTGTCCTGATCAGAAAAACACAGACACTTTCTCTCATATTCACAGTCCTTCTCTCACATACATTGAGTATAGTGCTGAGAAATAGGTTCGATTCCTGATATATTAGCCAAAGGTGTCAAAGAGAATTAGGACCTTTCTTTTTCATAAAATTATCTCTGTGAGTTTTGAAATCTGTTCTCTTGACTGTCAAACAACTAAAAAGCTGTAAAATAGTTTACTAAGTGTGCCTTCTTATGTGAATTACTTAATTGAAAGTGATTTTGATAGAAAAGATGATGTGCAATGAAACTTGATGACCACATTGGCATTTAAATGAGGAAAAGCAAAATCAGTATGTTCAAACAGTTCAGATCATTCTATCAGCTTCTGGGAAACAAAAAGCATTAGGATACTTACTTACAAAGTTTATATGCTAATTATCAGTTGTGCTCATGAAATCACATTTAGTAAACATTGACCCCCGAATGTTTCAAATCTTAATCCTCAGTTCCAACAGTCTGAATTTCAAACAGTATATTTTGACCATTAATGAATGTGGGGTTTACCAAGAACAAGGTTAATAGATAGTGCTGTTTCAGCTATTCATTATCAGTTAACACTGTTTCTTCAAAGCAAAATCCTGTTGCTTGCTACTTTATTTTTAATATAGTAGTAACAGTTGTGTTTTGCTTAAACAACAGTTGTGAAATGTCTTGTGCTGAAATGGGTGAAAAGGAAAATCAAAAGATGTTTATATAGAGCTTCTAACCTACAAATCAGTTAAGGGTACATTCTATTCTGTCATCTATCTATTAAGTATGAATAATCCTTGTAAGAGTGAAGTAATTTGCTATTTCCCAAATCACCCAACTTCAAGAGTGCATTTCAAAGTCCGACATTAGGGAAATTTTGTTACAAATAATTTGTATGGTGGTATTTTGACATTTTATTAAGAATATAGGTTATTATTATAGTTTTCAAACTGAAACATCACTTAATTTTTTTATAAAAGTAACTTGCCTTCACAATCCCATCCATGGGATTTTGACTAACCTGAGAAATAGAATTAAACTTGAATGTGTTGAATACCAACTACTTGTTTGGCATATTAAACTTATAACCTACCCCCAGAGCACTTAGGTGAGGAAATCTGTATTCTCCGAGGTATATGAACTTGAAAATCTTCTACTATATTCTGCACATTCTGGAAACAGAGATGTCACATTTGCACAGCAAGCACTTTATTCACCAATCTATTTTCCAAGACTCAATTTCAGTATCTTTATGTGACACATTGTTTTTAAAAACTGGTTGTATCAATTTTTGAAAATTTTCATTTATTTCAATTTTTTATTTCAAGTTAATACTGTAAATTCAACTTTGTATTTTTAATTACTAAAATGTGATGAAATCATAATAATTATATATAAATAATAGTCATATATAAAATCAATACAGTTCCAGTTCATTAAATAATGTCTAAAGGCAAAGATAATAATAAAAAAATGTTTTAGCAATTATGACTTATTTTATAAATTCTCAGAGAATTCTAGCCTTCTCTATTGTTTGGAAATGATAGAATAGTAAAAATATAAATATTTTTGATAGAGAATGGAATTTACCATGAAAATTGATGTGCTACTTTGGGAACTCAATGATCATATAAAAGTGTGATAGTGTTTTCATTATTTAAATATGAAAATTCGTAATTCATTATCTGGGAAACTCTTAGAATAACTAATTCACTTTTGTGTCCTATTTTTCAGACAACTCTGAACAAATAAGCAAGGATGTAGTGTTCTCTGTATACCTTTTTTTGTTGTTGTTTTTGCTTCCTTTTGTGAGATGAATAAAATAATTCCTATAAAATAACCTTATATAATTCCCATGAAGCCACATCAACACTCAATTAAATATATGGTATAATTAGTTACTGGAATTATTTTCATATTCTAGGGTGTTTTGAGGATCAAGAGAAATGGCAGAGAGTTAGAAAGAACAACATCAATGAAGGGAAGTGTTGCCAAGCCAGCATACCTGAGAGAGTTGGAAAGAAGAACTTAGATTTAGATTTTACAATAATTACAATCACAAATATCATACATGTATAAGCATATATGTAATCTCTGACTCATCTGCAGAAATCAGTGACCCAGAATTTGGAACTTGAATCTAGCATCAACATAGAATATTTCTATCTAATTATTATTAATAATGTGTCACTAAGAGCATGACACAATTTTATATTCTTAGAATCAAAGATCATAAGAGACAGGATCAGAAAGTTTGTTGTGAGATTGTGTCAGCAATAACATCAAAGGGTACACGCATATAGTCTCATCAACATGATAACCCAACAAGAGCGGCACAAAGATGCTATCAGTAGACATGCTGAATTAGATGGGAGCAAAGCACATAAGGCCTCATCCTGTCTCTAGAAATCTCTCTGCCCCCTCTTCCACTGTGTCCCCTCATCTTTGTCTGGGTGTTTTGTAGAGGTTATCTATTGGGACTGGGCTCTAAAACTCTGCGGTTTGGTTGATTATGGTTTTCAATTGTTGTCTTTGTGGCAAAGAGATATTTTCTTATGAGAAGTGAGACTGCATTCATGTGTGAGTATACAGGAAAATTTTTATAAATGGTTTTACGGATTATGTTTGTTTAGTAAACTAGTGGGTGTAGAGTCACCCGCCAATAACCATAATTCCACTAGTAGTTAGATTTTGAAATATATATTAGAAAATGAATAAAAGGTACTGCATACATATGTATCTTAAAAACATACTATGTTTGTAAGGGATCCTGAGATATTTTAAAGTTAGCAGAAGGTATTTATTTTAGTGGTATATTTGGGTTGTACACTAGCTTCAATATATAGTTTTCTCAAATAGTTTGACTAAATTTGTCTCAGCAACTTATCAGTTACATAGTTTGATATGATGCTGCGTACTTTGTAGTCTAGTTTCCAATCAGTATATGAGTGTTTGTGCAATAGGTCTCCAGACAAGCCAAAGCCCACAGAGACATTCTCACTCAGCAAGGACCAGGGACTTTGGTGTAAGTGAACATTTCTCTCCAGCCCACTTGCCAGTTTCTAAATACCTGGCAGACATTTCCAAAATAATGGGCTCAGAATCTTTTTTTAGTGAAACAATGAGTTTATTGAGGTTTCTTACCAGGGTATGTAAGGGTGTCACATAACGAAGAAGTATGACTTGAAGTGCTCACCACAGTATGTTAGACCAACCATGAAAACTGCATCAGTGGAGCTCCTTACTTAACTTGTAGGCAAATCTCACCCAACAATCCACTCTCTCCAACAACTTTGTTAGTTTCATAAAACATAAGGAGCAACCTTTTGAATTCTACAACTATCTGAGCTTCCTTAGGGGCCTTAAGTGCCATCATTTCCCTCCAGGATGTTAAATATCAATTGGGAGAGACAACTGCATAATGGCTTCGGTCATGTTTACCAACTAGAACATGACATGATCTACTCTCAATGGCATATATTCATTGTCATGTGAATATGATTCCAATTATAATCTGAGAGTAATGTTTTATACATAATAATTTGTAACATGCAAGTGGAAACAATTACAAAAAATGAGAAATGATACAGAGACACCAAATAAACAAACTTCACGACTACATAATGAATTAATAATTTTAGGCACAAGATAAGAGTAACACAATCTAGTATATATGGGCAGTTCAGTGTCTACCAACTGTTTCCAACCCAGTCCATTTTACTGTGACCTCTGCTGTTTTTCATCCAATTGAGGGGCTGCCCCTTAAGCAACTGCTGTTCTAATCAGCAACTGCAACTCCATCACTACCAGCCTATGTTCTGCTGCAAGGATGGCTGCAGGCAGAAATTCTGTTCCCTCACTCACTAGCTCTAACAAAGCCACTAAGGGAAACATTGTCTAGATCTCTACAACTCAGGATTCAAAGATTGATGTGAAAATCTGCTGTCTCCGAGAGGCGGATTCACAAGTAGCTAACCTTCTCTCCTTGCTCACTTCTCTGGAAAAAAAAATCCCAGCAGACCTATAGCTCACCTCCCAACTAAGAACACTGGCTACACCTGCTCCTCCCTACCACTTCCTGTCGGCTAGTTACTGACTCAGCTTTCTGAGCACAGGTTAGTTTTATTTAATCAAACAAATAGAACATGTTTTTGCACTGTAACAAAAGCAGTATGAAGAAATGTAAGGCATCTTAAAATATTCCACAACAGACTTCCTTAGGGCCACAGTTAGGATGACCCTGATGAAATGCTCCCAAAATATTTCACCTGAATGATGCTAGACTCTTCATAACTGCCAATGTCTCAGCTTCATCTAATCAGTATCAATTATCCTAGTAAAGAAAAGATTTTGCTTCAATGGTGTTGGACTCTCTCTTAATAGTCAAAACCTATTCTTCAGATGCAGCTGACCAGATACTACAGATTATTGATATAAACTATGATACAAACTGTGTCAATAGAGTCTTGCTTCTCTTAGAAACTCATGTCAGATTGAAAAAAATCAAAAAATAAAAGCTCAATTTAAAATAATAAAACTCTTGAAATTTTGGAATTGAAAATATGGTCCCTTTCACCCTTAATCACATTTTATTTATGATTGAGGTATATTTAATTCAGACTCAAGAAAATGTTCTAACAATGTAGGAATGATTTTCCTTTGGAAAATTAGAACATTAAACTTCAGGTTTTGGTGACTGGCTGCAGTAGATGGTGACTTGCAACTAAACAATAGTACCTTCGATGACTTTTGTGCTTATGTATTCAGACCCTGGTCTGAATTACTTGCTGGTTCTAAATATGTTTTTTTGTTTTTTGAATACAGGAAAATAGGAGGTGAGGAGGGGTTTGATCAGTGAAGAAGAATATGTGTGCTCTTAAGCAGGGTCTGAATTCTGTCCCCTATGAACATATGGGGCAAGCTCAAAACAGATTGGAACCCCAGCTCCGGGACATGTGATATTCTCTTCTAATCTCTAGCAATCTGCACACATAGGACATTCACAGAAATGCCTCCAACAGATTGATCAAAGGCAAGTTCTGGGGCTATTTCTTGATTAATGACTGAAGTGGGGTGGCTTAGCCCAGCGTAGGTGGTACCAACCTCAGGCAGGAGGTCCTGGGTTGTACAAGAGAAATGCTTGAACAAATCATGATGAATAAGCCCTGCAATGTTATTTCTCTGGTTCAGTTCCTGCCTTCAGGTCCCTGCCTAGACTCTCCTCCATGCATGACTACAGCTGTAAACTGAAGTAAACTACTTCCTCCCCAAATTGCATTGGCCATGTTCTTTACCACAGCAATACAAACTTCACTACGAGCGAAACTGATACTAGGATCATGGACTATTTTCCTGACAGACATGACCATGGGGTTTTGTTGAGGACTGTGGAAGGACTTTGTGCTAAGAAAGTTCTGTTTGATCAGAGATAAATGGACTATTGCGGGAGTTGGGGAGGAAGGGATGCTGAAATGACTGTGGACAGTGGAGATTTGACTCAGAATCTTAGTATTATTTATAAGTGCTCAGCTGGTAGCTCAGGTTTATTAACTAGCTCTTACATTTAAATTAACTCATGTTCCTTATTTATGCTCTGCCATGTGGCGGTATCTTTTCTCAGTAAGGTACGACCATCGTGCTTTCTCTGTGTCTAGCTGGTTCCCTTCTGACCTCGCCCTTCTTTCTCCCAGAATTCTTTCTGTGTCAGGCTGTTTCGCCCATTCACTTCATGCCCATCTATTGGACACTCAGCTTTTTATTAATAATGAGAGAAATACACACTTACAGTGTGCAAAGATTATTCCCTGGCACTTTGGGACTGCAGAAAACAGCTGGGACCATGCGGCCTGCCTGCTCTCTTCTCTCTCATAATATTGATGATTCTTTTGGTGGTTTTTAGTGTCACTTTGTTAGTCATGCATAGGACAGAGGTGCTCATTCCCAGGAAACCTGTATTTCCTTAAATGTTTTCCCTAAAATTCTTTCAAGTTTCTTGTCTGGGGATGCCAGCTGTCACTCAGACCCTTGGATCTCTTCTGATTTAGTGCTGACAAGATCAAGGCAATAAAAGTTAATGGGCAGTTGAAGAAGTGCAATCTAACTTATGTAGGCAGCTTAACCCTATTTCTGTAAATATGTTATGAATGACATTGATCTTCTTAAAAATGTGTGCCTATGTTAATTACTGTTTAGTTTTGTAAGAGAGGATAGTATGTACCTGGCTCAATATTTGCCCAAGCTAGTAAAATAATGTGTTCTTTTTTGTTTAAAGATGTTTTGATGTTAAAGTTGGGGAAAAACATATTTGGTTTGGCTGGGGGTTAAGGTTGGATGATAGGAAAAACATGTTAGTATGAAAAAGTATGCTTGTTTTTGAAGTATCAACAAGGATGGCTTGATTTATTTTGGGGCCAGTCACTTATATGAAACTTATCTGGTGTTTGGACACTACTTCATTTCCTCCTTCTGACTCCTCTCCCCAGTCTCAGAATTTGAACGCAGGATGCAGCAGGACTTGGCAATAAGACATATTTAAATAACACTTGAAATTTTATATGTATACCCAATGTCTAGTCTATATATCTTCATGCTTAACTGTCACTTGATGTAATCCCTGGATTGCCTTATTTCAGCATTTCTAATTTATTGCTCAGATGGTTCAGAAAAATCCAACTTCAAACCTATTCAGATAACTTTTAAATAACAACTGCATTCATTCAGTTATACATACACTTACATGGGAGGTTACTATAGCATTTTATCACATTTAACTAATCAAGTATCTTACTTTCACCCAGTCCTATTTTTGTTTATATTTTTATTCATTTTACATACCAACCATAGTTCTCTCTCCCTTCTCTTCTCCTGTTCTTATAACTCACCTCCCATTCACTCCTCAATTTCCTTCACTTAAAGCCTTGTTGTTACCCAGTCTTTATTTACCTTGTCATTATTTACATTGCCTACTTTTTAGTATATTATATACTCATTGCTTCTTTCCATGGTACTTTTTCTTGTCATATTTATTCAATTTGGAAACGCATTCAGAGGACCTTGGAAAATTTATGATTTGTCTTTTCCTTCATACAACTGCTCCTTCAGTGAAGGAAGTTTTTAGTTCTTCAGGCCTCTGGTACAGGAAAGGAAAGTAGTAAATGCATATGCAGATGAAAATAGTATGAATTTGGCCTAATTATAATTCATAAAGGCCTATGGTAAGGTAATTCAAAATTTTTCATGTTTCATTGGTTTTATTTCACAGGAAAATATATGTGTATTATTTCACATTTCTATTAATCTTCCTTGATTACTTTTGTCCTTGAAGGCCAACCATTCTGTTTCCAAAATTGGCTACCTTTATAACTTAAATTTCAATCTCTTTCTTTCTCTGTTTTTCTTTGTCTATCTTTGTCTGTGTCTGTCTGTCTCCCTTCCATTTCCGTCTCTCCCCATCTCCCTTTTAATCCTTCCCTTTCTCCCTTCACCATTGTTCCTTATATCAAGGTAATAGTCATCATTTTGCATCATTAAATATCCATAATGATTTTAAGTCATATTTTAAGATAGCCCCAATATAGGAACAAAGAAACTTTTCATCAGTTTCTTCTTACCATGACAGAATAACTGAAATACATCAACAACATCAACTTCAAGCAACAAAACTTTATTAGAGATCATGTTTCAGTAAGTCTCATTAATGATCATTTGGTTCAATCTATTTAGGGCTTGTAGTGAGTTAGAACAGCATGATAGAAACATATAAAGATGCAAGCTACTTCTCTTGCAGTGACTGGCAATCAAAAAGGTATAAGTAACCAGAATCTGATTATCCCTATTATATTATAGTATTGAAATCAGGGTCCTATAATCAAGTTCTTAGTCTCATTAATAAAAACAATTTAGAAATAGACTCACACTCATGTTAATAAACTTTTATTATGGTTTTAAATAAAAGAACAGACAGATAAGTTGTAAATCTCAACAGCTACCTGGAGAAAGAAAACAGAGAAAAAGGAAGGAAAACATCCATGCCCTTTAAATTAAGTAAACATTAATCAGCCACTTGCCAGCAGGAGACACATATTTTGTTGATGCCTGTTTGAATCCTCTATCCTTTTATTGGAAATACATTTTTTCTCACATAATTATATCCTGATAATGGTTTTCCATCCTTTTATTTCTCCTTGTGCCTCATCCTCTCTCCTCCCATCTGGATCCATTTGCTGTCATTAGAAAACAGGTCTCTAAGGGGCAATAGGAAAAGAAGGTTAAAAAAAAAAAAACCAAAAAAAAAAAAAACAAAAAAAAACCTAATACATCTCAGTTGCACAAAACAAACAAACAGAAAGAAAAGAGCTCAAGAGAAGGCAGAAGAAAGAGAAACCCATGTTCACACATGTAGTATCGGTTCCACAGAAGCATGAACTGGAAGCCATAATACCTACACAATGGGCCCAGTGAAGACTCGTGTATGCACTATGCATGTTGCCTCAATCCCTGAGTTCATATGAGCTTGATCTTGTTGATTTAAAGAGTGATGCTTGTTTGGTGTTCTCCATCTCCTCTGGCTCTTAGGCCCTTTTCATCTTCTCTTTCAAGGGTTCTCTTATCCTTGCGGGGAGGGATTTGATGGAGATATCGAATTTAGGATTGAGTGTTCCAATCTCACTTTCTGCATAATGTATGCTGTAGTTCTTCATATTTGCTCCTATCTGCTATGGAAGGAAGCCTTTCTGGTGATGGCTGAGCAAGGCAGTGATGGATGAGTATAGCAGAATGTCATTATAAGTCATTTTATTGTTCTCCTGGTGTTTACATTTCTCCTTTAGTAGCAGGTACAACATCTACTTGTAGCAAAGATGCTAGAATGCAGTATGTAAAGGTTCTATTTAGTGTAGACACACCTCTACTTCTCCATATTCAGTGACTTGTGTAGGTGTTCTCTTCAGTAATATGCATGTATAGTCAGTTTGTAGTGAGCAGCCTCTAGACTTTCCAATAATCTGAGTTGTTTACTGATTGCTATTCGATAATTTTGATCCACAACTCAATTAAATATAATGAAATAATAGTGGCAGGCACTTCATTTGTTGACAAGAGATGGCTGGTTGCATTTGAAAACTTCATTTAGACTTCCTACATATACAGATATATTTTGAGAAGGTTTTGCTGTATTGTTTCCATAGTACCCCTCAAATTACCTTTAGTTTTAGCAGTTCATCTCCACATATTCTCTACCCTCTCTTCCTTTTCCTCCCCAATTTATCTTTCTATTACAGACCCCTGACATCCATCTGTATTCTAATTCCATTTCCTGAGAATATCTATCTGTCTTTTCTAGTCCTTTTCTCAATACCTAAGCTATGCATTTCTATGGATTACAGCTTCTATGGATATAACTGACTTAAGAGCTAATATGCACATATCATCAGATGTATATTTGTCTTTCCGGGCCAGGCATACCTCCTTTAGGAAGATTTTTTTTCTAGTTTCATGATTTCACTTTTTTAAGAGCTGAGTAACTCTATTACATTCATGTACTACACTTTCTTTACAGATCTTTTTGAGGAAAAGATAAATTATTGACATTCGTATTTTGATAAGAGAGAAAGAAAGGGTGTGAATTTGGGTGGGCAGATAAGAGGTGAGGAAAGATGTTGGAGGAGTTGGGGTAGGAGAAAAATAAGAATATACTGTGTGAAAAAAATGCCTGTTTTCAACAAAAAGAAATAAATGAAAGCAAATACGTATCAATCACGGAGTTATCCTACTAGAGCTTTTCATGAAAAAAGAACACTAAATAAATAAAACAAGTTATTTAGTGTACACAATTTTAAAAAATGGTTTTGTATTTTAAAAGTAGAATAATCTTAAATTTGTTTTGCTTATTCATTTATTGCTACAGATTTGTAAATGTCTCCTGAAACATTTCCACTTCATTGAATTTCTCTCATTAAGATAAATGCCCTGACAATTGCCAAATTCAGGGCATGTGTTCAATGCTCATTTTATTTGACTTCCCTGTCCTGTGACACTGTTAATGAGTATGAACTTGATCTTTCCTTCCTCCTCAGAGTACATGTTTTAACTGAACCACATTAGTGTTCAAACATGAGTTGTGTGTGCTTTCCCCTCTAATTTAAACCTTGTTCCCATGATTTCAATTGCCGCCTGATATGCTTGTGTCTAAATTGATAGCACAGCTGGTCATGTATTTATTATGGAGAAGAGAAATAAATGATAGATGCCTCGCTGCTTACTTATCCTACACAGGAATTGGCTCTAATATGTGTAATATGGTCCTGCTTTTCCAGCTGTCCAGTCTCATAAATGGCTACTTCCCTGTCTCTACATTACTGTTCAAACAATGGCAAACTATTCGGGACCTCATAAAGTGCCATACTCCTACATTTTTTGTGACTTTATATAAATCACCTCTTCTATTTACAATATTTTTCCTATTTCTAATGACTACAGGGAAAGAGAGTGTTTATCTTATAGTACATCTAATTTTCTTGTATATAAGAAGACTTCATAACCTTCCTCAGTCAAATTAAGTTTTTTTTTCAATAAACTCACTTTTCTGTGCCTTTCGTCTAATCTTCAGCATAGCAATTGTTGTATAGTATTACTATTGCTTTCATGTTTGCTCTTTATTGCAGACAAATAGCTTTTATCTTACTATATTTAAAACAAACCATAGTGAGCTAAATATCCTAGGTAATCAGTAGGTTTCTAATAACTAAATAAGTACTATTTAATCTGATTATGTTTTCTACATTATATAAACTATAAATGTATATAAGCTACATTTTATTATCTGTACCACTGCATATTAATTTTATCATATACCCACTCTATGGTATTATCTCCAGTTATTTTTCATGATCTAGAAAATAATTTCTTGAAATACATTTTTGTTGTTGTACTGAGACAGGATTTTTCTTTAGCCCATTTCTAACAAGAAGCTTACTAAAGAGCCAACACTGGTCTTGCTCTTAGAGCAATTCTCCTGCCTCAACTTCCCAAGTAATTTACTTACTAGCCTAAGCCACTTTTCCAGGGTTTATCAAAAGATATTTCTGGTAACAGCCAGCCACACTACCCTTTCTCACCAGAGTTCTTCCCTGTGCATTTTTATGGAAGGCATATTTAAAAGTTCACACACGTAGCTTTAAAAGACCTGAATCCAATTTAATCTATGCATACATTAGCAAATAAACATTTTAGAAATTCATAATAGAAATATATTGAATATTACTTCTTAAATCATCTTTATCATTTTTAATTGTCTAAAATGTTTCCCTTTGGAATAGTTTTAATATAATTGATCCCCATAAGCACATAGGGAGTGGCATTATTAGGAGGTGTGGCTTTGTTTGAATGGGTACAGCATTGTTGGAGGAAGAATGTCACCATAGAAGCTTTATTTGAAGTATCATATGATGGGGGAAATCCTTCCATGTATATGTTTCTTTTATTGGCTAATGAATAAAACACTATTGGCCAATAAAGTAGGAAGATAGGTGGGACTAGGAGAAGAGGAGAATTGTGGAAAATGTAAGCAGATGAAGTTGTCACATAGAGCCCAGGAAGAGTGGACCCACCAAGCGTTCTCCAGTAAGACAAGATCACATGTAAATGCATAGATTAATAGAAATGGGTTTATAATTAAGACAGAGCTAGTCAATAAGAAGCCCAAGCTATTGGACAGCAGTTCTATAATTAATATAGTCCCTCAGTGTGTTTACTTGTGGTTGAGGTGGTTGCGGGCCAGGCTGGCAGGACAAGAAGAACCTCAGCAACACTCATATATACTCATGTCATGCCTAGTGTCTCAGATCACTTGCCTGTGGACCAACATGTATTAACTTTCAACTGTGTGCCTACATGACAGCATGTCCCACCTTGGCAATAATGGGCTAAATCTCTGAAGCTCTAAGCTAGACCCAATTAAATATTTTCCTTTATAAAAGTTGCTCTTGTCATGGTGTCTCTTCACAGAAATAGAAACCCTAAGACACCCTTGATTAGGAAGTGTTCAATGTTAGGGAACTTGTCTTTTGTTTATAAGAAGATACAAGTCAATACAAAAGTAATTTCTTCAAAATTTTGGGTTTATATTATCATTTTGAAAATATCCATAGTTTGATCAAATATAGTTTAATAAAGCTAGTGTGTGCTGCTGTAAGTATATAACAACCCAATATGTACTGCAAAGTGAATACTTTTTATATGAGTATGGATGTAGATATATTGGACATGAGAAATTGTAAGAGATGTCCATGTAAAATATCTAAATGTCTTAGTATCTATTTAGCGAGGTTCATTTTGAAATATTTTCTTTTTGAGATTATAATATACTTGCAACATTTCTACCTTCTCTCTCTTCTCCACAACCATCATCATTTCCCTACTTTATCACTTTCTAATGTGTGATCTCTGATCTGTTCTTAATTGATTATATCTTGTGTATATATATATATATATGTGCATAGAAATATGTGTACATGTGTATGTGCGCAATTAGATATAAAATTCTTTATTACATGTGTTTAATAATACTTCAGAAATATTCTTAAATTATATTAATATTTACTCCATGTAGTAAATATACAGATATTATACATGTACATATATATATATATATATATTGTATATATTCGGGGCTGAGCATTTGATATTGGATAAGTATTTTTTTATGATCTCAGCAACATTCCTTAGTTGACTGTATTTTCCCCATTCATTTTGGCAATGTCTATTAGTGTCAGTCTTGTTCAGCTCATGGTAGTTTTTGGGGTTTTTTTTTTTTTTTTTGCTGTGACATCATGATTTCTTTAAAAACTTAATTTATTTTAAAACTTATTCATCTTATTGTATTTCCTAAATTTCTTACCTTTAGTTTTTACTCCTATAATAAATATTGATGTATCTTGTAGAGAGCTGCAAAGTGCCATGCCTTAAAGATGGCGCTGGCTTCTGCCTTCCACCTCCCCGAGGGTGAGCGCTCTCTGGCATAAACAAGCCCTTTTTTGCTTAAGTCTGTTCAGCCTGTCTGCTTCCATGTTAGAGTAGCCTATCTGCAGGGTCCACATAGCTCACTGGGGTTGGTTAGTGCAAGGGGATTTAAGCCTGTGCAGGGGTCCCCTGGGGTCCCGTGAGTCAGAAGAAGCATGTTCAAGGATCCTGATTAAACTACATGAAGAAGATCTCCCCAGAGTCGCTTATTCCTTGCTGGTTGAGGTTGGGCGTACAAATGGTGGCCCGTTCGTGGAATCTTTAGATCAGCACTTCTTGCAGTCAGGGCAGCGCTGGTAAGTTCTCAAGGTAAGTTGGGACCAAGTTAAGGCCCTCGGTAAAGAGGCGATAAGTTCTCTGATAAAGAGCAATAAAGTTCCTGGTTTGGACCAAGGTAAGGCCCTCAATAAAGAGGCAATAAGATCTCCTGTAAGGAGCAATAAAGTCCCAGGTAAGTAGGGACCAAGTTAAAGACTGTGGAAATAAGCAGCAATAAAGTCTCAGGCATTGAGCTAGAGGTTGTAACGAACTGCAAGTAAACTTTTTAAAATGGCCACTTCTCGGTCTCATCCAATTTTTCTGGCTCTTCAGGAGGTACTTTTATCAAAGAAACTTAAAATAAAGAAAAGCACACTAGAAAGATTCCTGAGCGAGTGCAATGCTATTGCTCCTTGGTTCGTAGTTTCGGGGGACCTCACAGTATCGTGCTGGGACAATTTAGGCAGGTATCTTGATTTTGCTTGGGAACAAGGGACTCTAAAGTCCAGAGTCCGACCTGTTTGGAAGTTAGTGCTTAGCTGTATCAAAGACAAGAGGTCCCGGGAGGTGGCCTATTTGATAGAGGCTGCAGGGAGAGATTTTGGCATTACAGCAGCCATAGTTGCAGCTATCTCTTTTGCAGTTGTGGGTTCAGTCATGGCTGTCATGTCTATGAGCACATCTGTGCAAACAGCCTCTAAGCTAAATGAGTTGTCCATGAATGTGGCTACTGCCTTGGATGCTCATTCCACAATTGGTGCTCAACTAAAAGGAGGTTTAATGATTGTAAAGAAAAGAATTGATCTGGTGCAGGAGCAAATAGATACCTTGTGGCTGCTGGCTCAATTGTGATGTGAAATGAATTATCCAGGTTTGTGTGTTACCAGTATTCAGTATGAGAACTTTACACATGCTGCTAATTTGTCACAACAGTTGTCTAGCCATCTTTTTGGAAATTGGTCTGCTGACTTTGATGAATTAATGGTACAGCTTCGAATGGCCATCGCTGCTTTGAATTTGACACGTGTGGATGCAGGATTGGCTGCAGGATTGTAATCGTGGTTCCTGTTGTGATGGATCATCTGAAAGAGGGGGAGGAATGGGAGCCATGGCTGTCCTCTTGTTGCTTATCTCCTTCATGGGCCTGTGGTGCCTTTGCAAGATGAGGTTTGCTCAGAGGCGGCATGCAGCTATGATTGTCCAGGCATTTACCATTGAGGCAGGACAGTCTCCCCAAGCATGGCTTGCAGTCATGAACAAGAATTGATCCTTCATGCTCAGGTTGTATGGCTTAGCACTGCACTCCAGGTTAGCTCTGGACTTGAGCAACTCCGAGAAGGGCAAGTTGTGTTGCATGTGGGTTGGTGTCAGAGGCCCCACCTCCAGGAAAAAGATACCAGACCGGACGGGTGTGGCACTGACTTGGCTGACTACCAGGATTCAGGGTCATTACAATGTCCACTGCTTTACTGGAGACCAGACCACTACCCTTGCCTGTTGCGTTATTAAAACAAAAAGGTGCAACTGTAGAGAGCCGTGTAGTGCCACGCCTTAAAGATGGCACTGGCTTCCACCTTCCACCTCCCCGAGGGTGAGCGCTCTCTGGTGTAACAAGCCCTTATTTGCTTAAGTCTGTTCAGCCTGTTTGCTTCTGCGTTAGAGTAGCCTATCTGCAGGGTCCACATGGCTCACTGGGGTTGGTTAGTGCAAGGGGATTTAAGCCTGTGCAGGGGTCCCCCGGGGTCCCGCGGGTCAGAAGAAGCATGTTCAAGGATCCTGATTAAAACTGCATGAAGAAGATCTTCCCAGAGTCGTGTATTCCTTGCTGGTCGAGGTTGGGCACGTACAATAACTTAAACGTATTTTATGAGTATTGTTAAACACATACAATGTACAAGAATTTATAAGTTTAAAAGTATATAAGACAAAAGAGTAAAGCAAGAGTTCATCAATAAGAACATGACCTTTTTATTGATTATATTTCTAATAATGTGTCACTGGAAATTTTGCAGTGTGGAGTGAAATAAATGACTTTTTCAGAACTGTGAAAGGCTCCCATTATCTAGAAAGAAGTACATGGATGATCAGGGAGGGATGGGTGAACACTTTTCTTTGAAGTGAATTCATCTTATAATTGATAGAAAATTTTCTACATGTAGAAACTAGAGACAGGCAGACAATCCAAATAAATAAACAATACTACACATCATATCTAATAATAAATATAAACATCTTATCTCTTTGGGATAAGGGAGACCTTAAGAACCTGTTGGAGAGGAGTATGCTATTTTGCTTCAATTTGCTAGTGGAATATGCCCTCTCCTCCACTCCTGTTTGCTTCCCTTTTTTACTGCATTGTCAGTAAATGCTATCACTTTTAAAATAAAGATAGTAGGATATATGGTCATTTCTGGTTTGGCTTCTCTAGCCAATGTTAATACTGGAACGACTTTGATTCTTGTTCATAACACACCGTGTATGGAGAACATGTTCCTAAAATTTGAAAGATATTTGATTTGTTCATAATTGAGAAAACCATGAAGAATGCTATAAATCATTATGCACAAGTGCAGTTATCATCAGGATCCTCTCATTAAATCTGAAACTGAATGGCTTCTGTTAACATAGTTCAGAAAAACTTGGAGTAATTAAGCAAAGTGTAAACAAATATCCGTTTGCAAGGTGTTTTCTTCTACCTGGAAGCATCAATCATAGAAATAAATAATTATTACTTTATCTTCTTTACAATTGCCTATGTCAGAATTAAATTGGTGCAGAATTTCTAACAGTCCCTCCAAATCTTACACATGGCCTGAGGTTTCCATTCAACTGCCCAAACCCTTCATAATAGCATTGTCTTTTCCAGCCACAAAGAAAGACTGGTGAAATCTTTGTTCCCTCTTTCTCACTTTTTTCAAATATCTTTAAAGATCAGGTTTTGAAATAGCCATCTTACTTTGCTATTAATCAAATCTGTATTTTTCTTTTATAAACTTTATTTTAATTATGAATATATATGTTTGTCTGCTTGTCCTTATGTGTTCCTTTTAGTGTCTCTAATTTGGTAAAGTATATGGTTTTAAAGAATGTCATTATGATTCTCTGGAATTCCACTGTGTCTCCTTTCATCTCTAATTTTGTGAATTTAGACCTTTTCTCTCTTCCTTTTAACTAATTTTAATAAGGGTTTGTCAGTCTTACAATCTTTTACAAACAACTAACACTTTTTTAATTGATTATTTGTATTATTTTCTGTTTCTATTTTATTAGTTTCACACCTGACATTAATTATTGATTACCATTGACACCTCTTGGTGGCAATTTTTGTTGTTGCTGTAGAACTTTTATGTGTGCTGCTAAGTTGCTAGTATGGGATCTATAAATTTTTCATACAGGCACTAAGTGCTATCTACATAGCTCTTAAAACTGCCTTCATTGTGTTCTGGAAGTTTGGACGTCTTGCATACCTCTAGCTTGTCTCTATGCCTCAGATTCCTCCTTCCATCTCTTGTTGTCTATTGGCTGATCTTATCTCTGAGGTTCTTATTCCACTTGCTATATTTTCATTTCTAAATTTCTCTCAGTTTGGGTGTTCTTTATTGATTCTATTTCCTTTTTCAGGTCATGAAATGTTTTATTCATGTACTTCCACTGTTTGCTTGTGTTTTATAGAACTCTTTATGGGATTTTTCAATTTCCTTTTTAAGGACCACTATCACATCAATAAAGGACATTTTAAGCTCTTCTTGTGTAATGTTGTACTTCTCAGAGCTTGCTGAGGTAGAGTTGTTTGTACTTAATGGAGACATATAGTCTTGGTTAATATTGAAAAAAATTTTTTTCACTTGTATCTAGACGTTTGGATTTAGGACTATTGCAATTCTAGGTGCTGGTATCTGGTGCTATCATTGTTAGGTAGGTGTTTTATTCCTTGATTTCTGATGTGCTCTCTGGTATTTTGGACAGTGTTGTGTGCTACTTTGTAGGGAAATTTTCTGGAATTTTTATAGGTGTGGCTACTGAGGGTTTTAGGGAAAATGTGTTTAGGGTTACTGTGAGCTAACATTTAGGAATGGGGATTAATTAGAATGGTTTGAGGGAGTCCACAGGAGGAAGGAAAGAAGAGTGTTCAACCTGGATCTGCTTGCTGAAAATGAGAAAAGTTCAGAACATGTAGTCTTGTACAGAAACTAAAAAATTGGATATGGGGGAGAGGAGTGTAAGTAAAGCTCTGATACTTGCCTAGCTGCTTAGCTTACCTACTTGCTTCTCTGGGAGATTTGGAAGGCAGGTTCTCAGGAATGTTTGCTAGAGTTTCAGGCTTCAATAACAGGTTATATGGGAAGGACCATTGGAGGAGAAGATATGTGTGATCTACTGGAGACAGAAGAAGAGAGAAGGGTGATACTCCAGCGGGCGGTCTTCTACAAAGCTGGTATTGGAACTAGGAGATTGATTAATAGGAGAGGAGGGATACTGATGACATGTAGTTAGGCAACTTGCTTCCCTACCTGGATTTGCCTATGGGTTTCTAGGAGTGTTTGGCTGGTGTAGGAGAGCTAGGACATATCTTTGATAGTTATGTAGGTAGACCTGAAGGGAAGATCTATATGCTCCACATGAGGTGAGGGAAGTAAGGGAGAGGACACCACAGGTAGTGGTCTGCTATGGAGGTGGAGGCAAAACCCAGGCAATGGACTTGAAAGAGATGTGAAGATTTCCAGTTTCATTACCTGGGTCCCTGGCTATAGGGGCCTATGCATGACCAGGGAATACCTTTTGGAGATTTGGGTGGGGCTAAACTGTTGTGTGGTGATGGAAGTTTTAATAGAAAATTCTTGATGATCAACTGAAGAAGAGGGTAAGGAAGGAGGGAAGGTTGGTTTGCAGCAGGTGGCTTTCTACTGAGCTGGGGTGAGACTGGATGATTAGATTTAGAATGAAGGTACTTACTTAGCCTACATGATCTTCTGGCTGGCATGGCTAGAGAGTTTCCAGCAAATGCTTGCTGATGTTGGAGACAGGGCTAATGGGACAAGCTTGGAGAGGTGTAGAGAGCCGCGAAGTGCCATGCCTTAAAATGGCGCTGGCTACCGCCTTCCACCTCCCCAAGGATGAACGCTCTCTGGCATAAACAAGCCCTTAATTGGTTAAGTCTGTTCTGCCTGTCTGCTTCCGCATTAGAGTAGCCTATCTGCAGGGTCCACGTGGCTCACTGGGGTTGGTTAGCTCAAGGGTATTTAAGCCTATGGAGGGGTCCCCCGGCTCTCTCTCTCTTCCTCTCTCCCTCTCTCCCTCTCTCTCTCTCTCTCCCTGAGGGTTAGAAGCAACACATTTAAAGGATCCTGATTAAAACTGCATGAAGAACATCTACCCGGAGTTGCGTCTTCCTTGCTGGCGAGGGCAGGCGCGTACAGAGAGGAAACATTGGAAGAGTTCTCTCTAAAAATTTGGGGATGGGGACAAAGAGGAAAGGAAGCCACAACAGATTGTCTGCTAGAGAGCGGGGATTAGACAGGGTATTGGATTTGGAGAATAGAGATTTTCTGTGAGTCTAGCAAAGATTGCTTGCTGGATTTGGGGGCTGGCATAAAGTGATTATTTGTGGGTATGTGTGTGTGGAATATTTCAGGACAAGAGTTATGTCATGGAAAAAATGCATTTAGATCAGCTCCAGAGAATGATATACTCTTTAGCATTTTCAATTTTGTTTGAAAGTCTAAAGTAATTTCTTGGATTCAAGGCAATGTCTTTGTTGTAATCTTATATTCAATCTGTTAAATCACAAAAGCAAATCATTTATTTCCAAAATACATAGGCAAATGATATACATTACAATGGCAGAGGGAATTTCTGGGGCATAGTTAAGAAATATTGCACTCAGCAAAACCGAAACTAGGCAGTCTCAACATCAAATCCTGTAGTTCAATATCTGATTTCAAAGGGTTTAGATGGTCCATGCCCCCAGCACTGCTGCCTGAAACTATATAACTCACTGAGACTGATTCTCCCTCCTTGTATCCAACTCATCTTGAAGATATCGCACATCTCTGGCACCTCCAGTGTCTTGTGTCTCCAATGGCACTCAGGCTTCACCTGCACAGCTTTACATAACGTCTTTTCACAGCCTCTTGCTCTGCCTGTGCTTTCACACAGGGACTCTGGGCATGCACCACCTGGGCACACCAATACTCCAGAATAGTTTGGAAGAGTTCATGACCCTTCATTTCTCCATCCTTCATGCTTTTAATGCAGCAGCATGTTGACAACACTGTCACTTTAGAGTGTCAGCTTGGAATGGGCCTTGAACCCTTGAAACACATTACTACAAGCAATTTAATTCAGTTACTTTCTAGAATCAGGAAAGGCCTTAGGCTTTCTTTGACAAGTTGAAGGCTTAGCTAGATGGGACCTTGCCCTGAAGTTACCAGTGCTTTTTGCCCAGTTTAGTCCAACATTCTTCTTAATTGCACTAATCTTCTTAGCCAGTCCATACTCTCTTTCCGAACATATCTTGGCTGTAACATTAAGCTTCTTATGCTTTTTCTCACTAAACTTTCTAGTCTGCATTTCTTTTATTCCCACTCTTTCCTCTTCATTATCAATTTGCATAAATATTATCAATTATAAGCATGCTGCATAAGCAACCATATGCAGTCTTCTAATTTGCTCCACCAAAAAATAAAATAAAATAAAAAGTCGTATCATTGCTTTTAAATTTAACCTCAGACAAGTTCTCACAACAGGGACAGAAGACAACCAAATTTTTTGCCAAAATATCATGTGTGCCCTCTAAGCCCAATTTCTAATGTTATTCTGCTCTGGATCCTCTTGAGCTGGCCCTTCTCAGTTCATATTACTTTCAGCATTCCCCTCTTCCAGGGTCCTACTTGAATGGCCTTCAAATCTGCTTGAAGTTTTCAACTACTTTTCTAGTGCAAAGTTTCAAAGTCTTACACATTCCCCCCGAGAGGGGGAAAAACTGTAAGGTTTTCCATAGAAAGTATGCTCTCTGGTACTAACTTTGTATTAGTGACTTTTCTGCTTTAAAACATCATGGTAAAGTGTAACTAAAGAGAGGGAAAGAGAGAAAGCTGATTATGGATTATACTCCCAGAGGATTTAGAGTCCATCATGGCAGAATAGAGACATGCTACCAAATATTAGTCATGTTTTCATGATCAAGAAGCATAAAATTTACATTTTCAAGAGAAAGCATGAAGCAGGGATCTAACTAGAATTAAAGCCAGGCATTGAGTGCTCCACATGTGACTCCACTGTCTTACTTTCTTCAGCATGTCTAAACCTCTTAAACACTCCCAAACAGTGGCACCAACTGGGAACAGGTATTCAAATACCTGAGCTTATGGGAACATTTCTCATTAATATATATATATATATATATATATGTATGTATATATATATATGTATATATATGCATGTGTGAGTATTTGTACATTGAATATATATGTGCATATTCATATGTGATATGTATCTTACATATCTGTTTATACATATTTATTATATGGATGTTGTCCTGTTATATAAGTGGCTTTTCAAATTAGAAGTTAACATATGCCTATCAATGGGCAGAGTGGGAGCGGAATTAAGACAAATAGGGCATGAACATTATGATTCTAGCTCTGCATCTCTGTAACAAGCTTGAAAACACTTGAGTAACAGTTTAGCAAGTTTTTTTCTAATGACACAAGGCCAGAAGTGCCCACTTGGGGCAATGCTTTTCATCTGCCTGACTCCAGCAGGAATGAACCTAAATAATTTCAAACAGATAGCTATTTCCTCTCCTAAACATACCCAGGAAATGAGAATCAACCCTTTGCTAACTAGCTGCATTCTTGTGCAGTCATTATGCCAATATGTACTATAAAGAGGCCTAAATGCATGCATTACTGATACAATGAGCTATAATTGCTCTTTTGAAACTGCTGCACAATATCCAATCTATGATTATTTAGGGAGTTTACATTCACCCATTATTGATGCAACGGCTCTTAATAGCACCTTTGTTGTGAGAGGGAATTGTATTGTTTAATATCTTCTGTTCTCTCTGAAACAAGCTGTCAGAGAATCACAAACAGTGATAGTATTTCATATATGTATGAGTAAGTATCCTAGGTGACTCTTTCTATTGAATTAATTTCTCATGTAACTGAATACCAATTTTTGTCTTTTTTTAATACTTTCAGCAGAAAGTTTTAATTAACAAGGGGTATGATATAAACAAGTATCAGTGTCACAACTTGAAGAACAGTGTTCATAATGTTTTCAACATAATGTATCAACATATGAGAAACTGTAAAACAAAGTAAACCTTATTTAATTTCACATTGCTCTTTCCTTCTTTGTGTATAACACTCAAATATAGGAAGCATAACACAGCATTCACGTTACTTCATCAAGACTGAAATAGGCACCTGTGAAAATATTGCTACTATACACTATATACTATATATTATATAAACATCACATATAGGAAGGACAGGATTTTTCAGCAAAGGAAACCCATGCAGATATTTCAAACATTCTCTCTTAATAACAATATAAAGTCTTATCATATTTATTTCATAGATATTTTAAGTACAAATTTCTCTCGTGAAAATGTTTTATGTACAATGAAAAGTGATCACCAATACTCTTGGCATGACATCCAAGTATGAAGATACACATGTGTAATGATAAATGATTTGTGGTTAGGTTAGAAGGAGCAAGACAGGAAGGCAAGACAAAGGAAAGAATGGACAAATAGACTATGAGAGTAAGAAAAATATAACAATTAGAATACAAGGAAGAAAGGGAAAAAGAAAACTTGAGAAAGGCAGAGGGATAGAAGTTTGGAAGGATGAAGAAAGATATACAATAATTTAACTTGGCAATTTGGCAATGATATTTTAAATTATTCCTAAATTTAAATTCTAATTGCTTCAATTTGTGGGAATCAATACTTACTGCCAACAAATTCAACTACATTTTATTCTGAGTAAATCACAGCAGCCTATCTAAACCATGTGCCTATGTATGTTTGGGTATATGTATATGCATCTATATCATATATGTTTATATAATCTACATCTATATCTATCTACCAGTCTATATTACATATATACATATACCATACATATTTTTCTCAGAAGCTTTCTTAAAGCTCAGGGATTGTTTTCCTTTTAAACTTATAGCAATAATTTGTTTCTCTTTATTTTTTCTGGACAAGTTTAGTGAATTTGTTTTCATTTTTCTTTCTAATCTCTTCACAATTAAGAGTCATGGAAAACCACAAAGCAAGATAATAAGTAATAAGAGCAATATACTGAAAATATTTTAATTTATATTTCTCCACATTTCTTACTGGGGAATGAAGTATTCAAGTTCAGAAGTTGAAATGTTTCAGTTCTCATTATTCTGAACTTAAGGAACTCAAAATTTTCATAAAATTTGAACTTTTGCAATTTAGTTAAGGGGAAAAAAACAGGAAAAAAAAGAATTACATTTAGAAAGTACTTTTGAAAGTTATTTTTGCTTCTCCACTTCAGAATACAGAGTAGACATGAACTGATATTTCCAGAAAATTCATTCTACCTGATGGCACTGGGACTGTGCATGATAGCAACACAGGATTCTGTTTGTGTGGAGAGGTCCTGAAATCACCTAGGAGCACAGAGATCCAAGAAACTTAGTGATACGAAGCTTCTTATATTATCTCTTAGCCTCACATTTTCTAGCTTTAGAGGTCAGCTAGACTTCTAGAGAAATCCTGAAAGTGAAAAACAAACAAATAGTGGAGCTGTTATCTATAGCCCATGCACTAGAAAGAAGAGATTTTAAACATAAAATAATTTTAGATAATAGATTTTCTATTCCACCTAATCTTTATAGGTTACAAACTCTGCTATCTCAACTAACCATGCCCAAAAGGCCTGCTAAAAATGCATAGATTTCCACCATTAGCAGTCTGAAGAAAGGTTCATTAACTACCCTGCTGAATTTATATCAGGGAAGATACAGAAGTAGAACATTTATTCACTTCAAAGAAATGTGTCTTTTTTTTTCATTTTTCTATGATAATAGCCAATGGAGACTATTTTGGGAGTTAGCCATTCCATCTTCACTTGGAAGTGATAAGCTTTCACGATCATCGCTATAGCTAGACATGTCATAGAAGATGCTAAATCTTTAACACCAGCTTTTGGTAAACTCACATAGTGTCTGTGTGGATCATCTGGCAGTAGTAAGGGGACACCACTATATCTCACTGACAATCAGAGAAGTATTAATTGATGTCTGATGAGAAGTTTCTCACATGAGTGAGCAGTAAACCCTGTACCTTGGTCATCAGGAAGGGTAGTGGAATGTCTGGACATCTATATAGGATGGCCGTAAAAATATAGCATCCCTTTACCTTCTTTTGCTTCAGAGCCATTACAAGAAGCAACTTGAAAAGTAAAGCTTAAATAAGAACTTATATGATCAATTGCAGAAATACATTGAGAACAAAAGCATTAAGTCTTACAAAGAAATTAACTCTGAGCAAAGAAATGTGAATAAGATCTGAATGGATATTTTAGGGTATGACTTAAATAAAACTCAAATAGGAACACAATACTGTAATGGGAGTGAGGAATAAATACTTCCTCTGAAATGGCATACTACACATTTAAATTTCAACTAAAAAATTCATTGAATAGAAACAAATATGATTACCCATTGTTGTTGCTAGAGAGTTTTCCAATAGACAAAACATAAATATCTACGTATCCAAGAAAGACAACTGAGGGAATACAGAACAGGGTAGTAATTTTACCAGGCCCAACTTGGCAAAACAATGAGATTTTTGAAGAGTTTTTTGAACAGGACTATGAGTAAAGGTATATTTACTGGTACAAAATCAACTTAAGACAGGTGCATTGCCACAAATCCCAGTCCAATTTATCTGATGAGTCAGGGAAGTTGGGGGAAGAGGATTCTCTGCATAAATTGTAGTTGGGTTGACATGTTGAAGCCTCTTGCTTCTTCAGTTCTTAATGCTTCTACATCCTCAAAAAGAAGTGTGTCAACCCTAGAATTTTCTGCTTTCCTAGACATATGACTTCTGAGAAACCTCTTCCTAGGGTGAATGTTTTAACTTAAGGTAAAGCATTACATGTTATAGAAATGAATACTTTTCTTGGTATGTATGTTGATTTATTGATACAAATTTAAGATCAATTTTGTTATATGTATATTTCTACTCTTGTTTATGTGTTGTGTTCTTGCTTGATAGCTGTTTTGTTATATATATAATTTTACTATGTTAACGTTAAAACCTTTCTTTTTATTTAGACAGGAAAGAGGAGATGTTTGGGATCTCCTTCTGTATATATTTTTCTTTTTTTGGTTGATGAATAAAACACTGACTGACCAGTAGCCATATGGAAGGTATAGGCAGGGCTACCAGACTAGGAGAATTTCAGGGAGAGGTCACAAAGGGACAATCCATATAGCTACTGGGAAAATAGGACAACAACATTCTCTGGTAAGATAACACCATGAAAAAATTCATAGATTAATAGTTGTGAGTTAACAATTAAGAGATAGCTAGTCAATAAGAAGCTGGATTCATTGGCCAAACAGTTTACAATTAACATAAATCTTTTTTGTGTTTATTTGATACTGAAGGGTAGCGAGACCAAACAGAGTAGAAACTTCTACCTACAATGTAACCATTGGAGAGAAGCTGAAGATCTAATAAATCATCATTCATACCATCAGAGTTTAGTAAGACGTGGAGATTGAAAAGAAAAATGTATACAAAGAATAATAGTGGAAAATACTGAGATTGTCTAGCAGTACGAACCTATATTATCAAAACCTAGCCTAAATTCTAAACTTTCCCAAAGATAAC
Source organism: Cricetiscus sungorus (assembly GCA_030556225.1). Lineage (NCBI taxonomy): Eukaryota > Metazoa > Chordata > Mammalia > Rodentia > Cricetidae > Cricetiscus > Cricetiscus sungorus. Next base: position 29,489,660 of record JANBXA010000741.1, on the reverse strand, counting down.
AATATCAAGGTATAACACAGTGAAACTACTAAAAACTAAAACAAACATAACAAACAAAATACTTAAATAGTGAGAAGATAATGATACCGAGTGCATAAAGAAAAGTAAAAGTAATACCAATAACAGTAGCCTTCTTATCAGGAGCAGAGTCAGAGTGAAGACAGAACGATTTTTAAGGTTTCCAGGTGAAAGGACTCTAGCCCAAAGTCCTAGATCCTGTGAAAATACTCCATGAAGAAGAATGTACAGCATTCTCAGATATTGTGTAGCATGATAAATGCAAGACAGAGACAGATATTGAGATTCAAGCTGAAGATTCAAGAGAAGCAAAGAAGCCAAGTCAGTGGATGTTATTTCTACCTAGCAGAAATAGTAATCCTGTCCCCTGAATCCTCAGAGGAAAAAGGATCTGAATCCCTGTCTCCTCCTTCTTAAATTCCTTTCTCAGTCCAGCCATATCCTCCTGTCTCCATCTCCCTAGTGCTGCAGTTAAAGGCCTATGGTCCCAAGTGCTGAGATCATCTTTGTGTAAGCTGTTTCTTTTAGGACTGGATCAATATCATCATCTAGTCATTGTGGCCATGAACTAACCAGGCTCTGTCTGCCTCTTAATCCTGGTTTAAATTTTCAAAAGCCATTTGGAAAACACACTATTAAGAAGTTAATTTCTTCATAGATTTTCTTACTATATTTCTCTTCTGTTGTTTCTTATATTATATTCTTTCTATTGGTAGCAAAACCTGAATCAAAGATGGTTTTAGATAATTAGAGAAGGGAAATTTTAAAGAAATTAAATATAGGCAAGTGAAAGGACATATAAAGTAATGATTTTGTAGCTTATATGGGCTGCTAAAGTAATAATTCCATTCCAGGTACTTTAGTCCATTCTATTGTAACTGAAGAAAACAGGCATAGTTTATTCCTTTGAAATTGCTTTAAGAGTCCCATAAAAAACTTGGTGAGGACATCAAGTAAGTGTACTACTCAAAAGGATACCTGATAAAAGTTACATGCCATTTTAGGTAAGGCAGATAAGTTTCCTGAAGAATTAGGGTAGTGCCTCCTTTCCTGTCTTAAACCGATAGAGGCAAGAGTTCCATCTAAAGATCAAATATTCTGAGATTTTTATGCCAATATTCATTAATGGATGTCTTAGATATGCAACTTCTTTATGATAGATTGTGTAAAGTGTATCTGTGTCTGTAATTGTGTTAATCAATTTCTTGCTGGCCACAAACAGATGCCAATCATAAATGACGGCCAAACAGCATTAAATATAGTTCCAAGCTACTTTGATTTTTTTTTGTCAATAATATTCCATCCATTTTCAAGATCGTGGTGCTCCAATTAAAAAAGGCAAATGATATAGAAATTCTAAAATAAAAACATAGTTTCTTTTGAGAACTTCTTTAATCCAAAATCACCAGTTTATCAGAGTGTTTTATTCTGGAGTTAAATGTCTGAATTTAGCCATGCTTAGGAGATTTACAGATGGTATTATTTTTTTTTCATACACCATAAGGTCTCTAATAAAAGCTAATGAACATACAAAAATTCATCAAGAACATAGAAAAGTCAATGTAATCATTTAGACACAGGGTCTAATTGATATTTATAGTGTATTTCACCTAAAAAGAACAAATAATATATTCTTCCTAAGTAGTCAAAAAGGAGGTGGGCTATATTCTTATTCTAGGTATAAGCCAAATGCTAGCAGATTTTAATTTTATTTGTGTTCTTGACTTATAAAAGGATATCTAGGTACTCTTTTTCCTGTATATATTATGGTATAACCAGCTGAATAAGGACATTGAAATAAAACAACACTCCTTCTTCAATAATTTGAATGTAACTGAATTTACTAGATTTTTCAGAAAAAATTAGAAGGTCAAACTTGTTCTTTAATCTTTTTCAATAATTTTACTATTTTTAATTATTTTACTTTACAGTTTCATTTAAAGATACCTAACCTTATATGAATTTCAAGAAAGAAAGGAAGTATTGGTAATTCTCTTCATAAAATAGACATGAACACAGAACTATGTTGCAGATTAACAGATATGAATGCAGTCGTTTACAGCTACAGTCCTCAACTTTTACTCAGAATTTTGACCTAAGACATAACTTTCAAGTTTAAATGTTCTTATATGTGAGCCTCTATCACCTTATGGTATCAGATATTGGTATCCTTGATTCTTTGAACTTTAAAGTAATACTGGCAGATACATTATTTTCTTCTCACACTAGTCAGGGAAGCAGAGATGACTAGCTATAGACTTTTGCCTTCTTTTCTCTTCCCACCAAAACCAAAGTTGCACCCACCTCCAGCCACACCCCTGATTCTGTAGCACTAAACTTTCTGCAATCTCTCCCTCTTCTTTGCACACATCTCCACCGGATCAGATAGTTATTCACTTTCAAAATACCTCTCTGCTCATTCTGTTATCCCAATCCACAACTCCAGCAGACTTTCTCAGGAAACTTGCCAGCCAAACTTGACAGAGAAGCAACTAGGCCAGCAAAGAAAATTGGTGAATTACATATCTCCACTCTACCTCCTCTTTTTTATATCCAATCCCATCCCCAGCTCTGTAGCAGACTACCTGTAGTGGCCTCTCCTCACTCTCTGACCCCATTTCTTTCTTTCTTTTTTGTTTTTCTTTAGAATTAAGTTTTTTTTATTAATAATACAATTTAAAAATTTTACATGTGGATCCCAGTTTTCTCTTCCTTCCTCCCTCTAACCCTCCCTCCCTCTTTCTTACCCTCTTTCCCCTCTGACATGCACCCTGGCCACCTTCCCCTCTCATTCCCCCACCCCCAATCACTTGTAGGATTATGGTATTTTACCCCATTTCTATGGGACTAACAGATTATGGCAGGAGATCCTGCTTTTCTACCTACTGTGGACCTGTCAGCTCCACTCTATTAGCAAATCCCCATTCAAAATTGTCAGCTCCCTATATTTGAGACAACATTTGACCCAGAGTTTATCAGTGGCCATACCCATCATGATATCAGAAAATTGTCCTGCACACAACCAACATACACTCCTAAAACCCCAAAAGAGCAAAAGAAACCAAAGAAAAAACATCCATCCCAAAAAATAAAACATCAGCACCTAAAATTACAGTTTTCATGGACACCAACAGTATAACAAAAATAATAACAGCAAGGACAATATACTTCTACCAGAACCCAGCAACTTTACTGCCTTAGGCCCCGATACTAGGATCATAGATAAAACACAAGAAAAAGACCTCAACGTATTCTTTAAGAATGTGATAGAGGTCCTTAAAGAAATAAATACATCTCATAAGGAAATCTATGACAACACAAATAATCAGGGAAGGGAATAAATAAAATATTTAAAGAGTGTCAATAATGTTAAAAGGAAATAGAATCAATAAAGAAAACCTATAAAAAGGGAACTCTGGAAGTGAGAAATAGAGGAATTGGAACAGGAATTTAGAAGCTTGACTCAGCAGCAGAATACCAGAGATGAATGAAAAAAATATGAGGCATTCAGGACAGAAGAAATTGACACATTGTTGAATATATATATTCACCCTCAAAGAAATCTTGCCACAAAATAATCCAGGATATCTGGGGCAATGCAAGATGACTAAATCTAAGAATAATTGTAATAGATGGAGAAAAGATCCAGATCAATAGTTCTGAAAATAATTTCAACAAAACCATAGAAGAGAGTTTCTGTAACCTAAAGAAGGAGATGCCCATCAAGGTGGAAGAGGTGTACAAACACCAAGTGGACTGAACCAGAAAACAAAGTCTTCTAGGTGCATAATGATCAAAACACTAAATATACACAACAAAGAAGGAATATTAAAAACTGAAAGATCAAGTAACAAATAGAGGCAGTCCTATTCAAATAACACATAGATTATCTTGGAAGACTCTTAAATCCACAAGGGACTATTCAGATGTTCTACAGTCTAAAAAACTATGGATGCCACCTAAGAATAATATATATCAAAATTTTCAATAGATGAAGAAAGAACAAATTCCAGAATACCAAGTTTAATCAATATCTGTATACAAATCCACCTCCTATATAAAGCACTATAAGGAAAACTCAAACCTATAGAAGTTAACAACAATAAAACCAAAAACAAGAAATAAATCCAAGGCAAGCTAATCAAAATAAGGGAATCACAGAACACCACCACCATCACCATCTCTAACACTACCAACATGACAATAATTAACAAAGCTGCTTATTCTCCCAACAAAAGGACATTGACTAGAAGAATGTATCTAAAATCAGGCTTCATCCTTTTGATGCATCTAAGAAACACACATCATCAAGGAGAGGTAACAATTCGGGATAAAAGGTTGAAAAATACATTCCAAGCAAATAGACATAAGAAGCAAGCTGCTGTGGCCTTTTTAATACCTGATAAAATGAACTTCAAATAAAGATTACCAGAATAGATAAGAATGCACACTACATACTCATCAAAAGAAAATTTCACTAAGAACATATTGAAATTCTTAACATTTGTTCTTCAAAAAAAAAGGGGGGGGAACCCACACACCACACACATAAAAGAAACACTATAGCATCTGAAGTCACATATTGCTCCTCACATACTGATATGAGAATTCAATACCACACTCCTACTCTAGACAGATTGCCCATGAAAAAACTAAATAGAAAAATGATAGAACTAACTAATGTTATACACCACATGAACCTAACAGCTGTTTATGGAATATTTCAATCAAACACAATTAAGGACACACTCAAACACAAAGCAAGTCTCATGAGATATAAGGAAATGATATACCAATCTGCATCCATCTGACCACCACAAATTAAAACTGGAAATCAACAACAACAGAAGTACCATAAATGTTACAAAGTCATAGAAATTGAACAACTCATTACTGAAAGAAATTTGTCTAGTCGGAAAAAAAGAACAGAATTAGACTTTCTTGAATTGAATGAAAATGAGTGCCCAACATACCCAAATTGATGTGACCCAATTAAGGTAGTTCTAAGAGGCAAGTTCACAGCACAAAATTCTACAATAAAGTTTGAAGATATCTCATATTAGCAAGTTAACAGCACACCTACATCTCTACAACAGCAATAAAGAAATTACATTCAAAAAACATAGATGGCAAGCAATAATCAAATCCAGGACTGAAATAAAATAAAACAGAATTAAAAACTGAGAAATACGAAGAATCAAAAATACAAAGAGGTGGTTCTTTGAGGAAGACCACTGGGCTCACAAATGCTTATGCAAAGTAACTAAAAGGCAGAGAGAGGATGTCTTAATTAACACACCACTAAATGAAAGTGCCATATTTTATAATCCTAATCTACACCAAATTGGAAAATCTAACTCCTAATGAAATACAGGCAATGATTCAAAGTCTCCCATGCCAAAAAAAAAAAAAAGAACAGGTGGGGAAGGGGGAAAGCAAGAATGATGGTTTTAGCACAGAATTCTAACAGACTTTCCAAGAAGAGTTATTGTCAATTCTTGTAAAATAATTAGCTAAAATATAAACATAAGCAATAATGCCCAATTGATTTTCCAAAGCCACAGTTACCTTGATATACAAACAACATGAAGACACAACAATAATGAGAATTACAGATCAATTTCCCTTATGAATATAAATGTAAAAATACTCAGTAAAATATCTAAAACCCAAGAACACATCTAAAAAGATGATCAAGTAGGTTCCATTCCAGAGGTTTAGGGAAGGTTCAACATATGAAAAGCTCTCAGTGTAACACACCATGTAAACAAACAGAATGACAAAAAACTATCTTATTATATAGAGAAAAATACTTTTAAAAAATCTGACACCCCTTCATGCTAAAAGTTCTGGAGAGATTGGGGCCACATTGGACATGTCTCAACATAATAAAGGTAAGTTGCAGCAAGTCTATAGCCAACATCAACTTAAATGGAGAGAAACTTAAGAGAATTACACTAAAATCAGGAACGAGGAACAGTTATCCACTCAATCCATATTACCCAATAAAATACTTACAGTCTTGACTCTGGCTATGAGACAGTTGAAGAAAATCAAAGGGCTACAGATTGTAATGGAAAAAGTCAAAGAACATTTATTTGCAGATAATATGACAGTATATATAAGTGATCCTAAACATTCCAACAGAAGATTCTACAGATGATATATACTTTCACTAACAAAGCTGGATACAAAATTAACTCAGAGAAAATAGGTGGCCTTCTATATACAAATGGCAAATAGCTAGAGAATGCAATAAGAAAAAGGTCAGAAACTTAGTAGCACACCTGAAAGCTCTACAACAAAAACAACAAAAGAAATCACATCCAAAAGAAGTAGGTGGCAAGAAATAATTAAACTCAGGGCTGAAATCAATAAAATGGAAATAAAAAACATTTTACAATAGACTTGAATAACATAAAACATCCAGGTATAATTATAACCAAGCAAGTGCAACACTTACAAGTTTTAATACATTGTAGAAGGAAAGTGAAGAAGATATCAGAAGATAGGAACTTTCCAATTCTTATAAATTGGTAGGAGTAATATAAAAATAAAAACAGGAGTCAAATATCAGGGTAAGAATCTGAATGATCATAGAGTGCAAAAGCCATCAATCGCCCCCTTTCTCTTCTGTTTCTTAATCCAAAAGGGCCTAGATCCTTTCTAAGCCCCACCTTACTACTTCCTTCCTCATCCCAAATCTCTAACTGCAAATTGTGAACATCTAGTTCCTCCCTCTGAGTCAAAACAAACTTTATCCCCAGAATCCAATCAAAATATCACACAGCAACATACCAAAAGCAATCTGCAGTTTCAATACTGTCAAAATTACAACACATGTTTTCACTTCTTAAAACAACAATTCTTCAGCTTCCTTTAAGCACACACAAACACACACACACACACACACACACACACACACACACACACACACACACACCGATAGCTAAAAACAATTCTGATTGATAAAGAACTTCAGGAGCTATTACCATCCCCTACACTAAATTGAACAACAAAACTATTGTAACAAAAACAACCTAATATTTGCAAAAAAGCAAACACATTGATCAAAGGAATTGATTTGATGACCCAGACATAAATCTACTCACACATCTATCACACCTGATTTTTTGATAAAGGAGACAGAAATAGATTTTGGAAAAAATACAGCATCTAAAACAAATGGTGCCAGTCAAATTCCATTGCTCCATGCTGAATATTCCAAACGGATTTATGCTTGTCACCTTGCACAATACTCAACTCAAAATGGAGCCAAGACCTCAATATGAAACCTGATATGGTGAACCACTTAAAACAGTAGATGGGGAATAGATGTGAACTCATTGACACAAAGGAAACATTTCTGAACAAAATGACCTTAGCACAGGCACTATGATCAAAAATTAATAAATGGAACCTAAGAAAACTGAAAATCTCCTATAAGGCAAAATACATCATTTTGAGGAGGGAGTATCCTACAGAATGGGAACATTTTTAGGCGCTCCACTTCTGATAGAGAGTTAATATCCAAAACACATAAAGAACTCACAAAACTAAAAATCAAGTAATCAAATAACTCAATTTAAAATGCTGTAATATCTAACGAGAGTTCTCAAAAGAAACTCAAATACTTGATAAACAGTGAAAGAAATCCCAAGAGTCTTTGTCATCAGAGAAATGCAAATCAAAACTAATTTGAGGTTTCATCTTACACCCATCAAAATGGCTAAGATTAAAAACAAAAGAAAACAAAAATCGGTGATAGCTCATGCCGATAAAGCAGTGGATTTGGGGGTGAGGGGTTGGAGGTAAGGGGAGCACTCATCTATTGCTGTTGGTAGTAAAAAGTAGAGCAGCTTTGATAGAAATCAGTGTGGCAATTTCTCGGGAAGATAGAACTTGATTTCTCACAAGATCCAGCTTTAGCTTTGTCCTTCCACTGGGACTGTAGACCTTTGTCGACTTATGCAGCTCTGGGTCTGTGGGTCATGCGATCTGAGGACTGGAAAGAATGAAGTGGACTACAGTCTAAAGATGTAGAAAACAGTACTTCAATTCCAGTGTATTTTCACATGTGAATGTAACCAATAAACCAGTTATCAAAGGAAGTTTGTTTGAGTTCAGAGGAACAGAACCAGAAAAGCATGGAAATAAATGTCAGTAAGCACATATTAAGCACAAGATTTCCCAGAACCATCTCTAGACAAACCAATTTTACCACAATCACTTAGCATGTACTGCAGATTATATCTGGGAAAGCATGAAAGCAATGTAGAAGGGCATATCCAGATGTAGGGTACACTGACCAGATTGCTTTTTACAGATATGTTCTGACATCCAATAATAATAAACATGTCTTATAAATTTAATGTAAATATTTAACACAGGAGGCATGACATTCTGTCCAAGAACAATGCAGGGAACAAAATGTGCCTGAGGTAAAAAGACCCTCTCACTTTAATCTGAATCCCCTTTCTTAGTTCCCCAAGGCATTGATTATCAAGTGCCATTCCTTTGACTGTAAGGGACATTTGATCAACCATTTTCATTGCTGCTGTATTCATAATAGCCATAAATTGGAAGCAACCTAGATGCCCCTCAATAGAAGAATGTATAAAGAAAACATGAATTGTTTACACAATTAAGTATTATTCATCTCTTAAAAGATGAAATCATGAAAATCACAACTAAATGGATGAAATAAGAAAAAGTTATTCTGAAGGAAGCAACCCAGAAACAGAAAAATAAAATGTTATATACTAGGTTATATATTGATATTAGCTTTGAAGTCTTTGATAACTGAACCACAGGTTATATGCAGATTTTTGTTGTTGTTTTGTTTGTTTATTTTAATTAATATTTTCATTTTTAATTTATTTTATTTTTTAATTTTCACTTGGAGGATGCTATAAGAATGAAGGGCAGATGTGGAGGGATTGGGAAATGAGTGGGACTAGGGTGCATGATATGAAATTCTCAAAGAATCAATAAAAAATTATTTTCAAAAAAGGAAAGGAAGGAAGGAAGAAAAAAGAGACACTAGGAGAGACAAATAGACTCCCTAGGAAAGTGAAATAGAATAGATAGCTTTGGATGGATAGGGTGTGGCTGAAACTTGATGGTCAGATAGAAAGGGTTAGGGATTGGGGAACAAGAGTAGAAATATGAGGAAAGAGAGATAAAATAAATGTCATTTGAGGGATATAAAGCTAATATGTATACCATTAACAGTAAATGAGGTTGTGTATATGAGCATATATTTAGTAACAATAGTAATGATAAAAGAAGAGGTCATGGACTTAAGAAGTTGGAAGCATGGAAGGAATTGGAGGATAGACATATATATATATATATATATAGAGAGAGAGAGAGAGAGAGAGAATCATTTTAACATCTATATGAAAATGCTAGAAAGGGAGCTATTTAATTTCTTAAAATAAAGAATAAGAAGAAAATTCAGCTTACAGAATTATTATATACCTACTGTGAACCAGGCCATGCGGTACTGTTTGATGAATATATAGATAGCTGGAACAAATACTGAACCCACAGATTCCCAGAATGTCCACAAGAGTCTTGACTAAAGTTTCAAGACAATTTAATTAATTTGGTCTTTTCAAGAAAGAATGTTGAAGCTATCTATGGGCAAAATTAATGAATATTGTTTCACATTTTATTCAGAAAAAGTTATTCCATTCTCATCATAGATTTAAATTCAATGAATAAAACTGTAAGAACCATTAGAATAAATGGAGACGCAACATCACTCCACATATTACACCATGGACATTTCTTATATTCTCTGACCAGACTATGATTGTGCACAACAGGAAAGATATTTCTTTACCGGCAGAAGACACTCTGGAACAAAAATGAAAAATGAAGCAAAATGCTCTGAACATGACACAAGTGCTGTATCTTCAGGAAGACAAGAATTTGTGTGACATATTAACAATTTCTAGAAAATAACCACAGTAATATCACCTGTTAACCTGATCTTGTCTGATTCTGCATGTTCCACTTCCCTCTTAGCTATAAATTGCTTTGGGATATCCTGAGCTTTTGTTCAGAACACAGGCTTGGACGATACTAAGTGTGTCTCTGGCACCTTAAGCTTCACAACAAATAGAAACTGGTATCAGGTTACCTCTTTCTATCACGGTCCATTATTTTACCTTCAACTATTTTTGAAACAATGAATTTATTTATGTGCTGCAGATGGCATGACCCCATTTTAAAACTACATCAAATCTCCTCCTACTTCTCTTTTTCTTCCTCCTCCCTTCTTTTGTATTTACTCCTATTCTCCTCATGAAGAGCACTGAGTTCTCATTTCTATCATCAGATCAGTTGAATTTTCTATCCTACTATTGCTCTCCTACTCCAATTAAAAAGTAAAAATGGTCCAATTTTACTTTCCTGGTTTTAGTAATTATTAAAGGCTCTGGACTCACGTCAGAAGAATTGGAGCAAGACACATCCAATGAGAGAGAACTTGTACTGTTAGTCTTTCTTGCTCTTTGTTACTATACTCAATATGGTCTTTCCTAGTTCTATCCACCTGTCTGAAAAGTGCGTGATTTCATTTCCTTTTGTAAGTGACCTAACAGGTTGTATTTAGTAATATGCAAGTATATACATATACACATATACATACAAATATGGACTGAACAGAACAGTTGTATTCAGGAATACGTGTGTGTGTGTGTGTGTGTGTGTGTGTGTGTGTGTTGTGTGGATATATATATATGTACATATATATATATATATGGACATGAATATACATATACATATATGCATATGCATGCAATAACTATTAGTGAAAAAGGAGGGCATTATTTTGAAGAAGAACATGATGGGGCATATGAGAGAATTTGGGGGTAGAAAAAGAAAAAGAGAAATTAAATACGGACTGTATCAAATCTATATGTCTATTCTGTAACTTTCCTATCCTGACTTGCTTAGAGTAGGTAAGTGCTCTTTAGGAGTTCAGACAAATATACTTCTAATACCTGACTCTACCATGTGGTATGGGCTGAACTGAAAGTCTTAGCTACATGCCACACCAGTTTTATAGCACTTTCTTTTTCTTTCATTTTTTAAATTTCAATTCACATTCTAACCACAGTTCTCCCTCCCACTCCCACCCCCCACCGTGACTCCTCCCATGCCCCCTCAGCTACTCGCTGCGCTGCCCAACCCATGTCTACTTCTCATGGGTAGGAGCTCCCATGAGGACTCAACATAGTCTGACTCATTAGATTGGGGCAGAGCCAGGCCCATCTCACATGCGTTAAGACTAAGCTTGGCATCCCACCATAGAGAAAGGACTACAACAAGTTAGCACTTTCTTGATGTGTCCATAGCATATGTTCTGATCAAAAGAGTAATGAGTAAATTGACTATGATTTTCTCAACTTTAGAATTTATATTTCCAGAACCTTTAGAGAATTTCTAAGTAGTTAACATTTTCTCTTAAAGCTTAGACTTTCTAAAAATAAATAAAAATGTATAAATACTTTATATAAAATATATGAACAAAATATTTTAATAAATTATTTTGTATAATTTATAAATTAATTTCAAATACTTCTAATTTTATATATAAGATAACAATATGACATATTCTATTGTTTGTCAATTAATAATATATAGAATATATTTTATGTTTACATATCTATAAAATAAATTATATTTATGCATGGATATATATATATATACATGTATATATATTTATATATTCCTCACAGGATATTTTAGCATGCTCTTTATTTTAAAGTGTAGATTCCCCAAGATGTCTTCTTTAGGAGTGCTTCTTGGATCTCTGCAGGGTTTTCCTACACGTTTTGTAACACCTTATTTGTACTTGGCATTTATTACCTTTAACAAATTAGAGATTTATGAGTGGGCCAATGTTATTTTATATAAATCTCTAGAAAGTTCAAACTGCTCTATAATTTGTTTTGATAGAAGAAAATTATTAAAGTGTAAACTCTTGCATTCTTGCATGAATGCAAAGTGTCTCTGCTTTATGTTCAAATAAAAATGCAAATGATCACATATTTTTCAGGCAATAGTTGCAATACTATCAACATGTTGATGTCTTTTTGCAGAGGTGCCACACCTAGCATAGTACTTGTGATGGAGATTTATTGCAGTTGAATTTTAAGATATTCATGTCCTTGAAGTCAAATTGGATGAGCATCAGGTGAAGATCAGCATACCTTAATCCTTTAAGTATTGAGATGTTAAGAGAAGGCAGTGTTCATTGCTTTTCTCATTTTGGCAATTGTCTTTTCAAGTACAGAATACTATGAGGGACAGTCCCCCAAGCTTTTCAGTGGCTATTCTATTACTGCAGCTCTATACCACAGACTAAGGACCTTACATGGTATTCCGGCTGGTTTGTGTGTGTGTGTGTGTGTGTGTGTGTGTGTGTGTGTTGTGTGTGTGTCAATTTGACACAAGTTAGAATCATCAGAGATGAAGGAGCCTCAGCTGGGAAAATGCCTGGATGAGATCCAGCTGTAAGATATTTTCTCATTTAGTGATCATTGAGGGAGGGCTAAGTCCATGGTGGATGGTGTTATCCTTGGGCAGGTGGTCCTGGGTTCTATAAGAAGGTGGTCAGAGCTGCCCATGGAAAATAAGGAAATGAGCAGTTTCCCGATATGGTTTCTGCACCAGCTCCCACAGGTTCTGTACTGCCCTGTTTTGGTCCTACCATCATTCAGTGATGAACAACAATGCTGATGTATAAGCCAAGTAAACCCTTTCCTTCCCAAATTGTTTTTCTGGGTATAGTGTTTTATTGTAGCAATAGAAACACTAAGACACATGAAATCATGTTAAATATAAAGAATATTTACTCCAAGTTATGACATAAACACATTAAATCTATTATGGCTCAAACTTATGCCAAGAGTCAATGTAGACCAATAACTGTTTGCTCACTATCAAACATCAGGTTAATGAAGACCTATTAGTGTTCTTTTTTCAACATACACACTTAAAGCTATAGTTTTTCACTTAATAATGGTATAACACTATATTTAACTTATTTTCTATGTAATATTTTACTCACAATTGACTTGGGAATAATTTACCTTCCTTATAATTTTGTCTTTGGTGGTTTTTATAAATATATACGTATATGTATGTGTATGTATACATATAATTTTAAAACATTTTGGGTTGTTACACTATTTAATTAATATTAATTTCTAGTTAATGATATATTAGATGGAAAATATAATTCATATAAATCAAAATTTAACATTTATGAACATTTATATTATATTACAGGCAACCATCAATTTTAATGATATTTCACATGCTCCTGAAGAAAAGATCTACTCTACAGTTTTGAATAAATGTTGTAAATGTATTATCCAAAGCTCTCTAGATTAATGGACTATGCATACATACATACAAACATACACACACACACACACACACACACACACATTTGTATATATAATCTCTTATATACATACACCCACATATATAATCTTTCAATTTTATATATATATGCTTAGTATATGTATTTATTCATGAAAAGTTATTATTTTGGATTGGGGTGACTTGTCAGTCAATGATAATATGTGTGATGGATAGCCTTCAACACCAGAAGCTACATAAACTAAATACACAACATATCAAGTTCCAAATCTATAGCTCCAAACAAAATCTGAAAGCTTATACACTATTTCAAGAATCACTGGTATGCTATTCCACTTTGGAACTTATATGCAATACTCCATATCCAACAACAGACAGATTTGCATATTCCATTTATTGCTGCTGTATACATGACATCAAAATAATTGAAACCAGCATCGTGTCTATAAATGCATCTATGGTAAATGAAAATGTAGTACATGAGATTTGGAAGGATAGCTCAGGGGTTAAAAGTGTCTGCTGCTCTTGCAGAGGCACTGGTTTCTAGTACCAACACCAGGTGACTTACAACTGCCCATATAAGGAGCTCCAGGGTATGCCATGGCCACATCTGTGCTCCTTTTGAACCCTCGCTCACAAAAACATACTGCCCTGCAACATATACATGTAATTAAGATGAAAAGGAGAAATCTGAAGAAAAAAGAAAAAGAAAGAAATGTGGTACATACAGGAATGTAATACTGTTCATCTGAAAAGAAAATTGGAATTTTCTGGAAAACACAACATTAAATTATGAGACCCAAATTTAGAACAAAACCATCTTTTTCATGTATTCCATAATCCACAATGTTTGTGTGTGTGTGTGTGTGTGTGTGTGTGTGTGTATGTGTGTGTGTGTGTGTGTGTGTGTGTATGAACAGATATAAATATAAATAAATAATCTCTAAAATACTAATAAAAAGAGAGAACATGTGTGATGATGAAGGATGGTGGTAGGAAAAGGATAGATGGATGTAAAAGAGGAAATGAATCTAACAGGGAGTCTACAGGAGGGAAAAGGGATAGCAAGGTAAAGTGAATATAAAAGAAAACCACAAAAACAAATATTATTAAAAAAAAAAATAAATTCTTCCCCAGCAAAGAGAAAAATGAAGGCTATGGAAGCAACTTAAATTTGTTTTTTCCTCTTACATTTTTTTTTCATTTTACATACAGCTATAGTTTTCATTTTCCCTTCCTTCCCCCGCCTGCCTTCTCCCAACCAATTCCCCAAATACTCCTTGATAAGGGGAAGGCCTCCCACTGGAAGTCAACAAGGTTTAGCATATCAAGTGGGGGCAGTTCCAAGCCCTTCCCTGCAGTTTAGAGGCTGATTTCTTCATAGGAATGGGCTCCAAAAAGTCAGTTCATGCACTAGGGATAAATCCTGGAGCCACTACCCAAGCCACAGAACTGTCACCTACATTCGTAGGTCCTATTCATATTCTCCAGTTGTCAGTCCAGAGTCAGTGAGCTCCCACTAGCTCAGGTCTGTTTTTTTTATGGGGGATTTCCCCATAATGATCTTTACCACTTTGCTTATATAATCCCACCTCCTTCTTTTTATTGGACTCCAGGATCTCAGCCCAGTGCTTAGATGTGGGTCTCTGCATCTGCTTCCATCAGTTATTGGATGAAGGTTCTATGAGAACAATTAGGGTGATCAACAATCTGATTACAAGGTAAAGCCAGTTCAGGTATTCTTTCCAATGTTGCTTGGAGTCTTAGATGGGGGGAGGGGTCATCCTTGTTGATTCCTGGGAGTTTCCCTAGCACCAGATTTCTCCCTTACTCCATAATGACTCCCTCTATCAAAATTTCTCCTTCCTTGCTCTCCCTCTCTGACCCTTCCACAACACAACCATCACATTCCCTCATGTTCTTCTTCCCCTCTACCCTAAACCTGCTATCTTAAATCAATCAATTTAACAATCAAGATTAATCATCACATAATATGTGATCAGAAACTCAATAGTGCTCTTATTTCTACTTCTTGTTTTTCTGGTTTAGATTGTAAGTCTCCATAACAATGAATTACAAACTAGGTCATTTAGACAATAGAAACCTTCTCGGTCACACAGTTGTTTCTTTTTATGGCCTCTCTGCTTGACTACTAGATAGCTGTCTTCTGACTCTGCAATTATATGCTATTACCTCTTGTACATTTTGTCATAATTGTCTCCTGTTACAAAGACACTGTAAGTATTAGATTAAGAATGCCTGTTATGTGCTCATTTTAGTATAATTGTCTGGCTTAATTATCAGTTTCTTTATACAAATTTAGTTGTCTCCTGAGATAACAAAACACAGAATTTCAATACACGAATTTGAAGAGGACACAACTAAGACAACATGATATGATCTATTTTGATTCAAATATGTACCTTTTATCATACAGCTGTTGCAGATGTGATAATACCTATAGGAATAGAGTTTTAAGAGGTTATTAGTATTTCTTCCTTATGGAAGGAAAATGGCTCAAGTAAAAGAATTTCATATACCATTGAGCTCTCTTTTTCTTCTATTTTTGAATAATGATACAGCAGGTACACATAGGTACCAACTGATAACAACTTGATTTGTTGCTTCACTTAATACAGCACTTAGAGAAACACGTTTCTTTTGTTTCAAGTTACACAGTAACACATTTTGTTATAGTAGCATGAAAGACTAAACAACTAGCTCAGTGCCCTGGACCTTCTAAATTTAATATACTTTTTCTTCAAATGCTGAAAAAGAGGTAGGGTTACTTTTTCTTAAAAAAAATATCCTACTTTGGAACAAAAACATCCTAATGCCATACATGTAAGAAGTATGCTGTAGAATAACTGTTCTGTACAGTGTGAATATGCATTACTCTTATTGGATAATAAAAAGTTGATAGGCCAGTAGCCAGGCAGGAAGTATAGGCAGGGCAGCCAAACACAGAGGACTCTGAGAAGGGCAGTCTCAGAGGAGTCACCAGCCAGACACAGAGAAAGCAGTATATCAATATGCCAACCTAATGTAGGTACTGCCATGTGGTATGAATAAGAAATAAGGGTTAACTTAAATGCAAGATCTTGTTAGTAATGAACTTGAGATATTGGCCCAGCATTTGTAATTACTATAATCCTCAGTGTGTTTATTTGAGAGAGGATGCAGAACAGAAAAACTCTGCCTACAAAGTAATATACTATAGCCTCTATTAAAGACAGATAAAATCTGAAGCTGAGGTATCCCTCAAAAATACTGAATTGAAGGCATAGTCACTATTGTAAAGGGTTCAGAGACTAAATCGTGAGGCTGCTAGCTTTATTACTAATGTAACCAATTGATGGGTTCCATATTGATAGACTTTGGTAGGCAGATGAAAATTTGAGATGGAATGTACTCTGATGAGAGTGGACCTCTGGGTGCATTCTTTTGGGAATATCTAACTCCCTTTCCCCTTCCTTTGAGGCCATCATTACTTTAGAAGCTTTAATCCACTTTCTATTCCCAACAAAACGTGCCTGATGTCAGAAACAACAGCTACAACTGACCTGAATTGCACCCTCAGAAACCACAAAGCAAAGTATTCCAAGATATTTGTTGGTGGTGGTGATGGTGGTTTTGTTGTTTTTGTTTTTGAAACAGGATTTCTCTGTGTAGCTTTGGAGCCTATCCTGGAACTGGCCTCAAACTCATGGAGTTCTGCCTGCCTCTCTCCCCCAATTGCCTCGATTGAAGTCAGCACCACCACCATCCAGCAACAAAGTTATTTTTTAAGTATTTTTTTTCTTATGATATAAGCCTGACCCTGACAGAAGATTGATTATTGAATTGAGTTTGTCTGACATGCTCCAGAAGTAACTGAAACTTTTTCTGGGAGGAATTTAGAATTTTTTATAAAACTGGCCAGCACAATGGGTAGTTCTGTGAAGAGAGCAAAAGGCCAGAATGTTGATGAAAATGTTAACAAAAATATGTGCCTCCAGAGGGTTTTAGGTGGAAAGTGCAACTCTCAAGTTGAGGTTGACTTAAGACTTAGAAAACATTTTGGTCTTGACCCCTCTTTGCTTGTCACTCCTCCCTTTCACAGAGACAGCTGACCTGAACAAGGGGGAGCTCAAGGACCACAACAATAGCTGCGAAACCAGCATTGAACCGAACAGACCAAGACCCCCTGAACATGGGTCTCAATTAGAAGGCCTGGGCAGTCTACTGGACCTCTGACAGTGGAACCAGGATGTATTTCTGGTGCACAAGTGGACTTTGGGAGCACATTCCCCATGGACGGATACTCCCTTAGCCTAGAGACAGGAGAGAGGTCCTAGACCCTACTCCAAATGACTTGACAGGTTCTGATCCCTCGTAGAAGATCTCACCTTCCCTGTGGAGTGGGTGAGGAATGGGATGGGGGTGAGCTCGGGGAGAGGGGCATGGCAGATTGGAGAGAGAGGGAACTGGAATCCATATGTAAAATAAGAAAAAATAATAATAAAAATAGAGGGTGGAAAAAAAAAAGAACACATTTTTGGGCTGAGACTTCTCAATAGCACTGGCAGTGTATTGATGTAGGGAGTCTCGGAAATTACCTAAATGAATTTTATATTACAAGAAGGACAGGAGCCTTTGGAGGAGTGGTGCAGATATTAACTGTTCATCTAAAGGATCATGTATTGAAGTTTTGTTTGCAGGTGAAGCCAAGTTCAGGGGTAAGTAGAACAATAAAACTCTCATCTTACCATTCAGTTGACTCAAAGGTGAGTTGTAAATATCGTTGATTATTGGGAAGTGAATGAAAACTTTGAAATTGGGATCTTAGGGAGCGGAATCTCTGAAGCATATCCACAGGAGCCATATCTTGCCCCTGCTACTGTTTTCTTCCTGTTTGTCTAAGGTAGATGAGATAGGCAACTTCTCTCTTGTCCATGTCACCTACATCATGTGCTGCCTCACCACAGGTTAGGACAATGTAGTCAATTGACAATGTCCTAAAACTGGTGAAAACATGAGCAGAAATAAATACTTCCTGCCTTTATGGTAATTTTTCTCAGATTTTTGTCAAAGAGCAGAACCCTGTCAACTACAAAGGCAAATGACAATCTCAAGTGCAACTTTTCCGTTGTTTACCTTTTTGCTAAGAAATCACACTTCTAGAAATTTTTCTTCATGACATCTCATGATACACTGGAAAGTGCATTGATATTTATATTGCAAATAACATTCATATTATATATATATATATATATGTATATATATACATATATATAAATATATATTTCATAGAGACCCAAAAATCTAATCCATACAACTTATGAACTGAGTGTTGAGAATTATGAATTGAATCAAGACATCTGGAATCATCATGTAAACTTTTATACAATATCAATACCTAATTTTACATTCACATTTCCTTATAACCTGTATGTGCCTACCCTGACCAGCAAGGAAGAGGCAACTCCGGGAAGATCTTCTTCATGCAGTTTTAATCAGGATGTTGAACATGCTTCTTCTGACCTGCAGGACCCTGGGGAAATGCCTGCACAGGCTTAAATCCCCTTGTGCTAACCAACCCCAGTGAGCTACATGGACCCTGCAAATAGGCTACTCTAATGCAGAAGCAGACAGGCTGAACAGACTTAACCAAATAAGGGCTTGTTTACGCCAGAGAGCGCTCACCTTGGGGGAGGTGGAAGGCGGAAGCGTCTTTAAGGCGCAGCACTTAGCAGCTCTCTACAATAACCAATACAATTTATTTCTTATTGCATCTTGACCTACAATGCCTGAATAATATTCTCTATGTAAATTATTTCTATTAGTTAAAGCAATTTGTAGCTATACATTGCTTTCAAATAATCATTATCAGTTCATATGTTGGAGCTGTAAAAATGGCTCAGTTAAGAGCACCCGTTTTCTCTCAGAGGCCCTGGATTTAATCTCAGGAACCACCTGGCTGCTCACAACCATCCATAACTCCTATTCCAGGGCATCCTACAACCTCTTGTGACCTTCACAGGTATCAAACCAACAAGTAGTGTACAGGCATACATGTGAAGAAAACACTCACATACATAAAATAAAACATTTTAAAAGATTTAAAAGTATTCTATAGTCACGATATTTCAAAATGTACTTTAAGTTTTGAATCAGCCTAAATATATTGTTATTGTTTTAAACGCTAAAACAAAAATAAACCATGAAGTGTGGAATGCTGGTGAATAAGTGTATAGAAGCAATATTGCAAATATACTAATAGAGAATTCAGCACATCTGATTGATAGTTGACTTTTAATAATTTAAAGCTACCAACATGTTGTGAAAACATGATTTATGTCTGAACGGCTCCTTTAGTTAGCTTCTCAAATTTAACTCAGAAAAGAATGGAAACAATTTTAAAACTAGAAAATTAGCATTAACACACTACTAGTACTAAATTAATTTTTCTTAAGTTGCTACTTATGTTCTTATGTTCAATTCCTGGTTTTGCTTCCACTTTGAATGCTCACCTTTTGTTGATTTGTTTATCCTTGGGTCTTGGGTGTTTTAATTTGTAACCTCCCCAGGTTTTGTTGTTTTCTGTTTTCGCAGAATATAGATACTATTGAAATGCAGTAACAAAATACTTCGCACAAAGTTTCTCAATTGTGAAAATTGAATTATCTCTCAATTCACATTTAGATTATGCTTCTTATGGTTACAGGGGGAATGTGAATTTATTTATGTACTATATAAATTATTTCTTGCTCTTTAATGCAGTGAGGTCAAGAAGGGTATAATATCAAAGTAATTTGTCATAAATAGTATTTTCAATATGAATAGCTGGTTAAAGGAGTAAGTACTGGAACCATTGATATAAATTAACCAGAAGTCCATTTATAATTACTGGACACTATATTGGGAAGAGCTTTGAAAGAATTAAATATTGTATACTGTGTGCTACAGATGAATAATTTTAGTATCCACATAGGATACTAAAAAAAGTCTGGCTTGGAAAAAAGTCACATTATTATTCCTTAAATTATAATTCTCTTTTTATGTTGTTTAGTGTACACTTATAAACTGAGTTTTTTAAGGTATGGAAGAACCTTTCTTTGTGTCTCCATAAATAATTTATTTATGTCATTTTATATAAATATTTAATATAAATACTTTGTCGATCACTTAATTATTTAATGCTCAAATAATCATGGTTTGATGGTTGGCATTTTATTCAAGTTGCAGGGTGAGAATGATAGAATTTACATATTAGAAAACTCTTAAATAAAAGTTTTATTACAAATGATTTTGTTGATGAAGAAGTTACTAAAAATAGATTATTTTTTTAAATTCGGAAATGGAAATCTTTATTTATTTACTTTACTTTTTATTTATTTTTTTATTTTACTTATTGATTCTAGTTCCCTCTTCCTCTCTCCCTCCCTTCCTCCCTTTTTCCCTCCTTCTCTTCCACCCTCCCATGTCCCCAACCACGCTCCCTCCCATTCCCTGCCCCCCCCAGCACCTCCACATGTAGGTTGATGCCTTTCATTAGGGGTTATCTAAAGCTGTCAAGTCATCTGGAGGCCTAGGCAGACTAAGGAACATCTGACAGTAGAACCAGGATTTATCCCTGGTGCACAAAAGAATTTTGGGAGCACATTCCCACCCTTAACTTAGATATTATTAAATTTAACATACAATTCTTCCAAAGTAAAGAATGATGGGAACCAACAAAACATGAGGTCAAACAGCAACAAGCATCTAAAAAATTAACAAGTGATATAATTATAAATTTCTTTTAAAATAAAGGAATATATATTTAAACAAAAACATAGTTCCTTGCTGTTTATTTTGGAAAAGATTTTCAGCACAATAATGATCTGTATATTTAGAACCTGTGGAAAAAAATGCCAGATGACAGTCAGGTGGCAAATCAGAGTTTTTTACATACACAAAGTAACATTAAAAGTCTGCCTTAAAATTAATGTTATTTTATTTCTAATGATATCGTTCTAAGAAATAATTATGAAGTTATTTACAGCGTATCTAGTGTGATTTTTAATCCACCATTATTTATTAACAAAAAGAGGACAAAAGTCAAACAATTGACTACAGATACTGTTTGAATAAGTCTGATAGCTTAAGGCAAAAAGATCAACATGCCTGATTTCGGATTGCCTAGAATGAAGTTTCAGATGATTTTTGTATTATCCCTTTTCATATATGACTGTTTTCAATGACAATTACTTAATAACAAACATGCAGTCTGATACCATAAATTCTTCTTTTGTTCTATATTGTTTTAATTGTAAAACAAACACAAATGACAGAATTTATTTATGTCATGAAATTGGGATCTTCCTAAAATATGCCTTGACTTACTTGAAAAGAAATTTTTTTTCTAACTATTTATGTCTGTAAAGATTTCCCGCACTACTGTCCTCATTTGGTGAGACCGGGGATGTATCTGCATTGCAATCAAAGCCGTTATTTGCTTGTGTGATGATTGAGTCACGTGGTAACTCCACACTTCAATTTCAAGACATTTTGATGCTGACAAAGTTTTGATACATTATTTTTTTTTAGAGAATAATTATTTCAGGAGTTAGCACACTCTGAGACATGACTCACTTGTCTTAGAATCCCAGTTTCCAATAACAATTCTTGTCTGCAGCAGGCATTGGACTGGGAGATGGCAAAGTCATAAAAAGTGAGCTGTTCCTGTCTTATGATGTCTGATGACTTTTCTACGTGTTCAGTGTCTCACTTCCTTTCCTATCCTCAAGCTACAAATGTTATCTGTAATCAGGAGTGAAGGGATGGATGCACTCTGCAGGCTGTCACCTGAGTGATTGCAGCATTTAGACTGCATGATAATACTTGAAAGCAGACAGTGTTGAAAAAGAAGAAAAAAAAATGTCTTATAAGGTATTTCTTTCAAAATACATATATCATATACAAAATCATTAATTCATGAATCTTTTCTTCATCTTCTATCAAAATGTCCATTTCTAAGGTCATTTAAGGTGAGCTATTTAGTTCAGCCTGTCGTTCAACCTTCCATAGCTAGTAGACCATTTGGCGAAGTAATTCTCCAGACTGTCATGTTCAGCAATTGGACTGGACATAGGCTTATTAGAGAAGGGCCTTTCCCTGATTAATCACAATCAGTTCCCATGTTCTGAAGAGCACTAGAAATTTGTGGAACTAGTTTTCAGAGACACTCGTGCCAGCTGTCCTTATCAGAAGTGGTGCTTTTTATACCTACAAAATTAGAAACTGAAATCCATTGTATCAGTGTTCCATGAAAGCAGCCTCTCATGGTATCAGTTTAAAAGGTTGTAAATCCTACATTGACCCTGTTTTCTATTTGCATTTGAAATTCAATAATTATAATTTCAGAATATCTTTAAGTTTATACTCTGGAGATACAATTTTTCTAAACAAAGCAATTGTTTCTTTGGCTAATAAAACAATAAAATTTAAGATAACAGTATTTTATTGAAACTGAATCTAATTTGGAATTATTTAAGATGCTATAGTAGCATTGAATTTATTTTATCTGAGGATTAATCTATGGTATAAAATTGATATTATGTCAGACGAATCATTATAATGATCATTCAGCTTCATTCTAAAATACCACTCAATGTCAGATGTAATAGTAGTCTTTAGAAACTATAATGAATCTGGCAATTTACAGTCTTATACTATTTCTGTAACATAGTTGCAGACACAGTCTCTTATAGTAGCTGTGAAATACATAAAATAGAATACTGGCAGGGTGACCCAAATGAGGAGATGTTGGGAGGATAGTGTGAAGGATTTGTTGTTTTATGGTGGTAGAAAATTTCCTTGGGGACTTAGACATGTTACAGCTGTGGGCAGGTTGAAGCCCTCATTTCACATCTGAAATGTAGAGACATGGATGACTGTGACAGCCTTGTAGAATAGTATGCTTTACGTGGTGTTTGATGTATTATGAATGATCAACAAATGATGCTTTTTATCTTCAAAGTAAAGAATGTTTTAAAAATATGTATGTTACCAAATCCCATGAAAAACTTTCAAAACAAAGACTACCACATTTGAGGGAAGATTTGATGCTTTTATTATTTCATGTATAGTTATATTTATTAATATTTATATTAAATTTCTAAGTCATGTTTTAAATATTTAAAATTATAAATTGATACATATGCAAGCTCACTTTGCCACTCTTTTTTAATTTGGTATTCACAAATTTAACTATTGTGTGGATTTATTAGTTTGTGTTTAAGAGGCCAGGTATTGTCAAGTATATGTATAAAACATATACCTCTTTGTTCAGTAATAAAGAGTATTTCAAACATCTTTCTATACATTATACCCATTGCTTTGCTGATTAGATAATATATCTAGCGTATTTCCCCCCATGTACAAACATACTTTAATTTTTGTAGCTATGTAACAATCTATCATGTTGATAAATATTATGTTCTTTATATATATATGTATTCTTAATATACTACAATTTAAATTTTGTCGCTTCGACAAACATTGCTTCCATGAGTATAGTACCCATGTGTATGTCTGTCTGTTGAATACATACATATAAATGAAATTATGGACTTCAAGTGTAGTTGAAAACTTGTTAAGTACTGTACTATTACATTACAGTTAAATTACTTATATACTTTCTCTAGGACTATATAAGAAATTATCATATTGCTATGTATGATGTACATATGATATTTGTGATAGTTGTTATTTGTATCTTGCACTAGTAACTCAGTTTTTTTTTTTTTTTTTGCTATAAGTGGCAGTGACATTTTTCTAATGTTGTAGGACTTAAGCCATTTAAAACAGAGAGTCCAGAAATATTTGTAGAGTCTTAAGGTCCAGTTCTATACAGTGAGTTATTTTATCTACTACCTTTCTTCATTCTCTCTTCTGGAATGTATCAAGTAATATGGAGACTCCCATCAGCGACAATAGCTTATTAATGATCTACTACTGATGTTCTACAAATGATCAATTACTCTACATCAAGACACTGGAGTTCATTAAAGTCCTTACTAAATGAGTCACAGTTATTCTCAATGTAGAAAAATACATAAAAATTCTTGCTAGATATAATCAAATTGCATATTTTTCTACTGACATTCTGGATATTAACCAACATCATAGTGACAGTCACTTTGCATTTAAATTAAACTTCCTTCATATATATATATATATATATATATATATATATATATATAATTATTGTAATTGTACCTGCTTCTTGAAAGTTATTTTGTAATATTATTAATACACAAATGTTTTATTGATAATGATTTAGAAAGGCAGAAATATGTTGTATTTAAGATGCTGACCTGGATTCTATTTCTAGATGACCATTTGCTGGGTGAAAGGGTCACGAGGTGACATTGTGAAAGATAATCTGGATGAAGTTAAAATGGGAGAGTATAGTACCGAATATTCACAATTATAAATAAAGCTTTATATTATGTATTTCTTACATCCCAACTTGATTAGTAAATGTGTCGAATCAATATCTTCCAAACCAAGAAAATTTGTTGTGATCACTTTGTACTTAAAGTAGCTGCTGCCACTTGACTGGCAGGGATATTCAAATGAAAGGCAAGCATGCTTTGCCCGTCCTCTGGCACGCCATCCACAACCATAAAATGCAACCAGATAGAAAATATCAACATTCAGTTTGGGTTTGCACAGCACTTGAACGACTGATTAGATTTGTTATCCCTCAGGAGAGTTGCACGCCCTGTGCTTTGCTTCTTTTGTAATACAGCCTTAACTAGTCTAGTTCATTTCCCAGTGGATTCCTCTCTGTTTAACCTTCAGAGTTCTTCTTAACTGTTTTCACACATTGTAAATAAGTCTCTGATACTCTCAAACCCAAGAGTATACTGACTCAGATTTATTTTGAGAAAGAAGCTTGATTTTCCTAGAAGTACAAAGAAGGCTTTACAAAACCTAATCTCTCAAAAGTAAATACCACAAATTTTAATTTTTATTCCCATTCCATCAGGGTGAAAGAAATTTAATATCAAAATTAAATCTAACTGATGTTAAGGCTTTAATACATATCATCAGCACATGCTAAATAAAATTTTTGAACTGGCATCTTATCTCTTTAGAAACACATTTAGTGGAAAAAAATAAAAAAAAAGTTGCATTGTCTTTTTGTGTTTGAACTTAATATATTTGATATTATTTAGATTTTCCTAGATTTTTATAACATTTCATAACAAATTATCAGTAAAATCAAACAAAACTGATCATAAAACATAGGAAGAAACATGAAAAGATAAATCTGAAAACAAAACACACTTGAAAGAAAATCAGGTACCTGAGATTAAAAAAAATAATAATGATAATTACCTAAGATGCCCAAGAAACAATAGAACTAGATTTTTTTCACATTTTAAAAGCCAAGTATTTTGTCTTTAAACTTGGTTCTCAGAATGGGCAAAGACAGGCAATGTCAGGGGCTACTAGGTAGGGAATGCAGCCAAAACCTTGAGCTCTGGATTCAGTGAGATATCTTGACTCAAAATGTTAAAAGGGACTCTAGAGATGGCTCAGAAATGAAGAGCACTTATCCCTCTTTCAGAGATCCCTCCCGAGGCTTCAAAATTGTAACCACAGTTCTAGAAAATCCAGTACACAAGGCACACATGTAATGCACATACATACATATAAGCAAACACTCATATGCAAAAGTAAAAAATAAACCTTTGAAAGGCACAAGATATAGGTGGGGAACAAGTGAAGAAGGCAATCAATATTAATCTCATTTCTACATGCACTTGCATAAACTATATCCTAAACTATAGCCAAGAAAAATTGAAATGTTAAATAAAATTAATTGTGTTTACATTTATAACTACTTTCTTTGAAAATGCCATCTTCAAGTGCAAGAGAAAAAATAATGACAATATATTTATAAATGTGCTCACATAAAATAGTTCTCAGCTATTGAAGGGAATAAATGCATAAACACATGCATATGTTCCTTTCTCTCTCTCTCTCTCTCTATACATATATATATATATATATCTATATATATATATATCATATGATTTGGATTTAACATTTATGTTTTATATACTTTACAATTTACATATGTATGCATATGCTTACTTGACTCAATCTTCTATATCCTACTCTGTGTAAAACTAAAGATCAATATTTTCCACTTAAAATTTTAGTAATAACGTTCTATATGAAAATAAATCATTAAAATGCACAACTATATCTATTGTCCTTATTCTCTACTTGAGGAACTGCGTGCCTTCATTTTATTTGTGACTCAATTATGTGTATTGCTAGTGGTTCAATTAAAAGTTTGTGCTACTAAGTTCCTGTCTATCTGCCAGCAAACAGGCCCTTTTCCTCTAGATTTTTTCTTATTCCTTCATGGTGTGCTGTTAGTTAAATTAACTCTGACTAAGAAACGTGTTATAGAGATCAAAGGAAAATATTTAACTATGTATCACCTGCATGTTTTCAGAAAGGATGATCTCCCTTTACAATAAGAGCGAAAGTGTCTGTTTCATTTGTACTATTTAGAATCCCCCCAGTGGAGTTTTCTAAATATATAGGAACATTGATCTCAAAAGTTACTAGCAAAATTCTGTCTTTAACTGACTTTTTCCATGTGTTGGTCACCAAGATTCACAATAGAATTTGGGAATATATAACAAATATATAAACTACTTTACATAATCAACACTATCAGAGGATATACATTATTTTCATTTTGGTAACTGCCACTAATATGGCAGTTTTGTAGATTTTGGAATAATGAAGGAATACATATTTGTTTAAATTTATTGCTGATCACTTTGTGTCCCTTTTTCTTTTCATGAAAACATGCAAACAGTTGTTTTTTTTTTTTTTTTCTTTGCCTATCTTCCTCGTTAGTTGACCACATTCCCAATCCAACTCTGCAATTGACACTAATTGGCAGGTATTTTGGCAGCCACATTGAGAAAACAAATGGCCACTGGACACAGAAACTATACATGGGACTACCTGAAGTTTAAGGTTAAAGTGCAATGACTTAAATTCTATGATGCCACTTGCATTCATTTCTACCAGATGTCAAGACTTGAGATTCCTAGGATGTGAATTAAAATTATTCACACTTACCCTTCAAAATAGAAATTTATCAAATGGTATTGTCTCTGTGTATCAGCTAGAAGTAATAACATCAATTAAACATTGAACAACTTCATGATGATCATAAACATTATGTCAAGTTTGAAATTATTTCCGGCATACAATTAGCTGCCATTGCCATTAATTTATACAACATGTGCTAACAATATGCTCCATGATCTTCTATATACAAATTTCCAAATCATTAGGGCATATATTTGCCAGTTAATGATTTGGGCAATTAAAAGAGGCATCACATGTATCACCAGTCTTTACAAAAAAAAAAAATGAGATTTATTCTACAGGAGATTTTGTTTTTAAAATTAACTTAGTCAAAGAAGACTTTTTTTAAAAAAATGTATTCTTACTAAGAATCCAGAGGAGCACAAATTGAACAAAAATGAGAACCAGGGATTTTTGGTTGCCTAAGAAGACACTTGAGTTTCTCCCTTCATTTATACTTAGCTGTCTTCATTCCTCTCAAGCATTTCTCAATGAAGGACAATTCTTAGAAAAACTCAGTGGATAGCAGGAGTAGTGACACAAATGGGGCTTCAGGATGGGACTTACAAGTTCCAAACAGAATAAAAAAGTTGCAATGATGATCCCTGCATGATGTTGTTTCTTAGTGCATTAACCTAGGGTGAGGAATGGTAATAGAAACCAAGACTGCTGATTTTCATCCAAGTGTGTGGCACTGATGATTTTACAAGCTACATTTTTTATTATGTAATTCCGTTTATTGTCAAAAGTATTGCTGTATGACAGAAGGATAAGGAAATAAATAAATATGTATGTGTATTTTAAGTTGAATTGATAGCATAAGTAATTGGCAACATGAATTACATTTTTAGCAACATCAGTTTGAAAAATCATTTAAGCATAGTGAGGGGCTTCACACACACACACACACACTCACATAATGTTCCATGTTAATGAATGCATAGTCTTCCATTCACCCGCCTAAAATGGCACACTTTTGGGTGTCAGGGTGCCCAGGCAGCACATAAAGAATGAATCATAATTAACTGAGGTAAGGTCTCCTACTGAAATCTCCTTGCAAAGTGCATTAAATGTTAATAATTTTCACAGGCACAGAGAAGCAAGAAAAGTGAAGATTTAGATATTCTAGAAAGCCTCCTGTTTGTACCTGAGACCAAAAGTTATATCTGATGTTTTCACTATGGCAGATCCACTTCTTTATGTTTCAAAAGATAAAATTCAGCTCAGTGCTTACACTGTGATTTGATTTTTTTTTTCAATTTCAGTCATTCCTTTGTATGGGGTTGTAGAAACACTAGTCAAAGTTTGCAAGGATATAATCCATTCAGGTAAACTAAAACCAGCTCTAAAAAGGCAGCATGTAAACAAAAAATAAACTGGAGAGTTCTCCTGTTGCCTTAATTCTACGCATTCATAGTTGTGACATAATTTGCATCTTGGAGGACATTATGTCACCATGCAGAATTAAAATTAGCATTTTAGTACTTTTCGATTAAGCTAAGTTGGATTTTCTTTAAACTGTAAAGTTACACTTTTCAGAGAGACCTGGAGAGATGGCTCCAGGGTTTGTATTCATCCAGAACACCCTGGTTCAATTCCCAACACTCACATGGTGACTCACATTCATCTGTAACTACAGGTCCGGAAGACCTTTCCAGCTATATTCTGAAATATATTCAGTGTATTCTATGTTCAGAACAATCACTGAATAAATATTCAAAAGGTCCTGTCTGAATGTGATGAAAAATGAGTAACAGGTGTCCTACTTAGTTTTTTTTTGTTTTGTTTTGTTTTGTTGTTGTTGTTAACTTGATAAACTAGAATTATCTTGGAAAAGGAATCAGAATTGAAAAAAAAGACTTATCATAACTGCATGTAGGCAAATAAGTTGGGGAATTTTTGATTAATTATTGATATATGAGGGCCCAGGACACTGTGTGACACTTCTAGGTAGATGCACAGAGGGCAGAAAGCCAGTAACTACCTTTTTTCCATGGCCTTTGTTCAACTCCAAGTGTCCTCCCTGCACTTCCATTAGTGATAAACTTTGACCTGGAAGTTGGCAAATGAATTTAATTATTCCTTTTATAGATGGCTTTAGATCATGAAGACCCTCATAGGAATAGAAAGCAAACTAAGGCACTTGCATTTCTGGTTATATTATTAAGGATTCTTGAGGATCGATACTTAAGTATTACTTAGGATATGGAAGAGCACTGGACTCAAAGATTCCACTTTGGAGTTAAAAATGCAATTAGGATGTCACTGGGAAATGAAATTAAAACAATCACCATAGTCAGTTTGTTTTAGGATTTTTAAAAAATTCTGTGACAATCTATAGACTATGCAACTAACTAATCTAGATATGTAAAAGCGCTTGTATTTAGAGGAAAGCATGCTCCTACTTCAGCCTGTAGTTTGCTTTTAATTATTGATAGGATTTAAATGTCACTGAAAAACTCAAGTTTGAAGGCTTGGACCCCAAAGCAGCACAGATCAGAGCTGAATCCTTTCAGGGATAATTAGACCCGGAACACTCTGAACTCAGATGCAAACTGATACACTTATGATCTCATAGATAATTGGTTTTGAGAGTGATTCTTTGTTCTTTCTTTGTTACACAAGCGAGCTCTCTTTTTTATTTACTAGCTACAATGAGGTAAACAGTTTTGTTCTACCACACATACCCTATAATTATGTACTTCTGTCTCAAAACAGGTGCACAAACCATGGTGCCAACTGACCATGGACTGAAACAATGAAGAAAAGGAATCTTTCTTCCTCTAAAGAGATTTTTTTTTTTCACACATATTGTCACATCTGTGGAAAGGTAACACAACATTGAGTTACTATCAAATTGTTTTACATAAGTTTACATTAATGCAGCTTTTGACTTTTGATCAACAATTGTTACTTATTCTATTCTGTAACATGACATTTTGTGACTGAAAATTAGTGATTTCATATTTCATTATAGTCAGAAAGACAGGATCGATATCACTATGATTAATTAAAAATAAGGTTAACATTTTGCTGGACGTTTTCAGCAAGAGAGCTGGTCCCTGAACACTGGAGTGATAGCCCTCACCTATCACCACAGGCCTAGGTGAACAGACCTTGAAGCAAGCATGTGGGGAGAGGGGGTGACTACTACAAGGTAAGGTGAGTGGCCCTAGGGGCCCAGACTAACCACTTGGCTGCTATCCAAGCCCACAGTCAGGCCTTGTGTTGACCCACTCAAGCATCTACCCAATCTAGGACCTGCTGGAGCTGGTAAAGGGACTGGTCCTGTGAAACGATACTTGCAAGCTCTCCAAGACTCTTGAAAGCCACTGGATATCCCAGAGGAGAGCCTGTGAGGGTCCAGTGATGATGGTGTACCAAAGGCCTTGAACCAGACCATTGACTCATTGCAATAGATATTTGTCAGTAACACTGATGGGGCAAAGAGGTATACTATATGGCACACTGAAGACTCCATTGATACCAGGACCAGGAGAAATGGAAAGGAGTTGGAGAAGCAGGACAGAAGGAGATGCAAAGAGATTTTTCCACTGTTAAGGTTTTTATTCTGAATTTTTTGTTCTTTGCTTTAATCCCTTGTTTGCTTACTTTGATTTTTTTTCTTTATATGGGTATGTAGGGCAGGGATGAGGGTATATGGGGAAACCTGGAGGTGAAAAGAATTGGAGTGCATGATGTGAAATTCCAAAAAGACTCAATAATATATAAGGGTCAGAAACTGGAGAGCATAACTGAACATGGGAAATAACATTAATTTCCTTAGTTGATACACTTCTCTTATGATATCCCCCTTTCCACATTAAATCAGTTCTAAATGCATACTAGAGTTTTGATATGATTAAACACAATATATTCTTGGTTTCATGACATAAAAAATGGTAAAATTTTTATAGTAAAATATATGTTATAGGTGATGCTATTAAGTTTTATCAATAAAGAAAAATCTTAGACATATGAAGTTTATTTTTGAATCCTCTGTCCTCAGCACTATATCTGACAACCTGACTTTTTCCTCAAATTATCATCATTTTGAAAAATGTATAGAATGTAGTCTAATTAATCTGAAATTTTCCAATCTGTTTTACTGAATTAACATATTCTATGCAACTGTCATCATTAGTATGTAATAACAATACTGTATTTTACATATAACCCATACAAGGTTTTGGTGGTATGTATTAGTCAGCAATGTATATTTTTAACTAGTATTGCAGGTAAAATATTTCAGTTGTTCAAAAAGGAATTAAGAACATTTGTTAACTGTTGACACTATAATACTTGATCCAGATACTATGGAGTCATATTACAATACTATAATAAAATGTTCAAATGAATCACAAAAAATCAAGAATATTACATCTTATTTCAAATTTCAATTTTCCCTGACTTCAATGAATAAACTGCTATTAGAAATAATAGATCATGGAAAACTTTAGTAACATATTACCAGGACAACATCAGAAGAGATAGCTTGAGAGTGGTGCTAGTCTTACGGCATATCACACTTATTTAAACGTACATAGACATATCATAGAACTTAGGCTACAGACAGTGGAAAACTGTTCATGACACAAACTTTATAATTGCTTATTTAATTCAGGCGCTTTTCATAGAGTCACTTTTTTTCTGTGTGTTGTAAATTAAATATATAAACTGGGCAAGGTATATAACCCTAAACTGGGTTATAGGTATAGCAAATACCTATAACCCAGTGCCTGAGGGTTGCAGAAAGGGGCATCAGATATTTAAGGATACTTTCAACAATGTAGTAAGTTCAAGGCCAATCTAGGCAACATGAGACCCTGACTTAAATAAATAAATAAATAAGGAGATAGATAGATAGCTAGATAGATAGATAGATAGATAGATAGATAGTTGAAAAATCCAACAAATAAACTATTAGCTGACCAACATGTTCTTCAACAGAAAATTTATAGTAACATCTGTATAATTAGGAAGTAAGTTGGAAAGTATGGAAAGGCTGGAGGCAGGTAGATAAGAAGCTCATCTTTGCTCAATGAAAGTTCATTTGAGATTTTTCAGATTTTTCTGGTTCCTCTATCCCTGAGGTTACTGTCTGAAACCTGCGTTGTTTCAAATCTCCATGTTACTGTTTCTTTCGTTTGATTGTCCCTTTGGGTCCATTTGTTGTTTAAGGAGTTCTTCCACTAGGCACTAATCTTTCTTTTAACATCTTTTCTGTTACGGAAATGATCTCTGTGGGAAAAGGTATACTCAAGGGAGACAGTTCTTGGATTAGTAGCCTGCAGATGGAGCATGAGAGAGGAAGTAGGAAAAAGCAATAAAGGGAATAGAAGAGTTTTTAAGAGCTTGGTTGGAATCAGCACACATTCACTGGCTACTTCTCTTTGAATTAACTTATTTATCAAAAGCCACTCAGAAGCAGAGAAACTTCAGCTATGTGAAATTTATTTCAAAATTTAAAACAGGTGTTTAAGCCTCGTTTTCACTTCCTATTCTGTAGAGTCATTTTGTTATGTAACAATTAGCTAATAATGTCAGTAGTACTTCATGTTAAAGATTAAAACATTTAGCTGGTTCATACAAAATATTGAACTTTTATTATGTATTATAAATGACTTTTACAGTTTCTCAGTCTAGAGTCTGAATAGCTGCTTCACACAAAGACTCTCCGGAAACCATAAAGGGTGTTAGAACTAGAAAACAAAACAATATTTTGACTCTGAATATTATTGTTTTCTGAGTATTGCCTAGTAATGCTTTATTTAAATTCTCAGTTTATTTAAAGTTCACATTAATACATCTCTTCAGTCTTGCTTTGGCTCCAATACTGTTGGCTATGTCCCTTCTGATATTTAAAATACCCCTTAAAACACATTCATTTCCTCCTTTTATATAGTAGCATTTTTCATGGTAAAGTTTATTGATGGGCAATTTTACTTTCACAGGAAAATGTCATAAATGAAAGTAAAAAGTCTAAGTTTTGTAACACACCAAACTGCCTCTCATAATTGTTTGACTTTACTTCAGGTGTTTCCTGAATGTCTATATACAGTGTGAGATACTTTCTAAACTCTACTGGAAATCTAAATAATATAACTAAATGAGAATATTCTATAATTAATACCATTAAACTGCTTGAACTGTAGTTAGATGTCCTGGGACCAATATATTCCTAACTTTGAAATAAGCAACTTGAAAGATGTATGTTTTTATTTTCAAAAACATTTTAACTTTAAAGCCCATCACTTTGTATTACTTTCTTTACTCATTTCTGGAACAAAATACTTGACAAAAACTATGAAAGAAAGGAAAGTTAAATTTTTGTTTATGGTTTAAGAAAAAGTACAGTCCATTGCAGTGGGGAAGGATTAGTAGCAGAACCATGAGACAGTTGATCACTCTGACTCCAAAGTAAGGAAGTCATCAGCCTACACCCAGGCAGTTTAGACAAGGGAGAAAAAAAAAAAAAAAAAAAAAAAAAACACACCAAACTCAAACAATATGGAAAATAACATTTTATTGGATCAAAACATGGCACAGTTTGTCAAATATAACAGAGAATATAGTTGATGGGTGATGTGAGAAATGCGCTCCCAAAGTCCTTTTGTGCATCAGGGATACATCCTGGTTCCACTGTCAGAGGTCCCTCAGACTGCCCAGGCCATCTAACTGAGACCCATGTCCAGGGTTCTAAGTCGGTCCAGTGCTGGATTCCCAGCTATCAGTCTGGGGGTCCATTAGCTCCTCCTTGTTCAGTTTAGCTTTTTCTGTGGATTTCTGTAGTCTGGTCTTTTGATAGTATTTTATTGAGTATTTTTGCATTAATTATCATGAGAGAGATTAGTCTGTACTTCTCTTTCTTAGTTGTTTCTTTGTGTGGCTTGTTTACCAAGGTAATTGTAGCCTTTAAAAACAGTTTGTCAATGAACCTTCTGATTCTATTCTGTGTAACAATTTGAGGAGTATTGGTATTAGGTGTTCTTTGAGTTTCTGCTACAATTCTGCATTAAAGCCATCTGGTCCTGGGCTTTTTTGTTTAGGTGATATACTTTTGATGACTGCTTGTATTTCATTAGGTGGTATTTATTTATTTAAATTTCTTGTCTGTTTTTTAACTTAATTTTGGTAAGTGATATCTATACAGAAAATTGTTCATTATCTGCAAATGTTCGATTTTTTGGAGTTTTAAAGTATGACCTGAAAATTCTCTGGTTTCCTCAGTGTCAGTTGTTATGTTATGATTTTATTATTTTGCAATTTCATTCTCTGCCTCTTGGTTAGTTTGGATAATGGTGTGTCTATCTTATTGATTTTCTCAAAGAACCAAATCTTTGTTACATTGATTCTTTTATTGTCTTCCTAATTTCTACTTTATTAATTTCAGACATCAATTTGATTATTTCCTGGTGTCTACTCCTCCAGGTTGAGTTTGCTTCTTTTTGTTTTATAGCTTTCAGTTGTGCTGTTAATTTTCTCATATAATTATTCACCAATTTCTTCATGTGGATACTTAATGTTATGAATTTCCTCTTAGAATCACTTTCAAAGTGTTCCATAAGTTTAAGTATGTTGTGTCATTATTCTATTTCAATCCTAGGAAGTCTTTAATTTCTTTACTTTATTTCTTCCTTGACCCAGGAATGGTGCAATTTGGTCAATTTTTGTAAAGATTCCATCTGGCATAGAGAAGGAGGTATATCCTTTTATGTTCAGATGGAATGTTCTATAGACCTCTGTTAAACCCAATTGGGTCATAACTTCTGTTAGTTACTTTGTTTCTTTGTTAAGTTTCTCTCTGGTAGTTATGTCTAGTGTGGAAAGTGGGGTGTTGAAATCTCCCATTGTAGGTGTGTGAGGTTTTATGTTATTGGAGTTTTAGTAATTTTTCTTTGTGTGAGAAACAGGATGTGAGCATTTGTGTGAGTGTATGTGTGTCAGTCAGCCTGTCCTTGTTGGAATATATATTTTAAATGCGCCAAACTATTTTTGCCTGCATTATGCTCTATGATGCTGAATAATTCAGTCATATCCCTCAGCGGCATTATTTATCCTAATGTTTTCTCCAGTGCTATAATTATCTAAAGAATTCTCTAATGATTAGGATGACATTATTAGATGAAAGAAGTTCTGATCCAGATATAAGAGAAGCACCATTAATTTTTCAATATTAATCGTTAAAATACAGAATTCTGAACTTTTACATGTCTGACAAATTCAGTGTTATTCCTTTTTATTGCCTCTTCAAACACAAGTGATCATTTTTTTTACTGATTAGACTACTCTAATTAAAGAATGAAGAAAATAATTTGGTGGAAATACATGACATTATGATGAAAACTTATTGATCACAAATTAATTTGAAAAGATACATTCCAGTTAAAGGACCTGCTTTGAGAGCTCTCATTCTACCAATGATCATTTTCTTCAAAGAAAAGATACAACTTATGTAATCTTTCCTGCTTTTTAGTGAAAAAATTTTTTAAAATGAGAATAATAACAGGGATTACTGTTATGAATAGGTTTTGCCCTGCTGCGGGTCTGGTCCCACTGCCACGCTAGCTCCCAATAACACACTGAGACTCTGATACAATTCTGTTGGCCAGTTACTAATTCCTTACCAGCTAGCTCTACTTAATTATTTACCCATTTCTACTATTCTGAGTATTTTCACGTGGCTCATCTTACCAGCCAGAGTGGCTGGCTTTCTACCTCTCAGGGCTCTCCATGTTGACTCCTCCTTACTACTTCCTCTTTCCTCCTCCTAGTCTCCTAGCCCTGCCTATCTTGCTTCTTTATTGGCCAAAAGGGCTTTATTCATTCACCAGTATGAAAACATATTTACAAATTGGAAAGGAAGAAGTCAAACTTTCACTACTTGAAGATGATATGATAGTTTACACAAGTGACTCGAAAAACTCTACCAGGGAATTCCTACAGCTGATAAACTTTCAGCATAGTGGCAGGATACAAGATAAACTCAAAAAAATCAGTAGCCCTACTATATGCTGATAACAAATGGGCTGAGAAAGAAATCAGCAAAACAATGCCCTTAACAACAACTACAAACAACATAAAATATCTTGGAGTAACTCAAGTGAAACATGTCAGAACCTCTGCTAAAGAGGCTCTACTCAGCTGGAGAGTGTCAGCTAGACCCTTCTATCAGTGCAAAAACATCCCGAATATCAGCCCAGCCTTTGTCCCTGTAACCAGGCATTGGCTACAGGTGAGTTTGGGTCTAATACCTCTGGGGTGGCAGATTCTTCCCTACACCCTCCACTGGAAATCCCTGGGTGGGTCCTGGATCTCCCTGCCCCTGTGCCCTGTTCCACTGAGAGTGCTATTGGAGCTCCCGTATACACCCACCCAACCCCACCCAGAACCTGCCCTCCCCCTGTGCTCTTCCCTACCCTGCCCACTGTCCCACCACTCTGGTTGAGCACTGAGCCAGAGGGTGGAGCCAACAATCCAGCCACCCTTAGAGAAAATCCTGGAGCCCATCTGAGCACAATAGACCAGCCTATCCACGTGGGACCACCCGTAATATCCACCTACCTGGTCTCTGACACCCACCACCGGTCTTATATTGGAACTCTGGGCCCCTCCTAGAGATCTACCTATCTTTGCTGGTCCACCTTGATTTCCTGCAGGCTGGATCCTTGACGCCCATCACAGGACCTCTGCTAAAGAGGCCCTACTCAGTTCATGAATGCTAGCTAGACCTGCATATTGGTGTGGAAACATCCTGAGAATCAGCCCAGCCTTTGTCCCCCAACACCAGACCTTGGCTAGAGGACTTGGCTAGAGTTAGACCCTACTCTCCCTGGGGAAACATCCTGTGGGCTAGCCTCTGCCCTCTGCTGGAGCCTGAACTTTTACCCTCATCGTCGGGCCCCTGCCTACAGAGAGACCACCTAGAGAGCTTGGACCACCCAGAACTACAGACGTTGAACCACTGACCCAATACCCATTGGAAGAAGCTATACAAAAAAAAAAAAAAAAAAACACCTAACATCAGAAAGACAAGAATAACACCACCAGAATCTAGAAAAGCTACACCAAGTAGACCAAACACAACAAAGCAAATGAATTAGAAGAGAACGGCCTAAAAATTATTGTCATAAAAATGATAGAGGCCCTCAAAGAAGATGTGAGAAAATCCCTTAAAGAAGTGGAAGATAAAACAAACAAAAAAATTGGAAGAAATGAATAAAATTCTTAAAGAAATTATAGACAGCCAAGAAAAAACAATTAAAAGGTTCAAGGCTTGAAAACGGAAATGGAGACAATAAAGAAAACACAAACCAAAGGAATGTTAGAAATAGAAAAACTGAGCAAACGATCAGGAAATGCAGATGCAAGCATAACCAGCAGAATTCAAGAGATGGAAGAGAGAATCTCAGGTGCTGAAGATATACTAGAGGAAATAGATTCTTCGACCAAAGAAAATCGTAAATCAAACAAATCCTTAACACAAAACATACAGGAAATGTGGGACACTGTGAAGAGGCCAAACCTAAGAATAACAGGCATAGAGGAAGGTGAGGAAGACCAGCTCAAAGGGGCTGAAAACATACTCAACAAAATCATCGAGGAAAACTTTCCCAATCTGAAGAAGGACATGCACATGAAAGTACATTAAGCATACCAAACACCAAATAGACTGGACCAAAGAAAAAAGACCCCTGGACATATAATAATCAAAACACCTAACATACAGAATAAAGAAAGAATATTAAGAGCAGCGAAGGAAAAAGGACAGGTAAATATAAAGGCAGACCTATCAAGATTACAACTGACTTCTCCATGGAAACCCTCAAAGCCAAAGGGTCCTGGATAGATGTTCTACAAGTACTAAGAGTCCACAGATGCCAGACCAGGCTACTATACCCAGCAAAACTCTCAATCACTGTAAATGGAGAAAACAAGATATTTAATGACAAAGCCAGATTTTCACAATACCTATCTACAAATCCAGCCCTACAGAAAGCTTTGGAAGGAAAATTCCAACCCAAGGAAGTTAATTATGCTCACAACAGATAATCCCACTTCACCAGAAACGAAGGGTAAAGAACGACAAATAAATTCACAATATCACTGCCAAAAGTAATCTAAAACAAGCAAACATTAACAATCAATGGTCCTTACTCTCCTTCAACACTAATGAACTAAACTCGCCTATAAAAACACACAGGCTAACAGAATAAATACGAAGACAGAATTCATCCTTCTGCTGCATAAAAGAAACACACCTAAGGTACAAAGAAGATAGACATTACCTCAGGGTAAAGGGCTGGGAAAAGATCTTCCAATCAAATGGACCTAAGAAGCAAGCAGGTTTGGCTATTCTAATATCTAACAAGTTAGTTTTCAAATCAAAATTAGTCAAAAGAAATGAAGATAGTCATTTCATATTTATCGCAGGAGAAATCCATCAACACAAAGTCTCAATTCTGAACATCTATGTATGCCCCAAATACAAAGGCACACACATTCATAAAAGAAACGCTACTAAAACTCAAAGCTCACATAAAACCTCACACACTTATAGTGGGAGACTTCAACACACCACTCTCACCACTAGACAGGACCACCAATCAGAAACTCAACAAAGAAACAAAAGAACTAACAGAAGTTATGTGTCAACTGCGTTTAACAGTCATCTATAGAACATTCCATCCAAACACAAAAGAATATAACTTCTTCTCTGCACCACATGCAACCTTCTCTAAAATCAGCACATACTAGGTGGCATAACAAACCTCAACAGATGCAAAATAATTGGTATGGTCGTCTGTATCTTATCAGACCACCATGCTTTAAAATTGGAATTCAACAACAACACAAATTGCAGAAACCCTACAACTCATGGAAACTGAACAATGTGCAATTTCAGCACACCTGGGTCAAAGAAGAAATAAAGAAAGAAATTAAGGACTTCCTAAAATCCAATGAGAATTAGGACATGGCATATCAGAACTTATGGAACACCTTGAAAGCAGTGTTACAAGGGAAGTTCATTGCACTGAGTGCCCATATGAAGAAAACAGAGGATAGTCACATTAGAGAATTAACAGCACAACTGAAAGCCTTAGAACAAAAAGAAGCAAACTCACCCGGAGGAGTAGACACCAGGAAATAATCAATTTGAGGGCTGAAATAAATAAAATAGAAACCAGGAAAACAATACAAAAAAATCAATGCAACAAAAAGTTGGTTTTTTGAGAAAATCAACAAGATAGACAAACCTTTATCCAAACTAATGAAAAAGCAGAGAGAGAGATCATGCAAATTAACAAAATCAGAAATGAAAAGGGGGACAAAACAATGGACACAGACAAAATCTAGACAACTTTCAGGTCATACTTTGAAAACCTGTACTCTACAAAATTTGAAAATTCAAAGGAAATGGACAAATTTCTGGACAACTATCATTTACCAAAATTAAACCAAGAACAGACAAACAACTTAAATAGATCTATAACCCCCAATGAAATCACAACAATCATCAAAAACCTTCCAACAAAAAAAAAAAAAGCCCAGGGCTTCACTGCAGAATTCTACCAGAAATTCAAAAGAGCTAATTCCAATACTCCTCAAATTGTTCCACACAATAGAGACAGAAGGCACATTACCAAACTTTTTCTATGAGGCCACAATCACCTTGGTACCCAAGCATGACAAAGATACAACTAAGAAAGAAAACTACAGATCAATATCCCTGATAAACATAGATGTAAAAGTACTCAATAAAACACTGGCAAACGGAATCCAAGAATACATCAGAGAAATCATCCACCATGACCAAGTAGGCTTCATCCCTGGGTTACAAGGATGGTTTTACATACGAAAATCTATCAACATGATCCACCATATAAACAAACTGAAGAAGAAAAACCATATGATCATCTCCCTAGATGCTGAAAAATCCTTTGACAAAATTCAACACCCTTTCATGATGAAGGTCTTGGAGGATCAGGGATAACAGGAACATACCTAAACATAATAAATGCAATACACAGTAAACCAACAGCCAACATCAAACTGAATGGAGAGTATCTTAAGGCAATTCCTCTAAAATCAGGAACAAGACAATGTTGTCCTCTCTCTCCATATCTCTTCAATATTGTACTTGAAGTTCTAGCTAAAGCTATAAGACAACAAAAGGAGATCACGGGGATCCAAATTGGAAAGGAAGAAGTCAAACTGTCTCTATTTGCAGATGATATGATAGTTTACATAGGCGACCCAATAAACTCTACCAGGGAACTCCTACAATCTAGCAGGATACAAGATAAACTAAAGAAAAATCAGTAGCCCTAATTTATTCAGATGTCAAAGAGACTGAGAAAGAAATCAGAGAATGATCACCCTATACAGTAGCCACAAACAACATATAATATCTCGGGGTAATGATTACCAAACATGTGAAAGATCTATACAATAAGAACATTGTGTCTTTAAAGAAAGAAATTAAATAAGATACCAGAAAATGGAAAGATCTCCCATGCACTTAGATTGGAAGGATAAATATAATAAAAATGGCAATCTTGCCAAAAGCAATCTACAGATTCCATCCAATGCCCATTAAAATCCCAGCACAATTCTTCACTGACCTTGAAAGGATAAGTCAACTTTGTATGGAAAAACAAAATACCCAGGATAGCCAAAACAACTCTGTACAATAAAAGAACTTCAGGAGGCATCACCATCCCTGACTTTAATCTCTACTACAGAGCTATAGTTCTGAAAAAAGCCTGGTATTGGCACAAAAATAGACAGGTAGACCAATGGAATTGAATCAAAAATGCCGATATTGATCCACACACCTACGAACACCTGATTTTCGACAAAACAGCTAAAAAATTACAATGGGGGGAAAAAAGCATTTCAACAAATGGTGCTGGCATAACTGGAAGACACAGTTGACAAGACCAAACAGCAGCCCACAGATTGGGAAAAAAAAATTACCAATCCTACATCTGACAAAGGGCTGATCTCCAAAATGTACAAAGAACTCAAGAAAATAGTCAACAAAAGACCTAATAGCCCTATTTAAAAATGGGATACAGAATTGAAGAAAGAATTCTCAATAGAGGTAATTAAAGAGGCTGAAAGACACTTAAGAAAATGTTCAACATCCTTAGCTATCAGGCAAATGCAAATGAAAACAGGTTTGAGATACCATCTTACTCCTGCAAGAAAGGCTAAAATTAGAAACACCAATGTCAACTTATGTTGGAGAGGATGTGGATGAAGGTGAACAGTCCTTCATTGCTGG
The DNA here is from genome assembly GCA_030556225.1 of Cricetiscus sungorus. Taxonomy (NCBI): domain Eukaryota; kingdom Metazoa; phylum Chordata; class Mammalia; order Rodentia; family Cricetidae; genus Cricetiscus; species Cricetiscus sungorus. The sequence continues at coordinate 29,447,791 of JANBXA010000741.1, read as the reverse complement.
TGGGGGTGCAAACTCGTACATCCATTTTGGAGATCAGTATGGTTGTTCCTAAGGAAAATGGGAATTAGCTTACCACAGAACCCAGCAATTTTACTCTTAGGTATATACACAAATGGCCCACATCCATGCAACAAAGACATGTGCTCAACTATGTTCATAGCAGCATTATTTGTAATAGCAATAACATTGAAGCAACCTAGATGCCCCTCAATTGAAGAATGGATAAAGAAGATGTGGCACATCTACACAATGGAATACTACTCTGCAGAAAAAAATAACAGAATCTTGAAATTCACAGGCAAGTGGATGGAACTTGAAGAAACCATTTTGAATGAGGTAACCCGGTCACAAAAAGAGGAACAGGGTATGTACTCGCTCATATATGGATGTTAGATGTAGAGCTAAGGATCACCAGCCTATAATAAATACCACCAAATGAACTGGGATACAAGGTGTATTCTATGTGATTCATATATGGTCCCTCACAAAAGGGGGAAGGGACAAGTCCCCCAGAGCACAGGGGAAATGGTGAGGGGCAGTGAACGGAGAGAGAATTAGGAGAAAGAGAAGGGGAGGAGAGGAAAACACGTGTGACTAGATAGATTGAGTCAGGGTGAGAGGGGGGGGCTTAAAGGAAGGAGCCATTATTGGTTTGAAGAGAAAACTGAACCTAAAGAAATGTCTAGAGTACTCCAGACTGACTCCAACTAATAATTCAAGCAACCATGGAAAAGTTACCATAAATGCCCTTCCCTGATAGTGAGATCATCAACTAAATTATCCACCATCATGGAGTCCTCATCTAGTACCTGTTGGAAAAGAACCAAACACTGAGTCGAACCAAAATCCAGATGCAAAGAGAGGGAACAAGACCAGGTTGCAGAAACTCACAAAGACAGCTGACCTGAACAAGGAGGAGCTTGGGCCTCCCAGACTGATGGCTAGGAACCCAGCAAGAGACTGACTCAGACCCCCTGAATATGGTTCTCAGCTAGAAGGACTGAGCACTCCGGGGGGACCTCAGACAGTAGAAACAGGATCTATTCCTGGTTCACAAAAGGACCTTGCGGACACATCATGGAGGGATACCTCCTTAACCTAGAGACAGGAGAGAAGTTCTAGTCTCTACTTCAAATGACTTGACAGATTTACATGACCCAATCTGGATAGCATAGCCCTACAAGTGGAATGGAAATAGGGGGATGGGAGTGGAGGATGGCCAGGGTGCATGTCATAGGGGAAATAGGGTAAGAGGGAGGGAAGGAGGGAAGGATGGAGGGAGGGAGGGAGGGAGGGAGAGAGGGAGGGCTGGAGGGAGGAAGGGAGAAAATTTTTAAATTATATTATTAATAAAAAAGAAGGAAAAATGCTCCTGGATTATATATATATATATATATATATATATATATGTATATATACATATATATATATATACATACATACATACATACATACATACATACATACATACATCTTCAAAATTAAAGCCTAAAGTTTAGTTACTGGGGAAAAGGATTTCTAATTTTGTTTCCACAGAAAATTAAAAGCTGTGGATTCCTTCCAGACTAATGTGGTTTGATCGAGCAAGCCCCCCCTGAAGCAACAATGCAGCCTTGTAGACCACTACAGCCAGGATTTCTGCATCTTTTTAGGATTCCCCCATGACAACGCCCCCCTACCAGCAAGAAGCAGTTTGAAAAGAACAACACCAAAATTCCCAAATATTGTTTATAAATGTTTGTTTTCATTTTTTTAAAAAAAGGTATGTATAATTATGTCCAGCATAAAATAAATGAATAAATGTTTAAAAAATGTTGATGAAAATATCTAGAAATACTAAAAAAAAAAAAAAAGAAAAAGAAACAAGTGAAAGACATGTATGACAAGAACTTTGAGACGTTAAAGAAAGAAATTAAAGATTTCAGAAAATGGAAAGAGCTCCCATGATCTTGGATAGGTAGGATCAACATAGTAAAAATGGCAATCTTGCCAAAAGCAATCTACAGATTCAATGCAATCCCCATCAAAATCCCAGCACATTTCTTCACAGACCTTGAAAGAACAATACTCAAATTTATGTGGAAAAACAAAAGACACAGGGTAGCCCAAACAACCCTATACAATAAAGGAACTTCTGGAGGCATCAGCATCCCTGACTTCAAGCTCTATTATAGAGCTATATTCTTGAAAAGAGCTTGGTATTGTCACAAAAATATAAAGGAAGATCAATAGAATTGAAATCAAAACCCTGATATTAACGCACACACCTACAAACACCTGGTTATTGATGAAGAAGCTAAAATTATACAACAGAAAAAAGAAAGCTGGCACGACTGGATGCTGGTGTGTAGAAGACAGCAGATAGACCCCTGTCTATCGCCACGCACAAAACTTAAGCCCAAATGGATCAAATACCTCAACATAAATCCAGCCACTCTAAACTTCTTAGAAGAGAAACTGGGAGGTACTCTTGAGTGAATTTTTACAGGAGACTACTTCCTGAACATAACTCCAGTAGCACAGACACTGAGATCAACAATTAATAAGTGGAACTTCCTGAAACTGATAAACTTCTATAAGGCAAAGGACACAGCTAGACAAAAGAGAATGGGAAAAGATCTTCAACATCCCCACATCTGACAGAGGTCTGATTTCCAAAATATACAAAGAACTCAAGAATCTAGTCACCAAAACACCTAACAATCCAATTTAAAAGTGGGGTACAGAACTAAACAGAATTCTCAATGGAGGAATCCAAAATGACTGAAAGACACTTAAGAAAGTGCTCAAAATCCTTAACAATCAGAGAAATGCAAATTAAGTCTGAGATACCATCTTGCACCTGACAGAATGGCTAAAATCAAAAACCCCAGTGACTGTTTATGCTGGAGAGAATATAGAAAAGGGAAAACACTCCTCCATTGCTGATGGGAGTGCAAACTCATACAGTCACTTTGGAAATGTGTATGACAGTTCCTCAGGAATTAGGGACTGACTCAGTCTACCTCAAGATCCAGCAAATCCTCTCTAAGTCATACCCAAAAGATTCACATTCATACAACAAGGACATCTGATCAACTATGTTTATATCTGCATTATTGTAATAACCAGAACCTGGAAGAAACTTAAATACTCCCCAACTGAAGAATGGGTAAAAAAAAAAAAATGTGTTAATTTACACTATGGAGTATTATTCAGAAGAAAACAAACAAACAAACAATAAAATAAACCAAACCAAAAAACAAACAACAAGAACAATGGAGTTTGAAATTCAAAGTCAAATGGATGAAACTAGAAGAAACCATCCCAAGAGAGGTAACACAGTCTCATAAATACAAACATGATATGTACTCATACTTATGTGAATTTTAGACATAGAACAAAGCATTACCAGGGTACAATCCACATCTGCAGGGAGGCTAAGAAACAAGGAGGACTCAAAGATAGATATACATGGTCGCCTAGACAAGGGGAAATGAACAAGATCTCCTGAACAATTTGATAGCACAGTGATGGGAGATGTTATTCTGTATATGTTTCTCATACTGGTTAATAAAGCTCTGTGGCCAATGAGATAGCAAGATAGGCGGGACTAGGAGACAAGGAGGAAAGAGGAAGTAGTGGGGAGGAGTCGAGATGTAGCCTGGGAAGAAGCAGGAAGCCTGCCGCGCGGCTCCCCGATAAGACGGCCACGTGGAAATACTTAGATAAGTAGAAATGGGTTAATGATTAAGGCAGAGCTAGCCCATTAACAATAATGGTAACTGGCCAACAGGAGTGTATCAAATATAGAGTCTCCTGTGTGTTATTGGGGGCCAGGAAGCCAGACCAGCAGCGGGCAGGCTGGCGGAAACTTACATGCTACAGCACAGGAAGAGTAGAGAGGGAGTTAGAAGAAAGAGAAGGGGAGAAGAGGTGGGGCGGGGCATGAGGGACCAGGAAGTTTGAGTCAGGGGAAGAATAGAGTAGAGAAAGAAAAGAGATTCTTTAATAGATTCTTTAAATTATAGGTTTAAAGAGAAACTTGGAACTAGGGAAATATTCAGAGATATACGAGGATGATCACAACTAAGAATCTAAGCAACAGGGGTGAGGCTATCTTAAAAGTCCTTCCCATGTAATGAGATTGATGGCTACTTTATATGCCATCATAGAGGCTTCATCTAGTATCTGATGGAGACAGAAGCAGGGACCCACAACTGCACAGTGAGTCAAATTCCTGGAATCTTCTTGCAAAGATGGAAGAGTGCTGAAAAAAGGGGTCAAACACATAGAAACAGCTGAAGAGCTGAAGTAAACAAGTAGTAGTTCATGAATCCCAGCCTGACAGCTTGGAAGCCAGCATAGGACAGAACCGGACTCCATGAACATTGATGTCAGTTAGGAGGAATGGCAGTCTTTGGAGCCTCTGGTAATGGAACAGCATTTTATCTATTGTGGTTTAATAAGGGTCAGGATAAACAAATAGGCCAAATAGATGTTTATTCAGGGAGAAACAACTCACAACACAGACAGATGAACACAGCAGTTGGAACCGGATGCTCCTCTCTCTGAATCCTTCAGAAAGAGTGCGTCCTGCCTCCTTCTCCTTGTAGACACATGTAGTTTTGACCATGCCCATTGGGGGTAGAGACAGGGCTGGATGTGACCTGGGGGGAAAAGGCTGAGGAAGGTCGTAGCTGCTCTCTTGGTGGTGGATGCTAGAAGACTTAGGATCCTGTGGAATCTGCCGAGTTCATCTGCCTATATTGTGAGTTATTTCTCCCTGAGTAAACATCTATTTGGCCTAATTGTTTATCCTGATCCTTATTAAACCACAATAATTAGCATTTTGGTAACTCTCTAAAAGGTAATAAAAAATAAAAATCCATGCAGAATGGAACTATATTCCACACACATGAAAGCAACAAAAGATGTTTGAGTTGGCTTGTTTTATGTCAACATGACACAAGCTATAATTATATGAGCAAAGGGAATCTCCATTGAGAAAATGCCTCTCAAAGAACATGCTAAAAGCAGACAAGATTTGGAACATTTTGTTAATTGGTGATCAATGGAGAAGATCTCAGCTTATTATGGGTGGAGACATACGTGTGCTGATAATTCTGGACTTTAAAAAAAAAAAACAGTTTTATGGTGGTGTGAATTATAGGCTGGTGATCCTTTGCTCTATGTCTAAAATCCATGTTTCAGTGAGTACAAACCATGTTTCTCTTTTTGTGACTGGGTTACCTTAGTCAGGATGGTTTCTTCAATTTCCATCCGTTGCCTGTGGATTTCAAGATTCTATTGTTTTTAATCCACTGAGTAGTATTCCATTGTAAATGTGCCAGAACTTCTTTATCCATTTGTCAGTTGAGGAGCGTCTAGGCTGCTTCCAGGTTCTTGCTATTACAAATAATGCTGCTATGAACATAGTTGAACAGATATATCTGTTGTATGGATGAGGATGATTTGGAATAGCCTGGTCCTGTGGTAGACTGATTCCCATTTTCCTGAGGAACTGCCATACTTATTTCCAAAGTGGCTGTACAAGTTTAGTGGACAAGTGTTCCCCTTTCTCCACATCCTCTCCAGCATAAAATGTCTTTGGAGTTTTTGATTTTAGCCATTCTGACAGGAGAAAAATGGCATCTCAGACTTCCCTTATTTGCATTTCCCTGATGACTAAGGATGTTTAGCACATTCTTAAGTGTTTTTCAGCCATTTTGGATTCCTCTATTGAGATTCTCTATTCAGTTTTGTACCCCACTTTTTAATAGGATTATTTGGTAGATTTGATGATCCTTCCTGGAAGGTATCACCCTCCATGTGGAGTGTGTGGAGGGAGTGATGGTATGGGAGGAGGAATCAGATGGCATGGGAAGGAGGGAGGGAGAGGAAACTGGGATTAATATGTAAAATAAAAAAAATTATATATGTACATTTATTTATATATATACATATATATATCAAAAAAAGAAATTAGTTTTATATAATCCTATATAATCCTTCCTCCCTCTATTTGACTAGAGTCCAGTAGCTCATCCCAGTGCTTGGTTATTGATCTATGTGTATGGTTCCATCAGAAGTTCTATGATGACAATTAGAGTGGTCAGAATTCTGTTTACAGGAGATAGTCTGTACTGCTGGTGTTATACTTAGAAAGTTGTCTGTGCTAATGAATTCAAGGCTACTTTCTCTTCTATCAGATTTAGTGTAACTGGATTTACAAGAAGGAGGGTCAAGATCATGACAGGGAAACCCACAGAAACAACTGACCCATGCTATTAGGAGCTCATTGATTCTGTACTGACAACTGGGGAGCCTGCATCAGACCTAAGTAGGCTCTGTAAATGTGGGTCACAACTGTATGTGTGGCTTGGTCTGTTTGTGGGGTTCCTGGAGGTGAGACCAGGATTTACCCCTGGTGCATGAGCTAGCCTTTGTGAGCCCATTCCCTCTGTTGGGATGTCTTTCTCAAATTTGATGCAAGGGGAAGGGACTTGGTCCTGCCTCCACTTGATATTTCAAGCTTTGTAGACTCCCCATAGGAGGCCTTCTTGTCTCTGAAGAGTGGATGGAGGTAGGGGGGGTTGGGAGGAGGGGGAAAGGGGGATGGTGTTTAGTATGCCAAATGAGTAAAGAATGTAAAGTTAAAAAAGAAACCAGGCTTAGCGAGCCATGAGGCACACACCAGTATGGAGCACTCCTCTATATCCTCATGTCAGCGCCCACATTTAGGTGGCAAGTTTGAGTTCCTACCCTGACTTCCTAAGATAATGGGTGAACTGTGATATGGAAGTAAAAGCAAAATAAAACCTTTTCTTCTCCAACGTGCTTTTTTAGCCATGGTTTTTCACCACAGCAATAGTAACTTTAAGTATGACAATGTATGAGTTGTATATTAATGAAATATTGACTGTTATTTAAAAATAAGTTTTATTTTTAAATAGTCAAAAGAAATGGGAATGGGACTTACAGTGTTGAGCTGCCATGTGGGTGCTAGGCATTGAACCCTGACCCTCTAAAAGAAAAGCTGTTGTTTTTATGCACTGAGTCATTTCTCCAGCCCCCTTAATAAGACCTCTTTAAGCAACACAAAGTAAACAAGGCAATGAATGTAAATTGATTAGTTTTCTTATGGTTTGAAATTATTTCAGTTTGCTATAATTATTCATGTAGCAGTTAGATAGAAAACAAAAAAGGAAAAGAAATATAATGTCTAGTCTTAAATGTTGGATTTTGTGTATACTTTCAGACATGGCTGTGAGTCAGCATAGCATTGTCACATTCATTCTTTCAAACCAAATCACACTCCACATGGAAGCTGAACATAGTATTAAAGCTTGTTTATAATATACTAGGAATTCAGTTTTATTTTCTCCTTCTGGTGTTATTTTTTATTTCTAAACCACAGTTTAGAATGAAGCTGAAGACAGTTGTGTGTGTTTTCTAAGTGGCCAGCACAACGTGTGTGATAAAATCACAATGCTTGGCAGGAAAGAAAAAAGTCCAATTGCCTTCATTTGAACTTTACTTCCATTCAACCAAAAACACTAGGTGAGCTCTGAATTCACAACTCATCTCTGCCTGCTAATGCCTGAAGTGCAATTGTGTTTTTGAGGAATTGAATGCGTCCCCAGCCAACTCCCAAGTGCCTAGTTATACTGCTTCCATTTTTCTAAAATGAGGACATTCTATTATGTAATGCATCTGTAGGTCATTAAAATGAAAGTTGGTAATTTCTGAGCATGGTGCTGGTAATAAGATTTACTTTGTTTTATGGGTAAGTTTTTATTTAATTGCCCAGTTATTTCTGATGAATTTTCCAAAAATTGACTGTAAATGTTGTCCTTTGTTTGCAGAGCTAAAGTGACATTTAAGGAAAAAGTATGCAGATATGCTCAGAGATGTGGCATGTCAAAACAGAGAAAACCGAAAGCATTACACTTGCAAACAAGTCAGCAATGCTGGGTATTAACAAAGATGCTCTGTTTGTAGTCTGTTGTATTGAAATGCCTACTTCAGGGCACACGATTCCAGGGCTTTTATATGAGCTTCTCATGACCTCATAGGGCTTTCTTTATTAGTACAGGGATGAATAATGGTCATGATTTTTCTAAATTAACATTTGGAAATTCCTTGGTGTCCATCTTCACACACTTAAAGATCATAACAAACAGATCAGGAAATGTAGTCATTTCCATTACTCAGTAACAAAAAGAGTAAACAAGGGGGAGCTCATGGAAACCAGCATAGGACTGACCCAGAACCCCTGAATGTGGGTGCTAGTTAGGAGGACTGGGCAGTCTATGGGCCTCTGGCAAATGATCGGGACTTATTCCTAGTATACAAATGGACTTTGGGAGCCCATTCCACGTAGAGGGATACACTCTCAGCCTAGACACAAGAGAGAGGATGTAGACCCTGCTCCAAATGATATGACAGACTCTGAAAATCCCTCACAGAAGGCCTCACACTCTCTGGGGGCGGGGGCAGAAAGATGGAACGGGATGAGGGTTGGGAGGGGGACAGCATAGGAGGGGAGGGCGAGGGAATTGGGATTGACATGTAAAACAAGCTGGTTGCAAATTTATATTAAAAAAATAAAAGAAAATAAATAAATAAGAGAAATGAGATTTTTAAAAGTTGAAGAAATCATTTCATAAAAGTTAAGTTTGCAAAATTTACTCCATGAAAATACTTCAGGGATAAGAAAAATTGTAGATAAATGCCATATAATGAATTTTCAGGTTTTGCTTTTCTTTCCATCTCTGACAAACCCATTCACAATTGCTGGAAATTTTGCCAACCGACTAGGACTGAACTGAAGTAATTGATCTTGTAGGCAAACCTAAGAGCCACTACTTTCCTATTTTAGCTTAATCTCTAATTGCATTCTAAATATTTGTTAAATGTAGTCCATATTCTTCCGCAAAGAAAATTCTTTTTGCCACAGTGACTACTTTAGAAAAAACCAGCCAATCATAGCAGAGTTATGGGGCCCAGTTACATCTGATGTATTTACAAAACAAGTCCTGTATCTAAGACTCAAGAAATATAGTGAGGAAAAGGGAGAAGAGGAAAAAAATGTAGGGACCAAAGTTTGTGAGATTATACTCCTGGAAACTTAAAAAGCTACATATAATGTCTTACTAACATGCCTGCCTACACATGAGCTGAACACAAGGGCATCAAGGACAGGCTATAAGGCCTCAACCCTGTATAAAAAACAGAACTATAGGCAACTAAGGAATACTGACAGGAGGGAAAACCTTCCCCAGGGAAGAGCAGACCAATTATCCAATACCAAATGATAAGCAATGAAGTCATATGTACAAGAAACATAAAGACTGAGTGGGTGGTACTTATGTATTTATCAATGTATATGCATGTTTGTATGTATCAATAAGTCATGAACAATAATTGCCATGAATTTGGGAGATTTGGGGGAGGGATGTAGATGGGTATATGGGAGGAATTGATGGGAAGGATAGAACAAAAAATAAAATGTAATTTATACTTTAATTTTGAAAATTAAAATATTATCATCCATATACAGATAAATACCAATTACGAGTAGCTTACCAACTAGGTATGGGATTTTGTAACAAACTCTTCACCGTATGCTGAAATTTTGTCTTTTTTTTTTAAGTACTTTCAAAACCATAATGAGTTCACATGTACAACAGCCCTGTTATATCCAGGGAACACTGTTTCATTTCAGTCATCCACTGTCTCTTGCACTTAGAACTTTTCCACCTTCTGTGATGATGCTGAGCCATGGAAGGATGGGTGTGATATAGCTATCCCATTTAGGTCTGTGTATTTCATCCCTCATTCTTTGCATCTCAGCCAGACATCTATTGAAAACCTGAGCTTTTCTGATATATACAATGATGAATGTCCAATGAGGCCTGAGAGATACACTAAAATAAGGTGAATGCAATGAATCATTAGGAGTCAGTTTATTATTATGTCACTTTAGTAGAGTGATAGTAATATGTTCTGCCCTAGGCTCTATGAGCTATCTGCTTTTGCCCTGATAGGTGTGTGGTCCATATTGCGGAACAGCCTTAAATACAATCAGAAAGATGCTTTATTTGAAAAACTCAATCAGTAGTCTTTTATATGAACATCCATTAACCTTTCTTTCATGCTTGTATTCTCTAATAGATGGTTATACTCTAATGCAAATAATTTGATGATTTATTTTGAATTTGTTTTACATGCTGGAAGAGAAATGGACACAAAATCAAACCCAGATAGAGATCTTAAGCAACCATATCAATTACTCGCCAGACATCTTTAACGAATGAACTTGGCTTGGTGTTTCAAATAGAAAACTATACAATTAGTACCCACAGCTTTGATCTAACACTCTGTATTAGTGTATGGTATATAAATAAATTTGGTGATATTTCTATGAAAATACTAATATTGTGTTGAATAAGTGATGGTTTCAGTTGTGTATGTCAAATGTAGAGTTCATGTTGCCACTTAGAAGGCTAATCAAAAAGAATAACTCTTTTGATGGCAAAAAATCAATAATTAGAGGAGCTGCCTTTGATGACTTGAATGTCATGTATTTGAAGGTAATATTTAGTGGGTGTATATAGCCCCAGGAGTGGAGGTTAAAGAGCTCAGGCACATCTATTTCAAAGAGATAAATATAGATTCAAGGGAGGAAAATACCCGAATCTTTGGATTGTACCCTGTTCTGCAGAAAATCAACATATATTGTTTTATCTGTTAATATTTGAAGTATTTCTGGAGTTGTTCTTTTTCAGATATGTTAAGAAAAAAGAGATGTTTTGCATTCTTTCAGCTGTCACAATGGAGTTTTTGCTTAGGACTGGTAGCCTGTACTAGATTGTAAGCTTTCAGACTTAAATACAGACAAGAATTATCAGCATGACTATCTGACTATCAAAACACTAAGATGTAGGACCCTAGTTTGTATATTCTTGTTCAGTTTTCCTAGAGTTTGGGACATGCATAAGCATGTATTAACTAGCCCTTGCCAGATGGTTTTTATTAGACACCGGAATTGAAAATTACTTCAACTAGTTTATTCTTGAGAAACATATGCAAAAAGTAATTAATGGGGTCTGTTAGAGTGCTTTATTCTATCACCCATTTTAGTTTAGACAAATTTGATGGGAGATGTTATTCTGTATCAATGTTTCTCATACTTGTTAATAAAGCACCATTGGGCCAATGAGATAGCAAGATAGGCGGGGCTATGAGACAAGGAGGAAAGAGGAAGTAGTGGGGAGGAGTCGAGATGTAGCCCAGGGAAGAAGCAGGACACCTGCTGCGGCTCCCTGATAAGACGACCACGTGGAAATACTTAGATAAGTAGAAATGGGTTAATAATTAAGACAGAGCTAGCCCATAAACAATAATGGTAACTGGCCAACAGGATTGTATCAAATACAGAGTCTCTGAATGTTATTTGGGGCTGGCACGGCTATGGGCCCAGACTGGCAGCAAGCGGGATGGCGTGGGCAGGTAGGAACAACCTGCTATAACACAAATTGAGTAGTTTATTATTGCAGTGATTTACACTATTATGTCTGCTAAAGATTCTCTACCTTTTCATCTTATAATTATTATTTTTTTTCCTTAGTAGCAACTGATTGTAAAGAGCTTGAACTTTCACAGGAAAATGTAGGTATTTGTATTATGAAGAGCGCAGGAAACCTTCTGAGCCATTATTCTAGAAGCTCTTGATCCAGGGCTAGTGAAGTGTCCAAGCACCTGATAGGCTATGATGTCATTAAATGGTCACTAGCACTCTCACTAATGGAGACTGAGGGGGGCCATACTTAATCTGGGATCTCTGCCAGACCACAGTTCCTCCTCTCCATTTAGTACTGTACATTTGCCCCCGAAGTAGTTTTAGAATGAGTCAACCCTTAATTTCTAATATCTACATAATTGTAAACCCAAACTTCTGAGCTCTCCACCCAATCCTGACTTTGAATCTGAATCTGAAATTTTGTTCAAATTTTTTAATCATTCTGATCAGCCCTGATCAAACCTAATGGGAGAAAATATTCTTCCCTTCTGTTTTGAAGGTGAAGTAATTGATGCACAGATGATCCAGGAATGTTTGCTGTTATTTTAGTTGTCAGCAGCAGAGCCAAAAAATCTAGGCTGTATGTCTCCTGCCTCCCGATAGAACACTATTGACCAGATCATTGCTGACTCTCCAGTAATAGATACACTGAATTCAGACATCTGTTAAATATTGTACATGACAAATGTTCATACAATCACTCCCTGGCTTACTAAGAACATTTTTGTCACTAATATTATTCAGTATGCCATGTGAAAAAACTGATGTAGATATTATATATATATATATATATATGTATTGTTATATATTATAATATAAATACTCAATTAGTTTCTCATTTTACTGAAGGTAATAAGTAAAGCATGTTTCTTATAAAGTATAAAGAACATGGTTTGATGGTCTGCCTTTAACTGAGAAAATTATATTAGATTTATTAAGGCATGTCTCCTATGAAGTGATACATAAACATGCACACTTAGTATTGTAAAAGGCAATCTTAAGTTCTCTGAAGAGTCTCAGTTCACAGCTAAAGAAAGATTTTTCCTTGGTAAGATAAGCATCACAGTATTCACATCCATTGCTGTTATACTCTAATCCCACTTTCGGGATCCCATGGTAAATTTGTCTGACATAGATTTGCAATGTGCATCTCACTCTCTAACCCAGAAAGCAACTGTGGCAAAAATCAACTACACTTTTTGTGATGGGAATATGTGAAGTGTGCTGAGTCTGTTTGCTTTCTTTCAACAGTGATCACCTCAGCCAAGCTTTAAAATAGCAAGTGGAGATTTTTGTGTAGAACTGTCACTTGCTTTTAGACTAAGCATGTGTGTAGTATTATGAAATAGCTTCTTTTCTTTGAAAACATAACCCAGAGAGGAAGCAAAAGAAGGCCCATTTCTTTTATATAATGGACTTTTCCAGCTCCTTCCTAGAATGAATGAACAGTAATTATATCATCTTTTGTAAAATTAAAACAACAATCTCATGTAAAGAACTGTGCTTCTTACAAATGTGTATAATTGTTAAATTATCTGGTGTAAGTGCACAGAAAGAGGCAACAGCTGATCAATAATACTATTTCTTAAGGAAAAAAAGAGTCCTTAGTGAAAGATGTTTCTGTTTTATAGCCATGGGAAGCATTATCTAACCTTTAGGGAACAGTTGGTTCCCAATGCTATAGGCCTTCGTTTTTCTGCCAGAGCCAGAATTTGACTCCACTTTCCCACATTAAAGCAAATCAGAGATGTGTCCTAAGTTATTCATCTATATAAGATTCTCTGGAGGGAAGTATAATCCTTATTTCAAGAGTTTTCCACGAAATCTATGGACACCTACAGCTCTTTGTATATTTTTGTCATTACTGAGAATGAAGAAAACAGAGATTAGATATATAGAGAAGTTATAATTTGACTAATATATATTTCTAAACACATTTACATTTTATTATAAAGTTTTACTTGAGTCAGACCATAGGCTAATTATATTTGAATGCTTGGTTCCTTCTCAGCTGGTAGAATTGTTTGGAAAGGCTTAGGAGAAGTAGCTTTGTTGGAGTGGGTGTGGCCCTATCTTGGGAGAATGTGGCCTTGCTGGAAGAGGTATTATCATTAGGGTGGGCTTTGAGGTCTCAAAAGACTATGCCAGTCTTAGTCTTATCTGCCTGCTGCCTGTGGATCAGGAAGTAAAGCTCCCAGTCACTAGTCCACTGCTATGCTTTTCTGCTTGCAGCCATGATGATAAAATATTAACCCTCTGAAACTGAAAGTAAGAATCCAGCTAGATCTTTCTTTCAAATGAGTTAGTTGTCTTGGTCATGGAACCTCTTCACAGCAATAGAAAAATAGCTAAAATGGTCATCATACTGTCTTGTAAATTATTTTAAATGTAAGACACTGTATTATATAACTAAATATAAGGTTGAGATTATTAATATATTTGGGGCAAAACTACACATGGTGAAATATATATTGAATGTAATCTCTAATTTCATTTTTCAAAAAGAAAATTGGAAACTACTAAAGAATGTTTCCTTATGATGCCAGAAGAATTGTTTAGATCTAGTAAAGGATTAGGGAAAAACTCCCCAAGTTAATGAAAATAAACAAGAACCAATAATATAAAAATAAGACACTTAAACATGCAAGCTGACTGCTCTACCATTGAGCAATACCCTCATTCCAATGCATAGTCATTTATGATAGGTATTCAATACTATCACAATTCTATTCACATCTCTTTTCTTTGAAAATATTTTGATTATAAATATTGATTTAAAACTTGGGCAAATGAGGAGGTAGGTGTCAATTTTGGCCTTTCTATATCTTGATAAATATGCGATACCTACAAGTTAATAGGCACTCTGCTAGACACTAGAGATCAGAGCTAGGGAAGGAAAATGGACATTGACCAGGTAGTAATAAGTGGCATAAATACTAACTGGGACTCAGTCTTAGAGTTGATGCTATTAAACCCTATAGTCAGACCAAAGTTTTGATTGAGTTTTAAAAAAAATTGTAAGAAGAATACTTAATACAATTTGAAGGGTTGACTTTGAGTCTTTAAATGTGAGGCCTAGTCTGTTGTTTCTCTTGTTTGATGTTTTTAGCTATGAATCTGAAGGTAGGCGTTACTATGAGTAGCTGGCAGCAGCAACATAAAGTTAAAAGATAAAGAAACAAAACAGTTGTTTGAATTTTGTCGAAATAAAAGGTGGATATTAACAAGCTTTTGTTTAAAATATCATTTTATTGCTGTTGACATAAAACCAGCATATATCTATACTTTGTTTTAATAATAACATAATCATGCATTATAGAAAAATATTGGATAAAGGAAGAAAAATATTAAAGATGCTAAAGATGCAATGACAACAATATGCTTTTCTATAAAAAGCTTCAAATCCAATTGAGAATAACAGATGATCTTTGAATATAAAATAATTGTTTTTCTTCTAATTTATATCTGTTTCATATTGCAAGGTTCTAAGAGCAAAACCGCCATGAGTTTTACAACGGTCTAACGGGGTTACAAAGTTGTGAAGAACTCTATAAATTAACCATATATTTGTTTACAGTATGCTTTTTCAGAAGTTTCAATTGCAGAAGATTGGGAATTCACTTAATGTTTTGGCACATACTTGATTAGAGATTAAAAATTTAAGAATTTTCCAGGCCATTGTGGTATATACCATTAATCCCAGTACTCGGGAGGCAGAGCCTGGTGGATCTCTGTGAGTTTGACATCAGTCTGATCTATAGACAGAGCTTCAAGACAACCAAGGCTACACAGAGAAACCCCATCTCAAAAACCAAAGAGACAGAGAAGGGGTGGATTTGTTTCTCTGACCTTCTAAAATTTCCTTTTGGATCTATAAGATTAAAGTTAAAAAATTCAATTCTGATATTTTCTGATAGATCTGCTAAAAAAATTGTTTAACACATCTTAATTTAATTAAAAAGTGCATTTTTCTTCTGTAATAAAATATTATTTACATAATATTTACAAAGAAAAACTAGATTTCTGTAAATTGAAAAAAGAAAATTAGAAAGGTATATTAACTCTTTATGATCAGAATATCTCAACTGCCCTGAAAAGATGAATGGAAATCTGAGTTCTTGCCAGAGAGCTAATTAAGCACTTGGTTACTCTTTGTTTAATGATCTCATGAATCCTCATAATATTCCTTACGAAGCAGGTGGCAAGTACATCAGTCCTGCTTGCATTGAAAGGAAAATGAGGCTTGATGTGCTTTCAACATTTCTATGCTTAGACTGAGAAACATATGTTTTATATGGTGTGGTTCATGGTATTGTTTCACTGAATACATGTCATAGTTATCCTGTAAGCGCCAAATTGCAAGTGAGGCTTCTTCAAATTGGAGGTCAATCTTTTGGCACTGTGCTTTATACCCCTTTGAAGATCAGTAACCAATGTGCTATTACACAACACTTCATGAGTGTTCTCTCCATGGTGGTTTGACATGCCTTGGTCACTTTTCGAGATAGTTATGTTAAATTCTCCTGGTAGGTAGCCTGGTAATCACAGAAGGTCAAATGTTTTAGTGCTCAATTCACTTTTAAACTATTAATAGTGTAAGTGATATGGAACTACCATTGCTAAACTGTAGCCAGGAGTATTATTGTCATTTATAAGCTCCTTTTTGGGATAGGGGGTATCCAACAACAGGAAAGATGACATATTAGCTATGTAGGCTTGCATGTATGGCAATACTTATCAAAGCACTGAAAAACAAGAAGAAATAATATAATTAATAAGAGAAATGTTGAACAGAAGCACTTTTATTTTGAACATCCATGCTATTTGTTTGCATAAATATGTAATAGCACGTGGTCTTAGTTTTCTTCCTTTTTAAGATACATTTTCTGTTAAATTGATTCATTAACAATGCTAAGAGAACATAAAATATCAGCCTTTACCCTATTTTATTGATAAAGTATATTTGATTATTTACTTATTGATATTTTTGACACATGTTCTCACACAATCTCCCAAAGTGGCCTCAAACTCTTCTCATCTTGTTTTCTCCTAAGTTACAGAACTATATGTGTTGATATATTACTTCTAATTTAATAAAAGCTCAGGGGATCAAACTGCAAACCTAGCCACATCCATAGAGCTAGGAAGTAGTGATACACACCTTTAATTCCCAGCAGGCATTCTAGCTAGCCATAGATGCCAAGCAGTGGTGGCACATACCTTTTATCCAAGGACTCAGGAGACAGGAAGAGGGATCTCTGTGAGTTCAAGGCCAGCTATGGCTACACAAAAGTGAACCAGTCTAAAGGAAGAACAAAGCTCATGCCTTTAATCCCAGAACTGGGGAGGTATGGAAGGAAGAAGCAAAAGGTTTCATGTGAGGTTTAATTTCCAGATTGGGGACATTTTACTCTGAGGATTCTTGAGACAGGATCATCCATTTAGATCTGAGCCAGAGTTAAAAGCTACTGGCTTGGCCGTTTTGATTATCTGATCTTGAGTTTGAGCCCCAATATCTGTCTCTGGCTTTTATTATTTGTATTGTAACTCTAGGCTATGCCCATCTATCTTTATCAGTCTTGAGAGAATATGTAGAATAACTCATTTCATGTAGGCTTTATATGATTAAGAGGCCATGAATAGGGGCTGCTTACTGACTTGCTTCCTTCTGGCATGCTAAAACTGTTTTCCTATAGAGCCCTGGGCCACCAACCCAGCTATGGAATCACCTGCAGCCACCTGGGGCATACCCCATCAATAATTAACTAAGAAAATGCATTACACATGGATCTTATGGAGACATTTTCTTAACTGAGTTTCATTCCTTTCAGATAGCTATAGTTAGTGGGTCAAGTTGGCACAAGATTAGCCCGCACAAGAAAAACAATGTGTTATGTATGTAAAAGAGATAAAATGGTGAGTAGTGTTACATGAAAGTGATAGCATCTCAAAAGGACATAGGACATATGTAATAATGTTTGCTGCTAGCTGTGTATGAGGTTTCTTTTTTAACATTTTGTTTTCCTACATTTGTTAAGCATTACTCCATTGTGTAAATATTCCACATTTTCTCCATTCATTCTTCAGTTCAGGGGCATTTAGGTTGCTTTCAGATCCTGGCTATTACAAACAATGCTGCTATGAATATGCATCCTTTGGGTATATGCCTAAGGATGGAATTACTGGATCTTGAAGTAGACTGATTCCCATTTTCCTGAGGAATCACCATACTGATTTCCGAAGTGGCTGTAAGAGTTTGCACTCCCGCCAGCAGTGCAGGGGTGAGTGTATCCCTTTCTCCACATCCTTTCCAGGATAAACTATCTTTGGTGTTTGTTTGAAATTCGAAGGCAAATCGATGGAGCTAGGAGAAGCCATCCTGAGTGAGGCAACTCAGTCACAAAAAAACAAACACAGCCTTCATCTAGTAGCTGATGGAAGCAGAAGCACGCATCCACAGCTAAATACTGAACCAGACTCCTGGAATTACTTTATATTGCAATAAAGCTTCAGTGCAAAATGCCCACTAAGCATTTGCCAGTAGACCTGGTAAGTTAGTATTAAATTATATGTGCCAAAATTACAGAAGTTACAAAGCAAATTAAAACATTGTTTTTAAATGGTAGAAACTGGAGCTATCGGAAAAGACAGAAGCTCAATTGAGAAAATGCCCTTATAAGATCCAGGTGTAAGGCATTTTCTCAGTTAATTATTGATGGGGAAGGTCCAGGGCATTGTGGATGATTCTATCCCCTCTGGGAGACCTAGGTTCTACAAGTAAACAGGCTTAGTGAACCAGGGGAAGCAAGCCAGTAATCAGCACCCCTTCATGGCCTGTTGTCAGGTCCTGCTTCCAGGTCTATGATCTGATTGAGTTCCTGTCCTGACTTCCTTCAATAAGGAACAGCAATATAGACATGCTTATAATCCCCATAACTTATCATGTTTACTAAATGATCTTGTTACAGTATATATTTTCATGTAATTGTATGGCAAGAGGGCACAAAATTTTAGCCAGGGTTATTGTGAATGCTAGATTAATTTTATCACTTGGTTCTATTCCCAGGCTTCTAGTACACAATCTATGACAGTAAATGAATAAAAATTCTCTAATATAAATTGTGTGAAAGTCAGTGTTTTTTTCTATAGTTTACATGTGTATTTTGCCTGTGTTAATATATAAACCAAGTTACAGATAATTCCTAGTAGACTGTTCAATGTTTATAGAGAAGAAAATATTGTTAAGTGTTTAATTAAGACCTTGAAGTGTTTAAGAAGATATGCAATTCATTCAGTTTGTTAGAAGGTTAATTCATTGAATACAGTTTAAATTTAGAAGGTGGGGAAAGGACTTAACTTACTTGTCATCACTAGCTCTACAAAACTACTATTCAAATTAGACCATAAAGTTGTGATTCTACTCATGTTCTTTCTGTTTATATGGTTATTTTACTTTCCTCATTCCATGCTGTTAATCATTTTGTCTTTAGAGGCTTGATGGTATTTTCTACTATATATTTCTATAGAAAACCTATCTGCTATTAGTATCGGGTTGAAAACAGTTTCCCCTCACATCTATATTCATATTTTAATACCTGAAACAGAAATCATGTTTTTTCCTCTTCTTGGAGCCAGCCCTGCATTGGCACCCAGTGAACAGTAAATCATCATAATGAATGAGATGCTAAGGTTCTCCCTGGGCTGCCCCATTCTGGCATGGATTTTGTTAGTGGGTGTGTATATCTTGTTTCGTGTGTCACTACAGCTAATTTAAGGAGAGCACATGTGTCTTCTAAAAGAAATAAAAATGGTAATTTAAATAAACGTGTAAATTCTGAGGATTATATATAAGTTGTTTTCTTCCCCACGTTTTCCCTTTCTTTCTGTAAGTGGAGACAGCATCTCCCATCTTTTGTTACTAATTTATAAAGTCCCATTATTTAAACAATATAAAAATTTTAAAAAAAGTAAAGGAGCAAAACCCACCAAATTTGCATCTGGGTCTTTTTGTATGCTTGTTTCTTTTCCTCAATAATATAGCAGTGTATGTCATTATATTATTTTATATACCAGTGATTATTTCTACCCCAAGCCACATTTTAATTCACTAAAAATTCTACTCTGTGGTCTGATAGCTGCTTTATTTCACAAAATAAAAACTGAAGGCCTAAATAATATATATATATGATTAATATTATATAATATCAATTATATTTTTATATGTATACATTTATATGACATAAAAAATAATAATATATAAAGTAATAACTCTATATCACATTATTTTTCTCTGACATTAAAAAGTAATAGTAAGTAAATTTTACATTACCATACTCAATTACCTTGCCACTTAAAAATTATAAGTAAGTAATGTCTTGAAATTTCATTATTTCAGTGTTTCTTTTATGTCTTTGCTTGTTAACTTTAACAGAACTCACAAACTTTCAGTAATACGTAAAGAGAACTAAGAAAATCTCTGCAAGAAATAAACCTATATGAGTAATTATATAAATATGTATACAATATCCTAGATGTATGAAATAGAAATAATATATAATTCCGTATTCAAATACACATGTGACCTCACAAGATGATGTGATCAAAGAGTTTTCTATATCAGGTTTCTGACAGTTATAAACACAGATCAATACTGGTGAATTATTAATAACCCAAGTACAAGTGGTACTGCCATTGGGGATATGATTTTATCTTGTGAGCAGCTTTGAAAATTCTATAAAGAATATGCATAGAGCTTTTTCGTGTTTGTATAGTTTTAAATTCCTGGAAAATTCTGTATATATGAAATATATAAATACAAATATTTATATATAAATTGTAGTTAAGTTAGTTTCATAAAATGGTGGACAATATTTTTCATGTTGTTTTGCAATTCAAAGTAAAGGTTATTTATGGTACACACAAGTTCAAGGAAAAACACGATCAACTCCAGATATTTGAAGGCAAGGAAAGGAAAACTGTAGATAAGGTAAGATTTACAGGTAGTAGTGCTATTAGTTATATCTACCACCTACTATATTTCAGTAAAGATTCCTCAGACTTTTATGTATATTGCTATCTAATTTCTTCTTCCCAATATTATTTCAGCACTGAAAAGGAGAAAGATCAGAAAGTGTATCCAGAAACATGTTTTATTCAAATTCTTACAACACAGTAATTACTGAAAATTATATAGTTTATAATGAAACATCTTTCGTGGCCAAGGTAAATAGAGAATTTAGAAGTGCATACTTAAATGAATTAGTATTATTCTTGTATTAGCATAATTTTATGCAGAATAAATATTCTGTATAATATTAGAAACCTTTATGGGTGTATAAAGAAAATTCCCCTCAGAGCATTCTCTTCTTTAAACTACCAAAGTTGTACATCTCTCATTCTGAAAATAAAAGTTGGTACAAATTCATGTTATCCTGAAATCCATTGAAAAGTACACATTCTGGATTATTACAGAAATAAGTGAGTAAATTATGACCTTTATCAGGTTACAGGATGTCAGAGCAATAGAAGGGAGGGAAATGATGCAGTCATCTGATCCAGGAAATATGAGGATATATGAGGATAAGGATAAGAAAAGGAAATATGAGGATAAGGGCTCTCTTTAGGGATGGGCACAGAAATAAACATAGTAGCAAGAGGAGGATGGTAAAATAACTACAAATATGTCTGAAAAATTCATAAGAAATCATGTGACTAACTATCTACATAAAAATATGATACATATGAACATGTACAAAACATACACATATTATTTAAAAGAAAATTTTTTATTTATTGTCAGCATTAGGGCTGACAATGCTCCCTCCAAGAGCCAAATACAACTTAACGAAACGTCCTGAACCAGACATGTGAATCTCTCTTTTTAGTTGTTAGTTGGGGGTATCCAAAAGGCTCCCCTAACATACAAAGTATTACTATTGTCCTTGGTTTTTTCACAGTTGGTAGAAGTCCCTGTTGCTGAAGAACCAATGCATTTTAGACACAGGGCCTAGAAACCTATGAGCTAGAACTGACCCAATTGCCTCCTTTCTGAAAATAAGCTTTCATAATACCCAAAGGAGCAATGAACATTTCCAAAGAAGTCAAGAAAGCAATAATCTTTTCTAGCTATGATGCCTATGAACACAACAAAACCAAGCATGCCACAATAATGGTAAGTTAAAGTTTTGACATGTACACTTGTTGTCAAGTAACATCTTTCTAATTTGACTTAAGACTAGCTCAGTAAGAGTAAAATAATGCTTGGTACTGGAAACCTAGTCAATTATTCAGTTCTAGTGAAGTCATGGACCTTGGAAAAGAACCCACAATGACCATTTCTCCAAACCAGTGTAATCCTTATCTATATTCTAAATATTTGTCCTCTTATACCCACAGATGATTTTAGTCTTCATTGCTTATCAGAAACTCTTTTTATTGAAACAAGTAGAGTGATGGGAGATGGTATTCTGTAAATATGTTTCTCATACTGGTTAATTAATAAAGCACTGTGGCCAATGGGAAAGCAAGAAAGGCAGGGCTAGGAGACAAGGAGGAAAGAGGAAATAGTAAGGAGTCAGCATGTAGAGTGTGGAGAAAGCAAGATGCCCGCCTGCCTTGCTCGGATAAGATGACCACGTGGAAATACTTAGATAAGTAGAAATGGGTTAATCATTAAGACAGAGCTAGCCAATAAGGAATTAGTAACTGGCCAACAGCCTTGTATCAAATACAGAGTCTTTGAGTGTTACTTGGGGCTCCCGTGGTGGTGGGACCAGGAAGCTGGTGGGGAGGAACAAAGAGTGAAGCCAGGTGGCAGCAGGAAAAATCTACTTGTAACAGTAGAGTATCAAAGAAAACCGCAAGCAATCAAAATGGAGTGTAATAGAACTCATTCCCATCAGTACAACTACAAAACTACTTCAGCACCTAAAGCTGAGAAAACATTGAGGAAAGGGAGGTAGACAGATTGCAAGAGCCAGCTTATCAGGGAGTTTGCTATGAGGTTGTGTTTCTCAGTAATGCCAGAAGCTACACATGTAAATTCTTACCAATATGATTGTGTAAGCATGAGCAGAACAAGGACAACAATAATAGACATACTGAAGTGGATATGGAAAATCCCATCCGTGTCAATGCTATACAAAGAAATGCAGGCAACTGAGGAAGAGTCAGTGTGGAAGAAAGTCTTTCCCAGAGAAGAGCATTTCAATAGGTTATCAAAACCAAATGATCAACACTGAAAAATGACATCCAACTAACATTTTACAAAATGGGCAAGCGTGTTTAGGAATATGCACATACATGCATAAACACATATGCATATAGCATCAATAAATGAAAAACTTGAATTTGAAAAGGAGAGGTATACAGGATGGTTTGGGAAGGATACAAAGGAGAAAGAAATGACCAAAATAAAAGAAACATGTCAAAAAAGAAACTTATCCTGAGGAATAACTTGTCTAAAGAACAGATGCTAAAATATTATTGATAAATTTAGTCCAAAGTTTTATGTGTTTATATCTAAAGTACTATTATAAAACTAAAATCTGCTTTTCCCACTGTTTCTCTTTAAACTGAATCACCCAAATCTACATATATGATGGGAATATAGTATATAAGTGAAGAGAAAAGATAATAAATGCATTAGAAACTGGTTTCAATCATTTAGAACTATTTTGACATCTTTTCTTTTGTCTTTCTAATTTCTTTGTTTCCTGTTCCATAAGCGATGCTGTTGGAATTTCAACAATTAACTATATATTTTGCACATGTAGTTAATTTCCATTATTTCTTTAATCATAGAAACACAAAAACACCTTATGTCACTTCTAAAGGGGACATTATTTTTTGTTAAGAGTTCACACATATGTAAAGTATTCTGATTATATCCACCCCTAATTTGATGGCCCTCTTATTTTTTTTTTCAACTAGTATGCATCCCACTTTCTTGTCCTTTTTAAAAAACATAGTTCTTCATTGGTTCTTTGGGAATTTTAACATCATACAAACAACACCCTTTCGCCTCCCAGCCCCTTCATATCATAATCTCACCCCTGTAGTTCACAGCCCACTCCCAAAATAAATAAATAAAAACAAAACAAGAAAACAACAACAACAAACTCCTGGCTCTTCTGTATTTTTTAACACCTCTTCATTAATACTAGGAGCATCTGGAGCTGCAGAATATCCTATAATATACTCTTTTGTCCTATCAGCACCACCCACAAAATGCTCATCGCAATGAGTCATTGGTCTGGTTCAAGACATCTGGCACACGTTCATCACTGGACACTTATGGAAAATACCCTTCAACTTCCTGCTGTTGCCCCAGACATAGAGATACTTCGGTTATTGTTCTGCAGGACCAGTCCCTTCACACACTTCAGCAGGTAATAGATGTGGTAGATGTTAGGGTGGGCCAACCCAAGTCCCAGTATGTGGGTCTGGGTGGTAGCTGAGCTGGTCGATTGAGAAAACTGGGGTCATTCCCCTCAGACAAGGGGTAGAACAAGCTCTCCTAGGCTCATTCCACGGGGAAAGGGGGATCATCTCTCTCATACCTGCAGTGAGGGGGTGGGGCCATATCTCCCAAGTGGGAAGGGGCAACTTTTCCATGGGGGAAAGGGTCAGCTCTCCTGCTGCACTGACCAATGAGAGGCAAGTTCAGTTATTCCAGGGACTGTGATGGAAGGGTACTCATCATGGCCTCAGTTTCAACATGCATGGTTCCTATGACCCCCTGTGGCAACATGGGCTGTGGATATTGTCACAGTCCACAGATGTAGCAGAACCATCTAGAAATGGCCATTAGCAGCAGGTTGCCTTTAAAAAACATTGGGTTTCTTCTAGTTTCATCCATTTCCCTGAGAATTCCAGGATTCCATTGTGTTTTTCCTGTTGAGTAGTACTCCATTGTGTAAATTTACCATGATTTCTCCATCCATTCTTCAATTGAGGAGCATCTAGTTTTCTGGCTATTACAAAAAAATGATGCTATGAACATAGTTGAACAGAAGTCCTTGTTGTATGAATGTGCATTTTTTGGATATATGCTTAAGAGTGGAATTACTGGATCTTGTGACAGACTAATTGTTATTTTCCTGATGAACCACCATACTGATTTCCAAAGTGGCTGTTGGAGTTTGCACTCCCACCAGCAGTGGAGGAATGTGTCCCTTTCTCCATATCCTCACTAACATAAACTGTCTTTTTGTTTGTTTGTTTGTTTGTTTGTTTGTTTTCCTTTTATTTTAGCCATTCTGACAGGAGTAAGATGGTATCTCAGAGTTGTTTTGATTTGCATTTCCCTGATGGCTAAAGATGTTGAGCACTTTCTTAAGTATCTTTCAGCCATAAAGAAACCATTCTGAGTGAGGTAACCCAGTCACAAAAAACAAACATGGTATGTACTTACTCATATATGGATTTTAAACATAGAGGATTACCACCTGTAATTCATACCACCAAAAAAGCTAAGAAACAAGGAGGACCCTAAGAGAAACATACATGGTCCCCTGGAGAAGATGAAAGGGAAAGATCTCCCGAAAAAAATTAGAAGCATGGAGGGAGTTAGGAGAAAGAGAAGGGGAGAAGAGGAAGGGAGTGGGAATGAAGAAGCATAAAGATTGAGTCAGGGAAAGAATAGAGGAGAAAAAGAAAAGAGATACCATAATAGAGGGAGCCATTATAGATTTAAGGAGAAAACTGGCACTAGGGAAATGCCGAGAAATCTACAAGGGATGAAACCAACTTGCAAGCTAAGCAATACAGGAGAGGCTTCCTTAAATGTCCTTTCCAGAATAATAAGATTGATGACTACCTTATATGCCATCCTAGAGCTTTCATGTAGTAGTAGCTGATGGAAGCAGAAGCAGACACCTACAGCTAAACACTAGCCTAACTCCTGGAATCCAGTTACAAAGAGGCAGGAGTGATGAGCAAAGAGGTCAAGACCAGGTTGGAGAAACCTACAGAATCAGCTGACCTGAACTAGGGGGAGCTCATGAACCCTAGTCTGATAGTAAAATCAGCATAAGACTGACCCAGACTCTCTGAATGTGGAAGTTAGTTAGGACTGGGCAGTCTATGGGGCTTCTAGTAACTGATCAGTAATTATCCCTAGTATATGAATGAAATTTGGGAGCCCATCCCACATAAAGGGATACTTTCTCAGCCTAGAAACATGGAGGAGGGCCTAGGCCCTGCTCCAAATGATATGACAGACTTTGAAGACTCCCCATGGAATAGAAGGCCGCACCCTCCCCGGGGAGCAGAAATGGGATGGGCTGGGGTTTGGGGAGGCAGGGGAGAACAAGAGGGTGAGAGAACTCGGATTGACATGTAAAAAAGCTTGTTTCAAATTGAAATTAAAAATTAAAAAGGAAAAGGAAAAAGCCATTGTGTTTAACTAGAGTTGGTTGTATAAATAGTTTTATTTACTGGAGCATAGCAGTGTCAGTAGGTACATTACATAAGAAATGACACCTGCCTTCCCTAGCAACAACTATCTTCCAATAGTCTATCTTCCAAACTGAATTCTGGCTAGAAAGGAGGAAGTTTTCAGATCAGCCACAGCTTTGTTTCTCCATGCTCAGTAATTAAATTGTGTGGTGTCTTAACCGATAAGTTGCTATCCTCTATTTCTGGTGGGAAACCTTGAGCTTCCCCCAACCAATAACTCATAAGAAGAAATGCCAGAATAACTTTTCTCTAAGTACATTTCCTAAAGATACAAAATTAAGCTAGAGCTAGTGATACATATGTCCTCATATTTTCCATCATGATTGACAAAGTGTAATTTTCTATGGACTCCATTGCCATTTCAAGCACAGAATCTTAAATACATTTATATTTTAACTAAGGGGGTTTTTTGAATGTTTACAGAAATAAATGATAATAAAGTGGCATAACATCAAGAAACGAGAAGTGAAAGATGGGCAATATTTTCGAAGGCTTTTTCAGTGAAGTAGCAAAATAAAATATCTATGAAGCTGAGAGTAAAGAGAATGGGTGGTGGATAATGGTTGTTCTATCAGAAGAAAATCTGAATAAAACAATGAATGGTGAGAAAACTGATACTGATTGACAGTTAATATTTTATTCAATGTTAATTTTTTTGTGAAATTTTCTAATTTTTCGTGTTAATTTAATCTATATGTGTTAATAATCCTGGTTAACTGAAAGTATAAGGATACATATTGAATGATATTGTAATAAAATTTATCTCTTTCTTATATTTATTAATATATGTGTCTAGAAAGCACAATGTTGTTTACCTAAGACTACTATTTTAAAATCATGAATAAAACATTCAATTCTTAGAAGAGAAAGAAAAATCACCAAAAGTTTTCTTTATATTAGAAGTTTTTAGTAAAATGTACCTAGCTTTTATAAAAATAATTTTTCAGACAGCATAATTCCTCTTATCTCCTCATACTTATTCAAAGAAGCAGAACATTAATATATTTAGACCTTTTGATTGGGGACAGCATTTGCACTGGAATAAAACATTAATGCTATCATTGAAGCATGAAAATTCCAAATTAACAGAAACTGATGCTGCTATTCAGGCAAAGTGGGAGTCAGTTTGAGAAATGGAAGCAATTCTATAAAACATGGTTAAGCAGGAAATTAGAAATCTGGGTCTAAGTTTTATTCATCATATATGGTAAGAAATATATTAATCCACTTGCAAGCCTGCTTATGCTTTCTTTCTACAAACTTAACATTAATATCCTACGATGATTCAGGAAGTGACTCCAGACTGCTTGGCTCCCAGTGTCGATCTGCTGAATAAGACTTGGCATATTCCCCTAAAACCCTTTTTCCTTAGTTTCCTCTTTTTCAAGTAAAATAATATTTGTGTTTTTCTTCATTAGCTGATGCATTTGGTACATGTAGCGTTTACTTCACGTGTTGCTACAACAGAAGACTTTATGAAATGGGGGATTTATAGTTCAGTTCAAAGTTTGAGGGTACAATCTATCATGGCAGTAGGAAGTAACACTCTGATTGTCTGTGTCTGCAGGCAGGAATCAGAAAAAGAATACTATCCTCAAATGGCTGACTCCTTCATACTCAGCACCACAGCTTGTACAATGTCGCCGTCCACACTCAGGATGCACCCTGAGTTTGCCTAGTACATGATTCTAGATCCCTTCTGGTCTGGTTAGGCATCATAGGATAAAAAACATTCAGTAAAAGTAAGAGTTTCTATTATTATTTTCTCTTAATTAAATTATTTAGTTAAAAAGTCAGAAATTAATAATGGTAATCAGTGCTAATACAGAACATAATTATATGATGAAAAGTGGTTATAAAATGATGAATGGAAATATCTTTTTATTAATGAAGAATATTAACATTGGTCCTCTGAAACTGACAGATGTAGTCGCTTCTTCTAACTCAGCATTTCTCTTTTTAATGTGTATCAACTTCAGCAAAAATAAACAATAAAAGTTAAACATTTTTCAAATCTTGTACTTCTACCTACCGTATATATTACTTAATTGCACTCTGAAAGTTTGAAATCTACTAATTTGTTTTTGTTTTCTTGTTTGTTTGATAGCTGGGAAACCAGCATAGGTCTGACCCAGATTTCCTGAATGTGGTGCTAGTTAGGAGGACTGGGCAGTCTATGGGGCCTCTGGTAGTGGATCAGTATTTATTCCTAGTGTACAAGTGGACTGTTGGAGCCCATTCCACACAGAGAGATAATCTCTCAGCCTAGACACATGGAGGAGGGCCTAGAACCTGCTGCAAATGATATGGCAGACTTTGAATACTCCCCACGGCAGTCCTTACCCTCCCTGGGGAGCAGGTTGGTTTGGGGGAACAGAAGAGGGCAGCATGAGGGTATGGGAACTGGGATTGACATGTAAAACAAGCTTGTTTCAAATTTAATTTAAAAAATATCAGAGGGGGGGCTCTTTTTGTGAATTCTTAGCAAAGTAATGAATTGCTGGAATATCTCTACTCTCCAACTTTAGTTTGCCATGATGAAATCTCCCTTGAGGCAGGCACCCAGTGCACAGGAAGGGAAGACACTAATGAAAATTAGCATTCTAAAAGAATCCACTGCAGCTGTCATCATAAAAGGGAACTGATTAGTGGTTTGGACTGTGGTAACTCTGTAAATTATCAAACAAAATACTGCAGAAGCATCCATTTATGTATATGAAAATTACAATTTGAACATCACACTTAGGGTACATTAATCAACTTCATTCTTTGTTTTTATGGGTAATGAGGCTTCACAGAAAGGTAAACAGCTAACTAAATAAAGTTGCTTTCACAAAAGTGGATTAAACATATTCACACTTTACAGGGGGGGGAAAGCAACGTGCTAAGAGTTGTTTTAATAAAAGAAGCTTTCCCATGGTTATTTATTTCCATGTTTAGTGTCTGCAGGATATTTTCTTTTCCTATTTCTTAGGAATTATTTTTTCTCCTGTTATATTCTTATGCTAGGTTTTTTTTATAGTTATACTGCCTGTAATATGAAAGGTAAAATTTCTAAAACCAATTAACATAATACATTATTATATCTCATTTGATTTCTAGCAATATAACCACCCTTACAATAGGTTGGCTTTTGAAAATTGTTATTTCTTACATAATATGTTGTCAATTGATAACTAGTTCCATGGTGGAAATGCAATGAATCATCTGTAATGTTTTTTTCTGATTTTTATGTAAAAATCTGTATGAATACTTACTATGTCACATTTGTACTATCAGAAAATAAAATTAATTTTGAACATGGCTAAACTTGTTCAGATGATGTATGGGAAAATGGTTTACAAAGAAATACCAATCATACTAAGCGTAACAATCATCAGACTGACATATTCAAGCCGTAAATATATATATACATATATATATATATAGTGTTTTTTAAATCTTTGAATCCATAGTAGTTCATATATACATATGTATATATTTGCATGTGTGGGTGAGATATGTGTGTATTTATGTACATATATTTATGTGTACACATATACATACTCACACACACATATACACACACACACAATTATCCCCAGCCTCTAGCATCCTGCCTGTAGATGGTCAGACACAGATTAGAAGGGTCACTCTCTCCTTGAATCTTTTACATCTATTGATTTTCTCAGAGAAGTTTAAGTACATTTTAAATATGACTCAGGCATTTTTGCTATATTTTACACGAGGAACTTCTTTTCTTAAAAATAACTTTATATTATTATATAAATAATTCTGACTTACCTAAAACTTAGAAATGAAAGACAATTCTAGCTTTATTTTTTTTTTGAAACTAAACCTTGTATGTGCCAAAACACATAGATATTTGGTAGGAGTTTCTTCCTTGATTGACACAATGTAGTTTCTTCCCTGATTGACACAATGTACATCTTTTCACAAAGCAAAGTGAGTTTTCATTATGTCATTATCATTCTGTAGTATTACAAAAGAAACTGCCTTCCCCATTCATCATATAAATTTCCTTAGTGATTCTTTTACTTGTAATAGTATACAGTATGCACCTGGTACTTGCTTTATATTCCTATGTTTTATTTAAAGTTGATATTGACCAGTTGTAGAGAGGAAAGAGTGATGAACAAAGGAGTCAAGACCAGGCTGGAGAAACCCACACAATAGCTGACCTGAACAAGGGGGAGCTCACTGACTCAAGACTGGTAACTGGGGAGCCTGCATATGATTGAACCAGGGCCCTGAACATTGGTGTCAGTTGGGGAACTTGGGCAGTCTATGGGGTCTCTGGCAACAGAACCAGTATTTATCCTCAGTGCATGAAGAGGCTTTTCGAGCCCATTCTTAGGGAGGGATACTTTCTCAGCCTAGATATAGAGAGGAGGGCCTCTGTCCTGCGCCAAATGATGTGACAGCATTTGATGATCCCTCATGGGAGGCCTCACCCTCTCTGAGGAGTGGATTGTGGGTGAGATAGAAAAATGGTGAGGTGAATGAGAGGACTGAAGGGAAAGAGAACTGGGATTGGTATGCAAAATAAGATTGTTTATAATTTAAATAGAAAAATGAATAAAAAAGGAAAAATAAAGTTGATATTGATAATATAATTTCAGTTCAAGTGACTAAACAAAAGTGTTTGGCACAGTAGCTACGTCAGAAATGTAGAAACTACTTACCTCTTTGCAAATTCAGTATTTCTATAAACATGATCATAGGCATAAATTTCATGTTTGGGATTTTTGTTGTCCTACATGTAATTTTAATCTGGGTGGTAGAGATTTACAGTTGAAATTCTTTGAACGATTTTCCTTCCAGTCTGCTCATTGTTAAGAGCTATAACGTCCCTTATCAAAATAATCTGCTTGCAAGGCATACTGGTGTGATAGTGGCTCGCATGCTTTGCGAGTAACCAATCATTTTTTGGGGGGGAGTGGATGGGATTTAGGCTCAGTCCATAATATGGAACCAATGAATGAATGGTTGTGCTAAAGTACTGAAGAACCTGAGATTGAATAGGTAATGGGTTAATGGGACATCCTACTATTATTATCCTTCCAAAGAAACATAGCAACAAATCACTCCTAAGGATATTTTGCTATGACCATAGATCAATCATCACGAAAGAATTTTCTTTCAGTAGATGAGAAGTAACACAAAGTTATACATTTGGGTATAAAATATATTTTAGTTTAAATTATGGGTTTTTCATAAAACATAATGTAAGAAGCATTATAAATATAAGGCATAATACAGGTATATTTGAATTTTTAGGTAGCTATTTCTACATATTTGTAACAAAATTCTGATATTTTAATATATTTTTATTGTCATCAACAACAATGTCATTATCATTATTATGTGGGCCTTTTTCTTTGTCTTAGAGAAGGTCTCTCTCTATGTAATCCTGGCTGTCCTGGTACTGGCTATATAGATAGGTTAGCTTCAAACTCACAAATCCATGTGGCCCTGCTTCCCAAATGTTGGGATTAAAGATGTGTAATATCACACTTAGATAGCTTTTAAT
The DNA here is from genome assembly GCA_030556225.1 of Cricetiscus sungorus. Lineage (NCBI taxonomy): Eukaryota > Metazoa > Chordata > Mammalia > Rodentia > Cricetidae > Cricetiscus > Cricetiscus sungorus. The sequence continues at coordinate 29,416,232 of JANBXA010000741.1, read as the reverse complement.
TTTGTATTCAGTTTCACAAATATGGTACCTGATACATGATTGCTTCTTTTTCTAGACAGATTTGTTTCAATTTTATATCATGAAAGATGATGCATTGATTTGTTATAGTTTTAATACTTCAGAAGCAAACATACTTGAGACATAGTAACTACAATCATAATTTCTCACAGCATTTTTGTGCATATCTTGTGCTGGCTGCCTTTTCCTTCTGTTCATTTCATTTGGGCTCAGTCTGTAAATGCATGTCCTCAAACAAGAACAATGTAACTCTCAACGGAAAGGAAAAAGAATGCACTAAAAACTAAGAATGGTTTTAAATTTTTAGTTGAAAGTGGTTTATCACTGCTTTTCATATTTATTGAGCATGGCAAGGCAACCAATAAAAGCTGGTATTAATGAGTAATAACAGCATTTTAAAGTGAAGAGAAAGAAATGGAGTGATGATTAATACAATTCCTTACAAAAAAACATAGGAGAAATGATAATATTTGACAACTGGAATACTCAAGATATGTAGGTAAAAATAGAGCATTTGAGGGATTATGAAAATGTAGACAAGGGTGATCCTGGACCCTCCCTGGTTGTCAGAAGTGCTGTTGCTGTAGCTATGACACAGACATATCTGTGCTTTGTTGACCTCAGTCTTGGATATGATGCACTTTTAGCTGTAAAAAAATGCAGACCATCATCCCTTTGAGTGATTTCAGTGAGTGTCTTGGTCATTTTTTACATGGTGTAAAACATCTAACACTTCCATCACTGACAGCCTAGTTCATTTATTTAATGGACTGTAACTGAATCAAAACATAGTTCCTGCCAATTATTCATAACTTACATCATTGGATTGACAACATATTTTCCAATGACACTTGTTAAGGTCATGTTACACTACACAGCTAACTCTAATTCAAAATGTGAGTCAAAAATAAAGACTTACCTTACCTTCCTTCATCTAGTGGTATTGTTTATAGGTTTTGCTAGTTGGAGTGAACTAAAGTAGGATTCACCTCATCTATCCTGATGATTTTATATATATATATATATATATATATATATATATATATATATATATATATTCTCTTGTGGTCTCCAATGGCCTACAATAAACCTGCCTCCAGGGACTCCCCTTTATCTACTGCCTTAAACTTCAGGTTTAAGTCTGAATTTAAGATGTGCTTGTCATTGCCACTGCCCTGATTTTAACTAATTAACTCCGCAGGAAAGATAACTTCTGTAAGTTTAATGCCATTCCAAAGCACCTTGAGATATCACAGCATGACAAGATGACATAAAAGTTAGTGTGTGTATGCCTCTACTTGCTCTTAGAGTTAAGGCACCCTGGTGGTTTAGACAAATGCATTGGTTGTTCAAATGGAAACTTGATACTGAAAGCCATGAAGGGAAAAAAGACTGAATTCTAAATTGATGTTTCCAGTCTTTTAGAAACATAAAAAGTGAAGCGACCGTTCATAACTTCTATGATCTTCTTAATCAGATAAAACTACTGAAATATTGAGTGAGTTCCTAACATGAATTTTTAATCACAGTACGACTCATATTCCATCTCCTCTGTGATTATGGTATGATGAGTTGTCTTTGTTTGTTTGTTTGTTTAAAATTAGTAGGATATTAACATTTTAAATACTCTTTCATATATTTTAATTCTCCTGTAAGTACAACTTATGATATTCATCCTATAAAAATGCACTTTCATACAACTGAAGAAAATTATTTGAATATATAGAAATCAGAAAGCAAAAGCTATTTATATTTAAACTCAGTTATCTCTTTAAGCCATTTTTATTTTTTATCAACAATTAAGAATTCATGGGTTAAATAATAAGAAATGATTTTGAATACTGTATCTGCATAAACTAGAATATTTGATATCTTGGCTGAAATTAAACAAATAAATAAACATCAAAGCAATCATTTTCTAATAGTAATAGAGAATAGATTTTATATTTAGAGTAGAGAAAGAAGTATCATCATAAGACTCTAGAATACAGAATTCCCCGTGTCAGTGGTGGGAGTTTAAATATGCCAAAGGCTCCGGATAATTTCATAATACACCACATCAGGAAACTGATATTGAAGAGTTTAAAAAACAAGGCTGTCCGTGCCCTGTAACTGACACACACACAGAGCCAAGGGGCCTAGTTTGGCCTTATGTTGTTTCAATTCTTTTTAATTTCAATAAAATTTAACTTAAAAAGACTAAGATTATGCAAAAAAAGAATAAGGCACATACCCACTGTTCTCGTGTGTGTGTGTGTGTGTGTGTGTGTGTGTGTGTGTGTGTACATACACATATTTGTATATATAAATATAGGTGTATATAAAATAAAACTCACCAGGACAGTGACTCGATATGAAGTTAAGGCTTTTCTGGGTTAATATATGCCAGGCTGAACTGACAGGAACCAGCATATTAAAGGCTTAAGGAAAACATAGTCTTTAATTGGTACTTCCTTTAAGCTGAAAATTAATTAATGGAAAAATAAAAATGAGCTTAATTGTCAAAATGGAAATTTGAAACATAGGTTGGAATCCAGTATGTCTAAGGAAATATTTAAGATAATGTTTCATGAATAACTGTTACGGGTAGGTTTTTCCCGCCAGCCGCCTGGTCCCACTCTTTGTTCCTCCCCGCCGGCCGCAGCGCCAGACCCAAATAACACCCAGAGACATTGTATTTGATACAATTTGGCCAGTTTCCATCATTGTTTATCGGTTATCTCTGTCTTGATGATTAACCCATTTCTATTTATCTAAGTATTTCCACATGGCTCATCTTACCAGAGAGCTATGGGCCGTCATCTTGCTTTCTCCATGTTCTACATGCTGACTCCTCCTTCCTCCTTCCTCTTTCCTCCTTGTCTCCTAGCCCCACCTATCTTGCTTTCCCATTGGCCCAACAGTGCTTTATTCATTAACCAGTATGAGAAACATATTTACAGAATAACATCTCCTATCAGGTGGGTCAGGCTCTAAAACAATTATATGAAAACAAAATAAAACTACTTTTAGTTTTGGGCACAGATACTCCTGCCACATTGATTTGATCTGGCTAGATTGTGTTATCAAAATTTTTGGAGCAAAATCAATTTTCTAGAGAATCTATTAAATAGGATATTTTTTTACTCTTATAAACCAGCCAGATCATTGGTAACATAATTACTGTTTTATCTTTTAATAGATTTCATCTGTAACTATAGGTGTTATTATGTGAAAATAGTATTATCAAATTTAATTCACATAGATTCAAATGTATTGAATCAGTAAATTATAAAGGGACTTGCATATATCTAAAACAAGTTTGAATGATGAAAATGATAACAATGAAAACATACACTCAGTGACATTTCAGCCAGTCTACATAAATATTATTGAATTGATAATCAGGTCAAGGGCAATTTGTAAGCATTAGGACAATGTCAAATAATAATTAGGGTTACTAAAAATGTATTTTTGACATTATGGACATAGGATTAAATGACTATAATTAAGTTAAGCATAATATTATTTAAATTAATGCTGTGATTGAGATACATGAGAAAAACCTTCATTTTTCTGTAACTTAGTTGCTGTTATTTTCATACAGTATAGAAATTCTTGTGCATGAAAATTTGAGAGATACTGCTAGTCTTAGGTCAGAATCTTTTTTTATTCCAACAAAAACCTTAAGAACGTTCTTTTTCTCAATGTGACTAAAATCAACTAATTCACCAGATTTAATCTGACACGTGTATATCTTGTAGTTCATTATAAATTTTACAACACTGTATTTGTGATTGGAAGACATCCTGTCATTAAGGCTGTCTGATAGTCTGAATGAAAACATTGAGTGACTTGCTTAACTATATCCTTCCAGCATTGGCCAAGTGACTATTCTTTAGCTCCTATGATATTCTTAGACCTTTCAAAAAGTTTAGAATACAGGATATAAATCACGTTGTGTGTCTATTTCTGTTGCTCCCTAAAGTTAACCTTGCAGAGTGTCTTTCTCTTCATTATCAGTAGCTACATAAACTGTTGAATTACATCAGGCATAAAATAACTTTCTTGTGAAGCATAGAATTAATGTGAAGGAAGTTTATTAATTTATTTAAGAAACTTAATAAATGACTGTTAATGGCAGAGAATTTCTGGAAGACTGCACACTTCTTATTGATGACTTTTACTTTTTAATGTAATTTGTAAATATGACTAAGAACACGTTTATTACTTCACATACTGTAAAACTTTTAACCTATTCATATGAATGAAAAGTTAAGATTATCATACCACTCGATCAGTCTTAAATAAAAGTATTTATTATTAATATTCATGATTTGTAAATACAGTAAGTTAACTGGGAAGCATTCATTAACAGAAGAGTATATATAAGAAAAAATATCTTAAATGTATAGATGAACTTAGATTCAGAAGAATTGAGTGCTAATATCGATGGATTCTCTGTCCATATATAATGAAGTGGTGAGCTCTTTTGCCTGAAGTTCTAAGAAGACATTGGAGATTCTGTGGGTCTCTGTGGTAGCTTATCATCCACAGAGTGGGATTTTTCATTTCTAGTGAATTCATTTTCTAAAAGTGAAATACTGAGTGTTTTCTGAAAAAGAACACCAAAATACAAATTTTAAAATTGACAATATAATAGCCTAAGTGTGGGGTCAGAAAAATGGCTCATTGGGTTGTTCGCCACTAACATTGGTAACTAGAATTTCATCCTAAAAACTCATATGCTGCAAAAAGAAAACAAACTTGCCACATTCGACCTCAGTCCTCTCCATGTGCACCAGTGTGATCACATATACACACACAGAACAATCATAAGTAAAATAGAATTTTTAAAAGAAATATGCCGTTTTAAAGGGTTCTCTAGTGATGGGTCAGCATATCACACATACCTATCTACAAGCCTGAAGACATGAGTTTGATCAAATCCCAGAAGCCACATGAAGTTAGACAAGCTCTCACAAAAGTTCCTCACAAGAACTTGAGTTAACATATGGTTTGCTGCAGATTAGTATAAGAATTAGGAACTACTGTGTGTATGACTTTATGATAGCTTTCAGTATTATGAAGAGTTAACGATGCTCTACCAGCTTAATTTCCTTTGTTTTAATTTGTATTACTGAGTCTTGCAACAATGCATTCGTTGTTTATTTTAATCTGCTATATGTAAAGGTTGGAGGGGATATATATTTATAATCATGTGTACCAACTAATATAAACAGGATTTAGTTTCTTAATATTAAGTTGCTCCTAAAACAGTGTCTGTCTTGCAGCATAAAGAAAATATGCATAGAATTTATCAACAGTGAAGTTTTTTTCCCTTAATTTATAGCTCAAATCTATAAATATCTCATTATTGAATATGTAGTGCAAGAAAAAAAATAAACCCTGATTGACAGGCAAAAACACGTACTTTATTCAAAAAAAGAAATCTAAAGTCTTCTCTATTTTATTTTTTCTTCATTCAGTTGTTATGGTTGCCTAGAAACCAGTACTAGGATCATGACGATTTAAGGGAGTGCAATTCTGGTCTCTTTTTCTCTCTGAAGCAAAGAGAGGACTAGACTGAATGTCACTTAAAATTATCAGCAACTCATTAGAACTTCAGGTCACTTCCCTCTCTGTGGTCACACAGGAAGGATTGGCACTGAGTGCTGCTAACAATAATGGCACAGACTTGTTAATTGACCAGCAGGGGTAGCTGGTTTCCATCTCCCTTTGTCTTTACAATCTGCATAATTATTTTTATAATTCCAGGAAATAGTTTTTAAAGAATTTCTGCACACACACACACACACACACACACACACACACACACACATACACACAAGATATGTGTATTTTTAAGGTCAATGTGGTGAAATTGTACATAATCATTCTTTCCTGTATGTCTGACTTCTAATCCAGGAAGTAAAGATACACTGCTCAGAAAACTCCAAAGTCTAAATGCGGTGTGTGTGAAGAGCCAAACAGTACCACTGATGACAATTCTGTGGAGACTGCACTGTCCAATTCAAGTGAAACACACGTGATTTGCCATTTAGTTCTATTGTGTTCAAGCCCTTTTGCTTCCCATTTCAGTTGATACCAGAAAAGAAATTCAACTAGTTTTTCAGCTCTCTCCCTAAGGAAAGAACAATTTGTATTTGAAATGAACTACAGGATGAGGGACTGCAGTAGTCTGTCCTGATTTGCTAGTTAGGAAGGTGTGTTTCAAATCAAATGGGACTTGATAAAGCCATTTGACAAAGAGAGATTAGCATTAAATCCAAATGTAAACATCTCAGGCTCAGAGTAAGGCTGAGTGGAGGGGCAGAAGGAAGCTGATTAGTAATTCAGATTTTATCTTGATTGAAAGGAGACTGATAGCTGGGATCCTGGTAATTTTCACCTTTTGTTGACCATCTGTACTCAGTTCCCCAGCAGAGTCCAAGCTCATTTGAGGACAGATGAGCAGAAGGGCATAGCTTCTCATGTGAGTGAGAGAGCAAAAGCCACGCTAAACAGCATCAATTAAAATGCATTAGTCCTTTGGAGCAGTCCATTAGAGTGTTGAGTGTGCACAGATGCCTCTATGACACCAGTAATTAGGCGTCACAAGAAGGAGGACTTCACACACTATTTAGCAGAAACATCACACTCTTTTGCATAAACTTTTGCCATAAATTTAATTGCAGTGGACTTTACCAATATTGGCAAAATGAAAAAAAAATTGCCATTTCCCAAGAACAGACAGTTGCTTTCTAATTAGGTTTTAGACACATAACGAAGTAGATGATATTACCAAATAGGAATGGGGTGGGGCAGAGAGTTTTATGACCTTACAAGTGAATTATGATGAATGTCTATACTTAGTCAAGAAAAATTAAAGCTCAATTTATTCTTATACATTTTCATGTTCCCTGTCACTGCTGACTGATGGCTTGTCTTTCAAGTGCATCTGTAAAGTTTTGAAATAAATAAAACAGGACTTGAATCTGCATCTCAATTTCTACAGTGCATTTTCCCTCACAGTGGAACTTACACTAAGAAATGGTCCCTTTCGTTTTGCATTCTAAGTATTTCTCCCTCAACTTCCGTTTCTTCCTTTGAGATAGTATTTTCCTACAGTATTCAGAGAAGAAGCAATAAACTATTTCTGACTGGTGAAGAATCCATGTAATGCAGCCTGTGATACCCAGATGGGGTATTGTCAAGGGGTCCCTTGGGTATTAGTGTCACTTTTAAACTGAGAAGCAAAGCACACAATACACACACACACACACACACACACACACACACACACACACACACACACACACACACACATACACACACATTTTGTTCTGTCTTGGTGCCTCAGGGAAAAAGATAATGAAAGAATAGAGCTCCAGCCCACTCTCCTGGAAACCCTACATAAATTTCAAACAGCAGGGTATCACTGTACTGCAAACCTCTCAGGGGAATGGGCACATAGTATGTAGATTAATGAGAACTACAGATTAAATAAGTCATTTGGGCATTCCCCTGATGCTTCCTTCCTGCTCCTCACATATCTTATTTGTAAGAGCACTGTGCATTACCCTCATTAGAACAATCTGTGTAAGCCCTTATGTCTCCCAGGAAGAACATCACAGTAAGGAAATGGGGAATCAATGGGGAAAGCTTCAAGAGGACAATCAAGCAACCCCCAGGACGGTGAGGAGGCAAGGAAAAACAACAGCTTGTAAAGCTTGACAAGCTCGAGTCTGATGCTGCTTCAGGACTCCTGTTGCTTGGCGTCTGTATGCTGAAATAAGAACATTGTTCTTAGGGGATGGCCACAGCACTGCTGTCTTCATTTAGAATGCATAAAGCTGCCCCAGGTAGAGGTCCAGAGTGATTCAGAGAGAGCATTATATAAAGAAATGAGAACCAGACCACTGGGGATGCTGAAAATAAGATAAAAGAAAATATTCAAAATCTGTGTCTACATGTGTATGTATGCCTAGAGGGACTCAGGTCTGAATACAGGAAGTCATTAATATTGTGTATATACAATATTGTGTATATACAGGAACCTACTAGCCTGTACTAAATAATATTTAGAAAAATGCTAACGGTACTTAATAAATAAACATAGTTCTTTTTCTATTGTGATTTTTCTTATTGATGAAAAGCTTTTGCTTAATTTTGGTTTTTAAATTTATGACTTTTATTCATATGTAATGTAACAAGAAACTGAACGAATTAAGTGATATGGTATATATGTTTTTGTGTGCACAAAATTTTTTAATCTTCTAAAACTGCCTGTGTTCTAGTCACAGATCATATTAAAATAGATATTTCAGACATTTTCTCACAATTTATTTATTTCTCACAATTCTCTCACAGAGGACAGAAGTTAAAGTAAAATTTCTCCCAATACCAACAGCTTATGATTTCACTGAATCGATATTTGCATAAGATGATTAGCCCTCTCACCAGATGAAAGAAGCTATCAGTGCAAAAGAAACAATTAAAAGTATTTGTGATCCTGTGAGGCTCAGGCTGGTAAAATTCACTCTCTCTTGGGAGGAAAGTGCTTGTCCATATGAGGTAAATTATTTCTCTAAGGGAGCCAAAGGAAGATAATGATTTTCAGAAGCCAAGTAATAATTCAGCAACAAGTAAAATTTTCACATGGCAAGTATGAGTCTAGAGTATTTATAGATTCCCCAGAGTCTTTCCCATTGGAAATATAGCAAATGGCCTAATAATTTGATATTTCTAAGCTAAATGCATTTGCCCAACATGTAGTTGGTTATTAGAGATCACAGCAGTATTTATGACATGAGACCTTGGCTCTAAAAGTGTATATGATTGAGAGGTCTGCTGACATCATTTAAAGCTTTAAAACCTGATATATTAGGATGTGATCCCCTCAACACTGCACATACACATGCACATAGTGATAATTACTCAATTAGGCATATGTCACATGCATCTAACTATTCCCTCTGGAGGGTACAGCTAAAAAGTCTACCATCATTCTGTCAGAAATTTTGCAACTTGTCATAAAATATTCTTCCTTTGCTTTCATGGTGGCAATAACTATAGTGGATGCTGAGGTGGTAATAGAAGAGTAATTGTTTCCAGTGTTTCCTCCAGCTTTTCTTAGTGCCATTTATTATTAGATCAATCTCATTTACAGGGCTTCTAAATAAATTTACAGTTCTCCATAGGGTTGATGGGCAACTGTGCCTGTGGGTAATGAGAACCTCAAATGGAAGCCAACATTGAGTTTTCTCTGTGAGCCGATTTAGTCTTGGTACAGCTGGGGAGAAAGTACATGCATGTGGGTCTTCAATAAAACTTAGGGCACAGCCTTCCTTCAAAATTACACTTTGATTTAAGTTCAAAGGTTCAAAGCCCAAATAGCTAAATATATAGGAGAAAAATGGTTCACTTCTCCAATAATGAAAAAATAAGAATTTAGCACACACTGTCTATTCTTCTATTTTGACAGCCATTTTTATTTTTACAAAACAGGGAAAATTATACATACCTTTCAAGATATTTGGCTAGATATTGTTTAATATTACTATGCAATATTACAGACTTTACCATAGGTTCCAATTTGTAGTTATATGAATTTCAACCTACAATCCTTCTACCTCACCCTTAGAGAACTGAGATTAAGTATATGTCACCACATCCAGAGAGTTAATTAATTTCTGCTTAACTATCTCTTTGTTCTTCATTTTTTCTGGTCCTTTGTACAAGAACAAACACTGGTAAAAAATATCCGGGACTTCTGTAATATTTCAAATCATGCATCAGAATCCTCAATATATTGCAGTGTTTGAAATGGCTAAAATGTCTTCCTAAAGTTTATTATCCTCAGTGTTATATACTATCATTTCTTAGTTCATTTGAGCTTTGAGGTTATGCTTTAACTAATTTGAGAAAAATGGACCCACCATTACAATTTTTTGTGTGTTAAAGATGCCATTACCAGAACAATCCAAAATGAACTTGAAATAATCCTTCTTCTGTTGTTATTGTTTTATGAATTAATTTACATAACCATTCAAGTGGATGAACGTAGGATTTATCAGAAAACTTTTCTAAGTAGTGAAGATGAAATGGGAGATTAAATGATTTTAAATTTTCTATAGCTATGATTCAAAGATTATAGTCTTAGTACTATGGCATATGTAAATATAGCACTAATAAAGAGTAACTGCAGCATTCACATCTAACAATATTTAGCAAAATAGTGATAATGTCATAAGGGCAGAGGTAGTGGTTCAGCCATTCAGAAAAACAATTAAGCCTATATTCACACTTTATTTTCTTGATTTTATAAAATTTCACATGTCTCAAAGACACAGAGGTAAACAATAACAAGCCTCCCTCCCCTCTAAGAATAGTAGAGGAAAGCATTGCACAGTGTCATTTACATATGAAGTGAAAATGAAAGTGTGATTTTCAAATATTTATATAAACACATGCTATGATACTCAGGTTGAATATTTTTGTAAAGACCTAATATGTATGAAAGAAGTCAATATGCAGAAGAATACTGGGAACTGCTTCTTACTCTGCATTGACTTAACTTACAGAGTATGCACTAAAGACAACAACAAACATAAGGAGTAAAATCCAAGCAGAAGGGCAGAGACTATAAGGTTCCCATAAAGTGTCCTACACCCTGAAGCTGGATATTATGGGGCAACTTTTAAAGATGATCAGACACCCATTGTCTATAACAGTTGTTTCAATATTTCACCAAAGAAGATATTGCCAGTCTAGTTGGTATTATAGCTCACAGGGGTTACACCCATGGTTAAGTATGATTAACTTGTTTCTTCTGTCAGCAGCATAGCACCTGAGTGCACACTGAAAACTGGCAAGTAGGGAAGAAGCTTGCAGTTCAGTACCAGTTTGACCTCTTTATGTCCTGAAAATGAAGGTAGGCATATCTCTATGAATTCAAGTTCAATATAGTGTACATAGCTTATGGGGTTCCAGAGAAAGTAGGACTACTTTAAGCTAATAGCAACATATACACACACCGACACAGACACCCACCCACACACACACATAAACACCCCACCACCAACAACAACAATAAAAAACACACATACTCACCACCACCACTACTACAAACAACAACAAAAAAATCAAGAAGAAAGAAGGGAAGGAAGAAAAAAGAAAAAAATGGAAGAAAGAAAGAAAATAAGTTTTCTCTTTCTGAATAAGCTGTCTATCTATATTTCTGTTTCTACTCACAGGTCACTAGAAAAATCCTGTGCCCGAGGATACAGTCTAGAACTGGCTGGCCTTTAAATTACCCATGACTTGGCATTCTTGCGCTGACAATGTGAGTTTTCTCAATGTTCTGGCTGACTTAAAAGACATGGCGTTTTCTCTATCCCCTCTCTTCCACCTGCTAGCCATGCTTATAATTCTCTGCTTGTTCACATTGTTGTTTTAATCTCAAACACTAATAAAATGGACTTCAAGCTACCGTGTGTGTTTTTTTTTCTAAAATTCTTTAATAATGAGATTAAGAAACACAAAAGAGAACCAATATTTTTCTCAGTAAAAGTATGGCGCAGCATCAGTATGAACATAAAGTGATGGTCTAGCTTTTTCAACATACTGATTAATAATATGTTTAATTTTTGCAATGTTAAGTATGTGCTTTATTTTTCTACCATTGAAACTATTCCTAACCCATAAAACCTAAAATTCTTATCACACTTCTGTATGTTTTCAACAAAATTTTAGCAGTAATTAATAAACCAAGAATTCAATAATACCCCATATCCTAATGTAAAATTTTCTCATTACATTATTTTATTTTCATATGTAACCTGCTCACAAATACATATACAGTTATACATTTATACATGTATACAAAACACACACACACACACACACACACACAACTTTCTAGTGTATCTTGGACCTTTCCAGAATTTCTTAAACATTTTTGGCCACTTAAAACCTTCATTTGTATAACTAAGCTGGCATTTAATCAATTTCTTATTTCAAGTTGAAGAATGACATTCTTCCTTGTTACACTGTTATCAGTTTTATTTTTTATTTTTTATTTTTTGTCAGTTCAGGTGACTGTTCCACACTCCACTTTCTCCAGGGCTAGTTCACAAGCTTCTTGATCCATTTTAAATTCATGTGGACCTAGTTTACACACTGATATCTCCCATCTGCTCCAAGGAGAGGGTATGGCCTCCACTAGGAAGTCTACAAATTCTGTCCCATCATCTAGTTGAGTCAGCCAGTAGTTTTTCTTTTAATATTTTTAAATTTAAATTGGAAACAAGTTTGTTTTACATGTCAATCCCAGTTTCAGCACCCTCCCACCATCCCCTGTTCTCCCCACCACCCCATTTCTGCTCCCCAGGGAGGGTGAGGCCTTCCATGGGGAGTCTTCAAAGTCTGTTATATCTCTTGGAGCAGGGCCTGGGCTCTCCCCCATGTATCTAGGTTGAGAGAGTATTCCTCTATGTGGAATGGGCTCCCAAAGTTCATTCTTATATTAGGAAAAAAATACCGATTCACTAAGAGAGACCACATAGACTACCCAGTACTCCAAACTAACACCCATATTCAGGGGGTCTGAGTCAGTCCTATGTTTGTTTCCCAGCTACCAAACTGGATCCATGAGCTCCCCCATGTTCAGGTCAGCTGATTCTGTGGGTTTCTCCTGCCTGGTCTTGACCCCTTTGTTCATCACGCCTCCCTGTCTGCAACTAGACTCCAGAAGTTCAGCTAGTGTTTAGCTGTGGGTGTCTGTTTCTGCTTCCATCAGCTACTAGATGAAGGCTCTAGGATAGATGGCACATAAGGTAGTCATCAATCTCATTATCGGTGGAAGGAATTTAAGGTAGCCCCTCCACTATTGCTCAGATTGTTATTTGTGATCATCCTTGTAGATCTCTGACATTTCTCTAGTGTCAGATTTCTCTTTAAATCTATAATGGCTCCCTCTATTAGGGTATCTCTTTTCTTGCTTCACTCTCTTCTTTCCCTGACTCAATCTTCCTGGATACCTCTTTTCTTTCTAGGTCTTCCATGGTTCTTCAGACCAAGCCAGTCCTTCTCATACTTACAGAAGTTTTTGCACCTTGGATTGGACTGAGCCTTTCACCATAGTACTTGTTTATTCTTTTGGTTCCAAGGCTTTTCTGACTCCTACTGCTGTCTCTGTTACAGTTTCTTGTTGCCTTCCAACTTTCAAAGTTGCTTTCTGGTCTCTTCTTACATCTCATTGAACTTGTCTCTTCCAAGTTCATTAAGTATCACCAACTTATATAAAAGCTTCACTAAAATACTCCAATAAGATTTCAACATATACCTCAGCTGACACTTTTGTGCTACTTGCTTATTCCTTTCCAAATGTCCATTTGTAATACAGAATACAATCACTTACTTTTGTTTGTATTTGCCGATGGTGTTTGTGTACTTTAGTGTGTATTTGTGTGTGTGTGTGTGTGTGTGTGTGTGTGTGTGTGTGTGTGTGTGTGTGTGTCTATGTATGTGTGTTTGGGTTTACATGTGTGGCTATGTCAAGAACAAAAAAAAACTGCTCTTCATACTCTTGTCTGCTGCATTGATTTGACACTGTAGGTCACTGAACTGGAAGCTTGTTTATTTGGGTAGGGAACTGTCCATCTCTGTCCTCTTAATTTGGGATCACAGGTACATAGAATTTCCTATCTAATTACATAAGTGCTATGGATTTAAATTCATGTTCTCATGTATGCAGAGAAAATACTCTTATTCACAAATTCGTCTTCCAAGCTCCATTTCTTGATTTCGTTATTGTGAGTTCTACCTCCCATACTATATGACAGTGGAATGATTCTACACCTCTGAATGTTTTTGAAGAAGATGAGTGTGGATTTTATAACTTAATTTTTGCTACTAAATTAAGAACAAATATCAATCTCAAACAGTAAAGATTTGGGCTTTGGGGAAATAATTTTGTAGACAGTAGGACAGATTAATATTAAACCAAGAATAACAATCTTTAGAAGTCTATCTACAGTCCCAGGCATGGAAGTTGGTGATGTGTTTTTGCTGACTAGAACAAGATTTTTCAGTTAGGAAAGGTAATAATATTTTAAAGATTTGACACAAGATCTCTCAAATATAAGACTGAATCATAATTTTAATTATAATTATACTCAATATCTGCTCACATAAGTTATTTTGTTTCATTTTAATAGATCAATGCCCAAGTATGCTAAGATAGCCCTATGAAGGCTTATTATAAAAAATATAACAAAGGAGTCGACTATATAAAATTGCTTAGGGAACAATGCAGAAGAGAAGCAGAAAGATTGTAGGAGTTAGAGGATCAGAGAATTCATTGTCAAATTGTGTCTGTGAGTAACATTAACGGGTACACATATAAATGGTCTTCATTATGACTCTGCAAACCTAATCTGAACATAAACAACCAACAAGAGGCATGCCAACATCAATAGAAAAATAAAATGAATCCTTAATCCTATACAAAGAACTACTGGCAGTTAAGAAATGCTGAGAGTAAGAGAAATTGTCATAAATAGGGAAGAGATTACCAATTAGTTATCAAAACCAAATGGTCACACCTGAAAATACACATAAATGTGACATTATGCAGACTGAACCGGATATGTTGAGTAATGTCTCTCTCTCTCTCTCTCTCTGTGTGTGTGTGTGTGTGTGTGTGTGTGTGTGTGTGTGTGTGTGTGTGTGTTACATGCATGTATCAAAAGTCCCCTTTTTAAAAAGTCGAGAGTGTTTCCTGTCTAACAATTCTAACTCACTCCTTAAACCAGGCTGGCCTCTGATTCAGAGAACTGTTGGAGGATATTTGATAACACTATGAACCCTGAGTCTGCATTTACATTATTTAGGTAAAATTAACTTTGGGTCAGGAGGCTGTGTAAGCAACTAGCTAACAGAAAGTAATGATAGAGCATCAGAGAACTTCTGGAATACATAGACAGACACACTGGAAATAGTAGAGAGAGATCTGAAATGGGGGTGCTTTCTTATATGGCTAAGCAGAACCCTCTTTTGGGAGGATGCTAGCAAGGAGAGAAGGTTAGTTAGGTGCTGTTAAACCTCACTGAGCTAGGAGGTTTTCACCGTCTCGAGTTTTATTTATTAATAGAATGATAGGCGCTTACTTAAAGCCTTCTTAAGTGGCAGTGGCAGAGCCAGTGTCTGCAGGAACAGCATTCTCACCAGCTGGGGTACTGCCAGACAAGCAGAGTCAGTAACTGCAGAGTCACAATTGTTGGCTGAAATAGCAGTAGATTAAGGTGCAGCCACTGTGCTGAAGTTAAAACAACACAGAGATCTACCTGCCTATGTCTCCCAAGAGCTGGTATTACAGGCATATGCCCCCACTGTCCTGTGAATCCATGAATTTGAAAGTGATTCAGGAAAGGATTTGAAGGGAGGATAGGAAAGGGAGAAGTGATCCAATTGTACTATAATTTAAAAAACAAAAGAAATAACACTAAAACGTTTCCTGACTTTTGGAATTCTGTGTTAAGATTAATTCAACTGTCTAAATTAATTTTGTAGCTTTATTTTGTTAAAATGACATGTGCAAACACTTGCATGTTATTTATTAGACTGCCCAATTGACAACTAAGTCATTGAAGAATCAACATTCTGTTTGTAACATGTATTTAAGTTATTCATCTCTAATTAATTTTGAATTTTGTTAATCTCTTCCTCTTTCAAGTAAATGTCTGAAATTCTCTTTGAAGTAAGCTTTCTGAAGAGCTCAACTAATTTTTAAAATTTATGTACAGATGACCCTTTTACTTGCCCATGGAAGTTTAATAATTCTATGAACGTAATAACCAAATGTAGACAATGTCAGAAAATTGGTGTGGTAGGCTATTTTTAGACAATCCAAAGACTTAATTAAAAAAATTTATACTCAGTTAAGTAAATTCTCCTATTATGTAAATTAAATAGCTAGAAATAATGACCAGGTATACTAACTCCAACAAGTATATGTGTTTAGCCTCTAGAAATGTGTAAAAAGGTAGAAGCTTCTATATTGATTTAGCTTTAGATTCCACTCTATAATTAGTATTTTCACTCAGTAACTCATGATGTGATAAATGACTAGTGTTTTTCAGAGTTCTTACAAACAACTTAGTTAAATAGACTTTTAGACAAGAAAAGTGGGATGTGTTATAGGGAGAGGTATTGATAAATTTTAGTAAGTAATACCTTGCTTTTCCATATAACTTCTCATTTTATCATTTGTTATTTTGTTTGTCTTCTAACCTTATAATAAATAGCAATGGATATTAGAATTTGTAACAATTGCAAAAGAGGTTGGACTCACACAAAACTGGGTCACTGTGGAAAATTGGCAGAGACAACATGAGATGAGAGCACCCAGAGGCTTTTGTATGATATCAAAGGTTAGAGATTGTGGTGGCAGCTTGCTGGACTGAATAGACATTTGGAAAGGTAGGTTAAAAGGTGAAAGAGAGAATGCCAAAAGTTAGTATACTGCCTTTAATTATTTAAGTTAGTGCTATGCCTACACAACTGCTTACCATAATGCTTACAGTAGGGATAAATACGATTATTAATATTATTTATCTTTTCCAACTCTCCCTGAGAAATCTGTAGATTTGAAAATGTCTCCTAGCAGGAAAACATAATCATTAGAAAAGCTAATTAAAATCTGGAATTTTTATTTGGCTTGGAACCTTCATAGGTGGCAATCTTTCTTAATTAAGAATACAGTGAAAAAAGTTTATATGACTCAAAATCTTATTGTACAGTGTGAAATTGCTGTTTTCTTCTCAAGAAAATGTAAAGTCATTTTTAAGCACACATAGCAGGCATTTTAAAAAGATATTTTCTCAGAAAAAATATGAAGTCCACGAAGGATTTCCTTGAATTTGCTTTGAATTAGCTTTACTCTAATATACAGTAAACAAATAAAAATGTGTGTGTGTGTGTGTGTGTGTGTGTGTGTGTGTGCTAAGTATATGGAAAATTTCTATATGTATATATAATATAATTATACATGCAAATAGAAAATTAACTCATGTAATACTTGCATAGTATATATGTTTTAGCATTACTCATTGAACTAAAATTTGTTTTTATTGTTTTCCCAGAGTCCAGACTAGTTCAAAAGTATAATGAATCCTCAATACTATTTCAATTTGTAATAAATAATAATTAGGCTCATTTTGTTTTATTTTAGTGAATGCCAAAACATAATAGCAGAATAATTTTTTTCTGCAATCACAAGAGGTTTAATTCTATATAGGAAACATCAGATCACAAGAAACCTGAAAAATGTTATACACAATTTGTGTGTGAATATGTTATCATGAATTTACTAGTGGTTTGCTTGTGTGTAAAAAGTAACTTGCAAACCCAAAAAATACTATCAGACAAACTTTTGTTGCTACTTCAAATTATTGAACATTAGAAATAAATCACTTGGTTTAGTAATACCCATTTTATTTATTATTATTTATGTAACTATCCTTTGGAATGCTCTTCAGAGTCAGGATTTTGTATTCTGCTTATCATCAATTGATATTTATCAAAGTGAGAAATTCCAATTGACTGGGGAAGAATTCTCAGTGGGCAACTACAGCTTTTAGCAGTGATCTAGTCTTGAAAAAGTTGTAGGTAATTCAAAAGTATCTTGTTAATGGATTGAAGCTAGATATGAGCTTAAAATAAAACAAAAGAGATGTAATCAAGAGGATAACCTTGGCACAACTCCTCAGAAACTTAGTCTTCCCTATGCGCCTACATCAGGTCTTGTTTGATACCTTGTAGTTAGTGAAGTTGAAATAGGGCATTTTAACACTTCCCAATCTTAAAGACAAAAAACAAAATTCAGTCTGAGTAGGTGAGTGGAAAGGACACACATTTTATAAAGGTGATATGAAGTCCTTTTTAGTGTCCCGTAAAGGGAAAGAAATTATCTGCACTTCACTGGATTTATATGTAACTACATTATATTAGCAATATGCAAATTTTTTGTAGCCTCATATACGTGATATACTTAGCACATGACCAAATATGAATGTTTTATTTTTTCTAATTAATATACCAAAGAGGAGAGTGATAACTGGTATTCTTATTGTATCAATTGTATAGTACAGGGCAAACAACAGCTAAGCTCCGAGCTGAAGCTAAATACAGTATGAATGAAAAGAGACACTCAACAGAATGAGACCACGCAGCCTCTCAAGCCTTCCCTATCTCTGTTTTGTGATTTCTTAGAAGGTTTTATCCGACCAGTGAGTGAGAACTTTGTGTTTTTGCTTTGTTCACAACAGAATATAATGTGCTAGTTACATTCTCCACAATCACATTGAATACATTTCGAGTAATCAAGCACTTAGGAAGTTGAATATTTGGGAAGTGTTGGAGTGTTGGCCTGCAATAATTATTTACAACTTTAAAGCCCATTATTTTTTACTAATAATGTTTGATTTTATTTTTTGATTTACCCCAGATTGTTGATTGTTGAACTGTAGAGTGAATAAATTAAATGCCTTTTAAACATTTCTTGGTTGATTTGGTTTCTCTTATTTCTACTTTTTTTTCTTTTTAAGTTTTTTGTTTAAAGCACAAAGATATATATATATATATATATATATATATATATATACCACATAATGTATATATTTAATTTGTAGTCTGATATTTTCTTTGGGAATACAATGCATTATATATATATATATATATATATATATATATATATATATATATATATATTTCATTTGTTGCAATATTACCTGGACTTCCCTCAACACAGCTCCCTTCTAATTTCCTGTGTTAGTGGAACTCTCAGTCCCACCTGCTAGCTTCCAAATAACCACACAGAGACTTGTTATTAATTATAAATGCTTGGCCAATAGCTTAGGCTTGTTACTAACTCTTACAACTTAAATTAATCCTCATGGCTCAGAACATTTTCTTAGCATGGCATGCTCATCTTTCTTCTTCCCAAATCTGGTGATTCTGACCCTTTTCATCCCAGAGCACTCTTCCTAGATGCAAGTCATGCCTAGCATCTTCCCATGTAACTATTGGCCATTTAGCTCTTTATTAAACCAATGAGCGTAACACATCTTCACAGAGTACAACATGATTATTTCACAAACATTTTCTGTCTATGTGTCTATCTTTCCATTCATCTATATAATATCAATAAATATTATAATACTATTACAAAAATTTACATAAAAATGTATAAAATGGCCAGGCAGTGGTAGTACATGCCTCTAAATCCAGCACTTGGGAGTGAGAGGCACGTGGATCTCTGAGTTCAAGGCCAGTCTGGTATACAATTCAATTTCTAAGACAGGCAGGACTGTTACTCAGAGAAACTGTGTCTCTGAAAACAAAACAAAAACATAAAATGAAGGAATGCAACACATGTCAAACAATTCCCGTATTTAATGAACACTTAAAAATACAACTCTTTTATATCATAGTATATATTGAGTGATTTAAATTGCCTTATAGATGGAGAGATCAGCAATAATCACATTTCCTCCACTATCCCTATTTAGTTTTATTCAGTTTCAAGGTCTAATAGTATTAAATAGATCACACAACGGTATTTAAAACAAGTCTTAAGCCACTTTAATGATATTTTAACGATAGTTGTTAATTTTTTGAAATATAAATTATAGAAATTTTTGAGAATTTTTGTTTTGTTTTGTTTTTCAAGACAGGATTTTACTGTGTAGCCTTGGCTGTCCTGGAGCTTGCTCTGTAGATCTGACTGGCTCAAACTCACAGATCTGCTTCCTAGTGTTGAGATTAAAGGCATATACTTCTACCACTAAGCCATGTTTAGAGAATTTTGACTGAAATGATTTAAATTTTATTTATCTAGTTCCATTGTAAAATAATCAACTGTATTTTCATTTTATCTCATTTACTTATTTTATGTTTACTTATTTTTATTTGTTGATTGACTCATAACTTTCAAAAACAGTTCTGAGTAATCCACTAACTAATATGTGCTCAACCATACTGAACATAAAAACCTAAAGTTAGAATCATCCGTTTTGGATATTTCTTGAATATAGAGGACAAACACCAAGTGTTCTTACACACAGATTATAAGAATTCTATGTTCATGTTGCTAGTATGTAAGGCTTGTGTCTATGTATGAGTATTTCTCCACTGACATGTCTTTGATATTATGATTATAAAGCCACTCTATTTTTGTCTAGTAAGCATTTTATTTCTCTAAAACACTTGGTACATATCAACACCTAAATTACAAATTGATCCTCTATCTGAAGCTTTGTAATAAATGGATTTCTTTCTGTAGCACCAATGAAAGCTTTCATATTTGTAATGGGGTTTTCATGAAGATAAGTCACTGCAATCTAATGGAAATAACTTACTATTTTTCTTATTCCATTTATGATTGACTTGGCAGGAGATCTTTGTTAGTAAATCTCCCTAATATTTTCAACTTGCTCCAAATGATTTCAAATATAGAACATTTGTCTAAGTAACAACAAATGGGGAAAACGAGTGTTAGATTTGGTGATAATATCAAGAGCATCACCAACAAATATGATTACTTATATAAACACTGTATTATATTTTGATGTTTATTGATGTTTATGAGTCTGTGATGTGTTTTATAGCATGTAGGTGAGAGAGCAAAGGGAAAAATAGATGAGCATGAGAGCTGGTTGCTAACCAATTTGTATCAAATTATCAGGATATGACTGTAAGAGAAATACAATTTCTTCTCAAACAATAAAATACACTTGTAAATGCACAAAATATTAAGAAAAGCTGGTGGAAATGTATATATATCCTAACTATGTGAAAGTAAAATAGAAACTTTACATGTACTTGTTTTGTTTAGAAGCATGCATCAAATAATGTAAGGAAGAAAGAATAAGTGTTTATAAAGTCAGACAAAATACCGAAAAGTAAAAAGAACCATTCTCTGTATTTCCCTCTGTCTCGCTTGTTTTTTTCTCCAGTGGCATATGTGTGTGTGTGTGTGTGTGTGTGTGTGTGTGTGTGTGTGTGTGTGTGTGTGTGTGTGTGTGTGTGTGTGTGTGTGTGCCTGTTAGTGCCCATGAGGCAAGAAGAGGGCATTGAATCTCATAAGTTTAGTTTTTAGAATGATGTGAATTCCATTATGAGGGTACTGGAAGCAACATTTATTTCTCTGCAAAGGCACTAAGGACTCTGGCTGATTTGCAATTTCTCCAGGACCAATATATAATTATCTAGAACAGGATGTTCCCTTAGTCCTGAGCTATAACTCCAGCACTGAGCTGGAGTTGTCTAAGATAGTATTATGGGTAGTTGTCTATCAACTTGTCATAGCATAAACTAAAGCCATCAGAGAGGAGTGAATTAAATTAAGAAAATGCCCCCCCCTAAATTGGGTTGGAGGCATATATCTAGGGCATTTCCTTAAGTAATGATTAAAGGTGTGGGCCTGGACCACTATGGGTGCCGCCTGTTTGAAAGCCTATCCTGGCTTTCTTCAGTGATAAACTACAGTGTGGGAGTGTAAGTCAAATAAACCTCTCCTCTTTAAGTTGTTTTTGGTGATGTTTCATCACAGCAGTAGACACTCAAACTAGGGCAGCTTGCTAACACTATTACTTTTGACTCATCTGTCCAAGCCTGAAGTAGAATTTCCTAGGTGAGTTTTTACATTCCTCTCATCAGTATATAAGGCCAAAGCATGTTTCTACAAACCTATTACTGAGCAATCCTTCTTACTAAGTTATAAAAATAAGAAGATTGTTGTAGAAAATTGCAGAGAATTTTTTCTTTTTTTGTCTGAGTAAAGTGACTTAGAATTTATTCCTAAGTGTGAAAAAGCCAAGTTCAAATAAAACTTGCACTTAGAACCCAGGATGGCTAAGCGGTAATGGAGCTTGTTGTTATGACTGATGACATCATTTCCACCTTTATGACCCACATCACAGACCCACTTGGTAGGTAAACAAACACTCCACCTTCATATACACATAAAAATAAATAAATATTAAAAACAACTAAAGGTAATACTAATACATTACCAAAATACCTGGAATTTACAGGTTAATTATTTTTACCTCTTTAACCAAAACTATATCGCAAGTTCTTTGATTCATCCTTTTCTTTACCCCTCTTTAACTCTCACTTTCCAATTTTTCCCCTTTTCCTCCTCTTCCTCTTCACTGTCCCCATTCTCCTGTTGATTTTCAAATAGAAACCATTTGTCTTGTTAAAACAGAACACACTTTTACTTGCCTTAACATTTTCCATGAATGGGTCTAATAAAAAAAAAAACTCACCTGTTTAAATTGTTAAGGGGACAAATAAAAGAAATAAGTCTCAATTTAGTAACATCATTATAATCAATCACAAATTTATCTTTTATAGATTCTATGAAGTATCCAATCAAAAGGCCACAAATCCATTCCTGTCTTTTCAATTTTATTTTCTTGATTAGAAGTCAGCTTATTCCAAACACTTAGCCTTAGGGTTTCCAAGATAGAAAATTAAACTTTTAACTTATAATATTTGAAAATTAAGCAAAATCTAAGAGGTATAAGCTGGATCTTTCTGCAGGTAAAAACATCTCCTTGTTTATCTGCATCTCTGCTGTGACTGCAAAAGCCCAAAAGAAATAAATCGTTCAAAGGAAAACAATAATCTCACGAATATGTGAGATACAATAAAAAAAAATTAAAGATTCCCAGGCCACCCAGAATGATAACCTCCATATCCTCCAAATCAGGCATGATTCTTTAGAGGGTCAGAACCAGTGTGTGTGTGCATGTGTGTGTGTGCATGTGTGTGTGTGCATGTGTGTATGGTGTGCATGTGTGTGTGTGTGCATGTTTGCGTGTGCATGTGTGTGTGCATGTGTGTGTGTGCATGTGTACGTGTGTGTGCATGTGTGTGTGTGCATGTGTGTGTATGTTGTGCATGTGTGTGTATGGTGTGCATGTGTGTATGGTGTGCATGTGTCTATGTGCATGTGTGTATGTGCTTGTGTGTGTGCATGTGTGTGTGTGTGCATGTTTGTGTGTGCATGTGTGCGTGCATGTGTTTGTATGTGTGTACTGACACATGCTTGTGTGAAGACTATGTATTAGGATCGGTTCAATGCCATGGATTTTGTAGTCCATCAATGCCTCTACCTGTTGGACATGCTGAGAATACAGTAGGAGCTCAGGGCCCCAAGCCAGTGTTTCAGGCCAGAAAACTCACACAGAAAGTAGTAGGTCTTTACACCCCACTGACAGGCTGAAGAAACTGGAGTCTGATTTGGAAGGAGATGGCTAAAGGTGTCAGTACAGCACTCTCTTAGGAATATCTTAAGGCAGTTGTTAACAATACTGCATTTGCTTCAGACATCATTTCGTTTGGGATACATATTGGAAGGTTTGGATATCAGTGAATGCAGACCTTCATCTTCAGCTGTCTCTCTTTGGAATCCACTTCACAGAGTTACCTAGGTATGCCTCAGGTCATATCAGATCTCCCTAAATTGACAATACTGCTTAACCACCACCATTTCAGGAGAGATATGATAATTTTCGTAATATGGAATTACATGACAATAGGAAAGGGCTTAAGAGCTGAGAAATAATTTAAATGGAATCATGGCCTTTTACTTTTTATATTCTGGGAATTTAAAAAGTGTTCTTTAATTGGCAATCCAAATAACAAACTACATTAATCTATTAGTAAGCCCTCAGTACTACTTAGGAACCCCAAAGGTTTATTCTAGACATTTCCCCAGATATATCAGACTTGAGGTCACAGCCAGCCACTCACAGTTCTGATAAGGGAAAGACTATATATTTTGTTTGAAATTATACAGTTATTTGTTTTTAAAGTCTTAGTAAGCAGTCATTGTTATTCAAGTCGTTCTGTCACTCTGTTTTTTTCTCTGTGTTGCTCTCCTGCTCCAGCCCCCTATGCATGCACTTATGCTGACTCATCTCCATGATCACTGCGAACTATAAACCAACATATTTTGTCCAAGTATCAACAAAGTTTCACACTGATGCTCTAAAGGCACTTTAGCCCACAATGATCAAAAATACCCTCAAGTCACCTTTATGAACTTTATTTTGGCTTTGACTAGTTTTGGTTGATAAGATCTCACAACTCAGAAACATAGCATTATCTTCAAGTCTCCCTAGCCCCTTATTTTTTTCTTCCTGCAAACAAATCACATTGATTCTTCATACAAACTATCACTTGAGTTATGAATCTGTCCAGCTTTAATATCCTCCTTCTTGCAACCTTAATTAGGCCCTTGTCCCTCCTGTTTGGATTCCTGTAACAGCCTCCTGGCTGGATTTCTTCCTTCTAGTTTTACTTTCCTCTAATCCATTATTTACACTGCTTCTGGAGTGTGCTTTCTAAAATGCAAATCTAATCATGTCTTTTGCCTGCTTCAGAATCTTATAATGACTCCCATAGCTTTGATGATAAAGTCCAAACTCCTTAGCATGGCATGTGAGGTATTTTATAACCTGACAACTGCTTAATTCTCCAGGTATGTTTCTATTATTTCACTGATATTTTGATTCCGAACAAAAGACCATGGGCTAAACGATTTGTCTATACTAGCCTATGCCTACATGTATCTCCACACACTACAATACTATTTATTGCTATGGTAAAGTGATGATGAATCATCTTTTAAAACTCAATATAGTAGATAGCCCATCAAAGATACCAATGCATGTTTATTTGATTCCAGTGTACAAATAGCCCTCTCTCCTAGCATCCTAATGCATGGTGTTGTCACACAATATTTCTTGTACTTTCTTTGTTAATAGGATACAACACAGAGCAATTAATATTATAGTTTATTTTTTCTCTTTTCATCAACAAATTCTTAGTGAACAGATAAAAGAATGCAGAAATAAGACATGATAAGATAGCTCTATTACAAGAATTTCCGGCATAAATCCCAGCTGTTCTGATGGATGATAGTTATAGGACCTGCACCATTACAAAATCTCTATGAAGTTCCAGTTATTTCAAGTGATAACCCATAGTCCCTAACACATAATGGAAGATAAAATGAGGTAATTCAAAGAAGTACTTATCATAGTGCTTAAAAAATGCTAGCTCCTATTATCCTCACTGTCTAGTGTCCAAATGGATAGACATGCCTGATTCTGCTCCAAAGAGAGGGAGATTAATGGTTTTGACAAGAGACATATTTTTCCTGAATATGAGGAAAAACTTTGTAAAAATTTTAAATGCCCCATTACTAGCTAGCTGTTTTGTGAAGGGGTTCATATCTACGGGAAGGGAGAATCAAAACTTAGTTTCACAGAATTGAAAATGTAGTAAAAATTGCAACAGATAAGGATTTCCATGTGATTCAAACTGTGGATAATTTGAAGATAGTCTAAATTATGGCTGATTAAGAACACAATATCTTGTTAAAGTGCAATGGTAATTCAGATTAATCCGTGGTTGTCGCACCAACACCTAGTGTTTACAGTTAAATATCATTTAAATGACAGGTGTCAAGAAACTGGGGAGATTAGTCTGGAAAGAGATAAATTACAAGGATATGTTACATTTCTTTTTAAACATGAATAGTCAGTGTGTGGACTTAGGAAACAAAAATCTTCTTTGTGGTTCACTCACTATGATTATTTAAACTACTATGATTTTACTCTTTGTCCCATGACCACCTGGAACTTAGGGAAATCCTACAGCCTCTTGCTTCATAGATCTGAGATTTAATAAATAAAAAAGTGGGAAGTCATTCTAAATTCATGAACCCTGCCTTTTATGTCCTTCCCATACATGGTATCATTGACTTTTTGACTTGGATAGGAAATATGGGAGTTATTGTCCTTGCACTGGAGACATGCTTGCATGACTTTTCTGTACCACTAGACACTATTCCCACCCTTCCCCAGGTTATATCAACCAAACATTTCTCTAGACATTGTCAAGTTTCCCAGGAGCCAAATATCTTTTAATTGAGAAATGGTGAGAGAGATCGCAGGCATTCGCAGGTATCATAATATAGTCCCTACTTTAGACAAATGAACTGAATCTCCAAAGTAGGAATGAACATTTCTCAAGTTTTCATTCCAGGTCCTGGTTCTGAAGCCACATATTAAAAGAAGCACCATATGGAATCAGATCCAAAGATTAAATTATAAGTAGGCACTATAAAATTTGATAATCATTGTCTCTTCTGACTCTATATTCTTCACTATAGAAAAATAGGCACAGAGATGTTTAAAATTGTACCTGTTATAATTATCTTTAATTAAATACTTATGTTTAGTTTGTGAATACATATATGTTCATTCATGATTGCACATGGTGTGTGTGTGTGTGTGTGTGTGTGTGTGTGTGCACATACATAAGATCCCTAACAAGACTTGTGTGGAGGAGAAGCCAGATTGAGGTATTTTATTTTCTCTTCCAATTATATGTTTCCCAGGGATTGAGTTAAGACCATCAGATTTGATGGCACACATTTAATCTCATGAGCCATCTCCCTGGCCCTCTGTTTTAATTTTAAGCCTGTAAATCTGTTAAAATTTAATAAAAGTAAGATTTCTTCTGCATATAAACAGAAAATTGTGAAATACAATAAGAATAATTTATTTACTACTAGGATTCTTTAGAATACATATCATTGTGTATAACTATGTTCCTGTGTGGATTTCATGTATTTTTGTTCATGACTAAGGTATCTTTTCATTTCAAGAATTTTATATACAGCAAAGTCCAAATCAGGTCTTTTCTTCTGGACATTTCTCATACAGTGTCAAGTGGATGAGGCTGATTTTTGATTGTTACATCTAATTTATAGAACCTGAATTTGTTTATGTCACATAAGAGGAGAAACTTTTTTCAGGAAGTTGATAAATTACTCTTTATCTGAAAGAGCCAATGATAAGCACTTTAAGATTTAATTTGACACAGTCGTCTATTCTCTGTGTGCTTCATTACTCTCTCAAGGAGCTCAGTACAAGACATGGAATCTCTGCAAAAGGCTAAGCAGCAAGGAAAAGAAAATCAACAAAGGCACTGAAGCATCACAGATTCAGAGAAGCTTAGGACCGTCCTTTTCTTAATTTGCAAAGAACTTTGGATTTTCCCATGTCTGATGTCCCACGGAGCTTTTGTCTTCCTTTCAGAATAACTGCTACATAATTCTCTGCAGAGCCTGCTTTTTCACATTCAAAATTCCCTTTACTAATGCAAAAATAAAACACACATTAATGTATATTTGCTGCAGTAACTTTGGGAAGAGACTATTTCCTGATATGAAATTAGGCTATGAAATACGTAAATGATATATTTTGAAGTTGCCTTGAAGTTAAAAACCCTGACTCATAATTCAAAATTTACCAATTAGCAATAAGATCTATTTTATTGTTGTTAAAGAGCACATTGTTAAATCTTACTTTCTTCAGATCCGTTTTCCTATTCAGCCACTCAGAAGAAGTTGAAGGTAAATTGCTCCAGTACTTCTCTGTTATGACCTAGAGAGGCAGAAACAATTGACCCTCTTAAATGTAAGAGGCACAGCAGCACTCTTTGTGAATTCTTTCCTCTGTATGTTATTGGTTCAGTATTTTTCTGCAAAGTTCAATGAGGTTCATTAGCTTATCTGAAGAGAACAGGGCTGGTACTTTTGAGCAACTTCCCTCTATGACTTTTCTAATTAAATCCCTTCCATCAGAGGAAGAGCTGCCCTTTTTACTTGACAAACATTTGTTCTAATTTGGCCTTGCTTGATTTTTCGGTGCTTTTACGTCCCTCTCCCCCTCTATACCCGCCAGCATCTGTTAGTCAGAAGATGGCTCTGGCTGACATTTACTCTGAATATGCCTGCTTATTAAAATATTTCAATGTTAGACAAGCTTATCAGTTGAAAAATACAATATAGTTCAGTCACATGAAAGCACTCATCTTAAAGGAATACCTTTGTTTATTCATGTGCTTTTTTTTTAAATTCTTTTTATTGTGAGATGAGCTATATGGCACTATGAACAATAACTTCTCCCTGGATTTTTCACTATAGTGCAAGAATACATGATAGCTAGAGAAACATAGGGAATAAAATTATTATAATTAAAATTGAAATGAGGTAAAGCATATGAGAGGATATGTATGACAGTATACCTAAGAAGTAATTGATAAATTTCAGGTAGAGTTTATAACAATCAAAGATGTGACACATAAAAAATATTTAAATTCCAATTTGTTAACAGGCTTTGAGAGTATTAGCAAAATGTAGTGGGTATTCACATGACTGGGATTTGATCCTTCAAGAATTCTCTTCCTTATAATCGTGGTGGTGGTCGGTTAATGCTTATCTAGGACCTAGTGACTGTCCAGGTTTTCAGTGTTTACCCAGTACTTGAGAAAGGCATGCTCTGTCAGTGACAAGCCTTGCTACAATCAGTTTATTCTACTTTTTTTTTTTTTAAACACTATCCAGTGCTATTAGCTTGCCGGCCATGTAGTCTGTAAGTAATAGGTTGCAATAGGAGCTGAAATTGACAAGTGCTTAGCCCAGAGCATGGATTGAATGTAATTCATAGGGTTCTCAAGTTAATTTCCAATACCTATTTCATCAAGGCAGACTGATAGATGGCTGCCAGCATCTTTTGGCTTTATCTGTAAATCCCTGTGTCTTTTACTGCCATCATTTCAGTTTTTATACATTCCATCCCTTGCCTTGCTCCTCCCAATTTCCATAACTTCAAATGGAGCTTCTCTCCAGGCACATCAGTCATTTGGGCTGGAGGCCCTTGCAGCTAAATGCAAGACCTTCAAATGTTATTGAAGTGCATTTTTCCATGTGGCCCTGTTTAAAGTGATGTTTCTTTAGGGACTGCGGGGTGAAATATGAAGTTATCTGGGAGAGTAAATCTAAGATGTTGGACAGATGGTGAAGTGTCACTGCATCCACAGAAACGTGTTTCATTTTATACAAGGGATGCTCTCAATCAATTTCGCTTGAGAAAACAGCCGCTTGTATGGCATCGGTGGCTTTTTTGGTTAATGTTATCTTTAACAGATCAATAGTGAAGCTTATCAATCTCTAATAGAACAGATAAATTCCTCAAAAGATACACTTAAAAATAAAAGATGATTCAAAAGCAGAAAATTTCTTTAACAACCAAGATTTCACTGAAAGTGGAAATAAGGTTGTCACAAAGGGAACAAATAAAATGACTTCCGATAAAACATGAAACTCACTCTGTTGGACATGAAAACATTCATTTTTCACCTCAGTGTGTTTTGGAAACACATATCATCACAGAAGTTCTTCAACTTTGCAGAATGACCCTTTCTCAAGCCTCCATGCATTATCGCACTTCAAATGACCATTGATGTCCTATTCCCATACTTTTGCCAGCACCACTTACCTTTAAACAACTTTACTTTTACACAATATTTACAGAGGATATGGATCTGGATACTAGATAATCTCTATTCTTAAACTGATATATATATATATATATATATTATGCATATATATATATATATATATCTTATGTATGAACAATGTGTGTGTAGATATGTAATTTTGTATATTCCCAAATTTCTTTGCCTACAATGATTTGCTATGTTAAAAATGTTAGTTTCCTTTGTTAAAACAGTTAACCCTATGTGCCACTAAACCTGAAAAACCTACTAATTCATTTGAATTAAGGGAAGATCATGAATTTCTACAAAAGAAAAAAATTTATAAAGACATGGAGATTTCCCCAAGATGTTGATCTGTATTTCAAGAACAATAGTATCTGCACATCAGTGTTTGGCAATGGTGGAATTCCAGGAAGACTTGTTTACCAAGGAGGCAAGTTAATTCTATGCACTCTAGAGCAGAAATTGACATTTTAAAAAGCTAACTACATAATTACTTTGTGTGTGTGTTAAAGCCATATGTTATCTGCACCTACTATACTCTGCCACTGTGGTGTAAAAGCCACTTTCAACAACACTTAAGTTTGTTGGCATGTATGTATTCCAATAAAGCTGCACTTTAAAAAAAATGAGTGGCATTTATGGTTGTGAGCCTAGCCTTTTACAGCTGAGCTATCCCTCCAGCCCAGTTAGAAGGCCTGGGCAGTCTAAGGGACCTCTGACAGTGGAACCAGGAGGTATCCTTGGTGCACTTTGGGAGCACATTCCCTATGGAGGGATACTCCCTTAACCTAGAGGCAGGAGGGAGGGCCTAGTCCCTACACCAAATGACTTGACAGATTTTATCGATCCCTCCTGGAAGGCATCACTCATCCTGTGGAGTGGGGGGGGGTGGGTGGGGAAGGGTGGTCTGGGGACAAGGGAGGGAGGAAGAGAGGGATGGAGGATGGGAGGTAGGGAGAGGGAACTGGGATTTATATGTAAAATAAGAAAAAAAAAACTGTTGAAATAAAAACAAAAGAAAAATGAGTGATATAATTTACTTGATGTCTTTTATGCTGGATCATAGTTTAGGAGTCACATAAGCTTGTTCAAATGCTAAATTTCTTCTTGTCTAATTATGTGGTTAAGGGTAAGTTACTTAATCCTTCTACTATCAGCTTCCTCCTCTACAATACAAAGCATGCAGCACGTGATACATTATATGAGGTTGTTTCCTGTAACATACAAATCATGCTGTGAAAGTAGAATTATGAATGCTAGAGGACAGGAGATAACCTATTTCAGAGACATTAAAACGTCTGTGCCGATGGGACAATGGATCAAATAGCAAATGTAAGAAGCCACCTAGGATGGTCAAATATGACCCTAGGAAGGAATGGAGAAAGAATGTCTCCAAAGAACTCAGCAGCTTTACTTAACAATTTTGGAATTTTTTTCTTGAGGTGACAGGGTCTTGAAATTGATATGGAAAGAGCATAGTAAAATTTTACGCATTCAGAGTAATTGAGGTGGAACCCCTTCTGGATCATTAAAAAGTTTGAATTATATGATGCTTTTTATAGAAAGCAGTTTTGTTGTTTTCAAGTACATACAGTAATTGGCAAAACATTCAAGGAAGTATTGCCAAGTAGACTTCCTGCTGGCATGCTTAAGTGAAAAGCTGAAACTCATTTAAAATTAGCATATTATTATGTGCATATGGAAGTGGCCCAAATAAAGCTCTTGAAAATAGTTCCTTAGTTAGGTTAGATAGTCTTCCTAATCTATTACATGAAGAAACATGTCATCCTGCTTTCTCATTGGTATTCTCTGTTGAATCTTGCATGACTTATTTACTAGTCTGAAAATATCTTTCAAATACCAGAATTTTTATGAAATTTCCAGCCACATTGAATCACCTCCTTCCACATGTTTCAAAACAGCTTGGCACAGTTCATTATCTTTGGTGAAGAAGTAATTCTGTATCTTGAGCTGTTCACAATAAAGTTGCAAGCATATAGAGTAGCTGAATCTATAAACTATGACTTCACTTTTTATAGTTGTTCCTCTTTGGTAGTACCCTTTTTATCTCTAATAGTTTTCTAAGGACACTATTGTGAAAATTAATCTTACAAAGTTCCTACTCACAGTTGTGTTTATAGCCTGGATTGTATCTCTTTAGTCCACAGAAATGTTCATGTAAGCATATCCCTCCATTTGTTATACTTTTTTTTTCTTAGCAAAATTTTGTTGAGTCCTTATTACAATAATTTAGCATTTTGCTAGCACTTAAAAATGAGCATAGGCATACCATTCTATTTTATGACTGTTTCCCTATGGGATTTAAGATAAGTCATAATAAGCCTTCTGAGTTTTTTCATATCTATGCCACTTTGAGGCTTGGCATAGAGGTAGGACTGAAGGGAATGCTCAATATCTTGTAACTGTGATCATCACAGATTAATTTTATATCACATGATCACTAGTTTCAATGTTCCCCAGCAGTCATGTAAAGCTGAAATTGTCCTCATCATGTATAAATATAGATGCATATTACAGATACATAAATACATATATAGACACATACATAAATACATTATAGGTACGATAGATACATGTCTTTTAGAGTTTGAGAATATAAATCTTTGACCATTAGTTTTATACTTTATGTTGCTCACTTATCAAGTAATTCATCATCATTTATAGCTATTTATGTACCCTCTTGTATTCTTACTTTAAAATACTCCAACTTTGACTTTTATTTGAGCTAGACAATCATGTCTTACATTCCACACTTTCCTATTTATGTAGGTACGTTTTACATAATGAAAGTCTCCTGAAGCAAGTTTTCTGATCTAGCACTTAGAAGCAAACCCTGTAATCATGGCTGTGCATTGCTATAGCTCGTTCATAGTGAAACCACATTTCAAAAGAACAACCACAAAACAATATAGTTTTGTCCTAGATATTACCTGTCAGATAGCATCTAAAGTTGCAATAATATTAATGATCATTTAAAATGACTTAATAAAATGTGGGACATTTATAAAATAATGTAAGCAAAATTAATAATATTATTCAATGACACCAGATATAATGTGTTAGAATTTTCTTGGTTATTCTTGACCCAATGTCGTCAGCTAGAGTGAAGGACTATAATGAAAGATCTGTATGTATACCATTCTTTATCAAAACTCAAAGAACTAGAATTAGGTGTTGCTATATTGGAATGGGAAGGTCTTTAGAAAACATAGGGTAAATTAGTGTAAGGCCATTAATCCTAAACACTAAGTGTTTTTTAAATTTAGAAATTATAATTTATGGTCCTGTTCTAAAACAGATGAATTCTGTATCTGAAGTGTGAGCTCTGCTAGGTTAATATATTTGAATGTGTGGTGCCCACTTAAAGGAATTCATTTGAAAAGCTGTGACTATTTTATAGTATGGGCTGACTGACAAAGCAGGGTCATTGCAGGTGGGCCTTTGGGTTCCACTCTCTGAATCTTTGTCCATGCCATATGAGCCATGATATTTATAAGCTCCCAATATTACAAAAGATTTTGTTCATTATGTTGTTCTCACAGATTTGGTTTAAAATTCTTTGAATACATGGTATAAAAATAGTACACATTCTCTCTTAAATTGGTATTAGTACCATAATACACAATCTTATTTCTAAAATTTTTAAACCGGGTACATATTGCTGAGGAAATATTTTGGAACATCTGACTAAAAAAATTTCCTCAAACCTACAACAGGACATATTGTACCATTCTAGGAGGACTTAAAAAATCAAAATACTGACAGAATACATGCAGTGAAAATGGCCTATATAGATTCAGAGGAGAACAAGGACTCTCTTGGGAATTGGGCCATTTGTATAAACAGAGACAATGGACCTGGCTATATTATACCTGTATCATATAATTTGAGTGATGCTATATTGAAAAGGAATGGACTCATATATTTGGCAAACCAATTTCAAGATCATACCATATAGGCCAAAATGCAGTTCTTTTAGCAAGATTTTATACTCAAAGAGAATAAAATCAGGATAAAACAATGTAAGAAATGAGAAGTTTAATAATATGGTGTGGAAAAAAGATTAGTGCCATTTGAAAGAACGAACATGGAATTTGCATTGGGTTAATAAGAATGGCTTTGGAGACAAGGTTTCTTCTATTAAAGTTCACATAGTACAAAGCAAATGAATCTGAATCTGAAAGACCTTTTTTTTGTTTGTTTTTTTTTTTTAAATCCAAATATCTGATAAGATACAGCCACATGGGTACCATTATTCAGTAAAGCCACACAAGGAACTATTTGTCTATGGTCACCCATTCAAGTACTTGGAGACAACTACAGTCTTGGCTTCTAATACACTATGACTTTACTCAGGCATTCCTGATTTTTCAGGCATCATTGTGGGATGATGAATGTTATAT
The DNA here is from genome assembly GCA_030556225.1 of Cricetiscus sungorus. Classification (NCBI taxonomy): domain Eukaryota; kingdom Metazoa; phylum Chordata; class Mammalia; order Rodentia; family Cricetidae; genus Cricetiscus; species Cricetiscus sungorus. The sequence goes on along the minus strand of JANBXA010000741.1, from coordinate 29,382,375 downwards.
CAAAGTTTCAGAGACATTTGTGATGATAGGCAAGGTATGTGTGGGGTGATAGGCTTCCATGGAAGGAGCCCTTCTCTTTTGTAATTTAAAAAGTGGTGTGCAAAAGAAAGACACCATGCAACAGAGCTCATATGGAGGGTTTTTTCTTTTCTTTTCTTTTCTTTTCTTTTCTTTTTTCTTTTCTTTTTTTTGGGGGGGAGGAGAGAATGGGAAAGAGTGGAAGGCAGAGAACAGGCAGAGAAAGACGTAGACAGAGAGAGAACAAGAGAAATACTAAAGGTGGGCAGGGCTTTTTAAATGGGCACAGGTGGTACTCTTAGTGGCTGCAGCTGAGAATGTATACTCTCAGAACACCAATGGCAAGCCAATGTAGCTGCTTGAATACTAACACTCACTGTCCAATATGTGAAACTTTGAAGGTGAGATTTAAGTTGCCATGGGAACTCCAATAGGGCATACATTCCAACACGGTGGACTATCTGCAATGGAAAGTGGTAGGCTGTAGTGAGATATCCGCAGGTGCAGACGTGTGTCCACGCCCCATGCATTAGGGCATGGGCACAGGTGCAGATGTGACCTGTGGAAAGCTAGGTCTGGGACCCCGGCTCTCTCTCTTGCTCCCAATCAGGTCATGTCTACACCTGTGCCCACGCCCCAATGAGCGTGTTCAGTGCAACAGGTGCGAGCCTGTTGGATATCTCACTACAATAGGCATTGTGGCAAGAAAGAACCATGATATGCTATAAGCATCAGGTCTATATGAGCAAGAATACAGATAACAGTTGAATTACAGAAGATGGGACGATGCGCTCCAAATTCAGGCTAAAGAACAAGAAAGCTCTGTGGGGCATGATCTTGTTTGGATCTGACCTGTCCTTTCCATTGTGCCATTTTGGAACAGGAATATTTTTTTTGCACCACTGAATTTGTATGTGCAGGGAGAGTGGTGTGCTAATATGAGAATTTTTATAAATTTTACAGTGTCTCAACAAAGATTCTGGTTTCAATATAAAGATACTGTATTTAGAACTTTAAACAATATTAGGAATGTTAAATCTATGGGTCCTTGAATTTGGAACAGATACCTTTTGTACTTTTGTAAGCCTATAAGCTTCTGGATGTAGACAGAATGTTTCCCACTGAATCAGAAGTGTTGTCTGTGGACTCATATGTACAATGTTGTCCTTTGAACCTGGAGAGTTTCCCATGGGCTAACATGATTAAACAGTTGTTGTACAGTTGTTGGTGATGTTTGAGAAGTTATGGATCTTTAACAGCTGGTTCTTGGATGGTATATGCTGTATAGGTACAAGCCTTTGGGGACTGTTGTCTGCCTAGCTTCTGCCACAGTCTACGTGTGCTGATATACACAATATATGAAAGCCACTATGCCTTGCCTTTCCTACCATCACTGACTAAAATTCCCTGAAACCATGACATCATATAAATCTTCCTTCCCTTAGGTTGATTCAACTTTGGCAGATCACTTACTCTTTTTGAACCTCATCTTTTCTTCAGTATTAAACCTGACTAAAAATGTTTCCATGAACCTATTGTGTAATGTACGAAATCCAATAATAAACAAAAGGCATTGGCATACATATAAGTGTATTTCTACGAATAGTAATTATAGGATTAGTACTATTTCTGTTGGTATGACTGAAAGAATTTTTTTTAAGAAACGGAGAAGGCATACGAACTTTGATTATTCAATGGAAGAGCAGGAAAGAAGGCAATGCTTAGGATCTTTGCAAAGTCAAATGGAGACATTTGGATCCAAATGAGGAGAATTTTAATTTGAAGGTTATTGACTCTGAATGTGGAACAAGGCATGAGATAAAGTCAAATAAACTGTCAAGAAATGGCAAGATAAGGTCACTGATTTAACCAGCAATTACTTAAGTTATGGGAGCATAAACTCAGAATGCTTAAATACTAACCCAAAACAACTACAAAATTCTATTTTAAGACAAAATTCAACTGTATTCCCCTCTCTAGAGCTTTTTGGTGTATGTATAGATATGGTGTGTTTGTTATCTATATATAAGCTATCAGTTTATGATCTGTTTATCATTATCTATCATTATATCTCTGCCTGTCATTTACATTTTTATACTTTGCTATAATCTGCTGATATTTGGGTTACCATAATAGAGTACCATTGACTAGTGGCTTACTAAATGCTAATCAAATTAGTCAAGTACTGCTGTCAGGGTCTCTGCTGTGGCTGTGGTTTTTTAATTTATTATTACTTTTTGACTTGCACATGGTCAGCAGAATCTTGATGATGGCTTCAAGTAGCTTTTTGCTTGTGTTCACAAATTCATTTGTGTTTTCCCCTTGTGGTGTTTTGAAAGAAAATGGTTCTGAAAGATAAAAGCACTATTGGGAACTGTGGCCTTATTAAACTATGTATGACCTTGTTGGGAAGAAATGTGCCACTGTAGGGGTGGCCTTTGAGGATGCTTTTGTTCCAGCTTTGCTCAGGGTGACATTCAACCCACTTTCTATTGCCTTCTATTCAAAATGTAGCCAGCACCATGTCTTCCTGTGTGCTGCCATGATTCCCACCATGTTGATAATGGACAGAACCTCTAAAACTGTAAGAGAGCACAATTAGTATTTTTCTTATAAGAGTTGCCATGGTCCTGGTGTCTCCACAACAATAGAAAGTTGCCACCATGTACTAGGTTATTGCTGTGATAGGCCTGATCATGCTATTGTTTGGAGGAATTTACACTTTTTTTTTTTAAAGAAAGCAGTTGAATGAATTAAGCACCATTTAATGGGCCATACTAGTAGAAGCAATGAAGGAAGTGGTTCCAAGTGTTATTTGAACTGTAGGGGATGGCTCAAGAAAATGTTGCCTCGAGACTGGTCTTGTAACATTATGATGAAGAAAATGACTGAGCTTTGCTCCTATCTAAAGAGTTTGCTGGCGGCAAAAGTGAAAAGTTATTATTTATGTTGGCAGAGGATATCTTAAAAAAGGCTAGAATACTCTGTTGTGTGGTTATTAGGGGTAACTCTATATGAAGATTTATAAAGAGAAGAAGCAAGTTGAGCAGAGAAAATTATAAAATGCATTTTTTTACGAGACAACGAGCATCAGAAAATTCAATGGAAAGAAGTCATGTGTTCAAGGAGATAAACAGTTTAAAAAATGATATAGAGGGAGTGGTAAACTCCGCACAAAATGCCACCCAGCTAATTTTCCAACTTGTGAAAAGGAATTTAAGGAAAACTTAGAGATGGGAGTGGTAGTGCCTAAAAGCACTGGGAAAGTATAGGCTGCTAAGTTTGTGGTCAGCCTGGTATAGAGAGCCAGTTAAAGATCAGCCAAGCTAATGCAGTAAGGGTAGACAACAGAAAGCTGATGAAGATGCAATTGAAGAAGGGGCTGGAGGGGGGGCATGTTCTAGCCTCAGTAAGTAGCAGGACTTGGCAGTTTTTGCCATGTAGAATAAAGGACAGAAAAAAGAGGCTATGGGATTTGCCTCTCTGTCTAAAGATTGCCTCTGCAGCCCGGCATGTGTCAGCGTGTCCCTGATTGGAGGTCTGGTAAAGAGGCCATTCCATGAAGTTGGGGAGTTGAACACTGTATTGCCTTGGAGACCCTGAGATGTTGGAGATGCCAGAGCTTGGTATACTTGCTGAATAAAGTTGATAACAGGGAGTGGGATCATCCCAAGAGAAAGAAATGTTACAATCAACAAAATTGAACAGAGTTGCAGATCTGAAGAGTGTTTTGACATTTTTCATAGAGATGCAGAAGTTGAAGTTTGCCCAGCAGGTTTTTGGCCTTGCTTTGGTCTAGTATTTTCTCCCTATGTTCCTTTCCCTATGTTTTGGAATGGTGATGTATATACTGTGATATCATATGTTAGAAGTATGAGATCTTCCTTTTGATTTTACATGGGATTACAGTTAGAGGTTACATAAATCTCAGAAAAGACTTGGTATTTTTGACTTTAAAAAATTGGTGAGACTATATAAACTATAGGAATTTTGAAGTTGGACTAAATGCAGTTTGGTATTATGGACAATGAGTGGAGTGTGGGGGTTTGAAAGAAAATTGCCCCAAGGTGAAGGTACTATTGAGAGGTATGGCTTTGTTGAAGGAAGTGTGTCACCATAGGGGTGGGCTCTGAGGTCTCTTTTCGTTCAACATCACTCAGTGTGACATTCAGTACACTTCTTATTGCCTTCTGGTCAAAATGGACTGAGGGCCATGTCTTCCTGCATGGCGCCATGCTCCCTGTAATGATGAAAATGGACTAAACCTGTGAAACTGTACGAAAGTCGCCGCAATGAAATGTTTTCCTTAAAGGAGTTGCCACAGTCATGGTATCTATTGACAACAGAAGCCCTAAATAAGATACACGTCTTGTATTTTATTAGAGCTCATTCTGTAATTCCATTATTTCCTTTTTATGTCATTATTCTCAGTAAACCCTTGCTGGCAATTTGGATTTTTATACAATAGGTTTGGAGAATGAAAAAACTTATCATGTAACAAAATGCTTGGCTCTGACTTAATGTTCAGTCTGGAAGAGACTGGCTATATGAGCTCTTTTACTTTTACCTTGAGAGAAACCTCTTTCTGCTTATACGACCACTCTGTGACAGACTTTCTACAATATTTAATTCCAAAAGCTTAATGAATTATTTTCCTCAGGAAGTCACATACAATCTCCTATTAAAGTCTAAAAAGCATTGTAAAAATAATATAACCTGTAATTTGGCCTGTTTCTGAAATAACATTTGCATTTGAAGGAATGGTAAGGGCAGTGTACAAAGTATATATGTTAAAAGCATTTAATGATATGTCTCTTATTAAAAATCTCCCATGAGTGCACACATGCACACACACACACACACACACACACACTACATACATACACACACACAAAGCCACAACTCATAAATGCCTATATCCTTGAATCATAGATAGGATCACATGAACAAGAAATTTTACTCAGAGATACAAGATTAAAATAGTCACAGTTTTTATGAACCAAAGGAGCAAGCATATACATTAGCAATCTTTTAAACAATTGGTAATTTGGACTTCATGCATTATACAAGTGTTCTAATTGGCACTGTTAACAGCTCTCTTTTTATTCAACAGTAACTTTAGGAGCACTTTTGCCAGAGTTCTCAAATTATTTGGATTTCAAAAAGGAAGAAATTAAATTATATATATGCCAATATTTAGTTTATAACCTTGAGATGAGCGAATAGATATTCTAACAGTTTAGATTTTGCATTTCTCAAAGTGTTATGATAGTGCTTGCAACCAACTTTCAAACATATGTAACACGAAAACTCTGGAGGTTAATTACATTTAAAAATATCTGAAAATTGCTATGAGTTTCCTGAGGTTGGAAGCCATATAAATATAGCTGTTATTCTTTTTCTGGGACCTGACCAAATTTCTTTTAAAAGCAAAAGGTTTTCATCTTGTTTTCCCTGAAGCCTGACCTATGTTAGCAGTCATGATGCTTTATAGCATAGATGTCGCTGTCTAGTGAACCATTTAGAGCACCTTTCGATCCGGGAACTCTGATTACATTTTATGATCACTCTCCTAAGGTCAAGGAATTTGATTTGCATCCATCAGGCAAGCAGAAGGAGAAAAGTCCCTTAGAAGCTCTGGGTTCTGTGAGAGTCAATATGTATATATTGCATATGTGGTGGTTTTGTCCTTCATTTTCAATATTTAGAAACATAGCAGCAGGGGCTCGGAAGAATCTAGAACAAATATATGATTCTAATTTATTAATTCACTTTTCATCCAGGAAACCCTTTGCTATTTTAAAGGTCCCAGAAAGCAGAAGTACTTGTTTAATAACAACAAGTAGCCACACATGAGGCAATCATTTTGTAAAGGGCAGAGCTGGTGGAGCCAACATAATTTCGACTGCAGATGCCATACTAACTTCCTCCTGGGATTTGAAGACTTATCCCTGGCGCTGCCATTTCTGAAGCTGTCTAGTAAGTCAGTGTGTGAAAACTTAAAACAAATTCAGACCAGGAAACATTTAATCCTAGTGCTCTCTAGTAATTTTATTAGACTCAAATATAGAAATATTAGTTATTTAAGAACTTCTAAAATTAGCTTGGAGAGCTCTGAAAATCACAAGCTACCAATCCCAAATTGGATCCTTATAAAGAAACTTAAAAACCACCCAATTTAGTCAGCTACTCTACACACTGAAGAGAGGCACAGTGGGTGGGAGAAGAAATTTCATTTCAGTGGGATGGCTGTTCATAAGTTTCATTTGACTTGATGCAAGTCAATGTCAAATTGTGGCAAGAGTAAAGAATATCAGAAAACCTGAATTTGATCAAATGGTTTATGTAGGCTGTTTACAAGGTCACCTTTAGTTTCATTTCTAACCGTTCCTATTATTACAGAATATCATTACCACATCATGTGATAGCTATAACTGTTTTTGAAAACAATTTTCTTGGGAGAACCTGTGCCGCAGACCTCTGTATTTAATAAAGATGTCTCAGTAAACTTCTAGGCATTTCCCAACCTTCATTTTTGCTGGCTTATTCTACAGTTAATTGGTAATCAATCTCTGTCAAGATAAGCAATTTGATCTGCCTTAATGGAGTAACGAGTTCAGTTGGGAAGTGATAAAAACTCATTTCGTTTTAATATGACCTACTCTGCAGGTAGTGCATAAGTTAGGACAGACATTGCTTGTTTCTAAGTCATAGAGAAACAATTGCCCTTATTTATCACAAATGTAGCTATACCACATTTGTATATTGAGGCATTCCTTAATAGGGTACCTCATTATTGATCATGCATCCTTGATCAAGCATTATGCTATTATCATCTACCAATTGTGTGGAATTTTAATAAATATGTAAGGATGTTTATGTGCCAAAATGATAGTGAATGAATTCAAAGTCTCCATTAAAAAAAATAAATACGCCAAATGTAGGAGTTTGTGACCACTTAGATACAACTACAAAGGCTGATTATACATGTTACCTAGCTTCTGTACCACTGTGCATAATGCTAAAATGTAACTGAGTAAATTTTCTATGCCATTTACCAACTGTTTGATTTCAATGCACAATAAAACATTTCTTTATTTAATAAAAACATAAACAACTGGAGTAAAAAGAATTTAGACAAAGACCACATGTCGATGAATAAAGATAAGAAATGTAAAGAGAAATTTATCTTTGTCATAGGCTCATGGAAACAAGAGAAGTGATGAGGAAAGGCTATGAAGATGTAAGGTGGTACAGACAAAATGTGAATTTTGTTCTAAACCAAATATTGTGACTAATGTTTAGTTCAAATACCTGGGTATCTACCTGCTGTGTGTGTGGTAATGCACAACTAGAATTTGTTAGAAGGAGGCAAAAAACATCAACAGATGAAAGTCTTACTCAGATGCATAGTTAAATTCAAGAAGAAAAAAAAATGGGGGGGGGGGGGGTAGAAGCACACATAGATCAAATCAGACATATTAACTTTTGAATACCACTCTCAATGAAATGACTTTCATTTATGTGTGTGTGTGTATGTGTGTGTGTGTGTGTGTGTGTGTGTGTGTGTGTGTGTTATGTGTAAGGCAGAAATAAGTATAATTTGCCATGTCTTATGCTATAGTTTGATATGTGTGTGTGTGTGTGTGTGTGTGTACTTTTTTGTTAGATTTTTGCCAATCACTGCAAGATACAATACTGAATCTCTTGTCTAGGAATACTATTTATGTTTGCACTTATGTATCTATTTAAAATATTTGATATTTGCTAACTTTAAGTAACTCTCATGAGAGTCAAGAATAAAGGGAATATTGTATTTATTGTCTTTAGCTGGGATGTCTATTTGTTGTGTGCATTTGTTCGCGTTATTAGCACTTTAGATTAATAGCAGATAATAACCCCAAAGGTTTTCACATATATAACCAAAATGTTTTGGAATAAAGCAATAACATCAAATTGTATTCATTAGAGCATCCAATATTCAGAAAAAGTTTTAGAACGTTATATTAACTGTATTGAAATAACATTCAAAATCCTGTGATAATTGAATGTCCTACATTGATTGACCAAAAGAATAAAACAGTTCTTAATTTTACAGTTATACCCTATAAATCCATGAATTTGCTTCTGTGTTTCAGTTGCCTGTAAATCATAAGAAGAAAATAAAGAGAAAGGAAGTGGATAAAATAACTCTTGCAACAGGGATCCTTTGGGTCTGTTGTTATCTCAGGAAATCTAACTGAGTTCATCAGGGCTTCTGATAAATGTTTTCTCATATACTATTTAACTTAATACTCATACCACTCCAGGAATACCTTACACAATTAAAAGTAGAAAAAAATTTAACCAAGGTCTCACTTGCTGAATGTAGTCTCTCACCCTAATCAAGGAAAACTTCTCCAATAAAAACAAACAAACAAACAAACAAACAAACAAAAAAAAAACAAACCCATTCAAAAAGCAGAGCTGTCTGGCCCTGTGCCCACTAGTACATCCACAACAGAACTCCAGTATCTAAGCCTCAGGAATTACTGAGGTGAAGGATGGGGTGAAGATGTCTATGAGCCTAAGGAATCGGTAGCTTGTTGTGAAATTGTGTGTTCTAGGGATTTCAGAAGCTGTTCTCATAAAATCCCACCAATATGACTGCCTAAAGATGACCTTAACATAGACAACAGATAAATGTACTGGTCACAGGCCTCACCCTGTCCAGATAACTACAGGAAACTAGGGAATGTGGAGAAATAGTCTTACCCAGGGAAGAGCACACCAATATTGTCATCCCTGAAAACATATACAAGCAAGTAATATTATAATATTATGTAGACTGAGAAGTTTGTATTATGAATTTAGAAATAGATATGTATATATTCACATATTCATACATACAAATATGTATGTAACAATAATTAAGGAAAAAAAGGAGACCATGATTTAGAAAGAGAGCTAAGGAGGCTTACATGGAATACTTTGGAAGAATAAAATGGAACTGTAGAAATGATGTGATTATATAATTAATCTCAAGAACTTTAAGTACTAAAAAAATTAAAGTATATAATACAGTGCTGTTATAAAAAACAGAAAAAAATGAGACTTAAGTATTATATTGAGTTTTGTTCCTGACAGGAACAGCATAAAGCTAAGGTTCCAATCCATATTATTCTGACTTAGAGAAACACACCCTCCCTTCATGCAAGCTGAAATATCTTGTCAAACAATTATGTTTCTATTTGAACTCATACAAGGAAATAATAAAATTTATGTACAACCTTAAACACAACACAAGTTATTTAAAACATTTTGAAGTCATTTCCTGTCAATACAACTTTGGGAGATTTATTTTCAAAATTGTTTAATCATTTCTTAAACTATTTTATAACATTACTAAGCTTTAGCAGGAGTTGTAACACCTTTTCACTCACTGTCACTAATCATTCTGCATTAACTATCCCTTTAGCACCGCCTTCCCCTAGTAAAGGATTTCTGCATTGAAGGGCAGGTATATATATATATTCTTTCACTATCGATCCTATACATTGTAATCTTCAGTGCATCTAGTTAATTGGCAAATACAGTATTAGAAAGCAGTGTGGTTTACAAAGCTGAGCTTCACTCACTCAGACTGGTACAAGCATGTCCTCTGGGCACAGACAACAAACACTAAATCTAAAATCAACAGCTTGCAGTGGTTGTAAGAGAAAGAATAAAGCCTGCTCTTCTGATTGGTGATTAGTTCCTAATAGTGAAATTGTGGCTTTGCACTCCTCCCCAGCAAAAGTTTTACAGCTTATCTGCCACTCAAGTATCTTGGCTTCTAAGTCAACACCGTTTGAGTGATACGTTTTTATTTTCAAGAATATGCATGTTAAAATAATCAAGTTAAAGCAAAATGTAACTTTTCATGTGTACTACCTTAAGGAAAAAAGTAACTTTCTTTTTATCCCAACTTTCATGCAATGAGTAATGTTGATAAATTCCAGTATAAAGTAATAAAGGGAACTTTATCTGGGCACTTCAATGGGTAATATTTCTTTAAGGAATCATCCACTTACTGCACTTTAAAGAGCCAAGGCAACATTGCTCCTCCAGACAGGTGAGTGAATTAATGACAGAGGACAGAGGCACTAGCTGAAGAGAAGATGGACAATATGACACCTGCCGGGTTCATCTTGTAATCTCAAGTTTGCACTTGCCCCAAGGGAAATTAGAAAAGAAGGGTAATAAACCACTGCTTACTGACAAAGCAGATTGCTTGGTGAAGGCATTCCAACTTATTGACAAATACATGGCAATGTGTTTAATTTATCAGCTTGAATGTAGTTCATTTTCCATCCTGGAGTCAATGTGACTATTTGTCTAGATCTGAAGATGCACATCACGATAGAAGTGAGCAAACTGCATCAGAAAAGATCCCAGTTAATCAAAGATCATTGAGCACATACCCGTTTTTATATATATATATATATATATATATATATATATATATATATATATATATAACTATGTGCTGCACATAGTTTTATTTTGTTCACATCAATATATTCATTTTCTTTAATTAATTATTCCAGGTTTTATAATTGAACTAAACCTAAGCACCACCCAATATTGCCTGCATGGTCAAAGATAGCAAAGAGAACTCAGGAGGGCCACAGATACTGGAGAGAGAGATGAATTTTATTTCTCTATTCTTGATTTTCTTTTAGCTTGAAGAAGAATTTCTAAAGTTATGTTTATTTTAGGGAAAGTGTGTGAAATGAATTTATCTACCCTTCCATTTACATGGCTTTAGAGCAACAGTTCTAAGATTCATGAAATATATCGAAGAAAAGACAAGAAAAACAGTCTACTATAAATTGCAGTTAAGATGTAATTCTCTCACCTTTATTTATACTTATTATGTATGGTGTGTGAAGGTAACATTTGAGCTAAAATAGAAGCCAATCTTAAAATTATTTTTGAGAAGCAGCCTGAATTTCCTGCTCTTCATATAGTAGTTTAGCTGAAGATATCCTTCTACATTGTAATTACAGGTAAAATATGCTTTCTTGTATTTCTTGTCATCAGGTAAGTCTACCTGGCTTTTTCTAAATCTTTCATGATCTACATGTTTTCTTGAAACTTTGTTTACCTTAGGAATTCTGAGATATAAACAGAATCTTTTGCTGAGAAGCTTAAAATCCAATACAGCCTTTAGACACAAATTATGGGCTCAGTATATGTATTAATCGTCTAAGAGATGTTAGAAAATGTGGGGATATAATGTTTCATCCAAGTTGTAAATGACGAGGATATTTCCATTTATCTTGAGTATCGGTGTGATGTAGTTGCACCTAAGATGGTGAGAATTCTGCTGATGCATGAGCACAATGGCACACTTTCTGTGCAACAAAATGCTGCAACATTTTGTTGAAACCAAACAGAAATATGAACCAGGTAAAAGTAGAAGTGGGAAGAGTACAGATTGAGACTGTCCTCTGCCATACTAAGGAGTTGTTATTTATCCTGTGGCACACAGGGAACCATTAAAGGGTTTTAATCAGGAGCAAACATGATTAGATTTGCATTTTAGAAAAATCAATCTGGCAGTAAAAGCCAGATGGATTGTGCATGACTGGTGGGGAAAAAGCCATTTAGGAGCTTATTATTATAAATCAGGCTGTGGGCTGAATGAACACTAAACAAATAGTAACAGTTGAAAAGAAGTGACCAGATACAAGAAATGTTTAGGATTCAAAATTGAGAGAACCTGACAACTAACTTGTGTTGTGCTGTTTGGAATGTAAGATACAATGAGGAATTCAACACATTGTAGCTGGTCACTGAATGGTCTTGGAGATAGGGATAGATTTATCATGGGAATCTGGAAGCCAAGCATTTAGGATAAAAACTAACACTAAATATAGAAAGGGAACTGAAATTAACAAAGAGCTCAATGACTAGAAATGCAACCAATGGCATAAGTCCTATGAAGAAAGACAAAAATATATTAGAAAAGTACAGCGCTTAGGAAGAATGGCAATAAAAAATAGAAGTTGAGGTGAGTATATATAAACATTAATGAACACAAAAAGAAGAAACATTAAAAAGAGTAGGTATCTGCTACTTTTTATAAAAGTAGAATCAATTAAATTAAGGCATGGTTATGTATCCCTACTTGGTAAGAAGGGACAGAGAATCTATAGTATAGTGCAATGCAGTGCTTTGTTGTGACTTAATACAATTGGCAGCAACATAAAAGTGAGATACGTATATGGTCATAAGATAGAATAACAACTTGAACAGAACATTTTCTCAGAATAAAGCAATGAATCTGTTGAGAAGGAGAGAAGGGCTAGTAAATGTAAATCATTAGAGATGATGACATACTTAGTAATAAAACAATGCAACTATGCCCATATTAGATACTTATGAGAAACACCAAATGAAAAGAAAGTTGGCAACTGTATATTTTTATTTTCTTCTCTTAAAATTTTTTAATGTATATTATTTATTTTATGTATAAAGGCTTTAAAATCACTAACTATGTCCAAGAACTTTAAGTTCTTGCTGTATAGGTTTTTCACTTGTTTGGTTTGCATAACCCCAAGACATTTTGTGTTGTTTGCAGCTGTGGTAAAGGGTGATGTTTCTCTGATTTCTTTCTCAGCCCATTTATTGTCTGTATATAGGGCTACTGATTTCTTTAGTTGCTCTTGTATCCTGCCACATTGCTAAGGTGTATATCAGTGTAGGGGTTCCCTGGTATAATTTTTCAGGTGACTTATGTAAACTATAATATCATCTGCAAGTATAGTGAAGGTTTTACTTCTTCTTTTCTAACTTGCATCCCCTTGATCTACTTTCGTTTTCTTATTGCTCTAGCTACAACACCAAGTATAATATTGAAGAGATATGGAGAGAGTGGACAACCTTGTCTTGTTTAATTTATCTCCATTTAGTTTGATGTTGGCTGTTAGCTTGTTATATGTTCCTTTTATTATATTTAGGTATGTTCCTGTTATCCCACATTTCTCCAAGCCATTCATCAGGAAGGGGTATTGTATTTTTGTCAAAGGCTTTTTCAGCACTTGGTGAGATGATCATATGGTTTTTCTTTTTCAACTTGTTTATATGGTGGATCACATTGATAGATTTTCATATGTTGAACCATCACTGCATCCCTGGGATGAAGCCTACTTGGTCATGGTGGATGATTTTTCTGATATATTCTTGGATTTGACTTTTAAGTATTTTATTGAGTATTTCTGCATCAATATTCATGAGGGATATTGGTCTTCAGTTTTCTTTCTTAGTTGTGTCTCTGTGTTGCTTGTGTACCAAGGTAATTGTAGCCTCATAAAAAGAGTTTGGCAATGAAACTTCTGTTTCTATTGCATGGAACAATATGAGGAGTATTGATAATTGATGGGAGATGTCATTCTGTAAATATGTTTCTATTACTGGTTAATGAATAAAGCCAATACAAAAGCAAGATAGGTGGGGCTAGGAGAAAAGGAGGATTCAGGAAGTAGGAGGGGGGAGTTTCAAGATGTAGGACCCACAGGTAGACGTCCAGGCCCTCTCTCCGGTAAAATGAGACCATGAGGAAATTCTTAGGTTGATAGAAGTGGATTAATATTTAAGACAAAGCTAGTCAATAAGAGATAGTATCTGTACCTTGAATTTCTTGTAGAATTCAGAATTCTGAACAAAAAATTAAAAAATATCTGGCCTTGGGCTTTTTTTTTTTTTTTTTTTGGTTGGGAGACTTTTGATCACTGCTTCTTTTTTCATTAGGGATTATAGGTCTTTTTAGATTGCTTATTTGTTTCTGATTTAATTTTGGTAAATGATATCTATCCAATTTATCCAAAAGAGTTGTCTATTTCCTTTAAATTTTCGATTTTGGGGAGTACAGGTTTTCAAAGAATGACCTGAGGATTCTCTGGTTTCCTCATTGTCAGTTGTTATGTTTCCCCTTTTTATTTCTGATTTTGTTAATTTGCATGTTCTTTCTCTGCCTCTTGGTTAGTTGGATCCAGGTTTGTCTATCTTGTTGATTTTCTTGAAGAACCTACTCTCTGTCCCATTGATTCTTTGTATTATTTTCTTAGTTTCTACTTTATTAATATTCAACCCTCAGTTTTATTATTTTCAGGTATCTATTCTTCCGGGGTGAGTTTGCTTCTTTTTTTTCTAGAGCTTTCAGTTATGCTGTTAATTCTCTAATATGACTATCATCCATTTTCTTTATTTGGGCACTTATTACAATGAACTTTCCTCTTAGTACTGCTTTCCAAGTGCCCCATAAGTTTGGGTATGTTGTGTCTTCATTCTCCTTGAATTCTAGGAATTCTTTAATTTTTTTTTCTTCCTTGAGCCAGGAATGGTGAAATTGCACATTGTTCAGTTTCCATGAATTTGTAGGGTTTATGCAATTTGTGTTGTTGTTTAATTCTAACTTTAAAGCATGGTGGTCTGATAAGATACAGGGGCTATTCGATTTTTTTTTTTAATCTGTTGAGGTTTGCTATGTTGCCCAGTATTTGGTTGATTTTTGAAAAGGTTCCATGTGGCGCTGAGAAGAAGGTATATTCTTTTGTGTTTGAATGGAATGTTCTTTAGTGCCTGCTAAACACATTTGGCATTTAACTTTTGTTATTTCTCTTGTTGCTTTGTTAAGCTTCTGTCCAGTGTTCCTGTTGCTTTGTTAAGCTTCTGTCCAGTGTTCCTGTTTAGTGTTGAGAGTGGGGTGTTGAAATCTCCTACTATATGAATGTGAGATTTTATGTGAGATTTGAGTTTTAGTAATGTTTCTTTTATAAATGTGGGTGCCTTTGTATCTAGAGTATAGATGTTAAGAATTGAGACTTTGTCCTGATGGATTTTTCTGTGAGGAATATGAAATAACCTTCTTCATCTCTTTTGATTGATTTTAGTTTGAAGCCTAGTTGTTAGATATTAGGATAGCTATACCAGCTTGTATTTTGTGTCTATTTGATTGGAATTTTTTTCCCCATCCCTTTACTCTGAGGTAGTATCTGTCTTTGAAGTTGACATGTGTTTCTTGTATGCAGTAGAAGGATGGGTTCTGTTTTAGTATCCATTCTGTTAACCCGTGTCTTTTTATAGACAAGTTAAGACCATTATTATTGAGAGAAATTAAGAACCATGAACCATTGATTGTTAATTCATGTTTGTTTTGGATTTGCTGTTGTTGGTTATATTATGAATAGGTATACTTGCCCTTTTTTTTTTTGGCTTCTGGTAAATTAGGATTATATATTGCTTATAGTTTTGGAAGTGTATTCAACTTCCTTGGATTAGAGTTTTCCTTCCAGAACTTTCCGTAGGGCTGAATTTGTGAATATGTATTGTGTAAAACCGATTTTGTCACGGAATATCTTGTTTTCTCTATCTATAGTGATTCAGAGTTTTCCTGGGTATAGTTGCCTGGGCTGGCATCTGTGGACTCTTAGTGTTTGTAGAACATCTGTCCAGGACCTACTGCCTTTCAAAGTGTCCATGGAAAAGTCAGGTGTAATTCTGATATATCTGCTTTATATGTTAACTGTCCTTTTTCATTTGCTGCTCTTAAAATTCTTTCTTTATTCTGTTTCCTGGTGTTTTGATTAATGTGGCAAGGGTACCTTGTTTTTGTTGTTTTAATCTATTTGTTTTTCAGTATGCTTCTTGAACTTTCATAGACACGTCCTTTTTCAAGTTGTCAAAGTTTTTTTCTATGGTTTTTTGAATATGTTTTCTGCACCTTTGAGCTGGGCTTCTTCACCTTCTTCTATACCTATTATTGTTAGGTTTGGTCTTTTCACAGTATCCCACATTTCCTGGATGTTTTGTGTGAAGGATTTGTTGGATTTAAGATTTTTTTTTTTTGGTCGATGAATCTATTTCCTATAGTTTATCTCCAGTGCCCGAGATTCTCTCTTTGATCTCTTGTATTCTGTTGTTTGTGCTTGCATCTGTAGATCCTGATCATTTACCCAGCTTTTCTATTTCCAGCATCCCCTCAGTTTGTGTTTTCTTTGTTGTCTATACTTTAGTTTTCAGGTCTTGAACTATTTAAATTGTTTCCTTCATCTGTTTGATTGTTTTTTCTTGGTTTTTCTTACTGTATTTAAGAGATTTGTTCACTTCTTACATTTTTTGGTTCATCATTTCCTCTATTTCTTCCAATATTTTGTTATATTGTTTTCTACTTCTTTAAGTGATCTTCTCATAATCTGTTTAAGGGCTTCTATATTTTTCATGAACTTTTTTTAAAGTCATACTCTTCTGCTTCATCTGCATTGGTATGTTCAGCTATTGTTGATGTAGAGTCCCTAGATTCTGGTGGTATCACATTGGTCTTTCTGTTGTTGAGTGTGTTCTTGCACTGCCATTTTCCCATCCCTTCTACTCTCCTTGTCTGGTGGGTATAGGTGGATCAAGACTTCCATGTCAATAACTCTGGATGATCTGAGTTCTCTTGAAGGTCTCAAGCAGATGGCGTATAAGGGCCAAAGCTGAGAGGTAGGCAGCCTCCAGATGGTCTGGTAGAAGGGGTAAAGGGTCAAGATGCAGAGCCAGCCCAGGAAGTTCCAAGGGAGGGTTTGGGGGTTTGGACCTATGCTGGCCCCAGAGTCACCTCAAACACAAGGAGTAGGGCACAGAAGATTGAGGTGAGGGCAGGCTCTGGACAATCCCATGTGGAGGGGCAGGTCTATTATCTGTAGTGAGGGGGTTAACCCATCTTAACCCATCTCTTCAGTCTTCATTTTCCCCTCAAAAGGAAAGTGATTCTGTTTAAAGCAGACTGCAGTACAAATCTGTTCTATATATGTACAAATGGTTGTGCAAAGTCTGTAATAGAACTTGTTTTCTGACACCCTTCTATTTTAAAGTATTTATCACTTTTTCTCCTAAATGTATGAATTAGATAAGCAACTTCACATATATATTTATACATATGCATATGTTGTGAAATTGTTGGCTTTGGTGTCTTCGTGTTTATTTGAAAGGATAGCCAAAAACTAAATACATCTCTAAAAAGAATAAATATTAAATACTAATAAATATTAAATTACTCACCATTTTTAGAACCAATTCTCTAGAGGAAAAGCTTCCATGTTCCTTGTGAAAGAAATGCATTACTCCAAACTAATCCTTCCCAGTCTTCTTGCCCTACTTTATGGAATAGAAAAGTTTTTTTTTTTTTTTTGTTTTTTTTTTTTTGTAGGTTACAGATCTGAGAGACAAGCCATCAAAACAAATAAACAAAAGAGGAGATTAATTGTATTCTTTGGGTTTATAATTTTGATGGTGTTATAGCACATGTTGGCTTCCAATATGTTAAGATCACTGTGAGTGACCAGAATTTTGTGATGTTCTATCCATCTGCCAAGTACTTGACTACAGCTATGTGTTACCACACCTTGGTGTTTGTATAGCTTTGTAAGTTCTCCATTCTGTACCCTGAAATGAGATTACAAAAATAAAACTAAAAAGACATTTGTCATGATTGAGGATAATTTTAATGTGTCCAAAATCAAATGAATAGATAAATAAAATGACCCTTGATGGATTTTATGATTCTGCAATATACATTCAGAGCAAATATTTACCATCTTCATTTCTGGGCCAGATCATTTAATCTTCCCAATGGAACTATGCTTCTGTCATTTTAATTCTCACAGTATTGTGTTTTGCTTTTAGCAGAAAGATGAAAAGCACAGAAAAAGGTGGTTTCTATTTTGTTTACATATATTTTTTATACTATTGTTTCTTTAAATAAAAATTTATATCTAACTGTAAAATGGTTTGAAATGACAAAGCAACTTATACATGTTTATTTAAAAGTAAGGTATGATAGTTATTTAAGAATTACTCGTTAGGATTTAAAAATTTTATACAGGAATTGTATGTATATGAAGTAGAAAACAAATGATAAGCTCATACAGATGAGTAATGAAAATAGCCTGATAGAAGTAAATAATCAGCATAATATGTTACAAGTAGGTTATAAGCAGAAAAAAAGTTAACAGAAATCTAATAGACTAGATCTATAAAAGAAAGGATTCAGTAATTTTTTACATTAGAGTAATAGAAAATTTATAGAATATAATGGAGAGAAAAAAGCAAAAAGCAGAAGAGGGTATTCAAGCATAATGGACTAATTTACACATGTAGAATATTTGCATTTGAAATAATAAGAGGATAAAAATATGTAATGGTACTGTAAAAATATTTGAAATAATAATAGCTGAAAACTTTCAAACTTAACAACAAATTCAAAGCATAGATCCAGGAAACTCAAGAAATAGCAAAAAGAGATTCCCAGTAGAGCATGTTTAAAAACAAAATAAGTAAGTATATCAAACAGCAGAGAATACATGACAAAGAAGGCATAAAATCTATCAATGAACAGGAATAAAATGACAACTGATACCTCACCGATGTAAGCAAGCAAGAAAAAGAGAACAGAGGAATATTAAATTTTAAAAACAAACAAAAATAACAGCAATATGAAATTGTATTGTTATGAGTTATTTTTTCGGCTGCTCTGGTCCTACAGCCATGCCAGCCCCAATTAACACACAGAGATTCTGTATTAGGTATAATTCTGTTGGCCAGTTACATGTTTCTTATCGGCTAGCTCTTCCTTAATTATTAACCCATTTTTAATAATCTAAGTACTCCCACGTGGTCTTATCTTACCAGAGAGAGGAGCTGGCATTCTGTTCTCTGTGTCCTGCATCTTGGATCTCCTTACTGCTTCCGGAATTCTCCTAGTCTCCTAGTCCTTCCTATTTTGCTTTCCAATTGGCCAACAGTGCTTTATTCATTAACCAATAAGAGAAACATATTTACAGAATGACATCTCCCAGCACTGTGTGCCTTTGCATTATACTTTAAATAGAGGGACCAGCCTGTTACTAGTCTGTAGTTAGGGAGGTCAAGTAAAGGCAGACCAGATGCATGCTGTCTGGTGAGGCCCTTACATTGGACTGAAGGTGTCTCTGTCTTCATGTGGCTCCAAAAATGGAAAGGGAGATTCCTGATGTTTCTATTTAAAAGGAGCTAAGTCTCTTAGAAGGAATTTTTCCTCATGATATCTCACAACTTCATTACAGATCAAGACACACTTCCATATTCAATTGTTGTAGTTATGGTTTTCTGTAAGAAATTATGCAAATGCACACTTTATATTTCTTTGGGATTATTTGTAAAGGATATACTTAAAATAAGTATACAGATGCTAAGATTCTTTACTTTTCCCTTATTGTATCAGACTTCAATTAATGTCAAAATATTGGAGAAGAGTAGCTTCAATAGAAGATGCATGTTGGTTCATAGTCTTTGAGCTTTCACTCCATTGTCAGTTGGTCCTGCTGTTTTGGGATCCATGAAAAGAACGAATATGATGATATGGATGATGCATAAAGCTATGCCATCCTCGGAGCTTCAATGAAACAAACAGAAAAATTGGTAAATGTTGTGTGATATTTTGATCTGATCATATTCTGACAAGAAAGCTAGATACTAGATACTAGAGGATGGAGCTAGATACTAGCTGACCAAAATTAACCATAGATGTTTTAGAGGACAGATAGGAGACAATAAGTAGTTAGGCAGGGCAGAGTGAGGATCTCAGCCATTTTGGATTGAGGAATAGAATAGATAGGAGGTCTCTGGTGCCTCTTTTCTGCTTCTCTGGTCATTCAGGATTTTACCCTGAAATCTGACTTTCAAATTTTTATTGATAAAGAAGAACTACATAAATCCTTCAGGTAAACCCTTCAAGGACTCTTAAGCTACTACTTTCTCCAACTTTGCCCTCCTTAATAAAATTTTTTCAGGTATCCTCATATCCCAGTAGGCTAAAATTCTTTGTACATAAGCATCGTCTTTTATTTTATGTGATTGTTTGTATGCCTAGGTATGTTTACGTGTACTATTTGGGTTCAAGTTCGATAGAGGCCAGGAGAGAAAACCGGAGTCTGTTGAAAGGAAGCTTGGTATGTCTCATTTGTGTTTTACACTGCTGAATATTACCTCATCAAAGTGTTCTTAAGGTTTAAAATCAATTTTAAATTATTTTCAGATAATTTATAAGCTGAACATACTTTATATTATAAATAAAGTAATGTTATAAAGCAGTTATTGTACTACAATATTAAAGAAATGAATGGAATGATACTATTGTGGTGATATTTTGTTTGTGCTCTAACAAATAAAGCTTTTGTGAAGATCAGAGGGTAGAGCTAACCTCTAGTTAACCACAAAGGTCAGGCAGTACTGGCACACATCTTTGATCCCAGCTCTTGGGATCTCATGACTTTGTAACTAGTACTTTGGTGTCAAGTGCCTTTAATCCCAGCACAAGGGAGATGAAAACAGTAAGTGATATGGCTGGGTAGAGAGAAGAATATAAGGTGGGAAAAGACAGATCATCCCCTTTATGGTCTGAGGATTGCATCAAGGTCAGTACTCTGGTGACTGGCTCTCTGCTTTTCAGATATTTCAACTTCCATACCCTAATATCTGACTCTGTGTTGTTATTAAGACCAATTAGAATTGGTACTACACACTATGCCATAGATTCTTTCCCAGGAGGCAAACAAACACTTTTGTTCATAATCAGACTCTTCCTGAGAGTTGATCATGAACCAACCTGATGTTCTACAGGAGAGTAAAATGTGATGGAAGAGCTGTGGTGTAGTACCAACAGTTGACCTGTAACCTGGACTGAAAAGATAATGGTGCAATGTAGAAATATGTCTGGGCTTCTTGAAAGCAGTTTGCACCTACTGAGTACTGCATGTGGTGCTACCTCCGAGTTTGCTATGTGGAGAATAACCATGAGCTTCAGGTCCCAACAGCCAGCTCTCCACCTACTCATGAAGAGTGATGCTTGTAGACATTCATACTTGACTTATACTGGTCTTCTACCTCATTTTTTTTGGTCATCACATCTATGCATTAAAATTTACTAATTTGTTCTTTGTCACTTTTCCATCTTATTTCTGTTCTTTTATAAGTATATCTTTTACTCATTATCGTATAAACATTCTATTTTATGAGTTTTCTTAACTGCATTTTACTACATTTTGTCCTACTTACATATTGATGTTTTCTGGTAAATTAATTTCATTTCTAACTTTTAAAGAGTGAACAAAGAACAAAGTTAAGAATAAGGCTGAAGTCCTGTTAGCTCCAGCATTTTAGAATTCAAGAGAAAAGCAATTGGCAGTAGAAACTTTGAAAGAGGAGTACATGGCAAGGTGTGATATACAATCCAGTCACAGCTACTTGTGAGGCTGAGGTGAAAGTTTGTGGGAACTCAGGAGGATGGAACAACAGCTGTGTGGATAACACAGTTAACATGAAAGGAGGGAAGTGGGAGGCATACAAACACCAGTAGTGTGGAGTGGTCCCAAGGCATTGCCATGTGGAGGGTCTGAAGATCCATTTCAGCAGAATAGATTCAGGGAGACTTGTATGGGATAGCTGAGATGCTCTCCTGTAGCAAAAGTTATGTGGTCAATCTTTTCCCATCTTCTGTGGCACCATAAATAGCGTGCTTGTTGTCAAAGCTGACTTTTATATTAAAGTATTTTACTTTATTATCCTGAAATCGGACATGACACAGTTTCAAGGAACAAATTGTTTGGCATAGTTTCTGCTGTTTTCTTCCTGTTGTACTGGATGGGTGTAGAAAAAATAATAAAAACCTAGGGCAGATATTGGTGTTCAAGCTGAAGATCAGAAAAGCAAAGCAGCCACTTCTTCAGAGAGCTCTTGCATCTCACAAGACTGGGTGAATCCTGACCTCAACATGGCTGGAAACTAATTGCCAGCTCTGAGCCCCTACTCCTGTCTTATATACTTCTCTAGTGCTGGTAATGAAGGCTTCAACCACAGCTGTCCAGCTTCTATGGCTAACTAGAGTGGCTGCTGGAATTAAAGGTGTGTACCACCACTGCCTGAGCTCTATGGCTGTGGAGAGATTTGCATTCTGATCTTCAGGATAGCTTTATTTGTCCATAAACAATACATCACCACAGATAGGACAGGAGCCATCCCAGTCATAGAGGTGGGCCTTTAAGACATGCCTCCAGCAATGCTGCCTAAAGCATCAGTTTCTCAGGCATGCAATCGACATTGACACAGGTGCCACTAAGACCCGACCTGACACATTCATTGGCACAAGTTAAGCCACCAGATCATTTACCAATCACCAACAGATCAAAGCTTTGCTGCCCTCCCTCCATGATTAATTTTAAATGAAAATAATGTGCATACACCTATCTTTTAAAATATTAATACATTGCTGAATTTCTAAATTTTGTTTGTTAGTAGACATATTACCTTCCACATTGTCAAATTCCTGCTGTTAGGATAGTTAAAGTCTGTTATGCTGGGAGCTTCTAGAATGTAATTTACAGTTATTAGCTGTATTTGCAAACCTATGCCACTTTTAAATTGATTGCTTCTGTCTAATTGAAATTTCATTGAGGATCTTTCCAATCCCTCTACTACCAGCCTCTATTAATCACCAATTCTACTATGTTTCTATGAATTACACTTTTGTGGATGCTGCATCTATGTAAAATTCATGCTCTAATTTCCTAAAGGTATTGTGAAAAAGCATTACTGCTTAGCAAATGATTTAAGATATGCACTGTCAGATCTGTAGCTACTAAGTTGTATTTTTATTAGTTTCAACATAAACTATGAGCAATGTTTCTGAAAAAACCCGATTTCTTGGACTAGAGGAGTTCAGCAGATTAATGAAAGACTGTCCCTTTTACATTTGTTCCATAGTCAATGCCTTATAGCATGGAGGAAAATCATGTTACATTAAAGATATATATTGCTGGTTGTAAAAAGAAAAGAGTTTTGGTGTCTATTTTTTCCTGTCTGTCTCAATTATCACAACACTCATCACTACTACACTAGACTACCTCTAAAAGAAAAGTGTTAATTGCTAATTGGCTGGATCAAAGGACACTAATTAGACGTGTGTGTGTGTGTGTGTGTGTGTGTGTGTGTGTGTGTGTGTGTGTTAAAACCTTTAGCTGGATGGCTAGTGCATATTAGTGAATAGGTGGCTGTTTTGTATGTGGAATTTTTAATAAATTCAAAGTGACAAAATGAATTGGGTTTATCTGCATCACTTCTTGAAAACTATCTTCTTATGTCTGCTTCTTTAGATAATTTCTATCTTAATTATTTTTTTCCACCTTTATGTATGTGTATGTTTGTTTCTTGTTTATTTATATGTATTTTTGGGACAGAGTCTCATAGAGCTAAGGCTGTTCTCAAAGTCCCTATGTAGCCAAGGACGATTTTGAATTTCTGATCACCTTGACTCCACTTTCCAAGTATGAGAATTACAAGTATATGCCACTAAGTCATGCTTCTCTACCATTAATCTGTATAAATGTGGTGTAATTCTCTTTAGAAAATTGGGAAGCATGCACACACACATGTACACATGTGTACACAGACACACACACACACACACACACACACACACACACACACACACACACACACACATTCATGATCATGCCCATACTCCTTACCCTAAAACTCTTAAGTTTGAGGTCATAAGCTACAGAGAAAAGCCCTTGCTAACCTCACTTCATATTGATATGACATTGTGATACCCTCTCAGCCAGTAGAATGCCTAAGCCATTGCTTGAGAGATGGAAAGGCAGAATATGCTGCAGCCATTGTTCTGGACCGAAGACCACTGCGTGTTTGAGTGAAAGATGAACTTGTTTTCCTGATGAAGAAGAATGAATCCAAGCCCAGTATTAGAGATTCATTACATCAGCTGAACATTGCCTTTGTGTGAGCCAAGGTAGAAATTAGTGACTGATGTAAAAGTAAACGTGGACACTGGCTTCCTGGTAGTTTTCACATTTACTTGAATGCTGAGTTAATGTTTTCTTTAAAATTTAAGGGTGTGTCTTCTTTTCCTGTTCAGTAAACTTTCCACTCTGTAACTTTTACTATATTGGTAACAATTTGATAAAAGTAATTTGACTAAGAAAATAGTTTACATGGACATATTATAAATGGATACATTTATACATAGATATTTCATAAACACGACTAATTTTAGTAAAAAAAATATTAAGTTGATATTTTTGGTTAACCAAAGTTGTTACATTTCAATTTTTTTAAGAAAAAATATTCAAATACCCCAAAAGAAACAATAAACTAGGACAGTGTCAGAATTTTGGTAAAAATACAAATTCCACAATTTCAGTTTTATTCAGTGGAGTGTCTTGTGTGGTCTATGATCATAAAATGAGGATTGATGTTTAGAAAGATGTCCCCGAGACTTTGCTGGATTCTGAATCATGAAAGATTCAATTACCTTCAATAATCTGAAGTTAACTATCTCAGGGAAGGCAATGAATACAAATTAGAAATATCATCAAGAAGTAGTGCTCAAATATTGTAGTATTTTGTTAAGTATCAGGTAACTAGCAGTTCTCATTGATTGAAAACTACTGTCTATGCATCTTAGAGAGCTAGGATTTATTGTATATTCTTTTTTGCTGTTCAAGTTACTAAATTTTCCAAGTTACCTGGATAAAAGTTATTGTCAGAAAACTCATGAGATTCAGATTAGTCCTATCTCATAGATCTTCTAACATGGGTTTTTTTCCTGTACATATTTATCCCTCTCTGGTACACCCTAATAAAGAACAACTTACTTTTAAGTATTTGTCATTACTGCGAATGTTTCAGTGATTGATGTGTGGATAGGGGTACCAAAGCCATGGTGGACATATGGGGGTAGAGGACAGATAACTTTGTGGAGTTGGTTATCTTTTCCCTCATTGACCTAAGCTCTGAATTTTAAATGCAAGACAGTAGGGTGTCTCTGCAAACATCTTCACCTACTAAGTCATCTTGCTTGCCCTCACAATTTTAGTTTTATTTTTAAAGAGTTGAATTTATTTCTTATTTTAAAATTATATTCATGTGTCTCTGTAGCTCTGTGTGGGTATGTGAACATGCATGAGTGCAATGCTGTAGAGGCCAGAAGAATGGGATTTCCCTTGAGCTGGAGTTACAAACAGTGGGTATTGGAACTGAACTCCAGCCCTTCTTCAAGAAGAGTGCATGCCCTTAAACATGGAGCTGTCTCTCTAGACCCCAACATGATTTATTTTAAACTGATTTGGTGTCCAAACTTCAAATTTATTTTAAACTGGCTCATGTGATTCTGAAATTTGGTTTTTAAGTCATTTTAGGTAGCTAATTTTAATTTAGCATACAAAATACTAAGTTTCATTATTACTCATTGACCCACATATCACTGCACTCTGCTCATATATGCCCTGTTATCCTCGCTCACCCACCCTCTCCCTGATTTTCCAGTACTCTCCTTCTTGACCACTCCCTGTTCCTTTGTGTCATATGTACTATATGTGATCATCCCCTTGTGCCTTTGTGTCACATGCAATGTATGAAATTGTATATTTTATATGACAGAAAAAGCTATTCCTTTTTCTGTGTCTGGTTCACTTTTATTAACATGTTGTTGGATCTTTGTTACTATTGACATAATTTTATTCTTCAGATGAAAGAAATCTATACATATATCACATATTTCTTTATACATTCATCTACAGAAAGAATTTGAGGCTATTCCTCATGTCTCCTGTCTTGAGTCTTGTAAACAGTATAACAACCAACAGAGATGTATAAACATTTCTTTAGTATTATAATCTAGAATCCTTCAAATATACAGTCAAAAGAATATTAGGGTTTAATTTCTTGCCCAGCTAAATTATCTCACTTGCTTCAAGGGTGCTGACAATCAGGAAAAGAGTCTCCTAGAGCTATTCATTTAAGTAACTTTAAAACATCCTCATATGTGAAGGTTTAATACATAATAATATCTGTAGTCAGTGGCAATAGGAGTCATTATTCAATGAATAATGTTGACCAAAATGGAACCCACATGGAGGAAATAAACATCAAGGCCTAATTGTATATTGCATGCAAGTTCAAGTCCAGTGAACTACAAATGTAAGTGTGAAAATCATAATAATTAAAATGCTACAAAGCTGAATGAAAACCAAAGTATAAGTGAAAAAAATGAGCACATAACGCTATATAAGCCTACTTATACGAATGTAAATTTCAGTAGGGGAACTCTTCAACACATCTGCATTATTTAAATATTAAGTTTGCATGGAGAATTTCCATCAAGTACATTAGTAAAGGAAGAACATATTCAGAGAAAATATAGGGAACGTGCAGCAAAGTAGACTGTTAAGGAAAAAAGCAGTGTGAAGAAAGGATGAAACAAAATTATTACTTTTTTACATTTCTGTGATTACAATAAAACTATTTTCTCCCTTCTTTTTCCTCATGTCAAAGGTTCCCATATAACCCTCCTTGCTCCCTTTCAAGTCCAAATCCTTGCACTCTTTTTTTCATTCATTATTAAATGTACACACACACACACACACACACACACACACACACACACACACACACACACCTAAATATACCCTGCTCAGAGTGCATAAACTTATGGATGTTGTTAGAGATGATTATTAGGTATTTGATAACCAATTGCTGTTCTCATTCCTCATGCAAATCTAAGTTGCTAATTAAACTGAAAATAAAGTTGAGAAACAAAGCAAAGTCAACACCTCATTTACTATTGAATAAACAAACATAGATCCTTCCATGTCACTGCCATTGGTGTGGTATAAAGGACATTTATCCACTAACACCAGAAACAAGGCCTGTTGCAGATCTTTATAAATAACATTGATTAAAAAATTAATAAAACTGTTCTCAACACAGAGTGAAATAGGCTATAAAATTCCTCTCTGAATT
This sequence comes from Cricetiscus sungorus, assembly GCA_030556225.1. NCBI lineage: Eukaryota > Metazoa > Chordata > Mammalia > Rodentia > Cricetidae > Cricetiscus > Cricetiscus sungorus. The sequence goes on along the minus strand of JANBXA010000741.1, from coordinate 29,355,498 downwards.
TTAAAATGTGTGTGTTCCTCTATTCTTGTATGATTTTAGATATGTTTTTATTTATAAATCTTAGAAAATCAATACACATGTTAAAAATAAAAAATAAAGATGAAACCATGTTATATAGATTCATGTAGCCATTCTCTCTCCAAACCTGGCATAAGCCCACCACATCCTGTTCTCTTTTACCTCTTTTATTATTTGTTTCTATGTCCATCACTTTCATTTTCCATCATGGATATCTTTCTATCTTCAGTATAAGTTATTCCAGAGTGCAATGACTTCAGAAATAGATGCTTAGTAAATGTTTGTCCAACACAGGAAATCTGCACTTGATTTTGAACCTCTTTGTATTTCCCAATTTTGTATAACATGTTAAACTGATCGTTTAATTGCAAGGTAATATATATGAGAGCTACTTTGACAAAAAAAGAGAAAGATCAAGTTCATAGTTAAAACCATTTACCTGGCATAGTAGTTCTAAATTTCATCCATTTCCTGTGTTCTTACTATCCACATAGTGATCACCATACATTAATAAAAGAAAAGAGCCATTTAAATAATTATTGAGTACAAATATAAATTAGGATTAGCAGCCATTTGGTATCCAAATATTTGACATTTATGATTTGGCATATTGCAGCCATTTTACCCTGAATTAATAACAAAAGTTCTATAATATTTTACTCATATGCTGCATATATATGCATATATAATGTTACATGCTTATAATCATATATACTTGTGTGTATAAATGTATCAAGGATTAAAACACAAAATATTAACACTCATATTTTGAATCTGCAATGTGCAACATTTTATTCCCCCTTTTTCTAGTACTCTACCTGAAGTACAGTACTGAAGTACAGTAACTTCAAATCTTCAAATCTACATTTAAGTTTAAAAGTTCATATTAAAGTTATTATCTTGAAATTCAGTTTAATCTATACTTAAGTGATTGTCATTATCTTTCTATTAAAAGACCCTGAACAGAGTAGTTAACCTGTCTAAGCCTCAGTTTCCTTGGTGTTAAATGTTACCTATACTAGAACCTGCTCAGTAAAAAAGTTTTAAAATCAATTAATCCTGTAGTTAACCTATGCCAGTTTTGAAGAAGAGTTCAACAATATCAATGATTACATATTATTTTTAATAGTGGTTTCTGACAAGTGACAGTCAAAGAGTTAAGTGACCTGCCTATAATGTCAGGTCACATTGACAGGAAAAAGGTCTTGAATTTTTATTTAAAATCTTTTCCCTTCCCACGACCTCACCCAAAGGTAAGCTGACATTTTAAGGAACTGTATTATTTGATGAGTTTACATTGTATTAGAATGGGTAGAAGTGAGTTTACCCATGGAATCAGATTTTAATCTCTATATTCTCTCACCATTCTAGTGAAATACACATGGGATAAGGTGATACTGGTTGTTTAGATGTGTTTGGGGGAGTAAAGTAGTAGGGGCTAATAATAGCAATCGTGGCAGTGCCCGTGATATTTCACTCTTATCAAATCTGTCTCAGCTAACTCTGTTTCACAAGGTTCACTGGTGTTGATTTTCTGTTCTCAGTGATTGACAATTGTGGGTATTAAAAGTGGGAGGTTATGTCTCCCTGATCAGCATTTCTGTAAACAAGTGTTGGCAATCTATGACATGTGACAGTCTCTAGACATAGGGTCAGCCATAGCATCTGGGCCTTAATTACTTGGGTTTACAAAACTTCAAATGACATTGATACTCATTTTCACTCAAATAAGAAGCCAAGATGCATCTCTGAAAAAGAATTTCATGAAATTTATTTATTTCCTTTTACTATGTGTTGATGTCTGTGCACTTCATGCAAGCATGATGCCCACAGAAGCCAGAAGAAAGAACTCAAGTTACAGACAGCTGTGAGCCACCTTGTGAGCACTTTGAATAGAAACTGGATGTTCTAGAGCAGCCAGTGTTACAATCCTATGATCCATCTCTCTAGTCTAAGAGTATTTTTAGAACACATTTTATTTTTAAGATAAAGCAATCCCACTGCTGTGTTTAAGTACAGGGTTACTTTATTCCCTCATCATATTAGAAGTTTTCAGTATAGGAGATTTTAATATGACAATCTGTGCTATATGAATCTGCTCTTCAGAAGGCCATGAAAAATTAGAGTGTTTAAGGAGATGGCTTAGGAGGTAACGTGCCTGTAGCACCACATATAACCAGAGTTCAGATTCCTAGAACTCATGTATTAAAACTAGGTATCTGTAACTGTAGCATGGAGGTGGAAACAGGTAGACATCTCCTGGTCTTGGTGGCCAGTGCACATTTGAGCAATAAGGTTAGGGTGGTTTTATGGTTGTAGCTTGTGTATTACTAGGAAACACAATGTCATAACCCACTCCTTGATATCCTCATCCTTATAATATGGCTGCCCCTCTTATTTAATGTTGTCTATGTGCAGGAATTGTGTTATAGATACATCTGTGGGGTTGGGCTTCATAACTCTTCACTTTGATTGGTTATGGTGTTTCTGAGCCAAAAGCAGATAGTTTCTCTATCTATTGCAAAGAGAACTTTTCTTGATGAGAGGTGAGGTCTACACTTACCTACGAGTATAATGACAAATATTTAGTTAGGCATTATATTATGCTGTGTTAGGGAAGTGGATGTTTCAACTTCTCCTCCAAAACACATTACTTCTTTAGTTCTAAGGGGTTGGCTTGGTTTCCAGTACTACCTATTTCTCTCCTATTGAATAAGATATAAGTCCAACTCCAGACCTGTTGTTTACTACCAAAGTGTGCATTCTGCTACTGAACGTTTATGGTGATTGCATCAGTCTGATTGTTGCTGTTACTTAGGGAAGTTGAAAATCCTAGAAATCAGAATATTCTTTTTGTGTTGGTGGCTTAGGGAACCAATCTGATCTAATTAATATGGCTTCATGGAAAATGTCACTCTCTACCAACTCTTTTGTTATCAACACAATAGTTAATTTTTTGAATATAATACATGAATAATAATCTCCAAGCATTCTTCCTGATTTTAAGTGACATCTGTACCCTACACTCCAGACCCTGTGAATATGTTGTTGACATGCTATGAGGTGGATTTATGTGACACAATCATTTATCTTTGAATGGAAACGTAATCCTAAATCATTCATTGAGCTCATTGCAATCACAAAAGTCTTTATAAAAGGGATGATCAGGGTGAAAATCAAAAAAAAAAAAAGAAAGAAAAAGAAAAAAGAAAAAGAATAATAGGTATTACTATGCTTCCAGTGGATGAGTGAATATGTTTAAGATAGAAAGATTTGCCAAGCTCAAAAAAGTTCAGGCACAATTTTTATCTTGATATCTTCAGAGGATATAGTCCTGATGAGTGTATGATTTTTCAGGAGACAGAAATTGAAAAAGAAATCTAATCAAATTATTCCAAGCTTCTGGATTTCTTTGGGGTTTTAAAGCAACTCTAGATAACATATACATAGCTTGTGATGAAGCTATGATATTATGAGACTGTAAGTGCTGAGACTACTCATGGCTTTTCTGGCCATGCTTATCACAGGATGTCAGTTATTTTGTTTGTTTGTCCTAAGTAGCAGACAACATGAATTCTTGGATTCAAAATTAAATCAATTAGAAAAAAAGCTCACACATCACAAAGAAGCCAAACTGGGCTATAAAACCAAACAACCTACAGAAGAGTTGCCAAGATTGTCCTGGGGATCTTGCAATAATGGCATAGGAAAGAAACCACAAGAATATTCATGTAAACATGATTTGGATCTGAAAGTTCATTTGCATCCTGGACTGAGGAATATCGACCCAGGTGTCCTTCTTTTGAACCTGCTGAAATGGTCATTCAAGAAGACACAGAAGTATGGCTGCTGGAGGCCATCTATTTTCTACTCTGCTCCTTCCTCAGGGAAGTGATCCATTAGGGTTGAGCCATGGTTCCAAGGGTTAACCCTCCTCAGAGCTGATGATTCATGGATATTGCTAGAAACACTTGCTTTATTTATTTATCTGAAACACTACTTATGGAGATAAAAATATCAAGGATCAGATTTAACTGAAACACAAAAGGAAAATGCAAAATTTTACCTGGCAGATAAATATGAAACATTTGATGTTAGTTATAAAGTATGGACTAGGAAATCCAAAATGATAAATACATATAATTCAACAATATGCTATCCACTGAAATGAAAGAAAAGTGTTTCAAACAAGCAATGCAGACTAAATTAATCACACTGTACATCCCCAAAAATCTGTATCAGTATTTTCATGTTCATTTTTTTCTGTTTTTCAAGATGTTCTTTGCACACTGAGGTATGATAACTCTGCACTGTTAACAAGGTATGCCCCTTTGGTCAAGTAATTAACTTTTTGATGCCTTCATATATTAATATAATGTGAATACAACCCTGTAGAAACTTCCAAGATTTATAACTACATTAATGAATTAGGAATTAGAAATTTCTAGGCACATAGTAGGCATTCAGTAGCTTCTATATATCCCTTTTTCAGTAGAGGCTAGAGAATAAAATCTAAGGATAGTTGTAAGTAAAAACACATTTTTGATACTTAGTGTTCTCAATGTAGTCAAATTAAAGTAATTATGCAAATACACATAAAGGTACTTATAATGTATAAGAAATATCTTCAAAAGATAAGCCTGTTCACAAGTTTTTTCTATCCACTGTACATCATTTTTAGCTTTCAAAAACTTTATTTAAAATTATCAATGTTACATATGTCCAGTAAGAATCTATGCTTCTTGTAGGAGTTGCTAGCTTTTAATAATCAAAATCATGCTTACTATGAATTTAAGTATGTATTTTATAGTCAGTCCTTGCTCTTTTATATATTCAATGAGACTTAGTTCATACAAATCTGAAAACATTAAGCACTTCTGACAAATACTTAGAGAGAATTGGTCAAAAAATATGGATGCTGATCATGTGAGAAGCAGAAAAGCAAATGGGAGCATGGAAACAGTTTTGATTCATACTGTTCTCAATATATTCAAATATGAGGGGTTGTGCAGATGATCTTAGGAGGTATGCCCAGCGCAGTGGATAAAACAGTTTATTAGGTCAGGGCAATCTCAGGAGCCAGCCAGCCTGGCTGCAGATCTCTGACACTGCATTGTAACTGTGTGGGTTTCAGGCAGCTTATTATCCTCTTGGTGACTGTGCTAAATTAAAAAAAAAAGAATTGTAATTCTTAGCCTTTCACTTTATGAGGACTAAAAGAATAAATAATCTAGGTAAGTAGAAGAAAGCAAAGCAGAAGTTACATGATTCAGAATCACTTGCTAACACGGCAATGTATTTAATGTATTTGTATTTAGTCATAATTATTAAGATGCATCTTACTGAAACCATGTTTCATTCTTGTATCTATGATGCTATTAATAATTCTACTATAATCTTCACATGATTTGTAATCATTGTTTTACTCTATGCCCAGCGACATCCTTATACATTATAAGATGTCCATTGTGTACTTTCTTGAACTGAAAAGAATTTGGATTAATTGGAGTACTAATCAAGGCTCTTACCTATTTTCAGCACCTGTAAAACATATTTTATGTATTAGTGGTAAGGTTCAGTATGTAAAAGTGCTTCCCATGCAAACACGATAATTTATGTTCAAATAGGTGGGTACCACAGGAAGCTGGGTGAATTTACTCCTTTAGAGAATCCCTACATTTCTATGGCAAGATGGGAAGTAGAGACAGAAATTTTGGAAACCCTAGGACCAGCCAGGCTACCTTAGCAATAACACCATTCACTTTGACATTCACACACCTGCACTCAAATGCATGAATATTCACGCTGTGCAAGGAAGTGTAAATAACTTGCAAGTTCATAGAAATGAACTAAAAAAAAATTGATCTCCCTACAGTGTAGGTATTTAACCAGTGCCTGTCTACTATGCATTTGAAAACCTTAAAAAACCCAGCTTCATCTTTACCAGTAAAAAATTTCCCCAGGAAGTCAAAAGTAATCGAAGAAAAGCTGGGACAACTTTTCTTTAAAATGACTGGATTAGAAAATCCAGTGAAATACTTATAAGAATCCTTAATCATACTTCTAATACAAAAGGAATGGAGAATGTTGTAAAGAAGGGTCTATACATAGGTCCACACCCAGAACCAGGCCATGATCTGAGATTCCAGTCAAAGAGAAGGAGAAGGGAATACTTGAGCAAGGGAGATCAAGATCATGATGGAGAAATCTATAGAGACAGCTCAATCAAGCTTGTGGAAACTCATGAACTCTGGACTGTTAGCTGTAGAGCCTCCAATGGCCTGAACTAGGCTCTCTGGATGTGAAAGATAGTTGTGAAGCTTGAACTATCTGAGGAGCCCCAGGAAATAGTATCAAGATCTATGCATGGTGCATGAGCTAGCTTACTGGAGCTCATTCCCTAAGAGGGAATGCCATACTCAGCCTTAACACCAGGGGAAGGGGCTTGGTCCTTGCCCAACTTAATGTGCCAGACTTTGTTGACTCTCCATGGGAGCCCTTACCTGTTGGGAAGAGTGGAAGTGGGGAGGAGTGGTGGGGAAGAAAGGTGAGACAGGAGGAGGGGTAGGATGGAGAACTTGAAATATAAAATGAAATTTAAAAAATAAAATAAGTAGAAAATAAAAAATTATTACACACTGGAATTAACCACATGCAAAGAGCGTATGCCAGTGATTCCCCATGCAGTTAGAACAAATGTTCCATAGGTTCTGTGCTTCCTACTGGATTTTACAGTTTCTCTATCAGATATCTATCCACTATCAAAACCAAAAGATATGTGACATAGTAAAATGTAGAGAGCAATTAACTTTGTATCCTTTTTATAACAATAATCAACTACATTCATTCAGCCATTCCTTGCCCCTTAAAAGTTTTCTTTCTTGTTCTTTTTTATGCATGAAATTTCTTTTTAGCAAACAAGAAATTTATGAATATATTTAGCTACAAACATCAGTGTATCTGCTCCCTCAAGCATGTAACATATGACATAAGCAACACAACTTGATCAAACCCCTTCCCCACCAACCCCAGTGTGCAGTTTAAATTTGAGATATTCTACTTTAAGTTAATTTTTAAAAAAATAATGAGTTCAGAGTTCAATTTCAGTATAAATTTTTTGAAAATTAAACAACTTTACTATATTTATTTTCTGATAGAATTTCCAAGTTTTGGAAAGCATGTATTTTTCCCCCTGGCAAGTTGATTCATATTATTTACTTTTATTGATTCATATTATTTACTCATCAGTGTCCACATTGTAGAAACATGTTAGGAATACACTTTTGAAATAGTGTTTTATTCTAATGATATTTGACTTAATATGGCTAATGGTTAATTTTATAAAAATGACTAAGTTTTTACTATTGCAATAATAGCTTGTGTGGATTTAACAATTTTTGCCTAGCATAATTGATTTCCCTAGAATTGTTCCTGAAATAGTAGTGAGGAAGAACTCCCATTTGGTTGTATCTCATAACTAATAATAGAATAGAAGCTTTAAAATAAATTTTACATTATATTTTGAGAATTTTATATGTAGCTATTGTATTTAGATCACTTCCTCTAATTTTCTATATCTTTACAACTCATTCTTTCTCAAATCCATGGCCTTTTATTATGTATATGCACACACTCATTATATATAAGTATATATATATACATATATATATATATATATATATATACTCAAAGAGATCATTGATTTTTGCTCTTATGTGTATTCATTTAAGGATGACTGCTTGGAACTGGATAACCTTTCAGGAGGCTCAACCCAGAATAAGACTGATTAAGCTTTTCTCAGCAGCCATTAATTGCCTGTAGCTCTTCATCTATGAATGCTTCCTTGTGAAATTTCTGCCAGGTTTGATAAATCTTGAAGACAGTAGAGCAATGTATCAGTGAGCCGGCCTCCCTAGAGCACGGCATATCAACATCTTTTCCTGTAACTAAAATTAACACTTCAATTCTGATGAGTTTGAGATTGCTTTCTTCTGCACTTTTGCCTTTTCATTTCTTAACCCTGCTTTTTCACCATATAACCCCTTCTTCCTGAAGGCCGAGGACAGACAATAACAATGTATGCATAGTCATGAGGTTTAAGCTGGCTCAATCGGTTTAATCCACAAATGTGAAGACCTCAGTTAAATCACCAAACCAAACATAAAAATGTCCAGGATGGTTGTATGTACTGAAAATCCTAGTTCCAGTGAGACAGGTAAATATTATGGCTCACTGGCTGGCCAGCTAAGCCTAACCAGTGAGCTCCACATCAATGAGGAACTGTCTCAAAAATAGTTGAGCAGAATCTGAGTAACATCACGCCCCTGCCTCAGTCTGTGACATTGCATTCTCCATGAGCACAGAGTAGTTGTTATTTTTTCTGTCCCTCTGGATTAAACATCCTGGATGTTTCCCTGAGATATCGCATTCTGCCTGATCTTAATGAATTACTTTATACAAGTGTTATCTCTTATTTTGTTTTCTTATGTAACATGTTAGTTTCCCAGGGCTTATTTAACAAAGTACTAAAGACACACAGGCTGAAAATAGCAGAAATTAATTCTCCCACTGTTTTGGAAGACAGAAGCCTGAGATCTGGGTGTCAGTGGGCCTGCGTTCTCTTAAGGCTTTGGGGAAATGCTTCCTTGCTTCTGACATTTTTCTAGTAATAGTAATTAACCCTGGGTATGACTCAGTTTACAGATGCTTCCCACAGACTCAAACCTTTGCTGGTAAAAGTTACTTATGTGCCCTTTCTATCCCTCTTGAAAGGTTTGCCCTCTTTAAAGGATAGATTTGCCCCTCACCCTTGTTTTTGATGACTTCTTTTTTACTAATCATAATTCTTGGGTCCAATTTTCATATAAGAAAGCAACTATCATTCTCAGAAATAGCACTTCAATATATCTTCTAAGGGTACACAACTGGAAGTGCATATGGAAAAATTGTTAAGCATTATCAAATGTGTATGCATCTAATAATATATAATCAATATGTAGCACTGGATCTTGAGAAATGTATAGAAAAAAACGCTAACTTGAGGCTTTACTTTCAATGCATTCTGAGTATAAAGTAATGACCTAGCTATAGTACTGAAGATAGAATCCCAACCATTGTGTCTAAGAAGCATCTGTTCTGCCTGGCTATCTGGAGAGGCTCACCTTTGACTTAACAACTGTGATGTGGAAATGCCATGTAGTTTTACTCTCCTACTATTATTCTAGACAATATTTTTTAAATATATATGGTAACATCACAATATCTGTATACCAACAAATTCACATGTTCCAACCCAACCTGCAAATGATGATTTAGGAGAATCCCCTTTAGGAAAAAATACCAAAAAATACTGTGTGTGTGTGTGTGTGTGTGTGTAAGAGAGAGAGATGAACCACAGTATATATGTGGAAGTCAGAGGACAGTAATTGAGAATCCATTCCCCCCTTCTATGTGTGTCCCAAGTATCAAACAGGCTTGGTGACAACTATCTTAAATCACTAAACCATTTAACTTGTCTTAGATTGCAATTTTTCTTTCTCCTGTATTTTTCATTATCTTCTAAAAATTACAGAAAAAATAACTCCTATTATTCATATATTTTTGAATAAAACATGATAACTTATGGCAAGGAGAAAAACAGTAATTTCCCAAAGTCTGGATTTTGTATTAAATTTCCTACTCATGATACTAACTAATGCCAATAGGAAAAAAAGTTATTATTGCTGTCTTAGTATAAAATGACAAGTATAGCTACATGTAAATTTAAGTTATATTTTCAAGGTATATGATAATTTTTAATAACAAATGTTAATGTTTTAAAAAATATAGCCAACGTCAGTACCTCTATTTTCTATTCAATAAGGACATACATCACCTTAATAAAAATGGTCAGAACAATGCAGCAAAAGTAAAAATTTCTTCTCATCCCTATATTTCTAAAGGTATAAAAGTAAAAAGGTGATTTTTTTCTTTCACCTCAGTCATAAGAGTCTATAAGACCTGTCTAAGTCCAAGTTAACTTTGTCTCCTGTATTGCGCCTACCCTGGCCAGCAAGGAAGATGCAACTCAGAGAAGATCTTCTTCATGCAGTTTTAATCAGGATCCTTGAAACATGTTTCTTCTGACCCGCAGGACCCTGGGGGACCCTTGCACAGGCTTAAATCTCCTTGTGCTAACCAACCCCAGTGAGCTATGTGGACCCTGCAGATAGGCTACTCTAATGTGGAAGCAGACAGGCTGAACAGACTTAACCAAATAAGGGCTTGTTTACGCCAGAGAGCGCTCACCCACAGGGAGGTGGAAGGAGGAAGCCAGCACCATCTTTAAGGCGTGGCACTTTGCAGCTCTCTACAGTCTCCACTGATTTCTCCATCATCCATGACTTCCATGGAACTTAGCATCTTCCTCACTATTGAAGTCTATGGTGACCGATGTGGAGGAAGAGGATATTTAGAGGCCAAAGTGGGAGGAGAGAGAGGAGGCTTTGGAGGCAGAGGCTATGGGAGCTTGGAAAGTCTCAGAAGCCTCCTGAGCAGCAGAGGAGGAGTACGAGGCTTCAAGCTAGAAGGAAAGAAGACCAAGTTTGAACATGCTCAGTCGTCCCCTCTTCATTTAAAGAAGGGCCTCTGGGGTTTTACTCTGCTACCCATTCAATGACAGAGCCTTATGGTTATTCCAAGACAGTATAAGGATATGTGGTTTATTTGGAATGCATACAGGTAACTCTGTTGGTTTTGACTGGATAGTGACATAAACTTTTAAAGATATGTAATAGAGCTAACCTTTATCTGTGAATTTTAAATTTATATTGTTTCATCATCTGTACATGTACAAAACCAGTTTTTTTTTTTTTGATTTGGTGGTTATGAACGAATGTTTGTCCTGGTTTTTTTGCTTCAATGATTATAGAGACAATTAAAAGTTCTAAAATCTGGAGTGAGGAGTTCCTATAAAGCTTCTTCATAACTCTAGGCTCTAATAAAAGGTGAGTGTTTTAAAGGTGAGTTTTTTTTTTTTTTTTTAGTTTTCCGATGTAATTAATATTCATTTTTGAAGAGTGGAAATTGGCTTACTTATTTTAAGTAAAAATAAAGGGCACTGCTGTTTGTGACTAATTGCTAATTGAGCAATTACTCTATCATGTGGCACTGGTAAAACCATTACTTGAGGTTTTCAGCAACTTCTGATTTTAACTTAATAATCATCCGAGTTGAAATTATTTAGTAAATTAAGCATTTCTTTACCAGGCGCTCTTTAGACTTCAAGTAATTTCTAATTATGCTACCTAATGAAGTAATTATATCATTAGTTAGAAACTTGTCAGAGTAGTCCTTTTATAAAGAGTAACAAAATGTGTGGTATCAGTGTTTTCCATGAAAAGAAATTCTAATAAATAGTTGGCATTAAACACATTTGCCCAAATGCATGTCTACCTCGAGCCTTTGGACAGGAAATTCAGAAGCACCCTAACTTGGCCTTTTTTCTGGCACTAATTCAAATGGAGGTGCCCCACAGTTTAAATGGGAGCAAATTGTCATTCCTCCCTTGCGGATTTTCTCTTTCAGTCCACTGACCCTGGGTTGCCTACCCTGGAGATATAGAAAGAGCACAGTGACAGAGGCTGCCCTGCCCGGCCTTTGGCTATTGTCAGACCATTAATGTAAGGGATGAAACAGCCCTCCCCACCACACACACGGTGCTTATCATGCATAACTTCTTGGAAAACAGCGAATTATTGAAACTTTGCTAGGGATCTCCTATGATTAAAACTTTTTCAGCAAATAGAAACCTTTATGGCACACTACTCTTAAGGAGCTCTGAACAAAGGGTATTTGAAAATGGAGAGAAGAACTTTAAACCAATTTCCTCTGCTAAAGAAATTGTCGTATTAGACTGCACAGAAAATTGGCTCTTGCTACTCTTCCTGGTCCCTCTCTGGTAAGCACTGCCAGTTCATTTAGCCCATCAGTGAAAGCTGAATTCGAAGCCAGTATCATTTCTGCTTTTGCTTGTGCTGTTCCCAATATCATTATTACATAGCAGTGTGGCCGGCTGGACCTGCACTACATTTGGCAAAGTCATTCCTGGAGTGTGTGAACCCATCAGCCCAAACGAAGTTGTTTTCTGAATTTCAAAGGCCATATTATTCTCTGGCTTCATATCTTCTAATATATGTACACACATTCATAAACACTTTAGAATTTCTACATCTAACTACAGTTGTAGGTTCTAAAATTTTATTGTACCTAATGTCATGCAAACTATCTCAAAAATGTAAAAAGAAAAATCAAAGGATTAAGTTTAATTCTTATTCATTTTTTTCAGTATAAATGAATTGATCTAGAAAAGAATAATTGTTTGCAAAATAATGTATGAAGAGGTTCTAGGACTTCGATTTCTTATAATAAATGTTACTACAAAGAGCTTAGGAGGAATCCAACTGTAAGTTCTTAAAATAAATACCATAGCCTGAAACTGCAGCTGATTTAAGAAGTCTTCAGCTCATATATATTTTTTTAAATTATGATGTTTATTAAAGCTTTTTGGATACTTACAATTCCCAATTTAATTTTTTGAAGTGATTATAATTTGTCATCGGGTGACTACTGATAATAAGCACCAACTTTTCTTTTTTATTCATCTCTACTGTGTTTGAATGAATGAACTGACTACAAATGACACACTAGCATGCTTGCACCATCCTAACTGCTGGGAATATTTTGGTTCACAGTTAAAAAACATTTTTCACTCTACTGAATAGAAACAAGAATGCAAATCATTGCATACTGCAGGCTAGTAGGGGGAGCTACTTCAAGAAGCTCAACAGAGCACTGTTTGTCCACAGAGCTAGGTTTATCTGCTGTGCTCAGGAAATGGAAATCCTGAGCTCTCACCTGAAAGGGAGAAACAGCTGGGCAAAGGCAGCGCAAAGTAGAAAAGGAAAGAAAAGTTGCCCTGATCCTGAGGCAGCAACGGTGTTGTGTCCTTTGAGCACATTACAGGTGCAGTGAGAGAGCAGCAGAGCCAAAGAGGAACAGGGAACTGAAGGATGAGGTGGGAAAAGAGGAAGTATCACTTATGCTCTCTGAGAAGCGCATCACTTCAGACTCCATTCTTTGAAAGCAGCAACTACAGTTGCTTTTGCAGCATGCTTTTGCAGAGTACTAAAGACAACCAGAATAGGCATTTAGCCTGTTTGTACTGTTTACGTAGGTTAAAGACATCCTTGCCCTTGATTCCTAGGAACTGACTAAGAAAAAGTATTATCTAAAACAGAATATTCATTCATGAGCACTGAAGGCTGATAACTGCAGAGACGAGTGGTGGCCAGGCACAAGGTCAGCAGAAGGATGCCTTGCTTGGATGAGAAAGGCCTACTTAAAAAAAAATTATGAGACATGTTGAAAGCTTGATCCTTACTTTGTTTGCTGATAATTATGCTATGCCTGGAGGCAACAAATCCTCTATCATGTATTTGCAAGTTTGCAAGGATGACAGACTTGTTCTGTTGTTATCAACATTATCATTACTGCTTTCAAAGTGTGACTGGACATGATAGAAAAAGAAATAACTGTTTTGGACATTGTTATAAAGTAAATAAATGAAATATTAACTCAAGTTTCTGAGACATAAAACAAACAAATAAAAAATAAACCTCTTGTCTTTGAAACTATATATACAAGTTAAGGAAGATGTTTTAGAACACAGCGACTTTTTATTAATTACAAAAGCTTGACTGATAATTTAGGCTTTTTCCTTTAGCACATATAGCTTAAATGCCCTCATTTCTATTTATCTACATGTTTCCACGAGGCTATTAGCATTCACTTATCTTTCTGCATGTCTTGTTCCCTCTCCTTCAGGTTGGAGACTCAGCCTTCTTCTTCCCAGCATCTTCTCAGCCTGAAAATCCTGCCCAGTTATTTGGCCATTCAACATTTTAGTAAACCAGTATAAGTGACACATTTTCACATCATTCAAGAAGGTTATTCATAACACTCTAGATCCAGAGAATCTCTCACTTCTGACCTTTTCTAGTATTCATTCATATGCACACACATATGAGCACACACACACACACACACACACACACACACACACACACACACACACACGTAGTTTATATCCTTGATAATGTTCTCAATATTGAACCATATGTGGAAATGAACAAAAGTGATCTTTGTTTAAACCAGTGGTTCTCAACCTATGGGTTGAGACAACTTTTGCTTGTCAACATGATATTTTTTTCAGGTGGGTAACATGTCAAATATCTCAAATATCAGGTGTTTACATTATGATGCATAACAGTATCAAAATTGTAGTTATGATTTAGCAACAAAAATAATTTTATGGTTGGGGGTCACTACACGTGAGGATTTGTGTTAAAAGATTGCAGCATTAGAGAGGTAGAGAACCTCTGATTTAGACAAACCAGTGTTAATATTATCTTAGGACATTACAGATGGAAGGGCCTGATAGTATAATTTTGATTAATCTATATAAAGAATCATACTTGGAAAACATAATTAAATATGCCAACAAGAATACAGTCAAGTGTGTGAATGTGTGTGAGTGTCTGAGAGAGAGAAAGAGACAGAGAGAGAGATAAAGAGAGAGAGGGACTCCAACTTTCCCCAGGTCGATCTTTTGCTACAGCTGCAAACTTATCTGTCTTGTAATTTCAGAGAGACTTTGTGTTGTTAAATGTCTGGCCTTTAGTCTTTCTACTGTGATATTCACAAATGTACCGTTATTGTGCATGCAGAAGAAGGATAAATTGCTCTCCACTCTGGAGCACAGACAAAGGATAGTCTGCCACCTCTCTCCACAGACTTCCAACTCATCCTCCCATTTTGTACAAGTGGATTTTCCCTAATTCCAGCAAATGGTAGATATTACTCCTCAAGCATGCAGGTGTTTTTTTTTTTTTATTTAATTTAGAAACAATCTTATTTTACATATCAATTCCAGTTCCCTCTCTCTCCCATCTTACCATGCCCCCAATTGATCTCTCCCATCCCATCCCCCATTCACTCCCTGGAAATATGAAGCCTTTCAAGGGGAAATCAACAAAGTCTGTCACATCATTTGGGAGAGGGCCTAGGCCCTCCCCTGTGTATATAGGCTGAGAGAGCAGCTCTCCATTTTTTAAAGGCATCAAACTATTAATTGCTTAATACCTGTATTAAAAAGAACTACCAATAATATTAACTATACAGTATTTTCCTTCTCTACTGCACCTAAAATGATATCCTCTATCCAATACAATTAATATTTTTTCCTTTTATAAAATTTAAATTGGAATCAAGCTTGTTTTACATGTCAATCCCTGTTACCTCTGCCTCCCCTCCTCCCCTGCCCCAGGCCCTATCACATCACAGATGGTGAGGCCTTCTCTGGGGAATCTTCAAAGTCTGTCAAACAACTATGAGACCTATGGGATAAATCTAGAAACACTCTCGAATGAACAAAATTTTAGTCATTGTAAGCCACACATTTGTCATCATTAGAACTTATGGTGGTAAACAACTTTAATCTCAGCTCTTGGAAGCAGAGGCAGAAAGATCTTTGATTTCTAGCAAGACTGGTCTACAGATTGAGTTCCAGGACCATCAAGACTACAGATAAATCCTGTTTCATAGACAAACAAACAGACAAAATAAAAACAACAAACAAATAAACAAACAAAACATGCCTCCCCAAACAATCAAATGGAAAACAACACCAAAAAGTCAAGAATGAATTTTTTTTTCTACACTAAGTAAGACAATCCAAAGGTTCCATAGACTTCCAGAAGTGTGAGTGTTCTGAGTACTTTGTGTGGTTTCCTGTTAGGAAACAGAAATTACAAGTACAAGTAGTTACTAGGTTGCCGTTATAATTTAGCAACTGATACAATAGGAGAAATATGTCTACTAGACTATGTGTGTAAGCTACAGTCGTGTTTTGTTACAATAATTTGCCTGAGCAGATTAATTTTCAAGAAATATCTGATTGACTGAATTGCCAATCATAATCATATAATTGATAATCAATAAATTAGTACCTGTGAGTAAATGAAATAAATTAGAGATGTTACTATTATTATTCCTGCAATAGTAATGGCAACTGGAGATTCATGAGTAACACTATGTGCAGAGCAAGGAGTCCAAAATTGCCTTTGTTCTAAGGCATGTTTATACGGTCAGAAGAAAAGACATATGAAAGAATTTTTGGTAGAAATTTCTTTAAGAGGAGTAGAAGAATTCTTAGAGCATCTCTAAGCATACATTCCATATATGTTTCCCTGCGTTCCCAGAGGGCTCTATATTGGGGGCAGAATGAAGAAACAAGATCATTTTTCTTTTTAAAAGTGACAACAATAAGAAACCTCCCCATATGTAACTTTTATTCTAAGGAGATGAGTAGTTGTACATGCATACATAAAAATTGTAGTATGCCAGAAAGTGATAAGGCTCACTAAATAAAACTGAAGCAGCATTAAGCGATTTGAGACTCTAGGGGAAGTACAAATTGTAAGTGGAGTGGCTAGAGAGGTCAAAATTGTAGTCTAGCAAAGTCATACTGAGGCCATGAAGTGATTGCTGTAAACAAAACGTCTCCCCTGGAGGTTCTAATTCACTACCTCCTGGGATAGAAAAGCTGGAATCAGGATGAAGAACATGAAGGGTCATTCACCTTTACATGATGGATGTAGTAGCACAGAATAAGACAGGATCCCTAAACCTGGATTGGGTGAGTGAGAGCAACACAGAAGTACAGTTACTCTGAGAAATGAGCATTGCTGATGAGCAAGAAGCCCTCTCATGCACATACTGCATACGGTAAATGGACTCATGTTAATCTGGAAACAGCAATGCCCAAAAATTGAAAAGAAATGAGCAACAGGATTTAAATACGCTCAAAGAAGAGACTAGATATTAGACTGCCTGATTCCCAGCTATAGTCTAAGTCTCTTTAACATTCATGTAAAAAAAAGGTGAAAAAAGAGGAAAAACAGTGAGGCTGAATTACATCTTCATTCCTACTAACTGAGATTTAAAGTCAAACAACACATTTATTTGTCACTGTAAAAGAGCAAACTGAGCTCTTGATTTGATGTGTTTATGAAAATACTGATCACAGATAATTTAGTAAAAATCACCCACATTTTATGATAACCCAAATTCTCACAATAAGCATTTGTTGCATTTAAAGAATCTAATTATTCCCTGGTTAAGTTTGTGGGTTTGATTATAAGATACACATAGCCTTTCTTCTGGTGCTATTCCATGGTCATAAAGTTTAATCATTATGCTCTCTGTTAAGGATGTTACTTGACCTCATGTACGGCATATTTTTAAATAAATTATTCAGTAGAAAATGTGACTCAGAAAAAAATTGTCGAGTAACAATATCACTACTTTATTTTTATTTTCTTCTATGACGAATGTCTGTATGGAGCTAAGCAAACAGGAGATGTAGGAACATTAAAATGTAGAGTAGTTTTGTGTTTGGAAAGTGGGAGAGCATTTTTGATTCCAAGGTGTAGCTAAATATGGTGTAGAACAGTGTGCCCCATTTACTCATGATGAGGGAACTCTAACGTCATGGATGGTAGCAAAGAAATGCACTGTGCCAATGGCAGGAAAGAAAATTGATATGGTTTATCCACTCTGTCTCTATAGGAGTCACCGAAGCACCTGTGTCTTGGTATCTGAGGCACAAGACAGTGAAGCAACATGTAGGGTTGCGTTTTATTCATGCTGAGAAAAGACTGAACCATAATAGTTCTTGTAGTGTATTCAATTGCCCCATCACCAGAAGGGACTACTATCCCCTCCAAGGCAGCTGATACAAGTAAATTCTACTCTCCTCCTAAGGAAATAGGATGTTTTGTCTATTCATGCTAAAGGACCACAGACATGGGCAGGGCAGAATAAGTCCATTAAATTTGAAACAGTGAAATATCCCTACACAAGCTGATGGGTCAAACATAGGGTGTGGGTACCTCATTGTTGGCAAAGAAGTGCTATTTTAGTAATATACTTTCTAGTTTCCATCTGCTTATCTTTTATTATGGCTGGTAGTATCATCATTTCTTGCCTGGGATTTTGGTAAACTCCCAACTCATCTTCCATCTGGAAAACACTATGAACTAGAGTTCACAGTCACCCACACCATTATGCTCTATAGATCCAGGTGAACTATACTACTTTTTGTAGACAGATATTTCTTGCCCACCTGGTTCCACAGAAGTTTAGTTCCAAATAAACACACAGAGGCTTATATCAATTATAAACTGTCCTATAGCTCAGTCTTACTACTAATTAGCTCTTACAGCTTAAATTTACCAGTAATTCTTATCTATGTTTGGCCTCGTAGATTGGTACCTTTCCTCAATAAGGCATTCTTATTTTTTCTTCCTCTGTGTTTCTCTGGTGACTGCTTCTCTGCCTTTCCTCTTCTAAGAATTCTCCTAGTCTGGTAGCCCTGCCTATACTTTCTGCCTGGTTATGGGCCAATACGTATTTTATTAAACCAATATGAGTGACAAATCTTTACTGTTAACAAGAACATTATCCTACAACAAGCTTTTGCCATCAAAGAGCTTCAGCCTAGAAGGTGGAGAAAGCGTAGGGGGAAGGAGAGTAGACATAGTAAACTGAATGTGTTACCACGTCATCGAGTCCTGCCATTTCAGACAAAGGCAGATGTTTTCAGACGCCTACAAGTTATCACTGACCTTGTCCATTTTCTACCATTTTGCTTCTCATTCACAAGGAATAAAATACATGGATGTTGAAGTGAATGAGTCAATGTTTAAATCTCAAACTCTGGAGCATAAGCTATAAAGCTCTGAAAGAAATAAAACTGAATATCATCTACCAGATTTGTCTTTGGACAAAGTATGTAATCATTCTGTCTTTTTAAGTATACATGGAGATACCATTGTGCTTCCACAGAGTTATTAAGACAGGAAAATGATTTTCAAAACATTATTCTTCCATATCTGTGGATTACACATTTGAAAATCTTTAGTGGATGCCTACTTCTCTGATTCTCTGAGTAATGAAAAACACTATATTTATTGTCTTTTGTTTTATACATATATTTGTGACAGGATTCAATTGTTTAATTAAGCATAGTATCAGATTAACTCATTATAACAATAAAGTAAAGCAATCATAATATACTATAATGGAAATTATGTGAATATGACCTCTCATTGATTAGCTTTTCCCCAATCTTCTTTGCCTCTGTTCTCCCTAGCTGCTGATATAAATCATTCTATGCTAACTCCTATGAATTCAACACTTTTTGATATCACATATGAGATAATAAAATGCAGGTTCAAAGCTGGCTTATTTTATTTAATATAATGTTCTTTGAGCCTACCAACAGTATACTAAATGATGACATTTCATTTATTAATCTCTTAATAACAGTCTATTATGTATATGCATCCTATTTTCTTTATCTGTTCAGCAATTTATAGTAGCTTTTGAAATTTTTTGGACTATGTTGCTTCAATAAACAAGAAAAAATAGATTTCTCTTTGTTATAACAAATTTGTTTCTGTTAGATGCATAAAACTTTAAAGGTGAGACTTCCTGAATCATTCCATTTGATTATGTTTAGACAGAAAACAAAAAATAAAATGTGGAGATGAATATCTATTGACTTTAATGAAGTAGAAAACAAAGTACATGCAACTTGTCTCTTGTACCCTGCATGTAAAAACAGCCATGATTTATGGACTAGTCAGCAGGTATTCCTTTAAAACATAATAATTTTATAGGTTTTCCTGGAGACAAAGAAAAGAGAAATACACATGACTATATAGTAAACATTTAAACAAAAAATAAGCGTACTCTCACTTTTGGTGTTGAATAGCTGGTGGACAAATCTGATTATTTTCTACATTATTAAAGGCTGCATTAGACATTCATAAAAGGGGGACTGTTGGTAGCAAAAAGAAATAATCTTTTAACATACTAGAATGTCAACTATTGATCAAAGCCTAGTCCTTGATTACTCATAATTTATACCATCTTTATAAAATATGCTCTGCCAACATTTTGGACAATCTCTGCTGACTTCTTCCTTCAGTGAGATTTCCATGAGTTTGTTAGCAAGGAAACAGTTATGAGAAAAGTCACTGAACAGAGTTCTGTATTTTTCAGGCTTCTCAAGGGAAATAGAGCCAATAGAATGATTATGATCAAAGGATATCAGTTAGATTGGCTCATACAATCTGGTCTGGGGAGTATAACAATGGCTGGATTCATTCTGGTGAAGCTAAAGATGAGGCAGCTGTTCAGTGCACATACACCAAAGCAATCACATCCAGCTATGAAGGTCTGGTGTATTCCTGGAGTGCCCTTGATCTTCAATCCCAATTAGGAATTAAAAGAAAAAAAATATCTTGGTTCTGGTGTCAGTGCAGTAAGGTGGCAGCAGCAGCCACAGCAACATTTATCGTCATAAAATTGGGGGAAAAAATAAGCAAACCTTTTCCCTTGTGTCTTTTTGTGATATCAGCACAGTTGCTGCTTACATTTAACATAGAGTTTCCCACTTACTATAATCTAATCTAGATAAATACAAACACTTGCTGGATGGGTGATCACTAATTCTGTTAGGCAAAAACTATTACTATCAAAAGTGTTAAGTCCAACAAAAACACAATTGGAGAACTCTTAGAGAGAAACAGCTACAACATTATCTTCTGAAGAAACACATAATCAAAGTCTAAATTAAAGGACATTGCCATTGCTAATTATCTTATTTAAATTAAGATAATCTCACTACAGAATAACTATTATTAGAATATTCATTTTTAATTACGTACTGTTTATACTTAATTCTAAGTGCTAAGTTTCGACTAAAAATTTCTCAATTCTATATTTTCTCTTTTAGTTTGAAAAAAGTAAAAAACAAAATAATAGATGAGTTACATTATCCACTTGTGCATATATGGATATAGACTAGAATCTCTCTCTCTCTATCTCCATCTCTCTTTCTCTCTCTCTCTTTCTCTCTCACACACACACACACACAAACACAACAAAGATATGTTTTCATAGGATTGTACTCTGTAGCTCAGTGTAGTCTGGAATAGTTAGTTCTGTTGCTTTGCCTCACATTATTAGCTTAATGTGTTAATAAACAACTATATTTAATTTTGAGTCATCCTTATTGTGGCCTGATTTATATTCAAACTTTCTCTCAAAAGGTCTATCACTCCCTCTGCTTTAGATAACCCATCTGTTTTCAGTTTTATATGTGTATTGGTTATACAATTTAACTATTTCTTGGATTATAATATTAAGGGAATTTATTTGATGAAAATAATATCAAAGTTTATCAGTGTATTTTTTTTGTTTTTTCAATAATGTACCTAAAATATTTTTCTTCAAGTTTTGTGTTCCATCTTGTATTTATGTTAGACATCCATGAAAGTGTGCTTACACTTTGCACAATATGAGTATACTATGTGCTATTATTAGTGCATGGGGGATTTTAATTATCAGATCATCTGAAAACACTAAAGGTACACTTTAAAAAAATAAATATGTCCTAGAATACTAAAGATTTAGGTGCCATTCGAAACGATGTTCTTGTTTTTCAGTGTGAACAAAATTTTTCCGAAGGTGATGAATGATTCTTTGACAACTCAAAATACTATAGAAGCCAAAGTTTCTATTTACATTCAGGTGTAGGCTAAAATTGAATTTATTTTCAATGCATTATTAGAAACTATCAAAGGAAGAATTTACATAATAACTAAAACCGTCACATAAAAAGAATATAGCATAAAAAGAAGTCTGATGGAAGACTTATATTTGTGATACTGATTAAAATCTGTAAGATTTTTTCATAATCTTGCACATTATTTTTAGGAAATAAATGAGAAAATCTATTTATAAAAAATGAGGTAGTACCTAAGAAAAAAATTCAAGAAATTTAGGGGAAAATGAAGATCACCTGTCATAACCAAACTCCAAAATTATCAACCAAATATATTAATTTTAGTTAAGTAGAGCAATGAGATATCCATAAGAGATATTATAAAATTTACTAAATGGTAAAACCATTTTTATCTTGAAACTCAATATTTGACAATTTTTAATCCAACCACCTGAGATAGCTGTAGAATCCATTAAAAATGCCATGTATAATATAAGCCACTTATAGCCAGAAAAAAAATGTCTTTAAAGGTTTTCTGCAGGGGATCTAATGTGAAAATTGAAGAGCTCAGAGTCATGGTGACATTAGGGTGATGTGGGGTTAACAGTGCTACATTGATTGTCTGACCCATTTTAAATAAGTGACATGAAAGTCATAATCCTACAGGGTACAAACATTGATCACTAAAGGAAAAGAAATGTGAAGCTCTTGTACTCAAGAAAAAATATTCTATGGTTCACTTTTTTTTCTATTTTTCTTGTTTGTTCTTTCTCTAAGAAAGAAGAGGTAAATAAGGATTAAAAATATTAGGAAATAGGGTGTCAGTCCTTCCTCAGTACCTTCAAGTAACAAAATAGAAGCCAGTCCATGGAGATACATGCAACACAACATCATCTACAGAAAAAGCATAAAGCATTTTACTAATACTGTGTTTTCCTTTCCATATGGAACTTATCATATATATATAATGTATCATGTCTCTGTGAATGAGTGTGGGTTTACAGTAACTTATTGTCTGTGGGTTGCATGCATATATATATATATATATATATATATATATATATATATGTAATTTATTTCCAATATATAGTATAGGTGAAGTCATGTACACATTTGACTTTGGCCCTCCATTGATTAAAATCCACATATATTCCCCTTCACATTTCAAAATTGAATGGGCTCAGTATGTAATAAACTTTAGTTTCTTATGTTAAATATATTTTTATGAATTAATACTAAAATGTATTAATCTACTCTTACCATTTGGCTTTGTATTTATGAGGGGACATTAGTGAAATTTAGCACTTGTCTTGCTTTCTTGGTAAGCTGCTCAGAGAATTTTGATGAAACTGAATGGGATGGTCAAAACTTCACTAAAGAGTAAATGTGTATCAACTTTTTACACCTGTACCCTGACTGTAACTGGATTGAGTTTAATGATGGGTAAGAAAAGTAAGTCCTGAACCAATTGTCTTCAAAGTTAACATTTTGGAAAAAATAATTACACAAGACTATAGTCATTAAGTAATGGTAGAAACAACCAGCAGACACAGTAAAATGGCTTAAATCTTATAGAAAGTACAAGTATTGATGAAAATCTGGCATGCAGATCTGTCCTGAGATCATTGGTTGCTCTATGCAGCAAATGATGGGGGTGTTGGTTGGCCAATTTGAGTAGCAGGTAATATTATTTCCAAAAAAGGCTCTTTTATTTTAAAAAACGTCTTCATCTTTATTAACAGAGTATGTAAAATTTTAAACAATGTCCAAGTAAAATACAATTTTAACGTTTTAATTTTATTGTAAGTCACTTCTCTAAAACAGCTTCCTATATCTATATTACTGGATCATCCATCATTAGAAAGTCAATGCCCTTCCCTGATAATGAGATTGATGACTAATTTATGCACCATCATAGAGCCCTCATCTAATAGCTGATGGAAACAGAAGCAGACACCCACAGTTAAACACTGAGCCGAACTGGAATCCGGATGCAAAGAGGGAGGACAAAACCAGGCTACAGAAACCCACAGAGATAGCTGACATTAACCAGGGGGAGCTAATGGGCCCCCAGACTGATAGCTGGGAATCCAGCATTAGACCGACTCAGACCATCTGAACGTGGGTCTCTGTTAGAAGACCTTAGTAGTCTAAAGGACCTCTGACAGTGGAACCAGGTTGTATCCCTGATGCACACAAGGACTTTGGGAGCACATTTCCCATGGAGGGATACTCCCTTAATCTAGAAATAGGAGGGTCCCTACTCCACAAGACTGGACAGATGACCCCTACAGGAACGCATCACCCTACATATGGAGTGTGTGGAGGGGGAAATGGGATGGAAGGGTGGTCGTGGCGCATGGGCGGGTAGAAGAGAGGAGGGGAGGGAGGGAGGGAGGAAGGAAGGAAGAGAGAGAGGGAGAGAGGGAGGGAGAGGGTACTGGGATCGATATGTAAAATACGAAAAATAAATTAATAAAAATTATCTGGTCGAAGAAAAATGGAAAATAAAATCACAGTATATGAAAAGCAAAAAAAAAAAAAAAAAAAAAAAGAAAGAAAGAAAAAAGAAAGAAATTCAATAACTTGGACTCAGTATTGTCCTCTTTGTATGTCTGATTTTAATTGCATATCATCTAAATAATGAAACAAATTAACTGTGCAGCTAATCACCCAATGGCCATTTTTCCAGACATTTTACTATTGACCATAGGTACTGTGAGAGGTTAAAAATTGCTATAATTGGCTAGTACCTCTAGAGTAGAAGTATAAAAAGATGAGGAGGGTGTTCTAATCCATGAATGTGTATTTGGGTATAACTAAGAATATATTTTATGGGATTTGACTACTATTATTTGGTCACCGAATTTGTCTGCCAAGACTGACTTTTAACACTCATGAGAAAAAATATGGAATGGGTACAGTGACAGGCACACCACACCAATTTTGTTATATTGCTCATTGTTACTTACTGTCTCTGGAAGTTCATATAACCATGCTACTACTCTCTGTTTATATTTTTATCTAGTTTGAAACTGGTTAGCACAAAACTCAGCTTCATGTTTAATTCTCATAGCAAGCTGTCACAAATTCAACGTTGTTTATTTATTAACTCTGACTTTCTGAAAATTTCATTCCACTATCAGATGTATAGAAGATGTGGCAAACACAGACACAATTGATTGAAAATGAGAGTATGATCTTCATATATAATCAAAACAACAGGGAGAACCATATTATGTTTTCAAAACTGCATTTGAATTCATATAGTAGCAACATTTCCAATTTCAGCAAAAAGAATGTGACATTTTCAAGTTTTTTAGAGCACTACATCATGTGACTCTTTTTTACACCAAATTATAGAATCAACTGTACAATGACATTGCTGTCTTATCTCATTAGACACTCTTCTGGCATGTTTTCATCTTCTGGCTCTTAATATAAACTCAGTAGGAACCTTAGGGTATTCCAATATTTGCTGGAACAAACCAACAGCACATGATTTCTGGAATGGAGAATAATACATGAATGCCTTGAAAACAACTATGCTGAAGACGATTTATGAGTAGAGTTGTTTGATAAACTCTTCATCATATAATTACTAATGACTAGTTTGTTTTTAAAACTAGAATACAACATTGATTTTTTTAAGTTATCAAATATCATTAACAATTTTCTTAACTAATTTACTTCTCAAAGTTGGTAGCTTACACCATTGACACACACATACACACACAGACAATTTATGGAAGCATTCACACATATTTAAAGAGAAATAGAAAATCTTATAGATTTTGGTAATGTCAGCAAAGAAATATAAACTGATGATCATTCCTGTCATGCATAAAAAATATAAAACAGCTCAGTTTGAAACTTTATATTATGTTATATTTTGAAGATCAATTATGCAAATTAACTTTGATCTGGATGTATTTTCCTCCAGTATGTTATGAAATTGATAACCAAATAGCACCCTTGATTTTATTACATCATTCTTTTAATCAAAAAGTATGCATATAAAGTTCTTTATTAAGAGTACAAAACAGAATAGGAATTTCCATCTCATCATTATATCAACTCCTTGATTATATTAAGTGAGTATTTTCCAGTTCCATATAGATATGTGTATATATTTACCTACACATACACAGTTAAACCTATGTATATTTTCTTGCACATACTTTCTTTGTTTTCTGACTGTGACAATTTATGAAGAGTCATCTAGGTATACAGCAAATTTAGATACTCAATTAAATCTCACTATGACTTTAGACTTAATTTGCAACTTTCAGTGCTCTCAAAGGCATGAGTGTGCCTGTTTCTGCTTCACCTGCCTATATTCTGTTATACATATTTTGACAACATGGACAAAGGAAAGATGTTTTTCTGATATTACACCATTTAAAAAGTGGTCATTGTTATTCAATGATTATACCAGGAAATGACAAAGAATTACAGGTTAAAGTAATATTCCAAGTAAAAATGCATTCCCTCTTAATAATTTGAAACAACAACAAGAAGACAGCAAATTACAATACAATCATCAAAATATGTAATGAAATTTCACCCAAAGATTTTTTTATGTAGTAATTGTGTATCTCCAAATATTCCAGAAAGTAAAACATTTTATAGTATGTTAGGTAGGATGTAATCATATTGCTTGACATATGTAATTTCAGGAAGTGATCATTTTGTCTTTTCAAGTAGACACCAGTAAGCAGATATGAATATATTTTCTATTATAAGTGTAACTTATTAATAAACCACTAATAGTCATTTACCATGTCCATGCAATTCATCAGCTACAGTAGAAAAGCAGGCTCAATCATCCAACTTTAAAATGAAAAGGAAAACTCATATAACTATTTGCTTAGAAGTACATAGTAGCACTAAAATAGAGTTTTGTGTGTCCAGTAACAATATCTGACATGAATGGATTTTATGGAGAGATAATGGATGTACCTTGTTAAAGAAAATTGATGAAGATGATCAGCCATTAGACTTCCCTTGCAGGGATGGTAGCATGAATGTGGCATCTAGTTAAGAAGCTCAGCTTTGGACTGTATGATATTACTAGTGTTCATTGAATATATAAGGTTCTTAGGGTGGTGAGTATATGAAACCATCCAAAGAGGATATATATAAAATCAGGTAGGATAATCAAAATTTCAAGTTTCTACACAATACTGAGATCATTTTGGGCTATGTTGTGACTTCCAAAAGCCAGCCTATAAGTCATATCTCAAACAAGAAAGAAGTAAAATAAAATCAGAGAGAGCCCAGTAATCTAGGAACATACTTTTAGCTATGATTTGAACGGTAATAACACTCTACAGATGAATTGTTTTATTTATTTAGATTTTGTTCTGTTATTCACTACAGAGCACTATAAAGAGATCTGTTAACATTAGTTTCCATAGACAACCAGGCTAAGTTACTGTAAATTGTATGTATATGTGTTCTTGTTCAAACCATATGCATCTTTTAAAAAAATCATATGAAAGGTAAATACACTAGGAGTGTTGGTTCAAAACAGAGTGGGCTGTAGTGTGATCTTAATTTGTTTTATAACTTTAAATTAAAAATGCATCCAGGAAATTGAAAAACTTTTGGTAGTCATTTTTGCAAGCAGTATAACTGTTTCTGCTTGATAAATAGACAGATTTCTTTCTTTCTTTTTTTTTCTTTTAATTTCCCTACAACACATTGCTTTATTTGTGTTCTTACACCTCAACAAACTGGTAATTTATCACAGTGAGTGTTCACAATTGTGACCAAGTCCTGATAGAAATTTCAGTCAGTCAAATTTGATATAGTATTTTGTCAAGTAGGTTGCCATTTTTCAAAAATCAAACAAACTAAAACAAGCAAACAAACAAAAAAACCCCAGAGATTGGCGTGGAATGTATTTCAGTTGGTAGAGTGCTTTCGTAGCAACAATGAAGTCCCAGGTTCAAACACTACTCAGCACCATATAAATTTGATGTGGCAGCATGAAGCTATCTTCCTAGAACCCCAGATATGAGAGGCAAGAGGATCACAAGTTCAAGTTTCCATACCATAATTATACCTAGGCTGTATTGTAAATTCTAGAAATCAGCCTAGAAATCTCTTATTGAGAGAGAGAGAGAGAGAGAGAGAGAGAGAGAGAGAGAGAGAGAGAGAGAGAATGAGAAAATCAGAGAGTCTAGTAATCGAGGAACAGACTTTCAATTAAGATTTGAACAAAATAAATAGGATTTTTTCCCTTATGTGGACACTTGGTGCTGATTTTCATGTTCATTTTCTTTTCTTTCAGTGAGAGTCTAGCAATTGAGAATTGAACACAATTCTGTAGCTCTTACACATCTACCATATCTACTTACATGGAATTGTAATTGTATGCTCATAACAACACCATGAATCATGGAACATAAGAGAAGCATACCAAAAGAGTTTGGCTCCAAACAAGCTATCTCAGAATCTCATCATTTCAAGCATTTCTGCTCAATAATTTCTGTGGAGCTGGCAGCTGGAGCAAAGAATGTATTTGTTGTACCACATACCTTAGGTTTCTGGTTCAAACGTACAATACAACTTTCTTGAAACACTGGGGAAAACATTCCCTTAAAGCACTCCATGCATGTGGATCCATTTCACAAACTGATTTTTTTTATTTGTTTGTCTGTTATCCTTTATGTTTCCATTTCCTACTTATATGATAATTAAAGTTTGAATTGATGAAAACACTTCATCTTCCATGTATTAAATTAATCAATGTTATTAATTTACATTATGAGGACATACACCTAATTTTTTCTGACATTATTCATGATTGCATGACACTGTATTAATTAAATCAAACGGAAACAATGCCTAGAAAAATTGTATTGCACTCACTATCAGGATAGTAAAGAAACTGAGTAGTGATCGTTTGTAAATTTCGAATAAATAAAAATTAACTAAAAAACATATTGGCTACATGTCAAAGATATTATAATATTGATAACAGCTTTTTTTTATTACTGTCTTTCTTTGTCTCTGTTTCTCTCTGTGTGGTGTACTTGCATGAGAGTTTTGTAAGTGTTCATGTACACCTGTGCCTGTGTGTGTGTATCTATGCCTATGGAGGGTACATGATGACAGTGGGTGTATTGCTCAATCACCCACTAATAGAAATTCAGAGACAGTATCTCTCAATGGTAGTCTTGGTTCAGCTACAATAGCTAAACAACAAAACTCACAGAAAAATTGCATAGTTAATACTAATAGTCAAATACTTCAAAGCTGCTGTGTAAATACTTGATATCTGCCATAGGACAATTAAGATGGAACCTGAAAAAGATATTTACAATTTTAAAAAGACTAAACTGGTAAAATAATAGCTATACTTTGTATTGCTTTGAAAATATAAGGAATGTGCACATGAAATGCAAATTGTGACATTATTATTTAAATTATGGAAGGAATCAAAGTAAAAATATTAGTTTGATCAAAGGTAAATCATCACCTTCAAGAATATTACAACTGTAATGGTGACATGTAAGCTTCATGGTAATCAGAGACTAAAAGACTATAGTAGATAATAATTGGAAAAGTAAGACATCAAAGCACATCACCAGAAAACTCACCAGGCATAAAGTAAGACAGCAAATGAAAAAGAAAGTGAGGAGTTGCATATGACCCAAAAACGTTTTTAAATGGTCAGTAATTACTTAACCCTTAGTAATTACCTTAAAAGTAAGTGAACAAAATTCAAATATCAAAAATCAGAGTAAATACATTTATTTAAATATACAAATCATTATAAACAAATATAAATTATCAGCAAGCAACTCACTTATCTTTAAGAAAACACACATTTAAAATACAGGCATTAAAAGGGAATTTTCCATGTTACTGGAAACCAGAAGTGAACTGAGCTTCCTAAAATCATATCACAGAAAATGAATCAGGAAGATAGTTTAAAATGAGACAAAGAGGTTAATTGCATTATTGTAAAGAAAGTAAGTCATCAAGCAGGTATAACAATTTAAAATGTAAATATGCCAGCATTTAAGATTCCAAATACATAAATTTATATATCAAATAATATATAAATTTATATATATCAAATAATATATATCAAAATGAAAATGCCTCTACATTTCAATCACATCTCTTGAGAATATAGGAGGAAACTAACATGTATGACCTCACAACTGCTAGGTTACTCAAGTATCCTGTTACAGCATATGTTGATATATTTTCTCTGTAAAACAGGTGTTCCATCAGTTGCTAAATAAAAGATATGCTCTATATGCAGAATATAACAATTAACAAACCTAAATAGTACTGTTCTTATGGTAAAAGTCTTTCCTAGACTTTAACTTTTTCAGCTTAAAAGTCAAGACGCTGAGGAGGAATAATGAAAGACGGACATATGTCTTCAGAAAATTATGAATGTAAGGTAATGATAGTTTATTATCTTTGCCTACCCTACAAACTTAACTGAGGATGGTGTATAGCTACAATTTATTTTTAATGTTTATTTTCCTACATACTCAATTGTACTAATAATAATAACCATAAAAGAGCATGTGAAGATAAAAGGTCTCTACTGAAACATTCCATTATGCATATTAAATTATTTCAAACATTTTCTAGAAAATAGAAGTCTAATACATATTGTATAGGATGCTTATCAAGCTTTTGAAAGAATTTTGACTCTCCCTATTCATGGGAGCAACCTCTGTCTTTTAGAACTAATGGGTCCAGTTAGTCTCAATCATTCTTAGTAGCAGAAGGTCTCCTGGGGTGTAGGATAGAAGAAGTTAACAGGTATAATTAAAAAAAAAAGAATGAAAGGAAAACAGCAAAATCAAAAATCAACAAAATCAACAAAAAAAAATTTCTGGAATGAAGTGTACTTGTCCAGATATTGGTTCCATGAAAAATTTATTTGTATTTGTATGTGCATGTGTGTGCTTGAGGAAAACCAAAGATTTGTGTGATGTATTTTTGCTTTTCCAATAACACAATGACTAGTAGATGTTCCCAGTCTGTGAGGTGTAGGATTTGCTATTACTTGAAACACTGGAATACACTGGAATTATAAAGAGGGGGTACTATTATTTGAATATGGTTTATAGTCATCAAAACACCTGCTTCATTTTGATGCCTCCTGTTACATTATTGAGAAGTGGTGAAGGGTTTTATTAGGAAACAGTTTGATCCAACATAGGACCTCATCAAGAGATTGTTGCTTTCACAAGGTTGGCTTAGTTGGCATGGCTGAAAAATACAGTGACTTAGGATGTGAGGTAACTGTTATAAAGCAAACTTATACCTCATGTCCTTGTTTCTTCACAGGCACATGTTTGCCCTTCTGCTATCTATGATCCAGTCTTCTTGATTTGAATCCCCTGTCCTTGGATTTAGCTTTAGAACCATAAGCCAAAATAAATATTTTTTTGTTTGTTTGTTTTCATAATTTGCTCACTTTTGTGTATTCAGGTAAAGAATATATAACTAGCCAAGACTGAGAGAAAGATAAGAACTAATTAGAAGTTCCAAAGTAAACGAGACACACTTTTATGACAGGAAAGTTAAGAAACAGTCTGAGCAAGAAATTCATCTCAAGTCTTTAAAAGTAGCAAACGTGTCAGAAGAGGGAAAACCAGAGTGAACCTAGAGATCCTTTCAAACTCCAGTTAACCCCAGGAAAGTGGTGGGTGAAGTGAAATCCCTGGCCTCCTACCAGGATTCTCAATGTAGAGTTTCATTTCCATATGAAAGGATTTTTATAACAACCTTTGTGATCTGACTTCAAATTTTGGGTGAGCACAGTCTTTATGTCATTCTCAATATTAGCTGACAGTTCTTGATGCAAGTAGCAACTGCTGCGCTAGCGGAAACCTTGGTTGAACTGTAAGTGATCTTTTGGGGATTTTTACTCCAGAACTTATAACTAACACAGAAACTCTACACTAGTAGAGATCTTGTCTTGAATAGCCTTTTCCTCAGAATATTCTAGAATAAAATAAAGCCAATAACAGCCTCCATCTCACATGGAGGTATCATCTGATCAGAGTTGTAGGATGCAGTGGCTTTCAAAGCTGAAGAAGGGTCAAACACGTCTCTAATCTTGAATGGTATCACAATTAATAATCACAATAATGTGAATCATGCATTGAAATGACATAAATAACTATCTTAGAGCATTCTATAGTCATGAAGGTGATTGATCAAAATATTTACACTACTCATCTAATGACAGATACATGAACCTGAGAGAATTGAAGCTATGCTTGCTTTATTAACACCTTTAAAACTTTCTCTGATAAAAATTTTGGACATTTTGCACAATATCTTCCAATTACAAGCATAATTAGTTGGCGTGTTTTCCTTAACTATGTTTTGACATTGTGCAAACTTTTTTTGGTGATCAAGTTCAAGATCTCCACCATATTCATTTCAAAGAAATTCTCTAGAAAGTTCATCTGCATTTCTTCTCATAATCTTAAAGATTACTAAGTCAAGAATAAATTGTGGTACAGGCTTTTAACCAAAACTGAACATTTTTGTTTTGTTTTGTTATCCAAATTGTGTGGAGAATTGCATTCTTATTAAGCAACACAGACCAGATGGGTAGTAACTGTGAAGTCTTCCACAAATGCCTTCAAAGTGACCAGAAATCAAGAAACAAAACAAAATTTACACAGAAAAGACAATACATGTTTAGACAAATGAGGCTAAATGTCAGAGCCAGAATAACAGATGAGTAGCAGAGGAAGAACACAAATGAGCAATAATACAAAGCATTTTTGCACAGACACGTGCCTGTTATAATGGAGGCCAGCTGTACATTATGAAGACATGACAAGAGGAGAATTTTACATAAAACTTCATAACAGTCTCAAGATGATTGCTGTAGTCATAGAGTTCAGAATAC
The DNA here is from genome assembly GCA_030556225.1 of Cricetiscus sungorus. NCBI lineage: Eukaryota > Metazoa > Chordata > Mammalia > Rodentia > Cricetidae > Cricetiscus > Cricetiscus sungorus. Next base: position 29,322,895 of record JANBXA010000741.1, on the reverse strand, counting down.
ATTCATTAGTATCATTATCACCCATAACAAACATTTATGGGAGACATATGATATACAGAAAGCTGTGATAGTTGTAGTTTTAAAATGTACTTGTCTCTGTCTCACTGAACAAAAAATACATTGTGCAGTGTAGCAAACTTTAATGAATTACATACAAATTTTATACACTTAGCTGGAAGTACAGAGCAGCTCCTAACTGAAATGGAAATGACTTCAAACCCCATAATTCACCTGGGGAGATTATATTCATTTGAAAGAACATTGGCAAAATGTGAGTAGAGGACTCACAGAGGTTTTAAAATCACAAAATAATAACAGTAATATCAAAAGTAACAATATGAGCTTCCTCTTCCTAATATCAAGTACTAGTATTGTGATAGGAAGAACTGACCTTGATTTATAACAACCTTGAGACTACAATAGCAATGATAGCATTGTTTAGGGGAAGCACACTTGTTATTTTTTCCCAAATATTAAGTCTTATAACATATAGATTGCCCATACTGAAGTATTTAATGTTTACTACAGCCCTTCTATTTATATGTAGAGCTTTTAAATCTTCATTTTCCCCAGAGAAAAAGAGTTTCTGGGATATCAAATTACTTGCACAAGTGCACACAGAAATGATTTCCATAGCCAGATGTCCTCTGATCTTCCATGGCATATTTAGCCCACAGCACACTGTAATGCCTTCCATTAATTACTGTGTGTTGTTCCAGCGTTTGTTTATCTTCCTTCTCCCATTGAACCTTGAAAGTGTAGAGAAATTTTCCTAATACCTTCATAATACTGTGTTCTGGGTTCATTAGGTCATCTGGGGTCAGACAACTTGGCTTTACCTGCACAAGTTAACTTGTTAGAATTTCTTAATCACATCCTTTAAAACTTTCTTCACCATTCCTTGAACTATTAGTCTCCTAGTAAATTTAATCACATCCTCTTAATCAACTAACTTCTTCAGGCCATTCAGTGCGATTTTCTGGGAAAGATGAGCTTCTGAAATTACTTCCCACAGATTGAAATATTTACTTTTTATAGTTTTTGCAATTAACATCTGTACATGAGCACCATTGTTCCATGTTCATTTTATTTTTATTGCTGTAGTCTCTCAAATGGAGAGAAAAAGATGAATATATGGAGCAAAGCATGGAAGAAACATTTGAAGAGGAAATTCAGTCACTCCCATGCACCAGAAAAAATTCCTTTCAAAGGTCTAACAAGATAGCATCAAATGGTCCAGGTAATGTGATTACCCCATTTGGCATTATCTGTGGAGAACCAGAAACTATTTTGTAGCACCCTCTTATTCTGTAATCTTTAATGGCAAAATCTTGTTTATCAGAACTTCCCAGTAAACAGCTGCCAACCATTTGCCTTTATTGATTTTACGTCACTACCTGAGTGACTACTCTACACTAGGTCCTTACTATAGGATCTAGCCTCTCTCCACTCTTGAGGCACTTCCATTTACTGAACTGGGTGTCATTCACCATGTCTGTTATCTCAATAGAAAGAAAGAAAGAAAGAAAGAAAGAAAGAAAGAAAGAAAGAAAGAAAGAAAGGGTAGAAAGAAAGGAAGGAAGGAAGGAAGGAAGAAAGAAAGAGAAACTAGCATTTAATGCCTCCTTATAAGAGATTTCTTACATTTCATTTACAAAATATCTATGACAGAATAGAATGTTAACATTAAAAAGTGTTTTGCTGCCAGAAGTCTAGCTGGGGTCATCCTTATCGATTTCTTCAAGATTCCCTTTTACCAGGATTTTACCTGACCCTGAAATGCGCCATGTTTCTGAATATTCCTTATATCCCCCAACCTGATCATTCTCATTTCCATCCCTACCTGTCCATAGTCCACTAATAAAATGCAAGCAACAGAAGATAGATAGCTTGAACTGGCCATCTCTTGTAGTGGGAGTATATTGGGGGGCAGTATGAATACAGAGTAAGGTGTAAAGTGGGAACTGGAAGGGTAAGAGTGAGAAGAAGCTGTAGCCAGGTTATAAAACAAGCAAACAAAGTAATTGCTTTAAATAAAAATGTTTTGAATTGCTTTTAAAGACACTATACAGTAAAATGGATTATAATGTCATATGGGTGTTGTTTGAAAATCGATTTACAAAAAAATTATTAAGGGAAATGTGAACATTGACTAAACATTCAACAGTATTATAGAATGTGATTTTTTGGCCACCCTATCAAAAGGATTCTACAGATTCAGTGCAGTTCTTTCAAATTGCCAACACAATTCTTTATATACTTGTCAAGAACAATCCTCAACATCATATGGAAAAACAAAACATAGAAAAAACAGAAAAGCTAAAACAACCCTACACAATAAAAGAACTTCTAAGCATCACAATCTCTTATTTTAAGCTCTACTATAGTAACAAAAAGGCCTAAAATTGGCATAAAAACAGACATACTGATCAATGGAATCAAATTGAGTCCCCAGACACAAGTCCACATACATATGAGCTACGCATTTTTGACAAAGAAACTAGAAAAATACAATGCAAGAAAAAGAATGGTGCTGGTCTAACTGGATGCCATCATGTAAAAGAATGAAAATAGATTCATATCTGTCACCCTGCACAAAATCGATGTCCAAGTAGGTTAAAGATGTCAACATAAAATCAGATACAATGAACCTGATAGAGGAGAAAGTGTGGAATAGCCTTGAACTCATCGCCCAGGAGACAGCTTCCTGAACAGAACACCAATAATATATGCAGGAAGGTCGACAATTGATAAATGGAATCTCATGAAACTGAAAACTTCTGTAAGGCAAAAGACTGTGAATAGGATAAAAATGGAAGCCTCCAAAATAGCAAAAGATATTCACCAACTCCACTTCTGACAGAGGGCTCATATATGTTGCACAGATTCTAACTGGTCTTAATAATAAAAAGCCTGGAGAGAGATACAGGTGTAAATGCTGAAAGATCAGAGAAGCAGAGCAGCCAGCCACTAGTTCTGACCTCTCCTGAATCCTCAAATTGAAATACTGTTCCTGTCCATATGAATCCTCAGAGTGCGTACAACGAGCTATTGTTCCTCTATCCACTCAATTATATCACTCCTGTTTCTACTTTCCTAGTCCTAATTAAAGGTTTGTGACTTCCAAGAACTGGGATTGAAGGTGTGGGCCACTACTACCTGACTCTGTTTCTCTTTTATACTTGATCAATTTATGTATTCAGGGTGGCTTTGAACACACAGAGATCTGAAGGCAAGGTTTAATGACTTTGCTAAATCAAATATAAATGACAAATGGATGTTTTGGGGGAATAACTACACAGAAAAATACAAAGAACCATGGGAGCATTTCCCTGCCCTTCCTACTGGATCAGCTGACCCACCAGAAATACCAAGGGAAGGAAAGTCACATCTCCAGCTTTCCTCTTTCCATTTCAGTTGGCCTGAAACAGACCCAGAGGGCCGTGGCCACCATTACAGGTTCACAGACCAGCTCCTACAGAGATCCTGTCTCTGTCTCCTGAGTGCTGGAATTACAGGTGTAATTCTATCCTTGCCTGGCCTCAAGGGCTAACTAGTGGTTAACTCCAAACTCTGATCTTCTTTCAAGCTTTAGTTGTTAAAGCACAAATAAAATATCACCACAAATATCCAAATGTATAAAGAACCCAGAGGAGGGAAAAGAAACACTATACATCAACAAACTAAATAATCTATGTAAAAATGGGGCAAGTACAAGGAATTTGTTATTTTGCAAGGATCCTTGTTGTAAAGATACAAATGTTGAAATATTTCTGATTTAAGACAGAAGTTGATTTTATAAAATAAAACATTTTCAATAAAATAAAGATAGCAATAGTCTTTTTCATTTAAAAATTGTTATTTTCCACTTCACATACCAACCTCAGTTCACCCTCCCTCCCTTTCTCCTGAAACCCACCTCCCTTCTACCCACCCCATTCACTCCTGAGAGAGAGTAAGTCATTACTGGGGGACTCAACAAAATCTGGCAAACCAAGTTGAGGCAGCACCAAGACCCTCACACATTTTTCAAGGCTGAGCAAGTTTTGCCACACAGAAAATGAGCTCCAAAGAGCCAGTTCACAACCCTGAGACAGGTCCTGGTGATTGCCAGCCTGCCCTCCAACAATAAAGTCATATCTGTAACTGTTACCCACACACAGAGAGTTTGTTTGGTCCCATGAAGGTTCCCCAGCTGTCAGTCCAAAGTCAGTGAATCACTAGCTTGGGTCAGATGTCTATGTACTTTTCCCCATCATACTCTTGCCTCCTCTTGCTCATATGATCCCACCTCCCTCTTTCCAGTGGAGCTATTGACAAGAGATGGCTGCAGAGTGAGAGAAAGTCAGCCTCATTTTGTTTGTCTGTACACTGGTATTTTGTCTATGATCACATGATGGGCAGTACTAATTATACTCAGAAGGTAATAATACAATAAAAGTTGAGAGTACATAAAGTTGTCAGAGAAAGACAGCAGGGGCTCGAAAGAGTTGTAAGGGAATAGCACTGTATAGATATGATCAAAATACTAAATGTGTTATTTCAAGAATAAATGAAATAAATTGGTAAATCTACATGTCTGTTTGTGTAGACACACATATGTAGATGTGTAAAACTATTAGTCATGGATGAAGAAGAGGATGGGAGTGTGGAGGAAAGATGGAAGGAATTGGAGAGAGGGGAGATGGGATGGGCTAGAGTGAGGAAAGAGAAAGTAACACGATTTTATTTTAATTAAACATGTATGGAAGTTTAAAAATAAAACAAAGACAAATATAAAAGGATAATTTATTTGTCCATCTTTATAGAGTTCCTTATGCTGGTAAAATATGTGTAGTTGCAATAAAATATATTCGATCTTCCTTAAAATAAAAAATGTTTATAATATCAGTTAAATCTGTTAGCATTGCATGTAATAAAATTATTAAAACACTAATTATTAAAATAACCTAAGTGCTGAATAGTAATCATGTGACATCCTTGACATCTCATTTAGTCCCTATAACACACTGTTAGGTGTATAACTTTCCCATTTTACAATCTAGGAAGAGGTAAACAGCTTTCCCAAAGATACTTACTTGACAAATGTCATGCCACCATTTCTACACTGTCTTCTTCTATAGCTACAAATAATCTGGTTGAATTCCCCTCATTTTTCCTCTCTAATCAATGTAAGAAAATTATAGAGTTGTTAGGAGTATGTTTTCCTGTCGGTCTGGTCCCACCGCTGTACCAGCCCCAAATAACATATAGAGATTCTGTATTTGATATAAAGCTGTTAGCCTGTTACTAGTTTCTTATCAGCTAGCTCTGTCTTAAATATTAACCCATTTCTATTAATCTAAGTATTTCCACGTATCTCATCTTACTGGAGAGAAGGCTCGGCATTCTATTCTCTCAGTCCTCAATGTTGAATCTCCTCTTACCTTTTCCAGAAACCTCCTTATCTCCTAGTCCTGCCTATCTTGCTTTCCTATTGGCCAACAGTGCTTTATTCATTAACCAATACGAGAAACATATTTACAGAATCAATCTCCCATCATAGAGCTATGACTTTTTCAATGAGATGCTTTTTGTATCAGATTGCATGTTCTTAAATGTGTAGTACTCTATGTTTTGTTCTGTTTGTTTGTGCTTTCTTGGGTGTTTGTGTTTAAAATGACATATCCTTATTTTACCTAAGGATGGCCTGGAACTTGCAGTCTTTCTACCTCAGACTTATGAATAATAGGATTTGAGTATACCTATCATTCTCAACTCAGGTTTTCATTTTGAAGAACTGGAGATAAGATGATGATGAATAATTTAACACTGAATAATTTTTCCTACTCTTCGTCATATCTTGGCAAAATTTTATTTCATGATGTGATCTAACGAAACTGGTTCCAGTTGACAATTTCTTTTTTTCATTCTTTCTTTCCTTTTTTTTTTTCTTTCGTTTTTCTGAAGATACAATTTCCATGTTTATCTTTAGCTGTCCTGGAAGTAGCTCTATAAACCAGACTGGCATCAAACTTCTGATTATTTCACACACAATGGTGCTCTATAGAAAACATTTTCTCCTTTGTTTTGTTTTTGTTTTTGTTTTCAGGTTTCCAGTAGAAATGAGATCACTTCTACTGCTGATGGGATGCTATCCATCAGCAGTTGACACCTTCCCAGGAGCTGGATGACCTGATAGATTATCAGAAGAACTTAGAAACATCATCAGCCTTCCAGTCCACATCTCAGAAATTGACTAGCCATTAGAAACAACAGAAAAATTTAGGGTCCTCAACAAGCTTTCAGATTCCATCTCAGGAGTTAGCCAGCCAGATTGATCCTCAGAAAGACACAGAGCCTAGAACAACGTAATACATTGACATTTGGAGTATGCATTATTCACTATACATGACCCGAAATTATTCTCTCACGTACCACCTTCACTTCTGGTTTTTGGTAGTTGTTTTTAACTTCCTCTTCCAGTTCAAGGCATCCTTGTTCCTTCTCCCTGTCATGATGGTTTCAATTTTAGAGTGATTTATCATCTAGTAGATGATTGACTATGCATTTTATATGTCTTATGGCATCTAAATACTAAACAATAGGGTAAACATCCCTGACTTTATCTTTTTTTTCTTTTTCTTTTGTAAACAAGCCCAATACAGACTTCCATGTACAAGCTATAGATATTAAAGGGTTGTGTTTCCACCTGGTAGCATAGCTTGTGTAACAGATAAGAGTGTATATTTACTAATAACATCAGAACTCTTTGTGACATTGGAGCATTTAATGTATATTTTGAAGGAGTGTATGAGTCAGTATTGTACAGGGATCTTGTAAAGTCATCAAAACTTGCTATGAACGCTAATTGCCATTTGAAGCTACTAATAGGCAGTGGATCAGCTCTAAACCACATTTTAGCCATTGTATTTTTTCCTGATTATATTTTTTAATGTAATTTGATTTTTATGCTGATGAGTTTTATTTTTATGTACTTTTGGTGATGTCTCAGTCTTATGAACTCTTCTGACATCAGAAAAGTACCACTGGTTGTTTGCAGTCTTATTGTGTAATCAGCTTACCACAGGCTTCCATGTATACTAAAGTAATTAATACAATGCAAGAGTAAAACACTTCTGTTATAAAAGCAGTGTCCTGTTAATCAAAAAAATAAAAAAGAAATGACATCATTTAATATTTTGTTATTGGCAGAAAGTTTCAAAAATTGTGGAACCTATGTGTATGTCTGCTTTCCTGCATGTCTCTGCTCAGGTATTTCTTTATCAGAGATTATTTGCCCTGCCTATCATCTTAAAAGTAATGTATATTTCCTGAGTCATTATGCTGTTTAGTTGTTGTTGTTTGCATTTACTTTCAGAAGTAATGCTTGTAGAAACAAACCGCATGGGGAAAAGTTTCACAGGCAAAGAAAGTATTTTTTCATGGCTGCTGTCATTAAGAAAGAGAAACTAAATTTTTTTTTAAATTTTTTATTTTACATGTCGATCTCAGTTTCCTCTCCCTCCCTCCCTCCCTCCCTCCATCTTACCTTCTCTCCCCCCTCACATGCACCCTGGCCACCTTCCCTTCCCATCCCACCACACCCCATTCCACATGTAGGGCTACACTATCCAGGTGGGGTCACATAAATCTGTCAGGCCATTTGAAGTAGGGACTAAGACTTCTCTCCTGTTTGTAGGTTAAGGGAGTATCCCTCAATGGGGGATGTGTCCACAAGATCCTTTTGTGCACCAGGAATACATCCTGGTTCCACTATCTGGGGTCCCTTAGACTGCTCAGTCCTTCTAGCTGAGACCCATATTCAGGGGATCTGAGTCAGTCTCATGAGATAATGCCCCCCCAGAGAAACTGAATTCTTATGAACTCTTTTGAAGCAAGAAACAGGGGTTTTCACATGCATGGGCTGAAACTGAGACCTTGACTACTGATACTTAGTCATTGGTTTTATTCCCATTAAAATATTTTCTTGCAAGGAATGTCTTTCCTTTTTTTTTTTTTTGAGTGAAAAACTGTATATTAAAGAGATAGGATAAACAGGGAGGTCAGGCTGCTTTTCTTTAGTGTGCACATTTCATATGTTCCTCTCAGATCCTGTGAAAAGGACATTCTTGGACTGTGAATTTGGCTGGATGTTTTTAAAAATGTTTGAGTTTCAAAAGGGCAGGAAGGCAATTTACAATTGCAAATGTTATAAAGTAAAGGGTCAAAGAAAAAGGAGTTCAGCAGCCTAGAGTCAAGAAGAAATCTGTATGTCTTTAGACAAATTGAAAGAAAATTCTTGATCAAAATTCATATTCAGAAATCAAGTGGAGGAATATTCAACTATTTTCATTTATTGAAAACATTTAATATGTTAAGTCAACTGCTATTTTCTATTCCTAACCATCAACAAAGAAGAAAGTCAGAATCCATCTAGAAACTGCTTAATGTGAAAGTGGACACTTAGGCCACATATTTTTCAAAAGTAAATAAAACAAGAAGACCATGTATATTTAGAAATATTTCTTATAGCTTCAAATGGGTGTTAGTTATATTCTTACTCTCTTTACTTTATATATTTTCAATAAATATGTTCTACAATATACCACAGGTATCTCTAAAATACCGAAGTCAGGGAACAGCCTATGCTTCTCTTTTGTTGTAGTTTCTTTTCTGTGTAAAAATTCAAATATCAAACATTCTTTAAAAACTTTTTTGTCAAACTCTTGTGACACTCAAGCTGAAAAGACCCAAATTCTTGAGAAACTCCTCTACACTGTGAAGTATTTGAAATATAATACCAGACCTGTTGGCAAGAAAGAATATTCTTAGTTTTTGTTAACAACCTCAAAGTTATTTTATATCTAAGGTAAATTTTATCTAAAATCAGTCATTGACACCAGATAGGATTCATGTTTTAGCTATGTATGCTTGTCATTTCTCAAATTGTCCTTACTCATTTTTGTTGCTGTTCACTTTAAGGTAACTATTTACTCTAAGAAACAGTTTTTTCGCTTTCAAAATATAATTATAATTCATTTTTATAAAAGGTTTTGTTTCAATACTGTAGCTGGTGTATGTTTGGAAGTCTTATTTTTCTATGTTTTAGAATATGAAGGTTTAAATAATGTTTATAGTATACTGATTACTGAAGAAAATGCATTGAATATTTTTATAAAATACATGAAATCTAATAGGGGAATATATTAATAAGTTATATGGTATATTAAATTAGCACTGGGAGGGAGAGGGAACTGGAATTAATATGTAAAATAGGAAAAACTAAATAAAAACTTGTTAGGTCTGCTTTCAGTGTCCCATAAGTTTGGGTATGCTGTATCTTCATTCTTATTGAATTCTAGGAGGAAGCAAAGAGGGAGTTAGGAGAAAGACAAGGGAGAAGAGGAGGGGAGAGGTGGGCATGAGGAAACAGGAAGATTGAGACAGGTAAAGATAGAGGAGAACAAGAAAAGAGATAGCATAATAGATTATAGATTTAAGGAGAAATCTGCCACTAGGGAAAGGCCCAGAGATCTACAAGGATGAACCTAACAAACAATCTAAGCAATAATGGAGAGGCTTCCTTTAATGCCCTTCTAAGATATTGAGATTGATGAGTACCTTATAGTAGAGCTTTCATCTAGTAGCTCACTAGCTGATGGAGGCAGAAGCAGACACTTGCAGCTAAACACTACCTGAACTCTTGGAATCCAGTTACAGAGAAGGAAGAGGGATGAACAAAGGGGTCAGACCAGGCTATAGAAACCCACAGATTCAGCTGACCTGTCCAAGGGGGAGCTCATGCATCCCAGACTGATAGCAGGGAAACAAGTATAGGACTGACCCAGACACCCTGAATGTGGATGTTAGTTAAGAGGACTGGGCAGTTTATGGGGCCTCTAGTAACTGAACAGTATTTATCCCAATATATGAATGGACTTTTAGAGCCTATTCCACATAGAAGAATACTTTCTCAGCCTAGACACATGGGGGAGGGCCTAGGTCCTTCCTCAAATGATATAATATACTTTGAAGACTCCTCATGGAGGGCCTCACCCTCCCTGGGGAGCAGAAAGGAGATGCAATAGGGGAGGATGGGAGAATGAAGGAACTGGGATTGACATGTAAAACAACCTTGTTTCAAATTTAAATATATAAAAAAAGAAAACTTGTGATGTCTGTCTGTATCACTTTACTTAAAGGTTGTCGGTACCGGAAAGAACCATTCCTTACACATATTATAGAATTAAGTGTTTGAAACGATCAAAAATTATATAATTTATGGTGGTGTTGGAAGACATTACTGGTCAAAGGTAGCTTTTAGTCAACTGTCCATGTCAACTAATGGAAAATAGAAAATTACAGCATTTTCCCAAATATTTCTCATTCTATATCATGTCTAGAAATACTGACATTTTCTGCCTCTGTTCTATAAAATTCAGGATGAATTTTATGAAATAAATTGGTAGAGAGATATAGGTGAGGTGTGAATATGATGATGCCATGCTTATCAAACAAAGTTAAAGTATGGTATTTTTTTTTTGTTGTTAATACTAAGTCAAACAAACAAAAGCCCCCAAACCCAGAAATGAAAAAATTTTAAACTCTAGAGAACACTCCATTTGCTAAAATTTAACATAACATGCAAGTTAAAATTAAAAAAATGCAAAGCAAGAGACAGAGCTTAATGATTAAAGGCATTTGCTGTCAAGACTAATAATCTGATGACTCCAGTGACATATATCATAGAAATGGTCATCTCTTGGAAGATATCCTCTGACCTCCATATGTGGATTATGGTATACACACACTCACACACATGTACACACATATCACTACATGTTCACAGTAAAAACAATAGATTTATCAACACATTAATTTTAAAGGAAAATTAAGGAGTTGTTGTGTAATAATGACATGGTCTTATAGAAGGTGCTTAATACCACTGGCACAATGTCCTCATGCATAACATGTGGATGACGATAACTTCACAAATTGCATTGTGACTTTTAAAATAAGTTTGTTATTTGAATACATAATGTGTTAAAAGTGTCTAGCATATCACGAATACAATATTTTTTTCACTTCTGATGGTATTAAGAACAGTAAAAATTTTATCAGTATGGCTCTCACTTTTCTAAGGATACAATAATAACTTAAATGATACATTCTTAATGTCTTGTTAGTGAATGAGTGTGGTGGTTTGAGTGAAAAAGTTCACCATAGACTTACATATTTGAATGTTTGGTACCCAGTTGGTGGAACTTTTCAGTACAGATTAGAAGGGATAATCTTGTGGTAGTAGGTGTATCACTTGGGTTGATGCCAAGGTTTAAAAAGCTAACATTTTCAGTGTTATTCTCCCTACTTTCTGCTTCTTTGTGGATCAAGATATATCCACTCAGCTACTGACCCAGTGTTCCATACCATGCCTGCCTGTCTGCCAATGTGCGGACATGCTCGTCACAGTAATGGTCATGCTTTAAACCTCTGACACTCTCCTTCTTCTATTACTTCTATTACTCCTTTCTCATTGTGTCTCTACACAGCAATAGAAAAGTAAGACAATTAGTAACCTATGTCAAACTTCCATTTTTATAACATTATCCAATTTCTATTCACTAAAATGTGAGAAATTATTCATTAATGTTGCTAAGATTCAATTAGTCTTAATAGTGAAGAATTGGTGATGGATAACTAGATGAAGGTAATATTACATGATAATGGTAAATGTATAGCTATTATTTCCTGAGAACTATGTTCATGTAGTTATATATTTGGATAATTGTTAAGGTTTTTATTTATGTATTTATAATTTTAACTTTTCTAGTCATTACATAGTGCTATAAAAATTATTAGCTCTTTTTATTGCTTTATATTCTTTCATGTTTAATTTTTTAAGAGAAAAGATTATTTTCCCTTTTTATTTATTTTTCTCTCATATATCATATCCTGACCATAGTTTTCCTCCGTCCACTTCTCGCAGTCCTCCCACCCACATCCCTTCTCACCCAGATCCACTCCTCTTATCCCTTAAGAATAGGACACGCCTCTCAGAGACATAAATCAAACATATGGAATCAAGTTAACATAAAATAATAAAAGGCACATCCCCTCACAATAAGACGACAAATGAGTAGGAGGAAAAGTGTCCCAAAGGTAGGCAAAAGTATCAGATACAGCCTCCACTCTTTAAGTAGATCCACAAGAACACAAAGCTGCACAGTCATTACATATATATGCAGAGGACCTAGAGGAAACCCATACAGGTTTCCTGATTGCCAGTTCAATCTGGGAGCCTGAATGAGCCCTGCATAGTTGATTCTGTGGGCCATTTTCTTGTGGTGTCCTTGAGCCCTCTGGTTGATCTCTATATTTGCTCTCATCAGTTGCAGGATAAAGTCTTTCTGCTAATGATTATGCTCTGGTCTACAAATATAGCAGTTTCATTAGGAATCAATTCAGTGACTTATTTTTTGTCAGTCATATTTGGTTATGTCATAGGTCTCTGGGATATCCAGACTCTGGATTATGTCATCCAGACAGTGTCACACATGGACTCCCTCTCAAGGCATGTGTCATAAAGTTGGATCAGTCATTGGTTGGACATACCCACAAGTTCTATGTCACTTTTAAGCCACTACATAATGACAGGACAAATTGTAGGTCTAAGGATTTGTGACTGTATTAGTGTCCCAGTCACTCTACTGGAAGACTTGTCTGGTCTCCCATTATTAGGTAGTTTACACTGAACTAGTATTTACATTCTACCTTGCCCAGAACTTCCCTCCAATTCCACTCCTGTTCTTTCAATACATTCTCCCTCTACTTTCTACCTGATTTCTCTTCTTACAGTCCTCACCCACCCCAAGTAAACCCATGAGATCTATAGCCTACCTGGGTCTGTAGGTTATAGCACGATTAACCTTTATTTTACAACTAATAACCAGTTATAAGTAAGTACATACTATGTTTGTCTTTCTGGGTCTGGGTTACCTCAATCAAGATGAAATTTTTTTTTCAAACTACCACAATACGTGCTCTGCTTTTTTGTTTTGTTTTGTTTTTACAGGTAATTAGAGTTACGAGATTGCATGAATTGGGAAAAGACTTTAAACTTTGAACTTTTAAATATGTTTTGGACTGTTATAGACTAGGGGACCTATTGAAGTTGAATTGTATTCATTATACAGTATGATATTTTCTCAAGTTTGTAGGGGGAAGCGGGCTTGTAATGTGGCAGTATGAATGCAATTGGCCCTCATAAGCTCGTAGGGAATGGCACTATTAGGAAGTGTGGCTTTGTTGGTGTATTATGGACTTGCTGGAAGAAATTGTCAATGTGGGGATGGTTTTTAAGGTTTCATATATGTTGAATCCATTCCCAGTGTCTCACTTTGCTTTCTGCTGCCTGCAGTTCAAGATGTAGGCTTCTCAGTGCCTCAGCCCATTCTCTGTTCAAATTTATCATCAACTCAATACCATGCTCTAGGACAGTTTGTGCTATAGGAGTACTCATTAAAAAACACACATTAAAAAAAAAACAAAAACCAAAGATACATTTTTGAAGAAATTCTAAATATCATATCATAAATCAAAACAAAAAGAGATTATAAAAACAACATTATCTTTGAAACTCCAAGATACTTTACTATCGCCAAGTCTACTTAAGCTTTTGGGGTATGGAAATTATATATACATATAATTATATATACATATACATATATATATATATATGTGTGTATATACAGTCAAGAGTTTACATATAGTCAGGCACATACATAGTTCAGATATATCAATGTCTATGCAGGTTTTTCAAAAAATAAACACATAGCTAGTTAGAAAAAATAGATGGATATTCCTATTTTTGTTACAAACGTATTATGTAATATTGCCAGTCTTGCCTTAAAATTACTCTGCAAGGAGACCACAGCTACAGGTGAGTTTGTGTCTAATCCTGCTGGGGCTGTGGATTCTCCACTATACCCTCCCCGGGAAATCCCTGGGTGGGTCCTGGATCTCCCTGCCCCTGTGTCCTGTCCCCACTGAGAGTACTCTTGGAGCTCCGATATACTCCCACCCACCCCCACTGAGAGCCTGCCTTTCCCCTACACTCTTCTCTACCCTACACACTGTCCCACAGCTCTGGTTGAGCACTGAGCCAGAGGGTGGAGCCAACAATCCAACTATCTTTGGGGAAATTCCTGGAGCCTATCTGAGCACAATAGACCAGCCTATCCACGTGGGACCACCCATAATATCCACCTGCCTTGTCTCTGACCCTCACCATCGGTCTTCTACCAGAGTTCTGGGCACCTTGCAGAGATTTACTATCTCTGCAGGTCCACCCTGAGTTCCCGCAGGCTGGAACCTTGACCCCTATCATAGGACCTTGGCTAAAGATGCCCTACTCAATTAGAGAGTGCCAGCTAGACCCTCCTATCAGTGCGGAAACATCCTGAGTATCAGCCCAGCCTTTGTGCCCCAACACCAGACCTTGGCGAGAGCTAGATTCAACTATCCCTGAGGAAACATCCTGCGGGCTAGCCTCTGCCAAAGAGGCCTCAGCTCTCCTCTTCTGGAGTCTGAACTTTGACCCCCATTGTTGGGCACCTGCCTATGGAGAGACCTGCTAGAGAGCTTAGACCACCCAGAACTACAGACGTCGAATCTCTAACATACCTAAATCCATAGAGAGAGGGAGAACCACCACCAACACCTACTGGAAGAAGCTATGGGAAGACGGCAATACAAGAAAACACCTAACATAAGAAAGAAAAGCATAACACCACCAGTATCTAGGGAAGCTACCCAACTAAACCAGCACACACAAAGCAAATGAATCAGAAGAGAACAACCTAAAAATTATCATCATAAAATTTATAGAGGCCCTCAAAGATGTGAGAAAATCCCTTAAAGAAGTGGAAGATAAAACAAACAAAAAATTGGAAGAAATGAATAAAATTCTTAAAGAAAGTATAGAAAGCCAAGAAAAAACAATTAAACAGGTTCAAGATTTGAAAACCTAATGGAAACAATAAAGAAAACTCAAACTGAAGGAACGTTAGAAATAGAAAAACTGGGCAAATGCTGAGGAACTGCAGACGCAAGCATAACCAACAGATTTCAAGAGATGGAAGAGAGAATTTCAGGTGCTGAATATAAACTACAGGAAATAGATCATAGACCAAATAAAATCATAAATCCAGCAAATACTTAACACAAAACATCCAGGAAATGTGGAACACTGTGAAAAGGTCAAACCTAAGAATAATAGGCATAGAGGAGGGTGAGGAAGCCCAGCTCAAAGGGCCCAAAAACATATTCAACAAAATCATCGAGAAAAACTTTCCCAATCTGAAGACAGACATGCCCATGAAAGTACAAGAACCATACAAAACACCAAATAGACTGGACCAAGAATAAAGACCCCTCGACAAATAACAATTAAAACCCTAGCATACAGAATAAAAAAGAATATTAAGAGCAGCGAAGGAAAAAGGACAGGTAAATATAAAGGCAGACCTATCAAAGTTACGCCTGACTTCTCCATGGAAACCCTCAAGGCCAGAAGGTCCAGGATAGATGTCCTACAAGTACTAAGAGTCCACAGATGCCAGCCCAGGCTACTATACCCAGAAAAACTCTCAATCAATATAGACGGAGAAAACAAGATATTTAATGACAAAGCCAAATTTTCAATATATGTATCTACAAATCCAGCCCTACAGAAACCTTTGGAAGGAAAACTCCAACCCAAGGAAGTTTACTATGCTCACAAAGACTTTGGCAACAGATAATCCCACATTGCCAGAAATCAAGGGTAAAGAAGGATAAATTCACTATACAACTGCCAAAAGCAAATCTAAAACTAACAAACATTAACAATCAATAGTCCTTACTCTCCCTCAACATTAATGGTCTTAACTCACCAATGAAAAGGAACAGGCTAACAGAATGTATATGAAGACAGAATTCATCCTTCTGCTGCATACAAGAAACACACCTAAGCTACAAAGATAGACATTACCTCAGGGCAAAGAGCTGGGAAAAGATCTTCCAATCAAATGGACCCAAGAAGCAAGCAGATGTGGCTATCCTAATATCTAACAAGTTAGACTTCAAACCAAAATTAATCAAAAGAGATGAAGATGGTCATTTCATAATCATCGCAGAAAAAATCCATCAACAAAAAGTCTCTATTCTGAACATCTATGCCCCAAATAAAAAGGTACCCACATTCCTAACAGAAAGTCTAATACACTCAAAGCTCACATAAAACTTCACACACTTCTAGTGGGAGAATTCAATACACCACTCTCACCACAAGACAGGACCACCAATCAGAAACTCAACAAAGAAATAAAAGAACTAACAGAAGTTATGTCTCAACAGCGTTTAACACATCTATAGAACATTCCATCCAAACACAAAAGAGTATACCTTCTTCTCTGCTCCACATTGAACCTTCTCTAAAATCGACCACATACTAGGTAGCATAACAAACCTCAACAGATACAAAAGAATTGGAATAGTCCCCTGTATCTTATCAGACCACCATGCTTTAAAATTGGAATTCAATAACAACACAAATCGAAGAAACCCTACAAACTCCACAAATTGTTCCACACAATAGAGACAGAAGACACATTACCAAAATCTTTCTATGAGGCCACAATTGCCTTGGTACCCAAGCCTCACAAAGATACAACTAAGAAAGAAAACTACAGACCAATATCCCTGATGAACACCAATGCAAAAATACTAAATAAAATACTGGCAAACCAATTCCAAGAATACATCAGAGAAATCATCCACCATGACCAAGTAGGCTTCATTCCTGAGTTGCAAGGATGGTGTAACCTTGGGAACTTACCAGTGCTGTCCTGACTACAAGAAGTTCTGATCTGAAGATTCCCTGTATGGGCCGCCATTTGTTCGTACCTGCCTTCGCCAGCAAGGAAGAAGTGACTCCGGGAAGATCTTCTTCATGCAGTTTTAATCAGGATCCTTGAACATGTATCTTCTGACCCGCGGGACATGGGGGGACACCTGCACAGGCTTAAATCCCCTTGTGCTAACCAACCCCAGTGAGCTATGTGTACCCTGCAGATATGCTACTCTAACTCAGATGCAGACAGGCTGAACAGAGTTAACCAAATAAGGGCTTGTTTATGCCAGAGAGTGCTCACCCTTGGGGAGGTGGAAGACGAAAGCCAGCACCATCTTTAAGGCACAGGCAGGGCACTTTGCAGATCTCTACAAGCACCCCCTACCAGCAGGAAGCAGTTTGGAAAGAATAATGCCCAAATTCCCAAATACTTTTATAAATGTTTGTTTTCATTAAAAAAGGGCATGTATAATTATGTCCTGCATAAAATAAATAAATGTTTTAAAAAATTCTCTGCAAGTAAAAATCAATGACATTACAATTAACTTTTATATTCATATTTTATGAAATTAGCTAAAATTCTTAAAACATACCAAATTGGTATCTAATATATACTAAATTTATTTGTGAAAATGCAATCTAAATATTACTAATTAATATTAACTCAAGCAATTCATTTCTCCAAAACCACCACTGCTGAAATTATTCAACAGGAATACTCTACACTGACTAATAGGGTCATTCTCAGACAAAAGAGCAGAAAAGAATGCATTTAATGAGAGAAATGCATCAACAAGGAGAGTAGGAAATGGTGTCTAGATTTTCAATACAGAAAATTAGCAAACTTCTAACACCAATAAGAAAGACAGAGAAGTACATTCTAAAATTCAACCAACTTGAAAAACATCTAAAGAAAATATAGAAACACATTTTCAATCACAACTTTAATTGACCCCAACTTTCCATTTAAAATATGCAGGGAAATTATTTGCCTTTATAGGCATGAACCAAATATCTACCAAAAACCATACAGCACTGTCAAAGATCATCCACATGCTAACAAGGTTGTGTAATACAAGGAACACTCATCTATTGCTGTTGGGAGTGCAAACTTATACAAACACTCTGAAAATCAATGTGGTGATTCTATAGAAAGTTGGGGTATTCTATGTCACAATTCAGATATCACACTCTTGGGCATATACATAAATGATACTTCACCCTATCACAATGAAATTGTTCATCTATGTTAATCACAGTTTTATTCACAATAGCCAGAAATTGGAAACGAACTAGATGTCCATCAACAGAAAAATAGGTAAAGAAAATGTGATACATTTGTTCAATGGATTATGATTAGTCAGCTGTTTAAAAATGACATCATGAAATTTATAGCCAAATGGACAGAACTAGCAAAAGAATCATCCTGAAGCAACCTAAAGACAGAAAAATAAGCATGGTATATATTTGCTTACATTTTGATATTCATCTTAATTAAATGATAATCAAGATACAACATAGATTCCCCAGAACTTAGTTCCAAAGGACGGAACTAAAGGAATATGTTGGTTTGAAGGGAAATGGTCCCCAAAGGCAGTGGTACTATTAAGAGGTGTGACTTTGCAGAATAGGTGTGGCCTTGAGGAGGAAGTGTGTCATTATGGAAGTAGGACTTGAGGTCTTTTTGCTCAAACTTCACCCTTGACAAAGTTTACTTCCCTGCAGATTAAGATGTATAACTCCCAGCTCTTTGTCCACCACCATGTCTGCCTGCATGTTGCCTACCCTGATGCTCACAATCTAAACACATGAAACTGTAAGCCACTCCACAAAATGTTTTCCTTTATAAGAACTGTCATGGGCATAGTATCTTTTAACAGCAATAGAAACTCTAAACGAGATGGGAACTCTTGAATGGGAAAATGGAACAGATTTTATAGGTGGACTGGAACAGGGGAAACCACAACTAGAAGGCCAGGTAGGAAGTGGAAGAGAATTTGGGGAGAGATTTCTAGAATTGATAGACATTTGAGTGAAGGTATGAAAACAGCACAGTGGAAAATTCCCAAAACACATGAAGGTGATGCTAATGAAGTCTTCTAATAATGAGGGAAACAGAGTCTCAGCTGGCCATCTCTTGTCACCCATTGAAGCTTCCAATACTAGGATTGGGTAATGTCCTCATGAATGCTGGGAAATAAAGGCATGTGCCATCACCATTCAGCAACTTTTTTAAAGTTTTATTTTCTTGATTATGATTTAAAACTTTATATGTCTTTAGGAATTTATCCATTTCTCTAAGATTATCCATGGTTTGATTTTATTTTATTTTAATTTTTTGGTATTTGTTTGGTTGGAATGTGTTTTTAAAGTATCCCTTAAGCCTCCTGCAGATTTCATTAGGACCTATTGTAACTCTGTCTTGTTTATCTTTAAACTTGTTATTGTGGCTTTCTCTCCTATGGTTAGTTTTGACAGATGCTTTAAATTATTTTTACATTTACAAATAACCCCCTTTTCTTTTGAATTTCTGTGTGTCATTTAAGTCCATTTTACTGATTTTTCTTCTGATCATTACTATTTCATAATATCTGTTTTGATTTAGGCTTGTTCTGAGTTTTCTAAAACTTTGGAGCATATTATTTGCATCTCTGAGATTTCTATGATTTCTTAACATAAATACTTGTAAAGAAAACTTTCCATACTGTCTTAGTTGTGTCATGGAAGTTCAGATATACTGTTATCACTTTTACATAGTTATACAAAACAGACAGGTGATTATCTGAGTTCAAGGCCAGACGCATCTAAAAGACAGTCCCAGGACAGTCTCCAAAGCTACAAACAAACCCTATCTCTAAAAAAAAAAAAAAAAAAAAAAGGAAAAAAAGTCAGCAATCAGAAATGTACTATAAAGAGCTAAATACTAGATCTTTAAGGACATGCAAATAACAAATACTTTTCAAAGTGTAAAAGGAAAAAACAAAATATTCATTCTATAAATCAGTTATTGTCTGGTGCACAAACCAGATAAGGGTTCTATGATAAAATATATAATCAATCATTTTGGATCCCTTCATTTGATAATCATAAACAAAGATTTTCAAGTAAATACTATCAAACAAAAGTGAAGAACACAAAAGATGATCATTTAACTGGATGTGAGAATTCACACATTGATCCAGGCATGAAAAACAGCCAGAAACAATGCTTTGAGTTTGAGGACAGTCAATTCTATATAATGAGTTCCAGACAATCAGAGTTATGTTGTGACAGATAAAAAAATTAGTTTTCTAAAAGATTGTTGATAATAATTAAATTGGTTATATACCACAGATTCTGGAGATATAATCTTAATTCAAAATATAAAAGCAAATACATATAACAATAAATAAATTTAAAGAAGAAATTACATGATCAAGAAGGAGTGACAAACAAAGAGGTCAGGACCACGCTGGGAAAACCCATAGAAGCAGTTGTCCTGAGCAAGCAGGAACTAGTCTGACAGCTGTGGAACCAAAAAAGGACCAATGCAGACTCCATGATTGTGGGTGTCAGCCAGGAGGGCTAGGCAGTCTATGGGGCTTCTGGAAGTGAAACATGATGCATCCTTGGTGCACAAATGGATTTCAGAAGCCCATTCCCTGTGCAGGGTTACTCTTTCAGCCAAGATACACAGGAAGGACCTAGGCCCTGCACCAAATAACTTGACAGACTTTGATGATCCCTCACCAGTGATGGGAGGCCTCACCATCCCTGGGAATTGGATGTGGGATGAAATGGGGATTGTGGGGGGGGGCATGGGATGATGGAAGGGAGAGAAAATTGGGATTGATATGTAAAATAAATAAAAATTTCACTATTTGCAGACAATATGATCGTTTATATAAGTGACCAAAAAGCTCTACCAGGGAACTCCTACAGCTGATAAACCACCTTCAACAAAGTGACAGGATACAAGATAATCTACATTTATAGACAGTAAAGGAGCTGAGAAAGAGATCAGAGAAACATCACCCTTTATAATAGTGACTAACAACATAAAATATCTTGGGCTAACTCTAACCAACAGGAGAAAGACCTGTAGGACTAGAACTTTGAGTCAATAAAGAAAGAAATTAAAGAAAATGCCAAAAAATGGAAAGGTCTCCCATGCTCTTGGATAGGTAGGATCAACACAGTGAAAATGGCAATCTTTCCAAAAGCAATCTATAGATTCAATGAAATCCCCATCAAAATCCCAGTACAATTCCTCACAGACCTTGAAAGGACAATGCTCAACTTCATATGGAAAAACAAAAAACCCAGGATAACCAAAACAACCATGTACAATAAAGGAACTCTACTATAGAGCTATAGTAATGAAAATAGCTTGGTATTGGCACAAAAACAGACAGGTAGACAAATGAAATTAAATTGAAAATCCTGATATTAATCCACACACCTAGAAATATCTGATTTTTGACAAAGAAGCTAAAATTATACAATGAGGGGGAAACGAAACTTCAACAAATGGTGCTGGTATTACTGGACACTGACTTGGAGAAGACTGTAGATAAACCCATGTCTATCACCATGTACAAAACTCAAGTCCAAATGGATCAAAGACCTCAACAAAAATCCAGCTACATTGAACCTCTTAGAAGAGAAAGTGGGAGGAACCCTTGAACAAATTGACACAGAAGATGACTTCCTGAACATAATGCCAGTAGCACAGACACTGAGATTGACCATTAATAAATGGGACCCCCTGAAACTGAGAAGTTTCTTTAATCCAGAAGACATAGTCAACAAGACAAAACAACAGCCCAATGAATGGGAAAATATATTGCTCAACCCTATATCTGACAGAGGGCTGATCTCCAAAATACACTAAGAACTCAAGAAGCTAGTCACCAATACATCAAATGATTCAATTAAAAATTAGGGTACAGAAGTAAACAGAAAATTCTCAATAGAGGAATCCAAAATGGCTAAAAGACACATAAGAAAGGCTCAACATCAGCCATATGAAAATGTAAATTAAAACAACTTTGAGATACCATCTTACATCCATCAGAATGGCTAAATTAAAAACTCCAAGGACAGTTTATGCTGGAAAGGATGTGGAGAAAGGTGAAGACTCCTTCATTGCTTGTGGGAGATAAAACATGCACAGAAAATTTGGAAATCAATATGGCAGTTCCTCTGGAAAATGGAAACCAGTCTACCTCAAGATCCAGCAATTCCACTTTTAGGCATATACACACATATACACAAAGGATGCCCATTCATACAACAAGGACATCTGTTTAACCATGTTCAAAGCTGCATTATATGTAATATCCAGGACCTGAAAGCAACCTAGATGATCCTCAACTAAAGAATGGATATAGAAAATATGGCACATTTACACAATGGAATACTTAGTAGCAGGAAAAAAATGATGAAATCTTGAAATTCCTAGGCAAATGGATAGAACTAGAAGAAACCATCCTAAGTGCGGTAACTCAGTCACAGAAGACAAACATGGTATGTACTCACTCATATACAGATATTAGACATAGAGCAAAGGTTTACCAAAATACAATTCACACCTCCAAAGAAGCAAAGAAACAAGGAGTGTAAGAGAGACTTCATGCTCCCTCAGTGAAGGGGAAAGGGACAAGAGACATTGAACAAATTGGCAACATAGAGGGAGGGGGGAAGGGGAGGGGAGAGGGAAGGAGGAGAAAGAAAGAACTCCTGCACATGTATTTCTTCTTCATCCATCCACTCCGGTACCCATCTCTTTTTCCCTTTTGGCACCCCCACTTCTCCTCCTCCTGCTCCTTCCTTTAACATAATATACAGCCTAAATTGTCACACTGTAGCCTAAATAGTCTCAGATTTGTTGCTCTTCTACCACATCTTCTAGAATGCCCAGTTCCAGGTGTGTATCATGATAGCAAGCTTACATATTCCTGCTTCCAATACAAAATAAATATTCTTCCAACCCAGTCATGCCAAGATAGGGGGAATATATTTTTTATTTAGTACTGTCATCATCATGGTCTTTAGTAGAGAAGCAATACAGTAAAATCTTATCAAAGAGACATGGATTCCAAAAGCAACACAATACTGACTTTTATAATTTGAAGTTTTCTTCAGGGAAAATAATTTATAAGCCATTACTGAAGCTAAGCAGGAAAAAGTTTAGCAGTACCAACGATGTGAGGAAATTCTATTTCTTTGTATTAAATAGTATTTGTAAATAAGTATGTGGGTAAGTTTAGTAAACTGAAAAAAAAATAGGCAAGACATAATTAAATGCAAATCAAACAGATAATGAAACATAATTTTTCATCTTTCACTTTAACATGAGTTAAAAATATGGGATAATATCATATAAATGAGAATAGAGGATAATAACCACTTTAAACATTGTTAATGGAAATGATTTGATGCATTTGGAGAACAATATAGGAATAAACACACACACACACACACACAGTTTCCACCTTTTTTATAACTGCAAATTATTTTATGTATACCACTAAGTAACAACCCAACATCTGGCTAATAGATATATAATTTCTTAGACACTTACTGTCACAGCTGATGTACTAATTTATCTATGTTTACATGCATTTTATGTATTCCTATCTAAAATTATATTCTTATAATTTCCAAGCCTTCATGTATATTGTATTTATATGTTGCCAAAATAATAATAGTATTTCTCTGACATATTTAATTTTTCTAACTTTTGAAAATCTTACCAAACAAAATCAGAAACAGACCATAAGATATGAACCTAGTATGTATACATGTCATCTTCAAAGTCTATTTTAAGCTATTAGATGCTATCTAATAGAGGACTCATAGCTCTGTATATTTTTATACAAAGTGTCTGTGTAACAATACTAATACACACCTATGTCTATGACATGAAATGGTGATACTGGTTGATTCTGAGAATGGAAGTTAAGGAGTTAGTGTGAAAATGGGTGATATATTGAGTTGTGCAAGACTCAAGTTTATTAATTGTATGTCATATTTCCCATATACTTCATCATTGTTTCAATGAAGAAATGCAGTAAGTATAAAGAACAGTGAGCAATTTCAAGCAGGAATTAAATAATGGAAGACATAATACAATTTAAGAATTTTGTGACTATTCTTTTTGGTTGTGAATATTAAACCTTTCTCTATAGCTTTAAAGATTCCTTTTCAATTTTTTGATCTTCTATGGAAATAGAATGTTTCAGAGCAGAGAGATCTTTGGCTTTGAAGCTCCACATGCAGTGTACAAATCACAGATTTGTTGAAGTTATATGATCTCTGCAAAAATTGTTTAATTTCTACCCTCATTGCATCCTCTTTAGTTATCTATAAGTTTAAAGAATTATATACATGAAATGAGATGAATCATATTGTGTAAAGTTCTTAACAGCCTGTGAAATTTTGCACAACTCACTCTGGCTCTTGGATATGAAAAATGTTTGATTCATATGACAATCCCTTTGCATTTCTATTCACTTTTTTCCCCCTTTGTCTACATGGCCCACCACAGTACAGATGTTTTAGCCTTGTAGCTGGGTTCCATCAGCTCATAAAATTCACATCCTCTAATCAAAATGGCTTTCTTTCCTGGGAACACAAAGAAGACAAGATAAATGCATACAGCTAACAAAAAAGCAATTGTAGGTTGGCTAATGTATCAACACAACTTTCTCGTTTTCACACAAAAAGTCTACCGTGTTTTATTTTGCTTATAATTCTTTTCTCAACAATTTATCATTTTAAAAAGCAACATGTTATTTTACTCTGTTTAAAAAGTTCCTGTTAAAACCTTGTATGTAGATGAGTATCTGCTATTTAGAAATTGATTCCAGGAAACATAGAGCTAAGTTTTGACAGGTTACATTAACTTGGAAAGATTAGTAAAGGAATAACGTAAGAGAGAGTTAGATAAAATGAGCCATACTGCTCAGAATTTTAGATTAAGGTATTTCATTTCACAATACTTTTTAATAAGCATTTATCTTAGCTTTTAGTCTAACAATAAATGAGACAACAACCTTCAGCAAGGTATAAAATAATATGTAACAAGAACATAATTGATATATTTATTTATTTTATTGAAAATACTATTCCTCCCAGCTCCACCACAACTCCCTTCATCCCCAAATATACTTCCCCTCAGAAAAAAAATCAGGCCTCCAACAGAGAACAAATGAACAAAACAGAACAAGGTAAAATAAGGCAGGGCAAAAGCCCTCAAAGAGGATGGGCAAGGTAACTCAATAGGAGGAAAAATAATTCAAGATGAGGCAAAAGGGTCAGAGACACATCTTCTCCCACTATTAAGAATCCCACAAGGAGACCAAGCCTATAACCACAGCATATATTCTGCCAACTTGGTATAGACCCATGCAGACCCCCTGCTTGCCAATTCAATCTCTGTGAGCTCATAGGAGCTCCGCTTAGTTTGTCATGTGGGTCAGGTTCTCCTAGTGTTCATCATCCTCTCTGACTCCTATTATCTCCCCATTCTTCTGTGGGGTTCCCAGCTCCAGCAAAGGGAGACAGTGGGGACTTCTAGATTCCCTTGGGCTATTTATATTAATTATAGAATGTTTTCTTTTCACATTGTGAAAAGAAGTTCAATTGTGGTAGATAGTCTTGCTGGGTATATTAGTCTTATATTACTTGGAATACATTGCTTTAATGTCTTCTGGCTTTGAATTTTTCCATTGAGATGTAAGCTATTATTTTGATAATGTTACTTTGCTTTTTTTGCAGCTTTCCATAAACTTTATTATGTACCCTTAGTGTTTTACCAATAATATGACATACCGATTTTCTCTAATGGTTTTGTCTCAATTGATGTTTTGTGTCCTTTTATTTTCATGGCTGTGTCAATTTTTAGGTTGGGTACATTATCTTCTATAATCCTGTTGAAGATCTGGTCTGTTCCATAGGAGGAGTATTTCCCCCTCATTCATGCTATAATTAAATACTTGTACTTTTCATGGTTTCCCAAATTTTATGTATGTTTTTTTTCCTGTATGGGAAAGAGAGTCTGATTTGCTCTAGATCCTCTATTTTGTCCTTTAGTCTGGATATTCTATATTCTGTTTGATTCCTTTGTGGTGGGTTTCTCAACCTCCTGGGGAGGGACAAAATAAAGATCTACAATTTAGATCCTCTCTCCACATAATGACTTTTCACTTCAACTGTTCCCATCTGTTGCCAGAGGAAGCCTCTCTGATGACAAGTAGACAAAACTCCAATTTACAAGGATAACAGAATGATATTAGGAATTTTTAATGATTTTTTTGCTAGTTGTTTGTTTCATCTTAGGTCTCTCACTACCCAGTCTGATTGATGGCCATCCAGAAATTATAGGACACGATCCCCCTTTCTGAGCCATCATTGTTCCAGTACATCATTTAGGCATGTTAGATTTTAGGTCAAGGTTTCACAGGTTGAGTTGATGTCCAGGTTTCTCTTCTCACGGCCTGCTGAGTTCCTTACTTTGTGAAAGACTAAAACACAGGGATGAAAACTCCAAGGATGTACCATTTTGACCCCTGTACATTCAATGAGCTGTTTGGATAATGTTCTCAACAGTGAGGACTTGCTGTAAATTTTTGGGGAGTGACCTTATGTCCTACCATCAGCCTAGGTTCTGTAGATATCTCTTCATGGGACTCCCTTGGAAAACAACTCAAATGAATGTATTTTAGTCTCACTACTAGAAGCCAGATCAGATTTTGTATCCTCCATTACTACTAGTCTTTACTAGGTCACATTCATAGATTCCAGGAAGTTTCCACTGCACTGGCTTTCCACACCCCTACAAGAGCCCTTCAGTTTCAGCTGTCTTCTCCTGTCCCTCTCACTTTCTCTGCCTTGATACTCCACCACAACTTGATATCCCTTCTGCTCCTCTCCCGACCCACTTCCCTGAGTCCTGCCTCAGAATCTATTTAACTTTCTGTTTCCAGGGAGATTTATGTATTCCTCCCATAGGCCTTCTCTTTACCTAACCTCCCTGGGATTGTTTGATAGTTTGATTATCATTTACTTAACAGCTAATAAATCCACTTATACGTAAATGTATACCATATTTGTCATTTTGCATCTGGGTTATCTCTCCCAGGGTGATTTTTTTTTCCAATTTCCTTCATCTACCTGAAAATTTCATGATGCCAGTTTTTAATCAGCTGTGTAAAACCTTATTGTGTAAATGTAGCACACTTTCTTTATCAGTTCTTTGGTTGAGGGACATCTAGGTTGTTTCCAGTTTCAGACTATTATAAATAAAGTTATAATAAACATAGTTTTAAGAAGTGTCCTCGTGGAAGGATTAAGCACCTTTTGAATAAATGACCTAGAGCAGTGTACCTGAACCTCAAGGTATATCAATTTCCAGTTTTCTAAGGAACTGCCATATTGGTTTCCATAGTAGGTGAACAAGTTTTCAGTCCAACTATCAATGGAGGAGTGTTTCACCTGTTCCATATCCTTGCCCAATAATCTGTCAGTTGTGGTTTATCTTAGCCATTCTGACAGGAGTAAGATGGAATCTAAAAGTCATTTTGCTTTGCATTTCCCTGGGATGTTGACTATTTCCTTCAGTATTTCTTAGCCTTATGAAATTCCTTTAACGAAATTTCTATTTAGAACTGTATACTATGTTTAAATTGGATTGTTTGGTTTGTTGATGTCTAGATTCTTGAAATGTTTATCTACTTTGGATATTAGTGCTTTATTGGAGGTGGAGTTGGTAAAATATATTTTCCCACTTTAAATGCTGCCGCTTTATCCTTTTGATGGTGTCCTTTGATTTACAAAAGTTTTACAGCTCCATAAGGTCCCATATATTATTGATAATATTAACTGCACTATAAGTGCAATGTTCAGAAACTTATTTCCTGTGCCAATGCATTCAAGAATTTTCCCCAGTTTCTCTTCTATGGGGTTCAGTGTGTCTGGTTGTATATTGAAGACAGCAATTTATAAAAACAAAAAAGCATTAAATGTTCACATTTTAATGTGTTGTTATTTCCCTAGATAGTTTGAGAAGGTACAATAGCACGACATGAAGACCAAAGTTGAGCTAACACCATGATTGACACTGAGGGCTGAGTATGCCCATAAGAATAACATGAAGTTGATACAGGTTTAGAAAAATATTTCAGAAGGGATTTTAGCAGACTGGAGAATTCTTGAGCTTTAAAGATATTTATTTATATCCTACAGAAAACCCAACAACAGACTCCAAATCCTGCCTATACCTATGGCATTAAATTTGTGAATATGACAAAAGTATTTAGCAGGTCAAAGTTTAAAGTGGGATATTAGCCTGGATTATTTTGGTCAACCTGATCCAATAACATACAACCTTTCAAAATCTAAGTTTTTCTGTCATGGATGAAAGACAGTGACTGCATTAAAAAGGCAAGCACTAAATTCACAAATCAGTGAGTTTAGGATTAAGAAGCATATAAGTGTCATTTCTTGTTCTGATATATACAAGGCCATATGTACATATAGTGTGTGAGGCAAAACCCTATCTCACAGAAAGTTAAGTTGCAGGAGGCTTTTTCTAGTAACTCCAATGAACTTTACAGTATGTCCTGAGCCTCCACAGAGTTGGTAGAAATAGCTGACTTGTTGGTTATAATTATGTGACCCATAGAAACCCAAGGAAGCTTCACTGCACCCACAGTCCTGGCCTATAGAAACAGTGAGACAGAAAATTGATTTCAATGACTAAATTTGTGGCTTTTCCTACAGGAATTCTAAAATACTAATACAATCATCTAACATACATTTTCTGATCCCAGGACACTATTAATAAGGGATTTAGAAAGAAGTTAAGACAGTATAGAAAAAAAAAAGACAAGTAAAAACCTTTTGAATGCCTGCAAAGTGCTCAACCTCATTTTCATAATATTGTATAAATCTTCATGAACTCAAGTATAAGAGATAACCTTCATACAGCTCAAATTTCAAGTCCTCAGATACAGATATTTACATTTAAAAAAATCAAACCTTGTTTTGCTTTTAGTATGAATGAATTCAGTTTACTTCCAAGTCACATTTCAAGAAATGATTTTTGACTATTTATACTTTCATGGTTGCTTGGTATCCATTATGTTATCCAATGTATATGTGTGATACACAATATATATGGTGTGGAAAGAGGCTAGCTGTGCTTGCTGACTCATTGGACTGTAGAATCTCCAGACTCATTATCTACTGTAGTCTTGGGGTATAATCTTGTATATTAGAAAAACCCTACTGTAATAGGGAGCTTCCATTTAAAATCCTACTCTGCTAAAGTTGTGAACTTTTTAAAATTTTGTTTTCCATGCCATAGTTTCACTATGACTAAATTTTGGGTAAATTTTCACTCACCCAAATTTGGGTGAGTTTCTTGATCATACTTCATATTTATTCTTAATTCTTAAATTTATACTCAATATTAATTAATAATTATTCTTGTCATGTTTAAATCGATATTATTGTAATGTCAGTTACTTTGAAGGCACGTCAAGATCCACCTGCAGAAGAGGTGTGGAAATATGACATTTTTTGTTGCTCTACAGTGTTTGACCCAATTATTTTTAAATAAAAACAAAGAATCTGCAGGATATCAAGTGTGATTGCACGCATGTGTAAAGCTACAGTAGAAAATATGTCCTCATTTATATTTAATCAACACATATAGCCATTTTCATCTGTGCATTGTCCTTCGTGTCTATAGAATTCAATTTATTTTACTTCCTCATTGACTTCTTTTATCTAAGAAACAGACTTCATGCAACTAACACATGATATTACTCTCAATAGTCTATCCAGCCTAGGCTTTGGTGAAATGGGCAGGCATTTTGCTCATTGCATGAATCACTGTGCTTATACTTTCCTTACATTATATATGCCATGTCCTAGGGAAATACAGTAATTCTTTTAAACATACCAACAAGGATAACAAAGTCACCCTTATGTTAACCATTGTTTTGCAGGAACCTCCACATACGTTTGTATTCTGAGTTTTCCCCATATTTTGAATAGGGTAAGAAATGATTTTTGTCTGGTATGATCTAAAATCAAGAACTTTCTGCATACATTAGCTATGAGTGTTGAAGTATGAAATTCCATCGATTTAATTGTATTCATTCTTACAATATCATTTAACGCTCATATTATAAATTCAGTGGTTTACAGAACATCAATAAGTAAAAGGAAACCAAACTAAAAGGCATACTTTTTGCTTCCTCTACCTTATCTAAAGGTTTGAACTTAGGAATACTAAGAAGATAAATGATTATAGTAATTTATAAACTCAGTTTTCTAGAACTATATACATGATGTAAAATACATTTGAATTTCTTCCCAGTTGAAAAATCCAGTTTTAATTGTACCTTCCTTCCTTGAGGAAAAACATAATTTATTCATACGTTCTACTAAAATGCTCACATTTTTAATGCTAAAGCCCTATTTTTTCAGAGTACTTCACTATGTAGTCCTATTAGAGTTTTCATTTTCAATGTCTATATAATTAGTTTGTAAGTACTTGTTTCAGAGTCTCAACATTCAGTTTGTAAGTAAACATAACACCATTTGTGACACTGATCATTTCGTCATTTCTGGCAGCACAATGAGACTCAATTCAATCTCAGAAGTCCCATTTTCTTGAAGTTTGGCTTTTTTCCCCCTGAAACTTCATATTGCTTCTTGATCAATTTTTTAATTATTTAAGATTTTAGAAATTTCCCTAAATTTATATATGAGATAATATCCTTCTAGAATCATAAACTTTATTCAAATTTAAATTCTTTGTTTTTATTTTCTTGTAAAACAACACAACACTTTAAATGTCCCCCTTTGTCTGCTTATTATTATAGAGATTTATGCTTATATATGTACCTTAGAATTTCATACCTAGAGATTTTTGTTTTGAAAAATTATCTTCTAAAAAATTAAGCAATAAATATTTTTATACACATCCTTTCTGCAAAGTATAGTCAGTTGGTTATAATTGGGTGAATTTATAGAGTTACAGTCTGTAACTTTAATTGTACTTTCAAAATTACAAAGACTGTCATTTTTCATAGATATAATTTCTTTGTGCTTATTATTTTCCCCTTTCATTTTGTCAGTTCAAATAATTTAAAATGTAACCTATCTCTGGTCATTTAACATATAGATAAATGCTTTACAAAAAGTATTGAAGTGAATAGAATCCTCCCTTTCCATCTTGTCTCTAGTGAATGAAGTTCTTAAAGTGAAGCACTGGGTATACAGAGCTCAGAATGAGCTTTACTGTGCTGTATTGTATATAAGTAAAAAGCCTTTTCTTATTTCAGAAAGAACATGTGCCTTAATCAATGTGATTAAATGGTCCTCAGTTCAAAGCACAAATACTTATTTAGTAAATATGTCTATTTATAATTGAGAACAAGAGATACAGTTTTTAACACATCACAGAAAAGAAAAACCTAAATTAAAAAGATATATGTTGATGAAGACAGTCAAGTACTGGCTTGGCTTTGCAGCCCTGGCCAATAGCCATGACCATCACAGCAAAGAGCAAAGGTGATGGATGGGCAGGAAAGACAGAAAGACAGAGCAGTGTGTACTCTATTGAGAAAGGCAGAACTGGAGATGTGACATTTGTGACAGGTTAGAGACAGAGAATTAAGATTGGCATTCTGCCATAAACCGTAAGTTCAGTAACACGGTGTATAACAGCCTGGAGTTTAAATAGCACAGAACCCCTTAGGACCCCCATTCTCCCCACCTAACATAGCAATAGAAAACCAGCTAAGATATTTCACAAACTCATTTCCTCTTTTGATTTTATGTATTTGCCTTTAATTTCTCATAAAGACCATTGTGTTATCCATATATTTCTGACTGTGGGGCCATCTACAAGCATGTGTGTTAGTTATCAGGGGCCATACCTCACAATGAAGCTGACTCTCCCTGACATTGCAACTATTAAATACTAATTGTACCACCTGATGTGATTGTTTAAATTGTTCTATTATTAAACAAAACTCAAGAGTCAGATATAGAGGTGAAAATCTGATTGAGTCTCTCCTTCATCTATCCAAAAAGGCCCCTGAATCTTTCTAAGCCCCTCCTACTTCTTCCTGTGTCTCTCCATATGTCCTGGGTCCTCCAAAAACATTTTTGGCTAATTCTTGTCAGCGATTACTTAGTTCTGTGCTCTGATTCAAGTTAAACTTCATTGGCTTGGGAGTTTTAAGAGTGAGGTCAATGTATCCCACAGCAACCTTCCTCTTCCATGATGTGATTCTGTCTGGCTTAATCTTGAATAAGTGTGCTGCATGTTGTTGCATCATAAAAAGTAAGTGATGTGAGGCATGGGAAGGAAGAATGAAGAAAGGAAAATGGAGATGGATAACAAACATTACAACCCTTTGAAAAAAGTCATATGCAAACTCACTGTTGTAGAAACTTCCTAAAATAAATATATAAATATATTCATATATATTAATATGAATATTTAAATGGAGTTATACTCTAATGGGGGGTAACCATTTCAGATAGACAGCATATCAAATAAAATGAAAAGCTCAGTCCAGGAATGGATTACATTTTTGCCATTGTCAGTTACTGATATTCCATAAATTTACAAACATTTGATTTTGGTTGCTTTCTAGAACCTGGAGTTGAGATCCTATTGCTGAAGTTACCATATACTTCATTCATAGAACAGGAAAGAATCAAACTGGTACCAAGTGGGAAACTCTATTCCTCCTGACTAAGGTACTATGGGAAGAAAATATAATCATAATTCTTATGCAAAAGTAATTTTATGTGCTACAATAACAACCTGTCTGGGAACAAATGCCTCAATGGTGAAAAACGGCCACAATGCCATGAGAGTAGCCAACCATTTTCCAAAAGTGTTGAAGATCACTCCATATGGCAGAAAACATGTCCGTTGCAGTAAACACCACCAAGAATATGTGATGACATAGGTCATAAGCTGTAGGGAAGAACCTACTATTAGTATTGTAGCGAGTGAACATAACGTTAAATGGACTTCTCAGTGTTTATCTTTATACAGCATTATTAGTGCATCTCTCAACCCTTGTCAGAAAAGCTTCCCTTTCTAACAGATAAAATGCCAGCAATTGGTCAACATAAAGGCAAAAAAACTGGAATGTTCATTCCTAAATGGGTCTTTGAATATGTAAGTCCTCCTGCCAAGGCCTAGGGATAATTGCTGAAAAGAAGTCAGTAAAGATTTGAGGAGACAGCTGATAGATGGCTGCATCCAAATTGGTTTTTGTTTGTTTGTTTACTTGTCTTCTTTCTTCTTGCTTGCTTTTGAACCAGCAGGGCAGTTCTACCCATGAATTTTTGCTTATTGTTTTGCTTTGTTCTGCCTTCATTTCAGGAACAATTGTTTCTGTTCAAAAGGAATAGTATATTGTGGAGAGTAGATTTCTCTTGATATCAAGTTGTTCCTTCTAAATTGCATTTCCTTAAACAGAGCTAGAGACAGGAAAGAGACAATGTGGGCTTTGAATTCAGTTTGCTCTCAATGTTTTCTATATTCTTTAGCTGATTTAGAAACCATGTAGCGACTAATTAAAGATGTGTGCAAAACATGGCCCAAAGACAAATTGCCCATCTCAGGTGGCACACAGCCTGCTTAGACCTTATAATTGGAAAAGAATCACCCAAGAGAAATTGAGACCAAGGGGTGAACTATTCAGTAATCTTGCTGTGCACCCTCTACTACCCGTTCATTAGAACACCAGATTTTTTTAAAGCTGAGCACGTAGATTGCTGCTTGCTGAAAGATATTGGTTGGTAAATGAGAATTGTTGCAGCCTCTTACTGAAAGGCTTGCCTGGAATAAAAACCTATTGCAGATAAAGCAGAAGTTGGTAGATTTGGCTGCAAGCTCTAGATCATCTGTACCCTTTTTAGTTTATGGTTTCAGAACTTTGCAAACAATTTCTGCTCCTATTTCTTAAGGCTGCTGATTATCCCAAAAAGATATTGTGAATTCTGCAATTTTAAATGGCTGTGACATGCCTTCTGCAATATTTAGGGAAAATTTGTGTGTAGCATGTTAACTGTAAAATGTTTTTATTATTATTTTATTTTTCATTCCCAAAACATTTATAGTGTAAGGTAATAACATTGTATGGACAATTTGTCAATATTTTCTCCTTTGTTTCCCATAACTCTGGAGTGCTTATTGCTAGGGGATTGCTAGGAGAAGACAGAGATTTCTCTGATTCACAAGTTTTTACAGCTTGCAGCTGCTCTCAGGATTTTCATTTCACTAATTTCTTCCTTTTCACCTTTTTCAGATAAGAAAAATGTTGAAATCATATTCAGTAGAAGAGTTATGCATGTGAACATTATTTTTACATACATTGAAACATACACACTTAATCAAAATATTACAAACTTCTGCATATCTCTAAATTATAAATGCATTCCAATGTCTTTTATTGTGTATGAACATGGGGAATGTTATTCAAATATTTAATATCCTACATTGCTGAAAAATCTTGGTGGTTATCTACACTTGAACTTTGCCTAAAGGCTGGGAAGTGAAATAATGTAACTTCAAACAATAAGCAATGTATATTCTTTGGTATGTTTTAATCCTCCCTTTCAGCTGAAGAGAGCAAGATAATTACTTAAAGACTTCTTAAACAACAACTATTAGTAGAATGAATTCATTTTCAATTGCCTTTAATCTCCTTTTAAGCTTAGGATATGTATAATATGAAACCATTAATAACATTTTTAGCATAGTGATTCCAAGGGGCAAAGGTTATGCAGTGGAAGATTTTGAATTGCCCTACAATCTGAGTTCTAGCAACTTCCCTGCCACTTTGCCATGGAACAAGCAGCATGAAAATAGCCACAATTTTGTTCAGAGGACCAGACAGCTTATTCTCTGAGGCAAGTGGAGAGGCAAGTCACTATGAGAAAGTTTACTTGAGTTTAGGCTGTATTTGTTTACAAGAACAGCACATGCTTGGAAACAACATTCTAAACACAAATATATAAGATGATGGATAATGTAAAATAAACACACTCTTACGACACCTGGGAGCAGCAGAAAAACATATTCCAAAAATATAGTATCTTATGGAGGAGTAGAAGTTACAAGATTCTTTATTGTTTGCTTGGTGTTTTCTCCCAATCTCTCATAAATTTCTTCACATAGCTTCATTCATGGACTGTGCTCTAACAGCCAACCAGTTTCATGTGGAAAAGGGACCACAAAAACATACTCTAAAAGACAAGAAGTCCACTCTAAATTGCAAATTTTCTAGGGATGAGATTTAGCAGACTATAGAAGCTAGTACATGTGTGCCAAAAGGAAAAACAAGTAGGTAGCATATAATATTTTTTTCTGGGAGAGTATCAGTGAGGAAGCTTAGGTGGAATCCTGAATACAGAACATTAGAACTTCTACCAAAATTTCATGCCATATTAATAATTTTATTAGTGGTGTGTGTGTGTGTGTGTGTGTGTGTGTGTGTGTGTGTGTGTGTGTGATATTTGTGTGTGGGTGCATGAGAAGACCAGACAAGGATGTCTGAGTCTGTGGAGATAATACAGGTTATTATGTGCAATAGAATAAGAGTGCTAGGTAAAAGCTTGGGTGTTCTGGAAGACCAGCAAACACTCTTAAATGAATTTTTAAAGAAAACACTATTTACCTTGGTATCTAGGAAATTATGGTTACTGGTTGCAATAGTCAATAGAATTCATTCCTAAATGGGTCTTTGGTAAGAATTTAGGATGATCTGAACTTAATTTCCTTAACGTAACCAAGTATAATTCTACAAACGAATATTTTAATAAAATATGAAGCAGCTGTATGCTAACAATATATATCTGTGTAACAAAAGTTGTCTTTGAATTAGGGAACTTGGTGCCTAATATAGTATGTCATCAGTCTCCATTAATTAAAAACCACAGCAGTTCCAGAAATGCCCAACCCTTTGCATGATTAGCCATTAAAATGATGCTAGTACATATCAGTATATAAAAATACACAAACACTTTAAAATAACTAACAAAGAGAAAAATATTTAACCTTCAGAACATTGTCAATAATTAGAACACAATTGTAATGGTTCATGATGATCTCTCTATGGTAAAGAAGAGTACAAAACTAAAATGTAAGAACTCATACAAAGTATGGTATAAAAATAAAGGAGAATATGTGAACTCTCCAATTTTATATAGTAAAACCATCATAGGAAGTAGAGTGAAAAGTAATAGAATGAAAATTAATTGAGAGACGGGGCAAAGGAATCACCATATAAGATTCCTTTTACAGTAAGAGGTGTGAAAGCTAGGCACTAAGGACAGCAAGCAATCACACTCATACATACATAGACTTACGGAGGCTGTGTAAGAAAAGGATGTGGTTAGCATGTAGCCTGCAGACTGCTCAATGTCAATACAACAGAATGTGTTATTGGAAATATAACTGGGCTGAATGGCACATATCAATGTCTTCTAGTAACCTAGGAACCAAGAAATGAAAGATTATAGTAACCATACTCACAATGCTCTAATTTATTGACCTTTCAAAAAAGTAGTTGAATATTATGACATTACAGCAAAGATTAAGCCACATGTAAAAACTTTAAATACTTTAAATGAACACATGCCCTAACACATTTGTCAGTTCTAGGAGACACATGTTCTTAAGATGATAATGGTTGAGCTGGAAGGTTTAAATCCAAATAAGGTCATTTGATTAGAAAAGCTAGAGAGAAAGAGACCATTATCTTCCTGGGAATCTCTTGAGGAACATAATGGACAATATACTAGGGTTGATGTTTGAAAATATATTCAAACTAGCAATAACAACAAATATGTGGCAGTATAAAACAAGGTTGTTTTAAAAAATGTAGACTAGAAAAACAAAATACTTTGCAGATGCAATTAAGATATGATATCATGATGGAGAAATCTATAGAGACAGCTGGACCAAGCTCTTAGAAACTCATGAACTCTAATACTACAACTGTGTAGACTCCAGGGGACCGACTAGACCCTCCATATGTGAGAGACAGTTATGACACATGGACTGTCAAAGGGGCCTCTTACCCTAGGACCATGATACAAACTTTGTACATGAGTTAGTTTGTTTGAGCCCATTGCCTATGGTGAAATGTCATGCTCAGTCTTAATGCATGGGAGAGGGGCTGAGTCCTGCCCAACCTATTGTACCAAATTATGTTGACTCTTCGTGAGAGCCCTTACCAGTAAGGAGGAGTGGACTAGGGATGGGATAGAGGAGAGGTGGCAGAAGGTAAGGAGGTGGGAAGAGGGATGAGAGAGAGAACCGTGGTTGGAACAAAAAATGAAATTTAGAAAAAGAAACAAGCAAACCCTGAGAAGTTGTTCTGTTTGCTTTTCTCATCATTGTGTCAAAATACCTGGCAGGAGAAACTTGAGATGAGCTTTCATTTTTTGTTTCACAGTTAAGGTATGTACTCCATTGTGACACAGGGGACATGGCAGGTGGAATGGCAGTCTGTGGTAATAAAAGCTTCTTTTTCCCAGACTCTTCACTTGACTATGGTGGGCAGAAAGCAGAAAGCTCTAATAAAAATTTAAGTCAGAACAATACCTCTCACATGCCTGACTGTGACTCAAGTCCACCAATCATGCCTCTTACCCCAATGGCTCCTTCACTTCCTAAAACAATACCATGGGCTGGTGACCAGGTGTTCAAACAGGTTAAGGAGCCTGTCTCTGTCTCTCTCTCTGTCTCTGTCTCTGTCTGTCTGTCTGTCTGTCTGTCTGTCTCTCTCTCTCTCTCTCTCTCTCTCTCTCTCTCTCTCGTGTGTGTGTGTGTGTGTGTGTGTGTGTGTGTGTGTGTGTGTGTGTTGCAATGAGGGCAGGATCCTTAATTAGACTATAACAGAAATGGAAGGGGAGAAGTTGGAAGATTTTCAGACCTGTTCTCTACTACCCAGAAGCAAACATTGTACCATGAATACAGCAATGACTGAATAGAATTAGAACTAGTCATAATTACACAAAATTCAGATGAAAATTAGTATATTACAGTTATAGTCTATCAAGAGAAAAGGGGAAAAAGACAGAACTTTATTACTCTCATCAAAAATTGAAAAATTTTAAATGATATTTTATAAGAACAGTTACAGAATTAAATGTATATTTGAAGGCATTATATAAAACAAGTAGCTAACATAATAGTCAAGGCTTTGTAAAAGTAAATACAATAATAAACC
Organism: Cricetiscus sungorus; assembly: GCA_030556225.1. Taxonomy (NCBI): domain Eukaryota; kingdom Metazoa; phylum Chordata; class Mammalia; order Rodentia; family Cricetidae; genus Cricetiscus; species Cricetiscus sungorus. The sequence continues at coordinate 29,284,756 of JANBXA010000741.1, read as the reverse complement.
TCTGACCTAACACATAGAAAGACACAAAATTGAAACATGCATTTTAAGGAATTAACTTAGACAATTGTGAAAGCTGCTCATTTTAAAACACGGAGGGCAAAGAGGAGAGCCAGAGTCAAGAAGAATTCAAGTCAAAATTAAATCTGAATTAGTCTAGGACAGAGTTCCCTAAGAATTTGAAAATAGGTTGTTTTTTAGGGTTTCAAGATATTGGATAAAATAAACTCACAAAAAAGTACTCTTTTGTTTGGAGTAATAATTTAAACATGAATAATTTCTAAAATAGGACTTAAATGGGTACCATAAGCTATTCAAGTTTAGTATCACATACATATATACATAGTATACACCATAAAGTTGTTTTCTGTATATTTGTACACTGCTTTAAGTAAATACTTTAGAATATATTGATCTAAATATCTATTCATATTTTAGATTTTAAGTTTTAGGTCTTAATCTCATGTTTGCTTTATTCTGTGTGTGCAAACATGCATGTGAGTACATGTGAATGTCAGAAGAGAGTGTCAGATGTCCTGGAGCTAGAGGTATAGAAGATTTTGAACCAGAGGACTAGGGTGTTGGGAATTAATCTAGTGTCTTCTGCAAGAGCAATAAGTACTCTTAATTACTAAGCCATCTTCAGCTCTTCCTTATCACTCCAATATTAGATATTATGATGCCACTCACATTGTCAATGTATTTCTTTCTGTTTCTTTCCATTTCTTACTAATGTTATTGTACATCCAACTTGTATATGAGTACAAATTTAACTAATAAAAAGACACCTGCTTAGCTGATTGTCCTAGTTGGCTAAGTTCTATCAGTGGCAAAGAGGAATATATGCTCATTCAAGTCTTCAGAAGTCAGAATATACTGGTGCTGTTGAGGCTCATTTTCTTTCCAGTTTTCTGAGATTTCATGCCAGATGGGTAAACACTTTAGGATTCATACCTGCAGAAGGAGTCACAATATGTGAATGGCATAGATAAAACAGATAACAAGCTTAGGTCTTGGGACCATAGGCAACTGAACTATCCTGTTCTCATGACATAACATGACTTCTATGTAGATATAAGTAAGGGTTTCTGATAAGTAAGTTTTGTCTGAAGACTGTTATAGTAGTATGATCTTTGAAAGACAGTATTTTTTCAGTAAATATTTCATTTTCCTAATAAGGCTGTGATGTAGACATGTAAGATTTCTTTCTGTTAGCTGGAATTTTTAGACTATTAAAATTTATATATATATATATATATATATATATATATATATATATATATATAGAGAGAGAGAGAGAGAGAGAGGGAGGGAGGGGTGCCAATCTGTCTGTGTAGGCTAATACTGATATCATTAAAGCTTAATTTCTTGTGACCTGAGACAGATCAAAGATAACTACTCCTTTATGTTCAATAAGACATTTCACATATTCTTTATCCAATCCATTGCTGAGCCAATGCCTCCCTTAAATCTTAGAATTACTCAAAATAGGAAATAGAACTAAAGTTGAAAGGGTTGTGAAAGAAAACTGCAGTTGATTTTCCTTTGGGGCTTAAAGAAAGAAAATAATCATTTTAATTACATGGTACTTTTCATCTTTAACCTGACTTACAATAATTAAACCTCTAATTACATTAATTAAAAAGAATACGTTCATATCAATGATATCGAGGGGGACTATTAAGGGAATTTTCTTTTGAATTTTGCTTTGACTTCAACTGTGACTTGCTCTCCAGTCTCTTCAAATTGCCTTCCCATGCCATGCTCTGATTACGCTGAATTCACTCTGCATCGGATGAAGGCAAACTGAAAGCCTATTTGAAGCTCTTATCTTCAGACCCTCAATCCACCCCCTCATCCTTTTGTTGCTTTGACATACAGTCAATTGGACAATCACTTCTTTGTAAATGCCCTGCTGATAGCACAGAACTTAACCCTGTTTTATTTTGTTTACATGAATATTTCTGCAAGATGGTGGAGAGCCCCCTCCCAGACGGATTTCAAAGTGGCTGAAGTAGAGTGGAATGTGCAGCCGACTTTGATGAGGGCACCTTTCCACTGCCAGCTTGGGAAACTCCAGACCTGCTTTGCTTTCCCTTGGCCAGTGTTGCTCTCTGAGGAGGAGCACAGCAGGTTCCCTGCCATTTGCTCATGCCCAAACTGTCATGACAGAGGCAATTAATGTGGTAATGAGAGTTTGGCATCCAAGACGTTATTTCCTGCAGGGCTTGTCAAAATTTTCAGAGAACATTAGGAGTGGACACAAATCTGCTGTCTCCCTTCCTCTCCCCAAACACTTGGACCTTGAAAATCTTGTACATTAGCTGCACAGAAGGGAAACAGGCTGACAAAACAGAGGCGCCTTGAAGGCCAGCTGATGACAGCTACAGTGACGCTGGGATGGTGCAAAATCCATCCCAAACCAAAACAGCGGAAATAAGTTGAACTTGTGTTAAATGTGTTTGCATCGATGTTTAAATTTCTTTAATACAGAATTAACCACATGTTTCCCACCAGAGACTGGCATTCATTTTGCTTTTCAGAACTCACCTCCCCCCCCCAACACTGGAAAATTGCACTCACCTTGGGAAATAGTTGCACAGGCTTGTGGATCAATCTGAACCTTAAATTCTGTGGTAAGATAACAAATGTGTGAGTAGAGAATGAGTGCATAACTCTTCCTGATTTGGTACACTGAAGTGTTTAATTTAAATTATGAGGTGAGAAAAAGCTATGAAAAGTTCTCTCACCTGACAGTTCCTGAAAAAAATAAAGAAACAAAAACACAAAATAAGCACTGTCCTTTAATATACTCTCATTGCACTCTTAAACAGTGCCTGTGTGAAACAAATGTTACAGACATGTTGGCTCTACTATCTCTAGGGTCTGTTACCTAATGGTTTAACACTCTACATGGATAGATAATTGTTTGAGGGTGCTATCTTCATAAAAGTGAAGCTGCATGGATGCTGGAATACGGACACTTTGTGGGTGTGGCAGCTTTAATTTCCATTCATGGATGCTTTGTCTATATGAATGTCTATGTACCATGTGCATGAAATACCCAACAAGGCCAGAAGTTATTAGGTATTTTGGAACTGTAGTTATAACTTTTGGCTGTCATGTGAGGATAGGGAATCAAATCAAGGTCCTCTGGAAGAGTGAATGATCATTCCTGTTGAGCCATCTAAACAGCCAACAGGTGTGGTGGTTTTTGTACAGTTTCACAACTGTGATGATGGTAAAAGGGTGTCTTCCATATGTTTAAGTTCACATCATTTTAATAGAATTATAATTTAAGAAACAAGGTGTACTGCAGCTATCTAGCTACTTCATGCATATCCATAGGTTAATTCTTGTTTACAATTCTGCTTTACTGTACAAACACTTATGGACTGAAAAACAATATCCTATTTCCTTCATTTTCATTATCTCACCTCAATAAAAGACCCACACCAAATACAATACTATAGATAGAAGAAATATTCCATTGTGTTCACAGAAAGAAAGGATTATTGTGATGCTGAGAGGGAAGTGGATAAATCATGAAAAGATGGAATATGAGAAAACAGTATGATGAGGAAAGCCCTTCTGTGTATATGTTTCTATTATTGGTTGATGAATAAAACACTGTGGCCAATGAGTCAGGGCTAGGAGACAAGGAGAATTCTGGGCAGTGTAGGCAGAGAGTAGATGCCATGTTGAGTCTGGGAGGGTAGGTCACATGAGACCCTTCTCTGGTAAGATAAGACCACGTGGATATACTTAGATTATAGAAATGTGTTAATAATTAAGACAGAGCTAGCCAATAAGAATCCCTCGCTACCCACCAACAGTTTCATAATTAACATAGTGTGTGTTCATTTGGGGCAAGGCTGCAGAACTGGGTGGGAAATCAAGTAACAACAAATTATATTGCTGCTACCCCAAATAGGGCCCTTAAACAATAACTTTGTGCTCTGCTTCTCTGTAATGACATATATGGGTCTAGAGTCATATATTTTGAACTTGGAATTGGCTATTGATTAGAAATATCAAAGAGCTGGTTCTTGGAGCAGCTCATCCTTCTTGGTCACCGCTAAACTGTGGGTGATTTCTTCAACAAAGCAGTATCAAAGACTTCCTACATAGTGCTTCAGATTTGTACTGCATGTGTATCACAAAGAAGAGAGCGTTTGAAGGGAATTAAAACAGATACTACTCATGACAATCTCCAAATGCATACAGCACCTGCTGCCACATTCTATTGTTAGAAACACATGAGTGAGATTCCTATAGTTAATGAGAGGATAAAGCACCATGTGATGGAGCAAGTGTCAAGTAACTAATTGACATGTTTTAAAACCACCACAGGTTAAAATTAAATTACATTCTATCATTTATAACATTAATAATCACAGTACCATATATAATGGAATCTATAATTTCAGCTGTTAAATATTTTCCAGGCATACTGAGTTTATTATATCTAATACTATCTCTGACAGAGTTAGTTCTGTTGTGCTAGATTTAAAGATGAATACTGAGATACTTTATGCTATGATCTTACTATCAAGAGGGAAGAGACTTTCTGCCAGGATGTTTGTCCACTAATAGTCTCTCTTCAGTAGCTCCATGTAACTTGAATGTCAGTGTGATGTTAATGCTTGAGGCCAGGCATCTCAAGTGATTTTCCTGGAGGTTTTATATAAGGTCATTTTATGTCTTGTTGACTTACAAAACAAACAAGTCAAATAAAAGTGCTCTTACAGATATGAGAGATGTGTCACTTCTGTACATGAATTCATTACATGTTCTTATAGAAGCATTGAGTAGTGTAAGAAATTAACTTGTGAACCCACTATTAATTTACACTGACACAGAGTAAAACTGAAAATTAGAAGGCAGTTGTAGTAGATAGGCAACACCTGGAAAAACTGCTGAGTGGTTTTCTTGTAATGGGAACATTCTGAAGCATTGTATGACAGATGTCCAGTATTACTGCCTCTTCTTCAGCAGGAATTATGAAAAGAGCCCATGAGCCACAGTGTTTAAATCATCAATAATTTTCATGTAAAGACCTACCACTGTACAACCATATACAACACTCTGGAGAGTTGTGACAACCAAGTCCAGGCACAGAGTGTTTTAAAACTGCCCAGTAACATATTCTACATAATAATAATAATATGAGAACCAAAATAAAACAAACATTTTAGAGGTTTGAATTACTATATATGTACAAAATAGTCTCATGTGATTTCAATGATGTATTCACCAATAAAGAATGATGAAAACAGTCACATCCAAAAGCAATTCTTAACTATTACTAATTTGATAGTTTTTGTAATGTTATCTTCATTTAATGTCGATAGCAAAGCTTTAAGTTTAGCAATAGACAATTTTTCGTATAACTCTACTGTGATAACATAAATACATCAATATACAATGCAGAACATACACATGTTGAAACATTTTATCTTTCAGTTTCCATTCCTGCTTCTATGTAAAATATTTTCACTAAAGCAGCTTATAGAAGAAAAGTGTCTATTGGGTGCACAACTCCAGGTTAACATCTACCATTTTGAAAAAGTGAAGTTTCTAGGACTTGAAATATTTGGTCATAGCACATCCATAGTAAAGAACTGAATGAATAAATGAATGAATGAATGAATGAATGAATGAATGCATATTGGTGCTTATTTTGCTTTTTCCCATCTCATACACTTCAGGATCCCTGGCCAGAGCACAATGCTATCCACAGTGGGCAGTCTTTGCCAACTCATTTGACATAATATAGATTAATATAGATGATCTTCCACAGACTTGCCCACAGATCACACAACAGATAACTGAACATTAAAACTCTTGGAATAAAAGAGAGAAGAGAGAGAGAGAGAGAGAGAGAGAGAGAGAGAGAGAGAGAGAGAGAGAGAGAGAGAGAGAGAGAGCATAAAAGAGGGAGCCATTATAGGATTGGTGAGAAAACTGAACCTAAAGAAATGTTCAGAGATCTACAAGACTTACCCTACCTAATAATTTGAGCAACATTCGAAAGGCTACCATAAATGCCCTTATGCCCTTCCCTGAAAATGAGATCAATGACTAACTTATCCACCATCATGGAGCCCTCATCTAGTACCTGTTGGAAACAGAAGCAAACACCCACAAATAAACACTGAGCCTAACTAGAATCCATATGCAGAGAAGGAGGACAAGACCATATCGCAGAAACACGTAGACACAGCTTACCTGAACAAGGAGGAGCTAATGGGTCCCCAGACTGATTGCTAGGAATCCAGCATGGGACTGACTCAGACTCCCTGAAAATGTGTCTCAGCTAGAAGGCCTGAGCAATTTAAGGGTCCTCATAGAGTTGAACCAGGATGTATTCCTGGTACACAAAAGGACTTTGCAGGCACATTTCCCATGGAGGGATACTCCCTTAAGCTAGAGACAGGATAGACGGCCAGCCTAGTCCCTACTCCAAATGACTTGACAGATTTAGATGACCCCCTCCTGGTGGTCATCACCCTACATATGGAGTGGTAGGGAGTGGGAGAAGAGAGTGGTCACAGTGCATGTGAGGGTGGGAGAGAGGGAGGGAGGGAAGGAGGGAGGGAGGGAAGGAGGGAGGGAGGGAAGGAGGGAGGGAGGGAGGTGGAGGGAACTGGCATCCATATGTAAATAAATAAATAAATAAATAAAAAACCTCTCTTCCCCTGATGATTGTAGATTTCCTCTAGTTGAAAATTAAAACTAACCATCATTCTTCTACACCCCAAATTTGAATAATTGTTTGCTAATTTAAAGTTAAAATTCAAAAGGAATTGCTCATGTCCAACCTTACATGTACTAAACAGATTCAAGATGATGAATGTTTTAGAAACTATATGTAGGTTGATTTCATTTGATATTAACATCATTCTAATTCCCAAATGTTCTAGTCATTAAAGATTTTCACATTCTCTCTTAAATATGAAAAGTACCTGAACCTCCACTCATTGATATTTAAAGATAGAGTGTGAAGATCTAGTTATTAAAACATGAGTTTTACAAAAGCAGTTCAAATACTAGTATGGGAAATTTTAACTTAAGAGCACAATATATAAAATTGGTTTATGCTCCTTGGTTCTTCAGCCTATGCCACTTTGAGGACAAATGCTAAATCACTTAGTAGCTCAATTTCATATCTAAAGATTGGAATATTTGGGACTGTATTTCAAATGTACCTTTCCCTAGAATAGCTTACATATGATATGCATGATTATCTTTGAATCATGGGTGATGAAGGGACTTCATTATTCTGCAAATTGGGAAATAAGATGTAGAGTATAGGGCCAATCATACAGCTACTTAATGAAACATTTCTCCCATATTATATAACTATTACCGCTGAAATATGTCTACTAACTTACAGGCTGCATTCTCTTCACAAAATAATTTCCATTAAATAAAATAAGAAATACAAAAGTAATGATTACCTCTGATCACTTCTACATAAAATATACTGAGGAAAGTAGAGGGTTTTGATTTATTCCTTATTAATACCACTCCCAAAAGGAAATGTAACTTTATATCCATAATGTGTCATCATCTAATCACATTTAAACAAATGTGAACTTGGTCTTTTAGTGAGGGCAAGCATAAACTAAGCAAGAATGGTTCTAAAATCACATACAAAAAAAAGCTACTTAATAAAAATCTTTTTAGTAAATAACCATTGGAATAAAATTTTGTAACTATTGAAATATTTCAAGATACAAAACTTAATAAATTGTTGCTGTCTGCTTTTTCCAATCTCTGTGCACAGACTTATCACCACAAAATTCTTTATTGAAGGGATAGCTCCCCCGGGTTCCATCTTTTTCTGACTCATAAACCCAGCTTGTTTTAACCAAAGTTTGTCTCAAATGCAAAGCCCAATACTCTCTTTCCAATGTTGTCTCTGTAGTCTAAGACAGCATAATTTTTCTCTTTAAACAATATTCTGAATTATTTCTGTAAAGCCCATAGTGTTCAATATCAGATATTTGGTTTGACAACCATGATGCATGAGACCAGATATTCCCCTTTGTAAAATCTCTTTCATATCCTTCAACTTCACATAGACACAGAAATATACATTACAACCCTCATTTAACCCCATGCCTAGCATCCTTTACCACTCTCCAGACACACCACAAGTCAACAACATGGGCTTTTTCTGTTCTCTAAAACCTTTGTTTGTTACTACCTTTGGAACTCCTAAAACATGTGCTTTTTTATTTTATTTTCCTTTTTTTTTTATTTTTGAATAAGAAGTTTATTTAGAAATGGGAGTGAGTGGGAAGAGAAAAGAAAAAATGCACATAGACACCGAGAACACAAAAGAAAAGGAAGAGAGAGAGAAGAGCCAGAAAGAGAGCATGGGAAGCAAAAGCAAGAGGAAAATGAGAGAGAGCGTAAGTGGGCGGGGTCTGTCTTTTAATGGAATCCTTTTCTCCTGTCTGCAGCATAAGAGGGCGGGGTCTGTCTTTTAATGGAATCCTTGACTCCTATCTGCAGCATAAGTGGGCGGGGTCTGTCTTTTAATGGAATCCTTTTCTCCTGTCTGCAGACTAGCACTCATGAACCCTGAGCTGACCTGAATACTGCCTGAGTGCCTTTTGCCAGGTGACAGGGGCAGGCCAGCATAATGCCTGAATCCTTACATTTAAAACTCTTAAACAATGTGGTTTTTATACTCTCTGAAACCTGAGCCCTTAGAGTGCTAAGTGAGGCTGTGCTGTATCATTCCACATGGAAAGTACACAGCTCTCTGTCACTATTCAAACACTTTCCACTTTACCAACTAATTTCTTTGTCTTTCTGCAAGCTGGCTTTTGGATTGTTAGAATTTGGAAACTAACTGATCAATTTATAACTTGATAAATATTTGACAAATTAATCTACCAAAAAAAATCTATGATAAATGATACATGTTAGTAATAGAGGCCATTCTAAAACCACCCCATTGATATGTCTTTGTGTTATCACTTAGCTTAAATGAAGAACCAGAAATGTAAAACAAGATAGCTAATGTGCCTAAAACATAAACCTATTTGAAACTCAAAAACCCCTTGGAAGCTTCTGGGACTCAAATTGCATTCAGCTGGTACATGTCAGCTGCATTGTCAGCTGCATTCCAGGTAAGTAGTGGCAATCAACAGCCTAAGTTTCCCTCTTTTTCCCTGGTCTTTGGATGCCCCTCCCTCAAATAGCAAGACATAAGAAAATATTTCTGCCTAAACTTAACTTTATATTCTGCTCTGCCAACATCTTGCCTGGTCAAAGCAGTAGTAGACCATCCCACAGAGCCTGGACCTCAAAGGGAAAACAGCCAGTTATTTCAAGACTTGGTTGACATTTTACCTTTATCAGGTCCCCGGAAACGCAATGCCCCCAGGTCAGAAGCAGTTTTGAGAACACAATGCCCTCATTCCTGCTTCATCTGCCTGACATCCCTTCCAAGTTTTTTCATCTACAGACTGCGTCATCAAGCCACGCGTATGCACCATACACCCCTATAAAAGTAGGCTCCTTGTGTGTCTCTCTTCCACTGCTCCCATCCCAGAGGCCTCTTCTGTCATTCTCTCCTTTTCCCTCCCCCAATAAACCTCCCATGTGAGTTCTGTTGTATTTTGTCACTTTCATTCTCACAATCCTGCTTCGTTGCAAAACAAAACACCCCCCCCAAAACCAAGCAAACAAACAAACAAAAAGATAATCCTGACTGGGGCAAATCACCAACAAAACTTAGTATGCTGTAAGAACACCAGAATATCTGAGATGTTGATTTTCAGGACGAATTACATCCTGAATCTTTTTGGTATCCAGTGATGATCGGTCATTTAAAATCACAGAAAGTTGATAATAACAGGTAATCTAGGAACAGGCAATGGTGTTGGGTTTGGGCTTAGTGTATATCACAATGTTTTTATTTGTAGCCAGACTATACAAAGCTTTGCCAAAAGTTGGCTTTGACAAGCTGTCTCAAGCATAGTATTGTTTCACTTTATTCATACTTTAAGCTTTCCCTGTTCCTGAGTGAGCATATTGCTTACAAGGAGGCATTTGATCTTTCTGACTTTTTTTTTTTCCATCAGACTTGGATGACTTCTTCTGAATCCCTTTCATCTTCTCCTTATCTCAGCAAACAGTCTCCCCTGGACCTTCTGGCTGACCTCTCATTTCCATGGTGAATATAGTGCAGAGCACTAAAAACAGCAAACAGAAATAATATCATGATGAGGACTAACTCTGAATATTGAATAACTGCTAAGTAAACATTGTGAAATGAGTGACATTATCACAATTTGACAGGACACACTTTTCTTGTTCTGTTAATGGATTTTCTTTAAAATTTTTATTCTTACCATTTTCTTAGTTTTGCCTACATGCAAATAACCCATGTTTTCTGCAAAATTTATTCCATGTAACAATTAGCTATTCCGATATCACCTATTTAATGTTACAAAGGATGTATCAAACAATATCTTCTAGTTTTCTCTTGCAAGAAAATACACCTCAACTTGTCTAGCAATCTTAAAGATATACTCTATCATGATAATTAACACAGGTTACCTAAGATTCCACCAGGAAACTCCTACAGGTGATAGATAGACTCTTTCAGCAAAGTACCTGGGTACGAAGTTTAAGTCACAAATAAAATAGTATAATAAAAGATACCAAAAAACAAAGTAAACCAATAACCTTCCTATATACAAATTGCTAACAAACTAAAAAAAAAAAAAAAAAGAGGCAGGGAGATAATACCTGTCACAACAAACACAAATAATACAAAATATCTTGGGGTAACTATAATCAAGAAGTTGAAACTCTTATATGTTAAAAATAACAAATTGAAGAAAAAAAACTGAAGAAGACACCAGAAGATGGAAAGATCTTCCACACTCATGTATTAGTAGAATAATATAGTAAAATGGCTATATTAATCTATAGATTCAATATAATCCCCATCAAAATTCCAACACAATTTTTTCCAGACATTAAAAGTATAATTTTCAGCTTCACATAGAAACCCCAACAAACTCAGGAGAGATTAAGCAATTCCTAATAATAAAATAAAAATAGGGAGCATCATGCCCCCAATTTCAAGTCTTGCTAAGGAGATATAGTAATTAAAGTAGCATAATATTGGCACAAATACACATATGTTGATTAATAGAGTTGAATTGAAGACCCAGACACAAAACCTCACAGTCATTATCAGGCATCTTTCTTGTGAAACACATGAGAACAAATACAGAGCCTCAATGGCAGACATTATACAGAGAATGAGAATTTGGAACATTCATTCCCAAAAGAGATTTCTCCACCAAATCACTCCCTTCAAAGCTCTGGGAGAACTTTGGAAGAAGAGGCATGAAGAGTGCAAAATGCAGAAGAGATGGAGCACACCAAGAAAACAAGGCCCTCTTGACCTATATGATCAATCAAATTCTACATGAACTCACAGAGACTGACACAGCATTCACAGCCTGCACAGGATTGTGTCAGGCCTTTGGCCTATATATTATGCCCTTTGGTTTAGTGTTATACGATTCTTCAGTATTCAAACAAATAGGTCTATTTTTCTTTTGCCATTTCTTGGACTCTTTTCCTTCTGCTTGTCTTACCAATTCCAATGTATTAGTGTTAGTTGGTTTTAGTTTGTTCTTTGAAAATCTATCTTATTATACTTTATTATTATCCCTTAGGAGCTTCTTTCTTTCCTAATGAGAGACAGAAAGTAGTGGATCTTAACTGGAGGTGAGGTTTGGAGAAACTGAGAGGACTAAAGAGAAGAGAAACTGTAATTAGGAAATATTTTTACAAGAAAAGTCCACTTGTATCTGAAGTTTGAAATGAGTTAATATTGTATAATAAGATCTGTGGATATTAATAATATATAATGTTTTAGATACAATTTTGATGAAAATTCAATGAAAGGTTTATTGGTTTGAAGAAAAATGCCCCCATTGTTTCATGTTAGAGTAGGTTTAAGCTTTATGGAGGAAGGAAGTCACTTTTGAGGTTTAAAATACTGACGCCTCACCTAGTGTCTAGCTCTTCTTGCTGCCTATGGTTCCAGATTTAGAAATAACAGTTACCTTTCCAGATCTAGCATCCAGAATGCTGGCATGATGGCAATAGACTAAACTTCTTAACTAAAAGCCAACTCCAATGAAATGTTTCTCTTTATAAGAGTTTCTGTGGGTATCAGGAGTGGAGTATTGCTGTGATAGGCCAAATTTCTTTTGTTGTGAGGAATGTGGACTTTGGGATTTTGGATTAGGAAAGCAGTTGAATGCTTTAAGCATGATTTAATGGCCCTTATTCATAAAAGAAGGGAAGACAGTGGTGCTGAGAACGATTAAACTGTGGGGTCCTGGCCCACGATGTTTCAGAGAAGAAGAATTTTATGTGTTCTAGAGGTTATTCTTGTGATATTTTGGCAAATAATGTGGCTGCTTTCTGCATTTATTCAAAAGGGAAAAAAGTCCTGCCTGAGATTACATTGTAAAATTGTGGATTAACAGCTATAACAGAGAAGACTTCTATACTTCCTAGTGTTGACTAAGTTTTGTGGTTCAGTCTTATGCAGATCTATAGTAAAAAGGAGCAAGGTGAGCGAGAAAAAATATAAATGTATAGATTGATCACATGACGTCCAGTGCTCAAGAAGATAAATATTTAAAGAAAACCCTGATGTTAAATGGAATACAGGAAGTGGTGACTTCAAGGCAAGCCTCCACTTATGTCAGTTTCTAAGGTGTGTAAGCTGATTTTCTGTCTTACTTTTGGTCAATATATCTTTATTTTGCTCCCTTGCTTTACTTTTGGAATGGTAATGTATATTCTAAGCCATTGTATAGTAGAAAAATGAAATCTGTTCTTTCACATTGATTTTACCATGGTTTAGAGTTAAGAGACTGCCTTGAGACTCAGAAGAGAGTTAGAACTTTGGACTTTTAAACAATATGGAGACCGTAATGCACTATGGATGGGTATTTTGAATTCCTTTTTGTCTTGTCCTATGACTACAAGCTTATGGAGATCAGGGAATGAAATGCATTTGGTTAAAGTGGGCCATATAGCCCCATAAGAAATGACACTGTTAGGAGAGGTGGCCTTGCTGGAGTAGGTATGCCCTTGTTGAAGGATGTGAGTCCCTGAGTATGAGCTTTGTTGTTTAAAACATTCAATCCGGGCCCAGTGTCTCACTCTTCCTACTGCCTGCTGATACAGATATAGAAATCTCAATCCCATGCCTGCCTGCATGCTGCTGTTTCCTGCTATGTTAACAATGGACTATACTTCCAAACTGTAAGCAGCCCCAATTAAATGTCTTCACTTTATGGTTGTGGTTACTATAGTTATTGTGTCTCTTCACAGCAATGAAATCCCTAACTAATAGAAAGGGTTAATGCAGCTTATTTATGCTCCGTGAACATAATTCCATGTCAGGACAGAGTACAGCAGTCAGGATAAACTGCTCTAGTTCAAATAACTATGAGTACACAACAATTTATAGGAGCACTGTAGCAAATGATAGACAGAGCTTATAATCAGCATTCAGTGCTGAGTGTGTACCCATTATATTGGTATTCTTAAATTAAATTAATTAAGCTTAATAAGTTATATTCAAAATATTTTTTTGCAGAGTAGACTGGTGAGAAAGTTGTGATTGACTTTAGAGCCCAGATTTAAACTCAACAAGGAAGAATGCAAGTGTTTTCTGAAGCTGAAATTACTTTTCTGTTATAAAATCCTGTAAAGTAGGAAGACTAAGCATTTTAATTTGTGTTCTGCTTCCAATCTTCAATATTTTTGCCAATATTTTTATATGATATTATATAGTATTAGTTTTGGAAATTGATTAAGTTAAACTTTGTACTCCTCTGCTTGCATATATTGTTCCAGTTCTCAATGGATTGATTTATCCATGAGATACATATAAAGTAATATAACTCTGATATGTGTGATCTCAAAGCTCTCTATAAAATGACTTTAGGTCCAAAATAGTAAGGCAACACTGTCTACTGTTTGTTTAGTTGTTTTAGAGACATTAGAAGGGTATTTTCATTGGGTGAGAGTGGAATGCAATTTTATGGGAGTTGGGTTTTCGCTTCAACCGTACTTGCACCAGGGATTTAACTAAGATCCTCAGGCATAGTGACAGATGCATTACCAGCCCAGCCATCTCCCAGGCTTAAGAAGACAATGCATTTTGCCCGAACACAATGTAGGAATATCACCAGTAGGTCTGTATTATCCTTCTCATACAGTTCGTATTTAGACATTATACCCTGAGGCTCACATCTTTTCTGTAACAACTTCCAAAATCATCAGATTTACTGTCAGTATAATAAAACTTTGACTGGAAAGAGCACAGACAAAGAATGAGATATTGAAACAGAATGACCCCTTCAGATGCTTGCTGCTCCAGGTTTCTGAATTTCAATCTATATTCTTTGGCTACTCCTAGAGATTCTATCACTATATTCCCATTGTAAGCTGGCAGATCATATGCTTTTGTATATGCTTTAAAGGATACACTTTACTTGCTTAGTCATTCAGAGTTTATATCTGGAAAGTGAAAATCATATTTTCTTACAACAAAAAAGTTCTTAGAAAACATAAGGTAGAGAAAAGACAAACAAAACTATGAAAATAAACCAAATATCGTGGCAACACGGCTCTAAATTAATATTTTATTATTCTATCACAGCATTTTATATATTATTACATCCACTTCAAGTACATATAAGTATGATAGTATTTTAATGTGCTTTCATTGTAAACTTTGTTTTTTGTAAAAGCTTTTATCTATATATCAAAAAGAACACTAATAAGTATGAATAACATCCCCAAAGGAAGACATTTAATAAAAGTATTATGGTAGTTTGAGTGGGGATACCTCCCATTGGTTCATACATTTGAATGCTTGATTTGCAGTTGATCTATTTAGGAAGATCAGAAGGTCAGGCTTTGGAGAAGGTATGCCACTGAGGGTAAGCTTTGGGGTTTCAAAAGTCAATGTTAGGCCCAGTACCCTCTCTCTGTGTCTGTGTCTGTGTCTGTGTCTGTGTCTGTGTCTGTGTCTGTGTCTGTGTCTGTGTCTGTGTCTGTGTCTGTGTCTGTGTCTGTGTCTGTGTCTGTGTCTGTGTCTGTGTCTGTGTCTGTGTCTGTGTCTGTGTCTGTGTCTGTCTGTCTCTGTCTGTCTCCGTCTTTCTCCGTCTCTCTCCGTCTCTCTCTCTCTCTCTCTCTCTCTCTCTCTCTCTCTCTCTCTCTCTCTCTGTGTGTGTGTGTGTGTGTGTGTCTTTTTGTCTTCAAGTTAAATGCTTTAATTTGCCTTGGTCATAATATCTCTTCACTGCAGTAGAACATTAATTAAGATAAGTATATGTATATATATAAATTAATCCTAGATAGGAACTAATTCTTTTCTTTTTCTAGTCAGATAGAATGATCTCAGATCTATAGTCTTCAGTTTCAATAATTTTATCCCATCTTGTAAATATTCTTAACTCGGTAACTTATTCACAAAAATTAAGGATAATCAACAATATTAACATCTTTATTCAGTACTGTTCATGTCATAACAACACATGACTGACAAATTCAAGATTAACATATTATCTTGGTAACTATTAACTGTTAACCTGAAAGAATCTAGAATGCCCTTTGAGAAAAGTTGCCAGGAGGTGTAGATTAGAGTACTTAAGGTTGGAGGACCCACCTGAATATGAGTGGCATCATTCAATAGGCTGAAGTCCTGGTTCAATTGAAAGGAAGAAGAAGCTGAGCACCAGTGTTCATCTCCACTGGTTTCCTAATGCAGAAAAGAGATTAACTAAAGCATGCATTAATATAATAAGCATCCAATTATTATTAACTATTTTTATTTTGCTCTTAGGCAGAACAATGAAGATACCTTAACAAGAGTTTCCATATATGGGGGATGGGGGGTTTATTCTTCTTCCCCCAGAGTTCTGCTGGATTTACTTGAAACCATAGGGACGGTTCCATAACAAGTTCAAGGGTAGTCAATTAGAGGGCGACCTATATTCTAGTTCTAATATCTTTCTGGCCTAAAAAACTTACTTCAAATTAAAATATACCAATACTAGTATAAACTAAGAATGATCACATACATATAAATATATCAAGAAACTTAGAAATTACTAAAATTCTATGAAGGAATGTTATAGCACATTAATTTAATTTATTTAAAAAGAAACTTAAAAGGTAATGTTTAACTATTACACATTATATTGGCCATAATTCTTCTCATACTCATAGAATATTCAATAAGCAACTTAAGTGTTTTTTTTGGTTTGTGATAAAGGGCCATGGCCCATCAGGCTCCAGAAGGCATTGAAGTAAGTGTTGCTTTGGCTGAAGCACAAGGAGCACAAGATCTCCCATTTTCCTGAACCAAGAAATAAAGAGAAAGAATGAACCTAAGCACAGCCAGACTAAAATCCCCAAGAAATTTCCCACAATAATTATCTTCCTCCAGGTAACCTTTGCCAGCTAATAGTTTCACAACTGCCCAAATCAGTGTTATGCTCTTAGGACCAAGTGCTCAGGCACAACAGTCTATGTGAGACTTTTCATAATAAAAGCAACAAAGCAAACAAACAACTGAACAAAACCTGAAAACCGTACCCCCATTATCCATACCTTTGTGGTTCTCCCACAATAATAGTTCACACTCAAATCTTTCCATTTTATTTTACAGTCCTAATTGTTAGTATGCTGGCATCTGTATTGGTCTATCCTTAGGGTTCTGACAGGATACTACTTCCATGCCCTCAGCTGCAGCCACTAAGATCCCAACCTGCCTATATCTCATTTCCCCCTCCTTTCTGTCTGTCTCTCTGTCTGTATGTTCCTCCTTATCTCTTCTCTCTTCCTCTCCACTCTCCTGCTACTCACATCACATTAAGATGGTCTCCCCCTCCATTTTTATGATCCTTTCGCTAATAAAAAGACAAAAAAGCTAAACAAAACAAAACAAGAAAACCCTCTGCTTAAATCCTTTCTATGGTGTCTTTCTCATGCCACTCTTCTTAAATTACTAATACTGTTCAAACGCTAAAGCCCCTTTAGAAACTTAAAACAGTCACCTAATTGTAAGCCCTATGAAATAAAAGACAATACTTCCCATATACAATGACATGAATATTACATTCCCAATTCTAAAAGTGGGAAAAACAAATCAAGAGAAGACTGAATTAAGCAAGAGTAAAGTTCAATAGACCATACATTAAACCCTACTGATGGGAGATATTATTCTGTAAATATGTTTCTCATACTTTATAATTAAATATTGTTTTCATTCACAACATTTTAGGGCTTCTGGAGTGTGTTCCTTTGCAGTTTTCTGTATGTTTTATACAAAACAGTTCCAAAGGCCTAATAGCCACATGGCCAGGTTTATGATAGTAATAACCCAATTTCTCATTAACACTTGTTCTATCAGTTACTTTCCATGGTGTTGTGACCTAACACAGGACAAGTTATGACTAGGAGGAATCTATTTTGGCTACAATAGATTTGAAGCTAGTTTGAAGCTAGAGTTCCTCCAGTAGTGAAGGCAATGCCATAGTAACATGAATGTGAATTTACTCATACACAGTTTTGTGGAAAAGGAACCTAAGAGAAATGTTGGACCAGAAGCATAACTTTAGTGTAAGATCAATATCAATTGTAATTCCTCCAGTTCGCACCAATTTTCTGAAGACCCCATAGCCTCCTAAATTAACTATACTACCACATGGGTATTGTAGATTGAAATTTATGAGATTTCTTAACACATTTAACACTCAGTGCAAAACATCTATGGATCAGCTGATATATTCAATATTATTAAGTGGCTAGAAGCTGGATGTGGTAGTGCCTACAAGTGATTCTAGCTCTTGTGTTTCAAAGGCACAAATATTTCTGTGAATTAGAAGTCAGACATGTTTATATAGATAATCCCAGGCCAGACAAGATAATTACAAGACCTTAAAGAAGAAGGGGAAGGATGAGGTAGAGGAACAAGAGAAGGAGAGGGTGGGATAATTGGTTATATATACTGTGTAAAGAACTTGTGTCCTATAGACTAATAATGAAAATCCATAGAACCATAAAACAATGATATTTACATGTATGTTTTTGGAACACTTATGTTATGAGTCTTTTGCCTCTTATATTTGAGCATTAAAATGTTAGGAAAATGAAATAATATTCCCCTTGTTTGTATATGAGGAAGTTGACTCTGGTGGTTAAGTATATAGCTCAGGGTGTCACAATTGGCAAATGCCCAAAAGGATTTGAACAGAAGCATTGTGACCCCAGAGTGTTGGCTCTTCAGAAATTTACTGTGCTGTTGGTTCACTAATTTAGCTTAATAAACAGTGATTAAGTCAAGCATTTAGATTATCATTTCTTAAGTAATTAAAAAAGCTAACATGTAATACATACATATTACAAGTTGTAACATAAAATATAAAGAAAAGTCTAAATTCATGTTCAAGTTGCCAGATTAACATTGGAATACATCATCAATTGAGGAGCAGTTTTGAAGAAAGTATACACAGAAAGTTTTTTAAAAATCAAAATAAGAATATCATAACCAATAAGCCACAAGAATAATAAGGTTAGAGAAACAGCAAAACATAGGGCAGGATCATCTGGAGAACAATAAATTATCTAATTTAAGAAGATTTTGAGTTAGCAATTTTCATATAGGATTTCATAGATAAATGGTATATTAGTTATTAGAATCAGGGGTTGCTAAGGACAAGAGGAGAGAGAGAGAGAGAGAGAGAGAGAGAGAGAGAGAGAGAGAGAGAGAGAGAGAGAGAGAGAGAGAGAGAGAAATGGGTTTGTTAGATTGGATTACTGACTGTGGTCCAAGTAGTCTTTTTGTTTTCTTACAGAAAGCTAAAGAATCCTATAGTTATTGAGTATATGAGATTGAATGGGTGCCTTAGTAGTCCCAGCCTGGTACTAGAGCCCAGGAACATCAAGGATAATGTTGGAATCTCGAAGATTAGATTCTAAGGCCAGAAACAAAATGGCTCAGGATAGATGAACTTTACAGTGAAAGGAAGGGAAAGCAAACAGAGAATGCAAAACCTTGTCTTCCATGTAATTCTATGTCAGCTACAACCAGCATACATGACCCAAATTTAAAGTGGATAAACAGACATCAACTGAATGTGATTGTGGGTGAGTCTCCCATCTGATTACCATAACCAGCACCTTTATAGATGTTTGCAGCTGCTTGTAATTTAGTTACTTTCGAGTGTAGTCAAGTTGACACCAAGATTAGTGATCAGAAATGGGAACACTAAAAGGTTAATGAGTTTCTATAACTAATAAATGGTAGATTACAGCCTGAAACTGTGCATGTCAAAAGTACAATAAATGAAATTTCCAATTATTTTCTCCTTATTCTCTATTCAATTATTCTCTTAGACAGGATAATTAAGTAGAAAAAAAGAGTTGACAATGGTACACATATTAGAAGTAACAGTACCTGTGACTGAGTGAAGGCTCAGTGGATTTAGATCACTTGCTGGGAAAGGTCTCAGTTCAAATCCAGAAAACTTACACAAAAAAAGCTGGTCTTAAGATTTTCAAGTATAAATAAAAAAGGTAGAGTGAATATATCACACATGTGTACATGTACATGTAACACACGTATACACACATGAAAAACAGAAAAAGCATGATTCTTTCAGGTGAAATATTTTGAGAAATATCACAAACCTAGGCAGAACAAAGAATCAAAGATAAACAGTGAGAAAGAGGAGATAAATATACCCACCTGGGTGTACTTTTCCTTGTATCCTCTCTACAAATATGTGTGCTCTGAATAACATACCTGAAATAATATAGCAGTGACCAGTATATTAAAAGGAAACCTCTAAACATGTATCATCTTATTTATTCATCTACTTATTTATTCCCCCCATTTTCCTAACACAACTGCCAATATATACTTTTATTTATTTTCATTTTCTCTAATCTTTTAAATTATTGAATTGATAGCTATAAAATATAGACACTATTGACAATTGTGTAAAACAAAAGAAAAGAAACAAAATTCGCTTCAAGAATGTTCTCGTCCTGTCTGCACTTCATGGTTCTTGCCACATATTACAAACTGATAGTGACACTAAATTAGAAGTCAGGCATTTCCATTTCCAGTAACACGCTCAGTATTTCAATGTAAAAATATCATCTCTGAATATATATTAACACCATATATGTAATCTAGGGGTGCTACTGAAGCCTAAAACATCTGATTTCCTGAATACCAGGTTTGTATAAATGGGTGAGACTTCTCCCATTAAGTTGCATGTTTGGGATCTGATTTCATTTAGCCACTCTATTTAAAACTTGTCCTAATAACATTTATTCCTTCATTAAACTTATGCTTGCTGTAAGCTCACTTGGGTAAGATATTTTAAAAGACTTATTTCAGATGTCCTCTGTCCTGGATCTTTTCCCTTGCAAAGGTTAAGCCTAAATATGCACCGTATTATAATTTGAAAATGGGGGCTAAAGAGAGAAAGACAGCATGCAACAGAGTTCAAACAAAAGGGGCTTTGGGGGCAAGTGAGTAGAAGGTCTTAGAAAGGGGAAAAAAGATATGAGACCAGCCTCCAGGGACAGGAGTAGTGGGAAAGAGGAGAGACAGAGAAAGGGTTGGAGTAGAGAGGAGAAATAGAGGGAGGAAGGGATGGGACATATGCAGGGCTTCTTTAAAAGGGAACATTTGAATAGACACAGGTGGTGCTCTTAGTGGCAGCAGCTGAGGATGTATCTTGTCAGAACTCCAAAGGCAGACCAGTAAAATGCCTAAATACTAACACATTGGACTTGAAGGTCACTGGAATTCTAATGAGAAAGCATTGGTAATTGAAGCAGTTTTAAAAATAGTAATAGAAAATAGTAGAACACATACACTCATATGGTAGCATTAATTCATATCTATTTTGAAGACAGATCGTGGAAAACTATATTGACAGGATTTTCTCATGTGATTTATTTTTCTGGGATACATAACATTATAGCATGAATGTTCCCTTACCTTAGAATAATGTGCTATGAGATAACCTTAATTTTCTAAGCATGTTGTCATGACTAAAATTCTACATAATCATTATACATTGCTACTATTATGTATTTTATATAGAATCATTTTTGAAACATAAATATTTAGACGTTAGAAAAAAAGTATAATGTTAGTTATTTGACTGTTCTATTCTTTTTTTCAGGCTGAAAATTATTTTCTAACCTCTGTATTGTGTATAAGAATCTAATTTAAAGAATTATAATATTCTTTGATGCAAGATGAGTGGATAATTAGACATTCACATTTTATAAGGCAGAGAAGAAATGTTTTTATATAAAGAAATTAAATAATAACATCATCATTGAGAAGGATAACGGGTTGGCTTTTAAAATGGACTGCTGTCATTACCAAATTACTATTTGACCAATTCACATGAGAACCTCCTGGTGTTAGGAAACAAAATTGGGACTTACCTTCATACCTGTTCCAACAATCACACACACACAACTGGTAAGTCATAATGCAAGAATATTTATATACTTGAATAAATAGATTAAATAGTTCAGTGTACTCTGTTATTACTGATTTTAATTATCTCTTTCCTCTTTCTTTATTGTCTTATCTGCTTCTTTGACTAAAACAGGGAATAAAGCTACCTGCTTTTTCTGCATCTGAAATGCAAAATATTATGCTGTGAATTGTTAAACTTTTAATTTCCTTTCCCATTCCCTTACAAAAACATGGATATGATGGATTTGGTTAATTAACGTTTCTGAATGTTTGTGTTGATATAGCAAGATATACTAAACTGGGAGCTTTTGAGTAACAGAAGTTTCTTTCTTACTTCTCTGGTGGCTGTGAGTTCACCTTCATGGCATCACTCTGATCAACTTCTGGCAATGTCTATTTTCTGTTAGAAAGATGGTGCCTACTTAGTGGCTTTTTACATGGAAGAAATAGTTCAAACCCCTCTGGACCTATTTTATTAAAGACCTAGTTGTGTTTATCAGGGAGGATTCCTTCATTTTCTAACCTCTTCATAGAAAGCCCTCAAGACTTAGTGCTATTTTACCAGGCTGTGGGTTCTGGCACATGAATCCATTAAGAAGAAGGACCTATATTCATACCGTAGAAGTTAGGAATGAGAACAAAGAAAGTTAGAAAATAATCCATGCAATTTACTAACATTAGAGGTCACACCAAATATCTATGAGTCAGCAGTTTATTTGACAGTTTAAATTCTTAAATCAACCACCCGTCAGCCCTGCCACTTAGGAGGCATATTCAATGAACATAATAAACTCCTTTCAGGTGGCTCACTATCTTAGAAGACAGACATGAAGTATTTATTATATATGGGATTCAGTTGAATAAAATATACCATATCCTCTTCAAGAGTAATTTCACATAGAAAATGTACTTTATAATACAAAAGCAGATGTTGCCTTGAGGCCTGTCACATATTGCTATTTCCATACTCATTATATTACTAGTAATACATACTGCAATCCTTAACCAATGTTTCAGTATGGTAAACAATTAACCTTTCACAACGAGTGTCTAGGCAAATCTTTAAAACATGAATTTATTTTGCAGAAGAAATTAGGATGACTGATAAAAATTAAGTTCAAGTTCAGATCTGATTTTATGTTTTTATTTATTTTTATGACTTTTATTAAATGTGTTATTTGACAATTTAATGCATGCACTCACTCCGACAGTGTTTTATCTCCTTCCCTCTCCTGTCAATTCTCCATTTTCTCTTCAAGTCCTTTGTCCTTATTTTATATCATTTCCCCATACCCATTTGTAAATCTGAATTTAACAAGATTCTCTCATGATATTAGGTTTGGAACTACCCTTTTGCATCTGGTTAGCTTAAGTATGATTACAAAACTGAAGAAATTAACCACTTCTCATAAATAGTTCACCAATAGACAATAGTGCAGCAAGGAAGGGTAGGGCCCTATAAGTTTTCTCCAACCATTATTGAGTGTTTGCCAGATAAGTTGTGTGCAAGCCATATTCAATTAGCCATAGAGACCAAGAAAAATAAGAAACTATGAAAAGAGTATGGAAACCGACAACTTTGTGAACCATTTAAAAGTGTACCAGTGTAAAAGCAAAAGTTAGAAAGAAGGTATGAAACATGGCTGAATAATATTTCTCCTAAGAAGTATAAGTTATTAAACAAAAATATAGTGGCTGTTGTGGAATGTGTCTTTACAAGTTGCTGGTCAATGGGACCTCAGAAGACACACAAAACAAGACGTGTTTTTCCTTCCTTTCAATTGTTCACTAGAACTAGTTGGTATGATCCTATTGCTCAGTCATATACATGAGCTGCAATATATGGAGATATCAAGCTGGAAGCTTCCTTATTGTTGGCTAACTTCCATGGTGCAAAGAGATGCTATGTAGGTACCAATGGTCTTGACTAGCTCTGCACTATATGAATTGTATATAATGCCAACATTCCATTACATACAGGCCCACTGATACAATAGGTATATGACCATTGTGGGTATAAAAACAGCTCTGTGATTGGGTTCAAAGATTACTTCACCACCATAGATCATACCAGATACTACCATTTCAATGAAAATCACATATCTGAAAAAAAAAGTAGTAGGCTTTAAAGATAATTAGGGCTATTAGCTAAATTAAAATATCTTCTATATATTTATGTCTGTACTGATAACTAAATGATACTCTCAGCCTTAATTAGAGAAGCTTCTATTGCAATGAAGGGCCATAAATGCAGAGACTCATGCCACTCAAAGTGCTTACAATTAATGGCCACTGGGTCCTCAGTGATAAGTAAGAGACTTATATCACCCTCTCTAACCATTAGGAAGCACCATGGAAATAGAGTGGAAACAAAGTAAGAGAAGAGAGCCAAGGAGACAAGCTGTGAATTCTATCTCCTGGGTAAAACATAGCCATTGCAATAATTCTTCCTTTTTCTAATTCTGTAATTTTGGGTAAGATAGCTATACATTCAGAGATATTACTTTATTATCTCCTTTATTTCTTTAAACAAAGCAATCCACATAGTTGAAATATCATCAATGGAATGGAGGACATTTCAAAATCATAGGTCAGACAAAGGTAAATTTGAAAAGTATATAGTGAATTTTGTGACTAAAATAGTGAGAAATCAAATAGACAAATTTAAAGGTCAACTAAAACTTAAAAAGACATTTCTTCAAGGAGAACATACAAAAAATGATCAAGGGGTATGTGAAAAGATGATGTCACAATTATAAGAACTTAAAATGACAAACATAGTGAGAACATTTCCCAACAGTAATGTGAAAAAATTGTGCATTATAAAGTGGAAAGTTTCTCTGATGTTCCTAGAATGCAAAGAAGTTCAGCTATTGTGAAAAATGGAAATTCTTTAAAATAAATATGTCAATAAAAGTGAACATAATATTCAATCTAGTAATTCTGTTGAGTGCTTATGCAGAAGAAATCAATAAATGTTCATGAGATATTAGCACTTCAACGTTCACTGCAAAACTATTTACAACAAAAATATGGTAGAAGGCATTTGAATGTTTAGGGACATATGATAAAAGAAAAAAAATGTGGCTGTAACCACGTTGTATGCCATATTATTCAACCTGATTCAATAAACATTGTGTCAAGATGGATAAACTTTTGGAACATTGTGCTAAGAGAAATTCATCAATCATAGAAGATCAAAATTTAAGATTCCATTTATAGGATGAACCTAGAAGTGTTATGTTTATAAAACATTACAAAAGAATGTTTTCCAGGAAGGATGGGAAATTAATTGCTATCCGGTGAGTATTTCATTCTACAAATCTGGTATACAATATTTTGCTTACTTTACTATCTTAAATTATACACTTAGGCTATAGCAAAGTGGAACTCATAGAAAGTATTCCTCCCTTAGTAAATTAAAGTCTAGTAAATACAAATATGAAAGGATGAAGAGATAGCTCACTTGATATACTGCTTCCCATGGAAGTAGAGAGACCCAAATCTGAACACCATAAGCCATGTTGGGCATGGTAGCACATGGTTATAATCTTAACACTGAGGATGTGAAGATAGGTAGATCACTGGGGCTCTCTTGCCATTCAGTCTACTCACTTGGTGAGCCCCTAGCCAGTTAGAAATATAAAGAGGGTGGATTTTGCATGAAGAATGGCATCCAATGGTGACATCTATTATCCACATGAATGGACACACATAAGCTTGTGCATCTGTACACATATGTTCACCTACAAATATACATATTTATATAATCAGTCATACAGGCATGCACATGAATCAACACTCACCTCTCTCTCCTAAACATTCACATTACCAATAATAAAATACAAAATATTACTGACAGTGCACATCATAAGGTTCAACAATGTGGAAAGATCAGTATTTTAAGCATTGTAACAATGACAAGAACAATTCAGACTTCCATTTTCTGTTGTAACAAATGTAATCTTTCCATTTGTCTCCAGATTCATAACTATTGTCCTCAGACAAACTTGAGTTGAATTGCAGACTGTATAGCAATAGAAATATGGTGTTATTCAATATTTATTTCCTCTGTAAAGTGGAAAAGGTAGTGTAGAGAGCTCTCTGATCTTTGAGAACTATGAACATCTTTGCACTACTATATGGAACCCTCAATGATGTTCTGCCTTAATGTAGCCCAGAAATAGGAGTCAAGGGATTACAGAAAGAAACTATAACCAATGCCTTGCCCTCATGTCCTAATGATTGAAAATTCAAAATAAACGATGCCTAGAAAACATTCAGAGAATGATTTATTACAACAGGAGTAATTACCCTTGTAATACCATCCTTGAGCAAAAGTTACATAAAGGCTTTATTTTAGGATCCAGTACATACTCAAGTAGGAAAGCTCTTTCCAGGAAGAGAAACATTCCTGAGCATGCTCAGTTAGTTTATTCTTGAGCACATTGTATTTTAATCCTGAACTGATTTTGGGTGCATGTTGTCTAAGACAAATTTTGTCCCTGGATGAATTTTTAGGAAACCTCTTTACCATCTCTGGTGGTTTAAAAAAATGGCCCCCAAATGGAGTGTCAGTATCAGGAGCTGTGGCCTTTTTGGAGAAAGTCTGTCACTGTGGTGGTGGGTTTTGAGGTCTCTTTTACTCAATCTTTCCTTGGTGTGACTTTCAGTGGACTTTCTATTGCCTGCTAAGACTCTCAACGTTTTCTCCAGCACCACATCTGTCTGCACACTACCATACTCCACACCATCATGATAATGGATTGCACCTCTGAAACTGTAAGAGAGCCACCCCAATTAATTGCTTTCTAAGAGTTTTCATGCTCATAGTGTGTCATGTTATCTCTTTACAGATAAAAACCTTAATTAAGAAAGAAGTGAATACCAGGGCCAGGGGTACTGCTGTGATAGGTCTAACCATGTGTTTGATTGGAGGAATTTGGACTTTGAACTTTTGGGTTATGAAAGCAATTGAATGGAATAACAAAATTTTAAGCTATGCTTAATTGATCATACTAGTAGGAGTATGGAAGACAGTGGTGATCCTCACGATTTAATGAACTAGGGGGGTTACTTCAAGAGGTTTCAGAGGAGAAGAAATTTAGAATGTTGCCTAGAGATCATTCTTGTTAAATTGTTTTTGTATAGAAGGTAGCTAACTTATGCCCTTGTCCAAAGAATCTGCCTGAGGCTAAAGTGAAGAATTTCTGATTAATTCCTTTGGAATAAGAAATCTCATAACAGTGTGGTATAGACTCTGCCATGTTGCAATTAGTGAAAACTCTAATGAAGATTTATAATGAGATGAGTCAAGCTGACATGGTAAATTACACAATGAAAATTCTAAGGAGAAAAACAGAGCCAGAAAGTGAAATTGAACTAAACTCTGTGTTCAAGAAGATAAACATATTGATAGAAGGGATAAATCCAGTGATGACCTCAGGACTAGATGCCACCCAGCAAAGATTCCATCCCTGTGAAAGGAATTTAAGTAAAGCTTAGAGCCCGGTGGTAGGGAGTTCCCACACTGAGAAGGCAGAAGAGACTGTCAGATCTCTGAGTTTATGGCTAGCCTGGTCCACAAAGCAAGTTTTAGGACAGCCAAGCTTAGTCAGTGAATATATATATATATATATATATATATATATATATATATATATATATATATATAAAACTGAATGATGGGGTCATGTTTCAGCTCCAGCAATCAGCCCAACTTGGCAACATTGGCAACATGGTTCTGGCTTTACAGTTAAGGATAGGAGAAAGGAGTTATGGAATAAAGCCACTGAGGCCAGGAATAAAGCCACTGAGGTCAAGTGCTTGGATGAATTCATGCCTTGTAGAAATGTCCTTGCCTGAAGCTGTAAAATTGTAGACTGGACTGCCTTGCAGAACCTGAGATGTTAGAGATGCCAGAATCATAGGAAGCTTATCTAGGTGAGCTACTAACAGGTGTGGAACGAGCTTGAGAGAAAGAGGTGTGTTTCAGTAAACAGGAAAATTACAGTTATAGATTTCCATGCATCTTCGAAGAGACTTTGGACTTTGAAACACTTTTGAGACTCTTATACATTAAAGAGGCTTTTGAAGTTGGAATATATATATATATATATATTATTGCATTATGATATGACTATAAGTCTTTGGGGACCAAGGAGTGTCATGTGTGGTTTGAAATAAAATGATCTCCAAAGGGAGTGGCACTATTAGGAGGCATGGCTTTGTTAGAGAATTGTCACACTGGGGTGGGATTTGAGGTCTGTTTTACTCAAAGTTTCTGCAGTTTGATTTTCACTGAACTTCCCTTTTACTGCAACATGTGGGACACAGCTGTTTCTCTTGCACCACATATTTCTCTGTGCCTCTGTGCTTTCTGCTATGATAATAATGGACAAAACTGCTAAAACAACAAACAATTCACCCAAATTAATTGCTTTAGTTTATAAGAGTTGCCTTGTTCATAGTGTTTCACAACAATAAAACTCCTATAAAGACACCATTTTAGGCCTATGCATAATTGGACATATCTATGATTACAATCAAATGAATTATGAGAAGGGAGATCAGCAATAGAAAAGTGATTGTATGAACTTATCTAACAATGTGGAAAGCAAACAAATGGCCTCTGTGATAGCTCAAGGAATTAGATGTGCTTGCACACAATTTTGACTACCTGAGTTAAATTCCGGGCTCTTGTATTCAAAGAACACAGTTTAGAAACTGTGGAAAAGGCTGCTCTATTAGTGGAGTTTTTGTTTCTCTCTCTCTCTCTCTCTCTCTCTCTCTCTCTCTCTCTCTCTCTCTCTCTCTCTCTCTGCTCCGTCCCTTTCTTCCTTCCTTCCTTCCATCCCTTTCATTTTAAGTTGTGGATAAGAGATAAAATATCCAGAGACATCTGGAAAAATTTAAGGAAAAAGAAACAAAGAAAACCGACTAGACATGGCCAGCACTATTTTCTGGAGAGAGAGAGAATAGCAGTGGATAGAGTGGATAGAAGAGAAAGAACAGCAAGAAAGACAATCATGAGAATTGAAGGTTATAATAAGGGTGAGTAGTGAGGAGGGACCAAGGAGAGGTATGTGAGAGAATTTGGAGGGAAGGGGAATTATATAATTATATTAAAATCTCAAAAATAGAAATACTTTTAAAAAGAAAAGTGAAATATCTGTCTCAATGAGCCTTTCTGATTGTTAAATGACAATGCATCAAAGTTTTCAGTGACATGCAGGAGATAAAAGAAATATCCTGAAAATGGACATTTTTTCTCTTTATATAACTATTATCATTATTTAAAATGGATATCAGAATGAATCAGGATTGTACTTTTAAAATGTTAAATGCCAAAACCTCTGAACTTTTCACTAGATTTAAAAAAGTAGTGTTAAGTGGAAATTCTTATTAGCAACATTGAGGCACCATATATAGGGAGTAAGGCCTTCCACCTGTCCTGTCATACTGGTTAATGAATAAAGCACTGTTGGCCAACAGTGCTTTATTCATTAACCAAAACAAGAAATATATTTACAGAATGACATCTCCCATCAGTACAAGTCTGTTTTTGGCAATCCTGCATCTTCTGATTTTCCATACAAAGAAAAAAGTTGTTTTTTCAATGTCTGTAAAAAATTGCGCTGGGAATTTGGTGGACATTTCACTGAATCTGTAGATTGCTTTTGGCAAGATTGCCATTTTTACTATGTTTATCCTACTTATCCAAGACCATGGGAGAGCTTTCCAATTTCTTGTATCTTTAATTTCTTTCTTTAAAGACTCTTATTATATAGGTTTTCACTTGTTTGGTTAGTGTTATCCCAAGATATTTTGTGTTGTTTGTGGCTATTGTAAAGGTTGATGATTTTCTGAATTCTCTTTCAGGACCTTCATTGTCTGTACATAGTAGGGCTACTAATTTTTTTTGAGGTAATATTGTACCCTAACACTTTTCTGATATTTATCAGCTATAGGAGTTCCCTGGTAGAGTTTTTCGAGTATCTTATGTAAACTATCATATTATTTGCAAATGGTGAAAGCCTGACTTCTTCATTTCCAATCTGTATCCATTTGATCTTTTGTTGTCTTATTGCTCTAACTAGACTTCAAGTACAATATTGAAGAGATAAAGGAGAGAGTGAGCAGCCTTATGTTTTTTTATTTTAGAGTAATTGTCTTAGATTCTCTATTCAGTTTGATTTTGGCTGTTGATTCGCTGTATATTGATTTCATTATGTTTAGGTATGTTCCTGTTATCCCTCATGTCTCCAAGACCTTTATCATGAAAGGGTGTTTGATTTTGTCAAAAGCTTTTCAGCATCTAGTGAGATGATCGTATGATTTTTCTTTTTTAGTTTGTTTATAAGGTTAATTACATTGATAGATTTTTGTATGTTGAACCATCCCTGCCTCCGTGGGATGATGTCTACTTTGTCAGTGGATGATTTCACTGATATGTTCTTGGGTTCGATTTGCCAGTATTTTATTGAGTATTTTTGCATCAATGTTAATGAGGGATATTGGTCTGTAGTTCTTTTTCTTAGTTGTGTCTTTATGTGGCTTGGGGACCAAGGTAATTGTAGCCTCATAGAAAGAGTTTGTCAGTGGCTGTTCTTCTATTGTGTGGAACACTTTAAGGGGTATTCATATTAGCTCTTCTTTGAATTTCTGGTAGAATTCTTTACTGAAACCATCTGGCCTTAGGATTCTTTTTTTTTTTTTTTTTTTTTTTTTTTGGTTGATGACTGCTCCTATTTCATTAGAGGGTATACGCCTATTTAAATTGCTTATGTGTCCTTGATTTAATTTTGGCAAGTGATATCTATCCAGAAAATTGTCCATTTCTATTAAATTTTCTAATTTTGTGGAGTACAGGTTTTCAAAGCTTGACCTGAAGATTCTTGGATTTCCTTGTTTTGTCCCCCTTTTTATTTCTGATTTTGTTAATTTGTATGTTCTCTTTTGTGTTTTGATTAGTGTGGATAAAGTTCTGTCCATCTTGTTTATTTTCTCAAAGAACCAACCCTTTATTACATTGAATCTTTGTTTTGTTTTCCTAGTTTCTAGATTCTTGATTTCAGCCCTCAAACTAATTATTTCCTGGTATCTCCTCCTTTTGTGCGCTTTTGCTTCTTTTTCTTCTAGAGCTTTGACTTGTGCTGTTAATTCTCTAGTATGTCTGTTCTCCAGTTTCTTCATGTGGGCACTTAGTGCTATGGCTATGAAATTTCCTCTTATCACTGCTTTCAATGTGTCCCATATTCTTGGGTGTGTTGTGTCTTCATTCTCATTGAATTCAGTTTGTAAACAAAATGAGTCTAATAGATATCTATAGAACATTTTGTGCAAACAGAGAAAAATATACCTTTTACTCAATACCTCATAGCACATTCTCCAAAATTGATCATATGTTCAGTCACCATGAAAGTCTCAACAAATAAAACAAAATTGAAATAACCCTCTGTAACTCATCGGATCACTATGGATTAAATCAGGATTTCAACAACAGAAACAAATGACAGCCTAAAAACCCTTGGAAACTAAACAATGCTAT
Source organism: Cricetiscus sungorus (assembly GCA_030556225.1). Classification (NCBI taxonomy): domain Eukaryota; kingdom Metazoa; phylum Chordata; class Mammalia; order Rodentia; family Cricetidae; genus Cricetiscus; species Cricetiscus sungorus. The sequence goes on along the minus strand of JANBXA010000741.1, from coordinate 29,253,614 downwards.
ACTGAATGCATGAGTCAAGGAAGAAATAAATAAAGAAATTAAAGATTTCCTAGAATTCAATGAAAATGAATGCACAACATACCCGAACTTATGGTATACATAAGAACGCTCATAGGACTAAGTGCTTTAATAAATCATTTAAAGAAATCTCATATTATTGACTTAACAGCACACATGAACAAAAGGAAACAAACACACTCAAGAGGAGTAGATGACAGCAAATAATCACTATGGAGACTGAAATCAAGGAATAAAAACGCATAACAATAAAAAGAATCAATGAAATAAATTGTTGGTTTTTCGAGAATATCAGCAATAGACACAAAACCTTATCTAAATGAACTGAAAGGCAGAGAGTGAATATCCAAATTAACAAAATCAGAAACAGGAAAGCGTATGTAACAGCAGACATAAAGAAAATTCAAAGGATCAATAGGTCATACTTCAAATACCTGAACTCCACAAACTTGAAAAAATTGAAAGAAATGGGTAAATTTCTTTGTAGACATCACATATCCAAATTAAACCAGAACTGGATAAACAATGTAAACATAGGTATGACACTCAAGGAAAGAGAAACAGTCTTTAAAAAAAAGTCTCCCATTTAAAAAAAAAAAAAAAAAAAAAGCCCAAGGTCATGTGGTTTGAATGAAGTATTTTGCTAGACTTTCAAAGAAGATATTATACCAGTTTTCCTCAAATTACTTCACAAAATAGAAACAAAACGAACATTGCCTAATTAATTTTATGAGGTCATAGTCACCCTGATACTCAAACTGCACAGAGATTCATTAAAGAAAGAAAATTACAGACCAGTTTCCTCATGAACACTGATATAAAAATACTGAATAAACTGCTTACAAACTGAATCTAAGAACACAGCAAAAATATTATCCTCCATGATCAAGTAGGCTTTATTCCAGAAATGCATAAATCGTTGGTCATAAGAAAAACTGTCCACGTAATCTACCACATAAACCAACTCTTGGAAAAACAAACAAGCAAACAAACAAAAAAGAAAAAACAAAAACAAAATAAAACAGAAAAAATCTTAAAACCCTTATGATCATCTCATTGCATGCTAAAAATGCCATTAACAAAATACAACAGCCCTTCATGGTAAAAGATTTGGAGTGATCATATACATATTACCAGATATATATATATCAGATATATATATATATATATATATATATATCTGGTAATATGTAGCAGGTCCACAGCCAACATCACATTAAATGGAGAGATCTTAATTCCCCTAAAATCAGGGACAAGATGAGGCTGTCACTCTCTTCATATCTATTCAATACTACTTGAAATTTTTGGTAGATCATAAGAAAACAAAAGGAAATCAAGAGGAAAATGTCAAAGTATCAGTATTTACAGTTGATATAACAGTATGCATAAGTGATCTCTAATATTCTACCAGAGAACTCTTCCATCTGATAAACACCTTTAGTAAAGTGGCTGGATACAAAATAAATGTGAAAAAAATAGTAGCCCTCATATATACAAAGGATAATTGGACCTAGAAAGAAATTAGGGAAATAGCACTCCTTATACTAGCCACAAATAATATAAAATATCTTGGTGTAAGTCTAACTAAACAAATGAAAGACATGCATGCTAAGAACTTCATTTCTTTGAAAAAAGAAATTGAAGATGTCAAAAGTTGGAATTATCTCACATGCCAATGGATTGGTAGGATTTCAATAATAAAAATGGCCATCTTACCAAAAGCAATCTACATATTCAACATAATTGTCCTCAAATCTTCATCACAAATCTTTACAGAAATTGATATAAAAAAACCCAAAACTTCATATGGGAAAAACAAAACACCCAAAGTAGCTAAAGTAATCCTACACACTATACACACTAATAAACCCCTGGAGGCATCACAAAACTTCATTTCAAACTGTACTATAGAGCAATAATAATAAAAACTGCATGGTATTGGCATAAAATCAAATAGAAGCCTTCTTGGTAAATCTACATTCCTATGGACATCCAATATTTGATAAGAAAATGAAAAATATACAATGCAAAAATCATAGCACTTTATTTTTTTTGTTTATTTTCTTATTTTACATATCGATCTCAGTTACAGAGGATGAGTAAAGCAGAGACATTAGTGAGAAACTGGGAGACTGAACCATGAAAACACAAGTACCCACAATATAGAAAAATTAGGCAGAAGACCAAAACCTGACCAAAATATCCGTCTGAAACTTGTGAAGCACTTCTCTGAGTCCTTCTGGGTAAGATAGGAATCAAAACAGACACTCCAGCAGCCATGAGGCAGTATGCAAACAGATGCTCATTAAAGTTAGGAGATTTGAGCAAGGAAAATCACATATTGAGCTAATGAGTACATCTTTTAGGTGACAGTATGGACAGTGTGAACTCTGGAGTGATTAAACTGTCAGGAGGTAAATACAGGATAACATGTCGAACTAACATAAAATATTGCTTCTCTAATTAATTCTAAAATAAATTCTAACATTAATTCTAAAATAAAATCTCAGGCATGTCCTAGACTCCCACAGTCCATCCCAACATGATTTAATCCCCTTATCTTAGGGAAATTATATCATTCTTTTCCCAGGAGTGAAGAGAAGTACATGGGAGAATGTTTATGTTCGTCTAGATTTCAAATTTTTGTTTCTCCACTTTGATATTGAAAAAAGAACATTTATCTAACCCAAGTGGGTCTACCTTTGTGAACCTCTAGCCCTGCTGCTGAAGGAGTCAGGGACAGTTCATTGTTCATAGACACAGTTATCATCAGAAATAACAATAATCCATCCCATCCCTCATACAGAATCCTCACAGTTAATATTCAGAATAATGTAAAAAAAATAAAAGTATTAAAAGCTTCCCTAAATTTGCATATAAAATCAGATTTTTCAATAATGTTATTTGTCAATAAACATGTGGACATGTTCTCAACATGCCTATTTAAGTACAGTTAAACTAAAGAATGATTATTCTCCAGCTGCCCACATGGTTAAACTACAAAAGACTGATGACAAGTTCAAAATTGAGTTTACAGGTTAATTCAAATACTGAGAAGCTACTGGCAAAGCTATAAGTTAGAATGGACATTGTCAGTGTTCAGGCCTGTCCTAGGGGTTCTGACAGGACATGCAATCAGCTGCCACCACTAAAAGCATCACCTGTGCATATTTATTATGTTTATTATGAGTGTATTTTCAAAATACTCTGCCTACAATCAACCATTCCCTCTCCCTCTTCTCCCTCTCCCTCTCCCTCTCCCTCTACTCTCCTCTCTGTTCCTCTCTCCTTAGCTCCCTCCTCTCTCTCTTTGCCTGTCTCTCTCCCCCTCCCTCCCTCTCTCCTGCTGCTCCTGTATTCAGAGGTCAGTCTCCCCATCTCCTTTCCCCTTTTTAGGATCCCTTTTAATAATAATTAATAATAATTGATAATAATAATAATAATAAACCCTCTACGTGAACCCTGCCTAATGGGCATCTTTCTCTTATGCTCTGCTTTTCTTAAATTACAATAGACACTGCAGAAAGCTCTTCCCATCACTTAAAAAGATGGAATCTACCCATTATTGAGAGGACATAGAATTATTGATACCTTAATTGGGACATTTAATAGCCCCTAGAACAGGGAGACAATAAATTTCTGTCATACAGGATCCTGAGTTTGTAGCATTTTGTTAGGGCTGCCACAGCAAAATTACAAACTATATACGGCAGGATATTATGGAGGAAGACTTCACGCAAGAAGTAATCACATGAAGTAAGGGTTAGGAAGCACACTTTACTAAAATTTGTTTAAATCATCAACTAAGAAATAAATAATAAGTTTTTATACAATAGGTCTTCATAACAATGTAAGTCTCTTTTCATGTATTTCAGATATATAATAATATATAGATAATCATAATCTAGAGAAGAAATAACTGATTGAGAATTAAATATGCACCTGCCATTTGTCAACATTGCTTATCATTTTTCTATAATATTTTCAAAATTTTTGAAAATTTCATACATGTATTTGTATTGTATTTTGATCATATACCACATTCCCCTAGTTTACTGAATTTAAACATCTTTAAGCTATCTGTATGGCAAAATATATATTATTCTCATTCCAGTATTTTATTCCTGTCACTATCAGAGTGAAGAAATAAATATGGCACAGCTACATCATAATATTCTCAGCTTTAATATTTCCAGATATTAGAAAGCATAACGCCTGCACAGAGAGGCTAGCCAACTTGCCTGGTGCCAAGATTGTGGGCCACAATATGGATCAACTGAGAAGCTAACAGATTGTGGAGGATATTTCTTGGCAATAATTATTTTGTTTGCCTTCTAATACTCCATATTACATCATTGATAAGCTCGATTCCAATGCAATGAAGCACAGTTTTATTCACACAAAATGTGTAAAATATAATTCCTAGAATTCCAAAGATTAAATACAATTTTGTGCATTATTCTGCCATATGGTTAAAAATAGGGTTCTGTAAGTATGAATTATTTAAATAAATCTTCATGCCTTTAAATGTTCATGGTTTTCTACTTGAGTATGGCATTAAATGCTTATTAAAATGATATATTACTCATATTCTCATCAGTATATTTAATTACACTCATCGCCAAATAGGTTGCTAGTAGGTGTGATGCCTGATCAAGCAAGAAATACGTTACAGAGAAGTAAATAATTTTCCCTCTTTCTACACGATATTTGGTATAGAAAACAGTGTAATTTCTCAAGAAGCTATAAATATAATAACAGTCTTCACAGACTCATTCCAAATTTCAAATAAAGCATATTTGAAAATCTAGAAAAAAACTTAGCAACTTTACATGTTTTGTTAATTTTAATCTTTTCCTATTTTAAAATTTAAAGTTAGAATATTTGTTTAAAATATAATTTGTATTAAAATTATATGTTCTCCATATTTTGTAACTTTTAATAATGGTTAGTATTGGTAGTAATTTGTAAAATATTTCAGATATGCCTATATATGTAAAGATGTATATGTATTTATGAATATATTTAAACAAATAGAGAAGCATAACATTTTTATCCTGTAAAATATATCTTAGAGTATAGGTCCCATAGAGGAGGGTTGTCATTAAAGAGATTTATCCATAAATATATATAATATGCATATATAAACATCAATCTGACAAATTTTAATAATATATTTATGTTGTGTATTTTATTTTGTATATTCAGATGTTCTAGCATCTTTTATAGCTAATCTGTTATTAACAACATTTTCAATTAGTACCATTATTTATGTTCATGATTACATTTTTTTTTTTTAAGACCAGGTTTCTCTGTGTAACAGCCCTGGCTCTCCTGGAACTCATCTTGTAGATTAGGCTGTCTTCAAACTCATAGAGATTCACCTGCCTCTGCCTCCTGAGTGCTGGAATTTAAGGTATGTGCTATCACTGCTCAGTTACTAATGATGGTTCACTCAGAAACAAATTAATAATAAAACACTATTGTGTATCTCTTAGGACTTGACAATATAGTAGATAGTGAAAACTGAAAACTATAAAGAAAGTGTTTAGTGATTGTTGGATTGAAATTCTGAGTGGTACATTTGGAAGAAAATGGCATCCAAGGTAGATGATCATTCTGAAAGTTTAATATGTTGAATTTGAGTATATTCACATGAATGTGTGTTTTATATGATGGCCTATGAACTTTTCTAATATTTCAAAAGTCTGTTCTTCAGTTAAGATCACTATCTTAAATTGTCTGCCATGTTATTTGTAGCATAAATAACTCCTTTATATCAGCTGAATGATATTAAGTGATCGATGCAAGCAACTTGTTCATATAGAGATAAAGTGACCTCGTAACCGTTTAATAAAAATAGGGGAAGTTCTAATACTCACAGTAAGGAAGTATATAAAGATGACACTGGAATATACCCATTATGTTACCAAACATTGCAATAACAAAAGCAACAGACTATAGTCACATTAAGGAAATATTATTTGAAAATGAAAAAGGGACTCATTTAATGGCTCTTACCAGTGTCCCCTGTAGTAATTCTTATTGTATCAATAACTCCACTGATTGTAGTTCATAACATACAGAAATATTTTATGGTACTATAAAATTCTGAATATGAAATTTTGAAACAGTAGTTCCAAGTTAATACTAAAATCAATAATTCATATAAAATAACTTCCAACTATTCCCTTTAACTTAAATTATAGCTGACAAAACTGGTGATAATAGTGACTTTAATGTATATATATAAATAAAATATTGGCCTTTGTGCGATGCTCAGCCTTGTTTGTGAACACTAGAGTAAAAGAAATGAATGTGAAAAATAATAAAGTATATGTCACAAAACCGGGGAAAGACCTGATTTTATATATATATATATATATATATATATATATATATATATATATATATATATATCTGCAGTTGCAGCACTCAGGTGTCTGAGATCCTTTTTTTTATCCTCTCTCTTTTCATGATAACAGTCAGGCTGTCATTACTTATGAACATCTTATTTGATAGAGCAGTACTATGGAAATGATATTGTCCCTTTTAGTGTTTCACTTTTTATATTACGAAACAATAATGATTATCTTTTAGTGTGCTATCCTCTAGAAGACATCAGCACATCATCTAAACACTTTATCTCTTGAGTGTCAAAAGAAGTAAAAGTAATTAAGGAAACATCTTAAAAGGATAAAATAAATGACAGGAGAAGGAAATGTTAAGCAAAATGCTCACTTGTACCATTAATTACTAGTTTTTCCTGAAGGCACAACTGCATAACTATTTTTTAACTGTTTTATAAATGCATAATCATTTCCAGAGGCACTGAACTTTTATTTGCTCATTCGAAAAAGCAATTCAAAGTGGGAGTATTTTTGTGTGCCAGGCAACGGCGTGATTGGGACCAAGAAGTCAGATTACTTGCTCATGTTGTTCTTTGATGAAGCTCTAGAACAAATACTCACCAATAGGTACCTGACAAACACATAAACTGAATGAATATGCCACTTTATTGCCAGCACATGATAATATATCATATATTTTTCATGGTTGAAAGTAAATCTTAGAGATGTTTAAAGTATATAATTATCAACAACAGCAACTATTTTTAACTTTGTTGAACAAAAACAGTTGTCTTAATTGAAAGCAACATTAAAAATAGAGTAGCTCAGGTGAAAAACCCCGAGTTATTATTTAGTATAAAAAATACATTGAAAGTACAAAATTATTTCTTTGGCTGATTTCTTTGGAAAATAATTCCCATCATGTCTTTACAAATGTACAAAATACAACCTCTCCTTCAGCCCCCCTGTTTTTGTTTTGGCTTGGATTGGTTTGGTTTTTGTTTACTTGCTTATTTTGATCTTGTGTTTTGTTTCATTTTGAGATGGTGTCTCAAACTCATGATTCAGACCATCTGACCTCTGATTGTTTCATAGAGATCTGCCTTCCTCTGCCTCTAGTGCTGGTATTAAAGGTATGTTCCACTACCAACAGGCTTTCCTTCTGTCATTTTATATAGGGGAGCACAAAAAATCAAATACTAAGAATCTAAAATAAATAAATAATATGAATATTACTTAAGAGCCCCACATAGTGGCACACAAACATAAACACACACACACACACACACACACACAGAGAGAGAGAGAGAGAGAGAGAGAGAGAGAGAGAGAGAGAGAGAGAGGGGAGGGGGAGGGAGGGAGGGAGAGACAGAGATAGAGATAGAGACAGAGACAGAAAGAGAGAGAATGAGAGAGGTACACAGATACTCTAGGGAAGGCTCAGAGACCAATACTGTCTTTTTGTTTGAGAAAATCAATTAAGATAGTAGATCTTATATCAGGACCTTTCCCATGACAGATGCTATGTAGAGAGCTGCGAAGTACAGCACCTTAAAGATGGCACTGGCTTCTGCCTTCCACCTCCCCAAGGGTGAGCACTCTCTGACATAAACAAGCCCTTATTTGGTTAAGTCTGTTCAGCCTGTTAGAGTTGCCTATCTGCAGGGTCCACCTAGCTCACTGGGGTTGGTTAGCGCAAGGGTATTTAAGCCTGTGAAGGGGTCCCCATAGGTCCCGTGGGTCAAAAGAACATGTTTCAAGGATTCTGATTATAACTGCATTAAGAAGATCTTCCTGGAGTCGCGTGTTCCTTGCTGGCAATGGTCAGGCATGGCACAAATGGTGGCCCATACGGGAAAGTTTCAGATCAGAACTTCTTGCAGTCAGGGCAGCAGTGGTTAAGTTCCCAATAAGTTGGGACTAAATTAGGCCCTCGGTAAAGAGGCTATAAGGTCTTCCTTAAAGAGCAATAAAATCCCAGGTAAGTTGGAACTAAGTTAAAGACCTTGGAAATAAGCAGCAATAAAGTCTCAGGCATTGAGCGAGAGGTTCTAACCAACAGAAAGTAAAATTTTCAAAATGGGGACTTCTCAGTCTAATCCAATTTTTCTGGCTCTTCAGGAGCTACTTTTGTCAAAGAAACTTAAGATAAAGAGAAGCACACTAGAAAGATTCCTGAGTGAATGCAATGCTAATGTACCTTGGTTCGCAGTTTCGGGAGAACTCACGGGGACAAGTTAGGCAGGGATCTTGATTTTGCTTGGGAACAAGGGACGATAGAGTCCAGAGTCTGACCTGTTTGGAAGTTAGTGCATAGCTGTATCGAAGACCAGAGGTACTGTAAAGAGGTGATGAAAAAAGGGAAAGCTGTGCTAGAAAGGTTACAGGAATAAAGATCAGAAGAGGTTGAGAGCACAGGAGAGTCAGGTACGGACGAAATAGATTCTGAGGAAGAATTGCAAGCCCTCGTAGCAAAGGTTCAGAAACAATCCCTTAAGGGGCAGAGGGGGAAGGGAGAGGAGAAATGGCAATGTGGGGAGGGGAAGGACCCTCCTGGAAAAATGCCTTCAGCGCCTTCTCCTGATCAGAGTGAGAAAGGGTGGGGCCCTGGTACAGGGCATTCCTTTTGCCCTGAGGTCTGGAAAGCCTTACGAAATGACTTAAGTCATGAACAAGTAAATCAGATTGCCATAAAAGCATGGAAGTCATTACCCAATAAGGGAGAGGTGCAAGGCCCAATGGAAACATTTTTAGATTTTCTGGCCTGTTTGGTAGAGGCTGCAGGGAGAGATTTTGGCATTACAGTAGCCATAGTTGCAGCTATCTCTTTTGCAATTGTGGGTTCAGTCACAGCTGCCGTGGCTGTGAGCACATGGGTGCAGACAGCCTCTAGCTAAATGAGTTGTCCAAGAATGTGGCTACTGCCTTGGATGCTCAATCCACAATTGGTGCTCAACTGAAAGGAGTTTTAATGATTGTAAACCAAAGAATTAATCTGGTTCTGGAGCAAATAGATACCTGTGGCAGCTGGCCCAATTGGGATGTGAAATGAAATATCCAGGTTTGTATGTTACCAGCATTCAGTATGAGAACTTTATACATGCTGCTAATTTGTCACAACAGTTGTCTAGCTATCTTTTAGGAAATTGGTCTGCTGATTTTGATGACCTAATGGCACAGCTGTGAGTGGACATCATTGCAGTAAATTCACCACGTGTGGATGTGGGACTGGCTGCTGGATTGACATAGTTGTTCCTGTTGCCATGGATCATCTGAAAGAGTGGGCAGGAATGGGAGCCATGGTTGTCCTCTTGTTGCTTATCTCCTTCATGGGCCTGTGGTGCCTTTGCAAGATGAGGTTTGCTCAGAAGCAGTATGCAGCTATGGTTGTCCAGGCATTTACAGCCATTGAGGCAGGACAGTCTCCCCAAGCATGGCTCGCTGTCATGAACAAGTATTGATCCTTCATGCTCAGGTTGGCTTAGCACTGCACTCCGAGTTAGCTCTGGAAGCGAGCAAGTCCGAGAAGGGCAAGTCTGATTGCATGTGGGTTGGTGTCCGAGGCCCCACCTCCAGGAAAAATGATACTGGACGGAAGGGTGTGGCACTGACTTGGCTGACTACCAGGATTCAGGGTCATTACAATGTCCTCTGCTTTACTGGAGACTAGACTACTACCCTTGCCTGTTGCGTTATTAAAACAAAAAGGGGTAACTGTAGAGAGCGGCGAAGTGCCATGCCTTAAAGATGGCGCTGGCTTCTGCCTTCCACCTCCCCAAGGGTGAGTGCTCTCTGTTGTAAACAAGCCCTTATTTGGTTAAGTTTGTTCAGCCTGTCTGCTTCTGAGTTAGAGTAGCCTATCTGCAGGGTCCACGTAGCTCACTGGGGTTGATTAGTGCAAGGGTATTTTAGCCTGTCCAGGGGTTCTCCGGGGTCCCGAGGGTCAGGAGAATGTGTTTCAAGGATTCTGATTAAAACTTGATCATGAAGAAGATCTCTCCGGAGTCGTATCTTCCTTGTTGTGGGGGGGGGGGGGTAAGTGCGTACAATGCTGGTTCAAAAATCAATATTTTTCAAGGCAGAATTTTGAAAAAAAATTGAAATAACATCAAAATTTGAATGTCATTTTATATAAAGTAGAACATAAATACTGAGCATGGTGACTCATGCCTATATTCCTTGCAATTGGGAAGCTGAGGCAGGAGCACTCTCAATAATTAAAATATCACCTCAATCGTGCACACAGTGAGATTAACCTTCTAAATCAGTAGTCATCTGAGAACATACAGATAATGTGAAAGAGGCAGAAAAGATATTTTTTCTACAATTTACAAGAAGACCATGATAATTTTATAAGTTACAAATGCTTATCTTACAAACTAAACACAAACATAGGTATTTAACTCATGGAGGATGAAAAATGCAAATACATCTATTTTACATTATCATCATATCATTTCAGGACTTACTTTTTCACAGTGTAGAATTTGAATTATTTCAGACACTTATATTGTAAAGTGATAACTTTTTCCATTAAAAATATTTAGAAATCGCATGTATTTTTCCTTTCAGCATGGATTCAATTCTTTCTAAAACATATAAATTAGTGGAATTGCATGCAGCTCAGTGGAAGTCCTTGCCTAATGTGCCTGAGAACATGTGTTTAATTCTCAGTAAAAACATATAAATCTAAATAAAACCCCAAATCCAATGAACACAAACAAACAAGCAAACAAACAAACAAAAAACAACAACACAAATCAGGCATCACCCTATTAAATTATTGTAGATTTTCTAAAAGCAGCTATTTCATAATGTTTAACACTTTCTCCATTCTCTGCTTTACTAGATAGATATAATTTTTTTTTATTTACTGAACTGTGAAGATTTTGTAACTGCTTTATTTATCTTTTTAGGAGTTTCTCAACCACTGAACTCAACAGTATGGCGAATAGCATAACATAATAATTTGTTTTATAAAATAATACACTCAATTCATTAATTCATTAAGCACACCAAGAAAATTGAAAAATGCTCTTTTCTGAGCCTAATATCCATTGCTAGATTCATCAGAACAAATGGGAATATTGTTTAGTCACAATGGCACTTAATGTCTCAGCTAGTTTCCCACCAACTTTTCTGTCACCTATCTGTATGTACCGTTATGGTGGTCTTGTAGACTCTGGAGGTGAAAGAGCATATTGATAGTATCTAAGCAGCTATAGTCAAGCCATCCTTAAAACTAGGGAGAGACTTTTTGGTGGTAAAACTGATATGAGGTCACCCTAATACTTCACACATGCTCTGGAAGTAAGTTCAAAAGATTCAATGTTGTGACAAGTTAGACTTCAATGAACTTTTACTTTGGGCTATCATTGAGATGAGTAAACTTGACATTCTGATTTCACTTTAATTGTTTGAGGCTAGGACCTTGTGACAATGTATAGGAGGAAATTTATCAATAATTGTTATTTGAACTAAAATGTTGAATGGTATATACTAAGTGAATATGAATAATCCTTACACTCTCATATTATTAGAGGTAATAATCCAATAAGATTTGGTAATTAAGTATTATGAAATTGTATTCTGGATATCATGAGGGCCAGAGAAGGAAGTGCATCTTATAGAGACCTTTTCAAATCAGCATTATTTATTCTCATTTTCACATAAGTTTTCAGGAGATCTACCTCAAAACCATAAATCAATGAAAGATATACAAACCATCTATATTCTTATAAAGTGAAAAGGAAATGGGGTATGATTTAACACATCAGTGTTGAGATGTGTAAGCAGGATTCTTACTATTAATCATCCAAAGCAAACTTTATTATTTGTAAGCTATTGGACTTTAGGAAGCTGAAGTGTTTTTATTCTTTCTCAGCAACATGGATTAGATTTACATGGTGTCATAAATATTGACAGCATTATGTTGGACATGCATTCTGATTTCTCTTTTTTCCTAAGAATTCTGTAAAATAAGGATTATAGAAACATACTTAGGTTGGATGCACCCAGGGGTTGAAATGATGGAACCAATGACTCTATGACTATTAAGCTGTTTTCATGCTGCTAAATATTTTGCATAGCAGTGGGGAACAGAGACACAAAGGACTGTCTCAGCATCCTTTGCTCCAAGCCTATTTTTCCAGTGATTTTTACAGACATTAATGTTAACAGGTATTAGAGTTTTCTTGTGTTCTATAAGAGACAAGGCAGTGCATAAAAATTCAAATGCATTTTTTTTAGAATTCCAAATACAATTGAAGGCAGAAGATAGCAGGCAGTATCTACATACCCTTATCAATGACCAATGTCTAAATAAATTCAGGCAAAAATACTAAAATTAGCAAACCTCATCAAGAATCTTATTCAAAACTAGTTACATTTGCTAGAAGAATGAACAACATTTTAAGTAGGTATATAATGTATAAATGAGAATTTATGATGATGGTCCAGCCTGTTTCTCTCTGTCTCATACTATGAAAACACACGCAAAATTGTTAACTTTTGCTCTAGGAAGTCCATTAACTAGAATAATGCAGGCTCAATTCAGTTTAATGCATAACTACGGAGATACAGAGCGTGCAGCCTTACTCCTCTGTCAGAAATCTTAAGTCAGGAGGCTGGCTGGAGAAACCAAGAAAGGAATGATGCAGAGAACAACTCTTTGCTCATGTGCCCTGGCCAGACAAGGATACAAGGGTTTTTATTTATTTATTTATTTATTTATTTATTTATTTATTTATTTATTTATTTATTCATTCATTCATTCATTCATTCATTCATTCATTTATGTATGTAGGAGTAAAACCATCATAGAAATTAAAAGCTTGATGACAATTTCAGAAGTGATTGCAACCCAGGAGGCAGCAGAAAAGTGCTTCTCTTATGAGAGAAATATGCAGAATTGTTCATACCCAAGGGGGACTTCTACACTCTAAGTTGACCTCCATAAATGGCCGATATTTTCCTGTTTCAACAACAAAACAACAACAACAAAAAATGTACCATGAATGGGAATTCTGGAACTCTCCCTTCAACTATATTAAGAGTATCATTCATTCATCTCTGGCCAAGCAGTTAATCTAAAAAAGAACTGTACTGAAGATAAAAGAGTGTGTGAATGGTAACTGAGGTCAACAAAATGTCTGCTCTAAATACTTCCAAAACAGAGCCATCCCCTGTAAAGTTAGTGTTCAAACACATGGTCTTATAGAGGAAATTTCATATTCAAATCACAACAATCATAATTAAGTGTAAAAGACACAGCATGACTTAATTTTCTTAATGATGTCTTCAGATAGTCACAAAATGACATATAATTGTTCAGCTTATTATTTTTGTTTTATTCCTTGTTTCATGTTGTTTTATTCTTCCAGTATTGTGAAGTGAAACTTAGACCCTAAGAAATGCACCATAGATACTAAGGTCCAACCCAGACCTGAACATATCTTTATTTTAATAAAAATTGTTGCTATTGACTTAACTTGAATTTGGGGTTTCTTTTTTTTAAAAAAAGATTTATGTATTCTGTATACTAATGGGAGATGTTATTCTGTAAATATGTTTGTCATACTGGTTAATGAATAAAGCACTTTTGGGCCAATGGGAAAGCAAGATAGGCGGGGCTAGGAGACAAGGAGGTAAGGGGAAGTAGGAAGGAGGAGTCAGCATGTATAGCCTAAAGAGAGCAGATGCTGGCCTGCTGCTCTCCGGTAAGATGAGCCACGTGGAAATACTTAGAATAGTAGTAATGGGTTAATAATTAAGGCAGAGCTAGCCAATAAACAAATGATAGTAACTGGAAAACAAGATTGTATCAAATACAGACTCAGTGTGTTATTGGGGGCTGGCATGACAGCGGGGCCAGACTGGCGGCCAGACTGGGGGGAGGGGGAAACATGATCATAATTGTATACAATATTCTGTCTTTGTGTATACATCCAAGCTAGAAGACAGCACCAGATCTCATTTCAGATGGTTTTGAACCAACATGTAGTAGCTGGGAATTGAACTCAGTACTTCTGGATGAGCAGTCACATCTTGCCAGCCCTTGACTTAATGTGAAAGAAATATCTCGTCCCTCACTTAACAAGACCCATTTTAATAGGTGAATGGAAAAAAATGAAGTCAGTGGTTAGGTACTGCAATATCAAATGCCAATGTCAGTTTTTAAGTGGGCAGTATATGTATCTATTATTTAACTGAAATGTGCAATTAAAGAAAAAATTGTGTTTCTGTCAAACTGCATTATAATCAATTTTGTTTATACACATAGCATTGTACTCCTGTGAACTTTGGTGAGAAGCATTTCTTTTTGCAGTGGCTGGGGATAAATACCTCTAAGTTCTTCAACTGTGGATGAGTCATCTCTACCAACCTCTGACCACCCAATGCTTGGAGAACATCAATGGAGATGGGATGGAAAAAAGTGTAATAGCAAAAATGGAAAGGCCCACAGTGAAATGCGGAGTTCTGTGCCTGCTGTGGCTGTGATCCACAACAAATCACAGCAGCTGTGATTCTGTACAACAACAAACTGAATCAAATTCCAGCATTGATGGGGATTAGCCTGCAATGCTCCACCCTAAATAGAATCTGCTAAGAGTAGGAGAGTTAATTAAGACAATCACTTTCCTTTGAGGGTATGTCATCTAGCAGATTGCTTTTGTCCCAGTGAATGGCCATACACCTGTGAGCATGTGGGCAGCACTAATTGGACTAAGTTATTTATTTATTTATTTATATACTTATTCTTTTTTTCTTCTTTGTGTTTATTTTTGGTCTTCCACTTTGTAAAGATGCTGCCTTGTTGGTTGGCCTTCCTTTCTCCTGACAAACTTCTGTTCTGGCTTTACAAAATCAATGTATAGTTGAGATCTCTCTTGCTAACCCTCTATTCTCTGTCTTCTTATCTTTATATTTTTCATATTGCTTTTGCCTCATTTAAATCATAGTCATGTTTGTATTCACCATTTAAGTTGAAGCATTTTTAATGTTTTTTGTAGACAGCAAGTTTGTGTTATTGAGATATGTATTGAACTATCTTTTTTGAGTATCTAATTGGTATTTAGAGGTCAATATATTCAAAATAAACCCACTGATAGTTGAACTCAGAAGGACTGCTCTGAAGGTTTTATCCATTTAAAAATTGTCAGTTTGCCTCAAAATATTCAAGATGTAAGAGTAGAAACTTGGTTTGGTCTTTCTTTCTTCAGCACCACCTATATTCAATGAGTGACTTCTAATAATTCTCTTTACATTTGTATCTTGAATCTCTTGTAGCATATGTTTTCAAAACTCCTAGTTAAACATCGCAAGTGTCTTCCTTTTCTGTACCTACCTGAATTGCATATATATCTTAGATGACCTAGAACTGTAGTCTGAATTTTTCACATAAATAATTTCTCTTACTATTAAGCCATTATTTCTTTGAAATCTGTGTTTCCCCATTAAAATGTGAACCATACCAAAAAAAAATACCTAAAAAAGGTGGAAATCCCAAACAGAACATTTCAAGGGAAGCAAACATCACCATTTCAGACCATAGTCTCTTATGACTAGTATTGTTTAAAAAGAGGAAAAATACTAATTAGGATTTTGTGGCTACTAGCAATATTTACTGTAGTTGAACTGAGGGAATATAAAAGCTTCATTTCCTGGTTCAGATGTTTAGTCAGAAACTCAGGCTGCAGAGACTCCATCAGAGCAAGTGCCCACTCCTCCCCCGCACCCTAATACAGAAGAAACACATTTGGTACCCTGTGACCTCAAGAGATTATTAATCTATAAAAATGTGATTGCCCTCCCACAACCTCCCAGCCTGTGACAATAATTATGGTGGCTGCTGTGTAGTCGCATGCTGTTGGAAACAGCAGTAATAATGCTGGAATTAAATCCTCTTTCCCTACATATAAATGCAACACTTATTTCCATGCTATTGGGCAAAGAGCCATTCTCTTCCAGCAGTCATGGCTATGCATCATTCCTAAATGTACTGTAAATCTTCTAATAATTAATAACTGCTAGGGCTCAGTTCTTTAAAAAATGAATTTATATGAAATATGAATCACCTGCAACTGAATTCATTTTATCATCTCCTCAACTGTGAAGGGATGTTTTTCAAATATGTAAATATTAATGAAAATGTATCCTCAAAATGTTTTACATTTTTTCATTTGAGTTTATTTTTGGCATGAATTAAATCATCAGTGCTGATAATTTTTCTATTTTCCCAAGGGGATATACTTTATAACATGTGATTTCTCTGACTGTTTTGTGATTAAATGTAAAGTATTAATTTCTGGATAAAATTCATTTTAACATTTTAAAAAATACAAATAAATTGCTGTGAAAATGTGAAATTTCATTTTTACTATATATGTATGTATGTTTTGCAGTGCTAGCTATACAAATCTGCTCACTGATTTGTATATGCATACTTGTTTCAGTAGTGTGTTTGTGTCCTTCTCTGTGTGATGGTGCCATATGTCATACTTTAATTTGATTACATTTACAGCAAAAGCACATCCTTGACACCTTCAAGTTGCACCTTCAAGTCTCCATCACATTCTTACTGAAGGACAATAGAACGGATCATTTAACTGAGTCCATCGTACTTAACTAGTTGTAAAAAGAACTAGTAACACAGTAATTTTACACAGTTTTGGGTGTTTTCTTACTTAAATTCTGTTAATTTTTGATGTCTTCTTCATTACTTTGCACTTCTATATTGTGTATAATTCCCATCTCTTTATAAGTAATGAAAGGCTAGGTAGGTTTCATAGAGTCACATAGCTAGTAAGTATGAAAAGTAGCAAGCCTGTTATCTGCCTTCAAAATGAAGAAACAGGTTACAGCACTGTGATTTGGATTTTCAGATGATGAAATTAATAGTGAGAGGCAGAGATGCAAGCTTTCATGCAGGGAGAGATTAAAAAGGGCAAAGTGTTGTGGAAATTGCTGTAAAATATGAAAAAACCAAAGCTCACACTTCTCCTAGCATATTTTTATAACAGAGGAATATCTTTAATAATGAAAAAAATGGAAACCATAATCCTTAAGTGTTCTGTTGATGGGAAGTACAGAGGTACTATGCGAAGGATAAATATGATAAAAAGCTATGTTTTCATTAGTTAGTACCTGTCAAATTTGTTTCTTTTCCTGTACTTGTAGAAAATAAATACAGCATTTTTAATTGATATTCCCTAGGTTGGAGATATGTTTGTATGTATGTATGTATGTATGTATGTATGTATGTCATGGGATTACTATTATTAAACTTGAAATAGTTGTGACTGAATCTGCCTTTCATTTCTGACTTACCACTTGCATAAATGCATTCTGTATTTGAATATGTAAAATAAGCCTCATTGTATTTTCCTTTTCATTTCTCACACAAATATGAATGTGAGTGATAGAGAAAGGGGAGAAAGAAGATGTGTTTGTAGGTAAGAATGCTTTCTTTCCCTACATGGTTTCTTGAATATTAACACATCCATTTGCTTCTCAAGTACAAAAAAAAATCAGAATGTCTGAAAAATAACTCCATTTTCCTATTTCTCAGCTTTCTGATTTCCATATTCCACATAGGCTAGAAGAAAGTTTACTTCATTTAGGGCAATGTAACATTCTATTAAAACTGTCCCATTACTTATACTGTAAATCAAAGAAGCATTTTGTTAACCTGTTCAGACATAGGGATGGGTCAAACAGAAAAAGAAGGATTAGGGTGGGAAGGATGGGCCCAGGGGTGAAGCAATTGATGCACAAACCTCATGATCTTGATTTTGAAGCCTGGATCTACAGTTGTAAAGAGAGAACAAAGTCCTGGAAAATGTCTATTAACATCTACATGGGTTCAATAGCATATTCCTACTCTCTAACATAATACAATACATATGTGTAGGCATACATGTATTTAAATACACACACTAATAATATAAATATGCATATACATATATATGTGTATTAACACATGTATATGTAAAATCTTTGACCTGTCCCCTATGCCAGATGTGTTTAGCCAAGTGATATGATAACAATTTTCAGATTTGTAACTTGTTATATTACACATTTGTTTTTTTTTAAATACTGCTGATTCCATATGAGGATAATGAGAAAACTATTACACTGAAATGTCCTAGCATGTGTACTGAGTGACAGAAAGAAACCTTAATACAGGTAGTCAGCATTTTAGTATTCATCCAGAAGTTTCAGGAAAGCCCACAGGCAGAACCAGCCACAGGAACTTGAGGAGAGAAGACTAAGGGACCAGTGGCCTGCGGCACCCTGAGGAGAGTGTGCTGTTCCCTGTACAGAGCCTGGAAGAGGCTCAGGGCTGCACTGTAAAAAAGACACCCAAGAGAAAGCAAACAACTCTGCTTGAGGGCTTATCTTCCTTAACACAAGGAATGCGGTCCCAGAAGAGGAAAATTTAGCTCAGTTTTGTCAGGGAAAAAACTTTTTAGTGATAAATGGAGTAAGAACGCACAGCTTTTAAGCAACTACTTCTAAAACAAGGTCAGACAGAAGAACTAAGCTACATCAAACAAGTAAGAAATACCTAGCAAGGAACTGCCTGAGATAGTGAATACCACTGAAAGTAGACTCAGGAAGTGAGCTTAAAGTTCACACACAAAAGGAGATGAAATGGAGCTGGAACACAGGTGCAGCTGACAGGGATGTGCGGAGTGATGGAGACCGGGATCTGCAGACAGTGTGCTAAGTCGTGAGTTTCCTTTTGCATGCAGAGGTCTTTGCTATGATAAAATGTATTGTTCCTACCCCACCCACTCAACTGTATGATTTGTGGCAACTGTATTAGCAAGTAGTTTGAAGATATTAATAATGATACAAGCACAGCAGCAATTTTTATAAAACGCACACTCCTGGTTGTTCTTAGAGTCTTTTGTAGGTTATTAACAAAAGTCTTCATAGATTTTTCTACTGTAATAGTTGGAATTATGCCCCTAAGAAATGCTAAATATCTAATCTCAGAATTTCAAGGTGTACTAGGCTCATAAACTTAAGATAAAGTAATTGGATCATAGGAAAGAAATCTAATCTGGCTTAGTTCTTGGCCATTTGAGAAGAAATTAGGACACGGGAATGGAAAATGGTATGTGACAATGAGGGAAAAGAGGTCTTGTAGCTCCAACCAACACAAAAGGAATTGCCAGAAAAATAATCTCTAGAAAGTAGGAAGAGGGGATGGAATTTCCCCTCCAGGTTTCAATGACACTTTGATTTCAAACTGATCGCCTTTAGAAGTGTGAAGCAATCAGCTTCTTTGGGAATAAGTGATCAGCATGCAGTACTTTGTTATCACTTTCCCCTGTATCATAATGAAATATCCTTTATCATGTTACAATACAGCAAGGGTGTTCCCTTTCAATGAAGACATCTTAATGTTGCATGTCTCAGGCCCCTCTTACTCTTTTGAAGGTTTCCCCAGCCTGCAATAGTTTTTAGTAGTAATAATCAGAATAAAATAGATTCTAAACAGTAATAATTATTCATCAACATTGTTGATTATGATATTTGCTGCCCTCCTTACACAATCTTGTCTGTGTGAGAAGCTCAATGGACTGAATATGAGAATGGGTCAGAATTGAAGGTTGCCTGGGTAATGGTCAATGTAACAGATAGCTATTTCATTCATGGTGAATAAAGTTAGTAGTGTTTAGGTTGTGTTACATATTTGCTTTTATAGACATAGTTCACAAAGAAAGGTGTGTCTCTGTCCATATTGTAAGAAGAAATTACTTGAAGCTCATTCGAGCAGCCATGTTTCCAGGTAGGTTTTCAATGAGGGCTTAAGTAAACAACGACAGAACGCCTAGATCATGAGGAGCTGAGGTGGTAATTGAAAGAAACTCAAACTATAGACACTACAGGAAATAGCAACATTATGAAAAATTCAAGTGGGTGTGGTCTTACGTTAAGATGCTGGGGATTATTTGTGTGAAAATTATTAATGTACATGGTTTGGAGATTGTATTTAAATAGTGGACATGATGATACTCCTCAGAAGTGAAGAGTCCAAAAGATAATTTGGAAGAAAATCCAAAACAGTGGACTCTTCAAGAGATGGAAGAATAAAAGGAAAGAGAAAGCACTCTTCAAATTTTCTTCCCATCAACCATTGCCTTTTTACTTTTTTTTTTTTTTGAGACAAGCTCTAGGTTTTCTGTGTGAATCTTCCATGAAGCCAAAGGAAGAATATAAAACAAAAGAGGGTAATCATGTGTTGCTTCAACCCACGATTCAAGAGGGACAAAAAAAAAAAAAACTAATTTAACTCCCCATTAAGAAAAGTCCAGAAACGATAACTAGCCATCCATTCCAGAAACTAAGTCCCACAAATCCCAAGTTGAAAAACCCCAAGCCAGTGTGAAAGTTCAACAGCCTTGATTGCGGTGGTGGGAGAGAGAATGTATGACTTTACTATCATGTACATGAATGAAACTATATGGTCTTCCTTGCTATACTAATCCTGAGTGTTCTAGAACTCATTTATCTCCTTCTGACTTTACATCAGATGCATCATATAAAATCTTAAGAATCTTTGATCAATTTTAACTTAATAAAGTTAAATAGCTACCTAAAATTAATTCAGAAAATCAACTTGAAAATTATGCCAGTGAGTTATAGGTGTTACACACATGACTTATTTGATAGCAAGAAATATCTATGAGTAAATTTTTAACCAAAGTTTTAAAATATAATGAAAAGAGGGTTTAAAAACCTTGCTTGAGATGAATTGTCCCCCTTCTACCTTCCATTTCTATTCTTGAAGCTCTCAATATATTAATCCAGAGGAAAAATGACATTAAAAATCATGCAGGCTGTTTAGTTACACTGAAACCGAAAACACTCTCACTTTCTCCGCCTTCATTGGAATACATGGAGTTTAATCTGCCTCAGACGTTTCATGTGAAGAAAAAAATCATGCATATAAAGCATTGAGTACAACAATCATCTCACTCAAAGACATTCAACTTGTTCAGAGGCACTATTATATTTTTATTAAAAGGTTCAGTTTATGGAAAGCATCAGACCATAAAGATCTAAAACATTAGACAAAGGGCCATGATATATTTAAGGAGTCTTAGCTTTTCTTATAGCTATTAAAATTAATATATATATATATTATATCAATAGTCATAGTAGCTAATACTTTTCTATATAGATACAGCATTATTAGATTCCACATAGCTATACCATTGGCTAGACATTATTGCTATTATTGTTGCACAGGGAAGCTTCGAAACTTGTCCAAGTATACACAGCATACCTGGATACCACTTCTAAACAAGTTTGGATTTGTGAGAGTTCTAGAAAACCTAATCAATTCTTCTGTTGCTGAGACATATATCATATTTAATCTTCATGAATTAGTCTTGTTATTCACTTATTTGATGTCTATTTTTGCAGGAATTTTAATTTCATAGTTGCATTTACTTTTAATATATAGTGTTCTGTGTTTAAATAGCATGTAACAAAATTAGAAATGATAAATTAATAGTCATTAATTTCAAAGAAAATATATGCTTAAAATTCCAACTTTCCCTTCACTATAAAATCCCTGTTAAGAAATAAGATAATAGCATATATCAGGGGTACTCATAGGAAGAATCACTTCTAGTTAATGATCTATGCCTGTAACAAAGTCAAAAGACAGGGATTATAACACACAAAAGGAATGTGGCGGTAACCAGGAATCATAATAAAACTCATAGTCTCATCACAGGCTCTCAGAAGGAAAAATTATACAGAAAATGGAAGAGCTTTCTTTTTATTATATCATTTCCTGCACAGAGACCTTTCCTCAGAGATTTATACAGTCAGATCTGTTGCAAGATAAAAAGGGTGCCCTGTCTTTAGAATCAAAGCCCAAGGAAGAAGAAAGAACAGAGCAGCAACAATATGCTGCCTCTTCTTTTAGTCTCACAGGGAAATGAAAGAAAATGGTGCTGATGCTGTAATCAAACTCAGTACACCCTTTCAGGCTAGCATTACATTGAAAACACTTCTTCATCCTTTAAAGTATAATCGATTCTCCACTTCATTAAGATGTTACTAGCTGAAAATGTGTTCACATGTTCCAAAATTTTATTATGACTTTTTGAAACAAGGAGATCATTGACAAAGGCTTTGCTCTTTCAGAATATTTCATTGCATGGTGACTCTTTGTGTAGTTGTGAATTTAAGAACATCACTCCCACTCCATATGCACATAAGTGTAATGAATGCTTGCTGTGAGAATTTATTTTAAAAGTACCGCATGCCCACAAGATATAAATATTTGAAAAATAATATTATCTGAACTTTTATTACTTAAAATAACTATTAGTACATTCAAAGAATATACGTTGTCATTCTTTTATTATACAGTAATAATTTTCTAATATAAATATAATTATAATTTAAGTTTAATGACTTTTTTCTTTTTTATCTGTATTAATTTTTCCCTTCTTTATATTTTTTAAATTTAAGTGAGTAACAATCTTGTTTTACAATTCAATTCCAGTTCCCTCACCCTCCCATTATTCCCTATCACCCCCACCAAACTCCAGCCTATCCCTTTTCTGCTCCCCAGGGATTGTGAGGCCTTCCATGGGTACTCTTCAAATTCTGTCACATAATTTGGAGCAGAGCCATGTGTCTAGGCCGAGAGAGTATCCCTCTATGTGGAATGGGCTCCCCAAATCCATTCATATACTAGAGATAAATACTGATCCACTACAAGAGGCCCAGTCCTCCTAACCCAGGGGTCTGGGTCAGTCCTACACTGGTTTCCCAGCTATCAGACTGGGTGGGGTCCATGAGCTTCTCCTTGTTCAGTTTCTGTGGGTCTCCAGCCTGGTCTTCATCCCTTTGCTCATCACTCCTCCCTGTCTGTAACTGGATTCCTGAAGTTTGGCTCGGTGTTTAGCTGTGGGTGTCTGCTTCTGCTTCCATCAGCTACTGGATAAAGGCTTTAGGGTAGCATATACGGTAGTTATCAGTCTCATTTTAGAGGAAAGGCACTTAAGGTAGCCTCTCCACTATTGCTTAGAATGTTAGTGTCACAATGACTTTTAATAATGTCAATATCATAATTTCTAAGCAAACACATTTAGAAGGAAATTTATGTTTATTTCATGTGTGTCTCACTATAAAAAGACTATAAATAAAACATTTAAACTTAAGTTTTTTTCATAATTTCACAGTTTTTATATAGGATACCTGGTTAGAAATGAGAGTTCTTGAAATATTTTTAAAATAAATATTACTAAATTTACTTTCAAGCAATCTACTTTTGCCTGAGTGACACATGAGAATTCCTCTTCTGCATATTATTTGACAAGAGAAATACTCAAACGTCTCCTGGAGAACAGTCTCTTGTCAAATTCTGATGTTTAATAAAATAATATTCTAGAAAATGTATGCAGAATTATCCTGTCCCAACTGACTGATCCAAAATAATCACTCAGAAGAAGCTTACATTAATTCCAAATACTCCACCCAGAGCTCAGGCTTGTTACAAGCTAGCTCTTACATTTGAATTAACTTGTTTCCATGAACGTATGTATTACCATGTGGCTTGGGGCTTTACCTCTCCTCTAGCATGTTTTGCTTCCTGGGCTGCTGGTTACCATCTCTCTGACTCTATCCTTCTAATTCCCTTCAGTCTCCATTAGCTTACCTGCCTAATTTCCTGCCAGGCTACCATTCTGTTAGCTTTTTATTAACCAATGAGAGTAATACATACTCACAGTATACAGAAGGATTATTCCACAGCAAGAAACTTCTGAACTTCTTGCTCAGTGTCTACTGACACTCAACAGAGGACCATGCTAGTGAGTCTCTTGACTCATCCTTTCTGGCTATGAAGGGAGCAATCTTGAAAGAAAGGAGACATGCCTATTCTTCTTGGCTTTACCCTCAGCTGCGTAAACTGGAATTACAATCAGGAGAATCCTTGCTCACACAATTTCATGTTAAAATTATATCTAGTGCCAGAAATTGTCATGTGTTGCATTGCAGCAGTGGGTGAAATCACAGGACCAGGCCAGTATAGCTTGCTCATACATTTCTCCATGTCCACAATTTTTCTGCTAAAATGACAGTCCTATCTACTTAGAGTTATCACACTCTTTACCACATAGGTTCCTGCACAAATGAGAACACTTGGCTCCTCAGTATCTCCTAATGCTCCTTTATGATGAATTGACATGCTTTAGTACTGTTTTCTTACTTCTTTAGCATCCTATTCTCCTTTTCAAATATTGATGTTTTTCTGAAATTTCACAAATATATAGTGAATTTTAATTCCTGCATTATTGTCTTAACTAAAATCCTTATGATTTTCTTCTCTTATTAAATCTTTCCTTCTTAGTTTTCTTTCCCTTTTAAAACCAGGAGAGGTAGATAAATGTGAGTAAGCACATAGGGCTTTACAGAGTCTAACTAACCCTATGATAGGCTGTCAGGGACTGGGGTTCTACATGGGATCTGCAAGTTCACTTCATTTCTCATGTTAAGGTATTCTTATCCATCTATTACCATTAATAAAGGAACTATAGGTATTTTCCAATTGGCCATGTAAATTATGTACATTCATATTGAAATGAGAAAGGCAGACTTTACCAACAATCTCCTTCTTAACAGATATGTTGACTTCCTTATTTTATTCCACTGACCTAAAGATCAAAGTAAAACAATATTTTCATAAAGTTGAAATTTATTTTATTTTTACATTTTTCTGTTGCACCATTTTTGCAGTATAATTTACTCTTTTAGTGTTTTGCCAATTTATTTTTAAAAACTTTGCATTGCATATATTTAACATGTTTTTTATTTTATAAAAATCTTTTTATTTATTTCAAGTATATGGAATAAATAATAAGATGTGAACTATAAAACAGAATTGCTTTCAAATATATGGTTAAAAACCTAAAATTCAAATCATACATTAGAAAAAAAATACTGGGAGTTATATCTCTGATGAATTCAATGACTAGGGAGAAGGCTTAGCATATAAGGTGTTTGCACCACAATTTAGGATCCCCAGCATTCTTCTGAAAATCCAGATGTAGTAGCCTATGCTTGAAGCTTTGTTCCCCGTCTGGGAGGCAGAGCCAGGTGAATGCCAAGGTCTCATTTGCCAGCCAGTCTAGCCGAAAGATAAAGGTCTACAAGAGACACTATCTCAAAAAATAAGAAGTAAGCTTTTAAACTTCATAGTAAATGTACCTACATGTGTGTACACATATTTATATTGACAAAAATTCAAATTTTACTTCATAAATGTAAAATTAAGTCTTAATACTTGGTACTAAACAAATGAGTTCACCAAAGAAAATGTTTCAATAAAGATGCTATGTGAATGGTCAGTCATATGTGTTTTGTGGGGTGGTACCTTTTAGTATTTAAAAACATGTACATTGAAGTGCCATCTCACTGCTTCAGGCTTGGTATAATCAAAACAATTTACAACTAGTTAAGGCATACATTGACAAATTTATATTTCACAAGTAATAGCACAGATTTGTAAAATCATACCATGAAATGCAACAATTCTACTTTCAATTATTCACTCAAGAAAAATGAAAACGTTTGTTCACACACAAAAATTATACAACTGTTCATAAGGTATTTATTATTCCTAATACCTGCAATAGTGCAAACAACCCAATTTTCTATTGTCAGAGAATAAATAAAATGTAGTGGAGCCATAAAAGGGAATATTATTCATCAAGAAAAATAAATGAAATACTTTTATAAAATATAATGTAGAAAAGCTTAAAAAATATCTCAACAACCCACAAGCTTCTTCTGTTCCAGACCTGGCAGGTTCCACGGGCACCAGGCAGACAGGCACCATTATAGTGAGTACAGGGTGACAATGTGTTAAAGAGTGAGAGAGGCAAAATGAGTCATGTGTATGGGTGTGATATAGTTTTTAAGACATGGGGGAAGTGAGCCATGGGCTGATGCAGATGTCCCATGACTACCCAGAGACAGATGTCTGAGTCTGGCTGTTGCCAGGCTCTGTGCCTCTGATGAAGACAGAGAGGATAGAGTTTTTACAGGGTTGGCAGCACTCACCTGGGCAGCACAGTAAAGTTGACCTTGTTCCCAGAACAATAGGTGAGCTGACTATGAGTGCGATAGAATGATAGAGCTGATGATGCCCCTCTTATCTGCCATGTGGTAAGTAGCATGGGTGTGGAAGAGATGCCCTCCCCTGACCCCTTGATGGACTCCTGTTGCAGATAGGGAACCTGAACCCATCCCTTACCAGCTGTAGCACTTGGGAGAAGTGTCTTCTGTTTTATTTGGGGGAGGGGGAGATGGGTGGAGTTGGGAGGCATGATGTGAAAGACACAAAGTATAAACGAAATAGAAAGTTAAAATAAATAAATAAAATGCGATGAAAAAATTCTTGCTAATAGAAAGGAACAGATGTAAGAAAGAATGCATCAAATAATTTTCTATTAAATGTCCGTGAAATGCAAACCTTTAAGAACAGACGTAAATTAGGTACTACCTGAGGCTTGAGGCAAGAACTCTGGGAGACTGCCAATAGTTTGAGAGACCTCTTTGAGATTATTGAAATATTTTAAACTCAAGTGCTATCAGTGCATGCATAACTCAGTAAATTTTCAAAAAATAATCATTGAATTTCACACTTAGAACACTTTAAGGTATGGTAATTATACCACAATAAAGCTGTTTAAAAGATATAGACCAAATTTTTAGTCAGTCATATTCCTTTTGAGCCTGATAGCTATGAACATGATTGATTTTTACATATCAAATATAAATTCATAAAATGATGATGCCAGGAACACTGAAAAAGAAAGTTCAGGAAAGCAATCATGCTAACATGTTAGAACATAAATTCCCAAAGAACATTTCATTGAAACAGTAAATCACCATAATGCACAAAATATTTCTTTATTTTCATTTTATTTACAGCAAATTATAAAACATTAAACTGTTTGGAGTTCAATGACTTAGATGTAAGTAAACAAACCTTACAGTTGTTTATTTAAATCAAGTCATTAAAATAAACTCTTATTAAAATAAAGTTTAAAACATTTTAGATGCTGAATTTATAACTCTTAAATCAATGTGAAGCAGTGTGGGGGCTTAGGGTGATGTCAGGCAAAGGGCGAGCACTGTAAATAAATGAAGCTCCAAGTTATAACATTTTCCTTTTGGAGTGGCAAGGTTTGCAGAACACATTTTGTGTATTCATCTGGGTCAGAAACTCGGAGAACAAGTGTCTTTGGGGATATAAACACCATTTACGAACCTCCCTCAGATCCTTTCTAGATGCAGATCTACAGGGAAAAAAGCGGACCAAAGCAAGGCACAGAGGAGGAACAAGCCAGAGAGGAAGGATCAAAGCTCTTTCTCTATTTATATATTTATTTTTTAACAAAGGGTTGTTTTGAAACCCAGCAAAGGAAAGATTCAAACATTCTCCAGACTGCCTTTGCAAAACCATGATAGCACCATTCGATAGAGAGCCTGAGTGAGAAGAGACAGAAAAAGAAACTGAAAACAATCAAAAATTAATGCAATTATAAGAGACCAACTGCTTCAAAACCTGTGCCATATGTTTTCTAGTGTTATGTTTGTGTGCTTTCTAGCTTATATAGAATTTTATATATAAATGCTCCCCCAGTTTCCTACTCAAATCCATGTATACATATTTCTTCATTCAACATATAAGTACAGGTCTATGAATTAACATATAAGCTCTTCTTATCACTTCTTGGATTAATATTTTTTGAGAGAGTGGTTAACTATATAGACATGATTAGTTTGGAAGTCACTATGTAGACCAAGCTAATATCATACTGTGAATTCTTTTTTGAGGTGTGGTTGCTCTTTAGGACAGGGTTTCTCTAACAATTTCTGGCAGCTCTGAGACTCACTTGATATAATTATGAGGTCAAAGCACATAATGAAGCTTATATTGAGGTTAAAACCTAATACTTCATTTTATTATTGACATGAATTTTACAAACAGTACCAATTTGTCTTTACTTTGAAAACAAAATTTTATGATAAATCTACACAAGTTGTTACCAGCTTCCCTAGAAGGAATTTCACTTTCTAGGAAAGCATATGGCAGTTATTTCAGAAAATGAAGTGATTGACTTAGGCAGATTTGGTTGTGTCCTAGCTGGAATGTATGACTAAGTAGCACTGAGTACAAGGGTTTGAGAGAGCAGATACTTAATCTAAAGTGGTAATTAAGTGATCATGCAGAAGAATAAAGGGTGGTTGCACACGTTGCAAACTATAAGTGGCTCAAATTTTTATAAACCGAAATTTAATTTATATAATGTAGAGAACAGATATTGGATGATATGTTGAAGAATACAAATATTTCAATGAGTGTTGTAGGATTTAAAATAACATTGAAACGGGAGCAGGTGTATCTCTGACTCTTTTGCTTGTTACTGAGACTCTTTTTCTCCTATTGTGTTCCCTTATGCAGCCTCAATATGCAGGCTTTTGCCCTGTCTTATTGTATCTTGTTTTGATATAATTACATTATTTATTATATATTAAAGCAATTTCCTTATTCTCAATTCCCATTGCCAAATCACAACATTATGTTTCTCTTCAAAGAGTATGGCTAACACATTACCTGAGTACAATGGATCGTGGTAGCACAGTGTGGTTTCCCTTCTGTTATTAAGATGAAACCAAGTTACCATACTTAATAAGGTAGCTGAATTATTTACATAGAGATTGTATTTGCTTAACAGAATGAATTTTAACAGACATATTCAAGCTACTATTAAATTTATTTTTTTAAATTACAAAAGATTCTATTTTAAGTACTGAAATATTTATCTCAATAAGGCAATAAATGAGCTCTATTACACAAATCAAGGATCCTATCAATTTTAGCTGCATTCAAATATTTTTCCTTTGTTATAAATAAACACTCATAGATTGCTGTTCCATATTTTTCATTTCTATCCTTTAAATATGAAGAGGATGGACAATTTAAATTAGGATTAAAAGTTTTCCAAATGAAGTTTAAATTTCCATTGACTCCATTAATTTAAGTTTATGAAATACATGGAAAATAAATTTGTAGACCATCCCTGCTGTACAACATACTTTAAAAGATATATTATACATAATGTGATAGGGTGAGTAAATAATTACCCATATTTTTCTCCTTTATAGATTTATTTCTATCACCTTTTAATAATGCGTGTGTCTGTATGTCTGTATGTCTGTATGTGTTGTGCAGATATGTGCACATGAATGTCATGGAAAGAAGGTTGTGCAAGATATTTTGGAGATGGAGTTATATGATGTTGAGAGCCACTTGATTTGGATGATGGGAACTCATCAGGTCCTCTGGAAGGATTATTCATGCTTCTTTGGAAGCAGCCACTTCTGCACTGTTGTGGACCATCACCATCCTCACTACCTTAGGCCACTGAGATAGAAAATTACTGCCTCTTAAGATGTAAGCAAAATGTTTAGCAGAGCGTTTCTAGGCTTGTGGTTATACAACTAGTTAAAGAATATCTTAGGATATTCTTCCTGTTGTAGCTTTATAGCCAGTTAAAGAATAGTTGAGGACAGTCTTGTTGTAGCTTTACAGCCAGTTAAAGAATAGCTCAGGATATTCCTCCTGCTACAGTTTTACAGCCAGTTAAAGATAAGTTCAGGGCATTCCTTCTACTGACCCTTTCACCCTGCCCACTTGCAAACCCCCCGCTCACACCCAGCTCATGGTCCTATATAATCCTTCCCTGAGAAAATAAAGTTTGACAGCTTGATCAGAATATGGACTTGCTGTTGTTCTTCTCCTACCTTGCCCTTTGATTTACTTAGGTGTCTCCCAGTTCGTCATTGACTGCCTCGCGGGTCGGGGCACTGCACCTCTATACATAGGTTTGTTTTTTTTTTAATGTCAAGGAATTTCATTTTCTAAATATTCTCCCTAGGTTTCTTTGTATAGTCATTTCATCCGTAGTTTTGAGATAAAGAAAGTCTTTAACACTTGAAGAACAAAGTTAACTTTTTTTTTCAAAGTTAACTCTTAATTATTGTTCTATGTCAAAGTGTTGTTTAATAATTGACAATTATTCTACATAATGTTCTACCTCAGTGTATTCATTAATCTACAATTATTCTCTCTAAAGTAAGTATTTTCTGAATAAACAACTGTCCCCATGACACAATCAGATGACCTAAGAGTCACAATTTAAGTAACAGCTTCCTATTAAATGTCTCAAAAATTCCCAAATTTCCTTAATCTCATATTTTTTTAATAAGTCATGTACTGCAGTTTAATAAGGATCAAGATAAACAATTAGGCCGGATAGATGTTTATTCAGGGAGAAATAACTCACAACATAGGCAGATGAACTTGGCCGGTTTCACAGGATCCTAAGCCTTCCAGTGTTCACCAGCAAGAGAGTCTCTGACCCCCTCCTCAGCCTTTTCCTCCAGGTCACGTCTGGCCCTGTCTCCACCCCCAATGGGCATGGTCTAAGCCACAGGTGCAGACAAGGTGAATATCTCACTTCAGTCATGCCTATATAATATCAAATAAAACTTCAAATCATTGATAAACAATAGGAAATTCTTTTGTATTTTCATCAATAGAAAGATGTCTTTACATTAGAGAGAGTCTTTCTAAGGAAGAAAACAAAAAAAAAGGATAAACAGCAGATAACAAAGAGAAACCTCTCATTTTTATATCTTGGCAAATATCAAAATATTCTTCACTGCTTTATCTTAGCATTAATTTTAAAATATAGAGATATTAGGACATAGCAAAATAGATTATGACACATCAGCTTGCTCTCAAAATGAACCATGAAATTTATTGCTTAATTTCTCCTTCAGACAGCTCATTGTGGCCTTCAGTATGTTGCTTTATTTTTCGTGAATTACAGAGAATAAGAATGTATGCATTGATGCATACGGTTTGGTTTCCCTTGTCATTATCCACGCTATGCATACCACAAATGTTAGTAAGAGCCATAAAATTATACATCCATGATATTGAACTCAGTGACCTGCCATGGTGGTGAATTCAACATATTGACTTTATGGAGTATATGCAAGAGGGTTTTCCTGGGTTGTTGTTGTTCAAATTTATGGAAAAATCTATCTGAACTATTGTACCTTAGGTCAAACTCAAAAATTACTCATTGTGTCACTTCCTCCAATGCAATAATTGTATCTTGGTATAATATAAGGATTTGTATTATACAGGTGCTATTTTATAAAATTTTTCATATTTCATTTTGTATATGTAACATATGAAATTATTTATTTGAATGAAACTTTTTTCACATATGGTACTATTATAGTTTTTGAATTATATTTTGAGCCCTAATTCCTTGGGCTCAAAATATAATTCTCAGACAAGATGCTGAATTAGTGTTAGACAAAAATATGCACAATTCTAGAAAATATATTTACTTAGATAAACAGTAGTTATAGCTTCAGATATAACTAATTGAAATATTTCCTTTTTGTTAGGAATATGTGTCCCTCATTGTAACTTAAATATGAATGGACAACATAGAGGAAACTATCCTGAACAATGGCCACATCCGAATACACAGTCATCTGGCATAAGTATATAGAATCTTGAGTTTTGATTGGTAACAGATATTTACCTAGGTATGATAGGGCCAATGTGTTTCTTAGTAAAGTATTTTCCCCTTTGGAGTTGAGAAATACTTTAAGGAGAATGCCAGTCATGCCTTTGTAATTGCCTCTTTAAGAGCAGAACTCCCTGTGTCTAAAATGTTTGTAAAGTGTGTCACAGAAATTCTGTTACAAATAAAAGACAACTGGTGTCATAGTGGTTGATTTAAAGGAAATGATAGTCTACTCAGAATTGTCCACTCTCTGCCTCTTAGACTGCTCTAGTTCCTGAGATGACAAGAACAGAGAACCTTGGTTCTTGTGTTTTTCATTTTAAATTAACATATACTGCTCACTATATTATTCTCTATTGCTCTCGAATATTTATAATTAACCTCTTCTAAGCATTTTAAGTCTTACAGGGCAGAGGTTTAATATCACATGCAGACTCTACCAAAATTTTCTAACATTGTTCAAAGCAGCTGGTGGCTTCACACTTAGATTTTTACATCAACAGGATGACCCACACTATCACATTAACCTTTCATTCTCATTTACTTTTCCCACCAGTCTGCTCTTTGTGAAATAAACAGTCTCGTAATTGACTAATCACCTTCTGACTACACTTTTATCAAAGTTTATGAAACAGGGTTAAAGAAATCAAGATGTGATTGATGTATGAATCATGATAACAGAAAATGAGTC
This sequence comes from Cricetiscus sungorus, assembly GCA_030556225.1. NCBI lineage: Eukaryota > Metazoa > Chordata > Mammalia > Rodentia > Cricetidae > Cricetiscus > Cricetiscus sungorus. The sequence goes on along the minus strand of JANBXA010000741.1, from coordinate 29,220,894 downwards.
TCCTGACCATTCATTTTCTGGCAATTAAATCTAATGTAGTTAAATAGAGAATTTGTGTTGAATCCAGGAATTTACTGGTTGCAATAATATTAATAACACTTAACAGTAAAATACCAGCAGTCTCCAACCTCACTTACTTCTTTTTCATTATTCACAGAGACAAAGTGGAAGACAGATAATAGTTCTGCAGCCTACTTTTTAAACTATAAAAACATTAGCTGATAATTACTGGTGCTATTTGGGAGAATGTTGCCTAATATGCAATCATACTTACTCTAAAACCAGAAAACTAAAGTCTGCAATTCTTTTCTGGTAACAATTATTCAGGCTGCTGATGCAAGTGTTTATTGAGAAAAATTAAATTGGTGATGTATATTTTGATATCATTTAATAGAGTTACACTTTCAAAATAGTTATTTTGAAATAAAATGGAAAGTATATTCAAAGTTTCTTGCTACTCATTTCAAATAAAACCCATTTATTCACCATTAAAATTTTAGCTGCATATTTTATCGTGATAGAATTATGACTTTATGACGCACCTATAAAATATAAGCTGATGCAGCTACAAAGTAGAATCAGTCCTGTAACTGCCAGTGGCATAACATGAAGTGTAAATTAATTTATAAAAACTTCATAGAAAGGTAATCAAACTAATGATTTCTCCTGACAGTCCACTCCTATTGTGTTGGAAGCACCTAATTCTTCAAAAACAACTATGCTATTTAAATTCATCAGAATTCATATAGAGATTCACAACACATGCTTTTTAATTTTGGAGGCATAATCATAAAGATGAGTATCAGAAAACAGAAACATTAACCATGTATTAACTTTTACTCAGGTTGCCTTGTTTACCCATGAGTTGCTACACAAAGAATACAGAAATTTAATACTGGCAGTCAGAAAGGAGGACAACAAAACACAAAAGCATTTCTTAAAGGTAAAATGTTATTTTCCATATTCCCTCTCTAGGATTGGAATTGTCTATATAATTTCTAGTTTTGTAACTGCCAATAATCTTTATTTCTACTATACATAAATAAATGTCAAGGGCAAGCCTACAACTCAACTCAGAGTAAGGGATTCTAAGAGAGGCAGCATTAATATGATCTGATTCACCATGGATATGGTGATTATTTAGCTTCATACCATAATAGGATTAAACCTGAACACGAAGTGATCTTTTAGAGATATAATTTCTTTCAAAATGACATTCAACAGGAGGCACTGGTAGCTTCAGGATGACTCTTCAACTAGAGTTGGGAAGCTGATTTCCCAATTATTTGTTAAGATCAAATCCATGTGCACTGGATTCCAGATAAGAAACACAAGGCACAAAATAAATTGGTTTTGTGGGAGGGAGAGATGAACATAAGTGAGAGAGAACAAGACAAAAAATGAGGAAGCTGTTTTGAATATAGCAAACACATAATCATAAAGAGAATGGAATAGACAGAGAAAACATGCAGTAGTTAGGAAGTCAGGAAAAAAAGTCTGAAGCAAGACTTTCTTTTACATATGTTTTCTGAAGTGATGGTCACTTACAAATCTAACATAAATCTGGGAAGCTAAAATAATGTAGTAGACAAGCTTGATGCTAGTTAATTATTCTTTCTGGAAACAGCTCCTGATGCATCTGAAAATGCTAGCTGGGCAAAGCTGCTAAATTTGATATTTTACCAGATAACGTTGTTTAGCGATTATCTCATTCTTCTTAGAATGCACACTGCACAATCCTTTAAAGTACTCAAAAGTCCTCACTCACAGAAGTCATTAGTGTAATTTTTGATGGTCTTATATCATCTTCCCAATTGTTTAGTAAAAAGAAATGAAAACTGGTAATTTGCCACATGTGAACAACTAGACATAAAAGTTACTCGTTGGCTTTGGTTTATGATAGCAGGTAGAATTAGGTGGAATAGTTTCATTTATCAAATTGACTTACTCTTCTTTGTGATACAGTGCAGTCTACATCTCTTTATTTTACCTTTCACAGAAATCATTGGGCTATATGAGATTAGCCTTGTGTCTCTCATTGCCTCTATATTTTCATTGCCATCTTTCAAATTGAAAGTATAAGAGCTAAAAGTTACAGCTAAAACTATCACCTACACATTCACAAAATTCTATTTCATTGGATCTTAAAATTAATAGTATTTACTTTTTGCTCTTCTCTGACAGTTGAGCATGACTGCATTCTTCTCCACACTTTTAGAGAAGAAAGGGGACATGTAAGAAACCCTGCCACTTGTATCAATTTATAATCAAACGTGGAGAAGCAAAATATTTCCTGATACGAACAATGGCTATGTATTGCAGACACATTGAAATTAGGAACACAAGAGGCCACAGGGAAAAATCCAGTTCTCTCTTTGTGAAACAATAAATCTCAAGAGAAAAGAAGTCAAGTAATCTGCTCAAAGCCAATTATTGCCTGTGTTATCACAGCCAACATTTCCATAGTAGAGTTAGCTGTACTTCCCACAAAACATTTTGGTCAATAATTCAAAATGTAATTCAGCTCTTAGGGTTCAATTAACTCTTAGTCTCTTTACTCTGGTATCTTCATGCCCCTCCTTGGCCTCTCCTATTTTTTTCCTTTTGAGTATTTTTTCATTTCCTTTATTTATTAATTGTAGGACACTATTAGGGACAAAATAAATCAAATAGCTTCAAAACACCATTGAACTATCTTTAAAAACCAGAAGATCCTTAAAAGTTGTATCTTGATGATTTATGTTTAAATTAATCAGAAAAAAATAGAGACAAAGTACTGGATTGAAATTCCCCTCTACTACTGTAGTATTTCATCAGAGTGCGGGGCTGTGGTTAATTGCAATGAGAACTACATGTTCAGAAGCAATGAGTAGGAGCAAAATGCATATTAATTTTGTAGAGCATTTCTCTCAGTTAAAGTGTGTGTGTGTGTTATGTGTGTGTGTGTGTGTGTGTGCATGTGTTTAAATTAAAGAGGAAAGAGCTTGGTTAAATAGTTCAAGAAATCTAAAGAACACCAAATGTAGCTGGGATCCCTAATTAATATGTGTTTTACAGAGAGGAATGCTTGTAAGTTTGAAAGCATTGGGGAGTTTGATGTTATTTTTGAAATAAAATTTTAATTAAATTTTCCTTAATTGAGCATACTGAAATTCTAGTAAAGGATGCCTATAAAGCACTCCTTGGGGTGTGGAGGAGGTCCACAGAGGTGTGGAGAAATATGTGAGTTGGACTGAGTATCTCATTAATTCTTATGACACTCTGGGAAGATAGTGGGAGGCATAATGTGCAAACCAAAACCTCAGTTCACTGAAGTGAATGACCTTGGGGAGAACGCAAAATCCTTTTAATGTTTGGGGACTAAAAATGTTTAATATATATATTAATAATCCACATCCTCTCTCCATGCTCTAACTTTTGAATTAGTCAGAGCTCTGTCTATAGTATGTTTGCTGAGACAGCCTTTCCAATAAAGACAGGTAAGATATATTTTTGCTCTTATCAGCATAAACAATTCAATTTAGCATGGATTATAATGTGTAAGATATTATGTTCATGACAGGGCCCTGAAAATGAGCAAGTTTGTAGTTCCTCTATGCTTGCTCTCTCAGCATGTCACCTTTTCTAATTATAGAGCTATGAATGATCCTGGGAAACTTCCATTTGTCATTTAATTTCTTTCCAATTTTATTATGATGGGGATATCACAAATCTGGGATGTTAAGGTAAATATAAGAGATGACACAAATACTTTTTCTCTGAAGCACTCATGAGCTGATTCATAAGAAAAAGTAAACAGATAAGAAGAGGTTATATGAAAGGTTACAGATCACAGCAAACTTCTTAAATGGTATCTCTGTAAGATGTGTAGGCCAAGTAAAGGATCAATACATAATGACCAGATTCTGAATTCAACTTCAACCTTTATTGTACAGCCATGAGCCATACGCCTAATCTTCTTCACATCTATTCTTGGGTTGTCACCCCAGTAACGACTATGAAATCTGACATATTAATTCCACATGTCAAATCAAAATGAAATCTCTGAGACCAGATTTAGTGGAGGCTGCTAGTGCAAGTGGGAATGTTTCATTCTGTCTTCTAAACGATAGTAACTCACATCAGGCTTCAAGAGTTAGTCATTTAAAAGAAATCACAGCTCCTTCACTGTTTCTAACCAGTGATTATTATGGAAAAGAAATAATAATAAAACATAGATCAAATAATCACAATGCTGGAGGATGGCATTCATTTCATTTGTTATTTTGTCGAAGAACCCTACCTAGACACTGACATGAACTTTGGTGCTGAAAAATGGGCATTTATTAAATGTATTAAATAAACAAGTGCATTTTAACTCCTCTCTATTATGACAATTAATTACTTTTTATATTATTAAAGGTTTTGTGAAGAGTTTAGCCACTTTTAGGCCAACACAAAATAAGTAACTTAGGGAAAGATTTGGCAAACCTTTTAAATATTTTAGTGTTTAATTTGATTTAATTTAATAATCAAAGTGATTTTTTAAGAGTACTGTATGAGTTCTTCTATCAAAAAATCACTGTGTGTAGTATGCTACCTGTTCTGAATTACAGGCTATATCACAGTAATTTTATCTTCTATACAGAATGCAATTCTGTACAGATTGCAGTAGAAGGATGCTTATTTAGCAATAAATCACAATATATTATTTTAAATCAAAATGGAATTAAATACATTAATTTATGATGAAATCCTGTCAAAAGAATACTAAAAATCAAAATGCTATTAGCTTTACTGTTTTATATGTAATTTATGTTTCACAAGCTCTTACTCTTTCAATTAATTCCGTATGCTATAAAGCTTCTGAAACATATCCTAAGCTCATACTCATGCTTAGAAGGCTACCGGCTACCTTTTCTTATATTTTATTAACACAGCAACATGCCCAACTATATGGATTCCACATATCAGAAGCATAATGTCTCTAGATTAAGATTAATATATGCTTTTATATGAATTGAACTGTTTAAGTGTTAACTGAAACTAATTATAATCATTAGAATAATCAAGGCATTAATTCTTTTAAGTATATGACACTATGCCAAGCAAACATATTTTGAGATAACTGCCAGAATAAATTGCAAATGAAATTCCACAAGAAAAAGAAAATCATGTTTTAAAAATATACAGCAAAACCTTGAAGAGCTCAAAATGTTAACACATTGTATGGATGCCTAGATTGATATTTTCACTTTCTTAGCTCATTGAATTGTTATGGGCATAATAATATAAAACTTTGACATGTTTAAAATTTATAAGAGATATCAAAAAGTTGTGCCATTCATTGACTTTTTTATTAGAGCAGATAAGAATGGACTATAGGTTATGACATTTCTTTACAAGGAAAGCTCTGAAAATCTTTACTGAAAGCACAGATAACCTTCAATATCACACCACAGACATTCATCAGAAAGAGTTATTGTCCATTATGCTTTTCTTCTCTCTTATAATATACTTGTCAAGATACCTAAAAAATACATGTGCCACACTATGCCAATAGATAACTTCAAGTTTCCCATCCCTGGTTTAACAACAACTCTGAAGCTAAAACAAGGACAACTGTCATAATAATCAAAACTATCTAGGCTCCATTTGTACTTCTTATTGTATTTCAGAATGCAAAAGGCAGATGTACATTTAGAAAAATCCTTTGAAATGAGGAATTTTTTACTTTCAAAGTATAATGAAAGTTTATGAACTGGAGTTAATCTATAGGATGCTTTGAAACTCAGGTGCAATACTTTTAATCTTCATTATAATAGGGTTTCATTGTATTAAACTTGAAAATGAGTAAATTCAGAAAGGGGCTACTATGTCAAAATTTGAATAATGAAAGTTCATCATGGAAGTATAAATGAACAATCGGTTCAATTGAGCATAAACTTAGAAATGTTATCACTAATCATGACTGATTTCACCTGCATGATAGCTTTGGATCCAGAAGTAAGAAATTTTATACTAACAACTTTTTAAATATAATTATCTCATGGAAATAAACATAGCATCAAAAGAAGTGGAAATGAACCTGAATGAGTCTAGACTTCCTTCAGTATTCATATTTGTGAAAATAAAATTACTGAAGTTACAGCTAATGAAAGATTCTACTTTCATTACTTGAAATATGAAATCAGTTAAATGTAAATATTATATTATACCACAAGAGATTGGTTGTTGAAAATAATAAGGATATGAATTTAAAAGGATACAAAGGATACATTCTTTTAAACAAAAAAAGAAAAGAAAAACTAGACATAGGACTAAGATGCAATCGTAAGGGTACAGTATGGGATTAATACAAAAAGGATACATTCTTTTAGACAAAAAAGGAAAGAAAAAGTAGACAGAGGACTAAGAAACATCAGTTAGAGTACAGTGTGCAATTGATACTGTCAATGTAATACAGTTTGCATGGGAGATCTTTAATGCCAATCTTGTTCAAGTAACCAAGGATCACTTTATTCATATGTAGTCTGTGAATCATTTAGCCACAAAATCATCCGGATGAAAAATATGGCATACCAATTTAAGGACTAATTGCTTCATACATAAGTGTGCCATCTCCACCTATACCACTGACACAGTATCTTAGACTCTGTTATTTGGAAGCTCTTAAAGTAGTAGAATTCTGTTTTTGTCTCTGAGGATAATTCTTGACTTGATGATATCAAAATGTTATGTGAGTTTAATCACTTATCATCTTCTCCTAATTACTTATGTTCCCTCCTTTGAAAACTATATGGCTCTTAGAAATGATGCACAATTAGCCAGAATTCATTGACAAACACTCCTAGCCTTAACCAACTAATACTTTTAATTAGTTCTTACATGGTTACACTATGGGGGATTGTTGGATCTACAAAATTAAATGTTTGAAGAAATATTTTAGCTGCAATAATTAATTTATAATGTTTTGTGGTGTATATAAACAATTTTTGTTTTCTTACTGAAAGCTATTCTAACATGAATTGTTAAGATATAGCCCACTTTCTTCTTATTGTCTATTATTTATAGAAGGTTTATATTAAATTTGTTATATATTTTTGACTGTTAAATAAACTGCTATTAAAAATGTACCTGTATTGAACACATGTTAAATAACTGTCTTGGGAATATACCTGCAAGTGAAGTAGTTGATTCATATGACAATTGTGTATTTTTAGAAAGTTTAAGATTTCCAAAACTGTTTTTGAAAAATGGCTTGCCATTCTGCATTCTGAGCACAACTTTGTAGGTGTACTGAATTCTACACATTCTCACAAACACAATTTTTTAATCTTTTTTTTAACCACCCTATTAGTTGTTTAGTAACACCTCATTGTAGTTATCTTCCTCATCTCTCTACAGACAAATTATGCTTTTCAATTTTTGATTTGACAATTTACTTTTGAAGCAAAATGTATCAACTTTGTTACCAACTCTCTATTTATATTATATTTCTTTTATGGTTATACTGTAAAGACACTTTATATATTATAGATATTTTTGTCAATATACAGGATTTAAAAATGTTTTTCCTTTGTTTTAATTTTTGATTCCTGTTACCATTTTTTTTGTTTGGTTTTGTTTTGTTTTGATGGAGCTAAGTTTTGGAAATTTTTCTGATATTGGCAAAGGCAGTACCTGAATTATTCTAGATAAAGTAAGTGTTTCTGATGAGCTGTATCCACTGACTTCATAAAAATTTTTAAATTTTGATTAAGTATGATATTAATTTTTGTTCTCTCTCCTTGATGTTGCTACCAAAAGCTGTTGCTTTACTTTCTTACCAAGTTTAATTATTATGCTTTCTTTTAGAAATTTAGTATTCTTGGGCTTAAATTCTGTGATAAGTTAATCCAATTAATTTCAGTGAACAAAATTTATTGCTTGGTTAATGTACTTTAATGCTACGAATTATAGGTGCATTTTCATAGTTTGATCTGATGTATCCATCAATTGTGAAAATATGATTATACTTTCTTAAAGAGAATTTTTACAGTACCTTGTCAATACATCAATTGAGCACAAATATTAAGATTTCTCTCTGGGTATATATACATATATATGTCAATACTATATTGCCTGAGATAAATAAAATTTATGGTACTTTTTGGAATTGAAAAATATACACATTTAAATATTTATTTCAAAACAGTTTCAGTCATTCTAAATCTCTCCATTTCTTTCTTGAGGTTTGAATCAGGCTTTCAACAGCTCCAAAATTTATATGCTGGGATTCTTATAGGAATATAGCCAATCTGTACATCCACTCTGAAGAATATTTTGTTAACAATGTGAGTTTTTCAGTCATTAATTAAAGTTTTATTTCCATTTTTTAAGTCTTATTGTTTCAAATACTAAATTTACCATATGCAGTATATTGATAACATATGCATATTTGTTTCTTAATTTTAATTTGAATTATTCATTAAAATTTATGACAAATGCAGAAATTTTCCAATACCTTATATTCTTTTGCATTGCTGAAGTTATTTATTAGTCGTATTGTTATCTTTGGTTTTCTGTGTCTAACTTCACACTGTCCATAAGGAGACACTTTTATTACCTTCCTTCCCTCCTGTCTGGATATCTATAATTAATTGTATTGCTTAATTGTGCTTACGACACTAAAAACACCATGAGTTAAGTAAGCAAGCATGGCTGTCAGGATTATCCTTTTTTCTTGACTTTGAAAGGAAATTTTCCCTGTTAGTTCTGAGCAAATGACTATTTCATTCTCTTAGGATTTGGTTTCAACATAGTCATCAATTTTAAGATTCTATCAGAGATTTGGTATTGCTTTTGAATACTAAGGATCCACAGAAGATTTGTGTTTTTATGTGTCTCCCTGAGTTAAAAAGAGAGTCAATTGTTAGAACTAGTCCAAGAAGTAAAGCTCCTTTGTTAGAAATCCCCTCTGACACCAGTGATTCATGGTTTTTGTTGTCTTCTGGATAAAGTAGGCATCTATGCTACTTGAGTCTGCTAAGAGTGGCATAGTGGGTACACAGCACTGGACTGAAACTAGAGAGAAAGATTTGACTTCAGGCTGGGGTAAAGGTTTTAGCTCTGTATTTATTAGTCTTCAGCCACATGTATATGAATAAATTCATTAATCTCTTTACAGGCCAGCTACAATAGTAATTCTGTATTGCTGTTGTTTGCTGGGAGGTATTTCAGTATTTTCTGTGGTCTTTCATTTGAACAGGGTAACTATTATGATTAGGTGTCATTGTTTTATGTCTTTCTGGATAGTTTTCTTCCAGAGAAAACTTTCCTGGAATATTGTTTGCATTTTTACTTCGGTAGTGTTTTGAGTACCTGACCTGGCATATGAAGTAAAAGCAAAAGTAGAAAACACACCAGAGTTAATTCTTCAGTGCCAGGGTCCTTAGTATGTGTCATTTATAATTGCTAGGTTCTACAAAATGTTCTTTTCTGTTAAATTTATAGTGCATAGGATTATTTTTATTATTAGTGGGTGGCTGAAAAATCTATACCTCCTCCTATCCTTTTGGAAAGATGTATAATCACGATCTATCCATCCAAATGTTCTTGTCATCTCATACTTAGTAGAACAACCTGGTAAATTAATTTTTCATTGAAAGCCAGTAACAGAAGGTTTTATTGACCATGTTAGCAACCATGGGATTAGTTTCACTCATTTCTGTTTTAGGATGGTATTGTAAGCAATTGTGTCTTCCAGAAAACTACATTCTAGATTACAGGATATATCCCTTTATAGCATCTGTCATAATATTTTATTGCAATAAGATATTTGATTTGAAAAGAAGCAAACCCCTCATTTGATTTTGTTGCTCCCATCATTTGCATTTGAAAAAACCCCTGAAACACTTTGCTCTTTAGACTTATTATTCTTTGTTGTGCTGATTTACAGCTCCTAAATAATTTAGAGAATGCAATTTGTAATTAAGAACATTCTCATTCACATATGCAAATTCTAATGACTACTTGTTATGTTCTTGTTATTTTTAATAACATTTGTACTGCTGGGCTGAAATTTCTTAAAGATCAGACTAATTTTAATAGCTCAGCATTCCTTTCATAATTGGTGAAATCACTCATTTTATTTTTTCTCTCTTGAATATTGGTTATACTGTTTAATATTATGGGGTTTACAAAATGTAATACACACACTATGGCATTTTTGATGCAATGTTTATTTGTCAGTTTGAATCTCTGAAATCCTGAATACTAGATATAGTTTACTTAAAAGAATTCTTAAGTGGAATGATATGATAGGCAAGGCCTTGATTATGGCATTATTCCATCCCTTACCTCCTTAACTAATGTTAGACTAATTTTAACATTTCAGATGCTATTCTTAGTGTCTCCATTGAATAAATCAATTAAACCAAGTTCAGTTTATGTATTATTGCTTTCAAAAATCAATTGCCAGAAAATCATGTATATACAGTGGTTATATTGCAATTAAAACATGCATAATATAGTTAGTGTGGTTGTTTCAAATGCAAGTAAACATTATTAGAGGTGTTATCTTTTTGAAGAATCACTTATGATCTAGTAAATAAAAAATAAGAAAGCATCATACCCTTTCTCCTCCTTACAGACAAAATTGGGGCCTAAGATTGTTCTCACCACACATAACTTTATTTACAACAGATGTTCTTTATTTTGTGTAGTTGTTGATATGTGGAGGGATGTCCCTTTTTTGAAGGACTTGGAGAACACGAGGAATCTCATTACTTTTCTTTCATTTTTTGTGTGAATCTAATGTTCTTCTAAAAATTAAGAATTGAAGTTAAAAATAGAAAAATTGAAACACAAGAGCTGATGATTAGGCTCAATGGGTAGTGTTTGCTTTTCCAGCATGAGGACTTGATTTGGATCACAAGCCTATCGAATCACTGAAAGACAAGTTCAGTGAGACCTTGTCTTAAAATAATTAGATGGAGATAAAAAGAAGACATAAGATGCTTACCAGTGGTTTATACCTATGCATGTTTGCATGGATGCACACTCTCACACACACACATACACACTCACAAATATATTAGTTGCTCATTATTTTTTAACATATAATAACTATTAGAAAGGTGATTTTTTATAATACATTTGTAATTCATACTAATCCTTTCAATCCTTCTATCATGTTGTTAAAAATAATTAATATTCAGATTATTGAAATAGCCTCTTCACTTTAATGGTGATCACAATAGTTTTGCGTACTTCTAGTGTAGGTCCCTCACATTCAAGAACTATAACCCTTTCATTCTTCAAACTCATTTTATATCTTTAAGTTCAGAATCCATCAATGTTAGTAATCATATTTCTATTTTCAGATTCCAGGTCATTATCATATAAATGGTTTTAGCACTCTAATGTCTCTCATTACAAGCCACAGAGTCTCCTGAATTTCATCAAATACAAGATTCACCCAGTATAATACATAGTTTTAAATGTTCTCTCCAAAATCCTTGACATTTAAATCATATATATCATCATTTGTGTGGTGCGGTTAGATTTCATGAAGTGATTTCATGTTTGGAACTTAGCTTCAGCACAGCTCTGGTTTTTGTTTGCTTCTTTGTTTATTTATTTATGTATGTATGTATTTATCTATTTATTTATTTATTTGTGCAGCACCATGAAACCTTAGAGAAAAATGAATAACACACTTTAATATAATGCCCTTTTCTGAGGATATTTTCTACAATAAGGAAGAATTTAGAAATTTCTCAAATGTCATTTTGACCTTACTATTTTAAAGTTTCTAGTAAAATCTTTCTAGAAATTAGAACTGTTCTAAGATGATAAAATCTACAAAGATGTTAAAAGCTTGATTATTTCTTTCCCATTGATAAAATCTACAAAGATGTTAAAAGTTTGATTATTTCTTTCCCATGATCACATCTCCCTAACTAATAGGCAGCTCTGCACATACCAATAAACACTAGTGTTCCAGTTACCACTCTTATATTGGGTGCCAAATATATCTGTAGCTCCCTGTTCCAGGATTTGGAAGGTGTGCTTACAGGTTCAGAGTTCACTAAACAGAGACAGTGCTATTGAAATTGCAGTACTGTTGACTACTGGCAAACTTCAGCAATGACAAATATTTAATAATCAATAATGCAAATATTTAATAGTCAAGCATGTTGTTTATTCTTCTGATGACCACTAATAAAAAAATAAGTAAAGAGTAAGAAGACATGACATCAATCAATGTCTGTCTATCTCTAGAGTTCTCTATTTGACATTTGTCTTGCATTTTTCCCCCTCAGGATATTTTTCTGGCATGCTCCCAACTTCTGTGGCGTAAAGTTTAATATGTATCCCAGAAAATTGAGAAACCCAATGGCCCACATAAAGAGGTCTCAGTTGAAACACAGTGTTGTTAAAAGTGCTAGCGTATTTATGCCTAAAGATCCATTTCAGACAGCTGTGGATGGAAAGCTATCTTCCAAGAGTGATAAAAAGAATAAATGAGCACTCAACAAGGGCTATGTGGTATGTTCCCTAAAATATTAGTCAACAATACAAAGACGGCAAGTGTGTGAAGATGTCTCTGTCAAAGCATCCTGTTTCCTCATGGTCACCACTGCCCTGGTCTGGTTCCTTCTTCCAGTTCTTGATTACATCTGAAAATCTCTTCTCCCCTCTCATTCTAGTGAGGTCAGGAATTCATGTTTGATCTCATTCTTTGGCATATCATTTATGTCAGTTAATTTTAGAAATTAACTTTCTATTCACAAAAGTTTGTTCTGATTGTCCTAACAGCAAAACACCTAGTTCTTCTTCTTCTTTCCCTTTTTTTTTTTTTTTTTTTTTTTTTTTTTTTGGTAATCTCATATTTTTCATTCTTATACACATTTTGGAATGTAGCACAAATAATAAATACCCAGAGACAGATATTGCTTTTCAAGCTTAAGGTCACAAAAACAAATTAGCCACTAGAGAGCTCTTACCCCTACCAAGGCTGGGGTGGTCTGAGCTTCAACATGGTTGGAGACTAATTGCCCTAAACCGAATTTCTCGTTTCTGTGTTATATACCTCCTTGTGCTGAGATTAAGGATTGGAGCTACCACTCCCTGGCCTCTACAGCTGTGGCTGGCATTACATTCTGACTTCCAAGCAAGCTTTATTAGATCATAAACAATATATCACCACAGTGGAGATAGAACATGGCACACAACCAAAAACCAATAACAAAAATATTATTTTAAAAACATATATTGTTGCAATTTTAAAAAAGCAGTACACAAGAGAAAGATGCCATGTGGCAGAGTTCAAGCACAGGTTTTTTTTTTGGGGGGGGGGTTGGTTTGGTTTTTTGAAACAAGGTTTCTCTGCATTGTTTTGGGGCCTGTCCTGGCACTGGCTCTGTAAACCAGGCTGGCCTCGAACTCACAGAGATCAGCCTGCTGGGATTAAAGGCATGCACAGAGGGGTTTTCTATTAGGAGAAAAGGATTGTAAAAAGGGGAAAGGAGAGTGGAGATACTGGCCTCTGGGGACAGGGCTAATGTAAGAGAGGAGAGACAGAGAGAGAGAGAGAGAGAGAGAGAGAGAGAGAGAGAGAGAGAGAGAGAGAGAGAGAGAGAGAGGGGGGGAGGGAGGGAGGGGGGCTGACAGAGAGAAGGAAAGAAAGAAGATAAAAAAGGATGGGAGGTGGCTAGAACCCTTTCAAAGGGGAATGTAGTGAATAGGCACAGGTGGTGTTCTTACTGGCTGCAGCTGGGAAGTGTACTGTCAGAAACCAAGGGCAAGCCAGTACAAATGTCTAAATACTAGCATATATTATGTCCATATGCTGTACCACTTCCATAGTAAAAAATGCAAATAAGTCCAGCGCCTAGGTTGGACCTAATAAAAATACAATGTATGAAATTCTCAGAGAAGTACTACAATGCCTTTAAATAAGTTAGAACTCTGTAATATCAATATTGAAACATACCAAAGTTTCAAGGTCTCTTCAAGTATTCACAAATGATGTGCTAAGCATAAATTACACTAAAATGTTAGCCAGTTTGGGAATAAATACACTACAGTGTATTTGAGGTCTCCTCAATTAAACAATACAGTCCTTCTGATTCAAGATCTCTGAATATTTTCCTAAAATCCTTATTTATTCTTCTTGATACACAAATTCATTTAAATATTTCTTCAGAATTTTGAAATCTTAAAATGTCTTCCTGACTCATCTTTATGGGTTGGGTTTTGTTACCTCTCCCCTTTGGGGACTCTTACCCTGTATGAGAAATAAATGGAGGATGAACTTGGGGGAAGAGGTGAGGGGTGACAGGAGGAGAGGTGGCAGGGAGAAGTGTGATTGGAATGTCAGATGAAATTTAAATGTAAAAACAAAAAAAAAACACATACTCAAATTTACTCATAAACATATTCATTGATACTTCTACACATATAATCTCTCTCAGCCTTATTCACTCATAAACACATGCTCACATGGATGCATGCTCACACATGTGCACCCACAATTTGCAAACACAATAACATAGGCACATACACATAAGCACACTCTTACATACTCTCCCATGTTCAAGAAATGTTAACTTACAGACCACAGTGATGATAAAAGAAAAGAAAGTAGGATAATATCTGGATCTTTGAATATCAAAACAACATAATAAATATTAAAAAATATTTTTCTACTGATTTGAAGCAATATCTTTGAAATATAGATTACTTTGTCACTAAAATTATGAGATACCAGGGTTTAACTCAATGGGGTGCCTTCATCCAAGTTATTTATTCAAAAGGACTAAGTACATTATTTTTCCTTGAGTCTAGAAACTGATTTTCAACACAGAATTATAGTCTATAATATACCATCAGCGAACTTGACCAGACAATTGCACTCTTCTTTATAGCCACTGATGGTATAAAAGAGAACCCTAGCTTCTCAGCTTTAACATAACAGCTTGGATAAATTCCTGCTTGCCACCAACTGTATGATATTTTTTTCGGATGATTCGAAATAACTTTTGATTTTACTAAAACTCTACCAACTGAATTGAACAGAGAATAGACTTCTTGAATGTGGGCCAGATTGTGGTGGTCATGCCTTTAATCACAGCACCAGGGAGGCAGAAACAGGCAGATCTCTGTGAGTTGGAGGACAGCCTGGTCTAAAAAGTGAGTTCCCGGGACAGGCTCCAAATCTACAGAGAAACCCTGCCCAGGAAAAAGAATAAAAAAGAAAAGAAAAAAGGTTATAATACCTGAGTGTGTTTAATGTATATTATACACCAGAAAGGACTATAGAAAGACAAATTTTGACTGAGAATATTATGCAAACTGAGTCCAGGTTATCATTAGAGCATATTTAATTCATTATATCTATTTTAAGGGCTCCCTCTATTTAGACTAATCCTTCACATTTAGTATTTGCATTGAAATTCCACACTTATTTAAAATTCAAGGAATTCAGCCAAACACTCATATGACGTGTTCATTCCATCTCAAAAGCAGGGATCTTATTTTTAACTTACTTTTAATTTATTCTTTGTGTCTTTCACATAGAGTATCTCAATACCATTTATTTCCCTATCACTTTATATCTACTCGGTGCCCTTGAAACCTCCCCCCAAAAATAAAAAAAAATTAAGAGTAAAAAGAAAAAAGAAAAAAAAGGGAAAATCAACTCATTATGAAGGCGGTAATATGACACAGTGAGTCACACAGTAAACCCTTTGTCCATATATATTTATGGGCAAGTGTACATTGCAAAGAGTCATTGGTCTGGTTTAAGGCCTCTGATACCTGCTATACTATTGATGCTGAGCCCTAACTGGGACTCCTCTTGAATATCCTGCTGTTGCCCTGTGTTGTAGAGATCCAGCAGTTTTGGGTCTGCAGGACTGGCTCCTTCATAACCTCCAGTAGATAATAGATGGGGTAGATACTGGGGTGAGTCAATTTATAAGCCTGGTTCTGGGTCTAGGTAATTGCAGTTTTGGTTAGCCCACCAAAATGCAGAAATCTTACTTCTTTCATATATCGGATATGAAATTGGCTCCTTTTGAGAGGTGAAAAATTTGTCAGTATAGAGATGTCATTGGTGATTTAGGACACTTTGAAGTGGGCCTAAGAGTGCTCCTTAACTCCCATCCATTCTGTGAAGACACAGTGATAAAACATTTACTTAAGAAAACAGAACCTGGGCACTCAGAAGACACTAATTTTACCAGTACGTTGATCTTACTCTAAACCTTCTTCAGAATTGTGGAACATAAATTTTGTTGTTCGTAAGCTGTCCAAATTTGTCCAGTATAAGGACAGACAGAGTAGATTATCTATTTGTTATGTTCAGATTCTTAATAGTATCACATTGTTTAAAAATTCAACTCTATGTCAATCTTTATTTTTCAAATTGCTTCATTTAGTAACTTTTTATTGTTGCTCACGTTTTTATAGCTCCATATTTCACTATCATTTGCCTTTGTCTATTGGGCGTTATGAGCAATTTCCTGCCAGTCTGGTCCTACAGGAGCATCAGCCCCAAATAACACACAGAGACACTATACTAGTTATATTGGCCTGTTACTAGTGCTTCTTATTGGCTAGTTCTGTCTTAAATATTAACACATTTCTATTCATCTAAGTATTTCCATGTGGTCTTAACTTACCAGAGAGAGAGTCTTGACCTCTTCCCTCAAGCCTCTATATCTTGTATCTCCTCTACTACATCTCCCAGAATCCTCCTTGTCTCCTAGTCCCACCTATTTCACTTTCTATTGGCCATTAGGGCTTTGTTTATTAACCAATAAGAGACACATATTTAAAGAATGAAATCTCCCATCAAATGGGCATGTCATACATTAAGTTTTTCCTGATTTCATTGGTATTAGTATGTCAAGAAGATGTGGGTTATTGTCTTTTTATAGCCATGGAAGTCTTTAAAAGGAATGAGCAATAGCTGGTAACACATGTCTTTATCCCAGCACTTGGGAAACAGAGGCAGGTGGATATCTGAGTTTGAGACCACTCTGGTCTACAGCCAAGGCTACACAAAGAAACCCTGTCTGAAAAAATCAAATAGACAAATAAATAAAATATAAACAATGTATTTTAGCTATACTCTTGAAGGAGACCCTAGAGGCATCTAGGTAGGTAAGTGAACCTATGAATGGATGACACAGAAAAGCTGGCTCAGATTAGTTTTGTCAACCTGGATCTGACTTCTGATAATTCAAATTTAGGCAGTTCAGCATATTATAATGCAGTACAATTTGGGAAAATGTTTTCAGGCAACAATCTTTCCATTCCCAATGCATACTAAAGCTTAAAGTGTGGCTACTAAGAAACATCTTTACAAATATACATGACCATGAGGGTCATTTCTATACTAAAATGACATGAATAACATGTCATATCTGCCCTAAGGATGGTGATTAGTCCTAGGAGGGGAGAGTCTGGAAGAAAAATTTGCGGAAAACTGTGGTAAGGTCTGCCTATATAGAAAAGGTGAATGAGGTCTGCTTCCACAGATAGCAAAGAGGTCACCATGTCATTAACAAAATCTGTTCCCAGCCTTCTGAGTGGGAAAACAGGTATTTTATTTCCTCCACTAAGAAGAGGCCACTGTGTGCTTAACATTCCTGATTTCTCTAGAGATCTGTGGGCACAAACTTTGTGCCACCAACATACTATCTCTCTAATGAAGACTGAAAACAAGATACACACACACACACACACACACACACACACACACACACACACACACACACACACAGCCTCCTGGTAAAGAGTCTGATTTAAAAACAAGTAGTAACAAATCTGTAACTCTGATAGTTTTCTTCTTAACACCATTTATTCATTTATTTGTGTGCCTATCTCTTTTTAGAATATATGCATATGTATATGTACTTAATTGCATGATCCCATGTATGCATGCTGAGGTCAGGAGAGGACTGATCCAGGAGTGCTAGCATTATAGTCCTTTGGGACAATCTTGATTTGTTACCAGAGTGCTAAGATCCAAATGCTGGTACTCACAATTGTAAAGTCAGCAATCTTAACCTCTGAACCAGCCTTCAATCCCCATCCACATAGTGAGTAGTGATGTCTTTTACTTCTCTGCTAGTGTTTCTTTTACTATATTCATATCCACCCCCTTTTCTGTTTGTGCATGAAGTTCTTTTTTCTTTGTTGTAAGAGAGAACTACAATGTCACACATCTTGGTGGCACTGAAACGTGTATCTGTCCTCTTGTTCTCCTCACTTCCTTGCCTTTCCCCTATCTTTAATTAAGTAAGTTATCCTCTGACTTCATGAGGTGTGAGTGAATGCCTGGTTGACTGGTCATCTAATATGAAGGATGATTCATGTTTTACAAGTTTGTAACCATGCATTTTTCATCAAAATCTGGAAGTATACAAGAAAATAAAATTTGATGATGGAATTGCAACTTTGAAGTTCTGACTACCCTTAGACTCTTGTTTTGTTTGCTTTTATCTTATTACATTATCCTTTGACCTATAAGTGCTTGGGTCAGCTCACTAATCACAGAGCAGTTATCTCCTCCATACGTTAACTCTTGCTTAATTGTATGGTCTCTGATTAATCAATGCATGGTATGTTAAGTTCTTTTCTAACTTCAGTGAGTGTTGAACTTGGCCTCCTCCATCACACAGTTCTTTGACATCATCCTCTCTCTGTCCTTAGGCTGGGGTAGGCACCATTTCTCTCTCTTTATTTACTGCTGTGCTGAGTGTACCATTAGCACTCAATAAATTAAAATAATAATGACACAGCTCATCATCGTAATTATCTTTATTCCCTTAGGCAGATCCAACAGGGAATGGAAAACTCAGACTCTGTTTTGCTTCCTATAAATGGTCTCTCAAGATGTAAAAGGAGCTGTTTGATCTACATTTTTTTTTTAATTTTTATATTTTTGTCAGGACAGTAACAGAGTAGTGGTCTTTGAGAATCACTCTCTGAGATAATCTTGAAAATAAGAGACTACAATTTGGTTTCTCTTTCCATTCTTAAAACATGAATGTTCCTATCATAGTACCCTTATACTTTTAATTTTAAATGGGATTTTTTGTCCCATGGAAAGGAATAGGTTTGAATATACCTTATACATTAGCAACTCGTAATTGCAGATTTTTTGTGTGCAGTTACTGCAAATTATGGGTAAAAATAATGAGAGTAAATAATTATTAATTCACTTACCTGGACATTTCAGTTCATGAGGTTTGAGCAACAATGATTTCAACAATTTGTAACCAGCTCAAGTACACTTAATCACCTGTGATATTTAACACTTCTAAAGTAATACTTAAATATTTTTCAATAAAATTTTAGACAAAAACATTACATGGTTTCAGCTATGTTTCATTTAGATTTTGTTTAATGTGTACTATTCACAAACTTAAATAAAACTTGGTCCTAATAATTTTGGATAAAATTTCATCTGTTTTATCCCTTGGGCTCTATTTCCATGGAAAACTAAGATTGTTTTAAAACTCAATTACCTTGCCAGCTCTGATTTCTGAATAATTTTGCACTACCTACGAATGTGTTAGCTTTGCATAAATGGCTTGTCCTTGGTGAGTTGCCTTCTTTTGTATTTCAAGCTACACTACTACTATAGATCCTTGATCCTTGCTATATTTAGGTGGAGAAACTTTGTAACAGACGAGGGTTAAAAAACAGACTGCATTTCACAGTTGTTTTATTTTCTACTCTCAATTTTCTTCCACACATGCTTCTTGCTAATATTTCCTAAGCTTTATAGGATATAGTATGAATTCCCTTGATTTGGAAGGGGGTGGGCTCAAAAACCCCAATCCTTGCTCATTCTGAGCACTGTGGTCAGACAAACATTTCTTCATTTACCAATATTTATTTTAAAGTATCCACTGAGGAACCTATCTGGGCAGTTCCAAGTACAGGTCAACAAAGATGACCCAGGTTTAAACCCAGTGGGTCTCATAAAAATCAATAAATAAAGTAAACAATGAAAAGCAAGTAGTAACAAACCCCATCATGATGTCTGAAGTGGACATTTGGGAAAAAGGGAAAGAAGGAATAGAAGGGATGGAAAGGAAATTAGAACAGTAATAATTAGATTATGCATGCAAGAAAACTGTTGGAGGGCAAACATAATAAGAGGTTTTTGAATGCAACTATTTTTACAAAGCAGCTTGCACCATTCAACTTTTGCAGTTTTAACTTAGGTCTTTTTTTAATTTTTTCATTAATAATATAATAATATAATTTAAAAATTTTTACATGTTGATCCCTCCCTCTCTCTGTTCCTTCCTCACTCCCTCCCTCTCTCCCTTCCTCCCTCCCTCCTTCCCTCCTTTTTTCCCTCCCTCTTACCCTCCTTCCCCTGTGACATGCACCCTGGCCACCCTCCCCTCCCATCCTCCCAACCCCATTCCACTTGTTAACTTAGATCTTTTATAGCCACTAACTACTACTATAAAATCCTAGTACAACTTCGTGACCAAATGATTAATCTTTTCATTTCATTTTAGTTTACTAAAACATGTTCTTTAATCTCCTAAAAGCATCCAATTTGTTACCCTTTCTCTTCTCCCAAGGCCGAAGACCTTTTTCCTAGATGTATGCCAGAATTTGAGCATGAAAGAAGATGATTTTTCTGAATTGCTCAATTACTTTGCACACTTGATTTTACTTCTCCTTTTCCTTACCTCAAATACCTAATCGTAGAATAATGTTCAATCAATCTTCCCTCATACTAGGTGCTTATAATTGTTCAGCTTTGTGAGTGATACTATAAATTGATGTTTCTACAGTCTGGTTGTACTTCAAGGCTGCATGCATATCAATTCTTTTTCTTGCCAGTACGTATCATTTATTTTTTTTAAATTTTCCAACTTTTCTTGTATTCTTTAGGTAACTTGTACTTTTACCCTTGTGAGGTTACCCTGAAATCTATATTAAGATATATTTAAGACACATATACATATATATGTCATATATATATATATATGTGTGTGTGTGTGACAACATATAAATATATATGTATGTGTATATATTATATATATATTATACATATATATATATATATATATTTCTGTCACACCTTTGAAATGCCAATTCATGCTTATATCTATATAACATTATAACATTCAGCTCAGGGGCTTTCAGTCTTGATCCCATCATCTCTCATAACTTAAATCTTGTTTCATAATTTACTTTCCCTCTAATGTTACAATATTCATTTCTAATACAGGAAATTTCTTTTCAATTTTATATTGAAATACAAGAAAATAAAATTTCTAAATATTACTTTTCTCTCCAGCTACTGTTGAGAGTTGTTTCTTTGTCTTTCAGCTACATACCTGGGATGGATAGTGATGGGCCAGCGCATTTCTATGTATCTGTCAGCCGGCAAGAATTAAAAATCTTCCTTGCATCTGACTCTATGCATTGTTTATGGATACTAGGGAAAACAAAATAGACTGAGCTTCATTTTTTTTTTTTTTGCCACTCATTTAGACAACAGCATGGTAACATATGTTGTTAATCTCAACAAATCTATTGTTTTAGCTTGCCTATTTGTTTTTTAACATTTGTATTTATTATTATTCACTTGAACACTTTTTGTCACTATTTATCATTAACCTCACATTTGATTTAACCATTCTACAAATTATGTAACTCTTTCTTTTCTGTACTTCTAGCTTGTGTGTGTCAGAGTTTTTCACAGGCATTCATTATCAGCTCATCAATTAAGAGGGACATTGGTTTTCATTCATTATTTTTCTCAGTTTACTTTTTCTCATAATCTCATAGTTTCTACAGTTAGCTAACTAGATTCCTTTACTAAAGATATGATAATCGCCTACCCTTAGGTTTTCCAGATTGACTGAATTCTAAATATATTCATGTAAAATAATTCCATTTTTTTTGTCATGTTGATTTTAGTGGTGACACTTCTAACAGATTTGCCAGGAAAGGTTCATTTATCTTTTCCTTTCTTTCTTTCCATATTCCACATTCTTTCCATATTCATTGAATGCTGTTTCTGGTTTATACTTAGCAAAACACTGTAGACTCAATGTAATTTGTGTTGTCTCCTAACTAGCATAGCTTTGTCATCAGAATGCTCTGGCCAAGGATCATATTTGATCACAACGGAATAAAATTTAGAAGTTTAGGCAGTTATATTATTAATCATCTAATAGTCAGAATGTTAGCCTGAAAGAAAGACCTTGGATTTCCTAACTCTCAGCTTCAACTATTTTTATCAATATAGTGTTTATATTCTGCTATACATGCTCATGCTTTATTCTTCTGTAGTTTATTGTTTTTTCAAATGCTATGTATATTTTTCTCCCTTTGAAAGTCTTCAAATGAGTTGTTTGCAAATTATGTTTGTGTGCGCAAAATGCCTTTTGCTCTACCTATTTTGTATTCTTGTTGATAGAATACTATTTTCATATTTTGATTATTTGGAGAATAAAAGCATACACAGTGGGCATGATATTTTCATCCTTAAATAATGCTATTCTGGTTTACCTTCCCATTACAACATGTACAAATGTTACACCCCATCTGAATAGTCAATATTTGCTCTGTTACTTATGAAACACACAAACGATAGACTACATTTTACCAATGGTAAGATTCCTAGTGTGTAGCAAGATCCTCATTATAATCTACTAGTAGATATTTACTTTTAGTTTAATTGTAGAAATGAGCACTAGTTAATGTTCTCATACTATATTTAATGCTATATTCTTACTTAATATCCTTATACTATAAATGATTCTGAGTAAAATATTATAGTTTAGACCATAATTCTCATTATTTTTCATAAACAGATTTTTAAGAGTAATTTAAGAAGTTGAAGTATTACACAGTGTATGATACTGGAAAGATTTTTGAAATTAGATTTAGCAATCTTCTGAAGTTAAATGACAATGAGATTTAATACTCTCTGGCACTTTAACTCACCTTAAGGGAAATAACAGCCTTCATTCTTTGCACAGTCACTATGACTTTATCATGAAGTAATGCCAACTCCATACAGGTGCTGGACAGAAGGCTCATATACATGTTTTGATGCCAGGAGATAAAACATTTATATAATTATTCTTTATCAATAAAAATTAAGGAGTCTGATATCAGGGTAATACCTAAATAATCAGAAAAGTACCAGAGATGTAACGTTACCTCCTCTCTCCATCCGTAAGAGATCAAGAAGCATGGAGACCCTCTCTAAGCCCTGCACCAATACTTCCTTTTTCACTCTAGCAGTCCTAATACTCCAAAGCCTCTATGGCTCATTTTAGTCACCTAGTAGTTAGATCTGCCCTCTGTTTCAAAGCAAATTTTATTGTCAGTCTCGGAATCATCCTACTGCAATTAAAAAATTACATATATTTTGTGTAATAATTATTGTATCTTGACCAATTGCATGACTTTTAAGTTCCTTACCATTCTGTCATTTACTGATACTTTGGAGCAAAAAGTAACTAGTCTGAAACCTCCTGATTAATGAGGATTTGATACATGATTACTAGGTCAGTGAATAATGTTTCATTACTTGACTTTTCAGTTTTAATTTTAAAAAAGACATTGAAGAGGCATTAACAATTCTCTATAACTAGGAATATTTCCTCAAACTGTTTACATTTATTAGGTGACAAATGCACAATTGAAAATGCTAATAGCCTATAACTTTCACCATAAGAATAATATCTGAATGTACAATGTCTTTCTGTGGTGAATTTTTCTAACCAAGTTATAAAACACCCAATCTAGAGACTTCTAATGGAAATGAAGAGAGACCTTTAACTATAAGAGGAGGGAGAGGTATTGCTGTCATACAAAAGAAACCCTTCAGCAACAAAAGGCTGAATATATAAATCATTGTCATGAAAAATACCTTGCAACTTAGTTATATTCAATGTGCAAATGATAAAAATCACTTTCCAGTTTTAAAAAAATGACTTGAATTTGATTTTAATGTTGATTTTTTCCATGCTTCTCTTCATTTTACATCTGTTCTGACTCTTCCTTTCAATTATTCCCTTTGTGACTGTCTCGCTTCATACTTCCTATATTTGTTGAGAATAAAATGTAATGTTCTCAAGGTTTACATTTGCAGGCCCATGCAGCTAGTCAGCTCTTAAGCTAGCTTTCATCTCAAACATGCAGGGCGGGTGCCAGTCCAGAGGCAAAAAGGCAGGTAACAGAAAAAGGAGACAGAGGAGAAAAAAAAAAAAAAACCATTTATATTTCTGAAGTGGCTAATGTTCCTTTTTTGCAGAAGTTATTCTAAAAGAGAATACCTCTCTTCAGATGAGTACTAGCAGCTGTGCCATCTTCAGAACAAGATACCTGTTTCAAAACACGCAGTTTGGATTATTTTTAATGGTGTGATATGTGTTGCCTGTTTACTTACATTTGGTAAAGTATCCTTGGGTCTGCTGGCTTCATTAGTTCCCATTTATTCTGCTTTGGCTCACCTTGTGTACTGCTGCTGTAACTAATAGGCCTTGGGGAGGCATCTGTTCAGAAAATCTTTTCTATCCGATGCTCTTAAATTCTGCCAAATTGTTTGGTCATCATATTAGTCAATGGAGGAAAAGAATCAGATTTTCTTCCACAATTTTAGTTTGTTAAATAATAGTTCCGTAATAAAATATAATAAACGGCTCTGTATGCACAGAGTGAAAAGAATTTATTTTTATTCTACTCATTAAGAACCTCCTTGAATTTACAGGGATTGCATGAGCAATAGAATATCAAATTCTACCTGTTTATATGAACAGTAATTATATATTCCGTGTGACAGAAAGCACTCGGCAGGACTCCGAGGAGAGCTGTTAGTCATTTTATCTTTCCATGCAGCATTGATCTTGCTGACTGCCCAGAGCATTAATAGAACAAGTTAATGGAGTTTATTCTGTCACAAATGCAGCCAGTTAAAGATGATTGCCATGTATGGAAAACCAGAATCTGACTTCTGCCCAGAGAAATATAGGAATAGTAAATCTGTTATCTCATAGAGAAAAGTCACTGACTTCCTAAAGAAAGTTAGCATAAAATTTACTATCTACATGCAGAGCTTACACAAGTTTTGTGCAATGTGTGGCTGATTTTTCAGTAATAAAGGTATACAATATCTACCTGATAATTATTCTTCTTCCTGAAAGTAAAATTATCCTGAATGTAAAGATGAAAAGTTCTTATTTTATGAGTTGAATGTGAACCCAATTGTGGTGTGTAATAAGTAACTTGCAAGCTTGCATTCAAGTTGATAAACATGTAAAAACCAAATGTTGTTTCCCAACCTACAAAATTGCATATTATTCATCCAATATTTAAAGCTGATTAAAATATTTAATGGTTATCACACTGAATTAATAGCAGTCCTGTAACAAACCTTCATTTTCTCAATAGCCATGACAATTCAAGTTAATAAAAATTGAAAGACTGTACCCATTCAGAAAAATGGATATACCATTTTGCTAATAGCTTAAATATTTCTCTAAGTTATCAAAAAACCACATAATTAAGATAGTCTTTTATAGATTTGAAGGATTTTTTAAAATATGGATTCCTATTTCCATGCTTGAATTATTAGATGAAGCCAATCATGAATGAAGAATAGATATTGTTGCTATAACTTTAGAACCAAAACACAAATTGTGATTTATACATTATGTAACTATTCTACTTTAACATTTTCTCAAGGAAGCCTAGAGCTGTTGGCTTTCTCCCAAGATTAAGAAAATTACTGATGGAAATTATTTCATAAAATCAAATCTCAAATCCAAAACAACAAAAAATGTGTTTTTTTCTACAGTATTTTAATTGTTTATATACTCAAACTTCTGTAACTTAAGATGATGGTTAATAATTAACATGCACTTTCTCCTTTCCTTTATAAATTACCTGAATGTTTTCCATGTAGAAATTATACATTTGGATACACATATAAATTCAGAGATTTGAAAGAACTTATTGCAAAATTTTGTTGATGACAAATCAGTTTTAGATCTACACCTATGTAAGACTTAGAAGCTATAATTATCTAAGGGCAGAAAGTAATTTCATTACAATTTAGTGTTTTTAATAACACTGGTTAACCTACTAATTTGTGGGCTGTTCTCCTCCTATATTCAGCTCAGTGCAGATTAAATTTTAGATTCATCAATTTAGAGAACAACCTTTAAATAATTCATGGCTTAAATGAGGTATACATTAAAGAGCATGATAATGGATTTTCATGTAAGCTGTTTAATAGAGCTAAAAAAAAAATATACATCTCACTTCTACTTCCAGACATAATGGATCATTCCACCAGAGTATTCAGTGTCAAAAAACCAACTTTCTTTCAATGTCAAATCTTTTATTAAGTTATTCTTTGAAAACCAGTGGGTAGCAGCCAGATCAATCAAACTTGAACAAATAATGAAGAAATTCAAGTTTCATTGTGAAGGGTCTGTAGGAAGGAGAGGTTGACACTACTCATAGCTTTCTATCTGAAAGTGTTTTGATTCCAATGATTGGATGTATTTCAGATTAGAAAATAATAATAATAAAAGGAAAATAAAGGGGACAATGGAAACATCATCAGACTCAAGGAGACAGTAGTTAAATATATGATTATAGTTTGTCATGGAAATAGTAGACATAAATACCTAGAAATGTGCAGAAGTACTAGAAAATCATCACTGTATTAAGTATTGCAAAAAACCATGATTATTCTTTAATATGTTATAGAAGGGAAGTGAATGACATACAGTTTCCAGTTGCCAATTCCTCTTTCTGATAGATCTTTTCAGAGTTCCATTCATAGAGTTCCCTTCTGTAATTCCAATGGCTTACAAAATTAGGACTGGAAAAAGTGAGGAATTTGTGGGGCTCAGAAACAAGATATTGGGACTGTATGAAGAAAGAAGTACATCAGTTTCTCTGAATTTTGTTTTAACAAAAATATAATTTATAAAGACTACAAGCCAACCAAACAATTGTACTTTATGTATGGAACATAAAGGCCCTGATATCTAGCTGTTATGGCAGGTTTTTCCCTCCGGCCTCCCGGTCCTGCCGCCATGGTCCCGCTGCCACGTGAGCCCCAAATAACATTCTGAGACTCGGTATTTGATATAATCCTGTTGGCCAATTACCATTATTGTTTATGGGCTAGCTCTGCCTTAATAATTAACCCATTTCTACTTATCTATGTATTTCCACATGGTTGTCTTATCGGTGAGCTGCGGAGGGCGTCTTCCTTCCTCCCAGGGCTACATCTCGACTCCTCCCTACTACTTCCTCTTTTCTCCTCCTGGTCTCCTAGCCCCACCTATCTTGTTTCCTATTGGCCACAGGGCTTTATTAACCAGTATGAGAAACATATATACAGAATAACATCTCCCATCATCTAGCAGTAACAGATATAGACAAAAGAAGGTTAAAGTAGTTCAAGCATTCAACAAAAAAGTAAAGAATGGACCACAGGGGCCTGGGGGGCTGGGGTGAAGAGGTGCCTTGGTCCTGCCTCAACTAGATAATTTGAAAGACTTTGTAGACTTCCTAGAGGAAGCCTTACCCTCCCATGGAGTATGTGGGAGGAGGGAGAGAGTGGCAGGAGATGGAGGGAAGGAGGGAGGAGGAACTGTGATTGGAATGTAAAAACTTAAATAATAAAACAAAGAGGAAAAAAATAATGGAATATTTCCAAAGGGCTTGTGGACACCTAAAGAGATTCTCCTAAAGAGCCATTTAAACAAAAGTTAAAAGAAAGTAAATCTCATAACATGACTTCGTGAATATAAACCAAACAAGGATGACACCAATATTCAATATTATCACAGACAGGGAAAATCTTTGGAGGCCTCATCTCTACAAAAAGAACTACAGAAACTAAAGATGAGATCCACAGATCTTTTATCCCTTACATATATTTCATATATTTCATATATGTGATGGATTCCAGTTTTGTGATTTTATGGGTCTTTTTAACCCTGAACATGTATGTACACACATTTTATGTGTTTCTTGTGCATTTTCTTTGACTCTTTTTCTTCTGTTTCATTGTTTTGTCCTATTCTTATTTATTTGGTTTGACTCATTTTATTTTATTATCTCTCAGGTGCCTGTTTTCTAAGGAAAGGAAAGATAGGTGTGGGTCAGGATTGCATGGAAAGAAGTGGAAAGAACAGAGGGAAGAGAAGTCATGATCAGAATATTTTCTATGAAAACATATATTTTAAGTAAAATAAATTTCCCCATCAAAGGCAAGATTAAGTATTATCTTAAAAAAACACAACAGCAAAGAAATATGCCTTGGAAAAATCAATATAACATAAACAGCCTTTATCCAGTAAATGAGCAATAGAGCAGATAAACATTAATTAAAAGTACAAAACCCAATGTTCATATTGAAACAAGTAATAGTCATATAAAATTGAAAAAATAAAGAGCCAAAGCTAGAAAATAATTCACATTCAAAGGGAATAATTATCAATCAAGTACTTACCATTCAATGCTGATTTATTAAGCAGGTCTCAAACATGTCAATAAAATAATTGTGAGTGAAAATCACACAAAGGGGAATCAAGTATTTACAATCATTTGCACTGCAAAAAAAATTTGATACATGAGTGTAGTGGGCACAGCATAATTCACAAAGGTGTAGTGACAGGTAACTGGATATCTATAGAAAAATAAACATCTAGGCTCTAACTTCATCTACCACAGATATATTGTAAACCTAAATTAGAACATTAGATCAATGACGAGACATCAGCACTTTGAAGCTGTCTTTATGATAATGGTTGGTTAAAGATGTTTTGAATGCAACCAAAAAGGAACTAAAAATAAGGAAAAAAATTATACACTGTTTGAAAGTTTCAAAGTCTGTGAATGTCACCAAGAACCAGCAAGTAAGCATTCATTAAATTAAAATGTTCATGCACAGAAATGTGAATCAAGTATTTAGACCCAGTTTGCCAAATAGCAGACTTTTTTTGCTATGTTAAATATATGGCAAAAGATTGTATAAGAATACACATCATTAAATAAACAAATCAAAATGTTAAACACCAAAAGGGCTAGAATCATAATGGGCAAATGAATTGAGCATAAAATTTTGGGGGGTGAGGTAATAATAAAATAACTACTAAATACAAGAAAAATGCTCAACATCTTTAGTGTGTCAAAATAACAACTGTTCAACCATCACATTTTGCTTATACAACCAGATATTTGCACAAAAATAGACAGGTAGAACAATGGAATTGAACAAAAAATCCTAACATTAACCCACACATCCATGGACACCTGATTTTTAACAAAACAGCTAAAAGTATACAATGGAAGAGAAAGATTTTTGACAAAACAGCTAAAAGTATACAGTGGAAGAGAAAAGCATCTTCAACAAATGGTGTTGGCACAACTGGATAATGGTGTGTAGAAGACTGCAGATAGACACATGTCTATCACCATGCACAAAACCCCAAGTCCAAATGGATCAAAGACCTCAACATAAATCCAGCCACTCTGAACCTCTTAGAAGAGAAAGTGGGAGGTACCCTTGAACAAATTGGTACAGGAGACTGCTTCTTGAACATAACTCCAGTAGCAAGACACTGAGATTGACAATTAATAAATGGGACCTCCTCAAAATGAGAAGCTTCCCAAAGGCAAAGGACACAGTTAACAAGACCAAACGGTAGCCCTTAAACTGGGAAAAGATCTTCACCAATCCTACATCTGACAGAAGGCTGATCTCCAAAATGTATAAAGAACTGAAGAGACTAGTCAACAAAACACCAAATAACCCTATTTAAAAATGGGGTAAAGATCTGAATAGACAATTCTCAATAGAGAAAACCAAAAAGTGATTAAAGACAGCCAAGAAAGTACTCAACATCCTTAGCCTTCAGGGGAATGCAAATCAAAACAACTCTGAGATACCATCTTGCTCTTATCAGAAAGGCTAAAATCAAAAACACCAAAGACAGTTCACCTGCAGAGAATGTGGAGAACAGAGAATACTCCTCCACTGCTGGTGGGAGTGCAAACTCATAAAGCCTCCTCAGGAAAATGGGAATCAGTCTACCTCAAGATCCAGAAATCCACTCTTAAGCATATATACAAAAGATGCACATGATATAACAAGGACATCTGTTCAATTATGTTCATAGCAACATTTTTTTGTAATAGCCAGAACCTGGAAGCAAACTAAATGCCCCTCAACTGAACAATGGATGGAGAAAATGTGGTACATTTACACAATTTCTCAGCAGAAAAAGAAAAAAATGGAATCTTGAAATTTGCAGAGAAATGAATGGAACTGGAAGAAACTATCCTGAGTGAGGTAACCCAGTCACAAAAAGATGACCATGGCATGTACTCACTCATATATGAGTTTTAGATATAGAGCATAGGATCACTAGCCTATAATCCACACCTCCAGAAAAGCTAGGAAACATGGAGGACCTTAAGAGAGATACACATGGTCCCCAGAAGAAGGGGAAAGGGACAAGATCTCCTGTACAAATTGGGAGCATGGGGGAGGGAAGAAGGAGTTAGGAGAGAGAGAAGAGGAAAAGAGGAGGGGAGAGGTGGGCATGAAGAAGCATTAATATTGAGTCAGGGAAAGAATAGAGGAGACCAAGAAAAGAGATTCCATAATAGATGGAGCCATTATTGGTATAAAGAGAAATCTAGCACTAGGGAAATGTCCAGAGATCTACAAGAAAGAACCCAGCTAACAGTCTGAGTAATAGTGGAGAGGCTACCTTAAATGCTTTTCCCCAATAATGAGATTAATGAGTACCATATATGCCATCCTAGAGCATTCATCCAGTAGCTGATGGAAGCAGAAGTAGACACCCACAGATAAACACTGAGCAGAATTCCTGTAATCCAGTTGCAGAGGAGGAGGAGTAATGAACAAAGAGGTCAAGACCAGGCTGGAGAAACCCACAGAAACTGCTGACCTGAACAAGAGGGAGCTCATAGACCCCCAGTCTGATAGCTGGAAAACCAGCATAGGACCAACTCAGACTTCCTGATCATGAGTGTTAGTTAAAATTGGGCAGTCTGTGGGGCCTCTGGTAGTGGATCAGTATTTATCCCTAGTATGTAAAAGAACTTTGGAGCCCATTCCACATAGAGGGATACTCTCTCAGCCTAGAAACATGGGGCAGGGATTAGGCCCTGTCCAAATTTGTGACAGACTTTGCAGATCCCCCATGGATGGCCTCAACCACCCTGGGGAGCAGAAAGTGGATGTTTGAGGGTTTGGTGGGGGACAGCAGAGGAGGAACATGTAATGGAATTGGGATTGACATGTAAAACAAGCTTGTTGCAAATTTAAATAAAAAATATTATATAAAAAAGACAGTGTGAGATGTAAATAAGGACAGAGGGTCATAGCTAACTGAAGAATAAATAAAACCTTCCAGTTACCTCAAAAAATAAAAAATGAGAGAGAGAGAGAGAGAGAGAGAGAGAGAGAGAGAGAGAGAGAGAGAGAGAGAGAACACAAAATGCTAAAAAGAAAAAAAGCACCAGTGAATGCAGGGCATAACAAGTCCCTTCCCTTTGTATAATTAATATACACTAAGAACTAATGCTTAAAGAATTTTTAAAATGGCAGAGTACAACTAAAAATAGTAAAACAAAAGCTCATAATTGACTAGAAAGGTTACCCAATGGCCAATAAATATTTGTAAGTCAATTTAGGATATAAACAACTCTTAGTGGAATTACTAATGATGATAAAAACAACAACAAAAACAATGTCCTGACAATTGTAGGGACTGAAGAGCAAGTTAAAAACAAAAGGAAAACAAACAGAACACCACTTCCACAATGGTGGGCAGGTTGAAAGATGGGAAAAGGTCTTTGTGGCACTATTAGGCTGAAGTTGATAATCACTATACATTGTTACATATATCATTCA
This sequence comes from Cricetiscus sungorus, assembly GCA_030556225.1. Taxonomy (NCBI): domain Eukaryota; kingdom Metazoa; phylum Chordata; class Mammalia; order Rodentia; family Cricetidae; genus Cricetiscus; species Cricetiscus sungorus. The sequence continues at coordinate 29,188,952 of JANBXA010000741.1, read as the reverse complement.
TACAAATAAAATGTTATAAAATCATAATTTATACATGTAGTTAATGAGCAGAAGAATACAATGAAAAATGGGAGCAGAAACTATGATGCTGTTGATACCAGGGTGTCAGTGTATTGTGAACATGTTGAAATTCAACAATAACCCCAGCTTTTAGAAAATCTATTACCTAGGAAATAGTTTAAAAATAGGATTATTTTCTCCTCCCTATTGTCATATTAAACATTCAGCATCTGTTTTGGCTTCACTCAAGGTTTAGTTCTCATTTAAAAAGCCCTTGTTCAGGGTCTAGAGTATTTTTCAAATATGTTCATAGCTTTTGTTTTTCCCTGTAGATTATATTTGATAGCATAATAGAGATGTAAAATTTGACTTTTACTTGTTTTCACTGCAACTTCCTCAGTGTAACAGAATAATCAAGAATATCCAAGTGCACTTTGGAACAGTAATAGAGTTAGCTGACTACATGTAATAAATAGTGTGTTAAGAGTGACAAATTATAGAAAAAGAAATAGTTGAGCATGATGGGTGGAAAACAAAACACTCTTATATTTTCTAATATTACTTAGTAGTTATTTATTTATAGCTATTTATTTGCATATTAGATAAAAAGGAAGGGCATTTTCTAATACAAACATTATCATTATCCTAATCTCCTAAATGTATATCTCGAGGCAATCACCAAATGTACCAGATTTGTGTGCCACATTATCTCAACTCAGTAGTCAAGAATCAATAGGTACCTTAGAATGCAAATAATGTGTTTTATACCATTATCATTTTAAGAAGAAAAATATGATTATCACACACAGGTATTGATAAAACTCCATAAAGTTTGCCATACTTTATATGGGATTCAGCTTTAGATTGCTGCCTAAGTGCAGACAAATCTAATTGTGCTTAACAGAAGTGAAACTTGGTAATTGCCATGGTGAACTTTTCCTGTGATATGAACAAAATGTATTCCTGAGTATAAAAATGTCAAATTCCAGGACTCTGTAATTTGTAATAATACTCAAACTGGAATTCAGTTTCTTATCTATTTCTTTAAAATGGCTTCTCTTATGAAGTCATCCAAAATGACAAAATAACAAAATAATGACAAACTTTCCAAAAGGAGAGTTCAATGACTCCAATTTTTAATGGCTTAGGACTCTGAGTGTATTGGTAAGACTATAATCCTAGTCCCAGTTTATTATAATCCAAAAGAAAATATAAGAGAAAATGGAAAGAAGATGTTGAAGGGATGGTGTATAGTTTTATGAAAATTTCTTTATGTACTTTAGAGATATATGCAATGGCTAAATACAATGAAATCTTTATAAATAAAAAAATGTGATAATATAGTACTATTAATTTCAAAATAGTGAGTGAGGAAATAAAATTTCACAGCCTAGGACTGACATTTTTAAGTAGTACTGTTACCAGTACTTTTCTCACCAGCCTGGTCCTACAGGCACATCAGCCCCAAATAACACACAAAGATGCTATATTAGATATAAAACTGTTGGTCTGTACTAACATTTCTTATTGGCTAGCTCTGTCTTAAATATAAACCCATTATTAGTAACTAAGAATCTCCACGTGTTCTTATCTTATTGGAGAGAGGGTTGGGACCTCTGTTCTCTAGGTCCTACATGTTGGATCTCCTCCTACCTCCTCCCAAATCCTCCTAGTCTCCTAGTCCCACCTATCTTGCTTTCCTATTGGCCAACAGCCAATAGAAGAAACATATTTACAAAAGGATATCTCCCATGATAGTACTAGATACATGTGCTCTACTTTTCCACAGAATGTCATAATATACAAAAGATGATGAATTCTTTCAAACCCTGAATATGATGAAACCATAGAGTGTAGTAGTAGTAATAATAATAATAATAATAAATAAATAATTATAATTACAATTATAATAAAAAGCCACCAGTCCAAGAGGGTGAAGAGGCAGAAGCCATGACAGAAAGCTTTGTACATGCTCCATGAACAGGAACAGAGACAGTTCTCTGGGACACTGCTTTCATTTAGAAAGAATAAGAACTTTCACTTAAAACTAATAAGAGCTTAAGAAAAGTTTTAGAAAAAAAGGAACAGAGACTAGCAAGACTTCTTAGTAGCTGCATTTTCTTGGTTGGATTTGTTTTGTTGTAGACAGAGATTTGCGCGGCTCCTTTAAGGGAGGTTTCCAAAATTAGCATAAGCGGCAAAAAACCCCTTGCTTTTAAAGAGCTCTGCTAACAATTCATTGATGTGTACGAGAGCTACAATGTAGGTGTACACTGTGTTTTTAAAAAATACGCTGGCTTGGGAAAGAAAAAGAAACAGGATACAATGGTTTAAAAGAGAAAAAAGGAAATAGAATGTATGGGTGTAATGGTGCACGCCATTGATCCCAGCACTCTGGAAAGAGAGGCAAACAAATCTCTGTGATTTCAAAGCAAACCTGGTATGCAGTGAATTCCAGGACAGATAAAAGTTACACAGAGAAACTCTGTCTCAAAATATGCAAAAATAGAAGTAGAAGAAATAGAGTAATAAAAAAGCCACGTAAAAATGGAAAGCACAGAGAAATTTTGGATACTATACGCGATTCTGTTGTCTTTAAATTATTGGATTGCTGAGAAAATAACTACTGATAAAAGAAATGCTGCTAGATTAATTCAATTTATATATTTTAAAAATACTTTGACTCAAAAATTTAAGCCTAAGGACAAGTTACTGGGGAAAAGGATTTCTATTTTTGTTTCCACAGAAAATGAAAAGCTACAGATTCTTTCCAGACTTATGTGGTTTGATCAAGCCAGACCCCCTGAAACAACTCCCCAGGTGATCCAACATTCAAAGCAGTTGAGACAAAGCCTTGCAGACTACAGCCAAGATTTCTGTGTCTTCTTTGAACCCCCATGACAGTGCCCTCTACCAGCAGGAAGTAGTTTGGAAAGAAAGACGCCCAAATTCCCAAATATTGTTTATAAATGTTTGTTTTCATTTAAATGGACTTGGTTATAAATGGCTAATAACCACAAACAATCTTTTTAAAGGTAAAAAGGGAATTATGGTATAGATATGAATACTTTGCTTTGAAATGGATTTTCTTTTATTGATACAATTTAAGGTCAATTTTGTGATATGTATATTTCTCCTCTTGTTTAGGTATTGTGTTTATATAGCTCATTTAGAAATGTAATGTGTAATTTAGTACAGATTAGAGAGTTACCTATGATAGTCAAAACTTAGCATTAAGTTAATTAGGATTTCTAGATATGCAGAGATGTATTTGAGATGAGTAGGCATTCTTCAAACCTTTCAAAGACCTACAGAATATGGCATTTAAAATGGTTTAGGGCTTTTCTTGACAGTGAGGCACAACTGCTCCTGGTAACACCACCTATGTCAGAAAAGAAGATGGACATCGAAGAAACGTGTTATGAAGTTTGCTTCTAATATGGCAAGACTAGCCATTTGGGCAAGGTACTGCTCTTCTGGACTGTTTGACTTTATGTTGTAGAAACTGGACATGCAGGACCCACAAAAAGATGACTGCTGATGCAAGATGGACATTGCTACAGGATTCCTGCTTCATGGAATAGTCTGCCAGACAGCCAGACAGTCTACAGGACACAGAGAAAAGTGACAGACAAACTGCCATTACAGGTGGACAGTTTAAAGTTTCCTGCTTTGTTGAGGAGTCTGGACACACACTATGGCCTATGGGCTGAAGATGGAATATTACAGAAGAACTTCAGGTGACTGACCAGGCAATGCATTGTCTCTGTCATTTCTAGAATTTATATATTATCCTTCTGTGGTCTTTGATGGAGTTGAAGACAGATAGTTATGGTTATAGTTTCCCTTAGTTAGGATTAAAGATAAGTTACATATAGGACTTTAGACTCACAAAGATAGGATTGATGATATTTTCTTTAAGTCTTACAAAATGTTAATGGACTAAATATTGTTAACTGTGATTCTTATTTGATAACTGTTGTATGGTATATTTTGCTATGTTAAGGTTAAACCCCTTCTTTTACTTTAGACAGAAAAGAGGAGATGATGGGAGATGTTATTCTGTATATATGTTTCTCATACTGGTTAATAAAGCACTGTGGCCAATAGAAAACTAGATAGGCGGGGCTAGGAGACTAGGAGGAAGAAAGAGGAAGTAGAAGGCGGAGTCCAGATGTAGCCCGGGAAGAAGCAGGAAGCCTGCTTCACGGCTCCCCGATAAGACGACCACGTGGAAATACTTAGATAAGTAGAAATGGGTTAATAATTAAGGCAGAGCTAGCCCATAAACAGTAATGGTAATTGGCCAACAGGATTGTATCAAATACAGAGTCTCTGAGTGTTATTTGGGGCTGGTGTGGCTATGGGCCCAGACTGGCGGTAGGCGGAGTCGGGCTAGCAGGCTGGAGCCGGCGGGAACAACCTTCTGCAACAATATATGACTGGGGACAAACTCTAATTTGCATTAAGTGGCCACTCCCATCACAAGGCGTTATTTGTGGCAAGTAGATTCCAATAGCAGAATTTCTAGTACAAGTGTCTTCTTAGCAGAAATCTGTGTGAAGGGTCAAGTTAAAGATGAATCAGGCATCTGGTTTAAAGAGAGCTTTTAGATTAAGGTCTTTCACGTCTAGGGGCATCCTCCAAATAAGAACAGGGAGAGGCTGGAAGTTCCACTGGAGGAAGAGTTTCATGTTTCCTAGTCATTGAGATGAGCTGACAGTCTGTAGAGAGACTGCGTCCTCTACCAGTCAGCAAAACCCCTCAATCAAAAGTAATACTTTTTAATTAGAATATTATAAAATATATGTTATATGTACTACTTACTACCTTCATTTAATATGAAATATTTAAACAAATTTGTGTTGGTTTTTTTTTTGTACATTTGGTACACATTTTTCATTCATGAGATTATTTATAAAATCTCCTCCATTTCCTGTCATCCAAAACTCTCCATTCTTCAACACCATACAACCTAATGATTTTCATTTTCATAATTATAAAGACTAATAAAATTTCTTTTTTTTCTTGGTTTTAATCATGAAATGGACCTCAGCAAATCTTTTCTATTTCTCATTCTCTTTGCTATAAATACATTTTATAAAAAAAATTATTTTTAACCATATTTTATTAATCCTACATTTTAAATACTTTGTGTTTTACTTTTTTTCCCCTCAGTGACATAAAGCTTCAGCTGTCTTGTCTTACCTATATCATTGTAACTTTACCTACTGGAGAAAAATATCCCATTACATATCAGAAACTCTAACCTAAAAAATAATCAGTAAAATACGGGCTTTATCGTAGCCATGATTTTTCTCATCTCCATTAATTTCAATGTCATGTTCCCTCTGCATTAAGTCATCTTGTGCTGACCCTCGCGATGATTATATCAACCATAGTTTTGTAAGTTATGTTGTGGTATGATGTTTTCATCTTTGAAATATCTTCTTTTTAAAATAATTTAATTTTATATATGCATATGTATTTTTCCTGCATGTATGTCTATGTGAGGGTGTCAGATCTTGGAGTTCAACAATTATAAGCTGCCATATGGGTTCTGGGAATTGAACCTGGGTTCTTAGGAAGAGCAGCCAAAGTGTTCTTAATCACTAAGCCATTTCTCCAACTCCAACCTAGTAAATGCCTTCATTTATATTTTTTAAGTTTCTTCTCAGCAAGTGCACTGTGATTTTCTTGCTATTTTTGCAACTATAATTACTTCATTGGATTTGAATTTCATGGGTCTAAGCTTATTCTCAAAGGTCATAGTTCTTGTAAGTTTTTAGAATAACATGAACTATTTGAGCACTCATTGTGACTTCTTTTGTACTTTCAAATAATTAATTATTCCTCTTAAAGGCATGTTACTTAAGAAAATTTCTACTTGTAATCCACAGGAAATGTGGTCATGTGGAGAAGGAAGGCTACAGCAGGTGTTCTGTTGGAGCCTAGGGATGATGCTGGGGGAGGGTGAAGGCCTTTGGTTCATTTACCTGTTTCCCAAGCCTGGTATTTTATGGATACTGGAATGAGCTGGGACAAGGACAATTGAAGAAGGTCTTCCTGTTCTGTTGAGAATGGGGTCAGAAAGGAAAGGGAGACCTCATTTGGCTTTCAGAAAGAGAGCTGGGATGAACGGAGAGTTGGATATGGAGGAGTGGGAGGAGAGGTGAATATCTGAAGGTAGCTTACCTGTTTCCCCGGCAGGAGTGACCTGGGGTTTGCAGGGATTATCTGCTGGAGTTTTTGGCTTGGAAAAAAAAATTGAGTGTTGAGTGGATGGTTAGGAGGGGAAGACCTGGGGGAGCCACAGGAGTCGGTGATGGGGTCAGTAAAAGCTACAGTACATGTTCCATTGCATAGCTGGAGATGAGAATGGGAGATTGTAACTGGAAGAACAGAAGGCTCTGATTATATATTAATTTTCATAGTATAATTTTATGTACAGATGATCCTTGACTTACTATTGGGTTACATCTCAGTAAACATTTAGTTAAAAATATTATAATTTGAAAAGACACTTAATATACCCAGCTTCCTACCATTGTAAACAAAGCATTAAAAACCTTGACCGGTATTATGATGTCTAAAATTATGTGCACACTGAAAGTGTGGTTAAAATTTTATTTAACTTATCATTCATTAATGTTCTGATGTAGAATATTTTACTTTTGTTCTCTTGAGTTGCAATAATTCACAGCAAATGATTGAGATAACAATGAAGTGAGACCATCAATGTTTAGCCTCTGACATGTGTTATAAATATACTCAACCAGAAAGGAAACAAATTATAAGGAAGAATATTTCATCCATTGATGGTTGAAATTACTGAAATATGTGATTTCCTGAAGAATGTTGGAGTTCTTTTGGATATAGGATCTACTGAGACAGATTAGAAAATTGAGCCAGTTTCATGGCAGGGATTTTTTTAGATAGATACCACAAAATGTCTAAACCTTGACTACACTTCTCACTTTTCCTTCAACTATGTGGCAACTTGTAAACAGAGCTTAAATCCACTCTGATAAAATGCAGTCTGCTTGTATTATGACAGTATTTCAACTCTAAGTTTCCACATGCTTTTCCTTTATAAAAAGTTTTCATTACCATATACATTTTAGGTTATTTGGTAGAAATAACCTAGGAAGAAATACAGGACTAGAAAAAAAATAAGAAAGTTCCTTATGTTCTTATCTTTCAGAATGAAAATCTTGTACTGAGTAGATGAATTAAAAGGAGATAAGGATGCCTAGACTGCAGTTTAACAAAAGCTGCTGATCTTTACAAATTAGACTGACAACAGAGATCATCCATTGAAGTCCACAGTGTACTAAAAGAAATCCCATTCCCTTGGCTTTCTTTTTATCTCCCCTCTTCCTAAATATGATTCCTTTCTTCCACGTTCTGCTGTCCTTTAGCAGAGACACTAAATGTTGATGAGGTAATAGCCTTCACAAACCTCTTTCCATCTCCTTTGAGAAATGATTCTGATCCCTAATGATAAAATCTGTTACCTATCTGAATAACAATAAGATTGCAGTATCATTAGTTATGCCACACATACACACAAAAGCATCAAAACCATAAGAGAAAGGCAATATACTGCAGCACTACACAGCTCATCTAATGAAGCCCATTATGACCTGAAAGAGGACACGCATTAGCACCTTTTAATTGTTTCCTGGTATAATCCTCTAAGTTAAAGTAAGCTTCTTAAGGCAAGTAACTAGATAATTGTAAAGCATTGAAACTTGGATTCTGCTGGTATCTTAACTTCTGCTAAAGCAGGGGTAAGACTTAGTCTAGTTCATTTGCTTAGTCATTTAAGACATATTGATTAGATGCTTGCAAGAATGCAAAAGGCTCACTCATGTAGCCATTCAAATGACTGAATTACTTGAATAAGTATTAAGAGTAGAGTAATGAATGGACATAACTAACTGTGACATAATTTACAAATTGAGGACGAAAGTTCTCTGTGACCTGCCACTTTGTTTTCTGATCCCTTCAGATGGAGGGGAAAGTCATTCTAAAGTTGTGCCACCAATTTTTTAGTTTCATCTCATTATCACAGCACTTAATGGATTTTGTTATAATGGTTTTATATTTAAATATATAACCAGTGGTTCCACAGAAGGAATCCAGTCTTTCCTGTCTTACTCATATTTATATTCTTCATTTCTAAGACTTTGAAGAGTAGATCATTAGACATGTGTGTATAGGTATTAGATAAAAGAAAGCTAGAGTATGTATCTCATATGTATGTGTGTGCGTGTGTGTGTGTGTGTGTGTGTGTGTGTGTGTATTACATTAAAACGCATAGTGTGCAACACACACGCACACACCCTCACACACACAGATGGCTTAGTAGGGAACGTTATTTGCTAAGTAAGTATGAGGGCAATAGTTCCATGCCCAGAGCCCATGTAAAATGTAATACATGATTGTGTATGCCAGAATTCCAGTTCTGGGAAGGTGAAAACAGGTAGCTCTCTGAAACTCATTGGACTTAATTCTAACTGTGAACTACAGATGCCAGTGAAAGACCCTGCCCCAAATCACGAAGTTACTGCATCTTAGCAGTAACACCTGAATTAAATATTCCCTGACCTAAACATGTTCATAAACACATATCAACTCATGCCCATAAATTGACACACAATGCAGAATGGTTCTTGTGATTTCACTTTTCATTAGCTCACATACCTGAAAAGTGAATACAACTCTCAGGAACAAACACAAGTATTATCCTTCCGAGCCATGTTGATTCTGTCAGGACAATACTTCCAATGTATTATAAAATTCATGTGTGGTGACTTAGAGAGGTAGAATCCTACAGTACACCAGGACATTATAGTCAACTCATCTTTGAAATTTGACTGTTGAGTGAATGCTTATGAAGTATAATAACAGAGAGAGAGAGAGAGAGAGAGAGAGAGAGAGAGAGAGAGAGAGAGAGAGAGAGAGAGAGACTCTTTATGGATTTCCTCAAATATTAATGGAGGGTGGGTTTGATTTGGTTCCCAAATATGTTAACTGAAACTTCATTGGAAAGTGTATAGTAAGCTGTATGGTGCTTGACATATCATATAGACCAATTTTTATTTGCTTTTGCTAGTGTCAGGATGACTGAAATTACAAGTCAAGAATGAGATAGACTTTATGATTACTGGAGCATTATCTTAGCAAAGGCAGCTGAGGCACTATTTAATTTTCGGATGAGTGCTTGAGTGTGTGGTTAAGACAATCTTGAGCTAGTGAATATCCCTGAATCCCGTAATAGTTTAGATCTGACCAGAAGTGAATCTAAATATGGCCATTATTTTTAATTGTTAAAGTAACACTGTATGGAATCACCTGGGGATAGCCTCAAAGGGGAATTTCTTAGCACATGTTAGCTATGTGACCATTTTTTTGTGGGGATGAGTTTGATTGCTTTCTTTGAGGTGGGAAAAATCTACCTTAAACTTGAGATGCAGCATTTCAGGAGATGGACCTTGACCTCAGTTATATGTGCATTCCTTTTCATTGACTTATGGCTGGATATGACAAGCTGCTTCGGGTTCCTATTTTGACTTCTCACAATGATGGACTGGACTGTAACCAGAGATTGAAAACTATATAATCCCTTCTCCTGTAAAACTGTTTTTGTCAGAGATATTTTAACAAGAAACAGAAATATAACTGTGTCACTAGGGGAACAAAGTCTCATACTTTTGCTTTGAAAAAATATAACTTGAACAAAGTTAAACAAAACTAATTTTGCATTTATCCTCATGGTCTCTGCCTAGAAACTTATGGATGCCATTGCACTATGTCAAGATGGTAGTTGAATATCATTAATTCAAAGGGTGGAATAATGATTTATCAATGAATACTGCTAGTTTCCATAAGAAAATACACATAGTAAAATCACAATTATATGTAATATGCTATTGGTTTCTAAGTATTTCTCCAACCCAATGTGTTGGAGATAAAATAAGTTTGTATCACTTTTTCCATATAACTTCTCCATATTTCCTTAAGGTGGTATTCCTATCTGACTTTTGGTTCAGACTTGAGGACATGAAAGTTAACTGCAGATGGGTGCACCCTATAATACCAAAAAGTAGGAGGCTACAACCTACTCATGTGACCCCTGAACATTCATTCTAATGACGTTGTCTTAGTTAGTTTTTATTTTCTCTGATAAAATACACTAACAAAAGCAACACCAATGCAAAGGATTTGTGTTGCCTCGCTTTCTGTATACAGCATCCTGGTGAAGAATTCCTGACCATGGGAGAAAAAAGCATCTGGTCTCACCACATACACACCAGAAAGAAAGCAGAGAACAAAGAACACTTGTGGTCTGTGACTTTTGGGTTTTGATCTCCTCTGGAATCAAAGCCCAGGATAGTGTGGAGCACTTTCAGAATGAGTCCTCTCATCGCAACGTAATTGAAATCACCCCACACACACACACACAACCCGCAATGAGTATGCCTAGACTGAGACGTGTCCTCTAGATGATTCTAGATCATGTCAGATTTGCAATCGATATTGCCTATCATCTAGGCCTTAACATTATTCAGAAAATAGGCATTTGGATTCACTTTGAAATGGAACATTTCCTATAAGAAGCTATTATATAATATTTAGTCTCCTATTTGACATTATAATGAGGGATGAGATTTCTTTCCCTTGTTCTTTCAAATAAAGAACACAGCTACAAGGAAATACTTCAGGAAATTATGTGTCTCTTAATGTTAGTAATGGACAGGGATACAATACAGGCAGATCTGAGTCTAAGTTGAACAGGTAGGAGTGTGAGTGACAGATTAAAGTAGTATTAGGATGTGAGAAAGGAAGAAATGTGCTTGACAAGAAGCTGTCACTATGACAGACCTGTGATCTTGAGAGGACTTCAGAGAGTTTTCAGACAGTACTGCAGTACAGAAGTATCGAATGTATCAGGAAACTGGAGGCAAAGGAGAAGCAGAGACAACTGGAGTTGTTCTCTACAAATTGTCTTTAAACACATGTGAGATCCAGAGAGTACAAAGCCATCAGACAACAGTTTATATTCAGTTCTATCCAATCCCTTTTATTTTCTCTTCTCTTACTTCCTCCAAAACCCAAGGGACTAAGAAAGTGCATTAGCAAACCCAGGAAGAAGCAAGAGCAAAAGAAGTCAACCAAGCTCCATCTATAATCATATTCTTTCTATAAGGCTTGAGCACTAATTCAGGGAATCCAGGAAGGATTAAACTAAATTTGAATGGACATCTGATTCCTATAAAGGAGATGCTTGTTTACTGACTTAATATGACAACAGAACTCTTTATTATCAGTGTATAAACAAATAGCCTACCTGTTTTATCACACAGGGACACCATGTCAACTACTTCTGGATAAATAATAAAAGAGATAAAATATGTTTGTTTCATAATTACAACTAGTAAGGTATGCTTGTACATTGTAATATTTAAATTCTCAATTATGTTAATGAAGATAAATCCTTTAGGATTACTATCTTTTAGTAGAGTGTAATGACTGCCAATCTACAGGGTAGTGCCAGGAGTTAGGTAAACAGATCTTATAGGTGTTAGATTTCCTTTCTACTCTTCTTTGAAAACAGATTACTTTTGTACATGCTAAACTGTTAAAGGCACTGGCATAAACTAATTTGACAGTTTACTAGAAAGATTATGTACTATTTCTGTTAGTTTCAGGGAAAACCAAAGATTGGACTACATTAACTAAACAATTTACAGGAGTAAGAATGTATTTACTACATGGTAATTTGAACAAAATATATTGTGTTAGGCAATTTTGTTGTTAGGTGAAATAATTTGGCATTAGACTTTAGATTCCTGCCATTGTGATTCATATTTCTATATGTTGTTTCTAGGTTATTATTTGATTCTATGTATTTGGTTTCTGTAATATTGTACATGCACATGTTTTATCATTATCATAGGTACATTCTTTTTTAGAAGTTCATAGTCTGGTGTTCTTGGTACATTTCAACTGGGATCTTTTCCTTCTACAAAGATTTTAGGAGCTGAGACAAGTTATTTTTAGAAACAGAATAAGCATCTCTCCAAGGTAATGGGACACCATGAGGTGTACTCTTGCATATTACTTCCTTAACTAATTAAAGGCAATGTGAAATTGAGAGTAAGTTGGCATTGTTAAAGTAAATGACCCAATGCTTTAGTAATGAAGACACTCAGGAGCTGAAGTTTATTGTTTTAATTTTAATCTTGAGTAATTTTAGCCCCACGGAGTAAGTTGCTCTATATGTCCTGCAGAGCCTCCTTCCATTGCCCCAACAATGGCTGCCTACTGACTCCATATAAACAAAACCATCTGTAATGAGTTGCATTTCAGATTGAAGTGTTTTATTTGTATGCAAGATGAACTCATATTGGACATTTATTAAATCTAGTTTTTAACATGCTGTCATAAGTGGGGTTCTTCAAAGGGCAGAGATACTGGGAGACTACAAGTTGCTTAAATGATGCCCCATAAAAATATAGATGAGGCTCAGATGCCTCTAGATTAAATATTCATTACTAAATATTTACATAATGCATGGAAAAGTGCTTTTAAAATAAAAACTCTCTTTATATAAATGGAAGCTATGGCCAGATTTTTCTCCATTATCCCCAGTAGAGCACTTCAAAGCATCCTTGAGACTCTTACTGAAGAGAAATTCTCCCCATCATGTCTGCCAAAGGAAGAACTGACTAGTGTGTTCTGTCCGAACCTACCCCAATATGATATTTCATCAACCTACAGCCACCAAACCTTTCACAGAATATCTGTGTTCCATGATGCATAACTGCATGATTCTGAAAGATAAAAACAACAACAAAAAAGCCTTTTCTTTTAAAAGGTTGATTGGAGGATACTGAATGTGCAACAAGGTTTTCTGAACCATAGACAAGCACATGGATGTACACGGACACAACAGAGACCTGGCTACTTTTCCCTCCTGCACTATTTACTAGTTTGGTCCATGGCCTTGGACAAATAATATCAGTTCTGTGCTTTATTTCCTTTATCTTTTTATGTGTTATCGTGTTGTTTTTCTTGTAGGATGACTTGAAATTTTAATGACATCGCTCAGGCAATATTCTCCGGATCTGACACTGATAAGGCTGAAAAATTGTTAATTTTATCCTATTTAAACTAATCATTATTGCCAAAATATGAGTGGCCAATTCTCCACTACCCATATTAATATATGAGAATTCCTGCCTGGGTTAAAAAAATAACATGACACTGATTTTTCATATTTGGCTTCATAGTCTATTTTTATATTTTATAATTTTAAATAGATATTTCTACATGAAATTGAGACATGAAAGGAGTATTTAAGTATTATAGAAAAGCCTTTCATTGCACATATTAAAAATTCAGACAGAGATAACAAAAACAATAATAAATATACTATTTATAGTTAGGTGAATTCCATATCAAACCTTTCTCTTCTTGTTTGGAATATCAAAAATGATATTCAAAATTATGTCTGCCAATCCAAAGTAACTGAAAAATTATGTGTTATCCTTGCTTCTCTATAGCAACATTTTTCTGTGGGTATCTACTTTAATTACCTAAGCTACTTTAGGTACAGCACGAGAGAACCAACTTACTAACCATTTTCTTCAAAAGTTTGAGTTAGTTTACTCTGAACTTCTGGTTATTGGGGACATCTGTGGATTAAAAAAACTATATATCACCGGCTAAGTCATAAAATGGGGACTGGCTCCCTTTGCCATGTTAGCAGATTGCATTGTTTACTCGGGAGGTTACAGCTAGAGTGGGGATGAGGACTGTTTACAGGCTGAGCACACAGTACCATCTTAGCTTAATATCTTGGCTTATAACATCCCTAGAGGCAAGGAAGTAATTAAATGCTTTGTAAGAAAAGTCCTTCTATTGTGATTTCTAAGCAGGTAAAACTGGCATATATTAAGAATAAGCAGAGCTGCCGATAATGATAAAGTAAGAAGTGTGGCTAATAATTTCCCCAAGAACTTGAAATTGAGATTTACATTGAAAACTCCACATAAGAGATAATCTTCCAGTGAAAGAGAAGCATTTTTGCATTACTTTCTGCCTGTGCTTTGAGGGGCTCATTTTCCTTCTTGCTCTGGAGTTATTTATACATATGTTTTATCTCTTTGATTGTCCCAAAAATAGCTTGGGGATCAAAACTCTCTGCCTCAGATTTATACATGCCAAGGCACCAATATATTATACTCTCCTGTCTACTTTTTAATAGTGGGTTAATGGATAAATATATTCATGATGGTCTTGGAATTATATCTCTTATAATAGAAATGGAAAATACTATAATATTGTAGATGTGACTCTTCCCAGCAGAAAGGGAAACATTCTTATTCTCTTTTAAGTAAAGATATAAATTATAGCCATTCATCCAAGGCTTTCAAATAAAAAAAAGACATGGACAACCAGAAAGCTTGCTGCAATGACTTAACATACTCACTTTAATATATAATCCTATGATTGATTTTAACTATTTTCGTTGAGATATTATGAACCACATATGAGCTGGGCATTTAAAACAAAGGTCAGGTCCATCAATATGTAGCCACTTTTGTTTTATGACTTCTAACCCTTCAAGCATAGAGCCGACACCAGTCGCTGACTTTGCAGTATCTGTTTCCTTGTCTTTTTTCCAAAGAAGTGTTAGATATATTCTAGAAGTTCAGCACTCCCTTATGTTCCTCCAATCTGTAAGAGACTCACTGGGAAACTTTGTCTGCAGTTGCTGGTGAGTTTATACTCTTTTCTATCCCTATTTTTCCTTTAAGTTCTATTGTTTTTAATCCCCTAAACTTTACACCTTTCTCTCTTCCCTACACCTTCTCCTTTAGCTCTTCTCCTGCATTCATATGTGAATCATGAGTCTTTATTCATGAGTATGAAGAAGGAGTGAGCCCTGCTAGCCAGTTTGCAGGTGTTTGCTATCTTCTTTCATCCTGGATAAAGTTATCCCAAGATGAAGTCGATGTTGAAAATGACAGACCTTATAGAGAAGAAATTTGGGACTATGATGTTCCCCACACACTGAAGTGGTCAAGAGCAAAACCTATGGTACCTATGGACTTTCAATCCCTGCACATGATAAAAGTACTTGTTTAAGCCAGTTTATTCCAGTATTGCTGCAAACTAATTTGAATGCACTCCTTCACCCTCAATCTTCAACATTTAAAACCCCCTTCCTTGCAAACTTATTCTTCTGCATGTGCCATTATTATCGTTGTGTAGAGAAACATGTCTAGCTTTATGATACTAAATGATTACCATTAAATACGGACAATAGGAATGGGGAAATAGTACAAATTCAAATGAAATGCTAGCAGCTAAAAGGCCGATTTTATAATGTACATTTGTAGCAGCCATTTCGGAGAGTCTACATAATGGTTTTAAAGGACTTTCAATAATGTTTCCTGCAGCTGTGCAGACTTTTAACTTTTAACTCTTCATTTAAAAACTACATCTAAATATAAATCAAACACTATACACTTCCAATTTAGCTGTTTGAATGGAAAGAGAAAGTTGAAAGCTGGAGCAGTCATGAGTAAGTGCTATAGAAAGCTGGAGTCGACAGTTGCAATTTAAAACCAATCAAGTGGGCAGGAGAAGGGGAACACAGAACCTGAAAATAACTAGTGAGCTCA
Organism: Cricetiscus sungorus; assembly: GCA_030556225.1. Classification (NCBI taxonomy): domain Eukaryota; kingdom Metazoa; phylum Chordata; class Mammalia; order Rodentia; family Cricetidae; genus Cricetiscus; species Cricetiscus sungorus. The sequence continues at coordinate 29,173,251 of JANBXA010000741.1, read as the reverse complement.
GAAATAGTCTTAAAGCAATAGCTGCACTAATAGTGATTATGGCTAATTAGTGATCCAAGTGTGCCACACTCCACGCAAGGGGAAGTGAAGGTGAGAAGTAGTTTGAGCACAATCTGGTCAATTTCTACCAGCAACATTCTCCTAAGCTAGTCTTACCCAATTTTGAAAAAACTCACTTTGTATCAAAATAAGGAGTAGAAATGGGTGACAGTTAGGCAGTTACAAGACATTAATCCAAGCTCCAAGGAGTTTTAAATCAATCAAGCAAGAATGATACTAGAAACCCCAGACTTTAATGCAGATGAATACATAATTTGAAAAATGGTATTGCTGTATACCCTCTCAGGGTTATTCCTCGATGGGAGCTCTCTGTAATATAGAGTAAATATCTTACATCTTATCCATTCATCCTTAACTATTATACCTTGAACAAAAAGGAGGGAGGGTTTTAAATACAAAGTATTATTTTTCGGCACTGAGAGAAATTAGTTTCTTAAAAAATTTTCAGTCTTATTTAGTTGTAATCTGAACAAGGCTTGTCTGGTCTTTTCTTCCCCTGAAGATGGTGAAAGCAATCTAGTACTGCATTTTTTTTCCCTAGGGACTATCTGGATAAAAAACAAAACAAAACAAACAAACAAACAAAGAAACAAAAAATACAAAATAACCCAAAACCTTCATGTATACATTTATCAAAAGAGTAATTTATCAACAGAGCAATATACACATATCAAGCATAATTCTAATCAGAATATTAATTTCAAGATAGGAAGAAATTGAGAGCAAGTATTCACCTTTGATTGACTAAATATAAATTTGGCAAATTATTAATTTCAGTCATAATTTTTTAAAGAATACAGAAGCTAATATACTTATATAGGATGAATGAAAATGTGGAAACCTGCATTAACACATTTTTATTTTGCTTTGCTTTTTTTAAAAACTAATATTTGTACTTTTCAATTGCTTTTCAAGATGACAAAAATACTTTTGTATTATCTATCAAGAAATAACTTACATTATGTACTTAAATCTTACTCTCAGCTTTAGTGTCCCTTATGTGACATTCTGAATGATGGAGACTGAGGTAGTTCCGTAGGTGTGATATGTAAGTTCAGGACTATTTATAGTTTCCAAGGACCCTGGCTGAGTCCAGAAGCAATGTGACTAAAACAGGATGTAGAGGTAGTGTGACAGTGAAAATGGACCTAAGAACAGCATTCTTGTCCCTGGACACTGTTCATTTTCTCTGCTGGTCAGTATGTTAAATAAGGGAGGAAAGATGTGCCATTTTCTTTCTTCTTTTCAATTTGTAAAGTAATTCATTATCAACCATGAACTTCTTTGTAAAGTAAAATATATTGCAAACTAGAACATAAGCATAAATTCTGCATGTGTGAAACCTTATTAAAATGTTGTCATACATAATTTATTTTAAAGCAGTGAATAGAAAGTAGTCCTTGACAGAATGTATTTTCCAAACACGACACAGCAGAATTTCCAGTCTTTTTTGCTCCCCTGAAGACTAGCCACTTCTTTTGAAGAACAGGATCTATTGTTCTCCCCTTTAACTTGTAAAGTAATTGAGATAAACCTCATCAAAACCTCAGGGTAATGGGGATCAATGAGCCCTTCCTTGGCTAGGTTGTAAGTGCTGTTTCTTCCTGATACAATACATAGGTACCTGCTCTTGCTTTCAGCCACCATGCTAATTAGTTTTGAGACACCATAAGTTGTTTCCTAGAGATATTATAGTGTAGAAAAAGCTACCTCCCATTTGGCAAAAGCCACCAAGCATGTAATATATATATATATATATATATATATATATATATATATATATATATATATATGTTGAAAAAGAGTAAAACTAATAGTGTTAAGCAACTTTTTAAAGCCTAGGTATAATAGAAGAGACACACTTTGTACTTGTTTGTCATCTATAAAATGCTAGAACATTTTAAAAAACTAATAATAATCTTTAAATTAAATGTTACTTACAGTATGACTTGCATAATTATGTTACACACATACAAACACACACACAACACACACATTTAGTATATATTTAAAGTCTTATGTGTCACATACAATTAGTATCAAAAGTGTATGGGGAATATTAATAGATGTTATTGTTAAGATTCAAACCCTGGACAAAGGGACGAGGTGTCTATTTAACATATCAAAGAGTACCAGGCTGCCTGGTTCTTCAAGCATCCCCCAGTCCCTACGTGTCAAGGTATGGCTAGGATACCCCACCCTCTATCTTGACCTCTGGCCCATGGCCTGGACTGCCCTTCTTCAGAGGCTTTTTTCTAAATAATCCAGAAAATATAGTTTGATGGCAGAAGATGGCACATTCTTCTTCTTCTTCTTCTTCTTCTTCTTCTTCTTCTTCTTCTTCTTCTTCTTCTTCTTCTTCTTCTTCTCCTTCTTTTTTTTTTTGCAGAGTTTGACAACTTCTGCCAGCACAAGGAAATGATCCTATAGTATCTTATTTCTAAGTTCAGTATCTTTCCACTATTAAATCTTTTATCTACATGATTTCTCGGAGCTCTACTCTCAAGAAATCTTTTAAGACTATTGTGCAAATATTCTCTCAGAATTGATTTGTATGTTTATTTTCTGTGGTTAATGAATCTGTAAAATCTGTAACAAGCTCTCTCTTAAAACTTACAACAAAAGGCTTATAGTTAAAATTTATACATAGTTATATATGTTATTCAAGTCTTGTCTAGAATAATTTTGTTTTTGTAACTTAGATTTGATTTAAATAGGAATTATATGGCTCTCTTTGATCTTGGATGAAGAACTACTCAAGATGTAAGCAACCACATGACTTGCAGCCTACTTTACTAAGTTTAAAGTATACATATCATGTGAGTTCATCATTTTAAGATGACCACCTGGCATGCTACAAAGCAAAATTGTAAAACTTCTTAGTCCTACAGAGGTCTTACTTTTTTGTTGTGATTCTTTATTGAAAAAGGAAAAAACAACGTCTCCAATTTTGAATTGATATATATTTTGGTATAATGCTAAAACTTTAAGGTTACAAAAGTCCATTCAGATTAACAAAAGCTGATTTAAGATATATATCTAACTACTTATGTCTTAGTGAACTGTCCAACACCAGGCTTCTATAAATTTAGATTACTAACAATACATGTTTGACAAATGAGATATATTTGTTAAGAAAAGCTGTATAAATACCTAAGGTCTACTTGAGTTCACAATAATATTTATCTAGTTCTTTGTCGTTGGTAACTTTATTAAACGTTAGCTATTTGAATATATGAAGTCATTAAAATAACTGATATTCCATTTGACGTTAACAGTAGTTCAGTTAAATGTTCAACTCAAAGTTTAAAGCTCAAACTTAACAGGGATAAAGCTGTAAAGACACTAACCTTATATAAACTACTAATTTATTAAATAATGATTTAGTAAGAAGCTTTACTTAACCTCTTGTATGGTCCTTAAAGTTTCAAATGTATACTTACAAATATCTTTCCCCCTAAACTCCTTAATTGTATCTTTGTCCATAATATATGTCTGCTCCAGTTGATTCCCAAGCCATTAAAGATTGAAAGTTGTTCCAAATACTCCCTTGCATGATCCTAGGACCAGCAGACCTTGCAGAGTCTGGACAGTGAGCAAAACAGCAGGCTTTACCCACACCTGGTGAACATTCTAGGCTTTTGTGTCCTTTCCAATGATGCCCCAATATCAGCATTAAGGAATCAAAGGTGATTATGTTGCCTCTAATCCTTTATTTATTTATTTATTATCAGTAAAGCATCTGAGATGTTAAGTTTGAAATCCAGGCAAATGGCTGAGTGTTAACATATCAAAGTGGACCTGGTGGTCAAGTTCTCCCAGAATCCCTCATTCTCAACATGTTACTGGGTATGGCTGGCACACTGTGTCCTCTACCCTAAAGTATCCAGCCCAGGTGCAGGACTGTACTTCTCCTAATGGGTTTTCTTTATATAATCCAGACATTTGGTTACCTAACATCTTTGTACCTTTGGCCTTCCTGGCTGCTAGACATGGAAACCCTCTCTCTCCTATCTCTCTTTCCCCTTCTCTCTTCACAGAACTGAGTCTGGTCATGTCTACTCTGGACTCTTCCAGATGTCCCTGTCTTCTTCCATATATGTTCTTTCACATATGTATAATAAACTTTCTTCTGTACCATTTCTATGAGCAGTCATGTTCTTTTCTTTCTTTTTTATTTCCTTTTTCATTTAGTTGCAACGTACTTGTTTCTACTATACGATCAAAATTTCATCTAAGTTTACCAATATAAGTACAAAAAAAAATAGATGTTCTGAAATGTATGGCTTATTTTTTATCCAGAGACAAAAATAAGTGAGTTTTTTTTTCTTTTGTTCTTGAAGTAAAAAGAATAACTGGAGGATACTAAAGATTAAGTGAAGAGAAATAAATGAATAAAAATCATACCTAGAAGCTAAGTATTGTGTGAAATTTTCCTATGGAAATGCACAATTGTGTAGTAACCACAGATCAGTAACCAATGGCATGCCAAGTAAATGATTGCACTCAAATCTCGCATAGTTAAATCTTAATCTAATTAGGCTTACTGACAGTAATCCAGGTATAGAGTTGTTTACAGAAGAATAGGCAACTAATGGGTGGTTATACCTTTGAATAAAAGAATCTCTTTCTCCCCAGGAAACCATTGTCTGTGTAGACTTGAGGATGGCCTTGTGAGCTCCTTTCCTAACTCTGTGAGGACAAGTTTGTGCATATCACCTTGCTTTTACCCCAGTTCATTACAAATACAGAGGGGTTAGGCTTAGTCATCCCCAAGGAGGATTGCTTCAGAATACAGAAGTCAGGTGGTGGTGGTGCATGCCTTTAATATCAGTACTCTGGAGGCAGAGACAGGCAGATCTCTGTGATTTTGAGGCCACCCTTGTCTACAGAGATAGATGCAGGACAGTTAAGGTTGTTACACAAAGAAACCCTGTCTTCAAAAACAAAATGTAAATGAAACAGATAATGTAAAAGATGGTCAAAAGAATATTGTAAGTTCATGAGAGAGAAACAGAAAGCAAAAGAACAGTAAAGTCGTTGTCTTCATAATGATTTTCCTATAGAAAGATAGATGTACCTCCATATTCAATCAAAAAAACTATGTCCAAAACTCTTAAGCAGCTGAATATTCAATAGGCTAGATAGGTATCAGGTAATTTCAGCAAACGACCAGTTTATAAACAAGTCTTAAGACTGACACAGTTTGATGTCTATAGGCCAAGTAACCAAGGGTAAGATCTGTCTTAAACATCATAGGTCATTATCTTTGAATTGTCAGTAAAAAGCCATTCTAGATGGACATAAAGTCAAACAAGAGCTGGGGGTTGTAGTGAGATATCCACCCTGCCTTCACCACTTCTAACACCAGATAATGCAGGTAATAAGGTACTGGGACACAATACAGGTTTACTGTGATTTATTTGGGGAAAATTCACTTACACAAGAAACAAAGAACTCTGCCGGTTCGTTCTGGCTCCTAGGATGTCCTGGAATCTTCTCTGTCTCCTACCAGGAAGTAAATGAGTGTATCCGGAACCAGACAGAGACTCCACCACGCCCCCATTGGGCGTGGTCAGCACAACAGTTGTGGGCAGGTGGATATCTTACTACAGGGAATGGTAGAATATCATAGATTTGTAACATAGTTACTATACAATCAAATTAATGATTGTTAGAAATAGACACAGGTGGGACCAGTGACTGGCTGAGTTTATGAAGTGCTTGCTGCCATACCTGGGGGACCTAAGTATAGATCCCTATGTAAATGGCCTAGAACATTTAATTTTAGCCTTGGGTAATCAGAGACTAGCATTCTATCCATCAGAATTGGTGCCCTCCAGACTCAGTGAGACACACCCTGTCTAAGAAAATAACCTTAATTGGTCCAGTGCAGCAGCACATGCCTGTACTCCTAGCACCTTGGGAGGCTGAGGCAGGATGTAGGTTTTGGATTTCTTGTGTGATTACGATACTGTGAGATTATGGTCACATCTTGAATACAGTATGGTGAAGAATGCTTGCGAGCCATATACTATCCCGTAGTAGAGTGGCTCCTGATAGGTAAGCCATGAACCATTCATACAAATATCCCATATTAGATAGATATTACACAGTTCTTCTTTCTATTGAGGACTCCTTAAGATCAGAGTCATGTTTGGGTTGAGAAGCTGTTACAGAGATCAGAAAACATATCTACTTGGGTCATTTTCATCTTCCTTTGAGACATTTACAATTAAATGTGCTATTGTTGGAAATGGGGATGAACTTGTATATCCAACCCAATTCCTTTGTTAATAAATTTTGATACTATAAGATACTAAAGATTTTCTTAATTCTATTTCCTTTTTTAAAATACAAATTACACTGTGTTGATAACATTTTTAATATTGTACTTAGGTTTCCATAAGTGTTATGATTGAAGCAAATCAATATAATTAAATGTAGCCCTGGTGTTTTTCACAGGTGTCACTTTTGATAAAATGTCAAGAAAAATAAGATATTTCAAAAATTTATGTTAGATGTTTTCTTTCTTATTCTCACAGCTATATTTCTCCTGGTGGGGACTTCTGTCGATCATTTAAAATTCTTGCAAATTCTTAAAAGTGATTTTTTTCAAAGCCATAGAGCTTGATAGTGAATAGGAATCAAACCCACACATTTAAAAAACAATAGAAAACAAACAATTAACTGTTTGTTGTGAATACGATAGCATGTGCCACAAATACACATCTTATAGATGTTAAGTGTCCTAATACAACAGTAAGTCTCCATTTAGCTTTTAGGGTTTCTACAATGTGACTACAAGTTCTTGCACTATCACTTCATCAAGGAGAAAAGTCTCAAGGGAGCCCTTGACAAACTTTGAGTTCTTTGTTTGATAGAGGAGCAGATGTTGCTAGTCCTCTATATACTTTCCATTCACTTGTTATTGAGTACCCATTGTATTACCTGTTGCTAGCAGATGCACTCATTTGTCATATTTTCTTGTTTGTTCAAGTTTTTCCTCATTATTTTATCCATGAGCTGTTTCTATAAATTAACTTTTTTTCACTGTAAACTATTCTCAAGAATAACTGATGTGAGTTTGAATTTGAATTTGGTATTTCTAAACACAGTATATTGGGCAAACTTGAGTTGTGGCCATATACTGACCTGCAGAAGTAGGCCCCTTGCTGGAAATGACTGCTGGTGCTACAAAATGCCTGTAATCGGCTGCCTTCCCTGCATGGTATTTCCTCTTTCAGTTTCTTAATAGTCTACATCTCTGTCCCCTTACCTAGTCTTTTTTCCACAAGGTTGTTTTTTAAAGGCTGCTAATAAAGTAACCCAAACTCAGAAAGATTGACAGTAAACCAACAGATTATCTTCATTTTATTTAATCCAATGTATAAATAGATCCCTAAGAGAGGGGTGCTTGTGAGAGGGGGGCAGCGATCAGACAAGCTGTATTGATTATCACAACCGAGTATTGAGTATCAGAAGCCACATATCAGTTTGCTGTGGATCATATACTATGGAAAGAAATTTCATAGAAAGCTGGTGGATTTGAACAATCTACACAAAACAACCACGAGATTGTCATCAGATATGAGAAATGGCATGATAGAAGAAATATGCTGAATTGGATATAAAATGTGTGCTGCATTTTGCTTAGAATTGATTTTCAGCCAATCCTTAATTTTTGAATTGCTCTTTTCTTTTCAAGCATTTATGTAATGGATTTTAGTCATTTCCATCAGACATTCCCCTCTCTCACTGACATCCAGTACTGCTGAAAAATTTCTTCGCAGGGTGTGTCCATTTAATTTTCATGACTTCATTTTGGGTATGGTAATTTAAATTAAAAGAAAATCTCATATATCCTCACAAAACATAACTGCACAGCTCTGCAATTTTATCTGATGTCACGTAGAATTGTGTAGGGCCATTGGTAAACATTGGTTGAAGACAGTGATGGGAGGAAAACAACACTGTTTCTTGCTTGTCCCTGCCTCATTCGGACGTTGTAATAAATTAATTGTTTAGACATGGCACACATTCCTTCTCTACACTCCTTTCTTGATCAAACACTTCATGCATCGTAGCCAGAGCACGGGCATGCCCTTCAATGATGGCATTACACAGCCTCTGAGTCCTCGGTAGTAGCATGCAATCCACAGCCTTCCCCAACTCATGGTCTATGCTCTGAAATCTCATTTTTCTAGGACCAGATAGAAATCTTGCCCCCAAATAACTTACCAGTTGTAGTTTCAACCAAAATAATGCATATCCTAAAACCATGTCATTGGAATACATCAGATATCATTACATAATTGCTGATTAATAATCTCTTAGAAATTTTTCATTATTTGTTTTGTTATTTGAGAAAAATCTATGCATATAGTCTAGGTGAATTCCAGAGTTGACTTTATCCTTACCTATGTGGTTTCTATTGATTCCAATATTCTTGGGCTGAATCTTTCCCTGCTGAACCAACTCTCTGATCCCTCTTTGGGAAAATCAAAATGTTTTTCTAACCTCTACTTTCTGAGTTAGAATTTATTTGCTTCCTTTATTAATTTTTAATTTATTTTAAATTTTTCATAAATTTTTAAAATGTCACACTTGAGATCCCTTTTTTGTCTTATTCTTGTCTTTCTTGTGCACTATAATTTACTAAATGAAACAGTTATATTTTATTCATTACTTAACCTCATGGCATCTCAAAAAACTTTACATATTTGATCAAAAGAAGTTGAACTAAAATAATTAACTTTATATGCAATTTGGATTGTCTTGCTTTCTCCTCCCACAAACCAAATGCTGGTTTTATAGTATTAGACTTGTTCAAGAAACTAACTACAGGAAGACTAGATGTAAATCAAAAGCAAGTATAGACACATAATTAAATGGTAAGAGCTTATTAAGGATATTCAAGATTTCTAGATTATTTCTTAATGAGTATTCACTAGGTCTGTGACTTCAAAGTTCAAAACCCAAAGTGACCTATATACAGAAAATAATATTTGAAAATGTGTTCTAAAGAGCAAAGCATATGTTGCGTTGACTTTTTCAGTTAATAGTTAGATTTCTTAGATTTTTAGGTTTCAGAAATTTAGCTATTTACCGAATAATTAATCTCTGAGAATTTTATATGTTTTAATTTTGCTATCAGTCCTGATCCCTTGCCCTTTCTTTTCAGATATGTATTATTTCTCTCACATGCTCTGCAATGTAGCAAAGCACAAGGTATTTCTTGTCTTAAACATTTCATATATAAATTGGAAGCTATAATAATTCTAACCATTCTAGTGCTTATTTAAAAAGAGGTAAAATTGTGTTCAAATGGATGAGAAATATATAGATAAACTAGAGATAAATTATTGACATACAAATAAAACTTAGACATACACAGTATTTCAAAAGTTTGCTCTAGTATACAGACATTTACACGTATTATTCAAAATTATAATCAAATAAATATTTTCTTCAGTATTATTACTCTGAGAAAATTGTAATTCGAAGATTAGGTAGACTTTTTCTCTAACTGAAAATATGATTATTCTAAAAACTTTCATACATTACCATACATTCACTAGTAATGGGAGCAGTAGTCAAACACACACACACACACACACACACACAACACACACACACACACACACACACACACACACAGAAACCTTAGTTTTATTAGACTTATCAAATTATGTACTCAACTATTTCTCCCTCTTTTATGTATTAAAAAAGAAGAAGAAGACAAAGAAGAATCTTGTTCAGAGATTAAGAGTTTAAACCTTTCAAATAAATTGAGATAGTCATATACTGGATTTGGAAAAAATAACTCCTCATATCTCTCAGAATGAAAGTATTTCTTAGAAGGAATTACTTTAATTTTTATGATAAAGATGCTCATATCTGTTCTTGCAAATAGTTTAAACTTATTTACACAGTCAATACAGGGAATATACAAGTCTAGACAAAGTGGAGCAAATAGTATTAGTTGAGAAATATTTGAAAGGTAAAATCAGTACCATTTGATTTGTTATTTTATGCAATAGCAAAGAGATGTTGGAATGTCATTGCGATGTCTGGGTTATGAGACATTGGCAACACTAATGGCAGTTTTCACTGTTGGGAGGTAGAGATATAGTAGCAATGAGGAAACACAAATATTAAAGGAGTTAATGCATTCATTCTCAGTTATTTTCTTTATAGATAACCTAAGGTGTCTAAAATCTCATTAACTGAAAGTTCTTTTCTCATACTAAAATTTATGTCTTTCTTTTTACTAATATAAACTTTTTGGGAAGTAATGAAAACATAGCATGATCTTAATATCTTGAGGTAAAAGAATACATTTGTTAAATTGTTATTCTTTGAAATAAGATTATACAGATCTTTCATAAATTAAAAAAAAAACAAGGCAACAGAGAACTCATAGGCAAAGAAATAGCCAACCTTCTTAGTATTCACTAAAAATATTATAATAAAACTGCTGTTATTGAGTGATTTCCTAACTGTTGAAGTTTGGATATAAACTTTTTCACAAATTTAACAGGTTTTCAAGGTGTGTGATTTGAAAGCTTTTTTTTTATATTTCTTCTCTGGCCTACATAGCATTAATATTCTTGTTCATTATGTTCAAATAATCAAGTGAAGTTAGTCATTAGCAAATTAACCAGGTCCTGCAAAGTGTATGTGTGAATCTCTTGCTTGTAACTTTGAATAAGGACCAATTATGTTCTCACATCTGTCACTCACTTCATGAGCTGCAGAATGTCTAGGCTTACTGGCACCATGTGTACATGTGTGAAGGAAGATGTTTGTGATCATAGTGTTCTTAACAGCTTCCTTTGTCCATAATAATCATCAAAGATTATTTTATTAATGGTAGAAAACAATTTGCATTTCTCCAGATGTTAGAGGGAACATTATTTTCACATGATAGTATTTTAAAATCTGAACCTAAATATTAAATATATAAATTAAATATATAAATTAAATATATGCATATATTAAAGGATTTACTTGTTTCTGGTAGGAGTAATTTTATTTTTAAAATATATATGAAAAGGCATACTCTCAGAATTTATAGAAGAATAAATAAATTTGAAACAATGTATCCTTTAAATGCCAACTATTCTAAAGAACAGAAAGAACATCATAAAATTTTATAGAGTAAAATCCAGGCATGTAAAATTGTGACCAATTGCAAAACACAAGGTAGTGTTTAATAATGTGCAATTATTTTCATTATGCTTTCACATTTTTTCTTTCCTACATAATTTTAGGGATTAAGAGTATTTTCAGTTTATCTTAGATAATAGCTTGAGATGGTATTCTGCTGTTTTATTCTGTATATTAATAATTCTGAACTGAAGTTTCTGTGTCATTTGTTCATTTTTCTTATGTGAATCTCTTTTTGAGGTTTCCTATTTACCACTTTTTGTGTGCATTCTGTTACAAGTGAAAGTCAACTTTCTAGTTGTCATATTTTAAGCACTGTTAATCATGTATGTGTATTTAATGAGTACAGATTTACAAACCTTCCTTTTTTAAAAAGGACACGTTTTGATTCTGTCATTAAAAAATACTCAGAAGTGCTTTTAACAAAAGCCGTGTGAGTTTGTAAATTGGAAAACCAGTTCATTCTCTGCCTATCCTTGCCTTATGCATGATGGGGAGTTGAAATCATTTCTTCTGTACTACCAGAAAATACACAAGAATAGCACCCTCATTCAGTAGTCAACTTTATTAGTTTTTCTCACTTACTTTGTTTTTCTGACTCCAGCCATCAGCCTGTGAGAACACTTTTCTAGCTTGCCAGTTACTGCAAGATTTATGTTTCACAAAACTGGCAGACCCAAGTGTCATCAAAATGTAGACATGGACTTGAGCGTTTTGTATATACAGTTCATAAAATTGCACACTTCTTTTCGTTTGTATTGCTACAAGGAATAGTTAATATTCCATTGGGAAATATCTTTAAGTTCATTTTAATCACTTAAAAATCATGAAAACAAACTTTTAAATATTCTAGATGGTGCATGGTTATGTAAATTATTGTGATTGTCATGTGATTTTTTTTTCTGTTTTGGTGACCCACCATCCAGCTCCCAAATAAATTACACAGAGAAGCTTATTCTTAGTTATGATACCCAGTTCTAGGTTGGAGCTTGGCTTGTTTCTTTGAATTTTTCTTTTTTTCTTTTCTTTCTTTCTTCCTTTTTTCCTTTTTATTTATTTATTTATTTATTTATTTATTTATTTATTTATTCTTCTTATTTAAGACTGGGTTTCTCTGTGGAGCTTTGGAGCCTGTCCTGGGACTTGCTTTGTTGATCACGCTGGTGTCTGAATCACAGAAATCCTCCTGCCTCTGCCTCCTGAGAGCTGGATTTAAAGATGTGCACTACCACCACCCAGTTTGGCTAGTTGTAATTTAAATCGTCCCAACTATCTTTTGCTTTTGAGATTTTTCCTGTTCTTACTTGTGTATACTTTCACTCTTACTCCATGGCTGGCTGGGTTGACTGGTGGCTGGCCCCTGATATCCTCCTCTCCTTGCTTTCTCTTTGCTTATCCTCTTCTTCCTTCCATTTGTACACTCTGATTATGATCCTTGCCTACCCATGCTCCTGCCTTGCTTTTGGTCATTCAGCTGTTTCTTAGGACCATCAGGTGTTTTAGACAGGCAATGAACCAATCACAGCTTCACATAGTTAAACAAATGCAACATAAACAAAAGTCACACCCCTTAAAATAATATCCCCCAACATGGGATAAAGGCATTTCTGCATAAGTTCATTTGATGCTTGCAGAACAACATTCAGACAAATGGCTATGGAATGTAAAAACTAGGACAGGCACACCTTTGTTTTCACAAGGAAACTTCTAAAATCATAGATGTTCAACAAACACAAGGAAATCATTTTTTTGGCCTGTGTTCTAATATTTTTCATCTTCAATTTTATTTAAATTTGAAGCAGTTGTTTTACATGTCAATCTGATTTCCTTCACCCTCCCATCCTCCCTGTCACACCCATCAAACACTGGCCCATCTCTTTTCTGTTCCCTAGGGAAGGTGAAGCTTTCTAAAGGGAGTCTTCAAAGTGTGTCATATCATTTGGAGCAGGGCATAGGACCACCACAATGTTTCTAGGCTGAGAAAGTATCTATGTATGTAGGATGGGCTCTCAAAGTCCATTCTACTCTTAGGGTAAAAATACTGATCCAGTTGCAGAGGGATGAGCAAAAGCGTTAAAACCAGACTACAGAAACCCATAGATACAGCTGATCTGAACAAGAGGGAGTTCATAGACCCCATACTAATAGTTGAGAAACCAGACCCCCTGAATATTGGTGTCAGTTACGTTGTCTGGGTAATCTATGGGGAATATATTTTATAAAGTAGGATTTAGATTAAGATAATGACTTTAATATTCTTTCAAAGAAATTACTTAAATTCTTATACTTTCTTTCTCATTTCTCTGTTCTGCATTCAGTGATTCTTATTTCCTCTACTTCTCAATTAAATAACCTTAATATTTCTTTCCTTTATGCTTTATCTCCATTCCTCCTTTCTCTCTCTTTTTATATATATCTTCATATTACTGTATTTCTCTGAATTCTTCAAACCATTTCCATGCTCCATGTTGGCAGAAGTAGACTATGTCATGTAGCACATGTTTTTCCATTCAGTATCTATTATTCTATTTTTGCAGGCATATTGAAAACAATTTAGATATCTTCTAATTTTTTAAAGATTACTTTTGGAGACTGCAGGAATGTTCTTTTATATAGATGAGTGTGGCGTAAGAAAAAACTATAGTAATAGAGTCATTGTAACTCTGATTAGGCAGTCACAGCTTTTGAATATCAGCACTTATTACACTCTTATTCTAACCCTAGCCAATATCTGTTATGTAATAAGGAGTTTGGGGGCACTTATTATGCTAAGAAATTCTCTAAATAATTTTAATGTGCAGCAAGCTTAGAAAATTATGGAGTAACTGTTTTTAAGAGAAGAAACTTGTTTTGAATTAGAAATTATCTTTGAAAGTTAAGTATCCACTTATACATTAATGGGCTGACTGAAATATAGATAAGTCCTAGGTCACCCAATTTGTCTAAGAAAATGACAAGGATAGTCTGCAAATAATGAAATTAAATAACTCTCACATAATATTTGAAATGTAGTGATATCTAATTAAAGAAAATAATACTGAAAGAAATTAAGGTCCACTATATTATTATACTGGAAAACTAGCAACAAACCTTGATGTTACCTTTTATCCCTACTTGTGAATAACTATGAAAAAATGTTTAGTTCTCCAGTGCTTCCTGTAAAAGTATTTCTAAAAAAATTCCCCACAATATTTTATGAAACTTTCTAATGAAAAAGATCCATTGTAACATAAAAAAGGAAAACTTTAAAAATGATAAGAGTCAACATTATATACTTTAGGGATTCAGCATAGATATGGGGCACTGATTCACTTGCAAATCCTAGTGTGTCCAAGCCATCATAGAGCTGCAGAATGGAATGCCTCTGGGTTTCTCTTTTTCAAATTTCTGCAAATAAAGTCTGTCTTCTTTAACATAAAGAGCCTCATATAAATTCCTCCACTTGATGAAATATTAATTTTAGTGTTGCATTCAGAGACAGTATCTCCCAATGTTGATAATTTAAAAAATGTCCACACATAAATTCACAAGACCTGGTGAGCAGCAGCTTTGGCTTTTAGCTTTTTGCTAATTCCAAACACAGCCTCCTATTATTATTTTATTACCTTTAGCCACATAATCCTCTGACACATTTGGGGAAATGTCTTACAGTGATGTTCAATGTCCTCTTACACCTAGAAGACACACTGAAAAGAAATTCTAATGTATTCAAACTTACCTCAGGCTAACATTAACTAGGACCAAAACCACAGATTCATATTAAGTACATCTTTATATTATCCCTTGCCTATCACTTTTTTCCTTCTGGTGAACTAAGAAAAGCTCAAAGCATTTTGAATAAAATCAGATATAAGACAAAACTCACCATTCGCTCACTTCCTGTGAAGTGTTAGCTATAGCTATAAGACAAAGGAAGAATGGTAAAGGAAGAATTCACAGTATCCTTATTTCCAATTTGACTATAGGGAGTGTAGTGTACTAAAATCTCCTAAAACCAATAACAACATTCGGCAATACACAAGGAAACATTAGTAATATGAAACATGTTATTTTTTTGGATTACAAATGTATTAAACTATATGTTATTGAACTTACAATTACTATACTAAGTTATTTAAAGGAAGCACTAGTTGAGTTTGCTCTCAATGGAAAGGAATCAAAAATTGATTTTTGTTGTTCTTTTTTTGTGTTTGTTGCCTTTGCCTTATTATGTTGGCTGTCCTCAAACTTATAATCCAGCTTTTACCTTTCTAAGTGCTTGGACTGCTAGCACACCACTGAACACTAACAATTTATTAACTAACTAATTAATGCATTAATTTCTTACCCTTTCACTCAAACTTTCAATCTTTTCTTCTAGAATATTTTCACATATACTGTAGCTTGTTGATTGACTTTTTCATGTAATGTATGCATATCCCAGTATTAGTAAGTATAGTATTCACAGATACCAAAATAAATATTTATTTTACTGAATATCCATTCCTTAGTGGTGCAGTAGATATTAACTAGATCAAGAAAGGGAGAAGATCATGCTTTGCTTAAAAACCAGAACTCAATTTCCAGTTGATGTCTAGTGGAATTCATAATGACACCATTCCAAAATATTTTATATGAGGGTGTCAAAGGACACCTCAGCAGTCATATGTGATAAGTTTATAAAAAAAAACTGTATTACAATCAAAGCATAATAGTAGTGTGAAACAAAATATTTATTTATTGAGAGAATAAAATGTTTAGAACAATGCAGTACTGCAAGCAGCTACATGGAGAAATGCTTTTTCAAAAGAGCCAATGCAGGTAGTTAATGGACCAAAGAAAGAAAAGGACAGAAATTAGAGGGAGGAAGAAGAAATAGGAAGAATAGGAAGAGTTAGAAAGAAACAAAGAAATAAAATTATATATTAACCTCATGCAAACTAAACACATTGCGATAACAAGAAGATCTGTGACACAACACACCAATATCGTTTACTAAAATCAGTAGTTTGAATTATCATTCTTGAAAACACATATTATGTTGTCTATATGCCTGTCAACTTGGAAACAATTATCAAAATAATAAATATTTATCATTTGACCCTGCAACTCATTCTTGCAAAGCCTTTCTACAGTGTTAAGTTGGCTCAAACCAAGGAATCTTCTACTATTGTATCTGCTATCAATGTGCCAGTTATTCATTACCTTCATGTAACCAATAAAAACACACAAACTCCAAGGATGTATTTGCAAAGATATTCACCAGTTATCTATGATACAATCATCTGAAAAAAGTGAAAAATTTAGAATGTATGTAATTTTTGATAATCGTTATAGGAATAACACATAAAAAACTTAAATATTTGCTTTGATAAGTTCATATTATTGTGTGTAGAAATTGTGCAACTATGTGCACATGAAGAAATAGTAGAATAACTATTATATGATTATGTGGCATATAAAAATGAGGATATTTAGTGAATAGCATGGCTCATGGGATTAGAAAACTTTAAAATATCTCAGAAAAAGATTGGTATATTGACAGTCAGAGATATTTATGTACAATTACAAGCATATATACTTGTAGACAATTTAGAGGCAGTCAGCTATTTTGATAGCTGATGAGATAATTCCTAGGCACTACAATCTAAGCAGGTGATGACATTCACTTTCTAACAGAACTCTTTCCTCACTGGCCAAAGACTGTCATGTGCAGGAAAAGAAAATGATGGAGGTGATCATTAGCATCTGTCATGTTGGTTTTGGACTTTATCATTGACAGGCTACTTAAATATGTGTGACGCCAGAAGAAAAAAAAACTATTTTTAGAAAAGGAACTTTCCTAATTAGACTTGCATGACAATGATATATACAAACAAAACTTGCCAAACTTCATGTTTGTCAACTACTTAAATATACTTTTAAAATTTGATTAATGATTTGTGGTATATAAATTACAAAATGCCCCAGTGTGCTCCACATATTTAAGTTATATACCAGCTAACTGAATTTTCAATATTTATTTCATAATAAATCAGCTAAACATTTCATTAGCTAAATATGGTATCAACTACTGTTAAATTTATGTGGAACATTAGTATTAAGGCAAAGGAATTGACACTATTGAAAACCAGACAGTCAATATATAGAGATATGCCCTGACAAACAGTCTGAATGTGTATAAAAGTCTTTCAAAGAGCCTGTTCTGAATAAACTTGATAAGATCATGGGACACTTTCAGGAGCTAGGATATTAGATGACAAGTGTATTTTCATGCAAGAATTTTCATATATTATTATTGTTAAGCAAAACTTACTTTTCTAAATCAGATAGTGTGTAAAGGAAAGGAGGTCTCAATGGTTTTGTAATAACATTAATTTGAGAACTGTTTCTACTAAAACAAATCATTGGTGAAATGGCTGATATTTTTTGGCAGTTGTGGGTATAGGACACTATAGGAGAGCATAACACATTCGGGTATACAATATACCAAAAAAGTTGACTATTCATTGTAATGCCATCAAATTAAAGTAGTACTCTGGTAACAGTAGCCAATCCTTGTGAAAACTGTTACGTAGACAATAACATTAAATCTCTTCTCCATCCTCTGAGTTTATGGGGTGATAAAACTCATTTCCTACCTGGGTCTCACTGAAGTTTAACATTCATCCACTTGGCGTTCAGCAAATGTGTTCATCTCTAGACTTATATATACTCCAGACAAACTTTGGAATATGAGGTGAACCGCATTGACTGAAAACTGTTCCTCACTTTCTATCAGATATCTACATCTTCTGAATAGAAAATAAAATTTGGCAAGGGAGAAGTAAACTGAAAGTCTATAGGAATTTGTAACAATCATGAAATCAATCTCACATCCTTGTTTTAGATATAAAAGCAAAGTGTTCATAATTCTATATATAGTGCTTTAATTTTCTTCACTAATGCTGAACTATGCGCATTTCCCTGTAAAAGTTGAATTTCATAGAAGTAGTGTCCCAAATCCCTCAACTTACTGAGGTATAAATTATCTCTTGCCTTCTCTCTTGGATTCCCCCTTACTAGAATATTGCTACATGATTTTCCCACACAATTTTAGTAGTATTCTTAAACATATCTTTTTTAACTAGTCTTGGCCACTGTACTCATCAACAGATCACCGACTGCCACATTCTTTTCTTTCATGTTAAAAAAAAATAAAGCTAGGTAGTCATATATTGTGTTTGCCTAACGAGAAAAACAAACCATTGTTTTAATATCATTTATAAATGTATATTATTCTATTATTAAAAGACAAGAGAGAACAGACCCAAAACCTCAAGGGCATTGAGAGAAATGATGCAAAAACTGTTCCTGTTACTTTTAGACTTAGGTATCATAAGCTATGGACTGTATTAGAGGAACTAAAATTAGCAAACATCTTTATAGTTCTGTAGGGAGAAACCTAAAATTACTTCAGAGGTTGTGTATTTTAAGTGAAATCATCAAAGCTAAATGTCTTGCACTTAGAGGAAGCTGAACATTTGAATAACGTTAAGTACATTTGTAATGGTGGACATGTATGAAGTCTTCTGGGTTAATTATAACCTTTAAATTAATCATCCAACCATTATGGGAAGTTTTACTTACATGGGAGCAACTGTGGAATATCTACAAAAATTTCATTCATCATTTACAAAGAGTCAGAAGACTTAGGAATTACTTCTGTTTGAGATTCTTGCCCCAGCTTCAGGTGTAGGTGATTCTGTAACTCTGTTAAAACTGCTTACACTGCTAACTCCTGATGTGTAACTCCATCCTCTCAGCAATTAACATCCTCCCTTGTCACCCAGTCTATACGTGCTTGGGAAAAAATAGAGGGGACATTGTCCATAGACCCAGAAAGTGTCAATGGGTACTAAAGACCTGATTGAAATATCAGGGTAGGCCCAAATTTTGCATCAGTTAGAAGAGGTCTAGGAGAGAGACACAGAAAGGGTGAAGCATTTAAAAACCTACTAACATTAACTAGATATTAACTATATATTTGAATGATATGGCCTTGCTGGATACACCTGAAGATATACATACTTTTGAAAGTAGAATAAGTATCTTCAAAACGTATAGTTCTTGCACCATTTTAATTTTCTCTGCAATGATGAATCTATACCCTCAACATGAAGGAGCAATTAGAAAATATGTCATATGATCTCTTTTTCCTGCAAAAGAGGCATAAGACTAACAAAGATTTTAAGTAGGTACCTATAAGTGGAAACATGGATTAAGGTATTTTTAGTAACATATTCCAGCTAGAAACTCCACACATTAAAAATCAATTTCAAGCACTAGGTTTAATGGAGGGATACCTTGCTCAGTCTAGACATAGGTGGGAGGGCCTTGTTCCTGCCTCAAAGTAATGTGCCATAATTTACCCTCTCTGAGGAGTGAATGGGGTGTGGTTGGGGGAAGGTGTGCAAAGTGGAAGAAAGGGAGGGAAGGAGAAATGGGATTGGTATGCAAAATGGGAAAGGATTGTTTTAAAATAAATTTTTAAAATTATTTTAAAAAACATCCAGACATCAAATTATTCCTGATTCACAAAACTTACATGCACCGTTAAAATGGAAAGCACAGACTCCCTAATTAATGGACTTGTCACTTGTTTGAAGTGTTAGAGAATGTCAGGACACCTTAAATGTTAGCTATGAAGACTGAACAAATGAAGGAAGCCTAGGAGTAAATAGTTGAGTTTTTGATAAATTATTAAAGATTCCTTTAAATATTTTAAGTGAACATGATGAAAATCAGGAATGATACCTCTTATTCCTAATATAGATCACAAAATCTCAATGAATGTCAATTATTTCAGTTTATAAAATGCTAATAAATGGAGCATTTGAAGTTCAGGTGAGACCGGAATCTGCTCTCTTTTGGGAGAACATATGTTTTTGGGTTGGTCTTGTTATCAAGGCTAATGGCTCCTTGTTACTGCTCTTTGTTCCAGCTTTGCTTTTCACTTCTAACTTGTAGGACAGTTTAAATGGTTGACTTGTTTAAAGTGCTTAATTACTCATGTAGTGGCTATTACCAATACAAACTGTCTACAGGATACACAGGCAGCCATTGTGTCCCAGCTGACGTTACGATACTAAATGGGACCTGATTACCGTACATTGCTTTCTCAATGCAGTTAATTTGCATGTTTGAATAAGTCTGTTGGGACACCATTTTATAGCTATTGCTCCGTGTACACTGCTTGGTATCGCTTTGGGAAACAGTATGGAACAGGCCTTTTCTGTTCTTCAGAATGGAGGATTGGGAGCTGCTGACACCATGGCCATTATGCATTGCACCTATGGGCTTTGTGGCCCATAAAACTTCCATTGTTGCAATTGTTTTTCCTTTCAGTGGGTTGATTCTTTTTATTTTTAAATATTGCTGTTAAATGTGGAAATAAACATTTGCCTAGAATTGTTCCTAAATGACCTAAAACTTTTTTAAGGAATATAAATTATTAATGAAGGTATGTATTGCACACACGCACACACACACACCAATAAAAATCAAACAAAAGAGGCTCTTAAATTCAGAGTAAGGGGAAGAAATGGGAGGTTTTGGAGGACAGGCATTTGGGAAAGACTAAGAGAGGAAAATGGGGGTCAGGAATGATAAAATTTATTTTAATTGAAAATATATTTTAAAAGAAAAAAATAATTTATATAGTGATGACAAGAAATCATTAATTACTTTAATACTACATAGGCAGACATTTATTTATTGTTTCAAAACCCAATGGTAATTCAGTACAATTATTTTATATGAAAAGTTGGCAATTTGTTCATTTCTTTCATAAATATTTTAAGCTGTTTTTTGCTATTATATTTGTCAATCAAAGAGAAAATAAATTAATTTACTTGGCAGTGTGCAAACTTTTTTTAGAGATATAATGTCAATGAATTTAATATAGCTTGAAGTACATTAAATATCCAGGAAAAATCTAATTATACTATATTTTATTCTAGAAAACTTGGCTGGCAATTGGATACATATGAGTGATTTAATAATACTTGTGAGAAAATTATTATAATTTTTAGCACTTGTTAAATTTTCAATCATTAATTTAAGAAAAGATTTTTTGAAGCACATCTGATTTTCTTCTCAATTGGACTTCAATGATTACTGTCAGATATGATAATGGCAAGATGGTTTCAATCTTTGTGATAATATTTTCAGGATTCTAGTATAGAAGGAAAGTTCAAGGTTCAATGTAGAATAATGGCAAAGAACAAATTGATTCTGTGAGTCAAAAGACAAATGTCAATATTTGTAACTCACTTTTATTTTATATCTATTTCTTTCAAATTTAGAAAGGTTATTGTAAACTTCTTTGTATTATATTATATTAAACATTAAAATCTAGATCTTAGGTATGGTGCTACATACATAAAATTCCCACATTTTGGAGGCTGAATGGGGGTGATGCCATGAGAATTGCATGTTTAATGTTTGCATTAGTTATATAGTAAGACTATGAAAAATAATAATTCAACTCAGAAATTTGGAAAAACGGGAAAAGAATAGTCAAAACAAGTAGACATCAAGAGAGACTAGTGATCAGAGTATTATGTAGTGAAATATAGACAAAGAAAACAATACAAAATATCAACAAACCTAAAATGTGGTTCTTTGAGAAGATAAGTTTGATAGGTAGACCCTTGGCCCAACTAACCAAACTAAAAGAATAGATGGACCACACTGATATAGAAACAGTACAGAAATTCAGAGTATAATAAAGGAATACTTATAAAACCTGTGGTAATTAAGTTATAAAAGGTAAAAGAAATGCACAAATTTATACCTTCATACAAACCAGACTAGTTAAAAGAACACAACAATGACAATTTATATAGATGTATGGATAAATAAGGAGATAGAAATATTATTAGAAAATCAGTCAGGAAAGAAAGAAAAAAGAAAGGAAGAAAGAAAGAAAGAAAGGAAGGAAGGAAGGAAGGAAGGAAGAACAGAAGGAAGGAAGGAAGAAAGACAAGCAGGCAAGTAAGAAAGAAGCTAAGAAGGAAGGAAGGATGGACAGAAGAAAAGGAAAAGGAAAATGTTATGGAATATTTTTGTCACTGTGTAAATAATTCTCTGATTGGTTTAACAAAGAATCTAACTGATCAATGGCCAGGCAGGATAAGGTTAGATAGAAAAACCAAACTAAGGAATCACCAGTCAGACAGAGGATGACCCAGACATAATAAATGGGATAGAGGTAAAGGCCACAAGTGCCTGGGCAATATATGGATTAATAAAATGGGTTAATTTATGAACTAGATTATAATATTCCTGGCTAATGCCTGATCATTTATTGGTAATATTAAGCCTCTGAGTGGTTATTTGGGACCACGTGGTTGGGATAGGAAATATCCATTTACTGTAAAAGAAAAGGAAAAAGAAAAAAAAAAAAAAGACCTGCCCACCTAGATGAATTAACAACATTTAATCAGATTTCCAAAAACAACCCACAATTAGTACTTCTTAAACTATTAAAATAAATTGAAACTGAATGCGCTATCTCAAATTCTTCCTAGGAAGCTAGCTTTACTCTAGTAACAAAACCAGCTAAAGATAAAGGAACAAAACAAAAAGAGAAAGTTACAAGCCAATATTCCTGATGAACACGGACACAAATATCCTTTTCAGAAATGCTAATGAACTAATACAGACATATATCAAAAATACCATCTACCTGAATAAATTGTTTTTTATTGCAGAAATACAGGTACAGTTCAAAATGCATCAACTCTCTGAAAAATCTCATTGTGAAAGTCACTAAATGTGTTTGAGACAAATCTAAATCCATTCCGTACAAAATGTATACTCTGCTTCCCCAATCAGTTTTCCCTCTGAATTTCACTGGATTGGTGTCCCAGTCTCAAGACTGGAAAGCATGCCTGGTTACAGAAGATGTACCATTTAAGATCCTTATCCACCAATATAAAGGGACTTGCTAGGGTCATTTTCATAGATTTCAGGGTGTTTCCACTGCATTAGGTTTTCACATGCCTGTCCCCAAATGCCTTCCAATTCCAGTTGTAACTCCATATACTTCCCAACATCCCACCTCCTCATATGATTCCTGCTGTTCCCATCACTCTCTGCCCCCTGTCCACCACAAAATGTATTCTATTTGCGCTTTCTCAGGGATATACATGCTACTCCTACCTCCCTTGGAGAGCCCTTCTTGTTATTTAGCCTCTCTGGGACTGTGTGTTGTAGTATGATTATCATTTATTATTTACTTAACAGTAATGTTCATTCATAAGTAAATACAAACCATGTTTGCATATCTGGGTCTGAATTACCTCACCCAGGGTCATTTTAATTTTTTCTAATTTCATCCATTTGCCTACAAATTCCATGATGCCATTGTTTTTAACAGCTGAGTAATAGCCCATTTTGTGGATGTACCCCATTTTGTTTAATCATTCTTTAGTTGAGAACCATTTAGGTTGTTTCCAAATTATGGCTATTATTAATAAAGCCACAATGATCATATTTCAACAAGAGTTCTTGTGTCAGGATGGAGCAACATTTGAGTATGCGTTCAAGAATAGTATAGCTGGGTTTTGAGGTACATTGTTGCTTCCTAATTTTCTAAGGGACTTCCATACTGATTTCCATAGTGACTGTACAAGTTTATGCTACCACAAACAATGGAGGAGTGTTCCCTTTGGTACACATCCTGGCCAGCATGAGCTGCCACTTCCTTTATTAGTCTTAATCATTATGACTGATGTAAAATGGAATCTCATGGTAGTTATGATTTCCATTTCCCTAATGACTATGGATATTAAATGTCTGTGCTTTTCAGCCATTTGAAATTCCTTTGTTGAGAAATATGTTTAGAATTGTATCCCATTTTTTATTGCATTTTTGTTTTGATATATAGTTCATGAATTATTTATATTTTGGATTTTAGCAGTCCTTGTATATGGAGTTGGTGAAAGTCTTTTCCCACTCTGCATGCTGCCTTTTGTTCTATTGATGGTGTTCTTTGCCTTACAAAAGATTTTCAGTTTCAGGAGGCTATATTTATTCATTATTGCTGTTAGTGGCTGTGCTACTAGTGTTCTATCTAGGTACTAATCTCCTTTGCCAATGTGTTCAAGTTTCCTTCAGTTTTTATTCTATCAGGTTCAGTTTGTATGGATTTATGTTTAAGTCTTTGATGCACTTAGACTTGAGTTTTGTGCAGGGTAATAAATATAGATCTATGTGCATTCTTCTACATGCAGATGTCTAGTTAGACCAGCACAATTTGTTGAAGATACTTTCTTTAATTCAGTGTATATTTCTGTGCACTTTATCAAAAATCAAGTGTACATAGGTGTATGGATTTATGTCTGGGTCCTTGATTTGATTACAGTGATCAATGTGTCTGTTTTTGTGTCATTGGCATGTAGTTTGTATCAATATAGCTCTGTAGTACAGTTTAAGACCAGGGATGGTGATAGTTCTTTTGTTGTTGACTGTTTAAGCTATCTTTAACTTTTTGATTTTTTTTCCATATAAAGTTGAGAATTGTCCTTTGAAGGTGTGTAAAAAATTGGGTTTGAATTTTTATGGGGACTGAATTGAATCTCTAGATTGCTTTTAGTATGCTGGACATTTTTTCTAAGTTAATTCAACTGGCACATGAGCAGGAGAAATCTTTCCATCTTCTGATATTTTTTTTCAAATTCTTGCCATATTTATTGATAGATGACAATGACCAATGAATGTTACTTCCTGTTATTTTATTGTTGTTGCTATTACTGGTGGTGGTGGTGGTGGTGTGTGCGTGTGTGTGTATGTGTGTGTATGTATGTGTCTCTGTGTGTGTGTGTGTGTGTGTGTGTGTGTGTGTGTGTGTGTATGTGTCTGTGTGTGTGTTTTCCTTCCTGGTGTTTTCCCAGTGTGAGATTAATTGTGCTGTGTATAGTCTGGGACTGCATCTGTTTTCCCTTAGTCTGAAGCACATCTGCCCAAACCCTTCTGGTTTTATATTCTCCACTGAGAAGGCAGGTGCAATTCTAATAGGAATGACTCTATATGTTACACAGTCTTTTTCTTTGTCCCCTTTAATATTCTTTATTCTATATGTTTAGTTTTTGATTTATTAATATTATGTGTCAATTTGACTGTCTTTTCTCGTTCAACCTATTTTGGTGTTCAGTAGGCTTCTTGTACCTTAATAAATAGGTCTTTCCTTTTTTAGGTTAGAACAATTTTCTTCTATGATGTTGTTGGACTTTGAGCCAGTACTTTTCTTATATTTTCATTATTCTTAGGCTTAGTATTTTTCTAGTGTTCCATATTTCCTGCATGAATTGTGTCAGGATTTTTTTTAATTTAGCATTTCCTTTGACAAATATATCTATCTTTTCTATCATAAGTTCAATGTTTGAGATTCTCTTCCATTTGTTATATTCTTTTGATGGAGTTTGCCTCTTCCTATTTGCTTGCCTACAGTTAACTTTTTCAGAATTTCCTCAATTAGTCTTTTCTTTTGCTTTCCTTTTTTGGTCTTGAAAGAGTTTATTCTTTTTTCTCAACTACTAGTCTTTTTCTTGGCTTTGTTTTAAGGATTCATTCTGTTTCTCAATTTTTTAATGGAGGGTTGCACATTTCCTCTTTAAATACCCTGACCATCTTCATAAAGTTAATTTTAAGGTCTTATTCTTGTGTCAGCTATGTTGGAATATTCATGACTTGCTATGGTAGCATAACTGAGCTATGGTGGTGACATAGTGCTTTGGCTGTTGTTCCTTGTGTTCTAACACTTGAGTCTAAGTATCTGTGTTGGGGTCATTATAGGCCCAGGCGCTGATTTCTGAGTTAGTCATTGTTGGATTAATGTTTTTTTCCCTGCTTTTTATTTCATTTCTGGTAATCTGGTTGGTGTGACCTTCTTTTGATCAGGAGGTAGCCACCCAAATTGGGGGCTGGGACAAGATGAAAAGGCAGCAAGTGAGATAGGATGCAGGGCACCAGGAAAGGGAAGGTTTGCTGCAGGAAGACTACCTGTATTTCTGGCAGCCAGTGTAGCCTCTGGTAGAGCAGGTCTCCACCTGACATAGTTTTATTTCTTTAGAAAGGAAAAAAACTGGGCTCGCTATAATACTTCAGTTTTTTTTTCTATCCAGGGTAATCACTTCTCTAATAACTCTCATTGGTTTCTGTTTTGTTATAGTACAGAATTGTCTTTCTCTAAATTAGAAGGCAAACATTTTGGAACACTCTAAACTATTTGTAGACATGTAAACACTTTCTCAAAATGCAATATTAGGTGTTCTAACACTTTAGATTCTATGTGTAGTTGTCAACTATGTAATAGAATAATCATTGATTGAGTGCAATTTCAGCAGATCACAAGATCATCTTCCCACACATTTTCTTGTGAACAAGGCAATACAAAATGGTTTTAACTTGAATTATTCACTATTTAGCATCTCTTTGTGCTCACTGCATACCAAAGTGAATTATACAGGTAGTGACTATCAATAACATTCTGTCAGAAAGGAACACTGAAAATATGACAAAGAAGAATGTTGAGTAATCACATTTTAAATGCTGAAATCAATTCTTCCAGTTCCTAAATCACACAATGAAAATTGCAAAGAAACTGTATGAACACAGTTGTGTACACTGCAAATATTACAGTGATAATACTACTTGTGATTTTTATATAAAGTAAAAATACTAATTGGGTGATCCAGTATCAGCCTACATACTTAAAATCCTAGAGCCCTCATCTAGTAGCTGATGGAAGCAGAAGCAGTTATCCACAGCTAAACACTGAGCCAAACTCCTGGAATACAATTGCAGAGAAAGAAAAGTGATGAGCAAAGGGGTCAAGACCAGGCTGGAGAACCCCACAGAAACAGCTGATCCAAACAAGAGGGAGCTCATGGACCCCAGACTGATAGCTAGTAATCCAGAATAAGATCCACCCAGATCCCCTGAAGATGGGTTCCAGTTAGGGGGCCTGGTACCTCTGACAATGGAACTAGGATGAATCCCTAGTGCAGGACCAGACTTCAGGAGCCCATTCCCCATGGAGGGATACTCCCTTAGCCTAGAGATATGGGGGAGGGCCTAGGCCCTACCCAAAAAGATTTGACAGACTTTGATGATCTATCATGGAAGGCCTCACCCACCCTGGGGAGTGAATGGGGGATGGGATGGGGAGGTCTGTAGGGAGTGTTGGAGGATGGGAGGGAAAGGAAAGTGGTATTAACATATACAATAAGAAAAATTATTTAAGAAAAGAAATAGAAAACACATAAAATAGCAACATTAAAAATCTCATTATCAATTGCACTAGTTATGTTTTGTGTCAACTTGAGACAAGCTACTGTTATTAGAAAATCCTCAGTTCACAAAATGATCCCATGAGATCCAGATGTAAAGTCATTTTCCCAATAATGATCAGTAGAACAAGATCACCCTATGGTGTGTGAAGATATCCTTGCACTGGTGATCCTAGGTTTTATTAGTAAGCAGGCTGATCAGCCAGGGAGAATGAACAACTAAGCAGCACCCCCTCTATGGTCTCTGCATCTGTTCCTACATCTAGAATTCTGCACTGTTCCTGTCCTGACTTCCTTCAGTGATGAACAAAGCTGAATTAACCCTTCCCTCCCCAATCTGCTTATTTTGGTCACCATATTTCACTGCAGCAATAGAAGCCCTAACTAAGACTTCCATTTATATTACATTGATAATTTGTAATACCTGTCAAGTCAGCCTATTTTTATTTAGTCTTTTGACAAATGCCATTAATTTGTCAAATCTATGGTATATCTCTCATACAGTATCAATTATATTACACATATTAGCCAATTTTAGTGAAGTACAGTTTTATGGAATTAAATATTAAACAACTGGGATCAGCTAGGTAGAATGATATGTAGATTTGAATGAACCTTGATTTGACCTCACTATGAAAATAATCTATACAGCATTGGCATGGTACATGATACCAAAATTAAGTCAATAAATATAATGGATGTATTTCAGAGTTGAAGGAATTATACTGATTAAGTAAATAAAATACAGAACATACCTGTAGAGTTATAGTCTTTAGTGTACACACACACACACACACACACACACACACACACACACACACACGGCTCAACAGTCAATGGCATTGGTTGCTTCTCTGGAGAACCTGGGTTAAATTCTTAGCATCCATAACATGGCTCACAATGATCTGTAACTCCAGTCCTAAGGGATATGCCCCACATGGTGCACAGATACGTTATTTATTTAGGCAAAGCCCCCATACTTATAAATAAATAAAAAACTAAAATGCACATCTATATATAAATACAAATAGATACTTAACAAGTTGTACTCATTCATGTAGTCAAATACTCTTGAAATATTTTGCTCTCCATAATTGTAATTATAATTGTTAAACCATCTTTTGTGTTTCAATGTTTATTTCAAATTTATGCTTCCTCAGGTTCAACTCAAACGATCTTTCTGATTACTAAAGTTAGTGGAGATCGAAAAATGCAGTTTAGATGTACATTTTTACATGGAGCACATGTGAAAAACTATGGTATGATATTTCTATGAAATTTGATTTATTTGACAAATAGTTATTTTCATCGGTAAATGTTCCTAGCAACTTCATTTTTCAGAGATTGTCCATATTCTAATAGTAAATAACAATTAGACAAAAATAAAATTTTCTACTTTTGGAAAACTTAATATGCCTAAAATTTGAAATTATGCATCTATGTATTAGTTATTTGATAATTTCATATAATAAGCTGTGATCATATTCAACCTTCCATCATCTAACTCTTCATAAATCAATTCCCTTTTCTCTTCTCATAAAACTTTATGTATTTTAATGAAATCAAGCCCAATTTGTGCTACCCATGTATTCTTAGATGTATGCCCTTAATGTGGACCTGGATCATCTTATCTCAACATAAGATCTAATACTATCTGATACCCTGAAATTGATAGAAGAGAAATCGGGATAGGCACTTGAAGTCAATGGCACAGGAGTGGACTTTCTGAACAGTACTCTGCTAGCTCAGGAACTAAGACAAGCCATTAGAAAAGGGCTCCATGATTTTAAAATATTCTATGTTATTGTGATTTAATAAGAATCAGGATAAACAATTAGGCCGAACAGAAGTTTATTAAGGGAGAAATAACTCACAACATAGGCAGATGCACGCGGCGGGTTCCAGCAGATCCTGAGCCTTCCAGCGTCCACCACCCAAAAGGGGCGGCCCGACCCTCTCCCAACCTTTTCTCTCTGCTCCCATCCGGCCCTGTCTCCACCCCAATGGGCATGGCCTAAGCCACAGGTGCAGGCAAGGTGAATATCTCGCTACAATTCCCCTTTTAGTCTAAAGAAAAGATTTGGGTTTGATACAAAACTATATACAAAACAGTGAATAACAAGTGTGCTCTAAGAAAAGGAAAATTGAGAACAAAACGACCTACATATCTAGTCCTAGGATGAAGACAGTTTACAATAGAGTTATCCTAAGCTAGAAAGCTTAAGCCTAGTACCTAATCTATCTAACTAGGAAGAGAGAATAATAGTTGTGATGGTTTAATCTACAACCTCATCAAGACCTGAGAAGGAAAATAGCAATACTAGGATAGACAGGAAGTGCGGATGGGCAACTTCCAAAAGATGCCTCGAAGACAGAAACAGCAAGCTACCTGGACAGTCACCCAAGGTCTCAGAGCAATGTTGGTACAGCCAGTTTTGGCTAAGGCCAAGAGTACCTGACAGATCACAACAAAAGCAGGAAGGAAGAAAGGCTGTCTTACCCTGACTTGGCAAGGTTCAGCAGTCTTCTGTTTGTCTCCTGCAAGCACATAGGACCACATGTCCAGATCAGTTGTCAAGGTAGGGGCAGTTCCTTGCCCAAGAGGCCATGGCCAAAGTGAAGGTGAACTCCAGAAGGAGCAATGACAGTGTCCAACATACTTTCGGGAAAGTGCATGGTGCTGTCAGGAGCAACAGTGTCTCATGTCAACGGAGTACTAATATTAAAACATTTAAATGCTATGTTCTGCAGGTCTATGAAGTGATTGGAGATTAAGCATCTATTGCTGACTAACCTCATAGGCAAAGGAAACACGGGTGAGGGTGATCTATAATACTCAGGAACTCCTGACACCAGATATTGTGATTTAATAAGAATCAGGATAAACAATTAGGCCGAACAAAATTTATTAAGGGAGAAATAACTCACAACATAGGCAGATGCACGCGGCGGGTTCCAGCAGATCCTGAGCCTTCCAGCATCCAGCACCCAAAAGGGGCAGCCCGACCCTCTCCCAACCTTTTCTCTCCGCTCCCATCCGGCCCTGTCTCCGCCCCAATGGGCTTGGCCTAAGCCACAGGTGCAGACAAGGTGAATATCTCGCTACACTATGTAGCAAATGAAACCATCATTCAAGTAATGAGGAAGCCTACAAAATAGAAAGATGTCTTTGCTAGCTATACATTGAGAAGAGAGTTTGTACTTAGAGCATATAAATAATTCAA
This sequence comes from Cricetiscus sungorus, assembly GCA_030556225.1. Taxonomy (NCBI): domain Eukaryota; kingdom Metazoa; phylum Chordata; class Mammalia; order Rodentia; family Cricetidae; genus Cricetiscus; species Cricetiscus sungorus. Next base: position 29,142,479 of record JANBXA010000741.1, on the reverse strand, counting down.
ATAATACATAAACATCAACAAAACAAGCAATTCAGTTGAGAATGGGATAAGAAACTAAACAGAGAGTTCTTAAAAGTTAAAATACAAGTGACTGAGAAATACTTTTAAAATTGTTAAACTGTTTTAACAATTTAAAACATCAGGGAAATGTAAATTTAAAGTACTTTGAGATTACATCTTACCCAGTCAGATGGCTAAACATTAATGGCAACATATGCTGGTGTGGATGTTGGAAAAGGTAATGTCTACTCACTGTTAGGGGAGTGCAAACTTGGACAGCTCCTGTGAAATTCAGGGAGAACGTTTCCAAAAAAGCTGAAAATAGATATTCCACATGATTAGATTTCAACATGAAAATAGATTTTTCATTTATACACTCTTGGGCATATCCCAAAGAATTCTACATTACTACAAAGATACATGGTCATTATTGTTCATTGCTGTTCTATTCACAATAGCTAGAGATGGAAACAGTCTAGCTGATCATCAACTGATGAATAGATAATTAAAATGTGGTATATGTTTAGATTTGTACCCCATTTTTAATTGGACTATTTGGTAGCTTGATTTCTGTTTTCCAATTTCTTTGTATATTTTGGAGTTTAGCACTCTGTCCGAGAATTCTTAAGTGAAAAATCTCAAATGGCTGAAGGACACTTTAAGAAATGGCTCAACACCCTTAGTCATCAGGGAAATGCAATTCAAAATCACTCTGAGATTTCATCTTTAAACAGATCAGAGTGGCTAAGATCAAAATCACTAATGATGGCTCATGCTGGAAAGGATGTGGAGAAAGGAGAACCCTCCTCCACCACTAATAAAAGTGCAAACTTGTACAGCCACTGTGAAAGTCATACAAATGTCCTTGTGGTGCAAATGTGCCTCCTTTGGGTAGATGCCTAACAGTGATATTGCAGGATCTTCAGGTAGGTTGATCCCTAATTATCTTGGAAATCACCATTACAAGCTTTATTAAAACATGTTTTTACTTTCTGTACTCATATAGACTACTTCAAATAAAATAAGTACAATTTAAGTTGTTTGTTTTATATGTTAAGTATAGAGTTATAGTGCATTGTTTGATGGGAGTAGTTTATTTTAAAAAGTAATGTGGTTCCTTTTGTTCATTCATGGACTAAACCAATTTCTTTACATTATATTGATGAGCCAATGAATCACATTGATGTCATTAATCATATTGATGTCAGCCATGAAACAAAATATGGATACTTTTCTCTCAGAGATTCTCAGAATGAAGTAATCATCAACTTGTCACAACAATTTGATGTCAAAGTATAATAACAAGACTTCTTCATTTATAGGATGTCATATGTCATATTTAATTATTATAAACACATATAGTATTGTAATGGCAAATAGTGGAGATAAATGGTGATTGAACTAATTCATGTACTCAAGTATTAAGAGAAATCACCTTGTGTATTCATTTTTCTTTCACATGATTATGCAAAGTAAACAACAAAAAGTTATAAGATAGACTTTATAATGTTCTATGGAGAAGTAAACTAACAGAATTCTGTTTATATAAAGCAGAAAATGTTATATCAGGTTGAACTCAGCATTAATAACCAGGATCATGAGAATTTAGGTAATTATTCGTCCTAATACAGGCAATGTATAGAAGAACACAGCATTTGTTTAACAGGGCTGTTGTCCATTACAATGATACAATAGCTTGGAGTACAAGCCCTGAAAATTTGACTTTTAATAGATAACATTAAATGATACTTATCTATCAAAATTTCCTATTTAAAAATTAAATGAAAATATCACTAGAAAAGAGTGTTTTCTCCATCTAATTCCAGTGCTTTAAGCTTATTGGGTTAATTTTACATTTCAAAAGATTCTTCAAGTTCATTAGTTGACATAAAAGATTTTGAGATTAACAAATATTTTGTTTAAGAAAGCATCTATAACTGTATCATTTCCAGGCAGCTTTAACATGTTGTTATTTAATTTTCTGATTTTTTTATTAGGTATATGAATGTGTATAGATAATATCTTGGGTTTTTTTTTTACGTTTTTGCACTTGGTATGTTATATTAAAAGTCAATCTGTTTTCAAATACCAACATAATTTTCTGTGAATATCAGACTTTAACTATAAACAGAAATACAAATGTCAGGATCCTTGCACTTTAAAAGCAGGTGGTGTTTATTGCCTCATGCTTTCAAAATGTCTTTCTATCTTTATTCACAACAAGGTGGGTGGCACTGAAAGCTGCTATATATTTAACAGTACTCTTTAACTTTAAAGAGCTTATAATATGTATTTTTTGATGACTAATCCCTAAGGTGATTCACTCTAGACAGTACAAAAACATCTAGTCTTTTCTTGAAGTGAATATATGGGCTAGCTTAATCAAGACAATATTGTTGGCAAGGAACTAAAAGCTAAAAACAGATTCTTATTTGATTTTCAAAAGAAGGTACTGGCAAGATGACAATTTAACAAGTATGCAGCTGGAGTTGTAGTGACACCGCCTTTGAAGCCATATCTTCAAATGCAACTGACTTCACTAATTTGATACAATCCATATACATGAGGCAGTAGTCCACTGGTCCATTTTGAAAATGAAAGGATATGTTCATGCTTTCCTGTAGTTATATCAATACTAACATTTAGTTTCATTTGTACCATATAACTGAAACAATTAACCATATCTTCACTTTTCCTTTGGGAAAAGATTCTCACTTGTCCTAACTGGCATTTTGAAATGGGTATTTCTCTGTTTCTTAGAGTACATAGCTCCCCATTCAGTATATCAAGATACTTTGACCATATAAGCATACTGCCTGCATTGTAATAATCTAAAGTAATACCAGATATTATGAAATATGATGGACAACATTATGCCCGATTAAGAAAATTTGCCTCATACTTTATTATGGAACTCTACTTTTATGGTTCCATAGTACCAGATAATAAATAATTCATATTTAAGAAATATGAGACATATTTACACTCTTTAAAATTACAATGTAGGTGAGAGTTTATGGCTATAACTTCTTCTATTCCTGGGAGTCACAATCTCACTGCAAATTTTCTGATACTCTGGCTCTAATAGTCTTTCAGTCCTCCATTCTAAAATGTTTCCTGACCCTTCGACACCAGAGAGTGTTTGTGATGTATCCATAGGGACTGGGATATACCGCGTTTTGATTGGTTGTAGTTTTCTGTTGCAAAGATTTCTTGCCAAGGTAGTGAAGACTCCATTTGCCTGTGGGCATATGGAAAATGTTTACAGATTGTTGCAATGGATTATATCAGTGGTTGTAGATTCTCACTCAGTAATCACAGCTTCACTAACACTGAATACTTATTTTGGTCTCCAGTACCAGGTATGGTTTCCTTCATCTTAAATCCAATTAGAAAGCTGCTGGTTACTGCTTAGTTATGGGAGCCACTACAGCACTAATAGGGTTATTGTGCAATCTTTGTCATTAATGTAGTGCATAGTCATCATTATAGGGAAAGAGCAGTTCAGGAATATTGTAAGACCCAGAGGATTAGGAAACTTGCTGTGAGGCTGTGTCTGCTACTAATCTCAGAAGCTATACACACAGTCTAACAAAAATGGTGAACAATGGCAACAAAATAAATTTGCTAAAGTGAATAGGGTAAGGTTTACAAGTCTCCACCCTTATAAAAATAACTATAAGAACTAAGGAATGCTGAAAGAAAAAGAAATAAGCTTCCCTAGTGCTTATATGGCTCCCATAGCTTCTTGTATTTGAATGTTTCCCCTATAGGAAAGGCAGTATTAGCAGGGGTGGCCTTGTTGAAGTGGGTGTGGTCTTGTTGAATCAAGTGTGTTACTGTGGGTGCTGGTCTCATATCCTCAAGCTATGCCCATGTGGGACACAGATCAGTTGCCTATGAATCAACATACAGAGCTTTCAGCTACTGCTACAACACCATGTCTGCCTTGCTTGCTGCCATGACTACAAATGGCTAAACTACTGAAACTGAAAACCAGCCCCGATTAAATATTTTTCATTACAAGAGTTGCTTCAGTTATGGTGACACTTCACAGCCATAGAAACACTAAGACACTCAAGGAAAAATACACCAACTGGTTATTCCATAACAAGTTTTTAGCCCTGAAAACACACATACAGGTAACATTATACAGAGTATGTAGTGGAGTTGTATGTATGTATGTATGTATGTATGTATGTATGTATGTATGTATGAATGAATGTCACAAAAATGTGTGTGTCTATGTCTGTATATATGTGTGTAGGTATTTGTCTATATATATGCATGTATGCATATTGCCTCCTATTATTTAAAGGCCCTAAAAGCTAGATTACATAAAACTTGCTAGACAAAATTTAGAAAGTGCATACAGAATCTCTAATCTGCCTGAACTTTGCAGTGGGGATTTTCTTCTAACACTATATGACAATAAGTTGAGGAAGAACGTCAGTGAAAATTTAAAATTTTAACTTTCTTTTCATAATATATTTCATAATTTCTTGGAATTTTTGCCTTGTGTATTTAGTGAGATCTTATTTTCATGGTATTTGTTATTTAAATTTGAAACAAGCTTGTTTTACATGTCAATCCCTGTTTCTTCACACTTCACTCCTTCCCTGTCTCCACCCCATCCTCTTTCTGCTCCCATGGAGGGTGAGGCCTTTCATGGGAGTTCTTCAAAGTCTGTCATAGCATTTGGAGCAGGGTCTAGGCCCTCCCCAAATATGTCTAGGCTGAGAGAGTATCCCTCTATGAGGAATGGGCTCCCAAAGTCCATTTGTATACTAAGGATAAGTACTGATTCACCACCAGAGGCCCCATAGACTGCTATTTTAAATGCCCTTCCCTGATAATGAGATTAATGACTATCTTATATGCCATCCTAGAGCCTTCATTCAGTGGCTGATGGGTGGAGAAGCAGACACCGACGCTAAACAGCTGATTTGATATTTTATTTGCATTTTTATTTATTTATATTGTGTGTCTATGTATGTGTATACAGACATACATGTACTATACATAATAGTCTGAAAATCTGTAAAGTACAAATTAGATTGTAAATAAACCATGAGATAAAAACATTTTAAAAGCCTTGAGAATCCATAGAATGATATTGTATCATATAGAACATAATTGTATGTATATCTAAATGATAATAACATGCAAATTTATTTAACTTTGAATATATTTATAAAATCTTGGAATGAAGTTTTTCTTAGAAACTAGAGTTTAGACTTTTTGAAGAAACACAAAATCTTTCAGATATTTCAAAACAGAGAAGAGTTTTTCTTGACTAATTTGTCCTTAAGATGTCTAAAACACTTAACTTCTTGAAATTGAACTCACACAAAATGTTTTACAGAAAAATATTTTTATTATCCATCTGTTGAGGCTTACAATTTGATTGTGTGTGCTGATATTATGTAATCATTATGGAAAATACTATACTACTCTCTTTAAACTGCTTCAACTCCATTGACAGTTGGGCCTGCACTTGATAAATCATTAACTGTTCATAATTATAAACAAGAAATTTTAGAGAAAACATAGGAAAATTCTCAACAACATGTAAACACATGATATTTTAAAAAGTAGATTTACTGGTTTTGAATATGATTATTTGACTCATAGTCCATGTGATGTTTCAGATTACTAAGATAATTACCACATTATCCACAAAGGTACTTGAGGCTGTTTGGGAAATCATGTAAAAGAAAAGGGGTGACAGGATGTTATAACAGACCACATATAAATTTGTCTGTCATAATCAATTGCCCAGAAATTATTTAAATCTAGAGCAATAATTTTTTAGTATCAAACATACCTTCTTTTTATATTTCTGAACTGAATATTAAAGAAAATTTATTTTCTATTGCTTTAGAATAATTCAATTTTTGAGGGTTACCTTTTAAAGATGTAGAAGATGGAATGATCTATGGTGTGTTTTCAAATTATAGAAAGTCACCTCACATGTGAGTTTATGCTGCAGTTAGGATGGCAAATTAAGGACATGTTCAGAGTAGCATGCAAGTGTCTGCTTTATTATATTTCCTGTGAATATCAGTCAAAGTTTGAGGTTTTCTTTAATTACCACACTATAATACAAGTGAAAGATCAAAATTTAGGGGTTTTGTTGTTGATGTTTTATGCTTTAACTCTAGGTAATGACAACCTGGAATCATTTATTTTTAGAGAAGGACATATCCTGACATTCTAATAAAAGGCCCACATGACAAGGTATTAAGTTAGCTGGCTCAAAAAACAAAACAAAACAAAAAAACAATGAACAAAATTTGTACCTGATGTTCATATGTACTATAGCTCAAAAGGACCACAAATCCCAAGACAGCTATCCCTCCATGAACCACACCACAAATATCAACATGGCCTCATGAAGCAACACAGGGTACCCACATCAACTTTTCTCCAGGCCCAGGGGCATCAAAATGGATTCAGAAGACTGCACAGACTGTGAGTGTCTGTCTGGATTTCAGTAGTAACATGCATGGGTCAGACAATGAACACAAACCCAGGCTACAACATGGCCACAGAGCCCATCATGACCCTCAGTGACAACACTAACTATGGACATGGACATGGCTGTCAGGTTGCAGCACAGGTCACTAACATTAACATGTCTCCCAATAACATGTCTGTTGTCTATGTTGCCACTGAAGGCTAGAAGATATCTGTGATTTGTGCCTCAACCTGAATCCATGTTGATGTCCATGGGCCAAACTACCACCAGGCGCCAGACTACCACCAGAAACCATATTGGTGTTCATGGTACCTGCCCCTAACAATTTAGATGCCCATTGCCTGTGCTGTCACTGGAGTCCGTGTTAAGGTATATGGCATGTAGAGATGGTGAGGATGTCTGTGGTCCATGCTGTCTCATGAACCACTTGTAAGTCCATGACCCATGTTCTCACTTGCCATAAAGGACAAGGAAGATACGTTTTCAGTGGCATCAATGACTGAAGACTCACACTTAAGAGAGTCATGAAAAGATCCTATGACAATCCCTACCGCTACCCCAACCCTTGACAGGAAGCCATCAAACTGAACTCTTAAAAGTGTGATTAGGATGTTAAAGTGTAGCTCTCCACAATTGATAGCTTCTGATGGGAGTCTGTGTGGACTCAGTTTTCTTGAAGTGGCTGGACCCTGGGCATCTGACCATGCCCCAGTGAGCATAAGGGTAAAAACAAAATTTTTGACTTGTGGGATTTTTGCCCTGTTTTTTCTCTATTTTTCTCTTTCCTAGGAGATGGGGAAGAGCACAAGGGATTAAGGCAGACATAAGAGGCTTGGAAAGTGAGAGTAATCAGGGAATATTGCGTGAAAATTTTCAGATAAACAACAAATATCATTTTGAGATAAAAGTGACACTTGAAAACAGTCAAAAGCTTGACTACAACCTTGAACCTGGAGATAAAACACATAGTCTACGACTTGATTCCTGACTTCCAGTATTTGCATCAGAAAGTAACTGGTTTTCCATATACCAATAATATAGCTCTCACCCTGATTCAAAGAAGCTTCCCTTTGCTACAGACAGAGGCTATTACAGAAAACCACAGCTGGTCATAAGGTAAAAGATTATGGGAAACCCAACTCAACAGATAAATCTATAACACATCATAGAACAACATGGAAGTGGGAGCAAAATAATTGTAAGAGCCAGAGGACTAAAAGTCTGTCTAAGACAATTTCTCTTGGAAAGTACAGTGAAAGCGGAGAAGCAACAATCATGCCACATAAACTATAAAGCTGCTACAATCATTTAGAAATACTTATGCAGAACAGGGAAACCTCAAGTGGTCTCATTCCTAGACAAAAACTACAGACAACTAATGACTGCTGAGAGAGGGAGAATCCCTTCTTCCAGTGGTGAGTCTCCTAAATTATTATCACACTAAGTTGTCAGCCCTGATCATATGCACAAGGCAACACTAGGAGTACTAAGCAAGTTGTATTTATATATTCATTTGTTTCTATATGCATAACAATACTAATCAAATAAAACCTGTCATTAATTTGAGTGGGGTGCAAGAAGTAGGGGGACAGGACAATCAAAGAGTAGAGACAGATAAAGAAAGGAAGAAGTGATAATATAAAAAGGCTTAAAGACAATAAAATGCAGTTATGGATACCTTAAATGTCATGTACACTTTGGCTTGTTTAATAGACAATGAATATTCAGATGATCATAACCCATTAAATGATGAATTTTTTTTAATTTTTTTATTTTACATCCCAACCACAGTTCTTCCTTCCTCCTCTCCTCCCACCCCATCACAAACTGCCATCCCCCTTCCCTCCTCCCACCACCTTTCCTCCTCCCGCCCTACTCACCTCCTCCCACCTCTAAAGCACTACAGACAAATGAACTCAAAAACAAATGCAAACTTAGCTTTCTGAGAAACATCTGGAATGAACAGCAAAATCATGTTTCACACACTTCAAACTTGAACTTTACACAAAGGAAAAACACTGATATACTGACATGTCCAACATCATTCAGTCTTAAGTCAAGCAACTTTAGATTCAGGCATTACAGTTTTGGGTTGTTGCTTTTGACCAGTATATTATAGTTGTTATGAATGACTTAGTATAGTAGTATTACCATTGCCTAAAGAGTGACTTATCTTTTCTATCATCTCTGCAAAATACTCTTCATTAGTCCAATAATGTTCCTGGCACTTTTCCTTTCTGAACAGAGACTATAGCTTCCTAATCCCTAGTTTGCTCGATTTTAGAGATATAAGAGTAGAAGGATGAGTGAGAAAATACAGAAGGCTTAGGTCCTGTCTGGACAACAGAATCCCAGAGAAGCTTGAGCCTAAGTGACTCCAGCAGAAGCAAAATACCATATAAAATGGATCAGCTTGAGAATGAACCTTTTCTGATGGAAGTGTTCAAGTTATGTGTGTTTGAAAGCTCCCACACAACTTTCCTTATGGAGTTAACTTATGTCATTGTTTCCACATGTGATGAAATGCATATGCAGATAAAGATAAACATTTATGGTGATTGGCTCAGGTCATCAATATATTTAGAAAAGAATAGTAAAGAAATAATTCAATGAAATATGTTGTATTGACTACTAATCAAGAAGGAATATTAAAGAAATCATGCATGCTGTTTAGAAAAATAATAAAAATTCTGTTTAAAAATATAAATTGGCACATGAATGCCACTTTCCCTCTTTTAATTTAAATTTGAAACAAGCTTGTTTCACATGTCATCCCCAGTCTCTCACCCTCCCATCCTCCTAATCTCCCCCATCAAAACCAGCCCATCCCCTTTCTGCTCCCCAGGGAGGGTAAGGCCTTCCATGGGAAGTCTTCAAAATCTGTCATATATTTGGGGCAGGGCGTAGGCCCTCCCCCATGTGTCTAGCCTGAGAGAATATCCCTCTATGTTGAATGGGCTCCTAAAGTCCATTCATATACTAGGGATAAATACTGATCTACTACCAGAGGCCCCATAGACTGCCCAGTCCTCCCAACTAACACCCAAATCCAGAGAGTTTGGATGGATCCTATACTGGCTTCACAGATAACAGACTGTGGGCCTTGTTCAGATCAGCTTATTCTGTGTATATCTTCAGCCTGGTCTTGACTTCTTTGCTCATCACTCCTCCATTTCTGCAAATAATTTATAGGAGTTTGGTTCATTGTTTAGCTGTGGGTGTCTTCTTCTACTTCCATCATCTACTGGATGAAGACTCTAGGATGGCATATAAGGTGATCATCAATCTCATTATCTTGGAAGGGTATGAAAGGTGGCCTCTGCACTATTGCTTAGATTGTTAGTTGGGTTCATCTTTGTAGATCTCTGGAGATTTCCCTAGTGCCAGATTTTTCTTTAAACCTATGATGGCTCCCTCTATTATGGTATCTCTTTTCTTGCTCTCCTCTATTCTTTTCTTGTCTCAATCTTCCTGCTTCGTCATGTCCTCCTCTCCTCTCCTTTCTCCTCTTCTCTTTTTCCTAACTCCCTCTCCCCTCCCCCATGCTCCAAATTTTCTCCTGAGATTTTGTCCTTTTCCATTTCTCCAGGGGACCTTACATGTCTGTCTGTCTTCTGCCCCCCCTTGCTTCCTAGCTTCTCTGGAGGTATGGATTGTAGGTTGGTAATGCTTTGCTCTGTCTTAAATCCATATACCATGTTTGTATTTTTTGTGACTGTTTTACCTCAGTCAGGATGGTTTCTTCTAGTTCCATCCATTTGTCTTCGAATTTCAAGATTCCATTTCCCCCCACACACACACACACGCAATAGAGTATTGCTCTATTGTGTAAATTTTCTCCATTATGGAGGATGCCCCTCTTCAGTTGAGGGGCATCTAGGTTGATTCTAGGTTCTGGCTATTACAAATAATGCTATTATGGACATAGTTAAACAAATGTCCTTGTATGAATGTGCATCTTTTGTGTATATGCTTAACAGTGGAATTGCTGGATCCTATGGTAGACTGATTCCCATTTTCCTGAGGAACGGCCATACTTATTTCCAAAATGGATGTATGAGTTTGCACTCCCACCAGCAATGGAGGAATGTTCTCCTTTTTCCACATCCTCTCCATCATAAACTGTCTTTGGTAATTTTTATTTTAGCCATTCTGACAGGAGTAAGATGGTATCTCAAAGTTGTTTTGATTTCATTTGCTAAAGGCTCAGGTTGTTGAACACTTTCTTAAGTGTCTTTCAACCATTTTAGAGTCTTATATCGAGAATTCTCTATTTAATTCTGTACCCTACTTTTAATTAGATTATTTGGCATTTTGATAACTAGCTTCTTGAGTTCTTTGTATATGTTGGAAAACTGGCCTCTGTCCCATGGGCTGCAATTTGGTCTTGTCAACTGTGTCCTTTGCCTTACAGAAGCTTCTCCGTTTCAGGAGGTTCCATTTATTAATTGTTGTTCTCAGTGTCTGTGCTACTGGTGTTATGTCCAGGAAGAGGTCTCCTGGACCAATTTGTGCAAAGGTACCTCCCACTTTCTCTTCTAAGATGTTCAATGTGGCTGGAAATTTTTAGGTCTTCTCCATTTGGACTTAAATTTTGTGCATGGTGATTGATATAGATTTGTCTTTAGCCTTTTATAAGTCAGCATCCAGTTATGCTAACACCATTTGTTTAAGATGCATCCTGTTTCCATTGTACAATTTTAGCTTCATTTTTCAAATAGGTGTTTGTAGGTGTGTGGGTTAATATCAGGTTTTTAAATTCAATTCCATTGTATCTACCTATTAATGTCATTTTAAGTATCAGTTAAGTCTTCAGTTCCAAAGTATGAAATTATACTTTGTTAGAAACCCTGTTCCAGCTCTGTGCTTTTTTACATAACAATTTTTTAAATGAATATAATTCATTTAATTATAATTAAAAATAAGATTGAAGTTATTAAAAGTAGGTCATTATTTGTTAAATTGTGAACACAGTTTCATATAGTTAATGACTATTGTATATTTATCTAACACTTGCATTGCCAAACTGAATTTGTACATATTATACAAGTATTTATTAGCTATTCTGAGACTTTAATGAGTCATTTTAAGTTGCAAAAAATAAACCAGAGCCATGATAGCTATTGTTCCAAGGATGGTAGTGCTATTATTGCTATCATGAATAATAATGATTCATAGAGCACTGCCCATGTTTCCATCTCAAAATGAGAACTTACAACCATGCATAATCACCATGATGCAGTGTAGACATTTTACAAAACAACTTTAAAATGAGTTGTCTGGAAGATTAATTTGTGGGTTTTTGTTTGTGATTGGCAGTGCTCTTAAAATACAAGCCACAATCTTTATAAAACACTGGTGACTGTCTTCCCTGAACTCAATGCACAGACAGTGATGGTCACTTCTAGTTCCAGTTAGATGGTATAGACAGGGATGTAAAGGATGATAGGTCACTGTAGCTGACACAGAGAATAAAAAGCTGACATATTAAAGGACATATTAAAGGACATATTCTCAATTGATCACGGCAAACAATAATATAAAAAATTCCAGGCATAATGACTAGAAGCAACACAGAAGAAAAAAAAAGTGATATTTCATTAGGAGGAATTAGGGGCTTATTTTCCTATGCATGTTTGTGGCTTGGAATGGATGTTTAAAGTTCAAGGTATTTCATGACTTGAGTCTACCTATTTCAGAAATATTTGGGTAGATATTTTAGCAAACATATTAATTGCATAGATGAGATAATCAGCATTTGTGTTCATCTTATACATTAGGAGTGTGTATTTAAAAAAATTAATGACTACAGTTGGTAAGAGTGAATGCATATGGTCAGAAGAATGAAATAGAATTTAAATGTCTCTTACTACAAAGAACTGATATGCATTAGTGGTAATGGTTAAACTAATTAACCCAATTTTACCATTCTACAAATAAACATATTAAAACAGTATATTTTCCCCATGAACATATTGTGTTTAAGTTTAAGATAAACTAAAACTTTTAAAAACTTACAAGACATGAGAAATATAGTTTGTGAGAACCATGCAATAGAAAAGGCTTAGAACAAATAACATTATAAGATATTGTTTATAATGTGTGCCAGTGTATAAATGGATATTATAAGATATTGTTTATAATGTGTGCCAGTGCATAAGTGAATGCAAATTTTCTTCACATAATCATTGTTGATGAAACCAAGACCATATGTTTAACTTTAAAATTTTGGTCCCTAGATCTGACAAAGAATGTTAGGGTTCTGTCTGTGTATAATAGTCGATGTATAGAAAGTAATATTTATAAATCTACAATGCAGTGGCTCCTGAATATTTCATGGTTTTGACAATAAGACACAATTATTTAAGCATAGTACATAAAACATGAGTTTAAAATTTTATTGGAATGCAAGCTTATGGAAAAACTTTTTCTATGGAACAGACCAGCTGTTATGTTGATACTAAGTTCTATACACACTTCTGCTTTTAGGAATTTATAAAGGTAATCTACCTAGACCCTAAAAATTTGACCTGAGAAATAGGTGTAATACTTAACAGCAGTATCCCTTTTGCTCAATTTCCCACTGTAATTTTTTGGTTCATAGTTGGTAAGATTTTCACTGTACTGCTTTGTTTTCCAGTTTAGTTAGTTAGAGATGATTTGTGAATACAGCCCTGAGAAGTTTTGTAATTTTAGAGTCTATGCCATTGACAAAACTGTTAAGTCTCTGTTTCTGAGATGTAAAAAATGTGTCAAATTTATGCATTAAACATAGATTAAATTCAAGACCAATAATTGTGATATTTTGTTAAATTATATGCATTTATATAACAGTGTTACTATACCACATGCTTCCAATTTCTTCAACATACTTAGAAAGCATAGTTGTTTGGCCACATGCATATTTTTTTACATTCATTTTCTTCTGGTCCTGCTTCTGTAGTGTTTCATTTGATTTCTCATCTGACTCATAGCTCTATCACAGCATTCTCTTTAATATGGAATACTTAATAAAATTTGAAACAAAGAAACAAATTTCTTCTTCAATATAGACCAATATTTAGTTCTGTCATAGAAACTAAAATAAGAAGATAGCTTTCCAAACAACTAGTAATAGGAACTAGATATTAATCAGACCCAGGAAGATATTAGCAGACTTTTCCTAATCATGTCTTTGGCTGATTTTAATTTTTCTTTTTTCCTCTTCTATATTATTCCATCTTTTTATGTTTTCCTAAGTTTTCACCTGTTATAATAGTTTCAGCACTTTAATTTACAAGTACACAAGATGCTTTGCATCAAAATCTCTTTTTAATAGCATTCTACAATCAGCAAAGATATGTTAGCTTGGTATATCTCACTCACATTGCAAATTATGCAAATTATGAGATAATTAACTCATCATGAATCTTATGTATCCATTAACAAAAATGAGAAAAGTCATGAGGCAGTACCACTAAATGATATATATGTATGTATATATATATATATATATATTATATTATATTATATATAATGAGGTGTTTCCATACTAGTTCATACTCAAGCATCTCAAATAAGGTGTCAGATCTTTAAATTCTTCTCTGCAATTTTATTGGGCCATTCTCTTTTGTCACTAAGTACCCTAGTTTGCTTCTGATAAACATTATGAGTAAAAACACTGGGGGATAAAAATGGTTTCCTTGGCTTATACTTCTCTCTTTCTTCATTTGGTATAGATGGGAGCTGTGGCTTCCTTGACCACTCCTTCAGGCACAAGTAGAGCAGAGCTTCTAGCGATTGGTCCTCCAATGTTGCTCCTGGGTTTAAGGCTGGGACCTCCTTCTGTCACAGCATCCAGTTCTGATACTTGTGGCTTCCTTGATGCTGCTCTGGTCCTGAAGTTGAGGCTTTCTGACACTGCTCCCAAGCTGGGACTCAGGCATCTCATTGGCACTGCTTCTGGGCTCTGACATTAATTCTGGGCTGGGATTTGGGTCTCTCACTTATGCTAATCAGGGCCTGTATCTCAAACCTACCTCCAATGCTGTTCCACGGTTTTTGGCTTGTACTTCTCAATCACAGCAGAACCTCAGGCAGAAGCAGAATCATAAACCTTGGGGTAGTGCTTATTACTTGCTTGCTCCAAGACTCACGTTCAGCTACCTTTCCTGGGTACTTCTGCCCAGTAATAGCAATCCCTATTAGGTCTGGGCTATCCTCCATTAATTTCCAATCAAGACAGTGCTCCATAGACATGACCACAGGCCTATCTGATGGAGGCAATCTCTCAGCTGAGATTCCCTCTTCTCTTTCAAGTCAAGTTGCCAAACATGAGCCAGCATAGGTCTACCCTTTGTCTACTATTAAAAATAAACATATCTTTTATAACATATCTTTTTCTTTGTCTCCCACATCTCATCATACTGCCATAACAAAAAGTTTAAAAAACATTTAAAAGTACTGCAACCATTACAAATCCCATAACTTAAAAATAGATTATCTGTTTATAATATAAAATAAGCTTGGTAAGCATGGGCTTATGCAAAATGCGAAACAAGTGATAGATTTCTTTTTAAGAGTGAATAATGAGAACACATTTATAATTAGATGAAAACAAAATCAGATCACAGTGTAAGTAGCTCATTGTCCGATGTCTGAACTCATGTCTGGGGCACACAGCTTGTCTTCCGGGATCACAGTATCTCCATTTTGTACCTGCCACTATTCTTGATATTTGTCCTGCAATGCTGGCATGCCCCACATGCTGTGGTTCAGAACATGACCTAGGTTGTGTCTTCACTAGCAGCCCCTCCTATCATGTCTACAAGGACCCTGAACTTGCCACATGATTCAAAGCCCTAGGTTCTCTCCACAGACCCTTCTATTCTCAGTTTTCATGTCAAAAAAAATGTACCATGTGCGACACTCTTAGACATTACTACATTCAAATGATACCTTGACCTCCCTTGGGTTGCATGTTCTGCATGTTTCAGTGTTTTCCTTGAGGAATACTCCCCAGGAGATTTTTGCCTCAGTAATGGTAGTTTGTTATTATCATGGCTGGTTTTTCAACTCATGACAACCAGCAACCATTGTCCTACTGAAGCAAAGACTTCACTTTTCCAAATTCTTAATTGAAATATTCACAGGAACACCCCTTCTAGTCTTCCTCTGAAACTTCGCAATCTACGCGTCTATCATCTGCATTTCTTTAAGCATGCTCATCTTCCAAATTCACACAGAACATCCCATTATGGTTTGAATACTCTTCAAACCATTATGGTTTGGATAAGCTCTTCTTATCCCTGTGCTCCGAAATCTTTCTTTAACTATCCCCCAAACAGCATCATCAGAATCATCGGAGCAATAGCATATCCTCTAAAACTATGTTCTTTCCTGGTTTATTTTACTGTTCCTATGATAACTAAAGACAACTTAGAGAAGAAATAGTGCCTTTGACTTTTAAGTCCTGATCACATTCCATTATTTATGATTCAGGGCAAGAATTCAAGAAGAAACAGGCATGAACCTGGAAACAAGTCTTTTACTGGCTTGTTGAAAGCAGGTATTCTGCTACTTTTCCTATACAGTCCAGGCCCAACCATATAGAGAAGGCACCTCCCACACTGTTCTGGTAACTCCAGCTTCAATGAACAATTAATAAAAGGACTTCACAGACTCACCTACAGGCCATTCTGATGTAACCTGTTCTTCCATCAAGGTAAAGGTTCCCTTTTCCTGCTCTGTCAATTTGAAAACTAAATTTAGTCATATCACTGGCCAACCCAAAACCTGGTAGTTTGTGATCAGCAAAAGACTTAAAAGAGAAATAAAATTTTCATTAATGAGACCATGATTTTCTATAGCAAAAAGTCTCATAGAACTATGAGACACTCTTATAAAACATGGGATTCCATAAATAAATTCAATAAAATAGTGTACAATTGTGAGCTAGCACCAATAAAAAGAAACAACTTTCTTCACACATGTAGAAATCTTATGTATTTATAAATTATTAACCAATCTGGTAAACTTCCAGCTGAGATTCAAGAAACAATGTAGAATTTGTAGTAGGAATTTTTAGAGCCTGGTAAATAATACATATTTACAAAATAAATGACATCAGAAAGTAAATATATTAAATTTACTTCTTGAATAACTATGGTATTCAATAAACCACAACAGAATACTTCCAAATAAGTGACAAGTATTAAGTCAAATAACAATATCATAAGCAATTATAACAAAACACACATTTTTGTTTCAATATTAATGATAGTATTTTATCTAACTTTTAAAAGCAACTATAAAGTAGGAATTTTGGTATACTTTACCAGTGTGGCATGGTGATTACCCAAGGTTAGACAAAAGTTAAATTGGTACAAACCACAATTCCCTAAAATTGGTAAAGTGGTATACTTTTGGCCTTTGTATCCAAATTATTTGAATTGCTTGGTTTTGTGAGGAAAAGCTATCAAATTCACTATTACATATATGAGTTGCTTAAATTATAGAATATATAAATGTATATAGAAGTATTTAACAAATAGGACAAAATATAATATTTGTAGTATTAGTATTAATTTAGAGAATGCAATTATATTATTCACTGTTCCCACTCCTTCCTCCAGAGCCCTCTTTTAAATGTATTTCTTCTTTTCTCAGTAATTGTTGTAACATACATAATACATACATATATTCCTAAATACATAAATGAATATTTTTGAGCCTGTTTATGTTACATAATGTATACATTTTAAGGGCTGACTATTGGTATTGGGTATGCATGCATAATACATAGAAAATATAACAGTCAAAACATTTTCATAATTTCATAGTATTTCATGACTTAAAATTTATTTGCAGTTCTAAGATATATGATTAATCATAAAACTGAGCATTAAGTAGAAAATATATAGAATATGAAAATAAAGTATATTTGGAAATCAAGGATGTTGAAAGATATTATTTTCTGAGAAAAGGTAGTTTTTATATCATCATCATGAGATTAAATTGACAATGTAGAACACTTCAGAGAACAAAAGAACATGTAAACCAGAAGCAAACTATACATGAATTGTATCCAAGTCTGTTGAAGTCTAGCCAAGATCTAAGGCTGCCTTAAAGGATCTAGAAATGCTCATCTATCTTTTAAACAACAAAACTGTAGAAATAGCAGAGAATGGAAGTGATGGGAATATAAGAAATGTTTCTTTAGTCATGATGAGTTTCTTTCTCCCCTATCCTAAGTAAGCTGGAAATAAAGGAGTAAAAGGGACAAAGCTGGTGCCTGAATGTGATAGACTGTGAGTCTATTTAACAGTCTTTGTTCAGGACAGCCCAATGAAAGAGGGTGTTTATAGAATTCAGTTTAACTTTGGTGTCTAATAATAGTTCTGTCTAGTACTACGCCTGAGCCAAATCTTGACTTATTAGAGAAGATAATTGATGAATCTATCTATCCATTTATATATGTATATTATATATATATATTTCAAGTATTGAATACATATACATATACATTATATATACATATATATATATATATATCATATGTGGAATTTATTAGAGATTACAGGGGCCTAATAACCATAGTTTAGCTGTTCCAACAATGGCTGTCTACCAATGGAAAATCCAAGAATCTAATAATTTCTCCATCCACGAGGTTGGGTGTCTCAGCTGGTCTTCAGTTTATGCCAAAATCCTGAAAAACTAGGCTCTAATGCCAGTGAAAGAATGGAGTTTCCAATGAAAGCAAAAGCAGGCAGACAAAGGGAGCAAGTTCCTTCTTCCACGTTCTTTATGTAGGCTGCCAGCTACAGATGCAGCCCAGATTCAAGATAGGTCTCCCCACTTCAAATGACTTAATAAAAGAAAAATCTTTAACAGATGTACCAAGCCACTTGGCTTATAGGCTATTCCAAATGTAGTCAAGTTGGCTATCAAGAATAGCCATCACAATGTCAGAGTAAATGGATAGTCTGTCTTTGGGAGATAAACAAAACAGCTTTAGCCAAATCCCTAATAGATGATGGCTGCTATGCCTCCCATAGGCATAGGATGGGAGATGTTATCCTGTAAATATGTTTCTCATACTTGTTAATAAAGCACAGTTGGGCCAATGAGATAACAAGATAGGTGGGGCTAGGAGACAAGGAAGAAAGAGGAAGTAGTGGGGAGGGTCGAGATGTAGCCCAGGGAGGAAGGAAGACTCCCTGATAAGACGACCACATGGAAATACTTAGATAAGTAGAAATGGGTTAATAATTAAGACAGAGCTAGCCCATTAACAATGATAGTCATTGGCCAACAGGATTGTATCAAATACAGAGTCTCAGAATGTTATTTGGGGCTCACGTGACAGCGGGACCATGGCAGCAGGACCGGGAGGCCGGCTGAGGAAAAACATGCCTTAACACACGTTTTTTATTACTATTATTTTGTCTATATTGTTATCAATTTCAACAGAGCCTATTTAATTAATTTTGTCCTAAAAAAACATTTTCTATAACCTTGATTATATAAGTTAGTACCACCAAAGAAAAGGTTTTTATGCATTGTTTGACATGATCTCTTTACAAGCATACGCCACAAAGTCTAATATAATATTATTATTTTATAGGTGAAGGCATTTAGAAACAGAAGATTAAATTTCTTCAAGTACAGTTTTTAACAATGTGAACATATTATTTTGAATGTTTTTGTTCTTATTTCTTCCTAATTAAGAAAGAACACATTATTACATGAGAGATTTGTTTTTAATTTTTGATCCAACTAGGTTGACACTCTTTAAATCTGTCCTCTTTGTTACTTAAAGAATATTGCTTTTCTCATTATTTCTTGTCTTAACAAAGACATTTTTATCCTTTTGTTTACCTCAAAGTCCCACCTTCTTAAAGTTAGCCTCCTGAGAACTGGCTTTTATTCTCTGAAAGACATACACCTCCTCCTCAAATATCAAATTCAGTTCTCAAGTCATCATGTTTAATGATATTATTAAAGTGATAACTATGAGTGTATGACTAGTGCCATGAAATACATGTCTAAATTATGGTATTGTTACATACCCAAACCTTCTTAGTCACATACATTCCTCATGCAATTAGTTTATTGATTATTGGATAGTAAGATTATTCAAGCAGACTACTACATATACAGAATTTATATTTTCTTTAATATTGTTTCATTTACTGACATATTCTTAAATTTTTAACTGAAAAATCTCCCATGTTTTCATGAACCTTTGTCTTTTGGCACAGTGCATGATGCTGGCCTAGCCTCATCTTTGGTCTGCCTTTCTTTCCTTTCTGCAAAATATTTTCCACTCTGTCACTTCATTCAAAACCAACTTCCAAATTTCAACTTTCAAATCAACTCATGCTATACACCTTTCTTAATATTAAGTCTTGATTCCAATCTGTTCCTTAGTATTTTGTCTTTTCTCCCTTTAAATAACAAATAACAATGTAAAGCTAAATTAATACCCAGGAAAGCTTTTACTATTAATAATTTCTTTTTCATCATGTTCAGTATGTGTGTGAGTGGTATATGTGTTTGAGTGGACTTAGTCATGCGTGGCATGTGGGCTTCTATGTATATATGTGGAGGCATGAAGTCATCCTTAGGTGTTTTCCAAGTTTGGCCTCAACATACTATTTCTTGTGTGTGTGTGTGTGTGTGTTTACTCAAGTGAGAGTAAATAGGTCTATGTGTACCATGGCCAGCAAGTGAAATTCACAGAATAACATCACATGCCAGCCATGTAATTAATAAACTTCAAGCTTGTTTGAGAAAGGTTCTCTCTGTTTTCTGTTCTACATTATAAAAGTCATGCTAGCTTGCCTGTGAGTATCTGGCAATTCTTTTGTCTTAGAATCCTTTCTGGCTTTTGGAGATCTGAGATTATGAAAAATGGTACAAATCTGATTCATGTGGCTCCCAGGATTTTAAACTCAGAGCTTATTCTTTCAAGAGGAGTACTTCACTAAGTGATCCATATCCCTACCCTGTCTCTTCATTTTTAATGCTACATTTCTATCTCACACTGATTTTGAAAGGTTATCTTTCATTCAATGAATATACATGTCTCATGTGTGTAAGTGCACCATGCATGTGTCTGATGCTTGCAAGTTTCAAAAAAGTAGTTGCCACCATTGTGAGACATCTCATGTGAGCTGGGATTCAAACCTAAGTCCTTGCAAGAGCAGTAAGTACTTTTAAATTACTGACTCATTTCTCTGGTCCCCTTAACTTTGAAGTTTTGATGGCCTTATTCAATTTTCTCTTTCTTTCTAGTCAGACATACAAGAACATAACTGCAACAGAATTGGTAGTTTCATTTACTCACTGTTTGCCAGTAAGTCAATATGCTTCTAGACTCCAAGGACAAATAAAGGATTGCTTCACACTCAGGTTTCTATATATATGCCCACAGAATCCTGTGTTATTCCTATTCAAATCACTCTCATTTGCTCAGACATTTAAAACAACAAATAGATGCCAGTAAGAACTGCAATGTAATGGTTGGTGTGATGCCACAATTTATCCAAATGTAATAATCACCTTCTTGCTCCAGAAGGTGGTGTTTTCAAGTCATTTGAGTGTTTTGTCATACTGACACTTGGGATATTTTCTTGACATTTATAAATCTACCATCTAAAACTGTCTAAACCGAGTACCATAAGGTTACTAACGATCTGATCTTTTGGTTTGGATACTGCATGCTGTCAGCATCTATTTGTACTTTCTCACACCAAAGCATTGGCATGTGTTTTACTCACTTGTACATGCATGTAAATAATTAAAGTACAATATCATGTCTTTTAGGATTCACTAGATACATAAGGACAACCTGATAATTCTAATGAAATCTGCAAAAATATTATGAGCAGAGAAAAGATCAGAAAACAGAAACAACAGCATAATTTTCTGATTTACCCAAGGCAAGCACAATCAAACACGCCCTAGTGTGATACAACTTTCAATAACACTTAGGCTGCTAAGTGTTGTGAGCTATAGATGGGAATGTGGAGAAGATATAGTTGTTACTCTTGCTACACTCACAGTATGATATAGATAAAAGACACACACAACAAGAATAGATCAACCAATGCAAGGTTAAACACTGAAATTATGTGCAGAATAAGGACAGTGTGGTTTCTTGTGGCTATCGAGTTCTCTGGAGCTATTTACCTTCCTAGGCAGGCGAGAGTTCTCCTTATGGCTGTAAAATTCCTTAGCCTAGATATTACATTATGTCCCTTTCATGTGTTATGATTTATTAAAAACTAAAACCTATCCTTCAGGAAACTTTGACACCTGCATAAACAACCAGACTCTGTTTCATATTTATAGATGAAAGGTTGAAAGTTTAGATAGAGCAGCAAGAGAAGTGGTTATTTTATCTTTTCAGTTAAATTTAATTATACATATCCTCACCTCTCAAAATGTTATTTATTTGGCTTCCTTGGGTACAATGGTGTTTCAGAAGACAATATATCAAATGGTTGCATATCCTCTAACTACTCCTCTCCAATTTAGTTAGAGGCTGCCACATATTGTAATGCTACTGTACTGTAGGATAACAAGACACAGTTCTTGCCCATTAGTAACAGAAACAATTACTTATAGACAGGGACCTTGTCTTCATTCTGCCTCTATTCTTTTATCCAAATTAGAGTTCCGCTTCCATGAGAAATTATTGCTTTCAAATATTCCAGCTTGTTGTACTGCCCAGTGATTCACTTAATTTCTGATGTTAAATGGGTTTGATTCCGCCATACTCGTAATTTATGTATTCTTAAGAATTCAAGTTATTTCAAGGCTGAAAGAATCTGTTTGATATACTTTGAAAGAGGAATCAAACTGTTATGCTCTGAAATCTAAGTGGGACAGAAATTCCATGCTGTTTTCTTTGGGCACCTCCTGTCTCACTGGTGGTGGCCAAATATTGTGGTTTTGAGATTTGATTCCACCATGAGATCTTGTGCTGAGAACATAGCCATATCAAAGATACTCAGGGTTTTCATTGAAGTTTTAAGAAAACAGCATTTTTCTGATCCTCTGAATGGCTTTTCCTTATTCCTATGCAGGCCACTATTTTGTACATGAATGCCACTGATTAGGAATTGTTCCTTATATCTCCTACTAACAATTGTGAAGAAAGAGACTATGCCTATCTAAATTTGATGGCTAAATGAATAGATGTAGGACCAAAAGAAATAATTAGCATCAATATATTTTTTGACACTTACCTCTTGCAAACAACGAGTCATGCCTCTGGTGTGTGTGTGTGTGTGTGTGTGTGTGTGTGTGTGTGTGTGAATGCATAAGCATGGGTACACGGTATACATGTACTTGTAT
Source organism: Cricetiscus sungorus (assembly GCA_030556225.1). NCBI lineage: Eukaryota > Metazoa > Chordata > Mammalia > Rodentia > Cricetidae > Cricetiscus > Cricetiscus sungorus. Next base: position 29,119,654 of record JANBXA010000741.1, on the reverse strand, counting down.
GTATGTGTTGGTTGTCGACACAGCATGACCTTGTGTGTAGTTCCTCAGGAAAAGCATCCATCTCATTTTGTGACACAGGGTTTCTCAGTATCTTGAATCTCATCTATGAAGTTGTATTGTTTGGCCAATGATCTCCTCAAAACTGTATGTTCCCCTAACCCAGCACTGGCATTACATTCACATGTGGTTACTAATGTTGGGACAATAATCACATATTGTCACTAGTATCTATGTTGTTTCCTCATTTCTTTCTCTGTCTCTGTCTCTGTCTCTCTCCTTTAAACATAGGTTCTCAAAAATCAAAATCAGGTCCTCACCCTTGCTTTTTGCATGGCTAACATATTTCTTTACTCAGCTCTCAGTCCTGTCAACATACGTCTGTTTTAAACCACTGTATTAATGGTTAAAGTTCCTAATATTCGTATAATCCAGTAACTTTTTCAACTCATCTCTTCTTACTTCTATAAGTCAAGTTTTAATTTTACATATAAATGTAATAAATAATATGCCCACCACATACTCTGATGTTCAAGTGTTTAAGGCTCACATTTTGCAAAACTCAAATGATAGTTTGGCTCATGTAAGTGAAATACTTTTTCAAAATTACATTAGTACTACTGCTCTTTATTAAAACTTCTACAAAATAAAAATAAGAACTCTTTCCTGTACTACTGAAATTGGTGTAGTTCATGCTCCAAGCACATAGTATCAACAAGATCCATGAAATTATTTTAAAATAATTTTAATGATTTTTATCACCAGTTAATTAAACCTAAAGATTTTAATAAGAATGAATTAAATATTGATATCATGCAGCTTCCATGAGTTTGTAGGCTTCCTGGAATTTGTGTTGTTGAATTCCAACTTTAAGTCATGGTGATCTGATAAAATACAGAGGTTTTATCTATTTTTTTTTTAAATCCAATTTTGTTTGCTTTGTGACTGAGTATGTGGTCAATTTTAGAGGAGTTTCCCTGAGGTGCTGAGAAGAAGGCATGTTTGCCTTCTTCATTTATGTCTGGGTGGAATGTTCTATAGATGACTGTTAAGCATTTGACTCATAACATCTCTTAGCTCCCTTATGTCTCTGTTAGTTTTCAGTCTGGCAGACCTGTCCATGGGTGAGAGGGGGGTTGTTGAAGTCTCCCACTATTAGTGTGTTGTGTTTGATGGACAATTTAAACTCTAGTAATGTTTCTTTGACAAATGTGTGTACCATTGTATTTTGGGCACAAATGTTCCATATTGAGATATTGTCATCATGGATTTTTCCTGTGATGTATTCTTCATCTTTTTTGATTACCTTTAGCTTGGAAGCTATATTGTTAGATATTTAGGATAGCTATAGCAGATTGCTTCCTAGGTCCATTTGATTGTCAAGTTTTTTCCCAACCATTTAATTTAATGAAATGTCTGTCTTTGATGTTGAGGTGTGTTTCTTGTAGGCAACAAAAAGATGGATCCTGTTTTCTTATGCATTCTGTTAGCCTGTGTCTTTTTTTTCTTTTTTGACTAATTTTTTAAATAAAAAAATATCTTATTTTACATACCAATCCCAGTATCCTGTCCCTCTCTTTATCCCATTCTTCCCACCATCTTTCCATCCTATCCCCTATACATTCTTCCTGGAGAGTGAGGCTTTCCAAGGGGAAGTCTGTCACATCATTTGTTTCAGGACTTAGATCCTCCCCCGTATATCTAGGCTGAAAGAGTATTGCTCCAAAGGAAAGGAGCTCCGAAAGCCATTCATTCACTAGGGATAAATACTGGTTCCACTGTCAGCAGCCCCATAGACTGCACAACCTCTACCCCCCAATTGACACCTATGATCAGAGTGCCTGGCCTTTGTGATTTTATAGGTTGAATCAATAAAATGGAATAATAATAAAACCACGTAGTTTAATTATAGATATAAAAAGTTGACCCCAAATTCTAAAACACATGAGTAATGCCAGTTTGCCTTATTTTTAGTTTGACTGTAAATTTAAGTGTAAATTTTTTAAGTAATCAAACAACTTTCCCTACTTTGTTGAGTCCCCATAGGAGACACTGCCTCAAAAACTAAGGATTGAGAGTGCTCAAATCTACAAATGATTCTGACTTCCGGCTTCTACATTCATGAACACAAATACCTTCATACAACTATACTGACAAGTATATTCACAATACAACACAACACAAATACAAAAGAGGCATCCCTTATTTTTATTAATGCTTTATGTATCTCATCCTAGGTAAACATTTCTGCTTAACAGTCCATGATTGTTTTTAATTCTTGAATTTAAAAATAATTAAAATAATTAAATTTTCAGTAGTTACCTTGTATATCAAAATAAAATAAGAATATAAGTTGATGAGGTGTAGTATATAATTGCCAGAGTAAAGTTTTTACTTCTATATTCCATTAGCTTCCTATTCTAAGAAATATCATCTCAGGAAATAAAAGATGAACTAGGTACTGGGTATATGTAGGTAGTTAATATTGGATGGGGTTTTGTCTACAATAAGAAGTGTTTATGCTTATAAAAATCTTAATTGTCAAATGAATGAGATGAGACAGGTGAGTGAAAACAATAACTATTATCTCAAAGGTCCGTTGAACAGCTAGTTTCCTGGTTATTATCAACTGGGAAAGGGAAAATTGGCATTGGATGTTATGAGAGAGAAAAGAAGTCCCACATCCTTAACTTGGGAAATTTCAGGTTTTCTAACTGTAATTCTGCAACTGTAAGCTAATTCTCTACTTGAACATTAATTATACAAATACCATATGTTTACAAAATGCTTTCTGCAGCTGCCTCTTAGTGTTTGGGGAATATTGTGTTTCTCTGCTGCTCTAGTGGAAGACTGTTTCTTTAGCTGAAGAAGAATCATCTAGGCAAACCACTTCCCAAGAGGATCTTGATGGATACTCCTAAGAGCTCGGTTACATTGTCATTGTCCATATGTCTTTAACAGTGGAATGATTAAGAGCATAGGCTCTGGATACAGACTACCTTGGTTTATAATCATTATCTTGAATCTAGAACCTGTGTGACAACCTGTATATTTTCTTTAATTTGCCCCCTTGTGGAGGATTGAATGAGGGTGGCCTCTTAGGCTTGTATGGTTGAAAACTTGGTACTCAGTGGGTAGAACTGAGGAAGATTAAGGAGATGTGGCCCTTTTGGAGAAGGTGTGTCATTAAGGACTAAAACCCATGTCATTCCCAGTTAGCTCTCTCTCTCTCCAAACTGATGGTCAGGATTATGCTCTAGCTACCATGGCAGCACCATTCCTACTTGCCATTTGTCATGCATCCTGACATGATGGTCATAGACTCTAATAGTATGGAACCATGAGCATCAAAATTAAATGCTTTCTTTTGTAATTTGCCATTATCGTAGTGTTCTATAAAGGCAGTAGAAAAGCTATTAATGTAGGACCTATTTTTGAAGAGAAAGCAGTAGTTCCCACTTTGAAAAATTGAGTCCCATTAGAAATAAATGAAAGAATGTCAGCATCTATGATTAAACACTTGTACATACACTTATTTGTGTTGGGACATTTAGTTAAGTTGTTCAACATGTTAATATTCAATTTCTTTACATTAACTAAAAATGTTGTAATGAAGAGCTTCTGGCTAGGTTTGGGAGTATTTCCGGGATAGGGTACTTGAAGTTATACTTAAAAGGAAAAAGTTAAATAAAGAATAAACAAAAAGTAAAGGATAAAAAAGAAAGATCTGGGGAAAAAAAAGGTGACATTCCTTTGGCCCAATAATTGGCCTGGTAAGCAAAAACCTTGTGTTTGATCTCTAACATCACATAAATTTGTCATAGTGATGCATGTCTTTGTCATGGACTTGTAAGGCAAAAGCAGAAGTGAAAGCTAATGGCTATCTTTGGCTCCATAATGACTGTAAGGCTACTTTGGGATCCATGATACTTTAGCTCACAATATCAATAAACAGTATACTGGATGCTAAGGAATTCTGAGAGTGGGAGAAATCCTTTTCCCTGGGGAAAAGCACAGCAACTGATTATCAACACCAAGTACACAGTCCTGAAAACACACCTGGAGGTAACATTGTACAGACTAGCATGTTGTCCTTATGTATTTAGGAATAAGTATGTCTGTGTATTTGCATATGTGGATAACTAGAGTTAATGGAAAAAGAGGCTGTGAGATTGAAACACAGCATGTAGGGATATAGAGGAAGGTTTGGAAAGAGAAAAATGAAGCAGAAAATGGTGCAATTATAATATCAAAAAATAATTATTGAACAAATATATAACAAATACATATATAAGCAGACTTCTGATTAGCTTGTTGAATTGCAATGATATGGGAAAACATTAATGTTAATGAATGTGAAACTGAATTTTCAGAAAAATCTGAAATAAAGATGACAAGATTCAAAGCTTAAAATATGTCAAGTATGATGTTGTGTTCATTTCAAAACAGCAACATGGAGGTTTAAACCCATTTTAGATAACCATGACCAACCTATATGGCAAATTTCAGGACAGCATAAGTATGTAGAAAAATGCCCCCCCCAAAGCAAACAACAATAACAATAGTAAAATTAATTAAAGCAAAGACATAAAAATCCTGTCAATCATTGGATTGAGCTAATAATTTTGGGGGTTTTAAATATCCAGAGATCTCATAGAAAGGAATGAAGAAAATCAATTCGAATATGAAAGTTTATATATATATTTGATAAGTTGTCAATGACTGCTGCTGAAACTCATCTGTTTCTAGATCAGCACATTGAAATCTGGCTCTGTTTTTATTAGTCTGAGATGTGACCTGGAATCTGATTCCAGTTTAATTAGTTAGAGCTGTGACCAGGGCATCAAGATGTTTAAGTGTACTTAGAGATTTTAATGGCAACCAACTTAGGAAATCATTTCTGCATAACAGTATATGATTTCACAATACCATCCCCTGAATTTGGGACATAGTGTTTTAAAGTCAGTTATAAAAATGGGATATGAAGTTTTATATGTTTCTAAATTATTTATATTTTCCATTTACCAAGTATCATTGTTAAAAATAAATCTTGAGTGATGAGATATGCTTATGTGCTTTATTCAAATTTAACAAAGAAGACTGGAAAATAATAGGGTTTATCTAAACTACTCTTATTAGTTAATGAAAATAAAAGTTCTAAGTCAGTGAAATAATATGCAATAATGAAATAAAGAAGCAATTCCAACATCTCATGCATGTTCGTGTAAATCTGGAGATAGAATAATCTCACTTCATAAATTTTTACTAAAATTCATGTACAGATAAAATTATGGATCAGGGTTTGAAAGTAACAGAAAATTTTACTTCTTATAATCTATTTAAAAGTTTAAATGATGTGCTTTAGGGAATATTAAAGTGATTTTTGCTTAGGTTATAAGGCATATGTGAAATAAATTGTTCTACTAGAGGAAATATGAGCCAGTGTAAAGAAGGTGGTAAGCTTCTTTGTTGGAAACTGCCATTCTGCTGACTCTACCCCTAATGTTGGGAGGGGCATGTCATCACTCCTACAGTTGTCACTGTCACTCCTTACCAGGATGCATAGGGATTCAGTAATGCATGCTCTAGTTTTCCCTTTTAAGCAAGTGCCCCTTCCCCTCCCCCTCCTGCTTTCGTTGGCCAGCAGCTACACCCCCGCTTCTGCTTCTTTTTTCTTCACCAATAAACTCAACATGGGCGGGTTGAATCTCGTGTTTTTGTTTCATTGGCAACAGCTGGAGCAAGAAACAACACTCCTGAGACATCCAAATCCATGTCTGAAAACATGGGCTGACAACTTATATAAGACTCGGGCAGCATTAAGACAAAAATGGGAACCGGATTTCTAATTAGCTTATCTTGAAATGACCAGGTTATCTTTGACTTATTGTGAGCATAAAGTAACTATGGAGCCCTTAGAAGTGAAAGAGCTCTCTGCCTCTGTCCTTCCTCCAGAAATACCTTGATAGAAGGAGCCATTGTGGGGTTAAGCAGAAATCTCACACTAAGGAAATTCCCAGGAGTTCACAGGGATGACCCCAACTAAGAATCTAAATAACAGTGGAAAGGCTACCTTAAATGCCCTTGCCCTATAATGAGGCAGATAACTACCTTGAATGCCATCATAGGGCCTTCATCCAGTAGCTGATGGAAGCAGAGTTAGAGAGCCACAGCTAAACACTGAGACAAACCCCTGGAATCCAGTTGTAGAGAGGGAAGAGTGATAAGCAAAGGAGTCAAGATCATGTTGGGGAAACCCTCAGAAACAGCTGACCTGAAAAGTGGGAGATCACAGACTCCAGACTGACAGATGGAGAACCTACAAAATACTGAACTAGGCCTCCTAAATGTGAATGTCAGCTGGGAGTTTGGGCAGTTTATAGGCCCGCTGGCAATGGAACCAGTATTTATCTCTATTGTGGTTTAATAAGGATCAGGAGAAACAAATAGGCCAAAAAGGTGTTTATTCAGAGAGAAATAACTTACAACATAGACAGATGAAACCATCAGGTTACTAGTCCCAAGGAGCCTCCAGATGCTCTCCTGTCCAGGTGCTGCAAGCCAGCTAGCTTTTCAGGGCACCCTCCTCAGACCTAGTTCCCGTTCCTGCAGGTAACCTCTGCCCTGTCCCCACCCCCAATGGGCATGGTCAGTGCCACAGGTGGGGACAAAGTGAATATCTCACTACATATCTCTATTGCATTAACTGGCCTTTTGAGGCCTATTCCCTGTGGAAGGATACTTTGCTCAGCCCAGATATAGTGGAGAGGGCCTAGGTCCTGCACCAAATTACATGACAGAGTTTGAGTTTTCCTCAAGGGAGGCCTCACCCTCCCTGTGGAGTGAATAGGGGTTGAGATGGGGAGTTGGTGGGGGGAGTGGAAGGACAGGAGGAAGAGGGAACTGGAATTGGTATGTGAAATAAGATTGTTTTTAAAATCATAATAATAAAAAAAGAAAGTAAAGGAGCAAAGCAGACCAGTCAAAGGCATGACAAAGACACCTTGAACTATATTCACTTTAAAAACGGAACAAACCATCTGCACAAGAATGAGATGATAAAGAAAACCAAACAAAAGAAAGAATTACCCATTCTTTAACTAAATTCCAGCCTTGACACTTTGAATGGATCCAGTGACACCCTCTTCACACTCCTCAGGTCCAGAAACCTCAGGCTTTAGATTTGTGATTGTTTCAACCACAAAGCTTTTTGTATCAATTACCACAACAGTAAGGAGCTAGTAGAGCAACATAGAGAAAAATAGAAAAAATGTAAAAGGGCACAGAGGATACAAAAAAAAAAATAAAAAGTAAAACTGAAATGGTAAAACAGTACCAGGAACAAGACCACAGCAAAAGTAGCAACCTAAGAATTCTAGAAAAATTCTAGAAATAACACCAACCAAGGGAAGAATATATTCTGCTACAAAACTATAATGTCTTGGAGGTAAAAGCAAAGAGGTAATATGTATAAATGTATACTGTAAAATTGACACAGTATATAGTTTTGTTTTATAGTGTGACTGCAGGCATGCCAGGTTGACTGGAAACTTTGTATTACATAAACTCCTTCAACAATGCCCAACTATTTAATCCTACTTGCAGCATGGATGCAAAGAAATGTTTATCTGGACACCCAAAGTTAGTGGACATTTGGTAGCAACATTTATGTTGCTTGGTTTTCTATTATGGTTTCTAATTGGTTTTCTATTATGAAGTTATATTAAAAACATGATACAGTTACTTAGTAATATTTAGGACTATAAGCTAGGTAGAAGTTTCTAGGTGGCTTCAGAAAAGTCTTTGTAGCATAAACAATACATGTGCTCAGGTGTGACTTAATGAAGGGAATAGAGGATAGAGAATGACATTTAAGGAATGGAATGATTGTGGACAGAAGTCATAACATGTAAAAACAGAATGTGTGTTACAGAAATAGTAAATAGATGTAAGGAGGGGAAAAGAGAAATGTAGAATTAAATGAGACATGAGGCTGTGGAAACCTATCCTGAGGAAGTCTGAGTAAAAAGGCAAGGTTTCTGAAAATTAACCTGTTAATACAGCAGTGAGAAAATTGATGGTATTAAGCAAAAGTAGTAAATTCTTCAATTCCTTGCCTTAAGCAGACTAGTCTAGCATTATTATATAAGATGATAATTTAGAAATGACACATGCTGGAAATAGAGACCCCGAACAAAGCTACAGGACCAGCTATAATAAGAATCTTACCTAGTGCAAAAGTAGGGAAATAAGTGGAAGATGTGAAAAACATTATGAAAATAAATTATAAAGGTTATAAAATATTAAATTTTATGCCCAGAAATATGGCTCAGCTGGCAAGACAATACATTGTTATTTTAGAGAGCACTGGCATTCACATGTGTACAGAAACTCACATCTAGACTTAAATAAAATAAATATTTTACATATTAAATTTTTAATTAATTACTTTTAGTTCATGTTCTTTTGGTGAATTTTTTTATATCAAGCTTTTGGCTCATTGATTCTTACTTAGAAATGGCATTTATACATCACTATTAGCAGGTTCACATTGATGTATTCAACCATTGATTTATACATTAACAAAGTATTCTTTGTCTTCATTGCTTCCCACTCACAAAGATGAGCCTAAGGATACTATAAATATGATTTGATGCATAACAATTTTATCCCTAGAAATGAACTTTCTAATTGTTTATGCTGGAGGATAAGGTAAAACGTGTGTGTGTGTGTGTGTGTGTGTGTGTGTGTGTGTGTGTGTTTCACTAAATTTAAAAATACTTGCCTTTGTTACTTCTTTTACTTTTTTAAGATTATAAATATAATTATACTATTCTCTCCCTCCATTTCCTTTCTCCAAATGCTTCCATGAATCTCCTTCCTCTCTTTTAAATTCAAGGCTTCTTTTCATTGTTCATCAATTATTATTGTGTGCATACAATAATAGTTAGGTTTATTTAGTAGAGCAAGTGTTGAATGAGCCTCTTATTGCTTTTTTATTAATTTTAACTTTTTATTTTTATAATTACACTCTCACTTCTTTTTTCTCCTTCTTAATCTTCTCATATACTCCTCTTTGTTCACTTTCAAATTCATTTTTTTCATTAATTTTTGTTTCATACATATTTGTATAGGCATACACATACATATTCCTAAATATAACCTGCTCAGTCTGTACATTGTTACTTTTATGTCTGTATTCATGGCTGACCATTTCACATTAGATAACCAGTTTGTGTGCTTTTCCCTGGAGACTATTTCCACCACTCTCAGCAGTACTTTGCCTACAGTACTTTCCAGAGCATATACAGTACTTTCCAACCTTGCATATTGGTACTGCTTATGTCTTGCATTAATATTTTTTGCATGGTGATGCATGTGTGAAGATAACTATGTGAATCTCTTGTATAACTTGAACATGAAAGAACATATCTTTTCACCATAATATGAGATTCTACATGACTCTGCCAACTCAAGAATTATCAGTGATGCAAGGCCTTCTTTTGTTTGAACATTAGTTGTTTTCATAATTTCTATTCCTTTTCAAAGAAGCTTTTCCCACATAAATTCAAGTAATTACACATGAAGAATTTCAGTACTTAATAAATCATCTTCACAGTAGAAATGGTGTAGTTCTTATTCTGCATCTCTGAAGGACAGAATATGATTTGCATTTTCAGGTGAACCTGTAGTTGCATACAGACTGTTTACATTACCTACTTCTTAAAATAAATTGTTTTAGAAATAAAATTAATGATGGTTACATGTTCCTCATTGTCATTCATGTATATACTTCATTGATAATGTAGTAAATAGAAAAAGAAATTCTCTAGATTTTTAATGAATATATTACTCTACCTTGTGAAAGTTCAATCTAAGACTAATAAGCATATTTTATGTTTAATGAAATTCTTTTAATTGGGTACACTCTTTATTACCATCTTCAAGATCATGTAGGAAACCCAAACTTTAAGTTCAATTCAAAGGCTGCATAATGAAATTCACTCATTCATTTATATCAGCAACCACCTACCATATCAGGCAATTATGAATAAGAGCACAAGAAAAGACTTTTCTTATTCACCATAATTTAGTGATTAATATATCGGTGCATACTCTTATGATGCTTTATCCAAAGAGTAAAGGTGAATGAATGTTTATGATTAATAATTACTTTACATGCATTAGGACCCTTTTGAATGTTGGTTCAAAATGGTTTCAAGGACATAACATGAAATGAGATACCACATCAGAAGGAGTGCAAGTGTCTCATTGCAGGGAATCAGAAGAATAGCAAAATCCAGGTGCAAAAATATGAAGATATTTTTCTTTCATGAGCTAACATATCTCATTTATTGAATCTAAGTTTTCTAACTCTGATTATAACAGTAAGTTTGGAAATGTGTACATAGTCTTCTAATCTACATGTGAATTTAATAAATTATTTCAGATGTGAACTGACGATCTGATATGTTTATGATCTATACATTTGTTTGGAGATAAGGTTATGTCCCTGGAAAAGGCTGTCTCGGCAGCTTCTTCAGTTGTACCATGTTAATGTATTCAACAAGATTCCATCTAGTGCCTTGAGACTGGAAACATTAAAACAATAAGCCGTTAGGTAACAAACAATGTCAGTGAGATTAGAAACAACTCTGTGTGTTTCATACTTGTGAACTGTGTTATTCAAATGTATTTTGTATAGTATAATACATAATAAACTGCTCAATGCGAATATACATATGTCATGAAATGCTAACACTTATGCTTGATTCTATATTTATATTTCCACATTTGATTCAAGTTAACAAAATTTTCTGTGTATCAAAGTTCTTGCTTTTAGTATGCTAATTAGGTTCTGGATTTTAGAGACAATATGGAGTTCATTGACTCAAACTTGTTTGAGTGTATTTGTTTACAACTATTTTATCTTCACAGGTGGTTACTGATGTGAGAAAATGCAGTGTGATTAAGTAAAATGACCTCTTTTCCATCTTTCCCTGGAATAAATTTATCAGACTCTAAAATTTGAAAGAATAGTAGTCATTGAACTTAAATCCACCACATTTGACACTAAATTGCTGAGATTATAAAAACCTGTTACAATATAAAATACTTCAATATCACTGTAATAGAAAAACAATGAATGGGATTAATTATATAAGTTGATATGGAAAAAAATTCTACATATAACTAAAGCAATTCTATGGTGTTAAAGTCAAGTTTTGAGGAGATTTTTTTTTATTTAATTTCTTTTTTCATTATTTAATTTTTTTTTTACCAACTCCGTTTCCCCTTCATTCTCCTTCTCCCAACCCCCCTTCCCACCTCCCATCCACTTCTTAAAGGGGATAAGGTCTTCCTTGTGGAGTCAACAAAATCTGTATCATGGCTCAGAAAGGTATCCTTCCATAAGGAACATGCTCCAAAAATCCTGTTCATTCGCCTGGGATAGGTCTTGCTGCCACTTCCAAGGATCTCCCGCCCCCTGCAACAGATCAAGCCTCATAACTGTCATTCATATTCAGAGGGCCTAGTTTGGTCCCATGCAGGTTCCCCATAGTCCATGAACTCCAACTAGCTCGGGTCAGCTGTCTCAGTATTTTCCACATCTGATCTTGACCCCTACCCCTTTATTTATATGATCTCTTCTCCCTTTCCTCAACTGAACAACTGGAGCTCAGCCCAGTGCTTGGCTGTGGGTCACTGAATCTGCTTCCATCAGTGATTGAATGTAGGATTGGATGGTGACAATTGTGGTAGTAACTAATCTTATTAAAGGAAAAGGTCTGTTCAGATATTCTCTCCACTATTGCTAGGAGTCTTAGCTGACGTTGTTTTTTTTTTTTGTTTGTTTGTTTGTTTGTTTGTTTGTTTTGTGGATTCCTGAGCTGAGAATTTCTTTAGCAACAGGTTTCTCCCTATCCCCTTACTGGCTCCCTCTCTCTATCAAAGTATCTCTTTCAGGACTGGGCATTGGTGGCTAACGCCTTCAACCCCAGCACTCAGGAGGCAGAGGTAGGTGGATCTCTTGTGAGTTTGCAGCTAGCCTGGTCTACAGAGCTAGTTCCAGAACAGGATCCAAACAATAAGGAGAAAGAAACCCTGTCTCAAAAATCCAACCAAGAAAATCTTTTTCATTGCTCTCCTCCTCTGTCCCAACTTGTTCTTCTTGATCCCTCATGTTCCCATTTCACATTCCCTTCTTTCTCCCCCTTCCCAGTTTTCCCAGAACTTCTTAACTATTTTCTCTTCCTGGGGCCTCTACATGTGTCACTTTTATGGTCCACCTTTTTATCTAGCTTCTATAGTTATTTTTTACTAGACCAAAGTCACTTTTAATGATATATTCTTTGTGTTTGCTATTCTTCACACCAATTCAATAATATATATATAGATAGTAGTAATGTATCTTTTTCTATATTTCCATTGAGAGTAAATTAATCACAGGCCAAGTACAGTGCAAACAAGACTAATATTTAACATAATATCTGCCATAAAGATAAATAAGTTTCTAAGGAGTTCATTCAGTCATAGAAGAAGATCCAAGCCGTGGATTTTCTTGAAGTAGTCTACCTATGTTTCCTCATCAAATGGCTTTATGAGGTCAGAAATGTACTTAATCTCCTTTCTAATTATATTTTATCACAATTTTTGTCTTCTTCTGGAAAAACAAATTCCGTTACTGGTACTTGAAATCTGTTCTCAAACATCAGCCTGTCCAGGTACACCCAGATATTGATTCTGGGTTTTCAAAAGACTAGAAATAACTATAAAAATAATACCTACTCAATAGTCACTTGAACTATTGCAGGTGAAATTGCTATACCATTTATTTCAAAACAAATTTCTGTATATATCAATATTTTATTCGACGTCTTTCTTTGAATTGTCTTTAATTTTCTCACATTCGTATGCCATAGCCTATGACATCATCAGCTTCATAACTATCAATTCAAATTTTAAGATGTGTAAGATGTGTTTCAATCAACTGTGAAAACAATGAGCTTCTTTGTATTTTGCTCACATTTTATTTCGTGTTAACTTACCACTCATTTGTTATGAATTATTTATTTATTCATTCATTTATTTGGTAGTGAAAATTCTCCGGGTTTTAGTAGCTTGTGGATATGAATATGGTTAGTCTAATAAGGCATCAGTATTAAATGTTATCCCATAGATGAAATGTTCAATCTCAGATTCATATTTATGGCACCAGTGCATCCTAAGATATAGCTCACCTGCCTTTTTCACCAATACATCACCTTTTCCTATCCACTCCTGCCCTTCTCTCTCCTCAGGGCACTGATGCTATGCTTTCCTTGCAAGAAGAGCTGCATTGCAACATCTGTCCTTTAGCTATTGTGTATACTCTAACTAGAGTGGGCTTGAACTATCTCTTTTCTATACCATAACAGAAAGGCAAAACTATTACGGACCAAAGTCTAGTATGGCTTCTCTGGGACCTGTCACTCAAAAGTCAGCTTTATAACTTGCTTCTATGTCTGAGCTTGATCCATCAATTGTAAGAAGCATGTTTCTTGGTTAGGTTGTAAAGAAATGTCAGTGCTCACTATAGCAGTACATGTACTAAAATTAAATGATATCAAGAAGGTAAGTGAGGCTACTGCAAAGGAAGAAAATAAATTCCTGAAGATTATATATATATATATATATATATATATATATATATATATATTTGTGTGTGTGTGAGTGTGTGTGTGCATGTGTGTATGTAAATGATATATGAAAATATATTATACATAATGCATGAATATATGGATATATATACATATTATTTCATTCTTAATATTGTAATATTCCAACCAATGAATTCCTCAAACATACCTGAATCATATTATGCACCATTTACCAAGAAGAAATAAAACAATAATACATGTAAGTCTCTCTCCTATCTTTCAGATATGTATAGATATAAACATAGTTTTTTTTTCTTCTTTCTTGCAATTTCTGCTCCAAGAACAAAAGGATAACGAGACAGGCAGACTGAAATGCCCATCTTTTCAGTTGGTCCGGGTTATCCAAAAGACTCCTAAAACATATAGGCCACTGTTATTTCCCTATTTTACCCCACAAAAGTGAAACATAAGTCCTTGCTGCTGAAGACACATTTAACTATGGCTTCTGCATGGTAACTTTCATAGTCACTGAAGGCCCAATGTAAGCATCCAAAAGACAAAACACACAAAAGTGCCACCCATCTATGACATGTAAGAACCACAAAAACAAAGAACATGGCATGATAATCTGGAGAATGCAGTAGTGGAATTTACATGTTCATGGTAACCAACAGCTCCCTAATTACTCCTGAGATTCAACAAGGGAGAAATTATACCTGGTACTGGAAAACTAGCTAGCTATATAAGACTAGTTAAGTCACAGATCTTGGAAAAAACATAATCACCACTTTATTAACCAGCATAATCACTCACTACACTCTAAATATTTGTCCTTATACTCACTGATAAGTGTAGCCCTTACCCACCATCAAGGAAGATTCTCTTTGCAACAGAGAGAACATTACCAAAACAAAAATAAAAACCAAAAAAACAAAACAAAACAAAACAAAACAAAACAAAAACCCAAAAACAAAACAAAACCAAACAAACACCATCTATTAAAATGCACAATTGTATATTCCAGTCTCAATGACATTTACAAAACAACACCCACACCTAAAGCCCAGTGAACATTACAGGAGAGGAAATGAAAAGTTTGTAAGAATCATAGGATCATGAAGTTTTCTATAAGATTGTGTCTCCTAGTAGTAAAAAGCTACACACATAAACTCTCACCAACATCCCTGTTCAAATATGAGTGAATAAAAATAGACATTCTGAAGTGGATAGCCCATGAGACCTCAACTGTTCACATAGAACTATAGGTAACTAATAAATACTAAGAGTGGAAGAAATAGTTTTTCCCCAGGAAAGAATGAAGCAATTGGTTGTCGAGTACTAAATGAATATCCTTAAAACCAAACATACAATAATGATTCATAGAAAGAACAGGTTCTGTATAGGAATCTATATGAATATACATGTGTGTATCTAATATCAATTTATGAATAGAAACAGGAAAGTGCTTTGAAAGTGAGAAACAATGGGTATATAGAAAGTTTGGGAGGGAGAATAAGGAAAATTATATAATTATATTACAATTTCAAAAATAAGCAAATTTACAACTTATTCTAAAGCTCAGTAATGTTGCAGCCACAGACATCCTTTATCTGTTCATTTGTTGTTAATTCCAAATTTCTTTCTGTTTTTTTGGAATTGGAAATCATCTAACTTTGTTCTTACCAGTGTAATATTCTTGCATGGTCTTCCTTACCATTTTAACAACTATCAAGTTAATTTATTCTTTAATTATGAAACTCTCTGTTATGTTTAATATAGCAATTTAGGATATTTCTTTCCTAAACCTTGTTGTTTTGAGAACAATGCTTCCCAGTTACAATCTATGGTTCAAAAAGAACTTAGGAAGTGATCTAGAATGCTCTTCAATCTGTGGAGCATTTTTAGTTTTTCTAAAATAAATCACATATTATCATTATGCATGAATTAAATTTATCATTACATATACCCGTCATTGTCACCATTTGTTTATAGTTTTCCAGTGAAGTCTGAAAGCCCACAGACAGTAAAATGGGACATAAGGAATGACTAATAAATTGGAAGACCATTCCAATCAGAACACTTCTGGAATCAATAATATATAATTGATCAAGGCCTTCCCATAAACATGCTGATAAAACCAATGTATATCTTCTTATTTAAATCATCTCCAAGCTGTAAATCATCTCTCAACTACATATAAGACAAAATGCAATTCAAATTTTATATAAATAGTTGGTATAATAAAAGATTAGTTTACATATGTTGTGTATAGATACACAGTGCTGAGGCAAGTTTTCTGATTTATGAATGTATACAAAACCACACAAAACATTTCTCAAAAAAACTGCGTGTTTTTGTATTTATATATAATTTATGGACATTTTTGTATACAAGATAGTACAACAGTCTCTCAAAATCAGTGTTGCACATAGTATGCAGTGCTCACTCTTGCTTTGCTGTATTTATTCACTTTTATTTCAGGCAAGGCAATACAAGTAAACATTATTCAAAGCAGCAAAGCATTTAAAATGACATTAAAGCAGATTCGGGTATTTTTGTAGTCATAATAGAACCTGAAAGCAGCATGAAGTGAACAAAGGGCTGCACAGCAGGAATTTTATGTTGGTGAGGAAGCAATTCACACCTGTTAACTCCTGTGAACAGGATGGGGCACAACACCCAGCTTTCCACCTCAATAAAATACTGGGTCATTTTTCCCTCTTTAATTGCAGCATGTTAAAATTTTTGTAACGATAAATTTCAAAATTAAATGCTTCTGTCTGTGAAGTAATACAAAATGATGTCAAAATAAGGAAATGTCACAAGAAAAATGCAAAGATATAGACTTGCTAACAAAATGTCTCTTTTGTTCCATGAGGATATTAAGGGAAACTAGGGAAAATACTAAGCACATTACTGTAGAAAAATAAAAAAGATGAAACTATTGTAAGCCTGATGCTCACTGATTTTAAAAACCTTCAAGATGAGATATAGGAGGTGATGAGATCCTCTTTCTTTTAAAATAATATTTGATTAACTTATGATTAATAGAATTATACAAATAAAAACAAAGTGTTTTGTGTCTACATAACAAATGGGAAAATCCTAGCAATTGAAGAGGAGGTTTGTCATAATGAGATGTAATTTGCAACAGCGACCCCAAATTTCTTACAGAAGAATGGATAAAGAATCTAGAAGGAAGTGTATGTAAGGCTTCCATCTCTCACCTTTATCTACTCCACTTGCCTGTCCTCAATGTTTCCATTTGGTTATATTTGTGTGGCTATTTAATTTGCTTTGAAAATTGCTTTGTGCAGGCCTTTGCAAGGCTGTTAAAAAAGGAAGGAAACTAAAATAAATAAATAAAAAAATGCTGAGAGCTGTAGAAACAGTTTTCCCCAGGGAAAAGACATCCAATGCCAAGTCATTAGCCTGAGAATCACATACCCACAAAGTAATATGGACTGAGCAGGTTGTGTGTACATATTTTGTAATAACACAATAATGTGTGTGTGAGTGTGTGTGTGTGTGTGTGTGTGTGTGTGTGTGTGTGTGTAAAAGCAATAAAATTAAAAAAAAAAGAGGCCAAATAAAGAGTCTCAGAGTGTTATTTGGGGCTGATGCAGCTGTGGGCCCAGACTGGCAGCAGGCAGGATGGGGCCTGCGGGAAGGAAAAACCTGCCATAACATAATGGTGTCAGAAGTGGAACTGAGAACTTTCACTTAAAACTTAACAAAAGCTTAAATATAGTTTTTAGAAACAAGGGAACAGACACTAGCGAGACTTCTTGGTAGCAGCATTTTCTTGGTTGGATTTGTTTTGCTGTACACAGAGATTTGTGTAGCTCCTTTAAGGGAGGTTTCCAAAATTAGCATAAGCTGCAAAAAGCCTCCTTGTTTTTAAAGAGATCTGCTAACAATTCATTGGTGTGTAGGAGAGCTGCAATGAAGGTTTACACTGTGTTTTAAAAAATATGCTGGCTTGGGAGAGAAAAAGAAACAGGATACAATGGTTTAAAAAAGAAAAAAGGAAGTAGAATGGATGGGTATGGTGGAACATGCCATTAATCCCAACACTCAGCAGACAGAGGCAAGCAGATCTCTGTGATATCAAAGCAAACCTGGTATGCAGTGAATTCCAGGACAGATAAAAGTTACACAGAGAAACCCTGTCTCAAAATATGTAAAAATAGAAGTAGAATAAATAGAGTAATAAAAAAGCCACGTGAAGATAGAAAACACAGAGAAATTTTGGATACTATACATGCTTCTGTTGTCTTTAAATTATTTGATTGCTGAGAAAATAACTACTGATAAAAGAAATGCTGCTGGATTAATTCAACTTATATATTTTAAAAATGCTCTCATTCCAAAATTTAAGGCTAAGGACAAGTTACTGGTGAAAAGGATTTTTTAATTTGCTTTGAAAATTGCTTTGTGCAGGCCTTTGCAAGGCTGTTAAAAAGGAAGGCAACTAAAATAAATAAAAAAAAAAAAAATGCTGAGAGCTGTAGAAACAGTTTTCCCCAGGGAAAAGACATCCAATGCCAAGTCATCAGCCTGAGAATCACATACCCACAAAGTAATATGGACTGAGCAGGTTGTGTGTACATATTTTGTAATAACACAATAATGTGTGTGTGAGTGTGTGTGTGTGTGTGTGTGTGTGTGTGTGTGTTCCACAGAAAATGTACAGCTGTGGATTCTTTCCAGACTTATATGGTTTGATCAAGCCAGACCCCCTGAAACAGCTCCCCATGTGATCCAACATTCAAAGCAGTTGAGACAAAGCCTTGCATACTACAGCCAAGATTTCTGCGTCTTCTTAGGATCCCCATGACAGCACCCTCTACCAGCAGGAAGTAGTTTGGAAAGAACGACACCCAAATTCCCAAATATTGTTCATGTTTGTTTTCATTTAAGTGGACTTGGTTATAAATGGCTATAACCACAAACAATCTTTTTTAAAGGTAAAAAGGGAATTATGGCATAGATATGAATACTTTGCTTTGAAATGGATTTTCTTTTATTGATACAATTTAAGGTCAATTTTGTTATATGTATATTTCTCCTCTTGTTTAGGTATTGTGTTTATATAGCTCATTGGAAAATGTAATGTATAATTTAATACAGATTATAGAGAATTACCTATGATAGTTAAAACTTGGAGTTAAGTTGGTTGGGATTTTTAGATAAGCAGAGATGTATTTGAGATGAATAGGCATTCTTCAAACCTTTCATGGACCTACAGAATATGGCATTTAAAATGGTCTAGAGTTTTTCTTGACAGTGAGGCACAAATGCTCCTGGTAACACCACCTACAGAAGAAAGGAAGATGGACATTAAAGAAACACATTATGGAATTTGCTTCTAATATGGCAAGACTAACCATTTGGGCAAGGTACTGCTCTTCTGGACTGTTTGACTTTATGTTGTAGAGACTGGACAGGCAGGACCCACAAAAAGGTGACTGCTGATGCAAGATGGACATTGTTACAGGATTTCTGCTTCATGGAAGAGGCTGCCAGACAGCCAGACAGTCTACAGGACACAGAGAAAATTGACTGGCAAACTGCCAATACAGGTGGACAGTTTAAAGTTTCCTGCTTTGCTGAAAGTCTGACAGACACATTATGTCCTATGGGCTGGAGATGAAACATTACAGAAGAACTTTGGGTGACTGACCAGGCAGTGAGTTGTCTCAGTCATTTCTAGAGTTTATATATTATCCTTCTGTGGTCTTTGAAGGAGTTGAAGACAAATAGTTATGGTTATAGTTTTCCTTAGTTAGGATTAAAGATAAGTTACATATAAGACTTTAGACTCACAAAGATAGGATAGATGATATTTTCTTTAAGTCTTAGAAAATGTTAATGGACTAAATATTGTTAACTGTAATTCTTATTTGATAACTGTTGTATCTTATATTTTGCCATGTTAAGGTTAAACCCCTTCTTTTGTTTTAGACAGAAAAGAGGAGATGATGGGAGATATTATCCTGTAAATATGTTTCTCATACTTGTTAATTAATAAAGTACCATTGGGCCAATGATATAACAAGATAGGCAGGGCTAGGAGACAAGGAGGAAAGAGGAAGGAGGAGGGAGGAGTCAAGATGTAGCCCGGGAAGGAAGGAAGACACCTGCCACGGCTCCCTGATAAGACGACCACATGGAAATACTTATAAGTAGAAATGGGTTAATAATCAAGACAGAGCTAGGCCATAAACAATGATAGTCATTGGCCAACAGGATTGTATCAAATACAGAGTCTCTGTGTGTTATTTGGGGCTCACGTGGCGTTGGGACCATGGTGGCAGAACTGGCAGCAGCCAGCAGGGAAAAGCCTGCTGTAACACCAGGAATTTGAAAGATACAAGGAGAGTTACATGGGAGGGCTTGGAAGGTAGAAAGGGAAGGGGAAAATTATATTTTAATTAAAAAATATAATTATTAAAATATAAATAGCATAGAAAAAAGATAGGCAAAGATATGTGGTAAGGACAAGATTTTCCTTTTTGTTAAATTTCTTAATTTTTTATTGTAATACTTATGTTTGCAAATGTCAGAAATAATGAGGTAAATTAAATAATAAGAATTTAAAAATAGATTACTGCCAAGGCAAAACTTGGAGGATCTGGAAAATTATTTCACAATGTAACACAGCAAAAAAGAGTTCAAATAAATATATTGAGCATTCACAAATTGGTAATAATCATACTTGAGCAAATAGTAACTGCCATCATGCTAGTTGAGAGTCAATATGATGTATTCTAATTTCAGCTCCAAATGCTAGTGGTCCTAAATTATGAATATACATCCTTTTATTTTATTTCTTGTATGAGATGTATGAAGACATACATCTTCATGTATGTCTGTGTACCACATGCATGTGCATGCCTAGTGCTCATAGAGGCTAAAGGACAGAGTTGTAGTCCCTGGAAGATTATCATAATCCTACCCCTGTTTGTGAGAAAGTGAAACTGAGTCCTCTTGAAGAACAGAAATTGCATTTAAATTCTATTCCATCTCTGCAGTCCTAGAACAACATTTTCATTTTTAAGGCTATTTTATAAGTTTTATGTTGATAACTTTATATTACATATTTTGGAACACTATGAGGTGAGTTTTATAAATCCTAATGAACTGTGTATAAAGCCAGAACACAGTAACACATAGTATTTGAAGGACATGTAAATAACATTTTATTAATAAAGCCGTTATATTGTTATTGATTACACAGTGATAAAGAATGGAGGTTGATTATATAATATTGATTCTAACACACTTTATTTAATTTTCTTTCTCCTTTAAATTTGTGAGCAATTATTTTGAGTATTCTCAGATAGACCTGTAGCATTTGCAACCCTTCATCCATATACTGCACATTCATTCAGATGACTCAGAAAGTCAAGGGGCAGCCATTTGGAGATGTGGGTAATTTAGGAGCACTTGGCATTTCAGGCACTTCTCATTCTGTTTTTACAGGTTGTGGTTAAGTATATGCAAGTTGTGTTAATTAGTTATGTTTTGTCTGTTGTCTATTTGTCTTGTCTTCTGTCATTCCTCCTTTATCTACAAAATGATAAGCATATTGCAGACATCTCAAGAATTATGATAATAGCAATACTGCACAAACAATATGAGTAATTACTAGCAATGAAAAATATAAAATGGAATTGTAATAAAAACATTTAGTTTAATTATAAAATATTAATAAATTGAGCACAAATTCTAAAACTGCATGTGAGTATGCAAGTTTTCCTTATTTCCAGCATGACTGTAAGATTGAGGATCTAATTCCACAATGATCAAAGAAACCTGCCTACTTTACCTTTTCTGTATTGACATAACAGAGCTTACTTTAATGGCTTGATGACAAGAAATGATTTTCAAAGAATTTTTGAATATGATTTATATCAACTACATATCATATTTCTAACAGGTGTCATTAGGAAAGCCTAAATATGTGAACTAGATTCTAAGATATCTTTGTGGGCTATCATACCACATCAGATATTTTATATTCTGTCATACAATGTCTGCCTCTGTATTTTGTTATCAATACCTTGATTTATTTTGTAACTATGCAACATTTCTCAATGAGCTTCACCTTACTTAACCTATTCTCTAGGGTCAATGCTTGTTTTTAAAGTGTTAGATATTGGATTCATTGATGTACAGAGAAACAATACTACAATTCTGAGAATATGGATTGTTTTATGTTATAAGTACATGATGGCAAAGTCAATTTATATGACTAAGTGATAACCTAAAGCCAGGTTTTCCAGTTGACCAAATTAATAAAATAAAAATTGCATTAATTTATACTTTGTACATTAGATTCCAGATCTTGACAGTATACTCATGTCAGTCTCAGGCTTATTATAGGAATAAAAAACCAGAAACTATATATAATTTAATATAACCGTGAATAATCTCTAATAAATCTAAAGAGAGATTTATAACTAAGTGTAAATATCTAGCTTGTTAGTCAATTGAGATGTGTGAAATTCTTGCTTCTTGTCCTTTACTATGAATGCCAACATTCTTTCATTGTCATCATTTTCAGTATCCAACACTGCCATAAATCTTATTTCAAGAATCTCAAGACAGATTTTATTTTGCTTTATACTCTTGGTGTTCTTAACTTTAAAAAACAGAAATTTCAAATTTAACTATGCATAAGGAATTGTGTGAGAATAAATGTGACATCATATATCATATATATATACATATATATATATATATATATATTTTCTATACTCTGGGACTATAGTACAGTCGATAGATGTTATGGATTACAGTAGGATGAAGCCTTATTTTTTTCAAAATTTTAAACATATCCTAGAAAATCTATATAATTCATCATCAAAAGTGAGTTAGAATAAATTCCAGTTACTGAACGATCACATATTATGAGACATACTAAAATAGAATAGTTGAATCACAAAAATCTGATATATACAAACTATGCCATGTGGTGAGATGCCTAGATACACTTCATAGTTAAATAATTTAGCATGAATAGGAGCAGTCTGTGAAAATCAACTAACGGGACAGCTGGTCCTCAGTGATGACAAAACTAGATGAGGGCCTCACAGTGCTAATAGGATGTACTTTCTACAAGTCTTCTTTCCAAAGGATGTTCTCAAATTCAACATATTGGTGGAAGCAAGCTTTGCATATCAGCTAAGCATAGACTTCATTAAGTTATGTAAGAACATATATATTTTCTCTCTGACAGACTATGAGAAAGTTACTATTTTAGTAGTTTCTATTTGGTTCTTCATTCTTTCTAAAAGTCACTAACATTTCTTTTATATAAGCTGTTTTTCTCAGAAAGTTTTTAAAATAAATAATGAATTATTCATAGAATAATTCTTGTTTTCAGGTTAATTATGTGTATAATGTATAATTATACATTATAATGTATAGTTACATTTCCAACATAATTACTATATATAATGGCAATGCATAAGTTTTTATGAGAATATATGAAGATTGCTGCTTGAATATAATGTTACATTGGTTATACTTTTTATTGCAAAGAAACTTACAGTTTTAAACAGATTGATCATGCAGACAGAAAACACAAGTTTCTGTTGAAAGTTAGTATGTCAGTAGTTTGGAAAGGAAACATTTTAGATACTCAAGTGTTACATCTACCAACACATGACTTATTGTACATGTTAAATCATAATTTGCATCAAATAAAATTTAGTTTGCATTGATGAACATGATAAAAACCAATTTGATCAAATAAAATTTCATTTACAAGTCAACAATGCTAAATAAAATTAAAATGACAAACAAATTAGATTTTGTGAGACCAAACAGTTGTTTGTCTTTCTTTTTTGTTTTGTGGTTAAGAAGTTATGTGACATTTAGAATCACTGAATCTCTTGATTCTTTTTAATGACTTCAGTTATATAAAACTATTTAGTGCCTACTGGTCTTGTCTTTTAAGTAGTTAGTAAAGGAAATCCTAGCCACACAATGTAAGTAAAGTTGGTAATAAATACTGGTTATACATGCTGGAGAAATGACTCTGTGCTTAAGAAAATATATGTTCAATAACAAAAAAAAAAAAATAGGATAGAAGCTTGGAGGATTGGGGAACTGTGAGGGGGGTTTGAGGTATGGTGCCTGGGAGGAGCTGGATGGAAGAAAGGGAAGAGAGGAAGTGATATAATTCTATGTCAATAGAAATATTTTTTATTTTTTTAAAATGACTATTTATTGGTCTTCCAGGACTCCCATAGTTGGCTTCCTAACATCCATGCTGAACACCTCAAAGTGGTCTGTGATTCCAGCTACAGGGTAATAGATTCTCTTGTCTGGACCCCAAGAGAACTTCCACTGATGTACAAACACACACACACACACACACACACACACACACACACACACATATACATAAATTGAAATAAATTAAATCTTTAGCAAGGAGCATCAGCAGTAGATAATAATTTTCAGAGGGTATCTATAGATCAGTAGTGCACACACATAGCCTGTGCAAACTCCCAGATTCTAATTTTACATAATGTTAAAGTTTTCACATTTAATAATTTAAGTTTTTAATTTTGAAGTATCATTCTGTAGCACAAAAATTAAAAGGCCCAGGGTCAGATATTGGGGTTAAAGCTTCAAGCTGAAGATCCAAAAAGCAAAGGAGCTAGCCACTATTTCAGCCACTAGCTCTTACCTCTACTTCAGGCTGAAAGGGCTATCTTGGCTCCACCAAACCTCAGACTGAAATCACAGAATACTATGTTCAAATTGGCTGGGAAATCCTGAGACTGAGTATCTTCCTATCCTCAATGTGGCTGGAGAATGAATGCCAGCTAGAAGCCCCTGTTCCTATCTTAAATGCCTTTCATGCGTTGTGGGATTTAGGGTGTGTGATCCCAAGTGCTGAGATCATTTCTGTGTGGGCTGTAGCTCACTGTGGCTAACAGAAATACATTTGCTTCTTAATCTTGAGTCCTGTGATTAAAGGTGTGTGCCTGACTTCTAATGTTTGTGGCTGACTTGCTTTTTGAATCCTCAGTCAACTTTTAATAAATCATAAATACTGTATCATCACCCAAGTCAATTAAAGAGAAAGAGTTTATTTTCATGTATAAAACAAAGCACCCATTCCAGAAGCCTTTTAAAAAATACAGAGGACTCTTCGATAGAGTCTGTTTCACATTGTTCATAGAAATCAGAAAAACTGGTGCTGGTGTGATGGTTCAGTGAATAAAACATTTGTTGCTAAGCTTTATGACCTGACGATCAAATGTTGGAAAGAGAACAAACTCGCCAGGCAATGGTGGAGCACGCCTTTAATCCCAGCACTCGGGAGGCAGAGGCAATAGGATCTATGTGAGTTCCAAAAAACTCTGGTCTACAGAGTGTCAGGAAAGGCATCCCATCCACACTACACAGAGAAACTCTGTCTGAAAACCAAAAGAGAGAGAAAAACTACAAGTTGTCCTTTTTCCTCCACACACATAATGTGCACACATGAACACACACACAAACACACAACCTCACAAAACATTGTGTAAGAGCAATCCCATTGTCCCTTTTTAGCTTCTCTAAATTCAGACTTATTTGAATGTCAAGTTTCAACTTCACAGTAACTATGTATCACATTGTACACACTCATTTGTTTGGTCCTTTTTTGTTTTTTGTTTTTTTCTTTATTTTATTTAAATTTGAAACAAGGTTGTTTTACATGTCTATCAGAGTTCCCCTGTCCCTCCTATCCTCCTGTTATCCCCACCAAACCACAGCCCATCCCCTTTTGGCTCTTCAGGGAGCTTGAGACCTTCCATGGGGAGTCTTCAAAGTCTGGCATATCATTTAGAGCAGGGCCTAGACCCTCCCCCATATGTCTAGACTTAGAAAGTATCCCTCTAAGTGGGATGGGCTCCCAAAGTCAATTCATATACTAGGGATTAATACTGATCCATTACTACAGGCTCCTTATAGTGCCTAGTCCTCCTCCTAACCAATACCCATATTCAGAGGTCCTGGGTCAGCCCTATACTGGTTACCCAGCTATCAGACTGGGGTCCATGAGCTCTCCCTTGTTCAGGTCAGCTGATTCTGTGTGTTTCCCCAGCCTGGTCTTGTTCTCTTTGCTCATCACTCCTCCCTCTCTGTAACTTGATTCCAGGACTTCAGCTAGTGTTTAGCTGTGGGTCTGCTTCTGCTTCCATTACCTACTAGACGAAAGCTCTCTGATGGTACATGAGGTAGTTGTCAATCTCATTATCATGGAAGGACATTAAAGGTAGCCTCTCCACTATTGCTTAGATTGTTAGTTGGGTTGATCATTGTAGATCTGTGGGCACTTCCCTAGTGTCAGATTTCTCTTCAATCTATAATGGCTCCTTCTTTATGGTATCTCTTTTCTTGTTCCTCTCTATTCTTTCCCTGTCTCAATCTACTTGCTCCCTCATGCCTACTTCTCCCCTCCTCTTTTCCCCTTGGTTCTGATTTGATTGTTGACTAATTCTTTGAGAATTTTTCCAATGTGTCTTTATCATGTTTATCCTCCTTACCCATCCTCTTCCCAAATCCACACCTACATCTTCATATGTCCATTTTGTATCCTTGTTATTTTAAAGCTATCCAGAACAATTGTGTGGCCTAAATATCCCTTGTGTGTGTCTTTCAACAGAGAGTGGTAGAGTAAATAGAGTAAATAGTAAATAGTAAATAGAGTAAAGAGGTAACAACCCCCTTTAGAAAAACTTGGCACTCCCTTTCCCAGCAGTTAACAGTTCCTGATTGGTCTTCAGTAGGGGTGGGATTTTATTCTCAACCCCGTTTGATCTTCATGCTGGGATTTGGCCTGCCTTTGCCCTGCACAGGTTTTATGTGTCATTAGCTTTAAATTTTTCAATATGTTTTTTTTTCCTCTGGCATACCAATGGAGATCAGGCTTATTTAGGGGACATGGGTAATGGCTTTCTAGGGAAGGAAGATAGAATACACTGATATTAAGAGTTGAAAGAGGAATAAAGTTTCTGCAGCAGGGCAAGAAAGTGTATGTTACACCTATGGGGCATTGTTCTGGGCACAGGGAGAGCAAGGTCAACAGCCCTGCTGAAAGGTCTCTAAAAGCTGGGGGTCTTATTTGGGATCCTGATTCCTCTGGTTTCATATATACACATTATCTCAAACATAAAATAAAATTTCAGAAACCATTCTTGTCTTTGAGACTGAGTTTTTCCCCAGAAGTGTATTTGAATATTGATAAATTTAATTAATTTAACATAGCACTTATATAGGAAATTTCACTCAGAGAAATGGAAAGTACATTACATTTCTTAAACACTTAATTTTTGTATCTTAAAAAGAAATGGTGACAAATCTTTATGACCAGCACTAAGGAAAATAGAGAAATACCTTGTTAAATAAAGGGAAATTTTATCCATTTAACCTTCCCTCATCAACTCACCATAACATATGAATTAAAAAATGACAGCCTTAGATTTTTATTTTTTATATGTAAGTAATTATATAAAAAACATATGCATTCACTTACACATTATACACCCCCCACACACACATATGTATATACAGTGGGTGATAGATCATACACTTTCTCATTATAATAGTCTAAAGGTAACTTTAGTCTTTACTAGAAATAAATAAAAGTAAGAGTTAATTAATATATTTGCATTCATTTTTACCTTTTCAGGATTAACAGACAGAAACAAATATTTTAATATTTTCTGTCTTCCTTGAATTCATGATTATCACAGTAAGACTAATTTTTCATACATTTGCTATACTCTTTATTGCACTATAAAGTTTGCAATTTATTTTTGTGACTATCTAACTAGGTATCATATGTCCCTCAAGGTATCCTGGACATATCTGTTGTCTTTGTTGTCTTAGCACAGCTATGACTAAGTGTTAATGTGTGCAGCATAAATGGCTGGAGGAGTAATTACTAGCTAGTGAATACATCCAAAAACTTATAGATGGATACAAATATAATTATGGAAATGGCTGAATATTGATATAAAAATCAAAAGTTCCTATTAAAGAAACTCATAAAATAAATCAATAAAATGCCTATTCCTCTTAAAGATTAAATAATGTTAATTATTGAAGGCAGTAGTTATTTGACAAAAAAATGTACAATTTTTAAAAATGCATACATGTGTACATTTATAATCCTAAGAATGGGGAGTTCTTGGAAAAATTCTGTCACATGATTATAGAGTGGGAGATTCAAGATCAAGGTGCTGGAAGGTAACCCGAGGACATCGCCTTTCTGGGCAAATATTAAAGGCTTTACCTTTCTTACAGGAGGACAGATATATACTCTTACATAGCAGAAGAACTGAAGAGAGGAAGCCCCCTCCTACATGTCTTGTTTGTTTTAAAGAAAACCCACACACAACTTCTGCTTGGACATAGCTAAATCTGATGCATTTTGGATTAAGCTTGAACAGATGAGTCAATATGTTAAAATACAAAATCTTTCAATTCTTAGCACTTAAGAAATGTTACAAATAAACTAAATGGTGTCGAAAACCAGAAACATGAACAGTAATAATGGCATGGTAGTTGACAACTTCAGCACTCTGGAGTCTGGGACTGTAAAGTTTGATACATTTTAACTATGAACTTGCTACTACTTAGAATCAGTGGAGATGAGAGCCTTGATCAAACAAATGTCTTGGTCAAATTGGCCTGGGAACACACCTTTGGGATTGTCTTGGTTGTTTATTAATTCAGGAGAAGACAGGACTTTATTGGTGTTATGAGTGGTTCCATTACCTCAGCAGAGCTTCCTGCACCGGGAGAAAACTAGATGAACAAGATAGTAAGTGGCATGAATTCAACTGTTTCTCTTTGCTTCTGACTGCCAATCTGGTCTGACAAACTGCATGAGTTCTGCTTCGACTTCCTCAAAACATTGGGCTGCATCTTGGAATTGTAAATCAAATAACCCCTTCCTCCCTGTGTTGATTTGGGGGTAGGTGTCATCCCAGAAGAGAAAAAACTATACAAAATCTCTTTCAATTCAGTTTAGATACTTCCCAGAAATTCAGGAATAGGACCACTATATGATATAGCTATACAGCTCCTAAGCATATGATCAAAGGACTATATAGTCTACCACAGAGATAAGTGCACATTCATGTTAATTGCTGTGCTATGTACAATAGTCGGGGAATATAATTGTCCTAGATGTCCATTAACTAATGAGTGGATAATAAAAATAAGGTACAATACACAATGGAATTTTATTCCTTTATAAAGAAAAATTCAGTAATGAAATTTGCTTTTTATTTAATGAAAGTAAAAAAATACTGAGTGAGGTAACTCTGGCTAATAAAGATGTATACTACATTTTCTGTTTCATGTGTGAGTCCTAGCTTTGTAAACTTTTGTTTTTTATGTTTAAATTGAAAAACATATGGAAGACAGGAATCTATAAAGAGGCTATTAAGAGCGTACATATTAAAAGAGTGTAGGGAGACAGAGTGCAGGTAAGTTAAATATAGAGGCAAGGTACTGAGGGCATACAGGTTTAATCATGGAAAGGTTGGGGGTAATAATAGGGACAAGGGGTGGGACTAAACCAGAATGAAAGGCATATGAAAATGTCATATGGAAACCTATTATTTTGCAATTCAATTAAAAATACAGCCAAAAATAAATAAATAACAGGACACATGTGATATGGCAGAAGAAATGTAAATACTTGGTATTTAAGGTTTAAGTATGTATGGAGCTGAAAGATAGGGATAAGGGTGTGATATGTGGTGAATTAACCAAAACAAAATTATTTATGAAAAGTTTTATGAACCTACTATTTTGTAAGCTAATTAAAAATATGCTTTATAAAAGAAATTTGAATAGAGCTACCCTCCAGTGATGTAGAAAGTTGTTTTCAGGAGATACAGGTTATTAAACAAAGTATCAGGCAGAATATACTACAATATGAGTTATTTGTCAGAAAGATTCCAGTAGTCCTCCAAGTAACACAAGATATTGTTGTTGTTTTTCTACCATTAAGTAAATGGTAAGTCTCTATTACTAAAAATACCATGAATTGAGTTACAGATTGGAGAGGTGCCTTTGAGAATATTGAAAGATAAATAACATCAGTATTTTTACACTGTAATGAACCTCACATGCTACAATACTGACATTCCACACAAGACATTTCCAGTACTTCAATATAGACATGACAGTGTTGGAGTTAACTTGTAGAGAGCCGTGTAGTGCCACGCCTTAAAGTGGTGCTGGCTTCTACCTAACACCTTCCCGCTGGTAAAGACTCTCTGGGTACCAAGCCCTTAATTGGTTAAGTCTGTTCAGCCTGTCTGCTTCCGCATTAGAGTAGCCTATCTGCAGGGTCCAAGTGGCTCACTGGGGTTGGTTAGCTCAAGGGTATTTAAGCCTGTGCAGGGGTCTCCTCTCTCTCTCTCTCTCTCTCTCTCTCTCTCTCTCTCTCTCTCTCTCCCTCCCTCTCTCCCTCCCTCTCTCTCTCTCTCTCTCTCTCTCTCTCTCTCTCTCTCTCCCTGCGGGCCAGAAGCAACATGTTTAAAGGATCCTGATTAAAACTGCATGAAGAAGATCTACCCGGAGTCGTGTCTTCCTTGCTGGCAAGGGCAGGCGCATACATTAACTAATTACTCTCTTAGAAGTTTTGAGACCCTGCTTCCCAGGAGGAACTGATATCAATATTGTAGAGTTGGTCAAAGGTCCATGACTATGGGGCTCTAGGAAGGCCCTAGGGGTGAATGTACTGCTTTTATATTCTACCTGATCATGTTTGGAAACAACTTTATAGGGGTTTATGCATGTAATTGTAGACTTGTGATTATCTAACCTGGGTTAGAGGAACTACTTTTACAGTACATACTAATTAAGGCAGACTAATAACTGGTCAAAGTGCTGAGAAAAAAGGGAAATGAGCAACAAAAGGATAAATTTATCAATCCTCTCTCCACCAAGATTCAAGTAACATTGTAAAGAAGAATCGGAAGGGATGTAAAAGGTGAAAGACAGGACAATGACATGAAATACTAGATTTTAGATATTACCTGGATATTGTACTCATAAAGTGAAGCCTAGCAGTGTTGAGTTGAAGGAATTGTATATTAGACTCTAACTCTAACAAGATATTAACAGTTGTTTGCTGCTGGGTAGCAAGAGTCAGCTTTGTTTGATATTATGGCAAGTGGTACATTACTATTGTTCTGATCCCACAAACTGCACATAGAAAACTGGGATAAAGACATGTTGAGGGAGTCTAAGAGAACTATTATTGGTGAAATAGGGAATGAATATGCTCAAAATATAACATATAAGTGTATGGAATTCTTAAAGAATATCTAAAATATTAAAAATAACAGGAAGCTACTATAATGGATGAAAACTATCATAACAAAAAGAATTCTGTTCTTTATGGCTTGAGAGATGGCTCAGCAATTAAGAGTGTTGGAACCCAGCAGTCTGCTGACCCCGCCCCCTGATGAAGGGCAGGATGCTCATGGCCATGTCATCTCTACTGCGCTTCTTACCTGGCTGCTCATGCCCATTACCTGGCTGCCATTACCTGGCTATCACAGGGGTCTCAGTTATGCATTCACAAGTTTCCCTTTTAAATCAAGCACGCCAAGAGTGCCCCTCCTCTCTTGTTCTCCACTCTCTCTTCCCATTGCTCTCACTCTTTCTCTCTCCCTCTCATGCTTTCTCTCCACCCTCCCAATACACTCCACGTGGGCGCTTATTCTCGTGTTTGTGTTTCTTGGGCACCAGATTAAGACAAGAGAACACTAGCTGTTTTTCCAGAGGTCTTGAGTTCAGTTCCCATCAGCCACCTAGTGATGGGAGATGTTATTCTGTGTATATATTTCTCATAGTGGTTAATAAAGCTTTGTGGCCAATGAGATAGCAAGATAGGCGGGGCTAGGAGACAAGGAGGAAAGAGGAAGCAGTAGGGAGGAGTCGAGATGTAGCCCAGGGAAGAAGCAGGATGTCTGCCACAGCTCCCCGATAAGACGACCACGTGGAAATACTTAGATAAGTAGAAATGGGTTAATAATTAAGACAGAGCTAGCCCATAAAGAATAATAGTAATTGGCCAACAGGATTATATCAAATACAGAGTCTCTTGAGTGTTATTTGGGGCTCACGTAGCGGCAGCACCAGTGGCAGCCAGCAGGGAAACCTGCCTTAACAAACTAGTGGCTCACAACCAGAGCACTCATACATAAAATAAATAAATAAATATAACAAAGAATTCTGCCTTTTGTCTGGCATAAAAAAAAAAGATTTTCTAAAAGACTTTCAAATGGTAAACTCAAACGCAAGTTAGTTGTGTATTCTAGGACTTTTTGTTTTTTGTTTTAAATGTATAGATTATATGAAAACAGTAGCATAAATATAGAACCATACAATTTTATAATATTTAGTAAGTATATGCATACAGAAAAACAAGTTAACTGATTTAAATATTTATAAACAAAAATAAACATTCTCAATGATTGCCCTCAAAATTAATTGTGAAGATAGAGTGGAGATTTTATTCATATACTATAAAATGTAAGCAAGTGTTACAGTAGACAGTGAAGAAGTGTGAAGTTGAAACACTCTGAAATCATGATTGGTTGCAGAATAGAAAGGGTCAAGGCTAATGTAGTTGTTGGAAATGATACTTACACATCATGAAGTTTGGAAATGAAAGTAATCTCAGAGGAGAAAGATGATGCTAAAAGGCAGATTGGAAGTAAAACTTCTTAAGGCACTCATGTCATAAATATCTATAAAATGTAATGAATCAACTATGAACATTAAAATAGATTAGCTCTGAATATATTCATATTTTATTAGTATTTCAAAACTATAAACAGGAAGAAAATTATAAGAAAACATAAATATGTATGGATATATTACAAATAATCTAATGACTTCATGTATATTATATACAGAAGTAAATTATATGTGAATATCTATATCCATCAATATCTTGACATATGTGAAGTAATGCCTCAATATAAGATGATATTTTTGTCTGGCAATGATGTGTAATTGCAACTCCAGCTCTCAGGAAACTGAGAAATGGGGGGTGACAACGTAGCAGCAAGTTTTGGCTCCATAGTGAGAACTTGTCTGTAGAATAAAAATTAAAAACATTTTTTTTTCTTCTGTGCTTAAACCTCAGTTTGCCTGTATTAAAGTTAGAAATAAAATTTCAGCAATTTTGAAATCTAAGTATTTGGGCCTATATTAACATATGTATGGATTACTTAAATATTCATTAAGTTATCCTACAGAAAATAGTTTGATAAAGATAAAATATTTTATATAGGAACTGGAGATAGGAGAAATAGAAAAATGTGAATATAGTAAAAAGTATAATTAAAATGTCTTTGCAATGTTAAATTTTGCAGTTTAATGAAGTTGTGAATTGCCATTAATGCTATTGCATATAGATTAAATTTTCCAAATAATTGACACTTTAAATCTGTCTTTATTTTAATATTGTTTTTTAGATGCCTGTTTCTTCTCTAAGGAGAGTCTGAATTGGAATGGATCCAGAAAGGGAACAAAGTAGGGACACATTTGGAGGAAAGAGCAACCATAATCAGAATATATTATATGTATACTATTTTCAATAATAGAAAAAATTAGAATTAAAGAAAAAAATAAAAGATTAGCACAATTTCCCTGTTATGCAAAAATTAATTTTCTCACTTTTATCATTTTCAGCATAATTATAACTAAATTGTTTAATTATCATATTGTGAACATAGTTGAACAGATGTCCTTGCGGTATGAATGTTCATCTTTTGGATACATGCTTAAGAATGGAATTACTGGATCTTGAGGTAGACTGATTCCCATTTTCCTGCTCCATACTGATTTCCCAAAGTGGCTGTACAAGTTTGCACTCCCACCAGCAGTGGAGGAGTGTTCCTCTTTCTCTATATCCTCTCCAGTGTAAATTATTCTTGATGCTTTATATTTTAACCATTCTAACAGGTGTAAGATAGTGTCGCAGAGTAGTTTTGATTTGCATTTCTCTAATGGTTAAGGTTGTTGAGCAATTCTTAAGTGTCTTTCAGCCATTTTAGATTCCTCTATCTAACAGAATCTCTGTTTAGTCCTGTAACCCACTTTTTATATGGATTAGTTGGTGTTTTGGTGACCAGCTTCTTGAGTTCTTTGTATATGTTAAAAATCAGGCCTCTGTCAAATGTGGGGTAGGTGTAGTATTTTCCTATTCTGTGGGCTGTCATTTTGTCTTGTTGACTTTGTCCTTTACCTTATAAAAGCATTTCACCTTCAGGAGGTCCCATTTATTAATTGTCAATCTCAGTGTCTGTGAAATGGTCTCCTGTACCAATTTGTTCAAGAGTACTTCTCATTTTCTCCTCTAAGAGATTTAGTGTAGCTGGATTTATGTTGATGTCTTTGATCCATTTGTAATTAAGTTTTGTGCATGGCAATAGACATGACTCTATCTGCAATCTTCTACTTGTCAGGATGCTATTATGCCAGTACCATTTGTTGCAGGTGCTTTCTTTTTTTCCATTGTATAATTTTAGTTTCTTTGTCTATAATAAGATGTTCATAGGAGTGTGGATTAATATCGGTCTTCTATTTGATTCTATTGGACTACCTGGCTGTGTTTGTGCCAATACCAAGTTGTTTTCTTTACAATAGCTCCATAGTAGGTGTTGAAGTCAGGGATGGTGATGCCTCTGAAGTTCCTTATACTTACATCTGTTCAACAAATTCATAGCAGCATCATTTGTAATAGCCAGAGCCTAGAAGCAACCTAAATGCCCCTCAATTGAAGAATTAATAAAAAAAAATGTGGTACATTTACACAATGGAATACTATTCAGCAGGAACAAAACATACAAACAATTTTAAATTCATGGCAAAAAGATGGAAATATAAGAAACCATCCTGAGTGAGGTAACCCAGACACAAAAAGACAAGCATGGTATGTACTCACTCATAAGTTGATATTAAACATAGAGCAAATGATTACCAGCCTATAATATACAACTGCAGAGATAGGAAACAAGGAAGATCCTAAGAGAGATATACATAGTACCCTGGAGAAGGGGAAATAGAAGATCTCCTGAGAAAATTGGGAGCGCTGGTGGAGGGGAAGGGATATAGGAGAGAACAGAGGGAGGACAGCATGAGGAATCAGGAATATTGAGTCAAGGGAAGAATAGAGAAGGAGAGCAAGAAAATAGATACCTTAACAGAGGGAGCCATTGTAGGTTTAAAGAGAAATCTAGCCCTACAGAAATATCCAGGAATCCACAAGGATAACCCAACTAGGAACTTAAGCAATAGTAGAGAGGCTACCTTAAATACCTTACCCCTATAATGACATTGATGACTACCTTAAATGCCATCCTAGAGCCTTCATCATCCAATAGCTGATGGAAGCAGTAGTAGAGATCCACATCTAAGCACTGAGACAAACTCCTGTAATCCAATTGTAGAGAGAGAGGAGTGAAGGGCAAAGGGATCAAGACCATGCTGGGGAAACTCACAGAAACAGCTAACCTAAGCAAGTGGGAGCTCACAGACCCCATTCTAACAGCTGGTAAGCTAAAATTGCACCAAACTGCGCCCCCCGCCCCCTAACGTGGGTGTCAGCTGGGAGGACTGTGCAGTCTATTGGGCATTTTGAACTAGTATTTATCCCTAGTTCTTATTTGAGTAAATTGCCGGGGGGGGCGCTTTCTTTGAGGTTTCAAATATCCATACCAAGCCTAGAGGTTTTTCTTTTCTTTTTTTTTTCCTGCATATATACCAGGCTATACTTTTTAGCTACTTTTAGCACCTGGCTGCCTACTGCCATGCTTCCTGCCATGATGATAATGGACTAAATCTGTGAAACTGTAAGCCAGCCTCCAATTACATGTTTTCCCTTATTATAGTTGTCTTGGTCATGGTGTTTATTCACAGAAATGGATCAGTGACAAAAACATATGTCCTACTATAAAGATGGTGATGATGTCGTCTATCAATGCATGAAGTCTCAGAATCAGTTTGCATTATTAATACAATGAATTGTGATTGAGATATGATGTTTAACGTTATACACATCCACACTATAGTTGTATTTTTCCTTCTTACACTTTTCTTTTAAAAATAATGACAACATATTTTAGTGAAGTATACACCAAAATGATTGATTTCTTCCATAATTTCCATGGTATCTTGCACGTTCACATCAGAACTCCTTATCTACTTTTCCGGACTCCTACAATGTAATAGAAATCCAATCAAACTATCAGTTTAAATGATAAGGAGGGGAAAGAGAAAGAAGTTCAGGAATCAATGGAAGGAGCCTATGTAGTCGGCTTGTAGTCAGAGACACAAAAGTCTATGCAATTTCAAAAATTCTTACCTAAACCCACATTTTAAAACTTCATTCTAACTTATGAAATAACTTAATTATAAATTCTAAGACTAACAATAAGATCTTTTACTTCTTTTTGAACAAGAAGAAGTGTTAATTATTATCTTCGATAGGTATTATAAGACAAATAATCATGATATTTCTTCTATTGCCTTCCTAAAATATAATAAGCTTGATAAAATAAAAACATTGCTTCATTCATTTCTAGTACATAGAGATACTATGGTATCAAAATTCAAGCCATGTACACTTGAAAAGATGATTTCTTTCTTCTTGTTGTATTAACGCTGTATATAGAAAGCATATTGGATCCTGTCTAACAGTGTTCTCAACTTCCCTTCTGCTACACTGTAAAATCCCACAACAGTGGGGAACACTGATGACTCTTCCTCTCTTGGGAATAGAAATCAAGTATTGTTAACTTCAGCTAAGTAAAATAGAGTGATTAATTATAAAGAAAAATGTTGGAGAGGAAAGTGAGGAACCATAGAAGGTATAAGTTTGAATAACTCAAAACAGTGTATCCCAAGACCAATGCATGGTTCTTCAGTAATGCAAAATGATTCTGATTCATCTCATATTGATGGATTAGGATTTGACCAAAATATCACACAGTGGATGGCTCACTGAAGATATATATTTAAGCATTTAATATAGTACTCAGACTACACTTAGATAAACATAAATAATAATTTCACATCACTCTCAAAAAACACATTAAGAGGTATTAAGTGATTTTTGATGGTCTCCATCTACTGGAATGAATGACAATGAATAAACAGAGCAAAGAGAGTGGTTTAGGTAAAGAATGTGATTAAAGTGATTCAAGCTATAGAAATGCCAAGTGTGCTGGTTCCTGTTTAGTTTTCCTGCTTATTATTTATTCATTTCATATTATTCAACATTATCCATAGAGGATTTCCAAAAGGAAGAAAAGTAAGTTAAATTGTGTTTTAAATCAGTGAAATAAGATAATGTGGCTACAGGGAAACACAGAAGTGCCACCAAAATAAACAGGTATAAAGGATGGCGATAGACTGTTACTCACCTAAAGAGATATC
Source organism: Cricetiscus sungorus (assembly GCA_030556225.1). Classification (NCBI taxonomy): domain Eukaryota; kingdom Metazoa; phylum Chordata; class Mammalia; order Rodentia; family Cricetidae; genus Cricetiscus; species Cricetiscus sungorus. The sequence continues at coordinate 29,082,527 of JANBXA010000741.1, read as the reverse complement.
TATGCACTTCAGAATTGCAATATTGTAAAGTGAAAAATCACATTTTCTTATAAAGAAAATAAATAAAAGCAAAGTTCAAAATAGTACTGTAATGTGGATTTGAAATGTTTCCTACATATCCATATTCTAAAGACACTAAAGACACTACCTGCTCTCCTGCCCCCAGATCTGCCTGCTGCCACCCCAGCAGAGATTATTGGGAAGGTATTCTACTTTTAAGAAGTGGAGCTAAGTGGAAGGATCAAGGAAGTAAGGTTTCTGGGGTGTGGCCTGAGGAAAAAGTCTGATTGAAACCTCTTTCTCTCTTTTTTACATCAGCCTGTAGTAGAGTAGCTTGCTGCCACCCCATACATTCGCCCCCACAATAAACAACTACTCATCAAGAAACAGGATGACAAACTGTGAACTAAAACCCATAAAACAGAGCCAACTAAGCCTTTTCTAGTTTTAGATGAATATCTCAAGTATTTTAGTATAGGAACAGAAAGCTTACAAACATAAACAGAAAACACAAAGAAAAATATTTACTGGATCTAGAGTATTATGCTTTCTTCTAATATGTGATTCTTTGAGCCAAAGTCTCACTCCATTGCCCAAGATGGCCAATAATTCAAGATTCTCTAGCCTTTCTTTTATAAGTGATGAGATATCAGATAAGTGCCACTATATATATAGATTCTTCCTTGTGTTATAGATCTTCAAATCTGTCTTTTTTATTGTGAAAAAAAAACTAACTGATTTTGTCTACTACTGTATATGTTTCTTCATGAAAAATATTCTGACTAGCTTAATTATTGCAAATAAAAATCAAGAAAATTTATCGTTGTTTTTAAACAATTGAGTTATATTTTAATGATCTTTTTCTATGGTACAGTGTAACTCTGACTAAATAAAATTAGGCAGAATAATAATAAAATTTGGCAGTGTTTTCTACAAAAGGACTTGGATGAAGTCTTCAACAAAAACTTAAAATGTCCTTGGCATTTTAAAAATTTGCCTCGATCTTTTAAAATAAAATAATGCCATATTTAAGACAAATTATGTTTATTTAAAGAACATGTTCATTTTCTACCTCCTCCTTCCCCTCCTCTTCTTATAACTGCAGGAATTCACATACCTGGGAATATTTAAGCACACATGTAAGTATCACAGTCTGATAGCTGGGAAACCAGCATAGGACTGACCCAGACCACCTGAATGTGGGTGTTAGTTAGGAGGACTGAGCAGTCTATGGGGCATCTAGGGATGGATCAGTATTTATCTATAGTATATGAATGGACTTTGGAAGCCCATTCCCTATAGAGGGATACTATCTCAGCCTAGACACATGGGGGAGAGCCTAGGCCCTGCCCCATATGATATGACAGATTGGAAGACTCTCCATATAAGGCATCATCCTCCCTGGGGAGCTGAAAGGGTTTAGGCTGGGTTTTGATGGGGGTAATAGGGGAGGATGGGAGAGAGAGGGAACTGGAATTGACATTTAAAACAACCTTGTTTCAAATTTAAATAAAAAAGAAAAAGAAAATATATCTTAAAAGAATAGTAAATTCAAACAAACTGAATATATTGAAAACCAATAGAGACAAAAGTAAAGGTGTTTTAAAATAATATAGTGATAGGATTTTTTCCTCATTTGTGGATGTTACCTTTGAATATTCAATCACATATCTTCAATTTGTAGTGTCCACTGAACAGGAAATTAATAAAAGGTCATGAGGAGACTCTTGAAGAAAGGAAGATAGAGAGCAGTGGTAGGAAGGCTGTAGGGGATTAATGCACTGCAAAGTTAAAATAGAGTTGGAGATGAAAGGGTAAGGTAGAGAAAGAAATTCAGGGTGGGATAAATAATTCTAATGAAAACGTTCAAAAATGTCCCATGGAAACCTACATTCACCATCTAGGGCAGAGATGTCACTGGTCCACACCAGGTTCTTCATCTTGTGGTTGAAGACAAGTAGTTGGATGCAGAACTCCTCATCTGTGATATCCAGGAAGTGAGTGGCTTGACCACAGGCATGGTCATGTAGAGCTTGAGGAAGCTGCTGGTGGTAGAAACTGTGCCTGCTACTGTACTTCATTAGAAAACACCTTCAGCTACTGCAGAAAAGGCTCCTTGTGGTAGTTAGGCTGCACATTGCCATTGTTGGGCACCGCAGGAGACAGGAACTTGGGACAGACATAGCTACACAGTTTCTCATAGTCCTATGGTTTGCCCTTTTCCCTTTTGCATGTGCAGCAGTATCTTGTTCCCATGTTTTTCTTGTAGCTGGAGGTGGATATTCTCATCAATCCACATGGGGTACAAGGTGAGAGTGATGGCCCACACAGAGCATGCATCTGCTCGTTATGCTTATTAATCCTTTCATATTTGTATGTAGTACTCTGGAACATACTCTTGGTCCTCTGGATATACAGGAGGATGTTGTCAAAGAAGCAGAGAGCATCCTGGTAGTGATTCATCATCAAATATGCAAAGCCAACACAATAGTATGTGGTGACCTGGCACTCAGCACATGGGAGTACATGTTTTTCTTGTTCAGCTCAATGTTCTCTGGCACCTTGTTAGCCTGATAGTAATTTCCCATCAGGGAATGTAGGCACAGAATCCCCACCAGGTGAAAGTAGCCCAGCATCTTATAGAAGGCATGTGGTCCATATTCCCCAGCCACAATTCAGGGTCACCTCCGCTTGTATACTCCTCTAGCTGTAGGTTGATGTTGGATTTGTCTACCAGAGAATGAAGTACATTGTGGACACTATGAGTATTCCAGATTTTAAGGTTGAATCTAAGAAAGTCAATATCCTCCTCTGACTTCTTGGCAGTCTTTCAGTGGTACTGACTAAATGATCAGAACTGATAGATGTCCCAGAGCCACTGGTTGGGAGGAGTTCTAGGGGAGCAGGTCTGTCATCACTGAGGATGTAATTGAAGGTATTGTAGTAGTTGTAGTAGGATTCAAACCTCTTCTCAAAGGATGGCACCCCATTGACTTTGGCGTATATATGCCTGTAATACAATTCTTTATACAAAATAAAGAATACACCATCATTGCCAACTTGGCAATGGTATATTCTTGAAGAACCTTTCAGTTAGTTTTGTCTAGCTGTTCTCATAGATGTCCATATCTCATACATCTTCTGGTCAGTGACATCACTAGAGACATGACTGGCCTGAAGCACATATATTTTCTTGTCAATCAAATCTGTGACAATTTTGTGGAAGTACTGGATGAAGTTTTTGATCACTTCAGGAATCACCTGATAGGTCTGCTGCTCATACTGCCATTCATAGGCAAGGTCCTGCTTTGTGTCTCCTGTGCATGTCATAGCCTCCTGAGTAGGCATAGGATAGGAATCATATACAGCATCAAACTCGTAGTTATCAGTGGCTCTCCAAAACCCGCTGGGAGAGAATGGAAGAAGTACTCCCATGACTTATCTTTATACACTTAGATGAAAACACTGTCGAATCCTCATCAAAGAAGCCCCATATGCAGTAAAACAGGTTTGATCCTAAGCTATCCAAAGTTCAGGGAATGAGAGACTATGGAATTTTCAGTCCTAAAAGGCTGAATCAATATCTAAAGGCTATATAACACCACATCTTCCTACATCTCACAGATAATCAAGAAAAGGAGTGGAAAGAATGTAAGAGTCAGATGAATACAAGAAAAACAAATGCCCTCTAGACACAGCAGAGTAGATGCATATATGAAAGCACAGTAATTGTGATAACATGTACATATTACATATAAGCTCAAGCTAGAACAAATTCTAGCACATAAAGCATAATTATTCTGAAAGAAGTTATCACCTTTATATAACTAATTGTTGAAAACTCCTGGCACAGGAGGAGATAGTTTTCTCTATGAGTGCTGCCTTTGGTAACTGGGCCATGTTCCAGTGAATAGCCACCCTTATAAAAATATAATGATAACACAAATATGATATGGTGTCTGAAAATAAAAAGAAATGAGGACACAAATTTGGCCATGTAGGAAAAGAGAGATAGATCTGGGAGGAAGTAGGGTAGGAATGACTAAGATCAAATCACATGTATTATCATTGGGATAATTATTATAAAATAAAAATCAAGAAAAATTTTCACTGTTTTATAAACAATTAAATTATATTTTAATAATCTCTTCCTATAGCATTTTTGCTTCATAGGACCACTTTCTGTTGAAGCAGCCTTTGCTCCTTTGGGATTAGTTATACTGCAGTTAAGCCCATCCTTCATTTCATCCTTTTTTCTTTGACTTTAGTGTTCAGATCAGAGTCAACACTAAAGAATAAGAAAGAATACAAATTAGCACTGGGAAATATCTGCAAGCCTTTGGTGAACTTATTTTGTGTAGGTTTCACAGTTTTGGCAGATATATTTTATGATCTTGACTATGTTTACCGTTAACTATTATTACATTTTCTTCAGCTTCTCATTTTAAAAATAGGTGATTTGTACTTTTTATATGAGTCAGGGAAAGAATAGACAAGAGCAAAAAAAATGAAAGAAACATCAAAAGAAGAAATAAAGAAGGAAAGAAAGGAAGAAAGAAAGAAAGAGAGAGAAAGATACCATAAAAGAGGAAGCCATGATAGGTTGAAGAGAAAACTGACTCTAGAGAAATTTTCAGAGACCTACAAGGATAACCCCAACTAACAATCTGAGCAACAGTGGAAAGGCCAACTTAAATGCCCTTCCCTGATAATGAGATTGATGACCAACTTATCCACCATCATAAAGCCTTCATCTAGTAGCTGATGGAAACAGAAGCAGACACCCACAGCTGAGCCAAACTGGAATCCAGGTGCAGAGAGAGAGGAGTAATAAGAAAATAGGGACAAGACCAGGCTACAGAAACCCACAGGGACAGCTGACCTAAACAAGGGAGAGCTAATGGACCCCAGACTGATAGCTGGGGAACAAGCATTGGAACAACTCAGACCCCCACAACATGGGTCTCATTTAGAAGGCCTGGGAAGTCTAAGGGACCTCTGACAATGGAATCAGGATGTATCCCTGGTGCACAAAAGGACTTTGGGATCGCATTCCCCATGGAAGGATACTCCCATAACCTAGAGGCAGGAAGGAAGCCTAGTCCCTACTCCAAATGACTGGAGAGATTTTGTTGATCCCTCTTGGAAGGCATCACTCTCCCTGTGGAGTGAGGGGAGTAATGGGATGGGAGGGAGGGAGGGAGGGGAAGAGGAAGGGAGATGGAACTGGGATCAATATGTAAAATAAGGAAACAAAATCTGAAAAAAAAGAAAATAAAGAAAAAGTTTTTAGTATGTTATGCTCCTAAAATTGGATTTATTCCAGAAAATATATGGATGGTTTTATATGCATATTATTATTAACAGATATATGCATATATTTGAAAATAATGATTTGGAAATCATGTAAAGAAATATCCTCCCAAGAACAGACTTAGCAACAGAGGCAGTGAACAATTGAGGTAGTTTGTTGCTCATAGGAATCTTTTAGCAAAGAATAACTTAATTTCATAGAATTATACTAATTTTGCCTTTTTATTTACAGTGTTCAACTCTAGCTATGGTGTAAGCCACAAAGACTGATAAAGATGAAAAGATTGAAAATATTTTAAATGTTTTATGAGGAAATTGCTACTATGCACAAACAAGTAGCTAGAAAATTTTACAGTCTGGACTTAAGAAGAAGAGTAGAATCTTTATTACATGTGGTATTGCTTTCAGCTTCAGCTAAAACGAGAAAAAAAAGGAATTTGTAACATGAATAGTGTGACTAGTAGCTGAAATATACATAAAACAGATAGTAAATCAGGTTAACTGTAAAAAAAGTTGGAAAGACATAACAATAAGATATTTATTCATACTAGAAATATAGTCAGTATTTTAAGACTTACTACTTTCTGTGAGGCTGTCTTCCTTGAAAACAAAGCAATAAAACAGGACTTATAGTCTGTGCCACTGTGAGCAACAAACACAGGAACTATGCTGAGAGTAATTTGGGAACACTCAGAACAATGCAAACTAAATGCAATTATGAGCATTTATAGGTAGGTAACTGGCAGGCATAGTCAATTGATAGAAATGAGTAGTTCAATAATTTAAGGTCTGTTCACATTATTCAATCAAGGTATCCTTTAAATATCCATGCTTAAAACCTGTTTTTTATAGCTTTCAGATATTTGAAGGATACCTTTTTTGACTAAATATTAATATACAAGCATTCAGAGTTAAGATTACCAGAAACTAAAATATTTACATGGTGTTTGGTGTGAAAGTTTTACTTTTGGCAATAATTTTCTTGCAACATGCAAGCAGGGTGAGACCTAACACAGTAGTAAATTGTCATGATTGGGGTGACACTTTTTTTTCATTTTTCATAATAGGTTTTTCTGTGATTTTGGAGGCTGCCCTGGAATCTGTAGACTAGGCTAGTCTTGAACTCACAGAAATACACACCTGCCTCTACCTCTCAACTGCTTGCACCACCAACACCCAGCTGATGGGAGTCTTTTTAGAAGTTAATAGTGACTTGATTGTCAGCTTCAATTTTAATTCTGAAATATTTAGTGTAATTTGCATATTATTTTCTTATTAAAAACATAACATGAAGTGAGATCATGGGAATGAGTCTTTTTGTGTAATTATAATGCCCATATTTGCTTGGATGTAATTGCATTTGCCATAAAATTGCTTTAAGCATTTTGTCTTCTTTATGTATTGTCTTTTGCAGTGTGAAAGTGATATTTTGCTGTAGTGTGACATAATTATTAAGCAGAAGTTCTTTCACTGCTTCTTATTGGAAATAATTTCTCAACAAACCAAATGAAACCAATCAAAACAAAAATAATGGTTATTTTCTAATTTGAAACAGACATACACTATTAAAATTTCTTTTTTTAAAAAAAATCAATTGTCATTCTCAGTATCTCTTTTTGAATGCTATCAGACTTGGATCGTGGTCCCAAATTAAGAATACAGAATATGCTCTGATAACTTATCTAATACCTGTCCTAGAGTTCACTGTTTAATTGATCACACATGGAAGGAATGCCTTAGAACTGTATAAATAGTTAAGTTTATTGACCTTACAATTCTGGATGCTGCACCAGACAGCAGATTAGATAACTTCCTGATAGTTTAACACGTTGAGCTATAATACAGAGGTAAGAGATAAGAGAGGTGCATCATCAATTAAAGATCAATGTCTGTACTTGTAGCATGTAAGTTTCCGCCAGCCCTCCCGCTGCGCCGCTGGTCTGGCGTCCTGGCCCCCAATAACACGCAGGAGACTCTATATTTGATATAATCCTGTTGGCCAGTTACCATTATTGTTTATGGGCTAGCTCTGTCTTAATTATTAACCCATTTCTACTTATCTAAGTATTTCCACGTGGTCATCTTAACGGGGAGCTGCGCGGCAGGCGTCTGCTTCTTCCTTGGGCTACATCTTGACCCTGCCTTCTACTTCCTCTTTCCTCCTCCTAGTCTCCTAGCCCCACCTATCTAGTTTTCTATTGGCCACAGGGCTTTATTAACCAGTATGAGAAACATATATACAGAATAACATCTCCCAACATCTCCTCTTTTCTGTCTAAAGTAAAAGAAGGGGTTAAACCTTAACATAGCAAAATATACCATTCAACAGTTATCAAATAAGAATCACAGTTAACAATATTTAGTCCATTAACATTTTGTAAGACTTAAAGAAAATATCATCAATCCTATCTTTGTGAGTCTAAAGTCCTATATGTAACTTATCTTTAATCCTAACTAAGGAAAACTGTAACCAAAACTACCTTTCTTCAATTCCTTCATAGACCACAGAAGGATAATATATAAACTCTAGAAATGACAGAGACAACTCATTGCCTGGTCAGTCAACCGAAGTTCTTCTGTAATGTTCCGTCTTCAGCCCATAGGCCATAGTGTGTCTCCAGACTCCTCAACAAAGCAGGAAACTTTAAACTGTCCACCTGTATTGACAGTGTGTCAGTCATTTTTCTCTTTGTCCTGTAGACTGTCTGGCTGTCTGACAGCCTCTTCCATGAAGCAGGAATCCTGTAGCAATGTCCATCTTGCATCAGCAGTCACCTTTTGTGGTCCTGCATGTCCAGTTTCTACAACATAAAGTCAAACAGTCTAGACAAGAGAAGTACCTTGCTCAAATGGCTAGTCTTGCCATATAGAAGCAAACTCACTAACATGATTCTTTGATGTCCATCTTCCTTTCTGATGCAGGTGTTGTTACCAGGAGCAGTTGTGCCTCATTGTCAAGAAAAACCTTTAACCATTTTAAATGCCATATTCTGTAGGTCTTTGAAAGGTTTGAAGAATGCCTATCCATCTCAAATACATCTCTATATATCTAGAAAACCTAACTAACTCCAAGCTTGACTATCATAGGTAACTCTCTAATCTGTATTAAATTATACATTACATTTTCCAATGAGCTATATAAACATAATACCTAAACAAGAGGAGAAATATACATATTACAAAATTGACCTTAAATTGTATCAATAAAAGAAAATCCATTCCAAAGCAAAGTATTCATATCTATACCTTAATTCCCTTTTTTACCTTTACAAGGATTGCTTGTGTCATTAACCATTTATAACCAAGCCCATATAAATGAAAACAAACATTTATAAACAATATTTGGGAATTTTGGCGTCGTTCTTTCCAAACTACTTCCTGCTGGTAGAGGGCGCTGTCATGGGGGTTCAAAGAAGACATAGAAATCTTGGCTGTAGTCTGCAAGGCTTTGTCTCAACTGCTTTGAATGCTGGATCATCTGGGGCACTGTTTCAGCGGGTCTGGCTTGATCAAACCACATAAATCTGGAAGAAATCCATAGCTTTTCATTTTCTGTGGAAACAAAAATAGAAATCCTTTTCCCCAGTAGCTTGTCCTTAGGCTTAAATTTTGGAGTCAAAGCATTTTTAAAATATATAAATTGAATTAATCCAGCAGCATTTCTTTTATCAATAGTTGTTATTTTCTCAGCAAGCAAATAATTTAAAGACAACAGAAGCGCATATAGTATCCAAAATCTCTCTGTGTTTTCCATCTTTACGTGGCTTTTTTATTACTCTATTTATTCTACTTCTATTTTAAATATTTTGAGACAGGGTTTCTCTGTGTAACTTTTATCTGTCCTGGAATTCATTGCATACCAGGTTTACTTTGAAATCACAGAGATCTGCTTGCCTCTGTCTGCCCAGTGCTGGGATTAATGGCATGTCCCATTATACCCATTCATTCTACTTTCTTTTTTCTTTTTTAAACCATTGTATCCCCTTCCTTTTTCTCTCCCAAGCCAGCGTATTTTTTAAAACACAGTGTAAACCTTCATTGCAGCTCTCGTACACAGCAATGAATTGTTAGCAGAGCTTTTTAAAAGCAAGGCGGTTTTTTTGCCGCTTATGCTAATTTTGGAAACCTCCCTTAAAGGAGCCGCGCAAATCTCTGTCTACAGCAAAACAAATCCAACCGAGAAAATGTTGCTACCAATAAGTCTTGCTAGTCTCTGTTCCCTTGTTTCTAAAACATTTCTTAAGCTCTTATTAGTTTTAAGTGAAAGTTCTTATAGCCACATTGGGTGCCATCTGTAGCATGTAAGTTTCTGCCGGCCAGCCAGCCCGCCAGTCTGGGCCCACTGCCGCGGCGGGGAAACCTGCTGTAACATGTACTAAAGGTACTCTATAATACCTCAAAATCAGGGAAGTACTAAGTTCTAAACATCCATACCAAAGTTTAGGTTAATACACATAATCAAGAATTACAAATCCAAGGTATTATTTTTGTTCTCAGTCCCTTTTCTAAACCCCTGTATTTAGAAATACTTAAACAGTATTTAAAAAGAATTATTTATTTCCATTCAATAACGGTATATTCTAACAGTGCAGTCTGTTGTACTTATTGCAGTGTAGACACTTTCAACATAGTTTTTCCTTGGCTACTTCAAAGGTCAGTTCATTTTATTACTGAGTGGTTCTTTGCTAACCAAAAACTTCCATTCTTAAATTTAATCTGTTTTTCTCTATTCTAAAATAATTAATCCTAGGTGCTTCCTAAGTTATTCTGAAAATAAGTACTTGCTCTTATAAATAGCATTTTACTCTTTTAAGAAACAAATTATATTTAGGAAACATATTGCTTTAATAGAATTTATTAAACTCTGGAGTAATTATCTTGTATGCCTCAATTATTCCTGCTACACAATTTCCAGATCTATGTATCATCCTAGTTATGTTCTTCTTCATGCATAATAATGTGTTAGGATCACTTTTAAAATCGTTATAGAAGTGAGAGATGAGTCTTCCTTCATCTGATTAATTCACTTCAGTACATACAAACCTTATCTGGATTGACTCGGTTCTATTCACTTATTTTATCAAATATCATTCTTTTTTACATTGTAATTATTTTAAACATTCAGATCTTCATAAAACATAATTTTTATAATAAAGTCTATATAAGCTACATTATACTAATTTTTTGCAGTATGTGACAAATGGCAGACCTGGAAAAACATTACTGTAGAAATACTTGCATAAATTAAACATCTAAGAACAGGTTAGCTTATTTCAGAAATGCATCCCATTATCACATTTCTATCTTATTCATACCTTTTTCAATGTAGTTTTGATATAATTTGGAGTCAAATGTGTTCTGACTGTGAATTCATGAAACTTATGTCAAATCAAATTACAAGTCTACTCTTACTGTTAATTAAAACTTCTGAGCTTGAAAAAATAATTGAGACCATATTAAATCTTAATTTTGTCATCTATTTTATAAGGAGGCCTTGGCAGCTGGAACCTATGGTAGGATAAAGGGATTTTTTTCCCATTGTATATTGATTTCTTAAGACAACTTTGGAAGCTTTTGTTTCTATACTATTTAAGTTGTCTCCCTATCTAGATTAAAGGTTCCTGACCTTGAGGGTGAATTCTTCAGTTTGCAGGCTTTGCCCATTCCAGATGAACAGACCTCACACGGGGAAGTAAGGTCAGTCTGTGATTTGCATATGACATGGTTGTTTCCATGAAAATGTTACCCAATAATGGATATCACTAACAAAATAGTATATATCTCCAATAACATCAAAATATTTAAAACATAAACACATAAGTAATTTCTTCATTGTGAGTTATAGTTTTATGAGATTAAAATTCTACTAGCTGAATCAATCTATAATTTTTAGGGATATTTTAAAAAATATTAAGACAATGAATTGTGGGCAATATTATTACTTACTTCTTATTAAATTACAGATTTGAAAAATTTATGGGACTATTTTTGTAAATATGTAGGAGAATGAATAGGCTACCACATGAAATTGTATGATTAACTTTATAAACTCTTGGTACTAATAGGTTTCTCTCTGCTCAACTCAATCCCACTAGGATAAGGTGTAAATTATCTATGCCCCATAAGATCTTTCTTATCCAGATATAAGTACTTATCTCTCTGTTGGATAGCTTTAAATGAAATTCTTTGAGACTATTAACTAACATCTTAATATCAAACACTTCATAAATCTTTGGGAGATGTCTGTAAGTGTGAGTTCTGGCTTCTGTCACAGAGAAAAGAAAAGGAAAGGAAAAGTAACTTTAAATTGTCTTTTAAACTCTGAACCAAAGGAATAGCTTTCTCTGAATCTGACAACATAAGAAGTATCCAGGGAAACCTAAAGGTTCCATACTGATTTGGCCAGATTGCCTGTTATCCAGTGACCTCTCCCTAATTGGGGGAGGAGCTGAGAACAAAGCAAGAAGAAGGGAGCATCTGGAGGAGATGGGGGGATCTGGAGAGGACAAAGCCCTTGAAAACAGCGCTGAAAGCCTTTGAGAAGTCCATGTCTACTTAGTCTAATCTTCACACTCTGTGGAAGTGTTTTCCATACCTAAATGGGAGACAAAATTTCCAGGTTCACACTCTATGTCTATCTTATACTCGGTCTTAGAGTAGAGAGGACATATAAAGCTTTCATTGTCTAATAAATTCACAATCTCCCTTTTTTTTCCTAGTGATTTAATAAAGTATCATTAGTCTAACAAAGAAATTGCAACCCATCCACCCAATAATAAATTAGCAGCCATCTGCCAGAGTTTTAAGATCATAAACACCAGTGTCTGTAGTTAATTCCTTACTTTTTATAAAAAGAACTTGGGTAGAAAACCAAAACTTTTTGATACAGAATGCTGCACAATTGTGAAGATTTGCACATAAGAATGGTAATGCATCACACTAAATGGTAAAATATATGGAAACTACTTTCCTCATTTTGATCAAATGTACAGGGAATGCTCTTGAATTTTACGATGAACTGTAATTTGTCTAATAAGCATTTAGGAATTTTCAGTTTTATAATTCAAATGTATCTCTACCAATAGTACTAATTATTTGTTAAAAAGTAAGCAAAGAAAATGATAATTCATCTTTACTACAAACTTAAACTAAAAAAAATGACAGTTGAGATATAATTTTTCTCTCATTTTATGGTTGATAGTCTTATGTATTTAGTGTTTTAGCTTATATATGTACATATATATGTATATTTGTATGTATATAGGTGTATGTCATATATGTATAATCTCAGTTTTTTAACTCTGTAAGGATTGGGAAGATAAAATTCAGTGTTTATTCACACTCTATTTAAATTTCAAATTCAGGGAAAGAAATGTGATTAAAAGAGCTATGCTGTATAAATTTTTTCTTATATTTCAGAGTGACATAGACAGACAATACTTAAATATAGAACTATATTTGAGCCTTACCTATTGCTTCACTTATAATTTCAACTTGATATTGGAAACAAGCAGATCATTAATTATATTTTACATTCATTATAGTAGAAGACAAATAAAATAGACAACTATTGAGAATTTGAGTGTTTTGAATAAGATAGTGTGCATCACATCCCTGTGTTTTTAGTCTGTATAGAGTTGCCATTTATTCTCCAGAAAATGAACATATGCAAAGAAGAACATTTTCTCAGGAAAATATTCCTTAAACGAGCTGTCAGATCTTTGAGATATTTTTATTTATGTTTGGAGTTTCTACTGTTATTCTAAAAGGAAGATGGGTAGTATGATATACTAGTTAAATAATTAAGTGAAATAAAATACAAAGGCATTTGAGTATATGACATAAAATGCCAGAAGAACAGGAATTTGACTCTAAGGCTTCCAAACTTTTCCTGCAAGTTAGAGAGGAAATCCAGGTCCCAGAGGTTAATGATATGCAAAACTAAGACAGGAGAACAGCAGGAATGTTCACTCACAAAGATGATCCAAAAGAGGAAAAGTGAGAAGAAAACAGGGAGTGAAAGCTAGGGAGGATATCGTCTGCCCTTCTTGCCACCAAAGACACATGCTGAACTCTCTTTCTCTCTTTCTCTCTCTCCCTCCTGCACCCGATTTTTCACTGTGTCTGTCTTTGTCTTTGCCTGTCTGTCTATGTCTGTGTGAGATGTAGGAACTCTCACTGAACTTTCAGAAGGCCGACCTCTTAACTAAAACTACAAGTTAAAGCTGAGAATTTAGTCTCTAATCTCTGACTGATATGGCATAATTTAATGACCCTAAAAGCACAGAAGACAAAAGCTATCTGTATTTGTTGTTGTTCCTGGCAGGCAAATTAACTGCCAGTGCATACTAGTGTTTTGAACAAAAGCTATTGGAGTGTTTTGAACACTGATATCAGGGTAAAAAGGATCTTTATGAAAATTGAGAAGTGTCTTTAAATTACTTCCTTCTCTACCATAGGGGGATTCAGCAGATGAATCATAAAAATGATCCAAGAATAGTTCTTTAAGCACAATGCTAGAAAAGAAAGGACAAGCCTGTGAACCTGAGTGACTAGACAGAGCCCAGATCCCTATCACAGAGGCTGCCGGGCAATGTGCATAGGTGTTGTCTGGTGGAAGCTATCCTACCAGAACCTCCATCAAAGCCATCTAAGATCACCAGGAACATGCTATAAAATGTATAAGTAAGACTGAAGTGAGATTTTTTTGTTATGCTGTTCTTCTGCGTGGATGTAGAAAAAAATACACATTGAAGTTATCTACTTGAAGCTTAATTTTGGACACTCTGCCTTACAGGCAAACTGAATTTCTAATGAAAGAGTCCAGTTGCGGGAGGTCTTCAGTCTCTTTTTCTATAATACAAACATGACACATACATGTAATGGACCCCTAAATCAATCCCCGTACATGTATACCATAAATTATTTCAATTTCTTTATACCCCTTACTCAAACTAAGAATTTAAAGACAAATAAGAGTTTATTCAAAATACCTATGACGGAGGCATCGGTCAGTTTGAAAGTTTAATTGAATACTGATTGTCTTCTAGACAAATGTTCTGTTAAAAGAAAGAATCCTAACCACTTGAGCTATGGTCTATAAAAAGAAGAACAGTAGCATAAACTTCTTGCTGGAACAGCAAAGATAAAGATTTAACATTCATGGTTAAAAGTACAAGGGATTTGGATGGGTCTGAGAGACAGAGATTTAAAATACATATCAAGAGGCTATATCTGTGTTATTGGATATGTAAAAAGGATTGAGAATAAGGTGGTGATGGGAGATGTTATTCTGTATATATGTTTATCATACTGTTAATAAAGCCCTGTGGCCAATAGAAAACTAGATAGGTGGGGCTAGGAGACTAGGAGGAGGAAGAGGAAGTAGTAGGTGGAGTCGAGATGTAGCCCGGGAAGGAGCAGGAAGCCTGCTGCGCGGCTCCCTGATAAGACGACCACGTGGAAATACTTAGATAAGTAGAAATGGGTTAATAATTAAGACAGAGCTAGCCCATTAACAATAATGGTAACTGGCCAACAGGATTGTATCAAATACAGAGTCTCTGAGTGTTATTTGGGGCTGGCGCGGCTGTGGGCCCAGACTGGCGGGCTGGCGGAAACTTACATGCTACAAATGGCGCCCAACGTGGCGTTGGGACCGGGAGGCCGGCAGGGAGACCTGCTGTAACATAATGGTACCAGAAGCGGGACTGAGAACTTTCGCTTAAAACTTAACAAAAGTTTAAAAAATAGTTTTTAGAAACAAAGGAACAGAGACTAGCAAGACTTAGTAGCAGCATTTTCTCCGTTGGATTTGTTTTGTTGTAGACAGAGATTTGCGTGGCTCCTTTAAGGGAGGTTTCCAAAATTAGCATAAGCGGCAAAAAGCCACCTGGCTTTTAAAGAGCTCTGCTAACAATTCATTGGTGTGTACAAGAGCTGCAATGAAGGTGTACACTGTGTTTTAAAAAATACGCTGGCTTGGGAGAGAAAAAGAAACAGGATACTATGGTTTAAAAAAGAAAAAAGGAATTAAGTGGATGGCTATGGTGGCCATTAATTCGGGAGACAGAGGCAAACGGATCTCTGTGATTTCAAAGTAAACCTGGTATACAGTGAATTCCAGGACAGATAAAAAAAAAAAAAGTTACACAGAAAAACCCTGTCTCAAAATATGTAAAAATAGAAGTAGAATAAATAGAGTAATAAAAAAGCCACGTAAAGATGGAAAACACAGAGAAATTTTGGATACTATACGTGCTTCTTTTGTCTTTAAATTATTTACTTGCTGAGAAAATAACAACTACTAATAAAAGAAATGCTGCTAGATTAATTCAATTTATATATTTTAAAAATGCTTTGACTCCAAAATTTAAGCATAAGGACAAGTTACTGGGGAAAAGGATTTCTATTTTTGTTTCCACAGAAAATGAAAAGCTACGGATTCTTTCCAGACTTATATGGTTTGATCAAGCCAGACCCCCTGAAACAGCTACCCAGGTGATCCAACATTCAAAGCAGTTGAGACAAAGCCTTGCAGACTACTGCCAAGATTTCTGCGTCTTCTTTGAACCCCCATGACAGCGCCCTCTACCAGCAGGAAGTAGTTTGGAAAGAACGACGCCCAAATTCCCAAATATTGTTTATAAATGTTTGTTTTCATTTAAATTGACTTGGTTATAAATGGCTATAACCACAAGCAATCTTTTTAAAGGTAAAAAGGGAATTATGGTATAGATATGAATACTTTGCTTTGGAATGGATTTTCATTTATTGATACAATTTAAGGTCAATTATGTGATGTGTATATTTCTCCTCTTATTTAGGTATTATGTTTATATAGCTCATTGAAAAATGTAATGTATAATTTAGGACAGATTAGAGAATTACCTATGATAGTCAAAACTTAGAGTTAAGTTAGTTAGGATTTCTAGATATGCAGAGATGTATTTGAGATGAATAGGCATTCTTCAAACCTTTCAAAGACCTACAGAATATGGCATTTAAAATGGTTTAGGGTTTTTCTTGACAGTGAGGCACAACTGCTCCTGGTAACACCACCGACAGAAGAAAGGAAGATGGACATCGAAGAAACACATTATGGAGTTTCCTTCTAATATGGCAAGACTAGCCATCTGGGCAAGGTACTGCTCTTCTGGATCGTTTGACTTTATGTTGTAGAAACTGGACATGCAGGACCCACAGAAAGATGACTGCTGATGCAAGATGGACATTGCTACAGTATTCCTGCTTCATGGAAAAGGCTGCCAGACAGCCAGACAGTCTACAGGACTCAGAAAAGTTTCCTGCCTTGTTGAGGAGTCTGGACACACACTATGGCCTATGGGCTGAAGATGGAACATTACAGAAGAACTTCGGGTGTCTGACCAGGCAATGCATTGTCTCTGTCATTTCTAGAGTTTATATATTATCCTTCTGTGGTCTTTGATGGAGTTGAAGACAGGCAGTTATGGATATAGTTTTCCTTAGTTAGGATTAAAGATAAGTTACATATAGGACTTTAGACTTACAAAGATAAGATAGATGACATTTTCTTTTAAGTCTTACAAAATGTTAATGGACTAAATATTGTTAACTGTGATTCTTATTTGATAACTGTTGTATGGTATATTTTGCTATGTTAAGGTTAAACACCTTCTTTTACTTTAGACAGAAAAGAGGAGATGATGGGAGATGTGATTCTGTATATATGTTTCTCATACTGTTAATAAAGCCCTGTGGCCAATAGAAAACTAGATAGGTGGGGCTAGGAGACTAGGAGGAGGAAGAGGAAGTAGTAGGTGGAGTCGAGATGTAGCCCGGGAAGAAGCAGGAAGCCTGCCGCACGGCTCCCCGATAAGACGACCATGTGGAAATACTTAGATAAGTAGAAATGGGTTAATGATTAAGGCAGAGCTAGCCCATTAACAATAATGGTAACTGGCCAACAGGATTGTATCAAATACAGAGCCTCTGAGTGTTATTTGGGGCACATGTGGTTGCAGGACCATGGCAGCAGAACCAGCTGCAGCCGGCGGGGAAACCTGCTGTAACAAGGTGGTATCAATTAAAAGGAGAAGGAAAGTATGGAAAACACACACATGCAAGGTACATGCATTGGGACCTGTGAGCAACTTCATATGGTAAAGTGGAGAAGAGATTCTCACATCTGATAAGGAATGGCTAAGTAAATGGGTTGTCACGCCAAACGGAAAAGCAAAGGGTTGAGGATTTAGCTAAGTGGTAGAGTGTTTTCGTGTTTGCCTAGCAAGGGAAAGGCCCTGGGTTCAGCCTTCAGCTCTGGAAAAAAAAAAAACAAAAAAAAAAAACAAAAAACAAAATAACAAACGGAAAAGCAAAAGAAAATGCTTGTTACCAGCCACGATCTACTCTGGCATAAGTTACAATGGTGTTGTTGGGAAAATATCCATATAACAATACTTTGTAATTGAGTGTTATTATTAAGCAGCACGAGAATAGTGAGAGTAACTGCTTCATTAGCATAATTAACATATCATCCAACATGAAAAATATCAGGAGATCTACTATATTTTATATTTATAGTTCACAACTTTGTCCTAAACAGTATTTTAGTGAGTAGTTCCCCCACAATGTATCCCTTTAAAACACAGTAAATAGAAAAAGAAATTTTGAAAGAACGATATTTCGGTTTAATAAGGATCAGGATAAACAATTAGACCGAATAGATGTTTATTCAGGGAGAAATAACTCACAACATAGGTTCCACCGGATCCCAAGCCTTCCAGCATCTACCACCAAGAGAGAGGCCCAGACCCTTCCCCAGCTTTTGCCACCCAGGTCACGTCTGGCCCTGTCTCCAACTCCAATGGGCGTAGCCTAAGCCACAGGTGCGGACAAGGTGAATATCTCACTACAGAACATCTAAAGAAAATAAAACTAATATTACAGAAGATGTCCACTTACCATAGCCATAGTAACAAACAAAATACTTTCATTTATTATTCTCCTCATATTTCCGGAAAGACAATGTACACTGGAGTCCATCTTTTTCTACCTCTGTCTTTCTTCTCAGTCTCTTAATGGGTAAGTGGCAGTCCCATCCAGGCAGGTTTGCTATTGGATAATTTTACGTGTTGATAAAATATTCTACTCATAAAAAGCACACACATGTATTATTTCTGTATGATTTTAAAACATGTTTTGTTTTGCTAAAAGTAAATATGTTATTTGCTTATGCTGAGACACAGAGTTTGCATTTTTTTTACACTATAGCTGTAAATCTAATCAGACATAGATGAATGCCTATGTTATTTCATTTTTTGTTGTTATTGGCGGAAATAAACGTCACCATGTATCTGTAGCTACAGTAAAGCTGAATTCAGGATAAATGACTTTAACTTATAAAATTGCTTCTTTAAATATGGGGTGAAATTTGAAAATTTTTGTGGGTTTGCCGCTCTCTTCTTTGGAGAAACTCCCTAAGGAATCAGCAAGCTCAGACCAGAGGGAAAAAGTGCCTATGTATGCCATGTTGGCAGGTAGCCAGATAGTTATTAGGAGGATTTATCTATGCAGTCATCTTGTATAGCAAAAGACCACCTTGACCTATCCATTTGCAATGAACATCTATGGAACTTTTAGGACAATAAAAAAGAAAAATTAAAAAGAATGAGAAAGGAATAGAAAGTAGAAGTGGCATTGGAGAGGAGAGAAAGGACCAAGACAGGAGAGAAGATAAAAGTCTGGATAGTCAAGGAAGTCGTCTGACTTTTGCCAGATATTTACTTTGAATAAAGGACTGCTTGTGTTATCAACAATGTCCTCATCATTCCTAAAGGGGACATTTTCTGGATTTTGAGCATCTAGATGTTGATGTATATTCCCTTGGATGATAACCCATTCATGTTGCATTACCCATAATACACTTGTTTACATAATACAATTTATGGGCACTATTTTGTGTTCCTTCAGTTTTGTACATGGTCACTGAGAATAATCATTTTATAAATAAAGGGATCTGTGAAACTGGTTGATGTTTTAGGTAGTGTTGCTTTCTGTGCTGGTACAAAATCCTCATTCTCTCCGGAGTGCTGATAGCTCAGGAATGAGCTGATTTCTTTATAAAGGGAGGGAGAGAATGACTAAAGTTTCATAGATTCAGACAATGTAGAGATGATGTTTAGAATATTTCTGTCCAAATGTCCCAATTATAACTTTTGGGATAGTCATCCTTCAAAATCAATATTGTAACCTTAGCATATGAACTTCACTGAAGTTGATCCTTCAAGTGACATTACAACTATGCCATATTCCAAGACAGAGTCAGTGTTTTATTTTTAGCTGTATCTGTCTCCCTAACCCTTCTAATGCTGGTATGGAAGCATTCTGCTTTCACTACGCTTGTCTTGGATTAAGAGTTTAAGACCTAAAAATTATTTTCAAATCTATTTAAGCTTTCTAGCAGTCAAAAAAGATCTCCGGTACTCTATAGGTTCTTAGAAACAGTTTTGATGTTATTCAAAGTAATTAAACTTAACTGACTCCGAACCCTTGAGGTATGTCCCTATTCCTCCTCCTCATGAGTGATAATTGGAGCCTATATGTCAAAGGATAGTAGGCATTCATTTTTCTACAGCTAGAAAGTAACACAGGCTTATTATATGCCCGATAAATCCAATTTGAATGATGTACTTGAAAGACTCTTTCTTAGGGACATTCTTAATTTTAACCTCTGCATTAATCAATGTTCAAAAAAATATTTTTAATGAATTTGAGTAAGTTTCTTTAATTCCTAGAGATTTTTGGTCCAATTAATTGAATAAACAAGGTATCTTGGGACTATAAGTGCCTAGTCAGGTGCCATTGTTGTCAATGACATGGAAGTGAAATGGTTAGAGATGAGTGGAGAGGGGAGGCAAGGAATGAGGTGAGGGGGCAA
Organism: Cricetiscus sungorus; assembly: GCA_030556225.1. Taxonomy (NCBI): domain Eukaryota; kingdom Metazoa; phylum Chordata; class Mammalia; order Rodentia; family Cricetidae; genus Cricetiscus; species Cricetiscus sungorus. The sequence goes on along the minus strand of JANBXA010000741.1, from coordinate 29,062,294 downwards.
GAAAAGGAGGGAGAGGTGGAACTGGGGTTGATGTGTCAATAGAAAAAATTTAATATAGAAAAGAAATAGTACTATGGAGGTGATGATGTTATCTTGAATAAGTCAAACTGTAATGGAAAACTAACTTTTCCTGGGGACATTTGAACAATATCTGCCCACCCCTGAGAAGGCAACAAAGGCACCAAAGATTTGATCCCACCCTCAGCTATGAAATATACCAATGAGTTGATTAAATTACTTGAAGTTATTTATGAGGAGCTCCTTGTTAATTAACTCCCTTCTTGAAGAGACTTCATCTAGTGTTTGGATCTCTAGCTTGCATGCTTGCTGCCCTCTCTAATTGGAAACAGAACTCTTCTCCAGAGGACAGGGTGGCCTCACAGAAGCAGACAGCAGCCATCAGTAGACAATTGAACCACATGATCAAAGCCACTTGGTATATTTGGACTTCAGAACTGGAAGAAATATATTTTATCATTTTATATATATATATATATATATATATATATATATGCATATATATATATTTGTGTGTATGTATACATATGTGTGTGTGTGTGTGTGTGTGTGTGTGTGTGTGTGTGTGTATTTACTTGAAGGACCATGAATCTAGAAGAAAGAATACTTACAGGGCATAGACATTTTAACGTCTGCAGATTCATTGAAAACACCACTTTAGCATGGATGAAGAGTCATAAAACTTCTATCTGTGGACTTCTTTGTCTTACCTTGCAGATGGCTCTGCTGAATAGACTATTTTTCCAGAAACTGATTCATGTTCTTCAATCTTTAGAGGGTGCATTTGATTCTTGGGACTTTTACGTACATGAAGTACTTTACTTTATTGAACTTCTTGGGCCATGCAAGTTTAAAAAGTTTCTTCTTTAATCTTACAAATTCCTCCATTTCTTCCAACAGGAAATGTTTCAATTTTAAGATCTAGCTAGATGATGAGAAGAAATAGATTTTATTGTTTTCTTAATGGGAATTAAAACACATTTTAGAAATTATACTTTTAACAATGAGAATCTGGAGAAATAAATAGCCTAACCAACTGTTCCCTGTTTTTCGCATCCTGCTTATATCTTCTACTTAAAAAATTCAGTTAGAAATCCATCAATAAAAACATAAAAAGATATAACATATCAAGATTTCATCTTGGATTGCAGGCCTTGACTTAGAAAGCAAAATAAATGGATCTTATAGATGAATTGTTAAATATAAAATAAATAATATTGTACAGTTTGAAAAATATGTTAAATAATGTTTTGTTTTATAGTTAGAAAACTTGGTACAATTTGTACATCTACAATGTGTAATATAGTACACATTTTGTAGTTGGTCAGAGAGGATAGTAGATCCTTATCAGTGTGTCATAGTTATAATTTGGTGTCTTACTTATAATTCTTGGAGATATGCTTTCCAATATGATGATGCTATGCACTAATTTCCATTACTTCATTTCTTGTTTCTTTAACTGTCACCCTATAATTTTATCATTATACCTCTAGGTTAGTACATTTTTATACTTCCTTGAATATCATTTTCATATTCCTAAAATATATTTTCACAGTATTTAAATAAAAGTGCATAGAAAGGAAATCCATAAGATTTATGAGGATGCCTTAATTTTGTCCTCAAATTTAAATAATTTGTTTAAATATATATAATTCTTCAGTCAAAATTATTAAATGTCATGTTTAGATATATCAATTGAATTTTTTCAGAATATATGTAATCCAAATAAGTTAAAAGATTAAATGTTTCACTAAATTACCCCTGGTACTCAGGTGACAGAGGCAAGAGAGGCAGAAGAATTTCTGAGTTTAAGGCCAGCCTGGTCTACAGAGTGAGTTCCAGAACAAGCTACACAGAGAAACCATGTCATGAAAAACCAAAACGAACAAATAAACATATCAAAAAGCTTTACAATATTTTGTAAGAAAATGTTACCATTTTAACAAAGTTGCAACCACATCTTTATTCTTGTTATTTTGACATAGCATTTCTCTTTATATTTATATAAGGTTTCTTCTTAACGAAGATTCCTGCAACCCTTCACTGTCCTCAATAAAATACTCTTGTCTTTTATTGAGCCAAATAATTTATTATATTATTTTTTCACGAGTTAGATTCAATTAAGAAATTAAGTTTTAATTATAGGGTTAAAGAGAAATCTGGCACTAGGGAAATGCCCAGAGACCTATAAGGATGAACCCAACTAAGACTCTAAACAATAGTGGAGAGGCTACCTTAAATACCATTCCATGATAGTGAGATTGATGACTACATTATATGCAATTCTAGGGCCCTCATCTAGTAGCTGATGTAAGCAGAAGAAGAAATCAAACTCCTGGAATCCAGTTGCAGAGAGGGAGCAGTGGTGAGCAAAGAGGTCAAGACCAGGCTGGAGAAACCCACAGAGACCGCAGACCTGAACAAGGGGGAAGCTCATGGACCCTAGAATGATAGCTGGGAAACCAGCGTAGGACTGACCCAGACCCCCTAAATGTGGGGCTCAGTTAGGAAGACTGGGCAGTCTAAGGGAGCTCTGGCAACGGAACCAGAATGTATGTCTGGTACACCAAAGGACTTCGGGAGCACATTCCCTAAAGAGGGATACTTACTGCCTTATCCTAGAGACATAGGGAAAGGCCTAGGTTCTATCCCAAGTGACTTGACAGATTTTATGTTCCCGCATGGAACAACATAAAATGTTTCACCCTCCCTGGGGAGTGGAAGGGGGATGGGGTAGGGATGTTGGTGTGGGACATGGAAGGATGGGAGGGAGGTAACTGGATTGACATGTAAAATCAGAAAAACATATTAAATAATAAAACAAACTAGGTTTTAGATGCGGACAATGATAAATGTTGTATTGACTACATTAATAACTTTTGTCTTTAGAGTACTCTCATTTGATGATGATTATAACTAATGAAGTTAGACTCTGCAATAATTTATATAATTTCTGTTTTCTCAGCATTACATTCTTTATATTTTCTCAATTTTTGTCTTCCTAGATCTATTGCATTAATTAATTGGAATTATTATTTTTTCCTCTTGGTTGCTAATTTTATTTTATATATAATGATAGTAAATCTCTCTGAAAGAACTAACTGGAAATAGTCAAAATTGTTGTACCCAGCCATGAATCTTTGTTTCTGGAAAGACAATATACATTTTGTTTTTGATTTTATTATGTTTGCTATTATTTTTTATAGAAGTATCTTGTTATTTTTGTTAGTCTGTTTTGTTTTAACTTCAATTTCTTCACATTTTGTGCCCTTGATTGTATTCTCTTTTAGATTATTTTAAGTCATAAACAAAAAAATTTACTAAAAATACATCTGTAGCAAATTCTAATGAATAAAATGTAAAGTAAGTAAGCAAAAATATGTCACAGTCCTATGTAACTAAGTTAATAACTATAATCTTTCACAGAACCATCTCACTCACATTATAGTGTGTACTCTTTAAAAACAATATATTTCTTCTTGCTTTTATCCATGTGAGCTCATGTTGAAACAAGATACAAATTTTGAAATACCCCTCATATATTGAAATTGGTATATCTCTCAAAAATTGTGATAAATCTATGACATTTCCCTTACTGTGTTTTAATTCTTATTCTTATCATTGGTTTCTATATAATAGGATTATTAAATTTTATATAATAAAAGTTTCAATTTATGAAAAATTTAAATCATATTCTCTCAGTTAAGTACAGTATGTTTTAATTTAGTCTACCACTCATTGTTATACATAGTTGATCTAATCTTTTAAATAGACATATTGTCATACTTTTGCTTTCATTTTGACAAAAGTAATAATCTTGCATTGTGGTAGTTATTTCACATTCCATAATAAAAGAAGTTCATAGTATCTGAGTATTCTTTGTGTTATGATGCTAATATTAATCAGTGAATATTAGTATTTTCAGCCTGGTTTCATATTCTATAACATTTTCATTGGAACCACTATCCAATTTATCTTATAAATAGTTGATTTTATTTTTTCAATGATGGTCATTACATCCACAAATCAATGGAGCCTCTGCTTGTCCATGTGATAAAGTAGCAGGTCTTAATTTTTACTTTTAATGTCTCTAATACTGATAGATTATTGATGACTTCAGCAAATTTCTTAATCACTTATTTGTGTACACTGACTGCAGCTTATAAAAGGCAAGCATTATAAACATACATTCTTTCTCTTGTTCTATCATATTTTAAATAGCAAATTGGACATTTGATCATAAAAGAGAGGGATCATTGTGAATTCACAAATGTTCTAGAGTCTGGAGAGAACAGAGATCTATATACTAGATGTTTTTCAACTTATTATACTTATTAATATTTCCCATAAATCATTATCTTTGGGTCCTTCCAGGTGATTCCTAGATCCTTTATAAGAGTAGGTTATTTACATTCTCAAATTAAACTGGAGCATTTCTTAATTGTATCTTCTTTATTCCTGGCTCTAAAGTAAAGTTATTTTTCTTTTAACCTGATTACTGTTTTTGATAACAAATCTGACACCTTCATGATATTTGATATGTTTCTTATTTTGAACTACCATGATGATAATTTCAAAATCTTTGTATTTTAATTTACTTAAATCAATCTGTTCTTTTTCAAGGTATAGAAATATTAATTTAAAAAATACTGTTTCTTTTTCCATTTTTAGAGTATCAGTAATAAAAAAAGAAACAAAACAACAGAAACAAAAATTTCTGTGCTTAAAAAATAGAAGGGTAAATTGTGTGACTTCTATGACATTGCCTGAATACATGTGTGTGTGAAATGTTTTAATAATTATTCTTATGCTTCTTGTATTTTTCTTCAAATTATGTTATTAGGTAAACATTTATTTGTACCAATGTCAAAATTATCAATTTTGATTTTGTTATTGTTCTATATGCTATCCATCAATTTCTATTCATTAATTATTTTACTTTTTGAAATATCCTTGTTCTTGGGCTGAAGAGATGGCTCATCAATTAAAGGCTAGGCTCACAACAAAAATAATATCTTGTTCTATAACACCAAAAATATTGTAATGTCTTGCTGGTTTCTTGATTCAACTTAAAACTAGATGTCCCCAATAGCTCATTCTTTTACATATTATTTACATTGCTCAATGCTGAGTTGTCAATTTAATTTAAAACATGCCTAAACAGATAATAGTACTACAGAAACCTGTATGTGCATTATTTGTTTTGATTATACACTGGGTTTGTATGAAGGTTCACTTAAATTTCTCTAAATAATAGTTTAATTAAATTACTTTTATCTGTGTGAGATGTGTCAGTACATGAGTGACAGAGAATACCTGCAGAAGTGGAAGGATAGTTTTTGGGAGACAGTTTTCTCTTTCCATTATATGGGTTCAAGGTGAAACTCAGGTCATTAGGTTTGGCAGCCAGAACTTTTACCTGCTGAACTATCTTGCTGGCTCTGTAAGATTTTATTTTTAACAGTTAGTGATAGAAAAGCATTTTAGTTGCAATTAACCCAAATATATCTATGACTTTTAGATTTTAATTTTATATGGGATAGTGTTAAATGGATGTAATAAGCTTTCTATTGTTTTGCTTATTTGTATTTAAAATTTTTTATCAAGGCAACTATTATGTAATTAAACTCCTAAAGCAATCCTGACATCCATCATATGACCCTAATGGTAAACATTGACATGACCTTGATAGTTCTCCCAAAATCAAAAAAAAAAAAAAATCAGGGAATATCATAGAAAAATATAATCATGTAACTTCAGAAGTGAAATTGAAACACAGCCTAGAAGTGAAGAGTTTAAAGATGTCTATTGAAGCAAACTGTCACTTGGTTAATTACTGTGTACTAGCATTAAAGGTGGTCAGATCAGGATTTCATAATTCATGATGGTATCCATAAAATATGTAATTTCAAATAGACTAGATATTTTATGTGATTGTACTTTATAAACTATTGTTACACTAATGATATACAGACTCCTACCTTCTTTGCAATAAGTTATGTCAAAATAATCAAATTATTTTTAGGTACACAGACCCCCATCTGTTCCATAACTTCAATGTAATTATTAGATGGAGATTAACTAAAATGCCATCTTCCTGCACCACAAATTACATAAGGTTAGAATTTCTTAGATCTTTCCACTATGTTTCAAATAAAAATTTTTGTTTAAGACTTATCACAGGATAAGTGGGTATACTACAGAGCTGAAGAATGGTAAAGACATTTGATTAGAGAATTTTTTTTACAGTGATTAAAAGGAGAGAACCATGTGTAATTATCTGTTTATTTGTTTCCAGTTGCTGAAATCACCTCAATTCAATATCATTTCCATGTAATCCACAATCTTACAGTGTATGTGTAGCACATAACCACCTAACCTTCATGTGATAGACACATAATGATCATCATCCCACATTTCAAATAGGTTTTTAAGTTGTCAAATCTTGCTGAAGATGCAGACTCTGGATAAGTGACTTTTTGCTTGCTTTGCACTTGAATACCTTAGACAGGGATTTACTAGAAGTTGCAATCGGTTCCTCTGATTGACAGTGAAGAATACATTTCGTACTGCTTGGACTCTGCATGGATTGATAAATGCTGTGACTGGTCACACTCTATAGCTCTGAAGTAAGCTAATGTGAGAGGAATTGGGAGTTAATAATGTACTAAACACTATGGGGTGGCTATAGATCTATATTTTGGTACCAGTTCTTTGCTGATTTGTTATATCCACTTTTGGAAAGGTTTTAAACTCCCTGGCTCAATCAACAAGACAAGAACTATACCTGGCATGTGATACATGACTTAGGTGTAATGGGATATTTTGATGGAAGAGGCAGTAACCATTTGTTAAATGGTACTTTTGGCTCCTGGAAAATTTAATAAACTTCCCTCAAAGCATGTAACTTCCTCAAAATTAATCATTTATGCCATAGAAAGAACCATGTCACTTGTTGTATGTGCTAAGCTTAAAACTCTATAAAATTGATAAAGGTTACTGAATCCCTCAATCATTGATCTAAAGCTGCTGCTTTCTGTTAAAAAACATGTCTAGGATCTCAAGCTAATTACCACCCATTCCAAACATTTTGACAGTGGAACCAGAATGTATCCCTGGTGCACTAAAGGACTTTGGGAGCACATTCCTTATAGATGGATACTCCCTTAGCCTAGAGGCAGGAGGGAGGTCCTAGTCCCTATTCCAAATGACTTGACAGATCTTGTTCATCCCTCCGGGAAGGCATCAACCTCCCTGTGAGGGGGGATGGGAGAAAGTTGGGGGACATGGGAGGGAGGGAGGAAGGGAGAGGAAACTGGTATTGATATGTTAAAATAAGAAAAAATTAATAAAAATAAACTATATTCATATATATCATATATGTGTGTGTGTGTGTGTGTGTGTGTGTGTGTGTGTGTGTGTGTGTGTGTGTGTATGTGTGTGTGTGTGTTTGCGAGTGTGTGTTTTACACTTGAGTAAGGGTCTCAATCTTGAAAATGAAAATTTAATCAAGCAAGCAGCAAACCTGTGGGTAGGGAGAGTTAGGGAACAGAACTTTTAGGTTTTTATTTTGTATTCTGAATGTTTTGATTTGGGGACTTTAAATGAATGAGGACTTTTAACATGGGGCATTATCTGAAAGGGGAGTTGTTTTGTCTCTTTGAACTCTTTGGTAGAAATTACAGTATACCTCATTGACATTTCTCACGGTCTCCAATTGTCTTTAAAAATGTATTTGAGTGATAGTGTCTCTTGCTTTGTAGTATTCATCTACTTATTTTAAAAGAAAATTTGTCTATAGTGAATATTTTCCACCAGGCACTGGGTCTACAAAGTAGCTTTTTAAATAATTATAAGGTACAATTACTAATTAGGTTTCACTTCTGTTTCTTTACTCTAAGTAGATTCCTTAATCTCCATTTTCTCAGTGGAAATCTAAAATACCAAAGTGATTTTTCTATTGAGGTTTACTTTAATAAATCAGAGATAAACTTCACAAATACATAGTAAATTTCATACTTATACCCAGTGTGTAATATATATATGTACGCACACACAGCGCCTATATATGTTTATATGTTTATGTGTGCATGCATATGTATGTATGTAGCGATGTATAAATTTGTTTTCTTACCCTTTCTCTGTTTTCCCTTCTTCTATTCTTCTGTATTAATCTGGCTGGTTCAACAATGACTGTCTCCCACTAGAAATACCAAGAAATCAATAGTTGTTCTATCCCTGATGATGGAAGTCTCAGCTGATCTTTAGTATACATCAGAATCCTAAAGAAGGGTGTTCTTATGCTAGAGAAGGGATACCTCGGCGGCAGGATAGAAGAACTTGACAATGATAATGAGGACAAGAAGGAAAAAGCGAAAGTTTCTCTCTTTCACATCCTTTGTTTAGGCTGCTAGGTTTGGGTATTGCCTATGTTTAAGGTTGATCTTCTGACCTCAAATGATTCTTCACTTAATGTGTGTCTTCCCTTATCAAGTGCTTTAGACTTAAGATGGGTGTGACTACCTCAAATGACCCATTTAACAAAAACTCCTCCCAGGCAAGCCCAGCTGCTTTGGTTGGCTTTGGTTTTTAGTTAATTCCAGATGTACTCATGTTGACAATCAAGAGGAGCCATCTATCATAGCTTCTCTTCTTTGTCTCTCTTTCCTTCATCTTCCCTCCCTCTATCCCCTCCTTTTTCCTTATTCTTTTCCCCCATTCCACTCACCAATCACCACAGTTTTCTTGCAGTCACTTTTTTTAAATCTATTTCAGTCTGTAAATATTTACTATACAGATATTACTACAATACTGTATAGTCAAATGTACTGTTTCATAATCCAGCATTTTAAGTGAAAATTTTTGCTACATTTCGTTAGTAAACACAATGTATTATCAACAATAATAGATAAAGTAACATTTGTTAGGCATTAAAAAGAAAAAAAGTTGCTTTAATGAGAGCCTTGCCTCTCAATGAAATCAAATACTGAGTTGAATAGGATGGATTTAAATAAGGTTCCATCAGAAAGTATTTATTTTGGAATATAAAGTGAGAGATAGTTGCTATGTCAATTATTTACATTTCTCATCAACTTCTCCTTTTTACTATAAAAGGGCAATGATGTCTAATAGCAGAAAAGAGAGTCAGTGTAGAGCCTTCGTTGCCTTAGTTCACATTCATCCATACATGTGCTCTAATTTTCACTCTGTAAGGCAGGAAAGCAGGCGTTATTATCCTTGTTTCATAAAAGACAAATAAGTTTGTAGTTTGAAAAATCTAAAGATACATTGTAAATAATAATAATGTGGTAGGGTCAAGCCTGAACATCATTAGTGAATCCAAGTTTTATGTTGTAAACAATTTTGAGGTGATTGAAAATGGCATGGAAACTATGATATAAATTTTCTGACTTAAATGTTACAGTGAAGCTAATGTGTCAAAATTATAATGTATTACCTATGAAAATATCTTTCCCTTCATGACTCTGCATTCTTTTCATAGAAGAGTAAACTGGTTCTTCACACCTGCAGTTTAGGAATGCTATTAAATATTATATTTTAATTCAAAAAATGATTTTAATTCCTTGATGCTTTCTCCTTTTAACATCTAGAATTACTAGTAAATATTCTTTTTAAAGAGTTTGTTAAAATAAACTTTCTCCATTTCCTAAACTGTAACTATGAGGTCAGTTTTAGGACTATCTGTAGAAGTGTTAGTTCCTTTCTAGGAAAATATATTTCTTCAAAATAAAAATATTCCCACACCCATCTTTAGATTTCTACATCTTTTAAGTCTTAACTTCCTAGTATAACATTTCTGATATATTTCCCTTAAAATACAATGACAATTGCGTCAAGGGAAAACATCAAATAAACCAAAATCTAAATAAATGAATAACAACAACAAAACTAAATAGATATATACATGGCAAAGTGTATGGAGTATTAATATCCTTTTGCTTCTTTTTAACAATTACTTTTGATATTTTTTAACTTTTATATTCTGATAACACCAGAAAATAATATGCTGTCACTCAATTTTTCCTCTATAGCTTATATCACCATATTATATTATAATTCTTTGAAGAGATACTGGTGTTGTTTATTTACCAAAATACACAGTGTATACAATGTGGCATATTTTTTCCATGCTCCTTTCTGGTCTTGGATGTATATAGTATTCCTTGTTGCATAGAGTGCTGCTGTTCTTGTTAAATAACAACTGACAACATACATGTAGTTTCATCTCTGGTTTTCTATTCTTCTCTTCCCACATACATCTTTGTTCTCATACAGATGACAAAATACTTTGACAACTGTAGTTTTTTGATATATTTTGCAATCAGGGAATATGATGCATCTAGCTTTGTTCTTATTTCTCATTGGTTATTCAAAGATCTTGATTACATCCAAGTTTAGGGTTGTTTCTTCTATTTGTGAGAAAATATGGTTGATATTGTGACAGTGATTTTCCCTTTTGCACTAAACCGTTGGCTTGTCATTAGTTGCCTTTACCTTTTGGTACAGGAAAGCCTATGTCCTCCTCTGGCCTGCATGGAAACTTCAACATATGTGGTGGATACTTGATACAGACATACATACATACACATAATTAAATTAAAATTAAATCAAAATTATCCAGTGGAACCACTGATTTTCTAGTTTATATTTGTTTGTTAAAATAATGATACTCTATCTAGAACCTAATTTTTAGGATTGTTTATGTAGTTGTATAATTTTGTCTTACCACCTAGTTTTCCCCTTCTAATATTGGTAAATACACATTTTCTCACTACCATAAGACACTTGTACTTTCTTCAGTTGATGATAAAAACATTTTGAGTATGTGCATGTGTCTCTTGGGAGTTGAACGAGATAAAATATTAAAAGTTAAGACACTCATTTTTCATATGTAAATCTATATATAGATTAAATATTAATGTTATGAGATACTTTAAGAAAAAATAATTTTATTGTTAAAATTAAATATTTTTCTTTAAAATTTAACTTTTTATTTATTCTTTGTTGATTCATCACATTATTTATCTTGATCTCACTTATCTCCTCATTAATTGCACCCACCCTCTACATTTGCAACGCGCCCCATCAAGGATGAAGTAAAAATTTTTTAAAAAAAGATAAAGAAAATTCTTAATGTGGAAACTACAGTGTGACACAGGGAGTCATACAATATTTTAGTCCACATATTGTTACTTGAAAGTATGCATTGCATTGAGTATTGCTCTGGTTTGAGGTCTCTGGCTTTTGCTACATCTTCAATACCAGGCCTTAGCTGGGGATCCTCTTGGATATCTACGTCATAGAGACCCTCTAACTTTGGATCTGCAAGAAAAGCCCCTTTGTGAGCACCAGCAGATAATAGATGGGTGGATGTTGGCATGGGGCAATTCATAGCTCTGCTTCTGGGTGGTTGCTGGTTTGGTCAGCCTGCTAGCTCTCCTTTATCTTCAACAGTAGTGTGAGCTCTCCAGTATTATCCAGGCTGGCTAGCTCATGCTATGCAGCAAGCATCAAGGAGCATGGCTGATTCTCCTGCTCTATGTCCTTGGAGTCAGCTTGATAATACCTATACCACCCAAACAGCTCTACTGTGTTGCATAGTCGAGGTATAGGGGCCATTTTACCTAGTACTGCAGCTGAGGAAAGGCAGGACCAGATCTCTAGCTCTACTGACCCTAGCAATAACTCTCCCACCTACCACAAACCACAGGGGGCATGGGGAGTGTTTCTCTCCCTTGCCCAAACTGCCATATGGCAGATAAGGAGCAGGAAACAGTCTCTCACATTCATGTCCTCCTTGCCAGCTCATTCACACGTTGATGTGGTCAGCTCTACTGTGTAGCCTAGGCAAGGTACAAGACCCACTCACTCTAGTTATGCATCTGGTGTGGGACTAGGTGAGTTCTCTCATCTATGACAAGAATCAAGGCAGGGACATCTTTTCCTCTCCCTCACCACCATATGGCACACCCAGGTCCAGTGGCAGCTCTCCTACTCTCACAACTCAGGGCAGATGCACCTATGCCCCCACCGCAGGGTTGACAATACTAGGGTGCTCAAGTGAGGTGCAGGGCCTGTTATCCTAAGTGCTGTAGACAGCGATGCCTGAGGGCCTGGGGGGGGCATCTTTCCACAGGTCATGCTGCATGACAGATGAGAAGTGGGCTAGCTCACCCACACTTATTCCTGGGGGTTTGCTCACATGTACTATTCCAAGCAGGGTCAGCTCTGCTAAATTTCACGTGCGAGGTACAGGGCCTGCTTTCCTGAGTGCTGTAGCTGCTGAGATGCTGCGTTGGCTTCTGACCTTAGGGCCATCTTGCCCACCTGCCTCGGGGGTGAGGGGTGGGGAAGGAGAGGGCATCTTCCCCTTGTTCACACCACCGTTTGGCAGATGAGAGGCAAGGGAGATCTCCCATTTTCACATTCTTTGGGGGCAGCTCACCTGCATCCCTGTCAACGGGGCCATCTCCACTGAACTGCCTAGGTGAGGAACAGGGCCTGCCCTCCCTAGTGCTATAGTAGGTGAGGGGCTGGTTCTGCTCTCCCACCTGCCAGAGGTAGCAAAGGGCAAGGAGACGCATCTTCCCTTCACCCTCACACTACATGGAAGACAAGATGGGTAGAAGACCAGCTTTACCTTTCTCAGGGCCACCCCCGCCCATTCCCCTGCCAACAGGGTCCCATGCCCAAGTGAGGTGCAGGACGTGTGTTCACTCTGTTCATTGCTGCAGCTGGGGAGGGCTAGGAACATTGTCCCTAGTGTGGCTCTCAGCGACGAGTGGATTCAACTCTTTCCAACCCTATCCTCTTGGTCTTCAGTGGTAACATGAACCATGGACATCAACATAGATCTCGGCCACAGAATAGCCACAGGTGTAGACATGGCCCTTGAGTGTAGCTCAGGCCTGAACAGAGCCACGACCCCAGGTGGCAAGTATGCTACACACCTCAGCTTGCTCCTCACTGCCTTCACCTCTTTGGATCTGCCTATCTCCACAGGACATGAACCATTCTACCCTTCTCTCTCTTCCATACCCCACCATTCATGTTTTCACCCAAAAGTCCATCAGGCACTGGATGGACCAGTGTTTTCTTTCCTAGGCCTAGGGCAGAAAAGCCTGGTCCGGCATGAGAATCTTTGTCTCAGGTTTAGTCTTACTGGTGTTGTGCAAGATTCTATCATCTGTGTTTGGCCACAGTATGCAGCTCGAAACAAAAGTCATTTATCCCTGTGTCTGGACTGGTAAGGTGATTCTGCTGAGAGAGCATGATGGTACCTGACAGTCCTACAACAGAGCTGCTGGGCTGGCTCACGAGTGAATTGTCCCTGCCCCAATTCTAGGGACCTTAGGTAAAGATTAATTTTTAATTAGCAGGATTATTTTAACCAATTTTTCAGATTATTTGACCCAGACAATTACTGCTAAAATAAGTGGTATAATGCTATAAAAAAAACCAGAATAATATAAAAGGGTAATGCATTTTTAGAGACTAATATTTAGCTTCAAAAACCAACATATTGATCATTTTTTAATTTTATTTTCAGCTTGGTTCTTATTTGCTTTGTAAATGTGACTTAATTTGTATATATAACCTAATGTATAACATGTCATATTTAACTTGAGTAGACATGTGAATAATAATATTTAATAATTTTAATGTTGCTTGGTAAAAAGTTATATTATTTTGTTTCAAACATCTGATTTTTCATTAAAACATCATGTTAATAAAATTAAAGGAAAATTAGAAATATACATTTATTAATAACATATTACCAATTCTCACATCAGTGCATTTCATAAGTTTGATTCGATATTATCAGCTCGATGTTTTTCATTATCAATCTTAATTAATCTTATTTAAAACTCACTTCTTTAACAGTAAGCCTTCCCTTCCAAACAAAACAATTCTGTAAAGAAAACTAAGAAAGTTACATAGTAGGAAGAATAAGTCTGGTGAGTAGAAATATTTATATATCATTTTGAGACTTTGAGATATGTAAAATCTCTGTGGTCTAAAAGTCTTCATTTAAAAGGGGGTGACAATACTTCAGTTGAATAATGTTATAATTAGAAGTTATATGTCTAAAATACTTTACTTGATACTTGAGAATGATAGGCATCTGAAATAAATGTTATTCTGTGATTCTGGAATATATTTAAATAAATCATTCCAACCATAGAATGAGATTGAGATTATTCAATAAACTTTTTCTAAGAATTTACTTTAACACATCTATAAAAATTACTGAGTACCTCCTACATAGTACATACTAAACACTAGCGCTAGATCAATCAAAAAACAGCAAAATGTTCTCAACGAGCCAGCAATTTTGCAAGAGTAAAGAATAAAGGTAGTTTAAATTTACTGATTTGTTTATATTTTTGACTGCTATTATGACATTATTTGTATAAAAATATTACAATATCCCAACAATTGTCACTAAGGATCACTAACATTCTTTTCAAAGCAAATTGTCTTATAGGTAAAAATATTTATTGGTATGTTTGTAAGATGCTGAATAAATGTTTGTACTTATATGTCATGAATTTTTAAATATCTCCATGCTTTTTTTTCTGAGTATAATAATCATTGGTGAACTTTTGGGAAGGAAATCATAAATAGTAGTTTCATTTAATCCTAAATCTCCAGGTAAATGTCTCCCCTAAGGATAAATCTTTTTTCCTACTTACTCATACTATCATTAATATACGCTCTAATTCTAAATATTAAATGTTTCCTCATATGCAATCAATTTAAATTAAGCTAGTACCACAATATTACCATGCACAAATGTATTTTATTTCTTATTAGATCAAATATTACGAGAATCTTCAAAAACATTGAGAAAAATTGTATTAGGTAAAAGCTCAACTTAATCTCTTAAACAAAAATGGTTTATTATTTCTTATAATTCTTTTGTTCTCAAAATGGAGGAAGCTTTTGCTTGTTGGCACAGTTGTTATGCACAACACACCCTACGGGTAACTACCTTGCCTAGCATCAGTTTAGAGGTTGATTAAACTGGAAACTGAAATGTCCACATGGTGGCCATTCAGAATTGTCATTTTTTTTTGTTTTTGTTTTTGTTTTTAAATATAGGACAGATGCAACACAAGAATGAAAGCACAACTTACTGCCTCTTGTGGAAGTGATCAAAGTGGACTCTGTTCTTCCTCAGTTGAAGTGTATTGGTCACAGAATTTCAAAGGCAACCCTAGGGATTTGTCTCCAACTGTGAACATCAGGAGGGCAAGAGAAAGAAGGACTCACTGTGTCTTATTTCTTTTTCCTTTTTTTTTTTAATTCATGAACTTTCCTATTGCTTGTCACATATTGAATTGCATGAGATACCTTTGAAATTACATGTTCTTAATTCACCATCCTGAGTAGCTGGGACTAAAGTGGGAACCACTTTGCCTTTTGATAACAAAAGCATAATGAATTTTTTTTCAAATTCTCATTTCTACATTCTGCATCTATCACTCCTTCAAGCCCCTATATGGTGCAAAAGACTCCTTTTTCAATGTATCAGTAGGCAGAATGTGAATCTGTTGCTATCTTAATATGTGCTTTGTAATTATTTGACATACATTTATTATTCTATATTTGTGTACTATCATACGAGCACATAATGTACTTTAAGTATATTCTAGTCTATACTCCCCTACCCTGCTGCTTAAGAATCCTCTCTTTGTTGCCTCATTCACTCTCTTTATTCCTTTAATCACTCTTGCTCGTACATCCATGCTATACACCTGATTTTGTGCGTCTACATAAAATCTAAGAATCAATAATGAGATAACAGAATAGTTGACTTTCTTGACAATTTGATTACCTTGAATTGCTTCCACTTGCTCAAAAAACACAACTCCATCCTAATATCTATTGTGTATTTCAGGCACTTGAGTTTATTTACTCTATTGACTTGAAGACCTTTTCTGCTAAATGTGCTAACTGTAATTAATACCAATACCCCCAAATACAGATCAGTTAACTTCTTTTATTAATGGTAAATGGATCATTATCATAATTTCTTTGTATGCCTTGGTTTTATCTATCCATGTTTGATTCTGTATTAACTGAATTTTTGGATACTTTAAGGTAACATTCTTCAAATCATGTCCTTCTCTTTATTCCTTGTTTACTACTGTTTATATCTATAGACTGAAGGTATGTATTTGCTTAGTGTTGACATTATGTTTTTATGAGTCACTAAACAAATAGCTAGTAAATCCTGTTTGTTTCCTGACATATGGGAACTCTGATGTTTCTTTTCTTTGTGTCCAAATAGTTTTTGCAACAGAAATTTTTGTTAAATTATGTTTCAATTTTTATTTTACATTCCAACCAAATTTCTCCCTCTCACCCCTCCTCCCACCTCCTCTTTGTGTCCACCCCACATCCACTCCTCCCAACAGGTAAGGGCTCCCATGGGGAATCAACAAAGTCTGGCACATTCAGTTGGGTTGGTTAAGGCTTAGCAAACCCATCTTACCTTAGGAAATGGGTTCCAATAAGCTAGCACAGGCATGTCAGGGATAGATCCTGGTGATACTGCCAGAGGCCCCTCAGATAGCCCTAGCTACACAACTGTCTCCCACATATGGAGAGCTCAGTTTGGTCCCATGGAGGCTTCCCATGAGCTTGGTTCAGCGGTCAGGAAGGAATACAAAAATTTTCTTGATTACAAACAAAATTGAAAGACAATGAAAGATAAAACAATACATGGAGATAGAGAAGAGAGAACAGAAACAAATATTATCTTTGCTTTTCATCACGTCTACTACTACATCATCAATGCCTAAAACACTTAGCAGAAGCTGTTTCCAGCTAAGCCTTTTCTTCTCGTTGTCATTGACACTAGAGGTCAGCAAGAGTGGAAATCATAGTGCCTTCTAGAGAGTATTTGTGCATGTATTACCCTCCAGGCAAATAGTTGGTTTCAACTTCCTTTGTATAAATAGGCATTTCAAATGTCCTATTTCTTCAAAGAAAGACAATTGCAACAAGTTTTATATTTTCTTCTAGATGTTTCTGTTATAGTTTATGTTTCAACTATAACCTAGGCACAGGTGGATGAAGACTGTTGATTTGCTTTACAATACTTTTGAGAAAAGCCCTCTGTAGGTTTTCTACCAGGATTCCAAGTCCAGGAAAACAAATCAGGCTTCATTTCATCCTCCAAATTCCCCTCAGACACATTAGAACTGACAAATAGAGGTTTACGAGTAAGGTCTGTGGTTTCTTTCCAGTAACAGTGGCTAAGGTCTCCCACAAGGGATAACATGATAGAAAAAGATAGCAATCACATATTATATATGTCTGTCTATGTGAGTTTATTGCAATTTGTTTGCTCAAATCAAGACACAAAGCAATTTGCTTTTGAGTTTATGAATTTATTTCAGACCCAGGTCAGTTTTTTGTTCTTTTTTTTTTTTTTTTTTTTTTTGTTCTTGTTTTTTGAGACAGGGTTACTCTGTATTGCTTTGGAGCTTGTCCTGGAACTAGCACTGTAGACCACTCTAGCTTGGAACTCAAATTCACAGAGATCCATATGTCTCTGTCTCCTGAGTGTTGGGATTAAAGCCATGCAAGCACCAAAGCCTGGGCCAGATCAGATTTTGTATAAAATATTTTCCATTCTCTATGTTTCCTGCTGCTTCCCCATGGACCCAATCATGTAAAAATTATTGATATACTTTTTAGTTTTCATCTATGTTACAGCTCATGAGTAGTGTCAAAGTTTTAGTTATTTCCTTAAGATATACTCCTTCATATTTCCACCAAACAGCTTCTCATCCTTGTTCTTCGCTTGGCTGTGTGATTTCCTTAGAGTTGTCAACCACTACATTATTATTCTATTAATTACATATTTTTCCAATTAGAATTTTTTAATAATATCACCTCCCATAAAATGCATGCTTGATAAATTGTATTCATTATTATTTTAACTGTCAAATTATTTGAGCAAGTGAAGAAAATCCTTTATATGCTTATATATATTCTAAGTTTATCATACCCAAGCACTAATACAATATTTGGGGCATGCTCAGGATCATTTTGTTATATTGAGACAGAAAATGTAAATATACTCTCTCTTTCTCAATCACAGACACAACAGACACACACACACACACACACACACACACACAGATACATACTTTTTAATAGTGTGTAATATTAGCTTGATTTTATTGTTATGCATGGTAAAGCATATAATGCCATTATTATGTAATATGATAATGTGCCTCCATATGCATACCTACTTCAATATTGTATTGATATTTTCTATAGAATGCTATGAAAATAACTTGAATTCGAAAAGTGGAGTACATTTTCAAGACAGTAAACACTTTTGATAACTGTAGGCCTTGCATCTCTGATTATGATATCTGACTCTTCTCTAAATCAATTGTGTAGAAAGGAAACCATTAGAGAAATAACAAGAGACAGAAAACCTATCATAGCTCCGTTTTGGAGTAATATTTAAAGCATTAGGAAAATAGATTGATATATGGTATTGTGATTTCTCAGCATCTTTCCCCCAGTAACTTAACAGGAAATTATGCATTTATATTATGTACACAATTTTACAGGCCGTTTTATATATATATAAAACATAGAATGATAGATGGAGAAAAGTAACTTTGATGAATATGATAACAATTGCCATGACAAGCATTTTCAGAAAGAACCTTTAAATAAATATAAAATTATGTAATCTATGGATAAAATTATTATATTCTGTAATTTTTATCATTTATCCCAGCTGTAGGTACCTAAAAAAATAATTGAGGAATAAAATTATCCTTAAGTCTTAGATATAAATCTGATATAGCTGTTTGAAGATACTAATATTTTTTTTCCAAAATAAACTTCCAAGTGATAATGAAGAGAATTTTCTTTTAGTCTTTGGGAATATCTTTTGGAATACTGTCATGAAAATTCTTGCATGGCGATACCTATTTATTTTATAGAGATCCAATACAGCTTTTTAAATATATCCATTCAAAGCTTCTTTAATAATATGCAAATGTTTCCCTGTAGCTTTCAAATGATTATTCAATATCACTTTTGTACACTTCAGGAAAAATTTCAAAAGTATTTTACATCTAATGGAATAGAGGACAATACTGATGAGTGGGAAGAAGATGATGCTTTAATTAACCTTCAACAGACAAAATATAAGAGGATCTATTATTTAAATAATTATTGTCATCCTTCCATTCATTAAGATTGCACTATTTTTGTTCCCACTGGCTATGCCAGAATGCCTTCCAAGTAACACATTGCCACCACTTGTGGTGTATCTGTTAAGTCAGTGCAATGCCTGAGCAATACTTGTGATACTATAATCAGAACAGTCTGGGTTTCACAGGAGTCACAGAAGAAAGCTACCTCTTATTGTGCTATTTTATTCATCTTCACACTTTTGATTTATTGTCAACTATATTTTCTCATTTTTTTTCAATAAAGGCAGTATAAAATAATGCCCTATATTTCCAACATCTTCTTATGCAAGTGCTTTAAACTCTGCTTTGAGGAGAGCAGTGACAGTAGCCTATCCTTCCAGCTTAGCAAGCCAGCAGATAGTGAGTGTCCCCAATGAGTAACACTTCAAACTCTTTTCTTTTCTGCTTCATAAGGTCACTTCAAAAATGTGCCTTCTTTCGTCACCCTCCCTGTGGAGTGGGGGGGGGGTGAAATGGGATAGGAGGGAAGTCTGGGGGCATGAGAGGGAGGGAGAAAAGATGGCAGGGAGAGGAAACTTGGATCGATATGTAAAATAATAAAATAAAATAAAAATGTGCCTTCTTTGTTTAATTTCTCCCCTTCTGTCCCTTCACTATATCTGATCTTGGCAAGGTTCCTAAGATTCCCAATGCTACTAAATAAAAATACTTAATCAATTCAGAAAACTTTTCCATTTGGCGTGCCATCATTTGTAAAAACTGACCACACCCTTCCCAAAATACTGTCTTTGCTCTAAGACATAATAATTCACCCGTTTTCTGTTTTCAAGGTGCAGTTCATCCAACCAAAAGGGATGATAGTTCTTTTTTTCCAGGGTTTAACAAATTTTAAACTTGAAGAAACCGAGTGTTCAATCATAGGATTCCTTCTTTTCCCTTGATGATCTGAGTCTCATGATTTTACATTTTAATTATTCTGTTTAGTTGCCAGGAAAATCAGTTAGCTGAGACATTAGATACAGAAACATTTGTTCTACCAATCCCTAGCTCTGTATTTTAAGAACAACTAGTTATCTCTGGCTTCTATTATCCTCATTGTATAAAGTCCATGATAAATAAATTTTACCTATGGAAATTTTGTGTATACTAAGTAACTTAGACACGTAGACAAAACAATATTTGGCATGTAGTAGATGTCTATATACATTTACTCATATTATCTTCAATTGGATCAAATGTCTTCAGTTGAAACTGAAATTTTGAGCATTTTTCTTTTCTTCTGTTAGTACCATCATGGTTATTTCATGAAGAGCTCATATTTGGAAGAAGAAAGATAAGGAGTGAAGGAGAGAGCCAGAGAGAGGGCCTCTTGATTAAAAATGTAACCCTGCCCTCGAAATCTTTATAAATTAAAGGCATTTTCACTTAGAGTAAACAAGTCTTTCACATTCCAGAGGGGATCTGTCAGCATGCCCCTGAGTTAGTGATCTGCCTTTTCCATCTGTATTGCTGCCAGTCTGACTAGGGTAGCGCTGTCTCTTTGCTGGATCATTATTCTTAAGTGGTTGACCTCCTTTTGCTCTTAGCTTTCTTTAACATATATTTTCACACAGCAGCCAGAATGACTCAGAGGAATATATATTATCTCTTCTCATTTCTTCTCCATGACATTCCATCTCAATAGCTAAACTTTCTTGCCATTGGTTGAAAAAAGCCAGTGAATACATAGCCTCATGTTTAACCTATCAGACCTCCAATTCTATGCCATTCCCCTGACATCCCTTCCTCTGACCTCACTGACCTCACTACTATTCCTGGAATATTCTCTTGTGTTTTCTGTCAATGTATTTTTTTCCTCCTCCTGTTCTCTATCTGGAATGGTTTCTCTGGAGGTGTCTGTATAGATGAGGTCAAAACCAGTTCCTCCATTCATTTGTCATTGATTATGAGTAATATGTAAGTTACATGTTACTAATATATGTATATATATTTTGAAGAAATTTGAGTGTTTTTAAATGAGTAAACCCATATTAACATATCATACTATATTTTCATTTATTTGTGAAATTGTGCTGAATTTGTTCCCCAGACTATCTCCTATTTGTCTACCTTTGTACTTCAAAACAAATAACATGTTGAATTAAGATGTGTTTTAATGATTATATGTTAGTCAAAGTAACTGGAGATGGGACAAACAAAATTTCTGTGTAAGGTAAAGGAAGGGAATGCTTTTCAAATTCAGCTAGTTCAGTTATTAAGTCAGGTTTACAGCCAGTATGGACAGAGCCTGAAGTTCTGAGTTGATGTGTGAAGTCAGAAATCCATATTTTGGCCAGTTACAGTGGATTCTGGGTAAGAAATAAGTACTTTTGTTAGATTAAAGTTTAGCTACCACTGGGTAGCACTACGTTGAGTTATTAGCTAAAGAGAAATCTACAAACAACCCAGGATTGTGCTAAGACAAAAATGCTGCTTTCTGTAAAATGACAATGAGGCACCATTGCAGAAGGCAATATACAGATGATATGGAAAAGATGAGATGGTGCATACTTGCCGTTTCATCCTATATGCTAGTATTTTTGGTGTGGTAAATTACTCTGCAGGTTACCAAAGGAGAAACATAAACACCAAGCTATCCAAAAAAACTTTGGACCTACAATTTGTCCTTCCAGTGTGACAAACTAGAGCAAAGGTTGCACAAAATTTGTGGCAGGAGTCACCCAATATCAACTCTAACTTAAAGCCCACTCCATAAGATGAAACCCCATACCTGATATTGGCTTGGGTTACCAAGTACCAGGGACTAGGTAGCCCAAATCTACTTACCAAACATTATCAGCCTTAAAAATATTGTTAATTCAATTACTACCACTCACAGATCAGTGCTTTACCTAGCCATCATCAGAAATGCTTTCTTCTGCAGCTGATGAGAACACATGCAGAAACTTACAGCCAGACATTAGGTACAGGGAGTCAGTTATGGAACACACAGCTCTAAATGGGATGTCTACATCAAATCACTCAGAGTTCAATGAACCCCACAGAAGCAGAAACTGAAGCAGCAAGCATAGGCCTTACCTGAGTCTGCAGCAGACTCTTTCTATATATATTATAAATTTAAGGTTAGTATTTTTTGTGGAACTTCAGAGTATGAGAATGAGCGGGTATCTGATTCTTGTGACTGCTCTAGAACTCTTTTCCTCCTGTTGAGTTGCCATATGTGAATTAAAATTCTTAGCTTTTGCTACATTTGATGTTTTATATTGTCATGTTTGGTTGTTATCTCTTAGAAGCATGCTCTATTCAAATGAGAGACATAGAAGTAATGCATCTAAAGGGGAGGGGAGATGGGAAGAACCTTGGAAGACAAGAGAATAAAGAAAATATTATTTATATACATTGCATGAAAAAAGAAGCCATTTTTAATTAAAGAGGAGGAGGAAAAAAAAAGAATTTCAGGTCATTGGCTATTTTAGCATAGTTCATTCTATTCAGACTAATAATGCGTAATAGTACTTCCCCCAATTATTTATATAACTTGCATAATTATTTTAAAATTTACTTGTCATTATTTATAAGTACTTTAAGATGTACACATTAATAAGTCAGTGAAAACAAATGAAACAAAGTGTCTTAAATGTCTTGTGTCTAGTTGACTTTCACACAATGTTCTCCCTCTAGAAAGGGATATATGTTCATGGCCTTAGCTTCGATTCATTGCTCTGTATGTGAAGAACATCTTGCATGTTCAAGGCAGTCTATGAATTATTTGTATCATCCTTACTTAAACAATATTGAGAGATTAGACTAGATATGAAATTCTGATCTCACTTTCTTTTCCAATTAAATGAGAATATAATGATATATTTCACTATGGTTTACTTGCAAGAACAGTCTAAACAGCTCAGTAAATTTCTTCATGTGCCTCACTTCTGCTGTGTTTGCTACTGTACCTAAGACCTAAAAACTGTGAAATGACAAAAAATTTGGATGAAGAAGCTATAGGCTAGGATCTTGATTTGGGGGGACAAGGGTTAAATATGATGGGAATTGCAGAATGGTTGTTCTATACAAAGATAGAGGCTATTAAATAATATTAATGCACATATGTGTGTTTTATGTGTGTTCACTTCTTACACACATATTAGACATGATGTTGACAAAAAATATTTTTTTAAAAAATTGAAATATGATATTGTACATTTATACATGCAAGTATGTAACAAACTCTCAATCAAAGTTTATTTAGCTATAGTGTTCCAAATACATTTGTAATCTCCTAAATTTATCAGAATTTTCATATTGGTTTATTAAAAATTACAATTCCTATTCAAAAGAAACATTCCCATATTAGATAAAGATGTAAAAGTCATACTCTGATTTTCAAAACTGTACTAGAAATCTGTTATCATAGCAGCCTCTTTGTTGCTGTGCTTCCTAGTGTGATGAAATATACATTTACCATTTGCTGTGGTCTTCTCTAGGAAGCAATTCATCAGCATTAATGCCATTTAATTAAAAAATTAAAATAAGTAAATTTTATCAGAAAGAATTAAGGCAAATTCACTTTGATTTTATAAATTCAATACTAGTTGAGCAAATAAAACTATGATACAATCTCATGTGTCATAAATGTATAAACCACCTTTTCTCCAGAAAAAAATAAAATCTCTTGAAGACAGTGGCAAGATACCTTGGTCAACACAATTTATATTGCACCTTAATTTTATAGCCTAGAGGGAGTAGTTGGCTGTCTATGTTAGATCAACATAAAGATTTCTATAGTTCAGTTTGTTCGGTGGAAGTGTATTTCCACTGAAATTCAATATTTTCATTCTCAATGGAAGTTTTCCTTGGACATGCTCATCACAGGGAATGCTGATACACTTTATGCTTTTCTTCAACATAGTGCGCGCGCACACACACACACACACACACACACACACACACACATTCTTACATGCACCTTTTTTATCAGCAAAATATAGAAACAAATTAAATTATAAAAGTTCATGTACAAGTCCAGTTACTAAACAAGTAAAAATGAACTGAATAACATAAAGCTATTTCAGCAAAATCACCCAATGTTCATGTAAAAGTAATTCCTGTTTGTGATAGATATTTGTTGATTTTAGTAAAATATGGAAACACTTGACATCCCTTTTAATGACAGAGCTGCATATTTAAATGTATTTATGGTTTTTTACTTTAGACCCCATTTTACACAATCATGACTCAGACATTCTATGTAGAGAAATTTGTCATCAGTATTATATCATAAACTGTGTAAATGCCCTGAAGCAATCATTCTTAACCAATGTTATTTATTTGTAATAATATTTAAAAAGTAGACTGAAACGGAATTCAAAACTTTATTACTGTGAAACCCTATGAAAATATAATAGTGTTCTTACAAATATTATTCTCAGAAAAATGCTTATTTTTATAAAACAGAATTATAGAAACAAACAACTAAAATGTGAATGAGCAAAGATTATACTTGTGTATATATGTATGTATACTCTAGGGTTTTTTTTATTCTGTTTTTGAGATTTAAAATAATTACAAAATGTATGTCTTCCCTTTTCTTCCTCCAACCTTCCCATACACACATCTTTCCTCTCTTTCAAATTTATAGTTTTTTCATTAATTCTATTATATACATATGAATGTATGTATATATTCCCAAACACACAAACTGTCTGGATTATGGAAGTATACTACTTTTTCAAGTGTAACCATTTGGTGTTTGATAACCAACTGGTATGCATTCTTCTGTGTGAAAATCTATTTCTCCTGCTTTTAAAAATACCTTAGTGGCCTACAGTTTTTTGTTTAAGACTGGGGCTTTGTGGGTTTTTGTCTATCTACTTTAGCATGTCTATTGTCCATGTTTAGTTCATATTTGGGAAGTCATATTAGTGAGATTTTTATGGCTGTATGTAGTTTCTTTATTGGGAAACACAATCTTTCAAAATTCTTCATTCTATGGGTTTTGCAATGTTTCCATTCCCACATCTGTAATAGACACTGAGCCTTAGGTGTGAGAGTTTTTTATAAATCTAGGTATTGGGACTGGATTAAAAATAACTGCATTTTAACTGTTTTTAGTTTTTTATAAGCAACTCCATCTGTAAGATAAGGGGACAAACATTGGAGGGTAGATAATGCCAGGATACTGAGTGAGGGACCTGGGCTAGATCTGGTTGTTTGAAGAGATTGCATGGATAAGGAAAGTTAGCGAGATTTGTCTGGCTAGACATTAGACAAAGATGTTGGGGAATGAGTTAAGTTGCTAAAGAGGGCTATGGCAAGCAGCAGGTAAAACCTGTAGTGGTGGAATCTCATATCTAGATTGCAGGACAGGCAAGGGTGGACAGACAAGTCAATGGTACTAATGCGAGACAAGAATCAGATTTGATGGATTGGGTAAAAAGGGTGGATGAGGATGATCAGGGATATTCCAGAGTGGTGGACCCTGGAGAAGAACGTGGGACTTATAGTACAAAATGTTGTTTTAATAAACCATAACGAACAATAGAATTACCATGTGTTGATAAAAGTTTCTATTCCACCCGGTCCTTCATCCATTCAGCTCCACATAAACACACAGAGGCTTATATGAATTATAAACTGTTGGGCCTATTGCTCAGGCTTATTACTAACTAACTCTTACAACTTAAATTAACCCATAATTTTAATCTATGTTTAGCCACATGGTTTGGTACCTTTTCTCAGTATGACATTCTCATATTGCTTCCTCTGCATTCAGTTGGTGCCTGCATCTCTGCCTTTCCTCTTCCCATAATTCTCCTAGTCTGATAGTCCCATCTATACTAGCTGCCTGACTACTGGCTAATCAGCATTTTATTAAACCAATACAAGTGACAAATCTTTACAGTGAACAAGAGCATTATCCCACATCAAACACATGCAGAAACAAAAAAGATGAAACTAAAAATCATCATGCTAAGTATAATTAGCAATCCTTATAAAAACAAGAATTTAATTACTTCTCTCATATATAGAAGGTCAGAAATAGAAATGACAGAATGGTACATAAGAAAGAAAAAGGGGAGATAAATATGATTAAAGTATATTATTTGTGTGTATTAAAATATAATATAATATAATTAGCCTGGTGAAATGACTCAGTTGTTGAAGGCTAGGCTCACAAGCAAAAGTATGATTAACATCTGAACATTTAATATCTACTAGTAAATGCATATAGTAAAACCATATATTAATTATTTTTGGAATATTATGTTATATGTATAGGATTTATCTCTATATGAATGTGATCATTTGAATATACACTCAATTTGTCCTAGATCAATAATGTCAAACCATACAAACTACTATAAGTTTGAATTGCCTATTTACTCTGTAGCCATCTTTGCTTGCATAGCAATGTTCTAGGATGTTCATTCAGCATCGATCGATATTATCTAAGAATAGTTTTCAGATCTTGTCTTCAAAAGACAATGCCTGATTGTTCATATATGCATGTGTGGACAGACATGCCAGAAAAAGAGAGAAATGCAGAAGTTGATAAAATACAAAGTTCTATACTCTCTCACTGTCAATTTGCATCTCTGGGGTTCACATTGTGAGTTGGTCTAAACGTCTACTATTAGTGTTCATCTTCATGTTCTACTACTGATGGACCACAAGATCTCTATTGCCAACATTCTTCTTTACTCCATACATTTGGGTTATGAAAATACTTCCATTTTTGGTTGTTTTGTTCAAGCTTACTTGAGAATAATTGTATCACATATCAATTCACTGGCTCCTCTTAATTCTGTCCAGAAATTAATCTCAGCAAAGAACTCCTAGATACCACATATCAATATGTGTAGAGACAGAATTCTCTGCCTTGGAAGTACAAAAGAAAAAAAAAGAACTATTTGTGCAGGTAAAAGAGAGAAAGGGGTAAATAAAAGGAAGATAAATTAAAACAGAGGTATGGAAGTAAAAACACACACACACACAGACATACTCAGAAAGAGAGGATGGAATTAATAACTTAATGCAGGAAGACAGGCAATAAGTTATATCTAATAATGAGGCAATCTTTACAAAAAAAGAAATCATTCTTTTTTTTGCAAAAAGTAGAGCATTTCTCTGAAGACTGTTTCTTAATTGAACGTCCTGAAGTGATTATTAAGACATCCAGCCTTCCATTGCCTTTAGGTTCATGTAAAACAAACCTCATATAAATAAAAACAAAAGAAAGGTTACAAAGAGCAAGCTGAGAAACATTGGACTTTATTTTAATATACATATATATATACATGTATATATATTGTGTGTGTGTATGTATATGTATATATATATATATATATATATATATATTTTAAATTTGAATCAAACTTGTTTTACATGTCAATACCAGTTCCAGAACCATCCATTCCTCCCCTGTTTCACACACCATCCCCTATCCCATTCTCTTTCTGCTTCCCAGGGAGGAAGAAGCCTTCCATGGGGAGTCTTCAAAGTCTCATATCATTTGTAGCAAGCTCAGGCCCTCCCTCATGTATCTAGGCTGAGGGAGTTTCCTTCCATGTAGAATAGGTGCCTAAAGTCCATTTATATACCTGGAATAAATACTGAATCACTACCAGAGGATCTGCTCAGTCCTTGCAACTAAAACCACATGCAGGGAATCTGGATCGGTTCAGTTATCAGACTGGAGTCCATGATCTTCCACTTGTTATTGACAGCAGATTCTATGGTTTTCTCCAGCATGGTCTTGACCCATTTGCTTATCACTCCTCCCTCTCTGCAACTGGATTTTAGCAGTTCAGCTCAGTGTTTACTGTGAATGTCTGTTTCTGCTTCCATCAGCTATGGGATGAAGGCTCTATGATGACATATATGGTAGTCATTAATCTCATTATCAGGGAAGGACATTTAAGGTAACCTCTCCACTATTGCTTAGATTGTTAATTGGTGTCACCCTTGTAGATCTCTGGACATTTCCCTAGTGCCAGATTTCTCTTTAAACCTATAATGGCTCTATTTATTATGGTATCTCTTTTCTTGTTCTTCTCTATTCTTTCCCTGACTCAATCTTCCTGTTCCATAATGCCTACCTCTCCCCCCTTCCTCCTAACTCCCTCTTCTCTGCCTCCATGCTCCCAAATTTTTTGGGAGATCTTGTCCCTTTCAGCTTCTCCAGGGGACCAAGTATGTCTCTCTTAGGTTCCTCTGTGTTTCCTGGCTTTTCTGGTGATGTGAATTATAGGCTGGTGGTCCTTTGATCTATGTGTAAAATCCATATAACAGTGAGTACATACTGTGTTTGTCTTTTTGTGACTGGGTTACAAAAAGATATTCACAGTATGACCTGGATTTCCTCAGTGTCAGTTGTTATGTCTTCTTTTTCTTTTTTGATCTTGTTCATTTGCATGTTCTCTCTCTGCTTTTTGGTTACTTTGGATAAAGCTTTATCTATCATGTTGACTTTCTCAAAGACCAAACTTTTGTTACATTGATTCTTTATATTTTTTCCTAGTTTTTACTTTCTTGATTTAAGCCCTCAATTTGATTATTTCCTGGCATCTACTCCTCCGGTATGAGTTTGCTTTATTTGTTCTAGAGCTTTCAGTTGTTCTGTTAACTCTCTAATGTGACTATTATTCAATTTCTTCATGTGGGCACTTAGTGCTATGAACTTTCTTCACAGTACTCTGTTACGAGTAGGTTTTTCCCACCGCCAGTCTGGTCCCGCCGCCACGCCAGCCCCCAATAACACGCAGGGACTCTGTATTTGATACAAGGCTGTTGGCCAGTTACTATCATTTCTTATCGGCTAGCTCTGTATTAATTATTAACCCATTTCTACTATTCTAAGTATTTCCACGTGGTTCATCTTACTGGCCAAAGCAGCGCTGGTGTTCTCCCTCCCTGGGCACTCCATGTTGACTCCTCCTTTCTACTTCTTCTTTCCTCCTTGTCTCCTAGCCCAACCTATCTTGCTTTCCCATTGGCCCTACAGTGCTTTATTCATTAACCAGTATGAGAAACATATATACAGAATAACATCTCCCATCAGTACTCTCTGAAAGTGTCCCATAAGTTTGGGTATGTTGTGTCTTCATTCTCATTGGATTCTACAAATTCTTTAATTTCTTTCTTATTTGTTCCTTTACCCAAGAATGGTTTAGGTGAACATTGTTCAAGTTCCATGAGTTTGTGGGTTTTCAGCAATTTTTGTTATGGTTTTCAGCAATTTTTGTTATTGAATTTGAGTTTTGGTAATGTTTCTTTTACAATGTGGGTGCTTTTGTATTTGGGGCATAGACGTTCATAATGAGACTTCAATTTGATGAATAAGAAATGACCTTCATCTCTTTTGATTGATTTTTAGTTTAATGTCTATTTTGTTAGATATTAGGATTGCTATACCTTCTTGTTTCTTGGGTAATTGATTTGATAATCTTTCCCAAACTCTTAACTCTGAAGTAATATCTGTGCTTGAAGTTGAGGTGCATTTCTTGTATGCAGTAGAGGATAGATTTTGTCTTCATGTCCATTCTGTTAATTTGTGTCTTTTTGTAGGTGAGTTAAAACCATTACTATTGAGGAAAATTAATGGTCACTTATTGTTAATTCTTGTTTGTTTGTTTGTTTTGTGGTATTATATGTGGATTTCCTCCCATTTCTCCTTTGGCTGTTGGTAAAGTGATATCGTCTATTCTCTGTTTTTGTGGATGTAGTAGACCTTCTTGGTTTTGAGTATTCTTTCCAGTACTTTCTGCAGGGCTGGATTAGTTGATAAGTATTTTTTAAATTTGGTTTGTCATGGAATATCTTGGTTTATCCATCTATAATTATTGAAAGATTTGCTGGGTATAATAGTCTGGGTTGGCATCCATGGTCTCTTAGCATTGGTAGAATATCTATCCAAGATCTTTTGGCCTCCAGAGTATCCATGGAGAAGTAAGGTGTAATTCTGATAGAACTACCTTTTTATGGTATGTGATTCTTGGCTTCTTTCCCTTTGCTGCTCTTAATATTTTTTTTCTTTATTCTCTACATTTTATGTTTTGATTATTATGTGGCAAGGGGATTTTTTTTTCTTCTTTTTTTTTTTGTGGTCTACTCGATTTGGTGTTAGCAAATCTTCTTGTGCTTTCCTTAGCATGTCTTTCTTTAGGTTGGGAAAGTTTTCTTCTATGATTTCGTTGACAATATTTTTTGCACCTTTGAGTTGGATTTTTTTTTTTACCTTCTTCTATACCTATTATTCTTATGTTTGTCATTTTCATGGTGTCCCACATTTCCTGGATATTTTGTGTTAGGAATTTGTTGGAGTTAAAATTTTCTCTGGTCGATGAATTTATTAATCCTAGAGTATCTTCACTGCCTGAGATACTCTCTTCCATCTCTTGTATTCTGTTGGCTTTGCTTACATCTGTAGTTCCTGGTTGTTTACCCAGTCTTTCTATTTCCAGCATTCCTTCAGATTATGTTTTATTAACTCTACTTCAGTTTTCAGGTCATGAACTGTTTGAATTGTTTTCTTCATCAGCTCGATTGTTTTTTCTTGGCTTGCATTGATTTGATTTCTTTAAGAGATTCACTGATTTTTTTTCATTTTTGGTTTGCTTTTTCTTCCATTTCTTTAAAAGATTTTTTCATTTCCTCTTTTAGGGACTCTTTCATCTTCATAAAGATGTTTTTAGAGTAGTTCTCTTCTGTTCTTCTGTGTTGGATGTTTAAGTCTTTCTGGTGTGGAGTCCCTAGACTCTGAGGGTGTCATACAGAGCTTTCTGTTGTTGACTGTGTTCTTGTAATGTTGTTTTCACATCTCTTCTTCCAGTGCATACTTGGTCCAGGACCAAGGTTCTCTTCCTGTGAATGCAAACAGGTCGAATACTCTAACGGCTATCCTTATCTAGTGGATGCAGATGGTACTAGGGTGTGGGCACACTCCGGCTGGGCTTGTTCACTCGGATAGTTTACCATGGGCACAGTCCCCAGTCCTCAGGGGGCCTCTGATCAAGGCACAAGAAGGCAGTCTCCATCCTTGGGCACAGGTGGTACCAGGATGCTGGCAGACTCTAGACAGGCCAGTTTGCCTGGATGGTCTTCCCCATGTGTGTGAAGGCCCCAGGCCTCCAGAGGGTCCTAGGAAGCCCCAGAAGGCTGGCCGGAAACCGGCCCAAGCTTATTTCCTACTGTATTTGGAGGTGGAACCAGGATGCTGGCAGACTCTGGGAAGGCTGTTCATGGAGACAACATGCAGGTCCCAGTCCTCAGAAGGCTCAGAAATATTGGATTATAATGCAAGTATATCATAAAAATTTGATTCATCTTTTGCATTCCACTATTATTGTGATTATTTGTATTGTTATAGCTTGTATTATAAATATTCAACCTATGTTTTGTAGGCATAAATAGGTTAAAGATAAAAGTACTGAGAAACATTTTCTCTTCTTTCCCAGCAAAAATCTTTGATATATGGCTCCACTGAATTAAAGAAACAGATGGAAGCAAGGAGGGGGGAGGGAGGGTGAGGGAACTAGGATTGATATGTAAAATAATATGTAAAATAAGAAAAGAATAAATAAATAAATAATAAAAAAGGAACAAAAAAGAAACATAGAGCTGGCTGGCACTGTGTGTGTGTGTGTGTGTGTGTGTGTGTGTGTGTGTGTACAGCAATTAAAGATAAAGAGGGGCTGAATTTGAATTTGGAAGAAAACAAGGAGGGGGTTATATATGGTAGGGTATAGATGAAGGAGAGGGAAGAGGAAATTATGTAATTATATCATAATCACAAAAATGAAAAAGGAACAGAACACATTTTTTTTTCAGAGTATTGTGGTAAGAGCTGTCTTCCTTATGAAACTACTCCGAAGTTAGCAATATCTTTTCAAAAATATTTGTGTGGAGCTAAATAATTTCTTCCATACATGATGCTGGAGTAATTAAAGAGTGATCTTCAGAAAGACCCAAATGCATGATAATTCATCATAAACTGAGTTTACCTTAAGTCAAGATGCATACAATATAAGGGAAAGGTTATTTGTATTTAGGATAGAGAACTCAAGACAGATGAATGCAATATAAGTTCATGTCATGAACAGAATATGAAGTATTTCAGAGAGAATGATTCACAGATGCAAAGTGCCAATTCAGTTGGGACTAAGGAAAAAAAACATTTTAGAGGAAAAAAATTAAAAATGAGAACACTATATTCTAAACACTTGGCCTAACACCACAAATCTTGCAGTAACACTAAGAAATGGCAAATCAGCTACCAATAGAAAGAAGACACAGAGCAGCTGTAAGGCATATTTCCATAGGCCGAGCCTTTGTAACAGATAAGATCAATTTAGTAGATAGAGAATATAGGAAAATATACAATCTCAGAAGAAAACAAAGGAAAATATATTTATTATCAAATTAGTCCAGAAGCACAGCAAAATAACTCTTCCCTCACATTTGAGACTCTCTGATGCATTGTACTTATATATGTAATTTAATTCTTCTACTTAGGAAATATAGGTTCAAGAATTAGTGTTTGATGTGCCCCTTTAGCCCCTGCTTTTTTTTTATTTTTTTTTCCTTTAAAACAAATTTTGTCAAACAAACATCATTGAACCTGATTGGAACCATCTTTTGATGATAAGTTCCTCCTTGTTATCTGGATTTATCGAATTAACTAGGAAATATGTCTTAAAATTAGGTTGGTCTAGAAGCATTTTAACCTAACTGACATAGACTTGATTCTCATAAAGGGATGATGCATGAGAAAAGTAACTAATTTGAATTCCCTTTGGGACTGAATTATTTCTGTGGCTAATTATTTGCCTCCTGGAAAGGCTGTAAGCAGCTTTCAGTGCCATGTGGCTCCCACAGGGAAACATTTATTAGGGACAAGGACGCGAGATGATAATGACATGCAGGCACCAGTCCTAGAAGAATGAGACAACAAACGCATGGTCTAATAAGGTTGGCATTAAAAATACAAATATTTTCATGTAGAAGAAACTAGAAAAGTTAGATGATTGAATGTTGTTAAAGAGAGGGGAAAGTCTGGTATTGAATAATGTGCTGATTATGGTTAATGTTAAGAAAAATAACAATGACATCTCAAATGGAAAAAGCCAATCCAAATTCCCTGCTAGCAAAGATTGTACTCATGTAATTAGGATTGTTGGGGCTCTATTCACACAATGCAAACACGAATGCATGAATCACAACAAACAATTTTCATACATTCTAGCTTCTGGGAGACTTCTATATGAAAGATTACATGGAAAAATTATTCATATTAAGGGGTTACTTATATTTATACATTTTAAAGTTTATAGTCTTCTAGGGTTAAATTCTTTGGAATAAAATGGGAGGTCAAACATGTGTCATACATATTCAAGGGACTAAATTCCCCTAAACACCATTCTGAGTATCCAAAGGATGTACAAAAGCCGCCACTCCAGTCTACTCACTGCTGGTTGGAATATAATATAGTACAGAAAATTTACTAGACCCTTTCGTATTTTTCTAGAAACTAAGCACATGCTTAGTAAATAACATCACCAAAATCATGCTTCTGGAAACCTTTCCAAATGAATTAGAAAGTTAAATTTGCTAATAATTATCCACAAAAACAATTTCCTCAAGTGGGAAATTATCAAGAATGCATTAGTGATGAAATGTTATCAAGCCATTGAAAGTATCAAAGAATATAGAATGTGCATTGGTAAATGAAAAAAAAGTAAATATGAGAATATAGGACCTAACAATTACAATTGTGTACCATCTTTCAAAGGAAGTTTGATTTTGATAAATATTTGGTCATTGTTGGTTTGGGAAGATGGGTAGAAGAATAATTGCATAATTGAAGAATTGAGGATTTGCCAATGATTAAACTCTTATGATATTACAATAATGACTATACATTACTATGGATTTACCAAAAATCTATGTACTTCATGTAAGGATTCAGGCATTATGCTGGCCTGCCCCTGTAACCTGGCAGAATGAACTCAGGCAGTACTCTGGCCAGCCCAGGTTTCTATTTGTACTAGTTTGCAGGCAGGTGGAAAGGACCCCTTTAAAAGTCAGACCCCTTGCCCACTTACAACCTCTTTTGCTCTCTCTCCTGCTTTCATTTGGCCACCAGCTACCACTTCTCTCTGCCTCTCTTTCGCCCTCTCTCCTCTTCTGTTTCTGGTGCCTCTGTCTTTTCCCTTCTCCTTCACTCCCCTTTCTAAATAACTCCACATTTAAGCTCTATCTGCCTGGAGTGTTATATCCCTCCGCCTCCCGCTTTAGTCACCCTCAGCTGTTATGAACCTGCTATGCTCTCCCATGTTGTCCTTTACATTGAGACCCCACTGACCTGGGAACCTCGCTTGGGACCTCCCACCTCTTCTCTCCTTTTTATTCTTATCACTGTAACTAAAGAACAACACTTTATCTACCATGTAAATGCTACTTTTTTGTTTATAGAAAGTGAATCATATTAATACAAGTTGCTAATAATGAAAACTAGTAATATTGCTACTTTTTATTGTGTCAATTTTCCTATACAAATAACTTTCTGTGACTAAAAATGTCACTGAGGTAATAAAATCACTGAATACCAATCATGATCACCTAGGTTTCATCACACAATATTAATATCTTGGGAAAAGCAAGCTATAAAAGTACACTCATCAGGATAGGTATGGTAAAAATTGATTTGTTATTAATTATGTAACCCCATTTTGACTCTACATGTCATATTATAGATATGTGCTCATATGTATCTGAACACGTTCTTAACTAATACTAGCTATAATAATACTATAACACAAACATTAAATCTCCTCATGCTTAGTAGGCATTAATGGTTAAGGCAGTTTTGGTTAGGCTGTGTTCTCTATATCTAATTCAATGTGCAAGTCAATCAGGAATTGTTTCTGTTTTGTAGGTTAGCATGCTATGTACTTTAATTTTCTCTTTTCAGCCTTACTCCAGAGGCAGCTCAAGGCAAAAGATTATGGTGAATGGCAGGGAATCAGGAGGTCAATCCTAAACCTCCTGTTTCTGTGATGTTCAATGCATTTCCTCTGGCTAAAGTCATCATGTAGCTGATCTTAGCAACAATGTATTTCCATAACAATTAGGGTCAGAGCCTGTTCACTGGCAGCCAACAAACCAACCCAGGGCATTCATCCATAAAAGTCAACTAAAATAACCAAATTAATAGTGAAAAGTAGGTAAAGGAGATTCTTTTTTTCAGCGACACCACATTGGGAAGAATGTCAAAGAGTCCCAGTGACACAGAATCACCACCCACCCAGCCCTAACCTCACCATGTCCATCTTCAGCATTTAGGTCATAGTTTTTTGTAAGCAGTAGTTCTCATCAAAATACTGTATATCTGTGATTGGACTATCATTTTCAAACTCCAGTCTTTCTTCTAAGGTGGTCTGACAAGGGTACCAATTTCTTCACCTCAAACAAGACTCGTGTTTGCATGCCCAGCATTTTAACCTTTTCTTCTCTAAATGTGATACTTCTGGGCTAGTTTGAATTTCTTGGGTAACCCAAGCCATTTGTAGAGCACTCTCGTTTCTGTCAGCCTGGTGCTGAATGCAGTATAAGTAGGTGTCCCTGTTCCCCAGCCCACCACAAGAAGCAAACTTTGTCCTCATGAAAGAAGGAAAAATAACAAACAAACAAAAAACAAACAAACAAAAAAACCCCAAAACTAAAACTTTCCAGTTTCTATGAGAAAAAAAAGAACACTTAATTCTGAGGCAAATGTTTAACAGAACAATTAATCATCAAGGTGTAGAAGTAAAGGGATAAACTAAATATGGAACCATAATAAGCAAAACTAATGTATTTCTCAGTAAAGCTTCCTGGAACAGAAAGCCAGAGTCTGGAAAAGGATTTTAGTGCAATAATGTGTAGAGGCCAATGTTGGCAAACATGACTTCAATTTGGGGTTCTTTCTAAACTGTAATATATAGTTGTTATACTTCACTGAACTTATGTTATAGCCTCAAAAAATTCTGCTTTTGTATTAAATATGTTGTAGTATGTATTTGTCAAAGAATTAGTTTTCTCCTTTTTTTTCTTCCTTACTTTTCTTCTTTCTAGCTTTCTTCTTTTTCTGAGATAAGGTCTCACTGAATAGCTCAGGGTAGCTAGTAATTGAGGGTGTCGTCCAGGCTGACCTAAAACTGTTATGCCTCCTGCCTCAACATTCTAAATACTGAGATCAGGGAAAGTGTCTAAATTCTGGCCTGGTTGATAGAATTCCCAAGTTACTCAATTATTCATACCTGTGTGTGGTTTCTGTTGAATGTTTTCAGAGAAGTAGCTAGTTGATCACTGATAGAATGTGGTAAAGATGTAGTCATTTTAATCATATATTCAATTATCTCATCAAAAATTTTAAGTAAATGAAAATCAAGATTTATGAATTGTCCTGTATTAATGAAGTTACCTATCACAGATGGGTACAATCTGGAAACAAAATAACTGATTCTCTCTCTGTCTCTGTCTCTGTCTCTCTGTCTCTCTCTCTCTCTCTTTCTCTCTGCTCATTTTCCCTCAATCCCCTCCTTCTCTCACTGCCTCATCCACTTTCTCCTCTGTTTTATCATTGATATTTTAAAATGCCCTTTAATTTAGTCTATAGCTGTAAAGATGAATCTGACTGATACACATAAAATTTTCTAATCATGTTTTCTCTCTTTTAAGCCTCTGAATAAACAGCTTGTCACCTTTAGTATAATCACATTGAGAGTTATTAGATGACCCAGCTAAATTAACTTCCTTACTCATGTAACAATATATATCTCATTTTAAGTCTCTAAGTTTATTATGGTTTGACTCGCAACAATAGGAAAATATTACCTTTCAGTAAAGTAACATGGATAATGTTGTTCAAAAAACATGCCAATATGATCTTAAATAGAAGGACAATTCCCCTTAGGGACCACAGGCAGAAGCTCAACAATTTTAAAGCAAGACCTACATGGCTCTTCTTTCTACTTAAAATATACCATTTTCATCAATGTGCTTTTAAAGGCCATTGCATAATGGCCTACATGGAAATTAGACTTGTTAGCATCACTAATACATTTTATGACAAAATTAGTTGAATACAACTCAGTAGATAAAAAATAGTTAATGCACTTGAGCAGCGCTGTGAGGAAAACATAGATTTGCTGTGTTGTATTGGGCCACTATGGATGTTCTCTAAATATTGTGATGATGAGGAAACATTGCAGAAATGGATTCTAGATAAAACAAGCAAATAATCAGACAAAGCAGAAAGAGTAGCTTCAAAAATTGATTCTTGAGTTCTCTAAGGATCAGTATCTATAGAAGAGGTGTTGGAGAGACGGCTCAGTAATTGGTGTTCTCTCAGGATGATGCTGCTCTTACCTTGCAGCATGTCCCAGTTTGGCTTTTAGTGCCTGCGTCTGGCAGGCCACAACTTCCTATAATGTCAGCTCTAGATAGTTTGATGCCTTCTTTTGAATTCAGCATGTGCTGACCTTTAGATTACACAATTAAACAACCCCCTCTCTCTCTCTCTCTCTCTCTCTCTCTCTCTCTCTCTCTCTCTCTCACACACACACACACACACACACACACACAAATAAATAAAAATAAAATCTAAGAAAAAATTGTAGATGAAGAGGAATCAAAATAAATTTAAATGCCAGAAACCATGACTAAGTTCATACTGAATTACCGCCTCAGCCTCTAAAGCTAACCTGGTCTTAGTAGGTGTTCTTTGCTGTACAAAGAAGCATCTCTTCCACTAAAGTGAGATCAGGCATGTCTTCCATTGGGGTGTGATCAGGCATTCCTTCCACTGGAGTGGGATAGGGTGTCCTTTACACAAGAGTGTGATCAGGCATTCCTTGTACTGGAATAAAAGTTTTGAAATTCTGGTGGGGTTAGAGAGAATATTAGTCTGTGTCTGATATACA
The DNA here is from genome assembly GCA_030556225.1 of Cricetiscus sungorus. Taxonomy (NCBI): domain Eukaryota; kingdom Metazoa; phylum Chordata; class Mammalia; order Rodentia; family Cricetidae; genus Cricetiscus; species Cricetiscus sungorus. The sequence continues at coordinate 29,024,094 of JANBXA010000741.1, read as the reverse complement.
GTTCGATATTAGTGTACAGCCTGGATAAGTTTGTGAATATGGGAATCTGCAGTCAAGAGTAATTGAGTCAGTATTTTCTTACTTTTCAATACCCGATTAAATGACCTAATTTCTATATCCCTTTTTGAATTATCTGACTTAATATGACATAAATCCATTCATTGAATTAAATATGAAGTAGGAAAAAAGAGATGGAGAGAGCACAAATAAACCAAAAGGGCCTTTAAAATTCTTTTATGTTGACAAAACATTCCAGATATCTTGAAATTAAGAAAAATAAATTGACATTAAACCGGTATATTGAAAAGTATCTGTCATGCCTTTACAAAAAACTCCTCTTTGCAGTTGGAATTTAAACACGGTAACACTGTATGTTGTTGCAGCTGTTATACACTAGAGAGCCTACTGATCGCTGAACCCCAAGTTTAAAGAAAATAAAACAACTCAGTGCTGGCTCTGGGATTTCTAGTGTGGCAGTCACATAGCTGGTGTTAAGAGCCTTGTCTTTCACCTTACCTATTACAGTTCTAGGCTGAGATCTTTAACACCTCACCTCAGGCATGTCCCAAGTAGCTGTGAATTGACATCACAAACACACCTCCAAATTTAACAAAGGGAAAAGAAGGGATTAAAATTATGGGGAATGCTCTGAGATCCTTTTACATTAAGGTTAAAGTGGAGAATAGATTAATAAACCATTTTTGAATGTCATTAAAGGGAAGGAAGGAAACAATTGTTTTAAGTGAAGACCCAGGCTCCAGTGCAGAGCCCCATAGTGTCTAGATAAAGTGGTATCATCTTTTACCTTAATGAAGTCTGCACTGACAGGTCTTTTATGACAAATTTTTGCACTGGTAGCAACTTCAAATCTATATGAGATTTGGCGCTCCATTTCAGGTCGTATCTGGCCCTGTCAAGCGTGTGTGGTAACTTCTTTCTGTCCACATCTGGGTCACTAAATGGAGATCCCATGATAGAGGAAGCTGACATCCCATCCATCTTGCTTTGCAAGGGTGCATCTCTGTCAGTGGAACTACATAACAATGCTGGTTTTATAGACTCACAAGGAATGCAGTCATGAATTGGCTTTGATAGACCAAACAGCAGTAGCCCATCTGTGGACATCAATTTTGAAGAGACTCAAAACCTTTAACTAAGAAAAAAATGTCCAGGCAATTTTTCCTACTCTCTATATACAATTCATCATAGCTTGTATATACTTCTTTATTTTGTAAAGAAAGATTAATTGCTCTACTTTGAAACAAAGAAGAAAGATATCATGTAAAAAGTATTCAAGAATAGACAAAAAGACAGTCTATTGTTTAGTTAATTAAATTTTATTAAACATTCTTTTCATTTTTTTTCCCTTGGAGAAACAGAACTTTGCCAGCAGTTTAAAGTGGAAAACACACAGACACACACACACACACACACACACACACACACACACACACACACACACACACAATCTTTTAGATTTGTGATAGTCTCATGTGTGATAATGCATTCTTTCTAATTGCTTCTATCATTTTTATTGGTACCAATAATTAAAAAAAAAAACGAAGAACAAGCCTATAACTTTTATCTCATTGTTAATGAGAAAGTTGGAATTCTAGGACTCTACAATGAATTTTTCACTTTCTTAAAAGCTAACCTAATGAAATTGATAACCAACTTATATGCCATCATAGAGCCCTCATCTAGTAGCTGATGGAAACAGAAGCTGACACCCACAACTAAACACTGAGCCTAACTCCTGTAATCTGTTGCAGAATGCAAAGAGTGATAAGGAAATGGGACAAGACCAGGCTACAAAAACCCACAGAGACAGCTGACCTGAACAAGGGGGAGCTCGTGGACCCCAGACTGAAAGCTGGGAACCAGCATTGGACTGGTTTGGAATCATATTCACTATGGAGGGATACTCCCTTAGCCTAGAGACAAGAGGGAGGGCCTAGTTTCTACTCCAAATGACTTGATAGATTTTGATGACCCCTCCTGGAAGGCATCACCATCCCTATGGAGGTGGGGGTGGGATGGAAGAGGGTCAGGGGGCATGGGAAGGAGGGTGGCAGGGAGAGGGAACTGGGATCTGGGATCGATATGTAAAATAAGAAATATATATTAATATATATATTATATGTTATATTATATATATATATATATATATTAACCTAAGTAACTCCTGGATGCTATACAAGTCAAATTAAAAGTGTCACCTATTTGACAAAATTAAACCATGAGCACAATTTAATAAAAATAATTAAAAAGCACCACAATGTCTCTCTGTGAAGCTCTATGTTAATAGTGCTTAAGGAAAGCCTTAAAACCTGCCTAGACCCTTCTGGGGCTGTGAAGTCATCCAGACTGGTGTGTTCAGCCGTAAATGCCTATTAAAGATGAGCTCAGAATGCTTTGTAAAGCTACTCACCACAAACAGCAATAAAAAGAGTAATAACTGAGAAGGAAAGAGTGACGAACTACAATTGACTACTACCCAAACGCAGGGAGCAGTCAAAGACACACACCCAAATACAGGGCAGCAGGCAGTGTGCCTGGATTTGAAATGCCAGTTAGGATCCAGACCTTTTCTCTGAAGATTGTCTCCAGGGTACCTTTCATTATAATTCTTTCTGACCTCCTGTTTGCAGAAAAGCTAGTGTCTATGGAGGAGATTTTATAGAAAGTACCCCTTGAAATGAAAGTACAACTTACATCTGCCCTTTACTGATATAAACTATATTGGGAACAATTTATGTGGCTCAGTAACATTTAATATACCCAAATAAAACTCCACCCTTCACCAGGCTATGAAAGGCAACAAAATTGATTTCCTAATGTGGCTTCTGATATCTATTTAGTTTAGATTAAATGTAGGTTAAAGTGCAATCTTTCCAAAATCTGATCACAGATTCCTACAAACAGGATAGCTAAGACCAGGACATGAAATCGAAAATTCCAAATTGTTCTAGGCATGTTCATTTCTGGACTGCGTGGCAGAGTCCCTGGTGGCTCCCGGTGCCAGCCTTACATCTTGTAAAGGCTATGGTATCTGAGTGAACTCTCTCTGAACTCTAGTTTTCAAAGTAATGGTAATATAACAACATCACGTAAACAAAGCAAAATAAGCTGAATTGCTGCTGTTCTTGGCATCATTAAAAATTAAATATTGCTGATTTAGAGCAAATATTTAATGCTGACAAATCTATTCTTGTAAAGCTCTTGTAAGATGTAGAGTCATTTTTACAAATAGTGCTAAGGTATTTTAGATAAGCCTTAGGCTTTTTATTTTTTACTATGGATAAGTTTTGATCTGACCTCATAGATCATGTTACTTATAATGTGTCTTGACTTTACCTAGTATGTTAAATAATAACATAACCATGTATACACAGTCATGCAATGCAAAAATGACTTTCTGTAATCTCTTTTTAATCCATGAAATTTATTTTCTATGTACAGAAAGAGCACTACTATCTTTCATATTGTAGTTGATATTCTTGAGCTACAAAGCTGTTTTTATAACCATGTCTATTACAGTTCCATGTAGGATTGCCTCCCATATTCTAAAATAACACTCATCTTACCCCTGTGTCGCATTTATTACGTGATAGCAAGTGAGGTTCTATACCATGTATTTGTTTTTGCCTTAATCTCCACATAGATACATACTTTGGCATGTTCTTGGCTGCCTTAATAAGTACTGATGTGCCCCAGTCTATCTGAATACATTACTCTTCCTTTGTGCTACCTACTCGAATCACTGGTAACCATTTGCCCCTCCACTGATTTCATTTATATTTGCCTAAATTATCTACATATTTTATAGTTTGTTTTACACAAACTTCCTCTTCACAACTATTTATACTTATGTGGATAGTAGAAATTAGGCTTTTGTGGTTGTTTGAATGAGTATGACCCCATAGGAGCTTAGTCACCTATACATTTCAATGCTTAGTCACCCAGGGATTGGAAATGTTTAAGAAGGATTAAGATTAGGAGGTGTGGCCTGGTTGGAGTGGTTATGGATTCGTTGGAGGAAGTGAGTCTCTGCGGGTGGGTGCTGAGGTTTAAAAAGCCCCCCTCTGCCTGACAATTTTTTTTAAAGGATTAAATATGGCATATTGAAAGAAGGCCCAGTGGCTAAGACATATTATTGTTCTTGCAGAGAACACAGGTTTGGTTTTGTGTACCCAGACGATGGCTCATATCCATTAATAACCCCCATTCCATGGGATCTGACACTTCTGACTTCCTTGGGTACCAGGCTCCATGTAGCACATATACATGCAGTCAAAAGGCTCATACATGTAAAAAATAATCTTTAAAATTTAAAAATGAATTCATTATTATAGAAATAAAATTTTAGGCAGGGATGGCTATGATCATGCTTAAACTCCTGAGATTATAAATTTCATCTCCCGGCTACCTTAAATGCCCTTTCCCTATAATGAGAATGATGACTATCTTAAATGCCATCCTAGAGCCTTCATCTAGTAGCTCATGGAAGCAGAAGCAGAGATCCATATCAAAACACTGAGTCAAACTACTGGAATCCAGTTTCAGAGAGGAAAGAGCGATGAACAAAGGGGTCAAAACCACCATGGTAAAAACCACAGACATAGCTGACCTGAGCAGGACCCCAGTTTAACAGCTGGGGAATCAACATAAGACCACACCAGGACCACTTAACGTAGGTGTCAGCTAGGAGGACAGAGCAATCTATGGGACCTCTGGCAGTGGAACCAGTATGTAGCTCTAGTGCAAACATATTTTGGGAGCCCATTCCCCAAGGAGGGATACTCCTTAGCCTAGGGATATGGGGGAGGGCCTAAGACTACCTGCAAACACATGACAAACTTTGATGATTTCTCAAGGAAGGACTCACCCTCCCTGGGGAGTAAATGGGGGATGGGAGGGAGAGGGAATTGGTATTTATATGTAAAATAAAAAAAATTAAATAAAGAAATTTCATCCCCCATATGAAGTTGACTCAGACTGATTAAGTTTACATGGTAGATGAAGATCTAAACCTGAGTTTTCATTTCAGATCAATGGGTCCAAGCACTACTTTTATGGTTTATCTCATAATCTGACACAGATTTGAAGTGAGAATCCCTTCTCCCTTCTTTAGACTATATACTTTACCAGGAAAAGCACTGTGTAGAATATACTGATAACAATTTTGCCTTTGTGAGTAATATGTAGGAATTAAGTAAGTGCTTTTTGGATGAATCTAAGTTTTATGTTTCAATTAGTTCCTCTTGGATTACGTTAAAGTCCCTAAAATTCAATGTATAGAGGCTCATAGTTAAATTTTGTGATTATTTTCTACAAGAGCATTTTGAAAATATATTTGTATGAAAAATTAGGATGAGCTACATTGCAAAGTGGGAATTATAAATTTATCACTAGTTTCATTCAAAATACATTCTTCTAATTGCTCTTATAGCCTTTGTAAATGACTTTGTAAATAACCCTACACTCATTGGGTTATTCCTAACTATTTCACAATTAGTAATCTTTCTGGCCAATCTAGGGTCCCTTGTTTATAACTTCTATAACTTATTTTTATGGACATATATTTCAGATACCATAGATCTTTATCATTTCTTCTCTAGTGTTTTCACTGTTTCAAATTTCTATTGCATAAGAATCTCCATATTTCATTGACTGCATATAATCTATTCAACCATATGCTTTTTTGAACAAAGGACATGCATAATTATGAACTACTCTGTACCTTCTTCACAGACAGATGCATATCTAAAACAGACAGTGAGAGAAAGAGGCACACCTTCATCTTATATCTCCTTTATTTTATAAGTCTGTGGCAGAAACATTTACAAAAAAATATAAGAAATATATCCCATCGTAGTAATATACTGAAATTTGCACATTATTTATAGTTTCAAATAATAATACTGCTTGTGTATTAGTCACAACTGCGAAAATTTTCAGACAAAGAAGATAGCTAGCTCCTTATGGTAGTCACGTACTTGTGTATAACTTTTCTTCATAATATGTAAGTAAACACAGAAAGATCAATAACGAAAACATACCAGTCACACCAATTTTTCAGGTGTACTCTGTCTGATCCTTGCTATATTTATGACCAATTATTTGTATTTAGTTCTCTTGACAAAATTGGGAAATATGTGTATAATTACTATTCACTGTTTTACAGCAAAGTCGAAAAGAATGTGAATAAGAACTTTTCCAGATTTTCATTGCTATAGAATAGAGAAGAAACTATGCAAAAATCAAGTATCATGACCTCAGGATCACCTCCCCAACTGTATTGCTATAATGCCAGTTAGTAATTCTGGTTTTTATAAACATGATACTAGCCATTTCATTTGTTTCAAAATTTTAGTATATCTTTGTTATTGAGCAGGTAAAATATTGTTCTTATATTTGTATCTTTTTAGTTTAAACAACCCCCTGTTTGTATCATTTGTATTTATTTCAAGTGTTAAATAATAAACTCATATTTTCACTCCAAGATCCTCCATCTGAATATATTTCTCACTTTCAGCATATAGATATTCTTCTGTCATAAGATATCCATCCCTCAAAGAAAATGTGAAGAGAAAATAAACAAACATACAAAGCTCTGCATTCTTCTTCCAAGTTGCTTTGTGGTGTGTCTACTTGTATTGCAATGCTGACACATGCAATCAAATAACAATGTGCCTGAAAGTTCTTTTCTATGTTGTATAACTCTCTGCTCTTAACCCCTATCACCTCCTATGGATTAATTTCATTTCTCAAGACAGGGTCTCATTATGTGCCCTAGAACTTGCTTTGTAGATCAAGTTGGCCTCAAACTCACAGTGATCCACTTGCCTCTGCTTCCTAAACTCTGGAGAAAATGTATGGACCACTGTACCCAGATCACTAATGTGTGAACCCTTACACTGAGTGTCTACTTTTGATTGCTTGATTGATATGAATTAAGTCACAAATAGTAGAAATTATAATTAGTACAAGTGTGAAAAATGTATACTGAGCAGGAAATGAGTAACACCCAGTTCTGGGTTTTCTAACTATTTGGGAAAAGTATTTTCACTAGTTACAAAAAATACTATGAAACTAAAAGAGTTTTGCATTTTCATTCTAGTGAGCTTCCCTTCAGAAGTAACAGAAGGCATTTTAGGAATAACACATTACATTTTAGCATGTTACTCTCTGTATTTCTTACACCATTTGTAGATGTTCCTTATTTCCACACCAGGAAAAATATTGACCCTGCTTAAGATTCACATCTTAAGTTTTAACAACAACCATCATCATAAATCTGTATGTTTCCTTTCAAAATGGCAGAATAAAACTTCACATAGAGAATTCTGAATGTGGAATCCTGTCCAGGTGTCCATTGTCCTTTCTGTCATAGTATAAATAAAACATAAAGACAGCACTGACAGCTGTCTGTAGATGTGACTGCCATAGAGAAAATACAATGTTGAAATGTATGTCTTCTTCAAGTGTAGTGTCCCCAAATTTCACAGAGACATATTAACTACAACAGAGTGATTCTGTGTACAGTGGCTGTGAGTTCACAGTAGATGTCATCTACTTAATTCAATTATTCTATAATCAGGCAAAGAAAAAAAATGTTCAAAGGCATGGGAGCATGTGGGGTCAAAGGCTGATTACACAATTTATACAGGTGTAGTTCAATCTAATATAATCTTGGCAGTGGGTGTTAAAACAGGATGTAGTCAAAATAGGTTTCCAGAACTGATACCTGACAGTACTAGAATATTGATTAGAATAGAGATTTAATGGACTTTAGGAGCCCATTTCCCATGGAGGGCTACTCTTTCAGCCTAGATAATATGACAGACTTTGACAATCTCCCACAAAAGACCTTACCTTCTCTGGGAGTAGACGAAGGTGGGATGGGAGGATCAGGGAGGTCATTGGAGGATGGGAAAGAGAAGGAACTGGGATTGATATGTAAAATAAATTGCTTCTAAATAAAAGAGAATAGAGATTTAATTGTTTGTAGACATTTTCTTATTAATTAATCTCTCTAATGTTTAGTTGAATTAATTATAAAATAAAGATCTTATTAAATTCTTTGAAAATTTATACATGCATATACATCTAATATATTGAATTATATAAGTTGATATATTAATATGAATAATTTTGTCAGATAAAGAAGTTTTTGAAAGGTGATGATTAGTTTTGTTCATGTTATCACTTCCATATGTAAAATATAAACAATAATATTGACAAAAGACACAGACTTTATGAAGTACATCACTAACAATGAGTTATAGATATTTGTACATAGGTGGATGTTTCCTCAAGAGGAAAAGATTTATGCAGTTGTCCTCATTTGGGACTTAGAAACTCACTTCAATATGCTATAAATAAACACTTTAGAAATCCAAAATGTTTCTCTCATCCAAATCCCTTAAGAAAACCATATTAATAGCCATCTTACTACATAGCTAGTGTATTAATAAGAATGAAAAAGGATACTTATGTCTCCGGTTCTGTTCTTAGCTGAAATAAAAATAAATACGTTTCTGTATTTAATAGCAGTTATGCTTAATGAATGTTTCATAGCTACTCCCTTAAGATTTTTAATAGTATGTTCATGTATGCATGTGTTTGTGTGTGTGTGTGTGTGTGTGTGTGTGTGTGTGTGTGTGTGTGTGTGTGTGTGATTCTGTGAATACATCACAAGTGTGTGGGAGTCATAGAGCCCAGAAGAGGGCACCAGAACTTGTGGATGTGGAGTGACAGATGTAATGATGTGAACCAAGCTTAGGTCCTCAGCAATAGGAGCAAGCTCTCTAACTTGTCCTATTTCTCCAACTCCACATCTTTTTTTAAAAGTGTCATAGATTCTAGTGTGGTATATATACCAGATATTGTCAAAAATACTGATCTGGGCAATGCTCAGGAACTCAATTAATAATGTTAGAATGCAAGAACCTTCAGTTGCCCTATTCCCTCACTGAGTTAATGAAAACATTGATTCCTTGTTATAACGAATGCATCCCATGCCAAACTTCTTATTCGTCTATTAATATATTCAAAAATAATTGCTTAATTGCTTTCATGAGTTAACTTTTGTTATAGGAGCTGGAGAACAATAGTAAAGAAAGCAGGTGAAGATCATGTTCATACACTTCTCATACTTCACTAACACCTTGACCAATTCTCTATGTCTACCCACTATGTTCTTTATAATGACTCCGAAAGCACAGCTAGGAAGAAAACACTTTGAACATGTCTAATTCAGTTGTCCTCCCACTATTTTATTACCCTTCCTTCCTGCCAGAAACCGTCTCAGCTGACAGGTCTTTCATTTGACTGCCAGCTTCCAAATAATGTCACACGAGACTTCTTATTAAGTATGAAAGCTTGGCCTTAGTGTAGACTTGTTCCTATCCAGCTTTTATAACTTGAATTAGCCTGTTTGTATTAATCTACATTCTGCCATATGGCTTATTACCTCTCTTCAATACCATATGTCTGACTTCCTCTATGAAGGAAGTTGGTTTTCACAAGCAAATCTCCCATCTCAGATTCTTTCACCGAGTTCCTGTATCTTCCTGGAAGTCCTTTCTATACTTTCCTGTCTAGCTATTGGACATTCAATTCTTTATTAATTCAATCAGACGGTACCTCAGGCAGGCAAGGAAGGAGACAGACATCATCACACAGTGTGCTCAATTATCTCAAAACTATCAGGTACTCTAATCATAATTTCTTACACATAGTTTGCAACTCATCACCCAGCATCAACTTTACCAAAGATGCCATAGTCTCTAAATGACTACCTCATCATCACTTCTATTCTCCATATGCTCTCACTCATAATGTGTCAATGATATATTAAAATGTCATTTTTAATCACAATGTCAATTTTATCACATTTACCAAAATAAATGTGATAAATATAATGTATACATATGTAGGAGAATAAATATTATTTGCCTCATTCAGATTGTATCATTCTGTATAGACAAACAAATATGTGAGAATACTGGGTTAAATTAATTTATTAAATATTTCACTCACAGAAGCTTAACTATATCAATGGTTAAGTTAGGTATTCCCAGCCCATATTGCAGTGTTTTAGGTGTTTGTTTATTCCTCTCCTCAGTGTATAACATTATACTTATGCTGTTAACTTAGACCCTGATTTAATCCTATTGTGTTATGGATATTATGGTTTATAGTGATTCTTTCAATCAATTCTGTCCCAAGAAGATTCATAATAGATGCTGGTTTTGGATCATCTACGAATTCAGTAGACATTTTTTTTTCTGACTATGTAATTGAAAGGTAAATAAAGTAAGTTAAAGGCAGACATAAATTCCTGCAGAAATCTACCAGATATGACAGTGGCTTGAGTATTTTAAATTTGTTGCTTGAGAATGGTAAGTCAAGTGTTAATTTCATTTTCTTTGATGTCATCCAATTTACATTCCACAGGTTTAAATGTAAGAAGTCATGAAAGCATTCATCATATCTTTTTAAAAATGAAATATATCAGTGTTTTAGTATGCCTGATAATCTTCTAAATTAAAATTTTCTACTTCCATTCTCTTCATATGTATTTCTTGTTTATGTACCTACAATATAATAAATCTTTGGATTCTATTGGAGTCATTGGTTTTCACATCAGGCCAAGCATGAAACTTAATATTTTAATGATAAGCAATGTTGTGCTAACTGCTTAGAGAAGGATTCTAACAACAACAACAACAATAAAGGCACAAGTTTGCTGTCCGTGAATGACTTTTGGAAACAACAAAGGTTTTAGCGAACAAGACTCAGTTTACTAAGATCATTGCATGGCTGTAAAGTGTGCAGATGACAGGGATTGTCTCTCACCCTTGAAGCTGGAGAAACAAGAATAACTAAAAATTATGACTGCCCCAGGGTCTCTGACAAGGCATTCTAAAACAGGACTCAACATCCTACTTAACAGAAATGTTCCCCTCGGTTCAGGGACACATCTGTCAAATCATAGGCCCTGCTAGGGGATATGTCATGTTTTGCCAATGCTAATTAACCATTTGGAATTAATGTTTTCTTTTTCTTGTGGTTACTTTGTTAATGTTTACAACCATGTCTGTAAATATTTCTACTTTTAACTATTAACCATGTACCTGCTATATGTACAATAACATTTCTGGGACTCCGGGAGACATGTTCATCTGTTCTTTATACAATAGAAATTTATAGATTACTTGCCCAAATCTAGATAGCGTACTGTCAATTTGGAAAAGGCACATTCATTGGGAAACAAATTAGTTAAATATATGTAATGAAGATTTACAAGTAGTTTTGTAATGTATCATTAATATATTTTTCTTGATTGATTGTTCAGCATAGTCAGTGAATGGCTTTGGTTGACTAGTTACACAATTTCCCACTTTATAAGCTTTTATTCATTGATCTCTGCACTATAAAGTTGCATCTCAATAGTAATAAATTAAGTATGGAGATGTTAGACTGGCTTCTATTTGCTGAATAAAAATTTCATGAAAAATTTAATTCCCATATCTGCATCTTGAAATAGTCACACAATAGAAGGAAATTCATTTCTGAGATAATGACAAAAAGCGATAGTAATTTTTAGTGGACTCACCCCCTCCTTTTTTTTTAATTCTTCTGACATTCAGAAAAAGATAAGATACAGATTTTATTTTAAAAAAATCTAAGTTTACATCAGGGAAGCATGAAGACAAAATCATGTCTTGATTAAATGACTTCTAGCATTTGTTGAGAACAGTAAAATATTTACTGCTCTATTACACTAAGAATTTATTTTAAGTTCAAAACACAAAGATCTCATTTATATCCTATGAATCTAAATGTCAGACCTCGTATGAAGACTAAAATAAGATACATCTCAAAGAAAGAAAATGCACACAGCATACACCACAAGCTTCCAAGTTCCCTAAAAAAGGACATTGTGGTAAGTTTTCAATGCTGCCTGTCATTCAATTTGCAAATAACAGGTCTTCCCCTGAACATTGATGATCCATCACTGCCATGACAACAAAAGCGCTACCTTAGTGACACGGGTCGCTAGTGAGAAGCTGACAAGTTGCTTATAAATACTGTAGTTGGGAGGTTAGTGTAAATATTGAGCAAAGCAACAAAATGAATCATGCTTCAGGAATGCAACCGAATGATGGTATTTTCTTTGTGTTAAAACAAACCCCAAGTAGTTAGAGGCTATATGAAATGAGTTCAATTATCCAGACAAAGACAACCTACACTAAATATAGGTCATTACTATAAGCCACAGCTAAACACTGAGCCTATTTCCTGGAATTTAGTGGCAGACAGGGAGAAATGTGAGCAATGGGGTCAAGACCAGGCTAGATAAACCCACAGAAACTGCTGACCTGAACAAGGCAGAGCTCATGGACCCCAGACTGATAGCTGGAAAACTAGCATAGGACTGACCCAGATTTCCCTAAATGTGGGAGGACTGTGCAGTCTATAGGGCCTCTGATAGTGGATCAGTATTTACCCTTAGTGTACTAGTGGACTTTGGGAGGCCATTCCATATAGAGGGATACTCCCTCAGCCTAGACACATGGGGGAGGGCTTAGACCCTGCTCCAAATGATATGACAGACTTTGAAGACTCCCCATGGAAGGCCTCACCCTCCCTAGGGAGCATAAAGGGATGGAGTTTGATTGGGGGAACAGGGGAGGACAGGAGGGTGCAGGAACTGGGTTTGACATGTAAAACAAGCTTGTTTTAAATGCAAATTTAAATGAAATATAAAAATGGACTATAAAATGAAATATAAAAATGGACTTCCTGGAGCTACTAGATATATTGTGGTTTAATAAGCGTCAGGATAAACAAATAGGCCAAAAGATGTTTATTCAGGGAGAAACACCTCACAACACAGACAGACGAACACAGAAGTTGGAAACAGATGCTCCTCTCTCCGCAAACCACCAGAAAGAGAGTGTTCCCTGCCTCCACTCAGACCTAGTTCCACTCCACCCCTCAATGGGTGTGGTCAGTGCCACAGAAGCAGACAAAGTGAATATCCCACTACATAGATATGGCTATCCACGCGGGTAGCACACTGAATCCCCACCTGCCAGATCACTGACCCCCACAGCTGGTCATCTGCTAGAGTTACAGGCCCCTGCCAGAGTCCCACCTATCCCCACGGACCTTCCCAATTCCCTGCCTACTGGATCGTTGACCTCCTTCACTGAACCTTTGCTGTAGCTTGATCTTTGACCACCATCACCAGGCCCCTGCCTGAGGAGAGACTTAGAGAGCTTGGACCACACAGCTACAGACATCAAACTTCTGACCCACCTAAGCCCACCTGGGGAGTACCAGAGAGGGAGAAAGAGAGAGAGAGAGAGAGAGAGAGAGAGAGAGAGAGAGAGAGAGAGAGAGAGAGAGAGAGAGAGAGAGAGAGAGAGAGAGAGAGAGCTCACACCTGCATCTACTGGAAGAAGCGATGGGAAGACAACAATACAGGAAAACACCTAACAATAGAAAGACAAGCATGACACCACAAAAAATTTAGGGACTCTACACCAACAAGACCTGAACATCCCAAAGCAGATGAAGCAGAAGAGAACGACTTAAAAATTATCTTCATAAAAATTGAGAGAGGCTTCCAAAGACAATGTGAGAAAATTCCTTAAAGAAATGGAAGAAAAAACAAACAAAAAATTGGAAGAAATGAACAAATTTCTTAAAGAAAGTATGGAAAGCCAAGGAAAAACAATTAAACAGGTTAAGAAACAGTTCAAGACTTGAAAACTGAAATAGAGACAATAAAGAAAACTGAAGGAATACTGGAAATAAAAAAACTGGGCAAAGGATTGGGAACTACAGACACAATCATAACCAACAGAATGGAGGAGATGGAAAAGAGAATCTTAGGCACAGAGAGGAAATAGTTTCATCGACCAAAAAATTATAAATCCAACAAATCCTTAACACAAAATATCCAGGATATGTGGATGAAAAGGCCAAACCTAAGAATAATAGGCATAGAGGAAGGCAAAGAAGCCCAGCTCAAAGGTGCAGAAAACATACTCAACAAAATCATTGAGGAAAACTTTCCCAATCTGAAGAAGGATATGCCCATGAAAGTACAAGAAGCATACAGAACACCAAATAGACTGGACCAAATAAAAAAGACCCATCAACACATAATAATCAAAACACCTAATACAGAATAAAAAACGATTATTAAGAGGAATGAAGGAAAAAGGCCGGATAACATATAAAGGCAGACCTATCAAAATTACAACTGACTTCTCAATGGAAACACTCAAGGCCAGAATGTCCTGGATAGATTTTCTACAAGTTCTAAGAGTCCACAGGTGCCAGCCCAGGCTACTATACCAGGCAAAAAAAAATTTCAATCACTATAGATGGAGAAAAAAAGATATTTAATAACAAAGCCAAGTTTCCAATATGCTTATCTAAATCCAGCCCTACAGAGAGTTCTGGAAAGAAAATTCCAACCCAAGGAAGATAACTACACTCACAAAACATAGGAAATAGATAATCCCACTTCACCAGAAACCCAGGGTAAAGCAGGGCAAATATATTTACAATACCACAGCCAAGAAGAAATCTAAAACAAACAAGCATTAACGATCAATGGGCCTTACTTTCCCTCAACATTAATGGTCTTAGGTCTTAACTAGCCTATAAAAAGAAACAGGCTAACAGAATGGACACGAACACAGAATCCTTCCTTCTGCTGCATACATGAAACACATCTAAGCTTCAAAGACAGACATTACCTCAGGATAAAGAGTTGGGAGAAGACTTCTTAATCAAATGGACCCAAAAAGCAAGCAGATGTGGCTACCCTAATATATAAACAAAATCAATCAAAAGAGATGATGATGGTCATTTCTTATTCAATCACAGGAGAAATCCATCAGCACAAAGTCTCAATTCTGTACAATTATGCCCCATATACAAAGGCACCCACATTCATAAAAGAAACACTACTAAACTCAAAGCTCTCATAAAATCTCACACATGCATAGTGGGAGACTTAAATACCCTATTCTCACTTATAGACAGGACCACCACACAGAAACTTAACAAAGAAACAAAAGAAGTAACAGAAGTTATGTCTCAATTGGGTTTAACAGACATCTATAGAACATTCCATCCAAACACAAAAGGATATACCTTCTTCCCTGCTCCACATGGAACATTCTCTAAAATAGAGCACATACTAAGCAACATAACAAACCTCAACAGATACAAAAAACTGGAATAGTCCCCTGTATCTTATCAGGCCACCATGCTTTAAAGTTGGAATTCAACAACAACACAAATCTCAGAAACTCTACAAACTCATGGAAGATGAACAATGAACAATTGCACCATATATGGATCAAAGAAGAAATAAGAAAGAAATGAAAGACTTCCTAAAATTCAATGGAGAATTAGGGCACAACATACCCGAACTCATGGGACACCTTGAAAGCAGTGTTACGAGGGAAGTTCATTGCACCAAGTGCCCATATAAAGTAAACCAAGGATAGTAACATTAGAGAATTAACAGCACAACTGAAAGCCATAGAACAAAAAGAAGCAAACTCATCGTGAGCACTATACTCCAGGAAATAATCACTTTGAGGGCTGAAACCAATAAAGTAGAAACCAGGAAAATAATACAAAAAAATCAGTGCAACAAAATGTTGGTTTTTCGAGAAAAACAACAAGATAGACAAAGCTTTATCCAAACTAACCAAAAAGCAGAGAGAGAGAACACATAAATTAACAAAATCAGAAAGTCAAAGGGGGATATAACACTAGGGAAATCCAGACAATTTTCAGGTCATACTTTGAAAACCTGTACTCCACAAAATTTGAAAATTCAAAGGAAATGGACATTTCTGTATAACTTTCATTTACCAAAATTAAATCAAGAACAGACAAACAACTTAAATAGACCTATAACCCCTAATGAAATAAAAGCAGTCAGCAAAAGCCTTCCAACCAAGAAAAGCCAGTGCCAGGTAGCTTCAGTGCTGAATTCTACCAGAAATTAAAGAAAGAGCTAATAGCAATACTCGTCGAATTGTTTCATACAATAGAAAACAAAGTTTCACTACCAAAATCTTTTTACAAGGCCACAATCACCTTCGTACCCAAGCCACACAAAGTCACAACTAAGAAAGAAAACTACAGACCAATATCCCTCATGAACATTGATTCAATAATATTCAATAAAATAGTGTCAAACCGATTCCAAGAATACAGCAAAGAAATCATCAACAATGACCAAGTAGTCTTCATCGCTGGGTTGCAGAGATTTTTTTAACATACAAAAATCTCTCAAGATGATCCACCATATAAACAGACTGAAAGAGAAAAACCACATCATCTTCTCCCTAGATGCTGAAAAATCTTCGACAAAATTCAACACCATTTCATGATAAAGGTCTTGGAGAGATCAGGGATAATAGGAATATACCTAAACAAAATAAAAGCAATATACAGTAAACCAACAGCCAACATTAAAATGAATGTTTAGAGGCGATTTCTCTAAAATCAGGAACAAGACAAGACTGCTGTCTCTCTCTGTATCACTTCAATATTATACTTGAAGTTCTAGCTAAAGAAATAAGACAACAAAAGGAGATCAAGGGAATATAAATTGGAAAGGAAGGAGTCAAACTTTCACTATTTGCAGATGATATGATAGTTTACATAAGCAACCCAAACAACTCTACCAGGGAACTCCAACACCTAATAAACATCTTCAGCAAACTAGCAGGATACAAGATATACTCAAAAAAAAAAAAAAAAAAATCAGTAGCCTTACTTTATCCAGAATACAAAGATCCTGAGAAAGAAATCAGAGAAGCATTACCCTTTACAATAACACAAAAACATAAAGTATCTACTGTAACACTTACCAAGCAAGTGAAAGAGCTATATAATAAGAAATTTGTGTCTTTAAAGAAAGAAATTTAAGAAGATACCAGAAAATGGAAAGATCTCCCATGCTCTTGGATAGGTAGGATAAACATAGTAAAAATGGCAATCTTGCCAAAAGCAATCTACAGACTCAATGCAATCACCATTAACATCCCATCACAATTCTTCATTGACCTTGAAAGGATAATAATCAACTTTATATGAAAAATGAAAGACCCAGGATAGCCAAAACAACCTTGTACAATAAAGGAACTTCAAGAGGCATCACCATCACCAACTTTATGTTCTCTTGTAGAGCTATTGTCATGAAAATAGCCTGATATTGGCACAAAAAAAAAGACAAGTAGACCAATGGAATCAAATCCAAAATTCCTGATATTAAGCCACACACATATGAACACCCGATTTTTTGAAAAAAAAAAAAGCAGATAAAATTATATACAATGGGAGGAGGAAAGTATCATCAACAAATAGTGTCGGCACAACTGGATGATAAATAGTGCAGATAGAACCATGTCTATCGCCACACACAAAACTCAAGTTCAAATAAATCAAAGACCTCAACATAAATCCAGCCACACTGAACCTCTTAGAAGAGAACATGGGAAGTACCCTTGAACAAATTGGTACAGGAGAACATTTCCTAAACATAACTCCTGTATTATAGACACTGAGATTGACAATTAATAAATGGGACCTTATCAAACTGAGAAGCTTCTGTAAGGCAAAGAACACAGTTGACAATAACAAATGACAGCCCATGGACTGGGAAAGGTTCTTCACCAATCCTACGTCAGACAGAGGGCTGATCTCCAAATATACAAAGAATTCAAGAAACTAGTAAACAAAACACCACATAACACTATTTTAAAAATGGGGTACATAACTGAATAGATAACTCTCAATAGAAAAAAACAAAATGGCTCGCAGGCACTTAAGAAAATGTTCAACGTGTGTAGCTATCAGGGCAATGTAAATCAAAAAAACTTTGAGATACCATCTTACTCCTGCCAGAGCAGCTAAAATTAGAAACACCAATGACAACTTATGCAGGAAGGATGTGGAGAAAGGGGAACACTACTCTACTGCTGGTGGGAGTGTAAACTTGTACAGCCATTTTGGAGATCAGTATTTCAGTTCCTCAGGAAAATGAGAATTAGTTTACCACAGGACCCAGCAATCCCCCTCCTGGCACATACCCAAATGATCCATATCCATGCAACAAAGACATGTGCTCAACTGTGTTTCTAGCAGCATTATTTGTAATAGCAAGAACCTGGAGGCAACCTAGATGCCCCTCAACTAAATAATGGATAAAGAAGGTGTGGCAAATTTACACAATCGAATACTACTCTGTTGAAAAAAAACAATGGAATCTTGAAATTCACAGGCAAGTGGATGGAACTTGTAGAAACAATCCTGAATGAGTTAACTCAGTCACAAAAAGAGAAACATGGTATGTACTGGATCACATATGGATTTTAGACATAGAGCAAAGGATTTCTAGCCTATAAATCACACTGCCAGAGAAACTAGGATACAAGAAGGATTCTAAGAGCATATAAGTTTCCTCACAGAAGGGGAATGGGACAAGATCTTCTGAGAATATGGGGAGTTCAGGAGGGGACAGCGAGTGGAGAGGGTACTAAGAGAAAGTGAAGGGGAAGAGAGAAAAGCAAGTGTGAATAGGAAGTTTGAATCAGTGGAGGAATAGACAAGAGGAAAGAGAGAGAGAGAGACAGACACAGTGAGACAGAGAAAGAGAGAGAGAGAGAGAACATAAAAGAGGGAGGAGGGGGTGGATGGGAGGGGAGGATGGTTGGGGGGCATGTAAGGGTCAAAGACAGAGAAAGGGGGAGGGAGAAGGAACTGGGATTAATATGAAAAATAAATAAATAAATAAGAGGAAAAAACATAAAAAATGTCTGATATTTCATTACCAAATCTACAAATATATCACTGAAACAATGTCATGCATAAGTTTTTCCATGCAACGGGATGGAAACATAAGACTAAAATATGTTACAGTGTTCAAAATGATGTCTTATGACAGGAAATAGAGTGAAGACCTTTTGAGAAACTATGGCTCACTATTTGGTGCAAAGTCCCATTGAAATGTAAGATGTCCACAATTTATTATGAGATGCCAAAAATCACCCACAATATGAGATGTTAAGAAACACTTTAAACTTCATTCTTGTAATAAGTTCTGTCCATTTAAAGCTATTCTAAATCAAGTAATTGTTTAAATAAAATTTACAACATAATAGTTATAATATCATTTTTCTTTTTTGAGTCAGAGTATTACCGTTATGTTGTTACTATAGAAAAATGTGTATACATTTTATTACTTTGGAAAGTTGTGCTAAGAGAGAAAGGCTTGGGGACTAATGCTGACAAATCATTGACTCACTTTGAGTGTGAAGCAGACTTGCGATATAAAGAAACTGCTATTTTCTCCTCTAGGCATGCTATTTGGGCTTGCATGATCTCTCTGGATGATTTTCCCCACTGTCTCACATCATTCCATGATGCTCACTGTGACCAAACTTAGCAATGGGCCAGGATCTTCTAAGCCTTCAAATTCTGCTGTCCACCAAGCTGTTCCTCAGAATCAAAGTCTTCAATGCAGCTGATTCTTTTCAGGCAGAACACTACTAAATCTTGCAATGAGCTTCTAACTGGTCTACCATTTCAGGGGTGAGAGAGCATGACACAAGAATGGGGCAAGCAGGGAGGGAGGGAGGAATAGAGAAGAGAGAGAGGGAGGAACGGATTAGGGAGGGAAGGAGGAGAAAGCAATCTGTGCTTCTACCATCCTTTGCAAAAATTCTACAGTATGTGTTTTAACTTTTCTTGTACAAAAGTAATGAGCCTCTGGAAGTCTACATATAATTACTTTTTGCATTATTTAATATTAAATCCCTGTTATTTTTTCTATAATCTGTATGAGGATGTTTAAAGGCAACAGTATTTGAATATGCCCCAAGTGATTTGTTAGATTTTTTTCCTCTTTCTGACATACTTAGAGCTCATCCTTCATAAAATGTTGTTGAGACCTTGGCCAACCACCCAACATCCTTTAAATTGTCAAAATGTATTCCACATAAGGAAGAAACATGATTATATTTTGGGATGTCAAGAACTTTGGTCTCTTATTAAGGATTTACAAATTCTCCATGACAGCACATTGACAGGCTCAGTGCCTCAGATGATCATATATGATTTATAGACATTAAGTACAGAATAAGATATGAATGAAAAAAATGAAGCTTTTATGGAAGGAACCATGCATTGTCTACCTCACACAACTGAAAGAGAAGCTTCACAGTATCTGTTTAGGTTGGTTAAAATTCTACTTCAAAGTCATAATTCACAAATATCTTTATATTTTTTTATCTAAGGTTTTATATATACTTCATAAAACCAAGATAAAAATTATTCATTATTTTCTTTATTACTCTGATATTTAAAAACTCCTACATAGTCACAACTCTATTCTCTTTCATACCATGGAGCTTCAAACTGCATGGAAAAACATCCTCAAAACCAATAATTGGAAATTTTAAGGACTGAATTAGATCTTTAATACCCTGAAAAGATTTAATATGTATAAAACCGTGAATTATAAGTGACATCTCAGAGAATAAACAATAAAGCAAAAATTATTTATTCAAGGGTAACTACTGTTGAAACTATGAGCCTGTTTCAAAGTATTATTAAGTTTGGCCCTTGTCCATTAGTGGTGTACACAAAACACCTTTGCTTTTCCCAATGTCTGAGTGTGGTATGATCATCACTTACTCTTTGAAGAAAACTGTGCACATTGTCTGGCATAATATTACATTATGTTTGCAGAAGCATTCACATCATAGTAACACTCTTTGAAATGACTGCCAGGAAGCTGGTTATCTTTTCAGATCAAAGACTTTCACTTTTATCAGATCATGAAATCAATATGTCTTCATCACCTTATTCTTTTTGTTGTGGTTATCAAGAAACTCAGAGAGAACTTAATGACCATCTGCACTCTTATGTCTGTGAAATACTTTCCAAATAAATAAAAACTCATTTAGTTGCATTTCTTATATGCATATTCAAATGCACCTGGCAGAATCTTAAATAGTTCATCATTTCCCTTTTGATTTATTTGTTTCTGCTCTGTTATTTCTTCTGTTGTCTATAAGTCATTCTGTAACTTTGGTTATTACTACCCTGGTTTAGACTCTGTATCTGTGAATCTCATCATGTAACTAAAATAAAATGGTAATTTTTTCCTCTTAAAGAATAATTTTCATGTTTGGTTTTAAATTTACAAGAATCATCATCATTCTAAGTAAATGATAAAACAAGAAAATTTGAGTTATATTTAATAAAATTTTCTTCCATTGTTTATGCAATGTATCTATGCCTGTGTTCTCATTCTGGTTTTGAGTTTATGCATGAATTAAGTCAGTGACCTCTTAATTTATTTCATTTAATTCTTTCAATTCTTTCTTTCAATTGCATTGTAGTCACTCTCAAAAATTTCACTAGGGGTATATTTATAAAGAAAAATAAACTTATTTGTTTAATTTAAGCCTTTTTATTGGTCTTTCTCTTTTTCGGGACTAATATAAACATTTCTTCAACTTTTTACACATCACACATTTATGCAAGTCTCTATTTCTGCTGTCCTTTCTGTTTCATCACACCACTTTTCTCTTTCCATGGCTGGCTCTCTTTCCTCTTTCCATTACTCCTTGCTTCCCGATTTCCTCATTCCTTATTTTTATTCATATTCACGTGTGCACATGGGAGCTCATGCACCTATAGCTCCATGTGCATATGTGCAACATCTTCATATGTTGTTCTTCAGAAGCTGTGCAGCTTGTTTTAAAGATATTGCTTCTCAGGAGCATGCAGGTCATATGTGAGACTAGAAAAGCTATCTGCAAGTCTTTACCATCCACATCTATTTGCCTTCTCAGCAATGGGGTGGCATGCACTCTAGTATCTATGAGGGTTCTGGACCAAACCTCTGTTCTCTGAAATCTGTGTGGTTCCAGAACAAAGATCTTTCCTGTAGAATCTATGTGGTTTTGAAGCAAAGCTCTTTGCTGTGGAATCTATGTGGCTCTGCAGCTTGAACTTGGGTTCGCACTTTATAGGAGATACTTTCTATACTGAGTAACCAATAAATTGATGATTTCAGGAAACAAAAATTATTTTAGAAGTAATGAAATATCTTATACATATAAATTAATATTTTACTATTTAAAGAGTTTGTTCTAATTTTCTTCAAGAAAAATTGCTGTACTATTCATAGCAGCCATAATAAGTATACCATACCGTGAGTAAATAATGGAATTGTATTTAAAATTCAGAAACCATTCTCTCTCTCCCTTACTCTCATAATATCTATATTTAATCTCTAACTAATCTATATGCATGTCAAACATTTACATGTATATCCATATCCATCTAATCTCTATGAGACAAGGTCTTACTCACTATATAGGCTTGGTTATACCGGTACTCAGACTAACAGTGATTGTCATCTACTTCCTCCAGCTCAGAGTCATTTTTTTTTTAATGTCTTAATTTTTAAGGTCTTTAAGTACTGATTTTCTCATAAACAGAGCTGGTTTTTGCTGACTCATAACATAGTATGAGTGTTTCCAGAGTTGCAAATGTGAAACATTTATAACAACATACACATGAGAAAAAAAACTCACACAGAATGTAACATTTAGGATTCAATGCTGATATGGGAAAACATTCTTATACTTCCATCACTGGAGATGCTAAATTAGGAGCACAGAAAGCAGAAGGTTAGATTGGACTACATGATAAGACACTCTCAAAATTCTTCTTTCTGTAGTCCTTGGTAAGTTGCTTAAATATCACCTGTCTGGGGCATAGGATATGATAATCACACTCTGATGTTTACTCTCTACTTTATTAACTTAAATATCAATTAAGAATATTGAATTATGTATCATATCTGTGTTTGATCACATGACTTCCAATAGTTTACGGAAGGAAAATCAAGGAGAAAAGTAAGAATTTTACCTAGAGATTTTGCTTTTTAACTGGGTCCCCCTTTTAAAGTTTAGTTTATTTCTGGTGTTATATAATCCTTCCCCTATCAGTCTCTCCTGTGGGTAACATCTGATTGGAAGATGCTACTGAGTCTCATTTAAATCAT
Source organism: Cricetiscus sungorus (assembly GCA_030556225.1). Taxonomy (NCBI): domain Eukaryota; kingdom Metazoa; phylum Chordata; class Mammalia; order Rodentia; family Cricetidae; genus Cricetiscus; species Cricetiscus sungorus. Next base: position 29,000,954 of record JANBXA010000741.1, on the reverse strand, counting down.
AACTGTTGTTCTCTGAATTTCAACCAGATGTAGTTTTATTTTTCAGAATCTTACCAGTACCTTCTTGTCAGTATGTTAGGGAAAATAACTAGCTCCTTCCCATCAACTCTAAAGCATCCATTATGGAGCTGTAGAGTACCCTTTACTGATTAAGATTCACATAATTACTTTTGTTTTTTTTGAAAGGTTAAGACTAGTTTTGCCAAGGATAAGTCAAAAAAAAAATACTTGTCCATTCATTTCCTAGTGTAGATTTTTAATGTCATAGTCACAATTCAATCAACTCAATGTTAACCAGTAATTTAGTAAGTTATGCCCAAACTTCCCCAAATTAGACAACAGATAGCATTTTTACAACCTATTTTCTTACTGGTTCCTGTTCTAAGTGTCTCAAGTCTGGCATCTTTACCAACCCACAATTGGACCAAATCATCTTATTCACTTCACCATATGCAAATAAGTCTACAAAGAGCTCATTCTGATATGCAAGAGTCCACAAGGTGAGGGTATGAATTAATTTACAATGACTCTTAGAGTAAAATTAAATTAAGTAGGGAGAGCATAAATATTAAATCAAGTAAAGCAGTGTCAACACCAGTATCATTCCTAGATGCCAAATACTACAAAGTTCTTTTACTATGAAAGTAGAACTTAAATAGGTGTAATAAAATCCCATTTCATGTCATTTAATTTTATTTAGTGGAAAGCCATAAGGCAGCACCCTACAAAACATTATTACCAGCACTGATTGCAGGTGACCAAATCAAATGCTACTTATTGAATTCATCTCTCAAGTGTGCCACAAGTTTGGCGTGCCGCTTTCTGCAGAATGTAGTCAGTTTTACTGAATCAGCTGTTCTATTATGACTTCTTGAGTACACAAATAATGTACAAAATGTTTCAAGATTAAAGATGCTATGACGTGCAACTTTTTTAACCTTGTATGAAAGAAAGATTCATCCTTTGCAAAATGTAGTTCAGATTTGAAATTTGTATCATTTCCATATTAGCAATATAGAGCATGGGCTTATCTTGCCATGATGGGTTGTAAATTGTTGCCAATGCTGTCCTTCAGGCAGAGGGTAAAGTACTAGTCTAAAGTGCATTGTTATTAACCTATTATGCTCTTTAAACAAGTATATAAAGTAACTTGCCAACATACGGTGTTTTTGTTTTGTTGTTTGTTTCTGAGCTTTATATTTTGCTTTGTTTTGTTCTTTGAGTCAGGTTTTCAGCTATGTAGCAGTGGCTGGCCTGGAACTTGTGTATACCAGACTGGCTGTGAAATCAATAGAGGTCTTCTTGCCTTCTCCTGAGTTCTAAGTTAAAAGATGTGGGACACTATTTCTAATCTTCAACTTATAATATTTTGTACTTAGGATGGGTTTATTGAAATACCTAAACAAAATAAGCCATTAATACCTACACCTTATTTTGGTATTGTCTTGTCCTCTTCTATGAATTTATACTTGTGGGAGATTTAAGACATTAAAAAACTTGCACTTAAAACAACTTATGTGGCCTTAGAGATGGCTCAAGTAAAGAGTACATCCTTCTCTTACAAATAGACCAAAATTCTGCTTCCAGCATCTATGCCTAGTGGCTAAAACTGCCTCCAATTTTACTTCAAGGTAGTCTGACAACTTTGGCCTCCAGAGGCAAATCCAATAAGAAGGTTCTATTAATAATTGCTACTCTACCTGTATAAACAATGAGCTGTGTAGTCTTTGTACCTAGTTAATTTTAGTAATTGATAAAAAAAAACATTACTTAGAAGATAAAAAATACACTTTCACTTAGAAAATATTTTCTTAATGTAAACAGACATTCTGAATTATTCAACTTAGCAGTCTTTCCTTAAAATAATCTTTTGGCAAATGTTTTATATTTATCATAAGCAATATGCTACTTTGAAATACATACACATGGTTGTGAAAGACTAAATTTAAGTAGTTAATATATATGACCTCACATTTAAAAAATAATTTTTGAAATTAAAATATAATTTCATAATTTTTTCCCTTTCCTCTCTAATTATTCCTCGTATCCTTCTTTCTGTTTCCCTCCATTTCTCTTCCTCTGCCTCTCTCTCTCTCTCTCTCTCTCTCTCTCTATCTCTCTCTCTCTCTCTTTCTTCTCTCTCTCTCTGTGTATGTGTGTGTGTGTATGTGTGTGTGTGAGACTATGTTCTATTGGTCATGCTCAACATATCATTCTGAAAAAAGTTCTCTAGCAGTTGGATTCAGACACAAGTCAAATAAATAGAATTACGAAAGCAAAGCACAGGTATGTATCATAGGGTAATGATGATTAAACATTCTATATTTATTAAGTAGTAGAAGTTAAACTTGTTCTGATTATGACTACACATGACTATTAGACCATATATTGTATTTTTAGATGTTAAGTTGTATCTGTCAAAAATATTAGCAAACCATAGACTAGATCGCACCTTTGTTTAGTACTATTAGTTATCTTTTGAGGTTATTAAACAAAAGAAAATTGCAATATTATCCAAGGGTCTTGCAGTGATATCTTGTTCATACACTAACAAATAAATCTTTGCTAAAAATTAGAGGTGGAGATAGCCACTGGTTTACCACAGAGGTCTGGAATTCTGTATATACAGGAAGTGATATGGCTGGGTGGGAAGATGAAGTGATAAGGCATGAGGAGACAGGAGTTCACTTTTTTTTTTGTTTTTGTTTGTTTGTTTTTATGTTTTGTTTTTTTGACTGTAAAGTTGAATAGTTAAGGTGGCTAAGGTTTGCTCCTTCATCTTTCTGATCTCTAAGTTTTTTCCATTTTATCTGACTTTGAGCTTTTGTTATTCAGACCTTTTAGAACTCATGTTCCAGGGGCCATCCAGTATTATATGTTGCTTCTGGACACCTACTCCTCTACTCTGTAAAATTATTAACTCAAGATTTCCTCAACCCCTAACAGTTATATCAGCTGCACACTATATAACAAGGTTGATGGTAGTCATTAATGATTATTTTCCACCTTCTTATACTAAATAATAACAAATATTGGGGTATGATTGTTTAATTTTCTCTCAGAATAAGAGGGCTACAAAATCTTCTCAAATACCGTTAAGAAAATATTCAAGTCTCCATGAATATATACAATAGAATGGTAGGTAAACCGTTGTGATCAAATTAATCAGAAAAATGAAGCAACTATGTAAAGACATAAGCTGTATCCAGAAAACGTAAAAAAGAGCAAATTCATAACTTTATTTACTGGTACTAATATAATTGTCTGGAATGCCTAGTCTTCTTTATGAGAAAGTCCTCAAGAAAGTGGATGGTTGAGAAATAAACATGAGTTTTATATGAGAAATCTACAGGGGACATTATATTTATATGTATTTTTATAGAATGATTATGACCATGTGTATATGCATACTTATGAATATATGAATATGCATACATAATTAATATTTGATACTGAAATATTAACTCATTCAACATAACATTTGATACATTAAGAAATCTTATACAATTTAAATATATCATATTTAAATATAACATGTAATTGCTTTTACTGATTTCTCCAAATTCATTTGCTTCTATTCATATGCAGAATGAATGATATTCCCCTTATGAGAAATGTATTGTATATATTGCATATAGTGAACTAATAATAGTGTGGAATTGATTACAAAGGTAAACAATAAAGGCATCATAGAGCATAATAAATCAAAAATTACCAAAAATCAAGGAGAGCATATAATTTACTTAACTTTTAATTGTAGTTTAGAATAAGAAGCATGCTGACTTTAACACATTTTTACAACAATGGGGAAACCTTTATTATAAGGACCCTTCACATAGCTGCTGTATTATCAGTTGAAGAGTGGTCTGATTCAACATATTTAGTCAAGAAAAGGTTTGGGGACTTTCCTGACTCTATTTCATGATTTTTTTCCTCATGTCTAAACAGTAGGAACCCTAGCTTTCCTCTTTCTCTCTTTCTTCAAAGGTGGTTGAACCAGATTCTTTTAGGTTGATTACACTGAACACTAATTAAAGCAATTTGAATATTCATTTGTAAAAGTTATTCATATTATCAGAAAATGAATGTTAAGTGACACTTCATTTCCCAAAGTTTTCTTAAAAAATTATGTGCAATAATAAAGGAAATAGACACAATGATTTAGAAATACTTTTCATGCATTTATAAACGTTAGAACTTGAAGGACTCAAACTAAATTTTATAGAGAATGAAATGTACACTATTTCATTGTTCTTCTGCCTACATGCAAATTTCATATACTTTTAATTACTAGAACAGACAAATTGGGAGGAAAGGACAGGAAGGAAAATAAACAATGTAACTTATAATACATATTAAATTTAGCTTCATATAATCATTGCACACAGGGGTTACATACAAAATGTAATGTGCTCAAAATAATATAAAACATATCTGTTATAATCAGTCACCTTAAATCTTTAATTGTCCCAGAAAAAGGCAATGTGGTACCATGCATAATACTAACACAACCCCATATTCACTTCACTGTGTTCCTTTCAGAAGGCTTTACATTCTTAATGTATACTCAAAAATGTTTAATGCCAACACATACTTTGCAAAATTTCCAGTATCTTCCTAAAGGTTGCTAATGTTCTCTCTTTATTATTTTATTACATCATTCCTTCTCTCCACCTTTAAAATTTCTTCCACTATTTATGCCCTACTATATTGAACATCAAAGTGGGAGCTGCAGACATGCTCTAGGATTAAGAGAAGTACTTTTAATTCCCGTGGAGGTTTGCTTCCTGTGTGCACATGATGCTTCACAAACTGTAACTAATTCCAATTTTTTCACATTTTCCTTTCCTACTCATATCCCTTTTATGACTTTTTTCCCTTCAACTGATCAAACTATGATCCCAAACACAATACTGCAAAATAATTAGTTGGTTATTTTTTTCTCAATTTAGACTGTTGAGAGAATATCTAATTTCATTAGTGTCTTTTCTGTCATTTGGTCAGATTATGTGAGTGTCAGTCAATGATACTTATTGTTTGAAAGAACCAAGGCTTGTATGGTCTCCATTTCATTCTTTTGTATCATAACATTTATTTATTAATGTCTGCTGTTTCGGGGTTACATTGTTCTTGTTTTTATAAGACCATATTGTATATCATTAGTTACAAGGTAAATTTTTTAGGCATATGAAAGTATCTAGAACATCTGTAAATTCTGTCTGAGTATTTTATGATATAGTAATAAACTTTAGTCCCAGAAATAAATTCAATGGAGCAAAAATGACAAAATGACCTTCTATTGCAATTATTCATTGTATTCCTTTAAATAAGTTGGATACACATACATTTTGGTAAATGAGGAATGTTTTTTTATTTTCTGGAGAAAAATAACAAATCATATAAGCATTTTATTAGACAACCTGAACTTCAAAACATAATATGAAAGAAAAAGAGGAGAAATCAGGAAATGGCAGGTTTGTTTTCCTAAATTACAGTTCTAAAATGATTTGATATAATATATGGAATATATCTGCTCACCAGATGTTGTTTCATTATAATAATCTTTTGTTAGTTAAGAAATTTTCTTGAAAATGTAAACAACTTATTTTTAGGACACTCTGTAAAGCATCTCTGTTAAAAGTGGAGCCCCTAATAAAAATCTCCCAAAGTCACAAATTGTCATTATCTTTATTTATTCATATTTTGCATAAGTAGAAACATGCAAATTTTACTTTTTTATGTTTTATAAGTATTTTGCCTTCTCTAGGGTTTCTCCATTGTTATCTTAAGTAGGTGATCATTTCATGGAAACTTCTTTGGATTCATGAGTAACCATTGCCCTTAAACTTAGCCAATGACTTTTAACAAGAAACAGCAAAATTTATGAGGATTCTGATGCATTTGTAATATATTACTCTAGTAGAACTGCATTTGAAACTTCTAAACTGAATGTTTGGGGGAATTTATTCATTTATTTTTGCATAACTCTATGATGCAAAACCCCCAATTAAGAAGCAGATTTTCATGTCTCATTTCCCCAAAAGAATGCACAAATATGATTTCTTTGTACTATTTTTTGCATCATTTATATTAATTCCTCATTTATTTATCTGTTATGTTACATTTATATATGTGTGGGCCTGTTGCATTATTTGATACTTGATATTATAGCTCAATAATCCATAAACTTTATGATTGATATTTTAATATTACCTGTCATGATTTGTGTTTTTTTTTTCCTCATCTTTGGTTTCTCATAGTAATTTTTTTCTCAAGAGTACAGTATATACAATGAGAATTAAGAAAAATTAATTTTAGATGGAGAAGGAACAAATGTTATGTCAAAGCTGGTTAAGAAATTAGTAAATACAGTGGCTAGTCAGATTTGAATCATGCACTTTTGATATGCTGTTAGACGAAAGGAACTTTATAAATTTCTAATATTTCTATATCATGGCCATAATAGAAATTGTACCAGGAGAAAAAAAGAAGGCAAACAATGGAAATAAATCTATAGCTAACCAGTCATTCTCTAAAACAAGTCAAGCCTGAGAGTACTGTCACAGCTTATAAGTACTTGCACAAACATGAAAATATCAAGAAGTATGTTATATTGGATGGAACTGTGAAACACAAAACAAGTTTTCAAGAACATTTGTTGTACTCTAAAAGTATTAATTCACTCATAATTTATTGATATTTCTTTTATTATGAAGAAAATAAACATTAACTTGTAAGATGTTTTGAATAGTAGGAATGGTTCTTAGTCAAATAGTATCTATTTTTTAATGTTTCCTTAATATAAAAGATTTCAAGTAAAAAGTTTAGTTAAATTGAAAAAGATTAATAGAACTAATGATAATATTGAATGTGAATATCTAAGACCCCCAAAGAGAAATGTACAGAATTTTTTGCATTCAAGTTTCTACTTTGTATTACTCTTAGCATTTCATTTTAAAACATGGGTTTCAATTAATTCCAATCCATAAATAAAATTATTTGAAAAACAGAAAAGGTGGATAAACATAAATAATTTGTGCAAATAACTTTTAAATTACAATAAAGCAAGTTATCCAAAACTCTGTCATTAAGATAAAACTGGAAAAGTGCCCTGCATACGCTTAAATGTTTTTAATGAAAACCTTTTCTTAAAAAACAGTAAAATAAAGCTTACCACAGAACTGTACATTTTCTGTCTTTGTTACTCTTATCATAGCATACTCAAGTTGTTGCCGTGGAAGCCAACTCAGGTTTATAGTTTGTCAAATAGGCTAGTGATCTGATTGGAGTCCATTCATGAAGTATGGTAGGATCAATGAGGCATTACCACAACTTAACTAAATCTAAATCTCAGTAGTGTAATCTAATATTTTCTTAAAAGTATTTCAGGTGATTCTAATATTCAGTCAAATTGTGCATGGCTGTAGTATGTGAGTCCATGTGTGGGATGTAACATAAATCTACTCTTACAGTTAAGATCTATATCCTTGTGTGTTCTAAAAAGTACCTGAAACAAGTGACACATTGAGTTGATATGAATTTCTCTGTCCATACAGAATATAAGATCCTTTGTACTGGGTTGTGAATACTGCAAATTATTTCTCTGCTATAACCGTATTTTGTGTTAGAAGCTTCCATTTCTTTTCACAAGCTACATATCTTTGCACTTTGCAAATCTGACTAGGAATGGCAAAGGAATGATGAATAAAAACAAACAAATGGAGTACAGTGAGGTGCGGTCTGGTTGGCCGTTCGCACTCTGGTGACGTTGCACCATCTCAGAATTCCAGGAAATTTGTTGTGTACGGTACAGGGAGAACAAGTTAGCTAGTAGACCTATATGGATGAGCAGTTTCAGGCAGTAAACATATGGGAAAAGGAAAATGCAATGGGCAGTTTTCGCACACACTGGTCAGTTGTTTATAAACACATGCATTTGGCACACAGTCAGTATTTGAATTAGGACCAGAGGAAGAAGTCTTGGCCAACACCCTGAACATTACTAAGGATGGGAATGACAGTGAAGCTTTATCAATTGCCATGGACCTGAGGCACTTGTCTCTCACATTGCATTATCTGTGTAAGCAATAAACATTAACTAAGCTTCAGCCACTCCTCATACATTCACTAAAGACATCCTAGGCTTCCTACAATTTATCAGCACTACTCATAAAATTTTAAAGAAACTAATTTTCTTAGATCGGTCTAAAACTGATTTTCAAAGCCATTACTATGTACTGTAATATTTATTTTTATTCAAGCAGCTTCCTTAGCCTTTTCATTTTTGCATGGTTTCTCTCTTTTGACAATATAGCATAAAGTGTTTTGATAAGGTGTGAAAATGCTGATCTTATTATAGGAATCATCAACCAAGAAGACTCAAATAGATCACCTGAGTCCTTGTACTGATAGATCCAACTCAGTCTAATACACTGGACAAAAACTTTGTTCTAGCAACCTTCTGCAGAATTCATGGGGAGACTTCCTCACTGCTGGTTGTTTAGATACATGGAATTTGCTCTCTCATTCTTGCAAATGATCCATCTCCTTATAGAAACCACATGAGTTTCTGTTGGAAAACTCATTAGCAGTCAGGATCTTTTTGCTATAATACAGGAGAATTAGTTGGCTGACAGAATCATTATTTTAAAATTATAGCAGCTTTTGAATCTTTGCTCAGAGCTATATACTTTGAACAGTCTTTGGTTGAAATCAGTTGAAAACAAAAGGGCAATTTATATTTTGTGTCATAACTCAGATCTGTGAAAAGGCAAGCACTTTTTAAAAGAAATGGCAATGGTAGTAGTCAACCCAGGTTGTGTCTGAGATCATTTTGGACTGGAATTGTTTTCATAGTACTGACTGACTGCACATAGATTCATATTTGTATGAGCTCTTGGTGTAGATGTTTGCCACAAAAATACATGCATGATTTCTTGATTAAAGTAAGAAAAGGCAGAGCTAAAATGAAGTTGAAGTTAAAAGATTTTTTCCTTTTTAAATAATTAAAGAAACATGGAAAGCTGGAGATATCAACATTTAATGTTGCATAAATATGCTAGTTACATGAAATTAATTTAACCTAAGCCCCCGTTTCTACATGACAGATTCCAGAATGTGCTTTCCACCGTTTTCTTTATTATTAAGTATTACATTTATAGAGAAATTCTTACTTTGAAATTATTACAACATTTAAAAAGTCAAAAATTGATAAAATTTTCCCAAATTGGTACAAAATAACAATATATTTTATTAGTCCTTATACATCCAGCTAAGTAACCATTAGTATGTTTAATTTTTCAACATGAAGTATGAATTTCCTGTCTAATTAAAGCAGGCATAGCTAGTCCATTTGACTTCATAAGATTCTGAGGAATTCATTATACTTGCTAAATCTAGGATATACATATATACAAAATCCATTTGTTATTCATTATTTTATGATAATCTAATTTTGCATTAGGGTTATTCTATTTTAATATTTAGCATACATTTGCAGACTATGCATGTTTAATTTTAGTTAATTTTCTTCTCCTTTTTTAGTTTTTGTTTCTGTGATTATGGATCATAGATGGAGATCCATTTCAGGATCTACCATTGATTAAACTTACATAGTTTGAGAATCACAAATTATCCTAAACAGCATTTTTTCAATACTCTGGTTTGTCAGCAAAAATTTGAAGATATTGAGTGGTTGTCCAAATTCATGCAGTAGGGAAGTTATAAAACTAGCCCTTAATTCTTAATTGTCATTTAAAATAGATTTTAATTAAAATGTATTTACATAATTTTAATTTTCCCTTTCTTCTCTCCAACCTGCAACATCTCCCTTTTTCCTAGGTCTCCTCAATTTTATGTCTTCTATTTTTTTGTTAGAGCTATACAAACACACACACATATTTTCACATGCACATATATGTGAAGTGATAAGGACAATTCATGATTAGATATCAGTATTCAACAGAGATATCAAAGTATTTAAAAGAACTCAAGGTGTAATGAAGTTGGAATTGCAGGCTCACTTGACTTTAACTTTACTCTGTACATTTATTTTGTCTTGATAAAGCTTTAGAAAATTATATTTTCTCATATTTCTAACCAACAGATATTTGTACTATAAATATGTACAATATTTATACAATGTAATATAATATTTATACAATATAATATAATACAAAAGATCTCTATTGACTCCGTTTTATGCTATATAGAAGTTATTCAATCAACTGTGGAGTTTCCATTCAAGAACAAGCTTTTTAGTTTAATTTAGAAATATTTTTAAAGAATTCATACATGGTTTTCATATGGTTTTTACAGTTCTTTCATTTTCTTATATTCCCTATCTAACTTCTTAGATTTTCTCCAACTCTATCTTGAATTCATGGCTCATTCATCTATGATTATTATTGATATATATGTGTGCATATATTTATTCATTTACATATGCGTATATTCATATTATTAAACTTACTGAGCATATTCATATATATTAAACTTAAACATACTTGTATATGTTTAGGACTGAGCATTTTGAGTCAGATAACCTACAAGGTATATTGTACCAGGAGAAAAAAAAAATCTATTTTCTCTCTCTTAGTAGCCATACCTGTTGCTCTTTCTCTTATGAAAAGCCAGAACCAAACCAGCAACTGCCAATGTCATTGTACAGATATTTTTTAGTTGAATATAGTTGTGAGCTTTTATAGGTGTACTTTCCATATTGTATGTTGAGGATACTGTATTTCATCAGGTGTCATACCTTACAATCATTCCTTTTTCTATTCAGTGAAGTTACCTGAGTTTATGGGATGAGAGGGTGGTCAGGGGGCAAAGGAGGGAGAGAGAAAGGGAGGGAGGGAGGGAAGAAGGGAGGGAGGAGAAATTGGGATCAATAAGTAAAATAAAAAAAAATAGTACTAAAAAAAAAACTACTTTGTACTTGGGGCTATGTTGGACGTATTTATTTTCTGCAATAGGGAAGACTGGGGTCTCCGTAGTAGCATCCATCTGCTAAAAATAGAAGCTTCTTTGAAGAGAATTAAGAGCTACATTTAATATGTGGATATAAAGATAAGTATTTAGTATAAATTTAGAAACTAAATCAATTAAGATTAATGCTAGGAATAGATTCTCCTTTACGTTATAGGACCTCTCTTGACACAAGTATTTGGCCAGATTTATAGTATCAGGAATAAATTCACCCCATACTGAGTGGGTCTTAAACCCGGTAATATTACTCTCAAGGTATAAGTTATTTACCCCCAGATATACACTTTGGAAATCTTTTTGGTCTGGTCTTTCTTGTGGTTACAGCTTTGGTAGATGAGAGGGAATATTCATTCCTTTCTACCCTTATCATGTTGCATAACACCTCCAATACTGTGACAGTTATTCTTCCAAGAGGAGGCTCGCTGGTTAAGTTGACCTTGAGTCCCCAAACACTGTGCTGAATTATGTGTTATATAGAGCAATAGTGTCATACTGTCAAGTTTTGGGGTGCAAGAAAGTGCAATAGCAATACATTAATAAAATATTTTAGACATAATAAACTAAAATTGCTAGAGTTGATGGTTAAGGTTTATTTGTTATCATGACCATTATATTCAGTGTTCTCAGTGTATATGTACAACCTTGATATTCTCAAGGTATATTATACTCATTACCTAGAAGCTATGATTAGCTAATACATAGAATATATGGATGAATGTGAATAAATCATGCATGAAGGTCCATCCCGTCTGTATATTTTATAGATTCTTTTTTCTAAATAAGTGAAAATCCTTAGTTGAAGTTGCCTGGAATCCTCATGGGAAATTTTAGTGCATATATTTTTACACATACCTTTATGTTTCTGTATATGTGTAGTGTCTTGAATTTTCTTAATCAAGTGGTGTATTGTTCATTTTCTCCTCATTTAGTGTTACTTCAACACTGGCCTTACCTTGTTCATCATAAAAACAAGTAGAATATTAAGGTATAAATTACTTTGAACAATAAAATTTGGCTAGAAGGAGAGTACATATAAATTTGAGCAGTAAAGACATTAGATGCAAACATGGAAAATATAGAAGGATAGTTTCCCTCACCGTGTAAAACACAGCAGGTAGAAGCAACAATACATTTGCTATTAGTAAATATTTCCTTATGCTATATCAAGAGAGTTTTATTGCTGATGAACTAGAATAAATTTTTTCACAGCAATACCCCACTTAGCATTTATATGAAAGGGAAAGCATCAACTGTAGATCTGAAATGTTAAATGTTTTATCAATCTCAATTTAGTCATTAGTGCTTATGTGTTCAGATGATTTTCACTTTATTCTTATTTCACATATACATTGTGTTTGCTCATAAAATAAAATGTAAAACCATTACGTGATAATAAAGCTAGTTCAAAGTCATGAGATTTCCACTACATATGGATCTATGTAATTGTCGCTATATCTTCCATTACATGAGATTTTCAGAATTTCGGTCTCTCTCCTTTCCATTGCTTAAAATAAAAAAAGAGGGGAAGGAAAATGGTTTATTTGGTTTACAATTCCCAATTACATACCCTAATTAAGTTTCTTGTAGAAAAGTACATTGCAGGTGTCCAGGAATAGAACAAGAATGGAACATTATGGAATCACAGGGTACGGCTCTCATATTGACATTAAAAATTTTATTTCGAATGCCAAAAGATAGAAAAGGGAAATTGTAAAGGCATTATTTATAGGAAGGTCTACTGGGAACAGAGAAGCAAGATTAAGAAAGGTGAATGGGGATTAATGTGAGTGAAGCAAATGCATGAAAGTGACAATGAAACACATTTTGTATACTACATTTAAAATTTTAAAAACAAAGATCACAGAAAAACATGCTAGCAAAAGTAAATTTAAATCCATATATAAGTGCAGTTACATTTATAACAGTAGATTTATCACTTCTGGGCATAGTCAAATTTTAAGTTTATTTAGTGAATAAAGTAATTATCAATTGCTCTATTGTCTTATTGAAATTAGTATCTATATTGATGATTTGTACAGTGTGCCTTTATATGTATGTTTAATAGCAAATTTATTATTTGCTATTACAAAATAAAATTGTTTTAATGTTTAATAAAAATGTCCTTTATTTCCATAAGTGAATACTATTGAAGAGTGTTTCTATTGTAATATAAAATGCTTATTTTATTCCACTTCAAAATATGTTTTTAGCTACACTTATTAACTCACCATGGCTATTTTGTACTAATATTGTTCCACAAATCAGAAATTGAGCATTGTCCTTTAATTCTCTTTCATTTCCTACTTTGCATTCAATCCATTACATGCTCATCTAAGTCTATGATCAATCCAAGATTCAAATTCTCTCACATTTTCTATCATTCATTGTCCTTGGTCTCAAGCTGACATTATTTGTATCTGTCCCAAGCTACCTCATATGTTGAATATGTTAATGCTTTGATTTCTCTTTCCAAGTTTGATCTGTTTTATAAAATGAAGAATTGTCTTTGAACAATCAGCAAAAGTCTAAATCAGTTACGTTAGTATTTACAAAGCTAAAATCATTACCAAAATATAAAAAATATTGAGTGGATACAAACTCTTATCACCATAAAGCCAGACAACATTAAGATGTTATATGATAATTACTGATATACAAGATAATTAATTGGATTTAATAACTCTGTACCTCTCATTACTTACTTAGTAAGTATTGAGAATTTTACCTGAAATCTTAAAAATATCATCAGTTCTGCACTGAAGCAGAAAGATATGCAAACTTTATATAATGAATTACAAAACCTGGGATACACAAACCTGTTTCTCTTCTTAGCTTGTTCCTTTTTTCATTAGGACTTAATCTAATGAATAACCTTTTATATGTCTAATAGTCCAATATGCACTAACTTTCTTTTTAGCAACAATTAAATATACTCCCTAAAATTACCATTGTTATTCTCTAACACCTAAAATTAAAATATAAATTGACCCAGAAATCTCAGCTTATGAACTGATCTTCACAATATCAGTATCTTCTGCCAATCTTGACCTTGGATTTATCAAAGTAAATTAATTGGCAGGCAATTACTGAGAAAACTGAGTATTCTGAGAAGCTAGTAGGGATTGGAAATATGAGTGCAATGAATACTTGTAAATATATTATCTAAATCATGTAACTTAAAAATACATGATCGACACAGTAAGATTTGAACTATGAAAAATGGAAGATAAATTGAATGCCTGGGTTTGAATTTCTATTTTTACCAAAAATGATTAAGTTCATTTTTTTATTTTGAAATGTAAACAAAGAGATTGACCCTGCATTTAACCCTTGTTGGTTTGCCTGATCCATGCAAATGTACACCTGGGAAGATGATCTAGTGATATGTTTGCTCTTCAAAATAAACTGGCATCTTAACCTTTAGGGAGGTAGGGATTTTAATTCTGCATTCTGTATGTCTGCATTAGCCATAATGTAGCCTGTCTTCACCAAGAAGTGAGAATATATGGCTACTACTTCAGCATCATTGATTTTATATTTTCATTGTGCAAAACCTTTTGATGCCACATAATTGAACTTAGATATTTATTATTTTGGTTGTATCATATATATTTCATTAATGAATGTTTAGCTTAGTCAAATGACTGAATTTAAATTATTTTCAGTAAGCAAATGTGCAGATACATCAGTCTTAGTTCAAGAACTATCAATACATATTTCCAAAAAACATCTTGAGCCACTATCTATCATTTGAAATGGATATAGAAATATTTATTTCCACCACCTAATTTGACCTGAAACTAGGATAGAAATTGAAGAAAATGGTTTCTACTGCGTCAACTTCTAATGTCTTTATCTTAAGTAAAAGTTTTTAGTCATTTCAAATATTTGCTTTCCTCCCTAGGAGTATTAACAATGGCCTTATTAGATCATCTCTACTTTCCTCCTGAAAAACAATGCTTTTGTTTCTTGAAGCAAAGGTACTTTTTTATCACCTTAATGATACTTGGTAAACATAGGTACCTTTGTGCTAGCACTGAGTATTAAGGATGTTTGAGATAGATGACAGGGACTGAGTGCTCATTATAGAGACATGAGTGCATAAAGGTACTGTAAGAAAAGAGAAGCAAAATTTCTTGGAAGAAAATTACTACATTAAGAATTAACTGTTAATGACAAATCGATAGGCAAGAAAATGTCTTGAATATTCAAGGACTGTTGTCTTTGCTACATTGAAAATGGATAAGCTTTTAGAATTCAACAGATCAAAGGATAATGGTAATTCATAGCTCTGTACTACTTCAACCTGAATTCATAACACTTTGAGATTTTTGCAGTGTACAAAGCTGTAGTTCCGTAATCGTGTTTTTTTCCTTCAAGGATTGCTTTTAGCATGTGATTAGGCTCCCAATGATAACATATTTCTAAATGTCGCCTTAGAAGGTCATAATTTCAGAACAGCAAATAGAGTATAATGAGCGATACTATTTATCAACTACTTCTGCTGCTATGTGTTTGTCACAAAAGTGGTCTCATTTTATCATTTATAAAACTGGAGATCATTAGCATACAGGTTTACAGTGCTTCAGTAAAATGAAAGGGGAAAGAGCAAGTGAGTAAAACTAATTTACTTATAAAATGGTAAATTGTAGAAATTCATTCCCCCCAAAATGACATTTCTTTGAACTCATCTTTTCATGAGTTCCATTTTTAAGGCCATTTCAAAAAAGACCTCAGATTTGCAGTAAAATTGCTAGAGTGGTTAATGTCCTATCAGATATGCTTTATTCCATCTTCTACTTAAGAATTTCAGGATAAGTACAATAATTATGCTAATAGCAGGGTGCTACCAAGTTTTCACCACAGTGCTTTCTAAAGGCTCATCGTATTCTATGCAATCACAGTGAGTACACCATTGAGGTTGTTTCTATGGAACACTGCATATTTATGAGATTCTATTATGATTTCATGATTCCTAGAAAAAGTGGGAAATATCAATCTACCCCTCAGCTTCTCTATTTATTTCATATGAAGTTTCCTAGGCAAGGCTGATGAGATGGCTCATTGGTTAAGAGCACTGACTGCTCTTCCAGAAGACCTGGGTTCAATACCCATCACCAATATGGCAGCTCACGATTGTCTACAACCTGAGGATCTAACATCTCACACAGATATAAGTATAAGCAAAACACCAATAAACGAAATTTTGAAACTTTCATAGGCTAAATAACAGATGGCATATGAAGTCTAATATACAGATATTTGAAATGTGTTGGTCTTGGTAGTGTATGCCTTTATTCCTGAATTTGGGAGGCAGAGGCAGGAGGATTTCTGTGAGTTTGAGGCCAGCTGGGTCTACAGAGAGAGTTCCAGGACAAGCTCCAAAGCAATATTGAAAAATAAAATTGTCTTGAAAAACCAAAAGAAAAAATTTAAATTTGATTTAACTTTTCAATGCCCATCAATTATATGTGAATTATACCTTTCCTTCCTAAAATTATTTCACTCACCCTCAAATAAGTGAGTTGAAAATGGTAGAAAGCAAAGATGTATGGCTGTAATATACTGTTTTTGATTTATTAAAGCCACTGGATATAAAAATAGCAAAGCAGTCAAACCTCTAGCTCTTACATCAACCTCAGGTTGAAAGGGCTGATCCTGTCTTCACGAGTTCTAAACAAGCCTCAAACTGCTGCCTCTCCTCAGCATTGCTGGAGCATCAATGTCTTCCTATCCTCAATGTGGCTGGAGAATGAATGTCAACACTGAGACCCTGTTCCTGTATTAAATACCTCTTATGAGTCCCAGGATAAAGTTGTATACCACCAATGCCTGGCTAGCTAGTATGCCTGCTAAGATTAAAGGTATGCATTACCACTGCCTGACGTCTATAGCTTGTGGCTGACTTTGCTTCCTGAATCATCAGGCATGCTTTAATAAATCATAAATAATATATCACTGCATATGGCAAATACTATTACTCAGTTGATTGTTGTTTGATGTTTCTTGGGTAGATTTGAGTAGATGTTCACATTAACTGGTGATAGACCAGAGTAAGTATGCCATCAAAATTTGTCTTGGTGAACTAATGAGATTACTGGAATGACTTGCAGAAGTACATGCATATAGAAAGAGAAGAGAGAGAGAAGTTACAATAAATTTAGCCTATATCATGGCACAATACTCCTACTAAATAACAGAAGGCTGACAAATAAAAAGCCAAGTGTAAATATGGGTTACTTTTGGAATAGTTCTCCAGTGAGTTCAGTGAGTTCCCACAGAATTCTCAAACTTTAAGGCCTGTTTTCATTGTCCTTGGTTGTCTTTTAGAGTTTGATTTTGAGACCCCATTATGGAAGACACCACATGTTTGAGTCACAGAACAAGGCAGGATAAAGCTGTTGTGGACCCTGAAACTCTTTTACAACTGTCTAGATTTCACAGTTGAAGTTGCTTTGCCAACTCCTGGATGAGAAATTTAAACATCAATCTTACCAAACTATAGAATCTTTCAAATAAAGTATCGACTGGTGTGAGGGTACATACCCATTCATGCAACAGTAGCATGAACATCAGGGGGAGAAAACAACCATTTTCAGATTGGATTTAATTACTCCTCAACAAGATAAAAATCTGTACCATACATCATTATAAGCTAAAAATCTGTGGATACACAGGTCACAGGCCTAGGAGGGATCTTCTTATTTTTATACTACTAAATGGATGTAGAACTGAAACAACTCCTGATTTATCATTGTATTCATAAGAATCTTCTATTTGCAGCAGATGATGATTAACACAGTGACCCACACCTAGCTGAGCCACAGAAAATAAGGGACATCAGAATGACTAGTCCTAAAGAATAAATATATGCCACACCCCTGTTCCAAGTATCAGGAATCATTTCAGAAGAGGGGCAGAGTGAAGCATTACATACACAAACAGGTTTCACTTATATATTTGTATGTATACAAATATGGAAAAATAGTAAAGAGAATATAGTAATCAGTTAGGGATCAGAGGAAATAAAATAAAGGAGACACATTACATAAATTATATTTTAATTAAAATATATTAAAAATAAATAAAAGTACAAGCTGGGGAGATGTGAGAGCCAGAGGTGGTGGGTTAATACAGAGAAATATTATCTTTTGACACAGCATGGTTGCTGTAAATATGAAGTAAAACCATACACAAAAGTAGCGCAAAATTAAGCCAGGACAAACCACAGAATAAAGAAGAAGTTTAACATGTGATTCCACCCTTAGACATGGGGCTATGGTCTACTGTTAACTACAGAGAAACACAGGTTTCTCTCTTTAGACCTGGTCAATTTGATAGTCTGAAGTGGAAACTCATACATTTTGACAGCTCAAATCAGTCTCAGAATATTGAAGAAGGAGAAAAATAATACAAATTTGATGGAACAAGGATCTATAAAGACTCATGGAGGAAGAGGTTGCAAGACTGAAAGCAGATTCAGGGTACAGGAATATGGGTAGGATTAGTATTCATGATGTGAAATCCACAATGAATAAAAAAAATAACTAAAAAATACCCAACAAAATCAAAACAAAACAACAACAACTCACTCCCTTCATAGGAAGAATATGGAACTTTTGGAACTGCCCTTTCATTTACTACTTTATAGAACAGTCTGAAGAGCATGGTATTAATTTCTGTGCCTAGTCCATCTGATCTGATCCTGGGCTTTCTTTAAACTGTAAGACTTTTAATTACAGATTCAATGTCATTGCTTGTTTTAGGTTTGTTTAAATTATTTATTTCATCTTGATTTATTTTTGGTAGGCCATATAAATTACACTTTTAATTTTTCAGTTTGGTGGGATATAGATTTTTAAATTGTGTCCCTATAATTTTCTTATTTCATCATTATGTATTGTAATGTCTCTGTATTCATCTTTAATTTTGGTAAGTTAGACCCTTTCTTTCTTTTGGTTAACTTTGCAACAAGTTTGTTAAATTTGTTAATGTTTTCCAAGGACCAAATTAAAAAAAAAAGAGAAGAAAAAGAAAATCATTAAAACACACTGTGTAGAACTCTCAAAGAAATAATTAAAAAGAAAAATACTTGAAAATTATTATTTATTAAAAGCAAACATAAATTTGGAAACATATTTCAATAATAAATTGTTCATCATCCTTATGAAGACTGTAGGCTCACTGGTATCTTTTTAAGGATGATTTATGTCTTCTCCATTACTTTTTATTTTTGCTATTTCAGCATTTATGCTGCACTCAACGAATATCAAATGTGATTATTTCATTCAGTTCTATATATTTTACAAAAATTTTGTTGAGTCATTGACCTTTGGATTTTTTGTTGTTGTTGTTTATTGATTTTTTTTATTTTAGTCTTTTTTGTTTGTTTTGATTTTTTGAGACAGGGTTTCTCTTTATTGTTTTGAATCCAGTCTCATAACTAGCTCTTGTAGACCAGGATGGCCTCAAACTCATAATATTTACCTGCTTCTCCCTCCTGAGTGCTGGGATTAAAGGTGTGTGTTACCAACACCTGGGTGACCTTCAAATTTCATATAATTATGTGGATTCTTTTTCAAAATTTTTGTTTCTATTAATTGATTTCTAACAGCAGTCATTATAATTAGGTCTCTGATTTCAGCTCCTTTTCATTCTCTCTCTCTCTCTCTCTCTCTCTCTCTCTCTCTCTCTTTGTGTTTCTGTGTGTGTGTGTGTGTGTGTGTGTGTGTGTGTGTGTGTGTGTGTGTGTGTGTATGTGTGTGTGTGTGTTGTTTTTGTTGTTGTTGTGGTGGTGGTGGTGGTGATGGTGGTTTGTTTTGTAGTATAGATTCTATCTTGTTAAATGCCTTCGGTTTTGGTAAAATGTTCTTTCTGCCAATAAGTGTCAAATAGCTCTAGTTAGTATTACAGAATATACATTTGTTGCTTTTGAGCATGGTAGTTTGATTAACTTCTAAGAATTGGTCTTGAGAGTCCCAAGTAACTGTTGGTTGTCATTAGTCTCTCTTTGTTTCTAATTCTATTCATCAGGGGCACTTTAAAGATCTTTTGACCAGTGTACACATTTAGTGTGGCTGTATCTGCTTTACTCATTATCACTTTTATCACTGTGTGATAGTACTAATAGTTATTAATTTGGGGCCAGTGCTTTAATGTCACTCCCACTATTTAAAAGGTTTGTATTGTTTCTGTGATAAGTTAATTATCTTGTTAAAACAAAATCTGTTGCTGTAGATTTTAATGTGAGTTTCTTGATTTGTTAAGCTAATATAACTTGTTAATCACTCCCATTTAAAAGGTGTTTTTCAACTATGCACATTAAAATTAATGCTAAATAATTCAGCCATGGTATAGATTTCATTTTAATCTTCCACCTGCTTCTATTTCTTCTTATTCCTTGCCTTCTTATTGATTACCATGTTTTATTTTTAGAATTATGTTTTACATTTTATAATGTGTTTCCTGAAGAGTATTTTGCATTATGATAAGTTTATATAAAGTGCCATAGACATAAGTAATTTAACATTATTTACTTATTGCTGGAGAAACATAATTTTTCTTTTGTTCCTTTGTCTTCCTAACTTTTAAATGTCTAAACTAGGCCCTAAACATAGAGAGAAGCACAACAGACCTTGGTTTAATTTTTTTTTCAAATTAGCTGTGAGTCTTAGTTCAAACTATCCATGCGTTAAATGAATACCTGTAATGTTTTATCTGTTTTTACTCACTCTATTGTTGTGTAATACACCTGGGATTTTGTAGCTGCTGCTACAAATAAACAAATTAACCTGTATTCAGTTGGTGAGATGGTGGTTTCCAACTTCTATGTAATAGAGTAAGGATAGTAGGATTTTATTATCCATTTTATTTTTTAGTTTTTTTTTTCCCATTGTTGACTTCAAATACAAACACTCCATTAATGAATTCAAGATATGTAACATCAAAATTCAAGGGATATACAACTTTCTGTTCTTCGAGGCCTGATTTTTCTGTAAAGGCAGCCCTTTTATCATTGTTTGTTTAATAATCTACAGGGTTTTCAATTATATTTAGGAGTGGATAAACATTTTTATATGACCTTAGTCTTGACTGGAAATGTATTTGACACATGTTCTTGATACAGAATCATGGGATTAATAACTATATTTCTACATGTAAATAATTCCACTGACCACATTTATCCTGGTCATCTTCACTTTACCATCATTTCATAGTCTCAAAATATTTCTATTCCATTTTAAGATTTTATTCTAATCACATAGTTTTTGCACATGACAGAAAACATGAATATTTGTCTAAATATGTTCGATTTTGTTTAACAAGATATTATCTATATTTCTCAGTTTAGTGCAAATACTAGAAATTTCTATCTAGTTTTAGGTTAATACGGCTGCTATAGAAAAGGCCATTTAGGGTGACATATTTATAAGTGTAAATACCTATGAATGGTATATTTAGTAATTCTATTGTGTTTTTTCTTTTGAGTAACCTCAATACTGATTTCAGTAGTGGCCACTTTGTTTACTATTCTTACATAATTTTATTAGCCGTTGTTGCTGTCTTTATTCTAGGTGGTAATCATTGTGAACAATATGGAAAACATCTTAATAATATTTTAATTTGTATTTTTCTGATGAGTCATATACTGAATAGTTCCCCTTTTTATTGCCCAATATATACCTCTGTTTAAAATTTATCAATTCACTTGTTTTACTCACTATATAATATCTAAGATGTTTCTTTTTGTCCATGCTTCATATATTCTAGGCATTAGTATCTTGTTTGATTTATAGCTGAAAAATTTGTCTCTCAGTGGGTGGTAGTGGTACATCTATTCAATTTCAGCACTTGGGAGGCAGAGAAGGCAGATCTCTATGAGACCAGCCTGATTAATTTTGTCAAAAGTCGTAAAATAGATCAAGGTTGTATAGGAATAGTAAAGATACAATGAATTTGAATTCATGAACTTTAATAAATATTATTTGTACAAAACTACAATTTAATAATAAGGTTAGTTTAAAAGGGTGTGGCTTTACTTTTAATTTTCAATAGGTATAATTTTAACTTTCTAAATTGTCATCAACAGCATATCAAATCATATTGGTTCATCTCATGACCCAAAATAGGAGAGTTGATGACTAAATGTAGATTTTGAAATACTGTGTCTGGAGCAAATCATATAAGTTTTATTAAATATTCAACAGGATACAACAGTTGCATACACTTGTAGGCAGAAGTTTCTGTCCAACCTACCCCACAGCTGTTAGTACCAAATAAACACACAGAGGCTTAAATTAATTCTAAACAGTTTGGCCAATGGCTGAGGCTTCTTATTGGCTAGATCTTTCCTAATTAATTTCTTTCAGTTAATTCTATTTTTTAATTTAAATTTGAAACAAGTTTGCTTTAAATATCAATCGAAGTTCCCACATTCTATTGTTCTCCCCTGATCCCCCACCAACCCCCATCCCATCTCTCTCCAGGGAGGATGAGGCCTTTCATGGGGAGTCTTCAAAGTCTGTCATATAATTTGGAGCAGGGCCTAGGCCCTCCCCCATGTGTCTAGGCTGAAGGAGTGTCCCTCTATGAGGACAAAGTCCATTTGTATACTAGGGATAAATACTGATCCACTACCAGAGGCCACATAGACTGCCCAGTCCTTCCAACTAACACCATATTCAGGGTATTTGAGTCAGTCCTATGCTGGTTTCCCAGCTATCAGACTGGAGTTCATGAACTCCTCCTTGTTCAGGTCAGCAGTTTCTATGGGCTTCTCCAGCCTGTTCTTGACCCCTTTGTTGAAAACTCTGTGTTTCTAAGTGGATTTAGAAAACACTAAAAGGAGTATTAGTTGTTTCTGTTGCTGTGATAAAATGCCACTAATTATAGAAACAAAATTTGTTTTGACTTACAATTCCAGAGTGATAGTCCATATGCTAGCAAAGCCTGGCATGACAGGAAGCAGGATAATCATATTTTATCTCAAAAGAGGAGGGACAGCATAAGAGCAAGATTAGTTCAAGGCTATAGACTCTCCAATTTTACCCCTAGAGATATATTTAGCAAGACTCAACATCCTAAATACTCCATATCATTCCCAAACAATACTGCCAACAGGGAACAATATGTTCAAATGTATGAGCTTATGGGGATATTTATTTAAACCACCACACAGTTTCCACATGACGAATATTCAGCCCTCATTTACATTTTAAAGCTAACACTTTTCTTGCAAAAAATTGAATGAAGAACAATTTTCAAAAGAGAAGAAAAAGGGATCATGAGGTTATTGTTCTCATCCAGATGATAAAATAATTTTGGTCTCAGTTAAATATTTTCACAAATGAACATGCTGAAAGAGTAAATGTATACAGACTGTCATCAGAATCTACCATGTGAAAATATGTATGTATATATATTTGAAGGCAAACTAAATAAAATCATTATCATATAATCGGGGTAACAGAGTCTCTAAGAAGTGGACATCTCTCTAACATGAAATGTAGCTTCCACAAATTGTAATGGTTTACACCTAATTAAGTTCTTTATGAAAGGGACTTCTTGGAAACGTCTATTGATCTTAGGCTATCTTCAATTTTCTCTACAAACTGATTCTCTGGACCTATTGCTGTAGGCAATACCTATGCAACTCATTGAACACAGAGAAATCAACCCATGCCTACCTAGAACCTTCACAAATATGGGCTGGTATTCATGGTACTAGAACATAATCTTCATGTTAACCAAATGATATAGTAGATACCAACCACACTACAATACAATCAATCTACAATAGCGACATCGCTGCAAAATATGCTGGTGCAATAGTGCCACAAAATTTGTTGGCGAAACAAACCAGTGCCTGCTTGAGTAAAAGACCGCTCCTTGAAATGAAATCCATAACCAGTGCTTCTTGGGTGGTCACAAAACTGAGAATAGATATGTCAGGGATCTAGGAGAAAAACCAAGCACTGCTGTTCCACTAAATGAATATAGCAACAAAATAACTCCTAACAACATTCTGTTACACTCATATATATCTCACTCAGTCATCATCAGACAGTTTTCCTTCTGCAGCAGACAGGAACAAATACAGAGACCCACAGCCACAAAATATTGACAGAGTGAGAGACATTGATATACTCAGTCCTAAAATGGATGTGTCCGTAAAATCTCTCCCCCTAGGTCCCAGGAAACACTAATGAAGAAGAAGAAAAAAATAGTCAGAAGGGATGGAGGCCCCCAAAGGAACATAGCCATTCAAGCATAAAATATACACTCACAAACTGAGGCACCATGCACAGGGCCTCACAGGATTTAGCATACGGGGTCTAAGAGCTGAAAGGAGAAGTGAACATATTCCTTCATATCTAACCCAGAAATTATCTTCATTGAAAGCTACTTGCAAATGAAAATACAGTTTACTCTAAGAGAGTCTCACTGAGGAAACAGACCATTCTTGAGGCTTGAGGGTAGGACCTATGTAGAGCAGTAAACTACCAACACAAAATGAATTCAGTGGCAATTGGGGAAGGTGCTTTGCCTCATAATGTTAAGTCAGGGCATTTTTTTTCTTTTAAATTGCTAGTCATTTTAATATATACGATGGCTTCTGGGTTTGTAATTTAAAGGAATTCCATTGTGTTTGAAAATTTGTGTTTCTCTGTGACTACATGTATTGCTTGTGCTGTTTCTTAGGCCATTTTCCTTCTTTTCTTGCTTTGTCTTTTTCCAATTTAGTCATTTTTGCTCCAAATGGGAGGAAAGGTGTGAAGGTGTGAAGGGAGGAGTGATGGAAAGAGAAATAATCAGAATATATTGTGTAAATACTTCTATTATCATAAAGGAAAACAAAAGTTATCCTCCATATGTTAGCCACATTGATTTTCTTGTTTCCGTAAGAATCATCATACATATTTAATGTAAAAGCATGCTAGCCTGTTTTTTTTTTATAAGATACATGTGTATTTATGGGCATATGTATGTCTGCATGCAAATACTCATTTAGTTAAGTAACCTAACATATCCATAGCCTAACATACATTGTATTTTAAGTGATTCATTGCTGTCTTAGGATTTCTATTGCTGTGAAGAAACACAATGACCAAAAACAACTGGAAGCAGAAAGGGTTTATTTGCCTTAAACTTTCACATGACTGTCCATCATTGAAGGAACCTTACAGACAAGGCCTCAACCAGAAGAGGATCTTGAAAGCAGGACCTGATACAGAGGACATGGAGGGGTTGTGTCACTAATGGCTAGTCCACACTGCATTAGTATATAAACGAGTACCACCAACCTAGGGGTGGCCTCAATCATAGAGGGCTGACCTCTTTCACATCCATTTGTAATTAATAAAATGTTCTATATGATTACATACATCTCCAACTTATGAAGGGTAATATTTTCTCAACTGAATCTCTCCCTTCTCTGGGATTATGTCAAATTAACAAAAATATAAAACAAAACTAGCCAGCCCAATGGTAAAATTGTAGTTGAAATTTTATTATCTTGAATGCCATTTATAATAACATTTTATTACATGTGATTATAATATTATTGACTATCTATAACTGTAGTTTATGTCTTCAATTGTATATCACCTCACATATCTTATTCCTTCTTCAATATTTAAAATTGTTTTTCTCCATCTCTCTATATCTAAATAGATATAGGCTATACATATATAGACATATTCATTACAATCCAATAGGATATATATGATCATATATATGTCTATATATGAGCCCACTTTAAAAGTCATCTGTGTTTTGTTTTTATTTTTAATTAAAACATATATATTACTCTGTGTTTATGCCTCTTACTCTTTGATTTTCAAAGTATGGCTCTTAAACTAGCAGTAAAACCTAGTTACCTAAGAAATTACGGAATTACAAATGCATTAAATTCCTCTGTAACTAATAACATTGTTTCATCAAGTTCTCCATGTAGTTTGAGTATATATTAAAATCCTGGCACCACTACTAACAGATGACCTTGGTGACTTGGGAGTTATGCTTGTCCTTTCTGAGGACTAGAACATTCCCCTCTGGCATTAGTTTGGCAGGGTTGTGGAGGTTCAGAGTATGATGTTGAATCTAAAGCCTCCACTCCCATTAAATGTGATTGAATCTCTTGTTTATTGTATTATCTGTCATTCTCTTTAAAATGCAAGCTCCAACATGGCAGGGCCTTGTCAGTCCTGTTTAGTGCTTTAATAACACCACTAGCACAATGTCTGACACAGGGTGAGTTGTGTTCTGTAACTGTGCAAATAAAGATTATATTCTCTATAAAGCCTTGGGAATAATGATTTGATGAGTCTGTGAATAATTTTGCAAACGTTATCAAATTGACTGACTTTTCTCTTTTTATTGAAATGTAAGACGTTCCATATATCCTTCAGAGAACAAGATGAAACCTCATTAAAACAAAACAATTACGCACTGATGAAAGTTGTTATTTCTTCAACAATAATCAAATTAATACACATTTTATACTCACTATTCAGTAGGAAACACTCAGCTGTTTTCTGTGTGTTATACAGCTACAAATCCAATTTAGAATCATAGTGTACATGAATTAAAAAGAGGAACAATTTGAAATCTGTCTAAACATCTATGTATATGAAACACAGACACAATATGTAACAACTATATACCCACAATTAAATAATTAAAATCGTAATTTCTTGTTAAAGTTATAATTTAAAGGATATATAGAATTTCAGCTGGCAAAATTTTAAAAAGAGTGGCAACATATTTTTATTATATATACATATAGGCTGAATATGAAAGAGGGAAACTTTCTTTGAACCAGATAAATAAAATTTGATTCAAAAAAGGACATTTGGGAAAAAACAAAAACAAAAAACCACACTGTGCTGTAGCAAATATACTTGATGAAAGGGTAGCATAGTTCAAAGGGATTTGACTACATAAATAGACACTGGTCTTCACATGAAGAAAGAACCAATAAATGCAAAGAGAAACACAAATATCTCTTCTTGCCCATAATTTTACTTACCTTTACTTTATTTTGTCTGATCACAATCTAAATCATTAAATGGAAAATTCCAGTAACACTCCATCATATAATTCTAAGTAATGTGATAAAAAGCTCATGTTATACTTCCTTGCTTCTCCTTACAGGAATCATATCTTTATATAACACCTATATCATATATCATAAATGTCATGTAGTTTTTAGGTATTTAGAAGCCTTGGTTGTCATGCCTATTGTTATTATATCCTAAGCTGCATGTTTGAGTAGACATTACTGTCTGTAGTAATGATCCCTTAACCTGACGTTGCCAATTCAAATATACAAAACAGAAACCATGAAAGTGTTCTTTGAAGTGATGAGATGAAAATTATTTAACAAGGTATGGAAAAGTAATGCTATGGTGACATCAATAAGAATTTGTATCTTCATGAAACTATGCAGAAAAAAACATAGATTCATGCTATGATTTTGTCAACTTTCCAATGCAGATATTACAACAATGCATGGAAATTACTTAGTTCAATGAAAAAGGCACCAATCATGTGCATCTGTGCACAGTATACAAAGTAGCATTTTACTCTATGTTTCAGGAACTCACTGAGAGTCTTGGAATATCTACCTCTAGAATGGGAAGACCCTATAAGTATAAATATGGTATAATAATACAGAGTTTTAAGTGAGACAACAATAACTTTGTTTAAATAGTATTTTTTATGTTTCTGATATACTGAAATTGTGGTGTGATGAAGACCAGCAGTTGAGTCTTCCTTCCTGCTACTTGTTTGCCAAGCAAGTCAAGTCTCCAAGTATCAGATGGTCATAAAAATTCCATCTTCTACTGTGACTATAATTCATTGTTATTGCTGCTATTGATTTTAATAGATTTGTTGGACACAGTTTATGTATCTACCAAACCAATCTTGATTTTTGCTTCATTAAATCCTAAAAATAAATGGGAAAAAATCACAAAGTAGAGATAACCTCTGTAGGTCTTAACTTACCCAGAGAAATGAAACAGATGAAAAAAAAGTCTCAATGTCTGAACAGGGATGTGATGACAACATGAGTTGAAAACACAGGAGTTACAACAGCATTGTAATCTGAGTCCTTCCTGTCTCTACCAACCTGTGAAAATTATTTTCAGTCCCTCCAGCAGTCAGCTCCATCCAATCCAAAACAAGGGACACATTTTAGTGTATTTTTTTCTCTTAATGTTTCCTACACACTTATGAAAGCTGCAGATAATATTGTCTTTCTATATTATATTCTACATAGTAAATTATTTTATATTTAGATATTAAATATCTAATATTACTTATCCATTTTTTTGTTCTTTGATAATCAAAATCTTTTTAAGGTTTGCATTTCTTCAATACTTGGAAATTTCATCTAGTTTCTTCTCACAGTTTGTCAACTAGCCCTGCTGTAATATCAGTATTATTCATGTTCACAAATGTTTCTCACAAGGTTCCGAATCTGCTTTAAAGTAATGGTTAAATCTGAACTTAACCACTGTGCTACAAATGTATATATGATTGTCCACCCAATTGGCATAAATCATGTGGATATGAAGAACTTCTAACTCAACATCTGTAATATTAAGCTTCTCATCTCATGGCTATTATAGAATGTCTTCCCAAATTTTGCAACTGTATTTACAATTCTTAGACTTTCAGACTGCAACTCCATTTGAAAATACACTCTTTGCAATGGTAATCAAGTTTATTGACATTTGACACTTGAGTTTATGTATGTGTGACTGATACTCTTATTTAAAAAAAGAACAAAACTTGGTTATGCATATACACAGGAATCTGGCAGCACCATGTGGGAAGGAAGACAACAGAATTGCTTTTCAACAAACCAAGAAACACCAACATTTGTCCACAAAGCCCCAACTGCCAGGAAATGGCCTGGAGCTAACTCTTCTTCCTTTGTCATCTCTGGGTGAACTAGCAGTGTTGAGAACTGAATCTGAACTGTCTAGCCTTCAGCATCCCAAGAAGAAATATTTCTCTTTTTGGGCTCCAGTGGCACTTTGTTTCCATGATCCAAACAAAATTCAAGAATCACAGAAACAAATTAAATATAAACAGATTAGTAAAAGTCCCGAAAAACAGAGAGATAGTAAACAGGCACAGGATGTATAATCATTAACATGTGACTACACGTACAGTTAATAACAATATAAAACATGGTTAAACACCAAAAAAAATTGTAAAAAAAAAATGCAATGTTTACTAAAGTGTTGGAAGGAAAATAATTAAAAACTAGCTGGCATACTGAACAACTAAAATGCTCAAAGATTGCTAAAATACTGCTTTTTCTTCACAAAACTAGCAGGTGAGTACAAGAAATATAATATATTGTACCATATTAATGTCTTTCCATGCTGTACTTTCTCAGCATCATTAATTTCCATTATCTTATTTTTAGTCCTTGACATTACTTAACTGTAGGTTTCCTAACATCCATCACTAAACTGTACTCATGCCAAGTCTCTCCATCTTTGTCCCTCTCTCCTTCTTTCTCTTCTTACTCTTTTTCTTCTGTGCTAAATCTTTTCCCTGTTCCTTGTCCTGTTTTATTTCCTACTTACACCACAGTTTGGGCCTTTGATTAAAGATTTTAAAGTTGCCACTTTTGCTAATTCCAGCATCTCTTTGTATTAGAGTCCTAACATATGGAGTCCTATGAATCATTCAAAGTTTACAGAATGTTTTATAGTTGTTTTCCTTCTGTGGGTTCATAGTCTCATTCTTTTTGATGCATGATGTATCTGTTTTATTCATTTGAGCTTTTGTTTTATGTTGTAATCTTTCACTTCCATGAGTTAACACTGAATACAATATCTGGTACACCCAGAGGAAATCATTAAAATATGTGCAATGAACACAAATGCCTAGCACTAAATATATTTGTAAAACAAAACAAGAAATGAACCCCTAAATCTGAATTTGGGACCAGAATCCCTGTAAAGGGATTAACTTAATATGTCTTTAGTAGTTGGGCATCATACAAGCAGAGCCAAGAAGCACAATAGAATGACTAGCCTGTCCATAGAATGTAATCTCGCCAATCTTCCCTTTCCTTATCAAAGGGGCTAGTGGGGCTTAAAATAAGAAGAGAAGTATATAACTACTCATTATTTCAAGTTATGCCTTACTGTTTTTATGACTTTACTCTTTTAAGTATTTTATAGAATGCTTTTCATCATATTCTTCTCCTCTCCCAAGATCCACAGATAAACAATGTAACACACACACACACACACACACACACACACACACACACAATGTAAGCATAGACATTGGCCAAGTATTCTTAAACATGGGGACTGCTCTGGAGTGTGGTTGATATTTTGATTCAAACTGTACATTTTTTTAGATACGACTTATTGCCCTAATGAATCAGTGTTAAAAATTCAGCTGTATTTAAAAAAACTTCTTTCAGAAGATATTTATTCAAACTTTTCCTCTTCACCAAAGTAAGCTAATTACACTCTTCATTGACAAGAAATAAAGTTTGACAGGACAAAACACAGTGAGAAAACTATAGCAGAGGAACTTCATGTATGAATAGAACTCACACAATTGCTGATTTATCCAGGGGGAAAATGTCTATATACAAGCAATATTCATAGAATAAAATTTAAGACTTCATAGTACATAAATTAAAGTAATTAGTTTTTAATTAAGACTGAAATTCATAGCTCAGAATCATCTTACAATACATTACTAATACTTTTTATTGTTCAAAGTAGATGAAATATTTGTTAGGAAAATAATTAATTGACTTGTAGATTTTATCCTTAGTATTATACAGAAAATCAGTAACAGTAAAAGCTTGATATTAGTGCTTGAACTGGATTATTAAATGAAACTTAATTACTGTTTTTCAAAATGATAATTAATAAAATAAACCACCTTCTACTAAATATATAGAAAGAAGTTTATTATCTCAAATACACATCTAAAATGCACATAAGTACATGTACTTATAAAATGCTTATGTGATATATTTGTTTTCTTAAATGTAACTGCTTTACTAATATATTATTAATGTACACGTGTATCTGTGTCCAATGTCTGTGTGGGGGTACACCTCCCATGTAGAAATCAGAGGAAAATTTGTGGAGTGCTTTTCAGCTTCCACCAGTATGTGGGTTCTGATAACTGAATTCTGGTTATGACGAACATATCACTGGATGGCAAATACCCTGACCTTCTAAGCCATGGTTCTGACTACTGTTCCTTTTTCTTCCTTTTCTCCTTCCTTCTTTCTTTTCTTCTTTTCTTTTTTCATCAACTGTTTCTTCCAAATGAGGGATTTCAATTAAAGAAATATATGAATTGTGAAATTGAATAAATTATTTCAAATGTGATGATCTTGCCCCAATATCAGATTTACCTGATGTTTCTTCACAAATAATAATTTGATGGGTGATATTTGTATTATACAACCCTTAAGTCAGTTTATATTTTAATACATTATTATAACCATATAGTTAAAGTAATTTTATATGCTGGAAGTTCCACTAGTTTTACATTTCAGCATTATAGTTTTCCACTTTAGCTTTGTGATTTTTTTTGATAGAATCACACTTTTGAAGAATCAGTATGTGGAAACTAATAATCCAATGATCAATTTTAGAGGAAATATTCAAATAGTTATGGTCTCTCCTGTATAGACCTTCAGATTTTAAGTAAATAAATAAATAAAAATAAATTTGAAAAAGCCTATAGGATTGCCATTAATCTTTTCTTCTTTTGTTTTTGTTTTTTTTTTTTTTTGTTCTCTCATATATTACAATAAAACCGCAGTTTTCCCTCCCTCCCAACCAAACCTCCCCCTACCTGCACATTCCCTCTCTCTCAGATCTACCCCTTTGTCCACCTGCCTTTTGAAAAGAACAAGTTTCCCAGGGATATCAACTAAACACAGCATAATAATACACAAGAAGTCTACGCACATACCATCTATCAAGGCTGGACAAGGCCTTGAGGAGGAAAAGAATCTCCAAAGCAGGCAAGAGTCAGAAACACCCTTGGCTCCCTCCCACTTTTAGGAATCCTACAAGATCACCAAGCTATTCATCCCTGTATAGGGAAGATGACCTAGGTCAAACCCTTAAAGGCTTCCCGATCTCTTAGAGGCCCTCTGAGCTTTTGTCATTATTGATGTGGGCTGTGTTCCCATGCTGGTCTCGACCCCACTGCTTCTTCTAATTCTTCCTCTCTTACCACAGCAGGACTCCACAGGCCCCACCTAGTAATTGGCTGTGGGTCTCTTCATTGTATTCCATCAGTTGCTGTTTAAAGTCTCTCTGTTCTTGTTGATGATGATTCTGGGAGGCTCCAGAACATTCTGCAGGTAGAACAAACTGTAGGTCAAAGGTTTTGCGTGGTTTTACAATCCTCCACTTGCATGAGGCCTTCCCTGGTTACAGAAGACCAGTCCAGGCTCTGTGTCCTTCATAATTAGAAGTCTTTGCTAAAGTTACTCTCATTTCCTTTAGTTTACATTACACTGTTCCTAAAATGGCTCCCAATTCTACTACTGGTACTTCTCCCAGTACCGGCTCTCACCAGATCCCTCCTGTTCCTAAGCCCAAATGTACATTTCACCTGCAAAATCTATTCTATTTCCTATTCCTAGGGAGACTCTTGCTTCTTCCCTCCTCTGCCTTAAGGCCTCCTTGTTACTTCTCATTCATGTTTTCTTAATATCATTTGCATTAAGGGGGAAGGAAATCTTATTCCTTTCTTTGGAGGTGTGTTACGAGCAGGTTTTTCCCGCTGGTCTTGTCCCACCGCCACGCCAGCCCCCATTTACACACAGAGACTCTGTATTTGATACAATGCTGTTGGCCACTTACTAGTTTCTTGTCGGCTAGCTAATCTAAGTATTTCCACGTGGTCTCATCTTACCAGAGAGAGGGCTGGAGTTTTGCCCTCTCCTGTCTATCCATGTTGACTCCTCCCATCTACTTCCTCTTTCCTCCTAGTATCTTATCTTGCTTTCCTATTGGCCAACAGTGTTTTATTCCTTAACCAATACGAGAAACATATTTACAGAATGACATCTCCCATCAGAGGTGGTCAGCCTCCTTTATTTCACAAGCAAATGGGAATCAAATATTACTCTAAAAACATCTTCAGACTACCAGTGTTTGTGCATTTCTTATACTCTTTTGCAAGTGTAGCATTTAGAGGATTATCTGAAGGAGATGCATTTAGTCTAACATCTAAATTCATCACATTGATGAAATTCTCATCTATGCCTGTCAGCTCTCCCTCCCTCTCTCTCTCTCTCTCTCTCTCTCTCTCTCTCTCTCTCTCTCTCTCTCTCTCTCTCTCCCCCTCTCTCTCTCCTTTTGTTCTTAGGGTGCCTGCTCTCCAGATTCCAAATAAATACACAATCAAGTCTTATTCTTGTGTATAAAAATCTGGCCTTAGCTTGCTTTGGTTCTAGCTAACTTTTCTTAAATTATTTCATCTATTTTTTCCCTCCAGGCATTTACCTTTCTCTATTTTTGTATACCTTTGTTGTTAACCCATGGCCATGTGCCTGGGTAGATGGCCTCTAGCTTCTTCCTCTCCTTTGCTCCTCTGCTCCTTGCTCTTTCTAATATTCTTCTGCTATTTATCCTCTCTGCCTGCCAGCTCTCCCCACCCCATTTCTCTCTCCTGCTTTGCTATTGGCCATTCAGCTCTTTATTAGGCCAATCAGGTGTTTTAGACAGGCAAAGTAACAGCTTCACAAAGTTAAACAAATGCAACATAAAGGAATGCAGCATATCTTTCCATCACTAAATGAATATTTCACAAGATAATAAAATGTAGCGTATCTTAAAATAGTATTCCACATGTGCCTGTCTCTTTTGTGAGGACTTAGTAACAGAATAATTTTCTCATTAAAATATGCCTGCTTATGTAGTTCACAGTAATTAAAATGGAATGTAATCAATGTGTACGTGTTTATTTTTAGTTCCTTTATGAATTAGAATTATTTCTAATCACTTAACATAGACCAAGAACTATTTTTGGACTAACAACAAATTTAGATATAGCATCTCATAATTTATACAATCATTTTTTTACTCATGGAAATTCACATCATATCATGATTGTTATTTAACTCTAAATAATATTATCATGAAGTAATCATTTCAGTATCTTTGTAGGTGAGTGGGTGCTTTGTTATCTGTTAGGTAAATCACCAAGACTCACCTACCAATATTGAACATATTTCTATATAGCTATATATGTTTCCAAAATAGTTCCAAAAATACAGCAATTTATGTTTATATAAAAAAATACTTCAATGTCCTTGAACATACTTTGCACCAGAGAGGTATTAAAGAGTTTAATTGTGACATTGTGATTTGGGTGTGATAACACATTGTTCCTTTTCTCTACATTACTCTGAAAACTAATGAGTCTGAGACTCTTTTCATTAAAATTTGTTCTTGTATTAATTGCCTCTTGAAGTACTTTGCACATTTTCTAATATTTAGCACCAGTCTTATCATTTATCAAGTACCATTATAAATTAAAGATAATAACTCCATCTTCAGCATTGCCAGACATTGGAATAATTCATTTCCCATGCCTGTATTCTGTGCATGTTATTATTTTGTCATATTAACATTTTTTTATTAAACTTTGCCTATCATTTTTAACTTATGAGTTTCTATTCTGGATCATGAACTTTCTGCCACTAACTCGGACACTCATATAGTCTGATTATTTAAATAATTTTTATACATGCATTTAATGTATGAATATGTCCTTTTCATACTTATATGGAGAGAAATTCTTGATCCTACTTTATTATTTTTTTTATAAAATAAACATGTTCTCACTGGGTGGTGGTGTTGTACCCTTTAATCCCAGCATTTGGAAGGCAGAGGCATACTGATCTCTGTGAGTTCAAGGCCAGCCTGGTCTACAGAGCTAGTTCCAGGACAGCCAAAGCTGTTCCACAGAGAATCCCTGCCTCAAAAAGTAATTAATGAATAAGATGTATTTTCAAGCTTACTATTTAGAATATATTATTTTCTGGCAAATTAAAGGCATTTATGCCTCCAAATAAAGTAAGGTATATATTGAGGTCTCTTTCTGAATTTCTCATATTGTTCAACTATTTTGTTTCCTTATTCAATGCAGCTGATAAATATAATTGTTGCTCTGTTACCTAAAAAAAATTAACTGCAACCATTTTTATCCAATGATGATTATGAACATTGATTTTCAGATAAAAATACTAAGCTAAAAACAATTCATTAAATTTAATATTCACAACTACCTCAATGTTTTAATTGTAATTTGTTAGGTTCATATTTATTTTTGGCTAGATTAGATTGTTAAAGTAGGGAAATTAGTTTTTAAGGCAATTATTGTGTATGTAGAATATATGAGACCAACCATTGTGACTTATATAAAACTGTCTCAAAAACAAAAAATCAACGAAATTTGACAAAGTGTCTTTTTACAATAGTTTAAGTTCTTAACATACACAGAATTGGGCTATAATAACACATTTTGTTTGTATGTTTTACTGTGACAGGCTTTGACCTGTGTTCTATGACTATTCAGCATTCATTATAGTTGTTGCTTCAATATTTTTAAATGTTTGTAAATATAAATTTATACCAATATAGTGTCATATACATGAATTTTTCTTTATGTGAGGTGGTTGCTAAAGTTGAGAAAATCCTTTTACTTATCATACTATTAAGAAAAGTAATCACATTATTAAACCATTAAACCTCAAGTTTTATTTCAGTATTTAAGCACATGATCATTAATGAAGAGCAATATTTTTTCTGTTTTAATAATTGTAGCATTTAAAATATTTTAATGTTATTTTTCATGATTATGCTTTTTAAAAATACCTTAATACTCTGATAAAGGCATTCATTTTAGTACTGATGCTAACAAGAAAAATTCTGTCTAGGCAATGCTTAGATGCTGATTTAATAGTAAATATATTAATAATTAACTTTGAGTTATTTCCATTCTTTCTGCATATAATTTTATTATCAATTATCACAAAATTTGGCAAATGTAGCAGATTCTGATGCTACGCACATTTATCTTTATGAGCAAAGCATTTTCATCTATGTATAATTTCAAATACTCATGTATTAAGTTATCAAATTCTATTCAGAATTTTTTATTACAGGAAAGATTTTTTTTTGAGTTAGTGTCTCACTACTTAGTTCTGGCTTCATAGGGACACACTATAAGTATAAAGCTGGCCTGGAATTCAAGAGATCCACCTACCCATGTTTACTGAGTGCTGATATTAAAAATGTGCATTACCATACCTGGCCACATTCTTAACATTTTTGGTTTGGTTTTTTTTTTTATTATATCTTATTTAAATTAAAAACAATCTTGTTTTACATGTAAATCCCAGTTTCCTCTCCTTCCCTGCCCCAGTCTACCCTGTATCCCATCCCCTTTCTACTCCCCAGGGAGTTTAAAGATTTCCATGGGGTTCTTCAAAGTATGTCAGCATAATTAGCATTTAGTTTTACCACAAATAATTATTATTTAGAATTTTTTATTGTGAACACTTTTGCTTACAAATAATATTGATCAAAATTCTGGGTGAGATAGACATTGAGAATGTGCCTCCCTCAATGTGAGACAGAGATAATTGGAACAATTAAAAATAGACTCTGCAAAAAGGGCAAAACAATTTAGAAATCTACAAAGTAAATAAGATCATACCCGTAATGGGCAGAGAAAAGATAGCCAATTGAAAGGTAGTAAGTAAACTGAGTACAGCTTTAACTACATAGAATTTTAAGACAGGAGCAGACCAGAACCTCTTTCCAAATGGTAAGATAGGTGAGAGACAAGCAATCCTACCATGAGAACAAATTCAATTATAGCTGTTCTAGATTTCTTTCCTTTTGCTATAATAAAATACACCATGTAAAGCAACTTCAAAGGAAAAAGAATTTATTTGGATTAAGTCCCAGAATAAAGTCTACCACTACAGGCGAACAGACAGGATTTGAAGACTTCACACCCACTGTGCGGAGAAGAGGGACAATTCATTCACTCATACCTGGTACTCATTTCACTTTGCCCATGCTAATATAGAGAAATACACACACACACACACACACACACACACACACACACACACACACCTCACAGAAGGAAAGAAAGAAGGGAGATAGATAGATAGATAGATAGATAGATAGATAGATAGATAGATAGGCAGTGAGCAGGGCCCTCTTAAAAGGGAATGTAGTGAATATGCACAGGTGGTGCTCTTAGTGGCTACAGCTGTCAGAACTCAAATGACAGGCCAGTACAGATGACTGAATACTGACACCTTTGGTACCTGAAAACAGGAAACAAGAACAATTCAGGGAGCTTCAATATGGATACCATAACTTAGGGGTGAATGTAGAGCCAGGGACTTAGTCATTGAGGACTGAAGAGCCAGACAGTAAGAAATCAAGATGTGCCCTTAATAGAAGTCTCTGAATAAACATGGAAATGTATAAAGAAGGTTAATCCCTTGCAGGCCCAAAATGTATCTCAGTAGAAAATGGCCTTAGAATTTGATTGCACTTGCCTGAGATCCATAGGTTAATCAACTTCTAGAGCTACTTATTACTCGTTCAGCTTTATAGATCATGAGAGCAATGATTTTCCAGACATATGTTCACTATCAACTATGCCTCTCTAGTTGGGTAATTAATACATGATCTTAAATATAAAAGACATTTTCTTTTACCTGTACCAACCACAGTGCTGCCTGCTTGCTCCCCACCCTCTCAACTTATTGTAATGAAGATGTTGAAAAATTTAAAGACATGATATTAAAAACAGAAAATAAAACTGCCTGCAAAACTGAAAATCAAACAAATGATAGTAGTGTCATGTGATGTCTCTTTTCAGCAATCCTAAAAGCCAGGAAAGTATGCAATGGTATATTTTAAAATCACAAAAACAAATAAGTGCTTACCAAGATTTCTACTTCCAGTAATGCTTTCTTAATATAAAACTAATAAAGTAAAGAGTTGTTGCAAGAAACATACAGACAAAGAAATTCATGACAAGCAAGAAAGACATAACGGCAAAAGATAATTAAAGGAATACTAAAAGCAGAAAATGAATAAAATCTTAAATATGAAAGCATGTAAAAGAACAAATTTCTTGAGAGGACTACATGAACAAAAGAGAGCTATGAATGACTTCATTATGTCTAAACAGTAATATTAAGCAATCCTTGGTACTAATAAATGAAAAACAAAAAGCAAGCCAAAAATGCAACCAAGCAGAAAAAAAAAGAAGATAATTGTAAGAATTAGTAAGCATCATTCACCAATAATTCTAAATACGAATATTTCCAATTTAATAAATAAAGAGACATCAACTGGCTAAATGGATTAATATAATAGATCCAATATGCCCTTATTTACAAGAAATAGAACTCACTAGTAATGATATCCACGGATTGAGAGTCACAGGTTTGTAGAAATGTATTAACTGATTGGAGATGAAAACAAAGCTCATAAAACTATCCTGATAGCTGTCAAACTAGACTTGAAATCAGTCAGAATGGATAAAGAAAATAATCAAGAAATTAGAGTAACTGTAAAGGTACCTATACCATATGGTGATCTTTCCAATCTTAATAAACAAACACTAAGAAGCATAAAATGATAGACTGGTTCTGATATAACTGTTGTGGATTCCAATACCTTAATTTCATCTTTAGATAAACCATACAAACTAAACACTAGGGAAGAAACTTGAAATTAAACTCTACTATACACCAATGGTCTTAAAGACGTATTGTTGTTTCTTTACCACAAAGTGAATATACCTTTGTCTTACAAACCTATGGAATATTCTTTGAAAGAAACCACATTTTAGGGTACAAATCATGTCTTACCAAATACACGATAAATTGAAATTATTTCTTACAATTTATCAGAAGATAGTAAAATAAAAGTAGAAGTTATTAGCAAGAGAAACTACAGGAACAGTCAAATACATAGATGTGAACAATACATTCTTGAATCAACATCGAATCACTGAATAAATCATTGAAGATTTTTTTGAAAAGTAGAATCAACTTAGAATAAAAACACAATTTATGAGAATCAGTAAGAATATACTACACATATATACACACACACAAACACACACACACACACACGCACACACACCATGAAACAGTGGATTTCATTCTATGAACAGAAATTTAGTTCAACAGGTGCAAATCAAATGAAATGAATTAAATTCAGAAATCAGGTAATCATCTCAATGCAGAAAAGGCTTCTATCAGATATCAAACTTCCTTCATGATAAAAGCCCCAAAGAGAGCTGGAACATAAATGTTAAAAAGAGGCTTTGTATGATACATTTGCAAACAATATTGAAGTAAATGGGTATAACCTGAGAATATTTTGACTCAAAAATTGGAAGGAG
Source organism: Cricetiscus sungorus (assembly GCA_030556225.1). Lineage (NCBI taxonomy): Eukaryota > Metazoa > Chordata > Mammalia > Rodentia > Cricetidae > Cricetiscus > Cricetiscus sungorus. The sequence continues at coordinate 28,961,486 of JANBXA010000741.1, read as the reverse complement.
GTTAAGATGTCCAATCTTGTCATCATTATCAGTTTGGATCATGAATTTCTAGATGGGTCATAAGACAAGAAGAAATAAAAAGAATATAAATTTAAAAAGAAAAGAAAAAATATTGCTCTTTTGGATTTTTGTAAGGATTTTGTAGTTTCTTTGTTTCATATTCTTTATTTCCCCAGCTCCTGTCAAATTATCCATACCCTACCACTCAGATTCATGTTGTTTTCTCTCTTAAAAATGACAGTGACAGTTACAAAAGCATAATACAAAAACTAAAGTAAAAAGTCACTAAAATTATGGTGTCTGCTTTTGTTGATCAACTGATCACTCCTGAGCATAGGGCTTGCACAGGAGTGTGCCTGAAATGGCACAGTTACTTATTAAAACTGAAATTAGCTTCTTTTTCCTAGAAGCTGTCATTTTTGACAAACTTCTTTGCTAGGGATAGGATTATGTGCTTATTTTCATTTGTCTGAACTAGGATGTTGGCCTACTTGTCAAACAGGTATAATTTCAGACTATATTCTAAATTTTATCATTGTCACCACAGAAAAGTATAGTAAGACCTTATTTTGAGGAATCCTCTTTTTACAGAACATAGAGATCATGAAAGAGAATTATTATTGAATAAAATGCTTACTCTGGTGTGTTTGAGGAGACCTCAGGTGCAGCAGATACATCTATATCACAGTCCTGCTTCTATGCCTATAGCATCTCATATATGGGTGAGAATAAGGAGAGCATGAGCCACACTACCAGGAAGTCTGAAAAAAAAACCCACAAAAACCAAAAAGCAGGCATTTTTTTTTAAGATTTGAAATTCATGTTTTTATTTTAGTATTTCATTGGTTTCATCCATGGAAGACATTAAAATTCCAGGTGTGTTACACAGAAAGAGAAAACATGTATTTCAATGGAAATAATAGAAATGAAATATGATAGACAGTGTACAGATAAGATGATGATTTAATTCTACCTGCTGATGACAAAATCCCACGCAGGCAGGAGCAAGTGTTGACCAGCTACTCTTCAGAGGTGGAGACAAGTTTAACAAGATCATTTACCTCTACATCCTTTTCTGAAAAATTGGGAAGAGAATGCTATGGAGCTTACCCAACTAATCACTGTATTGTTTTGAGTGATGACAAGGGAATAAAGGGTGAAGGAACAAGATATGATTAACATAGAACTAACTGGGAGTTCTGAGCTTTTTAAAGAGTCCTTGGGTCTGTTTATGTTGACTTTATGTGTATATTTATATGTCTGTATGTGAATGCCATGGTGCATACATGGAGTTCAGAGGACAACCTTGGACGTTAGTCATTGCATTACCTTCATCTTATCTGAATAGGACACCTTGCGTATCATTTAGTTGGCCCTTAAGCTTGTGGGAATTCTCTGATATCTGCCTTTTACCTCAACCCAGGAGTCTGGGATTACAGATGTATGCCAGTATGGAAAAGCAGTCTTTCTTAGAAATGGCCACATAAACAAGGCCGGGAAAGTGGCAATATTAAGATATTAATAGATGTGCTAATGCTAAAAGAAGGGGGAAAATCTCTGCATTTACATCCATAGACAAAGAACTACAGGCAAATAATGACCTCTGACAGAGGCAGAATATACCTTTCCCAGAGATAAGCCCCATACTTGGTTATTAAATATATAGTGGTCAGCTCTGAAACCACACACACACACAGAGAGAGAGAGAGAGAGAGAGAGAGAGAGAGAGAGAGAGAGAGACAGAGAGAGAGACAGAGAGAGAGCCAGAGAGAGAGACAGAGAGAGAAAACACTACACATATTATTTATTTGTGCATACTTACTCATACACAAGTATGTATAAAAACAAAGAAAGTGGCATTACCAATTTGAGAAAGAGAGGGGAAATTGGAAGGAGTTAGAGGGAAAAGCTCTGAAAGGGGCTCAAAGTAGGAGAGTAAAGAAGGAATACGGTTTGATAAAATTATATTTTATTTTAAAATGCAGTATTTTTTTTAAGTCCCAATCATCTTAGTGGATCATTGTGGAAAAGTGACCGCTATAATATGACCTAATCTAATACTGTAAGAAAAATTCAAAGAAATGTTTTGACAAAGAAAGAAATAGTGCATGTTCTTCACGTCTTCTCATTTTTTTTCTTTTTTACTGTAGGAAAGCTGGAGCTCGAGGGAATCTCATAAACTGCACTGTGACTTCAGGATAAACAATTTAAAGTGCCTAAAGTCCTTGGTTTTCTGACCTATATAAGGTATAGAAGACCTTTGAGTCCCTTGAATTAGAGATGAATGTTATCATTTAGGAGTAAAATATAAGATAACCAACCTACAACCCACAGCTCCAGAGATTATATAATAAGGATTTCCCAGAGAGGGATACATGAATTTCCCTAGGAAGGGGAAATAGAAAAGGTCTCCTGAGTAAACTGGAAGCAAGGATGAAGGGCTATGGAAGGGTGGGATCTTAAGGGTGAGCGTTGGGTGTGCTGGGCACAGAGGTTGGGTTTGGAATGGAAAGGAGCGGGAGAGTACTGAAAGACAAGTCTTGATTGTGGGAGGGGAACCCCCCAAAGTCCACAAGGATGGCCACAGCTTACTCCTAGCAATAGTGGAGAGAGAGCCTGAACTGGCCATCTCCTGTATCAGAATGATGACTACTCTAATTGTCATTAAAGATATGCTATGCAGTAACTGATGGAAGCAGGCACAGAGATTCACAGCCAAGCAATGTGCTGAGCTGCTGGAGTATTACTGAATAAAGGGAGGAGTAACTGCATGACACAGGCATTTCATTATAGAGGGAACCCACAGAAAACAGCTGAAACAGCTGACCTAAGCTTTTGGGAGCTCATGGACTTTGGTCCAACAGTTAGGGAGAGTGCTTGGGATCGAACTAGGCCTTCTACATATGATGACAGCTCTATGTCTTGGTCTCTTTGTACGGCTCCTAGCAGTGAGAGAATATCCTGTCTCTGGGGATTACCTCAATTTTAAGAACCAGTTTTCCATGCAGGATTACCTTGCCCAGCTTTGAAAAATGGGAAGAAGCTCAGTCTTGCCTAAACTTGATGTGCCTTAATTGGTTCAAGCCCATGGAAAAGCTGTCCCTTTCTGAATGCAGATAGAGGAGGAGTGGATGGGGAGGTGGAATATGGGAAGGGGGGGCATGAATGAAAAGAGAGGAGGAAGAGTACACTGTGGTCGGTATGTAAAATAAATTTAAAAAATGTTTTCTAAATAAAATAAAAAAAATTAAATGGAAACAAAATTTTGGTAATTTGTTCTTCCTATTAGTTAGATATTTACAAGTACATAGATGTTAAAGACTATGCTGTTGACTGTAGTGTGTTGTTCGGCCTTACTTACCTAATGACTTGTATAAGAGAAAGATAAGATTAGCATATCTAGGCTACAGAACAAGAACATTAGATGTCTTCTGTTTAGAATATTTATTGGTACCAATACTGAGTGTAAACTTAAAATTACAAACGCTCACTACTATGAATTTGGTTGTTCCACATATAGACGCTTGCCTTATATCCTCTCAGTGTATGAAGGTGACATATGCTGAGACTATCCAGTAGATATCTATGACTGTGGATAATCCCAAACCTCATAAAAATCATTTTCTGTTTTAAAAGAACATTTCAGTCAAGGATATTCTCATAATATAATGAGGGCGCTGCAAAATTCCTTTGCCTAGTAACATAGCAGCCCCTGGAAAATTTCAGGGCATGAATTACTCATGTGGTTCAGTTGATGACATTGTAAATAAGCCTACTGCACTGCCAATCATACACAACTATGGCACAAATAATTACATAAAGCACATAATACTTGGTAACAATAGTAAATGACTAGTCAGCCTAAAGACAAATTGATACACATTGAATATAAGAACAAAAAGTATATTCAAGCCAATACCCAGGAGGATTGGATTCTAGCACCTAAAATCAACTCTACTCAAGTATTATTTTAGAGGAAAGGATTTGCACAGAGGAATTATAGTATTCAGGCAGAAGAGTTGTTGGAATTGCATTAGATGATAGGCCAGCACAGGACACAGATGTTGGTTGTTCACTTATGTTGTACAACCAGTTAAAACTTAGAATAAGAAGGAAAATGTTTTAACTCCGTTCTTGTTATTGTTGTTGTATTATACTTGTGGCATCACAGAGTATGTAGAAATTGCCATGATGTGTCAGAATGAGCTAGATGACTTTTTTTTCCTGTCCCATGTTCCTAGCTGAAGAAGCATCGATTAATCTTAATCTCATTTCCAGTGTGTGTGTATGTGGTATGTGAAGTGTATATGTCATAGTAAAATGTGGCTCCCTGTGTCACATTTAAACATTTATTATATTGTATTAATCAGTGTTTTAGAGTTTATTTAACTTATTTTCATACTTAATTTTCTAATTAAGTTTTAAATCAATTCCCTTTTTTCTTATTTTACATATCAATCTCAATTCTCCCTCCCTCCCTACCTCCCTTCTCCCCTCCCTCCCTCCTTCCCTCCCTCCCATGTCCCCTGACTAACCTCACATTCCATTCTTCTCTCCACTCCACAAGGAGGGTGATACCTTCCAGGAGGGATCAACAAATCTGTCAAGTCATTTGGAGTAGGGACTAGGCCCTCCCTCCTGCCTCTAGGTTAGGGGAATATCCCTCCATGGAGAATGTTCTCCCAAAGGTTTTTTTGTGCACCTGGGATAAATCCAGTCACAAAAAGAGGAACATGGTATGTACTCACTCATGTATGGATTTTAGAAATAGAGTAAAGGACTACCAGTCTATAATTAACTTACTTTTTAAGTAAACCTTCATTATAAAACATCATATGTTGGCAGCACCTTGTACTTCTTGTGTGTTCTTGTACTTTACTGTGTCTCTTGACTGTATTAAGGGGCCACATTCAATGACCTATAGTCTCTAGATTTGTAAAATGTACTGTATGATAGTAGCATAATGACAAATGCCATCTCACAATACATTTTCTAGAATGTTTGATGGAGCATTTTGTACTTTCCATAGATCTTAGAAACCATATAATGCAATGTTCTTTTCTTCTTTACAGAATCAAAAACTTCCTGCATTTCCATTCAAGGGAAATGCTATAAAGCTTCTTGACTTACAAAAATTATCAGGATACATGCACACTGAAGCCATTAGTAGTTAAAATTAAGGCTACCTGTACAAAACTGTTGACACTGAATCTGATTACTGAGTGACCAACGATGGTATGGTACATGTATAGTTGTTACAACATAGAAATTGATAGCATTTTTCCAGAGGAAGGCAAAAAGGATTGGTGTAAAATTAGCTAAAATGATATACCATTTAAAATACCATTTAAAATGTGTAGACTGATTATTACTGGGAATTCCAAGCTAATATATCTGGGCCATGGTTAATTTGGAGAAAAGTTACAGATAGCAATGAGCTTCTATACGTTACTTAGTGATTCTACTCTATTTGCATTTTGTACAAAATTATTATGGAACCCTGTACGTGCCCAACCTCGACCAGCAAGGACGACGCTACTCCGGGAAGATCTTCTTCATGCAGTTTTAAACAAGATCCTTGAACATGCTTCTTCTGACCTGCAGGACCCCGGGGGGACCCCTGCACAGGCTTAAATCCCCTTGTGCTAACCAACCCCAGTGAGCTACAGTGGACCCTGCAGATAGGCTACTCTAATGCAGAAGCAGACAGGCTGAACAGACTTAACCAAAAAAGGGCTTGTTTACGCCAGAGAGAGCTCACCCTTGGGGAGGTGGAAGGCGGAAGCCAGCACCATCTTTAAGGCGTGGTACTTTGCAGCTCTCTACAGAACCCTAGCATTATACTTTCTTTATATTATAGCATTCAAGTAAGACTATGAGTAAGAAGGGGCAATAATATCCTTTCACTGTGGGAATAGTTAGTGAGTCTCCAGGAAGTGGATAGATGCCAAATTTTGTTTATACAGGTAATTTTCCTAAATTTTGGAGACAAAAGTACATGTGAAAAGGCACAAATTGATGCTCAGTAGAATTATTTGAATTATTCTGTTAGGAACCTTCTCAGACTGCAAAGCAAATGTCTATAGATCAAGTTGCATAAGTTCAATAATTTTCCAATATATTTGATAAATTAGGAAAAGTCTGTTTTAGGTCTGCTGTCATAGCTGCCAGCAGAAATACAGGTAAGGCTTCAATGTCCAAGCACAGTGATTCGGGACCCAGTGGCTTCTCTGAGGGTATTTAAAGGCCATGACATAGGAGATAACTCCTTTATTTCTATATTCCACCTGTTGTTGAACCTATTTTAGAAGTTTCATGATATAGCCTTCCATAGCTTGCTTAACAAATGTATGAGCATCTAATTCCCTGCATTAAATCTCTTGCCCTTTAAATGTACAAAATGGATAATACTACTTGGCACGAATCTCATGCCTTTTTCTATGAATTAGATGCTGCTTTCATATCTGTAGTGAGATATGTATCTTGTCAGCATTTGTGGCTTAGACTACACCCATTGGGGGTGGAGACAGGGCCGGATGTGACCTGGGGGTAATGGCTGAGGAGGGGGTTGAAGATGTTCTCTTGCTGGTGGACACCGAGAGGAGAGGATCCTGTGGAACCTACCGGTGCTCATCTGCCTATGTTTTGAGTAATTTCTCCCTGAATAAACATCGGCCTAATTGTTTATCCTGATCCTTATTAAACCGCAATACACATCATTTGGTTCTTCGTTGCTGGTCTTTTATGAATATACAATATTGTCTCATGGCCAAGTTTTAGCACACATCTTTGCAACACTCTCAATAGACCTCTTTGCCATTTGTAAAACACCATTTTTGTTCACTTTCCTTCCTGTTATCATTTGTGCTATAACATTCATAGATGCTTTTACATATCCAGAGGCCATGTACACAGGTCATGTTGTCATTATTTGCTATAATTCCTTTCTTTTTATTAGATTTGAAATTGCATCTGAAATCTTCTAGTTCCTTACTGTTAGTGATCCTTGGTGCTTCTGGCAGACCTTAGCACAAAGTACTAACTATACATAATATTTTCATCTATCTTCATCTGACATGATAAAACCTTTTACTTTATTTAAAAATGAGTTCTCCATAGTAATAAATAGCATTTTTATCCTTAGCTTAAGAATTTTAAAGCTCTTTACTTCCATTGTACTTTTTACTCTTTGTTAATTTACCATGCAGTTTATAGTTAAGATTTAAAGAGTTAAATGTCATAAAATATGTCAGATCATAATTAATTCCTATTTCCAATGTAATCAGATGATTGAGGTGTTATACCAGTAAGAGAAGTACCTGCATTTTCAAAACAGAAAGCAACCACAGTATGCCAGGCTTCCAAGTTATTGGTAGGAGGGAGACAACTGAAAAGGAACAAGCTATCCTTTGCCAAAAACAGTGAGGTTTTCGAATCCTATCCCACTGCAACCACAGATGATATTTATGGGCAACCACAGGAAACGGTGACAGACACATTCTAAAAACTGGAAAGGACTACAACTGTAGCATGTTCACAGGTGGGAGAAACAGCAAAATTTAAAGGAAATAAGGAAATAACTTTAACAAGCTTGGATTTAGCGGTGACTCCATGCCTTGAAGACCCAAAACTAACTGTGTGCCATTTGATGATATTTGATTTCTCATGAAGGTGTTATTAGGTGTGGCTGGCCTCAGGAAGTCATTTTTGTTTATGATTTAATTAGAATCAGAAGAAAAGATAATTAAGTCTCTTAATTTTAGTGGAGTTGTATAAAACCAAGGAAGTGAATTCAATAGAAACCAGAGAGAAAATACAAAACCATCATCTTGGGAGACATGTGAAAAGTATCTTAAAGGCGATCTAACTGAAAGCAGGGTTTGGGAGCAAATATGGTATGCCAAAGCAAAATCAAGTGTCAGTGTAAATGAATGTGCAAGGGGCAGCCCCTGCTTCTCTCTAGGCTTTTGCAATCTTTGGGAGACAATAACAATTCCTCATTGTCATAACTGGGGATGAGGAAGGACATGATAGATTTTTTTATATTACTATAGGAAACAGAAAGCTCTATGATTAACAGTGAAACAATTTATTGGAAACTGTCTAAAGATATGTGTTAGATTCATAAACAACAAAAAAGGCTTCTATGGGGTCAAATCTAGCTGCTTCAGAATTGTACATTTACCTTATAAGCTACTGTGAAGTTATCTGCATACCACCACTCCCTGTTATAGAAATTTCACTATTATGGTAAATTTCTAAATGTCATTTCAAATTTGGAAATGTAAACTGAGTATATATTCATGCATGTTATCATTTTGTCTCATAGTTTGGTGAGATATATGACACTGTTTATCTGGTCTTATATGTTTTTGACATTATAGAATTCTCTAAGGTGAAATTTAAGTGAAATATTTTAACTGGGTGATGGAATCAATTAATGTAGAAAAATTCTCATAATCTATACTAATAAACCAGATTAATCACATCCTTATCATTCTCTTGTGTTTTGATGCCTTTATTTACAGAGGTTATTGATTTCAAATTGCTGTTCTATTAGTATGTTTAGAAAGAAATTGTTTTATAGTTGTAATCTGTAAATTGATCACAAGTCACTGAAGATGTAATCCCATTAAACTGAGATGACACTTCACATGATGTTCTGTCAAATCACAGTTACTCAAAAAAGATTAAGTTTATGTAAGGCCAAGTGCTTTTTGCTCCTTAAACTTAATTGAAAATTAGGATCCGTGAGAGATTCAGAGCCCCATGCACAAAGACCACTGTTAGATTTAATGTTTTCCCAGACTCGAGATGCATCAGATTCTTGCAAGGCAGATACTGTACTGTTCATTTGTTACCAAATATCCAAAGAATAAATTAAATGGGTAATCAGCCAAATTCATGAAGAGTAATGGCATATTGATTAGTCAGTTCTACAACCTTTCTTTAGATTGTCCTCAAATAGACATTCTGAAAAATCAATGACAAACTAGGAGTCAAATAAAGGAAATCTTTACAGCAGTCTCATTGATTGTAAAAATGTGTTAAAGGATTAACGCCCATCAGATGCCAAAGTTTGGCGTTTTGATGATGACTATATGAGAAATAATCACAAGTAAGTAAACATAAAAAGACAATAGTAAAATTCAGTAGTTACTTTACATGTGCAAAAATTTAAATCAATGTCTATTTTTCTATGTAGAAAAGTTTTTTAACAGGCCTGGATTCTAGATTTTTTTCCATGTCAGGATGATATGGTAGCAATCACTTTGGCATTAAAGCATGTTTGCTTTATAGACTGCCTGTCTTACATGAAAATGTATAATGAAACAAAATATATATAGTTTTAAATGTGTATGTATGAGTATGCCCTAATTTATTTGCTACCTAAATACATGTTTAGTGCCCTAATTATAACATCTCTTCTTAGAAATAATTTACTTCAGAGTTTAAAATGAGGACATATATTCCATGAAATGTAGTTCTAAATGTTATGTTCACATCACTGATTTTTTTCTTTTATGAACAATAATGTGAATTATTTATTGTCACAGCAAAGCTCTATGTGTTAGGAATAAAGAATAATGGGTTGGAACCACAGGTGGCAGGTCCTGAGTGCCCGGGCTGGTGAGGACAGCATGTGGATGGGGAAACAGAGACCTGTCCACATAATTCACATGGAAAGTTTCATTGAAAGGGGGGTAAAAGACTAAGGTAAAGGGACAGAAAAGAAGAGGGAGATAGTAAAAGTCCTGTCTGCCCCAGGGGAACAGCAGGAAGGAGAGTGTTAATGGGCAGGGGCCTTTCTTTTAAAGGGGTTCTTTGTACCTTCATGCAGATGTCATAACCAGAGTACTGCCTAAGTGCTTTCTTTCAGGTGATAGGGTCAGACCAGCATAGTACCTGAGTCCTTATACTATGGATACTACAAAATATATATCTATATATGTGTGTATGCACAAGATATTTTAAAAGAACAAACACAAGTGACTATTTTGAGAACATCTCATTTCACTTCAAATAAAATTGACAATATTAGAGTAAGCAATCTGCTTCATTATTTGAATTTCCAAGAAAGCTAAGAAAAAAAAATTCAAGCCTTGATGGAAAAAAGGGAGCCCAAAGCAAGTTTGGAGAGTAGTAAAAAGATATAGATAGATTTTTCTACTTTTTTGCTGTGCCACTGCAATCTACACATGATACTGGAATGCTATGTTCAGACCAGGCCTGTTTCTCAGTAGACATCAAAGGGCCCTCTGAAGATGTTCAGGAGGAGTGACTCAGCACTTTATCTTCTGTAGATAAACTTTCTTTTCTAAAGACACTTACCTGCTAGCACAAGGACTCAACCAATCCATATAATGCCCAAGGGGCAACCTTTGCACACCGCAATGACCCCTCTTCCCAGAAGCAAATAAAGTACAGCATCTCACAAAAAAATGTAAGCCCATCAGAGCAATGGCTCCATTGTTTCTTAATGTGATCTATTACTGCAGTTTTAAAGGACATGTGGAACTGTAGCAATCAACCACATTCAAATGAAATGTAGTTCATAATTAAATATGTGCAGACACCAGAGTATCACCATTTCTCTCAAACTAGTATCACAATATTGCACTGAACAACATAAATAGATGTTTACATCTACATCCTTGACACAGGCAATAGCACAAATGACCACTTACGGGAGCCACAAAATGAACTTCTTGAGGACCACAGTCAGGAGAGCATGTCAGAGGTGATGTTAACTAGTAGAAAAGGACTAGCAAATTAGGGTGGAGGTTAGACAATATCACTAGGCCATTTATGTTTGCTAATTGGATCTGTTGATGTTACTTTGTTACTTTCTGCCCTTCCTTAGAAACTGAGGATGAATTTCTTTCTGAAGATTACATTCCAAAGGGAGATTCCTGGCTTGAGAAAGAGTAAGAGAGTGATTCACATTTCAAAGAGGCAGTTCATAATTATACAGTCCCTAAATTGAATCCTATATGAAAAGACAGTCAGGACCCATATTGAGAGAGACAATTACCTAAATTCAAGTAAAGCTGAGGGGAGCTGTCAGGCCATCTTGGTTATTGGAGCATACATAAGGTAATGACTTCTGGCCTCAAATGGCATACTCTGAAAAGGCTAAAGTGAGTGTCAAATTGTAAAGACCAAGCTTCTTGCACAATATGAACTATTATTTATTATCTCACTGGAATTTTTACATTATCTTTTTGCTTGCTCTCACGTGTCCCACCTGATTTTCTGCTATAATCTTCTCTGCTCACAGCGTGATTTGAAGTTTGCGTGCCAAAGGGCATAATGTATTACTCAAAGAATACCTATATATTTGTTAATTATATTAATTATTACTGGCATTTGACATTAATGCAAATTCCAAATAATTTCAGATTATAACATTATGGAGAAAATAAGCATATTTGAGTAAAAATTTAACTATATATGAATATTTATTTACAACACAAAATACATGTATGTTACTTAAGACATTGTAGAAAACAGAATAAGAAAAAGTGCGAATTATACTAGGTAAATGAATGAAGCAATTCACGGCTTTTGTTTTTCTCTAAAATTTGCTTGTAATTGAGGGTAATTTTGTTTTTAATTTTGTTTTAGTTAATTAGAAAATTATTGTAATTTTCCAATTCATTTGCAGATTTATTTTTCTCATGTAAACACACATTAACTCTGTTTTACATTTTAAATGGAGTCAGTGAAACGGAAATTATAAAAAAAAACTTTGTCATAGACGCTGTTTATCAAGTAAGTGTAACAGCTGTCAAATATGATGTATTTCAAATTGCACTATAGAAGTTAAAAGCAAATTGTGACCATGCAGAGATCCTGCAGTGTCTGGCAAATCACACCAAGAAGTAGTGACTATGGCTAGCACCATCTGTGAGAAATTGAACTGCAGACATCAAGACTATAGTCAGCAGCTTATAGAGTAAATGCCATATAAGCTGCTCATGGAGTGAGCCCCACCCTCACATGGCAGTAGGGAAGGAGAGTATTGTAATGTAAAACCCTGTCTTTATATAAATCATTTCCTTGAAAAGCTCTTAAGTCCTTAACGGATCCCGAGCTCATCAATTTTCAAATTCTAGTGGAATAGAATTATAGAGGCATGTAATCTTCCAAATAATTATTTAGTGATCCAAGACAGACAGTTTTGTAGAGGCCCCTTCTGTTTTGTGAATAGTTATATGATCACTATAAGGGGATTGCTTTTCTTAGACGAACTCAATCTCCAGTATTTGAGACAAAGACACAGGGATTTGTCCAATTTTACTCAACTTAATTTCTTAAGGTGCCTAATATCCTTCTTGAACTCTGTGGCATATAAACATAGATAAAAACTAGGATGGGGTATTACTATATTTGGACACTGTGATAATTATATAGGACTGGTAACAGTCTGCACACAACCTTTCCGCAGGACTAATTTTCTAAAACATGTAGTTTGTGGTGAGCAGTGTTGCTTATGCATCTGATTTATCTTGTCTAGCTAATGCCACCATCAAAGTAGAGACCTACTTGGCCTTACTTAATGGGTGCCATTGGTCTCCACCATCCTAAGGAAGCAAAATGCCTAAGTTTAGTAGCTTTTACAATCAAATTATTAAAATAATGTCCAGATTGCAATGGTAAGTAAATACAACATAAAGAGAAGAATAAATGGATAAACAATAGAAAAAGAATCCCTTATATTCTTTTTATAAGTTTTTATTTAAATTAGAAATAATCTTATTTTACACATCAATCCAAATTCCCTCTCCCTCCCATCCTCACATCACCACCACCTATCCTCCATCCCATCCCCCATCCACTCCCCAGGGCGGGTAAGGCCTTCCATGAGGGATCATCAAAGTCTGTCAAGTCTTTTGGGGCAAGTCCTAGGCCCTCCTCCAATGTATCTAGGCTAAGACAGCATCATTCCATAAGAAATGGGCTCCTGAAGTCCATTTGTGAGCCAAAGATAAATAATCATTACACTGTCCAGGACTCTTAGCTTACTCCCATGTTCGTTGGGTCTGGTTCAGGCCTATATGCGGGTTCCCCAACTGTCAGACTGGAGTTCATGTGCTCCCACTTGCTCAGGACAGCTGTTTCTGTGGGTATCCGCAACATGGTTTTGATCTCCTTCCTCATCACTCCTCACTCTCTACAACTGAATTCCAGGAGTCTGGATCAATGCTTAGCTGTGGATCTCTGCTTCTGCTTCCATCAGCTACAGGATGAAGGCTCTATGTTAACATTTAAGGTAGTCACCAATCTCATTATAAGGGCAGGGCATTTAAGGTAGTCTCTCAACTAATGTTTAGATTCTTAGTTAGGTTGATCCTTGTAAATATGTGGACATTTCCCTGGTGTCAGATTTCTCTTTAAACCTATGAAGATTCTCTCTTTTAAGCTATCTCTTCCTGGTCTCCTCTATTCATCCCCCTGACTCAATCTTCCTGATCCCTCATGTTGTTCTCACCCCTCCTCTTCTTCCCTCCTTTCTCCTAACTCCCTCCTCCCTCTCTGTTATATTCTTACTGTACCTCTACCACAGAGTCTATATGCTAAACTTGTTTTAATTTTTCTTAGTTTAATTCTATTCATATCACAACTGACTCTATCTTTCTTCCTCATGGAGTGATTTTTCTCATTATTATTTCCCCCAATTCAATGAATATATAATGATTTACACCAGAAATTTTAAACTTGCAAGAAGAAAACTGAATCTTCAAATGAACTTTTTAATTCAATTATACTGTAGCCTGTACAAATAACTTTCCCTTTTCAACTTTTATTTTCATTTATGGTTGATCATCTAAATGATAATTCAGAATTGTTGGATTTCTTTTACTATATTCAAACTACAACTTATCTGTGTATTAATTATTTTTCTTGTTTTGTGACCAAATATATGAAACTTCTTAAAGGGTGGATGATTCATTGTTCATTGGTATAACATGTTTATAGGAATATAGTTAATCACAGCAAGGAATCCACGGTGGGAGGGTTGACTTGAGGTCATGATTAAACCAATGAACACATAGACAAGAGCATATGGGCTACCTGAATTCATAACAAGGAGTTTTGTTGTTGATGTTGTTGTTTTTGTTAAGAATGCACACAATTGGAAGGTTAGGGATTAGGGGACAAATCTAGGATTTGGGGACAGAAATAAATATAATTTAAACACATTATTCAAATTCCCAAAGAACTGAAAGTACAAATTAAAACAAATCATTGTAGTATTGTGCTCTATTTAAATAGTCAATCTTTTGTTCCCACTATTACCAGTTTTAATTAGTTTGATGTCTTCCTATAAAGCACTCATTAGCCTTGAACTGAATATGAAGGATTGACTAATTTCAGTCTGATAATCTTTTTGCCTTAGCTCCCGAGTGCTTGGGTGAGAGATAGGTGATATGGTGCTTTTTCCTTAATGTTTAATTTCACAAAAATTTAAGTGTAGATGTTAGAAGAAAATATTTTCTAATTTTTCTCTTTGTTAATATCATGTTATCATAAATAATGAGTTGAATGAAAGCACAAATTTCCTTTTACACAAATATTATACGATTAACAACATATAAGTTCATTTAAGCAGAATGTCTTTAAGGAAAAATATTACTACTATTTGTACATGTACACATTATTGCTTAATGTAAACATTTTAAAAGGCTCTGTTGTTTGCATGTATAACTATTGATTTTGAAATAGAAAATTAAAACATGGCACATGAATCTTAGTGAATCAGCAAAACAGCTTGGAAATGGAATGTTTCAATTGTTTTCAGTATATAAGTAGTATACCAAGTAATTGAGGTCATTATCCTTTCCTCAGGTAGTAATACCTAACTGGCTACATCAGTTCAAGAGCAGATGAATAGATGTTTTGTAATATAAGAGAAGAAAAAGATTAGGAAAAAATCTAATGAAGTAAAATCACAGAACCAACAGTGATTAAACACTAAAAAGATTAATAAAATGGGGATATATAAAGAGGACAAAGCAAAGAAAATAAAATGTTTATCATAGATAATAAGGAAAACATTGAATGAGTTCAGGGTAGTCAGTGATTAGAGAAAAATAGTACAGGAAAAGTATTTGCTCTATACACAACTTGATTGGGCAATTCAAAGCCATATTTTCTTATATGTTACAAAGAACAACTTCATTTTTTTCCTGTTAGTGATTATGTATAATAAATTGAATGTGACAGGAACATAAAAACAATGGCCAAGCGGGTGCTGCTAAAGAAAAAGAAATGTTTCAACTTCATGAAGACAGGCTAATGACTTAATTCTTAAATTACTTTACAAAAGCATAATCAATGCTATTTTTAATTTTTTTCTGAAATTTCAAAAGGTATAGATTAGTATTCCATAAGAAAACTGAGGATCACATAGAATTTTCAGTACATAGGCACAAATCTAATCTTCTGATCCAATCCGATTACTACTTTAGCTTATTGTTTCTTTAAACAATAACTGATTTATCAGTGGAAAAAAGACATCTTAGATATTTTAAATGACAAAAGGCTGAATTTATGGAAGTCTGGATGAGAATCAAGTATTTTAAAGTAAAAGTTGACTAGAAACTTTTAAAATTGAACTAAAATGAATGGGTAGAATTAGGGGAAACATAGAAGAATTTAAAATTGCTGTATACACAGGGTACCAGCATTATAGGTAATACCTCTTTGTAATATCTCACTAGAGGTAATTGATTGCTATTATGAATGATGAGTTCCACATCTTGTTCCTGAAAAAGAGATTCATGTGGTAAATTCTGTACTTTCAAAATTATGCAGTGATCAATGTCAATAATTTAGGCATTACCTACAAAATTGTCACTCTTCTAAATCAATAAATGCTGGCTGAACTAGAAGGGTACAGAAATCTTAGATAAGTCTGAGGTAGTTCTTTTAGCTTAGAGGCAATTTTATACAAGTCAATATCTGGTGACTGTCATCTGCAATATAGAGTTGAAAGTTAGGTAACTCACTACATCCCAAAGGACCACACTGCACCTAACATATTTTCAACTAGTCTTAAATATATTTTCACATTATATTATTTCCCTTATTACCAGCTATAACCATTTTCAAATTATGACAAAAACTAATTTGTATTGGGAGCTAGAGAGGTTGCTCTGTGGTCAAGAACACTTAGTGTTTTATAGACAACCTATATTCAATTATCGGTACCCACATAGAGAAGAACACTAACAGTGGAACTCCAGTTCCAAGAGATTCAATAACATCTTCTTACCTCATTGGGCAGTAGGCAAGTCTGTGGTGTACACATATAAGCTCAGGTAAATACCCAGGCACAAAAAATAAAAACAGATAAAATGTACAAGTATTTAGTATTAAGTTTTAACACTTTTTTAAAACTTTTATTGATCATTCCTTTAATCCCAGCACTCAGGAAGCAGAGCCAGGTGGATCTTCACATATTCAAATCTAATCTGGTCTACAGAATGAATTCTAGGATAACCAGTGATACTAACCAAGCAAACAAAAATAAGACTAACAACAACAGCAACAACAAAACCCACCTGCCATTAATGATTATAAAGAGGAACACAAATTTGAGTAGTTCTAGTCCAAAACCATAACTTCATTTCCAGTATTTCATTTACACTTCTCTACAAGGAGGCAGTGTCAGTTTCCATTGTGGAGTTATAGGATTTGTGTAATTCTTAATGAGGGAGGCTATGTTGTAATATCACATCTCACTCAGTACTATTTCCCACATGGTTCTGTGGGGTGTTACTATTGGCTAGCTCTGCAGTCTGCTAAAAGAGTATATCTTGTGACAGTTTATCTATACAACTTAGACTAAAAAGGCCATGGGAATGTAAAACTGGGAAATTAGAGGTTAATCAGAGTTCTCTAAGACAGGTATACACAATAAAAGAGAAACTTCCTTGATTGTATTGGGCAGTTTCTATTTCTTTAAGAAATAGACCTGAAAATTAGGGCAACACATTTATCATGAAGTATAAATGAGGTTTATTCTGTTAAGTTTCAGATGTCCTTTTAAACTAAATATGTCAACTTTATGTCTCTACTGCCTACTTGGAAAATAACAGATTGGGTTAGTGAACTGGAAGCAATTACAAAATAAACAGAAGTTTAAACTCTACTTTTAATTTGAACTATCTTTACCCAAAAATCTACTTTCTATATGCCCTGTGATGCTGCTTTCTCCATCCCCCTTGTTATCCATTTCATTATTTACTACTTGCCATACAAGATGCCTGAAAACTTACAAGTTTTTCTCACAGAGATTCCCTATTATTATATTAGTAAACATCATATTTGCATTCCTCATTAAAATGTAGCAATAGCAATTTTCTAAAATAATTTTATGAAGTCCATACAGAAGGTACACTTAGCAATTCTTTGCATGCCTATTTGTAGCTGCATATTTTGTTCATTGGACCTGTATGTTAAATTTACAATAATAAATGAGTTATATTATCTGCTGCCCTGTTTTGCCTTTCCTCTGCTTCCCAGCTTCTATGAGGTAAGCAACCTTGCTCTGTATGATTCTTGCTTCTGTGAAGTTCTTTTTCAACATAGACCCTCATCTATAGGACACCTAGAAACCTGTGTCCAAATAATTCATTCTTACCCTGTTTTCTTACATACTTTGTCAGGACCACATAAAGTCAGCTAATGGAATAGATAAGGGGATTTACCAAGAAAGATACAGGCATTGTGGTTCTGTCAGGCTGCATTGTGGGGAAGAAAAAAGACAGACTCTAGTGTCCTCATTGAAAGTACAGATTCAAGAATGTAATTTAAAAATCTAAACTTTAAATTTTTTAAAACAGATACAACTATTATTTGGAAATATTGATAATGGTATCTTCTAGACAGATTATTATTAAGTAGTTAGAAATGTTTTTAAATACATAACATTATATGAAATGCTATATGATAGATGGTATATGAGATGAAAATAACTCATAAATTTTTGAGTCTAGATCTGTGATAAAATAGGAAGCTATACTGTTGTGGAAGGCAGAATGACAGGTTGCAAATAGGACTCTATGATTTTCCTTTCCATTCCCATAACAGTTTGTTTTTGTGCTGAACATTAGAAATTATTTTGTTTGTTTGAGTTTAATATGAGAGAATATGGTCATTAAAAACCCTATTCCACTAAGTTTTGTTCTTAAGCCATGTTTTTAATGCTGAGAATACCTAGAAACAAATGATCAATTTTCCAAAATAGGAAAAATTACGTGGCACAAAACTTGGGAAATTGGATTGACAACATACTAACCAAGAAACTGTAACATAGAGAAACATGATTAAATTCATTGTAATTAACTAGCTGCCAGCTGTCCAACTATCCAAAATATGAAATAAGCCTACAGATAGGAAAATCCTTGCCAACAGGGTATGCGTTGAGCTCTAAACCATTGTAGTAATTACATCAAATGTAACAATGTATACAAGAACAGATATTCAAAGTAGAAAACTGCAAAAATTATTTTTAAAAATGCCATAATATAGATAGCTATATTTTTTTGACTATGTGGCTGGAGAGTGGTAGGGATAATAGTAGATTTTTCACAAAATAAGAGAAAAGAAATTGGATATATACAAAATATCAAATAAGAAAGCAGAAAGCTCATACAGCATAGGGAATCAGAAAAAAAAAAGCTTTTTTTTTCCTTTTTAAAATAATGTCAACTGAAATAGTAAAAATTTTTCCTGCTTTTAAAGAATGTAGTACTATTTTTATGTGTATTGATAAACAAGGAGGTGTTATACAAATTAAAATAAAAGATATTATTAAAATAGTACTTAAAGAATTGTAATCTTTATTAACTGGTGGATCCCCATATAAAAATTCATAATAATTTATAATGACATTAATGCAGGCATATAGATGTAAATTTTGGATAAGACAAAGAAATTATTTTCCTCCTAGAAATGAATTAGAATAGAAACCATTTGTAACTTTTAGATACTTTTACTTCAAAATGCATGAATAAAATTTATATCACCTACATCTAACTAGGATACATGTGTATTGAATTGTGACCAGTCCAGTCACAAGATCAACCCCTGACATCAACCCATCTGGTAGTAATTGCTGAGGAACACTGTATTGGAGACTTTCCTATTTCTGTGATAAAACCCCATGAGCAGGGCTACACATTGAAGAACGTGTTTATTCTTGCTTTATGGTTCCAAATGGCTAGAGTTTATAATGGTAGATTGTAGGTGGCAAGGTATAGGGTAGCTGAAACAGCACTTTAAAACTTGCATCATGAACCACCACCAACAGGAAAACAGACCTCATTATAGATGATAGGAAGCTTTCAAAATCTCAAAGTCTGCCCCATTGACATGCCTCCTCCAACAAGGCTGTATTTCCTAATCCTTAAACTGTTCTATCAACTGGGGATCAAGTATTAAACCTGTGGAGGGCCATTCTTATTCAAACTGTAAGCATTGCAGCTTGAACTGGGAAGGCATCCTGGCTGTGGAGCTTAGGAATCCTGCAGTGACTAAACATTATCAGTTTACAGTTCTGCTCCAAGGTAGGGTTTCCCCAATGTAAGTCAACAACTCTACTCTGGCTGGGAAGGATTTCCTCTATGAAGTGTTTATAGCCCTGCTCTACTCCTCAAAGTTTCAGCTCTGCTCAGCAAGTGTTACAGTTCTGCATTACCTGCTTTCTCCTAAAGTTGTTAGCTGGGCTCCACTCTGGTGAGTATCCACTGCACAACAAACCTCACTGGAGAGATTTATCTGGAAAGAAAAATTCAGGAAGGCTGCTGTCTGCAGGGTGAGAAGCAGCAACAAACTGTACAGAGCGCAGAGCTTATGTAGGCTTCCTTGGTGAGGAGCAGGGAGGGCAGAGTTTTATCTGAGTGTCTCAGGATTGGGCAAGGTCATGGTTTGGCAGGATTTCAAGCCCTGGTCCTGGAGTCAAGACCAGGGGTGTCAGGGGTGTCCTTTCCTTTGGACCTAGCCTCAGGGTCATGTCAGGGCCAGGGTGGTTCCCCCCCCCATGGTTTCAGTAATTTGTGGCACCGAGGTACCGAGGTAATGAGGAAGTCATCACCAAGTGTTTGTAACTTTTCTATTCCATTGACAAAATACCTAGTAGAAGCATTTCTTTTTAAAG
This sequence comes from Cricetiscus sungorus, assembly GCA_030556225.1. Lineage (NCBI taxonomy): Eukaryota > Metazoa > Chordata > Mammalia > Rodentia > Cricetidae > Cricetiscus > Cricetiscus sungorus. Next base: position 28,941,316 of record JANBXA010000741.1, on the reverse strand, counting down.
AAGAGGGTTTTGTTTAGATTCATGATTTCAATCCGTAGTCAAGTGGTCGTATGACTTTTGGGTATGTGTTTGATTTCTCACATCACTGCAGAAAGGCATAGTAGAGCTAGGCTTCTACCTCAGGAGGAACAGGCAGTAGAGACAGCAACAGAGAAAACAGGTAGAAAAGAATCATTGCCTTCGGAGGCCACTTTTTTTTTTTAAAAAAAATTGTGTTTAAATAAAAACAATCTTATTTTACATACCAATCCCAGTTCCCTCTCCTTCCCATGCCTCTCACCAAATCCCCATCCTAACCCCCTAAGCCTCACATCGACTCTACTCCCCATCCAATTCCTACCTTGAGGGATCATCAAAGTCTGACATATCATTTAGGGGCAGGACATATCTAGGCTGAGAGAATATCCCTTCATAGTGAATGTGCTCCCAAAGTCCTTTGCTTCACCAGAGATACATCCTGGTTCCACTGCCAGAGGCCCCATAGACTGCCCAGGCCCTGGTTCAGTTCCATGTTGGCTCCTCAGCTGTCAAACTGATGTCTGTGAGCTCCCATTTGCTCAGGTCAGCTGTTTCTGTGCGTTTCCCCAGCATGGTCTTGACCCCTTTGTTCATCACTCCTACATCTCTACAACTGGATTCCAGGAGTTCAGCTCAGTTTTTGGCTATGAATCTCTTAATGACTTACTGGTTCTAACTAGATATTACTTTTAATAGTTTATTTAGCCATCAGGAAGCAGTTTGGAAAGAACGATGCTCAAATACCCAAATATTGTTTATGAATGTTTGTTTTCATTTAAAAAAAGGCATGTATAATTATGTCCAGTATAAAATAAATAAATGTTTAAAAAATAAAAAAAAAACAGTCTGTTTAGTCATGAACTCGTCAGTGGATCTATCTGTTGGGGAAAGTAGGACCCTTGTGATAAAAACCACATCTCAGTAGCATCAGCACTTGAGAAATGGGCTTTTAATTGGGTTAATTTAATTCACATGCAAACAATAATAGTATTCCATCCAAGAAGAACATTCTCCTGTGAATCTAGACATATATACATTGTTCTTAGAATATTGATTCTCAGAACTCTGAGAAAACAAATTTACATTGATTAGATTGCTCAGATTAAAGTATTTTGTTATAGCTGCAGGAGATTACTGAGACTTAATTATTTAGGGTCTGATATAAGTCTATGTACAAGGGAATAAATCTTGACAAAAATTCAAGAGAAAGAACTAGAAAATGCACAAAATTAACAATAATTTGGTATTCTATGGGTAGAGAACAGAGCAGCTAAGGACACAGAAATAGTGGTTTCAGTTCATTCTTTTCAAATACATTTAAATATTAAAACTTGCGAAAGAAATGACATGAACATGTGACTAGTCATAGGAAATAGCACAACTGTGAAAAAAATCATTGTGAAGTTCTAGATCAAAAGTAGATTTTAATTGAAATTCAAGATAAAGTGGCTGGACTGTTATACCTGAATAGGAGCTCATTTAGCATAAGTGTCATTGAATTTGGACATTGTCTATGAAAATAAACACTGACGATGATGCTAGTAAGAAAATATTTGTTCACACTCTATATGACTATAGAGCCAATCCTTTAAAGAAAATTTATTAAATATATCTCTAATTAATCCACTTTTGGTCTTGCACAAAATATATACACTTCTCCATACATAGATGGCTTTCTGCATTCTAAATTTCTCCTTAATAATTTAATTATTATGAGTATTAGGCATACCTGGAAGAGGCTTCTCATTTTTTTTCTTTGCATGATGGGAAGATGTATTTTCAGCTCAATGGAGAAAGATGGTATTTAGAGGCATCCATGCAATGCAGGTAAAGTATGTTTCCTGTACTCTCAAAGATGGAATTTGCTTCCTTTCTTCTTTCCTTATGATCAATGATAATTATCACCACTAAGAGTGTGTATCTGTTTCTTGTTGTTAGCCCATGAACACAAGATGCCAAGAGAGCAGAAGTAGTAACTATAATTGATTTTTATTTGTAAGCATGAATGTTCTTTTTTGTGAGTACTTGCTTATGTTCATGCACAGATGTATGTAGGCCAGAGGATAATTTCTGATTTTATTACTCAGGTGCCACTCAACATTTCTTTGAGATAACATTATCTTACATTGTTCTGACCCTGGCCCACAAGGCCAGGCTGGTACATCAGCACACTCCAGGGATCTGTCTCTGCTTCCACAGTAATGTGCTCTTGTCGAATTATAGGGATAAAATCATAGCGATCAATTCCGATCTTCATGCTTTCAAGGCAATCACATTACTGACTGGGCTATTTGTCATCTCAGTGATTCATTAACATTCCTGTTATACCTTTGGGAGTATAACTTCTCTTTTTTTCCACCCTACAAGAGAAGGTTTAATAATAGATAAAATTGTACAAAAAATATTGAAATCAGAAATGCTTAGGCTGTGTACCATACAGTCAGTATTTCTTAGTGAGTAAAGAAGGCTATTTACAACCTCCTCAATGGAATTTAAAAAAAAGGGGGGGAAGAAAGATTGGGTTAAAAATTCAAAAAAAATGGTTAAGTCAACATTGATTTCTTTCCCCTCAAAAAGGATATTTCAACTATCAATCAAACTTCTCTGATACTACAAAGTTCAAGAAATAGTGTGATTATTTCTCTTTCCACCATTGACCCAATTTTGTATATTCTAAATACTTGTCTGATTGACATGTAAATCAAGGTTAGATATTTTATTCCTCTTCTTTTACTCAGCATGTATGGATTAAAGTATACAGGTCTAGCCATGGATCTATCCTGCCTATTCAATTCTTTTGTCCTGAAGATAGTTGGCTCTCCATATTTTATTAGATTATAGAAGAAGGCTGAATTTATCTTTGTCAGACCACCTTATAATAGGAAAATATTGTAGGAGTTTTCGTGTTCCATAGTTGGGAACTCTTTCTTTTAAAACAGCCCAACGTAGTACTTTTTAAAATGTGTACAATTTCCTACTGCAGTCACTTGGCTTTGTTCCAGACCCCCTACTCTATTATTATTTCATTGAAATTTTCCATAAACTCTGTACAGCATCTGTTCACAACACTGATCCCTCAAGATTACAGTTTATAGAATCACATTGATCACTTGGCATAGCTCATTGTACTATATTTGGGGGCAAAACATCTTTCTCTACTACCAAGTTTGTATATACATACATAATCCTTAGCTATTTGGTTTAGAAACTATATGTTTTGAAGATTGAGAGAAATGGCTTGTCAGGCCCTTACTTGCAGGTACCTACACTTTTACAGGCATTATAGGCTTTTTGAGCCTTTATTTGGTTTAAACTTTACCTTTATAAATACATGCATTCTACTATGTTCTCCAGGCTACTATTGCTCTCCTGTTCCTTCCACCAGACATAATTACATTGATTTAATGAATCAAATGTGCTATTCTGAGACCTTCTGACCAGTTATTTCTTTCAACACCCAACATTCACATTTTATAAATGAAAATAGATTGTAATTCTAATATTCTTTTATATTATGGCAAATAATAAAAGATTTTTCCAATCAACAGCTATGTACTGTGTACCTGAGGCCTTACTGAATACCTATACACATCAAAGCCTGCTGCTACAATGGCTGGCATTTAGATAGTATATGGGACATTCCTGGATCCATTTTTTTCTTTTCAGATTTCATATTAGACAATTAAATCAAGATGTAATTGGTCTACTATCTTTGTCTGTATCTTCAAAGCAAGCACTTATCTCCATCATTATTTTCAGAAAATTGCACTGTTGCATTAATCTGCTTTCTGTTGTTATGACAAAATAACTAAGGAAATCAGTTTACATTACATTCTTTTTGTTTTTTCTTTCAAAGGACTCATGTAGGTTTGTCTGGTACTACATTTTTGAGCCTCCATTAAGAAAATTTTCATAGCTTGTGATAGATGAATTCAATCATCTAAGGACAGCCAAAAGTAAAAATAGAAAAAGAGGCTGGAGACATGAAATACTGTGAGTGACACACTTCTTCCAACTATGTACTATCTCCTATCTTCCATCCAGATGTGAACTCACCAGTGGGTTAAAGTATTGTTCTACTTACAAGCACTATGCATGAAGTATAAGATAAATATAAACCATAACATTTAATTTCTTATTTGGTCAACATTATTTACTTTAACTTGGAATTTTCCACAATTACTATCAAAGAAGAAAATTTTATGAAATTATCTTGTCACTTTAAAAGCTTTAAACCTGCAGTATGATCATCCACATAACATCCTAAGACAGTAGCAGCTTGTGAAGGAGAGCCACAATTGACAAATGTGATTACATGAACAGTATCCTCCCCAAATTGTTTGTGATGAGCAAAGGGGTCAAGACTAGGCTGCAGGAACCCATAGAAACTGTTGATCTGAACAAGGGAGCACTCATGGACTCCAGATTGACAGCTGGGAAACCAGCATAGGACCAATCCAGATTCCCAGAATATGGTGTTAGTTGGGAGGACTGGGCAGTCTATGGGGCCTCTGGTAGTGGATCAGTATTTATCCCTAGTATATGAATGAACTTTGGGAACCCATTCCACATAGATGAATAGCCCCTCAGCCTAGACACATGGGAGAGGGCCTGGGCCCTAATCCAAATGATAAGAGACTTTGAAGACTCCTTATGGAAAGTCTCACCCTTCCTGAGGTGCAGAAAGGGGGATGTATGGGGGTCAGTGGGGGGAACAGGGGAGGATGAAAGTGTCAGGAACTGGTTTTGACATGTACAACAAGCTTGTTCAAATTTAAATAAAAAAATAAATGAATATAAAACAAAATGAAATACCTAATCAATTAAGAAAATTGGAAATGAGCTATAGGAAAAGATAGGAAGTTCTCCAAAGTTGTATAATTGATGAGGACACACATTTTTAAAAAAATTGATGTCCTTAATCATTGGGAAAATGCTGATTAAACTACATTAAGGCCAGTCAGTGGTGGTGCATGCCTTTAATCCCAGGCAGTGGCAGGTGGATCTCTGTGAGTTTGGTACCATCCGGGCCTAAAAGAGCTGGTTCCAGGACAGCCTCCAAAACCATAAAAAAAAGAAAAACCTATATTGAACACCTCCAAATAAGATCCCACCTCTTTCTTAATCAAATACTGCATAGGTATAGATCAACCTTATCTACCTTATCTACCTTATCTACTCTTTCTTTTCCAGTTTTTCAAGACAGGGTTTCTCTGTGGCTTTGGAGGCTGATCTGGAACTAGCTCCTGTAGACCAGCATGGTCTCGAACTCACAGAATTCCACCTGCCTCTGCCTCTCGAGTGCTTAGATTAAAGGCATGTGTCACCACTGTCCAACCCTTTTCTAATCTTGGTGGCAATGCAACAACTCCAGAAATTTTCTCAAAACACTAGAAATAGTTTGACTGTTATGACCATATATACCACCTCTGCCATTTTGGGATATATGCTAAAAGGACTTTATAACTTAGTACAGAGATACCTCTAAATATCTATTCATTACTGCTGTATTCATAATAGCTAAGAAATGAAATCAATCTACATGTCCATAAACTGAAGATTAGATAACTAAAAGTGGTAGATATCTACAATCTAATTCTATTCAGCTATAAATAAAAATTGAAATAGTAAAACTTGCAGGTAAACAGAAAGAAATTGATAAAGGTATATGGACTGTATCCATCCAAACTACCAGAGGCACATAGCACATATTCTTTATCACATGCACTTTAAATTGTTTTGAAATGTTTGACATGATGTATATGCAGAAAATCCAAAACAAGAAATAGTTCCAGGAACATTTACTTAAGGAAAGGGAAGAATAGAATATTGATGAAATGAAAACAGAAAATGGTGATATGGTATAGAGAGAGCTTTGGTCAGGCAGTGGAGTGATGGGTGATAAAATGTGAGGCCATTTGAAAGCTTAAACAAAATGAAGTATAAAAAAAGGCACTATCTTGGGACCTATAATCTTGTAATCCAAGACTATATGTATATAGTCTTGGATATAATACAGCATGTGTGATATGAATGAATAGATGAAAATACTGGGAGATAACAGTTTTAGTGAGGATGGAAATAAGTGAGGTAGATAAAGGTAGTGAGATAAGAAAAACTACGTGTTCATGAAGAAGTCTTATGAAATCCCACTAATTTGTAGACTAATTAAAGTGCAACCTGTTCAAGAAATTTAATCACAAGTGCCCCCACAATAGTGAATGATACTGCTCCCACAAGGCACGAGTTATTAAATGAAGTTTTCAAAGCTAGATTTAAGTTACAACCTATGAATTATTGGACAGAGAAGCCCATAAACACCCAAAGTACTACAGGCTCTTGCTATTGCTCTTGGACGCTCATTATTACTAGACAAGAAGATTGGATTGCTGAAAATCACACATTGCAAGACACGGAGAAATCTGTATTAAACTGCTCAAGCAGCTCTCAGTTAGCTCCAGCTTTTTCACATCTAGATTGTGCTGTGCAGATTGCTTAGTGAGAAACAATAAATGAATCAATAAATAAATAGCATCAATAGTCTTATCTTGCACTGGGCCCTGAATGCTAGGATACCAAGATGATAAACAAGACATGCTTACTGGTGCAGTAGAGGCTAACCTGTTTCTACTGATGTGATAAAATCATGATTACAGCAACTCTTACAAAGAAAAGCCACACCCACTCCAACAAAGCTGCACCTCCTAATACTATCACACCCTTTGGGGGCCATCTTCTTTTAAATCATCACACTGTCTAACCAATAACTCTCTTTATTTAAATTCTGCTCCAAAGGAGAAAATTCATACTTTTGAACATGGTATATATTCCCACTTAGATCAGTTGTTGTCTCTAAGCAAATGTTTCTTGATGTTGTTTTTCAAAATGGCCATCCTGTCATGCTGCCTTCGAGACATTTGTTTAGATCCATTTGTTAGACCCGCATATCTTTGTGCGGGACAAGATTTGTTATAGCAGGGAGTGAAGGCAGAGGTGTAATGCTACCCAAGAGTATCAAAACAAAGGAACTGCAACTATCACATCTGTATCAACTCTCTTCCCACCAACAAAGCTCAAACATAGTACAATGGGGAGGGGCAGAAAACTGTAAGCGATAGGGAATAGGAAGAAGTGCTATGAAATGCTGGTCTTTGTACATGATATGACTGTTTTATATAGGAACTAAAAAATATGTAGCTGTGATAGCCAATGTAGGATCTGTGTAAAATAGAGTCACTTAAAATTGCAAAAAGTTGCTCCTAAAGTCCTTTCCCTTAGCTGAGAGGCAGGAGGGAAGGCCTAGTCCCTACTCCAAATGACCTGACAGATTTTGATGATACCTCCTGGAAGGCATCACCCTCCCTGTGGATGGGGATGAGATGGGAGGGGAGGTCAGGGGGCATGGGTGGAGAGAGGGAGGGGATCTAGGATCAATATCTAAAATAAGAAAAATAATAAATATAATAAAATTGCAATAAGGATGTGAAAGGAGTTCTATAATCCCTATCTTTATTTGAGGAGCTATGAGCAGTTGATAAAAAGTGGGAGGAAGAGAGGTAACTGTTCTTTAAGAATGTTTTCACTTATAGATTCTCTGTTACTCTGAGGTAACCTCCTGCCCTTGCACATATGGAAAGTATTAACTTGGAAATTGGGTTTACATAAATAGGTATACAAATAAACAAAAACATCTTCAGAAATAAATAAATAGATGAGCAGAGCAGGAGTGACACATACCTCTCAGTACTCAAGAAGGCAGAAGCAGTAGAAATCCATCAATTTGAGATCAGTAGGTCTACAGAACGAGTTCCAGGACAGCCAGAGCTACATAAAGAAGCTCTATCTAGAAACACTACCCTCAAAAATAAACACACACACACACACACACACACACACACACACACACACACACACAATAGATTAAGTGATAAATGAGAGCATGATGTCAGAAGAAAAGATGATGGGGCACCCTGGGTGCTTCTAAGGTAGAGTTTGAAGGATTATTTTGTTCAACATATATTGCATACAAATGTAAAAATGTTCAAGAAATAAATACAAATTTTGTTACCAGCATTCTTCCTACCAGCTGGGGCCCATTGCTGTATCAGCCCCAAATCAAGATTCAGAGACTTATATTAATTATAATACTGTTGGGTTCTGGCTAGGACTTCTTATTGACTAGCTTTGTCTTAATTATTAACCCATAATTACTAATCTATGTATTTCTACATGGTCTTCTGTTCTTAGAGAATGCCTCACTCACATTCTCTTCTCCCAGGAATCTCATAACAATTGCTCTCTGCCTACACCTCCCAGAATCCTCCTCATCTCCTAGACCTGCCTATCCTGCTGCCTTACTGGCCACAGTGTTTTATTTATCTACCACTATAAACATATTTACAGAATGACATCTCCCATCAACAAAGAAAAAATTTTAATACATTTTAATACATAAATAAGTGATATAAAAAGTAGAGAGTATATAAAAAATTTTTATACTTTCAATTTTATATCAATGACATCACAATATATGACTCTCAAAATTTGGAGAAAATTGTATTGTATTTAATAGCAAATATCCATGATAGGCAAAAGTGTTGAGAAGAAAACAAACTGGAAAGTTGGCAATGTTTCACATCACAATTATCTATAAAAAAGTTACAATTGGGTGTTGCTACATGGAAGAAATCCAGTTATACTAAAAGAAAAATCAAGCAAAAATCAATAGATGACAACTTTGATTGTTGGTCTGAGTTGTTAAATTGACTCAATTGCGTTCGTAGGTGTTTTTCCCGAGAAGATCAGTGGCATGAAGAATAGGAAACACATGTCTGTCCTCAGTAGCAGTGGAACCTACAGGTGGTTAGACTTTCATGACAAAGAACATTGTCAGAAAGGCAGTACCTGAGATGCTGCTTGCTGTACTGCTACGGCCAGTTGACCTAAACTCCCACTTTTTTTCAGTACCAGAAAATCTTCAGTCAGTTTTCAAGTGTCAGTTCAGGATAGGAATGGCTAAAATATCATGTTTCCAGTATTGAGAACTTGCTTCTGTACTTTCCTAGTACGAAGAAGGCCCCTAAGGCATACTCTGTACAATAAATATCCCTTTATGATATACAAACTGATATTCTATTGGTACTGCCCTCTAGCGATCTCTGAATAATAGACTAATAAATTTACGATATATTAATAATTAAATACAGCAGTGAAAATGTGATTTTTCAGACTAATGATCTTGGAAAAGTTCATGTCAAAATGGAAAAAATAATATTTGGCATTACCTACTCAACATTAGGGCATTACAGCATTTATTTTAGAATTAATATTAAAATGTAAAACAATAACATATAACAATGATTTCACAAAGTATTTCTATGTGTTTGGGTTTGAGAGAATATATTTACATTAAAGTGTCAATTTATCAATACAATCCTATCCCCTCAACAAAAATACTTCTGAAGGGACAATAGAGAATGCTATTGACATATAATTACTGAAGTTCTCATATTCTGTTGCGCAGTACACAAATTTCCACATTAACGTTGAGAAACTAATAGTAATGTTTTATACAGCACATGCCTATATTTTCTGACATAATTTAATCCTTCTAAATTTTTATAGAATTAATATTTACATTTGAACCTATAAAGGCATATATGGTATGTGTTAATGTTCATAACATTAGCAATTGTAATCTCTGAAAACAGGGTCTATAGGTTATAAAGAAGACTAAACAGCTATTGCATGCTTACAGAGATCTAGTGGTTATAGCCATGAATGTATTCTTCTTGTGAAATCACATGCAGCATATTAGCATGCACACTACACAAAATTATCACAGGAATGAAAGGAACACTCAGTGTGTTTATGATTTCATTTAAGAACATTAGTAACACTCAATGCTAGCTTACAACTTTAGATGTCAGAGTAATGGCTACCTATTCTGAAAAATAGGTTGACAGGAAAGAATTTAGAGGATTTTAGAGTCCAAATAACTTCATCTTTTCTTAATCTAGGTGGCTTTACAAGGGTACTATATTTGCAAATTTTTTCTTATTGCCTATTTATGAGTTATGCACTTACTTATATCATCTTTGAATAAATTATCTTAAATATGTATTTACAGCTAGAATTGTGAGGTTTAAAAATCTATACTTGGTTTTGTAAACTACTGTGTTGTAGTACCTAATCGATAAAAATCTCTGAAAAAGCTATTGTTAATCAAATTGACTTTGTTCAATTCTTTTGGAAAGATGGTCATGGTATTTCCTTCTGCTCTTTCTCCCTCCTTATAATTTCACTAATTATATAAAAAATGTTCATATGTTCTTTATTGTAGATTCCTCAAATTCATTTCTAGTAATATCCTTTTTTTTTCAATTTTACACCTGTGTTGTTTAGATAAACAGAATATAAGAACAGGGGGAAAAAAAAGGTAGAGAGTCCTTTTCTGATTCTAAAGCTCACCACAGGGTAAAAGCAAAGACATCAACATCATGTTGTGTTTAAAAACTTATCCAGGTCAAAAATTATACAGCTCTGAAGAGCTGCTTTATGTCTTTCAACAACATAATAAATGGATGCAATGTTGCTTTTGGAGCATTTTCCTTCCTCCTTCCAAAGACTGGGGCTTGATCGTAATAATAGCAGCAAACCAGCATGCAAGAAGAAGGCTACGTTCAGAATGTAGGGGGTGTTTAGAGTATGGGGACCTGTGACTCAAGTATAAAGGAAAATGACTCTGAACTGTTTTGTCTATAATAAGTGCTCATCTTCCTCAAAAACATCAGAAGTTTCACCCACTTGACTGTCATTACATAAGGTCCAATATGTTTTTTGCCGGGTACAGTTAATTTGGTCAAGAAGGATTTAAGTTTTCCAAATTTCAGAGAGATAGAAACAGCATTCAAATAACAACATCCAAATACATATTATGAAAAACACAATATGTCCAAACATAACAGAATATGAGAAACAGTACTCCCCTCAGAGTAACACTACTCTGATTTCTTTTAATCATCTTTTCCTTTGAATTTACTGTCCTGTTTCTTAACTAAAGTTTCTGTGTTCTTAAGAGAATAACTGCTTTCTGTTCCACTTGGAATTTCACCCAGTGAAGTAGTCACCTTTCCCATGATGTACAAGGTCTTACGAGCATGGGGCTGGGTACATAATGCTATCAGCTACCTTGGCTCCATTAGCCTTTAGGACCTGTTGTCTCTTCACCACCATGGATCACTGTGCTTCTCCTGACCCTGCCTGCCCCTCTGCTCATCACCATAAATTCAACTTACCCTGTATTTCCCTGTGTAAGCTTATTCAAATAGAAATATCAGCTGAATAATTGACCTTTAAAATCCAAATATAATTCTGGTCCACATCTACATTGGCATACCCTTCATTTCTCCTTATATCTATGGATGATCATTTTGGAAGGAAGATGTGTCTGCTGTGATCTTTTTTTAGTTAACTATTATGTGGGATCTAACAAACATGAAAATTGTTAGGACAACTGTGTATATATCTGCATTCATTTCTTTGTGCGTGTCACTTTTTATTTATACTCAGGTTTCCCAAGCTGACAGAGTAGATAGCATCTCAGACCTGGCTATTACCTACAAGTACTTAGGTTCCTAATTTTCAGATAGTAAGGTGTCTTTGATATCCTATTGTTGAGCAGAAAAGGTAAAAGCCACCAGCAGAAAGTCATTTTGAGACATCAGAGAAATAATCTTATGATACTATGCATTATTCTTATGACCCTGCACTATATAAACAAATAGCTTGAGAACAATGTCTGAGAATGGTTCTTTTTTTTTATTCTGACATGCAGGAAGATGTCAAATGTTTGAGCTCTTACTGGAAAGAGTTAACTCTAGGTGCAGATGACTTGTACTAAGTGAAGATAGCTTTTATGTTTTGTTTTGGTTAGGATTTTTCTTTGTTTGTTGTGAAGCAAAGATATGAGGGGGCAAGAGAATCACAGAGAGTAATATAAAGTCTGAGATTTAAGATTAACAAATTAAAACTCTATTATAATATAAGAAACGTAAGATAATAGAGACCAACCACATCCAGGAAGACTAACTTTCCATTTAATTCAGATGGTGAATTCGTGCTCCTCCTGGGCAGTTGCAAATCCATTAGAATTATCATCAGCTGGTAACACCCCAGCCAAGGGCAGGTAGAAGAAAAATAGGATTTATCAGACATCTCAGATGGAAAGGAAGGGTAGACAATTAGTTGATGCCTTTCTCTTAAGAGTAACCCTAATGGCAGAGACTCAGTTCTCTTAATGAAACATGGGTACTGGTAAGAAAATACCATAGTAAGAGCAAGAATTGGATGAAAGAAGTCTCTTCAGGTTAGTCACTATGTTCTCTGTCCTTGCTTGAAAGTGAAATGTCTCCCTAAGGGAATTAATAACATGAAAGTCACTACTAAAATTTCCGTACTACTAATGAGGGCTTGGGAGTTTGTTAACATTATATGTTTTATGTTTAAGCAACAGTAATTTATTACTAAGAATAAATATTAAATAATTTTCACCTATAATGTGAATGTGGGCCTACTGCTTATCAGCTCAAAACCGTTTATGAGTATTAGGGAGAAACTTTAAAAAATGTGAATTTAGTTTCTAAGGAAGAGTATCTGAATATTCATATTTAATTTTAGGAAGCCTAATTTTACCAAGTGTCCTCTATTACAAGTCTCATGGATTATTTCTTTGCTCACAGAAAGTTTATTGATATATTAATATTTAGAACTATTTATATAGCTAGATATTTCCCTCAGACTCTTATAAACTGACTTTTAAAATAAAAATGTTTATCATTTCTCTTTTGTTGTTGAGTAGTGGCAGAAATCAAGAAAGGGTGAATTGATTATGATAGAAGAATGCCAAGAAAAAATGTGCTTAACACACACAATTCTAAACATCATAAATACTGTCTTAGAACAAAGGTATTGTAAAAAAAAAAAAAAAAAAGTAAAAGTGATTAAATAAAAGATTGGCAATGATGGTAGTTGCCTCCTGGATCAAAGATTTGGGACACTAGCCATGGTAGTGACACAATAATTATTCTACTAATTAAGCCAAAGAAATTATACTGTAAATTACATGTAACAAAAGAAAACTATACCTTTACTGATTTAGCGAAAACATATATTTTTTTAATGAATAACTTGGCTCCTTGAGATTGAAATTCTTAGCTCTTTTCCCTTATAAGCACAGCATCCAGTAATCTTATTTGGAGATTATTCATGTTATGTCACATTTGGAATATTTGGAAAAATAACAATCATGAATTCTGCTAAGGCTGCTTTCAACACTTTAACAACTAAAAGTACACTTATTTCAAGTGTTTTGTTTAATATGCAAAGTTATTAGTTTTGTTAGTTTATGGCTTGTTTTTTTTTTTTTTTTTTTTGAATCAGGTGTGTCTGTTTGTGTTTCACAAGGATCAGAAAAAAAGGCCTATGGTTTGCCCAAACAGTTTATGATAATTATAAAATTTATGAGGAAATAGTTCATTGAAATCAATTTCAATCTGGCTTAGTGAAAAACAGTGTTTTGTGAGAAAAAATTACCAATTAGTGTTTGTAAGTATGTTCATTTATCTTGCAATTCACTCAAATAATTGCTAGAATAGATACTATGCTTTCCTGTCATGAGAATTTATCTGGTGAACTCGTAATAATCACATCATGAGTCTGGAAAAAAAAAGAAATAATTGATAGCCTCCAACTAGCCTAACTCTAACAGGGAGGTAAAATATTAAAATATCTTATCATACATATACAACATACATTAACATATTATTATTTATATAATGTTATTCAACAATATATAATCATATAAAAATACAGCATTATGTATATGTGTACACACACACATATATATATATACATATATATGCATATTAACAAGATAAGAGAGGAGACAATGTCATGAATTTGAGATAAGAGGGCCATTAGAGGAACTGAAAAGGAGAGTATAGGTTAGAGATGATATAAATATAGTGCTTACATACAACATTCTCAAAAAAATAAAATTAACTTTAAAAGATAAAATATTTTCATGGGTATGAAAAAGAAAGTAATCATACACAACACAAACAAAAAAACTGTGTGTGTGTACATCATTAGCTAATTATTGACTAGAGTACTACCTTAATTATTGACTAGAGTATTAAGTGACATAAGAAATAATAATAGACTCAAACTATTTATAGAAACAGATTTGACTCTCTCTCTCTCTCTCTCTCTCTCTCTCTGTGTGTGTGTGTGTGTGTGTGTGTGTTGTGTGTGTCTCTCTCTCTCTCTCTTTCTCTGTGTGTGTGTGTGTGTGTGTGTGTGTGTGTTTTTCTGTGTCTCTCTCTCTCTCTCTCTCTCTCTCTCTCTCTCTTGGTGTGTGTGTGTGTGTATGTGTGTGTGTGTGGTTTTGTGTCTCTCTCTCTCTGTGTGTGTGTGGTTTTGTGTGTGTCTCTTTCTCTCGCTCTCTCTCTCTCTCTCTCTCTGTGTGTGTGTGTGTGTGGTTTTGTGTGTGTGTGTGTGTGTGTGGTTTTGTGTGTGTCTCTTTCTCTCTCTCTCCCTCTCTCTCTGTCTCTTCTCTCTCTCTCTCTCTCTCTCTCTCTCTCTCTCTCTCTCTCTCTCTGTGTGTGTGTGTGTGTGTGTGTGTGTGTGTGTTTTGTGTGTGCATGCATTAGTGCGTGAGTGCATGCTCATGGAAGCAAGCCCATGGAAATCAGAGGACAATTTTTCAGAGTATTTTCTCCTTCTATCTCATAGATTCCAGAGACAAATCACCAGTTTTGGTGACAAGTGCCTTTATATTTCAGCCTAGTTACTTTCTTTGAGATATGTTTCTGTAGGCCACACTGATCTTGAACTTGTGACTATCTTCCTGTGTCAACTGCCCAAGTGCTGTGATTATAGTAGTAAGCCATCACACCCAGATTAAAATTCTTTTTAACTCACTAGGAAATTTAATCTAAGAAAATTATATTTCTGAATTTCAGTCATTTGAAAATATATATAATGATGGGAATAATGTTTAAATTGTTATGTTTAAGTTTCTGCTTTTATGTATCACTGGTTTTTCATTATAATATGTTGTACTTCATAATAACACCAGAACAATATTTGAAAAATCAAGTTTAGTACAAGAATCACAACATTACTTTTTATCTTTCTCCTTTAAATGTAAGCTTAATTGTTTTCTAAACACTAGCATTGTTCCATACCTCATGCCATAATATAGTTATATTTTTCAAAAATGATAATTTGATATCATATTCAAGAGCTTTGTGGGCATATCTGTGTCCTCTAACTCCATCTGCTTTCTTTCCTATTGTATCTTATAAGATTTTCAACCATTACTTGAAACTCATGAAATATTGTTAATACTCTTATCACACAGTTAATGTTAGGTTCATGAAATTTCTGAAGAGACTTTATACAACAAATTAAAAGGACAATTTTATTTACATTTTGGAAATTCCTTTTGATTTAGAATTGACTTTGTTAATTCCTATAGCATTTTAAGCACATATTTTTTTTTTCATTTTAAAAGTCAAAGCAATGAACACTAATGTTACTAATTTAATAGGTAAGCTCGCTCTGGCCAGTAGCCAGAGATGCCAGTCTTCCTTCTGCTAAGGCATTAATCCACTTGCGTTGACTTCTAGGTTTTGTGACACTATGTAACATTCTCCATGAGGACATTCGTCCAGTTCCTGATTAGAACTGCAGGTCAGCATCATTAAAGTATGGAGAAAATGCAGCCAGACTCTGGTTTGACACTGGGTCAATCAAGTATTGTTGCTCTGGTTGTGAAATACTACCCATCTGAGCAATTTGTCTGGTTTTCACTGTTGAGACCAGAAGATCATTATCCAGATAGAAAAGGCCACTAGAGAAAGGAAAATTTGATCATTTAAAAATAAAAATAAGCATTTTGTTTCATCTAGTGTGAAAGTATGGCATGTTGAATTTAAAAATCTATTAAATAGGGAATAATACAAAATGTTATTTTTGATTATTTTAAAATTGTCTCATCAATATGTTAAAATAAGTTATTGCCAAAGCTTTAACATGCTATTCTTCCCATATGGCGTTTAGGATGCCCTACCTTCAAGCTAGTATCTGATATCTTTACAAAATTTGTTACATTGTCTATGGATATCTGTAAACTGTCTCACCTTTCATTAAAAATGTTATCCTTTATAGTTGACAATTAATATATCATCATTTAGAAGTAAATGTAGCTAACATTAGACTTTGCCTTTGGTTTCTCTGGATATCATATAAATGTTAGGGAATCTGATGGGCAGTATTACTAAGAATGAAATTAGATCCCAGTAACTAATCAGCTAGTAGATTCAACTTGGAAGCAACTCAAATATGTGTTCAGTCAACATATGCATTTTTCTTAAAAGCAAGTTTTCATAATCATAACTGTATTTTGAACATTGCTTGCTTATATGCATGAGGCATGTGTGTATTTAGACATATGTGTATGTTTGTTTGAATGTTTAAATTTTGCATCTGCATATGAATACATGTGTATATGGAAGTCAAATATCAATATTGGATTTTTGCCTCCATTATTCTCCAACTATGTTTTAAGGCAGGGTCTCTCACTGCACTCACTCATATCTGGTGACTATCAAGCTTGGACAGTCTATCTGTCTCTGTGAACTAACATATTTTATGTGGCATGATTATATGTTCATAAAAATCTTGCAAATGTTCAGGGTATATAAATGACATTTTGAAAAAAATATTAACAAGGTAATCAAATTTTGAACTTTTATTATTTCTTCATGAAATTCATTCAGGATTTTTTGATGATATTCATCCCATTTTCTAAATCATTCAAGATCCATGCCTCCTTCACTGGCTACTCAAATTTGTGTCCTGTTTTTATTTATTTAAGAAAAAACAACAAAATATCAAGTCCATATAATAGTCTTTTTTTAATTCGGAAAATTAGAAACAATCTTATTTTATATATCAATCCCAGTTTCCTCCCATTGTCCCATGCCCCCATAGACCCCGATGCCTCTTCTGCACTATAGGAAGGGTACGTCTTTCTATGGGGGGTCATCAAAGTCTGTCACATTATTTGAAGCAGGACCTAGCGCCCCCACATGTGTCTAGGTAGAGAGAGTATCCCTCTATGGGAAGTGGGCCGCCAATATCCATTCATATACTAGGTATAAATGTTGTTCCATTACCAGGGACCCCATTAGACTTCCCAGGCCTCCTAACTGTCACCCACATGCAGGGCCCTTGTTCTCTCCTATGCTTGTTTCCAAGTGGTGAGACTGGGCTCCATGAGCTCTTTCTTGTTCAGGTCAGCCATTTCTGTGTGTTTCCTCACCATGCTCTTAATCCCTTTGCTCATGACTCCTCCTTCTCTACAACTGGATTCCAGGAGTTTGGCTCAGTGTTTAGCTGTGGGTGTCTGCTTATGTCTCCATCAGCTACTGGATGAAGGCTCTTTGATGGCATATAAGGTAGCCATCAAACTCATTATAGGGGAAGGGCATTTAAGATAGCCCATCCCCTATTGCTTAGATTCTTATTTGGGTTCATCCTAGTGTATCCTAGTATATTTCTGAACATTTTCCTAGTGCCAGATTTCTCTCTAAACCTACAATGGCTCCCTCTATTATAGTATCTCTTTTCATGCTTTCTCCTATTCTTCCCCTGATTCATTCATACAAAAAGGACATCTGTTTAACTATGTTCATAGCAGCACTATTTGTAATAGCCAGAAACCGGAAGAAACCTAGATGCCCCTCAACTGAAGAATAGCTGAAGAAAATGTGGTACATTTACACAATATAGTTTTCCTCCATGGGGGGCAATGGAATCTTAAAATACACAGGCAAATGGATGCAAGTAGAAGAAACCATCTTTAGTAAGGTAACCTAGCCACAAAAAAACAAAGACGGTATGTCATCACTCGTATATGGATATTAGACAAAGAACAATGAATTGCCAGACTACAATTCACAACTCCAGAGAAGCTAGAAAAGAGGACCCCTAAGTCAGACATACATAGTCCCCTGGAGAAAGGGAAAGGGAAAAGATATTTTGAGCAAATTGGGAACATGGGAGGAGGGGAGCCAGTGTTAGGAGAAAGAGAAGGGGAGAAGAGGAGTGGGGGAGGATGGCATGAGGGACCAGACATGTCCTAAGAGAGATGCCATCACTGTTATTCTATCAAATTGATTATATTTTTAAATACGAACATATTAGGCAGGTTAACTGGCCCAGTGTGTAAAGGCACTTGATAGAAAAGCTATACAAAATGAACTATATTCTCAGAACCCTCAAAGAAGTAGAAGAAGAAAAGAATAGAGTAAACAAATCCCTTGACTTCCACATGTGTGTCCTGGCTTGCATACCAGTGTAAATCGTCTACCCACATATGCAGAAATATGTAAATAAAAGTTAAAAACATTGCTGGGCCTGATGACACATGGATTTGAACACAATCAGTACATGGATTTGTACCAAGAAGGCAAAGTTCAAAACTAGCATGGTTCACAGTCATCCCAGAAAAATGAGTGAGTAAATAAATTTTAAAAATTGGCTGGAACCACAAATGTACATATATTTGTGTATATACACAGATTTGAATATATCTGTGTATATACAACATAGATGTGCATGTACTAATTTAGCTAAGAGTTACTCTATATTAAAACTTTTGGAGATTTTATACCTGAGAATCATTGAAGAAAACTTAATATAAAGTATGCTTTCCTCATTTTCATTTATTTCATAGACACAAAATTAAGATTCACATTAAGGAAGCAATTTACACTTCTATAACATTGTACTACCACTGACATTTTTGTTCAGGAGAAAGAAGAAAAATTAGTTTCAAAATTCATCGACTCACAGATGACAAATAAGTGCAAAGTGGGTGCATAAATCCCACCAGCAGATTGGCAATCAGACACAGCACATTATTGTAAACATGGATTGCTTACAAGATCATATTTTCCATATGTATGTTCTAATTTACTTGATATTTTTCCAAATGCACAAACTTACTGTGTATTTACTCCAAAGCAATATGTAGTATCATGTCTAATGAATTTCATCAACCAGGCTTTTTGATATGAATTTACTATTTTTATTTTCTCTTTTTTTACACTAGGTAAATGCCTCTATCTTCCTTTT
Source organism: Cricetiscus sungorus (assembly GCA_030556225.1). Classification (NCBI taxonomy): domain Eukaryota; kingdom Metazoa; phylum Chordata; class Mammalia; order Rodentia; family Cricetidae; genus Cricetiscus; species Cricetiscus sungorus. Next base: position 28,922,092 of record JANBXA010000741.1, on the reverse strand, counting down.
AGGAAAGTAAGTGCATTACTTTTATTGTTTACAGTAAACTCAAGTATATTGATAGTGTATGTGAGTTTTGCCCTAAATTCAAATCTGTTACTGTTTGGAATATGTTAATTACAATTACCTCTCAGATAGAAATTCTTACCAAACAAATAAAACATTTAGTGCCATACATTAACAAGAGAAATAGCATTTCCAAGGGTACATGTTTTATATAGACATGTCACAGAGTCAAGGTCAAGGTCATTGTCAGCTTCTTCTTCTTCTTCTTCTTCTTCTTCTTCTTCTTCTTCTTCTTCTTCTTCTTCTTCTTCTTCTTTCCTTGAGATAGGGTTTCAAGTCTTGAACCATTCCCTTCCCCTGTTTGTTTTTTCTTGGCTTTCTGTACTTTCTTTAAGAGATTTGTTCATTTCTTCAAAGGTTCTATTTTTTATTTTTTTCTATTTCTTTAAGGGATTTTCTCACATTGTCTTTAAAGGCCTCTATCAATTTTTATAAAGATATTTTTTAAGTTGCTCTCTTCTCCTTCTTCTGCTTTGGTGTGTTTAGGTCTAGTTTGTGTAGAATCCCTAGATTCTAATGGTGTCATGTTTGTCTTTGTATTGTTAGGTGTTTTCTTGTATTGCCATCTTCCCTTTGCTTCTTCAAGTGGGTGCAGGTGGGGTCTCTCTCTCTCTCTCTCTCTCTCTCTCTCTCTCTCTCTCTCTGTGTGTGTGTGTGTGTGTGTGTGTGTGTGTGTGTGTGTGTGTGTGTGTGTGTGTGTGTGTGTTTCTCCCCTAGTGGGGCTTAAGTAGGTCAAAAGTTCGATGTCTGTAGCTCTGGGTGGTTCAAGCTTTCTAAGAGGTCTCCACTCAGAAGGGGACCAGCGATTGGGGTCAAAGATCAGGCAGGTAGGGATTCAGTATGGTCCCGTGTGGATATGCAGATCTAGTGTGCTCAGAGCAGCTCCAGGAAGTTCCCAGAACATGGCAGGATTTTTGGATAGGCACTCTGGTCAACCAGAGTGGTGGGACAGTGGGCAGGGTATGGCACAGGGTAGGGGGAGGGCAGGTTCTTTGTGGGTATGTGTGTGTGTGTGTGTGTGTGTGTGTGTGTGTGTGTATCAGAGCGCCTGGAACACTGTTGCTGGGGACAGTTTTGGGGTCAATCCAGGGAGTTCCCAGGGAGAAGTGTGGGGGGAATTCAACCTGAATTGGTCCCAGACTCACCTCTAGCCTCTAGCAGAGACCCGGCAATAGGGCTGCCCTTGAAAAATTCTATACTTTGTGAAAGACTGATAAAACAAACAAATAAACAACAACAACAAAAAAACCCAACAACATATGATATGAAGTATGTAATTGTGGCTTTCAAGCAACATTAATTATGTTTTCAGCTCAACCTCTTTAGACAGACAACAATAATACCCAATGTCATGATGCGGTCACTGTACACTGCACAAGGGAAATGTATTTTGGAGATTGTGCTAAAGAGGTATGATACAGAGGATTTCACTAAAACTACAAATGCTACCACAACACGGTTAAAACAAAACATTGCTAGATAGCCCCTTATTAGGAATTACATGGAAGCTCTAGACAGAGTGTGGCTAATTGGGTCACCAAATTTTAGGCATTATTCTAACTTGGTGATATTTTGTGATTACTGGTAAACCTACAACTGGCTGTTTTCTATTTTCTGGCATCAACTTTCAAAAGAATGGTACATTCTTAACTGTTTTATTTACACAAGTATAAATCTGACTCTATATCTTCCTTGGGACAAGCCTTTACTGTCAGAAACAAGAATTTGACATTTAGACATAGTAATGTTTGAAGTGACTAATATTTTGTACTTGTACAGAATTTGTATTTTGAAGGAATCCAGGCCAATTTGTTTCTCAATTAAGAGGATGGGCTGTCCCCTCAGTATTGCACTATACTCTTACCTGTCATTCAAAGGAGACTATGTGCAAATATCTATGCATCAATGAGGATGTAGAATACTAATCAAACCCAGAATAGTAGAGTAAATTTCAAAAATAGACTAGGGACTTTTTAAAACTTGCAAATAAGGTTCTGACGGTGGTGACTTTTCAAAAGACATCTGAAATATAGTTTAGATAATGAGAAGCAAAACTCCAAAAACTATTTACAGTGTCTCTTCTCTTCTCAGAGCTCACTAAAAATATGGTCACAAATATTTTGATTGTTTGTCAAAGAAAGGAAATAAGGAATCTGTCATCAAGTAAACTGACACAGTAAATAGTTTATCTTCTTTCTTGCCCTAAAACTTGGTGCTGGTTTTCTCTTCCTTGTTCCCTGGAGTGAGTCCGTCAGCATTAAACCCAATTAAGTCAGCTGTTAAAATTAAACTTTGCTTGTCAAAATAAATGAACTAAATATAATTTAAGAAATTCAGTAGTGCATTTTTGCCTTGTTCTTTGTGTTTGCTTTCAGTCTCAGTGTGTGTGTGTCTACACACATAACAAGAAATTAAACTGAGAGTTGGCATTATAAATAGCCGTGATAGTTTATGAACTATTTTCATTATACATTAAATAGAACAAATTTTGTTAATGTTTCAAACCTTTTTATTGATGTTTTTCATACAATATAATGTTGCTTTTCCTCCTTCATTTCTGCCCAGATGGTCATTTCTATATCCAGCCAACGTTATGTTCTTTGTCTTTGAAACAAACAAACAAGAAACATATACAAAAGCAACCCCACAAAGACACACACACACACACACACACACACACACAAAAGGAATCCAAATAGTCTAGAAACAGATCAATAAAACAACAACAAAAATGCCCAAATAATGGCAAAAATAGTCTATATAAATATTGAAGGTGGGTGGTTGTGGCACCTGCCTTTGATCTCAGGGAGGTAGAGGCAGTGTGCATTGAGAATTTCAGTGTACACAAGTCATGTTCTACTCCCAGGTAAATGAAATTGTAATTATATGTAAAACAAAGCAGAAGAAGGGTCAAGATGACTTTGAATGCAGTAAGTGCTAGAAGGGACTCCTAAGAATGTACCTAGCCATTCAAATTCTCTAAGGTTCAATTCCATTTCTACTTAAGCAAAAATAGTAATGACTACCTAGTACTGTAAAAAGTAAAAATTCCCTTGTGTTATTTTTCTATCAGCCTTGATCATCTGCTTGAAAGATGTGCATTTAATCCTATGGCTCTGTCTGTCCTTAAGCCCTCATGAGTGTTTTCTCCTCATGTGTCCCTATGCAACAAACTCATCTGATGGACCTGATGCAGGTTCTCTAGTATGTGGATTTGTTACACAGCTTCTTCAAATGTCAACGATTTAAAGGCATGAATGAATCTTCAGTATCTGAACAGCACTTTGACTTATAAAATGACCTGTAAGTCTCCTCTTCCTCAATTAATTTTCAAGGAAACTGAAAGAAAGGAGAGAAGGCAGAGGCTTTCTTCAGTTAGAGTTTCTTTTGACTTGAATTCTGGTATTATTCTTTAAGATTTGACATATTTCAACATGTACTTAACTGAAAGAGGGTAACATCTTATCTATAGTAAGTTGTTTTTCTCTGATTAGTATTTCGTGAGTGTGTAAAGAATAAAATAAAGACTCTATCCTTGAGTAATATCTATGTCAATATGTCTTTAAAATAATTCTATCGTCTTCAGAACTCAGAGCTTTCATAACAGAAAGCAGGAATATCGCACCTGGCCCAGGCATGATATGATTTTCAGAGTCAGGCTGTCTCCTTTTCCTCCTCTGCACTTTCCTGCAAGAGAAGGGCAACTCATGCATAACAATTGCTTAACAAATATTTGTTGAACATTCCATTCTCTTTGTTAAAAATGATGTCTGTAAGTAGGAAAGGTATCTCTGATAGGTCTGAATGTGCAACTAATCATTTCTGTTTCCTTATTTGACAGATTTGCTTTTCCAGTCTCTAAAGAGATAATAATTTCTAGTTCTCCTTTCCAACAAAAATGACACTGAAAAGACCCAAGTATCATTGCTCACAACTGGGACACTGAAATTTTAGATTATGCATGAGTCTCCTTGTGTTGAAAAATTTTAAAAAACCTTTTGGTTGTTTGTTTGTGTGGACAATCAACATAATTCATATGGAGATATTGTTCAGTGACACAATATTTTAGACCTCTTATTTTCAAATGAATGACAAGGAGGAAAACTAGAAAAAAAGCAGAAAAACAAAACTAGTGAAAAGGCATGAACATTAATCCTTATTCTAGCTCTGTTTTCATGTATTTTAGGCAGCTACTTAATTAAATTAGGGCTTTAGACTCTTTAAAATGCAGTGCTTCTAAACAATATCTTCCTAACATATCTTAATTTTAGACCCAATGTTTTAAGATTAAAGCATATAAAAAGTGGGACCAAAGCTAAGGCTCTTAAAATTTCTAAATTTCTGAATGGAGTATCATAAAGAGGTTAAAAGGAAGTAGAAAGCAAGGCCTTGCTATTATCCTCTAAAATCAAGTAATCTAACTGAAAATTCAAGGCATCAATAAGTACACAAGTAGAAATGTATTGTAAATGAATGTATTAAATTATAAAAACTAAATTGGCAAAATAGCCAGCAGGTGGAGGTGCTTATTGTGAATGCAGATTACCGACAATGATCCTAAAGAACAAACTTTCGAAACTTGCTATCTGAACTCCAAATGACAACTGTGGCACAAAAGAGATTAAGTGAGGTGTGTATGAATACTCAACAAATAATAAAACATTAAATTCTGAAAATGGGAATAATGAATTGTTATTGGGCTTCTCAATATTTTATAAAATATTGAGTGTTTTATGTTTTAATCCATAATGACCCAGGCAAGGGTCTAGTGGAAACTCAGAAAAATACTCAAGAGGTCTTTTGTTATGACTGAGTAGGTTTTCCGCCAGCCTGGTCCCATTGCCGTGCCAGCTGCAAATAACATACAGAGACTCCACTAGATATAAAGCTGTTAACCTGTTACTAATGTTTCTTATTGGCTAGCTCTGTCTTAAATATTAACCCATTTCTATTAATTTAATTATTTCCATGTGGTCTTATATTACCAGAGAGGGGTTCCAGAGTTGTTCTCCTTCATTTTACATGTTGAATCTCCTCTTTTTCTATCCCCAAATTCTCCTTGTCTCCTATTCCCACCTATCTGGCTTTCCTATTGTCCAACAGTGCTTAATTCATTAACCAATAAGAGAAACATATTCCAGAATGCCGGACCCTCTGTCCACTTAAAACTTAACAAAAGCTTAAAAGAAGGTTTTAAAACAAAACAACAGAGACAAACAAGGCTTCTTAGTAACACCATTTTTCTCAGTTGGACTCTGTTTTGCTACAGACAAACAGAGACTTGCACGGCTGCTTTAACGGAGGGTTCCTGACTCAGCATAAGCTACAAAAAGGTGGCATGGCTTTTAAGAAGTGTTACTAAGAATTCAGTGGTGTGAATGAGCAGCTGGAGAAAGTAGCTGAGTATGATGGTAAGAATCTTTAATCCCAACACTTTGGAGACAGAGGCAAGCAGATCTCTGTGATTTCAAAGTGAACCTGGTATACAGAGTTAATTCCAGGACAGGCAAAAGTTACACAAAGAAACCCTGTCTCAATAAACAAACAAAAACATAGAAATAAAAAGTAACAAAATAATAAAAAAAAGCCACATAAACATGGATACCACAAAAAAGTTTTTGGATAGTGTATGTTATTATATTGTCTTTAAATGGTTTAACTGCCAAGGAAATAGTAATAACTGCTAAAACAAATGCTTCTGGATTAATCCAATTCATATATTTTAAAAATACTTTGACTACCAAATTTAAGTCTAAGGATAGGTTACTGGGGAAAAATTCTATTTTTGTTTCCTCAGAAAATAAAAAGCTGTGGATTCTTTCCAGACTAATATGGATTGATCAAGCAAGACCCCCTGAAGCAGTGTCCCAGGTGATCCAACATTCAAAACAGCTGGAACAAGAAAGACTTGCAGACCACTACAACCAGGATTTTTACATCATAGGATCCCCAAGACAGCTCCCCCTACCAGCAGGAAACACTTTAGAATCACAATGCCCAAATTCCCAAATATTGTTTATAAATGTTTGACTTCATTTAAGTGGGGTTGGTTGTAAATGATTAATGACCACAACCAATCTCTTTAAAGGTAAAAAGGGGATTATAGTATAGATATGAATACTTTGATATGGAATGGATTTTCATTTATTGATATAATTTAAGGTCAAGATCAAGATATGTTTATTTTTTCCTTTTGATTAGGTATTGTTTATAAAGCTAAGATTTAGTACAGATTTTATATAGTCACTTACAATAGTCAAAATTTTAGTTAGGTTTTACCTTTAATAGTCAAAACTTATAGTTATGTTAGTTAGTATTTCTAGATATACACAAATGTATTTTGGATGAATAGGCATTCTTCAAACCTTTCAAAGACATACAGAATACAATATTTAAAATGGTTTAGGGTTTTTCTTGACAATGAGGCACAACTGATCCTGGCTACACCTGAGTCAGAAAGGAAGATGGACATCGAAGAAACTCGTTAAGGAGTTTACTCCCAATATTGCAAAACTACCAATTTGGGCAAGATATTGCTCTTGTCTGGACTGTTTGACTATATGCTATATAAACTGGGCATTCAGGACCCGGGATTGTGACTGCTGATACAAGATGGACATTGCTACAGGGTTTCTGCTTCATGGAAGAGTCTGCCAAACAGTCTACAAGACACAGAAAAAAAAGTGACTGACTAACTGTCAATACAGGTGGATAGTTTAAGGTTCTCTATTTTGCTGAGGAATCTGCCAGACACACTGTGGCCTATATGCTAAAGAATGAACATTATAGAAGAACTTAGTATGGCCAACCAGGGGAGTTGTCTTTGTCATTTCTAGAGTTTATATATTATCTTTTTGTGGTCTTTGAGGGAGTTGAGGACAGATAGCCATAGATATAGTTTTCCTCAGTTAGGATCAAAGATTAGTTACTCACAAAGATAGGATAGATGATGAAATATTTTCTTTAAATTTTGCTAATTATTAATGGACTAAACATTTTTAACTATGGTCCTTATTTGATAACTGTTTTGTTATACATTTTGCTATGTGAAGGTTGAAACCCTTTTTTTATTTTAGACAGAAAAGAGGAGATGATGGGAGATGTTATTCTGTAAATATATTTCTTTTGTTGGTTAATGAATAAATCATTGTTGGCCAATAGGAAAGCAAGATAGGTGAGACTAGAGAACAAGGTGAATTTGGGGAGAGGAAAAGAGGAGATTCAACATGTAAAATCAAGGGACTAGAGGTCCGGATCTTCTCTCCGGCAAGATGAGACCACATGGAAAAACTTAGATTAATAGTAATGGGTTAATATTTAAGACATAGCTAGTCAATAAGAAATGTAGGTAACAGACCAACAGTATTATATCTAATACAGCATCTCTATGTGTTATTTTGGAGTTGATATGGCTGTGGGAACATGTAGGTGGAAAAACTATGTTAACAGTGGTAATCATTTCTCTTCTATCCATCCTGACTGCTAAATGAATAGCTTTATTTCCATATAAGTAAACATAAAACTGTGGATAAATTAAGTTCATCTTGTTGAGGAAAAGAATAGTTCTCATGAGTCAGAAATCACAGATTATTTCATTTGCCACCTTTTAAAGTTTACAAACAAATTTAGGAGCAAATTTGTAAGAAGGTTGGAATAACTTTCCCCACTTTCAGTGAATGTAATTTATTTTTTAACGTGCACCAAGATCCTGCTTGATGTGTGTAGAGAGCTGCATAGTGCCATGCCTTAAAGTGGCGCTGGCTACGCCTTGCACCTTCCCGTTGGTGAAGGCTCTTGGTGCAAACAAGCCCTTAATTGGTTAAGTCTGTTCAGCCTGTCTGCTTCCGCATTAGAGTAGCCTATCTGCAGGGTCCACGTGGGGTTGGTTAGCTCAAGGGTATTTAAGCCTTTGCAGGGTCCCCCCCTCTCTCTCTCTCTCTCTCTCTCTCTCTCTCTCTCTCTCTCTCTCTCTCTCTCTCGCAAGCCAGAAGTAACATATTTAAAGGATCCTGATTAAAACTACATGGAGAGGATCTACCCAGAGTCACGTCTTCCTTGCTGGCGAGGGCAGTCGCGAACAGATGTGTTTGTTTTAGCAGGCTAGTCAGTTGATGCATAACAGGTTAGATTTTTGTGTAAGTTGTTTTTATAGGCAGCATGAATAATGTTATCTTGAGTACCTTCTCTAGCTCTCTTTTCCTATAATTTAATTTCTCAATTATGACTAACTACTAAAAGCTTCTTTTAAAAGGCAAAGAAAAGAGAGTGAAAGTTTAAAAAAAAGATTATGTTCTAGACTATGTGCTTCTTAGATGTTGGGGAAGTGGATACCTTTTTCTTCCCTTTTGCTATTTTACACAACAATGCATTGATCTAATCATATCACCTTCCAAGAAGTTTATTCCACTGAATTGTGGCCAGGTTCAGTTTTCACAATGCATCACTTATGCTTCCTACACAATTTAATTCCTACAATTTTTTGATGTATTTTCTTAGAACCCAACATGATTCACTCTAATTTTCTTTAGGTTGAAGGAAAGAGCAATTGACCCTTGCATTATGTGGACCATAAATGTCTAATCTCTTGTCCCCCAAATGCCCAAAGAATGAAAAGTTTCCTAGAATGTAAGGAATTAGATGAGCTCTGAAAGTTATTGCTATTATCTCCCAAGTAATGGGAAATGTTCCCCTTTGTCTCAAGACACTAAAACAGTGGTTGTGATTATTTCAGGAAATCAAGTGGGAGCTCTGAGATTAAACAAACACTCCCAAAATGGAAAACAAGATTATTGAAGGTCATTATATATTACTAAATCTTTAAAAATAGATTTGGGATCCTACCTTCCATATTAAATTTGTTTTAATAAATCACATGAAAGAACAAAGAAAAGGAAGTCAACAACAAAATCAATTTACTTTCAACTGAAATAATTGCTCTGAATCAAAAATAACATGTTACTTCTTTAGTCTTAAACAGGAAGAAATCAGGATGAAAGTACCTAAGATGAGACGAACTCTGGAAAACGTGTAAATGTTTTCCACTAGCAACAAAGTCCAACACTGTTCAGATATGCACTCTGAGATAATGCTGCCACAGTGAATATCACAGTGCTACTGAAACATGCTTAAAATTTAATTTAGTACTTTTGATAAAATACCACACTTGTAATTCGGATTCTTTTATACTTTACAGTAGATTTGTGGTTATTAAATGATCCAATCTCTCACATCTAGGATGAAGTGGTATTTAAAACTGAATATAGTTGAAGCTATTATCATGACAAATATCTTGAACAAAAGACTGAAGAGAGAAAGTTCTATCTTTTCCTTATAGAACCTTGTTGAAATCAAGAACACAGATTTAAAAGGCATATAAATAATACCACATCTGAGATTTTTGAAATACAATTTGAAATACCAGATATTAAAGCAATGGTCCGTGATAGTGCCCAACAAAAAACACCTAAATTTATCCATAGAAATATAGCTTAAAGATAAAAGGTAAATATTTATACACCATAAAATTTCTTTATATTAATTTAATGTTACTTTTTTTATCTCACATTCTTTTACTCCTGACTTGAGTTGGTTATTCCATAAAATTAGACAGCACCTGCTACTTACTTGCTTTTAACTTTGTGTGTGTGTGTGTGTGTGTGTGTGTGCCGTGTGTGCGCACACGCGCGTGTCTGTACATAAGAACATGCATATGCTGCAGAATGCACAAATTGCTCTTGTAGAGGACCCATGTTCAATTTCAAACTTCCACATAACTCACAACCATTCACAACTCTAGTTCCAGAGAATCTCATGCCTTCTTATCTCCTTACGTGAACACTAGGCACTCATATCATAAACATACATAAATGCAGGTAAAATAAGTCATACAAATAAACTAAACAAATGTAATTGCTTCAGTTGGCCGAAAAGTTCACATTGAGGCTACTAATATTCAATGTATTCTTTGATATTGTTTACACTTGTTTGTCCTTTTTCCAAATTGTTCTTGCTCTTCCTGATCTGGATTTATTGGGAAAATACAAAAAAAAAAAAAAAAAAAAACAGTGATATATGTTGTTAACTGATCTCACTGGGTTTAGTTCTTGTCAATTTGGTATTGAAGTTCATTGTTACCCATGTTCATGGTCAATGATTTAATACATAGTGAGTGAAGGTTAGACTCATGATTCACTGAAGCTCAGTGCAGTTACTAGATATGTAGCTCATCTGACACAATGGTTCTCACAGGGGATGCTTTCTAAGAAGTAAGATATTTGGCTTCCTGATCTGTGAATTTGGCGAATTATATTTGTTCCCTGGGAACATCTGTTACATGTAAAGAATTACACCCTTCATCCTAGAGTGGAAATGCTACAGTTTGAAGCCAAAATATTTTACAAAAGGTAAAAATATTTTTAAGATCTAGGTTACTTCAAAGATGTGAATTTGACCCTGTGAGGTATATGCAAGACAATCCATGTCATAAAATGTCTAGATGGAGGCATTTTAAGGAAGTTACCTTGGAGGTGGCTCTAAAAATGACACAGATGTAAGCTGCATTCACTGCTCTTACCGAGGCCTCACTTAGGCTCCCAGCATCCACATGACATTGACCTCAGCTACCTGTAATTCCAGCTGCAATGGCTCCCCCAAAATCTTTGCTGCCACCCACATGCAAGAGATGTACACACATAAAATGACACACAAATATACACTAAGTAAAATTATAAAAATGAAAAATTTTTAAATTTTGACTACTCTTCCTTTACAGAAATAACACTGTGAGTTGGTAATTACATCATGGGAATATTTCTATGATAAAATTTTCAGCGAGGAGGCTTTCTCTGAAGGAACTTTTATAAAGCCACAACTGTCTTGAAGGCTTTTATGAAATGGATTGTTTAGATTATATTTTATTAAAAATGTATTAATATACACAATTCCTTGAGTATTAATTAAGTTAAAGAAGATCATCTTACTAAATGCTAAGTACACATAAACACTTTATCATGGAATATACAGATTAGAACTGTAATAATGGTATACCTAAAGAATGTTCATATCCTGTGCTACTAACTAGCATACTAATCAAATTTCCCACAGGTAGAGTTAATCGGATTCCCATGGTTGAATTGGGTATCTGTTAACAGAGTTCTGAAGAAACTACAGTATACAAAACCAAAACAACTGTAACATGAGAGAGTACAAAGTATGAGTGCAGAAAAACAATAAATATGCTATAAAAATGGGAAGAACTATTTATAGTAGATCATTATGCATGCATATAGGAAATTAATGATATAATTTATTATTATGCTTAGACGATTGTCAAGTGTTGAGAAAATATATTTCATAATTATATTTTTAATGACTTTATAATTATGCTTTGGAAAAAATCTTTCTATAATAATTAAAATTTTAATTTATTTTATTTTCTGAACTCAGTTTCCCCTCCCTCCTGTCTTCTTGTTCCCTCTCCTCTTCATCACTTTGGCTACCCCTCTATCTCCACCCACTCCTCCTCCTTCTTGATTAATAAAAGGGCAGCTCTCCGATGGGCTTCAACAAAGCAAGACACATCAAGTACAGGCAGGATCATGCTTCTTCCTCTGCAACAAGGCTGGACAACCCTGTATGAGCAATAGTTTATAAAAGTCAGCTTTAGTGTCAGGACATGTCCTGATCCCACTGCTAGGAGCCCCCAAACAGACCAAGTTACATAACTGTTACATACCTGCAGAGGTCCTAGGTCAGTCCCATGCACACTCCATAGCTATTTGTCCAGAGTCTGTGGGATCCCATAAGATCAGGTCAAAATTTGTTATCAAAACATAGAAATTCTAGTGGAAAAAATGAATCAAAAAGAAAGCTCAAAGAGTAATGTAATTTGGTTTTTGATCAAGACTTCAAAAGCTAAATGTATCTAAATAGATAACATATGTGGTTAAATGAAAGATTAAAATATCAATGCAATAGTTTCCTTTGTTTTTTTTTATTTCTGCAAAGCCACATAATTAACAAACTAGCTCATCAATCATTCTAAATATGAGAAAAATTCAAAACATGTTGAAGTTGTTTGCGCAAAGTAAACAGAAGAATGTGTAGCTGTCTAAGTCATTGGCAATTAATTCTGTTATTATAAAATGGCATGCCCAATATTATCACGATTTCAGAGAAAGTATGTTTGCTGTTCAGTATTGGAGATTAGAATCAGTGTCTCCTGAAAAGTAGGCAAGCATTTTGTCATAGAGATAGATAGATAGATAGATAGAGAGAGAGAGAGAGAGAGAGAGAGAGAGAGAGAGAGAGAGAGAGGATAGCATATTCAGATGCATTTGTGCAATTATGTGGGTATTATTGAGGACAAGCTTAAGTATGTGTCCTGCACTCCCAGCTCCTATGAGTCAGAGCCAGTTTGTTGTTCATCTCCATGTAAGCCAAGCAACCTGCTCTGTAAAGTTCTAGTGACTCTATTCATTATCTATGATCTATACAAAGAGGCACTGGATTTAGAGATCCAAACTTGCATATGGATTAAAATAAAATAGTTAATTTCATTTAATGCTTTCTTGAATGACCAGTGGTGTTGGCTCAATATTTATTGAGCATTTAGAAATTTCTCAGGATACACAGCAAAAACCCTCCTATACTGTCTATAATATCATACGAGATATGGCAAATATGAAGATTTTTTTTTAAAAAAATATATCCACCATAGAAAATTGCTGCAGATTGTTACATAACAGATGCTGAACATTCACAATATTTTCCCTTATTTCCATGGGAGTAAAATCAAACACAAATTATAACCTCTATACGATGCATGTTACAGAGTAAAACTGCATTTAAGTAAGGAAAAATGTATTCGGAATCATAATGAAATAGCAGAGCAAACACTTTCTGTTCTACCCACTGTTTCTGTTGCTTTCATATAGATGCTCACATTTTACCCAGCCACTACCTCAGGAAAATAAAGTAGTGGACCTTGAGGATAAATAAGATTAATACACAGCAGAGCATATCAATTTGTCTTTATTTTCTGTACCTTGTTTAAGTTTGGAAACTTCCCAACCCTCCCTCTTCAGAATGCATACTAATGAGGTCAGAAACATCAATGCCCTAGCTGATCCCCACTAAACTTGTCGATTATTTTAATGGTGACAAGTATTGTATTAGTCAGCAGTGTTGCATGGTGTCAAAGGAGTTGATATTTAGCCTGTGACATCCTCTGATGTTAAAGCTGCAAATAATAACACAGACCCAAAGTTTATACAAAATCATGAACTACTTTGCTTTCTCAAATTTGCATAAAATATGCCACAAGGATGCAAATGAGGTCTTCCTATTACTCAGGTACTCACTTGGGGTTTTTTCTTTTTCATTTAGTTTTTAGTTATTTGAATTTTTTTAATTATTTGATTTTTTGTTACTTTTCCATGAGTCTCAATGCAAGACTGCTTGAAAATTTCAGAAGTGTACGACCCCTTCCTTCCAAACTTAGATACTGTTAAATACATCTGGGCACATGCGGTGTTTCCCGAGAGATATAACTCCCAAGTGGCAATTTATTCCCTCATGTAAAAATAATGAGTTTCAGAGTAGGGCAGGAACATGCATACTGATGTCCCTGTGTTCTCAGACACACAGAAACACTGGAAAATGCATATTCAATCACACTGATACACAATTTCAGTGATTGATGCTTTTACCCTATATTTTAAACATCAAACATTGAGCCTATTTAAAAATATTTAGATTCATGTATTTTATTTGATCTGTGTGAATGTCTTATCTTCTTTTACATGTCTACCAAGCTTTGTTCCTGAGCATCAGGGAGAACCAAATATGATATTGGATTCCCTGGAATTTCAGTTAAATAAGGCTGTTAGAAGCATGTAGATGTTGGACACTGTAGTTCAACCCTCTGCAGAAGATAAAGGTGCTCCTAACCACTCAGCAATAACTCCCTCCTTTATTTTAACCATTTCAAAGAACATCATCATAGTTAACATAAATTTGTTTTGTATATACCAATCATTTTTAAAGGAGCAATTAAACAGACAAGTAAGTTAGGATTTACAGAAACCATAATATTGAAGTTAGCGAACAACTGTTACATTCACTATTCTTGACCTTTCAGAAAATCTTGGCATAATTCTGAAGCACAAATACACAACTAGATATAACTTTTTTCTGTAATTTGAGGTTAATTGAGACATTTAAGACTCAATGCATTGTCTTATCAGTCTGTCTTTGGAGATGGAATAATAAAAATACATTATACATTTGAAAATACAGTAAAGAATAAAAGTGCATTAATTAACAGTAGTTTTTGTCTCCGATAATTAAAAAAAAAAGTGGTATATAACTTATTCAATACTGGAGTTGTATCTTCAACTGATGTTTTAATGGCTAAAATCATGTTCTAATCTTACACAGGATTGAAGTTTAGTTTCCATCACCTACATCAATGGACTAACAATTGTGTGTAACTCCTCCACCTTTTGGGTAACTGGCCTCTGAGAAATCTGTACTCATAAGTATATAGCCACAGTCACATACACAAAACACACATTTAGAAATAAGCCAAACTTTCTAAAAAAAAATAGGATCTTGTGAAATTAATTTAACTTATCATTAAATTAAAGGAAATCTGTGTGGATTGATGCAAAACAACATAGAATTATCTGATTTTCCATTGAAGGTTTACAGAGAAGAAACTGCCTTTGTTTCACACAGCAAATTTTAGACTGTTGATTAAACTTGATTTAAATGCAAATGTCTGGGAACCTCAAAACTGTATGAATGGGAAGGTGCTATTAAGTGTTTCAGGAATGTGTTTTAAGAAATGTGTAGCAATTAAAATGCATTTCCTCAAAATTATTATCACTAAGTGCTTGACACTGTGTGGTTTCATTTAGCATGACCTCACATTATTGCTAAAATATTCACATAAAGCAAATGTTGGCTTAAAAGTGACAGAAGACATTCCATGACATATTAGCAAAGTTGCTCCTGAGTTCAGCCTATTCCATTAGTGTATATACTAAGAAATTCATTACAATCCACTTCAAGTTAAAGTTGGACTTAAAGTTAAAAACATCTCAAAATCCCAGTATTTTGTATTAATAATGATGCAACTTCAGAAATGCTTGTTCTACTGTGCTAGTTTAATCATGTAAAATATAAAGTATCAAATGTAAGAAATCTCTAAACAAATTATGGATTCCCCTGTCTATATGTCCAGTCTCTGTATTGTTAAGTTTATAGCAAATTGTATAACAACAAATCAACCTAGTTTGCTGTTTGGTCTAATAGACTTTTCACTATGTTTGTTTGAGGAGACTTTGTCCAGGAAGGGAGAAGTGCATTGCTTGACATGGAGTTTAAGCTTCTTATGCCTGTATAAGTTCTGCACTCGAAGTAGAACTGGATGTGTTCCTTTTCCCCACTCCACTTCAGTAGTGTACTCCCCTTTGACAACTTGCAAGAAAGCTTAACTTCTACACAGACTTCATTTCTTATTCTTTCTACTAGATTTCTCCTTTTCAATGTGCTTTGATATTTGGTCTATAGAGTAAAGTTTAGAATTCAAAAGCACCGTTTCTACTTAGGAACTCATAGCTTCTTTTCATGTGGTATGATAATGAGACTTTGATTTTATTCAGTATGCAGCTGATACTCGCTTAGCCACCATATTTCTCACAATTTATTTTTGAAACTTACTATTGATATAAAGAAGTAGTACTGTAGTACACTAAAATGATCTTGAAAGCTTAAAATAATTTGTCAGTGGTTAAATAAAAATAAGAGACATACCATACAGGATAAATGAGTCTTCAGTACAGTTTTATGTGCATAAAAGCATAGGATCATTCTCTTGGATCAGAAGTCTGCCAGGGCTGAGTACATTAAAATGAACATGATTTGTAAGAAGTTTCTTGATTTATATGTTTATTCTTCTCCTAAATAGACAGCTACAAATGTGCCCAAACAAGATTAGAAGACTTTCTCTACCCAAAGAATTTTAAAAAGAAATAAGAACAAGCCCTAGATGGTAATCAAAGAGCTCCAAACTTTTATAATATGTGTATAAGTGCATAAATGCAATGTACATATGGGAAGACATATATTTGTACATTAATTGGTTTGAGCTTGTTCGTGTTATGTGAAGGCAGTACAAAATCCAGAATTATGTTCCTATTGCCATGTCTCACTTTAAAATCTCTAAAATACAGTAGATTCCTTTTCAACCGGATATTGTGTGTATATAAGAGTTTATTGTGTGTGTGTGTGTGTGTGTGTGTGTGTGTGTGTGTGTGTGTGTGTGTGTATGTGTGTGTGTGTGTGTGTGTGTGTGTGTGTGGTGTGTATGTGTGTATGTGGTGTGTGTATGTGTGTGTGTGTGTGTGGTGTGTATGTGTGTATGTGGTGTGTGTGTGTGTGTGTGTGTGTGTGTGTGTGTGTGTGTGTGCATGTGGAGGCCAGAAGTCAACATTGGTATTATTGCAAAAGAGCTGCCTATCAAGGTATTTAAATATTTGTGTTTTTAAAAGTATGTTATTGTTTATTCTTTTTAAATGATTTTTATTTATATTAATATGCTTTGATGTTTTATCTGTACATGTCTTTGTGAGAGTGTTGTATCCCTGGACCTGGAGTTACAGACACTTTTGAGCTGTTATTTGAGTACTGGATCCTGCAGAATAGCTGTTGGTACTCTTAACCACTGAGCCATCTCTTCAGCGCCTATGTTTCTTTATTGCTTGAGAATTTCCTTCAATTATTTTGATATTATCCCCACTTAATACTTTCAAATTCTTCACGATCTTCCTATTTCCCCCACACAACTTCATACCCTTTATTATTAAGTTGAGGAGTTCAATACTTGCAGTTAATGCTTCTCATATGTTTTTTAATGTGAGGCCACCTACCAAAACAAGGGGCCACTACCAGGGGCTACTTACTTGAATAAAACTTGCTCTCTTTCACCAACATCAATTGATGCTACCTCTTAAGCTAGCAGTGGAGCATCATCACGTCTTCCCTCATTCAAGCCTTAAATGTGGTTGGGTTGATCATCTCCCAAACTCTGGGATTCCACATCCACACAATCACATCAGGCTGTTTTGGGGGTTTTGGACATAGACCTCATGTCCATGTACTACCATGCTAAGTAGTTTACCAGGCCCCTTCTACCTCTCTTCTAGTAAGCTAATTTTAAAATTAATTTTAGAATCTGTAAAAATCTAAAGCAGAGTTCTTCTTGTTCTTTCTTTTTTGTTTTTGTTTTGGTTTTATCAAAACAGGGGTTTCTGTAACTTTTTAAATTTTTTTATTTATTATTTTTTTCTTCTTTTACTTATAGATCCCAGTTCCCTCTCCCTCCCATCAACCCATATGCTCCTCAAGACCCCACTATCCCATTCTCCCATCCACTCCCCAGGGAGGGTGAGCCTTCCATAAGGGATCCTCAAAATTTGTCATGTCATTTGGGGTAGGGCCTAGGTCCTCCCCTGTGTCTCTGGGCCAAGTGAGTATCCCTCAAAGGGGAATGGGCTCCCAAAGTCTTTTCATGCACTAGAGATACATCCTGGTTCCATTGTCAGAGGTCCGTTAGACTGACCAGGCCTTCTAAATAAGATGTGCATTCATGGGGTCTGCATCGGTCCACTACAAGTTTCCCAGCTATCAGTCTGAGGTCCATGAGCTCCACCTTGTTCAGGACAGCTGTTTCTGTGGATTTCTGTGGCCTGGTCTTGACCAGTTTGCTCATCACTTCTCCCTCTGTGCAATTGGAGTCCAGGAGTTCAGCCCAGTGTTTAGCTCTGAGTGTCTGCTTCTGCTTCCATTAGCTATGAAGGCTCTAGGATGGTACATAGTGAAGCCATAAATCTCATTATCAGAGAAGGGCATTTAAGGTAGCCTCGCCACTATTGCTTAGATTGTTAGTTGGGGTCATCCTTGTAGGTCTCTCAACAATTCCCCTAGTGCCAGATGTCTGCTTAAACCTATAATAGCTCCTTCTATTATGGTATCTCTTTTTGTTATCTTTTATTCTTTCCACAGCTCAATCTTTCTGCCCAGTCATGTTCTCCTTTCCCCTCCTCTTCTCCCCTTCTCTTTCTCCTCACTCCCTCTCATCTCCCCCCTGCTCCCAATTTTCTCAGGAGATTTTGTCCCTTTTCCCTCTCTGGGGTCTCTTTTAGGATCCTCCTTTTTTCCTAGCTTCTCTGGAGGTATGGATTGTAGGCTGGTGGCCTTTTGGTCTATGTCTAAAACCTATAAATGAGTGAGTACATACCATGTTTATCTTTTTGTGTCTGGGTAGCCTCACTCGAGATGGTTTCTTATAGTTCCATTCATTTGCCTGTGGTTTTCAAGATTCCATTGTTTTTCTCCTTTGAGTAGTACTCTATTGTGAAAATGTACCACTTTTTTTTTTTTTATTCATTCTTCAGTTGAGGGCCATTTAGGTTGCTTCCAGGTTCTGGCTATTACAAATAATGCTGCTTTAAACACAGTTGAACAGATGTCTTTCTTGCACGAATGTGCATCTTTTGGGGATGTACCTAGAGGAATTGCTGGATCTTGTGGTAGACTGATTCCTCTTTTTCTGGAACCACCATAGTGATTTCCAAAGTGGCTATACAAGCTTGCACTCCCAACAGCAGTGGAGGTGTGCTCCCACTTTTTTGTTTGTTTGTTTTGTTTTGATTTTAGGCATTCTGACAGGAGTAAGATCCTATCTCAGAGTTGTTTTGATTTGCATTTCCCTGATGGCTAAGGACTTTCTTACATGTATTTTAGCCATTCTGGATTCCTCTATTGAGAAGTCTCTATTTAATTTTTTAATTGAATTATTTGGTGTTTTGTTAACTAGCTTCTTAAGTTCTCTGTATATTTTGGAGATCAGTTCTCTATCAGATATTGGGTTGATGAAGATCTTTACCCATTTTTGGGTTTGCTGTTTTGTTTTGTTGGCTGTATTCTTTGCCTTACAGAAGCTTCCCAATTTGAAGAGGTTCCATTTATTAATTGCCGATCTCAGAATCTGTGCTACTGTTGTTATGTTCTGGAAGTAGTCTGTTGTACCAATTTGTTCAAGGGTACCTCCCACTTTCTGTTCTAATAGACTCATTGTGGCTGGATTTATGTTGAGGTCTTTGATTCATTTGACATTAAGTTTTGTATATGGAGAAATTTTATGGATCTATCTGCAATCTTCTACACTCAAGCATCCAGTTACGCCAGCACTATTTGTTGACGATACTTTCATTTTTTTTTCATTGAATAATATTAGCTTCTTTGTCAAAAATCAGGTGTCCATAGGGGTGTGGGTTAATATCGCAGTTTTCAATACAATTCCATTGGTCTACCTGTCTATTTTTGTGCCAACACCCAGCTGTTTTCAGGATATGGCTCTATATAGAGCTTGAAGTCAGAGATGGTGATATGTCTAGATGTTCTTTTATTGTACAGGGTAGTTTTTGCTACCCTGGGTCTTTTGTTTTTCTATATAAAGTTGAGTGTCATCCTTTCAAGGACTGTAAAGAAATGTGCTCATATTGTGATGTGATTGCATCACATATAATTCTTTTGGCAAAATTGCCATTTTTACTTTTATGTTGATCCTGCCTTTCCAAGAACAGGGAGATCTTCCTATTTTCAGGTGTCTTCTATTCTTGAAAGACACAAAGTTCTTGCTATACAGGGTTTTACCTGTTAGTGTTACTCTAAAACATCTTATGTTGTTTGTGGTTATTGTAAAGGACAATGTTTCTCTGATCTCTTTCTCATCCCCATTATCATCTGTATATAGTAGGGCTGGCTGCTGATTTTTATTTTATTTATTTTTTAGTTAACCTTGCATCCTGCCACTTTGCTGAATATGTTTATCAACTGTAGGAGTTCCCTGGTGTGTTTCTTGGGTCACAGATGTAACCTATTATGTCACCTGTAAATAGTGACAGTTTGACTTCTTCCTTTCCAATTTGTATCCCCTTGATCTCCTTTTATTTTCTTACTGCTCTAGCATGAACTTAAGTACAATATTGAAGAGATATGGAGATACTGGACAGCCTTGTCTTGTTCCTTATTTTAGAAGAATTGCATTGAGTTTCTTTCCATTTAGTTTGATGTTGCCCATTGGTTTACTGCATATGGCTTTTATTATGTTTAGTATGTTCCTATTATCCCTGCTCTCTCCTAGACCTTTATCATGAAGGGGTGTTGGATTTTGTCAAAAAAAATTTTACCATCTAGTGAGATAATCATATGGTTTTTCTTTCTCAGTTTGTTTGTATGATGGATTACATTGAGGCAGTGTCTGTCTTTTACGTTGAGATATGTTTCTTGTATTCAGTAAAAGGATGGGGTCTGTATTTATATCCATCCTGTTAGCCTGTGTCTTTTTATAGGCATGTTAAGACCATTAATATTGAGGAAAGTAAAGGACCATTGTTTACTAATTCTTTGTCTTTTTGGATTTGTTGTTGTTGTTGTTGTTGGTATTGTGAATAGATTTACCCTGCCTTTTCTTTTGGCTTCAAGTAAAGGGTAATTATCTATTTCCTATGTTTATTTATATGTGAAGTTAACTTCCTTGGGTTGGAGTTTTCCTTCCAGACCTTTCTGTGGGGCTGGATTAGATGATATGTAATTCATAAATTGGGTTTCTTCATGGAATATCTTGTTTTCTTCATCTAGAGTGATTGAGAGTTTTTCTGGGTATGGTAGTCTGGGATAGCATCCATGGCCTCCTAGTGTTTTTAGAATATTTATCCAGGACCATTTGGCTTTCAGAGTTTTCATGGAGAAGTAAGGTGTAATTCTGAAATGTTTGCCTTTATATATTTCTTGGCCTTTTTTTCTCTGCTCTTAATATCTTCTCTTCATTCTGTATGTTTGATGTTTTGATTACTATGTGGTAAGGGGACTTTTTTTTTGATCCAGTCTATTTAGGGTTCAGTAAGCTTCATGTACTTTCATAAGGCATGTCCTTCTTCAACTTCGGAAACTTTTCTTCTATGATTTTGTTGAATATGTTTTCTGCACCTTTGAGATGGGCTTCTTCACCTTCTTCTCCACCTATTATTTTTAGGTTTGGTCTTTTCATGGTGTCCCACATTTTCTGGATATTTTGTTTTAAGGATTTGTTGGATGTATGATTTTCTTTGGTCATTGAGTGTATTTTCCCTAGTTTATCTTCACTGCCTGAGATTCTCTCTTCCATTCTTTGTGTCCTGTTGGTTGTGCTTGCATCTGCAGTTCCTGATTGTTTTCCTGATCTATTTCCAGCATTTCCACAATTGTGTTTTCTTTATTGTCTCTATTTTAGTTTTCAGGTCTTCATCTGTTTGAATTGTTTCCTTCATCTGTTTTTTTTTTTTTTTATTTCTTGCACTTTTTTCTTTCTTTTATTTTTGGTTTATCTTTTCCTCTATTTCTTCCAATGTTTTGTTTGTTTTTTTCTTGCATTCTTTAAGGCATTTTCTCACTTCCTCTTTGAGGGCTTCTATCATCTTCATGAAGTTGTTTTAAAGCCATTCTCTTCTGATTCTTCTGGTTTGTATGTTCAGATATTATTGGCATAGAGTCACTAGATTCTAGTGGTGTCATATTGGTCTTTCTATTGTTGAATGAATTCTTGTATTGCCATCTTCCCATGCCTTCTTCCAGTGAGTCCAGGTGGGGTCTCTCTTTCCTCTCCTCTCCTAGTAGGTGTTGGTATGTTAGGACTTCAATATCAGTAACTCTAGATGGTCTGAACTCTCTTAGAGTTCTCAAGCAGAGACCTTAGGAGGGCTAAGACTCAGAGGAGGTCAGGTTTCAGATGGTCCAGTGTGACAGAACCAGTCCACTCAAGCAGAGGGCATAAGAAAGTCAAGATGCAAAGCGAACCCAAGAAGTTCCAAGGAAAGAATGGCAGGGTTGGACCCTAGCTGGCCCCAGACTCACCTCAATCAGAGGGCATGGGAAGAGGCAAGACTGAGGTGAGGGCAGGCCCCAGATGGTCTGGTAGGGCAGTGCAGCTATCTGTGTAACTTTTGAGCCTGTCTTGGAACTTGCTTTATAGACCATGCTGGCCTCAAACTCACTGATATCCTCCTGTCTCTGCCTCCTGAGTGCTGAAATTAAAGGCATGCACCACCCCAGCTAGGTTTAAATCTTCTTTACTTCCATATAATTCATGGTTTTTAGAGTGTTTTCTTTCATGAATCTTGTTCAGGGAAATAGTTACATCCTTAAATAACTGACTGATAAATCTTTAGTTATTAAAGAGAATGAATCACAAATAAGAAGGTATAGTTGTAGTGTCAGTGTTAACACACACACACACACACACACACACACACACACACTTCTCTCTTACATTAATAATTATTAATACCTTTTTTTTGCTGGGGTGATGCTTCTTATCTAAATAGAACATAATGACCTGGTTAAATATTTATCATTTACATGTTTGTATTTCCATTTATTTACATATATGCACCCACCAGACAAAAATGGATTTTATCATTTACTGTAATTTTTAGGATAGTATAGGCAAGGAATTCAAAGATGACAGTAAATCTTTTATCTTTATTTTATAACATATCTAGTTATAGCATTTGAAATTATAATAAAACATATGCTACCTCCACAATAAAACCTGAGATATGCTGTATCTGTCACCTTGGTCTGCATTGGGAAGTAATGCTCAAGTTATAACCTGGAGAACAGTTGTTCCTGTCTCCTGCACAGATCCATATCTTTCTCAAATTTGCATTCTAATAGAGAAGCAACAAATGTTACTTAAATCCCATGAAGTGTGTTAATTACACAAAGCTCTGTGAAATTATGGGTGAGAGTGCCAAAAAAATTTCTGCAGCTGTATCCTCATTCTCTTGAGCATATCTTGTCATATTAATGTCTTTGTCACTTATATGATAACCTTAAAATTGCTTTTTTCCACTAAGTGGTATTCCCTTAACCTGAGAGATATGGGAAATCTCACTCAGTGCTAAGTAACAGATGTGTTTTGGTGCTGTTTATACAAATAATGCTGATATTTTAAAAGAAACAAATTTAAAATCAATTTTAAAACTAAATTGGATAATTCTATGTTATTAGTTTATGTAATTCTGCCTATTTTTTATTTTATTTCTGTAGAACTTGAATAGTAAGGTATGGAATAGGAAACAATTGCACATCTTTTTATATCATGATAAAAGGGTAACTTTTGGATATATGCCTAGACTCTGAGTAGGACAGTTGATGATAGTTTTATGCATTCATAGAATTGAAATACAGAATTATTTTCCATCAAGTCTTTCTAGATTATATTTACCTCAAAAGACCATCCGTATGAGGATACAAAACCTATGATTTAATTTTTCTCAATGTTATTTAAAAAAATAAGCAAAATATTTGGATAAAATGCATAATGAGTAAAGGAGAATGTTTAAATTATGCTATTTCCTTTTTTCTTTCTGTTTAATCTTATTGGTCCCTGTACACCATAGCAAATCTAGGATGAGTTTTCAGAATTGAATCCTAGCTGAGTTTCCAAAATTAGACATCTTGTGTGAGTTTGAATCCCCCCACTCAGTCACTTGCCACTTGCTTGTCTAAGAATTTGACAAATTAATTTACAATTCTCCTTCTCTTGGACCATGCTTGGGATGATAATTTGCCTTGATTCATATGGATTCTGTGAAAAAGAAAAGCGCTAAAAACATACATAGTGTTTAGACCAAGACTTGGAACCTGCTATTTAAATGATTTCAATCATTATTAGCAAGAATCTTTAGGCATCAACTCTGTGTAGCAGAAATAGAAATGTTTTCCCAATTAAACTTAGTTCAATGCCTGAGAGACTGTTAGAAAAAAGAGTTCTATTCCTTACAGAAGAGAGTACTTTTATGCAATATATTGAAGTCCAGCCCCCTGTAGAGGCCATTCTTTACCCTCAGAAAGTAGCAATGTTTATAAAGTCACTCTGTGACTGGGAGAACTTCACCCCATTGGAAATCTATATCACATGTCAGATGCATCAAAGAGACAAATCTAATCCTTTTGGCTCAAAAAATATCTTGCAGCAATCTGCTGTTCAAAGTTTACTAATATTTGGAAGAATGGTTTGTTGTGACAATCAATGTCCTAGAGACACCCAAGACCTTGACTTTAACACTTTTTCTTTGAAGCCATAAAGAGAACTACTCCAAAAACAGATATTGTACTTTTATATATCAAGCTGCCATTTTACTTGCCATTGAGTTTATTATTCTGGAAGCATTGCTTCGTTTTTATTCATGTTTTTATTTTAAAACAATCTTTTCTTATTTTATATATCAGTCATGTCCCCTCCTCCTGCTTTCCCCACCTCCTTCCTATTTTATCCCCCCATCCACTCCTCAGAGAAGATAAGACTTCCCCTGGGGAGTCAACAATGTGTGGCACATTTCTTTGAGGCAAGACCAAGGCCTACCCCATATATCTAAGCTGAGTAAGGTATCCCTCCAAAGAAAATGGACTCCAAAAAGGCAGTTCAAACACTAGGGATAAATCCTGATCCCACTGCCAGTGGCCCCACAGACTGCCCAAGCTTCTGAACCATCACTCTATTCAGAGGGCTTAGTTTGGTCCTATGCAGGTTTCCCCTACTTCAGTTCAGTGTCAGTGAACTCCTATTAACTCAGATTAACTTTTTCTGTGGGGATCCCCAGAATGGCTTTGACCCTGTGCTCATTCTCACTCCTCCCTTTGTTCAACTGCTCCCTGGGAGCTAAGTTCAGTGCCAAAGATCTCTGCATCTGTTTTTTGCAGTTGCTGGGTGAAGATTTTATGATGGCAATTCGGGAGTCGTCATTCTGATTACAAGGAAAGACTATTTCAGGTACCATCTCCACTGATTCTTAGGGTCTTAGTTGGGGTCATCCTTGTGATTTCCTAGGAATTTCCCTAGTGTTGTGATTCTGTAGAGTCCCATAATAATGATTTCTCCATCAAGATATCTCTTTCTTTGCTCTCCCTCTATGTCTTTCCCTCATCTGAACTATCCTGTTCCTTTATATCCTCCTCCAACCCTCATCCTCCCCTTCCTCCTCCTTTCTCAGGAGATTTTTGTCTGTTTCTCATTCCCAGGAGAAATCCACGTGCATCTCTCTTAGGGTTGTCCTAGTTACTTAGCTTCTCTGGCATCTTGACTATAGCCTGCTTTTCCTTTGTTTTATGTCTAATATCCATTTATGAGTGAGTACAAACCATGTTTGTATTTCTGGGACTGGGTTTTCTCACACAGGATTTTTTTCCCCTAGCTCCATCCATTTGTCTGCAAATTTCATGAAGTAATTATTTCAAAGATCCTTCTTGAAATCTTGGTTGAGAGGATGCCAGGTTTTAAAAAGTAAAACAAAAATATTTTGGCAACTATATATTTTAAAATAAACATGTGACAAAAAGAAACAAAGTATTGCTTAATATTCTATCACCTCCCAGAACTTCCACATCCATGTTTTCACTTGATTTTTAAATTTATTCTATTAGCCAAAGAGAGCAGTGATCTTAACTTCTGTATAAATAATATAGATATGTATGGTATCTTACATGTTGCCACAACTTATACAGCCAGTGTGTAAGAGAACAAAATCTTCAGCCGCCACAACCTGCTACTAAATCCAGTACAAAAAATATAAATTAAGAAAAATAATTGAAGCAAACATGAATTCATAATACCCAACTTATGGAATTTATTGTCCTCAAATATTTTTTCTTTAATCTGCAAAAGCATTTAAGATTCACTTCATTGATTTTTTAAATGGATTCATATGTTATTAATAACTCAGATCTCCAGTTTGGGGAGTTGGCATTACTGAGAACTATCACAATATTTTAAGGTATAAAATAGATTTAGTAAAATGGATCTGAGACATTGTAGAAAATGACAAATGGCCGGAGAGAAGAACATGTAACCCTACAGTGCAAATCCTAAAGTAGGACATCTACTGGATTCCCTTCACTCCAAATGTTGAAAGGGATATCTTGTAAGAGGGGACAGGCAAGCAAAGAAATCAGAATACTTTAACAAATGCTGCAAAATATTATCTTCTGGCTGTAACAGAAATATTATAAGCATAATTTCTCAACAACTGTGGTTGTCCACACAAGAGCTATTAAAAATCAAAGCAATCAACCATCTATCATAGATGGATGAAGGACTTAAATCATCTCACTCTTTGTTGAGGAACTATACACAATCAATATAGAATCAGTTTCTTCAGTATCATGGCATTGTAGGTTTCCATGCCATAGTGGTTAGTCATAGACTCATGTACATATGGACAACAACGATTTACCACAAGAAGACACAAGTTTGAAAGACAATATGGAGGCAAGGATAATGCATGCAACAGGTGTTTTAGAGAGGAATGAGGGTGTATGTAATCAAAATGCATTTTATTCTTGTACATAATTTTCAAAGAATATAAAAAAGTAAATAATGTGATGGTAAAATAGCCTGAATATGAATAAGAACAACAAAAACTCAAGAATAAGAAAGGCATAAAAGTAAGGTTATTTAAACCTAAACAAAATGTGGGAAAAGATTGATTTTAGATTTTACAGTGTTGAATTCATCTTCTTAATAAGACAACAAAATGTCATTCAAGAGTTGAGACTTATTCAAGAATAAACTGTCATCTAAATCAATGACAAATAGCTGGATATGGTGGCACATCACATACCTTGTTCCAAGAAAGCTGTGATAGCTGAGAATTAGAGGCTAGCCTGGTCTACACAAAAAGTTTCAGGAAAGCCAGGGATATATATGAGATCCTGATTCAGACAATCAGAGAAAAGAAAAGTAAAATCAGTGGCAAATATCTCAATACAAGAGAAACAATTGGGATGATGAATCATGAAGTTTAGGATTCTAATATCAATAAAGCTACAGAAGTGTTAACAGATGATTCAGAAAATACCTTATGAAATGGCCTTGAGTGGATGAAGTAAGCATCTTACCAAAGTTTTGTTATATAACATAGAGATTAGAACATGGCACCATTAGCATCTATAACAGACATTTTTATAATAAAATCATAAAAGGCCCTGAGTCAGAATCATCTATGCTTCTTGAAAATGCAGAACTATGCATTTCATGCAAAGATTCAGACTCTGTAATTCTGGGATGGGAAATAGTAATTAACAACAGCAGTAACTGTGCTGTTAAATAAAGAAAGGGAGGAGTGAATGAGCATTAGAAGAAGAGTTCCACTGGTGTCCACTAATGTTTAAACAAATAGGATAAATGTAAGGCAAATAGCAAAGACATCTAATTTGGTTGTTTTGTGCCAAATATGTAACTATTCTACAAAAAAATCTTCAGGAAGATTGTATTCCTTATTCAAAATAATATTGGTGCATAGTAGATTATTTTGTGTAATATATATATGTATATATATACATATATATATGTGTGTGTGTACATATATATATGTGTGTGTGTGTGTGTGTGTGTATTTGTGAATGTATATACATGAAAAGGTATATAGCTGTGAATACGATACAGTTATAATTACAAAAGCTAAATCATGACATTTGAATAAGTGTTTCTAAGAATTAAGAGTAACATTTTCATTATCTTTTACATTTAAAGATTAGGTTTGATACAAAACAAGAAAGTATGTTGTTTCCTAGTAAAACAAGGACTACTTTCTAGTTTCTATGTTAGTGGTTTATTTGTAACTTAAACTCCATTGCTAAGTGTGAGATTCTTAGAATGCTTTGGAAACTGTCCAAGTCAGTAATAGTAATGTTTGGTTTTGAAATGATTTTATGGTTTACTCAACTATACTTCTTTCAACAAGCAATAAATTCTAACATTCTAAAGCTAAATGTTTGGATTCATTTCAGAAGACAGTTATATGAGTGAAATATTTATCATTTCTAACAGTCATGAAAAACATTCTTAAGGGAATGAGAAATGAAACATTTTGCTTGTAATAGCAAATATTATCATAAATAGTAATAATGCAAAATTAGTATCATTGAGATATGAATATTTCCCTTGCTAATACATTAAAAGCTATCTGACTAAAGCTTGATGTATAGCCTACAATGAGATAATAATGATTTATCATTTTATAATTTTATATATCTGTTAATATTATCTATTCTACCAGTCTTGGGGAACCAAAAATAAAATAATATTTTATTCCTTTCTCCTTATTTTATATGATACCAAATAAATACTAGGTAGCAGAATACATGTATAATTGGTATGATAATTTAAAAAGTGCATCCAACATTTCTCAAAATTATAGAATACTTCTGAGTATGCTATTCAACTTCACTTGTGCATACGCCATCCCGTGTGTGTGTGTGTGTGTGTGTGTGTGTGTGTGTTTGTGAATTAGTCTTCACTCTTTCCTAGAATCACTGTATAAGAGATACAATTATTCCATGGTCCACAATGCAATATGGCATTCCAATATATTTTACTTTGCTATGTACAATGGTGATAACATTCAGATTTCAAAATCTCTGTGATGGGCAAACATGGATGTAGCATTGCCCATGTGCTTTAATTATATTCTGTGTGTGAAATTATATATTCTTTCACTGTAATTGACCAACAAATTACCAGGGGCTTTGCTCAGTGAAACATGATCCCTGAGTGCTTCTGTTAAATGCGTGCTGAGTTTTAGATTTACTTTCCAAAGAAACTTTCAATATTTCCTCTATTATCTAATTCACACAGTCTTCTTACTCTGTTCTCAGCTAGGACGAGAAGACAAATGGAAGATACCACTTTCTTAGTATCTTAATGTTTGCATTTGTCTGAAACAACATTCTAGAATAGTGAACTAAAATAAGAAAATTCAAAATGCAAACTCAGACATACTTAACAAACAAGTAAGACCCCAACTACATAAATGTAACTCTCTCTTAGATTTCTTATATATGTCATCTTACAAAAATATATCAAATATGTAATACCTGATTTTCATTTTTTTAAACACAATTGTTAAAGTGTAAAGGAGAGATAAATATAAAACTAATGATGTTTTATAACATGATAGGAAAAAATGTTATAAAAGCTTACATATATTTTGTATATATAATTACATATACTTACACAATTGTATATGCAATATGACACATAGATATATATTGTATATGTGCATAATTATACATGTAAGTATATTTAAATAAACAATAAAATTATTGTATAATTGTATAGCTTACATATATGTATATGCACATATACATACACAAACATATATAGTGAGAGGAAGAAAGAAATGAAAAAAATCCACAGATTTTCAAAATGTTTTTATACTATTGTAATAATTTTGCCTTAATAATAACTGCTTGGATTATAGTAATATGAAAGTTATGCTGATATGAAAATTTGAAAATATCACATTTCTGATTTTGAAATTAGATCTTTTTGAATAATCGGATTCCAGGTGAGAATTAAAAATATATTTATATTAATTCATTGCATATAGTGTCTTCTTTACTCTTTACTTATATGTTTTCTTATTGGTCTGCAAGATGAATCACATTTAGCTCCTGTGAGAGAGTGACCCTTTGAACAATTAAAACAAAATGCATAATATTTTAAACACTGAATTGTAAGGTGTACTATCCATTCCTTGAACAATTTTCCATATTTGGGGTCATATTTTAGCTGCTTCTAAGAAAGGTTGGAGAACTGTTTTGTAAATTTCCTATAAGTAGAGAAATTATAAATAAAATTTGATATGGCCTCTTTTTCCTATGAAATGTTAAATCATTCAGATATACCAAAAGTATGCATTATAAAAGTGATTCACCATTTTTTTAATATTATGACTCTTAAACAATGTAAATTTCATTTTGAATTTTTTTGTTGCTATGCACACAAACATATACACATATATTGGTTTTGCTTCCAAACACTTGAAACAATCATCTAGTGATACAAATATTTCAAAACATTTGCTAGACTTTTATATAAAAAGTATGATATTGCTGAAGTTTAATCAATCAACGTTCTTCTATTTGGTGGAGGAACAAATTTGGATGTGTTATTCTGTTCAGAGGAGAAGTCCAACATTTAATATAAGTCCCTTTTTTCCATCAGAAATATCATGGTATCTTCATAACTCTCATTGATATCTTAATCTTAGCTCAACCAACACTACCTTCAATTTCTCACCAGCCTTGCTGGGTGTTGAATTTGGTGTCCTTAATTTCAGGTTCGGAACAAAACTCATACAAAAGTATGGTAGACTTAGTAAGGTTAGCATGGACTTTGGGTGAGGAAGCTTAGAGCAGAAAGGGATAAAAAGGAAGGAAAAGATGGATTTCCCTTTGTGAGCACTAATTGTATAAATGTTTCCTCCCTTTTATTGTTCCTATTTTTTAAAACAGAATTAAGACCATATTTCTCTCTTTCACAGTTAAGGTAATACAAAATACACATGCAATTTTGTTGTCAGTCAACACTGAAGCCTACAAAGGTCATTGTAGTGCAATATTTATTAAAATTCACCTTTTCCGTGAGCTATTCATAAATCTTGATCTACACTGATACTGTGAGTTGATATCTGTGATAGATAATGATTTGTTTTTTTTTTTTTATCTCTTCTAGAATCACTGTAAACTGTGCATTTCTGCAACGTAAGGTCATATAACACTTGCAGCCTTATTATAATTGACAGCTACACCTTGGCTTGGACTCCAATTTATACAGATTCTTTTCAATTTATAACAGGTTTTCCTTTCCATGTTTTTCTCATATATTAGGTAAATAGAGTGTTCTTACAACCTTAAATCAATCAAAAGTCAGAGAGATGTTGTGCTGTACTACTTCCCTACAAATAGCCTGGCAAATAGCTCAGCCTCAGCAGCAAGTCTCAGATCACCCTAGGGCAGGAACATTTCATCATATTTTACTGAAGAAAGGGTAATATGTTTAGCATCTGTATAATCAGTAAAAGTTATTTGATGTGTGCTATTAATTAGTATCAAATGTTGCCTGCAGGACTGTCAGTGATCTCTTAAGGTGATTAGATACTTATTTTTGACAAAGGACATGTAAATTGTCAATGCCAATTTGCTTCTCAGATCAACTAAATAATTACTTATGGATATGTATCACTGGCTCACACCCACTGATTCTGTCTGTGGCTCTCTTCACCTTTGTGCTCCAGATGTATCATCTCTTCACACCCTCACACATATGACAACATTTAAGTTGACTCAGTGTTTTTTGTTTTTTTTTTTTCAGTACTAGTCATATTACTTTAGTTCTCTGTTGATTCCCAAGCATCTACAATACCTGCTTCACAAAATGACCCAGGACTTTGTTAAAGAGAAAAGGATATGCTCTTAATCCTTTGAATAAAACAAGTGTTATTTAACCCAGAGAACCTACATAACTAAGAGGAGCTGAAAGAGGCATACATGGGTCCATCCTCGAAGGGAAAAAAGACAAGGTACCCTGAGTAAACTGGGAGTGTAGGAGGCAGGGGGGAGGGTGGAAGGGTAGAGGGAAGGGGAATGGGGAAAAATAAATAATTCAACTTTTAAAATTCAGTTAAAGGGAAGAAATGTGGAAAAGATAAGTGAAATTTCTTATTTGTTTCCCTTTTATTTATTAAGGATCCTCTGAATCAAGGTTGACACTGGTGGTTCAGGATGTTGGCTGTGTGATATAAAGCAATGGGACTTCATTGCCAGAACTTGGTTTCCATAAAGAATACTCCAACATGAGGATCGAGTGAAGAAACTGTCCCTGTGTGAATCACTACCACAGAACTGCTGAAGAAACAGCAATCAACACTGTTAACCAAAGCATAAGAAAGAATTTCAGGACTGGAATTCCAGGACTGCGAAGACTCTTGAACTAGAGAAAGAAAGCGGGGTTCAACTCTGACAATGACACATACAAGTGAGAATTTGTAGCCAAGAATCACTGTTAAGGTGAGTGGATGGAAGAATACTAAAAGGGAGCATGAAGGAAAGGGGAGTTCTGATTTACTAATCTTGGTCTTTCTGAATATGGGAGAGTAAAGTTAGACATCACCAGGGGAGGTAAGATGGTGAGTAACTTGGATTGGAATTGATAATGTTCACATTGACAGCATAGAGGTTTCTGACTTCCTGGTTTAGTGGGCTTATTTGTGCTAAAATGAGTTAATAGAAAAAGTGCCAATACACAGAAGATAGATGGCCAGAAATCTAACTAACGTTTGCCCATCCTGAATATCTTTATCACTATGTAGCTTTAAGTTTAAATTTTCTCTTTCATTTCTTCTCTGTGCTGAAGACTTTAAGAAACAATCACTAAATATACTTGGGAAATACCAAGTTTCATTTCCATTTCTATAGTTTATGAGAAAATAGACATTGGAATGGATTTCAGGAGACAAAACTATTTTATATTTATTTAATAACTAACAAAATATTTACAATATAAATTAAAAATAGACATCATTGAATCATTTATAAATTATATGCCAAATGAATGTTCAAAGATGAGAACCCAGAAATTTTATTTGTATTCTATTAATCAGCACAATTAAGCCCCCCCACACTCAAAAATTTAGTATCTTTACAAAACTATGAGTAGAATTCAAAGGAAAAAAGATATGCCTGTTTTTGTTTTCATTGTTCTAGGAAACACTAACATATTCTAAAGTGATTTTGAATATTATATCTTATATGTCTATCATTATATCTTATATGTATTATTGGTTTCTCTCTCTTTTCCTCTCTCTCTCTCTCTCTCTCTCTCTCTCCTCTCTCTCTCTCTCTTTCTCTGTGTGTGTGTGTGTGTGTATGTGTGTGTGTGTGTTAGAAATCCACATACAATTCTGTGTACATGTGTGGATGTGTGGCATCCAGAAAAGAACTTGGTGTCATTGCTTATGTATATTGTACATTCTTTTTATTTTGTTTTGTTTTGTTTCTTTTTTTAGACAGTGTTTCTCATTGACCTGAACCTCAACAAGAAGACTAGGTTATATGAACCATGAACAATGAATCCCATAATTTTTCCTGCCTTTGCTCTTTTCTTGGTGAGATTTATAGGAAAATCTAACCACTTCCTTTATGTTTTATATAGGCAAAGAAAAGTTTATTAATAAGTTAATTTTCTAGTTTTCATCAAATTAATATAAACTACAATTACCTGGAAAGAAAGATTCCCAATGGAGGAATTACCTGCCTCAGGCCAGCCTGCATGCCATGCATACTCACCACACACACACAGATGAACACAGACACACCCACTAAATACATGAATAAATAAATAAAATAGTCTAGGCTTTATGAGAGTTCTTTACCTTTTGGAGTCCATGGCAGTGACAGTAAAAGATTACATCATCAAAGTTGCCCTTGCCTTACTTTTTCTGCAAGTAGTTTTTTCTGCTATTTCTCTACCATCCCAAACCAAAGATGCAATGAAGTAGGTTGCTCAGCTGTGCAATGGAAACAAATGCATAAACAAAATAAACATTTTTTTAATTAATAAGTTCACTTCAATTTCAGTGATAACAAAAAGTAAAAGTACTAGAGTAAGAGTTTGAAAGGACAATAAAGTTTACTAATTATAAAAGCATTAAAATGACCAGAAAAAAAAAGCAAAGCTTTACAAAACAAAAAAAAAAAAAAAACAAAAAAAAAAAACAAAAAAAAACCAAAAACACTTTGGAACATGAATATGGTGAAAAGTAAAATACTATCACCAGAAGGACCTGTTTAAACTCAGAGATGCTCCTATGGAACATGTCAACTTGATTACAGGGACTTGTGCTAGTTCCACTGAGAAAGTTTGAGGTGCAAAGAGAAGGAAAATTGTTTATTACAATAGATTAATCACAAAGTAATGCTTTCCTGTGTCTCTCCTTTTCTCCGCATGTATGAAACCACCTCAAGATCTCAGAAATAATTTAAGGCATAGGAAACACAGTGTTCTCATGTGTTCATAATAGAAGCAGATCGGACATATGTTAGTTGTGGTAAGGATTAGAGCATCAATTGTAAGTAAATAAACAAAAGGCTCAATAAAATTATGATCTTGTGCTATAATTCAGACACTTTTCACATAAAGTGGTAGATAGGAAACATTTTCCATATGTTCCCAGAAATGTTTTTTTATATTTCTTTATTAATAATATAATTTAAAATTTTTACATGTCGATCCCAGTTTCCTCTCCCTCCCTCCCCCTCCCCTCCCTCCCTCCCTTCCTCCATCCTTCTCTCTCTCTCCCTTCCTCCCTCTTATCATGTTTCCCCCCCCTCACATGCACCCTGACCACCCTCCCTTCCTATCCCCCACCAATTTTGAGCTTGGTTCTTTCCTCAGCTCTAAGAATTCAGTAGTAGAGTTTCAATTTTTTTAAAGTTTTCTTTTTCTTCTATTCTAAAGAATTTGCCTTCCAAACTTCAACTTATTGTTATGTTCTTTCTGATACCTTTTTGGCAAACACTACAATTGGCCCATAAGTATCTTTTTCCCCTCCTCTTCAGTTCACTGTGGGTCCCAACTTCCAAACCAAGGCTTTGTCCAGTGCTTCAAATATGCTTTGTCACCTGCATATCAGCCAAAAGTGGAAAGGAACCAACATCTCCAGGGAGAAATGTTCTATAAATAACTCTGTATCTGTGATCTATAAATACTGCAGCTTCCTTCTCTTCCAGTTCAGATCACGTTGATGTGCATACTTTGCATATGAGAAACACTGATTTTTTCAGTAGACTTGAGTTCCAGTTTTCCACAGGATACAATAATTTACGTGATGTTTTATTAGAAAATAAATTCATTGATCTAATCCATTCATATCATGTGTCATTTTCTCTTCTTATACCTGTACTCTTAAAATGTTTTTCAAATTAAACCACTAGAGTCTCTTTTAAAACAGCACAAAGGAGAGTGAACTCTTCTAAGTTATCATTCTCTAAATAGCCTTATTTTCCTTCATTACCTCACTGGATTTGCATATATATATATATGTCTATATATTAACTTATTGCAAATGAATATAGACATTATTTTGCCTCCAAAACTGGAATGGAAGGAGAAATGACTGTACCATCCTTAACATACAAGCCAACTTTCCCAAGTCATGTAAGACATTTAATAATAATTTTATGGACACTTAGCAATGATCTATCTATTTTTGTTCAATATATTATATAATAAACATATTAGGTATTACATAAAATGATATCAAGTTTGCATATTAACGTTAATATGCCCTTCTGACATATTTCTATTTCCTGTGTGCATCTAGGAACAAGACTATATTAATTTCAGAATCTGATAATTAAGAGTAAATCTTTGAGATACTCACACCCCCAAAATTCCCTGGTCTGCAGCCCTATACAGATACTGAATTGTTTAGCCCCTACCCCAACCCAGTTAATGAAACTCACCCCAGATTTGGGAACCAAGCCAGCAAAAGAGAAACTTTATCCCTGTGCCTAGAGCCAGGGAAAAACATGCTAAGTCATAAATTGGCACTGAAAGAATATACTTGGCTCCTAGGTTTGTGTAAAAGAAATACACCCAGGCCCTAAAATTAGAACAAAGAAACAAACAAAGAATGATAGAAACACTGTTTAGTACTGGAATAAGAGCCATCTCTGCTCCTGACTCAAAATTAGCCAATCCTTAAGGTAGAAATGGTGACTTATCCCTGGCCAGCAGGCTTAAAATTCCCCATGGGTTTGGAATTTCCTCACCTCAGGCTGGGGACTTTCCTAGATTAGGAGTTATTGCTAATTCATGGGGGCAGCCAATCCCTATCTATAGGCTTGGGATTCATATAGATCTAGGGCAGCCAATCAGCTCAGTCCAGCTAGAGCTAATCCCAAGGCTGTAACTATGAAGTTTTGGAGGACTTGCGCTAATCACAAACCTATATGTGGGCAGGTGTGGAGTTCCCCCACAAAATTATCCAGCATACACTCATTGTGACTAAGCATTCAAGAAAACTACCACACTCCTACCATATTTCAAAGCACACCTGTATAACATTTCTGAAACAGCATGTAGTCATGAACCCTTCAACATTCACTGACTTAGTGTTCTTCATATGTTGTCACATATAGAAAATCCAAATTACAATGCATGTTAAGTCCATGCATACATTTGATGGTTGGATTTGTAGAGCAAAGTGCTTCTTTGTAGTGATATATTATTTCTGATTTATTAAAGCTTGCCTGATTACTCAGAAAGTAAATTCAGTCACAAGCCATAGAACCAGGCACCCATCTTTAATCCCAGCAGTCAGAATCTGGAAAGTGGTGGTAACTACCTTTAATCCTAGGACTCAGGATTAAAAGATAGATGGATCTCTGTGAGTCTAAGGCCACCCACATCTACACAAGATCCAGTCCTAAAGAGAAACAGCTCACACAAAGATGATCTCACCACCTGGGATCACATGCCTTTAATCCCATCATTAAGAAGGTATATAAGATAGAAGCAATATCTGAGTATCAAATATTCCTTCTCCTTCCATACTGAGGATAGAGGCATTCATTCCCAAGCCATATTGAGAATAGGGATGCCCCAGCATTTTTGGAAATAAGAGCTTGCTGGTAGCATGGATGCTTTACTTCTCCTATCTTCAGCTTGAACACCAATATCTGTCTCTGGGGCTCTTGGTACACTTCTCTCCTTTCCTTCCTCTAAGCCTCCTCCTGCTCCTCTATTCCCTCTCAAACTGATGCCCTCTTTTTCTTTGATTATTATTTTTACACATATACACATATATATGTATATACATATATGTGTTTGTGTACGTAACAATAATATATGTTATATATTTGTAAACATGTAAATACAACATTTTGAATCTGTTTAGTGTGGCTTGGGTATACATGATATCATGGTTGATCACTTTGGATTGGATAACTAACTAGGAGGCTTTCCCCTGGAAGAGGCTAAATCTCCCTCTATCAGCAGTTATTAGTTCTCTATAGGTCTTTGTCTGGTAGCACAGCCTCAGATATTTCCACTTTTAGAGTTAGAATGTTTTCTGATGATGTCTTTTTAGACAGCCACTTTGATGATGTATGATGGGTACACCTTCCTTGTCATTTTTTTTCAAAAACACAATCTCACAGCAGATCACCTGATCTATTGACTGTTAAATTTTTTCTACTCACCTCTTCCTAGATGTTCCCTGAGTCTTAGGTACGGGAGGTGTATTGTAGATGTATCTGTTGGTGCTAGTTTCTACATGGTCCACTGCTACCTGTATTGTGAACAGTTGTGGTTTCTGTAATGCTCTTTCTTCTCAATAGAGTGAACAGAAACTTTAGAACATAGTTAGGAATTATGCTAATCTATTAAAGTTGCAGTAATAGGTTTTTTTCTAAGGCCCATGACATCACTAGATTTGGATAGTTGGAGCTATTTATTCTATATTATTTGGAAGCATAGTTTTCATCTTTGCGTATCCTTGGTTCTACATTTAAAAAAATCACGTGTTTTGAATTAAGACTGTTAATTTAAATCTAATATTAAAAATGAAGTCTTACTCAGATATCTTGAGGGAAAAATCAAAAGTTTAAGAAAGCAAATGATTAATACCTGTGATTTGTTCTTTTTGAGCATTTGACCATCAAATAAAAATTATATATAATGAAAAAGGAGTTTTAGTGTCAAATATACAATATACTTTTCTACAAATACATAAAGTTGTTATAAAATGACATATATCATCCATGTTCCTGTTAAGTTAAAAGGAAACAAAATATCATAAACTCCATGTTTATCAGCACTATAAATTTATAACTAAGAAGTTATTGCCTTTATACTATATACTTTAAAATTGCAATTAAAATAATGAATGAAAACTATCCTGTAATATACAGCAAGTTGACTTTTATATTTTACTACTTTTCTGTTTCATTGATTTCCTTGTTCTTCTTTTTCTTCAAATTCTCTTATTCTTTAATTCAGAAACAAAATGGAAGTTTTTTCTTCTGTTTTTAGTGATCTCCACACAGTGCTATACCTTTTTGTGATGGGCTAAATGAGATAAGTAACACTCAGCACTTACACAACATACAATGATAGGCTATAATACAGTGAAAGGCCGGAATCGACTATGTTACATTTGACTGTGACAATAACTCGGAGATAAGAGCTGAAGCTGATCAATGCAGAGGCTACTGATTTTGATCCTAGTCTGATGATTGTTGCTCCTCCCAAGAGTTAAATTACTTTGAAGCAGCACTAAACTCACTCTGAGGCCTTAGTGAAAAACCACACACACACCAATACATTCTAGTTCTAAAGGCCCAGTTGTCAGAGTTACAGTGAATGAATGTGAATTTGGTTTTATAGTGTATGTTTCCTGTTACAGGACCCTCAAAACTGCCCCATAATGGAAGCAAATATCATTCTGAGTAATCTAGAGCTCTTAGGTGAGTACTCTACTAGAGTTTGCCTTGGGACATTAGAGCCCATTGTGTTGATGAGTAGAACATTCTGTGGACCCCAAGGATACTCCTTCCTATATCTAGAAAGATTTCTGGTTTTATTTTTTCATTTTAAATGGGAAGTCGTAAACAGAACTAATATGTATTAAGAGCCAACAGTGGGCACACAGGACATGCACTGTGATTTTAAATAGATCTTGTTCTGCAGCTGCTCATTGTCATGTCAGTTTTGCTACAATATAAGATGTAATTATAGTCAGCTCTGAGACTTGGGAATGGTTAGTCTGGCCAAAGATATCTATACTTTAGTCTCTATATATATCATATGAATATATAAATCAGTGTGAGACATAATACATAACTAATATGTTTTTTATAACTTACAATGCCTGGAAAATGTTGAAAATGTTTTCATTCTGCATTATCAGTTGAAAGTGATGACTATATATTATATTAGACTAATATAATGCTAACTAGTTCTGCATACATGTGAACTGTGATTAATTTGGGTGATGAAAAAATTGGCGTTTTTCTTTTCTATGTTCTTAACTTTAGAATTTCCTAGCATCCAGTAAAAATATATGTGGTTCAAAGAAGCACAAACTATTAGAGTCGATGTCAAATACCTCATTTAAAAGAATTTCTGAAATGGCTCAGCCATGTGCATAGAAGACCATTTATCTCATGATAGAATACTCACCTTGGAGATCACATCAAGAATGAAAGATTACACGCTATTTAGTCAAACACAGATTAATACTTCCCAAGACATATTACCAAGAGAAAACCACTTAGTAGACCATCACAAAATATCATAAAATATTCCTGTTGCAACAAATGAATAGTCCTCAATATGGATATACAAGAAAAAGAAAAAAATAAAATATGTAACACGAATAAATAAAAGACCCAGTGATTGGTTTCGGGGTTCAAACCTCAAGCTGAATATCAGAAAAGCAAATCAGTTAGCCACTAGCTCTCCTGTCTAACTCAGGCTGAAAGAACTGATCTATGCATGAACTCTTTACCGAATTTTAAACTGCTGCCTCTCCTCAGTGTGGCTGGAGAACAATCTTTTACTAAGACCTTGCTTCTGTCATATATACATTCCTAATGTTGGAATTAAAGGTGTGAGATGTAATTCCCTTTTAGACTGATTTAGTCATCTGTAGATCTGGATGGCCTTGAACTATACCTCTTAATCTTGAGTTCTAGGGTTAAAGGTGTGTACCACCACCTCCTAGCTTCTGGCTGCTGGGATTAAAGTTGTGTCCCTGGCTTCTATTGCTTGTGTCTGATTTTGCTTTCTGAATCACCAGCCAAGCTTGAATAAATCATAAATAATATATCACCTAAAAACAGTGAAATGATTTAAGGAAGGCAACTTGCAATTGAAAATGTCTTAATATCAGGTACAATGAACAAAAGAGACATAAGAGAGCATAAAGATAAAATGAAAGTACTCTGGGATATCATTAAAACATAATCATGGCCTGGGCAGTGGAGGCACATGCCTTCAATATTAGCACTTAGGAGGCAGAGCCAGGTGGATCTCTGTGAGATCAAGGCCAGCCTGATTTACAGAGACAGTTCCAGGACAGGCTCCAAACCTACTCAGAGAAACCTTGTCTTGGAAAGCAAACAAACAAAAACAGACTTAAAAACATATTGATCACTAGCAAACCTAAGAGAATCGCTGCATACAGGTTGAGGGCATAGAAAAAACTTCAATGAAACAATAGTAGACATTTTCTCAAATCTTCTGAAAAACATGAACACCAGGTAAAAGAGGCATTTAAAACCTCAAACACACATGACTATAGAAATATGCCACTACAGCATATTTTAAATAAGTTGTTAAAAGCACAGGACAAAAAAATAATATTATAGTCTAAAAGAGATAAATGTCAAGTAACATTTGAAAATAAATACGTTAGACTGTGATCAGATTTCTCAGAAGTAACTCTAAAAGGAAGAAGGGACTAGAATGATCTATTTCAGATTCCGAAAGAAAATAACTATTAACTACAATTATTGTACCAATCAAAGTTGTGTTTCACAATTAAAGAAGTAAAGAGCTTCCATGATATGGACAAACTAAGGGGAATCATGGCTACTAGACCAGAATTACAAAAGATTCTTCACCGATCCTATACTCAGAAGAGAAAGAAGTTAGTAAATCATTAATATCATCATTAAGAAGGTAAATAAATTCCACTAGAGAAAGAGAGATGGAAATGATAAATAATACTTAGATAATAAGCTAATAAATTATCAAGATAAAGAGTAATAAGTAAGCAAATTATGTTCAAAACTACTTGAAGAAAATAAAAATGATATATAATGTATGTCAAGTGTTGAAACAGCACCTAATCTTAAAAATCAAAAGAGATCACTACTCCATATGCACAGGATATTTAGACAACAGTGTGAGTGAATTTCAGTAGGAAGTATACTGGGCAGTGAATACCAAAATTCATGTAGGAACACAAGAGATTTCAGTTATCCAGCAAAACATAAGCAAAGCAATATTGGAGCCAAAATAAGACATAGGAAGAACACTTCTCGATATTAGCACAGGTGGGTTTCCTGGATAATATTTCAAAAGTAGATAAAGTAATAATTGACAGCTGAGTTTGCATTCAAAGGTTCTGGCCAGAAAGCAGATGGTCTTCACTCAGTCAACATACAGGAAGAAATGGGTATGGCAGTTTAATGAAAATGTCCACATACATATGTATTTGAATACTTTGTTCCCAGTTAGTAGAACTGTTTAGGAAGAATTAGGATATGGGGTCCTGTGGGAGGAAGTCTGTCACTGAGAGAGGGCTTGAGATTTCAAAGGTCTGTTCCATTCCCAGTGTGCTCTCTGTGTCCTGCTTGTGATTCAAGATAACTGCTCTCAGCTGACCCTCCTACTATGCCTTTGCTCTGCTGTCATAGAGTCTAACCCTATTGAACCATAATTATAATTAAATGTTTTCTTTTATATAAAAAGGTTTTGTTGTTGTTGTTTGTGATCTTTGTTTGTCTTAATTTGTTTCATACAGATTTTTGGTTTCTCAAGGAATATTACTCTACGTAATAGCCCTGATAATCATAGAATTTGCTATGTAAACTAGGGTGGCCTCAAAATTACAGAGATCTGCCTGCCTTGGCCACTCAGTAATGGGATTAATAGTGACTAACACCATATCAGGCCTTCAGAAAGTTAAATGTTTTTACATCACCTATTGAATTTTTTATATGACAAAAGAATACATAAAATATATAGATTAAAATAGACTAAACATTAAAGAAAAAATTTGAAGATATATTGTTAAGCATCATACAATAAAAATATTTGTCTTTTTGATATTAAAATTTCTCTACAATATAAAATATTAATTTTATTATAAAACAAGCATGCCTAAAAATGTAAGAAAAGTCATTGGTCTGGCTCAAGTCCTCAG
Source organism: Cricetiscus sungorus (assembly GCA_030556225.1). Classification (NCBI taxonomy): domain Eukaryota; kingdom Metazoa; phylum Chordata; class Mammalia; order Rodentia; family Cricetidae; genus Cricetiscus; species Cricetiscus sungorus. The sequence goes on along the minus strand of JANBXA010000741.1, from coordinate 28,880,147 downwards.
GTTTCTGCTACACCATCATCACTGGTGAACCCTCACAAAACTTCTCTCAGACATCATGGGAATCATGGAAATCCTGTGGGTATCATTACACAGCACCAGTCCCTCACACACTATACCTTGTAGATCATAGATAGGTAGAAGTTATGGTGTGTCAAATCCAAGGCACAGGATATGGGTCTAAATAGTGTCTCAGCTACTGAGTCTATGGGACTGGGGCTGCCCCACTTAGGTGTGGCGTTAGAGCCAGCTGTCCCACACCCATAATGAAAGGTCTGGGGACACATTGGCTCCTCCTTGTTCAGATCAGCTGTTTCTGTGGGTTTCTGTAGCCTGGTCTTATCTTTCCTCTCTGCATCTAGATTCCAGTTCGACTCAGTGTTTAGATGTGGGTGTCTGCTTCTGTTTCTATCAGCTACTAGATGAGGGCTCTATGATGGTGGATAAGTTAGTCATTGATCTCATTATCAGGGAAGGGCATTATGGTAGCCTTTTTGAGTTGGGGTCAGTTTTATAGGTCTCTGGACATTTCTCTAGAGTCACTTTTCTCTTCAAACCTATAATGGCTCCTACTTTTATGGTTTCCTTAACTTTTAATTTATTTTCTAGGAAGTATTCCTTTCATTCCTGTTGTAAATCCAGAAAAACCAATGCTACTTGCAATGGAAACTACTTACTCCTTTTCCTCCCTTCCTTCTGATTGGCCTGAGTTGACCAACTTCTTCCAGATCAATATCCATCTACACACACACACACACACACACACACACACACACACACACAGAGAAGAGAGAGAGAGAGAGAAGAGAGAGAGAGAGAGAGAGAGAGAGAGAGAGAGAGAAGAAAACAGGAACTATCAATCTGATACCCAAATATCCAAACATTTAAGCCAAAATAAATCTTCACTACTTTTATAGTATTATCTTAACTTTTTATCATACTGTTGGTAAATCATCTAAAACATTTCACAATATGGTATGGTACCCCAAAATAAGTAGTAAAAACACTTGTAAGTTGCTGTAGTATTGATGAGAACTAGTTCTGTAGATTTATATTTACTTTAAGTTATATTTACAAAATTTACTGACAGACAGCAGGAATAATTTTTTCAGGTGGTATAAAGTTATAATCAGATGTATACAACCTAATAAAATGTTTGACGACAGACTATTTTAAATTAAACATTTTATTATCTTCATTTAACTGTGTGTGTGTGTATATATATATATATATATATATATATATATATATATATATAGTAAATATGCATATGTGAAAAAAAATCTTGTGGTAATTGTTCTCTGTCTTTATGCCGTCAGATTTTCCAGAGACTAAGTCAGGTTTTCAGATTCAGTGGTAAGCACCTTTATCTACTAAAGTCATCTCACCCAGCAAAAGATAGGCATATTCTAGGGTAGTAGTCAGAAATTTCTTTACACTGCAACCAAAGAAACAAAACAACTTGAATTAATAACTAAATTGACACTGGAAAATATAACTAGAAGTAATGTGCTTGGAAATAGCAGCCAAACAAAGCTGACAAATTCAGCAATTGAAGCACAGGTAGAGAGAAAATCTACAGTCCATCTAGTAAAAGCAGAGAGTATCACCTGACAAAAATCAAATTTTATTAAACATAACAGCAAAAAGTATTACAACACATTTTTGTTAGAGAAAACATCCTGAACTGTCACACTATGCAGTTTGGCTTAGATAGTAGTTGAGAAATGTTCTGACTGCTTTCAGACTAAATATACATTTTAGATAATCATCTTATGGGCTTATTGTCAATGTGTTCAGAATCATACACTCTCTCATCAACCTTACTGAATTCTGTATTTACTTTACATGCTCCATTGCAATATACTGGAAACAATCCTTCAGTCATGCAACAACTCAGTTAGCTTTATCAACAAAAATGTGAAATGCTCCATAATGGTAATCCAGATGGAGTGAATCAATATGGACTGTGGCAAAAGAATCTTTCTGGCATATGATAAATCCTGTATTGCCTCTGCCAATGCTACTGCATTACTGTGCTCACTAAAACACAGACAGACAAGATGGACCATCAGCCTGGTAAATTCACTGCAGATGTTTTAGAACTGAATAGAAACCTTGCTACTGAAACCATGACATAAGGACTCCTAAAGATAATTAACTAGCCATTAGGATAACAAATTCTTCCAACTGGTAAGAGTTTGCTTTTGTGTTGACATGATTACATACACAACGATCAGGGCATTACAAATCTATCTCAGTTTCTAGGACAGGTCCAGCATTCATGGTTGCTTTAACAGAGATTCCCTAACTGTTTTATTTTAACTACATGTTTGTGTGTGCAGCCATATAGGGGTATGGGCATATGAGTGCAGGTATATGTGGTAGTAAGATGAATGTTATTCAGTCCATGGAGCTGGTGGTACAGGTAGTTGTGAGCTATCTTGCATGGTTAATGGAATCCAATCTCTGGTCGTCTGTAGGTACAGTACATTCCCACCTCAACATCCCCAAAATTTTCATCATGGGCACACAACATGAACGTTTCGGGTACTCATACTCTTACAAGTGGCTTATTATTCAAAACAGAAAATACTCACCAGTGTCCCCTACACAAAATCAACAATTCTTATACCTGTGAGAGAAGTGAGTCAATGGGCAAACTTTTGAAGCTCAGTTTTTTTCAATTAAATTTTATTTTTCTTAATTTTTCATATATTTTGATCATAGTTACCTTTCTCCAATTGATCCCAATCATCCTCCACTACTTATCCATTGAACTTCAAGTCCCTTTTCATTTGTTAAAAACAAAATAAATAATACACAGAACCAAAATAAATTGAAATAAATCACAATCCCCCACAAAAATAAAATAAAATAAAATAATAAAATGGAGTCCCTTTTGACCATGGGTTCTGCTCTGATCTGGATTGATGTTGATAATATCCAGTCTTTTATCACTGAAGAAAAGGAATTTATTTCTCCCAAGCAGCTATCAGTTGCAAATAGTTTCTTCTTTATTGGTTGGAATTTTCACCTAATTCCCCTTCTCCATGTAAGATTTTGTCTTGCATGAATTGTGCAGCCCTTTATATGCTGCTTCAGTCTCTGTGAACCTATACATCGTGAACCCCGTTGTGTCTGAAAGGTGATTTTCTTTTAGACTCTCTACCACCTCTGATCTAGAATCTCAACTCATAGGACCAGAAACATAATAATAGGGAAAATGCTGGGAAATGGAAATATAAACTGTACCCGAAAAACTGTCTGTTTTCCACTTAGTGAAAACAGTTCTGAATGAAAAGTGAGAGGAATGCACTCCATCTAGGTAATAAGGCATACCAGCTACAGAGTGTCACCTCTATCTCTGTTCCTCCAAATTCTCCAGTCACTTCTTCAGCTCTTCGGTAAAACACTTGATTCAGTCTTCTTATCCCAAATACCCTATCACCTGTGAAACACACATATCATCCTCTCCAAACTTCCACTCCTCCATTCCCTTGCTTTGCCCTAACCATTAATACCAACAGGCAATGTGTAAGAACCACAGGGCACTCTGACCAGGGATTCAACTATGATAACTAGAGATCTCCATATCACACTTCATCCCTTCTAGCTGAAATCTGAGGCTCATATCCAGATTTGTAGCGTGCATTCTGTTTTGGTCTATTCTCCCTCTCTAAGCCCATTACCAAGAGACTAAGCAGACATGGTAAAAGAAAAAAAAATCTGTTCTACTCTTCCTGTGGACACTTCTCACCCGGCAGCACATTCCCATTGCTAAGTGTCAGCTCCCAAACATAGAAATATGTTGTACCTGGAAATACCAGTAGCCACAACCATCAGGACTCTCCAAAGTTTTCCTTTCAGGCAACACACTCTTATGAAAAAGAAACAAAGAACAAAACACCTACCTAGCAAACACAAAATCCTATATCAGCACCTAGAATTACAATCTGCCTGATGGGAGATGTTATTCTGTAAATATGTTTCTCATACCAGTTAATAAAGCACTGTTGGCCAATAGGAAAGCAAGATAGAAGGGACTAGGAGACTAGGAGGAAAGAGGAAGTAGTTGGGAAGAGTCAGCATGTAGAGACCTGAGAGAACAGAGGTCCGGGCCGTTCTTTGGTAAGATAAGACCATGTGGAAATACTTAGATTAAAAGAAATTGGTTAATCATTAAGACAGAACTAGCTGATAAGAAATTAGTAATTGGCTAACAGCATTATATCAAATACAGAGTCTCTGTGTGTTATTGGGGGCTGGAGTGGCCGTGGGCCTGGGCCAGCAGGGAAAAAGCTGCTCTTAACAAATGGTGTCAGAACTGAGAACTTTCACTTAAAATTTGACAAAAGCTTAAAAAATGGATTTTAGAAACAAGACAACAGACACAAGCTGCTGGGTAGCAGCATTTTTCTGTGTTTAACTCTGTTTTGCTAGGGAAAAACAATAGATTTGTGCAGCTCCTTTGAGGGGGTTTCCTGACTCAGCATAAGCAGCAAAAAACCTCAAGGCTTTTTAAAGAGCTCTGCTAACAATTTATTGGTGTGTACGAGAGCTGGCAATGGCCGTGAGGACATCTCCAAGCCTGCAGCATACTGCTGGATGGCGGTGTAGACCAAGGGGGTGAGCTCAGCTCTCAGTTCTGGCAGTAAAAGTACCCGCCATCTTTGATAGATTGTGGCTGAAACAACTGTGACTTTTATTTTAGGAATGTTGTTTAGCAGATAAAAGACTCATGGCCAGAAAAATATAATGATTGGCAGTAAAGACAGATTCACATTAGAAAAACTACTTAAGGTGTGCTGTGTGTTTTAAAATATATGTAGGCTTGGGAGAGAAAAAGAAACAGGATACAATGGTTTAAAAAGGAAAAAAGGAAGTAGAGTAGATGAGTGTGGTGGCACACGCCTTTAATTCCAGCACTTGGCATTAGAGGCAAGCAGATCTATGTGATTCCAAAGTAAACCTGGTATGCAGAGTGAATTCCAAGACAGATAAAAGTTACACAGAGAAACCCTGTCTCAAAATATGAAAAAATAGAAGTAGAAGAAATAGAGTAATAAAAAAGCCACATAAAGATGAAAAGCACAGAGAAACTTTGGGTACTAGACGCTATTCTGTTGCCTTTAAATTGTTTTACTGCTGAGGAAATAACAACAACTGTTAAAAGAAGTGCTGCTGGATTAATCCAATTTACATATTTTAAAAATGCTTTGACTCTAAAATTTAAGTCTAAGGACCAGCTACTGGGGAAAAGGTTTTCTATTTTTGTTTCCATAGAAAATGAAAAGATGTGGATTTCTCAAAGAATAATGTGGTTTGATCAAGCCAGACTCCTTGAAACAGCGTCCCAGGTGATCCAACATTCAAAACAGTTGGGACAAAGCAGCCTTGCAGACTACAGCCAAGATTTCTGTGTCTTCTTAGGATCCCTATGACAGCGGCCCCTACCAGCAGGAAGCTGGTCACCCAAATTCCCAAATACTGTCTCTAAATGTTTGCTTTTATTTAAGTGGGCTTGATTATAAATTGTTAATGACCACAACCAATCTTATTAAAGGTAAAAAGGGAATTATGGTATAGATATGAATACTTTGTTTTAAAATGGATTTCCATTTATTGATACACATTTATTGTCAATTTTGTGATATGTATATTTCTCCTCTTATTTAGGTATTGTGCTTATATAGCTCATTTAAAATGTAATGTATAATTTAACACAGATTATAGATAATTAACTATAAATAGTGAAAACTTAGAGTTAAGTTAGTTAGTTAGGTTTTCTAGATATACAGAAATGTATTTGATATGAATAGGCATTCTGCAAACCTTTCAAAGACCTACAGAATATGGCATTTAAAATGGTTTAGGATTTTTCTTGACAGTGAGACATAATTGCTCCTGGAAAGAACACCTGCATGAGAAAGGAAGATGGACCTTGAAAAAGCACGTTATGAAGTTTGCTTCTAATATGGCAAGACTGCTCTTGTCTAGACTGTTTGACTATATGCTGTATAAACTGGACATGCAGGACCCATAGGAAAGTGACTGCTGATACAAGATGGACATTGATACAGGTTTCCTGCTCATGGAAGGGGCTGCCAGATGCCTACAGGACACAGAGAATAATGACTGACAAACTGCCAATACAGATGGACAGTTTTCAGCTTTGCTGAAGAGTCTGCCTGACATACCATGGCCTTTGGGCTGAAGATGGTACATTACAGAAGAACTTCGGGTGACTGAACAGGCTGTGAGTTGTCTCTGTCATTTCTAGAGTTTATGTATTATCCTTCTGTGGTCTTTGAAGGAATTGAAGCTAGATAGTTATGGTTATAGGTTTTCTTAGTTAGGAATAAAGATAAGTTACATATAGGACTTTAGACTCATATAGATAGGATAGATAATTTAAAGAAATATTTTTTTTAAATCCTGCTAAATGTTAATGGACTAAATATTGCTATCTGCAATTCTTATTTGATAACTGTTGTGTGATATATTTTGCTATGTTAAGGTTAAACCCCTTCTTTTTATTTTAGACAGAAAAGAGGAGATGATGGAAGATGTTATTCTGTACATATGTTTCTCATACTGGTTAATGAATAAAGCGCTGTTAGCCAATGGAAAAGCAAGATAGGAGGGACTAGGAGAATAGGAGGAAAGAGGAAGGAGTTATGAGGAGTCAACATGGAGAGCCAAAAGAGAGCAGATGCTGGCCCACTGCTCTCCAATAAGATGAACATGTGAAAATACTTAGATAAGTAGAAATGGGTTAATCAGTAAGACAGAGCTAGCCAATAAGAAATTATAGTAACTGGCCAACAGCAATGTATCAAATATAGAGTCCCTGCGTGTTATTTGGGGCTGACATGGTGGTGGAACCAGGAGGGCTAATCGGAGGTAGAAAGGGAGTGGCTCTAGGTAAGAGGGAAGTTAGGGAGGAGCTAAGAGACATAGGGGAAAGAAAAACCCTATTATGGAAAAGAAAAAAGTATTTTCAATAAAATGAAAATAAAGGCACAGATAAGCACAAAAAACAAAAAATGACTGACTATATGATAGGAAAGTTTTCATATATATTGTGGTTAATTTTTTGGAGTACATCACATCCTCAAAATAATCCCCCTGTTTCTTCTTACAGAGGAAAAGAGAAACATAACTACTTTACATTTATTAAAATACTCAATCTAATACCTGGCCTATAGGAGAAAATGACTTAATAAATGTAAATCTAGTGTTTTATCACAGCCTGGCCTATATAGAAGAATTAAACATTCATCTCTAGACTCCTCTAACCACCCTATTCATCTTAAGTGGTAGAAAGAACTAAAGTCAAAAGCATTACAGAAGCTCCCTGTAGCAAAATACAGCTCGCCAAGTACCAGACGTAGTTTTGGAGTTATGAAGTGTGAAGTGTTCCATGTTTCCACAAACCTTAACCCAACAGAATGTGGTATTACTTGTTGAAGTTCCTTTTCAATCACAATATTAAAAAAAATAAACACATATAAGCATACAGAGGCATACATACACTCACGCACACATACTATTTGAAGATATTCAACATGCTTGGGAAAGAATCAAACATTGCAGAGATGATGCAATTATCATACTCAAAAATTTTGAAACTATAATTAATATTTGAAAAGTTACCTATTGCAAGAGTAGATGGATAATGCAACCAGACAAAGAAATTGTGAAGTTAAAAGGTAAATGACAAATTCTCGACATTATAAACACTGCTACAGAAATTAAGAATTCTTTAAGTTTTCATTCATAGTCTGGCTTTGCATGAGAAAGAATTCTAGCTCTTTAGAAAGTTGCAGGAAAAATTCCCAATTGAAAAACCAAGAGTTGAAAAGAAAAGTAAGCTGAATATTCAAGAACTGTGGAACAACTATACACTAAAACAAAAAAGCAATATTTAGGACAGTTGCTCCATCATATCCAAAGATGAATGAATCTAAAATCTTTTAGGAATGACAAAATTTTTATGTATTCAAGTCTCATAAAATGACATAGCATTTTATATGTATTTATATATTTAGTGATGATACACAAACACACACACACACACACATACACATAAACACATATGGATTACTCATAGATCCCAAGTCAAGTACATTGTTATGTACATAACTTCAAGTTAATTTGTTTGTAAAATTAGGATAAGAAAACTATTTATTTGTGTAATAGAGATGTATAATTTTTCTTTTCAGTAATATTGAATGGATGTTTAAGTCAGTATTAGAAGTAATAGTGACAAAAATCTTTTCCCCAAATTAATGTGAAACTATAAATCAGAAATCACCAAATATATTGATGATAAACTAACACAAAATGAGAAAACAATATCCAGGCATATTATTAAATTAGATTTTATAAAATATTTTATGAGTTAAAAACAATTTATTTTAAACAACCAGATGAAGAAACATAGAAAAAGAGTAGGTAAAAATACTTCAAAATGTTAAGAAAATAACACAAATCTACACTTTACTTTGTGAAGTAATTCTTCAAAATAAAAAATAAATAAATGGGCCTTTAAATTATTCTTGGAATAAATGTTAAAATAATTTGTGTGGGTAGGTTGGAAATTGTAGAGGTGAGGTCTCCAATGTTTGTAAATCTAAGAATGATTGAGTGTATATAGAAATTTTTATTTCAACTTTAAAAAAAAACTATTACAAATACATTACCAATTGCATAGGTACTGTGTCTTACATTCTTACATGTGTCTACTTATGTCTTTATATATATATATATATATATATAGTATGTGTGTGTGTGTGTATATATATGTGTGTTATAGCAATGACATCAATAATATGAGATGTGAAGAGGAATATACTTTATTATCATAAGATATTTTTATAATAAATTTTATTTAAATTAGAAACAATTTTATTTTACATATCTATCCCATTTATCTCTCCCTCCCATCTTCCCATATTCCACACTGAACCCCAATCCCATTCCCCATCCACTCCCCAAGTATGTAGAGGCCTTCCAAGAGGGATCATCAAATCTGTCAAGTCATTTGGGGCAGGGCCTAGTCCCTCCCCCATGTCTCTAGGCTAAGGGAGTATTTTCCATTATAAATGGGCCCCCAAAGTCCATTCATGCACTAGGTATACATCCTAGTTCCACTGGCAGAGGCCCTATAGACTGCCCAGTCCTCCTAGCTGACACCTACTTTCAGGGGGCCTGGTTTGGTCCTATGTTGGTTCTCTAGCAGTCAGACTGAGGTCCATGAGTTTCCCCTTTTTCAGGTCAGATGTTTCTGAGGGTTCCCCAGCATGGTCTTGACTCCTTTATTAGTCACTCATCCCTTTCTACAACTGGATTCTAGTAGTTTGGCTCAGTGCTTAGCTGTGAATCTATGTTCACATAGATAAAGGCTGTAGGATGGGATTTAAGGTAGTCATCATTCTCATTATAAAGGAAGGGCATTTAATGTAACCTCTTTACTATTGCTTAAAATCCTGGTTGGGGTCATCATTGTGAATCTCTGTACAGTTTCCTAGTGCCAGATTTCTCTTTAAAAGAGAATGTTTCTCTTTTCTTGCTCTTTATTTATCTCGCCATTCAACCTTTCTGATCCCTCAACCCTCCTCTTCTCCCCTTTTTGTTCTCCTACTTCCCTTCCCATTCCCCTCCCCCCCCCCAAGCTCCTAATTTGTTCAGCAGCTTTTGTTCCTTTCCCCTTCACCATGGGGCCATGTATATCTTTCTTATGGTCCTCCTTGCTTCTTAGCTTCTTTAGAGGTGTGGAATTTAGTCTGGTAATCCTTTGCTCTATGTCTAAGATATTTTTACAACTACATGAACTACTTATTTAAAATGTAGAATTAGAAAAGAATATTTGCAAACATTTGAAACCTATCCTAAGAAAACTTTTTTTTAAAAAGATTAAACTGTATAGATTAACAAGATAGAAAATATAATTACTATAAATACATAAATACATAAAATCTTTACCTAAAACCACAAAAGACCTTAATAAAAGTTAGAAAGGACATACAAACAAAGAAAAATGACAGTAAATATAGTAAATATAAACCCTGTTATGGTAATAAACTCTTTAAAGATCAGAGATCTAGACAAACAAATTTAATCACAGAGACTGTCTGAGGGGATACAGATCATGCATGTGTTCTCTGTGAATTGGATGTAAATGAATAAAAAATAATAAGGCATATACCAATGGACCAAAAGAAAGTTGCCTTAACTATAACATACTAATCTCCAAGATAGTAGACTTCAGAACAAGGAAATTTCTTAGTGATAAACAGAGATATTGCCTATTAGTGATATGGTAAATCTTATGAGAAATAATAAGGCTTAGGTGTATGCATCTAGCAACAAATTAGATAGAAATGCAACAGAAATATTTTCCTATTCTAAGTAGATATTTACTTGAACATAAATGGAAAATTCAGCAAGTTACCAGTTAATAAGTACATAGTTAAACTCTCTGGTACCATAAAACACCAACTGGATTAAAACTAACATCTGTACTCTGTTGTATCAAATGGAAACAGATTACACATTCTCTTGAGTTCACACAGAATAATCACTAAACAACTCACTGAAAACTGAAATCACACAATGTTATTTTTAATATCACAGTGGAAGTTAACGAGAAATGCACAACAAACATAAAACACAATATGTCAAATATTCCTACTACTTTTCAATAAACTAGTTGAGTCACTACTAAGGCAAAAGGATAAGATAAAAAATTATAAAAGGAATACAAATAGGAAAAGAATTCAAGTGATTCCGATTTAATGATAGTATGATATTTTACAGAGATTCCCTTTCACACACCCCTTCCAGCAAAGAATCCACCAGAAAACTTGAAGAAATGATCAACACTTACAGCAAAGTATCAGGATAGATAATTGATTTAGAAAAACCAATCACCTTTCTTTTTATACCACCAAAAAACATGCTAGGAAAGAGATTATAGAAACACTTCCACTTATAATAGTAAAAAAAATTAGGAGAACCCTAAACAAGGCGATGAAACACTTTTTCAATAAAAACTATAGATCATATAGAGAAATACATAGAAAATTGAAAGACACATCTATACTAATAGAGTTGTAGTATTAATATCATGAAGACAATACTTTTACTGCATATAAAGCATTTTATAGATGAAATGCCTCCCAGCCAAAATTCCAAAGCCACCTTCACAAAAACAGGGAAAAAAATCCAAAAGTTTATATTATTACCACTAAAGACGAATATACCAGCAAAGATGGAGGAGTTATTTTAATTTATAATTTCAAGAAACATTACAGAGTTACAGCCATAAAGCAGCATGGTATTGTTTCAAAAATAAGTACAGAAGCCATTGGAACAAAAGACCCAAACATGAGTACATGTATCTGCAAAAAAAAGAAAGGAAAGTCCTCAAAACCATAAGCAATAAATTTTTTTCAAAAGTCATTCAAAATCCTTAACTGTATGGAAACTCAACTATTTTGAGGTTTTAGAATGTATAAGATCAAGGAAACAACTGACAACAATTTCTTGTGAAAATACGAGGAAAGTGGAACCATCACTAACTTTAGGTGATATTTAAAACTCTTAGAGTCCCTCTGAAATTCAGTGTGAAGAATTAAAAGCCTAAAAATAAATCTGCCATATGAAACAGCTACACTATGTGTTAGCAAAATCACAAAGGACATGTTCGTTTTCATTCTTCTCACTAGAAAAAAAGTGGAAGCAACCTAAATGTCCTTCAGCTGATGACTGGATAATTAAAAAGTTGTGGATGAATGTAATACTATCAAGCTGTAACAAAACCATAATCATGTATTTGCAGTTAAAGTGATTGAAAGAGAAAATATGCCAAGAGAGGTAACCCAAATACAGAAAGAAAAGTATCACATACTCACCCTGCCTCTTATTTGTGGTTACTGGCAGCAATAATTTGGATATATATATATATTGTGTGTGTGTGTGTGTGTAAATATAGGTAAATGGAGTCATGTAATTTAGGCTAAATAAATCTTCTGCCCAAGATTTATTTAACCTCAAAAAAGTAAAATAAACCCCTAGTACCAGGCATGAAAAATAAATTTTAGAGCTATTGTTCAGCGATTTTCAAGAGATATCCCTCAAAAGAAAATATTACTGTTTCCCTTGGCTTGAAAGAAAATGGTCCCCAAAGGGAGCGGCTGTATTGTGATGTGTGGCATTTTTGGAGTAGGTGTCTTGTTGAAAGAATATATTATTCTAGAAGCAGGCTTTGAAGTCTCACATACCAAGCAATGCCCTATGAGTCATTCTACTCCATGTTGCATGCATAGCACCATATAGAGGCTACCTCTCCAGCTACATGCTGCCATATCCTGCCATGATGATATTGTAATGAACCTCTGAACTGCAAGTGAACCACATCGATTAAATGTTTTCTTCGTAAGAAATGCCAAGATAATGGGGGAATTCCATATAGTTCACACTAGATGATCTGCAAGTATTCAGTGGATGCTGAAGTGACAAAAATTTCCACAAAATATTAGTTCCTATGCAGGTTGTTTAACCCCAAGTGGTCAGTTCTAGACATGGGTACATGCAGCAAAATTGACTAATTAGGTAATATTTTTATCTGAATATATATATATATGCATATATATACATGTATATAAATATAGCAATAATAAATGCAGAAGAGATCACAATTTGAGAAATAGAACATGGAAATGTTGTCAAGGAGAGAGACTGGAGTAAATGATGTCAGTGCAGTGCTCATTGAAGATTGTCCCCCACATTTTGAAACTACTTTAAAAGAAGGGCATGCAGAGAAAATTTTAAATATTTTGAACTGAATATAAATGAAATGTAAGTTCAAAATACACAGGATTCAGGAAAACAATTTTTATGGGAAGTTTATAATATTGAGTCATCTAAAATCTATAGTCTAAAAGTTTTGATCTGGGAAAAATAGGTTGGGAAGCAAATTAAACCTTGAGTAGGATGAAATAAATAATAAAAAACTGAGCAGAAATCAATTGAATTGAAAAGAGGAATTTTACATGTACATGAAATGAAAAGTCACATGTTGAATGGATCAATAAAATCAACAAATCTTTACATAGGCTAATCAGATTATTAAAAGCATAACAGAAATCACCAACATCAGAAATGAAGGACATTATAAATTCTATGGAAATGCAAGCATTGTAAAAGATTATTATGTTCATGTTTATGCCATAAATTTCACAGACTAGAGAAAACAAATATTTTTAAAAATGCAATCTGACAAATACTAAATTAAAGATAAAAAAGATAAATATAACATGTTTGATGGGAGATCAACATGGCTAATAAGAACTTTCACTTAACACTAAAAAAACTTAAGAAATGTAATAAAGTAATAAAGACAAGCTAGACTTCTTGGTAGCAGCATTTTTCTTGGTTGGACTCTGTTTAGATAGAGGCAGAGATTTGCTCCTTTAACAGAGGTTTCCAAGATTATCATAACCTGCAAAAAACCACCTGACTTTTAAACCCTGTGTTTTAAAATGCTTGGGAGACAAGAAAACAATAAATGGTTTTAAAAAGACAGAGTGTGGCTAGGTGTGGTGGCACACGCCTTTAATTCCAGTACTCGGGAGACAGAGGCAAGCAGATATCTGTGATTTCAAAGTAAACCTGGTGTGCAGAGTGAATTCCAGGACAGATGAAAGTTACACAAAGAAATCCTGTCTCAAAATATGTAAAAATAGAAGTAAAAGGAAAAAAAAATAGAGTAATAAAAAAGCCATGTAAAGATTGAAAACACAGACAAACTTTGGATATTGTATACTATTCTGTTATCTTTTATTGTTTGACTGCTGAGGAAATAACAACTGTAAGAAGATATGCTGCTGGATTAATCCAAATTATATATTTTAAAAATGTTTTGACTCCAAAATTTAAGCCTAAGGACAAGTTGATGGGGAAAAGGATTTTTAACTTTGTTTCCACAGAAAATGAAAAGCTGTGGATTCCTTCCAGACTAATGTGGTTTGATCAAGCAAGACCCCCTGAAGCAACGTCAATGGGACAAAGCAAACTTGCAGACCACTATAGCCAGGATTTCTGTGTCTTCTTAGGATCACCCATGACAGTGCCCCCTACCAGCAGGAAACATTTTGGAAAGAACAACGCCCAAATTCCCAAATATTGTTTATAATTGTTTGTTTTCATTTAAGTGGGCTTGGTTATAAATGGTTAATGACCACAAGCAATCTATTTAAAGGTAAAAAGGGAATTATGGTATAGATATGAATGCTTTTTTTTGGAATGGATTTTCATTTATTGATACAATTTAAGGTCAATTTTTGATATGTACATTTCTCCTCTTGTTTAGGTATTGTGTTTCTATAGCTCATTGAAAAATGTAATGTACAATTTAGTACAGATTATAGAGAGTTACCTATGATAGTCAAAACTTGGAGTTACGTTATTTAGGTTTTCTAGATATGCAGAGATGTATTTGAGATGTATTGGCGTTCTTCAAACCTTTCAAAGACCTACAGAATATGGCATTTAAAATGGGTTAGGTTTTTTCTTAACAGTGAGGTACAACTGCTCCTGGCAATACCTCCTGCGTCAGAAAGGAAGATGGATCTTGAAGAAATGTGGTGTGGACTTTGCTTTCAATATGGCAAAACTAGCTATATAGGCAAGATACTGCTTTTGTTTAGACTGTTTGACTTTATGCTTGACATGCAGGACCCACAGGAAAGTGACTGATGATACAAGATGGACATTGCTACAGGATTCCTGCTTCATGAAGGGGTCTGCCAGACAGTCTGCAAGACACAGAAAAAGTGACTGACAAACTGCCAATACAGGCAGACAGTTTAAAGTTTCCTGGTTTGCTGAGGAGTCTGCCAGACACACTATGGCTTATGGGCTGAAGATTGAACATTAGAGAAGAACTTCGGGTGACTGACCAGGCATTGAGTTGTGTCTGTTGTTTCTAGAGTTTATATATTATCCTTCTGTGGTTTTGAAGGAGTTGAAGACAGATAGTTATGGTATAGTTTTCCTTAGTTAGGATTAAAGATAAGTTACATATAGAACATTAAACTCACAAAGATAGAATAGATAATGGAATATTTTCTTAAATCTTACTAAATGTTAATGGACAAAATATTGTTAACTGTGATTCTTATTTGATAACTGTTGTGTGATATATTTTGGTATGTTAAGGTTAAAACCCTTCTTTTATTTTAGAGAGAAAAGAGGAGATGATGGGAGATGTTATTCTGTAAATATGTTTCTCATACTGGTTAATGAATAAAGCACTGTTGCCCAATAGGAAAGCAAGATAGGCAGGGCTAGGAGACTAGGAGGAAAGAAGAAGGAGTTAGGAGTGGTCAGCATGGAGAGCCTAAAGAGAACAGCCGTCTGGCCCACTGCCCGGTAAGATGAGTCAGATGGAAATACTTAAAATAATAGAAATGGGTTAATCATTAAGAAAGTTCTAGCCTATAAGAATCTAGTACCTGGCCAAGAGCATTATATCAAATACAGAGTCTCAGTGTTTTATTTGGGGCTGGTGCAGTGGTGGGACCCGACCAGTGGCGGGGAAAACATACTCGTTACACATGTTTATGACTTTTGAAGATTCAATACATGCTAACTTTCCAACTTTTGCAAATGCTAGACCAGTACATTCTCCCAGATTAGTTTGTTCTAAATATTTAAGGAAGATCCCATATTAATTTACAATACTCTTTTCTACAATATCATGAAGAATAACCTCTAATTCTGTTTATGAAGCCCATGTTTAACTAGAACAAAACTAGTCAGTGATATTTTGAGGACGCAAACTATAACCCAATCTCTCTTAAATATACAGATGTTTAATTCATGAAAGCATTTACTATTCAACCCCAAAGCTTCTAACAGTGCTATATACAACAATTCAATAGAGGTTTTATCTGGTCTGGTTCAGTACTGTTAATAGATGCTGAGATTCATTACATTAACAGACTAAAAATGAATAGACATAGAACTAACAATTCCAGATTCAAACAGCTATCATTACTTAAAAAAAGATTACAACTACCAGGAAACAAATAAAGGTCTGTTGTCCTAGTTAGGACTTCTACTGTGTGAAGAGACACCATGTCCATAACTCTTATGAAGGAAAACATAATCAGGTGGCTTACAGTTTCACAGGTTTAGTCCATTATCATCATGGTGGACATAATGGTGTGCAGGCAGACATGGTACTGAGAGTTCTACATGTCACACAGAAAACAGGAAGTTGTCTGAGACATTGAGAATTATCTTGAGCATAGATATCAAAGCCCACGCCCAGAATGAAACACTTCCTCCTACAACAAGAACACACCTACTTTGACAAGGCTTTATCTAATAGTGCCATTTCCCATGAGTTATGAAGCCCAATTTTATTCAAACTACCACAGATATTTTAGGTTTAAAAATGAATCTTTAGCATAATCTGATACATATCTGGATACTAAATTGTAAGAAACTCAAATATTTCTTAATAAGAAGTGTACAATTTTGGCTGCTTTTCAGCATCTAAGGCAGACATACCTGTTGGAATAAGCAAATAGGATTAAACAATTATAAGTGTATAAGTTAGTAGAAAAGAAAATTCAAAATTTCATTTACATAGAAAATTTAAACTTCAGGAAGAGAAATTTAAAAGGAAAAATAATTAAGATGTTGGCACATCTCAGGGCCACATATGTAATCTTAGCTGCTTGACTGACTGAGAAAATAGAGGCAAAACTCAGGAAGAATCCTTGACTACAAGTGAGTTTCAGAATAGCCTGGGTAAGTTAGCAAGATCCTTACTCCAAATTTAAAATATAAAAGGAAGGATGGCATTACAAGTCAGAGGTAGAATTCTGGCCTAGAATGGCAATTGTTGGTTCAGTCTCCACACCAAATCAGACAAATCCTCCTCAGAAAACAAAAGCATCTTCTACACAGTACCCAATGTTAATAAACTCAACTGCTTTCCTATAAATCATCAATAACAAGTAAAATTTGAAGTTAAATGGAATTTTGCTGAAGTGCTTTGTTAGAAGTATAATAAAACATGAGAAATGTATTTAAAAAATGAATCTAAAATGATATTAAAGAAAATTAATGAATGGAAATTCCATAAGCATGTCAAGTTAGTATACACAGCCATTGCAACATTAATCAAATTCCCAAAACCTATTTTGTCAGTATTATCAAACTCATTATAAGGCATATAGAGATGAATAAATGAATAAATAGCTAACATATTATTGAAGAATAACAAAGTTTAAGGACACACTTTTCATAAATCCAATAAATGCAGGTAAAAACAGTAAGTCAACTGAACAGTTAGACAAGTAGCCAAAAAAATATTAATACACTGCATTGATCTATAAGGAAACACAAAATAAATATAGTATGATATATAAATGCTATTTAAGCAACTGCATGACCAAGCACCAAAAATTAATATTTATTACATTATTATTATTGAATTTATCCTAATAATAATTACTTCCAAGGTTTACTCCAAATGGATTAGTATCCTAAATTCAAACATCAAAACAATAAAGCAAGGCCTTGAACCTTGAGTTTGACAATGACTTTTAGTTTAGATATATCAGTCATAATCTACAAATTATACTTGAAAAGCTGTTGTGAATTAAAATAAGAAGTTCTTCCCTGAGATGTATAATAGTTAAATAATAAGAGTGTATTCCACAGACTTGAGAAAAATATTTGTAAAGTTATCTTATAAAGGACCATTATCAAAAATGTACTTTGTGCTCTTAAAGTGAGGCAATAAAGAAACAAGGAAAGAAAAAGGAAGGAAGGAAAGTAGGAAAGAAAAATAATATGACTCTCTGAACAAGAGATTAAACAGATAGCAAGAAGTTTGTGATATAATATTCATCATAAAAAGTTATTGAGTAATTAAAAACAACCAACAATGCAGACATATTAGACTGACCCCACTATTCAAAACTGACACCAACAATTTAGACCAGATACATTAATCATTAATGAATCTTATGCAAAATGACACCTCACAAGACATTTTGGCATTTTGCATAAGACTATGCAAGATCTCATCATACAATCCAGAATTCTTTCTCCTTTTCTCCTTGGTATTTACACTAATGAGTTGAAAACAAATGTCCATGCAATACATATACAGGGATGCTATAGCAGCTTTAACCCTAACTGCCAAAACTTGAAAGCAACTGAAAATGTTCTTCAGTAAGTAAAATGACATGTAAACACTGATAACTGATATCTGGAAACAATAATGTTTCACACAGCACTGAAAAATACTGAGCTATGAGTCCCTTTTAATTCAAGAAAATCAGAAATGTAATATTACTAAAATAAAACATTGCAAAAAGGCCAAACTACCTGTTTCAAATTATGGAACTATTAATGGAGATTAGTGGTTACTATATAGTAGCAGAAGTGGAAAAAGAATGTATTGGAAATACACAGATGTTTTGGAGACACTGATGTAATTCTTTATGCAGCCACATTTGTGGACATAGTTATAACATTTATCAAATCCCAGAGAGTAATCAATAGTGTGTGGATATAAGCAATAAGTATAGATTTAGGAGATATAATTAATACATCATTGAAAGCCTACCATGAAAATCATATATACTAGAATTATGCTTGATGTCATACTGATAAAAACTTGTATGTGTATGGACATTGAACACATGTGTAAAAATTCTCTGTGGTTTCTACTTCTTTAAAAATTTAATAATGACTGAATAAAAAAATTATTATTTTCAAAAACATTAAACATTTCCCTTTTGATCAAAACTGTACTTCGTTGAAGTTAGAAGAGTTTGAGATAATGAGCATGCCTCTCTTGGGCAAGCGTCAAGCATAACAAGTAAAATTCTACCAAATATAGAATCTATATTTTCTCATTTTTTTCCTCTTTTCTGGGGACCTATTATAAATAGGCAAGTAAGAAACCTATTGTGGATAGGATAAATATAATTTTGATGTTTCTTTCTTTTAAAAAGGCAGATTTGTTTATTTTATTTCATAAGTATTTTTCATAAGTATTTTTTCTTGCCTGCATGTGTGTATGTATATATGTGTGTGGGTTATGTGCAAGTCTGGTACACATGAAGGCCAAAGAGAGCATCATATTCCTCGGATTTGAGGTTACAATGAACTACCATGTACCTGGTTAAGAATGAAACCTGGGCTCTTTGAAAGACAACAAAAGCTCTGAACTGTGGAGATTTTCTCCAGCCTCTTATCTACATAACCTGACTAAAACTGAAAAAGATATTCTATCTAATCCCTGTGCCCATTTCTCTATATAGACACACCCCAATCTAAGAATACAGTAATATTCTTTTCCATGCTGAAAGATAATGATTAGATAAACAACATGGAAAAGTTCCCAATTTTATTCCATCATTTTATTTATCCTATTAAAATAAATAAAATTGAGAGAGAAAGTTCAGTATCCCTATCTGAATCCTAGCTTTTCATTGCTGCTAACCTATTGAGGGTGCCATGTGCTCTATGCTGGGAATTTGTAAAGAAGCAAACAGGATTGTCTAGTACAGTATGTAAGAAGAACTATTTCATAATAAATAAGGTACATCATCTTATCAGGAAGGGTAAAAATAAAAATGAATGTTTTAATTCTTTGTAGATCATGAAGTATTGAGTTTTCTGGGCTTTGCCTTAAAGCAACTTAAATATAGAGTTCCTAGTAAAACACATAGGACTTAACTTCAATATATGATAAAATATTTTATGAAGAGGTTGGGGAAGCATTACTTGCTAAGGATTCAAGTTACTCATTTGTAAATATGAATATATCTAAAATAATAACTTATTTATAAATTTTTATAATAATTTGTATACAAATGTGCAAAAGGCTAAATTCATAGTAGACCTAAACTAATGTCAAAGAAATTTGGCCAAAAATGTATGTACTAAATGTTTATTTACAGGTAACACATTTACACATTTATTTATGTAATATAATATTATAATACATTAAGTGAAAGCACATTATTTCAAATTCTATGGTAGGGAGTCCTGTAAAATTGCAACTATTGCTCCTTTATTTATATTTGTATTATTACATGTGGCACAAGAAGACATGTACTAAGATGAATATAAAGTGAGTATTATTATAAATTGTTTTTAAAATTCACAAAATTTAAAGAAAAACTAGTTTTAAATTTTCAGACTGATTGCTGCGAATCCAGTATGGGACTGACTCAGACCCCTTGAACATGGTCTCAGCTAGAATGCCTGAGCAGTCTAAGGGACCTTGGACAGTGGAACTAGATTGTATTTCTGATGCACAAAAGGACTTTGGGGGCACATTCCCCCATGGAGGGATACTCCCTTAACCTAGAGACAGGAGAGAAGGTCTAGTTCCTACTCCAAATGACTTGACAGACTTAGATGTCCCCTCTTGGAAGGCATCACCTTACATGTGGAGTGGGGTGGGGGTGGGAGAGGAGGATGGCGGGGGCATGAAAGGGAGGGAGAGAGGGAAAAAGAAAGAGGGAGGAAATGAGGGAGAGGAACTGGGATTGATACATAAAATAAAAACTAAAAAAAATAAAAAAAATGTTAAATAAAAATTTAGGTAAATGTGCTTAGAGTGTTGCAACATATAATTTTAAAATTCCATGAAAAAGTAAAAACTTTGTAAAATTATAATTACAAACAATACATAATTATAGTATGAATAACAATGATAAATTTTAACTGCAAATAAAACACTATGATAAATATATTAGTTTATTACACTTACTTTGACATTTCTTAATAATTTGAAATGTTAAAGGCATCAAATGAATAAATTTCTTCACATCAAATGGCTATTATAGAGTCACTGAGCAATTTCTTTTCCTTGGAAATGGGAGCTTTCCAAGACCCTTGACCCTTGTTTCCACAGGAAATCCCAGTGACTGTTCCCCACAGTCAATGACCTATTCACCTATTCAAGAAACAAACTTGTTTTTTTTTATGGTGAAAAAGTGTGTATTTGGAATTAGCCAGCTGGACTCAGTTTAAATGATCCTAATTTTGTTGGCAACATCCAGAGCATCATAATCGGAAGCCAACCGAACATACCTTCTTCTCTCCATCAGGCCACATCAATGTCACAGAGTTTCTTCAAAGCCTGTTTGATCTGGTGCTTGTTGGCCTTGACATCCACAATGCAAACAAGTGTGTTGTTTTCTTCTATCTTCTTGGCTGACTCAGGTGTCAGGGGGAATTTGATGATGGCATAGTGGTCAAGCTTGTTTCTCTGGGGCACACTCTTCTGAGGGTATTTTGCCGCCTCCGGAGCCACAGGGTCTTGGGCCACCGGAAGGTGGGTGAAGTGAGGACCTTCTTTTTGTGGCTGTGGAACCCTTTCAGCATCACCTTCTTGGCTTTCAAGACTTTGCTTTGACTTCTGCTTTGTGGGTGGGGGAGGAGCTTTCTTCTTAGTTTTTGGCTCCATCTTGGCGAAAAGCAAGAAGAAACAAACTTTTTAAAATGTAATCGTTCTAAAATTTGTAAAGAAACTATTTTGAGTTAAAAATTAACATTTCTTTACAAAGTCCAAAGAATAGCC
Source organism: Cricetiscus sungorus (assembly GCA_030556225.1). Taxonomy (NCBI): domain Eukaryota; kingdom Metazoa; phylum Chordata; class Mammalia; order Rodentia; family Cricetidae; genus Cricetiscus; species Cricetiscus sungorus. Next base: position 28,858,516 of record JANBXA010000741.1, on the reverse strand, counting down.
ATTGGGCATGATCACAAAATAATAGAATATTAAATAATTTTCTCTTCCCTCTCTGTGTGTGTTTGTGCACAGGAATACAGAAAACAAAGGCTGATTTTTGATACAAAGTCTCTCACTTAACCCAGAGTTGGCCAGCTTGCCAGACTGGCAGAGCTTCACTAACCCTCTATTTCCGTCTTTTCAGGGTTGGGATTAAGTCATGCAACATGAGCCTAGCATTTACTAGGAGCTAGGCATCGGAACTTCTGTCCACATGCCTACTAAGTATATTTATAACCAACTAAGATATCTCTCCAATCTTCCAAAGGGAATTGTGGTTGCTTGTCCCAACATTTCTATAATTTAAACTTTTCATTTTTTCACTTTGTTTTTAGTTGAATTTTTCTGAGTGTCGATTCCCATGAACATACACTTCTTCCCTCACACATCCAAATTTTCCATGAATAGTAATTCTGTACTAAAATATGGAATCCTTGAGACTTCCAGAAAGTTTGCAAAATTTTGCTTCCCATTCTGTGATACTATTTTCCCTAAGGGCATTGAAAATATAATTTCTTAAAATTGAAATTTAATCAACATTCTCCATTTTGAAGCTGAATATTGGCATTATCTTTTGTCAGCAAAGTAGACTTGCATGATGCCAGCCAAATTATTTCATGGTTGGTTAATTATATAGTGCTTTGCATCTCTGCATTTGGCTATCTTAGTCAGTAGCAATTACTACACTAATGATAGACAGAGTGTTTTGCTTGATGCAGAACATCTCTTTAAAAACTTGCATGATGAATTCATATGAAATCACTCCCTATATTCTCAGTACCAGCTTTATGGTATAGTCTTTATTATTTCCTATTGGCAGATGAAAGTCGGAATGTTCCAAATGCTTCTCTGAAGGTTTTGACATGGGAAGATTGAACTGTGCTGTTTCTCTCATTTGAAAATATCTATTTTACACCCAATTCTGAGATAAATGAAATATATATTTAAGTAATTATGTATAGTAAAACCAGGAAGAAAGTTGAAAAAAAATATCCACAGCTATATTTTTCCTCTCAGGTAGACAAATGCCAATTAAGTTTATTACACCATCAAGCTCAACACTTCCAATATTGATTATTATTAATTTATGTGTAATATTATCACATCATATTATTACTGGCTAAGTGCTTCTCACTACATGCTTGCCACATTTGTTTGTTCCTCTATAAAGTATAAAAGATTCAATGCAAGCTTTTAAAATCTTCTAATTGATCAGAGATTATTAGCAATTTATCTTGTAATAAGCTATTTTTGAAGTATAACAATTTTGTAATTTTCACCGATGTTCTATGTTTAACACCCCCCCCCCAAACCTAAATTCCTAATCCAGTATATAAATGTGGGCCTGGCCTGAAGCTTAAAAGGAGTTGAAGCATAACGAAATCCCCTGATTTTCTCAATCCTGAGAGCAGCAGGAGTTTGGCTGCACCCAGCCTGGTTTAGGCACCCACAGACTCCAATCTATTTACCTCCTCTTAGTGCCTTGCCCTAGTGCATGTAGTGACTGATTAAGTTAATGAATCCCCAAGCCTACTAGGACCCGTTGCTTTATCTGACCATTGTAACATTCTGGACTGGACTTCTTTTCTTTATAATTTTATAAGGTCCCTTCTCCTGCTGCTCCTAAGTATACAAATAAAGCACTTTCAATGTGTTCTTCCCCCATTTTTTAACATAGGAGCACATGAATGTAAAAGGCCATTCTTCTTCGGGGATAACTATCCCCTGTGTTCTGCCCTAGAATCTAGCTGTCCTCTAACATACTCTCTTGAGTGTTCTTCTCCTATATGCTCACCACTGCTCAGGATGCTTCCTTGGGTAGGCCATGCTTGGCCTGTTCCTCTCCCATATGAGGGTCAGGCTACCTGGTAAAGCAGGATTTGAGTCCAGCACTGTGCCGGGCCTGCCCCCGCCAGCAAGGAGGGTCTCGACCTTTGGAAGATCTTCTTCATGCAGTTTTAATCAGGATCCCTGAAACATGTTCTTCTGATTCGCAGGGGCCCGGGGACCCTTGCATAGGCTTAAATCTCCTTGCACTAACCAACCCCACTGAGCTATGTGGACCCTGCAGATAGGCTACTCTAACCCGGAAGCAGACAGGCTGAATAGATTTAACCAAATAAGGGCTTGTTTACGCCAGAGAGCGCTCACCCTTGGGGAGGTGGAAGGCAGGAGCCAGTGCCATCTTTAAAGCACAGCACTTCACAGCTCTCTACACAGCACAGGAACACCAAGGTTACACACACACACACAGACACACACACACACACACACACACACACACACACAGATATTCACAGCAAAGTTGCATATGTAATATACTCAGACCACTGATAACAGTAACATGTTCGTGACTTTTATTTTAAATCTTGTATCCTAATTACTGTAGCTTCTTTTCAAAAACTATTTTATTTTAGTGTGTGTTATGTGTATCTTGTGCCACAAGCATGCCTTGTTCCCAAAGAAGCCATAAGAGGACATTGTATCCCCAGGGTCTGAGGTATAAGGTGATCATGAGCTGCCTTGTGGGTAATGGAAATAGAACCTCTGTCCTCTGGAAAATCAATATGATTGTTTGGTGCTGAGACCCTGTGCCCATAGGACCTACCCTAGAATCCTTTATAATTATTTCCTTATTCCATTGTATAATTGGGGTTAAAAGTGTATATAAATATAAAACTAATTACTGAATGTACTTTCTTGATCAAAATTAACAGTGATAGTTCTAACACTATTAATTTTTTAAATGCTAAGTGTATTTTATCAAGAGTACAGAAGAAGCAAAGTAATAACATTCTGAAGGAAAGATGAAATAGTAAATTTGCAACATACACAATGAGTTGATATTTATTTCTAGTATTTGTGTAATGTGAAATTGGTCATTAATTCATTGTGATTTCTAGACCTTAAAGTAATAACCTTATATCATTTTTCAGTAAAGACACCCAAGTCAAAACTGTCAAATTACATTTACTAATATTAAGAGTTGTTTTTAAGTGTAAAATATATTTAAAACATTGATTAAATATTTAAGATGAATTTTTAATAAGCAACATAGTTGTATAATGGTTAAGTGAATTAAATACAATAGAACTTATTAGTATTTTTCTTTGTGAGATTATTAGTTTAAAGCTTTGACTACTAAAATAGTGCATGTGTGTGTGTCAGTGGTATTTATGTGCGCATGCATGGGGTGCTCATGTTGATCTAAACAGGGCACCTGAGTTGCAGTTGATGGTGTAGAGCCTGATATTAATGTTAGGTACTGAATATTGGTCGTCTGCAAGAGAAGCTAGCATTCTTAACTGCAGATTCACTCTCTGGATTGATAGTATTATGTTGAAACAATTCTATAAACTGTGTTATTATGAAAATCAAAAGCAACGAGTATAATAATGACATAATTTTTATCATGTATGAAAAAAGAAAAGTATCCAAACCTTCTCTGTAAGTAAGAGGAACATATATTTCTCAGTAGTTTTATGATGAGTATGATTAACTATAAACTTTTAGGTATCAACATGTTTACCATATATTTGTAGCACAAACCTTTAAGTTTATGAGCCAAATGTGTGGGGATGATCCTATTTTAATAATTATTATTCAGTATTATCATGTTATAAAAGATAAATTTCATAAGCAATGTGAAATAATTTTTAATAATGGAAAGTTTTTAAATGAATGTTTAAATATAAAATAGTGTTATAATTGATTCAATAGAACACCAAGCCGATGATCAATATACATTGCAGTGTTCAGACAGCAGGGGCTTAAAATTCAGAATAACACTAACAATATTCCTGGCTGTGTATAACTAAAATTATATGGATTTTATTTAGAAAACTTGATGAATGGTCATGTGTCAAACAATATTTGGAAATACTTTAAAATGAGACATAGTACTATAAGATTTTATAATTATAGAATTCTGTATTTATTATTTATAGATTTTAAAAGTTCCAAAAAATTAAGAGCTTAACAGTACTGTTAGTTTAAAGATAACTGGCTAAAATTAATATTTAAATTTTCTAAAACTATTTTTAATTGTTTAAAAACAATGAAAGATAGTACATGTGCAATTTTGGCCAAACTATACTAAGTAGAAAGTTATTTAAGAAAGGTAGAATGAATATTTATATAATTTTCTGTATAAGGTAATACTAAACTTTGATTTTAAAAAAATAATAAATTTGTAGGAAAGTTTTCAAATAATATAAATAGCTCTTATAAAATTAATTCACAATTGTAACACTTGCTCAACTTCATTTTTAACAGTATTTTCATTAGATAAATGAATGTGAAAAGAGCCAATACAATCTCCATGATAATTCTAAGTGATTTTTAGAGTTTTACAATTAAATCATTAATACCTTTATATCTAGTACAATGTCTCTTGTGTTTTTTGGCGCTCATGCGTCTATAGGAACAGGCTGGTGGGAAAACTGCTAGTAACAAAATTTATTTTTGGTTCCCTTTAAATGTTTTGCATTATCAGTTTGTCAAATAAGTGAAACTTGGTGAAGCTATAGTTTGAACTGATATATTCAATCTGGTCCCATTCACACAAGAAAGCCAGTTGTGGTGGTATACCCTTTTAATCCCAACACTGTAGAGGCAGAGTTGGGCAAACAAGCAGAACTCTCATTTTAAAGCTAGTTTGGTCTATGTAGAGATCTTTCAAGATTGCAGAATCTTTAGTTCTTAAAAAAAAAAGGGGTGGTGGAAGAAAAACAGAAGGGGGAGGAGGAGAAAGTACAGGAATGCAAAGATAGAAGTATAAATACAAAATACCTGAAAGTAATCTGTCTGTCTGCAGATACTGGTTGACTGGTTAGAATTTTAGTACTGTGAAAAGATTGGAATGCTGCAGGTCCACAGAGAGAGAGAGAGAGAGAGAGAGAGAGAGAGAGAGAGAGAGAGAGAGAAAGCTAAAAGTAAGATCTTGGGGCAGTAGGCAGAAAATCCTTAATCTGTTGGCCATGGTCACTCAGAATGTCTTCAGAGTAAACTATGCTTTATTTCCTTTTCAAGGAGAGATGTGTTCTGGCATCAGCAAAAGAATAACAATAAGAAAATTCACATGAGGAAAATTCAAATGAGTAACTTCACACCAAAGAATTTACTCAAAACAAAATCCAGTATTTTCTTTCTGTCTCAGAGCTTCTGCATTAAGTAATAAACTAACAGGACAAACTGGAAAGAAAGCAAAGTGAGATAAAGTGAGAGAACAATTCAGATCAGGATATTGGACTCATAGATGATGTTTCAATATTATTTTTAATCTGAGATTAGTTTACAGGTTAGCTGAGAACATGTATTGATATGCAGACTAAGCTACATTCTTTCTACCTTATGGTCTTTCTTCCTCAGCTCCCCCGATTTTTAGAGGATAGCTCCATAAGCAACAATTATAAATATATTAAGGAAATCAGAAACTGAAATATGAAAGAACAAGCAAAAAACTTACATAAAAGAAGGTTGGAAGGATGAAGACAAGTGAAAAAGAGAAATTTTATGACAAGATTTTTTATCGTCAAGATAAATGTTCTGTGACAGGACTACCAAGACAGCCAAAGTTAATACACTTTCATGTTTCAACTGTAAAACTCAGGCCTCATGAAAAATATTCATCCATCAGTTTTTCTGTTAGGCTTATACACAAATGCAAATGTTTTATTACTTGAAAGCTTTTTCAACCAGATATATTGAACCCTTTCCAAATATATTTACACATGAAATTATGTTGTATTTACTCTGAATGACAAGCCTACTGTAAGAAAAAAACAATTGAAGACATTAAACAGATGTTTCAAACATGTGTTTACCAAAATGTGATTCTATGGTACTGCAAACAGACTTGAGACTCCTACTAAAGAATATTTATTTTTATTTTGCTCTTTGGGATAAATTAAAACATGATCTAAACTATAATTATTTTACTGTTACATTAAAATAGTGGGGAATTTATAACTGGGGGACACTTGAAGGAGTGATGGAGTGAGAACATGGGGTTACATATGATTATATTTCATTATATACACATATAAAATTTTTGAAGAGAAAAAATAAGGAAGAAGACTTTAAGAAATATTTAATTAATAATCCCTGTATCCTAAAAGGAATTTGTTTACATACAGTCATGAGGTTTTTATTGTTGTATTATCTTATATTAGTTATATACAATTACCATTGTAGTAACATTTAATGAAGTTACACTAAGTTTTGAAGATAGTCTGTCATTACTCACTAAAATCAGAATACTGAAGTGCTGAAACAATTCATTCGTCTATGTCTTACACAAAATAAATTCTTCCTTATTTGAGAAAATTCAAAGATTCTTCTATAATGACTCCAAAAAACACAAGTTAAATTTTAACAGAAATGAAGGAAATGAAGGAAGAGAGAGAGAGAGAGAGAGAGAGAGAGAGAGAGAGAGAGAGAGAGAGAGAGAGAGAGGGAGGGAGGGAGGGAGGGAGGGAGGGAGGGAGAGGGAGAGGGAGAGGGAGAGGGAGGGTGGGAGGGAGAGGGAGAGGGAGAGGGAGGGTGGGAGGGATCAAGGTAGAAAGGAAGGAAGGAATGAAGGAAGGAAGGAAGGAAGGAAGGAAGGAAGGAAGGAAGGAAGGAAAGAAGGAAGGAGGAAGAGTAAACTATACAGAATTCCCCTGGAAGACTTTGTGAAACATTACTGCAAACTGAACCAACTTGAGCTACTCTGGCCAAAGAAATATTAATGTACTGAGAAAGCAAAATAAGCACTTTGGCTGAAATTTACTAATTACATTTAAATAATTGGCATCCTGCTACCAGTTGCAAGGTAAGATTCCAACAGAATATGTAATTGTTTTTGTTCCCAACTGTGGCAATAGTTATGCTGATTCACTCATTGTCTGCTGTGTGAATTAGAGGGATGACAAACTAATGATGCTGATTCAGGTAAGGATGTAGCCTTTTATGTCTGCTAATACTTTTCTTCCCTTAAAACACGAACAAAAACAACCTCACTTGACATGTCTAAACTGTATTCATATTTAATGGCATTATCTAAAATTAAGTAAAGTTCCTATTCTGCCAGTTATCTACTGCCCCATAAAAGGAACTTCATTTGCTAACATTTGTAGTCTAGTCAAAGACTTATATTAAACTCTGTAAAAAAGAAATACTATTCAATTGCATAGTTCTGAATTTTCAGCATTAACATCATATCTCATTCAAATTTTACAGACTTCAGATTTTTTATTGTATGAAATAATGGTAGTAAGAATAAATATATCTTAATGACATATATCTACATAGTTTATTAAACTTCCTTTGTTTTTTAAAAACGCATTTTAACAGGCACTTGGTAAATAGTACAAGTTTTAAAGGAAGTTTTTTAGAGCTGCTGGTAGGGAGGTGTCTGTATCTCTTCCATTAAGAGATTCCTTTGAAGCTAAATTTCAGCAGGAATGGAGCCCTTCATCACTGTAATAAGGCAAAATAGGTCATGCCTGCATGGGGCCAAACTAAAAGAAACCAATTTTCTAAATAGTTTTCTTAGCTGGAGGACAAACTAAAAAACAAACTAAAAAACAGTGCCTTTCTGGAAAGTTGCAATTGGTTGTAATAGTTAGGGGAAAAAAAAAGAATGTAATGCTTTGCTGTCAAAATAGAAGGCAGCCTTTCACAGGAATGAGAACATAAACCACCTGCACAGCTTTTTTCTGTCACCACCACCTTAACAAAGCTGATAAGGAGAACTAGTGAAGAGGGAAAATGAAGACTACATACGATGCATTAATCAAGCTACACTTAATCTGTAGATGAACAAACTATACATCCGATTGTTTCTTTAATATCATATTCTTATTAATTCTCTGAGAAGTTTATATATGCATGCAATGTATTTTGCACATATATAATTCCAATAAACTCCTTCTAAATCCCTATTCTTTTGTTTCCAAGAGTTTTATTGCTGTGTTGAGACACCATGGCTACAGACATTCTTATAAAGGAAAACATTTAATTGGAGCTGACTTGCAGTTCAGAAGTTTAGTTCATTGTCATCATAGCAGGAAGCATAGTGGCATACAGGAAGACCTGATCCTGAAGAGACAGTTCAGAGTTATACATCTGGATCCACAGGCAACAAGCAGAGAGAATGAGCTACTGGTTTCAGCTGTAGCATCTGAAACCTCAAAGCCCAGTGACATACTTCTTCCAATAATTTATCACATTCTCCAACAAAGCCACCTGCCTTATTCCCTTCAAATAACACCACTCCCCGGGAACATATAGGATCATTTTCTTTCAAACTATCATGCTTAATTGTTGTCTTTTTATTTTTTCTACAGAGTAAAACTTATGCTGCCCATATACCAATGGGATGTGGTGAACCTAACAAAGGCAAAAACCATAAAGAAAGCTGACCCTTCCTACCCCAGAAGCCATAATTGATCTATAGCTTATTAGCTTGGGGAAATAGTTTGTGAGTCCCACCTTCTCCAAGCTGGAATGTTAACTAACATTACCTTGTGTGCATCTTGTGAGATCAACCACAACTGCTGTTGTGACAACTGTGACAAAGTGGACATTCATCCATCTTGTATTCCTACTGAGGTCATTTCTGGTTTAAAGGCCCCTTACTCTAAATGCTCCAGTATGTAGTTAGGTCCTAAATTCCTGAGCATAGTCCACGCTGGCTGGAATAAAGACTTAAAACTGGCTATAAACTGTGTCTGAGTATTCTTCTCTGGTTAGTTGCTAGCAACCCTATAAGTTTATGAGTGCAACTGTATGTCTTTTAAGATATAGGCTAATTGCTCTTTTACTTGGCTTGATTGAATTTGGTTCTGAAGAACAGGGATGAAATTCATGGTTTCTAGTAAGGTGGACAAAAGCTTCATGTTAAAATAAATTCCAGGAACTCAAAATTAAATTTAGCAATGAGCAGATTTTTATTATAATGATAATACAATCATCATCATCATCATATTATATATTCTTGCAAAATAATTTTAGAATAATGTGATTAAAACACCAGTTATAAACTATTTCTTTGTTTTATTAGACAATGTAGTGTTATGAATAGGAGTGGTCCTCAGGCTCATATATTTTAATGGTCTGTCATTAGGGAGTAGAGATACTTGGCCACAGTTAGAAGACATAGCCAGGTTGGAGGAAGTAAATCATTTGGGACAGGCTTTCATGTTTCAAATGTTCAAGCCAGATCCAGTGCCTGTCCTTCATGCTTCCTGCAGATATGTAAGTTGCACTCTTAGTTCCTCTAACATCATTTCTGCCTGCTTGCCACCATGCTTCCTGCCATACTAATAATGGAACTGAAGGTAAACTTCAATTGAATGCTTTTTTTAGTAAGAGTTTTTATGACCATAGTTTTTCTTTATAGCAACAGAATACTGATTAATATGGAGGTTGGTAATAGCAGTAGGTTATTTGTTGTACAGGCCTGACCCTGCTTCTTGTTGGGATAATGCAAACATACATTAGTTAGTGCAGTTGAATGCATTAACTGGGGCTTAATGGGCCATACTAGTAGGCATATGGAAGACAGTGATGCTAAGAGCAATGTAGACCACGAGGGTCCAGCTCAAGAAGTTTCAGAGGAGAACAATATTAACAAGTAGTCTAGAGAATGTTCTTATAATATTTTGACAAATAATGTTGCTGCTTTCCAAACTTGTTAAAATAAACAAACAAACAAAACAACAACAACAACAACAACAACAAAAACAACCCACAAAACTCTGCCAGAAGCTAAACTTGCAGAGTGTGAGATTAATAACATTGGAAGAGCAGATTTCAAGACAGCCTAATATTGATTGTGTTGCTTGTTTATTAGTGCTCACCCTTATGCAGATCTACAATGGAAAGGAGTAAGTTAAGAAAAGAAAAATACAAAATGTACAATTTGAGGAGAAAATGAACACCAAGAAATTAAACAGAGCTAAGTCAAGTGCTCAAGGAGATAAGAAGCTTAAAAGAAATATTAATATGGAATATTGCAATCACAAATCTGAAAGGATTTGGAGATCTGAAGGACACTTTGAGAAGAGACATGGAGAAGCAGAATTTGAGTATTCCTTGCTGGTTTGGTCTTGTTAGGTCCAGTAGTCCAGTATTTCATCAGTATGCTCCCTTTCCTTCATTTCAGAATGGTGCTCTATATCCTCTGCCATATTATGCTGGGAGTATTTATATATATATATATATACATATATATATATATATATGTATATATATATATATATTACAATGGGTTTTAGTTAAGAGATTACAGTGAGTCTCAGAAGAGACTTTGAACTTTGGACTTTTTAACAGTGTTGAGTCTGTGATAGATTGAGTTCTTTAAAAGTTGAATTAAATGAATTTTTCATTGTGATATGATTACAACTCTATAGGGGTCAGGGAGAGGAATGTGGTGCTTAGAATAATAAAAGGCACCATAAGTTCATATATTTGAATTCTTGGTTATTAGGCAGTGGGACTCCTTTCAGAGATTAGGAAATGTAACCTTGTTGGAGTAAGTGTGACTTTCTTGGAGGAAATATGTCACTGGGGATGGGCTTTGAAGTTTCAAGGGACCAATCCAGGCTCAGTCTCTTTCTTACTCATGCCAGAAGATGCAGATATAGAGCTCTCAACTTCCCTAGTTTGGTGTCTTCAGCCTGCTACAATGTCCTCTACAATGATAGTAAAGCACTAAACCTCTGATCCTGTAAGCAACCCTCAATTAAATGATATCCTTGAAAAGAGTTTCTGTGGTCCTGATGTCTCTTCATAGTAGTAGAACACAGAATGAATATATATGTATTGGTTTTTTGCAGAAGGGTTTCTCTGAGGGTTTTGGAGGCTATCCTGAAACTAGCTCTTGTAGAACAGGCTGGTCTCAAACTCACAGAGATCTAGAGATTTGTCTGCCTCTGTCTCTTGAGTGCTGGGATTAAAGGATTGTGCCACTACTACCTGACTAAGGCACATGTTTTTACTTAACTATGAACATCTCAAATATTTGTGAACTGAGAGCTCACAAGATGAATTTCTAAAGAGACAACTACCTTATAAAACAATTGCAAACATGTTGCAATTATTGCTCTAAAAAGTACTAGAAGAAAATTTACTATTGGATGAATTTTAAAAATAGATTCAGCTTAATCTTTCATAAAAAGCAATATTTAGGTCTTTTATTCCTCGCCTATTTTTAAAAATCAATTTTCATTTGATGAGCATGAGTGTTTTATACATGCCTTTTGTCTTACAGACACTTGGTATCAGTGGAAACCAGAGGAGACCATTGGATCCTTTGTAACTGTAATTAGCAGATATTTGTGAGCCAACATGTGGGTTGGAAGGGAAGTCAGGCCCTCTGCCAGAGCAAGCTCTTGTGTGGTTTTCTGTGCTGGGAAGGATTCTGTGACCAAAAGCCATTTGGGAGAGAAATAGTTTATTTCATCTTATGCATCCAGGTCACAGTCCTGTCACAGATAGTAGTCAGAGCAGAATCTCATGGCAGCAAATTCTGAAACAGAAACCATGGAAGAATGCTGCCTGCTAGTCTCTTTCCAATGATCAGACCCAGCCCAGCTTTATTATACTAAATTATATGCCACCAAATCTCCATATTTCTTTTTTACCTAACTTGTCCATGTTTATTTACCAAAATTTATTGTGCCTATATTCAAATGAATAGCTCAAATTCATCATTTCTTTCCTGTGAGCTATCTTCTCTACTCTTTAATTCCCCATGATAGGCAGATTTTGTGGCTATACTTCACTAATTTCTCTAATTACCATTATTTTGAATGTCACTTCCTTGTTAATACCATTATAAACCCTAACTACTCAGTTAGACTCTAATTTGTTCATCTTTAAAATTGTATCTTCAGTGTTCGGCTAGATTTCTTTCTTTAAAATGGAGTTTAATTAAACACTGCACTGACGGACACTTGGGCTAGCTCTCACAGTAAGTGAATAGATGCTTATATAATGTATCCTGACCGAACTTTTCAGACCCTGAAACAGAATGCCTCTGTTTTACATTAAGTCTTTCTCAGTAGCAATAATTGTTCCCCCAACATGTTTTTCTTTTTTTTATGTAATAATTATTGAATTCACATGAAACACATGCTTTCCTTTCCCTGTGAAATTAAATCACATTTGTCCTTCTAAACCTAGCTCAAATATTCTGCCCCGTCTGCTTTCATTTTCCTGTTATACACTGCATCTACTCAATACAAAGATTATGTGATTTTAGCAATCACCTCGTCCTTTGATGTCGCATTATGTTTTTATATTTAACCTGTAGTCTTCAATTTCCTTGAAACCTCCAACATAGCCTATTGAGCTTTATATTTGTAGATGTAAACAAGATAATGTTGTAGGTGTGGTAAAGACTCAACAAAAGGAAATTATTGAGTCAGTCAGTAAAAGAAAACATAAAAGGGCAGAAGGTTTCATGAGACCACAATATGTCAATATTGGGAAACTATCGATGATTGATAATTAAAATATTATCAATTAAATTATATCAATTATTATTAATTATAATTATAATTATATTTAAATCAAGCAGTAATAAAGAAATCATCCAACTAGATGTGCTAATAACTGATTTTATTCTACATTGTTATAAGACAGGTACATAATATTATTATATATTTGACTAAAAGTGTGTTGTGAGCTTTTATGTGGTAAGATCTGTGAAATGGGTACACTTAAAACAAAAAGAATTCATTTTGGCTCAGTCTTTGTCAGGTCCATAAGAATCAAATAATATTTTTCAATTAAAACCATATTTAGAAATAGGAAATGATATCAATCAGTAGACTAAATCATAAATGGTTGGAAACAATACTTTTAATCCCAGTATTCTGTCAACAAAAGCATATAATCTTGGTTAATTTATTGACATAGTAAATTCCAGAACAGCCAAGACTACATAGAAAGATGATATCTCAACATAAATAAATTAATAAGTTTAATAATCTACACAGTGTATAAGTAGAATTTTCACCATTGTACCTTGCTTATTAATATAAAATCACCTTACAAATTACAGTAGAGTCTTAGGATTCCATTCTGGTTATTTTTTGTAGCTTATATAAAGGAATTCTTTCTCACTGATCAAATAGCACAGAACAATTAAGTGGGAAATAGATGGGAGATAAGGAAAACAAAATGTTTTGTTGCTTCCTTGTGAATGCAGGCACTGAATATTTCAGTCCTGTTCCACTGTAGAGCAGCAAGCTCTTGCTCCTCCCAAACCATCCTGCACAAGCCTTCATAGAAGCTCACTTCTCTAGCTTATAGCATCTGTTAAAATGTATACTAGAAAGCAAACTGCACAGCTTTGATTTTTGTGGACTCTTTTTCCTCCTCACAGAAAAAAAAACCCTAAAGAAAGTGTACAATCTTTTTAAAGGATCCTGAAGCCAAAACTAAATGTCAGAATCCAAAGGAAGAAAACTCAGTCTAGACAGACTATTATCATGAGCAATGTATATTCACCAAGAAATTCTGAGCCTCTTGAGGATCCTTATGCAAATGACCACATTCTATGAGCAAAAGCTAGCTTTGTCTGCACCATTAAATCGTCTCCTTCAGGAGTTCAAGAAGGACAGTGCTTTAACCAGATGGCACACCATGTCAAGAGAAAAGGCAACATGTTAAACCTCACACAGAAACAAGCTTAACCTCATAGATTCATGTCTGAGAAGGTGAAACCCAGATAAGTATGAACACAAAATACAAAACATCCAAATGTAGTGATCAGCTCTTTTAGAACAACTAGAGTATGTGGATGCTTTCTGTAAGCATTGAACTCTTTTGAACTGTACTTGAGCTACTGTTTTGTCAAGGAACAAAGCATGAAGTGAAAATATTCTGTTCTCAACGGGTGAAGAAACTGCCAGCCACATCACAATGTTGCCAAGTGTTGACCCTCTTTTTCTCTGTTTACTTTAATTAATATCTGTCTCTGTCCTCTCTCTCCTTTCAGACTTCTGTGAGATGAAAAAGAGCTAGCTTTGTTTTTAGGGTTCTGTGCCAGAAATGGGACTTTGAACTGTCACTATTCTAACTCTGTCAGCCACTGCATTTGTAGCTAAAAACTTTAGTTTGTTTTACAACATGACTATAGTAGAACAAGATCACTGTGTTGGCAGAGCAGTGGAGAAATGGGGTCAACCAGAGGACACAGACTGCTGTTAATAAGATATGTTCACAATATCTCTACCCATTGTCTTTCTAAATTGTACTTAAAAAAAACAGCTAAGACCAATTTTTTTTACTATTGTGGTGTAAATTGCAATGATGTAATCAGATGTATATTTTGCACTTTATGTATTTTACAACATATCTTATAGCATTCTCCACACAAGCCACAATTAGTTAAACTCATTTACATTTCAATGTAGTTAATTTAAGTCATGATATATTTTTTGAGCCACTACCTATCTTTAAAAACATTTAGGATGCTTTCTTAAAATATTTTAAACATCATATAAAATGTAATCATTTCATTCTATAATGATTTATTTCATTGAAAATACTATTACTAGTCAGGAAACCACTCACACCATACAGTGTGGATTGATATCTGAAATTTGCTTCCCTGTGTTCACAACCGAATGTTACATAAATGCAGTCACTACAACACTATTGTGTTGTTCTCTGTAATCTAAAACATTATATGAGGATAGAAGTGACAGTTACATGAAATTAAGTAGCTAAAGACTATTTATAATCATTAAATTAAGCTGCTTTGTTGTTAAGTCCAAGTACAATTTTATTAGTGCTAAAAATACAACAAAAACAAACAAACAAACAAAAACAAAACAGTCCCAGGGTAAGAAATCTGCCTGCCCAGAGGAGGATCCAGGGAAGAGAAAGGGAAAATGCTGTGCCTTTTGAGTGATGCTCTGTTGGAAGTTGGCCAAATGAGGGTGGGGAACTTCAAAGAAAGAGTCAAAAGCCTCATGGTCCAGAGAAAACTTTTTTTGGCTTTGGTCAGCCAGAAAGGAGTTAGTTCTTGCTAAGTCAGAACCAAAAACAGTGGGCATGCTCCTGCTGAAGCTCATACTAACTTTGAGGGACTTCACTTAGGAGCAAGAATTATGGGAAGGAAAGGAGATATTTTTCATGTTGACAGTGCTTCAGAAACAGTGAGTTGCTGTCAAGGGCAGCAATTGAGGGAAAGAAAAACACCCAGCTCTCTTATTTGCATTCTCTCTACCCTTTCCTTTTCTCTTTCTTTACTTCTACCTCCATAAGATGTTAGGTGATAAACGTTTTACATGAGGTGTAACTTTGAAGGTACTAAATATCTAATTACATATTTGGGGTGGAGACCTTATTTTCATTTACCAATTTAAATTTCAAAGGTATGAAATAAAAAGTTGTGTTTTCCGTGTTAAATGCTGGAGACTGTTAAACATTAGGGACATATGTTTCATCTTATTTTTTGGCTTAGAAACATAAACAACGAGAGTTTAAAATTCAGCAAGGTAAAGTTACTCAAATGGTCTTTAACAAACACTGAAATAGTCAGGGATCAAAATTTGTTATGTATATTATTTGCTTTTGTATTTTGTTGTGTTTTATTTTTTGTATGTTAAGTGGTGTCACTTTAAGGGAAGGGGTAAAACAAAAGCATATATTAACAATTCTAATGCTACAATTGTCATTAAAATATGCTGCTCAAAAGAAACCCAGAAAGCAGCTCAAGCTACTCTTGAAGAGTGAGAGGTGTGTTGATGTGTGGAGCTCTTTCTGAGGAGCATGTAGTAGAGAATGATACAACAGCATACACCTGTAACCTCTCTGCTCCCAGGAAGTGATGGGAGGAAGAGGTAGGATAATTCTTAGAAGCTCTCTGGTTCCTAACAGTATACACAGTGGCTACCAGCAAAAAGAAAACTGCCTGAATCAAATAGGTAGTAGATAAAGTCCCATACGTCAAGAAGTCTTCTGACTGTATCTGAACGTGGACCAAATCTATTTGCTGCAGTTTCCAAAATGAAATTATGTTTCCCTGCTTGCTCTAAAGTACTACTAAACTCCTTGACTCCTAACACTCTGGCAATTTTATCTTTGTACTGCAACAGTATTGCTAATCCTTGGTTCCTTAACTCCTTTTGTGATATTAAATGTCATGTTAAAGTCACATTAAAAGTCCTATTAAATTTCGTAGGTTTGCAATTTGATTTAATAATTACAATTTTTTTTTAGGAAGATCAGATATTATTAGTTTCCTAGAAAAACATTTCTTTTTGTTGTGGGGGGGGATGGCCCTATTAGAAACGCTTTATTTATTTATTTATTTATTTATTTATTTATTTATTTATTTATTTATTTTACATCAGTCCCAGATCCTCTCCATTTCTCCCTCCCAACCTCTTACCATCTCTCCCCCCTCACATGCACCCTGACCACCCTCCCCTCTCATCCCACCACCTCCATTCCACATGTAGGGCTATGCTATCCAGGTGAGGTCAAGTAAATCTGTCTGGCATGGACCAAGACCTCTCTCCTGCTTCTAGGTTAAGGGAGTATCACTCCATAGGGGATGTGTTCACAAGGTCCTTTTGTGCACCAGGGATACATCCTGGATCCACTGTCTAGGGTCCTTAAGACTGCTTAGTCCTTCTTGCTGAGACCCATATTCAGGGGGTCTGAGTCAGTCACATGCTGGATTCCCAGCTAGCATTCTGAGGGGCCCATTAGCTCCTCCTTGTTCAGGTTAGCTGTCTTTACATGTTTCTGCAACCTGGTCTTGTCCTTTCTCTCTGTAGAGAGCTGCGAAGTGCTGCCTTAAAGATGGCACTGGCATCTGCCTTCCACCTCCCAGAGGGTGAGCACTCTCTGGCAATAACAAGCACTTATTTGGTTAAGTCTGTTCAGCCTGTCTTCTTCCACGTTAGAGTAGCCTATCTGCAGGGTCCATGTAGCTCTCTGGGGTTGGTTAGCACAAGGGGGTTTAAGCCTGTGTAAGGGTCCCCCGGGCTCTCACGGGTTAGAAGAACATGTTTCAAGGATCCTGATTAAAACTGCATGAAGAAGATCTTCCCGGAGTCATGTCTTCCTTGCTGGCAGGGTTGGGCGCTTACAAATGGTGGTCCTTACAGGGATTTCTTCAGATCAGAACTCCTTGCTGGCAGGGATAGGTGCGTACAAATGGCGGCCTGTACTGGAATTTTTCAGAAAAGAACTTCTTGCAGTCAGGGCAGTGCTGGCAAACTCCCAAGGTAAATTGGGACCGAATTTAAGGCCCTCGGTAAAGAGGCAATAAGGTCTTTGGTAAGGAGCAATAAAAAGTCCCAGGTAAGTTGGGACCAAACTAAAGACCACAGAAATAAGCAGCAATAAAGTCGCAGACATTGAGAAAGAGGTTGTAACAAACCTAAAGTAAAATTTTCAAAATGGGGACATCTCAGTCTCATCCAATTTTTCTGGCTCTTCAGGAGCTACTTTTGTCAAAGAAACTTAAAATAAAGAAAATCACACTAGAAAGATTCCTGAGCAAATGTGAAGCCATTGCACCTTGGTTCGCAGTTTCGGGAGACCTCATGCTAGCTTGCTGGGACAAGTTAGGCAGGGATCTTGACTTTGCTTGGGAACAAGGGACGCTAATGTTCAGAGTCTGACCTGTTCGGAAGTTAGTGCTTAGCTGTATCGAAGACCAGAGTTACTGTAAAGAGGCGATGGAAAAAGGGAAAGCTGCGCTAGAAATGTTACAAGAAAAAAGATCAGAAGAGGTTGAGAGCACAGGAGAGTCAGGTACAGACGAAACAGATTCTGAGGAAGAATTGCAAGCCCTTGTAGAAAAGGTTCAGAACAATCCCTTAAGGTACAGAGGAGGAAGAGAGAGGAGAAATGGCCTTCTCCTGATCAGAGTGAGGAAGAGTGGGACCCAGGTACAGGGTGTTCCTTTTGCCCTGAGGTCTGGAGAGCTGTATGAAATGACTTAAGTCTGGCCTATCCAGTTTTCCAGGATACCCAAGACAATATATTTGAAGAACCTTTAGACTTTAATGTCATCAGGGCTTTGGCTGAGTCTGTGAGAACATATGGAATTTCAGCTTCTTTTACTGTAGCTCAAGTTGAAGCCCTAAATATGTATATCATGACTCCTAGTGATTGGAGTGCGCTGGTTCAAGCATGCCTAAGCCCCAGGCAGTATCTGGATTGGAAAGCTTTTTTAATTGAATATGCCAATGACAGGCTGTAGCTAATCTGGCAGCCAGAAATGCAGCATGGGACAGGGACATGTTGCTTGGACAGGGACACTTTGCAAATCAACAGACAGGATATCCATTACAAGTTTTTGAACAAGTAAATTATATTGCCATAAAAGCATGGAAGTCATTACTAAATAAGGGAGAGGTGAGTGGGAACCTCACAAAGATACTGCAAGGCCCAATGGAAACATTTTCAGATTTTGTGGCCTATTTGGTAGAGGCTGCAAGGGAGAGATTTTGGCATTACAGCAGCCATAGTTGCAGGTATCTCTTTTGCAGTTGAGGATTCAGTCACGGCTGCCATGGCTCTAAGCACATTGGGGCAGATAGCCTCTAAGCTAAATGAGTTGTCCAAGAATGTGCCTACTGCCTTGGATGCTCAATCCACAATTGGTGCTCAACTAAAAGGAGATTTAATTATTGTAAACCAAAGAATTAATCTGGTGCAGGAGCAAATAGATACCTTGTGGCAGCTGGCCCAATTGGGATGTGAAATGAAATGTCCAGGTTTGTGTGTTACCAGCATTCAGTATGAGAACTTTACACATGCTGCTAATTTGTCATGACACTTGTCTAGCTTCCTTTTAGGAAATTTGTCTGCTGACTTTGATGACTTAATGGTACAGCTGCGAGTGGCCATGGTTGCAGTGAATTCAATGCATGTGGATGCGGGACTGACTGCTGGATTGTCATCATGGTTCCCGTTGCCATGGATCATCTGAAAGAATGGGCAGGAATGGGAGCAATGGCTGTCCTCTTGTTGCTTATCTCCTTCGTGGGTCTGTGGTTCCTTTGCAAGATGATATTTGCTCAGAAGCGGTATGCAGCTATGATTGTCCAGGCATTTACAGCCATTGAGGCAGGACAGTCTCCCCAAACATGGCTCGCAGTCATGAACAAGAATTGATCCTTCATGCTCAGGTTGTATGGCTTAGCACTGCACTCCGAATTAGTTCTGGAAGTGAGCAACTCCGAGAAGGGCAAGTCTGGTTGCATGTGGGTTGGTGTCCGAGGCCCCACCTCCAAGAAAAAGATACAGGACTCGTGTGGCACTGACTAAGCTGACTACCAGGATTCAGGGTCATTACAATATCCACTGCTTTACTGGAGACCAGACCACTACCCTTGCCTGTTGCATTATTAAAACAAAAAGGGGGAACTGTAGAGAGCTGCGAAGTGCTGCACCTTAAAGATGGTGCTGGCTTCTGTCTTCCACCTTCCAGAGAGTGAGCACTCTCTGGTGTAAACAAGCCCTAATTGGTTAAGTCTGTTCAGCCTGTCTGCTTCTGCATTAGAGTAGCCTGGTCCCCCCCCTCTCTCTCTCTCTTCTGTCTCTATTCCTACTCTGACTCCATCTTCGTAGTCGCATGTGCTTTCCTCTCCTCCCCTTTTCTTTCTTTTCTTTCTCCTCCATTGCCTGGACTGGCAGGGCCTAATTATTCATGGGTCGAGGTGGGTTAGAACCTGTAAATGATGGGACAAAAAGAAGGAATGAGAGGCCAAGCAATGGATTTGTCAAGGTGTAACTTTATTAGATATAAAGAGGAATTTTTAAAGCAAAGCAGGGAGGAAATGGGGAGGGTAGCTTCTGCTAAATCTGGGGTTCTGATAATTATCCCAGATCATAAACTTCTGCTTATCTTAGTTCCTGGCGTCTGGTTCATCGCAGTCCCAGGCACCTGGTTTATCTCAGTTCCTGGGGTATGTGGAAGAGACTGCTTATTAAGCACTTTCCTGTTTTACCAAGATAGGGCTCAATTAGAGTTTTAAGGTGTGAGCAACTCTGCAAGAGGATGGACTCAAGGCTGGCTCCCAACACTCCTTTCACTGCTTCCCCTTCCCACGTGCTCTGGGGGACTCGTCCCTTCCCGCTTTTGTGAGGGACCATATATGAATCTCTTAGAATACACTTTATATTCTAGTTCCTCTGGTGGTGAGAATTATAGGCTGGTGATTCTTTGCTCTATGTCTAAAATCCATATATGAGCCAGTACATACCATGTTCCTATTTTTGTGACTGGGTTACCTTATTCAGGATGGTTTCTTCAAGTTCCATCCATTTGCCTGTGAATTTCAAGACTCCTTTATTTTTTTTTCTGCAGAGTATTATTCCATTGTGTAGATGTACCACATCTTCTTTATCCATTTTTATGTTGAGGGGCATAGAGGTTGCTTCCAGGTTCTTGCTATTACAAATAATGCTGTTATGAACATAGCTGAGCAAATGTCTTTGTTGCATGGATGTGAGTCATTTGGGCATATACCTAAGAGGGGGATTGCTGGGTCCTGTGGTAAACTAATTCCCATTTTCCTGAGGAACTGACATACTGATCTCCAAAATGGCTGTTTAAGTTTGCACTCCCACCAGCAGTGTAGAAGTGCTCCTCTTTCTCCACATCCTCTACAGCATAAATTGTCATTGGTGATTCCAATTTAACTATTCTGGCAGCAGTAAGATGGTATCTCAAAGTTGTTTTGATTTGCATTTCCGTGATAGCTAAGGATGCTGAGCACTTTCTTAAGTATCTTTCAGCCTTTTTTATTTCTTCAATTGAAAATTGTTTCTTCAATTCTGTACCCCATTTTAATAGGGTTATTTGGTGTTTCATTGACTAGTTTCTTGAGTTCTTTGGATATTATGGAGATCAGCCCTTTGTCAGACAGGGTTGATAAAAATCGTTTCCCAATCTGTGGGTTGCCATTTGGTCTTGTCCACTGTGTCCTTTGCCTTACAAAAGCTTCTAAGTTTGAGGAGGTTACATTTTTTAATTGTTAATTTCACTGTCTGTGCTACTGGAGTTATGTTCAGGGAGTGGTCTCCTACAGTTTGTTCAAGGGTACCTCCTACCTTCTCTTCTAATAGGTTCAGTGTGGCTGGATTTATTTTGAGGTCTTTGATCCACTTGGGACTTGAGTTTTGTGCATGGAGATAGACATAGGTCTATCTGCAGTCTTCTACACACCATCATCCAATTGTGCCAGCACCATTTGTTGAAGATGTTTTCCTCCCCCCATTGTATTCTTTTAGGTGTTTTGTTGAAAATCAGGTGTTCATAGGTGTATGGGTTAATATCAGGATTGTTGATTTGATTCTATTTGTCTACCTGTCTATTTTTGTGCCAATACCTTGCTATTTTCAGAACTATAGCTCTGTAGTAGAGCTTAAATTCAGGGATGGATGGTGATGCCTCCTGAAGTTCTTTTATTGTACAGTGTTGTTTTGGCTATTCTGGGTCTTTTGTTTTTCCACATAAAGTTGATTATTATCCTTTCAAAGTCAGTGAAAAATTGTGCTGGGATTTTAATGGGGATTGCATTCAATCTGTAGATTGCTTTTGGCAAGATTGCCATTTTTACTATATTTATCCTACCTATCCAAGAGCAAGAGAGATCTTTCCATTTTCTGGTATCTTCTTGAATTTCTTTCTTTAAAGCCACAAAGTTCTTATTATATAGGTGTTTCATTTGTTTGATAAACATTACCCCAAGATACTATATATTGTTGTAAAGGGTGATGTTTTTCTGATTTCTTTCTCAGCCTTTTTACCATCTGAATAAAGTAGGGCTACTGATTTTTTTTTAGTTTATCTTGTATCCTGCTAGTTTGCTGAAGGTGTTTATCAGCTGTAGGAGTTCCCCAGTACAGTTTATTGGCTCGCTTATGTAAACTATCATATCATCTGCAAATAGAGACAGTTGGTTTCTTCCTTTCCAATTTGGATCCCATAGATCTCCTTTTCTGTTCTTATAGCTTTAGCTAGAACTTCATGTACAATATTGAAGAGATATGGAGAAAGGACAGCCTTGTCCTGATTTTAGAAGAATCGCCTTAAGCTTCTCTCCATCCAGTTCGATGTTGGCTGTTGGTTTACTGTATATTGCTCTTATTATGTTTAGGAATGTTCCTGTTATCCATGATCTTTCCAAGACCTTTATCATGAAAGGGTGGTGAATTTTGTCAAAGCATTTTCAGCTTCTAGGGAGATGATCATATGGTTAGAAAAACATTTCTATTGTTTCTCAAAATTATATATTGAGGTAAGCATGGGGACATACTTACTATTCTAGCTCTTAGGCGGCAATATCAAGGAGATGTCTAGGAGCTGGAGGACAAATAAGGTTATAGTAGGACTGTGTCTCTAAAATAAAATGATGTCTATTTAACCAGATGCCAAGATGATCAGTGACTTTGGCATTGAAATAGGAAGTACTAAATACATTTAACATTTTCCTGTAGAAATTCCTTCATCAAGTACTTAAAAAGACGGAACCTGAGAATTGACACAACTTTTAAAGGTTCTTAAATATAATAATAGACATCTGAAATTCACTCCTGGGATACTAAATTAAACCCTCACAGAAAGTCCCACACTGGAGATGCAGCCCAGGTCATATTCTGGAGCATCATTAGGAGCATACACATTCTGGAGTAACCCCACTTCCTCACATGGGTTTCATTTGCTGATGTCATCCATTGTCTTTCTAAACCACCCTGGAAACAGAATGCCACAGATTAAACAACACCAAGCTTACCAATGTTTAAAGGTCACACAAATTTTGTTGCCCTAATAAACAGCATGAAAACCTGCTAAGCTTTTGTAAGATGTTCTCTTCAGAGAGCAAACACATCTGAAGGAGTCATAGCCTTGCATCATATATGCTCTCCAAGACGACAGAGAGAAGGAAAAGTGTTGCTTAATTCAGGGGAAGTAAAATATACAATATACTGAGAAATTTCCTGCTACATGAAGACTATTATGTAAATATTTCCCTTGGTGTCAGAATAAAGTTGACATGTAATTTTACAAGCAAAATTAATTTCATGTTTCTGTTTTTATATGAATTATCTAAATATACTGCAGCATCCTTTGTATAAAATTTTGTGAGGCAATAATAACATCTGTCACCTATTGAGAATTACTAGAAAGTGTCATTTAAAGTACTTCATACACTTATTTGCCATGTTTGACTATGCTAAGAATAGGTACTGCATTAATTCTTTATTTCCAATTGACCAGTTGAAATGCACGGAAGAAAACAAATGTCCCAAACTTTATAAATAGCTAAATGACAAAACTAGTATTTGAATTTGGGTGGTTAATACTAATTCATCTCTTTAATGAATATGAAATGTAGTGTACTTTACAGCACTCTATTAAACTGATTGGTAAATGAGTTTTCCAATTTTAAAAATATTATTTAACAACTAACTGAATGTTTAAACATGGAATTAGTTACATATGTGTTTAAAAAGAAGAACATTTATTTTTTACTTTCTGAGTTCATATTAATTCATATTACAATTTTATTTTTCCTATAAGTACTTCAACCTCAGAATTTTTCATTGTTAATGTTTTACTAATTTCAAATTAATAAGAACTTATATTTTAAGTATTGCAGTATAATCTCTTCAAAATGATATCAAAAGCAAAAATGTCCACAATTTTGTAATTTTCTAAGACATTTTTGTGAGGTATGCAGAATTCCCATTATTAGTATATTATTACATAGTAATTTGAAATATATCTACTTAACCTTTATGAGAATGATTTTATCATTTTGATTAATTTTGTTTCCCTCCCTATATAACAGCAGCTCAATAAGATATTATTGAATGAAGTTTTTAATGAACCCCATTCATTCTTATTTTAAAATATTCTGCGCAATTCTTATGACTTTTCCCTACTCCTGCGAAATTTATTACCCTTTATTCCTTATTTCAGGCAGATTTTACTGAGAGAATCAATAATTATAACTAATCTTGTTGTATATTCCTTATAATGAAAGTTTTTATTTCTAATCAATTTTTGTAGTATTGCCTCTATGTCATAGGAAGAAGACTTAATTCATACCAACATATAATTTGTATATATATATATATATATATATATATATATATATATATAATATATACCCACACACACACACATACACACACACAAACACACACATACACACACAACACACATTTCCTCCTATCCTATTATTTTATTTGAGATGGGTGAATTATGCTTTATGGAATCATCTCATTATTTTGCCCTGTTTCTTTCCACCTGAAGTAAATATTTTAATGAGTTTGTCTTATCTAATAATACAACACTTAAGTATCCTCTGTAGATATTTGCTCTATTAGAGGAGGAAAGCTCTTTCAGATTTCTGCCCACTTGCCTTCTACATTTTCATTTGGCATACTACTATTACATTCAAGAAGGTAGCATTTGAACAGCCATGGGAATTTAAAGATATAATTTTATATGATTAGGAAATGTATCATTCATCTAAATTTATGTTTCTGTAGCTAATAATCAGTATCCTTTTCTCTATAATGAAATAAGAAAATGGAGATTTATGCAGCAAAATGGTGTAATATATGATTAGTTCATTAGAGGACCTGTGTTTTATCTCCATAAGGGAAAGGACAGAAAAGAGAAATAAAAGGCAAATAGGGAAAGGTGGTGTGGCGTGAAAGGAGGGAGAGGAAGAGTTGAGGGCAAGGGGTATTTCAACTCACATCTACTTTAAGGCATACATATGGTCTTTATTGTATGCCTCAAACATGTTGAAAACATATGTGCCGAGAATATAATTTCCATGCTAAGCAATCAACATTTGCAAAAACTTTCTTAATCTAATACTGGAATCCAGTTGAAAAGTAGGCTCTCTCACACTGTGAGAAATACTGCATTAAAACTGTTGTTTTGCTTTTCTAGCTCAAATAAAAGTTTGACAGACAACGGATCATTGTTTGGGCATATGATTGGAGGCTAAATAGATTAACATTGGAATGGATTTCAACTTTGTTTCACAGTATTTATTTCCACCATATCTGGGATAGCTATCCTGTGGCCCCTGTGATTCATCCCTGGTTAGGTTCTGAGCCAACAGTGCACCGATAATCCCCAAGAGTTCACGTTCCCACACAGCCTTATCTGCAGTAACCTTTTATAAACACTATACACCACTATTCCAAGGTAGAAAAATATGTTTGAGCCAAACAATGCTGCTCATTTAGGTGAAAAAACAAGGTAGAGTGAGGAGGGGCTGTGTAATATGAAAAACTAAAGGAGAACAATATAGCACTTTCCCATTTTGGAAAAGAGAAGTAAAATACAATCTTTAACCCTTAGTTTGCTTTTAAAATGAAAATCTTGTTTTCAACGCAAAAAACAAGCTGAATAAATAAAATGAAGTTGATTCATAGTTGCTAAGATCAAGGGATTAAAATCTGGATCTTGGGTAATAAACAGTAGGATGTGACATGCTCTCTGAGCCAGATCAACTCCTGTAGAATAATAACCATTCATCTTGCTTATAGTGAAGCTGATGGGACGGGGGTCGGGACAAAACCGGGAACTTAAGTCCAAAGCTGATATAAGTTCACACCCAGTGATTTTTGCTGTGTCTTTTATACATTTTAGTACATTTACTCTTGAACAGGTTATTCAAGTATACTAGTTATCTTAATTTTTACATTAGTCTTTCTCATTTCAGCAAATGTTAAATTTGTTTCTATTACAATGTCTGGTTAGAAACAGAAGAAGTAAACTGGTTCCCACTAACATTCATGAATTATTTTTAGTAAATAGATCCAGAGAACCTACATGTAATAGAACCAGTGCAACCAAAAAGGAAAATGCAGACTTAGAACTGTGTATTTTCTAGAACAAATGATAGTACAAGTTTGTCAGAAAACATTATGGGTCAATGAGGCAACTCCATAGTAAAAATTTTCTATTATGACAGGCAGTGATGGTGCATGCCTTTAACCCAGCACTAGGGAGGCATGAGGATCTCTCAGCCAGATCTTCAACAGCTAGTTCCAAAACAGCCTTCAAAACCACAGAGAAACCCTGTCTTAAAAAAACAAATAAACAACACACACACACACACACACACACACACACACACACACACACACACACACACACATTTTCTGTTTTCTGTCAAGACTGGAGACCTGAGGACCGGAGTTGAATTCCTGGAACTCACAGGGTTGAAGGAGAAGCAGGAGACATCCCTCTGACCTCTACATGTACACTATGGCACACACACACACACACACTACACACACACACACACACACACACACACACACACACACACTAAAAGTAATAGTAAATGATTATATCATTACCTTGTCTATGAGATGACTGGACTATTGTCCATATTAAGATAATGCTTCATTTTTAGTTTAAATACCCCCCTTTCTATCTGCCCCTCTCTCTTCTCTCTCTCTCTCTCTGTGTATGTGTGTGTTGCATTTGTGTGTGTATATTTTATGGCTTTTTGTGTGTGTGTGTGTGTGTGTGTGTGTGTGTGTGTGTGTGTGTAGAGAGGGGAATTCATTCATGTCACAGCTTGTGACTTAATGTCAGAGGATAGTCTTAGGTATCAATCCATGCCTTCTACTGTCTTTTGGAGACAGGATGTCTTATTGTTGACCATTTCTTATGCTGGGCTATGGCTGGAGAGAATAAAATTCTTCTTTTGTCCACTTCCCAATGTGTAGTAGTGCTGACATTACAAGGAATACTGGTGTTACAGACATTCTCCTACACCTGGATTTACTTGCGTTCTGAAGATCTGAGCTTCAACAAGTGTTTCGTCATCTTCCCATCCACCAGAGAAATGGCTTTTTGAGTTACTAAGCCCTGGCCACCAAAGTTACCTTCATAGAATTTTGTAGACTAAGTATGACTTTTTTATTTTAATAATCAATTTGATAATTGATGATCATGCGAACCTAAATATCCATAATTCAGTTCTTATGGATGATACTATAATCAGGTAAATACAAAATCATTTTAAAAATCACTTTGATTTCCTAAGGTTTATTTCTAACCCCGTTAACAGTATTTACTGTGTTTTAAATTTTATACCATGTTGTAGACTCATAAGACCTCCTCTAGTTACAGTTGCTGTCCCCGTTTCTCAGTTAGCCACTGAAAAGAGAGAGGACACGGTACAGAGCCATGCTTCTGATGCATGGCAGAGCTGGGGTCACATGCCCACTTGTATACCATCCATGGCTTTAAATTGCTGTCTATATTATACAGAGGAATGATGAGACAATTGTCGCTGCCTTCTAAATGGAGGGAAAGTTCATAAAAAATCGATGCAGATCTGGAGAGGACCTAACCCTCTGCATGTAATCACAGAGCAGAGAAAAGGATGAGTGAAAGGCTGTCCTTTTCACAATCCATAGAATCCTCCCTCGTTTCCTCCTCCATCTCCATCACAGCCCATTTCACAATCAATCTGTGCTTCACCTCATCAGTGAAAATTACTCCAACTCTTAGGTCAGATACATTCAGTTTTGGAGGAGCAATTTTTCAGTTATCACAGTCTCTGAGAGCTTGCAATGGGTCTTCTTCCTTTTTTTTGACAAAACTTTCAACATTTCGAAGTTTTCACCAAAAAAATAAAAGGTAACGGAGTTTTCTTTGCCTATCTCAAATAACTCATAATTCTATCTCAAATAATTCTATTATATATTAAGTCTTTGATTTTCTTTTTTGTGTTAATTTTCTGAGGTTCTGATTTCTAGCTTTTTGTGATAGTACCATGCATGGGCCCTGAGCCCTCTGTGTCACTTTCCACCCTATGTTCTCCCTCATCCAACTCATCCAGTGTCTCCTGACTACTGCCTTTCTGCTCCATCAACTTTATGACTATAGTAATCACTGTTGTTCATACATAGAATTATACACACACACACACACACACACACACACACACACACACACACACACACAGAGTCTATTCAGTGTTGGGCATATGTATTTAGGACTGACTACTTGGATTGGATAACCTAACTATAAGGGGGCCTTTTGCATGAAGAAAACTGAGCCCTCTCTCCTATCACCTATCACATGCTTATAGCTCATCATTTAGGAGTAGGTTTTGTGAGCTTTGGAAGCCCACTGGTGATGGAATTGTTCAGGCCTTGCTTTGGTGACATATTGTTAATATTTCATGGCCACAATTCCCTACTATACATACCTGCATGCATACAAACACACACACACACACACACACACACACACACACACACACACACCATAGCAGACCCCTGCTGGTTCTTAACCTAGCCCTAGTCCAAGATGTCCCAGAACTTTAGCTGTAGGGCTTGTGTTGTGTATACATCAATTGGAAATGACCTCCCCATGGTCAATTCTTCTTAGGGCATTTCTCTGATGGTTTCTGTGTATTCCAAAAGGAAGTTTATTCCATGAGGAATCAGAGATAACCTATCTGTGGCTATAGGGATAAGTACTTGGTACATTTACAAATTATACAATTTTAGAAATGTAGCAACTGTATCTTTTTATCCAAGCCTAATAACCTCTTTAACCACAAATCTTTGGTGAGGTTTTCAATACCAGGCAAGAATTCCCTCTCCTAATGAGTAGACCTAATGTACAATAGAAAAGTGCTGATCTCCCCAAGCTCTAAGTGCCCCCTTGTACCCTTATGTATGCCTCTAAGGCTTTTACCATGCTGGCCATTGTTGTGGTTCATAGGCTTTATAGTTGGACAGGATTTCACATTGCTTTTCTGCCTTGGCAGTTTGCATAGAATCTTTAGCTACCATGGGAGCAAGTCCTTTGTTAGGTAACTTCCATGGCAGATCCAGCTGGATTCCACCAAATTCTGTGTCTAAAGTGTCTGGTGCTCTCAGCAGTAGGGTATGGACATTTAATTTTTAATTTTTGAGGTTATAATATAGCTTATACCTTCCCCTACCTTTCTCTAAACCTTCCTATATATGCCTCCCCACTCTCAAATTCATGGCCTCTTTTTTATTAACCATTGTTGTATTCAAATATTATGCTCATAAAATAATGTTATTTGTATGTATATTTTAGGGCTGAGTGTTTGACACTGAACAGCCAATTGGGTGCTCTTCCCCGGGGAAGATCTTTTCTCCCATTTGCTGCTTTCCTCAATTAAAATTATTTTTTTAAGTTAGCTTAGAAAGTAATAGGTTGCCTTAAGTCATTTCTTATTGAAACTTCATTTTGGTAAATGTCACCTGTTCTATCCCTCAGCTCCATGCCTCGTACATTTTTAGTTGTACCTTTTAATATCCACTATTATGGATACTTCTATATCACAAGTTTCAGTTGCACCCCTGCCTTCAAACCTTGTTTTTGTTTTCATTTATATTAATTAATTTTATTTAAAAAAGCAACAATCTCATTTTACATACAAATTCCAGTTCCCTCTCCCTGCCATCTTCCCATGTCCCCCAACAATCTGCTCATCCCATTCTGTATCCACTCTCCAAGTAGAGTGAGGCCTTCCATGAGGGATCATCAAAATCTGTCAAGTCATTTGGAGTATGGCCTAGGCCCTCCCCGATGTCTCTAGGATAAGGGAGTGTCCTTCCATGGGAAATGGGCTCCCAAAGTTCATTTCTGCACTAGGGATATATTTTGGTTGCACGCCAAAGACACCATGGACTGCCCAGTCTTCCTTCCTAGCTGACACTCATGTTCATGGGGCTTGTGTTTGGTCCTATGTTGGTGTCCCAGCTGTCAGACTGGGGTCCATGAGTTTCTACTTGCTCAGTTCAGCTGTTTCTGTGGATTTTCCAAGCATGGTGTTTACCTCTTTGCTCATCACCCCTCCCTCTCTGAAATGGGATTTCAGGAGTTTGGCTCAGTGCTTAGCTGTGAATCCCTTCTTCTACCTCCAACTGGGTGAAGGCTCTAGGATGACATTTAAGGTAGTCATCATTCTCATCACAGGGGAAAGCCATTTAAGGTAGCCTCTTCACTATTGCTTAGATTCCTTGTTGACATCATCCCTGTGGATCTTTGTAGAATTCCCAAGTGCCAGATTTCTTTTTAAACCTATAATGGCTCCTTCTATTGACACCTCTCTTTTCTTGCTCTCTTCTATTCATTTTCCCATTTGATCTTCCTGATCCCTCGCGTTCTTCTCCTCTCCTCTCCTCCCTTCCTCTTTTTCTTACCTCCCTCTCCTATTCCCCCATACTTCCAATTTGCTCAGGACATCTTGTCCTTTTTCAATTCTATGGAGGACCATGTATGTCTCTCTTAGAGTTCTCGTTTCCTAGCTTTTCTGTTGGTGTGAACTGTAGGCTGGTAATCCTTTGATCTATGTCTAAAATCCACATATGAGTCAGTACACACGATGCTTGTCTTTTTGTGACTGTGTTACCTCACTCAGGATGGTTTCTTCTAGTTTCTTTCGTTAGCCTGTGAATTTCAATATTCCATTTTTCCCCCACTGAGTAGTACTCCATTTTGTTAAAGAACCACATTTTCTGTAATTTTCTGTATCCATTCTCAGTTGAGGGGCATCTAGGTTGCTTCCAGGTTCTGCCTATTACAAATAATGCTGTTATGAACATAGTTGAACAGATGCTCTTGCATGAATGTGCATCCTTTGGGTATATGCCTAACATTGGGATTACTAGACTAGTTCCCATTTTCCAGAGGAACTACCATACTGATTTCCAAGGTGGCTGTAAAAGTTTGCACTTTCACCAGCAATGGAGGAGACCAAACCTATTAAGTGAAGGAAGCTTTCTAAACACCAAATAGACTTGACCAATAAAAAAAGAATGTCCCCTCATCACATATTAATCAAAACACCAAACATACAGAATAAAGAAGAAATATTAAGAGCAGCAAAGGGAAAGATCCAGGTAACATATACAGGAAGATCTATCAGAATTACATCTGACTTCCCCATGCAAACTCTGAAACCCAGAAGGTCCAGGATAGATGTTCTAAAACACTAAGGGGCCACGGATGCCATCCCAGACTATTATACCCAGCAAAACTCTCAATCACTACAGATGGACAAAACAGATATTCCATGACAAAACCAGATTTACAGAATACTTATCCTCAAATCCAGCCCTACAGAAAGTTCTGGAAGGAAAACTCCCACTCAAAAATGTTAACTACACTTAAACCTTGTTTTGATCCTCTCCTGGATCTTTTTCTAGTTTACTATGTTTCCTACACTTCCTACACCTACCTACACATACTTATCAATTTAAATATATACACTTGAGAAATCATAAAAACAGTCTTTGTCTTTAAGGTTGGGTTATCTCACTTAGTGCTATATTTTTACAGTGCCTTCCTATTTTCTGAAAAAGCTGTCTTAGATTCTGATTTCTTAACATTCTTAAGTACTGCTTCCCACTAGCAGCCAGCTCTTCAATGAGCAATATTTATGGATCTGATATTTACATGTGAAGGATTGAATCTCAAACACACACACACACACACACACACACACACACACACACACACACTATATGTATAAAAATCAACTAACAATGGAATAAGGAATTAAAGACCAGGGTGTATCTCTGGTGCATGAAAGGATTTGGGGAGCACGTTCCCCATGGAGGGATACTCCCTTAGCCTAGAGGCAGAAAGGAAGGCCTAGACCCTACTCCAAATGACTTGACAGATTTTGATAATCCTTCCTGGAAGGCATCACCCTCCCTGTGGAGTGGGGGAGCAGCATGAGATGGGAGGGGAGATCAGGGTGCATGGGAGGGAGGGAGAGTGAGGGATCTGTGATAGATATGTAACATAAGAAAAACTAATAAAATAAGATAAGACTTCCATGAGGATGACCTTGCAGACACATCCCCCATAGAGGGATACCCCCTTAACCTAAAGATAGGAGAGAAGTCCTAGTCCCTACTTCAAATGACTTGACAGATTTACATGACCAAACCTGGATAGCATAGCCCTACAAAGTGGAATGGGGGTGAGGGGATGGGAGGGGAGGGTGGCCAGGGTGCATGTCACAGGGAAAAGAGGGTAAGAGAGAGGGAGAGAGGGAGGGAGGGAGGGAGAGAAAGAGGGGGGAAGGAAGAGGAGACTGGGATTGACATGTAAAATTTTTAAATTATATTATTAATAAAAAATGAAATGAAAGAGTGAGGGGGTAGAGAAGCGAGAGCAGAGAGAATGGAGAAAGGACAGACAGAAAGATCAGAGATAGAGGGAAAGTGGGAGAGGAGACAGATAAAGGAAAGGGGGGACATTGGAGAGAAGCTGGAGAGAAAGAGGGGAGATAGGAGATGGAAGAAAGACAGGTGTGATGAGATTAAAGAGAGAGGGAGATGAGACATGGGAGATGTAGTAGAGAGATGAGGATAGAGAAAATAGAAAGTAAGGAGAACATTTTGGAGTAGATAAAATAATGTCAGGCAAATAGATAGAGTGGGAAGAAGGAGTGGGGAGAATGAGAGTGGAGAGATAACAGAATGAACATAATTGAGAGAGGTTAGTGATGAGAAAGATGGGGGAGAAAGGACACAGACAAAGGAGAGAAGGGAGGGATAGGGAAAGTGAGAAAAGAGATGGAAAGGATATGGGAAATGCAAGAGACCTGGGTGACACAGGAGAGTGATAGCCACAGTTGTGAAGGAGTGGGGAAGAGTGAAAAGCAACAGAAGAGATGTTGGTGAAATGAGAAAAAAAAGGGGGATGTTGGACAGGAGAAGGTATAGAGAGGAGAGAGGGAAGAAAGAGGAGAGACAGCAGAGTAAGAAAGAGTGGACAGAGACTATGGTAGTTTGAATGTAATTGACTCCCATAATCTTATATGCAGTGGCACTTATAGAAGGTGTGGCTTTGCTGGAGTGGACATGGCCTTGTTGGAGGAAGTGTCACTGTGGGAGCAAGCTCAGGGGATACCTATGCTCAGGATACTGCCCATTGTCTCAGTCGACTTCCTGCTGCCTGCAAGATGCAGGACTCAGCTCCAACACCATGTCTGCCTACATGCCACGATGCTCCGCATCATGATGGTAATGACCTAAACCAATGAGACTGTAAACAAGCCACCCTCAATTAAATGGTTTTCTTTATAAGAAAAAAAAGATAAGATATTGATATGTTAACCTCAAAAACATGGGTGAGGATTTATGATATTTGTTTAAATTTATTTTGTTATGTAGTGTTTGCTATTTTAAAGATAAGCTGCTAAAAATTCTGAAACCAAAGTATATTTAGGAAAATGGCATTTCATAAAATAAGAATAAACAAATAAGTTTCACTGTGATGAGACAATCTAGAGAATAAGAAGTCTTGCTATTCAAATATTAGGTTACTACCAAATATATGATCCAAAACAACTCAATAAGAGGATAACAAATAACCTGATTATAACAAGATCATATAACTAAATAATCATTTCTAACAAAAGACATGCAAATGAAAAGGATATGGGAAGACAAGTTACATATACCAATCATTAAGAAAAGTGCAAAGTACAACTATAATGAGTTATCAACTCATACTTGTGAGAAAGACCTTTCTCATAAATGTGAGATGAAACTACTAGTGAGGTTATATACAAAGACAGTTACTAGGAACAAAAATATACAGCTTATATGGAAAACCATATTGAGATTGTGTTAGAAGAAAATAAAAAATGAATACTATATGGTTGGGTAGAGTGTGTACCAGATAGACTGCAGACCAAGAGGCTGAGGAAACATCTGCTTCACTGTGTACACTGCAACACCATTCATAATATAGCATTTAGGACATTTATCTAAATGTCCACCAACAGCTAAATGCACATAGAGGCTTTAATATTTATACATAGTGAAGTGGTATTAAAGCCTAAAGTGAAGTTTTACCTTTTGGAACATTGATATAATTGGAGACTGTGATGTTAAACAAAATAAACCAGGAAGTCAAAGGCAAGATTTTTTACCAAAATAAACATGTGAAATCTATTAAAATTGGGAGCATAGAAGCCCAGAATAGAATGGTGGTCCCAAGAGGGTGTAGGAGATAGGGTAAATGGAGGGAATGATGGTCAAAGAGCAAGAAACCTTGGTTAAAAGGAAGAATATGTATTTTTCTTTTATAACAATGTAACAGTATGCTTAATATAGTCTGTACTAATGTTTTGTATATTATAAAATTGTTAAAGTAGTAAATTTCAAATGTTCATATCACAATTATTGTAGAATATTTGACATGATAAATATGCTAACTGTTATGATTTAATTATTTATCAATGTACATATAATTCATATTAAGTAGTCCATAACTTTATAGTACTGCAATTTATACATTTACAATTAATATTTTTTTCATAAAAGTTATTTTGATAATCATTTAGGAGATACTGCTTCAAAAATATAATATAGTAGCAAACAATATTGAGACTGTCAACACAAAGTTAATTTTCTTTAAAACACTAAATCATCTTTTTTATTAAAGGTCAGAATAATACCTACATCATTGTAGTATACTAAAAATTAAATGGTTTTTTAAGTAATATATTTTAAAGATGTTGAATCCAAGTGTTTATGAATTCTAGCTCTTATTATTATTATAAAATAAGCTAGTATATAAGGTTTATGAGGTATATTTTATAATTAAGATATTAATTATAGCATAGGAAGATTCACTGAAAAATTAGTTTTTTAATTAACCTGTCTATTCCATTTTACATTCATTTAATTATCTGTTGATCCTTTTTATTGTCTTCTTAGCATTTTGCCTCACAGTAAATATTTTCTGTTTATTTAACAGCAATATAATAGACCCCAAAGATTAAAGACACTGTTAAAAGGGGAATATTTGAATCTTAAAATTTAAATGCATCCAGGTCTTGTCCCCTCTCTCTGTATCTGGATTATAGTTTGACTCAGTGCTTGGTTATGGGTGTTTGTTTCTGTTTCCAACAGGTACTAGATGAGGACTCCATGATGGTGGATAATTAGTTGATGATCTCACTATCTGGGAAAAGCATTTATGGTAGCCTTTCCATGGTTGCTCGAATTATTAGTTGGAGTCAGACTTGTACTTCTATAGCCCTTTTTTTAGGTTCAGTTTTCTCTTCAAACCAATAATGGCTCCCTCTTTTATGTCCCCCTCTCTCACCCTGACTCAACCTATCTAGTCACACGTGTTTTTCTCTCCTTCTCTTTCTCCTAGTTCTCTCTCCATTCACTAACCCCCATTTCCCATGTGCTCTGGGGGACTTGTCCCTTTCTCTTTTGTGAGGGACCATATATGAATCTCTTTGAATACACCTTGTATCCCAGAAACACAAACACACACAAAGACAGCCGACCTGAACAAGGAGGAGCTAATGCCCCCACCCCCTAGACTGATAGCTGGGAATCTAGCATAGGACTGACTCAGACCCCCTGAACATGGGTCTCAGCTAGAAGGACTAAGCAGTCTGGGGGACCTCAGACAGTTGAAACCGGATCTATTCCTGGTGCACAAAAGTACCTTGCAAATACATCCCCATGGAGGTATACCCCCTTAACCTAGAGACAGGAGAGAAGTCCTAGTCCCTACTTCAAATGACTTGACAGATTTACATGACCCAACCTGAATAGCATAGCCCTACAAGTAGAATGGGGGCAGGGGGAGGGGAGGGGAGGGTGGCCTTGGTGCATGTCACAGGGGAAAGAGGGTAAGAGGGAGGGAGGTTGGAGGGAAGAAGGGACAGGAAACTGGGATCCACATGTAAAAATTTTTAAATTATATTATTAATAAAATAGAAGGAAAAAACTATTTAAATTAAAAAACTTTAAATGCATTATGTCATTCAAAAGTGGACATAAGATGAAATATTAATACCTGACATTATATTTAAATTAGCCATAAAGTGTGATAACATAATCTGAAAACTGTTAATCTAAATAAATATGCTTTAATCATCAAATGGCATTTAATTAACCTGAAATAATGGTGTATTAAATTTAATTCAGATCATTATATAAGACTTTAAACTATGAACAGATGTCCTATTTTCTAGTTTTCAATTATCTGAAATATTTTAGACTTGTAACAAAAAAGTCTAAAAGAATTTTTAAATTTAATCTTCTCATTATCCTCGCTGCAAACTCACTATTCTTAATTTACTAGTTTAAACTTTATATGAATTACAATCTAAACTAAAAGCAAAATTACAAAGAAATCAACCTAAAAGTTTAATTTGTCATTATGCTTCTATTCTCCTCTTATTTTCTTTGTTGTATTACTGCAATTGTCAGTTGATAATATATCTTTTTTGTTTTGTTTTGTTTTTTTAAGACAGGGTTTCTCTGTATTGATTTGGAGCTTGTCCTGGAACTAAGTCTGTATACCAGGCTGACCTTGAACTCACAGAGATCTCCCTGCCTCTGTCTTCTTAGTGCTGGGACTAAAGGTGTGTGCTACCAACCCCCAGCTGGTAATATATCTTTAATGGTCCTGCTTTCCAAATATTTTGGTCAGGTGCTAAATATGTGCATATTATCTCATGCATGCACTCTTACATATGTATAAATTTCTGTGCCTTTTTCTGTAATAATGCACACATATACATACCTTTCACCTCTCAGTGCAAGTAAGGATAATAGCAATACCATGTAATGTGTTTGGTGGCTCCTTGATAACCCTGACTTCTTTTGCCTATTGTGGAATCATTTTGGTAGGTGGCCTTTTGCTATGGTAGGAAGCATTGCTAGGCAAGACAGGAAATTATACACTCACACTCACACACACACATATGATTGACATGTCATGATAAGAAAGGCATGGCTAAATATGGAAGTGTAGTAGGACTCACTAATATTTGAATTGATCTAGACCAGAGAGCACGATGGGAATCATTAGCTTGGCATTTTTGAAAAACTCATTCTTAGTGAGCTACATAATCATCTGTCATTACTTTAAAAATATTTCTTTTAGTTTTAAGAATATAATACATTTTATCACTCACCGTTTCTCTTTCTTTGGTCCTAAACAAAGAGCTGCATGTTATTAAGGAATACTGATAGTGGGAATGACAGTCTTCTCCAGAGTGAGAACACCAATTGATTATCCAGTATCAAATCACTATCTCTGAAAACGTATGTCTAAGGGGCATCATACAGACTACAAACACTGTCCTTATGTATTTACAAATACATATCTACAGTTTATACATATATAAACTTACATATGTACATAACAGAAATAATTAGAAAAGACAAATTTGAGAAAAAGTAGAGGGTTTGAGGAAGAAAGAGGATGGAGAAAATTTTGTAATCAAACTATAATCTCAAAATTAAAAGTAATAATTATAAAAGAAAAATTATTGATGAGTTGCCTAAGTCTTATCAAAACAATTATTTAATTATCATTTGAGTTTGAGTTATATAACCTCTACTTGAGTAGCTCACAATCACTGGGGCATTTGTGTGTGTTTGTGTAGAAGGTATGTCCCTGAGGTCACTCAAGCTTGATTTGATTTTACATAAAAATCATTCATAATACCAGCATGCATACTTTTGATAAACCACTCTCACTCAAGAGCTTTGCTAAAGACTGTGTGCAACCTGAATTTAAGAGTCAATTACAAGAATAATGACCTCCATGTTGTAAATTTATGAATGATTTGTATATCCATGCCTTCATTTTTATTGGTATGTTAATATACTTATGTTATGAATGTTCATGCACAAACAAATGAGAGCATATAGTATATCTTAGAGGTCAATTTCTGTCAAAAACATCTTGCATGGTCTTGGCTTAGTCCTTGGCAGTATGAATAAATAAAAGGTCTTTTCTTTGCTTTATTAAAAAAGAAAGACAAATCAGATTTCTAAATGTTCTTCAAGTATTGAGTATTTCACCATTGTGTATTTCTCTATCACTGGTCTTTTATTCTCTCCAAAGTCTGTCTTTTCTTATAATTTAGCTAGTTTTACTATGAGTTAGCTACAGGATATATGATGCATTTTATATCCATTCACCCTTAACTTGTATTTATTGTCATATATGAAGTGAACTTTTTGTAGACATCATAGAATTTACGTAATTTCTAAATCAATGTGGCCAGGGTCATTTCCTTTATTCCTATCATATAAAAGGCAAATCTGGCAACAAAAGAAATTCAACTATTCTGTATGGTAGACAAGTACTTTTTCCACTCACGTCCAACTTTCAGATACATTATATTTATTTTAGTATTCTTTAAAGTAATTTTAAATATTATGAATCAACAGTGTCTGATAAAATATATTTTCTCTGTGTTTACATTAGGAAGAAAGATGTTAACGTTTAAAAACTTTTATTGAAATTATGGTTTTATTCTTACTGCTCTAGAATATTTTTATCCAGAGTGAATACATGTATTTTGCAATATTAGGTTATAAACAGACAGGAGAAACAAATTAACAAAAAATATTTACTATTGAGTGTTATATAAGATGAAGTAACATTCAGTGATTGGAGACTCCCCAGAGGACACAGAGAGACCTTCTGTAATACTTACAGAAGTTGTTCTATCACCATGCAGACACTGAATTATTGATAAAAATAAACTGAAATTCAATAAATTTTAAATCATATAACAGCTGAGTAAAAATGACAAAATATCAGAATTAAAATACTTTCCATCAAACAACATTATTAAGAGCCAGGCTCTAACTTCCTCTCCTCTTTGAATTATCCACAATCAAATCTATACACACAAATGTATAAACACATAATCATTGAATTCCTGAAAATGAATTCTGGAAACCTCTGCCATGAATACATTGTTCTGTGGACCAAGAGTGGTGACTACCAATCAATAAACTGTTTCAGAAATACAAAGTTGGACTGTTTGAATTTTCCTAATCGAATCACCATTGACATTCAAAATAGGCTGAAACCTTAGAACCCCTTTTACCAGTATCATCAAAAAGAGATTTCTTATATTACTACTTACAAGGCCCTTTCCACTACATTCCCTTATTAGATCATAATGATATTGGGTTTTGGGTTTTATTACAATTGTAATCACCAACATTGAGGTGAGGAAATCAGGTATACCAAGTAATTGATTTGCTTACTCTTAGCTCAGCGATAAAGTCACAACTAGCACATAAATATAAACATTTTCTACAACTTGCTAAACTGCTATGCAGAGTAATGTCTCCGAGCTGAGATTTTTCTCAGCAATAACTTAAGGATGATCATGAGGATTCAAATAGCTGACATTCAGTAACAATTTGATGAGGTTAAAATGGAGATTATCATTGTTATTACTATTACCATATTCATGAGTGCATTGGAACTCTATTTGCAAGTAATAATCACTTGATTGACTGGAAAGCTTCCGTTTCTATTTTTTTTTCTTTTCACAACAAATACCTGGCACCTCTACCTGCCCACTGATGAGTTTCATAGAAGTTCTCTTATACTTTTTCATACTTTGATTTAGCTATACTCCTCTAATTATTCTTCTCACTCACTGTAGAATGTGATTTCATTGCTAGTTTACTGAAGAGCTAGGATTTATCATCACCACTTAACTCAAATGCCATTTCCACCGTGAATTTTTTATTTTATCCTTATGTCAGGACTCAGACACTCTAGTTTTAGAGTTCTCACCCATGCACACTTTGTGATGAATATTGCATTGTAATTTTCTATTTACTCTTCAAATTGCTCACTGTGAAAACTTCTTGAAAGCAAAGGCCATGGGTAATTCAGGTCTGTATTTCTGATATCGGCACCATATTGAAAACATGATATTTTTGTTACATTATCTGTTGTTTATCCTGTCACAAAATTGATATAAAGTGTGCATGTGGAACACAGAGGACCAATGTCCCTTATTTTGTTTTAAAATATATAACTCTTTTATATAAAAGGTATAACTTTTATATTAAATACATAACACACTAATCTCATTGATATAATTAATTTTTTCTGGTAATTGTATTACCAAAGCAAGCAAAGCATACCTTCTTTTAAATGGACACAATAGAGAATGACCACCAAACTCTATCACTAATGGCAAATAGCAACTTCTATTTTCAGAACAGCTATTTTTAAATCATATAAGACTATCCACAAAGTCACTAGAAAATTATTCACATGATTTTTATATGGGGTGTCCTGCTATAACTTCTATCCAGATATTTCTATGATAGGCATCTATAAAACAAGTCTGCATGTGTGTTTTATACCACTGTTTGCTTTCTTGTTTTCTCCCCTATGTCTCCGTTCTTCTCTATTTTCAGTGGATGTGTATAAATGTTTTTTTTCTATTTTAAATTTCCAAATGAAATTGTTTTATTGACAACTCATCTATTCCTTCTACAAATTTAAATAAACTCTCATGAGTCTATTACATTTTATTTTTACGACACTGAATCAAAACTGATACTTTCCATGACTTTGGTCAGAATTAGATGCTTTTGAAAATTGTAAATTTTTTCTTATTTTATTCATATGTTGCCCAAAATGTGACAAATTTGGTATATTTGTAAAATGACACTTGCTAAAGAGACTCCAGATTTCCAAAATACCTGCACAGATTAATAACATACCATTCAAACTGTGATACATTTTGAAAACTTCTATGATCTTTGGTGACTGTGAATCACAGTTGCTCTCAAATAGGTTTAGAGCTTTTACAAGTTTGAAACTGAACTGGATGTACATCCATTGGAAGTCTGCTTGAAGTTGGGAAAGAACTGGTTTTCATATGGACTATATATTCAAGAAAGTGATACATAATCATCAGTATAAATAATAGAACTAAACTTAGAAATATTGGAATTTATGTGTTTTCTTTCTGTAACATCTAAAATATTGCTATGCTAATATTTGTCATGAAATTAATTCTATAAAATACACAGACTCCCCTTTATACATTTGCAGTGTGTCTCAACATGATATGAAAATAACAAGATGTACTAAAATCCTCTAAACTTAATGTTGTGTGCTACTGTCTACATCCATGATCAATGTATGTAATATGTGTATGTTTAAACCTTTATCTAAGAGAGCATTGAAATAATGATAGGTTGTTTGTCATGAATGCACTTAATACAGACATACTTTTCATCACAGTTATGTATTGGGGATAAAATAGTATTAGAGATTAATATTTATTCTGATGGTATTAGAACTGGAATCCAGATGCAGAGAGGGAGGACAATACCAGGCTGCAGAAACAAATAGAGACAGCTTACCTGAACAAGGAGGATTTAATGGGCCCCCAAATTGATAGCTTGGAATCTAGCATGGGACTGATTCAGACCCCCTGAACATGTGTCTCATCTAGAAGGACTGAGCAGTGTAAGGGTCCTCAGACAGTAGAACCAGGATGTATTCCTGGTGCACAAAAGGACTTTTGGGGCACATCCCCCATGGAGGGATACTCCCTTAACCTAGAGACAGGAGAAAAGGCCTAGTCCCTACTTTAAATGATTTGACAGATTTAGTAGATGGCCCTTCTTTGAGGGCATCACTCTACATGTGGAGTCGGGGGGGGGTGGGAGGGAAGGGTGGTTGGGAGCATGAGAGGATGGGAAAGAGGGATGGAGGTTAGGGAACAGGGATTGATATCAATATATATATTAGAAATTAACTATTAGTGAAAAGGAACATGGCTCAAATTCAAAAGTAACAAATCATTGTACTCAATAACTACATGCTGGGAAT
This sequence comes from Cricetiscus sungorus, assembly GCA_030556225.1. Lineage (NCBI taxonomy): Eukaryota > Metazoa > Chordata > Mammalia > Rodentia > Cricetidae > Cricetiscus > Cricetiscus sungorus. The sequence continues at coordinate 28,816,794 of JANBXA010000741.1, read as the reverse complement.
GTCAATAATTCAGCCTGAAATTAAGAAATGTTGTAACTTGACCAGAAATATAACTCAGCATATAGTTTCTTGCCACACAAGCCTGGTGACTTGAGTTTTAAGGAGAGGGTCAACTTTTTAAATTTCTCTTCTAAAATCTGTTACTCTCCCTTGGAATTTACACACACACACACACACACACACACACACACACACACACACACACACCTTGTGCCATGTTAATAATTTAATAATAACAAATTCTAAAACTAAAAAAATGAGATTCATAACCAGGTGTTACAATAGATTTAAAATGCACACAGAAATAAGCTATAATAAGGTACTAAACTATTAGAAAAAAATAACTGTTATTCACCAATGTACAGAAACAGCTGCCCATTGAGATAATGTAATTTTTAAAAAATCAGTATGGAAAGAGATAAATTCTGTTATTTGATGACAAGATTTATTTTTTAGTGTAGAAAATAAAATCAGTAGAAATGTATAAAAGAACCTATTAAGTCTAATAATCAATTAGCAAGATCACAACTTACAAAGTTAATCCTCAAAGTTTAATTATCTTTCTATTGATTGGCACATAATTTGGGAGACAAATAACTCTATGATCTACAAGAACATTATAACATGAAATTTTTAAATAATACCAAATGCATTAGATCAGTGTAGCGGAATCAAGTGAAATCAATAAAGATTAAATAAATGTTTTCTGATTAAAATTTCGATCCTTAAAGCTGTTGATATTGCTTAAGTTAATCTATAAATTCAAAGCAATGCCATCAAAAGTTTAATAGTCTCTTTCACATATATTTACAACATAAATTTAAAATATATTTAAAAATATAAAGAGCCCAGAATAGCTTAAACAATTTTGATAAAGAGGAACACATTTGGTCTTTGGGAGTTACTGTAAAGCAGGTATAATTCAGACATAAAGACACAGATTAATCTTTGGTATTACTTATTATACCTGAAATGCAGGGGAATAGAGATTTTACTTTTTAAATTTTTACTGGGATATTTTTTTTTGTTTCTTTAATGACTTGCTTAGCTTTTGAAGACAGGTTTCAGTGTTTCAGCCTGAACTGGAACTTATTATATAACTCGGGCAGGCTGTGAGCTTTACATCCTACTGATTATATACAACCACCCCTAGTGGAATTTTCAATATTTATCCTGGTTTAAATCAATACCAGTCACTTCATTGGTACCAAATAAGTGTGTATTGTTCTCTATTGGATGTATCAATATGATAAAGTAGAATTGGAAATGCTTTCCAGTCTTATTTTCTATTTCTATTTCCCTTTCTTTTTTCATAATATTAAGCTAATTTAGAAGTCTTTGCCCACTGTCTTTGTTGTCTCTAGGAAAATATATGTAAAGTAAGAAGTAAGATAGAAGGTAAAAGCAGCTCTTAGGAGTATAAAAGCATCAGCATATGTTATGAAATATCCTCTTCAGAATAATTTAGAAAACAAAGCGCAACAAAAAAGAAACAAGACAAACCTTGGGCTCATTACAATGGTACAGCAGATCAAAGTACTTGTGAAAGTTTGGCAATCAAATTCTGTCTCTGGAATCCATGACAAAAGGAGAGAATAGATTCCTTAAAGTTGTTCCCTGAGAAACACATATCTGTGCGCACACACAAGCGTGCGCGCGCACACACACACACACACACACACACACACACACACACACACACACGAATACACACATAGTAACATGTACAGTCTCACATGCACACTCACATACACACATACACATGCACATTCACACACATACAGGACCATTCACACAGATATATACACTACCACAATGGGCACCACCCACTTCTATACTTAGTTATAAAATAAATGAAATTGTGTTTCTACATAATTCAGAAAATATCAAAAAGATGAGAAGAAAGTCATTCCTCAATGAAAAATCTTAGAAATAAAGGGAAAAAAATCTCAAATAGTGTTGGCTACAAACCACAAATATGTCTATGGAATAATCATAGCAAAAGCATACTCAGCAAATTGGCTTTATGGAACATCTATCTACACATTCTCACAAAGTTTCTTAAATTCCAAAAGGACCAGAAACACACACACACACACACACACACACACACACACACACACACACACACACACACAAACACACACTCTTATCATACCGAGCCATTCTAGAATTAGTCATGGACATTTTTTCCTGAAGCAACAATATTTTACCAAATCCTCTAAAATAAATCACAGTCCTAGAAAGATGATTTAAGTTCCTTTGTGTAGAAAGTCATGATACAGGTTTAATATTACCACCAACTTAATAGGGCATTAAATATAAAATAAGTAAGTATCTAGATAACAAACTCTTATTCCACATATATTGTGATAGCCTTCAGATTAGAATAAGGTTAGGCAAAACCTTTATTTAGTATGATAACTGCATACTTTTGTAAGACATGTTCCCAGATTATTTCTGAGTTTTGAGAGATTATATTCACTTCCCTAATGTTTCAGAATTCTAGAAAGTAAACAGAAATCCATTTATTATTATGCTAATGTTCATGTATCTGTTAATCCCGGGGGAACAGGAAACATGCATTGAGCACATAAATTATAGGATCATTCTAGAACTGTAAAGCGCATACTAATCATGCAGAAGACCCAAGTCTTGTCCTCAGCACTCTGGACAGGTAGCTCAAAACTGCTTGCAACTCTAGGTCCATAAGATCTGACATTCTTTTCTAAACTCCATGGACACTTTCCCCCATACCTGCACATAACCCTAGACAAATGTATATGTATATATAAAGAGTAAAAATATTTAATAAGATTTTTATGTTGTAACTGGTGTATATATCACATGTCTGGTTGAAAAGGATAATTATGTATTGTAATAATACATACAAATCATTTTCAATATAATTAATATTGTTATTTACATATATTTTAGAAAATTTCAGTGATTGTAACCAGGTTAATAAATATGTGTTTTTTCAACCATCTCTGTCTTACCCTAATTCTCTTCTTCTATAATTTTTCCTGCCCACCTTCTTTTTTCTTTTCTTCTGCTTTGGACATTGTAGCTCGTTTAGTGCAGACTAGTCTCAGACTCATTAGGTAACAGAAATAGGTTGTGAACTCCTGATCTTATTCCTCTAGCTCCTAAGTGTTGTGATTAAAGGCCTGTAGCCACCACACTCACTTGAGAAATGTATTTCTATGTTATTTCCCAATCTTGAAGTCATTGAATACTGGCTACCTACCTCCACGGTAATAATGACTTGATCATATCAAATGGCCTGAAGTAAAATTTTACTTATTAATAGAGGAAAAGAAGTGCTGTAGGGACCAAGTAGACATTGTAATAGAAACCTATGGCTCATTGTACTTGAGAGGTTTTAGATAGGTCCTAAGTGGTCAACAAGATCAAGCAGTAGTGTATAGCAGTTGAATAGGCTCCTCTATCACTTGCATCTAACTCTATGAAGCTTCTTAGAGGATATCATTAAATCAAAGATCAAGTATAGAACCAGTGAAATTACTAAAATGACATTTAGATATGTTTCACATTAGAATGTCAAAAAGTGAAAGAAAATGGTCACAAACGTTCCATGGCCATCAAGAGAACTCAATGGATAAAGTGCTTGCCAGGAAGGATTAATCACTTGAGTTTGATCCAGGGAGATGAAGTAAATGTGTGAGGAGAAAAGTGACTCCTCAAATTTGTCCTCTGAAGTAAACCCACATCCAGAGTGTGCACATAGCCACAGGCACACATGATGTGTAAACATACACAATGATAAATCAGAGACTTTACAGGGCATATTTTAAAAAAGTACACATATACTTTACTGTGCCTGGTATAGCTCCTTGTATACACACTATTGTAGCAGCAACAGGAAGTTACAATAGCACACTTCCCCTTTGATGCACTTAGGTAATGTGCCTACTCATGCCTATTTTGTTGGAAATTCTATATCTTCACAAGTCCTGCTGCTTGAACAATATGTTCTCCTTTGTATGTAGCCAACTCTATTTGGCAAGCAGCATCTCCAGCCATCTGTAATTGATGCATAGCTAGTTTTGTTAATCACTCCCAACGGCATTTACCACATCTTTTCCTTTTTCAATTAATTGGTCCCAGGTCATTTCATCTTGCTGGGAGTTGCACTTACAGGTAGCTAATACAACTAAGGAGACTGACATAAGCAGCTGGATACCTGGCCAGTGAGAATATTCCAAGAATGATCATGGTATGCTAGAGTATTGTGCTGAACTAAAATGAACCCCCAATGTGTTGACTTGCTTACATTGTTAAACCAGCACAAAGAGGAAATCTACAGTGCTGCTTTATCCCAACAACATTCACAGGTCTCTATATTCTTACCCCTGACAACTATCCTCATTGTCAACATTCTGACAATAAGTGAATCTGAGAAATGTGATAGAGAGGAAAGCAAGTATTGGGTTGGTTCAGACATCATTACATAAAGAAGTCTCTTTCAGATATTGCCTTTGATCTTTTAACTTTTAGAATGACATGATACGTGAAGGTGTGATTCTGTTTGTTTCCTCACTGGTCTTCATAAATTTGTTACATATCAATGATAAGAAGATAAATACATGGGAAAGTAGGATGTGAAAACTTAGAAGGATGAAAAATAAAAACTTCCTGCCTTCCACTTTATGAGGAAATGTTGCACATGATGTTGGCAGTTTGAGACAATGTTTTATTTTTTAAATTATTTTTAATTTATTATTTGGAAATCTCACATCATGAATTCTGATAATACTTACTTCTCAATCTTCCAATGTTCACCTCTTCCCCTGTGCCCCCCAAATGTCCATTTTCTGCTGTCCATACATTAACTGGAGCATGATGAAATTCCTGGTGGCCCCTAGGGAGGATATCCATATCCGTCTGCATGTGCGCCAGAAGTCATCAACTGAGGGGTGCCAAGGGTGGCCCAAGACTTCTTTCCTACACAACACACAGCCTGTACCTCCTGGGAACCAGGCCTGTACCTCCAGGCAACACAAATATTAGCATGGCTTCAGGTGCATGCATAAACTCTGGGCATACATGCGCATCAGTGGTAACTTGGGCTGCAGAAATCAATACCACCCTTGCTTTACCAGGAACACTGACATACTCCTGGCCTTCAGCAGACCTCAAACCTCATTATGGCCCAAGATACATGCCATTCACATTATCATGGCACCCTGAGGCAGAAAAGCCCAAGGATATAACCAAGGTATCAGGCAGTGGCACAGAATGTATATGTCTACATGGATCCCAGGCTTCATCACAACCTGGGGCAACAACATTGACTTTGATACCAAAATGGCTTCTACCAGCAACAGAGACTCCAATGGTCCTTGGAAGAGTTCCAGTCCAGAAAGTGAATCTTTCTTCATCTCTGTCCTTCATCATTGCCCGGAACCAGGTGGATCCCACTGTTGGGCATCAGGTTCAAGGGCTGAGTTTGCTTCTATCTGAATAAGCTCCAGGGTCTTTTATACCATCCATCAAACCTTCTGAACAAGGACAGCATGTGGATCTCAACCCTTTCTCTCAGTTGTCACTACAATCGGGTGTCTAATTCTGCCTCTCTAGCACACACACTGCTCCATTTTTCTATGTTTCCCTCCCTCTTCATTATGTATCAGTGTAGTGCCGCCTGCTGCTGTTTGGCTGTCTTCCACCTGGCACAATGACCCCCACTCTACCTCCACTGAGACAGTGTTTTATATTATGTGGAACTTATATAATTGCAAAATGATTTTCAAAGGCTTATTTAATTATTATCTATATTTAAAAAATGACATGTCTAAGATATCATAGTCAATAATTAAAGGACTGGGAAGCCTTTCTGTCTTAAACTGCATCACATCATTTTGCTCATAGACAGCACATTGGCTTCTCCCCTTTTATATCAGTCTTAAAATACCCAATACAGTAAATATTTTGATCATAACCTTTCTTCTCCCCCAACTCCTTCCAGATTTTACCCTCAATATTTGATATTCAATTTCATGTTATTTCTCACTCTTTAAAACAATCCCAACTTTACCCTAGCTAAGTCTTCTAGCAACAGGGGATTGGTAGCCTGCACTGGCCATTGTCTGTAATCAGATTGGTAACTACCCCAGTTGTCATGAAAAAGCCTTCATTCAGTAACTAATAAAAGCATATTCAGACATTCACAGTCAGGCAATGAGCCAAGCTTGGGAAATCATGTTGAAGAGAGAGGGAAAGATTACATGAGCCAGGAGGGTCAAGGTCATCAAAAGGGTACCCATAGAAACAATGAACTTGGGGTCATAGGAACACAGAAACTCTGGAATGGCAGCTAGTGATTGTGTTATGCCCTCTACATATATGTGACAGTTGTGTAATTTTGATCTACTTGTAGAATAGTGGAAGTATGGTCTGTCAATAACTCATTGGTTGGCTTCCAGGAACTTATTCCTTATACTAGGTTGCTTTGCACAGGCTTAATACAAGGAGAGGCACTTACTCCTACCTCAACTTGGTATACCATGCTTTGGTGACACCCATGGAAGACCTTCCCCTTTCTGAACAGAAACTAATGAGGAGTGGATTGGAGAGTTGTGGGGATAAGGGATAGGAATGGGGTGAGAGGAGGGATGGATAACTTTGGTCAGGATGTAAAATGAATGGATACATTAAATTAATAATAATGATAAATCCCAAACCAACCCAACAAACTAAACCAAACACACACATGAACATACATGCATGCACACACACACACACACACACACACACACACACAGCCAGAGAGAGAGACAGAGACAGACAGAGACATAGACAGAGAGATCCCCAACAAACAAAACAAAAACAAAAACAAAGAGTACAATTTGTATTGGTCAACTACTAATTACTGACCTGACCTAGAATACGGTTGACTGATCCAATGTCATTCCATTGAAGAAAGCTGATGTTACTTTTCAACTATTATTAGCAGCAAAGAGCATCATGTCTAGGGGTTGGACTTTGACCTACTTCCTCTTACCACTTCTTTGATGAAATTTTGTCTTGCTTGAACTTGTACAGATTTTGTGCACATTGTCAAGGTCTCTATGACTATGTAGACCATATATTTTTCTGTCCTTATATGCTAAAGGCCTCTAGTAACAAGTGACAATTGCTTATGATTCAAACATAATTCTTCTTTTGGAAAAAAATCTAATGCTCTGATCATCCTTGTTTCATGGTTTTTATTTCTTACTGTAATCATGTGAACATTTAATATTTTCTTCCCCTTCCTTTCTGTCATTAGAATACAACAAGGCTTCAAAAGGTATAATAGGGTAATTAATACAATATAATACATACAATATAGTATAATAAAGATAAAATAAAAACTACCACAACAGATTAAGATGAAGGAAAACAGGCCCGAGAAAAAGCATAAGAAACAGATATAGAAGCAGAGATTTACTAGTTCACACACTGGGGAATCCTATAAAAACACTAGCATGGGGACCATAATACTTACACAAAGAACACTCTTTCTGCCTCTTCCTCTAAAAGGTTTCATGAGCCTTGAGGGGAGGGATTTGATAGAGAAATATTATTTAGTGTTGAATGATCCAAGATCTTTCACCTGTTGCATACTTTTTGGCTGTTGGTCTCTGTATTTGTTCCCATTTGCTGTACGAGAAAGCTTCTCTGTTGATAGATGAGCAAGACACTGATTTATGAAAATAAGAGACATTAATTAAGAGCCATTTTATTTCTACCTTTTTTTTTCACGGTAGTTTCACTCTAGTTCCATAGACTATCCACTAGGGACTAGTCACATCAAGAAAGATTGAATTTCTTTACCTTTTATACCTCTCAAATCCTTGCATTAAAGGCATGAGCCTGATCCCACTCTCCTGTAGTCCATGGTGGACTTTGACTCAGAGATTCAACTGCCGTTCTCCTGAGTCCTGGGATTAGGCGAGTGTATCACTACTCTCTGGATTCTATCGCTAACTAGTGTTGCTGGCTTCGCTTTCTTTATTATCAGGTAAGTTTTAATAAATCATAAATAATACATGGTGTGCTGTTATGGTACAGTATGTCTCCTCTTATTCATTTCTAAATGTAGACAATGTTATGAACTTGCCTCTTAGAACCATTTTCTTAGTGTCCCATCAATTTGAATATGTTGTGAATTTTTTTTCTTTCAATAGTAAAAAGTTTATAACTTCTTTTTTAATTTATTTCTTGACCTATTTTTCATTCAGTAGTGAATTGTTATGTTTCAAAGAGTTTATAAGCTTTCATTTTTATTGTTGTTGATACACAAATTCAATACATGATTATCAAATAGGGCGAAGGGTGTTATTTAAATATTCTTACCTGTTGAGACTTGCTTTGTGTTTGCATATGTGGTCAACTTCAGAGAAATTTCCATTAAGTTCTAAGAAAATGGTATATTAATATGTGTTTATATGAAATGGCCTGTACATATATGTTATTTCATTTGGTTTATGGAATCAATTAGATCCAGCATTGTTTGTGTCTATTGGTACAGATAGGGAGTTGAAGTAATCCACTATCAATGTTTGACATTAAAGAAAGCTACAGTAGTGTATTCTTTGTGAACTTAAATGCCCTTGTGTTGGGTACATATGTTAAAAATTGCAAGGTCTTTTCAGTAGACCTTCCATAAGTATGCAATGTACTTCTCTATCTCTTCTGATTAGTTTTGCTTGAAGTATATATTTTACAGATATTAAAATGCCTCCTTCAGCTTGCTTCTTTGGTCCATTTGCTTGGAGTATTTTTGTCCATCAATTTACAACGAGGTTATACCTAACCTCGATGTAAAGGTTCCTATTTTATTGATGTAAAGGTTCCATGTTATTGCTCCCTGTCTTTTTATTGGTAAATAGAGACTACTGATGTTGAGAGACATCAATAAGCAGTGTTGTTAGCTCAGGTTATTGTCTTATGGTTGTTTTATCCCTGCTTTGATTTTTTGATTTGGGATTATTTATTCCTTTTATTTTCTTGGGTATAGTTACAATCTTCAGGTTGAGTTTTTTTCTTTTTTCAACACTTTGTTTCAGGCTCTAATGTAGAAAAATACTATTTAAATTCACTTATTCATAAAGAATAAGTGAAAGTCTTTGTTTTATGCTTTGCCATGTTGTAATTCTCATTTACTACTGTGATAGTTTATGGGTTCTAACAGACACATATTGTCCCAGATATTACTGACTTTTTTGCCTTTGCATGTAAGCATCTAGGTTTTGGAGGATAATAATTCTAGGTCCTGCTTTATAGTCTCATATTTACTGGTTGTATGTTTTGAGATTGCTTTTCTGTTGATTTCTCTGGTTCTTAGGACGAAGTAGCAGCCTTGTGTTGCCTGGCATTTCTTTTGGGATCTTGTTAGGTGACTCCCGTAAACATTCCAGAGAAAATGTCTTTCCAGGTATAGGGAGCTGACACTTAGGGATGTGGTCAGGCTGAGAGAAAGATGCTGATCAAGTCTACAGGAGGGAAGAAAGAAGAGTTTTCCACCAAGCTGTGCTTAATTCACTGGAAATTCAAGCAGAGGGTGAGAAGATGCAACAAAAGGTGGTCTGCTACAGAACTGGGCATGGGATTGAGATATTATATGTAGATGAAAGAAAGGAGAATGAAGACCTGAAGCACCCCTACCTGCAAGGCTGGCTTATTTGCTCCTCTCGCAAGCTTGGGTTGCAGGTTCCAAGGAAATTCCTGCTGGAGATGGGGGCTGGGATAACAATGTGTGAGAAGGAATATTTTATGAAAAGGTCTGCATGATCCCCTGGATGGAGACAGAGAGGCAGAAAGAGACACAGCAAGTGTTCTGCTGAAGAGCTGGAGGTGAACCTGGTGGGAAAGTTTTGGAGAAAAGGAGGGAGGGAAGAATGTCTTCTGTAGAAAAACTACCTCCTTCCCTAGCCAGAGTAGTCTACTGATATTTACTAATTCCATCTCCTATTCTAGCATGAGATACAGTGATGAGTGGAAGGAAGAACATTTGAAGGAGATCTGTCTGTTCCATAGAGATAGAGTAATGGGAGAGCAGAGAAGGCTGAAACAGGTTGTCTGGCCAAACTGGACATGAGACTGAATTTGAAGGAGAGGGGGAAGAGGTGAAATTTTGCATTTAGCCTATGTGTGTCTCCAGATTGACTCGGGTTTCAGTTCCTGTAAGAAGGAGGCAGACTGTTTTTTCTTTTTCTTTTCCTTTTATTTAGAGTCTATCTTTTTTCTTACATAAAATATGTTTTCTCCTTGTTTGCATGTTCTTACAGTTGCATAATTCAAAAGCTGTTTGTAAAGTAGTCAATAGTGACTATTGTCATTCTTTTGGTGACAATGTGATTCATTTCACTTTAGCACCAAGTTTTGCATAAAACTCAATTATCCTGATCCAGCTTTATCCCATATTTGTAACTGTTCAAAATTATAATGTCAGATTAGAAAATAGTAGGCAAATAGTGTTACTATAGTGAAAATTGAAACTTGCCTCTTATGTTTATGTTGATGCTCCCTACAGATTGCTTCAATTTGTTGCTGGATAAAATATGCAGCAAGAATTCTATTTGATATTAATAATTTTGGAAAATAAATCTTAGAATTAAGTTCATTTTTAAATTTAGGCCTTATAATCAGTTACTAGCATTATAAGAATTCATTATTTTAAAAGTATAACTTTAATAATGTGTGAATGAAATTAAATGTTTGTTTATTTAAAATAAATGTGGTTAACCTGTTTCCTTCAGATTGAACATGGCTACTACTGCTTTAAACTCAGCAATTATGATCACTTACAGGAGCTCTAGTTAAATGAGGTCTCTGTTAATATTCCTTCATGAAGGGACACAAGAGACAAGAGGGTCACAAAAATCAGGAGATCTAAAAGGTTGCTGGGGTACAAAAAAAATTCTAGGTTTCTATAGCTGGACCCAAGTTCAATTCCTAGCACCCATAGAGCAAATCACAACCACCTTCAATTTCAGTTACTGGGGAATCATGCCTTCTTTTGTGCTCCTTGAACAACAGTCAAACACACATTGTATATACATACTTGAAAGCAAAACACTCACACACATAATAAAACAAAATAAATTATAAAATAAAAGAATCCTTTAGCAGATGTCCCCCAGGATTATAAGGAAGAAAAATAGTAAACCAAGTGATAATCCACTGGTTTAGATTCATATATGACATTTAAGGTTTTGAGTTGTGTATGACTCTGAAATTAAAGCCAGTAAACTTCCTAATTGATCCACCTGAGCTTGAATTGGGAACTTATAATTTTGGCTTGTAGTTGCTCTCCCTATCTTGAGTAAATAGACAGTTTTCTTTAGTCTGACTAGGGAAAGGCAAGTAATACAAATTAAATTATCAGGTATTACTGCAAATGATTCTGGAAGATTAAAATATATGCCACTGCATTCTGAAAAACAAAGACTTTAAAATATTTTGAGACTATCATACATGAGTATTGTGATTTTTTTAACTGAAAAATAAAATACTACTCTTAGTGGATAAAAACTGATAATTACTTGTAAATCAATATGGAACTTTAGCAAACTTCACGTAGTTATTGATCAAGTATTGCTTGAAGGCTTCATATGTGCCAGGCACTCTACTGTCTGCTGAGGGTGCAGGAGTAAATAAAAAATATTATGAACCTACACTGAGATCTCTACATTGTAAAATCTCTGACAATACCATTTAGTAGTAGTTCAACTTTGTTTTGTCTTTTGACTAGGGAAAGATTGATTTTTTTCACATGCACTGTGCATTTCTAGGTTGGTATATTCTGCGGGCATGTTTGCAGTGAACTTGTAAACTGTTCACAAACCTGTGTGTATAGACTGTATATTCTAAACCCTGTCTTCCTTCTGGTGACCTTTCTAAAAGAGCTCTATGAGCAGAAATGTGATAATTTATGCTTTCAAAGTTCCATGTCAAAAATAACTCAGTTCTCTTGGGTGAAAAGGAAACCTCACCAGGAACAGCTTACCTTTTAATCTTCATCAAGGGGGACTCTGAAACAACTTGAGATTTTTTTAGTGCCAGCCTATCTCTGTATTAATATAGTATTTCACAGAGTGTCTGCACTAACTATCTTTGGGTCTTCTCATAAGAGCCCTATAACAGTCATAAATACTCCTCCAGAGAGCAACATAGGATCTGAAAGGCCTGTAATAGCTATCATAAATGAATAATAAAATGTAGAAAAGACAAGCCACCATGAAAATGGCAAATGAATATGATGACGCCTGTACTATACATGGAGTAATTATTTAAGTGACATATTTACTGAAGTTCTCCAAAGCTTCTTGTGGAGTCTGCAAAATTTAGCAATGTCTGAACATCTAAAATTTTATGCAGGAAAAATGGTTTTTTAGCATTATAAATCTTAGAGAGTTTTTCTTTATCTTTTAGAATTAGATTAAGAAAAACAATGTCCTCAGTGATTCCAAAAGCTTCTTTTTTCTCTATATTTTTGTGAGAATTTTAACTTTTTATATTTTCCATTTATATCTTTGTCTCTTTTATCATTTTATGTTACTATTTTTCTTGTCTGGGTACAGTGGTCTTGATTGACGTGATGTCAGAAAGAGAGATATCTAAATCTCTCCAGTTCTTCCAGAAGGCTGAGATGAAAACTAAGAGCAAGGAAGATTATTGCTACATTGGAAGTGAATCAGAGAGAGTCAATTCAGGATCAGAGAGTCTCTCTGTTTTACTCTTGTTTTTCTTGTACTAGTAGTCTAGCAATGTTGTAACACCTTAGAAGTTATATGGCCCAGAAGACATATATCTATACTTTTATGAAAAGTTCACCAACATGGCAGCAAATGAACCTAATAAAGTGATCACTAAAGACAATGTAAGCCTCAGAAGCAAAGAATGGAGTACAGTAAGACTTCCTTTAGGATGCCAGTACCTAAGTAATGGCATGAAGACTTCTTATTAAATATGAAAGCTTGGCCTTAGCTTAAACTTGTTCCCAAATTAATTTAATCCATTTATGTTAGTTTTTTTTTGCAATTAGGTTTGTTACCTCTCCTCCACACAATACAGCCTACTTCCTCCATGTGTTACTTGTGAAATTCCCACCTCCTAGATTCTTCCCCTGAGTTGCTTTCTCTCCCCAGAAGTCACACCTATTCTCTGCTGTCTTGCTTCTAGACATTGAGTTCTTTATAAAACCAATCAAAAGGTATCTTGGCAGAGATACATCTTCACAGTATTAAAAACAAGAAAAGATTGCCCAACAACATTTCACTCATTTTGTCTAAGTAAAAGGAAAGGTTTTAGCCCTACCATATTAAAACTATGTATAATTTTCAGGTAAGAATTCTATTCAAAATGACTAGTCCTTTTATATTTGGCAATATAAGAGAAAGTACTCTATTTTCTATCCTATATTGGTGAGTCAAAGTTTTATATCTAAACCACTTTCCATAACTTGTATTATAACCATAATAATATACTTTTAGACCTTAAAACCTTTTTTAGATAAAAAACATAAGTTTTCATGTCTCTCAAATTTTATACATTTTATATCTCTTTTGTGAGTTTATTTAAAATAATTTGAAAACAAAGAAAACTGTTAAAGTATAACTACCTAATTTACCCCATCTGAGACTTGAGAAGGAAAAAAATTACTTGAGTAAACAGGAAGTGCAGAGTAAGACACTTCCAAAATTAGAGAATGACAGAGGCAGATCACTGCTTGGAGAGTCACCTAATGATCCTATGCAATGTTGGTGCATCCTACTTTTTTACTTTTTGGTAAAGCAGGCTTTTGAAGGACTGCCATGTCTTTTCTTGACAAAGTTCAGCACTTGAATTTCTTTGTGTCTTGCTTGTTTAATTTGGACAGCATTCTGTCAGTAGTCAAGACAAGGGCACTTTCTTGCCAAGTGGTTAGCTTTGTCACATTTAAAACAAACTCAATATAGAGGTTCTTCTCTGTCAGCCAACCTTTTTAGAGTAGATTGGTACTGTCCAGAACAGATGTATCTCATTGTCTTGTAAAGCTTTATATTATTAAATTATTTAAAGTGCTATATTCTGTAGATCAATGAAGTGTTTGAAAAACATTTATCTATTTAAAATGTATCTCTAATTAACATTGAAAACATACCTAATATAATGACAAATTTGATTGTTATAGAGGACTAATTACTAACCCACATTTCTTAATTATCCTAAGTAGTTTGTAATAATAGCTTTCAAGGACTAAAACTTTATATTACATTATAAAGTGAGATGAATAGATAGATACAACACTTTAATCAAGATTAGAAACATATATACAGTGTGTTATAACAAAACTAACCTAAATATTTATCAATATACAATAATCCATAACAATGTAAAACATTTTAAAGTAGTAGTTGCTTTTTAGCTGATCCAATAATCTACCATTTTATCCTATTATTTTTATATACCCCTTTGTTTCAGAAAGAGATCCCTGAATATAATCTGCTTTGTATAGTTTTTTTCTGACCATGATTAATAACAACTTGCAACCAACCACCCTAAACAATAACAAATATCCATAAAAACTAAACAACCAAACACCACCTACCCCATCTTTCAGGAATGTGGACATCATGTTCTTAAAAATGTTTTCTGTTGTCTTGGGGGGATATCTTTAAGGCATCTAGAAAAAATTGGGATAATGATCAAGTCATCAAATGGCTTGAGGTATTATTTGTTTTCTAGCCTCTGTATTATGGGAAATTGAAGGACTTATCTGAAGTTCTAGCTAGAGTAGTGTATGAGGATGAACTATATCAGCTAACAAATTTGAAGTTGTTCAGGATACAGATTTTTGAGGAAACTGCAACAGATAAGCTTGATCAAAGGGGTTACTTCTCTTGTCTCTAGTGGTGGCTGGTCCTTTTTTTCTGAAAATAAACAAACTTTTAAAAGTAACACACTTATCTGCTTTAACAAAAATATGAAATGTGCTGTGTGCAATAATCAGGTGTGCAATTATTCTCTGTTCTATATTTGAGCAAGTTAAAAAAAAATCTGTCAAATTTCTAAGTTCATTTGTATTGCATAACCAAACTTTTTGCTAAGCCTCCATGAATGCCAATGAAAAGATGGCATGAAATAAGTCATGAGGACTCTGTAGCAAGCAAGATTTATCATGTGCTATACAGTCTCAGATCATTTTCCCCATTTTCCTCTCTTTCCCTGGAAGTCCCTTCTATCCTCTTCTGCTTACTTACTGGCTATTCTCTTCTTTATTAAACCTATCAGACAGTGCCTTGTCACAGACACATCTTCAGTGTACTAAAATGTTATGATACAAAAGGGGAGAGTATTACTTTTAAGTTACAGGAGCATCCAGGCCTTTAGTACATTCCAGATGCCTTTTACATGGCTTTCTTATGGCTACTTCAACACAATGTCAAAGTCATCATCTTTTCCTGGTCATATCCATAATTGACAAGATGAGAAAACACTCAGAAGCCTACACAATTGAGCTATTTTCTTCATGTCCATAGAGGCACCAGAGGGTACATGAATGATGTTTCGGAAGACCAGTAATCATCTATCACATTATAATACCCCAGTCTTCTGGGTGGCAGTGATGGCAGGACTATTGGTGAGATTTTCTTCACAATGCCAAAGTTGTCATGGATGATCTTGACAAAGAGATAAGTGGTTTTATATTTTGACATCAACATCATTTAACTTTACTTAAGTGGGATATTGTCTCTTCAATGTACAAAGGAACTACTTTGATTGTAGCTTTGGTCTTCCAATGACTAAAAATATGGGTAAACTAGATGAAGGATGGTAGGAATATCCACTTCTACAGCCTTGAAAACAATGTGCAGATCAAGCACACAAAATGGACACATTTGATTATTCTGAACTTCACCATCAAAATCTGGTCTCACGTAGGCACACGTCACTGGAACTACATGATGTTATGCTTCCATGGCTAGAACAAAGAGGAAAAACTTCTTAATTTTTAAATACTTTCAAATAAAGAACTTATATAGTTAAGCTGTACAACATGCTTTTTGTCATATAGTGAAATAATAAAAATAATTCAACAGTCATCATACCATTAATTATATATTAGATTCTCTGAACTTGGTCACCTATAACTAGAAGTTTCTCAATCTTTGGTTAACATTCCTCTCTAAGGATTCCCCCCTCCAAAAACAAACAAACAAACAAAAAAAACCTTCCCATATGAACGTCAAAAAGAAACAATATGCCAAGCAATGGATCTTGTGGCAACATAAGAACTAGTAATGTAATGAAAATATCCTAGAAACTCAAAAACAAATACATAAGCAAGACTGTGTGAATGTGGGATGGGAATGTATACATACTAAGAAAATTATAAACAAGAAATGTACTGCACACCTGAATTTCAGAGAGATAAAAAGGTGAGAAATGAAGCCAACCTTGTGTTGAACTTTTTAAAAAACAAAGCAATTATCAAAATCTTTGTGGAATTTGAGTAATGTATGCATTTTATGCATCTTATAACACTCTCAAACAAATTGGACTTCTTTTCTGATATTAGAAGAAAAAAAACATAAAAGGCCTTCAGAGGACTCACTAAGCAAACAATTGTTTTGAACTATTACATTGGCTGACATCTGCCAACTCTCTAACTAGAGGTTTGATGTGCTCATGTTTTAGCAGTCTGATTTCCAGTCACACACTTTTTAGTATAGGGAAGCCTTCTGATTAAATTAGAAGTCATTTGTCATTAAGTCGACTATGGGGAAACAATCATTTTATGCTTTAGTTGAAATCTTAATAGGCAGTTGTTTTCCTAGTGAAGAAGTTTTATTCCAACAGAAAGATTATTTGACTTATTACCAAGGCCTACCACACCATAAGTCTTTGCTTTCTTTGTTTGGTTTGCCAGTTCATTGCAGTATTTGTTTGCTTGTTTGTTTAACCTGAATGTTTGCAAAAACACTCTAATTTCTACTTTCTTCTGTCACAAAACTAGAAATAACATTCTCAATGTTCATATTCCATCATGTAAATTTAAAATTCACTTCATCTATCTTCCAAAAATTTTATCGTAAGCTATCTTTACAGTGTGTTAAAATTCTACAGCAATCCAGAATCATATAATTTATGAGTGAACATAAATTTACTTGTGCTTACACAATAGGCCATATCTACTCCAACTTCCCAATGCTACAATTTAGTTCAAGAAATCCAACTTAGTGTAAACTTGTAGCTAATATCCAGCGATTAGATGGCCTTAGGGAGAAAAATGAACTACCAATAGATACTCTCTCTGGGTGTGCATATAGATAGGAAAATAGATGATAGATAGATAGATAGATAGATAGATAGATGATAGATAAATAGATACATAGACGAATATGACTACTTTCCATAGTTTGTTTTAGTTAGTACATGCTTAACTCTATGATTTTTTTTAAGGTACCAAGATACCTCAAAGATTTTCAAGGAAGAAAGATGAAATTGTCTTTAGTACAAGAATATTAATTTTGATGTTTGCTTATAATAGAAGCAGAAAAATGATTAGATTTACATCTGAAACTTGCCATAACCCTTACTGTTGAGCTTACTCATCATGTGTGCAAACAGCATATAAAGCTGGGTTTGGCTTTTGTTGTTGTTAGTAACGCAATTCACTTAGCTTCTTAATAACTCTATTTGTAAAAAAACATAAAGCTTCATGGATATTCTGGTAAAATTATTTGAATGAAGCAGTGTGAAAACATATGTCAAATTCATTATAAGGTGTATAGAAAAGTAATAGTTTAAAAAGCAGGTCTTCTTTGAGCCTCTCTAACTTTGCCAACAAGATTAACAACATAACCTAATGTGCTTTCTTAGAAATTTGTGTGTAAATTTTACAGGATGCATTGTTTCACAATTACCTGAACCAATAAGAATAAGTTGTTCATAATAGATCATGAATTTTCTGAGGTAAGAGAAATTAGCTTATTTTTGTTTCTTTAAATCTGGTCATTTTTCCCCCCTATTACAATATTTCTTTAAAAAAAAAAGTTTTTACTGTTGGTAAAGTGACTGATATTTACATCTTAAAAGTGCAAATCTCTAAGAAATAAATTATAAAAACCTAATGTGAAATTTAAAACTGTATCAAATTCCACATTTTTCTTTTCTACAGTGTCTCCTGGTTAATCAAAATAAAAAAGGATATCTGTTTGATCCTTCCTCTTTTTAAAATATTTGTTGCCATGACAATATGAATCATGATGCCATGGCAGAGGCAAAGTGAGGATGACAATTCAGTTTAATTTACTGAGACCATTTCCTGTGTCTTCAATCCCTTTTGCATAGCCAGAATTGACTATGGTACATTTAAGCAAAGATTAGTTGATGCCTGGGGGTGAATATGCTCAGATATTAGGCTTGCGGTAATAATACACTTGACAGTACTTGGCAAGCCATGGATTTCAAAGTGTCATCATATCACTCATTGCTCCAACAAGAATTGATTTTGTTGAAAACTGTATTGAAGAGGATGTCTGTTGTCCATTACCATTCATCACACATTCCATATTGGGCAGGCTATTGTCTTTATCCCTCCAACCCGAGTCTACCTCACTTGCATGAAATCACTTCTTTCTTCATTACTGCTGTCTGCAACAAGCAACATCTACTATAAAATATTTTAAGATGACATTAAAATTAAACATTAGTTTACACTGCCAATTTTAACTGCAAGAGAATTTTAATCTAAATGAATAAACTCTTAATGTCAGGATTCCAGGCACCTCCCAATGTAATAGAGGTGCATTAGAGAGGCTAAAAGCCCTGGTAGTGCTCCTGAATTTATAGTGCCTGCATAAGAACACATCCTACTTATACAATAAATCTCATAACAAATCCATCCAACTTTTATAAGTCATATGTTCTAATTTTGGGGAAGGCATGTGTGTGCTATAGCTCATACATTGTGTGTGTTGTGGTGGGTAGTTAGAGCACAACTTTCAGAGATGGGTTGTCTCCTCTCACTGTGGTTTCCAGAAATCAACTGTAGGCCCTTCAGGTCTGAGCAACAAGTATTTTTACCTACTTTCGTCTTCTTAGCTCCCTATTAAGATTTCTTTCTTTAATAGTCAGAGTCTACGTGTAACAGCATGAGTCACTTTAATATGTGAAGAAATATTTAATTAAGTTCATTGAGGGCAGCAAAAAACATCAAAATCAGACATTATTTGCTGATACGCTCAGGCTACACTATAACATGAGAGTTCGTGCATGCTTGCATGTGTGTGTGTCTATGCTCTTGCCCTGGCTATGTGTGAAGGCCAAAGAAAACTTGTCAAGTAAGCTCTGTACATCCACCAAATGAGTTCCCAAAATCAAACCTTGGTGGTCAGGCTTTGTATCATGTGCTTTTAATGTCACCAGGCTCACGTTTGCTTTTGTTAATACTGTAAAATTTAATGCAAAATATCTGCATGCTGATTTTAATTCAATTTATTGCAACAATATTTATATATTATGCCACTTAAAACAGTTAAATAGTTTTTTTTCTTAAATGTGGCTCCTAGTTCTTGTAAGCCTTATTGTGACTTGAAGCATTTATATTTATTTAGGCTGGATAAGAGACCATCCTGATACGAAGACAATGCATTTTTTCATCTGGTATATCTGAATATTATTCTTTGTGCATTCGTGTGTGTGTGTGTGCATGAGAGAGATAGAGAGTGAGAGTGAGTGAAAGAGAGAGAAACAGAGGAGGGAGGGGACACACACCAGTGCACTATAGGATAGCAAGTCTTGTTCCTCAGGGAAAGTCTGAGTCAGTTAGGCTGATGGGCCAGGATATCCAGGTATCCATCTGCCTCTGCCATTTAAGTGCTAGGATTGGAATCATATTCCACCAAACCTGTCTTTCCCCTGAGTCCTGAGGTTTTGAGTTCAGATACTCCTGCTTACAAGAAAAACACTTTCCCCTCTAAGTTTACATCTCAGCTCTAAACATCTTTCTTGATTAAATGTATTTGGCACATTCTTTATTTTAATAAGTTTTTACATGAAAAAAATAATCATATGCAAAGCAAAGAATTCTTGCTAAGATGGATTTATGGATAAGCACATATGTTTAAAATGTGCAATTTTTTTACTAACTCTTCCCACTTACATATAACATTCTGAATGCTAAATAATAGAAACTGTGCTCTGTTGATAGTATGCCCAATGTAGGAATTCATCTAGATTTTTCACAGATCTCTAATTCACTGAAAATAGAGTCATGATTATTTTTAGGGAGGGTCCTATATTTCTTCTCCCAATGTACATGTATTTATTCAGCCAGCAGTCACCTGAGGGGGCTGAGCTGCCAGACCACATCTCCAGGATCCCTAGTTTTCTGTTTTCCAACTTGACTCAGAGAGTCAGGACACTGACAGGAGATTAAAGAAAGAAGGAGTGGGATTGCAGTATTTATTTTCTGTGTATATCAGTGTTGACTGTGGCTTAACCTTGACTGTGTGATTCTGCCTAAAACAGTAATTGTTGAAGAGCAACCCCTCTTTTCTACCTACAGTTCTCCCTGTGGACTCTGGTACAGACCGTGGCTGGCTGACCCTTCCCATGTTGCTACTTCATCATTTCTTGCTCTATTAACCCTGGGTACATATTGTAAAACAGCTCTGCATTGAATTCTCTTCAATCTCCTATTTGAATACAACATCTGTTTTCTGTCAGCAGCTTGACTGACAAAGATAGTGTCTCGTGCCTTCTAGGTCCATTATTTCTGCAGTATATTCTCCTGAGTATTCAGAGTGTTGAGGGATTATTCTGAGGGGATTAATCTAAAGTATAAGAGTTTGTGGAAATTTGTCTTAAGATATTTCAGAAGGTATCTCAGAAGTTCTATATTCAATGTTTTTCTAGCTTCCTAAAATTGCCCTTCATCTTATTTTGAGTAACCTTGTTAGTAATTAGCAAAGCTATATCTTTTCTTGAGTTGTATTTTCTCAAAGAAGGATTCCCTAGCCAAGTTGGCAGTATTTCAAGTTTTCTGTTTGTGGTTTGGACATCATGATCTTGAAACTATATGCTCATAAAATATTTCTATGCTCATATACTTAAAATAATTTTCACTAACAATGTACCAGATCGTATTTTTTTAATGTTTATTTAACATGCATTTGTGCAAGTTCACTTGTGCTTGTTTAGTGTAGAGGTTATGTCAGTTGTTTTATTTTATTGCTCTACTTTACATATTGACCATATTTTTGAACATGTATTTAACATGCACTTGTGTGTATTAACATGTATGTGTGTGTAGTCCAGTTGTCTTACTTAATTGCTCTATTTTTATATATTGAGAAAAGTCCTCTCAATATTACTCAGATGCATTGAGTAATTAAGCTGATCTGCTATCTGTCTCAGCCTCCTGTGTCCTGGAATTACAGGTGCCTGGAGATGGAAATGTCTGTCCCACCTGGTCCTACTGCTACTTAGTCCCAAATAAACACACAGAGGCTTACATTAACTATAAACTGTTTTGCCAATGGCTCAGGCTACTTATTGGCTAGCTATCTCTTAGCTAATAACCCATTTCTGTTAATCTATGTATTCCCATGTGATCTGTGCCTCTTTCTTCCTGGTAGCTAAATGGTATCTCCTCATGACTCCCTTTCCACGTTCCTCTTCCCTGAATTCTCCTACTCTGCCTATACTTCCTGCCTGGCTACATCCTGTCTGTCCATTGGTTGAGACAGCTTTATTCGTCAACTAATAAGAGAAATATATATTCACAGAAGGACATTCCCCATCATCTCCATGTCATTTGTATTGACAATGAGGATTCAAACTTTGGACCTCATAATTATATAGCCAGCACTTTATCTGCTAAGCCATCTCCTTGGTGCATAATCCCATGTTTTTAACTTGATGTCTAAAATATTTATCTTATATTCAAATATACCTGCAGAATAACTTCCTATATGCATGGGGACAATACTATAAAATATTATCCTTACAGTACTCAGCCAAATAAGGCCAGTAATATGAACATACTGAAGATCCTAGAAATTAGTCCTGTGCAACTTAAAAATTGAGTCATTTTTTTCAGGTTCGACTATCTTCAGTTTTTCTAACATTTATATTTCTATCAATTTTTGCACAGAATTATATGTTAATATTGTAGATTTCAAAGTATTTCCTTGATAAACCTTCATAATTTACATAAAACTATATATATATTAAGTATTTTCCCTACAAAATAAAATTCTATTTTCTCTTGACATATTCCACATTCACTATAAGAAAATAAAAACACTTTTATTGTTTTTACAGGTAATCAATAACCATTAAAAAGCAGAAAATTTAACTATGTGCACAATTTTTACTGAAATAAATGTAAACTGTTTGTTTCAGTTTTTGTTTTTTTAATCTATTGATGACTATTACCTGGCCATAGACAACTTTTAATTCTATGCCATTTGACATTAATCTTTTCTTAGATACAAATATTAAATGGCTTATATTATTTATGAGAATAAGAACTTGGTCACACCTTAGTTTTTCAATTTTTAAAATTTCCAATTATTAGTACCTAATTTAAGCTGAAATAGAGGCGACTGCTGTGTCAGCTACAGGGAAACCATCAAAACAAAAAATGCCTAAGAGAAATAGATAGCCTTTTGTCACAACAATGGTGCTGAAAAGAGAGTAGACTAGGGTGTGTCAGCCACATTTCTCTCATTGAACAGTATATCAGCAGAAGTGAAGATGGTTTACTTCAGAGAGAGCCCAAGAGAATGGTAAACAATTCTGTAGACTTAATATTTAGAAAGCAAAGACTAGCCAGAGGAACTAGTATGGAAAAATGCTTGGTGCTGAGATTGACAGAGTTATTTACAGTTGCCCCTCCTCCTTCTATAAAAAGGTCACAACAGAATTCTTCCCAAAGTCTCATTCAGGTTCAGTGAAGAAAGTAAGGGAAGGAGGCATATGACATAGGAAAGCAAATGTTTTCAGAGCAGAACTGAGTTTCCAAAGGTGGTTCACCATTTCCTTCAGAGCAGTTAAAATGCTGTGCTTAATTCACTCACAAGAGTTTACCCTAATTGATTAAAATTTAAAATAAAATTTACCATAATTTTAGAAGAAAAAGGATTGAAACATCCAAGTTTAGATTTTTTTGAACCATAAACAAAAAGAATCATTGATATTTAAGGAAAATGTCTTTAAATATTAAACGATGATTCATATCACTGAAATACTTAAATCTTAGGACCATTGAGTAATAAGAGTTGGTAAAAAACCCTCTTTAAACAACTCTAACTCATTATAGAAAAGCATTATAGAAAAGAAAAAAATAATAGTGATAATAAAAATGTACAAATTAATTAGAAAAATTATTAAAACTCAAGAATTTCAAAAAATGCTGTATATAAGTCATTTGTGGTTTGTAGTACATCTTCTATTCCAGCACAATATCATAGGTTAAGTAATGTATTAAGGATAGAAGTTCAACTGGCTTACACTTCTAGATGCTAGTAAGTCTACAAGAATGACACTGAGTTTTGGCAAGGGTCTCACAGGAACAAACCATCATATATGAACTAGTGGGTAATTTCAAGACAGAGGAACAAAACCAGAGAAAACCAGTATAGATACTTTCTTTCTTCTTCTTCTTTTTTTTTTAAGGGGAGGAATTATTCCCATTATAACTAAATGACTCTATTAAAATCATCAGTATATTTGCAAAAGGAGGAACTTCTGGATAAATAACCACTCTGAGGTAACATTCCTTAATATTGATACAATGATTTATTAATAAGCTAACATCACTGTGACTACCACATCTGGCAGAACTGTATGAGGATTCAAAGTTATACTTTGGTTCATGGCTTCAGACATTACAGTCTATAACAGCACAGATGATAAGGTTGGAGAGGCTACATCCACAAAGCAGTAATTGTGGAGTGGCTTGTTCACACACATGTCTACTAGAACTATAGCATATGGCCTTCAGTGTCAATGGCAAACTTTTTGAATCTAGGGCCCACCCTCTCAAGTATCATGAAGTTCAAAATAACAATGCAATCTGGAAACCAAGTCTGCAAAACAGTTTATATAAGATGAATCAGACTTGAAGAAGAACAATGATGGCAATTAAACGTCAACTTGAGGTTTTTATTTTTTGGGGGGGCATCACATATACTAAAATTGGAACAATACAGAGAAGATTAGCATGGCCCCTGTGCAAATTCCAACATTTATATTCTTGTTTATTTTCTATTTCTTAACTGGTGTAAATCAGCTATTGGATATATGATTTTTCATAATATTAAAACATACTTTCAAAGGGGCACCCTTTGATAGAGACGTAGATTAAAGATCCCATATAGTATCAGGAAGGGAGAAAATAGTATGATGAGGACAGAAAAAGGGCTCACATTGCAAAGAGAATCATTAACAATAGAATTGAACCGTAAACGTCCATGTTTAAATAAGAAGTAAAGTAATTTTAAAGAGTGGGTTGGCTTTCCTAGTGACTCAAATTTTGCATCCTCTTTGTTACTATCTATACACATGTGTAGAACTGTGAATTTTTATAGTGGATATACCACAAAGGTATTTTCAAGTATCAATGTGTTACACATTACTAATTCTTCAGAAAATACCCCTCTTACTGTTCAACTAAAGCAAGTGTTAAAATGTAGTTACAGATACTTTTGTTGTCATACTCAGATAGGAGATAGTTTGCACCTAAGAATTATGAGAAAGTGAGTGTTTTTAGTAATATTATTGAATTAAATATAAAGGGAATTTAATGTATATATTATCAATCATTATATAGTTAGGCCTACACAGAAAAACATGCAGGTAGAGAAATATTAGTGAATTGAAATATAAGGACACTAGTGTCCAATTGTGAAGAATGAGACAAAATTAAAAAAAAAATCCAACCAGAAAAATAATTAGCTTTAATATGTTGTTTGGTATGGAGATAGTGATCCCTCAAGGACAATTGGGAAAAGATCTAACCAGTAGTGACACTTAAATGCTATTTCAGTGAGAATGTATCCAGACACATTGCTCATACCCACAGGAAAAATATCAAAAGCAGCAAACAGTGTGTATCCCTGGATGATGTGGGGATGCCACAAAGGAGCTAAATGATAGCCTAGCCTTGATAGGCTGCATTGACCTCATTCCCAGGTATGTCTCAATATCTAAAAACTTCCATGCTAAATTGGCATTCAATATGTAATTAAGACTTTGTGGAGATGTAGGGAAGATAATATACACAATATGTACTGTAGCAAAGAAGAAAAAAAAGTGAACTTTGCATCATAATGTAAAGTCAAAATGGCATTACTTAATCTAATAAAATAAACTGAGTATTAAGTTTATGTCTACAAATATTTTATCTTGAGTTACAAAATGGAGACTACTCAATATAGCAATCAGTTTCCGTGCTGAAGATAGGTCCTACTTATTCTATATCAATATTC
This sequence comes from Cricetiscus sungorus, assembly GCA_030556225.1. Lineage (NCBI taxonomy): Eukaryota > Metazoa > Chordata > Mammalia > Rodentia > Cricetidae > Cricetiscus > Cricetiscus sungorus. The sequence continues at coordinate 28,791,298 of JANBXA010000741.1, read as the reverse complement.
TTGCAAATTCACCATCTCATTGGTTTCTTCACCTGTATGTTGGCTGACCTCATCATCTTCTTTGCCATGCTCTCCCAAACCAACCAGTGTTTACATAACTAATATTGCTCATGTTTCTCAAACTTATCCAACATCTGCAATCACCAAGGTTTTAATCCTTTCACTTGCTCACAATTCATGGAAACCTCTCTGTCTTATGTCTAGGTTAGGTTTTCTTATCAGTCAAAGTTAATCTTCCTTTGGAACAGCATTTAACTTACATGCCCCTGAATTTCTATCTTGCTCTGCCACAGGAATTTCAATATGAAAAGGATCCAACAAAGGCAAATGTGAACAGATGTAAATAAAGGCCACACAAGCAGTTAAGATCACTTAAGATGAAATCTTAAGTTAAATGCATGATAGCAAAACCAAAGCAGATAATCAACCTCTGTCAATCAAAAACATTTCTGTTGAAAGCATATGCTTTTCTTCTTTAAAAAGAACTCATAAATCCCTTTTCCTCTCCTACCACAGGCCTCTTTTTCCCATTAATATGCTGAGTTCTTTCTAGGTGATGAACTTGCTTCCAGCTCCTTGAGAATTCACTATGATCCTTAATTTATAATCTTTTTGCACCTGCAACCCTGTTGCTTATTTTTCCTCCTTCTGTCTTCAAGTTTTGTATCACCTTTTTATTCTATAAAAATTACCATAATTCATCACTGCTTTGATATCAAGATATCTCACCCATTGTTCACTTATCTTTCTCCCCAAAACAAATATACTCTTCCTCTCCTGGAATATTTTTACAGTACAAAACTTTTTAATGCTACACAATTTCTTTACCCCATAATTCTGACTCCATATTTGCATTTACCTGTGGTAAAATATAATAAATATAAAAGAGTAAAAAGTCCTCATGCACTTCTCTCACCTTCTATCCACTATTCACTGCTCTATGATTTAGCTTTAAAAAAAAATAAAAACTACTATAGAATATGTGGGGATTTTTTGGTCATTATTTCCAGCAAATTTATTGTAGCCAAAGTTTTCTAAGTAGGCTGTGTCCCTATTTGCTTTTCTTTTCTGTAGCTTTTTTTTTTTAAATTAGAAATAAGTGCTCTGTTCCTATGAAAGCACCATATCTCTGCTTCAAGAACATCATTCGTATACTGTGTTTGTAAGTAGCTTTTCTAATGACCCTGACAGCTTCAAGATGAAATCTCCATGTCCTGTTCTTTGACATCACACCCATCGTTCTCGGTTTTCTTTACTTATGGAGGTTGATGACCCTTAAGTTACTTCTGGAACAAATTACTCTACTTAAAGGCTAACTTGCTTCCTTCATATAAGTCTCGAAAGGAGCATCCTCAGAGTGGATATGAAAACTGCTTCTTGTGCACAGCATCCCAAATGTGTTCTTTAAACTTGACTACAATGAATCACTCACACAGCATCATGCCAAAGGCTCTGGAAAGCTTTCTTTAGTCATCAGTCACCTCTGCTGCCTCTCATCAACACACCAGAACTTTGCTGTTCTTGTTGTTGCTATTGCTGGTGTTTGGGGGGAATTGGGAAAGAGTTGTTTATCTGCCAGAATAATTCTAATTTTCTCCTTGTCTTCATCTTCAGTTCTACTATATTTATTCAGGCCACTTGTCTGAAATATTGCCATGTCCTTTTACTGGTCTCCTCATTTCAATTCTTGTACACTACAATCTCAGATAACAGCAATCTATAAAACACAATGTAACTGGGGCATCTCTTTTACAAAAACTATAAATTAGACTTCATCAAACCTCATAAACCTTTCCTGTTGACATCTTGTGTCACTTTGAGTAAATTCTATATCCTTCACATGGCCTACATCATCCAACCCCATTTAGGGAGGAGAGGAAGGTCTGAGTAAGGAAAGTCTTGAATGAATATTATTTGACATGGGCAAAGCCTGTTGAGGGTTCTATAACCAAATGATTCATGGGAAATTGGCAGTCAATACCCACATGGGCAATGTTTTTATATAGGGACCAAAAATAAGTGTTTAAGGCTGGTTAGTGCAGATGAGTAATTAGGAATATTTGTGTCTTCCTTCCTGACATTTACACTCCAGCCTGCAACTGCTTGCCTCCTGTAGAGAGCCACAAAGTGCCTTACACCTTCCCGCTGATGAAGACTCTCTGGGTAAACAAGCCCTTAATTGGTTAAGTTTGTTCAGCCTGTCTGCTTCCACATTAGAGTAGCCTATCTGCTGGGTCCACGTGGGGTTGGTTAGCTCAAGGGTATTTAAGCCTGTGCAGGGGTCCTCCGGCTCTCTGTCTCTCTCTCTTTCTCTCTCTCTCTCTCTCTCTCTCTCTCTCTCTCTCTCTCTCTCTCTCTCTCTCTCTCTCTCTCTCTCTCTCTCTCTCTCTCTCTCTCTCTCTCCCTCTCCCTCTCCCTCTCCCTCTCCCTCTCCCTCTCCCTCTCCCTCTCCCTCTCCCTCTCTCTCTCTCTCTCTCTCTCTCTCTCTCTCTCTCTCTCTCTCTCTCTCTCTATTTTGCAGGCCAGAAGCAACATGTTTAAAGGATCCTGATTAAAACTGCAAGAAGAAGATCTACCCAGAGTCGCGTCTTCCTTGCTGGCAAGGGCAGGTGTGTACAGATGGTGGCTCATACGGGGAATTTTTCAAATGAGAACTTCTTGCAGAGGGCAGCCCTGGAAAGTCCCCAAGGTAAGTTGGGACCAAATTTAAGGCCCTCGGTAAAGAGGCGATAAGGTCTCCAGGAAGGAGCAATGAAGATCCGGGTTTGGACTAAATTAAGGCCCTGGGTAAAGAGGCAATGAGGTCTCCGGTTAGGCACTATAAAGTCCCAGCTAAGGTGGGACCGAGTTAAAGACCGCAGGTGGAAAAAGCAGCAATAAAGTCTCAGGCATTGAGCGAGTGGTTGTAACAAACCAAAAGTAAAAATTTTAAGATGGGGGCTTCTCAGTCTCATCCAATTTTTCTGGCTCTTCAGGAGCTACTTTTGTCAAAGAAACTTAAAATAAAGAAAAGCACACTAGAAAGATTCCTGAGGGAATGCGATGCCATTGCACCTAGGTTTCACAGATTCGGGAGACATCAAGGTAGTGTGCTGGGCTGAGGAAGAATTGCAAGCCCTCATAAAAGGAGTTCAGAAACAATCCCCTAAGGGGCAGAGGGGTGAGGGAGAGGAGAAATGGTGATGTGGGGAGGGGAGGGACCCTCCTGGAACAATGACTTTGGGGCCTTCTCCTGATCACAGTGAGGAAGGGCGGGGCACAGCTACAGTGTGTTTCTTTTGCCCTGAGGTCTGGAAAGCCTTATGAAATGACTCAAGTCTTGAACAAGTAAATCAGATTGCCATAAAAGCATGGAAGTCATTACCCAATAAGGGAGAAGTGAATGGTAACCTCACTAAGATACTACAAGGCCCCATAAAACCATTTTCAGATTTTGTGGCATGTTTGGTAGAAGCTGCAGGGAGAGATTTTGGCATTATAGCAGCCATAGTTGCAGCTATCGCTTTTGCAGTTATGGGTTCAGTCATGGCTGCTATGGCTATGAATACATTGGGGCAGACAGCCTCTAAGCTGAATGAGTTGTCCAAGAATGTGGCTACTGTGTTGGATACTCAATCCACAATTGGTGTGCAACAAAAAGGAGGTTTAATGATTGTAAACCAAAGAATTGATCTGATGCAGGAGCAAATAGATACCTTGTGGCAGCTGGCCCAATTGGGATGTGGAATGAAATATCCAGGTTTGTGTGTTACCAGCATTCAGTATGAGAACTTTACACATGCTGCTAATTTGTCACAACAGTTGTCTAGCTATCTTTTAGGAAAATGATCTGCTGACTTTGATGACCTGATGGCACAGCTGTGAGTAACCATCTTTGCAGTGAATTCGACACGTGTGGATGTGGGACTGGCTGCCAGATTGTCATCATTGTTCCTGTTGCCATGGATCATCTGAAAGAATGGGCGGGAATGGGAGCCATGGCTTTCCTCTTGTTGCTTATCTCCTTCATGGGCCTGTGGTGCCTCTGCAAGATGAGGTATGCTCAGAAGTGGTATGCAGCTATGGTTGTCCAGGCATTTTCAGCCATTGGGGCAGGACAGTCTCCCCAAGCATGGCTCACAGTCATGAACAAGAATTGATCCTTCACGCTCAGGTTGTATGGCTTAGCACTGCACTCCGAGTTAGCTCTGGAAGTGAGTAACTCCAAGAAAGGCAAGTCTGGTTGCATGTGGGTTGGTGTCCGAGGCCCCACTTCCAGGAAAAAGATGCAGGACAGGTGTGGCACTGACTTGGCTGACTACCAGGATTCAGGGTCATTACAATGTCCACTGCTTTACTGGAGAGTAGACCACTACCCTTGCCTGTTGCGTTATTAAAACAAAAAGGGGGAACTGTAGAGAGCCACAAAGTGCCAAGCCTTAAAATGGCACTGGCTTCTGCCTTACCCTTCCCACTGGTGAAGACTCTCTGGTGTAAACAAGCCCTTAATTGGTTAAGTCTGTTCAGACTGTCTGCTTCCGCATTAGAGTAGCCTATCTGCAGGGTCACTGGGGTCAGTTAGCTCAAGAGTAGCTCAAGGGTATTTAAGCCTGTGCAGGGGTCCTCTGGCGCTCTCTCTCTCTCTCTCTCTCTCTCTCTCTCTCTCTCTCTCTCTCTCTCTCCCTCTCCCTCTCCCTCTCCCTCTCCCCCTCCCTCTCCCCCTCCCTCTCCCCCTCCCTCCCTCCCTCCCCCCTCCCTCTCCCCCCCCCTCTCTCTCTCTCTTCGGGCCAGAAGCAACATGTTTAAAGGATCCTGATTAAAACTGCAAGAAGAAGTCGCGTCTTCCTTGCTGGCGAGGGCAGGCGAGTACAGCCTCCAGCCAAAATTAGCTACTCCCCCACTTCATATACTATATCTAGGAAACTCTCTGAGGTTCCAAGGTGTAGTGGTAGTTGTAGTATAGCCCCATCTGAGTGCATCTTCATTATACCAAAAGGCCACTGGGAGATATTAATTCAGAGGTTTTGGAAACTATTTCATTTTTGTATGAAGTAATTTAAGTCTGTGAGAGGGGATTCTTGCAGAAAATGTGAGACCTCGATCTCTTCTTTCACTGACCATGAGGCAAGAAGCTTGTCCTCTTACCATAGTTATGAAGTGTCCACCCAATCTTGGACTAGACTTACAAAATAATGAGCTAAAAGATTTTCATTGTTTACACTTTTGCCTTGTCCTAAATTCCACATCTCATATTAAATGGAATGTATTTTACACCCCATCCATTCATGTGATTCATAGTCTATTTACCACCCTAAACTAAACTTGTCCTCCATTTTTTTCAGAAAATTAATTTCTTCTTGAGAAGTTATTTGGTTATTTGTTTACATGGTTTTGTTCCATTCATATGCTATAGATTCTGTGATAAGAGAAATTATCTTTTTCTAAAAAAATAAGTTCATACTCAAGTTTATTTGGAAGAGTGAATGAAAACCCTGATATTAACCCACAACCTCTGATGTTTAAAAAAGAGGCTAAAATTACACAATGAAAAAAAAAAAGAAAGCATCTTCAACAAATGGTGCTGGCATAGCTGGATAGTGAAGTGTAGAAGACCGCAGGTGGATCCATATCTATCACAATGCACAAAACTCAAGTTCATATGAATCAACACCTCAACATAAATCCAGCCACACTGAACCTCTTAGGAGAGAAAGTGGGAGGTACCCTTGAACTAATTGGTACAGGAGACCGCTTTCTGAACATAACACTAGTATCACAGACAATAACATCGACAATTAATAAATAGGACATTTGGAAAATGAAAAGCTTCTGTAAGGCAAAGGACACAGTCAACAAGACAAAATGGCAGACCACAGAATGGCACCAACCCCACACCTGACAGAGGGCTGAATTCCAAAATATACAAAGAACTCAAACAAAAACACCAAATAATCTAATCAAAAAGTCAGGTACAGTACTAAATAGAGAATTCTCAGTGGAGTTATCTAAAATGGCTGAAAGACTTAAGAAAGTGCTCAACATCCTTAGTTATCATGGAAATGTAAATCAAAACAAGTCTGAGATATCATCTTACTCCTGTTAGTATAGCTGAAATCAAAAGCACTAAAGAGAGTTTATGCTGGAGAGGTTATGAAGAAAGAGGCACACTTCTCCACTGCTGGTGGGAGTGCAAACTCATACAGCCACTTTGGAAGTCAGTATCGTAGTTCCTCAGGAAAATTGGAATTAGTCTACCTCAAGATCCACTCTTAGGCATATACGCAAAAGATGCACATTCATACAACAAGGACATCTGCTCAACTATGTTCATAGTAGCACTATTTGTAAAAGCCAGAACCTGGAAGGAACCTAGGTGGACCTCAACTGAAGAATAGATAGAGAAAATTTAGTCCATTTACCCAATGACAATGTTTTTCTGTGGAAAAACACAATGGAATCTTGAAACTCGCAGGTAAATTGATGGAACTAGAAGAAACCATCTTGAGTTAGGTAACCCAGTCACAAAAAGATAAATATGGTATATACTCACTTATATATCATCTTTAAACATAGAGCAAAGGATTACCAGCCTACAATCCATATCAGCAGAGAAACCAGGAAACAAGGAGGACCCTAAGAGAGACACCAAATGGTCCTCTGGAGAAGAAGAAATGGACAAGATCTCCTGAGCAAATTGGATGCATGGACAGAGGGGAGTGGGAGTTAAGAGAAAGAGAAGGAGAGAAGAGGAGGGGAGTAGTGAGCATGAGGAAGAAAGAAGATTGAGTCAGGGAAAGAATAGAGGAGAACAAGAAAAGAAATAACATAATACATGGAACCATTATAGGTTTAAAGAGAAGTCTGGCACTAGGGAAATGCCCAGAGATGAACCCAACTAACAATCTAAGCAATAGTGGAGAGGCTACCTTTAATTCCCTTCCATGATAATGAGATTGACAACTATCTTATATGCCTTCCTAGAATCTTCATTTAGTAGCTGATTGAATCAGAAGCAGACACCCACATCTAAACACTAGCTGAACTCCTGGAATCCAGTTACAGAGGGAGCAGTGATGAGTAAAAGGGTCAATGCAAGGCTAGAGAAAGCCACAGAATCAGCAGACCTGAACAAGTGGGTGCTCATGCATACCAGTCTGATAGCTGGGAAACCATCAGAGAACCAAACCAGAGCCCCTGAATGTGGGTGTTAGTTAGGAGGACTGAGAAGTCTATGGGTCCTTTAGAGCTGGATCAGTATTTATCTCTAGTATATGAATGAACTTGGGGAATCCATCCCACATAAAGGGCTTCTTTTCAGCCTAGACACATGGGGGAGGGTCTAGGCCCTGCCCCAAATGATATGACAAACTATGAAGACTCCCCATGGAAAGCCTCACCCTCCTTGAGGAGCTGAAAGGGGATGGGACAGGGCTTTCATGAGGATGATATGGGAGGATGGAAGGGTGAGAGAACTGGAATTGACATGTAAAACAACCTTGTTTCAAATTTCAATAAAAAGGAAAAAATAGAGTGAATATAATGGTATTTTTTCATCAGTGATAATTCCACAAGAACCAGTTTTTGTATCTGAAGTCTGACAACATTGCATTCTACTGTGAATACCAAAAGTCTTTTAATTATGTTATAGACATTGCACCTACATCTTTATGTTCTGTTCTCAATTCATATACAACCACAGAGTAAACTGTTTCTACTTATTTGTTCACATCTTCATGTCACACAGTGCTCCTTGTTAAGAATTCTTGTCAATATAGTCTGTATTCATGTTCAGTGTCTGGGTTAACATGCACACTAAAGAACTAATAAATATAACAAGCTGATTAATTTAATTTCTTCTTTGTCATTGACAATTTGGAAGCAAAATGTAAGCTGCAATTTCATTGACTTTTTAGAAGAAAAATGAATTAGCAACATTCCCTACAAGCAACCCAAAGAAAGCCACATGCATTCTGTTTTTACATTGCTTTTCATCATAATTTGAAAACACCCACAACAATTCAGCCTAACAATCTATTTGTTTTTTATCTGGGGAGCTTGCAAAATTTGCAATTGAGATCAGCAATCAATGCTCACCTCTGCTAAACTGTACATAAATATTATTTCAAAAGGAAATTCCATGGAGGAACTCCTTTATGGAACGTAACTTCATTAGTAAGTAATAAATTACTCCATTGTATGTTTTTTCCCATCAAGACAATTTGGAAATTCTTAATTGTGTAACATTTCTTTTATATGGTAAAGAAAATGATACCCCTGTGTGAGAATCGACCTGGTTATAATTATGCCTTCCATGAGTTAATAGCATCGACTTCATTGAAGTTTTATGTTCACATGAATCAATTTATTGTACAATATTTACAAAATGGAATTGGAATCAAATTCTGCCTCATCTCTACTTTGTTCTTTGACCTTTTAATGGCCTAACAACAGAGTGAAGCAAATGCATTATTAAAGGAAAAGAGCCAATCACATCTTGAACAATACTAAACACCCAAACAGCCTTTTCACTGTTTCTGCTATAGTCCACTATTGAGCTTACCTAAAGAGGAAGTATTTATCTTTCTTTAAGGGGATTATAGCATATAACCTTGAAACCCATATGGAATCTTATTTTTCTAGCAGTAGAAATATCTTCAGTAGTGATATTTCATGTTGCTTTTACTCCCTCAATACAGATTAAATACATTACTTTCTCCTCAAAATGCATTGACTCCATGTAATGAACGTTACAATTTGATATACAATGGTAATGAAACAAGGACCTGGAAAATTCTTTGTTTACTCTACACAAATGAATTAACAGAAACTGAATATTAAGAACATACAAGGAAGATGGCCTTCCCTTTTAACCTACATGAAAGGCATCTTGGCTAGATGGTACTGGTATTATTTTGGAAATAATTTCTTCAGAATTTTCTACCTATGTTCTGGAAATGTTCTTTTATTAGAATCTATTTTTTAGTTGCTCTCCAAGGCCATTCATAGTTGGCTCTATTCTTGCTCTGATAGGTTGTATAGTCTTGGTAGTCAGTCTTTTAATGTTTTTGTTTATGCAAGTAGCTTTGTTTGTCATATTAATATCTGAAGCCTTTTGTAGTTTTCATCTCTCCCAAAGATTACGTTCTTAGAGTCTTTTACATTTTTCTTTGTATTCATTTATCTTTGACTATGGGATGAGACTTGAAACTGAACAATATGCAGCAGTAATTTGATGCTCAAGTTAAAGTTTATTTCTCTCTGAAAGGTATTGGCAATCATTTCTGCCAAAAATCTGTAAGCAATACTAACTCAGCAGCAGTTTAATGAACATTGACAGTAGATCTCTGTTTTGTATATTGTCAAGCAAATTTTCTGGAAGAGATGCACAATATCTCAGATATATTATGAGGTAATTCTTTGGGACTTCAACACACTTGAGAGATGGGTTTATTATAGTATCATCTTCATTACCTTGAGTTTGTTTATCTGTTTATTTTCTTTTGTTTCCCCTCTCTCTCTTAGTCCAAGAAAGGCACTGTGTCAGCCTTATTCACTAGACTAAGTTTCTAAAACCTTTTAGTATCTTCAAGGCAAGAATAGTTTTAGAATTTGTTTAATTCTCTGAAATTTATTATTTTTTTTTTTAAATCTTATTTTACATACAATCCCAGGTTCCTCTCCTTTCTGTTCTTACACTCCTTGTACCTTTTCCCACCCCTATTAACTCTTCAGAGAGGGGGAGCATCCCATGGGGGCTCATCAAAGTCTGTCACATCATTTGGAGTAGGACCAAGGCCCTCCCCCTATATCTAGCCTCAGCAAGGTATGCCTCCATAGGGAATGGGTTTAGAAAAGCCAGTTCATGTGCTAGGAATAAATACTAGTTTCACTCAAGTGGTTCCACAGACAGCCCAAGCTCCCAACTGACACCCACATTCAGAGGGTGGAGTTCAGTATTATGCAGGTTCCCCATTGTCAGTACAGAGTCAATGAGGTGCCACTTGCCCAGCTCAGCTAATCAGTGGGTTTTCCCAATCCAGTGTTGACCTCTATGTTCATATTATTGATCCTCACTTGCCACAACTGGACTCTGAGAGTTCGACCCAGTGCTTAGAAGTGGATCTCTACATCTCCTTCCATAAGTTACTGGATGAAGGCTCTATGATACTAATTAAGGCGTTCATCAATAGGATTATAATGGAAGGTATGTTAAGGTACCCTATCCTGGAATTTGTGGAAACTCCCAGGAGTCCACAAGGATAACTCCTAACTCCAACTAAGACTATTAGCAGTAGTGAACTTTTTTTTTCTTGTGAAATTTCTTCACTTTCTTGTTTTTCATACTCTTAAAAAAATACTAAAGCATTTGTCTTGATGTTAGTACTCTCATGAAAAGTTGTATCCCCATTCTAAAGTGCTATTATTAGAAACAAAAATAAGGAAAATCTTTATATGTATAGCAATTTATGACAAATTGAATTAAGCCTGAAAAGATCCTTAAGTCCACAGGGGTTATGTTTTCTTAAAAATAAACTATGTAATAGAAATATGTTCAATTTTAAAATAATATTATTTCTATTGTAATTACTGAAACATTTAATTATGAAATACCATAAAGACTCAATAAATCAGTTATTATTTCTTCATTAACTCCTTAAATTGCTTATTTTCAAACTGTCAAGAATGCTGATAATACTCTATGAACAAAAATTTTAAATCTAAAATACACTTTTATTCTAAATTAATCACATAATAAAGGTGTACTTAATAAACTAGATTCTTGACAAAGGAGGGAAACTTCTGGTAAGAGTTCTACTCTTCACAAAGTCATGAGAGCTGATGATTTCCTTTAAAATTGAGATTAAAGTGTTCTGGTGATGAAATAACAATCATTTTCAATTTGCTTTTACATAGAGCCTTTAGTTTATATTATTATGAGCTGCAGAATGAGCAACCAGTTACACAAACAAGAATACTTTCTTCCTGTCGGTGACAGTCTATTAAGGTGAAGGCAAGATGAAGTAACTTATCACCTGACACATAATGGTTAGGCAGGATGCTGTATACCTGTCACATCACTGTTGAAAACCCTTCCTTTATGAATTTCTGTGGCTTTCCATAGCTATTTTGCTCTTTTATTTGTTTTGGTAAAGCTTTCAAGGTAGAATTTTTAAATTGCTATGTGATCATTTTTCATTTAAATGCAATTCTATATTTAGTGACCAAGTTTTTCTTTGTATAGTGCATTTCAAAATACTAAAATATTCTGACTTTTCTCTCCATTCAATCGATAATAAAATAGTTTCTTTAGTCCCAAAATATATGATGAACATGCTATTCCTCGAAGTAGACTATGTTGAATGAACAAATGCTTTTTTAAGAAAAAAATACATATTATACTTTATGAATGAAAAATAAGTAAAATGAAAGTGAATAGGTATTTTCAAAATAAAACTAATTTAGTCACAGAGTGATAGATATTATAAAGCAATTTTAGGAATATTCATTCCATTGTCAGTTTTTCATTTAGAGAATTAATATTTCAACATTATTGTCCAGTAAATAAGGTAGGTATAATTAGGTACCCCCAATGTAAACAGCTTTGGTTGAATGTGAAAGTAGTCCCTTCTCAGTCTTGAAATAACTGAAAATTTAGTGAGTTATGAGTACAACATTTACAAAAATTCAGTAGCATCTTGTTTTTATGTTATAAATAAACTCTGACTTTTTCTTATCTTCAAGGAGTACACAGAAAATAACAGAGAAGTCTGGGCAACAAGGAATGTAATTTTGCCTTCCAGAACTCAAAATGTGCCTTAAATGCCAACAATCAGAAGGCAGAGACAAGTGGACCTCTGTGTTCAAGGCCAGGTAAGCTACGAAGTGATTTTCAGGACAGCCAAGGTTAGGTACAGACACCCTATCTCAAAACAAACAAACAAACAAACAAACAAACAAAAACTAACAGAACAAATCAACAACAGCAACAACCAGAAACAAACAAACAAACAAACGAAATGAATACTAGTAACTAGGAGCAGATGAATATGAGTAATAAATGGTATCTTCAATCATTGAACCAAGGAATGAAATTCTAACAAATCTGTGAGTTTCTAAGAGATTCATATACTGTAGATGAAATTGTAGCTGACCAACAATTTGACTTTGGCCAAATGTTAGTTCATTAGAAGAACCAGTGAACTTGTATTGTTAATGAACTACAAATATGAGATTTTGACATACCAATATCATACCTCTTTCCCAAAGAGAAAGAACAAGAGGTGGCTGATAATATTAACAAAGCCGTGTTTCCCAGAAACAACAGGCCAGTTATTTGTATTAACTTCACAGCAAATAGAAGATCTGCAGAAGATCCAGACACACAAAATCCAAGCAAATGTCTAGAGGAGGCAGATAAAAAATCACAGCACTAGCCAATGAGCTTGTGGCTTGTGGCTTTTGATAGCTACTGAAGACACATACACACACACACACACACACACACACACACACAGAGAGAGAGAGAGAGAGAGAGAGAGAGAGAGAGAGAGAGAGAGAGAGAGAGAGAGAGAGAGAGAGAGAGAGAGAGAGAGAGAGAGAGAGGCAGTTTCCTTTAATGGTTTGACACTTGGTATATCAACTAACATAATAGGACAGGCCCCAGGATACATACTGGAGACAGGGGAAAAAAAAAGACAAAGAGGAAAAAGAAAAAGAGTAAATCATAAGTTATAAAAGATAAAAGAAGAAAGAAGAAATGTTAAAGTGGCATGGTTAAATGAGAAATTGGGGGAGAAGGATGAATATGTTAAAAATGCATTGTATGAAATTATCAAATAATTAATACAAATATTAAGTAAAGAAATTAAAAGATAGTAAGTTACTAGTATTTCAAGAAAGAATTTTGGGGACTTTTTAATACACTAAGAATGTTGTTATAATTTTATAAATATTGTTTATCATTATTAATCACTGCTAAATACGTCAAAAGGGACACATTAGTCTTTGAAAGTTTCAATTGCAAATGGCATTTTGAATTATAACCATAACAATTATTTTTTAATTACATAATTTTTCTATTCTTATTTCCCAAATGATCAAATTGTCACTATTCAAGAATAATTTAGTAAGAAATCACAAAGGAAAAGTGCAAGACACAATGTAAAACTAGACTAATGTAATGCCTCCTCTCTGATCTTACATACTCTTGTAAGACATTAGTGATAAGAACTAAGCCCAAAGAAAATAATTTACATTTTTGCGAACTAATAGAAGTCTAAAGAGAAGCATCATGATAGTTGTAATTTAAGAAAAATGGATCATTGTGTCTCCATAGTATAGGTACTTGCATCCCGTGTGAGATGAAATGTACAGATTAAACACAATGCATTGATAAGAGTTAGATTGAAGACCTTAAGAATCTTAATTTCTTTTCTTGTGGCCCTGATAAAATATACTAATAAAAAATTTAAAGGAAAATTTTTATTACATTAATTAGTTTCCCTCTACATTCCATTATTTAGGAGCAGTAAAGGAATCAAGAAATTCCAGCACTCTTTACATTATTCTATAGTCAGAAGAAAACAACACAATCATGATGATATTTAGTTCAATTTTTCTACTCTTATATAATTCAGGGGTCTCTACCTAGGGAATGGTAACATCCATAGTTGGCACATCTTCTACATAAATTAGCCTAATAAAAAATAACTCATATATACATAAATGTATATTCATAACACCAATATCCATGTGATTCTAACTACGGTCAAGGTGAAAACTGGCATTACAAGTTACCTCAAATATGAGCTGGGGATGGCCTCAATAGCAATGAAAAAATATTTCCTGCTTATATAGAGTATATCTGTGTCAGATAATACAGTATGTTTCTGGAAAGAGCAGGAGATTAAATGTTACACCATTTCTCAAGACTTCACATTCGCTGGGAAAAATATTTTTATTTCACAGTTAGGAGAAAATGTGGGAAAAGAGGAAAAAATGAGCATTATGCTGGGGTGACAACAAAGTTCTCTAAGATGGACAGCAGCTGCAAATGAATTTTGAAAACATTAAGTAAGAAAGTATCAGGGGGACTAGTTGTTGGGGAAAATGTCAACTGTGCTATCCTGGAGAAATTGAAAAAAAATTAGTATATTTGAATATGGAATAAAAATGATAGAAAAACAAGAAAAATAACAGAGCATAAAATATAATCAGAAGACACATGACTAAACAGGCAGAAACTAATTTGCATGACTAAATTTAGAATTCTAGTCAGAAGTTTGCAAGAAGAATCAGAGGATAAGGTCACTGGTGTTAAGCCTGATCACTGGGGCCCCATGGTTGATCCATCTCCCGTATGTTTCACTGTAACCACGACATGTAAAAGGGAAATGGGGGAAGAAGTGACTATATAGCAAGAAAGACTAATGATCACAGCATTTTATTGATCAATGGAAAATTAAAGAATACCCATAGCATTTGACTACATATTATATCTGTCATGTGAGGTTTTTTAATAATAAAATGAATAAGAGGAAAACCAGTATTTATTTAGAATTTATTTCATATTAATTTTAAATGTTTAATTAAAAAACTCATAAAGGGCTGCCTAGACTTTAGAACACCATTATGACACTGATGTTTACATTTAGAAATCATGATTACATGATAATAGGAGATACACATTTCTTGTTTTAATAAGGGAGAGTGTGATTATTGAAGGAAAATTATATCACATTTAATTGATGGAAAGCTTGCTCATTTTATTCAAAGGCATTCATTGAGCTTTCATGGACTGCAATACCAATAGGTGTGTAATTTTTAACATGTGGTCACTGGTCTATATGAAAATGACAATACTCAAACACTCTAGAAATTCAAGCAAACAAGAACTGACATAAAATCCAGTGATTTACAGGTTAGACAATGTTGAGTAAAGAATTAACTAAATAGAGTGTACATTAGAAGCAAACACACAAAATACAAGAGATAAATGGGAAATGGAAGAGATTACAATTATATAAAATGGAGTGGAATAACCTTAGAAAATATAAGGAAGATTTACTAAGATAGACAAAAAGTGAAAGTGATACAAGAAAATATAATGAAAATATTTCAAAACTGAAAAAAATCAGATTCAGTAAAGAACTATTTTCTTAACTTCCATGTTCTAATAAAAACAAAAACATAAAAAGCCCAAATATCAAAGACAACACAAAGCTTAAGAAATTTGAAAACACAAAAGAAAAGTACAATTTTAAATGATGGTCATATATTTTGGTTATATCCAATGAGGATGGCTAACAACTGTCTTCTAAACAAACAGAAAGAAAGAACTAATTCTTATTAAATGCATTAATACAGTGGTAAAACAGAAAATGTAAACTGTAGGAAATTTCTGGAAATAATACAAGGGTGATAGTGGTTTTGTATACCTTTAATCCCAGTACTTGGGAAGCAGATGCAGGACGATCTATATGAATTTGAGCATACCGTGACAAGTGAAAGAACAGGCTCTAAAGTTACACAGAGAAGCCCTATCTCTAGAAAAACCTAAATCAATAAATTGATAAACAGATAGATAAATAAGTAAAAATACAAGAGTTGGCTTGGCTTAGTAGACACATTGGGTAGAAGACTGAGTTTTTAGAAACCTGAAGATATGGCATAAAGATTCAGGAAGGGTAACAACAAGTGAATGAGATACCCTAATTCACATTCTGAAATCATTTTGTAGCCAATGTTCCTCCACAATTAAAGGAAAATTTCCCACAGATTCTGAGTTTTCTGGGATAAGATACCAAAGCCACAAGTCCTTTGCAAATCAACATCATGTGATGTTTTATAACACTGGGAATACAATTTAATAGTTAATGTTTCATGAAAGGAAAATATTCAAAAGTCATTTAAATAAGGTTATTAGAGTAGATTAAATTACTTTAAGACTGTATTATGTTTCCAAAACTGGGACTGTCATACTATTAAGAATGAATACTTTATTTCTATACTTGGTTACTATAAGGGTAGTTTTTCCCAGTAGTATTTTCATAATTTTTTTCTTTTTAATCATTACACTTTTAAATAAATAAACAAATTTACTGATTCTAAAATTTAGGAAGAGTATAAACCAGTCCTAAGGATTATCTTCTCCCAGGACCTTGGCTCAGTTGAGAAGCCCACATTCACTGAATATCCAGATGCCCATAACTGCACTATCCTCATGTTTCTGAAACACCATGCATGACTAGCTGTCAACTTAGCTATTTAGGCCCCAGTTGTAATACATCATTATCACTATTGTGTTCTTCATATTATTGTCAAGCAGTTAGGTTTCCTTATATAAGAATAGGTAGAATACATCAGCAATGGCTACTTCACATAATTTATTACTCCTTGAAGTAATACTTTAAAATGTTATAATATTGTTTAATTATTTGTCTATGTTATTACTATAAGTAGGTAAAACATACCAGTAAGGTTCTATCATCTTTGATGTAAATTTCTGTGCTTTGAACTAAATTCAGTGGATTTTGGTAGCCTGTGGGCTTTTACATGATTTTTTGGTGTGGGAAGTTTAAAAAAAAAAGCCACATCTCCAAGGTTTTACCATTCTCATCAATGAGTGTGATTGTAGGATATAGGGCTAAAGTGGACAAAGGTTGGATTTCAACGTGAATAATGGATCAAAAGCATTTTTGAAACCAAATAGCAGATTAAACACAGGGCTTGTTTTTAAAAAGTATCATATAAATGGCTATAAAGACCGCATTGTCAGATTTTCTCTAAGGTTTCAGATGAATAATCATTGGTTGTTTTTCTTTCCTATTTTTTCTTTTTCTCAGGCATGTAGGTAGAAGATTCATTTTTCCCCAGCAATAACAAAGATATTATGCCTACCTGCAATTAAAACCATCCCAAATTAACCCATTAATAAAGATTGTCTTATTAGTTCTTTGATAATTTCACTCACTATATTTTAATCACTTTCATACCCTCTAACTCCTCTTTGATCAATGCTAATCTATCTCCCCCAATGTCATGTTTTTTTTCTCTGTTTAATAACCCATTTACTCCAATTTATGAAGTCTTTTTATCCCGGTGGTAAACCAACCTACTGCTGTATGGTTGACATACTGGAAGCTATACCCTTAAAGAAAAGTGACTCTATGTTCCAAAGGCCATCAACTGTCCATAGCTCATTTATTAGAGGTAGGACCTTAGAAAGCCCTTCCAATTTCACATTAAATTGGTAACGGGCCTGATCTTGTACAGGTCTAATGCAGACAATCATAGCTGCTCTGAGTTCAGAAAGTTACTGGTCCTGTAGTTCCCAGAAGACACTTGTTTTACTGACCCCTGGTTCTTCACATCTTTCTGCCTTATTTTGATAACAGTCTCTGAGACGTGCAGAGGAGGTAGTGATAGAGATGCCCTGTTTGTCGATGAGCATATCCCTCACATTTGTACTCTTCACTTTGACCAGTTGTTAATTTCTGTGTCCACTATCTTTCACTATATAAAAAAACTCATCTAATGAGAGTAGTGATACATTACAAGTAGAAATAGGATTATAAAAGGTAGTTTGATACTTTGTCAATTTAGCACATAGTATTAGTAATTCATGATGGGGGATGTCATTCTGTAAATATGTTTCTTGTATTGGTTAGTGAATAAAGCACTGTTGGCAAATAGGAAAGCAAGATAGGCAGAACTAGGAGACGAGGAGGAGAGAGGAATAAGTAGGGAGGAGATTCAACATGTAGGACCGAGAGAGAATAATTCCAGGCCCTCTCTCCAGTAAGATAAGACCATGTGGAAAAACTTATATTGATAGAAATGGGTTAATATTTAAGACATATCTAGCCAATAAGAAATACTCATAATACATCATCTCTGTGTATTATTTGGGGCTGGTGTGGTGGTGGGACCAGACATTTGTTGGCCAGAGATTTAGCACCAAGCATGTGTTCACTCTTTGTGGTGTATCCTTTAAATCCAATTTATTATGTAACTAGCTCCCCCATAACACTTATGCCACTAATGAATCTATTGGTATATATTATTCTGGTCTTTATTACAGTTCACAGTGTTCACAATTGGATAGCATTGGTGATTTATTTCTCCAAGTAGATTATATAGCAACTCCCAGTTCTATGATGACAGAAAGGAAGCCTCCTGTTTACTACCAAATTGTTTTTCCATGTCCTGAGATCAATGTGTCTTGTACCTTTGAGAGCAAAATCTTACTGTCCTGTTCTGGTGAGTTATCAAGGGAAATGACAATAGGCTGTGTGTTTTGATGGTCTTTGGAACACTAAGTAGCATCTCAAGGAATGTGTCTGATACTTTATACTGGGCTTTTTATTTATAAATTTATGCCTACTGGTATGAGCATAATCCCCTGTATAGAGTATCTGAAATTAAACTCTTCTGTGGAAAGTAGTAGCTTTCCCAATCATCCTTACTGTTAGTTATCCTTTCTCAAACTCCCCTTTGCCTCCACAACTCTCTCTCTCTCTTTTCTCTCTCTCTCTCTCTCTCATAAACTTCTCTCCAATTTATTCCCTCTTTTCCCTTCACATCACCAGTGTTCTATTATTCCCCTTCCATTAACATCTTTCTGTCCCTAGGTTAAAACAAAGGCATACGCACTGCACTGTATTTGGGTTCTGACAGGATACACACTCAGCTGCAGCCACTAAGAGCACCACCTGTGCATATTCACTATGTTCCTTTTTAAAAGGGCCCTGCCCACTTCTTTTTTTCCCTTCCCTCTCTCTTTTTCTCCTTCACTCTACCCTGCTCTCTCTCCCTCTCTTCTTGCTCCTCTCCTGTTGTTCCTTTCTCCAAAGGTCAGTCTCCCCATCCTTTTTCCCCTTTTTATGACCCCTTTCTCTAATAATTTAAAAACCCTCTGCTTGAGCCCTGTCTCATGCCATCTTTCTCTCAAGTGCTGCTTTTCTTAAATTACAACATCCTACCCACTAATTATCCCTTTCCTGGATTCCATGGGTTCTCCAAGTTAAACACACAAATCTAAAGATTAGAAACTAAGATCTGTATATGAAAGAGAATACATGACATCAGTCCTTTCAGTTCATGTTACTTCACTCAGCATACTGTTTACCAGCTCCATCTCTTTACTTACATACAGAGGAAATTTATAGAACTGTAAGCAAAATAAATTTTAAATACAGCTTAGGTAAGTTCAGAAAGATAATTAACCCAGAAACAGAGAAAATTAGAACTCTACATTTCAATAAAATGTGTGTGTGTGTGTGTGTGTATCATTTTCAGTTATGCTGTGTCAAAATGTGTACTAATATAGCTTTGAATAATTGTACTAAATGTAGCAAATACAACTTTTTTATAACATTTTTATTTTATTGAAATTAAAACAATATTATATGACATACGAATCCCAGTTTCCTCTCTCATTCTCCAACTCCCCTCATCATCTCCCCATCCCAACCCTCATCCACTCCTCAGAGTGGGTGATAACCTGCAATGGGAGATCATTGATGACATACCATTTGGGGCAGGACCGAGACTATCCCCCCTATGTCTATGCTGAGATAATACCCTCCATGAGGAATGGGCTCTAAAAAGCCCATTCATGCACTAGGGATAAACACTGGTTCCACTGCCAGAGTCCCCATAGACTGCCCAATCCCCCCGCCCACTGAGTCACATTCAGGGGACCTAATTCAGTCTTCTGCAGGTTCTCCAGCAGTCAGTTTGGAGTCCCTGAGCTCCCACTTGCTCAAGCCAGCTGTTTCTGTGGGTTTCCCCAACATGGCCATGACTCCTTTGCTCATCACTCCCCCCTCTTCTACAACTGTATTTCAGGAATATAACTCAGTGCTTAGTTGTGAATCTCTGCTTCTGCTTCTATCAACTTCTGAATAAGGGCTCTAGGATGGCATTTAAGGTAGTCATCGATCTCATTATAAGGGAAGGGCATTTAAGGTACATTTTTAAACACTGTGTTTAGCATAGTAATATGATTTTTATTTTGTAAAATTAAACTTTTCATTGAATACAGAAAAGGTGAAACAGAGTCTTTGATTGTCAATTCTGGGAAGTTTTTGACATTCTTTGAAAGACTATATATGGGTAGTAATGTAATAATATCAAATTTTTAACCTATCTGCTGTACCACTTATAGTCTCAGAGATTAAACAATGTATTGTTAAAGGAAAAGCAACAAAATAAACTAGCATATGAGTAATCTTGGGAAAGTGAAATCTAAATCATATGTCACATAATAACCATGCCTTGTACATACCCAACCAAATAAACTTGTATGGGAAAAATAATGGGAATGTAAAATCAATAAAGTCAGTGTGGAGTTAGTTCCTCTTTATGCCATATAACCAGATGCAGAATCAGGAAGATATGGCCAATTTCTTTCTTGTACCCATGCCAATCAGAAAAAAAGGGACACATTCCCAGAATTAACGTGCTGTGTGACTTTGTGAATGCCCCTGCAAGCTGTCAGTCTTCTTGCCAGTACTACAGCAGTAACATTAAACAACAGGAGTATGGACCTATTTCAAGCCCAGGTGTTGAGCAATTTGAAATGCATGAGTTCCTTGTTGTGAAACAATCATTTCCTCTGAGGCTCGTATTGTCCTCAGCACTTCATGAACTATGCACATGGTGAATATGCATTTACTTGCTTTCCTACATGCAAATATCCAAGAAGGCTAGAACATTGATTGCTGTATCCTGCTCTCTCTAGAGGTTCTGGCAGTAGGAATCTATAGGCAAATAGCAAGACAAAGAAAGGTACTAGATTTGAACTGCACTTAAGTATTGTACAATTCTTACATCCCTTCAAGCCATAATAGCCCACAAGATGGACTGGACTGTGACATTAAACAGACAAGCACACAATTGAGCATTTCATAAGAAGTATTTACAAAAAAAAAAAAAAAAAAAGAATGTCTTTCAATCTGTAAACAAAAACGTAACTGTTAGGCTGTCTTTCTTTGGATGTCTTTCTTTCTGTGCCAGTTGTATTATTGCATCCATTCTTCTTGCATGAAAAAGAAAACAAACAAACAAAAACCAAAAACCGATGGTCTTCATGAACAAAACTCCAATGTGTTTCACTCATACTTATCTGGAAACAAGGCATATAAAATAATTCCTACTTTTTCTTAATATCTGCTAGTAGACTTCAACAACTCTCCTCATTTAGATGAATTAAAGGTTGTTTGATGTATAAATGTTTTATGTATAAATGTTCGATAACATTCCCTATTATGGTGCCAGATAAATAGAAAGAGTTTTGAAGACTTAAATCTTTGAATTAGTTTTAGGATTGTTATTAATAGCAAAGGCAAATATATTAGGAAGTTGAAAATTGACACTAACAATTGATTTTGCACTCATGTTTTCCTTTGTAAGAAAAAGCAAAGTGTGTTTGAAAAAAAGCATAATTTGGAAATTAAACAAATCAGTAATGTGAAAAGCTTGCTATAGAGAATTGAAAGTTTGGGACTGCCTTAGTCCCAGTAATAATCCTACCACTTCTTAGATGCATAGTTGTGAGTGAGTGTGTGTGTGTGTGTGTGTGTGTGTGTGTGTCATGTAAGTATACTGTGATTGGATAAAAACCTAGTTTCTTCCAGACAAGCCCTCTGAATAAGTGCTATCCTCCATCACTCTTCTATCTGTAGCATGAAAAGAAAAACATATTATAATAAATACACTCTATGTTATATTATTAGTATGATAATAAAACCTAATATTCTCATTTACCAAGATTAGTGGCTGAAATGTTGTAAATATTATAAATAGGAGCACAATAATTTAATCATACTTGCTTAATTCAATAGCATATATCAGACATATTTAGGGAAATAGAGAGGAAGTGAATAGAATTGTTACTAGAGAAACAGGTTTCTTCTTTTGAGTTCTTAAACTCATTAATAAATAATTTTAAAATAGACTTAGAAGTTTGCTTCAGGACAATTTTTTCAATGTTTGGAAATAAATGATAGAGCAATTTAATGCAACAATAATGAAATGAAAAGAAACCATATATTTGAGAAAAAGTAAGGGAGGAATCATGGGAGTGGTTGGAGAGAAAAGAGGGAAGTGGGGAAAAGATGGTATGGTAATTCCAAAGATAAAGAATTATTATTTTTAAAAAGTAGTACAGGCAAGCTGAAAGTATAAATAGTTACCAGGAGGAAAATGAATGGATGAAAACTCATATTTTACATTAGGACTGAAATAGGGAAACAGTTATCTTGATTAGTAGTGCATGGAGAAAATAGTAGATGTTCAGAGGTCACCCAAGTTCAGGCTCTTGCATCTTATGGCAGAAGTCTGCAATAGGGACACATGGTTAGACATAAAAAGAGAGACAGTTTGTTAAGAAGAGAAAACTGGGAGGGGGCAACAGAGTTTGAGAAAGAGCTCAAAAAAAAAAAAAATAAACCACCACCAACAACAACAAAAATACCACTCACTAGGCCAATTTGTCCAAGTGGCAGTGAGCCATTATAGGACATTTATATAATGTCTGCCCCTACTGTGTTTTTATATGTTCCTGGTGTTTCCCTTGCATGTTCTGTCTTTTTCAAGATTCTCAAATGAGAAATGGATTACAATCTTATCCTAGAAACTGCATTTATCATGTGTTAATTTAGATATGCAAGTCCAGGCACTAGTTTCATACTGCAAAGGGTCTACTGTAAAGGTATCTTTTATTATGATTTAATAAATTTATTGACAAGTTCTATCCATAAAGAGTATGAAGGTTTTGACAAATATAAAATAATATAAAATATTTAAAATGATCCATGAACCACATGCATTTTAAAGTTCTCTGATATTGTTCATTTAAATATTTGACTGAAAAACAACTTGAAAAAATGCCCTATAACTTCCAGTAAGATGTTTTAAGAAATATGTTGAACACATTTCTGTATGCATAGGTGTATAAATAAAATATGCCCAAAAGCTTTTTTGGATAGCTGTATGCTAAAAATGTGGGCATGAAATGAAACTCTGGAGTGAGTGTTTTTATGGTTTAGGTATAAGCACCTTAATTATAGAAACAGGAATAATGCTGGGCTCCTGGACTTAGTAAACACTTTTCCTGGAACAGCATTCACCAATTTGAAGGAAACAGATGTGTGTTAAAAGTACACTGTCCTATGAAAATAAGGTGCTAACAGAATTTTTCTGTGAAATTTAAGGTCACTGTAAAACAAGGAACAATGATCAACATGTTTACAGGGATAAAAGGAAGTCATCAGTGTTGTTCCCAACTTCAATAACCCCTATTGGGAAGTTGCTTGGGACTTCTGAGCTCCTTACTCAAATTAGAAACAACAACAACAACAACAACAATATAAAAAAAAAACATTCCTTCCCAAGCCAAACAAAATAAACAAACCAAATACAAGAAACAAATATCCTCATTATGCAGATTCTTAATTGAATATATGAATCCCCCAACTGGAACTTCCTATCAAATGCCACATTTAGTAAGACATCATTCCCTCTAAGCATAGCCAGAGTATATCTGGGGATTGATTAGGCTGCTATTATATTCTCTATCCCAGGTAACTTTCTCTACTCTTTTAAAAAGTGATTTTAATGGAAAGAAAATTCCAACATTTCACCTTTCCTCCCTCCTGCCTCCCCAGCTATCTATCAGCCCTTGAAGTCCTTCTCATGATATTCACAATATCAAGTTGCTCCCCTGTATTTCCTTGATTATAAATTATAAACACACACACACATATATATATATGTTTTTGTGTATACATACAAATATATCAAATACACACACACACACACACACACACACAACTCTGCTCAGTTCATGTATGTTGTTTATGGTTTCAGTGTTCACCACTCTATAAGAAGGGTCATTCCTGGGAGATGCTAATTCAACATCTCCCAGAGTTATAATGTGTGCATACACTTGTGTGGGGTTCCTCCAGAGCCCAGAAATAAAGTCAAATCCCCTGGAACTAGAGTAACTTGATGTGGATATTGTGAACTGAAAACTGACCCCTGCACAAATAGCAAAAACTCTCAATGACTAAGCTTTCTTTCCAGCCCCTTTATATTAAAGTATTTTAAATTATATTTGTCAAAAAGGGAAGGTCGAAGAATGGTAAGTATAGGATATTGAGGAAGAAGTTGCTTTTTTATTTAATAATGTAGTGATATTCAACATATTAGAGTAAATTTTGCTAAAGATGAATGCTAATTGATTTCTTAAATGAGATACAGTAATTTGTACAAGAAACCCTATGCTATTTGTTGTTTCTTTCTTCCAATTTAAAGTCTCTATTACATAAATATGATTGGGCATTTGAGAGTATGATATGTTGTAAGGAATCTTCATCCATGATGCATACTGAGACTAAAGAGAGGCTCATCACTTCTCACGTGTGATTCCTTCTACAGAGAGTTTAGGAAATGCTTGTAGTTGGTGAGTTAAAGGACAGGTAATGTTTCCAACCATTAGGGCCATAGGTCTTGTGGGGAGCTTGTCCCTCCCTTCTTCACTTCAATTTCATCAGCCAATTCTGGGTCCCTTTGTTTATCTCTTTCGAGAGATTATCTGCCATGATCTACATCACCTGGACCAAGAAAGAAGAGGGCTAGGGCACACCACGATTCATCTTTAAAATTGCTGTCATTCTTCCTTAACCTCCTTGTCAGTTAACTACTCAACTGGGAATTAGCCATCTGTTGTATAAGGTAAACAACAAACAAGTATCTTTAACCTAGAATTACTGCTAATCAATTCATAACAAATGCTAACAGAAAGACTGCATTTCATGTAACAAGTGAAAAATGTATCTGCTTGAACTTTACTTCAAGAGTGCCCCATGGTTTACCAAAACAGTGCTCCTAGCTTTCTTCTCAGATTATCATCATAGGAAAAATAATAACATGATATTAAATAGGAAAGATGACAGAATCACTGTTAAAAATGAAATACACTATAATTCAAACCTTCACTAAAAGGTAAAGTTTTATAAAATAGAGACTGAATATCTTAATGCTCATTTTGGTGTTACATTTTGACTATACAAAATTCTGGAATAAACATTAAGCAAGTCTAAAAGTAGGGTCCAAATTCTACAACCAGAAAAACCGAATAATGCTATATACTTTTTCACAGCAAGAAAATATTTAATATCTTGACCAATAAAGAACTTTTGATTTCATTTCACTTCAGTTAAAAGGTATAAAACACTCTGGTTTTGAACTAATGCAATATTTTATAAAAGAACATAATTTTGAAAATTGCACAGGTATTTAATTTTGTTAAATCATGTTTTAGTACAATAATAGGTATGAAGCAACCAGTTTAAGGATACGTGGTATGAATTTGTCAGGTGCTAGCAAATATGGCAGGTGAATGTGTAAATGTTTCTGGAGGTCTTAAGTATGGGAGATTCTAAAGAAAATACAGCTGGCTAAGGTGAAAGATTGAGATAGGTCTCTATTTTTATTTCTATTAAAATATCTATTAATTAATATATCAATATAATAAAAAAGGGAAACAACCAAATTTTTTCAATGTGGGTAATAAGAATTGCTGGGTTAACTTTCCATTAGAAAAGCTAACATTCTATTATAATATATAACACACATTTTGGCTCACATTTTCAGGTTTCTCAATTCATGAACAGTTGGTTCTACTTTGGCAGGACCCTGTCAACACAACAATCATGGCTGGAAAATGAAAGAGGGCAAATTATCTTACATGGTGAACCTGGGAGCAAACTGGGAGGAACAAGAAAATGTGAAGTTGCCAGTAGGCCTATCCATTTGAGGACAAAGCTCTCATAAAAAAGACTGCACAAAGAGCTGCTTCTCAATAGTTTTACCACTTGCCAATAGCACCACCATGCCTCCAAGTCCTTTAAATACATAGGCTTGAAGCTAATATCAACATTTGAATTATATTGTTCAATACATAACCTCTGAAATCCCATGACCATTTCAGAATTGGAAACATTTTTTTCCAATCCCAACAGCACCTATAGCTTTTAAAAATACAAATCCGGTGATCTTTTGCCATTCTGTAGGCTGATGTTTTGTCTTGTTGACTGTCCTTTGCCTTACAGAAGCTTTTCAGTTTCAGAAGGTCCCATTTATTGATTGTTGCTTTCAGTGTCTGTGATACTGTTGTTAAATTTAGGATGCGGTCTCCTGTGCCAACGTGTTCAAGGATACCTCCCACTTTCTTTTCTATCAGATTCAGTGCACCTGGATTTATGTTGAAATCTTTGATCAACTTGGACTGAGTTTTGTCCATGACAATAGATATGGATCTACTTAAAATCTTCTACATGTTGACATCCAGTTATGCCAGTTCCATTTGTGGAGATACTTTCTTTGGCTTCTTTGTCAAAAAAAAAAAAGACATTCCTAGATTCAAGGTTTAATGTCAGGTCTTGAGTTTGATTTTCACCAACTCCACATCTGAAAAGGGGCTGATCTCTATATATAAGGGACTCAAGAAAACAGACATCAAAATGCCAAATAATCCAATTAAAAAATGGGGTACAGTCCAAAAATAGATCATGTTAATTGCATTTTACGTGGCAATGATCCAGGCCTGGCTCTGTGTGCTAGACACAATGTATCCTGATGAGCAGTTCATGTTGCTGACACCTCTGCATCCTGGTTATCTCCACTGCAGCCTGAGCTTTACAGCTACAACACCACATGTTGCCCTTTTCCGGACTGCTTATAGGAGCTCCAAAAGAGAATGGATCT
Organism: Cricetiscus sungorus; assembly: GCA_030556225.1. NCBI lineage: Eukaryota > Metazoa > Chordata > Mammalia > Rodentia > Cricetidae > Cricetiscus > Cricetiscus sungorus. The sequence goes on along the minus strand of JANBXA010000741.1, from coordinate 28,764,544 downwards.
GGTCTCCGAGGTTTTCATTTGAAAACACAGTGGAAGCCCTCATGATATCATAAGTCTCAGATTCTCTGTGCCAAACAAACCAGCATCACCTGGAACATGTCAGCATTTGCTACCAGCATGAGTTTGTACCTGGGCCCATGTGAGCCACAGCTACAGCGACTCTGAGTATTTGACAGCTGAACCACAGGAAATAGATCCTAGTGAAAGGATCCCTAAGGTAGATCTGGGTAAGCTAGGTATGATGGAGCCTTTCCTCAAAAGTCAGCCTTACAAAGTATTATTTTTTTACTTATTTTTTACTTAAAAATAATTGTGTTTTACACACTAATCCCAATTCCCTCTCCCTCTTCTCTTCCCATTTACCCACCATTCCCCCATACCACCCCCTATCCACTCCTCAGGGAGCCGGAGGCCTTCCATGGGGAATTATCAAAGTCTGTAACATCATTTAGGGCAGGACCTAGTTCCTTTCCCATGTATCTAGACTTAGAGAGTATCCCTCCATAGGGAAGGGGGTCACAAAGCCGATTCTGCACTAGGGATAAATATTGGTTCCACTGCCAGAGGCCCCACAGACTGGCCAAGTCCCCCAAATGACACCCACGTTCAAGAAACCTGCTTTGGTCTTATGCAGGTTCCCCAGCTGTCAGAGTGGGGTACCTGGGCTCCCATTTGCTCAGGTCAGCTGTTTCTGAAGCATGGTCTTGAATCCTTTGCTTATCATTCTTCCCCCTCTACAACTGGATTCCAGGAGTTCGGCTCAGTGCTTAGCTATGAATCTCGGCTTCTGCTTCTATCAGCTACTGGATGAGGGCTCTATGATGGCGTTTAAGGTAGTCATTAATCTTATTGTAGGGGAAGGTCATTTAAGGTAGTCTCTCCACTTTTGCTTAGATTCTTAGTTGGGTTCATCATGGTGGATCACTGGAGATTTCCTTTGTGCCGGGTTTCTCCTTAAGCCCATGATAGCTCCCTCTATTAAGGTATCTCTTTCCTTGCTCTCCTTCTCTGTTCTTTCCCTAACTGGACTTTCCTAATCCCTCATAGAAAGTTTAAAAACAACCATTTGAATTTACATTCTGACTAGCCCTTGGTGTTTATGGAGACATTGCAAGTGTCTGTAATATCCTCCAAGCATCTTTATAATTTTCCCAGTGAAAGAATTAGACTTCTTACTAGCAGAAGCAACCAAATCCACCTTAGACTTAGCTTAGGAATGTTCTTTTAAGCCCAAATATAAAATCTTCCTAATATTTCTCCTTATGCCATAAGAAATTATTTCAGATTATAGATTTATTCTTTATTGAAAAATAATGACCATTTTAGCTGATAGCTTTTGAGGTTGTGGTCTAGGGCTGGTAGATTGGATTCTTAGAGCCCGTGGCAAGGCCTCATGTCATGATGGTTATTTGTGACACATCAAAACTATTCCCCAGAAGCAATGTTCTATAAACAAAGCCACTAACACCTGGCTTTTGGTGGATTTCTAGGCAAAAATACAGAAGGAGTAAAATTTAAAACACACTGTAATACTTCTGTATTTGCTAAAAAATACTTTTGGCACAACTATGCCTATATTTTACCTATAAATTAAGTTAATAATATTAATGTGCTTGTAATTATAAATACTGATAATGGAAAGTCAAGAACTTTGTACAAATTGAATATCCTTAGCCAAAGCACAGTTTACTAAAATTGCAAACAACAAAATGCTTCTTAATTTCTTTTTTTTTCAATTTTTACTTTTTGATGATGGAGAGATTTCTCTGGTTAATAGTGGACCCAGGTTTCTTTTAAAGATCTCACATGGAACATACCCCAAGCACTGTAACTTCACCTTCAGGAGATCCGACATTGTCCTGTGGCCTCTGGGAGACTATGTTCAAATGAATAAATCAATGAAGACACAAAACTATATGCATGCATAAGAAAATAAAAATTAACTCTTTTTTAAAATGTTTGTGATGAACACATGAAATCAGGATTGGGAAATACATGTATGACAAAACTTAAAAATAATTTATGTTTTAAAAAATTACAGGAGAAACATGCAATTAGGTTTTATCATAAACTAACATTATCAAATAAATAAAAATATGAAAACAATGTATCCCCTAAATTCTTTAATATATTTTATAAATTTATTGATATTCTTATGATATATTTGAATGCAGGAAGAAACACAAATTTAAGATGTTGAGAAAGAGCTTTGTTCTTGGCTCCCCAAACATAGTAATTTCCTATGTCTCATATTCCAGTTAAGCCCTTTCTTTGCAAACGCATTTCATTGACTTCTTTATCTCCTGGGTTTCAAATTGCAGAAAAATCTGTAGTTTGGCTTATGTAAAGGAAGGAACTTTCAGAATCATGCAATTAGCAAAAGAAACTAACCAAATATCTCTGAGGTTATAGTCTTTTTCTCCTCCAGAAGGGAAGGAATAGGAAATGGATTCAAGAGCAAGACAAAAGACAAGCTGGTTGGTTGGAAACTTCTGTTTAAGTAGCCTGTCTGAGGTCTCACCAATTTTGTCATGCAATATGTTTCCAACAACTTAGAAAGAACTTATTGAATAATTTTCCAAATATGTTTCTTTCAAAAGTTAGAATTACCTGCATTTTATGAGCTAGGTTTCATGAAAACTTCAATTGAGGCATGAGGAAAACTTACTTGGTTGTTCTCAATTCCAGATGTAAACCTCATTATTGAAGCTCAGGCATCAAAACAAGTGAAACCAAACACAACTGAGAAAGTGATTCAAATTCTGTTAGTGTAATATAGTTATTGTCTAGGTGTAAAACTCCGTTAGTCATGAGAAGTTAGTTCTTCTATCTCACTAGCAACTTAGCATTGAAATTGTTCTCACAGCAATGCTGAAAGCAATCTCTGTCCACTTGTGTTCTGTTCAGGCTGGCAATTTTACAAAGGAAGTTCTGTAACATAATTATCTTGCATAACTGACAGCTGACACCTCTTACACAGCAGCTCTTTGAGGTCTCTTGTTCACTACTTGGCAACTACAGTGCCACCCTTTTGTTTCTAAGTGTTTGTTTCCTCCCTGTGTGTAGTCTAAATAGGATCGCGTTGCAATCATCATTGCCAAACTGGTTTATTTCACTTAGTGTAATGTCTTCAAAGGCATTGCTGCCTATCAAATATTACTGAACTTGCCTTATTTTTAAAGAGACAATGTTCCATTGAATACAGGGATATGAACTTTTTAGTCAATTGATGCACCTGTGGATATATATTTATGTTACTTCTCTGTCATTTTGTCAATATTGATGCCAATTGAATATTAAAGATAATGTATGGAAATCCTGATTTCATATATAACTACCTTTACTTTTGGGATGGTTGCCAATTTCATTGAATATCTTTGTCCTCTTAGTTTTCATTTCAACTGAATGTTCTTGGGTATTTTGCTCTTAATCCAGTCAGATACACTGTCGTTTGAAGGAAAAGTTTAGTTCACCTAATGCTCAAGAATTTTAATTTTTCCTCTAGAAATGATAAGTTAAAAGATGGCTGCTATATTTCTGCATAGTGTGGTAAAGACCTGTATATTGCACATCTTAAATTATGTAATGTTCAAGGTCACCAGACATGTTATAAATTTAATATGTTTGTTAGCTTGGTAATCTTATGTTAATCAAATGATTAATTTTGGTGCTCTAAATTTTCTAAAAGTGAGAGTTGTCTTTATACTATGAACAATGAGGGAATGGCTAAATTCATCATACTTAGATTTTTAGTTATTTGATTTTCTTACACTCTATGGTTGTAAATGGTGTGTGTGTGTGTGTGTGTGTGTGTGTGTGTGTGTGTTTTGGGTGTGTGGGTGTGTGGGTGTGTGGGTGTGTGTTTCTAGACAGGTTTTCTCTGTGTAATACTCCTGATTGTCCTGGAACCTGGAACTCACTTTGTAGACCAGGTTGGAATCAAACTCACTGAGATCTGCCTGTCTGCCTCCCCAGTGATGGAATTAAAGGTGTGTATAAATGAAATATTTTATATGCAAAAGTGCTACTCAAATACTTAAGAAGTTTATTTAAATGTGCTATGAAAAGAAAACTTTGAGTCTTGCTCATAAAAATAAAATAGAAAAATTATACTATAGTGTTAATAGAAAAGGAAATAAAATTGGCATATTAAAAAACTATTAAAAGAACTGTGACACTATGTAACTTTTTTGTCGAAATTATGCTCAGTGACAGCAGAAACCTCATTGTGACAAGGCCATTGTTAGGAAAGACATTATGACAAGTCTATAACTCAAAGAGATTGCAGAAAGCCCACGTATAAAGGGCAGTAGCTTGAAAGCCAATATACATGTATATGTACATACATATGTACATACACAGATATACACATACATATAAGTGAGAAGGGCAGGAAGTGGGAATGAGAGAGAAAGTGATGAAGTACTATTTCAATTAACAGCTCATTTAAAAAAGTTATTTCCTTTGCTTCATTCATCCCTCCTCTATGAATATTAGAGCCTTTCTGTTTAGAAAATGGTTATATTTCTTCACCATAATATGAAAGTGCTGGGCTACCTCATGGCTACTTTATTTTAAGGATTAACTTTTCCCCCTAAAACTTATTACAGTGGTCCTTTCCTCATTTTCTCACAGCCTTTTTTGAGCAATAGCACAATCTCCTTGGAAGTGTCTAGCTCATGATATATATATATATATATATATATATATATATATATATATATCTTTTCAAATATATATATTTGAACGACCAGACAAGCAAATTAATATGCAATTAACTGTGGCAGCTTGACTCATCTGCTCTCAGTATTTTTGTTGCAATTGGGGTTTGACTCCTCCGGGTATGGGTCAGAAAAGCAAAATGTGAAGAAAGCAATAGCAGGGAGAAACAACTTTATATTGGGAACAGATGAATGAAAAAGCGAGTATGCTGCTCTCCACTATGGTAACAAAATGCTAACAGAAACAACAGATGAAGGAGAAATTGATTTTGGCTCATAGTTTCAGACCCTCATATTTGGGTAGCAATGGCAACATAAAAGGGGGCATATTTTTGCCATCTCGCATGTGCAATCATGTTTGGTCACACGTAGTTGACTAGGAAGCAGAGACTGCAGGCTGGAACAACAGATAGCTACAAACTTCAAGTCTCATCCCTTTGCTCAGCCTGATCTCATTTTATAAACATTTAACAGTCAAGAAGCAAGTACTCAAATGGAGCCTGCATGTGGGGGACAGTAATTTAGATTCAGACCAAGGACATGTGTGTATCAGTAGAGAGAAGAAAATAATAAGGTGGAGTGCCTGGCATGCATGTGTGGCAGGTCAGAAAACAAGTTTGTTGACTCAGGTCTTTCTGTCCACCATAGCTGGGTTCAACCTGCATTTCTCTCCTGTTTTCAGCTTTTTTTTTCACTAAGTCACCTCACTGGACTTGTATTTAGCCTTCTCTTATTGAACACTTTTACTTTCTTTTTATATAGAAAGGCAGGCTTAGTGAGATGCCTTAAGTCCAGACAAAAGTCTAAGGGTTCTTCTCTTCCATGATGGTTTAGAGTAGTAAATTAATTAGATACACTTTCTTCACTTCATGGTGTGATCTCCATCAGTACTCCGTCCATATGCACAGGAAGTCTTTCAGTGTCTTCTGCTCCAGGAAGACTCTATTAACCAGGAACAACTCTGGACTCAGCAGCTGGCTAGATGACTTTTGGCAACACACAGTGGCTGGCCAACTGGGCCTGAATGCATGTATTTCTGTTTGTATCATCACCCCAAACTACTTACGACCTACTGCTTTGCTCAGGCAGGGTAGTACTGAGAATCAGACAAGCTATAACTTCCATATTTTGGTCTCATGGCAAGGTCAGTACTGTAATTTAGCTAGATTCTACATGATTATTTGAAAAGGTGAGAATAAAATAAAATGACCTCAACACCTGTTTCCATCAGTTCTAAACTAGGATTTCTGAACGTGACAGTAGTATGGCTTGGACAGTCTGGAGTAGCCCCTGGGAGTAGGACCAGAATTTATCCCTAATGCTTGAACTGGCTTTCTAGAATCAATTCTCTTTGGAGGGATATCTTGTTCATCCTAGATATAGGGGGGAGGGCCTTTGTCCTTTCCCAAAATAAGGTGCCAGAGTTTGTTAGACTCCTCTTGGGAAGCATTATCCTCTCTGAGGAATGGATGGGGAGAGGAAGGAGGAAAGAAGGAAACAGGAGGAGAGGAGGGAATGGGAACTGGGACTGGTATGTAAAATGAGAAGATTGTTTTTAAATTAAAACATATTGAAAATTACTACTGTAATTTAAAAATTACCAAGAATATATCATCACAGTGCCTACAATAATATTTATCACTTAAAATTGCCCAAAGAAAATGTATTTCTGTAACCATTAATGTTATTATCTACTCCTTTTTCAATCATCACCCACAACACAGGTTTAAATCTGAAAGAAATAAGACAAAGGTCACTAAGAAAAATGAATAAAAAGATTATGAGAGAATAAAGAAAAAAGATAAGCAATGTTTATGGGAATGTACAAGAGGAAACACTGAGGAAGGAATGAAAAGGGATGGTGTTAAAGTCAAAGCATGATAAAGAAGAAAAACCAAGGACATGTGTGTATCAGTAGAGAGAAAAAAATAATAAATTTCTTAGGGTTAAATACACCCCTGCAATGTTATCATCCCCTCCTGGTCATCCTGGAAGTCATCATTCAGTTTTGTGAAAAATCTCTCTATGATGGATTTGCATACTAAATAATCACTAAAAGGTTGTTTATTAAAAGCTTCACTTATAATAAGAACCAATTATTCAACATCATAACAATTAACCACACTGTACAAGGAGTGTGGTTAGTGAGCTATTATTTAGCAGAGAATCACTTTATGGTTTGCTTGGGTGATATCGTAGCTTCAGTTAAGTGTCAGCTGAATTGTGTAGTTTTCAACTACACAGAGGAGTGTTCATTGTTGTGACTCGATGTTTTTCTCTGGATCGCTTTCAGTCTCTTACTAGCTGCATAGATAATTCTTTGTAAATGTAAAGTATACTCTTTGTTTACATAACACAACTGACCTCATCAGTGACATAATTTATTTTCATCATTAAAAGATGTAACATGATGCTACTATTCTTTTGTGATTTTTTTCATAAACATTCAAAGACAGAGATTCTGAACCATTTGAATTTATTTCAAAAACAAATACAATGTTAAACTGTATATTTATGACTTTATACTTAAAATTTTTTCTTAATTTTTTTTCAGTTGATATTAGAGAGATTCCCAGTGTTATGTGTAAGGAGGTTCTAAGCACAGAAGAACAATTTCTTCCTATTTAAAATGTATTGTTCACTACACATTAATTTGCTATGAAAACAGATTTTCTTTGGTTTGAGAGACTTCACTAATTAAAAATGTATTTACTAAATATAAGTTTGCTTAGGTTTAAAATCTTGGAAAGATATATTGTGTGGTCCTTCTTGAAACTGTTCAGCAAATTGTCATTGTTTTCTTGGGATGGCTTTTAACATGCAAAGCTAATCTTTTTCGTTAAACCTGGCAATAGAACAGTAGAACTGGATACTGAGGAATTTCATTAAGGAGGGGAAGGAAACACATTCTGGAGAGTGGTGGGAGGTGAATGAACAGAGGGATAATTCCCAAAAAGATTAATCTCCCTTTCTTGGGTGACAATTGAATTGCTAACATCTATAAAGCAACTGGCTACATATGTGCTAGTATTGGACTCAGCAAACACACACACACACACACACACACACAACACACACACACACACATGTGTATATGTATGTAAAACAATAATAATCTAAGAAAAAGAAGTTTGATGAGAGCAGGGTCATGAGAGAGATATTAAGAGTGGGACTAAGGAAGGACTGCAGGAAGGAAGGGAAGGGAGATAATTAATATGTTAAACAAAAATTTCAAAAAAATCTTGTGTATCCTAAATAAATAAATAGATTAAAAATCAAAAGAAGCAACAAGTTCAGATGTAGGTTAAGTTTTGAGTTACACTTTCTTTGAAGGTGGAGTTCTAATATTATTCACTGGAATTTTTCCCTAACCTTTCACAGAGAAGAAAGATAGAGTCCTTTGTAATACTTACAAATAGAAAGAAAAAATATTTACCACCACCCTGGTGTCTCAGATCTCTGTACTCTGTCCAGGAAGGAGAAATCACTACATATTAATTTTAGTTATTTATTTCAATTTGAAGTTTATTATGAATTTTGAGGCCAACATTCCTATCTTGTAGCTCTTTTTCCTCCATTTATACCATAACCAGCTGTTTACTGACCACTTAACAATTACAACAGGCTAGCTACCGTTGTGTGATAAAATGTATCATACATTGGTGGTGTCTGTGAGTATAAAACTCTTGCAATACTTTAAACATAAAATAATTTTTATGGTCATGGTTAACATTATAATTTACCAGGGCAGTGGTGGTCACACTGGAATCATTCTGAAGTGTTATAGAAAAGATTTTCATAGAACATAAACTAGAAATCTTTCTATCTGTTCACTGGTAAAATTGTTTTTGTATAAGAATAGTTTTCAGTAAACAAGTTAAACTTATCTGAAAGCAGAGCCTGAGACAAGAGTCCCAGAATGTATTAATTAATCAAATACTCTTTGGAGCAAAGGGAATGAGTGAACAAGATAAAGGTAAAGAGATGATAAACATTACTTTGTTTTTCAGCCAGGAAACAAGAGGAATGTCAGATCCCCCATTGGAGATAACCACATAAAATTAATTTATTAAATGAATGTTATATTTAATCTTCTTCATAGTTCTCAAAGAAACATGATCTTTTTGCTACTGACATACATTTGGCAATAACTGCCATCTCTTTATAGCATAGGCTCTCTTTTCCCAGAAATGACCCTGCAATTCTCTGAAAAGAGCTGACCTTTAACTCTCCTTATGGGTTTACAAGTAATTGAATATAGTGGTAGTGGCCCTTTGAAAAATAACAATCACTAGATAAACTTTTCAGGAAAGATTATTTTCCTTAAAGAGTTAAGGGAAAGTAAGATAGCTTCTTCTACTGGCATTAGGATTATGGAAGTATAGTGTCAGGCTCCTTGTGTTCTTCCTGATGCATTCTCATTGCTACCAAACACTTAGTGAGATGAGAATTGGGGTTCCCATTCTCTAGACTGTGAAATGAGACATGTTTCTAAGCCTAACCATTCTCTGCTTTGTGGCTATAATAAGCTTACAATTAAAAGAGCCCTTCAAAGTTCACTGTGGCTTCTCAAGTAGGTTTTATGCACACGTACCCCCCCACACACATACAAAACACATTACACGCATGTATATTTCACACGCATACATGTTCTATGTAGTTTCTCACAGACTTCTATGTGTGTTATTAATTATGTATGATGTAATCTGATAACTATTGTTTTATATGTTGGCATTTGTTACTTGTTTTTACTTCCACAGTCACTGATATTCTTTCATTGAACTTTCTAGAATTTCCAGCAGGTAAATTTACCTAAATCCAATTTCTTGGCTGAAATTTTTTGTATATAAATTAAAAATAAAATAATGTGTCAGTTACAATAAGAATTCTAGGCTTCTTGGTAAATACCACAGCTACAATTTTAAGTTACTAGTATTATAAACTCTATCATCTCATACTCAGTCTTTGTAATAGTGCTGTCTGCTCCAATGTAGTATTCTGTCATAATTTTTAGGTCATAAAACATTTGGGTATTTCAATTTGGTCTCTGCAGTTACAGAATTGTATGTGCATCCTTATACTGTTTGTTGTTATGTCCATTATATTTATATGAAGGCCAAATCCAGATACTCACTGTAACAGTCTGTTTCTTGAATCCAGTCCTGATTTCCTTCAGTGTATTAATCACAGTTTCAATGGAAGAGATGACTCCACCAAAAACATTTCCCTAATAGCATTTTAATGATGCAACCTTGTACAGATATGCCTCCTGGTATATGCAAATTAAGAACCCAGGACTAGAGGTTCAGAGATGAGTAATAACTGGAAACCATAGCCAAAGCTTTTCCCCCTTCTGCACTCAAGAACTTGGTCAAGTCCAGACAGCACAGCAGAAGCACATGGGGGAAGAGGAAGAAGCAAGTTACTTCTTTCTCTTTCCACTGCCCCTTGTACGTAACCTGTGGTAACTGGTAACCACAACCCACAGCTTAGGATACTGACTAATAAAGTTCTCAGTCCTCAATGGACCAGAAGGAACTTGGAGTGAAAAAGCGCTAGAGTCGGCTAGAGAAGATGGAAGCTATTTGGCATGAGTGTATTTGACAGCATTTCTTTTATTATTAGCTAGATGTTGGGTTTCTCTAATGTTCATGTGACACTGTTTGCCTTTCAAACAAAAATAAAACTAATTCCGTGCCATGAGATGTAATGCGTTCTCTTGGCCTAAATATAACAGCTTTCTTTACTTTGGATGAAGGAAACTAGATTTCAAGATTTCAATTTTCTATGATATTGCTCAGTTGTTTTTGTATTTTTTGAATCATTAATGAGAAAGTAAGTCATACATATGTAACCCCAGTTATCATTGAATACTTTAAGGAAAATAATATTTTGCTGAGAGCAAAACAAGTTTAAAAACCATCCATTTGCAAGAAAATCAAAATAAAAGAATGAGTAAAATGAGAAAGAGTGCCCATGGAACTTTAGGGAAAACTATATTTTTGTATATGAAATAACACCTTTGCAAAATACTTTTAAATTTTCAAATGTTTATTAAACACTGACACTCCAATAATTACTGCATATTAGATTTTTAATTTCATTTTAATTAGTGGTAAAACACAGAATACTATAGCTTTTATTTATACAAACCAGTTTAACTGTAGAATTATTGACTGTCTCCATATTCTAACATTTAGTTACTTCCCCAGTGTAGAAAATAAAAAGAAAATTAAAAGATTATGCATAGGTAATGTAAAATTAGTATATTTTATTCTTATATTTTAGGACTTTTTACTGTTTTCTGTAAGTGTATTCTAAGCTCTCCTCATGAAGAAATGACTTTAGTGAAACACTTATCTTGTGGTTCTGAATTTTTAATAATAAATCACAAGCAGAGATTGCTGTGTAGCTATGAAAAGAAAGGACTTTCTGCAGGTTTCACTGCTGGTGAGCAAAAATTTAGCGTTGTTACAGTGGAAGTCCATCCTAAAGTCTTTTCCACTAAACCCTCGAAGATGTTCACATCTTTGATATTTACAAAGTCAGTTCCCCTGTATCTTGTGAGATTCTTGACTGTACCATACTCTTAAGTAAAAGCTTTATTATTTAGCATTGTGATGTGTCCTCATCATTGTGTCATTGGGAGATATTAAAAACCAACAAGAATCAAGCAACTAGCTCTTCATCAAAAGAGTCATATGAATAACTCCTTGCACATAATAGAGACATAGTCTGCAGGCTTGGATCAGTGCTTTAAATACTCCCTTAGTATGCATTGCCACAGCAGACCACAGTAGTTCTGAAAGAGCCATTATAGTCCATCATGTCAATGGTCTGTGCACGAGGACTCCCTTAGTATGCATTGACACGATACGCCATGATGGCTTCAGAACATATGATTATGATTTCATTGGATGAACCATAATGGTTGCATTAAGATTTCAGAGAAATTTCAATGGAAGCATCTCATATTCTCCTCATGAGATCATAATGACTCAGATAGCTTTGTTATTGCCTCAACTGATGCTGAAGGAGAGGAGAGGCAGAGGCAAACATCAGACTGTGCTCTATGAAAGTTATGTGTTTATACAGACTCTACATAAAATATTTTATTTCCTGAAAACAATAAACAATGAGAAATGAATTTATAAAAACAAATTGCAAATAGAATAAAAATTATAGTGAAGGTTAACTACAATACAAATGATTCACTGAGCATTTAGGCTTTATTTTTCCTGGGCGAGGTCCTGTGCCACTATTCTCACCAGTATCATGTCATTTTATATACTGTTAGCAACAAACCTGAGGCTAATAGTTTGATTTATTTCTTCATCAAAGTAGAGACAATATGAATTCCAAGGCAACAAAGGAAAACAGACTAAGCCAAGGTAAACAGTATTAGATTTACAATTTTTCTCAAATACTCAAAAGTCTTCCTTTAAATGAAACTTTAAGCAGCTTTCACACAAAAGGAAAGAACAGAGCTCTCCTCCTAAGCAAGAGGGGGGAGGAGGATGGGACACAAACCTTATGCAATCCTCATGACTTAGTCTATGGGTAATCCTCTAGGTATAATTCAGACATCATGCTCTACACATTTTAATATTTAACAAACAGTATCTTTGATCAGGATATAAACTTTGGCCTACCTGTGCTTTGAAAATACATCTACATTCTGGAGAAGAGAGAGAGAGAAATGTCAATAGAGTAGTAAAGAGTTACATTTCATCTCTAGCAGGTAGATGTGTATTGAACTAAAAGAGATGGTATTCATTTTGGTACAGAAACAATCAGTAGCCTTACTCTTTAACATGTGCTGTGTAGCATGATGTTAATGTTAGTTTCATTTTTTGTCAGCATTTTATAACTATATGGAAACGATTTAGGAAACATTTTACACTGAGAATTATTTCTTTTATTTGTTTCACAGTGCTACAGAAGAGACCTTGAATCAGCCAATGATCCGTGTCATTTTACTGGACATGTCACATTAGAACAGCAGACTAATTCAAAGCTTAACAATAAACACTTGGGGCAACTAAGAGCAGCCTTCACTACAATGTTCAAACAATGACACATGACATTATGTATTAATACTGTCAACATCAACAACACACACACACACGAATAAAAACCACTTTTCAGAAAACAAGTCACATGAAATGTCATAATATTCTATTTAAAAAAAAACTGTACATGATTACAGGTATATATTGAGGCTATGCAAAACAAAAGGAAAATTAGCTGTCATGCATTGTTAAAGCTGGTTAAAGTGGAAAAGGAAGGGCTTTTGCAAACTACAACTCAGAAAGAAAGATGGGGAATGTTACTTTGTATTTTGATCAGTCTAGGACTTATATCTAAGGAAGCTGAGCATGGAAATAAAAGCCATGTTAATTGGAAGTGTTTTACTAAAGGCAAAAATAATGTACATTTTCCATAATAAATGTTCCTTGTCCAAACACCTTTGGAAAAGGCAAAGGACATTAACTGTACTAAAAGAACAGTTGCAGCCACGGGAGTGAGAACTCTGAGCCCAAGGTTATAATTGTTGTCCTAACATAATGGTGATTTTTCATCAGGCATCACTGTGTTTCAGTAATTCAACCAAGGGCTTCAGCTTTTTATCAAGGAAGAGAATGTCATTTTCTCATTTTACTATTGCAGGGATATTGCGATGTTTCAAGATATAATGTCTGTTAAGTATGTGCTTTAAAAGCAAGTGATTTATAAGCAGTGATCTTACGGAAGGAAACATAGGCTCTTGACAGTTGCCAGAAAATGGGATGGCAATCCTTCCTATTTTCAAAGTGCTGCCCAATATATCTTTTGCAGTCAGAAAATAGGAAATGTATTTTTAAAAAGAGTATACATGCAAACAAGAAAAAGATAGGTCTCTGATATATCATAAACAACTTATTTCCATCTTTAGTGGAATTATATTTGTGAGATGAATGTGTTATTGTTGTGTAATTATTTCCCATTTTATATGCATTTATAATATTGCATTCTTAAATGTACGTACATATACATGTTAGAATACACACATAATGTGATGAGACAAATCTATATATACACATAGGAATTCATTAAATATTATATTTTTAGCATGAGAATATGTGGATGATAAGATTGTTTTTATGTCATTTTGACTTTGACAGTTTAGAATTTCATATTCTTCGATGGGCAGGCTGTCTTTATGGAAAATTTATATATTTGGCTGATTCTGAAAATATTCAATAGTATATCAAATGTTATGTGTAAAGTCTAGAGTCCTTCCACAATAATACAATTATTTCTATGAGATTTATGTATAAATTTCTGTTTAATAATTTCACTGTGAATTCTCATAAGTCAGAAACTTTTCTCATAAATGGAATGCAAAGAAACATTTTCAGCAGCGATTTGGGAAGGACGTGCTGTGTGCCCGTGAGCTGCTGCATTTTGCACAGCTAGCTACTCTAGGTCAGGCAGATTGTTTTCAGGCCTGTGGGCTTTGTTTTGTTTGTTTTTACTTGATAGCCCAATCATCTAAATTTATTTTTTACTTTTATTAAAATATTGGAAAGCAGTCAAAATATCACTTAAGAAAGATGGCATGCAACCTATGTATTCTGGTCTTCTCTATAGGGCTGACCTTCACCCCTATAAATTCTTATTCTTTAGAATAATTTTCTAGTACTTCTTTGATAATGACATACAATATATGTTTATCATTTTCAGAATACATCAGCTCCCAGACATGCAGTTGTTACTTTCATGTCCAACTTCTCAATTTCCTTCTTCTTTTTTAAAAGCCGCCAAGTAAATTTGTGTCATATCATTGAATAGAAATTGACTTTTACAGAAAGCATCAACTGTCAATAGCTCCAATATGCTAAATCCCATGAAGGGATTTTATATGGCCTGATCTTACAGGTCTTGTGGGTGCTGTCACAACTGCTGTGACTTCATATATGTAGTCATATTGTAGTTCCAATAAAGCATTGTTTCCTTGAAGTTATCCCCTTCTTCTCTGAAGATTCCTGAACCTTGTGGGCAGGGATATGGTATGTATGCCATACTAAGTGCTGAGAACTCCATAGACTTTTATTTTTGACATATTAATCAGTTGAATGTCTCTGTGCTAATTGCCCCTATGAAAAGAAGATCTCTCCAAGGAGTGTTGAGAAAGGCACAGAAGTGAAGTTTTCAGTTCAGGTCTACTTCAAATCCCATTTCACTGATGGGTCCAGAAGCCACATTTCTCTTGTTGCATACTATACCCCTTTAAATATCATAAGAGGATCATACAAGGAATTTTTGTCTACATCCTACATAGGTCATTAACTCCAAGATTTTACTTATTGAAGTGCTTTACAGTGTCTCAGAACATTTGGAGAAGTCAAAGCACTGCACCATGCTTTCATTTTACCATCAAAACAGATATCAGTGGTAATGTCCCAAATTTTACATAGATCATTTGTAAAGTAAGGCAAGGAAAATTCTTTCTAAGAGATGAAAGGGAAGAGGCCCACAAAGTTGACACAAGATGAACTGTTTTCATTCCCCATCCCTAGAAGAGTGGGTTTTTCCAAGAATTAAAGGACAAGTAAAACTGAGAAAATTAATTCAGTTAAATAGCAGTTCTCAGAAGTTTAGAAGAGTTAATACATCAAGTCTATGCTCTGAGCAAGCTGAATTGCCTGCCTTCCCATTCAGTGAGGTCATGGATGTAAGCTAGGTACCTAAGAATCTGCAATTAACTTTCTCAGAACACAGGGGTACCATCTAGCTCATTGCAGCAGCTATTTGCTAAATGGTACTCTAGTGATCAGAAAGAACAAGTATAGTACCCCATGTGCTAGCTTATTCCCAGGAAGTCATTAGCACTGTAGAAGAATCCAGCTGATTAGAAACCATTTATCCCTCAATGTACTAGACATGGCCAAACACATACTGTCACTTAAATGGCTCAAACTCCAAGTCAAATAAACACAGCAGAGAATTTGAAGTTAGAAGCCATATGCCAGATAGGGAAGTATGGCTTAAAGATGCTTTTTTTCAGTAAGTATTCTATCCAAGTTATTAAGCACTCAATTGTCTGTAGTGTGGAATATGTATCTAGTTTCCTGGTGTTAAGAAATGTATTCACAAGTTTAACTAATGCCCATAATTCAATGCGTAAGTGAACAAAGTGTAGAGCACTACTCTAAGTTCTTAAAGATTATAAGTTCAACAGAATTTATACAACTCAGAAATAACCCCACACACTGTTGGGCACTTGGGATTTTATATAACAATGATGCCCCAAGTCAGATAAGTAGCATTTATAAAGTCACTTCTCTGGCTCTGTTTTCTTGTTTTCCATGTTTAAATAATTCTATTCCATTTAGTATTTATGGAAAACATCATTTGCATAATATGTGTAGCTAAATTGACAAAGTATATTGATTTGACCAATTATCATGAATTCAAATATGCAAAAATCATTTTTAATACATACATGACCCTTGAACATGCTTTTGAATGTTCAAAAATTTCTATCAGTCCTCATAAAAACTGGAAATATCAAATATTAGAAGAAAATTATTAAAATTTTGTTTTGTTCTTAGCAATTCAGATGAATTAGCTAACATAATTTAATTAGCTATGAGTTTGAAAATGACAGTTATTTAAATATGAGAGGAAAAATACTGTTCTTTGAACAGAATAGTTGAGAAGGTCCAACAATAGCCATACAAAGCTTAATGACTGTTCACTTACCTCAAAGACACAATGTTGCTCTTCTGATCTTTCTAAGCCAAAGCAATCTATACTAAATCCACTGATGATGGTGGGAGCAAAGACAATGATGATCATATGATGGTGAAGAAATAAACTTCTCACTATGTATTCTATTCTGAAAGAATGGAAACAGATATAAGCAAAAGGAGAAGTACTTACATGATTAGTGCTAGAAGACACTTTCAATTTCATTAATTGTTCAGTTGTCATAAAGTCCCTACCTTGAATCGAACAGCTAGCTAGAAACAAGAAGACCTTGCACACTAGATGCATACTAGATGGAAATGTAGGCAATAAGACCTGGTACATCAGAGTAGAGTGGTTTCTTGTTCAGAGTTAAGTAAGCAGGCTAGCCACTTTATGCCATGAGGAATCCTGAAAAAGGCTGTTCAACATTTTGCCTCACTGCCTAAGAACACTATTCCTAATGCCTATAATCTGCTATTGTAGGCAGTAACCACTGGCCAGTCATCCCCTCCTGGGGAGCAAGTGTTTGCACTGCTGGCATGCTCTGAACACTTTGACCTAAGTAGTTATTTGCTTGACTAGCCCTTAAAACAGCCTGGTGTCTTGGGATGAAAACTCTTGCCATCTGGCATTCAACTAGGAAGTTCATAGATGTTCAGGGCCTGTGACGGACAGATAGTCTTTCTCCACATCATCATTAAAATGATGCGCGTCATTTTTTCCCATGGAAAAAATTTGGACACATAAAATAAAATAAAACATAAGGCTTAATGCTTACTTAAACATTATGAGGGGGAACAGACAAATTGTAATAGTGATAAGTAGGAAGCAAAAGCAGATGGTAGTAGATGAATAAAAGGAAAAAGGTTAGAGGTTTGGACAAGGTTATAATGAAGATCATTTAGAATGTGGATACTGAGGTGGGTTTGCTCACATAAGCACTGTGTTGGCAATTATCCACGGCATTGTAGGATGCCTCATGCTCATTAGTAGCCAGTAACTTTTCGCTCATATTTATGACAACCCAAATTTTGTTCACAAATTGTGAAACATTCCCAGGGGGCAATGTTGTCCCTGGTTGAGTCTTACTGGATTAGATGAAAAACAAAATAAAACAAACAAAACAGAAAAGTAGGAGGGACAAAATTAAAAAGAAAATAGGCCAAGAAGGTTTGACAACACAATTGCAAATTGCTCACTTTCTGCCTTGCACTGTGATGAACTGATTAAATGCATTATTTCACTTAATGGCTTTTTGAGAGATGTACCATTACTATTATGTTTACTCTAAAAAAAATCTACTCTTGTAATTTAAGTAATTTTCAAACGATGATGGATTTCTCTGATGCAGTTTCTAACAGTTTAAAATCTGACTAGCAGGTACCAGTTTGGTAACTGCATGTTGCAGAACAGATACATCACGATTTCTAATTTCAGGAGTTTGTCCTCTCTTTCTGCATAGAAAGGCTCCAGTCACAAAACCAAAGACAAACATCTCTATTGATCTCTCACAATCAGAAATGATATTCAAAGAAAATATATTAGTTCTTTATATTTTTTTAACTTTAGGAAACATGTCAAAACTAACTTCTCAGAACCTTAAAGTACATATTATAAAAGATAACACTCCTCAAAAGCTAAAATAATATTTTTGAGCTTACTAGGGCAATACTAAGAAAATGGTTCTCAACCTGCCTGATGCTGTGACCTTTTAATTCATATTCATAATGTGATCATCAACAATCATAAAATTATTTTCATTGCTACTTTACAGCTGTAACTTTGCTACTGTTATGAATTGCAATGTAAATATCTGATATTCAGCTATATTAAGCCTCTGGGGAAAAGTTGTTCAATTCCCAAGAAAGTCACAACCCATATATTGAGAACCTCTGTACTAGGGAAATGGCAGCATAGATAAGACCAATTGTCAGGACCTTCATGAATTATTACTTCTATAACATCTCTAAAATGTGTAGATGTTCTGCAAAATATTTTAAAGGCTTATTAAATTTTCGCCAAACACATTTGCTAAAGTAACATATTATAAGTAACCAGACTCTCCCCCGGTATGATAACCCTGTAAGAACCTTTCAGAAAAGATACTCATTTATAAGCATCATGCAGTGATCTCTGTATGAAAGTGTGGCACATAGGGACCCAAATACTTGAATTTTGCTGTTCAATAATAAAGCTATTCATAATTTATTTTCATATAGTATTAGCAGAACTGATTTAAGTACCTATTCTTTAAATAGCCAAACTGAGATTTGCATGCAATTAGTTTAGGACAGTTACGATTTAGGGTAATATGCCGGCACAATACCTATATATTCAAACTATCTGCTACACATAGTAGCAGAAAATTAATAGACTGAGGACAGACAAAGAATTGTGTTCACCCAATATAGTAGCCTGTGTTTCTGTAAATTATTTATTTCATAAAAATCTTACAGAAAAGGCTAATGGAAATCATAATTATATTTTCAAAATCTAAGAAATGTGTAAAATACTATTTAATACTCAAAATGAATGGGATGATTCAAATTTCATTTATTGTGGGCAAAAATGCAATTATTTTCACCTTCCACACATATCTATGATTTCAGATATTAATTGCTCATTTTCTCTTGCAACAATGTAATACATATATTGCTGAGTCTTTCAAAATTTTGTTAGGTAACATGAGAGTGGCAAGAGACATAGAAGTTTCTTTAAAATAGATATGAATTTTATTATCAGGGGAATGTGAGGTAGGCTTGTGGAACATGAAAGGGAAAGTAGACTTTTGGTTAGAGCAGCATTTCGAGCTCATTCCAGAGACTTGGGAGACTGCAAATGATAGAACGAGAGAACCAGCACATCTAGTTGTCCAGCTTTGTATGTTTTTTTAAACACCCCTCTTTGTGTTTGGCTTTGTTTTGGGGCATTTTTTTGTTTGTTTGTTTGGGTTTGGTTTTCTGAGACAAGGTTTCTCCATAGCTTTGGAGCCTGTCCTGGAACTTGCTTCATAGACCAGGCTGGTCTAGAACTCACAGAGATCCTCTTGCCTCTGTCTGCCAAGTGCTGGGACTACAGGTGTGCAAAACTACCACCCTTAAACCCCTTTGTCAGTGAGTATAAATGCTTTATAGTAAATGAAAAAGATAACTCTTAAAAACCTTTTGACTAACAGTATAAAATCAATAGGTTTAATTTTATCAGTATCAACCAACGATAAGAAATAGGCATAAGACAGAGGTCTAAGTGGTGGTAGATGGGACAGCAATATAAAAACAAACACAGAGGAAGTACTTGTGAGCTAAAGCAGAGTAGAGGGTATCATAAGAAACTCAAGTTTTTGAAGAAATTTAATTTTGGAAATAAGGTTGGACAAAAAGCCTACAAAGCTACAATTCAGTACCCAGCATGAGTGCTGACTCAGCTATGGGAATGGATTTAAACAAAAAAAAAAATCTCCTGAGAAGCTCTTGTTATTGTAATTTAGAATACTTCAAAAGGTAAATCTAACAAATGCTCAATAGAGGTATAATCTTAGAATTAGTATGGTACATTTACAAAGAGTTGGTCCTTGAAAGAAGGGTCTATTTCAATGCTTTGCGCTTCTTCTTAGGATTCGGGTAATTTCATATTATTGATATGCTTTTATTATTTCTGTTATTGCTATTAACATCTCAGCTGCATAGCTTGTATCTTTTCCCATTCTGTAGGAGTATTTTTTTCTTCATCTTGATGCCTATTTCTTTTGTTTTGAAGCAAGCATGATATACTTTAACCACTTTGTCTAGTTGCTTAACTGATTAAATACTAATTTAAACTGTGTAGCTAGGTGTAATATCAAGAACCTTTAGTTCCCAATCCAAGTACTAATGAGGCTCAACCTTGCATAGCTTCCAAGGAGCAGACCAGGTCTGGCATGTTCAGGGTGGTTTGAGTCTATCGGGCTTCTGGGTCACTATCTATCCCTCGTGCTCGAATGGACTTTGGGAGCCCATAGAGGGACACTCTCACAGCCCAGACACATGGGGGAGGGCCTAGGCCCTACCCAAATTAAAGTGACAGACTTTAATGATCCCCCATAGAAGGACTCACCCTCCCTGTGGAGCAGAAAGGGGATGAGACGGGGGCTCGGTGGGGGCATGGGAGGATGGAAGGGAGAGGGAACTGGGATTGACTTGTAAAATAAGATTGTTTCTATTTTAAATAAAAGAAATAAAAGGGGAAAATGAAAATCTTAAACTTTTAAGCAAACAAATAGAACCTGCATTCCCAACTCTATAGAAGTTGAGACAGGAAACTCACTTAAGACACAACTTCAAGATGGATATCAAGAATACAATGGCACTCTGTTATATAAAGCAAGCAAATAACAACATTAACAGAATTATCAGATGATTCAGCAATTCTACTTCTGCATATGTACCCTTGGGCATAGAAAACACATGTCAAAGAGATCACTGTACTTGTATACTTATTGCTGTATACAGTAGCCAAACTTAACCCAAGTCTCCATCAGTGATATCAGTGTTGTTCTTTTGCTGCACCTATTGCCTAAGAAACACAAACATGAGACTCAGCACCCACGTGGAGCTTATTGAGAGAGGGGAGAGAAAGGGGGAAGAGAGAGAAAGAGCAAAGGGCAGTCAAAGAAAGAGAGAAGGGGCCCCAGAGAGAGAGAGGTGCGCTTGGCATGCTTGCTTTAAAAGGGGGGCTTGCGCATGCATAACTGAGTCCACTGCACAGGCAGGTAAAGCTTGAGCAGCCAGCTAAAACCTGACGTAGGGATGACATGGCCATGAGTGTCCCGCCCATCTTCAGAGGCAGGGTCAGGACACTGCTGGTTTCAACAATCAGTGTATAGAAATTGTGATTTATATAGATGGTAGAATAATGTTTGAGGGAAAGTAGGCAATAATGTCACTGAGACAGCATCAATAAATCAAAGAAGCATGATAGTAGGAGAAAAATGTCAGGTACAGAGAGTGAGAGGACTTATTTACATGAGGACCTTAAAATCTACAGAGGAAAGGACAAAAGTATTTAGGCACAATGGGATGCTAATAGTTTAAGATGACAAAATGACAGGAAGAAGCTGGATAATTATTTACAATGATTGGTATTAATGAATTTGGCTTAATTATTTTTCAATATCCACATATCTACCTTAACATTTCATATCATAGGTAATAAAAGCAAAAACTAAGATGGATACTTGTGGTGATATATTGCTTATGATTTATGAAAGATACTAGAGATCAAAATAGCAAAGTGGCCAAACTAGTCATGCATGATATTCAGGCCCTTTTAATCTGAGGACAGAATTAAGAGGTACACAGATTTCTGAGTTCAAGACCACACTGGGCTAACAGAGAGTAAATCAGAGCCCATGCCTTTAATCCCAGGATCAGAGGTATTAAAAGTAGAGGCATTCATTCTCCAGCCTCATCGAAGATAGGGCAGCATTCTGAGAGTTAGTCTGGAGTCACACTGAGGAGGGCATAAGAGTCTGAATGAATCCAGGGAACACTGAATTCACTTGAAGATCGCCCCTTTGGTCTGAGCTGAAGTAGAAGTACAAACTAGTCACCTGATGCTTTACTTTTCTGATCTGCATTTTGAAGCTTGAACCCCAATATCCGTTTTGGTGTCTTTTATTTATCATGCTACAGATAACTTATTAAAGAAACATCATTTTTTCTTTGAAGATTAAATTAAGAGGAAAATGAAAATGTCAAAACTGAGAAATACAAAATTAATGGACAGTATATTAGTAATGATGTAAAAGTCTAAATTCATTAGAGGTCATCTGAAAAAAATTGTCATGTAGGTGACTTAATATTGATGAAGACAAACATTTGAAGAATTTCAAAAAGCATGAGACATAGCATATTTTTATTTCAAAGGATGGTAAAGTGTGTCAGATAGGATCACTAAATTGCTAACAACTCCAGGAAACATTTTAAAGTTATAAAATCTTGAAAGTTATCCTTGGCATAAAGATCAGTTAATAATAAAATTAGATTAAAATGTAGTATAGACAGATCAAACTGAGCTCTTCAAATCCTCACAGTGTGGGTGTAGAACAAACCACTTGTCTAATTTCAAACCTTTGTGAAAGTCACTGACTGATATAATCAAGAAATAGTTAATGAATTATACTATATGAAACTACAGTCTGGAGAAAGAAAGCTAATTTTTAACAAGATAAGAAATTCATTATCAGAAGGTAAGTAAGGTAAGAAATGGAGAAGTTAAATTTGAGAATTATCCCTCACATTTTAGTTTGAAAATCAATGTATTAAATTGATCAAAGGTAATTGAGGATGTGTAGGAAAATATCTATGAACTTTCACAGGTATTATAGGTGTCAAATAGTAGCAGCACTGTTGTATAGCAGGCAGAGACTTATGAAATAGAACTATCTACTTCATGAATCAACCTCAAATTCTTGCTTTTATGTTATACATTTTCTCAAATTTTGTCAGAGACAACAGTTGTTTAATGTTGAAGTTGAAGATTTCTCTAATTCTTAAGTGTTTTCTAGACTTTGGAATTCTAAGTCCTCCATGATTTTTGGCATTCTTTGACATTGTGTAAAATTAAAAATACTGTCAAACAGCTTTTGATAAAGGCTCCTAGTCAACACAGGGAAGAAAGTATGCTCTTTTTAATGTTGTAATCTAGATGTCTACACATAATGCAATGAAATTCTTTAGACCAGACAGAATGGTTATATAAAAGTAGATAAAAGTTAAAAGATAATACAACATCTAAGATAGAAATATATAATTCCTTCAGGAAAGATAGAAATAGGCTTTGGGGGTGTTTTCTGGACAATGTTCCAATGAACAAAACAGAAAAGCTAAAATAAAGAATTGAACATTAGAATAAAAGTCTGGTATTTTGTTTCAACCAAATAAAATAGCAGCATATGAATTCAGGGATAAATTTTTACAAACTCAACAGATAACAATGGAGATCAGCCATTTAGGCTTTATGAAGAATTGTACAACAAAATGTTAATAAAATAAGTCACATAGACTAGAGAATTGAAGATATTGCAACAAAATAAAATTGAAATTAGTAGTGTTTTTGTGAGGTGGTTAATATTATAAATGGATAGGGAAACACAATCAATTCACACTAATTAGCATGGTTATTATCAAAATGTATAAAGATAAGCATGTTCTGGGATATAAAGGAAGGGCAACTCAATAAGACATTGGGGAATATATACTCAAAGTAACACCATGAAAAACAGTATGGTGATGTTTAAAAGATAAGAATTAGAATTGCCATCTGATACAACCTACCTCATCTGGGCATAAATCAAAAGGAAATGAAATCCTCACCTCATTGAGATACCTACATCTCTACTTTTATTGCAGTGTATCTACATCCCTACTTTTATTGCAGTCTGGCTCACAATATAGTATAGCCAATATTTAGTATCAACTTAAGAATCCCATGAAACAGTGTCAAAGTATATTCAGATACACAATACAATCATTTTAAGACCTAAAAATGAAAGAATTCTTATCTCATACCACGACATGAATGAGTTGAGAAGATACTATGCTCAGTCATACAGAAGAAAAAGAAAGAAAAACATCATGTGATCTTACATGTATGACTGAGAGGTCCTGGAGCACTGGAAGATGGGGAGAGAATTAGTTGAAAATAAAAACAGAATAGACAATGCAGAATGTGTCTGTCAGGAAATTTAATATAATGTGAATTCCATGAAAAACACATATACAGTAATTGGGATTTGTACTGAGTGAATAGATGTTAGCTGTTGAATAAGAGTAAAATGGTTTGAGATAAGAGACATATATTTGTTTCACTATAGCAAACTTTGTACTAGACATGGGAAGCTTACCATATATCGTAAATGTGTGCAATATTATCTTTTTAGTATTTAAAGATGTGATTTTAGGATTTGATTTTATGTGTCGGGGCTTAATAGGTTAAAAGTTTACATTACTCCTGAAGCTGTAGTTGCAGGTGGCTATGAGAAACTGACAAGCGTCCTGGGAGATAAACTCTGCTAAGTCAGGGGGATCAAACATTTGGTTATCGCCTGTCATCAGAGTGAGTCAAGAACAACCTGGACAATTATTAAGAACTGTTCTTAAAGAAAGGCTGTACAAATCACTGGGATATAGCTCAGGAGTAGAGTGCTTATCAAGGAAATGCTAGGTTCTAAGTTCATAATTTACACAATTCCATGACATCAGTAATGAAATAAAAACCTCAGGCAGACATAAAATAAAACAAAAAATATAAATATAGATATTTTGTTTGGTACTATTTATTCCATGTATGGTATACCAAATATTATTCCATCCATCGTACAATTTTTAGAAATTACTGTGGCACCTGTAAAATTTGAGTAATCACTGTAAACTACATAGCAATTACAACATTTCATCAACTACTGAAATCTGTTTTATTGTAATTTTAAGTACTATTATTTAAAAAAAAACTCTTTAATAAAATGTTCTTGTCCTTGGTCAAGTTAGGAAAGCAAATAGTAGTGTAAAATGATCAGGGTAATAAAAAATTCACTTATACTCTTAGGTTATGATTGCTTTCTTTTCTAATTTACCAAGTGAAACGTTTATTTTTAATATTTTCTAAGAAATTCTAAATGATCACTTTATGTTTAGTGGCCAATTCATACTGGACTACACACAAATATAGTTAGTACAGAGATGATATTTCTAGGAATGTCTGAATTAACATTTGAATTTCACAACATGGAAAAAATTGCTTTTGTTCCTTACAGAATGCTTAGTGTCAGTCTGCCTTTGTCAAAAAGCAATTTAAAGAACTCAAGGAGGCTTTTGTAAAGAAGTGCTTGCTCCTTTATTATGTTCTAGAAGCTTGGGATACAGATAAAGCTTTCTTTGCAGAAGGCTGTGTGACTGTGACAGGAGTAGATGCAAAGCAAACAGAAAAGGCTAAATGCAGATGAAATGGCTAAGTCCTGGTCAGGAAGAGCTATTGGAAGTGTGATATATTATGACTACAAATTTAAATTTTTATTTCTATTGCTTCTTCCTATGGGGGAGTATTTGACAGAGCCTCAGATTTGCAATCAACTCTTCATTTGTCTTCTACACTATTTAGAACTGGACAAGCACACATGCTTGCTTTTATGTTTTAAGCCCTGCTTAATGATTTTTCGGTGGCTGAACAAAGAGAAGCTTTGCTTTAGTTCGTTAAGACCTTTTTGTCTCTTACCATAACAAATAAAAACCTTATAACAAATTAACTGGAAGAAATTCACTCCAGTTGCTGCAGTTTCTGGTTAACTATGATGTAGTAAGAGAACTCTAAAATATAAGTAAAACTTGAGGGATTACTTACAAGGTTTTAACCTATAGATCTCCTCCACCCATTTTTTCTCCCAATTAACTGTCTTTCATATTTCTTTTCAGAAATAAAATCTAGCTACCAGTTCACATTCAGTTTCACAAAAAATTGAACATGGACCTTTAAAAAATGATATTTTACAGTTTAATCTTGCTAACAAATGGTTAAATATTTTAAGTCTTAGTATAGAATTAATTGAATGTAAGATCAAGTTCTTTTTTGTTATCTTAGAATCATTAAGTAGGATAGCCTAGGTCTTTTCTCTCTTTTTTTAATGAAAAAAACAAAAGACCCAGGATAGCCAAGACAATCCTGTACAATAAAGGAACTTCAAGAGGCATCACCATCCCCAACTTAAAGTTCTACTATAGAGCTATAGTCCTGAAAAGAGCCTGATATTGGCACAAAAATAGACAGGTAGACCAATGGAATTGAATCAAAAATCCTCATATTGACGCACACACCTACAAATACATGATTTTTGACAAAACAGCCAGGAGTACATAATGGGAGGAGAAAAGCATCTTCAACAAATGGTGCTGGCACATCTGGATGATGGTGTGTAGAAAACTGCAGATAGACACATGTCTATCACCATGCATAAAATTCAAGTCCAAATGGAACAAAGACCTCAACATAAATCTAGCCACACTGAACCTCTTAAAAGAAAAAGTGAGAATGGTACCCTTGAACATATTGGGACAAGAGACTGCTTCCTGAGCGTAACTCCAGTAGCATATATATTGAGATAGACAATTAATAAATGGGACCTCCTCAAACTGAGAAGCTTCATTAAGGCAAAGTACACAGTTGAGAAGACCAAATGACAATCCACAGACTGGGAAAAGATCTTCACCAATCCTACATCTGACAGAGGGCTGATCTCCAAAATATATAAAGAACTCAAGCAACTAGGCAACAAAACACCAAATAACCATAATAAAAAAATGGGGTACAGAACTGAATAGAGAATTCTCAATAGATGAAATCAAAAGGGATGAAAGACACATAAGAAAGTACTCAACATCCTTAGCTATCAGGGAAATATAAATCAAAACAACTTTGAGATACCAGCATACTTCAATCAGAATGGCTAATATTAGAAACATCAATGACAACTTATGCTGGAGAGGATGTGGAGAAAGGGGAACACTCCTCCACTGCTGGTGGGAGTGCAAACTTGTACAGTCATTTTGGTGATCAGTATGGTAATTCCTCAGGAAAATATGAATCAGTCTACCACAGGACCCAGTAATCCCACTCTTAGGCATATACCCAAATGCAACAAAGTCATGTGTTCAACTATGTTTGTAGCAGCATTATTTGTAATAGCAAGAACCTGGAAGCAACCTAGATGTCCCTCAACTGAAGAATGAATAAAGATGTGGTTCATTTAAACAATGGAATTCTACTCTGTGAAAATTAACAATAAAATCTTGAAATTCCCAGGCAAATAGATGGAACTTAAAGAAAACATCCTGAATAAGGTAACCCAGTCACAAAAGGAGGAACATGGTATATACTCACTCATATATGGACTTTAGACATAGAGCAAAGGGTTGCCAGCCCATAATTAGCACAGCCAGAGAAACTAGGATACAAGGAGGATTCTAAGAAATTTATACAAGGTCCCTCACAGCAGGGAAAGGAACAAAATCTGAGCATATTGGGAGTGGGGGTCAGTGAGTGGAGAAGGGACTAGGAGAAAGAAAGGGAGGAGAGGAAAGCATTAGGAGTAGGAAGAATTGGGAGTGGGAAGAATAGACGAGAGATAAAAAAGAGAGATACCATAAAAGAGGGAGCTGTTATAGGTTTTAAAAGAAAATTGACTCAAGAGAAATATCCAGAGACATATAAGAATGACCCCCAACTAACAATTTGAGCAACAGTGGAAGGGCTACCATAAATGCCCTTCCCTGATAATTGATTGATGACTTAACTACCATCATAGATCTCTCATCTAGTAGCTGATAGAAACAGAAGCAGACACCCACAGCTAAACACTGAGCTGAACTGGAATCCAGATAAACAGAGGGAGGACAAGATCAGGCTACAAAAACCCACAAAGACAAATGGCTGGAACAAAGGGGAACTAATGGAGATGCAGACTGATAGCTGGGAAATCAGCATTGGACAGACGCCCTGAACATGGGTTTCAGTTAGAAGGCCTGGGAAGTCTAAGGCCCTCTGACAGTGGCACCTTGTGTACAAAAGGACTTTGGGAGCACGTTCCCTATGGAGGGATATCCCTTATCCTAGAGTCTGGAAGGAGGTCCTAGTCCCTACTCCAAATGATTCTTAACAGATTTAGATGACCCCTCCAGGAAGGCATCACCCTACATGTGGTGTGGGGGATGGTGGGATGGTAGTGTGGTCGGGGGGGGTAAAGGAGGGTGGAAGAGAGGGAGGGAGAGAGGGACAGAGAGGGAACTGGGATTGATATGTAAAATCAGGAAAAAAAAAAAAAAAAAAAAAGAATCCTTAAGGAGTTATGTAAGGGCCTTTGAGTAGTTGACACCATCTTAGGAGTTACTATAGGAATGTGCCTTAAACTGTTTCCCACTTCACAGGCTCTCATGCTTTTAATTTTATTGTGACTTTGCAGCAGCAGCAGATAGACCAAAATTGTTCTCAAAAAACTTGATTTATGAAACATATTTCTTCCCCTGTGTTATCAGTTATTGAAATCACTTGACAAAATGTTGATGCAATTCTCACCGAAGATGCAGCCAGCCCAAAATGAAGAGCAATTCAGATTGTCTAATATTTTCAAACAAGTATGAAAATCTTATAAGAAATAGATGGATCGGTTGTCCAAAACTTTTATGTAATTTAATAATAAATATTATTGCATTTCAAGAAGGTTATAAAAAGTATCTAGACATTTTGGGTTATCTTCCAAATAACAAATGCCCTCCCTAGATTTAATAGCTAATTCTAACATTTAATTAGAAATCTATACTGTAATACAGATTAGTTGACATATCTTTAGTGACACAGAGCTCAATATTTGGAAACAAAATGCCCTTTGATAATTAAACCCTTCTATGTTGCATTATAAGATCTTAAAGCAAAGTTTCTTTGATACGTTTCTTGAAATGTAGCATAGAATTCAAACCAACATAGATATAGTATTACTTTACCAAAAATATTATTGGGTATTGCAAAACCAATATGATGCTAACAAATATTTTGAAAATAGCTTATTGTAATGTTGGGTTCTCAATTTCACTCAAACGTATAATGTTTAACTTTAGCAAAGTGTATTACACTTTTTACTATATCAAAGTCCAGAGAAGCAACAAACTGTCTGGTTTGTGGAGTTTGTGTGATTATTTTCTTATTCAGAATAAACATAAATCTTTAAGCTTTACCTTGACTGAGGGAAAACTGACAACACATATTCTGTCAGGATGTAATAACTTTTAGAGGGAAAAATAATTTTAACTAAATGAAAATTACATTTTATCATCAATTTTTTGGGAACTAAATTAGTGACACAATTTTAATTTGATGTTTAGTAGAAAATGACAATGATTATGTCTGGTGGCCTTTTAATTCTAAGCTTCTTATTTGTTGAGTTTCCAAAACTTACATGTCCATTATCACTTTGAATTCCAGTGGTTGCTCCATAGTGCTTTTGTAGCTATGCTGAGGTCCTATTTATCTTATATTGTCATATCCTACTTAGCTGAGCTATGGGATCTATTCATTTTATATCATAGTGGGAAGATCGAATTCCAAGTTTCTAAATAAATGGAGTTCATTTTTCTCATCTATACACTTAGAGCAAAAGGAATCTGAAGTGAGAACAAAGTTTCTAACTGATATATTCAACTTACTGGGTAAGAGATGTCACAGTAGTACTTTTGAATGTAAATATTTACTAAGCATGTTGTTGATGAATTCAAATATTCACTCAGTATTTACTTGCTTTTTCATGTTCTTTAGGCTGTGCTGTTTTCCAAAAAAATTACACTGAGCCACCTATGATGTGCCCACTTTAAATTCTATGTAAGTCTACTTACCTACTAGTGACAACTTGAAGCTTTTTTACATTGATGAGATCTCATCTGACTGCTTTGTAAAGTCTCCTTCATTCATTAATCCCTCCTTATGCTACTAATATGAAAATGTTTGATCAATGTTAATGTATTTCCCAGGTAATAAATATAATCTTTAAATACTTATAGGCACCATTTTGTCTTTTCCATAAATTATCTTATTTTATCTGTTTGACATTTTTTTGGTGACGATGGTAATTTTATTTCCATTTGATTAATAAAAAAATGCAGGCAAAATTAGAGTATTAGAAGACATCTTGTAAGCCCTCTGCATATATTTTATAGTTGTTTAGTGTTCTTTTTATTTTGTGTTTTTCTTTTGCTTTGATGGCAATGATGATGTCTCTTACTCTTCTGTCTTCTGTCTGATCTAGGTACCCTATTTCTCCTATTGGGTTGCCTATCAATTTTGATATGAGGGTTTGTGCGTAGTGTTATTGCATAGTGTTACTCTGAGTTCAGTTGATATCTGACAGGCATGCTCATTTCTCAAAGGAAATGGAATAATATTGGATCTGTGTGTGGGGGGGTGATGGACAGTTACTGGTTGGATGGGATGAGTGGAAGGAGGGGTATCTGCAGTTAGAATGTATTGTATGGGGAAGCATAAATAAAAATAGAAAACAAAAGACAACTTCTGTATACTATACTTTTAATTAAAGTTCAGCATAGTATCTCCTTTGGTTAAATGACATGACAATTTACCATAATTTCTACTACACACCTCAGAGTTGCTGGTAACAATGATCATTATGATAGTAGCCAGGTTTTTCTGCAGTGTGGTTAGAAAGCAGAAGTAAAGGAACATCCAAACTCTTGAAATTTCTCTAGATATTATGTATCCTAGAGGAGCACTGCAATCAGCAATTGCCTTGTCAAATCTTGACTTACTGAGTAGACATCAAGGGTCAATTGTCACTTCAATAGCAACAGAGGAGTATGTTTAACATCTTCTGTGACGGTCGGACAACTAAACTTGTGGAGAGGCATTGCGTTCAAAATTTCTAAACCCGAGTGCAGCATTTTTTTAAAGATAACAAAAAATATTTTTAAAAATAAATGTCTACCTCTGGATATTCATCAGCATGACAAACAAAAGCATCTCATCTAAGGAGATTAGGAGTCCTACACATTGCTTTTTTCCCTGTCTCTTTCCTCACCATTGAATTCTTCAATAGTGCACTTTCATCAAATTGTTCCCATATTTTATATTCCTATTATCTGGGGTTTAATAAAACTATAAACACTTCAGAGGTGACTTTCAACCACCTGTGATGTGGGATGCCCTGCTATGAATGTTTAATTGCCATTGGTTAAAAAAGAAACTGATTTGGGCAATAGCCAGACAGAGTATAGCTTGGCAGGAAATCTAAACAGAGATACAGAGAGCCATAGAGACACTATTTAGCTGCTGAAGGAATAAGATGCCAGTAAGCCATGACCATGAGGCATAGCATAGATAAGTAGAAGTGGATTAATTTAATTGTGAGAGCTAGTTAGTAATATGTCTGAGTCATTGACCAAACATTTATGAATAATATTAAGTCTCAGCGTGATTATTTCATAAGTGTCTGTGTGACTGGATGAGGTACATACAAGCTTCCAGATATATTTCTTAACTATGATTTCCATCCCCCTATGACATGATATAAAGTACAATATATTTTGTTTGTAAACACAGCAAATTCAAGAAGGTAGAATCAAAAAATAAGGGTAATGCATAAGTATCTTTGCCTGT
The DNA here is from genome assembly GCA_030556225.1 of Cricetiscus sungorus. Taxonomy (NCBI): domain Eukaryota; kingdom Metazoa; phylum Chordata; class Mammalia; order Rodentia; family Cricetidae; genus Cricetiscus; species Cricetiscus sungorus. Next base: position 28,732,904 of record JANBXA010000741.1, on the reverse strand, counting down.
TAAACAGAAACCACAAGTAAATTCTTTTCTGCTTACAATAAACTGTGTGGATATAAAGTGACTTATTTAAAAAGTATGGCATTATAGCTGTTGTTTGTGTACTCACTGATTTGTGAATTTGTATCTTTCCCTATCTTTCCCTTAGTCCTTTTAATTGTATATCAAAAGTGTTTTTAATAATCTTTTGAAGTTGTAAAACATAAGTTTCTGTGATGTCACAAAAACATTTATCTTTAAATCTTAACTAATTTGAAATGGTATTGTAGTCTCTAAAATCATGTATTTGTCACTTAATCTTTAATTTACCCAATAAACAGTAGAAAATGTTGCTTGCTATTTTTAAAAAAGACAAGATTTGTTGAAGGTATGAGTGATAGCTGCTGAATTTGATGATGAAGACATAGTAAAACTAGGCTTGCTGGGTAGTGGTGGTGCACGCCTTTAATCCCAGCACTTGGAAGGCAGATGCAGACAGACTCAATGATTTTGAGGCGAGCTTAATCTACAGAGTGAGTTCCAGGAGATGCTCCAAAGCTACACAGAGAAACTTATCTCAACAAAACAAACAAAACAAAAACAAAAAACTTGGCCTAGATCATAATTTTTCTAAAAAAACAAATATCTTGCACATCTAATCTTACCAGGATGCAAGCCATTTCTCACATAAAAGCTGCCACAGGACTCCAATCTAAAAGAAAAAGAATACGTTTTGACTACTTTTGGCACTAGACTTCCTTTAACCTGCCATCATCGTAACACACAATAATGAAAGTCTATGACTTAAAACTAATTCTATACTGCCACTGCTATTAAATGTAATATAAATTATAATTACTATGATGATTGCTTTATAGTTAAATGCTGGGTGACTGAGTAAACAGTGGTATGGGTGTTAAATGATAATCCAGAGGGACAGCTTGTAAAACTTTTTAGGATAATATGAATATACAACTTGGGATAGCATAAAATTCATTCTATTTTCAAATAATGCTGGGGAACACTTTAAAATAATTCCTTTAGTTATGTTCTTTCCTTCACACAGCCTTCAGGATAATTATATAAAGACCAAGTGTGGTAGATATGGAAGTGGAGACTATTCTAAAATGGACTGTGTTAGCAGCAAAGGTCAAGCAACCAAAAATATATCTAGCGCCCCAGGTAACATTTTCTCCATACATTGTTAATGACTAATATACCTGAATAATTCTTGAGTGAAAAACTATATTGATATTCATAAGAAGGAAAGGAAAGGGGTTTCTAAATTCTGGACCGCAGTATCTGGGAGTTGTTGCTGCTGCTGAAATTTCGTATTTTAAAATAGAGTCTCCTTCTATACTCTAAACTGCTCAGTAACTCACTTTGTAGACCAAGCTTGCCTCAAACTCATAACAATCTTCCATCCTAGTGCTGGGGTTACAACTGTAAACCCTCACAGTGCATTGATTATATTTTTCTGTTTTGAAGTTGTAATGCCTTTTACAGACATGTGATAGCATACAACATGACATATCCCACAGTGTTCACATGTAGGCAATTATGTCCCAAGAAGATAAAAGTCGATCTTTAAGGCTGAGGTATGAACAAAGAAGAAACTGAGTACATCAAGAATAGAAACTATCATTCTTTTCTCCAGAAAATTCCATCAGTCCTGTCTTAACTCACAACAAACAGTTAAAATGCAGGATTTTATTTTATGTTATTTTTTACTATGATTTCTTTCTGTTTAAAGAATTCTGTTTGTAAGAACTTATATTTTGTGATTTTTTTATTACAAATTGAACAAAATTCATATCTTTGGATTACAGAAAGGATATTAAATAGATTTTTTTCAATTCAACACAAACTAGAGGCATTTGGGAAGAGGAATCCCAAATGACAAAACTCATCAGATGGCCTGTAAGCAATCCATGTAAAGCAAGCAGAGAAACAGTTCTCTGTGGTCTCTAAGTCCAGATTCTACCTTGAGATTGTCCTGTGATCACCTCTGTGATGAACTGAAACTGTTGATTTGAATCATGATGATTTATCACAGCAACAGAAATGGAGCTAGGTCAGACATATTTCTTTCCTACCAATGACAATTATTTTTGTTAAAGTAAAAAACACTGATTTCCTTTGTGTTTATGTATGTGGGTGGACATTGTGTATGTGTATGCATGCTTTCATTAGAGCTAAGCCTCTGTCTACTCACACAATGCCAACCAACCTCCATGATACCATGGAAATCATGTCACCAAGCTAACCTACTTATGAAACACACACTGTATCTTGTTCATCATCATATGATAATTGACGCTGGTCAGTGCTTGCTTCACAGATGCTCTAAAAATGACACTTTTATTACATTGTTGAATGAGAAAATTGAAACTCAACAAAGAAATTATTTACTCAAGATCTTGTATCCAGTGTTGAAAAGAACTTGAAGCAGGCCCTAGACTTTGGAATAATAGTCTACTATGGTTCTCTACAAACATTAACAGGCTCAGATAAATCTTAGTCTGGTAAAGTAACTGTGTTGTGTTTCTATGTAAAAGAATTTAACTTATTATTATTATTATATGTAAATGTATAGCAAACGGAAGTCTCTTAGCCTAGATACATGGGGGAGGACCTAGTTCCTGATCCAAAGGACTGGATAGATTTTGATGATCCCACATGGAAAGCCTCACCCTCCCTGGGGAATAGATGGGGGATGGGATGGGGGTGTCAGTGGGGGACATGGAGGATAGCATGGAGGAAGGAACAGAGATTGATATGTAAAATAGGATTTTTTCTAATTTAAAAAAGTCTATTTAGACTATAAAACATGCAAATGTTAGAGTTCAGAATCTCTAGCTTTCTAAGTAACACCATTAGATGGTACTTAGTGTCACAGGCAAGCATGAACTAAAAGATAATCCTCTGTAATATTTTTGGGCTTACCAAAGTAAAAGTATTTCACATGCTGACATCAATGACTCCGGCAAGTTTCTAAAATTATCATGTGATAACCATAAGAAGTGAAATTCTCTTTTAAAATAATAATCGAATTGAAAGTTTAATTAAAAGAGCATAAAAGTTATCAGCATGTATCAGGAAGCAGCTGTCACACATGAAAACAATGTTTCGATATTTTGAGGTTGCCACTAATCAATGCTACAAAAGTAACTGACTGCCAGAGCCTTTAAAGATAGTCTATGGAAATCAAATACATAGGAACTAAAGGATGATATATTGTGAAAGAAGATAAAAACTGACTCACTATTTAGAATGAAAGCCATTAGTAGTACAAATCTAGCTACATAAATACAATTGACCATCAATTGAAAGACAAAAAAACCCAGTACTACAGCTTTATTGATGTTACCTTCAGGATGCTTGTGAGAGAGCATTTTGGAGAAATAACCTCAATGGCATGTGATGATTACACTTTATCTTGAAATGAATACTATAAATTGCTGTTCAATGGCTAAAAGTATGTGATGATTTTTCAATATGCTAATTTATTATAGTCAGCCTCATGCACCTGCCAAAATAAAGCACAATGCACAAATCATTGTTCTATTACAAAGAAAACTTCTAATCTGTCCAGGCATCAGGATTAAATCTACACTCTGATGTAAAATTGTAATTCTTGAGATAAATTAATTCCTATTTATCTACAGCATGCAGTGGAGTATACTGAGAACACCATTATCAAAATGATTAAAAAGAAGCATACTTAGTTTAATAAAATACATGATATCTACTGTTGATCATAAAGGGAATTCCTTTTGAGGTATATAAAACACTTTAAGTCTCTATTCTTTATGATTATAACTAAAATTTTAAACATTAAAAGAAAAAAGTAAATGTCTAAACATCATCCAGTGTAATTGCTGTTACTTCTCCATGAATGAATTACTAAATTGATACTGTGTGAAAAGTGTCAAAATAATTTAAAATAATTATTCCATGTTATCCATAAACCTGAATAGCCCCTGAAGGCTGTAACAACATAGTGAAACAGTTTTTAACTAAAAGCTCTTTGATTGATCTATATAACCCTTTATCCAGGTGTATATAGGATAGTGACTGCTACAAGAAATAGAATATACCTGAGTTAGCACTAGTCTTCCTAGATTGTGTAAAATGAATTATTGTTTTTTGAGTTTTTTTGAGTTTTTTGAGTTTTCATTGAATGAAGATGTATTTATTTTCTATTACTGAAAGTTTGCTTATCTTCAGTGTGCTCCTCAGCATTCTGGTCAAACTCTCATACCTCCTTCATGAACATCGTGAAATCTGTCACTGACTAAATTACTTGCAATGTTGCTTATGCTGAGTATTAAAATTTCATTTCATAAAATATTTGTTTTCCCAAAACTGTTTCTTTCTTTGGAGCCACTTTGGAACATTCATTTACCTAGATCCCGTAACCATTCAGACTCATATGAGCAAAAATTTCCTAAGATCTTGTGTGTTTACAATATATTTTTGCAATATGATTTCTTTGTCTTCCTTCCGTCTTCCATTTTACACCAAAAAAACATGCTCATCCATGTCATAATAACAAGCATTTAGCTCTTCCATGAAGCTCACTGTGTTGTTGCAGTAAGTGTGAAGTACACCAGCCATTTCCATCCCACCCTTGAACACATTATTCTCTAGGAAAAATGAATAAGCACACTTACAGATCTTTGTGGTGAGTTTATTACATGTGATAGACTCCAGGTTCTGCACGTGTAGCCTTTACTTTTATACCCGGCCATTTATTGCATATTGAAGCCACTTAGATTGACACCACAATAAGAGAAACTATGTGGCACTATCACAGGAAGACGGTTTCTTGGATTGAATTTTCTTGACTGAAATGCTTTTTTAAAAAACATCTTGCCATGTCTTGCTGCAGCACCACACTGTCCAATACAATTTTCTAGAGGAAAGTCCTTGTCTACACAGACAGATATGGTAACTAGTAGGTGTAATTGGTTTCTAAACACTAGGGATATCATTTTTACCATCAAGAAAATGAAATTTTACTTTGAAGAAGATTGAATTTAAATTAATCAAGCAGATTATTTTAAATTTAAGTAATCTTGTATAGCTAGTGACCCGTGGACCAGGCTTAGACCTTCATGTCTAAGATCTGAGAATATATTGTAGTTGTTCATCTTTGAAATTAATTAATATATTTATTCCTTCAAAAACATAATCAGTCAAGGCAAATTGTCTTTACCATGAGTGTGTTAGCACTGCTTATTTTCTCATTTATGCTAAATTTGGATTATATAACATCTTGACCTAAATTCTAAGTGCACCTTTCAGGAGTTTGATAAAAATTCTCCGAACCATCCATCTACCCATTGATTATCACATCCCTGTAGTGATCATGTATGCATCATGTATGTGTTTTGAGCTTCTATACATGCAAGCACATTGGTAGAATGTATGCCACATTGTAGCCTTTGCACTGATTTTTTTTTCCCAATTTGAACATTATTTTCTCCATTTTTAGAAAGCGAGATATGTTCTTTCCTTTCTGTGTTATTTTTTTTTCCTTTAGCTTTAACATTAACTTTCCAAGTTTCCACCTAAGGTTGACAGGGAAAGAAGACATTGCCTCTTTTTTCAGTTCATTTGCAATCCAGTAACTGCAACTTTAAAACTTAGATATGAAAAATGATGAGAGTTCTCCCATGCCATTTACAATGGTGAGTATCAAACAAAACCACAAGCAAGATGGATCCCAAGTGTTTTTGATGATGTAAAGGAAAAGAAACCAAATACATGTGTATAAGTGCATAAGTTGATGTCGCTATTACAGAACACAATGTAAGAGCTACTACAGAAATTAAATCTACTGAAAAATTGCTCTTCTTAGGTATCACCTACGGATAAAAAATTGCAACTTCTTAAAGACGTCTGGACTCATAATCATCACTGCATGTCACTACAGCAAAGATGTACAGATAGCCTGAATTCCCATCAACACATGAATAGAAGAAGTAAAATATGCCAAAAATATTTATAAATACATCCATACAAGAATACATAGAATAGGCTATTGGTTTTAAAAAGTGAATTCTGCACCTGTTTCATAACATATAGCGACCAGAGGCATATCAAATGAAATATGTCAAACAGAGAAAGAATAATATAACACGGTCTCACTTATATGTGCAATTAAGCAAATAAAATAAAATGAAATATACAAAGGTAGAGTCTCAATATATGCATAAAGTTGCAAAGTATCAGAACTGGATAGGGGAAGTCCTAAACACTGATGTAGTACTTACAGATTTTAATTGTTAAAACAGAATACAAATAGATTTATCCCCATTAACCTAATTAAACTTGTAAAACAATAGCATAAAAATTTGATTCACTGTAGCAATCACGTTATTATCAACATGTATCCCACAACACACAGTAATATTCAAATATAGCTATATTTATTTAATTGCCATTTAAAATTTTACATAAATAATAATGTCCTGTGCTCCAATCATGGCCATAGTATACTCTGACTGTATGGCTTTGTGTGAATTTGCCTCTGCAATTCAGAACATTGGCTTGAATGCTTGTAAAAAAAAATAACAACAATAAGATTAATGAATACTTGGTGCTTCCAGGAAGTTTCTGGTCTTTTCCTGTTAATCATTGCATTTTTTGATTGAGTACTTTTCTAGCAACTAAATAAATGTGTGAGAAATACACCTCACTGAGTTCTAAACACACATTAGACAAGTGAAGCCAAATAATTTATTTCTTATTCTTCTTCCGGATACGCCATTAGTTACATAAGTAACTATGCAGGCAGCAAGAGTGGCTGCTACACATCCTAGTCAAATTAATTTGGGCAAGTCATGTAACCTTCCTTTTCATTATATTCACAATTGTAGTGGAAGCAGAAAAGGTCCCTAGTGATTAAGATATTTGGAGAATCAAACTGGATAATGCATCTAACATGACCTAGTCATCCAGCAAAATACACATATTCAATAATCATTTTCCACCATGTTATCAAGAGTTCCTATCACTTTTAAATCTTCAGATTCATGTGGCTGAATGTCAGGCAATGAATGGAAATATTTTTTAAAATTTTAATCTGTAGACTAATCACAATTATATTATTTAGATGAAACAATTCTAATCCTTTAGTCCAGAGAATTTGGACATTTAATCCAAAGTACTTCAGTATTACATGGGTACTAGGTACAGATTGTTATCACTTTGATGGATGCTTAAATTCACTGTCTATTTAGAAAGTTAAAGAAAAGAACTATACTTGTCTATAGGAATATTTTTCATTACATGAGAATGATATGACTTATGACTCCACATAAAAGTCCTTTGTTATTATTTTTCTGTCCTTTTTATATATGATTGGGCCCGCTTGAGGTGAATAGTTAGGGGTTTCTGTACACATGGTTTTCGGCTTCTGGAGTATGTATTATAATAGATCCTTATGAGCTGTAAACAGCACACTTTCCAATAGAAAGATGCTATAAAACAAGGAAGGATCCATGGATGAAATACAGGTTCTTTGCTTGCTGAACGTAAAGTATCTTCATTATTGCTCTGCTGTATCTAAACTACTGGTTTGTTATGTAATGTTGGCAACATGCCAGAGTTACAGAGTCTGCACTTCATAGCGGGAATCTGGGCTACTTTGTGGCTCCCCCAAATGACCACATTATATCTTTCGAAAATGCATTATCTTTCTTTTCCACATTTCACTCTAGCCAAGTAGAGATCTAATGATTTTTCAAGGGTCAGCTTAAATGTCAACTCCTCTTTGACAGTCTTGCCAAAACACATTGGCTGTACTCCACAGACTGGATGTCTCTATCCATCCTTTATAATTCCATATCACTTAATTCAAGTGATTAGGATAATAAAGGACATGGAACACATTTTATTACAGGGTGGTTATTTACATGCCTGTCTCGCATCCCAGTCTGAGAGTTGTGTGTTTTAAGTGTTTTCATTTGCTTATGTTTTTGTTCAAATTAGCAGAAATTCTGGAAAGTAGTTGAGTATACAGCTTGAGATACAGTAACTATTCTATAAATTTCCCCTGCATTAAAAAACAGGTCATCTCACTTTACTGATACTTCCACTTAGGTATATCACTCCATAGAACTTAAGGTCATTATTTCATGAATATAATATTGAAAAATACCAATTCATTTTTTGCAACAGTATTGTGGGCTAAATTAGGGGTCATAAAATCATTGAGGGAAAGAGAGATTTATTTAAATTATTAATAATGAAAAATTGTTAATCTCCTATGTCTCTCTTTAGGAAGACAGGTAAATGTTCACATAGTGTTACACATAAACACACATATGTACAAACCTTCATGGATTTGTTCTATTTCAAAAATAGAAATGTCAAATAAAATGTCAGAATTTGACACAGAACTCTCTACCTGTGTGTATTAAAGCCACTGAGTCAAATGTGGTTGCAAAGATGGAAAATATCAATCTACAAAATGATGCCACATTACAAAGTTTTCATTACACCAATTATTAGTTCTACAAGTAAATTATTGGGTTGGACACTTAATAGTCGTGTAAACTAATTAGTCTCAATTTGCATGTTTAAGTTGAATGAGCATTAAAATAAAACATTCTAATCAGTACCAAAGTTTCCCCCCCCCATACAAAAATCACACCAAAGACTTTGCTTCATTCTTTTCTGAACAACAGGAAGCCAATCTGAAGACTAAAGATTTTGAAATGTTAATTGGAAGGAACAGACACATTTGAGAAAATCAGCTGCCTAATGATCTTGGCTGGGCTGCTCTCCAATTAGTGCTGGGTCACCAATTAATTCTTTTGCAGGTGCCCAAGTATCCTGGATGCCAGTGCTGGGCTGAGTTCTCCTGAACCTTGCACCCAGAGCTCCAGCTGTACTAATGACTTTGACCTTGGTCAGACTTGGACAGCAGTTTTCTCAGTTTAAAGGGAACAATTCTTCTGGTATTGTAAGAATAAGGAAAATCATAGTAAATTAAACAGTTCCACGGCTGTTCCTTGCTATTTGTGTTCCAACAATATTCACTGGGATGTTGGTCTCTCTCCATCATTATGCTTGAGTTTCCACATCTATGTGCTTTGTCACAACTTATGTTGGTTTTTGTCCTACAAGTTATTTACTCTTCTGGCTACCCTCCCCAGTTTTGCTCAATCTGTTAGAATTGGCTAGTTTTATCATCACCAAATTATTCACATAGTAGCTTCAATATTTAGCATGGGCTTATCTCTCAAACTAACTAGCCTTAAAAATAAACTTTGTATGGACTAGAGATATGGCTGCATAGTTAAAAGCACTGAGTACAATATTGGAGGAACCAGATACTATGCCTGGTACCTACATGAAAGCTTACTGTTCCAGGCAACCAGGAAATCTCTTCAGCTGTCCTTGGGCACCAGGTATGTATGCAGTGAACAAACATACATCCAGGCAAACACTTAAACACATAAAATAATAAAATACTCTTTTTAAATTTTCAATAACTTTTTTGTTACTTTAACACCAACAGGTTTTCCTTGTGTCTGTCTGAACAGTGGAGTTGTTGGTTAATACATGACAATATATTGTTTCATTTTTTTCTTTTACTGTATTAAAATGCTCAGAAAAAAAGCATGGTGGGGGAAAGAAAAGGTTATTACATCTTACAGATGATATCTATCATCCAATTATCTACGGAGGCAAGGGCAAGAAGCTACAGGCAGGACCGGAAACAGGAACAAGCAAACAACTGGTTACTGGTTTGCTTTCAGGCTTCTATTCATCTACATTTCTCATATAACCCGGACCAGTTGCCAGGGGATGACAGTCATCACAGTGGTCTATGCTCTTCTTCATTAAAATGGAGAAAATGCCTCACAAACTTTGCAGAGCCCAATACAATTGAGGTACTTCCTCATCTGTGTTCCCTCCCAAGTGTCTTGAGTTTGTGTGAGTAGACAAAATCTGAACAGCACACCAGTGCATAGGCACATAAGGTGTGCAAGTGTGCATGCTATTGTATGCAGTGTGTGTTTATGCTCAAAGCAAATTCAGAATTTGTTGTCTACCATCTTCCTAGATAATTCTCTACCGTATTCCTTTTGAGTTCAGGACTTTCCTCAGTCAGACCCAGAGCCATTTAATTTTAACAGCCAACTTTGTTTGAGAATCTTATTTTTCTACTGTCTGAGGTTAGAATTGCCAATGATATTCCATTCCCAGATTGTTTTCACATGGTTTCTGAAAATAAAATTATTGTTTTCTTCCTGTTTGTCAAGTGCTTTAATCTCGGTGTCATCTCCACAGCACCTCCTATATATTTTTGTAGGAGTATTTAATTGTTGCTATCTTTAAATTTTCTTGCTACTCACTTCTTTTTTAGGGCTAATTACTATTTCTCACTACTATATCATTTTTTCAAATATAATCAAGAAATACTACATTATTTGAAGACCACATCCTAGCTAATCTCAGCTGTTTTATCATGTAACTTAGATCGTATCCCTATATCACTTCTTTCTTTGTTTTCCTACTATTTTATTAACAAGGGAGTTGAATTAGTCATTGTATTCATATAACATGAATTATTTCCTTGTTAAATAATCTATGAAATCACATAAACCTCTTGTCTAACTTTTTATATAAAGTTAAGATGAAAACATAGACCCTTTATATGACATTATTCACAATTTCCATCTTAATTTCTACTGTTTCTTAGATATCTGTTGAATTGAAAGTGAAGATGACATGTCTCCATGATGCCTGATAAATAGGATAGCCATGTGACTACTTGACCAAATACAGACAAAGTTTTAAATAAAGAAAAATATAACTTGTACATTCATTGGAACACCAGGAATAGGACAGAATATATAAGGTAAACCATAACCAATCTACAGAAACATCACCCTTTCTCTATGATCAAGAAATATTTCACATTTCAAACATTATCCTATCCTTGACAGAATATTTCACTCCTGACTAGTCAATGCTAATTTTTCTGTGAGAGTAATAACAAGGCAAATAACATGGCACAACAGTCATGTCTTTCCTGATGCTCTCACTTATTATTTTAACTCTTCCATTAAACATAAATAATTGATAATAGTGTCCTTTGTTTATTTTAATTTATTTTTAATGTACTGATATGGGTTATTTGCCTGCCTCTAGGTTATCGATGCTTCACTTGCATGCCTTGAATGCACACAGTCCAGAAGAGAGTATCAGATCTTTGGAACTGAAATTACAGACAGCTGTGAGCCACTATGTAGTTGATAGAACTAAGAGGTAGGTTATTCTTGCATTGTCAAATTTAATAGTTTTAAAAAGTGGCACAACACAGGATATACTAAAGATTGCTTAGTTATTTTTCATGGTCTATTTGTGTTAACCTAACAAATTTATGACTTATGTTCTTACTTATTTCAGAACAAGTCAGAAACCAGACAACATAAACTCACAACATAATGTAGGATAAACAAATCTTTCCATTCTTGCAATGATTTGTTGTAACCTGTCAAAACTTTGTTAGAAAGACACAACATACATCAACTCACTCCAGATAGGAAACCCCTAACAGCCCAAATTATGGACACCACAAAAGTTCAACTTGGGCTATCAAAGAGTTTTTGGGGGTTATGTACAGGGATAGAAATTACTCAAAGACAGCTGCATTGCCATAGTCCACCCCAGCATGAGTGACATCTCATGAAATCTGGGAACTCTGGAGAACACTATACAGGAAGTTTAAGATTTTGGATTGTGTTCTTGCCAAGTGATTCTGGTCTAACCTGCTTTCAGGAAGCTTGTGTGGATTCTTCTTCTTTCAGGATGACCATATTGTCTTAGAGTACTAAGCTTTTCTCCTCTAAGTGTCTTTTTTTGTGGTTCAACTCCCTTGTCTATGAAAAGTTCTCAGCTTTTCTTGCTTATTCTGCTAGAAAAGGGGTTAGTTCATCTGATCAGTTTCAGGAAATTCCTGAAGCTATTTTGAATTGTTTACCTTTCACTCAAAGAGCTTCCTGCAGGATGAAAATCTTTTAATCTTACAGGAAACTATTGCTCAGTGTGAGTGTGTGTGTGTGTGTGTGTGTGTGTGTGTGTGTGTGTGTGTGTGTGTGTGTGTGGTGTTATGTAATTATATGTATATACAATATACATTATAAATATTTGCTTATTTATGAGAGGGAATGAGATAGGAAAAGACAGAGAGAGAACAGGAAAACTTGCACTGATACATGCACATTCTGTCTGGAACATTTGGAGGTCATAGGCCAAATTTGGGGAAGCATTTCTCACTTTATACCTTGTTGACACACTGTGTCTCTGGTTTCTACTGCCTTGCCATATGTTCCAGGTTAATTGTACCAAGAGTTCATAGTTGATTCTCTTCTCCTCATTTCCAACTAGCAGAATTGGTGCTGAAATTACAAATGTTTGTGAAGGCATATAACATTTTGTTAATATGGGTTCCAAGAATAAAATCATATCATCATGTTTATGGAACAAATGACTTTATCCATTGAGCCATATTCCAGGACATCTGATTTAACATCTGAACTAAATATTTGATGAATTTTCATCAGGAGTCTCTAGGATAACCATAAAATTGTAGAGTAATACTAGAATAAAAAGATTATTTTTTAGGCATAAGTATGTATACATATATATATATATACATATATATATATATACATACATATATATATATATATATGTGTGTGTGTGTGTGTGTGTATATATATATATATATATATAGTACTGAATGAGTACCACACACTAAAATATTGTGATAGATACTACTGAGTTAAAAGAAATAAATTCCGTGTTAATAATGTAAAAGTTAAAGAGAAATTGTTTTTGAAGTATCATACTTCTGTACTTTAATAAGCATTAAATATATACATGTATTTGTGGTCTAGAGGCAGTGGAACCTGGGAAAATAGAGTCAATAAATGAGATGGAATAAAGACTTATGTAATAGCCCACTTTATTCAGAGTATCAGACAATTTATACTCTGAGTACTAAGAGGAGATACTTAAGTAAAGTCTGCAATCACTAGAGCAAGCCACATCTGGTGGACAATCTGAAATTGGTAAAAAACAAGTTTTTTCTTTGAGGTGTATAAACAAATAGCAATAGGTAGATGTAATTAATAATATGAAGTAAGCTCATTCCTATCCACTCTACACCTGTAAAGGGGCACAGAAATCTAATCCAAGAAAAAAAATCTGTGTTTTTGAATAAACTGAGTGCACAACATTCTTGGATTATTTTCCTGAAGTTTTCTTCTCATAGGACTACACTTGGATCATGTTCTGAGACATTTGCAGTCTTTTTATTTGTTTATAATTCATGTAAAATGAATATTATCTACTATTATTTTCAACTATAAGAAAAGTCAAGACAAATGATTTTCATTCTAGTAAATACCCTTAGTGTTACTTGCATTAAATAATTGTTTATAATTACTGAATGGGAAAACATTTATCAGCAAGTACTACAAAATCAAAGTAGGGAAAAAAGAGAAAAAATCAAAAATATTGGGAATAATCATTTTCCAAACTGCTAATCATAATCTTATAATTTTTAATGGAATATATGAAAATATTTTAATGTAAAGTCTGTGGTGTGTGTGTGTGTGTGTGTGTGTGTGTGTGTGTGTGTGTGTGTGTGGTGCAGGTATTAACAGTTGTGTAGCTTCAAACATAAGTGATCTTATATCTTATATAATTTAAAACTAGATAATTTAGTGATAGAAGACTTACTAAAATACTTAAAACATAAAGTAACAAGAAATAGAAATTAGAGAGCCAATTGACAGAATAAGAAAAGAAAGAAGATTTCAAAATACAGAATGAATGTGGACTGGTACACAATTTGAGGGATTAAATATTTTTGCATAGCACACCAATGCTTTAATTACACAGGCAATTACAAATCAAGTTTTTCATAGTTATTTCTGCAGTAAATAAACATCAGCATTCATTACAAAGATTTCTAGACCCTGAATGCTTAATTGAAACTTCCCTCCTATAAGTTTTTGCCAGACAAGGATTCTATTCTATGCATACTGAGCATGCAGATGTGATTTATTTGCCTAGTCTATTCTCACTGTTTTTTGTTTTGTGAATGCAAGAGAAGAAGCTAGGACAGTACGATATTATCAAGAAGACAAGAGGATAGGATTGATAAGAGCTGGAAAGATGTGTACTCTGACTTTTAGTTACCATTGTACTTCAGTAGAGAAATCACATTTGTCCATTGACCTTTATTTCATCTTCCACAGAAATAAATAAACATTTGATTGAATATGTCCACGTAATTTTATCCTACCCTAAAATATTCCAATGTCTGATGTTTGTGTTTAACATATTATCCTGTAATACATGAATGTTTCTCTGATGTTTGAGGACTGACTCAATCTCCAGTCACAGAAACAACGAAATTAAAGTAATCGTTGGGAATCTTGAAGAAAATAACAGTTATTTCTTCACTTCCTATGTAACTAGTTGTCATCTTAAACTTAACAAATAAGGAGCTGAAACACTTGGTTTCTTCATCTTCATCCAGTTATTTCTTCCATTTCCTTGGTCTTGTTTAATCATCACATTAGCTATGTACATTTTGGTTACTTAAACAATATCTAAGCAACCTTTGGGTTTTCTTCTGAGATAATTATATCTATATGAGTACATACTGTCAATGGCATAAAGAACAGTAAATCCATCTCTCTCTTTCCAATTCTACTATAGTTACTCAGCTGTTATGCCACATTATAGTTGCCTTCCCTATTCACTTTCCAAAGTCATAATATCAAAGGCAAAACTATTCATCTTTCGATATGTACTCCAAACCTTACCTAAAGATGATCATTGAGTTCATTCTGTTTGAAGTAAATTATTACCCATATTACTTACAGAATTCACTAGTTCTCTAAGTTCAGTGATAGTTTATCGCACCCAGCTTCACTATCCTAGCAACTATTATTATTATTATTATTATTATTATTATTATTATTTTTTGACTATTATTTAGCAACCATATTGGTTTTCTACTTAATTGATTTTCAGTGTGCAGTCTGTGCATCTATTATTGTTTCTGGATAGTGCTTATTTCTGGTTCTTTTAATGCATCATAATTTCAACTTAGTGTTATTTCTATTATGCAATCCCTATCCACCAATCTGAAGTAGTAATTCTGAATCACAGAACCGAATCATCTCACTCTATTATCAACAGAGCACATATTAAAGCCTGACACTTTCTTCCTTGTAAATCCTTAAACCTCCCCCTTTCTCTTTCAATGGGATATGACTTGCATATAGACTAGCTAGCAGTATGTCTCTTTATTTATTTCTATATTCTCAGATACTGAATCAATGTATGAGTAACATGTTGGGCCAACAGAATTATTTTTGTGGAGCTTTCTTGACATGTGATTATATATACAGTGTTTTAAGCTGTATTACAAAACAATGATTGAAAGTGATGACGAGTTGGTATGACAACTTCTTGAGCTTGAAATTTCAAGTTTCTTAGAAAAATATTGTAGTGGGATATTCACTGTGTCTGCTTCTGTGGCACTGACCACACCCATTGAAGGGTGGAGCCAGGGGCAGAAGTGACCTGTGGGGCTTGGTCTCCGAAGGAGGTGGAGAACGCTCTCTTTCTGGTGGGACACGGAGACAAGAGTATACAGTTTTAACTTCTCTGTTCATCTGTCTGTGTTGTGAGTTGTTTCTCCCTTAGTAAACATCTATTCGGCCTATTTGTTTATCCTGACCCTTATTAAACCAGAATAAAATATCGTATCAGTATAAACTGATCAGCTAAACAACACTGAAACAACACTAACTTTACTGTAGATTACTGGATTTCAATTGTGAAAATTTAGTTTAAAAATTGATATAATATTAATTGATATTGTTATTTCAACATTGTTGTATAATTTAGTAATTTTACTATACCAATAAAATCTATCTCTAGTTGCATAAAAGGAATTTTTTGAGATTAGAGGCTAACTTGAATAAGAGCAGACCAGACTAACTAAAAAGAAAAATAAAAAGAGTACCAATTGAGTCTGTTGCAGGATATTTATTTATACTGTATGAAGACATATCTCTTTTTGCTTCACCTGCCTAAGGCACCTGACTGGTTTAGTAAAGAGCTGAAGAGCTAATAGCTAGTCAAGAGAGGATATGCAGTGCTTTTGGGAAGAGAGAATTTTAGGGAGGAAAAATGAAGGATTCACCAGGCAGACACAGGAACTGGATGTACAGAATGAAGGAGTGATAAAGAACCACACATAAGAAGGTAGATTAATAGACATGTATCAATTTATGTTTTCAGAGCTAGTTAGGAACAATCCTAAGCTAAGGCCAACCATTCATAATTAATAATAAGTCTTCCTGTCGTTATTTGGGGGCCAGCAGTCCAAATAAAGTCCAAACAGAAAGCCTGATACACAGTTGCCTTGATAAGATGATTAATTTGAGTGTCGATTCTGCAGAGCTATTAATATTTTCACTAAGGCTTTTGGATATTTTTGAGATTTTCTTGAGATCACATTATTTTTTATAAAATGAACACATTCATGTAAGAATTACCAAAAGTGTTTGCAAGGTTCAGACCAACAAAGGCTCTCAATTTTTTTCTGATTTTATATCCTTGCATGTGGGACTGTGATGACAAATTTTTCTTAGTTATTTTTTTTTTTTAGGTTAAGCAAGATACTACAAAAATAATACTTTCAGACTTTACCACATTGTAACCATTTTACAACCATCATACTCAAACTTCAGAGTGGCTGGTGATATTTTGGTTTTGCTACTTCAATGTGGGAAGTATTTATTGTCTTTTAAATCTACTGAAATATCTTTTTTGTAATTCTTGTAATAATAGTTCTTATTATTGCCCCATGTCACTAAGTATATCAAATATAGCTGCTATAGTTTAATCTTGGGTAATTGTTAGTGTTATTTGCTGCAAATTTAGTGGATGTTCTTTTATGAATTTATGAGATGTTAAAGTCTGTGAAACTTCCTGTGTTGTATTATATTGGAATGTTGCAAGTTTAAACAATATCATGAATAGATATTTAATAAGTTTTAAATTATTTATCTATGTTTCCAACTTAAGTCAGCTTATAATGCCAAATTTACACTGAACAGCTGAAATATGAAGATGCCAATTAAAATGACTGTAAAGTCTAATTTAAAAGAATTTATTTTAGTTACTACATAGTTTATGCTGGAATTTTCTTCTTTTTTTTAATTATGAAAGCTTACCCTACAGCTTGTCCCACTAGCTCTTTTTCTTTAAAGACTTTAAAATTAAATTTGTAACAAGCTTGTTTTATATGTCAATCACAGTTCCTGCACCCTCCTGTCCTCCTCTGATCTCCTCAACAATCCCCATCCAATCCCCTTCTGCTCCCCAGGGAAGGTGAGGCCTTCCATGGGGAGTCTTAAAAGTCTGTCATATCATTTGCAGCAGGGCCCAGACCCTGCCTCATGTTTCTAGGCCGAGAAAGTATCCCTCTATGTGCAATGGACTCCCAAAGTCCATTCCTATACTAGAGATAAATACTGATCCAATCATTACCAGAGGCCACGTAGACTGTCCAGTCCTCGCAACTAACACCATATTCAGGGAATCTAAGTGGGTCCATGAGTTTCCCCTTGTTCAGATTGATGCTGGAATTTTCTACTCTCTTTTCTTCTGTATTTAATAGACAAGTGATTCTCATCAGTTAAAACTCAGTTTAACTCCAAGATTATCACTGCAGCATTCTGAATTTGAGGAATGTTGAAGAGTTCTGTCCTTGAGGGAATATTGCTTGTTGCTGGAGTTCCTTGATCGCACTTTAGCCCCTATCTACTAAATGAACTCTCTCTGTGGCCTCAATCATGAGGTCATACCTGACCTTCACTGTCTACCAGCCACTTTATCATTATGAAACCAGGTGGTGCTTTAGAAATGTCAGCTATATCCTGATGCTATTCCCCACATGCCTCAATTTCTTACCTCATTTACATTAGTTGGACACAAAAAGAAAATAAGTCTTACAAGATTATAGAATCCATTCAACAAAGAAGACCTCGCATAGAAGCATCAGAATTTGATATCAATAATTAATTTTATTGAATAGAAGATGATCTATTTTAACTATTATGTAAAAATTTTTCTACTATCTGTACTCTCATATAATTATGAATAGATACTGAAATTGTTTTTTCTGTGTGGGGAATGTCTGTAATATATCTAGTAATCTTGTTAATACTTTGCTAATACTTGTTAGTACTTTTAAGGGTTTTATAAAATAGTTATTATGAAATAGCACTGTTTATTTACTGGTCACTAAAACAAAAAAATAATTTGAGCTATATATTATTCTTAATTTTGAACATTTTGTTTCTGTGAAGATAAACACTAGGGTGATATTTTTAGTGGATAAATATGAGTGTTTGATATGTCTGTCTTCACAGTCCAGAAATATTTTATTTAAAAATTCATATATTCGATATTATTTATCTATAGCTTTAAGGTTTCCTTCCAAATCTACCTACCACTTATAGGTATTTCCTATTAACACATTGATTATGAACTCATGGAATGAACTTCAGCTGAGCTTACCCAAAAATGACCTAGGCACCCTGAGACTTGTTCAGATAATTGTGTAGCACATTAGATGTAATGCAGACCAGAAAGTAGAAAGGTATGTATGACACCAGCTATCTAGGAAGAGTTACCAAAACAAGAAGTACTGGAAGAAGATGAGATATTTAGAAGACAGGTAATTTAAAGGGAGAGAAAATGGCATCAGAATCTTTTTATTATCTCTATTGCTATAATTTTCACTGAGAGTTCTAAGCAGTTGTATTCTCTTTAACCTTGGCACTCTGTATATATAGTTTAATTTCTATAGGTCTCTTTATTCTGTATGCTTTTCTTTGTCCCTTCCAATTTTACAAAATGTTTCTTAATATGATACACAACATTGTCTAAAATACAATCTGCATTTTTAGATCTATAAACATTTGAAGTGTTAATAAACATGTTCTTGGAGTGAAAAACCATAAACTTCTTCTTTTATCCTTTTTGTTATAAGCAGCTTCTAGATGAGAAGGAAGATGAAATGCAGCATTCGAGACTGTGTATTCAACTTTAAAAGAAAGTATTCAGTATTGATTCGTTCACCTTATATCATTTTCCATGATTAATAACGTATCCAGGAAAGATCTTCATTAGATGGAATCAATAATACTTTTCCATCTATACAACATGTCCTGCAGTGACTTCAATACTAATTACAATAAATAGAAATATGCTATCAAAAGAGAAGATTTGAGGACCAAAAACTGAAATGGAAGCTATGTTCATTTTACTTTGTTTGCTGCTGAAATGATATCTGTATCAAATTATTTTCAAAGTCTCCAAATTAATGCTTGTTGGTTCTTATGCTACTCAAAGGCCTATGCCCCATGATATGGTGTAAGCAACTGTGGTGTAGACATAATAGTGGAATTATATATATGTATATACATATATATATGTATATATATATAATGTTTATTCTATGTATATTATATATATGCATTTGTCTTTTAAAGCTTTTGTTAGAGCTGAAGTCTGTGTAATCATTGCAGGTAACATGTAACAGTTTAGGTAGTATGTCTCTAAGTTTTCGGTGCAAATATTGAATATTGTTTAAGAATGAATTTTAATTTTTCTTTTTTCTTATCATATACTTTCCTACCATATATTTTATTATAACCTTTCACCTTCTCCAACTCCTTCCAGACTCTATCCAGATCTAACCCACAACCACCCAAACTACTACATTGCTGTCTTTCTCTAAAGCAATTCAAAACATTCACAACAATAAACAAAAAGAAAATAAATAAGGAAATATAGAGTCCATTTGGTGTTGGCCAATTCTCCTGAGTATGGGACGTGCCAATGAGTATGTTTCATTTTCTCCATGAAAGTGTTGAAAACACTTGATTTTCTTTCTGCAAGTGTCAGTTGCAAATAGCTTCTTTAGTGTGTAACTTTTTTTTTTTTTATCAACTTCTCCTCTTCCATACTGAAGTTGTCTTATTTGAACTGGTGCAGGTCTTGTACTTGCTGCCATATAATCTCAGTGAGTTAATATGTGGAGAGGCCTTATTTTCTGGAAGTTGTTGTTTCCGTGGATCACTAACCTCTGTCTTATAATCTTTCTGCCTCCTTTTCCATGTACATTCCTGATCCTTAAAGAGAGGGTTTTTGATGAAGACATCCTGCTTAGGTATGAATATTTCAATATCTCATACTGTTTACACAGTAAAAAGTTGTGGTTCTCTGTGGTAATCTCTATCTATTCAAAGAATAGATAGGCTCTGATGAGGGTTAAGCATAACATGGGTCTATGATTATATAAATGTTATTAGAATTAATTTTACAATACATTCCTTTATATTGGAACATGGTCCAGGAATGGAGACATGTGTTGTAGAATATTTGTATACTGTATTGCTGTGATTGGTGTAATAAAAAGTTAAACAGCCAACCGCTATACTAAAATCTCCCTTTCTATTAAGGCAAAAATGGGATATTGTTGTGGGACACTGTACACTGTGTAAAGATGTGCTGCTGTCCTGGGTTTAATAAAGAGCAGAAAGATAAATAGCTAGGCAAGAGGAACAGGTGCGACTCCCAGGCAGAAAGAGAGGGAGTAGGTCTTGCAAAAGATGTCATAGAAATTCAGAAGGAGTCAGACACACAGAATGGGAGAGAAATATAAGTCACCTGGTAAAACATAGATTAATAAAAGTGTGGGTTAATTTAAGTTATAAGAGCTATTAAGACAAGCCTAGAGTAAGACCAAACTCCCATAATTAATAATACAATTCTACATTATTATTTGCGAGCTCATGGAGCAAAGAAAAATCTGACTAGAAACATGTGAGAATTCTGAATACTTGTGCATACTCCAAGAAAAGCATGGTCTTATGACCTCAGTTTCTCCAAACATGAAATTATTCCTGTAGTGTGTTTTTGTTCTCATTCAAGGTGAGGCAATAGGGGTGATTTTACTTCAGATTACTCATTATTGCTTCCTGCTGCTATTAAGCTAAATGGTTAAACTATCCTTTATATACTCTGAGGAAAAACACATTTTTGTCACATGTGGCTTATCTTTGATAATGTAAACAGCTTGAATTTACAGAATTTATTCATGTGAGTTTTCTTAACACTCAGAATTTAAATTGTCTGAAGCTCACAATAAAATTAACTATTGGATTTTGTCAAAGGCTTTTTCAGCTTCTAGTGAGATGATCATGTGTTTTTTTCTTTTTCAGTCTGCTTACATGGGGGATTACATTGATAGATTTTCATATGTTGAACCATCCCAGCATCCCTGGGATGATTCCTATTTGATCATGTTGGATAATTTCTCTAATGTGTTCTTGGATTCAACTTGCCAGTATTTTATTGAGTATTTTTTCATCAAAGTTCATGATGGATATTGGTCTGTAGTTCTATTTCTTAGTTGTGTCTTTGTGTGCCTTGGGTACCAAGGTAATTGTAGCCTTGTAAAAAGAGCTTGGTAAAGAACCTTCTCCTTCTACTGGTTTAAAATCCAACACCTTTATGCTAAAGGTCTTAGAGAGATCAGGGATAACAGGAACACATCTAAACAAAATAAAATCAATATAGAGTAAATCAACAGCCACATCAAACTAAATGGAGAGAAATTCAACCCGATTCCTCTAATTCCTGTACAAGACAAGGCTGTCCAATCTCTCCATAACTCTTTAATGTTGTATGTAAAGTTATAGCTTGAGCAATAAGAAAACAAAAGGAGATGAAGGGGATACAAATTGGAAAGAAAGAAGTCAAACGTTCACTTTTAACACATGATATGATATGATATGATATGATATGATATGATATGATATGAAACTCTTTCAGGGAACTCCTACAGATGATAAACACCTTAAGCAAAAAGGCAGGATACAAGATTAACTCAAAAATCAGTAGCCATATAATATACAGAAGAAAGACTGAGAAAGACATCAGAGAAACATCACCCTTTACAGTAGCCACAAATAACATAAAATATCTTGTGATAGCACGTACCAACCAAGTGAAAGATCTATATATCAAGAACTTTGAGTCTTTAAAGAAATAAAGTAAAGAAGATACCAGAAATAGGAAAGAACATTCATTCTTTTGGGTAGATAGGATCAACATAGTAAAAATGCAATATTGCCAAAAGCAAGCTACAAATTCAATGCAATCCCCATCGAAATACTGGCACAATTCTTCATAGACATTGCAATAATAATACTCAACTTTATAAAGAAAAAAGACTGAAGATAATCTAAACAACCCTATACAATGAAGGGACTTCCAGTGGGATCAGCATCCCTGACTTCAAGCTCTATTATAGACCTATAGTCCTGAAATCAGCTGGTATTGGCACAAAAATTGAGAGGAAGATCAATGGAATCGAAATAAAAACCCTAATATTAACCCACACACCTACAAATACATGATTTTTGACAAAGAAGCAAAATTATACAATGGAAAAAGAAAGCATCTTCAACAAATGGTACTGGCATAACTAGATGCTGCCATGTAAAAAACTGTGGATAGATCCACAACTATCACCATATACAAAACTTAAGTCCAAATGGATCAAAGACCTCAACATAAATCCAGCCACACTGAATCTCTTAGATGAAAAAGTTTGAGGTAACATTAAATAAAGTGGTACAGGAGACCACTTCCTGAACATATCATCATTAGCACAGACACTGTGATCGACAATTAATAAATGGGACCTCCTGAAAGTGAAAAGCTTCTGTAAGGCAAGGACACAGTCAACAAAACAAAACAGTTGCCCAAAGAATGGGAAAAGTTCTACCCCTGGTTTGACAGAGGGCTGATTTCCAAAATATCCAAAGAACTCAAAGATAGTCACCAAAACACCAAATAATCTGATTAAAAAGTGGGATACAGAACTAAATAGAGAATTCTCAATAGAGGAATCTAAAATGGCTGAAAGACTTAAGAAAGTGCTCAACATCCTTAGCCATTAGTGAAATGCAAATCAAAACAACTCGGAGTTACCATCTTAATCCTGTCATAATGGCTAAAATCAAAACAGCAAGGACAGTTTATGCGGAAAAGGATGTGAAGTAAGGGGAACACGCCTCCACTGTTTATGGGAGTGCAAACTCTTACAGCCACTTTGGAAATCAGTACTGCAGTTCCTCAGGAAAGTGGAAATCAGTCTACCACAAGATCCAGCAATTCCACTGTTAGGCATATATCCAAAAGATGCACATTCATGCCATAAAGACATCTGTTCAACTATATTCATAGCAACATTATTTGTAATAGCCAGAATCTGGAAGCAAATTAGATACCCTTCAACTAAATAACAGATAAAAAAAAATGTGGTATATTACACATTAGAGTTCTACACAGCAGAAAAAAAGCATTGGACTCTTGAAATTTACATGCAAATGGATGGAACTAGAAGAAACCATCGTTAAGTGTAAATGAGCTAACCCTGTCACAAAAAGAAAAGCATGGATGTATTCACTCATATATGTGTTTTAGACATAGAGCAAAGTATTACGAACCTACCATCCACAATGCCAGAGAAGCTAGGAAACCAGGAGGATCCTAAGATAGACATACATGGTCCTCCATATAACAGGAAAGGATATCCTGAGCAAATTGGAAGCATGGTGGGAGGGAAGAGGTAGTCAAGAGGAAAAGAAGGGGAGAAAAGGAGGGGAGAGGAGTACACGAGGGAACAGGAAGTTTGAGTAAGGGGAAGAATACAGGAGAGCAAGAAAGGAGATTCCACAATAGAGGGTGCCATTATACTTTTAAAGAAAAATCTGACACTAAGGAAATGTCCAGAGATCTACAAGTATGAACCCAACTAACTAAGCAATAGTGGACAGGCTACCTTAAATGCCCTTCCCTGATATTGAGATTGATGACTACATTATATGCCATCCTAGAGTCCTCATCCAGTAGCTAATGGAAGCAGATTCAGACACCCACAGATGAATCCAGTTGCAGAGAAGGAGGAATGATGAGCAGAGGGGTCAAAAGCAGACTGGAGAAACCCACAGAAATAACTGACCTCAACAAGGAGGGAGCTAATGGACCCCTGACTGTGTGCTAAGAAACCAGCAGAGGGCTGACCCAGACCCCCTGAATGTGGGTGTCAGTTAGGAGGCCTGGTCAATCTATGAGGCCTCTGGTAGTGGATCAAGATTCAGCCCTACTATAAGAATAGACTTTGGAAGCCCAGGCCACATAAATGGATATTCCCTCAGCCCAAGCACATGGGTGGAGGGCTTATCACCACTTCAAATGATATGACAGACTTTGAAGATCCCCCATGGATGGCCTCACCCTCCCTGGGTAGCAGAAAGGGTTTGAGATAGGGTGTTGGTAGCCAGCATGAGAGGAGGGTACGGAGAGAAAACTGGGATTGACTTGTAAAAAATGTTGACTACTAGATAACACTTTAGTCCACTTTATTTCTTGGCTCCATTCTTCTAGGTCATACCACCTCTAGATCAGGAAACACCTTTAGTAGATTAAAAGTAATAGGTTTTCCCCTTGTTGTATAACCTATATAGTCTCAAGTTCCTTGAGATATTTACAATGTCAGGTTTGGGTTCCATCTCCTCTAACAGTTAATTCTATAACACATGGGCCACATTGCACCCATATATTTTTGCATGCAGGTCACTGTTGTAGGTCATAGGCTTTGAAGCTGGGAAACATCAATCATTCCTTTTCCCACTGGTACTCCGCAAAGTAGCACCATAAATACTAATCAAAAGGGGTAAATTTCTGGTTGAGTACCATCTTAATCTCTCCTTGTTGAAAAAAGTAAGTGCTGTAGCAACAGGGTCTTGCCATCAGTTTCCAAATGGTGACTGACATCCTGGACAATAGCTGTTTTTTGAGGTATATTTGTCTATGTATCTCTTTTGGTCAATGACCGAAATCATTCACGTTCCTGGAGGTTTTACTGTGTGGCATAATCTATTTAGTTATGATATTGTCTCATATATATGTATATATATGTATGTATATATATACATATATATGTATTCACTTGAGTGTGTGTGTGTGTGCATGTGTGTGTGTGCATGTGCGTGTGTAGGCTTCCATACGTAATTTTAAAGGACCTTTAGTATTAGTCAGCTTTCTTCATATTTCCTAGTTTATCTGTGCCTCCCATTTCCTTCCCTACCCCATTTCACTCTCTTATTTTGTTTTAACTTATCTCTTTATTATTTCCCCACTCTTGCAGATTCCCCCTCTTAACCTCTGGTCCCTTACTGCCTATATACTTTCTGTGGTTGAGTTAGGATTGGATTAGACTTGTGGCTAGGGTGTTAGGAATAGAGACATGTTTACACAATAAAACACAAACCACCAAACTGAAAAATCTCACATGGAGTTTATTGGGAAAGGATGTGAAAGGAGAGGTAGGAGTTAGCTGTTAACCTATCTGGAGAAGAAATGGAAAGAGAAAGAACAGGCAGGAGATGCTTGCTTAAAAGGGAAAGGAAAAAGTTTGGAAGGAAGCTAGATGTTGGGGCCTTTGAAACAGGAGTCATGGAGCTTCCATTGGCCCAGCTTTGCATGGCCCCAGCTCCACATGGTTAATGCATGTACAACATAGCCATGCAAACTTTGACAGCCTTTGAGCTGTCAGCATAATGCCAGGATATCAGTGAGGAACACGGTGAAGAGTAGTCACTCATTGATGACAAATCCCAGAGGAAAGGTTGCTCAGAGAAGAGTGATTGGATTCGAGGAGAGAAAAGAACACAAGGATTAGAGAAGCCTATGACCAGGAAAGTTTCCCTAAAGAGAAAGCATAGGCTCAGGAGAGGGCTGGTATGGAGTGATAGTTGGGCAATGAGGAGAAACTACCAGTGCTGGAGGAGTGGAGTTGGGAGCAGGAACTGGACCAGGTTGCCCAAGATCCAGGGAAAATGAGAATCAACATATCTGCTATCACCTTTGTTAGGTGGCTATTAAATTCTTTGGTTGCTGCTGCACATTCTGGGACTTAGCAAAGGGTGGTATCAGTGAAACCCCTGTGGTAGCTATGGGGTTCCTTGGTCCCAGACAAGGGTAGTGGCTGTGGTCTGTGTAGTAAAGAGCAATTCTGCTGGTGGCTGAAGACAGAGAAATGGAAATATGCTAGAAGAAAATGCTGAATTTGGTTTTGGTAAAGAACTAGGAATATCCTGGATCCACATGCAACAAAAGGCCGAGTTCCAAGGGGATGTTGGTAGGCTGAGATTAATGCATTTCTAAACAAATATGACTACTCAGTTATTAAACTTGTCATAGTATCTTTTCAAACTTAACAATTCTATTCTACAATTCTTACATGGAATCTGTCATCATGGGACTTGAGCTCAATAAGGGCTACAAATCTTAATTAAGCAATTTATATTACCTTATTTATAATATGGATTTTAAATAAAAAACAAGACAATATTTTAAAATTATAGTAACTTTGAGGATTAAAATACTCCATGGAATCAACAGTGATCCTTAGAAAAGTGTATTTAATAAGAGCTTGATAACTTGTGTTTAGACAAACAATGGAAATCCCAAACACAGTTTCCATGACTATATGCTCACATGACAATAACTCAGAAAAGAGGAATTCAGAGAGTCTTGACTTGGAGGCACAAGCAAAATTGTCTTTTATAGGATTTTCATTTCTTCTGACATGAAAAAAGGGAGTATTTTTTCCTTCACATTGCATCAAGCAGGGGAATTGTAGCATGTATGTTTCCGCCAGCCCGCCAGTCTGGGCCCACAGCCGCGCCAGCCCCAAATAACACTCTGAGACTCTATATTTGATACAATCCTGTTGGCCAGTTACCATTATTGTTAATGGGCTAGCTCTGCCTTAATTATTAACCCATTTCTACTTATCTAAGTATTTCCACGTGGTCGTCTTATCGGGGAGCCGCGGCGGGTGTCTTCCTTCTTCCTGGGCTACATCTCGACCCCTCCTTCCCACTTCCTCTTTTCTTCTTGTCTCCTAGCCCCTCCTATCTTGCTATCTCATTGGCCACAGAGCTTTATTACCCAGTATGAGAAACATATACAGAATAACATCTCCTATCAGGGAATGATGTGGAGAGTTTCCCAGCTGCTGAACTTGTGATTTTCAAGGACATGGAAAGAACTGCAACTCATTCTACCAAGTGGCATAGGCAAGCAATGAAAGTGAGTACCCATGAAGTTAGGAGGACATCTAATTATTGGAATCAGAAAAGGCCTATCTTATAACAGTGAGGAATAGAGATGACTGCCAAGTACCGGGAAGCAGTGAAAGTTGATGTATGATAAGATGTAACTAGATAGGAGAAAGAAAATCTGGTACAATATTGAAGAGTAGACTGATTTAAAAATAAACCAAAAAGCACATTAATATACCACATAGTTCAAAAGCTGGAAGAAATGTATTTTATTTGTTCACAATAAATTAATACTAAGTATTTGAATAGGTAAAACTGTATGTAATCTTGATTAAAATGCTACATACTGTATCAATACATAATCTATAAGCATATTAATGGGCCCTGGTGTTTTAGATTTTCATCATCATTTAAAAACAAAATATGTAAAAGGTCTGTGTCTTGTGTGTGGTGGATGTTTTAAGCCACTAGGTCACAGATTGCCACTGGGACCTTCAGAGCAGAAACTGATTGTGCCTAATACAAGCAAGAATCTATGTCCTCTGTGAAAGTACTGTCATTAGTATTTAATGGCAGCTTATTTCATGTACATACATAAATATGACTTGCTGTTTTAACTGATGTTAATCATAATGAAGTTATGTTTTAAACTAAAGGTAGCTGATTGTGTTATTTATTATGTCACAAGAAGAACTTTAATTAGCTTCTGTGACCTGAATGTCTTATAGGCAGCAACTTTAATTCAAGCATATCAAAATAATTTCTTCTCTCCTGAGAATACGTTATTTTGTAACTTAAACTAAAATTTAACAATCCAAGAAGCCAGAAAATATCCTAAATACTTTTTATCTCACTGAATTTTTAGAAATCCAAGGAGAATACAAACCATTTTCCCAGGGTAATGAAACAAGAAAGGTTATAAGGCAAAAGACAGGAGGATTATTGGGGGAGAGGAATAAACAGTAGAACAAAGCAAGCCAAGGGGAATGTGCAGTCTTACCAATTTTCAGCTATACCGAAACTTGAAATATTCAAAAAGACAACTCTATTTACATAAGACACAGGTATCTAGCATTCCTGACTCCAAGGTTGTGTTGACCTCTTTAAATGATCCCCATTCTACACTCTTTTTTCTCTGACTAAAATTCATCTGACTATGCAACAGTGACCTCCTTAACACTGTTTCTATTTTCCTTTGTAAGACAACAATAAAAGGGGCACAAGAGGTGTGATGTACGTATTTTAAATTCTTTGGTTTCATAAAATCCATCTTCATAGTAATTCTTTAGGTTGTTATACCCCTTCCACCAATTTACCAAGGATGGTACCCTTATAAAATGAGGTGAAACCTCTTCTCACAAGGTCAAAGAGCAAGTAAATGGCAGGACTAACTACCATGTTCTGGCATTAAATACATGGACAGTTGTACTATTTAACCTAACGGAGCAAATAGCGACAGCAGCTGTCGTTCCCACACACTATGTTTGCTGATCAATGTTGACCAACAGAAGCAATGCACATTGCAGGTTTAAATTATATATAATTATCCTCTTTTTATAAATACTTATTCACACAATCTAATCTTTTTCATATTGGCCAAATAATTAAATTTCAAAGTCTAAACATTCTCATTTAACAAAAATAAATAAATAAATAATAACAAAAATTAAGGAAGCTGGGATCCTAGTTGTAGATTCATTTGTGACAGTATGGCCGAAAGCATCACTTAATCTTAAATAATCTATGCAGGTGACTTTCTACTGGGAATAAGAGAGATGAGAAGATACACGCTGAATGTGGGTAGCCGTGGCTCTGTACTGAGGAAAACAAGAGGTGAATGGAGCTATGGCATGTGTGTTTTTGTTCATTGCTCTCTGTTCTCAAGCCACTATCACATTAACATCTCTAAATGATTTTCTATTACCTAGAAGTGTAAGCTAAGTAAACTCTTTCTCCCCTTAAAGGAAAAGGAAAATATTGAGTGTCTCTTAAAGTCCAGTATTTTGAAGCTCCAATTGTAAGATGTGTTTTAAATGGTGCATCCTTATGTGAGGTCCTCGATTAAATGATTTCTTAGATATGATTTGACCACCTAACCTGTAAAGACTAACTTTGCTTTATTTTATTAGAAATCTCACTAAAATTGAACAACAAAATGATATATTTAAAAAGGATTTCTCTGGCTTCGTGACCTCCTAAAGTCAGAGAGCTGTACTAATAACATGGTGAATGGAATATGTTTCTTCATGTGATATTCATGCCTTCAGAGCCTTTATGCTTTTAGGTTTAGGTATTTTTTCCAGATATAGTGGTTCTGATACTATTTTTTTTCCCACGAGAAATGTAACAGTAACTTATACATTTGAAAATCATGGTATAAGTTCTACTTTTTCTTTCTCAGGTCTGAGTTTCATCTTATAGTCAAAATATCTCTGCCACTAGTCTTTATTAGCTATATTTTATAAACTTATTTTCTTCAGATCTCATATGGTTATCTAAAATGAAGTTACTTGTCCTTTATAAGTATTTTACCTTTCCTCCTCCTAGAACCTACAGACTTTTACCTATTGATCATATGATTCCCAGTTATTTTTACAGTGATGAGTGGAAGTTCTTAATAAACATTTGTTTAACGTGTTAACAAAGTGCATGACATTTCACATTGTTTTATGAAATTTTAACATAAAACAATTAAAACTGATAAAACGTGTCATTTAATTTTTCAGGACTGTGACAGATTACTTCAGAGAAAGAAGAGGAGATATAAGATGTGTGGCCATTTCAATATTTTCACACTAGAATCACTTTGCCTCAATGCTCTGGGCCTGTGGTGAAGCAAAACTTTGTGTGTGTAGAGGACATGGTGCAGCAGAGTTGTTGACATTATTTCATCTGGGAGATAGAAGAGAAAATATCTGGGACCAAGATAATACATTAAAAAATTATGTATTAAAATAATTCAGTTCCACCTACCAGGCCACATGACATATCCAAATAAAGTCATCTTGCTATCAATCTTCCAATGGAAAAATTTATTGTTTAGGTTAGGACCTTCATCATCCCTACCTCAGAGGATTGACTAGGCCCAAAGCCTTCAACACAAGCGCCCTCAGGAGTTTACTCTGCATCAAAAAATAATCTACAATCTGATAAAATAATACACCTGTTGTATGTCACTTCTACATGTTGAAAATAAAAAGGTACCCACCATCAGATTTAGATTATATTCACATGACATCAGAATTACTGCCATAGTGCATCTCTGCCCATAGTCATTCCTTCAAATTTCATTTGCAATGATTTTATCAAATTAAACTCAACTATCATTTCAGTATCAATATGCTTAATTTCTCTCTATTTTTTACTTTATTAGGAATAGGCCTATATTTCTCACTTTTGGCTGTTGTTATTCTAATTACAGTTTCATTCTCGGTAATTTGTTTGCTTTAATAACATATATATGCTTCAACTAGAATTGACACCCCAAATACTGTAAAAATAGTTGTGTGTTCACCCAGAGCTCATTTTCTTCATATCTGACTTATACCTGTTCTTCACATATATTCATAATTCTTGTCACTTAATACCAACTTCACTGACCCCTAGGTGAAATTCTGTGATGCTTCTTTTCTGATTCATGAATAGTCTTAAAGATAGATCCCTCTATTGTTGTAGCAATGCTTTTCAGTTCTGTTCATGGATCTCAAACATTACTTAATACAACAGAACATAGTAACAGATAAAATTTATAAACTATAATAAATTAGATAGTAAAGACTGTATCAAGGTGCTTCACAATTATGAATCTTCTTCAGTGTTTCTGTTGCATATATACATGAATCTATCCTTCCACTATACAAAACAGAGTTCCAAGCTGTGAATATTAATTTTTCAAAGTTGGAAAGCTAAGTTGTATAAAAATTAAACACAGAATTGTTCACATTGCAGAAACTCATTAAAGGCTGGCCTTTGATTTATTGGTTGAAATGGCTCTCAATTAACATGTACAATTAATGATAGGAAATGAGGTCCAGTGTTCAACACAATAATTGTATTGCTTCTACAACAGAATACCGAAAGTTCATTTCCCTAATTATTTAAAACCAAAAAGGAAGAATTTAGGTGACAAACATAATATGACTCACTTAGTATCACTAAACCCTTTCCATTATTCTGTTTTCACATTTAATCCCATGTCTAATGAAAAATCAGCTCCATTTTCTCTATTTGACAGCAACAGGAAGGCTAATGTGCCTGCATTAGTTCCTTAAGCACTAAGAAAGAACAGGATTGAAGGCTGACCTATTAAGTTTTAGTTTAATGAGTTTTAGAGTTGGAGCTTTCTTTCACTTTGCCATAAACACTTGGATACATTCCTCCATAGGATTTTGTGTAATCTGAGCTTTTAAAAGCTAGTAATTAAATTGCCCAATTTCAAAAACAAACTGCCACTGATGGAAGAATTAATTGGGATTAGCTTCCAGCAACCACGTGGTTTGCAGTTCAATAGCAACATGTGAAAATGTAGCAAAGCTGTGGTTGCTATTGATGAGTATTTCTGGAGATGGCCAGAAAGGGAGCATTGTGAAATCAGTGACTAACTGCTCTGCGCACATATGGAGAGGGCACAATCAACACTGCAAATGCCTATCCAGTATTCAAACCAGATTTTCTTGATACATTTTTGAATGATATATTTTCCCTGATAATTTTGTTTACAATGACCAAACCTAAAGAGGGATAACTACAAAACAAACTACAGGGTCTCTTTTTTCCCTCTTTACAAATGGAAAAGGAATCTAAGGCTTACCTTGACCTCACTTGGACCTGGCAAACAATGGTATGAAAGATATTAATGGAAATTCTGGAGAGGAAGTGAGAGTAAGCAGGGTTGGCAGGGTCATGGATGACCAGCAGAAATGTGGGAGATCATGAGCATGTCCAAACTGGGGAAGGAGAAAATGCATAAAAATTGCAGGTCCTATTTTACCTGGGTATCTGGGAACCATAAACCATTGGCAATTTCAAGCTGGAAGGCTAGAAGAATTTAGAATTCACTGATGATGAAATTGAATGACATTGGCTATTTTGTTGTGTGTTTCTGCATTTAACAACTGGTAGCAGCATTACAAAATCGGATTTACATGCTAGAACATATTACATGCCAGAACATATCATTTACTAGTTTCTTCCTCATTCACCTTTTCTACTGCTTACTTGGCTCACTCTTCCTCTTCACTTTCACTATCATTTTTTCTATGTGTTGAATATTAAACTGGTAATGTCTTCAATATTTCAGGCATAATGGACATAAGAATATCTCCAGTATTATAATGCAATGGATGACAATAGAAATTTAAAATTATTAACATTGCTGCTGTAGTCATAGATAGAAGACCTGCCTAGTAGGAACAAGGTACTGAGTTAGATCCCTAGACATGCAAAAAACTTATTAATAGCAATGATAAAGTCTAAGCTAAAGAAAAATTAATTTGTCACACTAGGATTCTTGATTAAAACAATAACCACCTTTAGCAATATATATGTAATATATAGATAGACTCTCTAGTTCTATGCAATTTTTCTTTAAATTTTGATAAAGAATGTTCAGTAGAATCACTATTTTGTTAATAAGCAGTATTGTAAGAATGAGAAAATAGAAGGAAAGGGAATGATTTGGTAGTAGTGATTTTCCTAGACAGTAGAAGTCTGTCTTAACTATCTTTTGTTTATATCCATATTTATTCATCAATGTTCTTTCTATGTATTGATTTTTAAATACCACATATTTGTTGGTGTCTATTCCATAACTGCCTTCTTTCTACCTGACCTTTAAATTATCTATATCCCACTACTTCCTCAAGATTTTTTATTTAGGGGATTTAAATGTATCTGAAATAAAAAAACAGTCTAAAATTAGGATGTTAGTACCTTCAACAACTATTTCCTTATGCAAAGTACATCTAGATGTTCAGATATATACATCAAATCATTAGAGAACCCTCTCTCCCTTTACCTAGGTTTACACTCAATCTTCAAGAATCGCCCCTGTTTTTCTTCATGAGTTGCCACCATTGCATTTCTGATGACCCCGATGTTATAAGAACATTCTCATAAGTTAAAGATACTTTCACCCAGAGTTTGTTGCTCATAGTTGAAAAGTCCATTATAGGAAGTACCTTAAGCTAAGCATAGTCTTTTCTTATGCACCTTAATGCTGTTGTGCTAGGGAAGAGAAATAAATGCATCAACTTAAATTAATAATTAATACATTAGCATTAAACCTTTAATTGCATATTTTCTTACCATAATCACCCCTTAAACTTACTCTCTAAACTATGGGCTTTCTCAACTGGGGAGAAGAATGGGATTTTTTTTTAAACGTGTGAAAACTATGTAAAAGGAACCTAGCAAATAAAGAACTAAAGTTGATGTAGGTCAAATGATGTGGTCTAGCTGGTCAGTACACCTGTTGACCTAAGCATAGCCCTTGCAGCACAGGAAAAGTTTGGAGTGACCCAACTTGAAATTAGCCTCTGACTTCCACATGCACACTTGGTCACAATCACACAGCCATCATTTGTATACCCATATAGTTATATTTTAGAAAATAATTTATATTAGTATAAGGAAACATAGGGTTAGCAAGCAGTATGGCCGCTTTGCTTCTGTGATTCAGTTACAAAGGACAACAAAAGGCTAAACTGATGAAGACGTGTCCAGTTTGCAGGGTAAAAATTCAGATTAGACAAGGGAAATAACTCATGTGTATGTTTCCTGAAGATTTCTATATGTATACTAGGAATGAAGCCTACTTTTTATACATTTATACTTTTTATAAAAATTACTAAAATTTGAATTAAATAATGATTTAAAACTATCTGGTTTTATATATGACAAATAGCAACCATTTTAACTAGGACAAGCAATGAAATATACTGAGGCTTCATCTACTCACTGATATTTCTATAGTGGCATTGTTTATGACACAGTTGGAACAGTTGGAGACCTTATATTATTTATAGAATATCAATTTCAGGTTAAAGTAAGTTGCTCTTTAGTATAAAACAATTACCTCAATGTAAAGTAAAATCCATGAAGGGTTAGTGTCACTACTTTAAAACCAGCACTCAGAGACAGAGTTAGGCATATCTCTAGGAATTCCAGAATAACCTTATGTACGCAGAATTTTCCAGGCCAGGCAAGGCTATATAATGAGAGTTTGTCTCAAATAAAATGAAATAAAATCAACAAGAAAATTAAATCCCTGTTTTACCCTACCACAAAATTATTAAAAAACGGTCTAATATAGTTTAGTTAAAGTCTTATGCAAATATTGAATCTGGTATCATTCCTATAAGACTGGTTTTATTTTTCAATAATTCTCTAAAATATTTATTAAGTGAAAAAATTGAAGTCTTTTTTTTTGCTTTTTTTGTAGTTCTAAAAATTATCTATGTTAAGAAACAAATCTATGAGTATTTATTCATCCCAGACAATCACTATATTATTTAAAATATCCATTGGCATTCCAAATTCCACATTTTATGTCAATTTCTAGCAAAGGAAAACAATAAGACACCATTAATATTTCATGTAAAGAAGCCAGAAGTAACTGAGAGGAAACAAAGAATTGAAAGGCAAGTGATGGGGGAGTTTGATCCAAATGAGTGGGCAATTATTAAGAAGTCTTGCTGGAGTAAGACACAGTCAGCATTGTGGGGGGCATTAGTTGAACTAAGGAACGAGGACTGATTAGGAACAGCTGGCTGAGGGAGGAGCTGGGAAGGGCATAATCACCCTATGTGAATTCAATATAATTGATTTAGATTAACCAGTAGCCTCAGCTATGTTCAAGCTCTACAAGGCACTTTAGAAATAGAATGGAATCTTTCTGTCATTAATTTCTTTGATGTCCTGCAGACTCATCCTGCAGTAGCACAAAGATCTGTCTTTGCTGGGAAATATCCAAATTCATCAGAAACTAATGCAGTAAGAAAAAGTATGACTCTAATCAAATATCGAAACAAACAAAGACATTTAATCTTCCCCTTCTTTACCAAGAAAGTGTCAGAAATGCAAAAATGCAAGCCTGAGAATGTTATTACCTGTTGTGTTTGTAATATACTTTGTTTTCAAGAACTGTAATTTATTTTTTAGTCAGAATTTTATTTTTTCCAGAAAATCTAAACTAAAATAAAATACATATCTTATATTATTATTATTAAATCATTATAGAATATGGAAAAACCTGATAGACTTGTTACGTAATGTGTCTAAGTAACTCTGACACACATGTGTACCATACTTAGTGTCCACAAAAGGAGTAAACAGTGCAGTTCCCAAGGACATTTCTAAAAGCCCTAGGCCAAAATCCATACAGGATATTCCTTAGCTAAGCTTGTGAACATTACTCTTTTTTGGAATATTGAATTATGTCCATTGAAAAATGATGATATAACACATTCATTCTTCTTTTTATTTATTTTTTTCTTGTTTTACATATCAATTACAGTTCCCTCTCTCTCTCCTCCCTCTCTCCCACCCTCCCATGTTCCCCAACCACCCTCCCATCCCATCCCCACCGCCTACTCCACAGGTACTGTGATGCCTTCCAGGAGGGATCAGATTTTAGTCACAGAGCAAAGGATCACCAGACTGAAATTCATACCGCCAAAGAAACTAGGATACAAGAAGGAATCTAAGAGATTCATACAAGGTACCTCACAGAAAGAGAAAGGAACAAGATCTCCTGAGCATATTGGGGGTGCGGGAAACAGTGAGTGGAAAGGGAGCTAGGAGAAAGAGAAGGGGAGGAGAGGAAAGCACGTGAGACTAGAAACATTAATTCTTCTTAACACTTATAATTACATCTTTGCAGTAACAATTAGAAATATTAAAGAAGGTAATATAAAATGTTCTATAACATGAGCCCATAATACAAAACTACTGGGTTTCTATAGCAAATACATTACTGCAGATGAAATATGCTATTTGTCATAATTATTCTGTAACATGTAGAACCTTGAACCATAACTCCATCACACATATCCTCACAAGCAGATAGTGCTAATACAGTTGTACTCTCAGTCACATTATGCATGGCAAGCCTTTGAATATCAGTAGCCTTTGATCTTTTCTTGTCATTAAACTCCTGGAAGTAGAATTCACCCATTATTTCAGGTTAAGACTGTGCTCTGTTATCCGTATCATCAGCCAGGTTAATAGATGAGAAAGAGTGGTGTTAACACCTTTGATATTGTTGAGTATATTTTAGATACTTTCTATGGTATCATGAAACTAGAGTACACTTCAATGAGCATGTAACCATAACAGGAAGTGACATTAATGAAGTTAAGCGTGAATCTGCCATATTACAGACTATTAGCTTGGTCATTTGATGTCATTCTCTATCACCTTTACAAAATACAAGTGGTAAATGAGACTTGGTTGTAAATTGCTTTAATCCCTATTTCCTAATGTAATGTTAATGGGAAAATTTCAGCATGATCTATATTTGTGAAATGTTGTTAATACTGGATGTGCTATTTTTCTTCAATCATATAAGATTATGAGTTTTTCTTGGTTATCAAATATGTTCTATGAGACTCTCAAAAGTCACAGTGAGTTGATCATTTTTAATCCTTGTCCAAAATTCAACAAATACAGAAATGTTCTGTAGTCAATAGTATTGCACACTTGTGATCTACCCATGTTTCTCCAGTTATGACAATGGCTGGGTATGCCTGCAATGCCTCTGTCATTGATCTTTGCACGTGCACACACAAACACACTGGGAGAATCAACAATATCATGAAAATGGATTCATGGACTATGGAAAGCCAGGAAATGTGAAACATATACTCAGATAAATATGGATTATGGGGTAGTGCATAAATCAAAATTATATGAACTCACATACTGATTGTAATTGCTAGCCTTTCAACAATTCAATCACCATATTCATATTTAGGAAAGCATAAAAATAGCCAAGCCTAACTTTCAAGCAAATGATAAGTATTCTTTCTGTCTGTCTCTGCCCTTGACTTACTTTGTTCATTGCCTTTAAATCCATAGAGTAAGTTACATCCATATTTGATGTGTTAATATGTTTTTAAAATTGAGCAGAATTGAATTGTTATAAAATGAAGGCATTCACACTTTTGACTGTGTCCATATTCTGATCACTTTAAATTTAAATTTAAATTTAAGACACCAGGAAGTCTTAGAAATCAATCCTGGGAACCCAAAAATACTTATTCTATCTTGAAAAATCAGTGGAGGGATTTGGAAACAGTAAAAGAAAAAGAGAAAAACAAGCACACACACACACACACACACACACACATACACACACACACTCACACACACAAGAAACTGCCTCAGGATAGCTTTCCTTAAAGTGAGCAAACTCAGAAGATTATGATAATTATTCTGAGCCACTCTATCAATATGCATACACATGTACATTTAATTTAGATGAATTAAATGTCACAATGATGTACACTATTTGGAGTTAATAGACTACTTAACACAATTTAAATAGCAATACTGACATTACAATATGGGAGAAATCAGCCCAAGTTTAGTAGCCTCATCCAAATGGGCTCATGCTCATGTATATCATTGTCCAGGCTCTGTTCTGCTAAGGGTGCTGTTCAGGCGTCAGTGTTAGAAATTCTAAGTGATGCAAACACAGACTAAAACCCACTATTTAATGTTATGCATCTAAATACACAAGTATTTTTTAAACTAAGATAAAAGAATTAGCCTTAGATAGACCAAAAGTCTAGTATTTGTTTAAAGAATGTGTTCTTTTTCATGTTGACTTAATGACATTTTCTGCAGAGGTGAACTGAATACAGAGAATTTCTTTGTGCTGTGTGTTCCTTAATTTTAATTGCCTAATTAGCTGTGGCTGCCTTGTTCATGCTTTAGAGGACTAGCTAGCTCAGTTAGTAAGCATCACAATTGTGACACAGGAACACTTACTCATATGCCACTGGAAGGTAATACCTAAACCTATGAAGCAATGACCAGCAAATAGTGATATTAACACTGTATTACTCAGTAATCATTAAGTATTTCTGAGGGAGAGAGAAAGGGAGAGGGAACTGGGATTGACATGTAAAATTTTTAAATTATATTATTAATAAAACATAAAAAAATGTACACTCTGTCACTAGAAGTCATTTGGGAAAATAGAATGTATTTTTCTAAAGAAGTGTCTTGAACATTACCACATCTTGTTCTTAAAGGTATTAAACTGCAGAGGGATACAGCAATACTTAGCAGTTTTAGTTTAAAAAAAAAAAGTATAGAAGAGAGAAAGAGGCCTTAAAACCAAAGTATGTGTCTGAAGAGAAGTACAAGATCTGCTTGGATTTTGGGAGCCTCAGTAGAGGACAGGCTATTCATGAGAAAGAATGTAGGAGAAGCAGTGGTTGGAATGTTCCATAACCATTGGATTTTACCAGTCAAATAAAATCAGAACCTTGTTAAATTCAATGCAAACCTTGTTAAGATACATTATATTACCAATTTACACATCAAAGTGGGAAGATAACCTCTGTAATGTTTCCAGAGAAAACATTGTGATAGACACTGTGGAATAAAGATATCAATTAGATCAATTTCTTGTCAGAAGCCAAGAGGCTAGAGTGTAATAAAATGTGGTGTTAGAATACTGACAAGATGCTAACTAAAAAAATAAATCTATATTCTGTGTAATATATATATGTATATACATATGTTGAGAAAATAAAACACTACTGTGAAATGGTTATAATGTATCTAATTTTTCTCTCAATTACACTGTGATATATAAAGAATTAGGTGAGTATAAGAACAATATTCAATACAAGCAAATCATGGAAAGGACACCACAAAAGCGTAAAATCACACATTAAATGATTAGAAAGTGTTAAAATAAAAAAATTTAGAAGTCTGAATCTAGGCTACTATTTGGTACTGTTAAGCATTATTTATTATTGCCATATATATTTAATATTATTTATTATATTAAATAGCATTTTTTTTCATTTATTTTACATACTGACCACAGTTTTCCCACCCTTCTCTGTTCTCTCTTCCCAGTCTACCCCAGTTTCCACCTGCCCCATACCCCTTCCATCCTCCTCCATCTCATTCAGATGGGATCAACCTCCCATTGGCTTGAGCAAAGCAGGACACATCAAGTTGATGCAGGACCAAGCTCCTTTTCTTCTTTCAAAACTGGGCAAAGAAATTCTACATGGGAAACAGGTTCAAAAAACCAATTAAACTCTTACAACTTAGCCTGATTTCACTGATAGGAGCCTTACAAAGAGACCATTCTACTGTCACATACACACACACACACACACACACACACACAAGGTTGGTTCCAGGGAGGCTCCCTAGCTGTTGGTTCAGAGTCTATGAAGTCCCAGGAGCTAAGGTTAGCTGTCTTTGTGGGTTCCCTGTTATGATCCCTCTGGTTTCTATAATCTCTCCTTCCTTTATTAGCCATGACTCCCCCAGCTCAGCCCAGTGCTTGGCTGAGGATCTCTGAATCTGCTTCCATCAGTTACTGTATACAAAATCTCTGATGAAAATGAGAGTGGTCACTAATCTGATTACTGTAGATGTAGATGTAGATGGCCACTTCAGGAGCCTTTTCCACTATCTCTAGGAGTCTTTATCTGGGGTTGTCTTTGTGGATTCCTGGAGGGTTCTTTGATGCCAGATTTCTCGCTAGCCCCAAAATACCCCCCCCACCCATCATGATGTCTCTTTCTTTCCTTACTCTCCCTCTCCAGTCTTGCCTCCAACCCGCCTCCTGTGCCCAGTCTGCCCCAACCTGCTCAGTCAAGTTCCAAACCCTCCATGCCCCCTTCCCCTGCCCAATTTACCTAGGAGATTTCTTCTTTTTTTTCCCCTTCGCAGGTTTACAATACATATGGAAATTATATATATACATATATTTATATATGTGTGTGTGTACATACATATATATGTATATATATATATATATGGTTTAAGATTTACACATCAGTTTATCTACAAGTATAGAATTTTCTGCTTACAGATTGATTCATTTCTTTAACTTTTAAGACTATAATTACATCATTTTATTCTTCCATTCCCTCCCTCCAAACACTTCCATATAGCCTTTCTTTCTCTCTTTCAAATCCTTGTTCTCCTTTTTCATCAATTTTTCTTCCATGCTTGTATGTACCT
The DNA here is from genome assembly GCA_030556225.1 of Cricetiscus sungorus. Classification (NCBI taxonomy): domain Eukaryota; kingdom Metazoa; phylum Chordata; class Mammalia; order Rodentia; family Cricetidae; genus Cricetiscus; species Cricetiscus sungorus. The sequence goes on along the minus strand of JANBXA010000741.1, from coordinate 28,692,435 downwards.
CACATGTTTCTGGCTACTCAAATGTGCATTTTCATATGTTTATTATTAGATGACTAAATAAGAGAGAGAGCAAAAGAAACAACCAATCTTGAATTATGCTGTCATTTAACCTGCCCTTTACTCCTTGTGGGGAATTAATAGAAAACTTAAAAAAGTTTTAAAAAGATATAATACGTTAATTATCCAGTAAACATTTAAAATAACTTGTTTATTTGTTTAACAAAATTAAATACATCTTTATGTGACTTTAAGTAAAGTGTTGGTTAATTGCTATTGATTTGATAAAGCTTTGTACCGTATAAACATTTTAGCATTGCAAACTGCCTGACTCCTATACCAAAGCTGTAGCTTTTGTGCATGCTCTGAGTATAGGAAGAACAAGGGCCTCTCAGATCCTGCTCTGCCTAAACCAGCTTTATGTGATGTAAAAATGGACAAAGACATGCTCATGAGAAAATGCTTGGAATTAATAGACATTACTGAGAAGTAATGTTACTACTTCAGGATCTATGTTATTTATCATTTTTGGCATGTGTTGTAGGAAACAGAATCTGACATAAGTCACCTTTGTCATGTGTGAGACTCAGATTTTGACATTTTCATCAGCTCTATTAGCAGTCCAGCATGCAACAACTAAACAGAAGAATTCAAATGTCATGTATAATGAATAAAAAAAAAATTTAAATTGAACTCGAGGAAAAGAACAGTCCTAAAGTACAATAAATACTTAGTATAAGTTTGTTTAATGACTGATTTAGTGAATGATGCTAAGTGAATTCTCCTTCACTTTCAAAGATCAACTGTAAATAGGAAAAGGCTAAAAATAGTCTTCATTTTACAATTCCATTGAGTTGTCATAGGAGATGCTGTGCAAACATAGGGCCACTGAGGGAATTCTTACTAGGACACACCTGAGGCAGAAAGGAGACGAAAGGAAAGGAAATCTCATGAGAAACATGTGAATATATCAATGGCTTTGAAGTTTTTTGTGTAAAAGAAAACTATGATAAAAAGAGGAAAGAGGACAAAGGAAAAGGAGATTGTAGAGGATGCTAAGACAAATAATAAGACATTTCTCAAACATGAAAAGGACAAAAGGTCAGTGACAGTAGTGGAGTTTCTTACATAGGGACAGAACAATTTACTGGCTGAAAAGGCAGGCTTTTGCTAAAACAAGAATCAAATGAGTTCACTGCCTTTCTATCCTCTCAGAGGACTTGGAGAACAGAATCAGAAATAGATATACATCTCAGGGGAATGAGAAAAAAAATATCAAAAAAGATTGGGCCGTGCTGAACAAGTACCTAAAATAAGATAAGTTACTTTAAAAAAAAAAAAAGAGCTAAAATCACTCATAACAAATGCATTCTTATATAATTATTAAGGAATATTGTAACAGGGCCCTAGCTTTCCCAAGTCGTGCTTTAAGTGTCTGACATTGGGACAGTCATGAGACAAGTAGCAGCTCCACTCAGAAAACCTCTCCACTGCAGAAAATAGCATTTGGAAATAGCTTTCTTAGGATTTGCAGAGTATGTGCCAGTTTATACAGTGGGAGTCAGCAGGTGGTGGGACCACTCCCTGAGGTTATCATCACTCTGCTCTGCAGAAGGAAGTGGCACCAGCAAAAAAAAAAAAAAAAAAACGGCTTCCGCAGCAAAGCCAGGACTAAACATAAAAATAGATTTGGACATTGGGACCTATAACATCACTTCCACAATAATGTTAGAATAATTGTTTCTTGTTAGGTCAAGCTCTTTGTTCCCACAGCTCAGCCTCCTGAATCTCTGAATATGTAGATGGTTGTTGTTGCTAAATACTGAAACAGGACTTTAGGGTGAATTCATGTGGAGAGGGAGGACGCACATAAAATTTTGTAGTATTATTTGGGGGGGGGGGGGGAAGTAGTATAAAATAATGAAATAGAAAAGGAGTAAAGGTAGAATTACCTTCATAAGGTTCCCGTGCAGACTGTATACAAAGGAGAATAGTTTTCCTAAATAGAGAAAAGTATTCTTTTGGGGAGCAGGGAAAGAAGAGGCAGAAAGCATTAGAAGCAGACAGAACTTTTGTTGTATATTATAAAAAAAAAAAATAGAGCCACAAAAAGGCATTAAACACGATTCTTTCCAGAGGCTGCAGCCATGTGCTTTGAGTGAGACAAATTACCCTCCATGATTGATTTACATCCAGTCAATTGAGAGGTCCTTACAAAGCAAAATCCTCTCTTCGGAGCAAGCAGGAAATCATGCTGTAGACTTCCTTTGAATTCAAGCAGGACCTTGGGCCTTCATCTTACTGGTTTACAGTCCCAAGGTTTGAGCGCATCAAGCCTCACAGGCACTAATTCCCTAAATTCTATTTTTTCTTATACCTTTCTTTACATCTATAGTAAAAATTTTAATAGTTCCTAATTACTCTTATTGTAATTAAAAGTTGTTATCTATATTTTATGTAATTTCTAATTTCTAAGCAAATAGTGTGATTTCTTTAAGATTAGAAAAAAAAATTAGAATCGTTGGAGAAGAGTATATAGCTGTTGAAACATTTGAAAATTTATTCAATTGAATAATTCCCGAAGAAGATGAAGGCATGCTTTATAAGATAAAATATTTTCTATATTGTACTTTGTATCATTTTTTAGAGACTAAAATACTCTCTTTTTGTTTTTATTATGTTACTTTAAAATTTTTTTTGGTTGGTTTTTTTATTTTTCCTGATTTAGGCTTAGAAACTGACAAAACTAAGCAAGGCATCCAGCCATCATCACTCAGCAATTTGCTCCAGGTACTTTTATTAGGCATCTTCAAACTCTTGGCCTAAAATTGACCATATTCTGAAGGCATTTCTTTGTTGTTTTCTTAGTGTCTGGCTCTATCTGAAGACCTATTCCATTTGTGGAATAAAGAACCTGTGGAGTAACAAAACACTGAATAATTTGTGTTTTTGTCTGATCTTCAATTTCTTCTTTGTTTCAGTGCTTTTTAACAATGTATTTATGGAGATCCTCTTCCTTAGGGAGAATGAAAAGTATTCCAAGACTACTGGCCGTTTTGGACTCTTGCCAGTGGTATCTGACAACCAAGACATGTCCTTCTTCTCTTACCCTTTCCCCCTTCACAGAAATCAAGTTGAAAACAGGGAGATTGGCATCCAAACAGGCCTTTGCTTTTTCTCTCCGTTTACCCTTGGTTTGTAAATATAATACCACTTATTTCAGAATGTGTACTCTGGTTTGGGTCAAGAATTCCTGCTTAATAGGGTACCTATTTTTTTCTTTTCTTATCTTTCTTTCTTTCTTTTTTTTTCATCATTTTCACAACCAGTTCAGACATAACAACCTATTGTTTATTCATTCACAGCATCAATAACAACTTCTGTGCCCATACATTTCTCATAAAAAGAACTAAGACTGCACTCATCTCCAACTTCAATGAGCTTTTAATAGTCACCATTAATCAATTTAATTTTTTGTTTCTTCTTCTTATTATTCCTTTTCTTCTTTTTCTTTCTACTCTCTCTCTCTCTCTCTCTCTCTCTCTCTCTCTCTCTCTCTCTCTTGTCTGTCTTTCTTTCTGTGTCCATATGTATGTGTCTATACATGCATGGATACTCGTTAGTAGGTGTGCATGCATAGTTTTGCATGTCTGTATAGGTTCAAAGCTGATGTCAACAATTTTGTTAATCCATCTCCTATATTATTCTCTAAGTCAGAGGCTCTCCATGAAATTGAGAGATCACCAGTATCTCATGTTCCTGGATGGTCTGCCTCCTCCTTTTGACTCTATAATTACAGAAGACTGTCATGTCCACCCAGAATTTACATGAATCAGATGCATAACAAATATAAAGATCTTGATCTAGAATAACTAGCATAATGACCACCAGACAAGATAACATTTTCATTTTATATTATGGACAAATACCTGTGGTAGATTTATAAAATTTTTTTCAAATAACACCAAAATCTAAATAGGCACCAGGTTTCTCTTCCTTCTTTGATCAAAGTGATATTGTATTCTGTAGGTATTAAGTGATTTAAGAAACAAACCACAATGTAAAAAAATGGAATAGTAGTCATTCACAACATCCAAAAGGTATTTTCCCAAAAATACTCCAAGTAAAATATAAAGAACACTTTTGCAAATTTACAAAAGAAGTCACAGCACTTACATGTCAGCATAGGAAATTGTTGTAATGCAAGCTTCTGCAAATTCACAAATTCAAATTTTAATAAAAAATGTAATATATCCATCAAGTCACATTACTGACTTTATACTCATATATGTATTTTAAGAACACACATTATAAACATGGAATTCAGTAATGAGTAGAGTGCTTGTCTTCTTCATTCAAGTCTTAAAGGATCACAATTAGATTTTCAAATTGATTCTGACAATAAATAGCAAACATGGAAGAAAGGAACACTTAGATCTGTGAGAAATCCATAGCAAGTGATTTTCTAGAAGCTTCCTTCTAGGTCAGCATTTTGCAAACAGATTTTCAAACTTCTAGTTAAAAGATGCTGCTGGCAGTAAATAATGAAAGCTATTAATCTGAATACTTCTGTCAAATATATCCTACATTTGATAGCTGTGGATTTATATCAATTTAACTCCAGGTTTTTGTTTTCTAAAGAGTTCATTGGTCTACATGTTATAAAGAGACACAGTTATATTTGAAAAAGTAACATATTATTTTGACACTTTAGTTGGAAAATGTGTCAGAGAAATTAACAGTTGTTCATTATTCTCTTACAAGACATGATAATGTCTTAAAAGATAAAAGTACTACATATACATTTAAGCATGTTATGTGTGCATGATCAATTTGGTTCACTACCTCACATAAGCAAGCAAAAAAAAAAAAAAAAGGTAAGAACTCTCTTCAACTTGATCAAGACAACCCCGTCTATATAGTGTTCTCCCAAACTAATGATAGAGACACTTTTATAAATAAAGGATTATGACAATTGATATTGTTCTTCTGACCACCAATGCATACACATGTAGATATGCAGATACATGATGAATAAGCACTTATATACATATACACTTCCAGGACAATATTTCTGGCATTATTTTTATATTAACTTCATTTTTAAAATATTTAGAGGTACAAATTATTTGTAATCCATTCTAAGCATTTTATTCTTTGATACTCTCATTTTACTATAGCTTGTGTCTAACCCATACTTAAAAAACTGAATTTATGCTCAATGTCAGCCTAGTCTACATATCAGCCAAGGCTACACAAAGAAACGTATCTCAAAAACAAAAACAACAACAACAAAAAGCAACTGAACATATATCTTAGAACTTTCTGCCAGTTTTCCATGTGTAATCATCTCTATTCATCTGTGGTAAGAAATAGCTATAGACTCACTATTTTCTTCTCCACCATCAAGCCCCAGGGACTCTTCCATATACATACACCTGTTTTGGAATTGCAAACATGAGCCACCACACTGGCAAGTTTATGTGTGATCTGGTGATAGAAGTCACATCTACAAAACACTGTTTTCCAACTGAGCAATCTGAACAACTTTACTAATAATATTCTTAAATACCCTCTTGTTTTATCAGTATAAACAAAATTCTATGTATTTCTTATAAAAATTCAATTTTGAAAAATGGACAGACTATAACTATTATCCATGATTAAACAATGTATGTGAATAATTAAATGTGCATACATTATTCAGTTGGAGTTAATTGTAATAATTTTACTCATATTTTAATATATTTCTTACTCATCATTTTGTCTTCTGTTTTGACTATGACATTTTTCCATGGTCTATTGCTGAGTTTTCTGGATAGAAGCAAAAATCTCTTGGCTCTGAAAGTTTAGTTTATGGCCAATCATTTTACTAAGTGGTTATTGTTTCCACAGGTGTTTAACTATGATTGAAAACGACTTGTATATCTCCATACAAATGTGTATATATAAAGAGCCATATTCATTAGTGAAGAATACATTTTCTTTTTGAGTATTTATACTCTCGTATATGTATCATGCTTTCAGGTCCTTAAGATCTGAGACATGAGTAGTAGATATCATGAACAGCTATATTAGTGTCCCTCTCCCCCAAATTAAAGGCAACTTTTGGGGTTTCCTTAGTATTGCGTTTCTTTAAACATAGTTTCTAATGATTTCACCTTATTTTTCTTCTAAGTAATATTAGCTTCTTGAAATACATTCATTTCGCTCTTTGTTGATAAATTACATTGTGATTACATAAGAAAAATCAAAATTCAAGGGATAGTTATGGAAAAAAATGTCTCCCTATATGAAACAAAAGCTGAAATGTGCACAGAGGACACCATGATAATTTTAGATAGCAATGCAAATTATAATAATTTACAATAGAGCAATTATTCAGTTATATATTTTAAATTCTGGAATAAACTATTGCCTAAGCAAAAGTCTCCTTTAAATAACAGTTAAATGTTGATGGGAGCATAGTTAAATAAAAGGGATATACTGTGGACTTTGGTTGAGAAACAATAAAACTGAATACTGAAGTGAATGTTTATAATTATAACCATTACTGAAATAAATTTGGTAATACTTGCAAATATGATGATGCTTGGTTTTTCTAATTTAGGAATAATAACATCCAGAAAGAAAATACTACACAAATATCTAAGCAAATACAGACAAGGCATTTCATTGGCATTTTATATAGGATCTTTATTTAATTTTGGTAAGTGTTATCAAAAAATTTGTATATTTCTTTCAGATTTTCCAATTTTGTGGAGTACAGACCTAATGATTCTTTGGATTTCCACAATGCCTGTTGTTATGTCCCCATTTCTATTCTCATTTTGTTAATTTGGATATTCTCCCTGTGTCAGTAGTAAGTATGAATAAGGTTTGTCTATCTTGTTGACTTTCTCAATGAACCGGCTCTTTCTTTCATTGATTCTTCATATTGTTCTCTGAGTTTCTATTTTATTGATTTCAGCCTGCTGTGTACTCCTCTTGGGTGTGTTTTCATCTTTTTGTTTTAGAGCTTTCAGGTGTGCTGTTACAAAGCTAGTATGAGCTTTCTCCAAATTCTTTTGTAGTTTATAGTTCGCAGGCTTTATGTTGTTTCTGTTGTTGGTGAAATCCTGCTTTAATTCATGATTGCCTGATAGGATTCAGAGAGTTATTTCAATTTTCTTATATCTGTTGAGACTTCATTTGTGGTTGAGTATTGATCAGTTCTGGAGAATGTTCCATGAAGTGCTGAAAAGTTATTTGGGTGAAAAGTTCTGTAGATATATGTCAGATCCATTTGGATCATAATGCCTGTAAGTTTCAGTATTTGTTTGTTGAGTTTTTGTCTGGAGGATTTGTCCATTGGTGTAAGATGGGTACTGAACTCTCTGACTACCAATGTATGAGAATCAACATGTGATTTAAGCTTTAGTAATGTTTCCTTCACAAATGTGGGTGCCCTTGTGTTTGAAACATAAATGTCCAGAATTGAGACTTCTTCTTGGTCAATTTCTTTGATGAGTATGAAGTGTCCTTCCCCATACCATTTTATTTATTTTGTATTGAAGTTTATTTTGATATATATTAGGATAGCTATACCATCTTGCTTCTTGGAGACATTTGCTTGGAAAATCCTTTTCCAACCCTTTTATATTTTAAGGTATTTAATGTCTATCTTGATGTTGAGATATTTTTCTTGTATGCAGCAGGATGATCTTATTTTCACACCTATTCTGTTATTCTGTGACTTTTTGTTGGGAATTGAGTCCAGGGATATTGAGAGATATCAATAATCATCCGTTGTTAATTTCTTTTAATTGATAGTGGCAGTACGTGTGTGTTTTCCTTTTTTGAGTTATGCTGGTGTAAGATTATTTATCAAGCATATCTTCCTGGGTTTAGTTAATTTCATTCTATTGGAATATTACTTCTAGTACCTTCTGCAAGGATGGATTTATAGATAGATATTGTTAAAATTTGACTTTATCATGGAATGTCTTGTTTTCTCTATCTATAGTGACTGAAAGTTTTGTTGGGTATAGTAATCGCAGCTGCCATCTGTAATCTCTAAAAGTCTCCAGGAATCTGTCCAGGTCCTTCTAGCATTTAGCATCTCCATTGAGAAGTCAGGTGTAATTCTAATAGTTCTGTCTTTGTATGTTATTTGGTCTTTTTCTCTTGCAGCTTTTAATATTATTTCTTAGTTCTGTGTGTTTATTGTTTTGATTATTACGTGTGTATTTCTTTTCTAGTCCAATGTATTTGGCATTCTAAATGCTTCTTGTGTTGTGAGATATTTCTTTAACTATGTAAAGGTGTGTTGCATTTGTTTATGCTGCATTTGTTTAACTAGGCAAAGATGTACTACATTTGTTTTTTACTGCGTTTGTTTAATTATGTAAAGTTGTGTTGCATTTGTTTCACCTTGCCTGCCAAAGGCAACTGACTGTTCTAATAAAAAGCTGAACAGCCAAACGCTAGGCAGGAGAGGGATAGGCTGGACTGGAGGGCAGAGAGAATAAATAGGAGGAGGAATCTAGGGAGGAGAAGAGAAAGCAGGAGAAAGACATGCCCAGGGCCAAAAGTTAAGTAGGCAGCAATCCATGAAGACAGTAGGAAAGTAAGATATACAGAAAGAAAGGAAGAAATGTAAAAAGCCAGAGGCAAAATGAGAGCTCTAGATTGAAATAAGAACTAAGATATGGCCAAGCCTTGATAAGTAATAAGTTGTGTCATGGTTTGGGGGCTGGTTGGAGGCCTACAAGAAAAAGTATGCACCATTCTTATACATAACTTTATAGGCTTGTCTTTCTTTAAGTATAAAAAATTTTCTTCTATGATTTGTTTACAATTATTTTCTGGGTCCTTGAACTGGGAATCTTTCTTTCATTCATTCATATTATTATTAGGTTTGGTCTTTTCATAATGTCCTAGATTTCCTCAATTTTTTTTTCAGGAATGTTGTCAGTTTTGACATTTTCTTTGCCTGGTATATCTATTTCTTCTATTGTGTCTTTAACGCCCTAGATTCTCTCTCCAATCTATTTTATTCTGATGATGATGCTTATATCTGTAGTTCCTGTTTGCTTATTAGATTTTCCACTTCCCATATTCCTTGTTTTTTGTTTTCTGACTTGTTTCTTTTTTATTTCCTGGTCTTAAACAGTTGTATTCATTTTGGTCAAGGACAGGAGGGTGTTTAGTGTTATGTTGGATAGGCACAGGCAGTGTAAGGGCAGTCTTACCTGGGTTCAAGATGCTATCCTGGCTTCTGGTGAGGTAGCAGGCTTTTGCCTAGTTTCCATGGCTCTATACTGATCTCTGATGTTCAGGATTCCAGCCTGGTTTCTGACAGGATAGAAGGCTTCATTCACAGATGTGGGCCCAGGTATGGCAGAAAGAAGAGGAGGGGCCATTGCTGTTATGCTGAGCAGGTACTGGCAAGAGGGTGGATGCTTGCCTGACTTGTGGTGGTATAGGAGGCTTCCACCAGAGATGTGGGCTGAGATGTAGTGACAAGGAAAGGAAGGGCACGTAGGGTTAAGCTAGATGGTGCAGGCTGGGCAGGGAGGGTGAGATGTAGGCTTACCTGGTTTTCAGGTAGCTGGCCTGACCTCTGATGGAGTCAAATGCTTCTCCCAGAGGTTTAGGTCAGGATATGGTGACAAGGAGATGATGACAAAAGATCTTATGCTATACTCATAAATTTGTTCCTAGTCCAATTGTCATCAGAGAAGCTTCATCTAGCAACTGATGCAAACAGATGTAGAGACTCACAGTAAGGGAATTCTACTGAAGAGAAGGAGGAAGGATTTTAGGAGACAGATAGGTCCAGCACATCAAAGAAAACCCACAGGAACAACTCATAGGAGCTCACAGAGACTGAACTGATAACCAGGGAGGCTGTATAATACTGATCTAGGTCCTCTGTAGAAGTATAACTTGGTCTTTTTGTAGGACTCCTAACAGTGGGAGCAGGATATGTTTTGGCTCTTTTGATAGCTTTTAGAACTGCTTTCTTCATATTGCATTACCTTGCTCAGCCTTATAATACAAGGGATGGTGCTTGTATTACTGAAACTTGATATACCATGTTTTACTGATATCCATAGGCAAAGTGCCCTTTTCTGAATAGAACTGGACAAAGCAGGCTTGGGAATGGGGGCAGATAGGAGATGGTGGGGAGGGACAGGAAGAGAATGAGGGTCGGGAAATTGCAGTGTGGATATAAAATTAATTAACAAAAAATATTTTATGTCAGTAAGGAGTTGTAATCTTTCTAGTTATCATTCACAAGGATGTATTGTAAGAATATTATCTATTCATGCATATGAATTCCCAGAGACTTAGGCAGCATGTACAGAGGTTGCACAGGTCCAAGCCAAATGTATGAGAGTAAAACTGGATATGAGTCTCAATTCTGAATTCAGAAGCTATCTCTAATTGACAACTGATAGTGAGTGAAGAATTCATTTCAAGTGGTTTCTCCATAGGAATACAATCCACACTCAAGGGAAGTTTGGTGCACAGCAGTAGACAGTCAACACAAAACAAACTCAAAGTTATTTATTTATTTTGGGAGATATTTTGTCTGATAATGCTTTAAGGGGGCCTTTTTAAAATTTACTTGTCTTTTACTTATCGATTATGGTTTCTGATTTTTGGGGTTGTATATGTGTGTGTGCGTGTGTGTTTCTTGTGCTTTTTCTTTTTGTTGTTTGTGTATTTTCTATGTATTATTCTGATTTGTTTGTTTTATTGGTCATCTTGTTTTCTAAAGAGAGAAGAATAAATCATGTCATTGGATAGGTATGGCCATGGGGATGATCTGGGAAAAGATGAAAGAGGGGAGAAACTGATCAGAATATATTATACAAAAATAATTTGCTTTCAATAAAAGCATGTTTTATTTTTTGGATTGAAAAACATCACTCATGGTCAGAGTTAAAAGCAGTGGTGAAATAGATCAATTCTAGCATGAATAGAGCTGGAAATAGGCTTTTAGTGTACGCCAGACAGGATACTGAGATTGGTTTATAACATAATGAAATGGAAACATAGGTAGCCAACACAACATACAAACCTAAGATATATAGCAAATATAATAGAAATGCATTGTAAGAAGTGTGGGTGGTAAGCAGAAGGACCCATTAACTATGACATAGGGAGTGGGAGGAAGATTCTTTCATACAAAATTTATATATAGTTTTTATAAAAATATTTGGCAGCTATTTATTAATTTGAATATTTTTGAAGTTACAAATACACATATTTGTTTTAAAATGAATTTAACCTTGGAGAAGCATTCATAGAATAGTGCATAAAAATGCAATTTTTATAAATCCTCATCACCTGCATTATCTAAGGATTGCCTGAATCTGTCTTCTATCATTCATTGATCAAAAAGCCTCACAGATTCATAAAACCAGTATTTTTTCCTAGAGGAAGATTTCTCCTAAACACAACAACCAACATTGAGAAATTACTATTAAATTGCCATTGCCATTCCATGTTCAGACCACATTTCAATTTAACCTACTATTGAAAAATTCTCTTTGTGGATCAAGATTCTAAGACAGTAATTGTCTCTCTTCCTTGGGCTCTTTGAAGCACGAAGAATTTCTTAATCCATTTGTGTTCTCTATGACCTTTATAATTAAAAATAAACCACCTGGTAGGTAAATGTTCATCCAGATATGAATTTTCCTACAGTTTCTACAAGACAGTGTTGAGTATTTGTAGTGCTGACAGACATAATACACAAGTGGGTTATGGACCTTAGTATATCACATCAGGAGACACTCTAGGTAATACTGACATTTTTTATTTCATTACATAGCAGGTGACATATTTCTCTCTTTCACCTTATAATTTTTACATATTGTTAAATTGGGGAAATTATTTGATACCATTGTTCCACTTAATGTTTATTGATGCTAGTAAATGTCTTAGGTTGAATTATGATCCCATAACATTATAACATTTAAGTATTATCCTCTATTACCACTAAATGTGATCTTTTTAGAAATGACAAAAAAGAAAGTGGTTCTGAAAAAAATGTGATATAATGTGATTAATATCCTTTGTTTTCTGATGAAACATGTAGTACAGGGTGGTTTCTAATTTCTTATATATCTAGATCTAGCCCCTAAGAACAGATTATCCTACTCCACCTACAACGTACCATGATCACAGATATCTTCTATCACATCAGCCTCGAATGTAACCAATATTTGTGTGAAAAGATGAAACATGCACACTGGCATTTACAGAAGGGGAACAACTAAAAATGTTAAAATATGGCTATCTGTAATCTGATATAAGAAACACATCTTTCCCTCATGCATGCATACACGCAGATATATATTTATCTTTTGTGTATTTGTTTATTACCTCACATAGTAAGTCTACATGCACTTGATGACTAGTTTCAATCCTTAACTTGTCACAATCTGGAACTATTTGGGAAGAGAGTCTCAGTGAGTAATTGTCTATATCAGGATAGCCTGTGGGCACGTCTGTGGACAATTATCTTGATGACTGACATTAATTGATAGGTGTCGACCCCGCCCACTCTGAGCAGTACCATCATCCCTTGGCAGATGATCAAGGGTTGAGGATATAGGGAGAAGGGGCTAAGTACAGGTAAATACATATGTGTTAATTTTCCCTGCTCATGACTGTAATGTGATGTGATGAGCTGTTCAAGGTCCTTTTCATCTTGACCTCCCCTCAATAATAGATTGCCACTTTGTACTATGAATTTAAGTAAACTCTTTATGGCTTTTGATTGAATGTTTTATTACAGCAACGACAATGAAAACAGGACATATGTCTGTTTTATGTGTGCATATGTGTATGTATGTTTGAATATGTATATATGTGTCTTCAATATGTATCTGTGTATGTTCATGTATGTATGTGTGCATGTATGAATATTTATATGTGTGTATATGTGTGCATGTGATTTGAGAACAACCAAATATAATAAAAGCCATAAATTTTCTATATGCTTAGTTATATGAATTTTTTTGTATAATAATGTGCAGAAGCCCGTAAGTTCATTTCTGGAGAATCCTATCACCTAGACACTCAGTGCCATTCTCTTTGAGCAATTTCCCAATAGAAAGCCTATTATAATTTTTCAGAGTCCTGAGTAGAGATCTGCTTTGCTGATATTGTGAGTGGATCTCTTCACTAGTCCCTGAAATTTCCTGATTAGGATCCAGCCAGAAATAACAAGTTGACCTCATCATAACCCTTGTATCTAGCCACTAAGGAACATTACACTATTTTTTATTCATCAATACTGCACAAAATAGTGTGTGTTCTCTAAACACCACAAAAAAATTGATGTTGAAAATTATGTGTATGTGCAGGAACAAATGCAATGTATACCCAATTTAAAGTTATAATTTGCCTCTAAATTGCAAAAGACTAGCATATTTTAAAATGTATTATAAGTAGATACTTAAATATATTCTTTATTCTCTTACCTGGAAACATTGCTGACACTTCAGATCTTTCTAAAATTAAATTTAACTAAAAGATAAATAAAAGAAGTCCCCTTATGTACCATTCTCTTGCTCACAGCAATGGTGCCATATTTGCCAGGTACAATGAGGTTTCTGTTTTATTGCAAATTCCCTATAAGATACATATTTATGCATTTATATTACCTGCAAATAGTCTGTTTCCTGGGCTTGTAATTCTGCTTGCTTTTTTTTTTTTATCACACTAGCCCATGATCTTCAATGCCAGCTCCTTCATGGCTCCCACAGAACTTCTAAGCTCAGCTATTTCTGGTTGCAGTTAACTTCCTCTTTTCAAAGCATCCTGCCATTTACAATTATAACTGTATTAGTGTCTACTTAGTGAAATGTGGGTGCTTTGAGGAATATTAAAATGGTCTGAATTTATTACTCCTATATAAAATGCCATTCAGAAACAAAAGGAAAAAATTGCTTAATTACTTAAATTTCCCTGTTTCTGCATATCTGAAATTTTGAAGCAGGTTAGACGGATAATTCTGATTCACAGGCACTAGTGAGGCTGCAAGATGTGCTTCAGAGCTACAAGTACATGTTATCATAATCTGAGCAAGTAGATCCTTTGAATGAGGTCTCATACAATATCTTTAAAAATAATTTATATTTTACCAGAACTAGAAGGCTTAAGTTCCCAGATACAAGCAATCTCCCACAGTGATACCTGAGTGTTTTCCCGATATGACCATGGTCTACTCTCAAAGTAAATGATATAAGAAAAATGAATAGTCAACACCATTTCCTGTGACTGAAAACAGAACACATGGTATCATTGTCAACACCTTAGTACAATTTACGCATAAGTCATTTCTATGTAGTGTGAGGGCAGACTACAGTTGCCATGAATACTAAGAAGTGAGGATCACCTTGGGATGTCATGAAGGCAACAAGGATTAAAAAAAAAAAAAACTTAAAGTGTAGAGGCTGGAGAGTTGGTTCAATGTTTAAGAGCAATTCTTGCTCTTAACAGAGGGATCAGTTTTGATATCTAGCACCCACATGGCAGCTTGCAACTATCTGTAATTCAATTCCGAAGGAAATAGGTGGCCTCTTTTATGGGCTATAAGTATGCATGAAATACAAATACAAGAATGCATATTAAATACACATAAAATAGCAAAATAAATACACCTAAAAATACTGAAGTACTACTGGGTTATTTTAATTTTCAGGCATATCATAGAATTCCTCAACTGTTCTGTTCTAAACAAGGGAAAGAAATAACTTTACCCTAATCCTAAAATTCCTTCAAGGATATCACAATTTAAGCTAAAAGAAGAATATACTAAACATTATTGTGAATTTTACCTAACATTAACACATGTATATTATACCTTGATTTTTTTCCTTTTTAACAACTGCATTTTAACTTATAAAAATAATACCTATAAATAAATCTAGAACTATCACAAAGAATGAAATCATAAGACATTTTCTTTCAGGTAACTGCACATCCTTAGATGTTATAGGGAATTCCACTGGGCTTCAACTCTGTCAACATTCAGGTAGGCAATATGGCAAATTCTTACATCTCAGGAGAATACAGAGAGTATAAAAGAGATTATTGGTGAAGAGCAGCAATGAAGCATTAAACAACTATGAAAAGGTGGAATGTCTTCATTAAGTGATTTGCAGACGTGCCTTGTAAATGTCATTTGAATATCTGTCATTGTTTAGTAAGTATTAAAAATAATAACTAACACAATCACTTTGTGAAATTAATTTCCTCTATCAAGGAAACATCACTTTTATTTAGCTCATTAAGAAACCATACTTACAATATTTCTTTTAATGACAGTATTGATATTTGGACACAATTTCTCTTTTTTAATGAGCAATGCAAATACAATAGGAGGCAGACCAGCAATATATCTACTCATAACTGTAGTGTTCAACTGCACCAGAATTTCAATTGAAAATGCTAAAAGGAATGACCAAATGCAAGTTTTAGATGTCTTTAATTTTAGATTTATAAACATTCAGTCAGGAAAAATTCTACTACTAAGACTATTTGATGATGTTATTTATCAACAGCAAATGGTATGTGACTTGGTGCACAGTAGGATGACTAATTCCCTATGCAGTTGCACAAGCTCCTTGTGACAGCTTTCTATCTGTTAGACGGTGGATATGGGTTTATTTTCTTTCTCGTCTCTACAGTCAGGTCCCCATCCAAAAGGAAGATTTGTCTCTTCAAATTAGCACTTCTCTGAACTACTCTTGAATTTATCCTATGAAATATGTAGTGACTTGTCATTAAGCATCACACTAAATCATTTATGAGATGAGAACTTAATGCATTCTCTCTTCGGTTTTGTTTAGAGCAATATAATAGAAAACCATTTGACCTGCACAAAGGATTGTCACCTACAACTTAAATCATTGTTCATTTTCTTTTCTGTATATCTAATTGTTCAACAAGTCAAGCCAAATCTACTTACAAATTATTCAGAAATGAATATCTCATTTGCTGCCTCTACTCTTTCTTCTCTCACACATTCACTACTTTGTCACTTATTACAGAACTAAAAAAGTAAAATTATTACCTCTTTAGAGACAAAAATGAATACTGGTGAATTTACTATAAAATAATCAGATATTCTGTAGTGGATATTTGAAAGAAGCAAATTGTGGAAAACTGTCTTAAATTTTCGTCACTTTGGCAAAATGGGAAAGGATTCAAAAACATTTTGCTATTTTTATTCATGTTATCTGTGTGTGATGTAAAGTCTCTGGAGCAAATCATAGTTTTCCTTGGTGCCAAATAACTTGAAATAGAGAGGATATATGAGAGGTATGCTCAGGTAGCCTCCCCTCTTTATTAAATAAATAAGATTTTAAAAGTTTCAAAAATACTAGGATGGAGTAGCATGGGAAGACACCTTTCCCTGGAAATTTAGGAGCCTGAAAATGAACTAAGATGGATTTAATGGCAGTTCAGGGATATGAGTTCAAAGAACCATCATAGGACTGTGTTATGGAAAAATAATGTTTATCATGCAATGTTTTGGGAACTTTATCCTTAAGAAGGATGAAATTAAGCAAGCAAGCAAGAAAAAAGCAAGGAGAATGAGAGGGACAGGGAGAGGGAGGAAGAAAGTGAGGGAGGAAACAAAGGAAGGAGGGAGGGAGGAGGAAGGGAGGGAGGGAGGGAAGAAAAGAGGTTAGAGAGGGAGGGAGAGGGGAGGGAGGAAAGAAGAAAAGAAGGACAACTTACACAGTCAACACTGGAGAAAATGTATTAGAAGAGAGAAACAGTCCTGTTGGGCTCCAGGCCTTCCTTGCAATTAACATTTTAGTTTAATGACTTTCATTAAGATGATGTTTTGGAGTGTGTACTGAAACGACATTAAATGGTATTAATCTAAGAAAAACTATGTGAAAGAAGGCAGAGACTCCCACTTTGCCCAGATCAAACTGTGGGAAATCACTAAAAAATAAACAAGGAAAGTAGTGTTAAGAATAAAAATCAAGAGATCTTTATTTGTAACAACAAAACAAAACTTAGTTATTATAAATATAACTAAACATTCTTATACCTTGAGACATTTTAAGAAAAATACACCCAAAATGATTTGACAGACTTTGATGATCCCTCATGGAAGGCCTCACCCTCCCTGGAGAGTGGATGAGGGATGATAAGGGGGATCTGGGGAGGGCATGGGAGGATGGGAGGGACAGGGAACTGGGATCGATATGTAAAATAAGGAAATATTTTTTAAAAATGAAAATGCACCCATATATGTCTATAATCAGGAAAAATAAACCTATCAATAACCTTTAGTTCTGCTCAAAGGCACTTCCTAACAAACAAGTACTGAGTGAAAAATACGACATTTTTATTACAAATGGCAATTAATTACATTAGAGTACATGTATGAGCTAATGGCTTTCAACTTTCACTGATAAGTTATAAACTGTTAGCTAGGATAATTCTACTGCTTGACCAATGTCCAGAGTGTTAGAATATTTGTCATGTTTCTCTACTTTTTGTTAAATTGAGACTTAATTACATGCAGACAATATTTAGGGAGACATGAATAAAAGTAGCTATTTAATTTACTTAATTAAATAGCCATTTACTATTTAATTTCTTTTATTAAAAATAATAACGAATCTGAATGTTCTTTTCAAAATTATTTGATAAATCTATGGAGTTTACACAGACATTTTAAGCAGATAAAAACATTATTTAGAAGTTTCAATTTATTCTCCTTGAACACGCAGTCATAAAAAAAAACTAGATATGTTTAAATTTATAGAGACATTTCGAGTAACTCAAATTTATTGCTTATGATAATGAAGCCAAATGACTTGGCTGATTATTTCATAGTAAATTTTAACTTTCATGTTTAAGGAAATTTCCTGATTATTTTAATATATTTAGATTCTATTAGTAGAAATGAAATCCTTCTTAAAAATAAAGTAAGTCTTTAAAACACTATTTTCTTTTTGGTTTAATTTAAGCTTGAATATAATTTGGGTTATTCCTTATGGAAAGTGATTTAATATTCTGGGCTTGGAATAAAATGTGGGAAAAAAGGAAAAAAATCTCGGGGATCTATTTTAATCAGCTGTGTAATTAATGATGGTGGGCCACAGTAGGTTTGCAGCAGAAAGTCCATTGGAAGCAGAGTACACACTGTTTTTTTATTTGTTTCTTTGCTTTTTGTTTTTTCTTTTGTTTTGTGTTTCTTTTCCATTCATTCTAGATACCAACCACAGTTCTCCTTCCATCTCCTCCCCCACCTGCCCCACCTCCACCCAACATATCCCCATCTGCTCCTCAAAAATTATAAGGCCCCCATAGGGTGTCAACAAGGCCTGGCAAATTTAGCTGAGGCAGGACCAACCCCCTCTCACCCCCCCCCCAGCGATAGATACTGGTCCCACTGTCAAGGGTCCCATAAGCAGACCATTTAGCAGTCCTTGTCCAGACCCATGAAGGCTCCCCATCTGTTGATGTAGAGACCATAAGGTCCCACAAGTTTGGGTCAACTATGTCAGTGAGTTTCCTCATTATGATAATGGCTCCAGCCCTCTTGCTCATATACTTTATCCTCCATCTCTTTAACTATACTCCTATAGCTTGCCCTGGTGCTTGGATGTGGCTCTCTGCATCTGCTTCCATCAATTACTAGATTAAGGTTCTATCATCACAATTAGATTAGTCGCCAATCTAATTACAGTAGTAGGCCTGTTTGGTACCCTCTCCACTATGCTAGGGGTCTTAGCTGGTGTCATCCTTGTGTATTCCTCTGAATTTCTCTAGAATCACATTTCTTCCTAGCTCATTAATGACTCCATCTTTCAAGGTATCTCTTTCATTGCTCTTCTACTCCATTCCCCCAACAACTAAACCATCTTGTTCCCTCATATGTTCATCCCCATCCATCCCCCCTTTACTGCCAAGTTCTTATAAGAACAAACATAAGTTAAGGGAGTATCCCTCCATGTGGAATGTGTTCCCAAAGTCCTTTTTAGCCTAGAGACAGGAATGAGGGCCTAGTCCCTACTCCAAATGACTTGACAGATTTTGTTGATCCCTCCTGGAAGGCATCACCCTCCCTATGTAGTGGGTGGAGGATGAGATACGAGGATGGTCTGGGGTAATGAAAAGGAGGGAGAGAGGGAAGGAGAGAGTGAGAGAGAACTGGGTTCAATATGTAAAATAAGAAATTATATATGTATATATATATATATATATATTATATATATATAAAGAACAAGCATAGATCCAAAGAAGAGTAGATTTTTTAATTCAGCTATGTCTTTAGGAATTTAACTAGGTATAGAATGTCTCTGAAGAACAATATGCAAAATAAAGAAAAAAAATAGAATATATACATGTGTTTGTGCTTATATTCACTGATCTATGATATAATTCTACCTGATTTGACCTATGCTGAAAAACAAAGTGCATGTGTACGCATGCATGTACACACACACACACACACACACACACACGAGAACAGTTAAAAATAATAGAAAAGTGATAAAAAAATAATATATCTTGAAATCTTCAATGATATGATTTTCTTGATACTTTTTTTTGTTTTCACTTATACCCTGGTATTTTTTAAATTTTACAGATAACAAAATAAGGCTTTTAAACTCTTCGTTTGTAGAGTATAAATGTTCTACTTCAATTGCTTCCTTTTTCTTATGTCTCAAGGGAAAATCAGGAGGGAAAGAGAAGCTTTTCTTCTGTGCCTCTTTCACCCCTGTAGAAAATATCAACAAAATCCAGAATATGACTTTTCTTTATTTCTAAACAAAGCATTGTCCCCCTGTCTTCTTCTATATATATCATTCATTTACATTTAATGTACTTATGTAATATGGCTAGTGATATGCATAAAGAACATATATGTTTAAGTGCTATTAGGATACTAATCATATTTATAGAACATAAAAAATTGAGCCAATAAAAACATATAAGATCAGTGCATAGAGATAAATGTTGATAGTAAAGTACTCCTTTACCATGCACAGAAGACAGTCTGATTGATTGTGGTATCATACACCCAACTACTGATTGATTCGTTGTTTCAGTTCTAAGTACTGTGCTTTTAATTTCTTATCCCATTATACCTTATCCCAATGTATTTTGTCTATGTTTAATTGACTGAAAAAAGAGCAGTTATATTTTATCTAATTTTCTGCTATTTTCAACATTCACAGTCACTATGCTACTAGCTAATATTTTTAATGCAGTAAGTTTATTTCATTTAGATTTATTAAAAATATTTCCTCTATTGACCAATGTTCTGACATATCAATTTAATCAAATACATGTGAGTGTAGTGGTTCACATAGTAGAGCTTCCACACAGGGAGAGGAGCTTGTTCCTGCCTCAATTTAAATTTCAAGCCCATGGGAGTCTTCTCCTCTTTGAATGGAGACAGAGGAGTAGAAGGGGAGGGTGTAGATGGGAAGCAGGAGCTGGAGGAGGGAAGACTGCTGTTGTTATGTAAAATAAATGAAAACATTTATTTAAATAAAATAATGCCTGGCTTTGCATGCTACTTATGTTACTTAATTTTGATAGAAAAAAAAAATATATTTCTACATTCTTTATACCTATGGTCACTTCTGTTATTAATATTGATTATAAACATATTTTCAATCATTTTCTTTTGTATAAAGTGAATGTTCATATTTTTTCTTCTCTTCTGTCTTTTCATTTTTTATTTCATTTTCACATTCCAACCACAGTTCTCCCTCTTACCCCTCCTCGCATGCCCTCCACCTCCTCCCACTCCCTCACCTCCATTTAGCCCACTCCCAGTCCACTCCTGTGCTCAAAGATTTTTGCAAGACTTTTATGTATGTATGTATGTATGTATATATATATATACATATATATATATATATATATATATATATAATTTGTGTGGATGGGTGTGGGTGTGTATAGAGGGGTGTTTTATGCAAGTACAGTATTCATGAAGGCCAGAAAAAGGAATTGGACTCCCTGGAGCTGGAATTACAAGTGGTAGAGAGCTGTCTGTTGAGGATGCTGGAAACTGAATACTGGGTTTTGTGCAAGAGAAGTAAATTCTCTTAATCATGAAGCCACTTCTCTAGCTCCCGTGTTTCAAGTTCCAATTCTCACCTTCTGAGTCTACAACAGGACTTATCTTCTGCAACATGTGTATATCAACCATCTTCTCAGAACAACGATAGTTTAAAAATACATAATTGGACATAACTCTCAGGAGGAGAAGGTAAGGACTGTGAGAAGGGTAAGTGGAGATGCATACTTAAATACCAGTTATGCCAATGTTTTGAAACTCTTCATGTTTGAATATCAGTTTATTAAAAGCAATAGAATCAGATGTTCTATGATAATGTCCTCAACTTTAACTTGTATCATAGATGAAAATAATTTTCAAATGAGTATTTAGAATAACTTCTTTGGTTATTCAAATTTTTAGATTTTAGAACATTTATGTGGTTCAAGAATATGAGCTTGCAAAGACTACTTAATAGAAAAAATAAATATGATAAATAGCATATATAAATTTAAAGAATAGAAATAGACCATTTAAATGTAGTACTGTGCTAGTAACATTTTCCTTTTATCTTTGATGTACTGAGTCTAGACATGTTACAGATATTACACTTCACAGCAACTCCAATTGCCTGTAATGGCCATGCACAATGTTATACCTGTCAGTCAAACACAATTTTGGTGAGGAACCCCATGAGACCTTACTGAAACAGAGACCACTTATGGATAGTTGGGTAGGGGAAGTCATTGTCTGAAGCTATGTACCCATACAAAAACTATTCGGGATGTTTTATGTGGTTCCAATCTCATGGTTACACAGAGGCCCCTGGTTAAGCTCATTGAGACACAAAGAAAACAAAAGACAAGTATATAGAAATAAGATATGCAGAGAGGTTTGGGGCTTCAAAGGGTGAGACGTAGAAGAGAAAGGATTGGGCTAAGTAATCTCAATGAATTGTATATGTGCACAAATTGCCAAAGAACAAATTCAAGACAAAAACTTTCTCATAGTTTTTACATCATAAACATTAGCCTCAATTGCAGAGTGTGATTTTTACAAAAATATTTTTACTGCTTGAATGGCCAATTTAGGAGTTTACTTACTTTTCGTTAAATGGCTTAAACAGTTCTAGCTAGGCAACACAAATGCCTTTCTGATCTCTTGAGTACTTTGAGAGCTTGTAAAAGCTTTAAGCCATCGTGGTAGAATGTGGTAAAAAAAAAAAAAAAAAAAAAAACATATTCAAAATGCCAAAAGTGCTCTAACATGTGCCAAAAATATAGTAATATTCCTTGAGCCAACACAACTCAAGCAGACCATAATAACCTGTTGGGGTTAGAAAAGTCAATGCCAGAAGCTGATGATTTCCCTAGAGCCAATCAAAATGATGGAAACATTGGTGCAAAATCACAGATGAGCAGGTTCAGTCCTCTCCTCACAAGCTACAGATGGCAAGTAATTTAGGAATGCCCATTTGGTGGAATTTACCAGCTCCTCTAGAGATCACACATATGGGTTTGCATTTAAAAAGCAATTGCACCACGAATAGCTTTTTAAACAACAGATGTAAGTATTGACAGTAAAAGGATGTCCAAAAAGCAAAGTACGTCCACATAAAAGAAAAGAGAGCTTATGTTATATTTTACATGGCCTTTTAACTTAAAAAATAACAAAATGATTATAAAATCGATCCATACATTGCTTGCCAAGCCTTCTAAATTAGATATGAGATTCCATCTTCCAACTACATTACTTTCTGGTAGACTACCTCTTTGGCCACTCTCACAAAATAGAAGGTCACTGAAATGTCGAAAGTGGACCAAAATACCACGAAAGCGGTTTGAAGATTGTGTGTCAGTCAGTGCTACCTGATTTTTCACAGGGTGATTTTCTCCCCCACCTTCCTCTCCTCTATTCTTCCCCCACAACCGCTTTCCAGTGTGTGTGTGTGTGTGTGTGTGTGTGTGTGTGTGTGTGTGTGTGTGTGTGTGTTCATTCTCCCTTAACTCACAGCAAGGTCATAAATATTCCTAAATGATGAATGTACCTATGTGCTTAAATGCATGTGAACGGGAGGTATTTCTATTTGCAGATGTGCACTAGTTAGTGCAATTCTTGAAGTTTCCAATTGCTTGTCCTTTATTGCTTCCTTTAAAGAAGGAAATTAATTGTGTGAAATTGCTTTGCTGGTAGAATGATGCCAGATTGCAATGGCAGCATTGACCTAATCTAGCAGTAAAACAGGCAATCACATCTGCAGTGAGCACTCATAGAAATATTTGATTTCAGGAATGTGCAGGACCAAAGATTCCCTGGAGAAACAAGCCAGTAATTTTTATTCTCATATTCAAGGGTAGTTCTGTTGTGGATTTTGTTTTAGTACTGAAATCTCTTCTTGATTTTATTGAAAAATAAAACTCTCTATTTAAAAGTGCATCCCACATGGAATGAAACTATAATTAAAAGGTTAGTTTGGGGCATTTAGCCTTTTGATACTAATTGTTTCTTAACAATAAAATACAGCACTACTCCTTCTTCTGTAGTGTACTGGTGTGCTAGGATACTAATAGTTATGTAAATGATGACATTAACAGGACATCCTTTTTTTTTCTGGTTGCTTATTACTAGTTCAATGTGAAAAACTGTGGAAGATATCATTTGGAGGTTTGACAATGGGCAATTGGTCTATCCCAGAAAGCAAAAGAAAATGAAATTGCTTGTACAAAGGGATGAACAGATTCAGATTAGTGCTGAAATATTTATGACACCATTATATGGGTGTAGTGAGGATGCAGAATACAAAATACCCATAAAGTATGTATTCAAAAAAGAGAAATGCTGTTGTCATGCACCTTCCACATCGAGCTTAGCTTTGGTCCCGTATATTTACACAGAAACCATAATATTGTCCAATTTGTTCTAAGAATTGCATACTAAATTAATTCAGCTGTTTTCTTTTTTCATAGAACAGGCTACATTAGCAGTGTAATGCTTGTATATTTTATACATATAAGCATAAATGCAATTGATTATTATGCCCCTGAAGCGTAGTAACTGCTACAGAAAAATGAGATAAAAAACTCTGATTTCAGAAATATATAATACAATATAAGAAAAAAATCTAAGCAATTCTTGCACATTCCATGCATGTTATCCATTGTTTTTTGTTTAAATATAGAATAATTTATGAATAATTTCCTAAATAAATGAATATGCACTGTGGTGAACTTTCAAAAACAGAGAATGTCCTGAGGAAAAAAACAAACTGAAAATTCCAAGCATGAAGAATACTTCATTTAGTAAAACACATAAAAATAATTGGGTATGTAATCAAAAAGGGTGAGTAATTTGAGTAATTATTCCATAGCATCCCATGTGCTAAGGGGAATTTTGTGAGGCATCAGAATATATTAGTACTCCTGGGTTTTTGTTCAGTCATGGTTTTTTCTCTACTGAGATCCAGATTGTCACACCCGACTCAGAATGTGTATTTATACATGTTTGGAATAGATTTCAAAAGCAGCATTTCAACTGCAGGAGAGACATGAAAATAATCAGAGAAGCAAACACAGTTTCCAAACGTTCTTTTTCCTACCTCTTTCCTTTGTGTCTAGGGTATAAAGATATTAGAACTATACAGACTATAGTAAGTCCATTTCTCATACTGAAAGTATAGAAGATGAAAGCAAAAAAATATACCTAGAGGGTGACTTGTGCCCTGGAGAAAAGATGAGCTACCATTCCATTACTGAAGAAGTACATTTATGACAGAGCAGAGTGAGATAAGTGTGGGTGGCCCCTCAGGTCTGCTACTTAGCAAGGAGTTAAGAAGTCCTCTTCCCTGCCAAGTGTGAACCTGGTCTCAACCAGGATAGCTAAATGTTCTTTGTGCTAAGATAAGAAAACCATTAGGCATTTTAAAACTATTACTACATCCAGTAACTATTCCAGAATCCACATGGTGGAGACATCTTTGATCAAGTTTACCATGAAAGTACTGGTAGACCTTCAGTAACTGGGTTTATCCAGATTAAAAACAAAATTGCTTTAGTTAGATAAAAATTATTAAAGTTATATCTAAGGATTTCTCCATAAATTAGTCAGTACATAAGTATTGCTAGAAATAGTCATGGTTATGATTACAAGTAAGGCATGGGTGTGATGCTGATGAGTGAGATAAAATTAATGTGAGCCGTCTGTGGTAGTATATTAATAAATAATACAGGTCATAGCAGAGAGCACTTGTATATTTGTTGAATAAAAGTTGGGAGGAAATTGGAGAAATTACTAATGGGTTGTGAGAAGTTCAGAAAACATGAAGGTAACTCGTAGAGTAAAAGTATTTGAATTGAAAGAGAAACAAAAGAGAGAAACTACAGAAATTAGATTACAACCACAAAAAAAAAAACAAAAAAAACCAAAATCCTATCTACCTCTACCACCCACAATTCAGCTATCAGTGTGATATATGTCAAGATTAAATATATACTGACTTACTGCTTACTGATTGACACCAAAACATGATCATAAGCAATCCTTTGAACTCTGTACTGTTGTCATTTTGGACTAAATTGCATTTGTTGTGTATGTTAGAGAACTTTTAGAATGTCTGACCACTTCCAGTTATAACAGGAGTAATTACTCTCCATGGAGTCATGTCAACACAAACAGGGCTGTTAAATATCCTCTGGGCAACAAAATCTGCCTCATTAATGAACCCCAGATTAGTTCAACTAGAGAAAAGGAGAGACTGGAGAAATGAGACACATCAGTAGTTACTGCAGATAACATTTGTAGATAAAGGGTTTCATGCTGAACATAGCAATCTATTGACCTCATTTTCTCATAGTCCTAGTCAAAATTTGCTGTTATGGTAAATACTTGTTTTAAGGTAATTATTTAAGTTATAAAATAATTTTTATCATTACTTTCTAGCCAAGTAATTATCAACCAATTTTATTAAAAGTACAAAATAAAATATTTACTTAAATCTTCTTTACTCTAAAGGTAATTTGTTATTATAGTAACAAACTATTATTATAGGAGGTTTTTTCTTCTAGGGGGCTAATAGTATAATATGATTAACATACATTCTCATGTATTCACACCTATCAGAACAATATAGAGAAGTATAGTTATAGATCCTTAAATTGGCAGAGATGCTTCATGTCTTATTTTGTAGAATATAGTGTTCACCTTGAAACATAGAGTTGCTGAAGTGGCAGGCATATGTCACTTATCACCTGAACCACTTAGTATTACTTTATTCAATTTGAGTACACTGTTGACTAACATGTCAATTAGTTCCAGTTCACTTGATTTCATAGTCCGTAAAAGCTAACGTGACTGTGTCTATATTGACAAAGTGGAGATGAAGAGATTACTGCAAAAGGAAAAATAGCAAATATACATTCTGCTGTTGAATAAAGGTGTCCGAATAACCCTCGACTACTCTGCTCTCTGTATTCCAGGATTCCATATAATGTGTCCCCATGATAATTTGAAGACATACATAATATTATTTAAGACAGAAAATGTTAATTAATCTTTACTGAATGTTATTACATCTATTAAATTATCTCAATGGAAGAAATAAGAAAATCAAGAATAATTCTGACACTGATAGTTAACCTTAAAGAATCATCACAACTCTATATGTCAATGTCATGAACAAACAAAGAGGGGCAACTGACTTTGGAGTTCTCTGAACTGTGAATCTTGATGTGCCTCCCCTATAGTGCTAAACAAAAAGGCTGCTGAGTTGCTTGCCAGTTTATTCAAATTTTGCCTTTACCTTCCCTGGCCTTTCAGTAAGGATCTAGAGTGATCATGGGAGAGTTTATTTTATTTATTTTATATTTGAGGCTATAATTTATTATATTTATCCTTCCATTTCCTCCCTCTAAACCCTTCCATAAACTACTCCCTAATCTCCTTTACATACATGCCCTCTTAACTTTTAATAATTGTTATTACTTTCATATAAGTGATATGTATATATATATATACATATATATATATATATGCCTAAATATAACCTTTCAGTCCATATATAAAGCTTGTCTGTATGTATGTTTTCAGGGTCTATCATTTGACACTGGGCTATCAGCTGGTTTTATGTTCCTGAGAAAGACCCACCTCTCCTATTCCCAAATTTTCCCCGTTGCCTACACTCTGTGTGTAGAGTTGGGTCTTTCTCCTCCCAGTCAGGCTTGTTTATTGGTGCCATCTTTGTTCAACTCGTATTTGAGTGTTAGATTTGATGAGAATTTATGAGTTTAGCTTGTGATATTACTAGGAGACACAGTCTCACACCCAACTCCCTAATCATTACAATCTTCCCCCTCTTCTGTAGTGTTTCCAGAACCTTAAGTCCTAGGAGTGTTTTATAGATGTATCCATTGTGGTTGGGCTCCACAACTCTGCCATTCAATTGGCTGTCACTTTCTGTAAAGGTTTCCATCTGTTACAAAGACACTTCCTTGCTGAGGAGTAAAGTCTACAGTTATCTGGAGATATAAGACAAAAGTTTATAGACTATTAAGCATTTAGCTACTTTGGTAAAATAACAACTGTATATTCTCCATTAACAACTACTGCACTAGTGCTTAGTAGTTGGATAATTTATTTAAAAATACATAGCACACAAGTAGATAAGGTAGCAAAACAGTACTAAGCATCATGAATCTCCAAATTTTGTTTCCCAGTTCTGCTGAGCAGTATAATCCTGCATTTGCTGAGTCTTTTGATTTTATTCTTATTCTCCAGGTTTGTCTCTTCAATGAAGAAATTTGAGGAGATCTATTCTCCACTCCACATAGTACACATCCTTTCTCCTTTCATCTTCTTGTTAGCTTGAAACATTGTTGAAAAGTTGGGAGGATGGCTCACCAGGTAGGCTCATTTGGTACACAAAACATTAGGATCTGGGTTCCAATCTGCAGAATTAATATCAAAAAGCTCAGCATATCTGCCAGACACCAGTATTCCCAATACTGATGGGAAGATTGAGACAGATGGAAAGATTAGGGCTCCTAGGTTACCAGCCTAGATCCAGGTTCAGTGAGATATTTAGTTTCAATACAGTAAGCGAAAGAGTGATAGGACACTCGATGCCCACATGGCCAAAAGTGTGTAAAGGCTCACACACATATGGGCATGCACCATGCATACTACATACACATACACAGTACAGAGATGAAGTAAACTGTATGCTTTTATTTCCAGAGAAATAAGAAATGTAGGAGAGTTATGTAGATGATCTCATCAGTTACTGGTAGATTTCTTTTAATGGTGGCATCTATTCTTGCTATATATGTATCCTTGAGAGAAGTATTAAAGTTCTGACCTTAATATTTCCAATCTATATAATTGACTAAGCAGGCATACACAGATATTTAGCTGACAAATAGAGAATTGATTTAAAATATGCTTATAATGATGTCTAAAAATAATGCTACTATTTCTTGATGAAATACCAAAACCAAAAGCAACTTGAGGAGGAAAGGGTTTATTTGGCTTATATATTTTGAGTCACTGTCCACTAAGAGTTTTGATGAAATCCTTCTTGTTCTGATACTGTCCTATGCATTTGAGTACAGTAATGACAGTGGGAAATAACAAGCAAAAATCAAAACTATAGTTAATTTGTTCTTTAAAGTCCATATTCTAGTTTTCAATGCAGATGATAAACATAGGTATTAATTTAATATTTTAGGGACTAACATGAATAAAGTAAATGTCGATGGAATGTTTAATGCCAGTTGAGTGGATGACAAGGATACACTTTACTATCAATCAAAAAATTAAGTAAAGACAGGAAATAAGTGAAGTACTTATCATAGTTGATTTTCAGATGAAATCACTTCAAATATAGAGGATGAAGAGTAATATAAAAAATAATAGCAATAAAGAACAGTCCTGTTATTTTAAGCCTTTATGAAGAATTGGTTTAACTCAATGACACAGAATTTTTCACAGCTTCTTGATTGTTTTTGGTTATAATAGCTACTCTTAGCATATCCATTTGCCTTCAGCAATCACAGCCTCTATCTACGGTTATGCTCTTTCCATGACAATAAGATGAAGGGATGAGGCTATCATCGTCCTACCAAAGTAGGATAAATATATTTTCACATTTTTTGCCAACAGACCAGAATAATGCTAAATGATACTCTATGCAATCTTCCATTATCCAAACATATTCTTCCTTCTATCATTGTGGAGCTATAGCCTGATTTCTATAGGCAATCCAAGTCAATCACATAGTTTACCACAGGATTTCCTTTATTTGCTGGTTGACACTAAAACACGAGTTATAAAAAGATCCCAGATTCTGTCTTACTATCCCCAAAAGAATTAATATTTTTACTCTTGTAGGAAGCATATCTCTTTGTGGAAGTGATGTTGTTATATCTTTCTTGCACAAATAAAGCCTGTTTGGGGGTCAGAGAATGAAACTTGCCACTAACTAACCATAGAGGTTTGGAGGTCTATACAATAAGACAGTCAGTGATATAGCTGGGCAGAAACTGACACTAGACATCCATAGAGGTATAGAGGTCTGTAAGGCAGGCAGGTAGCTGGGTAGTGACAGTATATAAGCAGGGACGAACTCTCTTCTCTGTAGAGACACTTGGGAGGTTAAGGTGTGTTGTGGCTTCCTCCTTCTCTCTGATCTCTCAGCATTTCTCTCTATTTCTGACTCCAGCCTTTTATTACCTAGACCAATTCAGAATTCCTGTTTCAAAGTGAAGCTTCTATTTAACATAAAATTTCATAAATAGGAGGGAGAAATTGCTAGTGTGTTGTTAAAGGTAGTATTGAGTGATCCAACTCTGATTCTCTTCTTTTTTTCTTGAATCTTTTAATACTGGCTATAAGAGAAATAGTACTATATGCAAGAGGCTGAGTTCTGAGTATGCATAACCTTCTGAAGATCTCTGACCAAGTTTTGTAAGATATCACCCTTAACACTTATTATAAATAAGCTTTCTAAAGAACTAGCTTTTTCAGGGTGGTGAACCCCACCCCCCCACACACACACATACACACAAAGAGCATAATGTGATCTTTTTTCTATCAAATAAGTTCCTTGAATGGAAACACTGATATGTGAAATACCATGATGAAGAACAAAGCATTTCCTAAGTTCTCAGGTGGTGATATCGGACACAGACATATCATACAGTATGGACAAAATACTACACTTCTCTTTATGTAAAGATGACACAACATAGTCAGTATGTCACCAGGTAGCAGACAGGTGACCACAGCTAATGATTCCAGGTTGTATCAGGGGCTCAGTTTCATTCCATTCTTAGAGTGAAGGAACGAAACATATCCATGGCCAGCTCAGTCTTAATGAGTAAAAATTCACATTTCTCTATCATGGTCAATTTGTTTGTGGGAAGAAGAATGGAGAAGAAGAAGAAGGAGAAGAAGAAGAAGAAGAAGAAGAAGAAGAAGAAGAAGAAGAAGAAGAAGAAGAAGAAGAAGAAGAAATAACCATATAAAACATTATGAGACAAAAATTCATTCCAAAATAAAAATACTAGGGGGTTTGTTTTGCAGCTAGTTCTGGACATGGGAGTTGTCTTTAATGTCATCTGTACACCCAGTAAGACTCCATTAGAGTGACTAATTTCTCATTTGTAAGTGGTTATCAATTGGAGTCAATTTCTAGAATAGGGATAGAGGCTTGTGTCCACTCCTCCCAGCATTGGTACCCCATTTGGCTTAGACCTGTGAAGATCCTGTGCATGCTTCCAGTCTCTTGAACTTAATAGATGTGCTAGGCTTATGGTGTCTAGAAGGCCTTACATCCTTATTTTCTTTAACCTCCACTGGATCTTGCCATCTTTCTACTTCCTTTTCTACAGAGTCTGCTGAGTCCAGAGAGGAGGGATTTAGTGGAGACATCCCATTTATGGTTTAGCATTACAAGTTCTCTCAGTTTCTGCACATTGTATAGTTGTGGGTGTCAGTTATTACCTCCATTCTATTGCTGTGAAGTAACAGCATGAACAGTTATCTGTGAGAGAATTTAATTGGGTACTTGCTTATACTTTCAGAGTTTTTGTTCATTTTCATTATAGTGAGCACCATTATAGCATGCAGGTTAATGCAGGAACTTGGAGCAGTAGATGAGAACAGTATTCAGTTCCATAGGCAGAGAGAGAGAGAGAGAGAGAGAGAGAGAGAGAGAGAGAGAGAGAGAGAGAGAGAGAGAGAGCTGGGATTGGCAATTGGCGGCATTGGCTTTTGAAACCTCAAAACCTATCCCCAGTGATATACTTCCTCAATAACCTCAACCAGACTATATCTCCTAATACCTCTAAACCTAATAATTAAGCATTAAAATATATCAGCCTATGGGTGCACTCTATTCAAACCCACTCCCTGGCCCCCCAAAGGCTTGTAGCCATATCATAATGCAAAGCACTGAAAAGTAAAAAATTTACTAGCTGTCTGTAGGGACATGAACTCGCCACCCTAGGGCCTCTGTCCCCTGCAGGTGGTCGCTCACGAGGTCGCTCACAATAGTTCCTGAGATAACTCCAGGATGTCCCAACAACCTCTGTGGAATGTTCCAACGCCTTGTTTAATACAATACATAGCTTAACTGATAAGTAAACATGTAACTCCGGATCTCCCCTACCCCCTCCCTAGTCAGCTGATAAGTGAACGTGTAACTTTGGACTTCCTCTATTTCCTTCCACTCTTTTGATGTTTTTGCCTTTATAAGCTTGTCACAAGTTTGGGTCGGGGTCGAACTCTTCCACTCCCCGTGGGTGTAGAGTCTCGACCCCAGCATGCTGGCCTGAGATCTCATCCAATTTCATTTTCAATAAACTTCCTCGTGTGATTGCAGCAAGTCCGGTCTCCGTGCCTCACTGGGTGCGCGCTATTCCCGAGATTTGAGTGAGGGTCTCCCTTCGGAGGGGGCTTTCAGCACCTTTAGTCCAACTGCAAAAGACTCCATAGTTTTTCAGTCTCAACAACTTAAAATTTATAAGTTCAAAATCTGTTTTGAGACTTATGGCAATCTTTAAACTGTAACCCTTTATAAAATGAAAATCAAAAAGCAGATGGCATACTTGCAATATGCTATGGCACAGAATATGCATTATTATTCCAAAAGGGAGGACATGACCATAGTGAGGAAATATTGAACAATAGAAAGGTGTGAAACCAGAAGGACAAACTAAATTCTGCTTCTTGTGTCTGATGTTTAACTGCTCTTCAGCTCTCCAGCTCTATCAACTTTCTTTACTGCAGCATACTTTTCTTTCTTGGGTAGGTTAAACACCTGGCCTGTATCTTTCTTTGGCATATATCCCATGACTCTGGCATTTCCAACATCTTTGAATTTCTATGGAATTCCAGGCTTCACCTTCACAGCTTCAAGCTATGGCCTCTCTCAGACTCCATGCTGAGACATCCATTGTTATGCCCAGATCACGAGGAGCCCCGTAGACAAAGGAATCTCCTGAATTGCAAAAAGTAAGGTTCCTTTTTACTACAAGTCAAGGCAGGGAGACACAACAGCAACCAGGAGAAGTGTCCCAAAGCATTTAGCCAAACATTTTAAAGGAAAAACAACAACAACAACAAAAAAAAAACTTAGGTGGCGGGTGGGGGGGAAAGTATAGGCTCATTTCTGATTGGTTGACATTTACTCAGGGTTAGGGCTCTCTCTTTTTTTGGCAGTACAGTTTGTTATTTGCATTTGTTGGCTCAGGAAAGGGGCATAACTTTCCTGTAGCTTATTAGAGATATATTATGGTTACTGTGAGTTTCTGTTACCTTATCTATCTTCCCCTTCCCGCAGGTGGTTTATTTTCTTGAAGTTGCAGTGCCAGGGAGGTTGGGGGGAGAGATGGGGGGAGGTTTGTCTTTGGTGTGTCTGATCCTGCCAAGGCTGCTGATGCCTGCTTGAATCTTTGAATTTTAATCCTTACACAATGATACAAGCCTGGACTCAGTGGCTTTCCTTAGCTGAGTTGGGATATTCCACAGCCACCTGTATCCTCCACTCTAAAGCCATAAATATGTGGCAGAAGCTGCCAAATTCTTCTGCTTGATGGTGTTAGAACTTGGCTTTAAATACATTTGTCTGTTTTTTTGCTGTCAGTTTCCTTCTCTGCTGAAGCCTTTCTTTAATTCCTTTTCAGAATTTGGAAACATAGCTTGGTGGGCCTTGCCCTGAGGGCACCACTGCCTTTGTTGCATTGAGCTAAGCTTTTTTGTTTGTTTGTTTGTATATGTTTTATCTCCCTGAACACTGGACTTATCTCTACCACACTTCCTATTTTTCCCTTTCTCCTTAAACTGCACAGTTTGCACTTCTCTTTGTCCAGCCTGCTTTTTTTTTTTTTGTTATAGATCTAAATAAAAGTGATTACTAATAACTGTACAGCACGGTCAATCCTAGGCTGTATTGAAATCTCCTCTCCTGGAGCCATTAATCCAAAATTCTTTAGTTTTGCCTCAGACATATTCTTAGGACAAGAGCAATAATTGCCCACACTCTGCCAAAATATCACAAGAATGCAAGAATGGTCTTTCGGTTGCTTACTAAGAGTCTTTTCCTGAAGCCCCTTGAGCCAGACCATTATAATTTACATTGGTCTCATCCCCTCTGTCTTCTGTTGTTCTAATAGTGTGACCCATTAAGGTCCATTTAAAGCATCCAACTGCTTTCCTAATCCAATGTCCCAAAGTTCACATTTTGCCTACAAGCAGCTTGCTCATGACTGACACCAACAACTTCTGTCTTCATCACTGCTCTATTGCTCTGAAGAAAAACTGTTTAAAGGAATGCATTTAACTGGGGGCTTGCTTAGAGTTTCAGAGATTTAGTTCATTGTTTTTATGGTCTGGAGGATGAGGGCATGCAGGCAGGTGCTAGAATTGTAGCTGAAAGCTACTTCTTGATGTGTAAGTAGAGATAGTAAGACTCTGTGCTTAACATGGGCCTTTGAAACCTCAAAGCCCATGCCCAATGACGTGCTTCCTCAAGACTCCTCACTCTTTTATTATTGTTAAATAGTGCCACTCCCTGATGACTAAGTACAAGAGCCTGGTGGCGAAGTGAGGTTGTTCTTACTCAAACCAGCAAATGAGTATAGAAGAATGCTGTCAGGCATCCCTTTATTTCTATGCCCCCTTAGTGGAACAGTGATATTTGCTTTCTCCTAATTGCAGGGCCTGTCTAGTCTCATGTTCTTGGCCACCTGATCAGTGTCAGGCACACAGGTTCCATCTTATGGAGTGAGCCTTAATCCCAGCCAATAGTGTTTGGTTATATCCACACCTTTTAAGTCACTATTTCACCATTGCATCCAGGTCACATTGAAGATCACATGGCTTGTATTTGGGTGTTTACTCTTCTCTGGTTAGTGCGTTCAGTACCTTCCAGCACCATGAACACTAGTCTGTAAAGTTAAGGCTGGTGATAGACATCCATTCCACTTCTGAGGCAGAGTCTTCAAAAAGGGGTCAAGAAAGATTAATTATTAAAGTTTTGAGCGATGGAAAATAGAATGTTGGCATTTGGTGATGTTTAGAAAGCTGTAGTTCAACATTTTCTTTCGTTTCTGCTTATATGATAGCTCAAAGGTCAATTTTGGGACATGTTGAGTTTAAGATATTTATTCAGTGAGTACACTGAAGAGGGAGATTGGCAACTGGAATTGGATGTAGAGAAAGAAGTATAAGCTCAAGATAGAAAAGTAAGAAGCTTTAGCAAACAGATTGAAGCCATGAGACCAAGGACTGCTGAAGCAACCTGGAGCTAAGATCCGAGAGCTCAAGTACTTATGGTTCCATTGCAAGCATTCTTTAACCATTGAGCCATTTATCCACTTCAAAATATGTTACAATAATTAAAAGAATATGTAAATCTTTTCACTTCCCTAACAACTTTTGTTTTATTTATATGTATCAAACATTAATAATATTTAATTTGTACATGATCTAACATATCTCAGCAAATGTTTTATGTTTAAAAGTTAACTTGAAACATAAGGACATTTCTTAATTATCAGCAATACTTATGAAAGAAAATTAAAATGATTTAGATGCTGTTTATAAATTGCATATAAACACCATCCCTTTTATCTTCAGGAGAGTCTATTGAAGAAAGCATAGTCTTACAAAGTGTGATCCTGATAATTTATATTTTTGCCCAAGATCCTCCAATTTTCAATAATATAAGGCATATTCATCTGCATATACCTGTGGTTTCAAAGTCTGTGTTTTTAATACATGAATTATAAATGTAACTCCTATTTTTGATGGAATAAAGGGACAGGGATATTTTAGGACATTACATAATGAGTCACAAGTATATTCATTCTATTCATGTGTCTGTATTTACATGAGGAGACTCATAAAATGAATGCACATGAATATCTCTGTTGTACAATGTAAGTACAGACACCTCAGAATTTGTATGGTGGAAACCTTCACTTAATATAATACAATTTGCTAGTTTGATATATATGAAATTATGAAATGTTCCCTTAGGGACGACCAGATCTGTTGTTCAAACACTACCACCCACATCCATATGTATCAACTTCCCTGCCAAGGTTTTTTAGTTCGCTTTTTGTTTTGTTTTGTTGTTTTGCTATTGGCCACCATGCAGACCTTAATCAACCAATAGATATTCACACACACACACACACACACACACACACACACACACACACACACCAGATCACAAGATATTGTGGCACATTCTACAAACTTTCAATTAAGGTGTAAATGGAGGCGGCTTGTCATATTTTAGTGCACTGAATTCTACTTATTTGGTAATGTGTGACAAGTCCATCCTTCTAGACTTCAAATAATGTATGAATGAATTTCAAATAACAGATTTTGAAAAAGTGCCAGCCTATCGCTTTTGAAGTAAATAGTTTATTTATGTGGGGGAAAAAGTCAGTCTTTTACTCTACTATTAACAAATTGTTCTGTTGCTTATTCAACTCTGAGTGGGAGTTACACATATTGGTCTAAATATATTATTTGCTTTAACACTAGATTTATTAACACTAGAGCAGATCACTAACTTCATTCTTTGTCATTTTCCTATGTCTTCTATGTACAGAAAATAAAAATAGCCAACGTGTTTCCATTGAAAACAACAGAGAAATACAACTCAAAGTCATGAAGTGAGGATATATGATGATGCCCTGCTTACTACTTTGTTAAGAAGTTGTCAAAGTTGGGCTGATGAACAGACTCATAAGAAGTGCCTTATGTTACCGGCCTTTCTATATTTTGAAGATGATCACTCCACATATAGAGTTCCCGTGAATGACACTGATTTGTCATTCACAGAATGGCAGACAGGGCACAGCTCTACTACATTTGTAAAATCAAGCACAATTGCTATTGTTAGAGCACTTGTTTTGTTGTGTTTCAGTTGCTCATTCTCCTAAACCTGATAACTCTTTTGTATATTTTATAGAAAATTTTATGAAGAAAATTATAGTTAAACAAAAATCATTCAGACTTAATCATTTCCGTATGATCAAATCATCATATACAAGTACCTCTTAAATATTTTCCTTAGGTTTGATTTCATGATTTCTCTTGGCAGAGCAACTTTTACCATTGGGTATTGGGACATTTCTATCCATTTTCCGCCAATTGTACAGCATTCATTTAAAAATAACAAAACATTTAGTTGCTTACTTCAAACATAAAAAAGAATTTACTTGTGTAATAGCACATAGAGAAAAAAAAATCATGTAAACAATGCATTCAAACAAGATGCTGGTGTGTGAGGGCTAAATAATGAATGCATTA
Source organism: Cricetiscus sungorus (assembly GCA_030556225.1). NCBI lineage: Eukaryota > Metazoa > Chordata > Mammalia > Rodentia > Cricetidae > Cricetiscus > Cricetiscus sungorus. Next base: position 28,655,567 of record JANBXA010000741.1, on the reverse strand, counting down.
CAATAGGACAAAAACAGATAAGTTATAGGAGATTTACATCATTTCCAAGTGTGTGCCAGGTTAGCCAGGCTTGAAACCATCTGCAATGAGTCCTAAACAGTCCAAAATAGGCCACCTTTATTCCTATTCACATCTCTAGTGGCAAACTATTTCTAAGCAGAACACATGTAATGGATTGTTCTTAGTGACTAAAATCATTTTAGAAGTTTTGAAACTCCTAAATGAAAATTGTGGTATTTCCATATTACCTTTAAGACAAATTATTAATATTAGAGTACCAAAGTGTGTGTTTGCTCCTGTAATGGCAGGAAACCAGCTTGCATAGAGGTAGAACTATGTGTGCATATTTCTAAACACCATCATGTATACCAGAAATGCATAGAATTTCTATTTTTAAGAATAAGTAATTAACAGTAATTAGCAAGTTGTGGTGGTTTGAATAAAAATGGCCCCTGCCACCACCAATATTTGAATTCTTGGCACAATTTGAAAGGATTAGGAGGCTTAGCATTGTTGGATAAATTGTATTAATCAGGATTCTCTCTCTCTGCCTATGGAACTATCACCAACTTTTCCAGTGTCTGCCTGTATGCTGCCATGTTCCCTACCATTATTACAGTTGACTAAACTTCTGAAAGGTTAAGCAATCCCCATATTTTTGTTAAACTTATTGTGGCCATGGTGTCTCTTCAAGCATTAACATGATGATATATACATGGTTATATATCATTTTATGAATTTGGGTTACCTAACTTTTCATTTAACATCACCTGTATTCTAAGTGAATCACAAATGGTTTCAATGTAGACTATTAGCAACATTTCTGTTTAGAAATTCAGTCAGGTCTGATAAAAATTAAGTAAAATTTTCACAGAAATTTTGGTTTGTATGAAAAATCAATCAAGAAGGATTTGCTTTCATTTGGAAACACAAGTGTGCAGTTGATCAATTTTAGAGTTCTAGGGAAATCTAAACAAAACTACCTTTTCCAGAATAGAAGCTGATATTTTCAGTAGTGCTGACTCTGAGTGTAGAAATTTAATTAAATACAATGTTCCTCTTTTATACAAGCATTTTAAAATGTTTTAATGGAAGAATGAAGAAAAAAAAAACTGAGCGCTTGCAATGCTTTTTATTTTAAAATCTTTTTTTGTTTTACATACTGTCCATCCACAGTTCCTTCTCCCTCCTCTCCTCCTATTTCCTCCCCCACCTCCACTCCACCCCCTCCTCAGAGAGGGTAAGTTTTCCCATGGGAAGTCAACTAAGCCTGGCATACTAAGTTGAGGCCGGACTAAGTCCCCCTCCCACTGCATCAAGATTGAGCAATGTATCCCAACATAGGGAATGAGCTCCAATCAGCCAGTTCTCTGCAACAGAGGTAATTCCTAGCCCCATTGTTACTGGTCCCACAGACAGACCAACTACACAATTGTCACAATAGTCACAGGACTAGTTCGGTCCCATACGGGATCCCCAGCTGTCAGTCCAGAGTCCATGAGTTCCCACTAGTTTGGATCAGCTGTCTGTGTGATTTTTTCCTCCATCATGATCTTGATACCCATTGTTCATATAATCCCTCCTTCCTCTCTTCGACTAAACTCCAGGAGTTCTATCCAGTTCTTGGTTGCGCATCTCTGCTTCTTTGAGTTTCTCTCTTCCTTAGCAACTTTTCATCTTGCTTTTACATAAGTGTGTATTGACTTCTATAAAACACAATGTTTCAATCAGGTTTTAAAAAGTAATAAAAAAAAAAAGACTACCTTTTGTATTCTCTCTCTCCCTCCTACGTTTCTCTCCTTTCCCTTCTCAATTGCAAATATGCAAGTTAATCTGTCATTTTGTCACTCATCTTGTTGGGACCACCTTATAGTTTAGACATACTTGGGCTCATGGATTACATATCCATGCACACTGGGAACTATGCATTCTGTCAAGTACTTAGCACACACACACACGCAATTTCAGTGGATCACAATTCAGAATAATTGTGAGTGCACTCTGAGCAAAGATCAACTCATGATTCAAAGTAAATATTTGAAGTAACTTCTATTTTTGTAATTTCATTGAAATGATATGCTTTTCTAAATTTTTAATTGATAATTTTAACACATTATACAGCAAAATTGAATTATAACCATATGATATTGATTACTGCATTTAATAATGTAAAAAGGATAAAAACAATGAAGAAAATGATCAGATAGAAAAACTAGACAAAATTATATTTCTCTGTCATGGTTAGCTAATAAAATGTCATGAGGAATGCCAAGTGAGCTTATAGTATTCATAATCCATGAGTGCTTAAGAATTTCTTTGGTGTCAGGTAGCATGGCTAACTTTGAGTATAGTCTACAAGAAATTAAATGATTTGATAGCTATGCTGGCTTGTACAACATTTCACATTTCAATTAATTAATTGGAAATATTGTGTGTGTGTATACACACACACACACACACACACACACACACACACACACACACATATATATATATATATATATATATATATATATATATATGTCTTTCATATGATATCTTCCTCTTTGGCAAGTTCTGTATTTCACATTTGATTTTTATGTTCACTAGTAAGTTTCTCGGGATCCACAATTCAAAGGGATTCTGTTGAAGGGAAAATGAGTCTGTGATTCAGAATTCAGTGAGTCTAGTCCCTGCAGAAACTTGGCAGAGGACAGAATCAGTTCCTCGGATGCCAAATTCAGTGGCCCCAGGCCAGATGCTAATTTTGAATGCATGGCACACATCACTTTGTGTCTCGATTAAGCCATGTCTGTGAATCCCACACAAGCAGAGCACCGGATCTCAGGAGACACGAGGATTAATGTTCAGCATATCCTTGATTTAAGACTCTTGAAATGTATAATCAAAATTACCTCTTGTAGGTCATGGCTTCAATATCTTTGAAAATAAGCAAATAATCTTGATTTAATTGATTTTCTCTTACTATTTTCCTTAATTGTCATATCAATTCTGGGGAGTTATTATTTTAAGACTTCAGAAGAAATAGTCTTCCCTGAGTTTATAAATAAGGTAAGAATAATATATGATTATTTTCCTACCAGTTAGCTATTTTAGTATATAGAAATACAACTAACTCAGTAAGTCACAAGTATTCAAGAAGACCAATAAAATTAGGGAACAATGAAAATTAAATATCAGTACATTATTCTTCATTTGGTATTATTCATACCTGTTTTCTAACCTGAGTAACTGACCAGCATGTTTTTCTTTTCTTTTCATCTTGGGATATTATTCTAGCAGCTTCACGCACAAGCCTATTCCATTTGTCACTGTTCTCCTTCAGATGTCTACTGCAAATACACTACATTCATTTTAAATTAAAGCAAAATGTGGTGGCTAATACAGAATTTTTAAGTAAGAATTAGAGCTACTGAATAACAAAGGACTAATGTACTTACCTGATGCTGTGCCAGCTTGCTCAACTTTCAGCCCAGATTAAAAAGCAAAGAATGAAGGATTAATCAGATACCTGTGTGGTGAGCTGCAATAAAGTAAAGGATTCTTGTAAATCTATACTTTGGGAGATATACAGACGGATTCTCTAGATGCTCTAACAATTAGGCAGGAGACCGTGCATATGAGAAGTCCCAGCCTTCTCTTTAGAGAAAACAATCCATTACTTAAGAGATCAATTTTTGTGTGAACTTTTTCTCTATGTAGCATTCTCCTTCTTTTGGAGTGTTTTGTCACCATTGAAAACTTAACAGAGAAAGGAGACTAAATGCCCAAGCCTGAATTAGAAATCTTTTGAATTGATGGCTTTTGTACTAGACAATCTTTTGACTAAACATGCTGTTACTTTCTTTCTTTCTTTCTTTCTTTCTTTCTTTCTTTCTTTCTTTTTTTAAGTAAGGGCTAAAATAATTTAGCACAAGCTCTTCTGTTGTTTTATAACATCCCGTGATGACATAGACATCAGCACAGAAGAAAACCATGTGCTTTCCTTCATCACTTTCTGCTCATTTGAGTCTGAAAGGGTCAGGTCTATGTGGTGAGTGCTGTGTGGTCATATATAATGGGAGATGAGATTGAGGAGGTCTGACATCTCTTAATTTATTTATTCCACGAGTGTAATGTTAGCCACCTCCTGTTTTTATTATACCAATTTAATGCCAGCCATTTCCTGTTTTCATTAGACCATTGTGATGCTAGCCTCCTACTGTTCTCATTAGTGCAGGACTGTGTAATGGCAGCCACCTCGTGTTTTCATTATAACAGAGCTGTATGGTGCCAGATGCCACTTGTTTAACTTTACTGAGAAGCATTTGACCATGGACTACATAGTTCCACAAGTGAGTGGCAAACAAGGTAAAGGCCTACAAGGTGTTGGTGAAATGGTGACCATGTTTAACTGACTTCTTGGCTATTAATTTTTAACAGGTACAGTTAGTTGCATAAACCAGATAAGAAACAATAAACTGAGCATACACTTAAATTGTGTTTTGAAAATTAGATTTTTGTTTTTGCTTGTTCAGTTGTGTATTTTTTTTTTTTTTAGAACAGAAATCTTCCACCTGTGGGTTGCAACCACTTTGGGGGCCTAACTATCCTTTCACAGAATCACCAATACCATTGTGGGGGGATATTTAAATTATGATTAATAACATCATGAAACTTGCATTTATGAAGTGGCAACAAAAATAATTTTACGGTTGGGGGACACCACAGAATGGGAGTTATATTAAAATGTCACAGCATTAGGAAGTTTGAGAATCACAGTTTTAGAATAATCATTCTTAGAAAGATCTTCAATAATAGTTTAAAATTATGTCCTATGGTCATATAATGATAGATTTATATTATTGACAAGCATCAGTTTGTGATAATCAACAAGATTCATTGAGAACTTGCTATGTGTCACATGCATTTAAACTTTCCATGAACTATCTCTTTTGCTTCATACTTTTACGATAAGAGTTGACCTAATTCATGTTTAACAACTAAGATATATAATTAAATAGCAGTTACATTATTCAGGAAGGACTCTGCATAAAATTAAATATTATTTATGGTTTTATAAAACATACAGATTTTTCCTAATTTTTTACCTTTTTAGTTAGAAAAATAGTCCCAAAGTATATGTAGGTAAATAGGTATAACCTATTTCATCTTCATTTGCAAACTGAGGCCTAAGTCTAGATTTAGCCCAAGGAAAGCATTTGCCTCACCCTGGTAAAAGATCACAACTGGAAAGTGCAAAGCTAGTATTAGTATTTACCTGAGGCAGGCCAGTTGCAGCGTTCATGGCAGTACTTAATATACAGTCCTTCTTTTCCCTAAAGATAACCTAAAAACTCTGAGTTTTGTTTATTTGAGAATCAGAATAATACAAGCACAAAATTTACAAAGACCAAATGAGTCTGGTTTATTACTAGCTTCGAGCACTATTGCTTAAGATTTACATTTTCCTTCTTTTGGCTCTAACACATTTCATCTATGAAATCACTAAAAATATATTTTAGAAGTTAGAAAGTTAAGTGTATCATTGAAATATAAACTATTAGATGCTTTTTAGAGGACTGTTAAATACATTTATTTACTTCCTGAAACATTTTGTAGATTTTTTCCATTTATTGTTATTTTAAAAAAAAACTTCTCAGATAGCCATATGATTGATTTTACTCAATAAAGTAATTGACAGATGTATGTACATTTGTGAAAATGATGAAAAGATGTTGAGAACTGTAACCTGTGTGCTCTCTGGGAAGCAAAATTCTATCCATGTGTGTAGGGAGCTCTAAATGTCTATAATGAGTTACCTTAAAGTGTTATCCTAGGATTGAACCTTGAAGTCGGAAATGAAGTGGAGGTAAATAGATTAGGTATGCTGATAGATAGGAAGTAGTTCAGCAAAGGGGAATGCACATCCACAAATTCTATGCTCTTGATAACAGAAGGAGGTCAGACAATAATAATTTGTTATATTAGGCTGTCATCTACAGTATGGATAGGTGTCTGTGGACAGAAAAAACAGTCAGATAAAGAGAAGCTATATTAAAGGTTGTAAGGTTGTTAGGTAATTGCATTTTGGCATGTCTCACCTGTCTTTAACATTTCCCAAAATACATTTGCCCTCGCAATGAACTTAGTATGGTTTAGGGAAATTACCTCCATTGAACTGAACGAATAAATAGGAAAGATAGAGGGAAGGAGAGTGGGTTAAAACAAAACTCTGAACCTGTATGTGAGGGCAAGGATTACCATTTTCCGTTCTGTTTGTTCTGGGTCCTGGCTGTTAGACTCAGTGCTGCCAAGTGAGGAAAAGTGGGTACAATGCTACTAAAACTCATTCTCAGTTCAAGGGCTTCTATTTTCTTAGTTTTGGTGTTCTATCTAAAATGGGGCAGGTGGTGTCATAACATTTGCTGTGAAATAAAATGCAAATTCCACTATGCAAATAGACCATTAGGAAGTAAATTAGCTTGAACAGTAGTAGTGTATCACAATTGCATTGCTTTGTAATAGAGCAATGTTTAATCAGAAAATGCACTCAAGGCTTTTTTTGTGTGGCAGCAGGTTCATGAATGTCCACTGGAAAGTTCAACTTCAGGACTGAGGCATTGCTTCATTTTTCAGCCTCTTGATCAAAAACTGTTAAAGTAGTCCTGATCTGTATGAAACCCCAGAACTCACCAGAGTGAAAAATGTTAGCCTCTTGATCAACACCTGTGAGAGTAGTCCTAGTCTGTATGAAACCCCAGAACTCACCAGAGTGAATAATACACATTTATCTTTTAATGTACTCAGTTCATATTTATCCAAGTAAAATGGAATCTCAAATGTGCATTGGCTATGGTAATTACTGTTTATATTAATTTGCCTGTCAATGCATAGACTTTTAACTTTGCCACCAGAGTTCTTGTCACCCTTTTAACACATTACCATTATTATTTTAAAACTAGAGTCATTTCAAGTTCAAATTCATAAAATGTGCATTGGAACCGCCTACCCTGCATTACAGATGGGTAAAACAGAATATGTGTCAAGAGAAATAAGACTTTTAAGAAACTGTTTGCACTCACCTTCCCCTAACCTCATTTAGAATGTCAATCTCACATTTTTTGGCATTTCATGTATTACTTTGAAAGAACTAAAATCAGTATGTGGTTGGAAGATGCCTAGAAGATCAATAAACTCATCCATCCTGTGGTATCAGGCTTACATATGGTCACTAACTCCAGCTTGAGCAACGTCTATGTCTGCTCCATTTTATATCATCATCTGTTTGTACATGATTTCCACAAATCCCAATGCAGAGACAGATTCAACACAGACAGTCAGACAGACAGACGTAATGACTTTAGTTCTGAGGATAGAAATGGGTCATAGCAACTGACAAATATGATTAGACCTTTGAGACAGTTCCCAGAGCAGATTCTTTTCTTCACCTTTGGGAATTGGAGAATTCTCTTCTGCCTTAGGGCATGAGCTCTAAGCCCTTTCATCAGGATCAGAAACAGCAAAAGCAACAGCTTTTTCATTGCATGGACCATTGGCACTGATTAGAATCAGAGATAAGACTGTCAATTAGAGAAAGACACTGGCCCTGGTAATTGTCAAAGAAGACAGTGCAGGGATGTCCTTAGTGCTAAGGAATTTAGAATCTCCCAGACTTCTGTCTAAACTCTAGAAGAGGACACATTATCCAATTAACATTTTAAATCAAATATATTCAAATGCCAAAGTTGCTTGTTTTTCTTTTTCAAACTACATCATTTTATGCCATACCTAGGATTTCTCAAACTGGGAATCATGCATATTTGGTTTTTTGTTTTGTTTTTGTTTTTTTTTTTTTCTGTGTACAAAGAGCCATCTTACACATTACAGAATGTTTAGTAACTCCTTCAGCATTTACCACATAGATGCCAACAGCCAAAACCTACACACCATTATGATTTAATAACAAAACACTATCAGTGGCAACTGTCAAATATGCTTTAGAGGGAAAATTGCCCCATTTTGAAATTACCATTGTAATTTCATTGATGTTCTATTTTAGGGCTGGAAATGCATTCCCATATTAAGGAAGCATTGCAACAAGTCACTTCTGCCTGCCTAAAGAGGCTGGGATAGCAACAGGAACAATTATTGGAATTATTCTACCTGCAGAATTCGTGCAGCACATTCCAGGATGTACTTAGAGAACCTAGAAATATTAAAAATCACCATTCCAGGGATGGAAGACATCCATAACCTTGATTTTCACCTTCACCTTTCTTTCCAAAGCATCAAAAATGATTACGAATTTGAAAGGAAGAAGTATTTCTGGGGAGTTGGAAACACACATACTCTGCTGATGCCTGAAAGCTGAGAATTTCAAGATTCAGCAGACTTGGCTCTGCCTCTCAATAGCTGGAGTAGACCCAAGTACAAGGTGCTATTAGGCAGCATCTTATAAAGAATGGATCACCAGGCACCAGGAAGCTGTCCTAGTGTTATTTGTCCGAATTCACATTCAGCTTGGCAGGACTTGGACTGAACTCTGTTAGCCAGTAATGCTAATTCAGGCGCCCTTACATCTCTTTACCTCTACAACAGACATTCTCACCGGGTCTCCTAAGCTGCACATTTGGATCATTCTAACTTGATCTAACTTATCTCTCCAACCTCTCCTGCCGTCCATATCTGAAGATGTCCTGACTTCATTTTTATGTCTTTGTACACACCTGTCTTTTTGTCGGAAGCACATTTCCTATACAGAGTTGCTGCTAAATTCCCATCCATCCTTCAGTGCTCAGTTCAAATGCTGCTTTTTTCCAGGAAGCCGTTTCTGCCCCATCCCCGACTTCAGATTCTTTACCTGGAAATGTTTCTGTTCCAATCTCTCTCTCTCTCTTCTAAGCACTCACAACTCACATTTCTCACAGAGCACAAATAACACCCTGATTTTTATAAATTGCTTAATTTCTCAGCTTATTGTAATCACATAGAGGCAGATGTGGCGTTTAGTTAATTTGTGTCTGTCCCACGTTGCCAAAATATGCAAACCATACTCCACAGACAATACGTTTTGAACAAACAAGGAACTCCATTTTCTCCACAAGAAGAAGCCATTTTTTATTACTCACTAATTCATTTCCTTTGCTCCTTTAGTTTATGAGTTGAGAGCAAGTTTGTATGCTTAATGAAATAAGAGATTACACACACACACACACACACACACACACACACACACACACACACACACACATAATATTTGAACTATGAAGATGTTTAAGGAAGATGTGTAGGATGAGCAATCATAATACTATAAGATGATCCTTACTTTATCTTCCATCAATGTCAAACAGTTAACATCATGAGATCTTAATAAGAGAATTGCTTAGTATATAGGAACTGGTGAGGATACAGTAAGCTCATAATTTAGATTGCCAGTGAAGTACTCAGAACATCTATATATGTTTTTTTTTTTTGGAAAAATTTCTATTCCTGACCTACTTTCACTTTGTATACTTCCTGTTAAAAGTCATTATGCATTTGTCAATCTTAACACTCCATGTGGGAGTTTCAAAAGGATTGCAAGTTTTCATATAGGTGTATAAAATTGGAATGGAAAATTTCCATTTAATATAATCACGAGTCTTTAGTAGCTCCACAATTTATTTGCAACATATGAACTTGTAAAAGTTACTTAAATAAATAGATGAAAAAGAAAACATTTAGCTAAAAGAGAATGCTATGAAAAGAAGATGAAAATAAGACAATCTCTTAAAAATGTTACAGGATGTTCATTTAATTTATCACAAAATGCAATTGGTATGAATCAGTTTAAAATCTCCAAACTTTCTTAACACAAATGTTTAGATTTAAGATACTTTAAAATGTAGGAGAAAGGAAAATAGTTTCAAATTATAATTTCAGAATTTTTAGATAATTAGTACTCAACTATTTAACTAATGATATTAATGAATATCACATCTGATCCATATATAGCAATAAATCAGCAGTACGAGGGGATTAGTAGGTTTGGTCTTCCTGAGAATAAGAAGGGTTTTTTGTCAGTTGTGTGGAAGATAGTGAATGAAAATGAATTGATGAACTAGAATCAAAGCAGCTTCACTTTTGGTGAACTACAATGAAATTGGCACTGATGGTATGGCTGTCTTTCTATCTGAACTCTGAAGAGACCCATACTGACCCATCAGACAGAATGAAGGAGGAGGGTCAATTTCAAATGCATCAGGCATAATTTAGCCTTATAGTAACTGCTTGACTTGTCCTTTATTCTAAGCTAGTAGCTTTTGAAATTATCAGACTCTCATCCACTTATATGTGTGTACATATACATTTAATATTACTAGAGTTTATTGAATCATTTCTAAGAAATCAATTAATATTAATATTGGTTAAGCATATACAAATGTCACAATTTAACATAATTAAACAAACAGCTGCATTATTGTTTCCAAGTGAATGGATACCAAATTCACCAGAAAATTCAGAATATTCATTTTTTTTTATATTTGGGGCTGGGGAGAGATAATAACACACAAGTTGTATAACACTTTTAAAGATAACAACCAATTATCAATAACATTTGTTCTGATGTCTTCTATAATTATGTTCTAAATCTATTTATAGAAAAAGATGCTTTTGCTCTTCAAATTCTATTTTGTTGCAGTAAAAAAGGACTTGGAAAAAAATAAAAAATGACAATGAAAGAAAGAGGATGATATTAACACAGACACAATTCAATAATCTATCATCAAATGGTACCACAACACACAAACACATACACACACACACACACACACACACACACACACACACACACACCTTCTAGGACTGTCTGCAACTTCTCACCCTACTTCCTCAATCTCATTCCTCAACCTCCTAAGCATTGGGTTGCCAGAGATGCACCACCACACTTAGTTTAGGACAAAGCATGATGCTTACGGTTTCCCAGTGTCTGGCTTTTTTCTTTGTTCGTTTATTTGTTTTATTTTCTTGGAAACTAAATGCATTTTTAAATTATTCACAAAAAATTAGGAGCTATCAACATATTAAAGATATAGGAGAATTAAGAGAAAACTCATATTAGCAGCACAAGTTGAAAAAAAAGTTTTCAGATGATAAATCGAGCATTCTAGAAAAGATATAAAATACTGCGAGAATTTAGAATTGAGAAAATCTGCACTAGGCCCTCGAATTAGATATCTATTCCTAAGTGCAGGCATCTTAGCTAGCTGTCCTTAGACATGTTCTGCTGCTTTGGAGCTCCAAGTGAATCTCTTAAATTATCTAAAGGTTTACAACATAGAAAGTCTTTTGGAACCAGAATTTATCTGTGTCAGACAAGTTTGTGTAACTGTTTTGCTTACTGACCAAAGTGCCAGAGTAAAGTATGAAGTAAGAATACTTTTCATATAAATTACCCCAAATGCCAATTACTCAGACAAAATCCCAGACAAGAAATAGAGCAAAGTTCAAAATTTGTTTTATCTCTATATAATGTTGAAAACTTTTGAGCAAGTTGTGCGATTTTAGAAACTATAAACTTTAAATAACTCAAGTAATTTTATATATATATATATATATATATATATATATATATATATATATATAAGGTTTATTGGTGATGAGTCAGCCTATATGATCCATGGTTTTGTGCTGTCATCTTCAAAAGTAGGTGTAATTTCTGAGACTTGCATTACATTGACATATACTAAAATGTTCCTGTAAGCTGTGCTTATGATTTACTCCTAAGTGTTCTATAGCCAGAATGGACACTTCACCAGAATAAGTCCACTCTATCTCAACCTTGACCACATGATTCACATGCCTGAATGAGCAGTACAGTGCCTTGGTCCTAATCTTACACTTTAAAGCAATGAACAGAAGAATAGGCTAACGGTGTTTGATACTCTTGTGAAAGAAAAGGTTAATTCCTATGTGCGTAGCTATCACTAAACTATACACTGTGAAGATTCTGCATGGAAAATGTAGTTGTCTTGGTGCTTCTCTGTACCTTAGTACCCTTCTGCAGTCACTGGCATCTAGCTTAATGTTCAACAAAACAAAAAGTCTAACACATAACTGAGTCAAAATGTGGACAAGTAATTATTTGATTTGTACTAATAAGTCTAATTAATGCAACAAAAATTGTTGATGATGTCATAAAAATTAAAACAGAACTGCCTATGAGGAAAACCTGAACTGTAAGGAGTTGTCTGTTGTAAATTAGCAACAACACAGGGTGTCTGAAGTAAATCATGAAAACTAGGAAAAATCCAATGCACTTTCTGAAGAACTGGGTGGATAAAAACTTGTCCAGTTGTTTTACCACAGGACTACAGCCCAAGCACCACCCAGCCATTACAGTATAATACCGGGGCAAACATAATATATGAGTTCAATATATGCATCCTGAAATGGTAAGAGAGGCTTATAATTTTCAAATGTTTAAATAAGCAAGTACTTACTGTAAATGTTCTTATGAACAGATGCCTTCCTCATTCCTATGAGACAGTGGGAGTTATGGAGTGACTTCTCTTAGTTCAGGATCTTATTTCAAATTATTGTCATAGAAAATATAAATAATGAAAGGTACAAGAATCCATAGGTAATGGTTTCATAGTAATTATTTGACTAACCCATTTATCCAAGGTATTTGAAAGACTGTTAATTCATTCCTTTTAGAAACTAATGACAGATACTATTAAATAACTTTTAAATCTCATTTTACAGAAAAGCCGATAATTAGCAAAGACAATTGCAATACCATATATGTTTTTCCAAAATAATTATGGTAGGGTCCTTTGTGGTATGCAGTGTGGAATGCATCACTTCTGTGTTAATAAACTCAAGGGAAGGCAACATCACTATTAGTAACAGCTTTTTATTCGGAGTCCTCATTTTCCAGACAGGTCACATGAAACACAGCCATTAAACAATAGCGTTGAGATAAATCCATACAATGTATGCTGCTTTTGTTGTTGTTGTCCTTGTTCACCAATCACTTGGTGCAGGAAGAACCTTATGAAGTGATGGGACTGATAAATGAAAATAGCTAACCTGCAAAACACTGGGGCCAGGAGAGTCAGACTTTAATCAGGTCTCATTCAATTATGGTTCAAATCAACACATCTTGATAGCCAAAACTCCCATGGAATTAATGCTCTGAAAAATGTTGTCTCTTGTCAAAAGAATATAATTAGGCAATAATGAGTAGGTATATATTGTGCCAGCCAGTCTATTTGTTGACCCTAGCTACTTCCACTGCATTAGACAACAAACAGCTTTTAACCTGGTTCTCATGAAGCATACTGTTCATTCCTACATTTGGTGCCATTTTTTTTTTATTTGAACTGTACCTGAATCCTTAAAAGGAAAGTCACGTTTTACAAGAGCTGAGTTAATTTAGAAAAATGAACAATTGTTTTCTCACCCAGTAATTCTACAGAACAGGGTCCAACCTTTGTATGTTACTTGCAATAGGGATAAGTTTGTTGGGTAAAGAAACAATGTGGTACATTCTTTGAGATAACATTTCTCTGCAGTATTTACTTTGATATATTATAACACTGATTTTTACTTTTACTCTTTTGGATTTCAATTTTTATTATTAACAAGTGGAGAAATGATTTCATTACTGAAGATTTTTTTGCAGTTCACAATTAAGCATTTTTCAGTATTTTGAGTCTTTTAACTAAAATTTCCCAAAATGTAGTTTCCCTCTACTTGATAGCTCTAAAGAGTTAAAAGACATTATTTTTCATTGTGTGTGTGTGTGTGTGTGTGTGTGTGTGTGTAAATCATTCTAATTCCAGAAACCCCTTTAACTCTACTGATCTGTGCCACCCATTAGAGACATTGTTCCCCAAAGGTATGATTTTGGCATCGCAAAGTCTTCCTTGGAAGCCAAGCACCAGAGTTCTGTGACAAAGGCAGGTCCCAGGGAGATAAATAAAAGCATGATTCCCTCAACTATAAAATCTCAGAGTTCTGACTTGAACTACCACCAACTACCACTTGTAAATAAATAATCACTAGTAAATACACATAAAGTATTAAACAGCTAACACTAATAAATCACTGGTGGCAGCTTCGAGTCAATTCCTCACATATTGGCACAACCGATTCTGCGACTCATGTGGTGTTTCAGTATCATAAGACACAATACATTGAACAACCAGTTACTTAGAATTAAGTTTTAAAAAATAAACCTATTCTTTGTGTTGAATTCATTTGCACACTGCTTTAGATTTTACTAAGTGGTTAACTGGATAGTGAGAGAGAGAGACAAAGCTTGGAAAGACTAAGAGGAAACAGTTTTCCATCAACTTTCAACTATCTATCAAGCTAAATCATTTTGTAGTCTCCTGGTAAAAGTAACATCATAGAACAGAGACAACACACTGTAGATACATAAGTCGCCCAAAATATGGTATCAATTGGATTTTACATGTACAAGAATCCTTCTTTTCTGATTTAAACATTTAAGAATAATAAAAATCAAGAGTAGAGCTATAGAAAGGCTGTTATAAAGAACCAAATGCAGTTCTCAGGAGGATAAGGCTGATTGATGGCAGTCATCCCTTCTTACCCCCAAAGCAATATTGCTAGTGAGGTACAATTTAAACTTTTGTGAAATGATGGAAATATTTCCAGCAGATTTTTTAAATTACAAAACTCAATTTAGCACAATGTTTGTTTTACTTTTCCTTTTGTTTTTAGTATAAGAATTTTATGACATTATGCTGTTTCTACACTGGCTTGGTGGCCAGAAAAGAAGGCACAAAATTCTCTCCCAGTTTGTAAATAATCTTTTTTTTTCCTGCTCCAGTGCAAAAACAGCCTTTATTTAACTGAGCACGTTTTCCAAGGTATGAGCTCAAACTGTTTGCCATGAAGCTGTTAAATGCCAAAAACAAAATTTAAATGCTGAAGGAAAATGTCAATCAAGGCATTTCTCCATCTGCTACTACTTCTGTGAGTGCTAATTTTATTTTTCCCAATTCCCGAAATTAAAGTTGTCTTAGCTTAAGAAGAAAGTAAGTTGGAAACTTGCTAAATGTTATGAGAAATGGGGCAATCGAGTAATGGAATAAAGAGTATTGTTCTTAAAGGACAGCAATAAAAGGAGGCAGAAGAACACAGAGAGAAAGGAAAAAAAATTTGTTAAGACCCAGACCTCTTGAAACACAGTACACAATGCATGTAACCAGCACTGGTACTACACATGCATCAAACCATGTTTAGTAATATGATGTGTACACACACCTGAACCACTGAAGATACTTTTGAGAACAAATCAGTGAAATGATATCTACATAGGCAGAGCTTTGTGTTATTGAAAACATGGTAAAGAATTTTCAGGTATTGGTACAAATGTAACTTTTGTGATTTAGCATGACTTTAATTGAAGCTTCTACAAGGACTTGCACAGAACTATGACTGACATGTATTCTTTTGACCTTTCAGTTAGTTCCATCAGCTCACTCAAACACATTTTGAACAGAATTATGTACTGTAGTACTTGGTAGACTATACATTAAACAAGAGACTTTGCTCTGAGGCACTGCTTCCCACGCTCCATGGGGAAAAGGAAGCAGGAAAAAACAAAACTCATAGAGTTCGACAGCTACTGAGGCAACACTTGCCATTTACAATATAAGCCCAAATATTTTGCAACACAACTATATATTAATTTAATAAAATACACAATATAGCTCTTATACACTCAACAATTTGGCTCATATGCACGGAATCTGCAATAAATCAATAAAAATATGTCATTTGATGTAAACACATTGAATCTTCTTACATCTGCACATTTAAACGGTCATGTGATTTGTTACGTCTAAGACTTTTCTCTCACTTTCCTGAGCTATTTTAGTGTCCAAAAATGAATAAAACATTTTAGTCATGTTAATTTTCTCTCAGTATTAGCACTCAATGATAACCCATAATTCAGAATAGTCACCACCATTTATATATTTGTTGGACACTAAAATGCTGTATAGACATTTTTAAGTCTTCAATTTTTTTTCTTTAATGACGTGAATAGATCTACATGTGTTCAGGACAACACAGACTATATCTTTTTACATTGAACTTTTATACGACATGAGGTGTCTTACAAATGACCAAGGGTTTTGTTGTATTTTTTTTGTTTTGTCATTATTATATATATATATATATTTTTGTTTCATGACTGATGATATGGAATGGTCTTTGTGTTCCTATGCTTGGCAGGTACTTTATACAGAAATGTTTACCACAAATATGTGTTAATGTTTGGTGTAGCTCGGACTACTGCAAGGTCTTTCAGGACTTTCAGTAGAAGCCTGTGATGTCAGCTAGAAATCCACCACAGATAACAAATATGACCCTGCTTTGTATGGGATTTATAGGTAAACAGTTAAGTCAGCATCCATCTCGGAGGACAGTCTTAGAATGATTAGAAATACTTTAAAGTCTCACGCTGTATACCTTCCTAACAGATTGTCAAAAGGTAACTTGTCTCCTTATCCTCCTTTTTCTTCTCTCCATTTTCTTCTCTCTCTCTTTTCTCATTTCTCCTTAAGCGTCATTAATTCTGTCCTAATATAAGTTTGGTCAAAACCATTGTTATTTCTGTAAAAGAAACAGCAGTGAAAAGAACATACTTGTGGGCACTTCAGATGTTCACTAAAAGCCTTAAAGCAGCATTGGTCCTTTTCCATCCCTGTAAAATGGGTTTTCACCGGGAGGAACCATTTTTAAATCAACAGAAGAGACAAGAAAACGCCAATGCTGTTTCCCCCTCACTTTCTCACAGCTACAGGGTCATTTCCCCGGCAGTCTTGCAAGAGCTTATCAATCTCTCTCACAACTTCTTCTGCATCCACGGACTCTCTGCCCAGATCTCTGTTGGGGTGATCAAGCTGCTCCAGCACAGCTCCCATCTCACTGGAATCCCGGCTGACTCTGGAATGGACATCCGCAAAGACTCTCGCCATCTGATCAGAAGCCATGAAGGAAGGGTCTCTTGGTTGCTTACTTGGTGACAGATATTGACTGTCAGAGGGCAGGTAGGAACTGCTTGCTTCAGCTAGAGCCCCTGGTTTTGCTTCACAGCTATCCAGGGAGCCTTTTGTTGAGGCGCAAGCCTCAATACATGCCTTGGTCGGGCTGCTAGATGCTGAGGGGACCTCTTGGAGGAGAGGGCTCAGGGCACGTTTGGCTTTTAAATAAGGTTTCACATTGGCAATGAGAATAGTGTGCTCTCGCTTGTCTTTTCCAAATGTACAAAAAGTCTTTTTCCCAGTGGGGTTCACAGTTTCGTAAGTCTCAGTCTCAACATTAGCTTCAACTGTGGGTACAAAGAGATTTGTGCGGTAATCTGCGTTTTCAGCTTGATTGGCTGCAGGGAACTGTGGCATCCAACACCTATCAGAATGACCAAGCACTCGGCATTCATCTGTGCAGTTAATGCACTCTTCCGGTTCTGTAAAACAAAAGAGAAAAACAGCACATCCAATCGTTAGAGTTTCTTTGGCATTTCTACTTGAGGCTGTGATCAGCTGTCTCAGTGGGCTTGCTTGACCTCTGGTCTCTTAATTAAAAAGAAAAGAAAACAATAATTAAAACATTTCAGGATGGTTGCATAAACCTGCTGGTTGAGACAATGGTTTTATTTAAGTCTATTCTCCAGATATTAATGAATTCCCCTAGCCTAGGAAGAAGTAAAAAGTGGTCACTGGAGAATGATTCTCTGTGGAAGACAGCATCACTGTTACTTAATCCCCTGGGGAACTTAGTCTTTGTTCTATGTACCTGACCTGGAAACAGTGAACGTCAAAAAATATGGTCAGGATTTGTTTGCTAAATCAAATAACAGGTAAAGAGTGAATTACAAATTTCCATAATACATTCTAAGCTACTTTTAAAATATTTTATCATTATTATATTTGAAAACGTTATTTTGGTGACAGTCATGAAATAAAAAGCATTACTTTCTAAGCTGCCTTTTTCCCTACTGAGGGTGGCAAATAGAGTTTCTTTTTCTATCAGACTGTATTATCAATAAGCTTGTCAAAAGGGCACTTTCTGTTTTATTATATATGCATATGAATCTTATTATAAATTTCTTTCACTTACAGTTTTTGATATTGGTGTAAGTAAGTGAAAATAGATTTACTCAACAGGAATAGTTCAGAATAACAACACTTTATATTTTCCTACCCTAAATAATGTTTTCTGTGAGAACTTGCACTTCTGTCTTTTGCCAATAGAAGACTGGAGAATCTATATAAAGCATTAGCTAATGATTACTACTTTAAAGATGCTGAAGAGGAAACATTAAGCAAAATGCCTTTGCTGTGATGCTATGAACTTCCTTTTGGCCCCAACATTTTTCACCATCTTTGAATTACATCTCAGTTGTTCCTTCTTCTATGAATGGTTGTTTCCTTTTTGTTTAATGATGCATTTTAGATCAGGGACTTCTTCTAGGAGAAGAGGGTATTTACAATCCACCTCTATGTGATGGGAGTATAATTCCCTACACATTTAGAGGCCCTTAGGGATTGCCTTTTAATTGATGCTAGATGATCCCTACAAATAAATGGTGTGCTCTGAAAGGAAAGACAAGTCTACAAACAATACACTTAACACAGGAAATAGCAAGTTTAAAATAATTTATGTGTTAGTTTTCCAAAATCAAAACATTTGATTTTTATATTTAAAGCCCACAGAGAATTTCTTATCAATCAACAAAACATACCCTTGAACTTTTTAACCATAAGAAATTTGAGCCATGAAATAATTATGAATTTACCGAGTATCAGAGTGACACCTTGACAAGACAAAATATTGTGATATCTTATAGAATGCATAATTTATACTTGTGAAATTTTAAAAGTATTTCATTTGCTTATATCTAATTTAAGTTGCCATTTTTAAGGGAAATCTTTTCCTTGAAATAAATGCAATACTATCTTTTAAACTTACTATGAAAAGCGGGCACCAATAGAGTATTACAGTCTCTGAATGGATGCCTAGTAAGAGGAACACAAAGTACTCGAGAAGAACATAGGCCCCAGAATGCTGTAGGATGCTTTGTATTTAAATAAGAGCTGAGATTAAAATGTACTTTTAATGTCTTAGTGGTTCAGCATCAGGAATTTCTGTTAACTAATCTGAATAGCCACCATATGACTGTGTGAATCCTTCATATCATTTAAAGCTAGGCATTTCATCTTAAAATGATTTATAACTAATACACTCATTTTGAAATTTGCTGACATGATTTTGTATTTCAGTATTGACTGGACTTCCATTTCAGCTATTTGAATAAGCAACACTGAATGAACTCAACATGGATTTAGGGTCAGGGAAAGAGGTAGACTAATGCAGGCTTGAGAAATGTGCATCGACCCTAAATTTGGAACTGCCAACATACAATGACTGTGCTTCACCACTGCACATCGTAGCTTTTTCCTCGCTTTCTTTTGTCGCATTCAGGGGAGTAAAGTTTCAGTATTGATGATGATACATTACAATCTATTCACCTTGTGATCGGACCATAATTTTGATGCCAGCAGTTCACAGACAGTGAGGAAAATCGAATGGTGTTTTTGTATAAACAGCAGAAACTATCAGCACAAAGTAAACTATAACTGACACAGTTCAGATAGGAATTTATGAGTAGAACCTTCTTGAAAGAACATAAATAAACATACAAATAGGGAGGTAAAAAGGAGACACGGTTATACTCAGGGAGTAATTGGCTAGAAAGAATGTATCAGACAAACTAAAACAACTGAAAGTAAGGAAAGTGAATATTAAAAGGAAGGGTAGAAGGAATAAGAAAAATATGGTGTGGGAAAGAACACAGAGTGGTTAGGAAAGGAAAGAGGTAAAGGTAGAGGAGTAATGCATTAATATACAGAGAAAGAGGGATGTTATGAGGGTGTATATTTAAAACACAGTCATGTTAACTAGGAGGATGGGAACACATGCACCATCTATCATATATATTTTACATCTCAAATAATCTGAGTGTGTATAATAGAGAAAATCATGCAGAGTATTCTGTCGGGCGTTATCAGCTATAAAAGAAGATAATCAATTTGTTCTCTGTGTCTTACAAGGAATTATCTAAGGAAAGACATGTGGAATAATAAAATTACAAAATTAGAGAGTGAGAAGTACATTATTTTTATTAATATAGATTTGGTGTTTGTGTTCAACAAGTAGAGACGCCTTGGGCAGAAGATCACACAATAGAATTGGTCTTATCCAATTTACCTTCTAATTTAAGATTACCTAGAAATAACCTAGAAATAACTCATGTTTATTGTCATCTTTGCTACAGTGCATGTGGTCACCCTTTCAAAGAATGTGATCATTCTATGAAAGATAACAGAGCCCTAAAGAAATACATGTGACAGAAACTGACAAAACAACAATAACAAAAATTAACAACAAAACTTTGAACATTGACAATAATCTCTTATGTATCTAATTCAAGGAAACACCTCATGACAAACAAACAGTTTTGTGCATTTACTTGGTATTTAGATTTATTTTCAACCAAGTGTGGTGAGATGCCCATAGCCTTATGACTTGGAATGGTGAGGTGGGAGAATGGTGAATTTCAGTTCCAGTCTGGACTGGAAGTCTGAATATATATTTCAGAACAGCCAGTTCAGTCTTTTATTCTGTTCACAGGTAAGAGCTTGTCTAAAGAAAGAAAAAATGAAAGAAAGAAAGAAATGAAGGAAGGAAGGAGGAAAGAAGAAAGAAAGAAAGGAAGAAAGATGTATACATAGACAAATATGTAAATAAAGATACATAATGGCATTTCAATAATCACCTTGTTGTATAGCTAACAGTGTGAAATCATTGATTAGGTCAATAACAACTATATATAAGTTCATATTTTCATAGTTAAATAACACACACTTCAATAATTCAACTTTTAGCAGTCTTAGGGAAAATGACAGTATTATGTAGCATTTTTTTTATTAAGAATTTAATCATAGAATGTCACTACTCTTCATTAGACATACTTAACCATTCTGAAGCTCAGGCTCAGTGAAAGGTGTCAGCAACCACTGTGAACATTAAAACTAAAAGTCAAAGTATAGCAAAGTAAAGTGAGCCCTTGTCAAATAGGTGTTTTGCGAACCTCAGATGATGCTTTTATATACTGCGTTCATGTGTGTGTATTTTTCCACTATAAAAGACACCTGCTGAATAATTAGTGAAAAAAAAACTGAACTCTCAGAGAATCTACTTCATTATTCCTTTCTGTCTTGTTCTGAGTAAGAAGCTTATCACAAATCACAAGTTTAAACTAATTCCCTTGTAGACTGCCTACCTGGGAAAAAGTACTTAGCAACTTACTTGTTACCGCTTAAAGAAGTAGTAGTAGAGGATGTCAAAAAATTCCCTGATCTTAGCTTCAGACTTTCAGACTTAACTGCTATCTCCAAAGTTTTCATGTTCTTATATATGAGAAAACATAGTTTCCAGCATCAGAGTTTGCATATGTTTAGTATCTCACTCTGATCCACTTAAAAATAGACAGGTTTGGGGATTTAGCTCAGTGGTGGAGAGCTTGCCTAGCAAGTACAAGACCCTGATTTCGGTCCTCAGCTCTGGGGGAAAAAAAAAACAAAATAACAAAGCAAAACAAGAAAACAAGGTAAAAATATACACACAGAGGTGTATGTTATAGACAGATTATATTTATACATATATATGTATGTATATGTATATAGGATATATAGGATATATACATACATACATACATAGTCAGTGACACAGATGTTTGTAAATCTATCTATAAATCAGGATATCAGAGAGGAAGGTATACATTGCTGTGGCTCTGAGGATGGATATTTAGAACTCTTCTGTGTTTTACGACTACCAACAAGATGTTTTTATTTCTGTTTTGTAAACAGCTGTAAATAGAGACAGTGCTTCTTTATTACAGCAGTTGTTGGTAGTGTTTCTTAGAACATCCTAAAATTAGAGTTGTTTCCAAGCAGATCACTCTATAAATGGAATTCCATTTTTATTCTCATTTTACTTCTTTTTTCATTTCTAATTTACCTTATTTCACCACTGTAAGCTTCCATAACACCTATTAGCTGTAAGGAAAGTAGAATATACGTTGATCTATATTTCTAGCTTGCATGGTATTTTTAAGAGTATTTCCAGAGAATTTAAACATAGTGTGCATCTCAGATTCTCTTCTACTTGCAAACCTTAACAAAACACAACATTTGACTGCAAATCAGGACATACAGTCTCTTACATCACCCTGCTGCTTCCCTTTTCTATCTTCAGTAAATATACATAAATGCACATAGCAGGATATACATGCCTTTCTAAGAGCAAATCGCATTGCAATTTCTTCAAATATATTCTTATATTTTTAAAAAAGGTATCACCACGAATGCCAGACACAGAGAGGGAGGACAAGACCAGGATACAGAAACCTACAGAGACAGCTGACCTAAACAAGGGGGAGCTAATGGGCCCCCAGACTTTTAGCTGGGAATCCAACATTGGACTGACTCAGACCCCCTGACGTGTGTCTCAGTTAGAAGGCCTGGCCAGTCTAAGGGACCTCTGACAGTGTGGAACCAGGATGTATCCCTTGTGCACAAAAGGACTTTGGGAGCACATTCTCCATGGAGGGATACTCCTTTAACCTAGAGGCAGGAGAGAGGGCCTGGTCCCTACTCCAAATGACTTGACAGATTTTGTTGACCCCTCCTGGAAGTCATCACCCTTCCTGTGCATTGGGGAGGTGAGGGGGAATGGGATGGGATGATGGTTGGTGATCATGGGAGGGTGGGAAGGAGGAAGAGGGAACTGGGATCGATATGTAAAGTAAGATAGATAAATAAATAAATAAGAAAAAAAGGTAGAAAGAACAAAGTATCACTGCCAACTTAGGAATCTTGTTAGAATACAGCTCAACAAACCTAATGAAGCAAATTTTCTTTCACTAAGTTGGCATGACTTGCAACATCCTGTGAAATGACACTTCTCTAACATAAATAGTCACTTTTTTCTTCCCATTTTCGCTGTTATTATTCATTTACTTCCCTTTGCCATTCCACAAATCCCTAGAGCTTGTGGTGATGATGTGAGTCATTACAAACAACTGGGATATTAACTACACATATGCATACAAATTAATTCCAGTTATAACTTATGTGACCTCATTTACTAGAGTATTTGATAAAAATAAACCTTGTTTTATCCTTTCTGCCTGTGGTTGGAATACAGATGTCACTTTCAATATTGTTCTGAAAAAAATGAAGTAAAGATATGTTGCCTCAAAAACTTTTCTTTTTCTTTTCAGTATGAAAACTGAATATTCTGATAACGCAGTCATATTGGATGCAAGGTATTTCTTAACAAGGATTTGCATAGCTTGCTTGCTTTATTTTAACCACCTTTTAAAAAGTGTGGTGTATAAATTTTGCAAGTGAAGAGGAGAATGGGGATAGAAAACTGTGATGTGGGAAAACCAATTACGTACAATCTTTTATCTACTGCTTTTTATTTCTCATGTTTCTCATTTGAGCACAAGGAGCTACATTGTTTTTTAGGTGGAAGTGAGATGTTGTCTTGCTTTTAATTGATGCAATAAATAAAATATCTTATTACAGTATACTCATTAGAGAAGGTACCTGTTTACCCTGCAGTGATTTCATAGGGAAAAATATTTGATATTAGAAACATTGAATTTAATTATTTTATAATAATTATAAATGATAAGTATTTAGAAACAATGTTCACACTAAAATAATACAGTGAAAGAAGCACCCATAGTTTCTTTGAATGCATAGCCAACACAGATTCCAGACTTTATCTTAGTTGTGAGATGCCATTCTATCTGCTCTAGATAGGCCAAGAGTACATTTTGAAGAGGAGGTTATTATAATACCATCAAATAGTTAAAGCATGGCAGCACTGAGGTACCAATCCTCAAGCGTGCACCTGCATTACACAATGCTTCAAAATGTATTACCACGGACGCATCCAGACACCGGAAACCACTGGCCTATATCATTCAAGTGAATCCAATCACAGTGGGGTATTTGGAGCTGCTTGGAACAGTACCACTTATTATTCAATGCACCTGCTCACCTTCAGGGATGGTTTTAAGTGTCTGTGATCTTTTGGACATAATAAAATGCCTATCAGAGTGGCCTTTTTCGGAATATATATTGATAATGCATAGCAAGTGCCCAGAGATGAAGGAAAGCTGAGATAAATTGAAATGAAATTTATGTTATGGAACAAGCACAAAACAATATAAGGAAATTTGATATTGAAGCACTTGGTATATAAAACAATGAGATTCTAAAGCACACGGTGGAAATTTATGGCACAAATATAAGCGTGTCCCAAGGCATACCTCTCTGAGATTATCATTTAAAATTTAGTTGTCCTCCTCCCTCAGTCCTGTTATGTAGGCAGTTATCACCTGGGGCACCAGCAGATGCTTGGATGTGAAGGCACAGCTAAATGGGTCTATCTCTTTCCTAACTGGCACCCTTAGGAGAACTGGCTCTAAAACTTAGTGTTGTACAATGACACAGGTTTGCATATGCTTTGAGAAAACGATTCTTGCAGAACCACCAAAGCAAAACAATGCAATCCCAGTGTTTCGATATAGAGGTTCTGTGAGCTCTGTGTGCTTCTCCAATCTCTTTAAAGATTTTGTGGTTAATGATTCATTATGTATCGTTGTATTAAGCAACTACTTTGTGTCTAGGTGTTATAACAAGTAGTGGTTTATGGCAAGTGAACCACTTTTAAATTCACAAGTTCGTGACATTTTAACTCATCCCTAAGGAATTTTAAATTTCAAGAAAGTGTGTAGTAGATTTGAATTCTACATAAAGGAAATGATTCGCAAACAATTAGGTTTTGAACTGTGTCATAGTAATGCCAAGGCACAAAAATCTGCAGAATGATGTAGATGATATACCATGAAGGAATTTATACAAAAGATGCTATTTCATATTCAATTCACAGGATAAATAGTGCTGAAATGGAGTTTAGAGAGAACATGTTCTAAGTAAAGAAGTGGAAACAAAAACAATAACCACATAGAAATGTACCTTTCACAGATCTATGAGAGATGAACTTGACCAGTTTAGGAACTTATGCTGCATCACCAAACAATAACAAAAAATAAAAGTAAAAAAATAAAGTAACTGTGTTGGTGAAATTAGGTAGCACCTGGAGAGAGAATAGAAAATTTCTGAGTGAGGTTATTGACTCAGTGCAGCAGGCACTGAAGTACAATGGTGGTTGAGCATCAGACCAAGTGTATTGTAAGATTTCAGTTACTTGAGCCTTTAACGAGGAAGATGTTAAACACCATTTATGGCCCCACAATACTTAAAAGCACTAAAGGGAAGGTACTATCTGAATCAGCATGCTTTTCAAAATGCTTGCATCTCATGTCTTTCTATCTCTAACAGTAATAGGATTCACTGTTCCCCCCAAACCATTCTCAGGTGTGGTCATTGTGTTCCCAAATATTCTCTATTCAGATTCCATTCTATTCCACATTTCTTCATTTGAACACAATCTTAAGTTATTTAGGTTCAAATAACTTTTTTTCAGTATAAATCCAATATAGATTGCAAGCATGCACCATATTCATACTTCCTCTTCCTGTGCCAACTTATATCTTTCCTTAATTTTCCATCATCATCAACTAGCTTTCATAGATCTGACTACATATATAGTAAAACCTCCTTTTAGAAAATGAAGAGTCTATAAGAAGAAGAACAATCTCAAATAAAGTACAGTATGAATGTCAGAAGTCTATCCAATAATACAGATAATTTAAATAATCAGGAATAAGTAATTAAATGAGGCCTTTAAAATGTCTCAAAAATAAGCATTTAAGTTTCAGGGTTACCTGAATATAATGTTTACCTAATAATTTTGCATCATCCATTATTTTCCCCAGGATTTTTTTATGTTTAACCGGTTTGCCTTAAGAAATGATTATGATCCTTGAGGAAGAAGATAGAATACATACTTTTCAGTTCACCATACCTGGAAGAATACAACTCAATATATACTTCTCAGTGAATACAAGACTGCAGAAGGGAGGAATGCTAAATTTAAAAGTTTTCAAAGCCAGTTAGTGGTCTGCAATAGGAACAAATACTTTACATAATTAAAAGCCATTTGTTTCCATGCTTATAATGTCTGTTTGCAGGCTGATTGAGAACTTACTAGTTTTACATAGTAGCTATTTATTCCGGATATATGCAATGCTTAGAGGAATATCAGACCCATTTGTTAATGTATTACGTTTTTATAAAATTCCCAAATTCTAAAGATATCAATTTGAAATGATTAAATAAAGAAATCTTGTCTGGTAAGATTATACACTCAAATTTGTATGTCTGAGTATTTTCCTTATGGGAAATTGTGAGACTGCTATTGAAATCCAAACCTATATTAAATAATCATTTTAAATTATAGAATTAGTATCTGGAAGGACTACACTTCAACATGTATGGGTTTCCTTTTCCTCTCCTAGCTTTCTCTTACTATTCTTTTATTCTATCTTCAGTGGCAGTGCTGTGTAAATTGAACCGTCTTCTCTTTTGTTTGAACTTTGTTGCCTTTGTATTTCACACTCCATGGGAAATTTTCCATCTATGTATAAATCAATGTCTTCATAGTTGTGGAGTCTTGAAAGAGTTAAGATGTTTCCAGAACGACCTAATTTACATGCAGTGTGAAGCCTATGCTCTGGTATGCAATAGTTAGCAAAAGCTGTTTAGTTTACAAGGACGAATTTAAATTCTAGCAACTTAAATAATTGTGTGAACTCCAGACCAGAGACTATGTAAATATGCTATATTCTTTGTCATCCCAGAGGATGCTTTCCTTATGCCTTTATTGCCTCTGTAAGCTAACCCTATCTCTGATAATGGCACCATTTTTGATGACATGGATGAATACATTTAAGATTCAAGTCATCTTCCTAGCAAAGTGGTAATCCTGTAAGGAAGGTCAATAAAAACATGCCCATTAAGCCGAACTCTGTAAGCAGTAAGCAAGATAGTCTTATTAGTGTCTCTCTCAAGCCTGTTATCTGATTTCTTTGGGGAAGTACATCTATTTACCAATTTAAATCCTGTTGTTCAGCTCATTTCTAGTACGTCTTTGTTTTCAATTTCTAGAAACAAGTAAACAGAATCAATGTCATGCTTAGCATTCTTAGAAAAAGAGTTATGTCAGAGGTAGCGAATCTTCTGCTTATTATTTAGGAAATAACACCTTTCCACAGAAGATGGCTGTTGTAGATGATGTAAATTAAGAAATATTTTAATTGTTTAGATTTATTTTCCAATGACACCCTAAAGGAGACAAAAACAAGCAAGGATATAATTCCAAATCAGGAGATAGGTGCCCTGCTTACATCAATATTTTCAAAGTGTACATGTGTGCATGTGTGTTATAGAAACAGTTCCTGTAACGGTAATTCAGCTCTATCTCTACTAGGGATAAAAAGTGAAATGAAGAATTCTACATGGCTGTGTTTCCATGTGTTTGTTCACTCTTACAATATATGTAAATCATACAAAATATATATTTTCATTAAATTGTATTGTCTGAAAGGAAATCATTCTATGAGAGTCTTAAAATGGACAGCATCTAAAGGTTAATTCAGAGTGAGGTGGTGCAGTTTGAATATCAACAATTTTCAATTTATAATTTCACCTATAAATAGCCAGTTAACACTACCATTACCATTACCACTAGAATCAAAATTATGAAAAACAAAAAAACTTTAAAATAAAAAAAAAGGTGGTGGGTGGTGGGGTTCGGAGGAATACATAAAACTTTCCTGTGTTCTTCTGAAATCATCAAATCATCTGTTATTAGTACTTGTAAGTATACTCTTGTTTTTTAGAAGCATTTTTTTTTATGCACAGTTGGGTCAACCTAAGAATGAAAATTTAAGCAAAATCAATAGATTCAATTTCCATGTTCTAGAGTAAATATACTGAAATGTTTCTTGTAATGGATTTTACTGGCAAGGACAAGCCATTTTTCTAGTAACAGATTTAATATTCTGTAATCATTAAAATACACTGAAGGGATGAAGAGGCCGAGAAGCAAAGGTCAGGAGACCCAGAAAGAAAAAAGAGATGTGGCCCAGTAGACTGGGGTGCTGTGTAACCAACCAAGAGCCAAAAGCCCCTGACAATTCCATATGTAATGCAGCTCACACATCAGAAGTTATCTGCAATGGGGTTTAAACATGTACTTATCTGAGAGAGCACTCCTAATTTAATTGATAATCAACCACATCCAGAACAAAGAAGAGATGATTAAAGGGAAGCATATTTCCCCTGAGCAGTAGTAGCAGAAAAACAAATTCAAAACGACATGAGAACATATTTAAGTTTCAGACTTGTAATCTAAATCTAATTTTAAAAAACAAATTCATATTGACCTCACAGGGAGAATTCATTAAGATGTTCTTTGCTAATTCAAGCATGTTGGACTTGACTTTTTATCTCTTGTAAAACTGAATACTGAATCTTTAGAATGAGTGATCTTTTTTGCTTGCCAAACTGATCTCAAGTAACTTTTCATTTTTTTTTATTAATTTCCTTCCTTGGTACTCACCACAAGGGCGAGTTATTTTAACTATTCAGTGTTGAAAGTGCTCCATAATCTGGCTGACATAAAGTTTTAGACACAAGAAAAGAAATTCCTACCTGTTAATATTGTTAATCTCTCCCTGCCATCCCTGCCTGTCTCTATTCTACAGTAGAGAGATATCAGTTCAGTATATTACAGAGGGAAGTAACAGTACATTGCTGGGAAGCAACAAGCATACTGTCTGGGCCTTAAGCAAGTCTCCTTGCAATGCCATAAAATCTGCAGCAACCTCCTAACTAAATTCTAAAATCATTTTAGAAATAACATTACAAAAGTCAGAATATGGAAAACTGATCATAGAGAAATCACAAAATTTCTGCTCAGAGAAGATAACAACTTAAATTTGAATAGCAGTCTACTCTCAACTAAAATTCATCCATGCTGTACTTCATAAGCCCCAGATCTATATATTCCTTAGCCTATAATTGTCCCAAATAAAATCCCTAGGCTCATCTTGAAATGAAATACAATTTTAACTATTGTATTTGGTAGATTTATAGTAAACTGATTATTGAATTTATAAAAATGTATATGTGCATAAAAGCCACAGATCTAGGTGTTTGTAGTATTACTGAAAACTGGTAAATGACATTAGGCTAGCAGTAGTTGGTAGATAGAAACTTCCCTCCCACTTTTCTTTATTTACTGTGTATGCATATTTTATTATTGAAAATAACCAAATTTGCATATATCTTCTAAAAAATAAATGATGCAGTATTTGCTTTAAAATTTTTTTATTTCCATGACTTATTTCCTCATTGCCTATAGCATAGAAAGAGACTTCTTGCTTGCTATCAATACAGCCCTGTAGAAAGCCACATTTCTCCTTTCTCAGTCTCTTGTATAAAATGGGGCCATTGGATAGAACTTATACATATCCACCTGCATACTTTAGTCATCTCTAGGTTACCTTAGACATCTAAGACTCTGTAAATGATTTGTAAATAGTGATTCTAATTTTTATGATGAATAATGACAAGAAAATATGTGCATTTTGAATACAGAAACAGTGTTCCACACAACTTATGTTACCTGGTTAATTGAGTGTGTAACTCTAAAACCCTTGAATACCAATGGGCAATTGTAACAGTAGCTATTTTTATCTGCAAAGTGCTTCTATTCTAACTCTTTTATAATGTTAGATAAATGATTATAGCATGTATGACAGTTTGGTTATAACATACATGTAGATGTTACAAAAGGATAAAATTCGGTAAAGCTCTACAACTGCATGCTAAACTAACGTTTTATTGCATAACTGATGTTATTGGATGATAATTGCAAGCTTCACTATGTTGATGATCTTGATACTTTCAACATCACACTGCAAATGTTTGAAATGATAAGATAATTTTAAATTTGCCACATATTTATCATCAAATATTGCTTCCAAATTTAGACATGCATGCATATGTGTGCGTACTCTGTAAATATGGTAAAAATACTATACCAAATGGATAGGAATGGAAGGGACATTTCCTAAAGGCAAAGATCCATCACTAACCTGTGGATACAGAGGTAAAGCTTGTTCAGTCTAACTACAGTTTTGGGTTTCTGGATGCTCAGTCACAGCTCACAGTCACCTCCCAATTTCAAATTCATCAGTAGTCATGCAACATGCATGTATGTCTTTGGATATTTGGCTATGAACCCAATAACACATACACTATACACTTGAACAGAAAGTGGATGTCAGATCAAGACAAAAATGTACACAAAAACATAAGGAACAGAGTAAAGAAATTTATATTCTGAAAGCTAAGAATATTTTTGCATACATAATACCTTTAATAATATAATAATTTTAAAAATTAAAAAGTAAAATTCTTCTTTACAATTGGTTAAGATAAATCACAATTCTCTAAGAAATTATTTAAGTGAAATTATTTAAGGGAGAAATGAAGACTTCATATAGACTATGTATTATGTGTGGATATGAACACAAACCTGAGTTTTAAACTTTAACTTAAAATCTCCAAATCAGAGAGAAGAATAATATTTCACACTAACATAATTTTCTTTACATTTCATCTTCAGTTTCCATTCATTTCCATGCAGGAAATAAGGCAAACGTCTCTATTTCTGGCATAAGTAAACAACACAAATAAATATAAAAGTGATTTATATGTTGCCAGAATATACTTTTTTATATTTTTTCAACACACCAACAGTCATTTTCTCCAATGACTAGACCTTCCCACATGCAAAGATTTAACTACTCAGAGAGCAATCAAGTCTCAGAAACTCATTCAAAAGATTCAGTACTGAGACTATAAAAATCTACACACACACACATACTCATATGTATATCAGTGAACTAAGACTTCTATCCTTTCTAGCTGGACCAGCTACAACAAATCTCACTGTGCTCAGATTATCTGTTTCCCATCCAGAGCATGTTTAGAGATTAGAATATTGGGACAAATGGCCTCCACTATAGAAGTCTATGATGCTGTACACGACCAACTATTAAAATTCACACAAATTGGATTCGGCCTTTCCTCTAGGAATTCACATTAGAGTGATGTGTAATGATATTTTAAAGTAGTGCATACAAAGCCTCTAATCCGTTCCCAAAAAAGAAACCTTATCTAAGATGAACAGCAACTGGTTGTTCAAAAAGACACAAGAATTTGGGGACCTAGTTTCTCTGGCAAAAGAGTTCTGGGACCGTGAAGTCCTTTGCTCTACACCCACAACGTTTGTAATAGTCAAGTCCCTCTTTCCTTCACTTATCACTACAGTTCAACAATTTTCCATTTCTCAAAACATATACTGTCTACAATGTAAAATCAGTACAACGGATAGACTTCACATATGAAACACTTGTCGATGACCCGCTAAACTCATTTAGTATACTAAGCAACAGAAATCCTGATCTCACACAATATTTTTATTCTCACTTGGACTCCACACACAAAACAGTTTGTGAATAGTCTGGAAGATGCGAAAGTAGCAGCAAATAACTACTTTTTTTTGTTTTTTGTTTTTTTTTTTTTTAAAGAATTAAGATCCATATTTCTGCACGGCAAATGTACAGTCACAGGAATGCCATCATCTAACAAGCAAAATTCGGATCACAGAGAAGAAAGCTAGCAGATGAAGAAAATGCTCACCTGGAGGAAGCGGGTCAACAGACTGAAGTCTAGTAGTGATGGTGTGTAGGGTGAGGATAGCAAAGGAAAGCAAAGTCGGGAATGCTTGAAAAATAAAATATTTTTAGTTAACAAATAGAAAGACCAATTGGGACAAAAAGGGCCAAATGAATCATGAATCCTTCCTAATCAATTTGATTTTCCAAAAATGAAATTTCAGAGAATAACCATTTCCAAAGAGCTATGGTCACTGATAATTCCTGTTACATAAGACATTGTCTTCCTATGAAAAATTACTTTGAAGGAGATTTTGATTTAAATAAGATGGAAACAGTACAAAGTAACTTCCAGGCTCTCTGTCAATGGAACCCTTATTTAGCTAAATGCATTTCTACCTGCATGAACCAAAGATGTAAACCAGCAAATAACTGAAAGTAAAGTCCAAAACTATTTTCTAACACACCCACAGATCAAGGCTTGCTCAAAATGTTTGCTGCATCTTACTATTAGTTATACAATGTAGGTTGTCTGAAGTCCAAACAATATATTATGAATAAATTACTTTTTAAGGATCAGTTAATATTTAAGAGCGTATTTACTTTAGTGATGGTTATCTATCAATATATCCATTTGTATTCTGAAATATATAAAATATATTCATGTATATCTTCTAACATACAATTTTATACTGCAATGATTATCTTTCATCAAAAATACATATTCTAATACTATATAATATTTATACTAAATTACATATGTGTACATTTTGAGTGTAACTTTTAGTTAAATGTGAAGAGTAACAAAACAAAATTTAGGGAAATACAACATAGTTTTCCTTTTGATATTTTTGCTTTTCATTTTATGAGCCTCTTATTTAGATATATTATGGGCATGTATAACTGATCTACTTCCTAGAATAAAGAAAAAATAGAGAGAAAACTTCATTTTTCATTTGTATTACTGAAATGTGCAATGACTATGCAGAATTAATTACTACCCAAAAGTCCTGCCAGAATTAAAAAACACAGAGAAGATAAGTGACTGCTGACGAGCAAAGGTAACTTCACTTTTTTAAACAATCTCATTTTCTTAGCTTCATGACAAATTCTACATCTTTTGCTGCCCTTCCTCTGGAATGAAAATGTGCAGACTCTGAGGTAAGCAGGTTGAGTAGTTACTAAGATCTCAAACAATGTTTCATATTGCCGTACACGGTTCTTCCTTCTCCAATTCCTGCCAGCTTCCTTTTTTAATTTGTGTATTTTTCTCCTACTCTTAAAAGCACAACTCCAACAAAAGTTGGAATACCTGAGAAGGTCTGCCTCACGTACATGTGTAAGTGTAATGTTCATCACAAAAAGTGAAACATAGAATGTACAGAATATAGACTGTCTCTAAGTAACCTCATTACAGTGGTCACTTTAAAATTCAACAAGGACATCAGTTCTTATGACAAATATATAAAAATTGTGTAATCCTGTGACATTCATTAATATTAATTGTAATTAGGTAGTGTCATTTCTACATATGATATAGTTTTCTTATATTTTTAATTCTATCAATCAATAAATGAATCTGCTTTTCTAGCTGATGACTCACCAGTCAATATCTAATGTATTTTAGATATATCCTAACTACTATAATTTTACATATGTACAGCCATATAAAGAATAGACAAACTGTAATTAGCAAAGTTCAATACGTTTATGGCTACACAGTGAGTTAAAAACTTGTCCCAAGTTTTATAACACTCATCAAAGTGATTGAACCAATGGTGTTTTAAATGTAACAACAATTTTTAAATGTTTATTTATTTATTCATTCATTTCTTATTTGAAGGATAAATTGTGTGCACCATTAGGATACAAGGGCTTGGCGAGGTCAGAATAGGATATCATTGGAACTTCTGGTATTGCAGTTGATGGAAGTTATGAGACATCATCTGCTTGCTGAGAATTTAACCCCAATCCTCTGCAAGCACAGTAAGCTCTCTTAACTGCTGGTCAATCTCTAGTGTCCCAACAATGGCATTTAATACAAGGATGCAATAAAATGTGACCTTGTATTTAATGATACTGCTCACAGTGGAACATTTCCTTACATGATAACTCAAAGTTGATTTTATTATAATTTAGTTAAGTTACCCCTGCAACTTCATTTCAAACAATATTTGCTAAAGAATCAGTCCATGTCTTTGTTTTAGCAGTTTGTAAACATGGATTGAGCATTGAGCTTGTTTTACAATACAGAACAGCTATTAGAACTCTTCTTAATATTTGTCTATTAGTCATTTGTTGACCCCGACATAAAATGGAAAGTTAGATTTAAAAAAATTTACATTATAGTAACTATAATCAAAGGGGAAATGTTAAATAAGTTTTTGGTTTTCTACAGAATGTTTCTGGCCTGCTAGGCTGCTTTAGTGATCAAATTTCATTGTCTGTAATGGTTTTGGGAAAGTCAGGAAGACATAAAAGTCATGAAATAGTTATTATACATGACAATGGCTACAAAGTAGGAAGAAATCACTAAAATCCTTTCACTTTTATGTCAAAACAAAATGTTATATTTATAAGTTCACATTGGGCCGTGATTAAATTTCAGAGGCTAGGAATGTATATAACTAAATTCTCATTCAGTTAGTCTTGAAGTCAGTGAACAGGTATCTATGGGTATAAATACATCCAACAAGATCAAAAGCAAATCTTATCTGACATTCTCTATGTGAATTCTATTACTGTACAACAATAGCAATAGACAGAAAGCAAACACTGCTCAGTTATGTAGTCAAGAATATAGATTTGATAGATATTGTGGCATATAGATTTGATAGGCATCTTCTTTCTGTCTGGGCCTGCTGGCTACAAGGTAGAAAGCAGAAAGAGGCAGAGGGAAAATCAGAAAGCTTTGCTGGCTCATGGGCATGAATGGAGACTCGCCCTCAGCGAGACAGATTTCAGGGAATCTCTCCACTTTATTCAAGAGTATAAAGAATATATAGGAATGGCTAGCCTGGGGACAACCCTTAATTTGCATTAAGTAGCACACTTCTATCACAACGATTAGTAAGTGGCAGTTGTGTTCTATAGCATCGTCCTCAGCAAGCCTTCTCACTAGGGATCTGTGCCAAGGGTCAAGCTAAGATGAGTCAGGATTATGTTGTAGAGATAGCTTTTAGATAAGGTCACTGTTCCAGGCCCAGGGGCATTCTCCAGAGAAGGCCAGGTAGAGGCAGGGAGCTCAGGTGGTTCCACTTTGTGTAGCTTACTGAGAAAAACTGTCAGTCCATGGGGAGGCTGTAATCTCTGACCAACCAGCAATGTCTTCTAACAGGGTATTCTACAATTACATGATTGTTTTCTGGAGCCTGTTCCTTATTTCACTTTTGTAACTTAAATGTATCTTAGTACAAATAAAAGTATTTTATTATGTAAAATGTGAATGCTAAATACATTTATAGGTGAGTTTTTAAAAGCACAGTAAGGTTGGGTGGTGGTGGTGCATTCCTTTAATCCCAGTACTGGGAGGCAGAGGCAGTCAGGTCTTTGTGAGTTTGAGGCTAACCTAGTCTACAAAGTGAGTTCCTGGACACAAAGGGAACTCTGACTCGAAAAAACGAAACAAAACAAAAAAAAAAAAAAAAATAAAAAGCATTGTCATTGTAGTCTTGGGTTAAATTATAATACTAACAAGCTCAAGATAGTTAAGTAAATCCCAATAACAGGCAGGAATAAAATTCAATAGGATATCAGGTAGAAAACTATTAGACTCTTACCTCCCAGACATTCATGTGATTCTCTGAAGGTGGGAGGAACTCTTTTATGAACTCTAGAATGCATTTCTCTCCCTTTCTTATTTCTCTACTTAACATTCTTTATCTGTACCCTACACTTAATTTTCTTTTCTTTCCCAATTAGGAACCATAATCTGGGTTTAATTAGCCTGACATTAGACCTATTGAATCTACCCAAAACAAAAGCATTTTTCTCCATTAAGCCCAAGTGTTCAGTCACCCAATACATAGTTGGCCTATATACTATAACGCTGGGCCTAAAAGCACACTGATTAAATTATATGTTAAATTGTTATTGTTAAAGTTGGCAGCCCTATCAACGAAATAATCTGCATAAGACTAAACTCTGAAAGTGGTGTCAGTTGGGAAAGTTGGGTAGTTAGTGGGGCCATAAGCAGTGGAACCTGTATTTATCCCTAGTAAATGAACTGGTTTTTGGAGCCTGTTCACTATGGAGGGATACTCTCAACCTAGATCCAGGGGGAGGTCTTAGTTTTGCCTTTATTGATTCCCCATGGTGGGTCCCAACTTCTCTGAGGAGTGGATGGAGGCATAGGGAGAAGGTAGGGGAGTAAGATCATAGGAGGGAGAGGGACCTGGGATTGGTATGTAAATTAAGATTGTTTTAAAAATAAAAAAAAATAAGAAAAAGAAAAGAAGCAATCTGCGTGTCTTGAACTTCCAAAAAAGTTCTTAGGCAACAAATATTTGTCTTTGAGAAAGATAAGCATTTCAAAAGTGGGTTGATCATCTCACTCATGAAACTATGGTAAAAGTAAACTGGAAATTTTAAAAAAAATGGAGACTAGGCAGAACAAACACATATCCGTGCTAATGTTCTCATACACACACTTCTGTAGGGAAAGAAGCAAAAAGGCCAACATCGTAGGGGAGCTTGCAGTATCTCTACTATGCCATTTCCAATAGATTTTTCTTCTTCCCACATTTTGAATTGGCTGCCAGCATCAAGTGTTTGGGATATGGGAAGTATGCATAGAGAGGAAAATCATCCTTTTATGGGGCCATGTGCCTCATTTGTAATTAATGCAGATGTGTTGGTTATATTTGGTACAAATGAGTCTTTATATTTGGTTCATGTAGGTTATTTAAATTTAGCACATGTGGGTCATTTATATTTAATCCACATGAGCCATTTATATATCTGGTCCATGGTCATGTACATTTGATGCATGTGAATCACTCATATTTGGAGCACATAGGACTTTCTGTTTGCTGACATTAGTCATCCAAAGGTCAAAGATACTTCTACTTTCACATGCAGAGGCATTTAATGCCATTTTCTTGCAGTATGTAAAGGGGATTCAAGACTCTAGCCTCCTGTGCTTCAGCTCAAATATTCAACCCTAGGACTTAGAATTTAAAAGTTCTGAATAAATACCATTTAGCAGGAGCATTAGGAAAAGGTGGGTTGAATTTAACTAGGTTCAACATTTTACTTGATGGAATATGTTTTTGATGGAATCCCCATAGCTTTCTATTGCTTCATTTTCTTATCTATAAAACGGGGAAATTCATTCTCCTTTGCTTGTCTTGAAGACAAAGTACATCCATCTGTGCAAAGCCCTCAGGTTGGAATTTAGTGAAATCTAGTATTAAGTTACCAGGCTGCAGTAAGACTGGTATGTCAATGCAAGTACAATGTAATTCAGATAAACTCCAGCTAAATGTGAACCATTTGTGATGTCATTTGCTTTGTGAATCTAGTTTTAATTTTGTTATTTTTGTCTAATAATATGCTTAATATTATACTGCTCATTTATTGTAGGCATACATGTATTATCCACATAGTTTTTGGATCATGGACAATTTAAAACAAAGGGAAATAGGAATATATATGGAACTTTTAATTATTTCTGTTTCATATCTGTACTGGATGGACTTAGATTATGAAATCTCATTTATCATCTATCATCCCAATTTTCTATTTTCTTTTCTAAAGATATTTATGTTCATTTTACATGTATCAGTGTTTACCTGTATGTATGTCAATAGATCATGTAGATGACTGGGGAATTTGGAATCTAGAGAAAGGCATCAGTTTCCCCAAGAACCAAAGTTGCAGGTGGGTCTGAGCCACTACACGGGTGCTATGAATTAAACAAGACCTCTTCAAGAGCAACAAATTCTCTTAATCGTTGATTTTATATTGCATTTTTCACACACAAATAGTTAATATTGGCATAACTCCAAACAAAAGAAATTCAGGACATATTAATTTCTACAATCTAGCTTTTCCAGTTTCTTAAAACACATCTAAGCCTCCTCTCTAAAAGCTATTATTTATTTGAATCTCAAAGAGAATGTGAGATTGTTTATAGTTTATCGAGGAGAGGCCACTTTTGATGCCATTAAATAGAATGCCTAATTTTCAGATAAACATGAGAGAGCAGGAAGGTTGAGTTAGGAATGAACAGAGAAGGAGAGCAAGGAAAGAAGTACCTTAATAGAGGGAGCCATTATGGGCTTAACGAGAAAAGTGGCACTAGGGAAATCTCCAGTGATCCACAAGGATGACCCCATCTCAGAATCTAAGAGATAGTGGAGCATCTACCTCCTCTATAATGAGATTGATGACTTCCTTAAATGTCATCATAGGGCCTTCATCCAGAAGCGATGGAAGCAGCAGAGATTCACAGCTAAGCACTGAGCCGAACAAACTCCTTGAATCCAATTGTAGAGAGGTAGACATGGTGAGAAAAGGGGTCAATATCATGCTGAGGAAACTCACAAAAACAGCTGACCTGAGCAAGTGGGAGCACACTGAACCTAGACTGACAGCATAGTGTCATTTATGGGGCTTGGGCAATCTTTGGGGCCTCTTCCAGTGGAACCAATATTTATCCCTAGTGCAGAATGAGCTTTGGGAGCCCACTCTCGTGTAGGGATACTCTTTCAGCTTAGATACAAAGGGGAGGGTCTAGGTCCTGCCCCAAATGATGTGACAGACTTTTATCCCCCATGAAAGGCCTTATGCTCCCTGAGTAGTAGATGCACCTGAGATGTGGGGGTGGGGAGATTGGGAGGATGGAAGGGAGAGGGAACTGGGATTTGTATGTAAATTAAGATTGTTTTTAATTTAAAGAAGAATTAATTTTAATATAGTTGAATTTCAGGTCAGTTCTTGGCACAACAAACCTTATTATCCTGAAGTTTCTCTTCTCTACCCACCATCAATCTGTACAAACTCCCTTTTGTTTCACTCTGATGCATTCATCTAGAACGAGTTGAGTACATAAGGTTTTGTCCTAACCAGTGAAATTTCATGAGTTAGGGATTACTATTGAAAAACATGCCTAAGTAACCAGCATAGAGTGACTGCAATACGTGACAACTTGTAAAGTATGATAAGGCAAACAAAGATAAAGTTTATTAACCACCACACTTTGACATAAAAATATCATTAGAAAAACAAGTTTCATTTGAGACTATTAATATCAATATTGTAAATAACAAAATAAAATCCTAACTTTTCAAAAATTAAAAACAATTTTAAATTCCTTGACTAGCATTTCCATCTTGATACATAGAAAAAATAAAGAAAATCTTTATTGATTTTTATGGATAATGAAGATGACCCACATAAACAAAATCAATGAAATAATATAAAGAACAATAAGAAACATTAAGCTAATTGTATATTTTAAGAAAAACTTAATCATAAAATATAGCTATGACTTAATGAATCTAATCAATAGTTAAGCATAGCACATATTAAAGCTGAGAAAAAGTCATTTGATTCAGAATGAAAACATTAAATATGCAAAGAGATTGAAATTAAACACTTGAAATAAAAAGGAAAATACAATGTGCAAATGGGTAATAGAATTCCTATGGCACACCTGAGTAACCAAAGGAGAAATCAATATTCAAAATTACAAAAAGAGCCGAGAGAATATGCTATAAAGGTGGGAAATTATTAGATTCTTTTGTCTCCCCAACTCCTAATTTAGAAAGGAGAAAACAGAGGTATGGATTGTTTTATATGCACAACTTTAAAAACACAAATCAATAGAACATTATGGAAGTTTACATAAACTTCCAAATGTCTCTTTGACACAACATCAATGCCTTAAAGGGACTGTGCACTCAAAACAGTAACACATACTGAAGTCATTCAGCTTTACCACAGCTACTAATTATCTAGGACACTGAAGGATCCTGGCAACAGCTAATCTAATAATTCTGCCATTATATCTAATACTTCAGATCGTTGCCTGGAGCTAAACAGTTTTCAGGATGGAGCCCTATTTACATGTAACTGAATCCGAGTTGGGGGCAGAGATGTCAAGGCTAGTATAATTACTTATTTTTTCTTTTAATTTTATACCTGTAATAGTTCATTGATGTGTTAATCGGATGCTCTAAATGACGCTATAGTTGTTTTGCTTTTTTTCCTCATGAATATTTGTGAATGTTCTTTTGATTTTAAGCTGAAAACCCTAGCTTTATTTATGTGTATAACACCACCCTTCCTTTTAATATCTCCATGGCTTAAATAAATCCACATCAGAGTGAGAGAGAGAATGTAGGGGTGTTCTGAGTGAGTTTCAATGTTCACTGATTTCCGTGGAATTGGTAAATTCACTTAATATGGGATTCAAAGTATGTAATTAAATTTATGAAAACCGTGATATGCTTTGTTGTGATTTTCATTAACACAAACATGGACAGCTGTCAAAAATTCATGATATCAGTTTTCCAGGAAGATAAAAGAAATGTAGTATGATTCTGTAAACTTTTGAAGACTAGTATTTGTACTCTAATTTTCCTTTAAACTGAAAAATACCACGACAGACATCACTTTTTCCATAAGCTCAAAAGGATAGTTTTACCCCAGAATATTTTACATGAATTGTATTTAAAATCAGCACATAAACAACACATCATTAGTTAATAACAAAGAGGTTTACACACTCTACATCCTTCTAAACAGCATCTGTATACATGTGTGTGCTTGTGCGTGCGTGTGTGTGCGTGCATGTGTGTGTGTGTGTGTGTGTGTGTGTGTGTGTGTGTGTGTGTGTGCACGTGCACAAGCCATCAATCCAGTCAATGTAGAATATTTTCATTTAGGACAATATGCAGTATGATAAATTTAGAAAATTATACTTGATAAAATATCTGTGTGCAATATCACACACAAAAATCCTCTTTTTTTATGTCAGCTACAAAGGCATGTGTACCACATATTTGTTGCATGCTCTCTTACAGAAACCACTGAAGAATAGTGAGGATTCTGAAATATCTTAATATATTTTTTACAAAATGAAAACAGGAATTAGAATTCTGACCTATTTGACAACACAGGCAATTTAAAATTATGCTGCATACTGTCACCAGAATAGGAATCCATGTTCTGAGGATTATTTCACCCTAGTCCAACATTTTTTGTCACCCTCAACATAATTTTCTTGGAGCTGCAAAATGTTAAAAGATTGTATTGCAATTCAGTATTCATATCCTATTATCTTTTATTCAAGAATAACTGACTTTGGCATACAGGTGATCATATTCTCACTCATGTATTCTATATAAATGCTGTAAACATATCCATTCTTATTCAGGGAATGTGATCTAGGAACAGGGCTTTCAGTTAATTTTTGGTAGAAACATGACAATACAGACTGAACTAGCAGAGAGTGTGTCTGGAGAATTCTTTATAATGTATATATAATCAGTTACCTTCTAAATATATAAGATATTTTGCTTGTTAGGTATAATCAACACATTGTTTTATATGTGAGTTATATAATCACATGTAAAATATATTAGCATGACTCTTAAGTAGCAGTATGTGTCAGCAAGAAAATACATTCATTTTAATTTTCCAGCATGAAGAAATCATATGAACATTTTCTAATTCAACCTCTCTTACATTGCTACCTAGACAAAAATCACCAATTTCACCAGTAAATAGGGGGATATTCTTTTTATAACCATAAGCAAGAAATAGCGGAAACAGCATCAATTCATCACCTTGTCCCTTACTTGTCAGTGCAATTTAGTGAAGAGTAACATAAAAATGTAACCAGGTCTAACAATGTATAGATTGTCTCTAAATATAAAAATACTGCATTAGGAAAGGCAAATGACCACATTTGAAGCAATAGTTTACTACTTTCCTCAAGCTACTGAAAACTCCAAAATAATTAAAAATTTTTAATAAATCAAGTGGGCAGCTATCAGTTTGTTGAGTTCCAATGAACCAATTGTAGGAGAAACATAAGTCCACATTTTTGCTGTTAGCCTTCATGTTTGACTCCCTCCATTAAACAAACAAATACATCAGGGATTTTTCATCATTTAAAGAGAGGGTAAATGGCTTTAATATTCAATTCATTGTGATTTTTCAATGAATAATTATTTTATAATTTCTATTGTCAATATCCAAGATGTGTAAAATCATGTGTCTTGCTTGAGAAAGAGGATCATTAACATCTTTATCTGGTGTTAACGAGAAATGTATGCTTTATTCACTGTTAACACTGTGAAACAGATGATATTTTTTTGCAGGATATACTATCAGGGAGGCTGTTAACTATTATCTGAAAGGCATTTAAAAATCAGTATTTATTTTCTTTAGACTGTTGTTTTCAAAAAGTATAAATCTGTACTTCTATCAAATATAATTGCATTTTCTGTTTTAAAGAGTCCTTTCTTTTGTGTGTTTCAGTATTCAGTCATTTGCTTTGAATGCCATTACTGTAACATGGTATGTTTATATGGAATTTTAAGTTCATTTGAACACATAAGAGCATCATAATTTGGCTACCTGAAAAAATAAGTATTAACATAATCTTCCCTTTGCAAAATTACTTTTCTGTTTTTAACCACCAAGATACCCTGTATTTTCTGTTTGTTGTATATTGGCTATTGTCGAAATGTTGTCTATTGAAAGTTAAAAATAAATGATTGGAAAGCCAAAGTAGTAGTTTTGGAGAAAACACAAATTATCAGCCTGTATTCCTTAACAGCAACACTTTTATCTCACCATCAACTTTCCAGAGTTACATAGATTACCCACTGCTATACTGTAGCAATAGACTTGAACTTAGTCTTGAGAGAGGTGGAAATTGATATTGGGTCTGGATTTCAGAAACAGTCCTAAGTCTAAACATGTAAAGAACCTTGCTATGCTTCAGCACTTTGTGAGTTTCATGAGAATTTGTGTTTTCTGCTCTGTCATCTACTGATCTGTTAAAAAGCCAAGTGCTGCAGAGGCTGAGTTCTGTAGAATACACAGTGACCACCATGATTATACTAGTAGGTGGCAACCTCTGCATTACCATATATTTACTCTGGGAGGAAACAGCCATTATGTAGTGGAACTGAGAGGAAACAGACACTTGGCAAGCTTTAGGTTGTTTTATACCTCAGGGTCTACAGGTTTTAATTCACCACAACTTTTTAACTCAAAATGGGTTTGTTCATAAAAGCTTCACTTTTTTAGGAAAAGACTGATTACCACTATACAACAAATTAGCATTTGATACCCTCTGAAATAATTAAAGTACTTTTTAAAAATTTATAATGAGAACACAGGTTATCTCTAGAAAAAAAAAGTCCTTCTGTCTTCTTCCTTTTCTACTCCTCCCTCTCTCTTGCTAGTTCCTCCATTTTCTCCTTGTCTTCTGTTTTCTTCCTTACACTTTTCTCAAGTCTTAGTTTTACTCTCTCTGATTTCTAGGGAATCTATGAAATCCTGGTTTCATAGCATGTCCAACGTTACATGAGAAGTGATAATTTATGAATCACATATGATTGTTTCTCTCTTTTTGGAGAATTATT
This sequence comes from Cricetiscus sungorus, assembly GCA_030556225.1. Taxonomy (NCBI): domain Eukaryota; kingdom Metazoa; phylum Chordata; class Mammalia; order Rodentia; family Cricetidae; genus Cricetiscus; species Cricetiscus sungorus. The sequence goes on along the minus strand of JANBXA010000741.1, from coordinate 28,612,160 downwards.
TATGCAATGTTTATCAGCCTACCTGATATCATCAGTTGATAGCATATTCTATATAAAAGTAAGAAGGTAGTCCAGACTTCACTTCCCAATACTTTTGATTTTAAATTATATAAAAGGCAAATGCAATTTATTCCTCTTCAGGAAGTAGAAGACTCCCAAATATTCTCGGGTGGTTGAAGCCTTTGCTTACTATAACAGAAGAGAATCTAGCTTAGAAGGTAGACTGTAGCAGCAAGGGAGGGTTGTAAAATAGAAAACATTACAGTCTATGTATTACAGAAGCACAGTATCTTGCTTGTCCTCACAAGGGAATTACGGAAACATCCTGACCCAGCTTCTTGGTCACACAGGAGTTGCCACAGGATTCATATCTGTGATTAATAAACTCCAGAAGGATACATCTATCTGTATACTAGGCAGTGGCCTACATAGGACCTCTCTGAGGACTAAGGAAAAAAAATAGACCATCAAAATGGAACAGTCACGTCATGGCATACCATAACTGTTATGTGAATAGACCACTATTGGCATCTTCCTTAACCTGAGAACATTTCACACTATAGGAAGGACTTAAAGGAAATTAACTCTTGGTAAGCCACATTTTAAGAAATGATATCACTATATTTTCTGGGAATGACTGAAAACAGTGAATATCCCTCATTTCCTTCTCCATTACATAGCAAACAATTTAATAACAGGAATGAAATTGTTACTCAATGCATGACAATGCTAACTATCAATGTCTGGATACCATTAAACAGACGATAAAGAAAAAATGTTGTTTGCCTGCATTGTGAAATATTATGAAGTTAAAATTATCTTCCTGAGTTTTATAAGCTTTTTAACTTCCTGTTCTCATTGGCATTTATTAAACCATAAGTCATCTTAAATTGGTTTACTGGTATTAAAATTTAATAAGCTCAACTACACTTTCAAAGTAGAAGAACAGTTTTATCAACACTCAAATATAGGTTTGCCTCGAATTAAAAAATTAAATTCCTTTTTGTATCAAAATAATATAATTATTCAAGAAAATTAAGATATCCAGCATAATATACTTCACCATATGTAGCAAACATTTACTTAAATAGGCTTTATAATCTGTGAGTTCAAAATTAAATTATCTTCCTTCATATATATTCCCTTTGAACTTTCTCACTTTTACTAAAAGCACAAGGAAAATACAAAATCAAACTTTAAAGCTATAAAACTTTTATATGATGTGTTCACACAAATCTATGTGTAATAAATATGCCTTTTTTATTTTTAAAAGTTAAAATTAATTGCCAAAATATTCTATATTAAATTAATTATTAGAGAACCAATATATAAAATTTTTCAGCTCATATTTTATTTTCCTGCTGTAGTCACTAAATACCCCACTGTCTTAAAAATATGTATGTATTTGGCTGACAATAGTCAGGCTTGTCTGAAGTATGAACTACAGTGTGATAATAATGTGATTTTCATCATCAAAAAATGTACCGTTTAGGATAATAAATTACACGTACCCATCCTCCTTCTAGAAATAAAAAGCTACAGATTAATACTTGAAGTTCACTCAAATGAATGAGTAGATTTCTTCATTTTCCCTGTCTTTTATATTATTGAGTAATATTATTTTGGTTGAAATAGTTAAATATCCTGTTCTCATTATTTAATTTTTGATCTTTGGAGATAAACTGACTAAAGTAATGAAAAGTAATAAGCCAAGAATTCTTTGGTAATGAGTCTTTTCTAGTGAGATAGTAGATGAAAACTTATACTGCAGACATTTTTCAAAGGCTATAATTTTTAACTCAAGTGCATGTAAGATAAATGTCTGCAAAATACTTCTGCCAAAATGTTGATACTGCATTTAAAAGCCACAAGGGATAGAATTTTTAAAGGTTATGCAGTTATTGTGTCAAATGAAGGGCATGCAGTAAAACTGGCATAATGCAATTAGTATACACATTGTGTTTGGTTCACTGTGAAAACTGTCCAAGGCACAGCTAAAGGGGACATGATTAATATCACAAATGTAAGTGCTATGATAAAAGATTTGTGTTTATGGGTCATTGTTATATCACTCTTACTATGAGAATTTTCAGGTCTTTTTCAAATGTCACGTTCTATGATTCCAGGTAGCACTAAACTAATGTTACATGTGAGCCATTCATGATTGTTTTAAATTTTGTCTATCCTGTTTAGTTACAGTTACATAATTTGATGAAATAAGGTATATTTGCTTCTGAATATTTTTATGGTAGTTTTGAGATTTTGTTAACTGCTGTGTCTAATCTTGAACTTCGTATATCAGCTCTTATATTCTTGTTGCATAAAAACCCTTTAGTCAAGATGCTCTAGGCTTCCATTTCATTGCAATATATACATATGTATATTATGCTTTGTAAGAAATATATTTTCCCAAATAATGAAGACAACAGAAACTATCCAGCTTGAAGATGTTTAAAATAAGTGTCTCAAATAATTTACTAATGCATGATTTTTAAATTCTAAGTATAGTTATTTCTTAATTCTTTTTAGTTTACTGGCCTAGTTTTGTATGTGAAAATTTTGAGAAATTTTAGATTCCCTGTGATTTTTGTTTTTCTCAAGAACTTTAAAAACATTCATATTCTTTCAAACAGTAATTATGTTCTAAGCAGCTAATCTTGTGGAAATAAAAAGAGGTATTATTGTAAAAGATATCTTAAGAAGTATATTATTGGCAAATGTAACTAGAATAGCCTACTGTTTATAAATAGTAATTATAAAATATACATGAATTTAAAAAAACATTGAAGCATAGTTCAACAAAGATTTGTTCAATCACAGTTTTGAATACTAAATTGCATAAGACTAATGATGGAAGGAACTTAAGGATCAAGGATTTACTCAGAATGTAATATTAATTTTAAAGTAAAAAGAACAAATTATGTATTATGAATGGTTCTCTTTGTACACATATGAAAAACTCAATATATTCTTTGAATGTAAATTATGTATTTTGCACATAGGATTATGATATGTATAATTGCCTTCAAAGTATGCATTAAAAATATCTATTAAGAAATAAACCACAACTAGATGATTCCTTTTGGAAAGTAAGAATAAAAAGCAAATTGCAAGCACTGTCACGTAAGGTATAAGTAGAAATCACACCCATCTCACTTTCCCTATGGTTACACACCATTCATTTTACTTTCTATAGATCTTCCATATTAATCTTACACTATTGAAGGTGAGTGGGACTTTTTTGGTTTGTCTTCTGACAATTGGGAAGCACACTGGTACTGCTTTCTCCCTGCAACTCCCCCTAGAGCTTGTGGATGAAGCACTGTTTCCCTGCCTTTCATTCTTTAGCTTTCATATGCTGCTGAGAAAGACCTAGCATTTAAAATCTGTATTTGCCTTATTGTCAATATTCAGTAAGTTTGTTAAAGGAATAAATTATTTGGGTTGAGAAATACTTAAATGATTAATATTTTGTAATCCTATTTGTCATGCTATTTTCAGCAACATGAATAGAACAGCTGAAATTTTTGAAAAGCACAAGTGTGTTTTCTTCCTAAAGAAATTTTAGGGATTAATTTCATGAAATTAATCACTGCTTTTTCTCCATCAAGAAAATAACTGACGGAATCTGAATAGAGTTAACCACATCAGTCATGTAGTGGCAACACTTTTTGGTTTCCAGATAATGAGATGCTTAGAAAAATAAAAAATAATCTAGTGTGTTCCTCCTATATGTAGATAAGGCAATTAAGACATAGTCAGAAAAGGGTACCTCTTAGTCGAAGACATTATTTGTTACTAAGTCAACAGTAGAGTTAAATGAACTAATTCCTGTTCTAATATTCAATACAACCATGTAGAACATTTGAAGTCTTCTTCTGTCATATACTTATTTGTCATATTAAAAATGAATCAGTAGATCATGTAGTACTTATAATACCCATGTGACTCTAAGACTTAATTCTAGAAGGAATTTAAAAAAGAATGTAACCACTAATTAAATTAAGGAGAAAAATGGGCTTTAGTGAAAAGTCACTAACATGACTGATAGCTTATTGAAAGAATTAAAGGCATTAGTATTCATTTATAAATATAAAGAGGTAATATTTTATTATACTTATATAAAATGTCATCTTCTTCAAATTTACGTACTATAACTATGTAAGAGAATCCCCTAGTCTCTAGAAGTTGACGAAACTGACTTGACTATAGAGGAATGATGCTATTTTATTTTTAATCAGATAAAATTTTTTCCAAAATATTTGTATCTCACCATAGCACTAATGATATAAACTCACCCAATCTGTGCAGTTGGTTTCATAGATACCCTGACAGGATTCCTATCATGAAGTCTTGCAGCTGCTAGTCTTGCAAGCATCCTATAGTTGAAAGAACTTAGCCCTAGTTTTGGAGAGCTTCCACTTTCCTGCCTTTGGCAATTGTGTCAATCAGTGAACTAGAGTATTCTTTTTCCATATGAAGGAATGTTTGTTCACTAACTCTTTTACACATTTTACTAATGATGTTATAACCTGTACTTCACAGAGTCTGAATGAAAGATGTGGTAGAGGCCTATACTATTTGAATGAAAGTATATTTTTAATGCTTAGTTTTCCAAAGACATTTCTCACATCTTCTCTTCTGACACTGCTACTGGATTTTTTTGAACAAAGTGTCAGTTTCTTTAATGAACCAAGAGGGTGGGGAAAAAGTTATTGGAAGTTGCCAAGCTTAGTGTAGGAACTTAGATAGAAGATATATGGTAGAGGATTGTATCAATCAGAATGGATATTGATGATGACAATCCACTGTATGTTTCATAAAATCTGTAACAAGAGCCATGAAATTATCACACATTCACAAATACCAATAACTGTCTGAGGAGACAAATAATTAACATGCTTATTCCTGAACATGCATTGTAAGGTATTTCTTATGCATAAGCACTTTTTATATATCAATTAAAGGAATAAAAATGAAAATGGATGAAGCCAAGTTGTTATGGCAGGTTTTTCCTACCCGCCAGCCTCCCGGTTCTGCTGCCATGGTCCCGCTGCCACGTGAGCCCCAAATAACACTCAGAGACTCAGTATTTGATACAATCCTGTTGGCCAATGACTATCATTGTTAATGGGCTAGCTCTGTCTTAATTATTAACCCATTTCTACTTATCTAAGTATTTCCACTTGGTCGTCTTATCAGGGAGCTTTGGCAGGTGTCTTCCTTCCTCCCCTGGCTACATCTTGACTCCTCCTTCTACTTCCTCTTTCCTCCTCCTAGTTTCCTAGCCCCGCCTATCTAGTTTTCTATTGGCCACAGTGCTTTATTAACCAATATGAGAAACATATATACAGAATAACATCTCCCATCACCAAGTATCTACTCCAGTTTAATAAAGTGAAGGGTTAACTGACCCGGAAACTGTTTCATTTATCAGGAACTCCTAGTTAAAATATTTCAAATCCCCATTTATTGAATTGTTCCATACATGCAAAGAGCATGAGATCCCCCTCTGAAGCCAGTACTGGTACTTTATTGGTCACTTCCTAATTTCAACATTACCACCATTTAACCTCCTGTAAAAGTTTCAGAAGCAATTCATTTCCCACTTATAAAATGCAAAAGCCAAAATTGCATTTAATAAAAAGTTAATCTGCAAATGAATGTAAAATGGAAGTTGATTCCCTAGAACTCCATTCTCTCCCATCAACTCAAACTTTAAACATATCCTACTTTACATTATTGTAAAAATTAGTGTTTGATAGTTATGATAGAGGTTTCTGATAGAACCATAGCCTACCATTGAGCTGATGTGGCTCATCATATATTCATAATAAAGTGCTGTTTTAAATAATAGTCCCATTACTATAACAGAAAGACTGTGAAAAAGTGACAGCCAGGTCCAAAGTTCCAGGAATCCCTTGATCACTTCGGAAGTTTTAAACTGTGTAATCACAGACCATTCTTGGAGTAAGTTAAGCTTTCCTCCTTAGTCTTGAAGATCTAAATGTATCTTCTTTTAGCCTATCTTGTTTGAACCAATCAGGGACTGTATATTCTAAGCTGAAGATAATATGCTATTTCCCAATTCCAAATCCAGTTCATCATGTCCCAAATTTCCTCTCTAAATTATCCAGACACTTTTCTCCTATAACTTCATAACCAAAGGCTTGTCACATATTGTTGATGAGAACCGGAGATAAAAACTGGAGAGGCTGTTTTAGTGACAGTGTCCTCTAGAATGAGCAGTCTGATTCTTGCCATAAGTCAAAATCTGGATATATCCTTGGTTTTGTACTGGCTGGAAGCCAGAAATGTTAGAAGTGTTTAGTTGTTCTGGCTCCAAGTCTGGTGTCTTGCTATCAGTCTTATGGAGAAAACAAAGAGCACAGTTGTCTGGAAACTATCATGATGTTGTGAATGAAGCTAAAGCATGTGACACCTGCTCCTGGATGAGACAGCTGAACTGACAATCTCCTTCCACCCCTTGTCCAAACCATTAAAGCCTCAGTAACCCCTGAATGGAGACAACAAGGTACCATAAAAGGACAGTACTCATTCTTGCTATGCAAGGGCTCTACCTGCTTTATTTGGAGCTCTCACCTATAATAGACTCCTAAAAACTCACTTTCCCTGTCAAGTTCATTTCTCAAGTTCAAGTAAAAGGACCTTGATGTTAGTGGCTTTCTGGCTTCAGTGATTGTTAATTTTCTGAGACAGAAGCCCACACCTTGAAAGACTTCTCAGTCACTTTCAAGAACTCTCCCGTTTCCCTCTGCACCCCTTCACCTTTGTTAGTTATTTAGTGTATTTCAAGTGTATATATTCCTATTCACGATACCTACCATATGACTTCTCATCTGCATCAGTTTATATGAAAGCTTTTTTCTTAAAATTATGCCTTTATAAGACATTTGCCTCCTAAATTTATTCGTGCAGTCATAGAAAAAGCATCTTTAGACATGGTAACTTCTTTAATTTTATGTTTGCAGATTTTTAGTAATGGTCTATCGATTATTAAAATCTTGAGAGTCTTAAGTTAAAAACAAGATTCTAAGTTATTTGGTTTCAATATATTTTTGCTATAATACAGTTTTCTATACAATCTTTAATGAGGAAAAATTTTATATTTGCAGAAAATTTGAGATGATATGATAGAAAAAATTAGCATTCACCAAGTCACTCAGAGCATCCACCTTTTCACTGATTATCCTACTCTTTGTTTATTATCAACTTTTATCATTCATTGACATTCACACAGTAGGTTTAAGTGTTTTGTTTCTGTGTGTTTTATATTTTAAAAGTTTGTGTGCATCACACACTGTGAAACCAAGAACTATGTTCTAAAAGCTTCAAATATCAAAAATACCAACTGGGAAAATGAGCAGAAAATAATGCAGAGATATTTATGATAGTTCCTTGTAATCTGTTAGTTGAAATATAGCTGTGGAATCCTCATTGAAAACCACACTTGAGAAGCTACTGAAGAAATTAACCCAATGTATTGAAAAATGAGAATATTTTGTCTTCAAACATAATATAATTATTTCCAGATATTTTTCTCCTTTCAATATTTAAACAGATAATGTATTCAAAAACACAAGCAAAATTATATGAAATACTAATAGCATGAAGAAAACAAACTAGTTCCCTAAGTAAAGAATATATATTAACTGCTATCAGTTCATATTTGACAATCATAAAGATTTATTAAATGACACAAAACTGACTCAAGTTGACTTTCGTTGTGACATTGAATCAAAGCATGTGATAATCTGACTTCTTGTTAAAATTATTCCTGATGCAGATAAATACCCCCAAGGTAGTATTAATGACATTGTTGCATTATTAAAGTGAATTTGAATGGTTTGACATCATTGAACTGACATCAGACAAATCTCTGTTTCCTCTGAAGAAAATAAGTGCTAGCTGCTCAGAAAATGAAAACACTAACAAATTTACTGAGCTTTCAAACTAATTGGGGAAGGATAAGTAAGAAACTTACTGAATTGAAAGCATATATTTTATTTACAACTCAACATTTCTAAAACTAATTAAGGGAAGTACTAAAATTCTCTCTGTAAAAAGCATAACAAGCACTCATAGCATAAAATAATTTGCTTGCCTAAAGCTTTCTGAGAGCTGTTTTTTTTTCTTTTTTAAAACTTTATTTATAAAATGGTGTTTAATAAAACATTAACATGTGAGTGCAAAATAATTAATATGATAAATAATGTATTTGAATAGTCTCATGCCAGGAGGTTTATGTGAAAATCCATTGTTATATATTTGTTTTTACATGTTGTAGCTTCAGGAACAAGTTTCCAGTGTTGTAAAACACAGTTCATGAACATCACAATATATTTGACACAATTCTATTCTGTGAATGTTTGCTAATCATAAGTGTATAAGTCTTTTAAAGAGTTTTCACATTTGAAATTTAATGACAAATTTAAATATATTGAAATATTGAAAATATTACTCATATGTGTGAGAACATAAGACATGGAATATGCTCAATAATCAATCATTAAAACATTTAAAAAAAAAACTAAATTCAGTGGCATTTGGTGTGCCTAGCTTTTAAAAATCTCAATATATTACCAAAGGGAATTCTCACAGATAGTGCTGCTGTTCTCAGTAAATTCTTAGGAAGAAGGCAGAAAAACTCTAGCCTCTGGAGAGATATACTTTAACATTTTTATTTAAAGTACATATTCTCCTTAAACTCAAGGGGATCTCACATCATGCCCTGAAAAGGTACACTTAGCCTTCTCTTTGGGAACTATTCACTAATTGAAGAATTTCTGACTATTCTGTTTCTTAGTGATGTTCACCATTATGGCAAATCATGTACTTTTACACCATTATTTTCTCCACATCTATCTTGCTCTAGAAGTATGTACACAAACTGATTTTAAAATCAATATGTATATACTAATATACTGATATATATATATGTATATATATATATATATGTGTGTGTGTGTGTGTGTGTGTGTGTGTATGACACACTGTACACAAACTGATCAGTTTTAAAATCAGTATATATACACAACATGCTGCATCAATTGTATTTATAACAAATAAATGATCACTCCAATATGGGTACCAAAAATCTGGTTATTTCATAGGAATATGAAGTCCTACTTCTGAGTCCCATGACACACTTACCAGACACTGGGGATTTTCTGTCTTGTTAACTCACAGGATGAGTTTTCTCTTGCTGATTTGTCTACTCTTTTCAGTATCAGTTTGATCAAATGTTCTTCAGAATGTGACAAATATCTACTTTTTTGTATATATGTTATAGCATATATTGTATATATGTTTTGAATACACTTTATGTGTTACTTTATAGACATTCAAATGTAAAATAAGCCATTATGGTCTGAGGATGTCCAGTCACATCAATTATAGGCAAGCACATGCTTCAGTGAAATAGATTTTGAATATTTTTCTGATGGGAGATGTTATCCTGTATATATGTTTCTCATACTGGTTAATAAAGCCCTGTGGCCAATAGGAAACAAGATAGGCGGGGCTAGGAGACCAGGAGGAGGAAAGAGGAAGTAGTAGGGAGGAGTCGAGATGTAGCCCAGGGAAGAAGCAGGACGCCTGCCGCAGCTCCCTGATAAGATAACCACGTGGAAATACTTAGATAAGTAGAAATGGGTTAATAATTAAGACAGAGCTAGCCCATTAACAATAATGGTAACTGGCCAACAGGATTGTATCAAATACAGAGTCTCAGAATGTTATTTGTGGCTGGTGCGGCTGTGGGCCCAGACTGGCAGGCTGGCGGTCGGCAGGAAAACCGGTGGTAACATTTTTCCATTCTCATTACTCTTACCCATTCCTATTGACTCACTAATGTTCTGTGTTTATTATTTTTGCCAAACAACACCATTCAAATGCCTGACAAAATCATGAACAGTTACAACATTTGACCATCACTCTGATTCTCTGGGACATGGTTAGAAAAATTTGTCTGTACTTTCTATTATTCTGTTTATTTTTTTAATATTGTTGCTTCTTTTGTTTTGTTTTTGAGACCATATCTGTGGATGTAGCTCACGTTGGAACTTGACATGCAAATCCTGCTGCTTCACTCTCCCATTTCCTAAATTTATTATTTATAAAAAAAATACTTATATAACAGGTTATTAAGTAGTTTTTTAGTCTTAATATTACCTCTAATGGCAAAAACCTAATAAACTTGGTATTTTTAAAACAGATTTTATTTATTGCCTTCAAATTAGAAGTATCATCCATGTAGATCTAAGAGGTTCTGCATGTGAAGACAGTGCATACAAACAGAATAGCAAGCAAAAACTGGGGACTTGAAATCAAATAGTACTTTGTATTATGCAAAATAATTTAATAGTAATAATGATAATGGCGGTGATGATGATGGTGGCCAAAGTTAAATCAGATGACTACAGATGAAATAAAAATACCCTTCCTAAATCTGCATATGTTGGCAGAAAGAAATCAGTTGTCATTCTTTTTAAAGTGCCATAGCCTATTTTTCACTTAGAATTCTTACTCTTATTGATTTGCAAATGTGCCTTTTAAGTTACTACTGAAATAGGCAAATAAGCAACTAGGACAAAAAAGAAAGAATGAAGTCCTCCTATCATAGAAAAACTGAGGCTCTGCTATCTAAGGGCAATGACCTAGGCCAGTTTCCCTTGTTTTTGGAGCTTTAGTCTGCAAAGCACCTTTGCAGCCACATCTGCAGAACACATTGATTTAAAGGTAGTTTGTGAAGTGTTTTACTGCACATGCTCCATATATATATATATATATATATATATATATATATATATATATATATATGTTCTGTTTTGATTTTTTTCCTTTTTTATTTATATTACAAATAATCTTGTTCTTGATCCCCCCTCCTCTGCATCACCCTCAACCCCATCCCCATCCCCTTCCTGCTCCCCAGGGAGGGTAAGGTCTTCCATGGTGTTGAGGCTCTGCAGTCTGTGGGCCCCGCCTCTGATGGGCGAGTCGCGAAATCACTACTTGGGGCCTTACCTGGCTGGGCGGAGACTGGGTTACACATGTGCAAGCCCCACTGCCCAAGTTACCTGGCTGCAGAGACTGGGTTAAGCATGCGCAAGCTCCCCTTTTAAAGCAAGCGCACCAAGCGCACCTCTCTCTCTTGCTTCTCTCTTGTCCCTCTCTCTCTTGCCCTTCTCTCTCTCTCCCTGCTTTCGGTTGGCCACCAGGTACCCCCCTCTTTCCTCTCCCCTCTCTCAATAAACTCCACGTGGGCGCTCAATCTCGTGTTTGTGTTTCTTAGGCCATAGCAGCTGCATCACAGCAGCTGTATCAAAAGAACAACACATGGGACATCTTCAAAATCTGTCATACAATTTTGAGCAGGGCCTAGGCCATTCCTTGTATGTCTAGGCTGAGAGAGTATCCCTCTATGTGGAAGGGGCTCTATTTGTACCATGCCTGATCTCATCTGATTTTTTTTCTTTTTAAATTACTGTTATTACTAGACTAAGATATCTAATAAAGTTTAAAATGTTATACATCTATAACCCTTTAAAACTTTCACTGAAACTGTATTTAAGTGCCAGGTGTACATAGTGTTATATGCTTTCTTAAAGTCAAGAAGTAGAAGCTGGTGGGTCTTTTTATAGTCCCAGGATAGCCTGGACTACACAAAAGTATATATCTCTATATATATTTAAGGTGGAGGCATCATTTTTGTTGTGAGAGAAAACAAAAATTAAAAAAAAAATCAACCTTTTAGATCATCAACACTATATAATAATATCAACCAATATATGATACTGGGTTATTTTTTTTTTATTTCTTGGAGTTATGCTGATTGTTCAAAAGGAAACTCTTGTATACCACAACTAAAGATTAAAAACTAAAAGAGAAGTATTGATAGCTCTTCACTTTTGTAAGCTATTTTGTTGTCTCTTTGGCCACATGACTCTTTTCCTTGTTAAACACGCTCCGGTTTATCAACAGATCAGTTCTAAGACTAAAACCTCAAAATAAATATTTTAACTACTTAATAAAATCAGGCTTATATTCCAAAATAAGGCAATGAAGTGTCCCTGCAATAAGATTACAACAGTTCTGCTCTAAGCTATTACTACACTCTATAGTTCAGTAAAATATATCTGCTTTTCTTGCCATTCCTAGGCTATACTACCATTTGCCAAATCTCTCTTTGATGGTATGATTATTCCACTTGCAAATAGTCAACTAACGTTTTATCTCATAGTCATACTCTTCATTCAAGATGCTACTAAAAGTCCATTATAACAGATTACCAAGAATTTAAGGAGGAAAAGGCTATGTATATAACATACAAATTCACTACAAGTGTATATATTCCTTACACCCAATTTAAAAACAAAATATTCTAGTGAGATGAAAACTGACTAAAATTAGTATTTCTGTTACTCACCTCATTTAGTGTGAGTATTTGAACTTTCCACGACAAACAATTGTATTTTAGTTGGGATGTTGTCACAGGATGTGATCTCAATCTTTAATAATATGTAGAGGGGATATATAATCTTCACAGCTATGAAAAAGTCTTCTTTCCAAAAACTACCTTTTTCTGGGAATTATAAGATATATCATGTTATCAGCTTTTAAATTTTTCTAAGAGACTGAAAAAAACGAAAGGCGAATGAGTTTCAACGTGTATTTTTTCTCTAATCCAGAACTTCATATGTGTCCTTCTGATTAGAGTTCTCACATCATTACATACAGTTTCACTCACTCTGAATAATCCATGTATTTTTCACTGTGGGATTTTCTTTTGTAGTTCCCTTTCCGTGTTCACTATGTTTTCCCACCACCGAGACTGGCCTCACCTGATATTTGCTGTCTTCACAAAAGGGCAGACATTCTGTCTCTAATTTCTGGCCACAGTTTCATGGTAAACACTTCTGAAGCATCACTTATTTATTTATTTTTGCTTGTTTATTTACTTATTTTTAAAATTCTGTTGTGCTGCTTTTATGAAAATCAAATGTGACCTATCACTTTTCAGTGGGAAACTGCTCTTTGAGCCTTATTTTGCAGGAGTTTCCTAAGTGTCTCACATTGTTTCTTCCTTACTATTTTTAGACACTATGACATTGTGGCTTCCTACCCATCTACCCCCCTTTCCTTAGTGACCTTTTACTTCCTGTTGTGACTGATAATTCCTTCTTCCTGCCCATTCTCCTTTAAATACATCAAACTATTCATTATCCTTCAAGGTTGGACATACTTTGCATACCCAAAGACTGTTCATGTTACTTGTGGAGTTTATATTACCTCTTCGAGTAAAAGTCATATTCCTCTATTAAGTTTTAGCACAAATTTTATTGTGTTTGAATTATATTAAACAATTGTTAATGTACTGTTCCCCCACCTTGCACGCCTTACAATCCACAACTTGCAATCCTTATTAATCGCATTCTTTTGAGTACTGAATTGTCTGTTCTTATCAATAGATTAGAGGTTCCACAGTGTCAGAGAATTCACACAGAAATATCTTCACAGGAAACAAGTTTTTGTGTGAGCTGGAGTACTTGCTTCATTTCCTCCATGCTTACTGTTTGGAACAGTGATTGACATAAACCAGAAACTCACAAAATTCTACACAAGAAGTCAACATAGCAACTAGAGTAGTTCTGGATACATAGTGCACACAACAAATTGAGATGCAAAACATTCAGAATGTAGTATTTCGATGATTGTCCCTTCTTCAAGAAAACATAATTGGTGCCCATTAGGCCAGGGATGCTAAATCCTACATTTTAAGCTGGGTCCAGATTTAGTCTGTGAGACATAAAATACAACCTTATCAGGATCATTTTATTTTAGAACAAAACAGCATTGCCTGACAAATGTATTGATTTAACTTGACTATGGATTGAATTTAATTGTCAAATCTTGAAACTCTAGGCTATAGTTAAATAATTTTAGTAGCTGTCCCCAGATGTTGGAGTCACTTAAGAAGATGATTATTAGATTCTATGTTTTCTCAAATTTAAAATATTGACTTCCGTAGATTCTAATCTTGTCCATGTTTCTTTTCCGACAAAATTTTTATCAAGTTAACTGGGTTTAAATATAAGTTATACAAATGACTACCTGTTTGTTTATCTCAACCTCTCTGATTAACAAATGGAATTTTTAGATGCTTGCACTGATAACTCAGTGCCAGTGTCTCAAATGCTTCTTAACAAACATGTTCAATGCCAGCAATTTCCCTGTAAATTCACCCTTACTTCACCACTTTAGCAACCTCAGTCATTGCCTGCTGAAGTCAAGATATCATACTCATACGCTGAAACAACATACTGAATTTAAACTACCTTCCTGGTATAGAAAGGGTGTCTATAATGCCTGATAGTTTTGTTTATTTATTTGCTTATTTTTATGTGGCACTATTGAGATTCTGAATGATAGTGTCATCTAATTACTATTCACTCATTTATATTAAAATAAGAATTGGTCATTTGGAGAAAATTAACACAGAATAGTTTGCTGTAGATCTTTTAAGTCACCAAAAAATGTAAGTAATAATTTGTTATGGCTCTGACACAGGCACAAAAGTCTTTCTCTGTGTTCACTCTTTCTGCTTCTTCACTGCTCAGACTGTCTTTTCTCTCCCATTCTAGCCGTATTCCCATCTCCCAAGACATCATGAGAAAAAATGAATCTCTCTAAAATGAAAGTTTGAAGAGTTACATCCTGATAATCCAGCAGTCCTCCGTCATGTGTCACTTCACTGGGCTTCCAGCCACCTCCCCAGCTTCACATCTGCCATCCCTACTCACACTTCCCTACCCACCTGCTCCTACAAGCAACTTCTCACACATTGCTTGATTTCATCTGTGCTTCTAGGAGTGTCCTGTCACCTCCCTTCCTGCAACTTCACTCTGCCAGGTTAACAGAAGGATTTGCTCAGATGTCTTCCTCTCCAGAAATCTTCAGGGTCTTTAATCTGGGCTGGATTTTCCTCCCCTAATTACATTATTCATGTGGAAATAAATGACACTTCTCTGATATCATAGTTTATATGGAAAATTCTCTTCAACAATGAAACATCTTGAGGATCCAGTGTGCCCCTTGATACATCTTTGTAGCCATTAACAAAATTGTGCTTTGTTAATAAAATGAGCAAGCAAATAAATGCATGAAAATTCCTCTACATCCATCATTCCTCTGTGATTTTATATGTCATGAACCAATAGTTGGGAAAAGTATAAAATTTGTGCACTGTAACAAATGCACACTTCAGTGTTTGGTGAGAAATAGTACAGTATTATCAGTGATTACATCTAGAACAATATATTTCATTACCCTTTGGAAGTTTCATTTAATATATGTTCTAGAATCCACAACCAAGTTGTAAGAGTTCACTACTTAGATCTTCAGATTCATAAGAAATAGAACATCCTACAGAGATCTGATGTTCCTATTGGGAACTGAGTTTCAGTTGTGTGTTGTTAATAAAAGGACAGCATAGAATAAAAAGAATTCAGCCTAGAAACTTATAAAACTGAAAGTACTGTCACCTCTGCTACTTCCTGGTTACTAGAGAATCTGCCTTCTTATAAAAAGTAGAGTCATATGATGGGAGATGTCAATCTGTAAATATGTTTCTCTTATTGGTTACTGAATAAAGATTGTTGGCCAATAGGAAAGGAAGATAGGAGGGACTAGGAGACAAGGAGGAAAGAAGAAGGAGTAAGGAGGAGTCAGCATGGAGAGACTGGAGAAAGCAGAACGAAGGCCCCACCCTCTGGTAAGATGTGACCAGGTGAAAGTACTTAGATTAATAGAAATGGGTTAATAATTAAGACAGAGCTAGCCTATAAGAAACTAGTAACTGGCCAACAGCATTTATATCTAATACAGTGTCTCCGTGTGTCATTTGGGGCTGGTGTGGCGGTGTGGCCAGACAGGCCAGCAGGGAAAACCTTACTCCTAAGAGTCATATGTCAGCTTTCTCCTAATCTTAATGACTGATAGTATCACTTTGATTAAAAATCAGAAACTTTTATACAGGAGTCATGTTATCAAAGTAAAAAATTGGGGGGGTCAGTTTTAGATGTATTAAATTAGCAAACTTACTTTATTTCTACTTATATGACAGATAAAGTAAAATTTATCCTGAATGTGGTTTAAAGACATGATCTTAATTTCAAAAATCATACTGAATATTAGTAAAAGATTGTTTTTAAAAACACATATAAGGTAAATCTTTGCATTAGCTGAGGTGTTTGAAGAGTGTAATCATTCTAAAGCAGTGGATTGGAGAAATAGTGGATTAAAATTTGTGAGTGGAATTTTTTTAGAAAATATCATTTTTATATGTATAAAAGGAAAAAATTTACAAACAATACTGAACTTATCATGGATCATTCTGCTCTTCACAGGAGTGTTTAGAGTAAGCAAAACATATGAGAGAGTAAAATCTGTGTGGTATCAGCTTCTGGATAGGAGAAACAGATGTCTTCACTGAAGAGACAGGATCCACAACACAGCTAGAACTGTAATGTTCGCGGTATGAAGAAGGGTTTTCCCCGTTCTTTGTTTTTTTGTTTTTGTTTTTTTCCTTTTCATTTCTTTTCTTTTATTTTATAAAACAGAAGATCAGGTGTCAGGTGAATGCTGAAATCCCTAGAGGGCAGCCAAGTAGTGTGGGGTCATTTATACTGACATGCTGGAAGTAGGAATGATATCAGAAATATCTCACATAAGTGCAAAGTCCTTGCAAGTCTTGAAAAATAATACAATTTTTTAAAAGTCACATATGTGAAATGAGAGGAAGTAATGTTTGAAATTTTGTGCATGACTTTTTTCCTAGCATTAAATATTCAACGTCTCTTTTTCACTCTTCTTATAGGACAATTATTTTCAGTTTCCTTTCTAAGATAACTTTATTGTTAATGAGCTTACAGCACCATTATTTTTTTTAAAATTAGCATCATAGATTGACAAAGGGGATTCTAAGAGGATGAACTAGGCCCTCATCTCTTCTTGCTGTGTGGAAGGGTATTTGCTTCTGCACCCATGGGAAGGTTTATGAAGAAGAAGGGGTTTCACTATGAGTCAGAACTACAGAAACCATATTGCACACTAGAACACATAACGTTTGACAATGCAGGATTGTTGGCCCTGACTGAAATGCCTCGGTAGAGAGAACTTTGAAAGTAGATCAAATGTGGGTTTCAATCCTAGTTCTCTGTTCCAATGATCTACCCAAATCTGAGTTTGAATTCTGTGAGCAAGAGCCTAAACTCCATCTCTTTTTTTTTTCTACTACAGCTTCCCTCACTGGCCCTCTATGGCCAGTTGTTAAAGTCTTCCTAAATTGTCTTCTTTTTGGGAATAATTAACAATACAATGGAAATACAGTCATACTCAGGAAATTAGGTAGCTGATTTGATAGAATGCAGTACAGTTTCCAGGACACTGGGAAATCATCATCAACAACAAAAAAACACAAGTTATTTAAGAGAGCTATAGTGTACCTTGATTATAGAGCCCACAAGTAAAATCCAAATACTGATTGAAGCAGATGACAAAAAAACTAACTTTACTTACTGAAGTTTTTAGAACATTCTTTAGGAACTGTCGACACAATTTAGCTTAGACGGTTGAACTAATTATAGCTAATGAAGGCATTTGACATTTTTTAATATCTGTGAAATTGTAATAATTGAATTTTGATCAAGGATTTGAGTGTGAAGTCTATGTTAATACATGGCAGTGTAGGTAGACAGGATCCCTATAAGTAGAGAGAGGATAGAATATCTATATATCAGGACAAACCTATACAAATGACTTCTAAATTGAGATGTGAGAAAAAAAATTCAACCTAACAGCACCCAAGAAGCAGAAGAGTTGCTGGAAACCTGGCACAGCCAAATAGACTTTTCCTACCAACAAGGCCTGCAGATGCTATGATGTGGACCCAGCCACCTCTGCTGCAGGATGTCAATAAAATTGCAAAACAAAATTCTATTTTTCTAGCTTATACAGACTTGGTATCAGTGAGTCATACAAAGATCATACGTACTGTTTATCTTTGGAAAATTCAAAACTTACATTAGGCAAGCAAGTGACTGGCAAGTGTTTGTGAAGACATCCAATAACAATTTAGGCATCAAACAAAATGACTGTCTTTTAGGTAGTATTAATAAATTATTTGGAATGATAACATAGCATTATTATGAACACTGAAGTCACTTAAAGGACTTCTAATGGATGGAAATCCAAAAGATAAAAAACTTCTTTAAAGAAGTTAAAGTATGACTAGTATTCTGAAGCATATATCTAAATTTGCTTAAAAGTTCTTGAAAGAGATTTGTTGTTAATGAAACCATATGGGTTTGTCTTTATAAAAAACAGCATTTTATGTATTTTATTGGCATTTGATGCAAGACATTTTTACTCTAAAATATTAATCAATGAAAGGAAAATAATGTCTTGTTCAATTTCTTGCCTTTCTTCATAAAAATGGTTTATTGGAAATTATAAAATATTTAGTTTTCTTACTAAATAGATGTACTATTAAACGTGTGCTATCTTGTTTTGTATGGATATCTAATTATTTATTGTTCTATCATCTATTCATGTATTCACACTTTTATGTACCTATATTACTCAATAAAGGTTGAAAGGGGCACATGAGAATATACTTTAAAAATGCAAAAGGTGGGTGCAAAATTCATTCAAAATAAGGAGAACTTAAGTACATTTTTGAAGAATTTTTTAACACAGTAAAAGGAATTAAAATAGCTTATTTCTCTTGGAAGTTTTATTAACATAAAATTCTTAAAGCTATCATCAGCTGCAGTACCATACATCACACCTTCAATTAGCTGCTGAATCCTTTCAAGTATTCTTTGCAAAAAATAATGGGCAACACATGCTAGTGTTCTGCATTTGGAATTATTAAGCTGACGACAGCAAAAAATACAGACCCACATACAAGGAGCAGAAAAAATGAAAGAAAAAAAAAAACACAACTCCACCAAAATGAAGGAGGAAAGTAGCATTTCAATTAATAAAAGAAGGCTGGGCATTGGTGGTTCATGCCTTTAGTACCAGCACTCAGGATGCAGAGGCAGGCGCATCTCTATGAGTTTGAGGCTAGCCTTGTCTACAAGAGCTAGTTCCAGGACAGCCTCCAATGCCACAGAAAAACAGTCTCAAAAAACAAACATGCAAAAAAATTAATAAAAGAAAATCTCAAGATGTCTAAGTCATCTTCTCCAAAAGAATATCATTATTTTCATTGAAAATTTAAATAATGTTTTTTTACTTTTTTAATGTATAACTTGAAATGCTATAACTAAGAAACAAAACATTATTTTTTTAAAGAGTCATCTTTTAAACAGGAAAACAACCCAAATGAAATGACACAAAAATATAAAATAAAATATGGTGCTAATTTTTAACAAATCACATAAAGTATTATCACAAATTTTCCAAGACAAATGGGAAAATTAGTTTTTATTTAATTTATATTCTAGTTTTCTTTAGAAATTGTTGGGTGTACTGGAAATTAGGATTTAATATTTGGTCCCTACATGAGAGCATTGTTTAGATATGGCTGTCATCATCAGTAAAGAAAGTTGTCTTCACATGTGTTTTATAATGTATTTGTGGCACTGCTTGTCATGATGCTTTTCAAACAAATTAGCAGAATATGTTGATCAAGAAAATGGTAATATACTTGCTCAAAATTTCCAATTTCTTATGAGTAAATTGCTCATCATTTAAATTGTATGAAACCCAGATTAGAAGGTAGACTCTGAAAGCATACTTTTGGTGTCCTATACTGTTTTTCTTCAATTACTGCATTCACTGTTTACAACTGGCATGCATTAAAAGTACATACAACCATTAAATGTGAGAGCAATAACACTTAGCTCTTTGTAAATGCTATAAAAATAAATTGATAAGATTAAATGGATAATACTTAATGAAGTAAAGTGGGTATCTCATGCTCAATCAGTGCATACCAGGTCGTTGATTTCCTTCTCTACCTCAGCAGATCTCAACTTACTCATTTATAGCGGCTTCATATCTCTTCAAAGCAAAGTGGCCATAACAACAAATCCACCCACTTAGAGAAATTTTTCTAGAAAATGCACGTTTTGCTCATATATATTCCTACTATTAGACTTTAGCCTCTTAAACAAGTTAATAGATTCTGCTAACCTTTACTTTCTAATGTCAGATAAAAGGAGAAGTTTTTAGATATTTCAGGTTAAATTGAATAATGTTGTGATAAATTTTCCATTGTTTACATTCGGTAGTAAGAACCTAGTAAATTCTCATTCTGCTCTCTGAATCTAGATAACCAGAAAGAAAAAAAGACCTGCATGTTCATAAGACAGACAGACATACAGATAAGGTAGATTGAGATGAGAGAGATGAGAAAAAAAGAGCAAAGTCAAGAATACTAGTTATATACAAGAAAACGAAGGCAGTATTCAGTGCCATTTATTCAGATGTTTCTAAACATTCACCATTTCTTCATTACATAGTAAAATAGATATTTACTAAAGTAATAATAAAATAACCAAATTGATTTACAAATAAAGGGAATGATATAGCTAAGCTTATTATTTTTAAAAATGGAAGTCAGTGTTATCTCCTGAATAAATCATAGCTCTCCTAACTCTACCTTTCAGTTTTATAAGAACCTTTCTGTGTATTTCATAGCAATATATACAAATGATTAACTTTACAAGAGACATTACTATTGGCAAGCTCACTCTTGTATTAGCAATTACTTGATGTGTAACAGTAATTGAAATATATGATTACTTGTACTTGTTTCAAGAATGACAGTCACTTTCCTAAGGTTATCTTTTGATATAGAAGTTGAAGACATAGTATTTTACTATAATTTATATTTTCAGGCATAATTAGCTAGACATTTCTTTTTCTACAGGAAAAATTATACCAAATACGTACTGTTATGGCTTAATGGGTAGAATGGAATCAGCATTAATGCATGCAGTGTTTGCTGTGGTATTTGTCATGCTTAGTATTTAAAAATACCTTATAAAGATGTCACAACCCAGAAAAACTTCATCTACTGTGTATCCCCTTATAAATTATATTAATAGTCTTACCTCTTAGTTTCCTAATTTATCACACCCACACATGGGACAGTTTTGTGCCATGTACTCACATAATGAAATCCAGTAGTAAAATGAGCCTAAAAGGTTTATGTAAATTATAGAGCCACACTTTACCATACCATTTAGGGTTCTTCAAGTAATCATCCAAGGATTTAGGAAGTGTGCATTCTATTTGCTTCTGCTGAGAATACATTTTAAGACAGAGTTTTTTCATCACTCACCATACTGTTATGGTAAATATATAGAAATTGCCATTCGTCTAAATATTATTTAAACAAACATTTTCATGAGGTCATCCTTAAATACAATAAAGTGAACAAATATTTATTACTCTACACTGAAAATATATTTCCTTTTATTTTAAATGTATCTAAATAAGTAGGCATAGACATTTTGAAATGTAGGTGAATGAATGTTTATATTGAAGTCTCATTATGATTTGAAAAGTCCCTAAAGTAATACTGCAATGCTGACAAAATTGTATTTGGAAGAATCATTTCTAATTGATCTAGAAGCTACATGCCATTAGATTAAGTATGGTCTCTCACTAGAAGAAATCTACAATAGTTTATCTAAAACATGCATATATACTGTCAATAATCTGAAGACTAATATGTGATTAGCATATCTTTATAAAATTTGATTGATGAGGCATATCTTTTCATCTCATTTAAAACAACATTAAAAGCTCTGTGTTGTCTTACACAGGAGAGCATCATAGTTGTCTATGAAAGAATCATCAGCAAATGTCTCATAGTGACTGGAATAACTAAAATATCAAAATTAGTAAGAAGTTATACCAAATGTCCTGAAAATAATATCTTATGTTCCTTTTGCACTTTATCAGTGTTAACAAGTTTATGTTTATTTGCTATCTCTGAGAACATAAAGATGCCAATCTAGAGTGACCAAGTCTCAGCTGTCATGACATCTTTAAAAACCTACTTATGAACAACAATCAAAGCTAAAAATAAAACAACATGGATAAAAAAATATAAAGTCACTACCAAGTTTTTTATCTACTATTATTTTCCAATTTTAGGAATATAAATGATAACTTAATGTTCCTAAATATTCAGCTGCTGCGTGCCAAATTTTTCTTGTTCGTGAAACCCAAATTAGGCAAGGTTAGGAAACATACATAAAACGAGAACCTAGTGTGTAGATTCAAGTTCGACTTTTAAGCTGCTCCAAGGGCACTATCCACACTGGCTGTGATAAGGGAAAGCTTTGTTGTCTAGGGTCACTGTGGGCTTTCTCTGATATATTATCAGAGTTCTAGTCCACTGTGACAAACATTGCTACTTTTATGCAGATGACTTAAACGTTACACTTGGTAAGCACCGGAAGACTTCACTCACCTTGTTCAAGTGGTTGACTTTTAGTTGAAGTAGTTTTCATCTTGAGTGCCTCCCTAACAGACATGTCACAGCAGGAGCCTTTGTTAGTGTCTTGGTCACTGTCAGCCTGATCACTGTCCCCGTGCCCACTGTCTCTCAGGCTGGCTCTTTCTGGGTCCTTAAACGTGGAGCTACTGAAATACATATAAAGAAAAAGAGGAGAAAGTGTTGTCTCTACCAGTTTAAACCTGGAGTGTAGTCTCTTGCAAAGCAATTTTGACACGAATGCAAATGGGGAAGCCGAGAAAGTTATTTAATAGGCCTTACCTTTGAACAAACTGCTGCCTGCTGCCCATGTAATTGGGCTCTGCGGGAAAATTGTCTGTCTGTGAACGAGAAGGAAAAAAATACGTATAGTTGTACACTGGACAAATCTCCTGCAGAGCAACAAGATTTCCTAGTGGAAAAATGATTAATAATTCAAAAATTCCCTTAATCTTCAGATTTGTACATTTTAATTAAATTGGAAATTGCTGACATGTAATTATGTACTCAGAACAATTAAATGATTCCGGTCCACAAATTACCTGTTAAAGTAAACAATGAGCCTGTCATAACTGGCATTATCCATTAGTACCAGGATGGATAACACTATCCGTGTTGTTTCATTACACAGATATTAAGATTGAATATTTGTGGGAGGAGTGGGAAAATTACCTTATTTCTCCATATTAAAAGTGTGCATTATTTAATAACACTCATTTTTATAATAGTTGGATCATCTGCTGGGATTCTTTGCCCTTCCTGATATAATATGCTGTAAAGTCATCTAGCCCATTCAAAGATAGATGGCCTTTCCTGAAAATGTTACTAGAAACAGACACAAGCACATCGACAATGTTTGAATTCATTTCTAGTGCATTCTTAATCACATAGTAGAAAAACTATGTGCAAATAAGCCATTGGAAATGGATATCCATTTCTTGGTCTTTAAGGCAGAGTAAAATAAAATGTTAAAGTTACTTAAGTATTAAAAGTAAAGACATTGAGAAGCCTGTCTTGTCATTTTACTGCTTTCAAACTGACATGGAGGTCTGCCAACAAGGACTGAATTCTCCTTGTATCTTGGAACAGAGTCTTTTGGGAGAAATAGACTGGATCTTTCATAGATTTTCCTATACTGTACATTCACACACGTTACTTCTTCTTGCAGCTGACTCAGTGACAATGCTTCCCCTGTTTTCTGCATTCCTTCATATCACACAATTATGTGCTGGAGCAGCTATGGCTTAGTACAAGACCATCCAGCACACAAGTATCAGACATGCGGAGCATGCAACCTGTGAAACAAGAGGACCAAGGTAAGGCTTAGTGCACTGAAATATGCGCTTTCTTTATAAATAAGGCTATTTTAAAACTGTAGACGTTTTTTGTATTGTTTTGTTTTCTATGTAATAAGTGAATTTATTTGCCTTTGGGAAGTGTTACAGGTAAAATAAAAAGGGTTGAGGAATATTGATGAAGATGATAAGTTTGCTTGCCTATAAGTCTAAGATTACAAAAATACGTTCACAGATTTCTTAATCTGTAACCATCTTATTTTGTAGACACTGTGACCTTTATCAAGCCACATGTGAGATTAGATGAACTGTGTGGATTCATGGTTCTTCCCAACAGTATTTAGCGAACAATTGAATGCCTGCAGTTTTCATTGTCTGTTCCTGAAACTGGATTCAGTGGAGTATCTTCATTTTAGTCCCTTAATGACAAACTAACAACTTCAATGAAACCTTTGTTTCAAGCAAAACAAATATGGCTAAACTAAATACATGGCACAATGCTTACAAATGTACTGGATAATTCTAATAGTATTTACAAACTTGGGAATACTACAAACATTATAAAATATATTTTGTCATTGAAGATGCTGAAATTCTAAATCCAGTTCATTATTACTGCCAGGGGAAAAATGCCAAATATAATTATTTCATATGGTTCCCGAATAGTGGAGCCCAGTATGTTGAGAATAAAGTGAAAGTGGAAGTTAGTTAGAACATCTTGGTATCACTATAAATAGTATTATAACTCCAATGGTCTTAATTAGATGAAGTTTCTTAGGTATGATTCTGTTCAGTGATACCTAAGGATAAATACTGGAGAAACTTTTCCACTCTTATCTTAAGGACAGTTTCTGAAAGTCCATGGTAAAGTACATTTTCCCTAGATAAAAATTGTAATGGATTGTGTGCTCATAAATGCATGCATTAATATGTATGAAGACAACACATCAATACTGCTGTCTACACTTGTTTAGAGGATGGTAGAGAGTCAAAAGGAAGGGAGAGAAAAATAATTTGGTGAAGGAAAGAACAAGAAATAAGACAAAACACACAAGGGACAAGCTTCAGAACTACACAGAGAAGGAAAACAGAAACAGAAGTATGTATGAAGGAGGCAAAAGATAGAGAGTGAAAGAAACCCAAGGCAGAGAATTCATGGCTCATCATCCCAAAGCTTTTAAAGCTGCAAACATAAAAGCTTACAATTTTATCAGTAACAAAGTCTCAAATGTTTATGAGTGTCATCTACTTATTCATTAAAGTAACTTGGCAAGCAAGAGACTGTATTAGTTATTAGTTCTTTAAAAACGTGCAGGGGTATCTAACAATTCATTTACCCTTTTCAGACTATGAGATAACAGTGTTTTCTTGTAAAAGAAAAGTAAAATAAATTCAGAAGTATCAGCATCATTTATTAAATTTAGACAGAAAGTCTCTTCCAGAATATGTATAGGACTGTACTCTTCAGAGTCAGTCAGTATTTTCTCATAACCAAGCAAATCTAAGTTAATGAGAAACTGAATGTGACCTGCTCTTTTCACTGTGACATGGTTATTTTATTTTTGGTGACAAAAAAACAGGTGGGAATTCTTTACTTTGGAGATAAGCAAATAAATCAATACACTTAGCAATCAAACAATAGTTTAGTTTTGCAGAGTATAAAATTCCTCCGTGATTCCTTTGTTTCTCCACCAGTACTTACCGAGGTACATGGCTTTAACAAATAATGTTCACACAAGTATATGTATCAGCATTGAATAATAAGCTATTCCTATGTTAAACCACCTTCTGAGGCATGCTTACCCTACTTGCATTATGAAGCATAAATCCTAAATTAAAAAACAAAACAAGTATTTGAGAAAGTCTAAAAGAATACACAGTAAGACCTAATCATGTTGACTGAAATGAGCAAGATATTATTTGTGAAAGCTAATACACTGTCATTTTCATACACCTTAGATGTGAATGTAAAGTAGATCATAAAAGCAGGAGGAAAGACTTTACTTTATTAAAATAGAATAAATGGAAGTTCTGAAAATTTCAAGTAACATCAATTATAAAAATTTTCATTAACTGTGAAAAAAAATTCCTCAAGTGCAATTATTTGGAAATTATGGCAATCTAATATATTACTGAAGTAATATTAAAATCTTATGAATATGTGGATTAACAAATATATAATTTTACCATAATTAAAATTAACATAAAATAGTATCAATAAATGGTAAGAAAATAGCAAATATGTGTTGCATTCTTAATGTGGATTTAATATATAAATATACCAAGAACGTTTTAGACATGTACATATAAAATGGTGAGAGTTTGAATTTTTTTTCTTCCAGTCAAGTAGATCCAGTCTCACATATCCTGGTTATCCTTGAACTCAAAGTCCTGTCACACTAGTAAGGCATATGACATAAAGAAGGACACACAAATTAGAAATGGATAAAAAGCCTTCAGGTAATGTCATTATATTTGCATGCTGTATTTATGTTTAGTTAAAGGAGAGTAAAGTATTACACAAACTAAACTCCCTAAAATTAATAAATGAATGGTGCCAGGTGACTTTATTGAAGAATATCACAAAAAGTGATCATATTTCTTGACTCTATAATGGATTACTCACAACCAAAATTTTAAATAATGAATATGTAGCACCCCATGATATTTATTAAAGAAATACGTATTTAAAGTACTTGTTTGATGTATATGTGGAATACTGAGAAAGTGGTAATATGAATTTGAAATCTAAATAGACAGGTAAACACACTTCTGCAGTAGCAATCCTCCTCATTTATTTATTTTATTTTTAGGTATGTGAGCATTTTGCCACAGGTATGCCTGTTGCAAGTCAGAAGAGAAAATTGGATTCTGTAAAACTGGAGTTACAGATGGTTATGAGCTCCCATGTAGGAGATGGGAACCAAATATGGGTCCTCTGCAAGACCAATAATTCACTTAACTAGTGAGACATCTCTCCAGATAACTAGTATAATCTTTAATTGAAAAAAAAATCCATTTTATAATTTTCCCACGGTTTCTTCTACTATAGCTTTTTTTCCTTTAAGGCTGATATTAAAGTGAGGAACGGAAAATAGAGTGCAACATTTTAGCTTCATTGTGCTTTTATGTTTTTTAATCTTTACATTTTCACGAGGCCCTTACTAAATCCCCCAAACTCTTTCACCTCTATCATTGTTTTCATTATTTGATGTTTGGCCTTTTATGAGATTCATTTCCCACTTACATTATAACCATGAAATTATGTATCTTATTTTATGTATTGTTATTTTTAGGTTGTTGAAGGCTAGATAGTTTTTGTACAACCTATGATCTGAGTTAAATGTGCACTAGTGACATGAACGAATTCCTTGCTTTGAGAAACAGACATAGGTTCACAGCCCTTCCATCTAGTAAAGAAAAGAGGAAGGTATGAGGACATCAAGAAAATACCAAATAATTGTGTCCCTCAAAGGCATCCAGATGTGACTGAGTTGCCTAGGCTGTCAAAATCACCCTTTTAATAGGGAAGGCCAGTTCAATGTGGTTAGTACATGATTATTTTGACTAGTGAAGCATGGGGATTATTGTTTTATAAGTAATGACCAGAGAGTGATTACAATTATCACATATTTCCTTTCAGTAATATTGACTTAAATTGTGTGGATAGTGGTGAAAAGCTTCCTATGGAACCTTGCTACCAAATGCTCCCATGATTCTTCTCTCTTCTTTTGCAGGGCCATACCTCAAGCTTAGTATTCTGACATTTTAAAAATATTCATTACAAATTACAATCAAAAGGTGGAGCCTTATTTTATTTTACCCTACAACTATTTTACAGAATTCAAGAAGAGTTTATAATTTCATTTTATTATTATTTCCTTCATTGACATGTTATTAATAGTTTTTAAAATTATTAAAATGTTACACTGGAAATTTTATCATTTACCTAAGAAGTCTCCACATGTTTTGTTGTATAAAACATACAGCCATGAACTCTAGCTAACATTAGCTTGATGCCACTGTCAAAGATGCAAAATGATTTTGACAATGTTCTGCATGTACAATGTACCTCAGACATTTACATTAAATATCTTTTAAATGTCAGCACGCATATGCTACTAAATTATTTCCTCAAGAAGAGACAACTTTAAAAGACACTATTCACTTGAAAAACGTGCTCTCCTTAAGATGGCTCCCAGTATTCCAAGCTTCAGCCCTGTCTGTTTCCCACTTAATATGGGTGCTGCCCCTTCACTGGGCCTTAAGGTGAGTGTCTTAGAGAAGTTTGATTTGCTGATGTTGCTACATCTAGATCTTTATGTCTCACTCTTGTCTTCTGTCCAAATGAATATGGGCTGTCTTCACAGATTATAGCATTTGACTCAATATCATTTTAGAGGGCAAAAACAGAAATACTCTGCACTGAGAATGTGTATTTAAATAATGTGCAATTGTGTAATCATTCACCATGGAGAGAGAAACAGCCTTGGCAGACAATAGATGGAAATGTTCATGCTAGATCTAAGAATTCTATGAATTCTTAAGCATCTGTAATTCCATGCAAGAAGCAGAATAGCAAGTAAACTGTGATATCACTTTAGATTTTTCCTGTTCTTTCTGGCCACATCTATTCACTTTTAATGCCCAATTGTATTGACTCTTACAAGGAGTCAGATGGTTTACAATTTTGGGGAACCACTTTTGTTGTTGTTGTTGTTGTTCAACCTAATTTATTGCATTAGTAATTCATTTACTATTAAAAATAATATTCCAGGATAGCAAAACATCTCAGAATTTAAAAATGCTGCCTAAAGCATGAGCTACTAGGACCAAATTGGGAAAGCAGAGAACCGACTCCACCAAGTTGTCCCCTTCCCATCACACACGCTGTGCCATGTACATGAACATACACACAAACACATACGTAAATAAATGTAGCAAAATGAAAAATTATTTCATTTTACAAACATCTAGCTGTTCATTTACCTGAATGATATCTAGCTTGGCTCCAGTTTGAGGGAAAAGTTTCTATGACTATCCTTAAGGGAAAATCTGGAGGCAAACATTTTAGGAACTAAAAAATATGTTTAATTTCATAAGAAATTACCAGAATAGCTATACATTTTTGTATTCTCAGAAGAATATAAAATTTATCTGTTAATTGCTGTTAAACATTTTGTTTAATGAAGGGCCATGTAGTAATGCTTAGAATGAATTTTAGTAGAATCCCCTTTTCGCTAATTATAGAATGTACATTTTCATGCACATTGTTCAAATCTTTTTATCATCTTGTCATTTACCTTTGAGAGTTCATTGCAATATAAACTATCCCCCAAATCAGTGTCCTGACTTTTAATCTCATCAAACATCATTAGCAAAACAATTACAATTTAACAAAGTTCTTCTGGCTCTTGTTTCAGTAAAGTCTGAAAATTCTGCTTAAAAACAATAAAAATTTTTGCTGTTTTGTGCTTTTTGATGGCCTTAATAGTTTAATGCTTTACATTCAGCTCTGTGATTCAGACTCTGCTTCTCTGTATCTCTCTCTCTCTCTTTCTGTGTTGTGTGTGTGTGTGTGTGTGTATGTGTGTGTGTGTGTATGTGAACTGTGAAATGTTGATCAAGGTTCATTTCCACTGATGTGCTATTGAATGGACTTTGCATTTTTGTCAAAAATCTATTTGCCATATTTGTGCAGGCAGACTTTTGAGCAGTATCTTTTTCTTCATTGATCTTTGTTTCCATTCTTGGATTGATATTTCAGTGTCCTGATTAGTACAGTTTCAATGTAGCAGTGGGACTCCTTCTTAAGGCTTCTCTTTTGAAATTGTTTTTGTTCCTGTAATTCAAGTGTGTTTCTGTACAAATTTAAGAATTACCATGTTTGTATCTACAGGGACTGTTTCTAAAAATTGAATGGAATTAGATTTTTATTTATTGATTACTTGGGGAAGATTGAAATCTCCACTGTCTTCTGTGTTCTGACACATGCATGAGTTGGCTATCCATTTAGACCTCTGGTTACAGAAAATAAAACTGTGAGTAAAAACAAAAGCAGGTTTCTCATTGTGTGTAAATATGAAAAAGAAGTCAGCTTATTTCACAAACTAATTGGGGGTTGAGGTAACACATGCACGTGTTTGCTAAAAGTCACGGGCTTTCTGCACACTGCTAAATCCCGCTTCAGTTACAGTTAAATTTAGATGCTCAGGATTCAGGCACAAGGTAGAAAAAGTTTGAAAAATTCCTTTGAATTGGGGACACGAGGTTGATTGTACAATTTGATGACAGGGTTTGAAAACAAAACAAGTTGAATGCTTCCTTTAATTCAAAGGCACTGCTTTCCTCACTGCTAACAAGCATTCTTTTTGCAGCAGACTAAACACCAGGGAGTGTTAAGAGGAAAATAATTCATTTTCAGTCTTTTCATACAGACGTTCCTTCTGATAGCTTTGCCTTCAACAGAATATATAGTGCAGTTCTTTCTACAGTGCTGGAGTAAGCAACAGCATTTTAAGCCACTACTTATAAAGTTATCTGACAGCACCCATGGCTTTGGAATTTCTAAAGTGCATGAAGTATGGCAATAACTACATTTATCAGTAGTTTTCAGAATAATACATTTTATACAAGTATGGTGTAGTAGACATTTGTGGTTTTTTTTTACTAAAGGGATAATAAAACACTGGATAGTCTTAAAATACTAAGCAAAAGCCTGTGTCCTTTAAAGTAAGGAAACAGGAACACCTATATCCTGTAAAATAATTTTGTGTCTACCACTCAATGAGTATGACTTAGACTACTTTAAGGTGATATGGTGCGATGTTAAAATCCTCAGCAAATGTTAACTTCTATAAATGACACTGATAACTTTAATAACTTACGTGCCAGGATTTAATTACGCAATTTATAAACCTTTAAGAAAATCATCCTTGACAAGGGTAAAATCGAGACAATCAAAAGGTAAAATGAGTGCTATTTTGCTATCAAAAGGCAGATAGGATGCAGAAAATTCAACTCGTTCCCCATATGTGTTGGTTCAGTTGAGTCCTGAAAACCAGGGACACTGGTACACTATGAAATACTAGATGTGCTGTTACTCGATGACTTATGGAAGAAATAAGATCATATTTAGTGGCTGCTCTTCTAGCAACCTCCATTCAATACTACACTCCAAAGCCCCTCCTCTTCCTTTGTGATTGCAGTAGAGATAGCAGAGGAAGTTCAGAGTTCTTTCTTTCCTGTCTTTTGTTATTTCTCAGGCAGACAGTTTGTCTCTGGAGATTAGGTTCTTCCCTGCCTGCTTTCTTTCCATGTCTCTAAAGAGTATTTGAAGGATTGTTTCTTCTAGAAGTGGCATGTAAACTGGATTCTCTACAACTCAGGATGCAGGACTAAGAACTCAAGCATTATGTGTGGTCAGTAGAATGTTACTGCAATTCTCGAAAAAAAAAAAAAACCTTCTTTCAGTCGTGTCAATGAGTATAGAGACAGGAAGGGAAAAGTGAATATGTTATTTTACTTATCACCACTGTGAGTGCTGAATCTTTTGAAAGACGAACATTCCCTTAAAATCGGAATTCATTAATTTTAAGGACCTTGGCAAGAAATACTTTTATGAACTAAATTACAAATTCAAACCAGTTTTTACTAATTTCATTCACTTAGGAACTGTGAAGACGCTTTGACACCCTGTGGCACTGAGTTTGAGTGTCTCTTTCTGGAGTATTTTTGGACATTTGGCAGTGGTAGATTAGGAGTGCTCTGTCTTATGTTAGTATTATTGGGTGTTTATTATTCATTCATCTCAATTGCCAGAGTAGACACACTGGAGTTATTGTCCACATTTATTTTAAACAGAGAAACTGCTGCTAGGGACTGCTACAGAGTTGCCTGTCATCTACCCAATTCATTTCCAAGCAGGGACACTTGGCAGAGAATTGCCATGACTCTCCAGTTCTATGCTGACTCTCTCAGATAAGAATCAGAAATAATGAGCCATCTCAACATTTTTGGAAATAAGTCAATAAGAAATTAATGTAACTAGCCTTAAAAGTCCTTCCCCCCCCCCCTAGAAAGTACTTGTGCTTTTATCTTTCTACACTTTCATGGTAAATTTTTTTAAAAGATATTGAATACATATACACATATTACAAAATTGTAATAACTACATTGTTTTCCTCTGGCCAGTAACATAAAAGGACTATAGAGGCCATTTATTATCAAATACTCAATTGCATGCATCAGGCTTAACCATGATTACTACCAACATTATACTACA
Source organism: Cricetiscus sungorus (assembly GCA_030556225.1). Taxonomy (NCBI): domain Eukaryota; kingdom Metazoa; phylum Chordata; class Mammalia; order Rodentia; family Cricetidae; genus Cricetiscus; species Cricetiscus sungorus. Next base: position 28,580,041 of record JANBXA010000741.1, on the reverse strand, counting down.
ATAAATTGCCAGCACAAGCAATTCTAAGAACTTACCTTAGAAATGCAAAAGAAGTTTAAGACATTATGTTTTAACCCATATTTATATAAAATTTCCAAGGACAAATATAATTAAGAAGAGCCAATTTTGTCTGCTTATTTTGTCAAGATACTGAAGTTAAGTTTATAAATGCAACAATTTTCTATTAAATGAGATTCAGTAGTCTTATGACTCAAAATAGTAAATAATCCATCAAAAAATAAGGTAAATAATTGCATTTTGTAAATGAGAACAAAAAGTAAAGAAAAAATCTTGTGTTCTTTCTGATTATGTATCACTAATTCATGTTATCAGCATTACACATAGTTCTAATTCTTGGTTAAATAAAGAAGAATTAAAGTGAGGAAATTTGATGTGAACTTGGTATATGGATTTCTGTTTATATTCCTTCTTCGAACTCTATATAGGCATAGGGAATTCATTATTGATAAATATAAACAATTTTGCCAACCCATCCTTGCTCAATGCATTTTACCATGGCTAGAAGATACTTAGGATTAATCTAAAGTCTTCTACCTTTGTGATGAGTTTCAAATATAATCTTTCTGATAAGCAAATACAAATCCCACAAATGATGCACAATTTTGAATTTCCAAAACTTTAATCCATCCATTATATTAAAGTTCTGCTTCAAAACAAGAATAACTTAAGTTCCAATTGTGGAAACTGGGAATAACATATACAAGCAATGGTGGGATTTTGTTCAAACAAGAAAATTACAAAGCATGGAGTATTTCCATATGTTAACATATTGCTAAGTGTTCACAGAATAGTATTGGTTTACTAAGACATCATTTTTCTATGCACTATAACAGTAAGTATTATATTTAATATGTATGATTATAAAGAGATAGTCTCCTTTAGTTAGGTAGTCATAAATAAAATTAAACTCAAAGTTTCTTTACTAATATTGAAATTGTTAAGGAAAACGTGAATACAAGTATCTCTTCACCTTATCACAGTGCCATTGAAATAGACAGTTCTAAGTTTGTATAGGTTTTATTTTGCCTTGTTCTTTCAATTGCAATAAATTTCTTCTTCTAAATGAAGAACTGTCCTGATAATGATGATAGTTACTTAACAAAACAGTAGCTCAGATCCCTTGAACTCTAGTTTGGAATTTTAAAATGCTAGTTTCACTTTGTTGAAAACCATCTAGATTTCATATGGCATAATTTAATAATACATACATAACTTAAAATGGACAAACAAACCAAAACATCAAGTTTGCTGAGTCATTAATGTCTTAAAAAATGCATGGCTGTTTGCATTTTTCAAAGAAAAATTCTATCCTAAGCCTGCCATTTCCATGTAACCCCAAGCTGCTCACGCTACTTTGTGTTTCAGCCACAGAACAGAGTTCTTAAGAGGGACTGCTTTAGTCACACACTCAAAGTGTTAATCATCTAGCCTTCAGAACAAAAAAAAAAAATGCCTCAGATATATCTCATTTCTTAATTACACAATTTAAGCATTTACCATTTTTTCCTGTACTTAAAAAATTATTTGATAATTGCATTATTTAATCAGTTTATAGCCTAGAAAAAATAAAAAAATAATCCCCTTTTTCTTTCTCTAGGAGACAGATGTTGTTCATAGTGTCTCCATTTACAAAAGACTTGATGGAAAGAACTGTTCCTATTATTAATTTGGAACCCCGATTTAGGTGATTTGTAGCATGTTTATGTTCAATTTCAAACTTTTTCAAACCATACAAATAGTGCCACCATGGGAACACCTGAAAATGAAATGCACTTAGACACACCAGGCTTCCTGGAGAATATTACAAATTCCTGTAGAGAACCCTTATGATAAGAGTAAGTAACTGGGATTTTTGTGTGTTTTTTCCCCCAGTGACACTGCTCTCAGCTCTGTTACTTCAAAGAATGCACTGTTTGATACCATGCTTCCTCCCCTGCTTGACAAAGTGATCATACTGCTGTTCATTAACCCCCTCCAAGTCCAGTATTTCGACTCACCCTCACCTAGAGGAGCAAAAAGGACACAATCTTTACTTTGTGAAAGGGAGAAATAGTATTTGTGGAGTTGATTGAAAGCCACTGTAAGTAATGTGAGTCAACTTTCTTTTGATTCCAAATTTTTACTCAGGACATACATGTTCATTGTTGTTTGTGTTTTATGGACTTATTATTCTTATCTCAGTGATCATTGCTAACCAGTTACTCCAATGTCAGGCTGCCCAATGCTCCTATAATGGTTATGCTTTGATGAGCACAAATAAAAACGTAGAAACGTATGGGTCAGTTTGGGTAAGAATGAAAGAACCATAGGCAACTCTTGGTTAAATACAAGAAGCACAGTCTGTTTCTGGTTAGGGAGTCTCTGGTTAGGAAGTAGTTCTACTATACAGGGTAAGCTAAAAAAAGAAGCCATGACCCTGTGTTCTACACCAGTTTTGGAAATGTCAATGTACTGTGTATGTGTGATATGAAGAATTTTCCTCCAAATAGATCTGAGCTTCGGGAACTAAGGAGTAGTCATTCATAGCACCAGTTATCCACACTGTATGGTGTTCTGATCAAATATGCTCTTCAACATAATTCACTAAAGAGAAGAAAAAGTGAATCTTACATCAGATGAGCTTCCTGTGGGTAACATTTTAATTTCAATTTATAAGTAAGAAAATGAATGTGGATGACAAATGCAATCATAAGTTCTTGCTTTGATTTTTGAGTGAATGTGTACCCATGTGTTTGTGCAAGCGTATGTATGCCTGTGTGTTAAACCTGGAATGCTAAACTAAACGTCTTCTTTAATAACTCTCCACATTGTATTTCCAGAGATGTTCATTTGCTGAACCATTAACTATCCCGTGTCCAGCTGAACAACATTGGGATAATAGGTACCCAGTTAAGTGTCACATGTGGCCTTCTACCTGGGTACTGTGTAGACAAAAGGTCTACATGCTGGAGCAGCAAGGGATTTACTTACTGAGTAATATTTTCTAGAGCCTTTACTGATACTTTAAATATTCACTGTTTTAAAATTCTTTGCAGAAATGTCTGTTTGACATGTTGTGAACCTTCTATTCCTTCAATGCCTCACTGTTAAAAAAAAAAAAAAAGTTTATTAAGGAAATTTACATCTCTCTCCTTCAAAATTTAATTTCTTAACTTAAGAAATTTTTAATATTTGGAATGAAAATTTAGCAAAGTGTTCTTAAAAGAATTAGTTAACATCCTAAAATGTCTATAAAACAAAACAAAGAGGGAATAAAATATAGCTTAGCGAAGTAAAATGACAATTTGCATTACAACACACTATTTCAGTAAAGTTAATTAAATAGTCATGTATTCTGAAATAAAATTCTCATATAAAGTGAATTATTGATTTTCTGTTATATGGTTGCTAGGGTTTAGGTCATCTGAAATACCAGGTTTTTTTTTTTGTTTGTTTTTTTTGTTTGTTTGTTTTCTTTTGTTTTTTAATGAATTATGTCTACATAATTCTTTCTTATGGTTTTACTGCTCCAAAATATTTTGTTATTTTTGAGAATAATAAGAGTGATATGTGTTAATATTTCTTTAATACCAGGTACTATTAATCATGTATTTCATAATATCATTTAATTTTAATTGCTGTATCCACCATAAGAATAGAATATGTTGTTATATTACATAAGAAAACTAAAAATAAATCAAAAACAAGGAAGCACCTATGCCTGGAACAAAGAGCTGTATTTATTTTAAAGGAGGAATCATGGGAATAGAAGTTTATTGTAAACAATCTGTCTATTGACAGTTATCGATGAAATGAATCATATCCATTAACTGAACCAGAATTCCCTCATTGAGAGCCAACATAAAACTGCACTATCAACATTGAAAGAAATCTGTGTCATATTCACATTCACATAATTACAAAAGGAACATAGTTTAATATATGCTCAGAACACGTATTAAAAAAAAACAAGTTGCATGTGCATATATATATATATATATGCATGTATATATATATATACATGTACTTAATGTAGAAATTAGTGCCTTCCCTATGTCCTTGTCCTAGGCCATATCTAAGCCCTATAACTCTTTCACATTTTAAATGTTTGGAGTTACAGAACAGTTATGTATTTTTTCATCCCATTAAGGACTAGTACAGCATCTCAATAGTCAACATAATAATAATCTCTCAGCAGGGCAAATACCTATTCACAATTAAGAAGAATCAATAGAAAATATAAATAATCTTAAATCTGTTTAGATTTGAGTCCTATAGATTTTTGTAGATGAAAAGAAATTGTAGATTTATATAATTAAATATTAGCAATGGCGATGCCAGATTAGCAAATTAAAGGCAATCAAAAATATAAATAAAACCTGTTCTATTTCCAGTCAACAATTCTGTAATAGGACCTCACTATATCCCAGAAACAATTTTGGTAACATGTTCTAAGTAAACATTTTCAGTAAGATTTTTCTCATGAAATTGAGGGTGCATAGATTTTTTTTTGTTTTTTTTTTTTAAGATATTTGGAGAAACTGAAAACTATCAACTAAATTACTTTGGTAGGAAATAAAGGAGTTAGTAACAGGGCTTTATGATAGGTGTTTGTTCCCTAGAGGAAGTTTCTCTGGATAAACAAAGTTTCAAAAACTCAGGCAAAGCCCATGCTGGAAAGCAGGACCTAACCCCGAATTCACGAGTAGGACATTTATCCCATGAGGGTTTTTGCATGTCTCAGTTCAGTGACAGAGAAGCTGAAGTCCAGGCACACAAGATTGTTAGTTCCTGAGTCTGAGTTACTCAGGCCTGGAAGCAAAAATTCTAATGGCGTAGATAGATGTATCACCCTATAAAATATGGAGACCAAAATCCACTAAATGGATGTCTCACAGCCACATCTTGAAATTCTCTACAGGTTTAAAAATTAATGTTTCATAGTTTAGTTTATACATTTGTTAGTGCTACACTAGACTGGTTTTTTTTTTTTTGGAAAAAAACACACAAGTACAATTCACATAATATTCCTTAAAAGAAATAAGACAGCAGGAGATATTATCTCAATAGCCTACTTTCTCCTGACTTTTCCTCAAAATAGGAAAATTGAAGTTGCCATCTACAGGTTTAAAAATAAGTTTTTTCTCTCTCTTGAGTGGCATGTGTTGTTTCAAGTATAATTAGTTTATAAACACTATACATTTAATATAGAAAATCCAAAAACCAAAATGAAGTGCATTCCCTAATCTAATTAAGTTTAAGAATCCTGATACACATTTTTCGAGGAGACAAAATTGCAGAAATACAAAAATGGAGCATGAGGGCCATAGTGCATAATAGCTCAAGCTAAAAGCATAACAATAAGCTTGTTTTCCATTATTGCAGAACCAATAAATAAGCATAATGAAAATCATGACACATTATTACATTACTCTGCATTGCCTCTATTCATTTTAAAAAACCCAGAAGAGTGCACTTAAAATACTGCCACATGTCAAATGACAGTACGCTTTGCAATTGAAAGGATGCTGAAAGGGATATTTTAAAGAGCAAATGCCTGGTCTTGGGTGTCTTATATTAAGAGTATGATAGGAGTACAAGAGATCTGAGCAATAACTACCATACACTAAAATAGTAGTAGCATGAAAACCAAACATGTATATCTTTCACTTGTGATATGTGTTTCTTTGACATTATGGGGTCAATAAAAACAAAATTAAAAAGCTTCAGAAAAATCTTCCCTGACAATTAGCCCTTAGATAGAATCTTCCTGTTTCAGTTTCTCTGTGATTTAATATACTGGATTATATTACAGCACAGGCTTGTAAATAAGGGATATCTGAATCCTGTTTTATCCTGTTTTAGGGATAGGCTCCCAAAACAATCAGCCTCACACTTAACAAGTTTCTAGGTATTTAGAAAAGCTTTGAAATGGGATTATAATGTTAAACTGTGTACATCTGGATTGCCACTATATAAATATTTCAGAAATTTGATCTCATGGGCTGAGAAAAAAAAACAAAACACCTGTCTAATCATAAGTCTTTTCCAAGTTACATGGATTTCAGTGAGAAAGCAGTACATGAATGTTGACAAGAAATCTTCATCAATTTGCATAATTCACTTCCTATGTTAGGCACATAATTTTATCATGCTTCTCTCTTCCAAGTGACTACACAAAAGTAATCTAGAATGTTCTGTACTGTCAAACTTATGTTGATTAAAAAAATAAATTTACTTACCAAGTGAATTTTCAAAACTCATGATAACTACCTGAAATACTAAATAGATACACTGATTTCCCCCCCTTAGGCTTTAGCATGCAATTTTAGTGTAGTTAGATGTTGTAAGCATAAAATAAGGATGCCATGGGGCCAGAGAATAATTAATGAGAAGTAGAGGCCTGTCACAAAGTACCAGTCACAATTTAAGCAATCCCCTAGTTAATAGAGATACTAACAATGCAGAACAACTGCTTTAACCAGACTCAAGATTAAAAAACTTCGATGATTCTTTGTGAAAACCAAACCAGGCCATTAAGCTTGATTTTAGTTTTGCTATTTTTAAAGAGGTTAATTAGGTTAGAAATGTGCAGGGAGGGCTGCTCACTAAATTCTCTTAACGTGTACAATGTGAAGACACCAGCTTTGAATCCAAAGTGGAAACTAAAGGTCATTGGCTCAAATTTCTAATGGCATTGCCTGGGAACAGATGGGTGCAATGAAAGCTAAAGATTGGATTTTCAATGCTTTCATGCATTGTGTTGATTGTACCCTAATTTCCTAACAAGATGATGGGCTATTGCAGTTATTCAAGTGAAATGGAACTCCACTTCTCAAATCTGTATTTCCAGGGGTACACTGAACTAGCAGTCTTCTCTACTTCTCTCACTCTTTCCATATGTCGTCATCATCCTGAAATCCAAATCCAGACTATATATTCTAAAATAACTGAAATTTCTTTGAAAATTTAATTTCTACATTAAAATCATAAATATTTCATATAAACACCAAGTTTATACGTTCTGAAATGGGAAATTTCAAGTTAAAAGGTAAGAAGTGTTTGACTAAATTTAAAGTGAATTTCCTTTTCTTATATCATGTATGAAATGCTAGGTGTGAACTGAGAAGAATAGCTATAAACAGAAAAGTTTATTAAGAAGCAAAATTTAATGTAACTTCGTGATTTTTTTTTTAGATGTGGCAGTTTTATGGGTGTGTCTTTTAGTGCACTTGCCTGCCTAAAATATAAAATAGGATTCATATTACAAAGTTTCTCTTATTGATTTCATATAAAAGAAAAACAATAGTTAATTTTTAAAAATGTATGGTCATTCCTAGATCAAGAAAATAGGGAGATAGCTTGTTTTAATTAATATCCCAAATCTTTTCCTCTTAAGTAGATTTTTCACATTGAAGTATATGAAACTATTTAATTCAATCAGTCCCTATTAATCTCTACACTGAAAAGTCAACTAAATCAATCCCAGGTACAAACATAATTCAGTTACTTTGATGATGAATACCATCATGTTTTGTCTCCAAATATATGTGAATTTCAAATAGAAAACACCCCATAGATTTAAATGTACAAGTAATTTTAAATATACACATAAAATCCATGCATTCTGCTGGAAAGTCATAGAAAAAAAAGAGCAACAAGGCAAAAATGAGAACAGGTAGGTTATTTCGGGATATGGCAAAAGCAATGCTTCCTTACATCCATGTCATGATTATGTACTTTTTGTCATGGTGCTAGATATCAAACTGAAGAACACGGTAGACCCAAGCTGTACTACTGAGCCCTGTTCCCGACACTGGCTGCTTGAGACAGGGTCTGACCATATAGCTCAGTCTGGCCTACACGTTGGGGTGTTCTTGCTTCACACATCCAAGTAGTAAGATCTCAGGCACGCTCTACAGAGGTGTTTTAAATGACAGTTTCCAGTATTTAAAGAACATTTCACAGTTGTTAAGCATATGACAATTTAAAAATTGTGTCTCTTGTGAAAAAGTTCACAAATGCTTGAAAACATAAATTTTCAGTGCTCTCCAAACCATTTAGAATTTACAGATATAGAAAGTCCTTCAATTATATTCTTAAAAAAATAGGTTGCATATATATGTAAGATGTCTTAAGTAAAAGACATATATGGAGAGAAATGAATAAAATGTGGCGACGTTATGACTGGTGCAGTATCTGGTCAGCAGTGCTCGATAGAACACCTGCATCTAGAACAACAAAGAAAATAGCCAACCTGGCAGTCATCCATCTGCATTGTCTGTATTCAGTAGAATGACTGTCAATGTACCTTTATTTCAAAAGGCCAATGTTAACGTACGGATTAATACATAAACTTGAATCATAATGTTTAGATGAGTGTGTACATAAATGTCAACAGTGAGAGTTCACTATCTGTAAGCTCACCTCATGCAATATTTAAAACTATTAATTTAATCTTTCAAAAAGTATCTGTCATTTGTATAAATTTTAAAATAAATCATAAATATTTATTGTTATAATTATATGTTTCTTTTTATTAATTTGTTGTACTCTCTAGCCTATATACTCTATTTGGAGTACGAACACATGACAATATATTTTTCAATTCTTAGAGGTTATACCAAAAGTCTTGTATCCTAGGAAACTATTCTACCACTAAAGTATACCCTCAGTTCTGAATGAACTTTTAATATAATTTAAAAATTCAATTTTCTTGCATCTTTTATTATTTAAGGTCCCCTTACAATTTGCATATCGTGCCCAGTTAGACAACAATTTTAAAATAACATAAAAGTAAAGATTTTAAATTAACTTTAAATTCTTTTATTATTTATCCCTTCAGTTAATAATTACATATAAAATAAGTATAGGTTGGGACTGCAAGTTAAATAACAATATGAAAATAGGCAGTATGAAATTCCTATAAACACTTTTTTTAAGACAGTGTAAAATTTTCACCAGCACCTACATAGTCAAAATAGAATCTGAAATTTTGTGAGTTTATTTTATACATAAAAGCTGTGTGTAGATTAATTAGGTGTTTATATCAAGAATAGATTTTATGCAGTACCACCACATCAGCAGGAAAGAGGTGGATGGAAAGATGTTGCTAGTACTTGAGTCCTAATATCTTTAGTATTAGCCTTTTAAACTCTGAAGCCTTAGGTAGCTTAGGGAGTAAGCATGATACAAAATTGCTACCATGGCTTCTACTCATTTAGGCACACTTTCATTCTGTTTCTCACTGCAGCAGAATCTTTTCAATTCACTTCAAACTTAACTTGGGCCACGGAGGACAGTAATGGAAAATATTATCCACTCCATCCCTGAGTTGTTACATGTCAGCTTCTTGCCTAGGGCGAAATTTAATGGCTGATTTGTGGATCTTTATTTCTGGAGATTTACTACAGAAACACTCACACGACCTTTATCCAGAGCAAACACTCACTCTAATAAGAAGTAGACACCAAACCTAAAAGTGCACAAGGAGGAGAGATCCTGGCAGGAATTAATCTACCATTTTCACACATCTGCCCAAGGGAGGTATTGTAATTGCAAAAATTTACTCTAAGACTGCTGAGACTCAGAGTAATTATGTTTCTTTTCTTTTCTTTCTTTTTTTTTTTAAATAGAAATAGCCACAGGTGGTAACAAATTGGGTTTGGAGATGGGGAACTGGGCATGCATTCTAACCCAAATTACTGTGTAATTGTCTTGATTATTAAAAAAAAAAAGGAAGTCTATTGCTCAAAATCAGAAAGGAAAAAAAAGTCTTAAATGTACTCCTCATTTTTTCTTCGTATTTCACCACTCATACACTTGGTATCAGGCTCATCCAATATCAAGATGACATCTCAGAGCAGGCCCCTGGTAATAATGTAAAAATTGCACTAAGTGTTGGTTTCTTTAAAAGGATCATGTCTTTTTTCTAAACTTATTACCATCTAGGGATAAATAACAGTATTCCTCCAAAGTTCAGGACCTAAACACTGCTAATGATTACTAACAATGATGCACCATCATTAAAAGTGCAAGGTTAGAGATGTTTAGTTCAGTCTATGAGCTGATATTGAACTCATTGCTGCTTTCATACATATTGGCTCTCAACAATCTACACATTATTCGAAATGTAAGTTAATTCCATAGAGTAATTTGAATGATTTCTGAGACTACAGAGGCATATCACATATTGTATGCCCAGTAAAAGTCAAGTATATATTCAAACTTGAAATCTCAAATGACAGATTTTTGAAATAACGAGGTCAGATTACAATATGAGGTAATATGACGATAATATGGGGAGGATTGTTATTACAACATAAGACTGTGAAGATTCAAGTGATAATAAAATAAAGGAAACAAACAAGTCTTTTTCCATGAAAGTGTTTGGAGTTGATTTTTTTCTGTAATCCTTTATTTAGGCATAATAGAAATGATAATAAAGATGGGAAACTGAATTTTCCTTTTTGGTGATTTACAATTCCTCTCATATTTATTCTTGGTGCAAAGAGGTTATCTTGAACCAACTTTCCTAGGGTATATGAGAGACTGCAATGTCAGCTAGAAGGCAAGGCCAGAGAGTCTCAAGAAAGAGATCACTGAAATTTAGATGATATATTATTCTATTCATCACAATTTAACTGCAGAAATCAAAGTAACCCATTTTAAAAGTTGTTGGAATATTTGCATGACTAATAGCTATGAAAATATGTGTCATTAAGGAATTGTCAGGCTAGGGTGATAAAATAACTCATTTTGATAAAAGCCAATGCTCTTTTCTTCTAAAACAGGGAATTGAAAATAGTTTTCCTAGTAAATTGTTAGTAAGTTCACAGGCAACTGACTTCTCAAATATTCTAATTTCTTATTGTTATATTGTCTACTAAAATAAAAGCACTGGTAGGAAGCAGAAAGTGCCACTTTGTACATGTGTTCAAATTATTTATTTTCTGTATGAAAAACAGCTTAATCCTATCCCTGATATTTTTGCTACAAAATAATAAATAAAATAATGTTCAGTCATACAATAACATTCAGTCACAAATTAATATTAATGTAGTGTGATGTACATAGCTGCTTGAAAAGTAAACAGCTGTAGCAAAGATATTTGGATTGAGAACCACAGTTTGAAAAACTGTGTTATATATTAAGGGAGAAAAACCTATAGTATCAAGATTTCAAAATGGATAAGAATACTTGCAATGGAAGAACAAGTTTAGGAATTTGCTAAGGCCATAATTTAGATTTTGATTATAAAAATAAGAAAACATTATGATACCTGAATCCTTAAGTCATTAAGGATTAAGTGTATTAAATTAAGTGTACATTTCCATTTTGTGCAAGCATAGAAAAATTAAAAGGAGGATCCAATCAAACTATAACTTTCTAGTTAGTTTCACTGGAGGATATTAAAATATTATGTATGTTTGCATGTGATTCCTAAGAGTTCTGACTGAACATTCAGAAATAATATAAGTGCATATATTTGTGTCTTACAAACTAGCCATGTTTAAAAATATTACATGAAAATAAATGTGAAAGACATGTATAAAGCATCATAAGTATATAGAGGACGTGAGCTATTTAGTCAGTTCTCAAGTTATACTGCCTTAAAACATGAATGCTATTTAAATAGCACTGGGACTTCCAGAATATAAAACTAGCATCTATATTCTATATTACTAACGTAATTTATAAACATAAAACTAATGTTTGAATATAGCAGTAAACATCTACAAACAATTTTGAATTTATACCTTTGAATCTTGAAATTAATTTTAAAAGCTTTGGCTTTTAAATTCTACAAAGACTGCTTTTTGCTGATAAAGGAAGTAAACAAGAAATTGTCCTTTCAATGGTCCCTTTAATATGTTCCAGTAATTAAAAATCAATAAAGACATTACAAGTTTGAAAAGTATTAAATATTGTTTAGGCAGAGTATTTTTTTGAACCAAGCAGGATCTTTGAAATTGTAGTATCTTAACCATACCAATTTTGTATAATGTAAATATGGTTGATGAGACTATTTCATAATATTTCATAATATAAGGAAAATAAGATAACATTGGTCAGCAAATATTTCAAAATGCCTGACTAAAATGTATTTCTAATGTCATTAAAGTATTTTAATGTATTCCATTCCTCTAATCAGATCAAAGTCTATGATATAGATTACATATCATATAGATTATCATATAGTTACATATAAAGTTTCATTTCTTCAACTTGTATTTATTCTTTGATCACAAATCTTGTTAACTTATAGTCTTTTATTGTCATGATTCATTTTACCATAATTATGTTGTTTAACTGCCTTATTTTTTGAATAAATATATGCAAATGTGCCAATCATATTCAACATAGTTATGCTAGATGCTCAATGAACCATAAGAACCATTTCACTACAGTAAAGCTGCCTGGACTAGATCCAGAGAAAGGCCTACAAATTCCAATAATCAGAATGTCACTATGACCAGAACAGACAAACAATACTGTGTCACATGTATATCAACACATTCTCTGAAACACTGCCTGAAAACAATTTCATAGTCTATTAGAATACAGGGCAGTAACTGAAATATGCTTCCCCAAAAAATCACAACTTGCATTTATAACCTGCCATGAGTTTTTTTTTCTTTTATGCTACACCTTAAAAATACTGATCTGATTCATCTGCAGTAGCAACGAAGCAAGAGCATATTTCTGCTTAGTCATAGTGAGAATGTTGATGCCATTAAAGACTTCTTTATTATAGATGATTTATTTCCAGAGACCAAAGGATAGCAATACATCACTGTCAAAGCTAGCGGTGAAAGCAATGACTTGCTGTAAAATACTGTGTGCTGCCATTGAGGGGAATACATGTCAAAGTCTCCTTTACTAAAGTAGGTTGACAATAGATTAGTGTAGGTCTGATGAACTTCGAAAGTGCCTTGTAAGTGGGTGGCAGAAATCATGCTATCATCAAAATGATAAGTAAAAAATGAACTGTATCCTATTCTCCAACAATTATACATCATTGGTTGAAGGAATTTAATCCAATGAAATCACTTCACTAATGCTTTACTAAAATATGACTTTAAGGCAATGCCCTCTGGGATTTATTAAACAGACATATTACCTAGGGGAATACATTCTAGAGCAATGACTAATCTCATAATTAGAAAGTGCATTTGTAAGAATGTACCCACTATTGAGTGTATTGCAAGACTTCCCTGCTTCAGGGAGTTAAGTTTCATTTCCTCACTGGCTTGAGCCCAGCTGTAGGGACTCTGTCCTCATGGTCTTTCATCATCAACCTTACACCATATGTTTTCAATGTTTGCAGCAATCCCACCAGTCCCCAAAGAACCAAACATTTGCCTGACTTTTGTTTTTACTTTCCTTGACCCATAGTAATCCTAAATTATCAACTTTAACGGATTTTCAAAGAAAAACATAGTTATGAGTTGTTCTTTATAGAGTGAATTGCTTTGAATTAAAATCTATAAAATGAGATATTTGTGTTTATATGTTTATATACATATTTGGTACTGAAAATATTCAGCTGCATAGGTAATAAATACATAGGTATACACATAACTACTTTTCTCAAAAGTTTATTTCTGCATATTTTATTAAGCATTGTCAGGGCCAACCTTACTGAATGCAAATAAACATTTGTTATTTTTTATATCTTAAAATAATTTTAACGTATAAACACTATGTTTGGATATCTGTTGTAATTTGTTATATGAGAGTACTCACAATGAGAAATTTCACATCTCAGACCTGAAAATAGTGCTGTTCCATGAGACTGTAAGAAACTGCACTTAAAAAGAACACCAAACATTCCACACACACACACACACACACACACACACACACACACACACACACACACACACACACAATTGAAGGTTTTCCCATTAAAATATGTGTAATTCTTTAACTGATATAGTAGTTTTGGGTTAATTTGGGAGTAATTATTTTAAATTCACATATAATGCTACTTCTAGGCACTTTAAATATGTGAGTAATAAACCTCAGCTGTTGTAACAGTCACTTAATAGACCTTCCAGTGATTAAACTATGTAATCAGTGGATATTTTCAGTTTTATGGAACTTAACTATTTTCTAAATAAATCTGAAAAGTTGAGGTAAGAATTTGAGGACATTTTTTTCTCTGATCATACAATGTTACAGAAGAAAAAGTGCTAAGAATACAATTTCAAAATCTTTCATATAAGTATATACACACTGCTATGCATTGAAATAACATAACTCACCCACAGAAGTGATATAAATGTTAAAAAATTGAATTGGCTCCACAATAAATAAAAACCTAACAAATGCTCATCTCAATGTGAGGATGGTCAAGAAACACCTGCCTGTCATTTGGAAAAATTGCTGAAATCTGGAGGTTAGTAGGAAATAATTTTAATTCATGGAGAACATTTATGACACCTGATATTAAAAATAAATTTCTGTGGATTCTAGTTTTATAGAAATACATGCAGGTTTGCACAGGAGGTCAAATATCCACAGAAACACATACAGCTAAAATTATTACTGGGTTTTTAATAGGACACTAGCAATAAGTTTAGAACTTCACAAACAGTTTAAACTCTCCTACAAGAAATTTCAAACACCTAATGTTTGGTTAATTTGTAGATTGTTTAATATTTCATGTATTTTCAATGCATAATAAAAATGTTTGATACTGTATACTCATTAAATTAAGGTGGAAATTAATACTCGAATGTTGTGAGCAATCTTTGAAGGGGAAAAGGAAAAGTACAAAATATCCCAGGAGGCATGCAATATGACAGTGGCATCCCTTTCCTGTTTGAGCCAACATAATCCTCATAAGTAAGGATTATGTATGTTATGAAGAGTGATGAGTGCGAGAGATTAAGCAAGTGATAACTTTGTAGCATAAAATATGTAGCAAAATACCTTCAAAATTTGAAGTGACACATAAACATACTTATGCTGTGCATCTTTTGCTGAAATCATTAATTTAAAAGAATACAAAGTATGGAGGATTATGTGTGGTCTTGGGAACTCGTATGAACTCAAGAATCTCCTGGGTTAGAGAAGTGAGATTGAAGACAGACAGTGGATAATATTATTAAAGACATTTTAACTTTCATCTTTTCTAAAATAGAGTTAAGTCTTTATACTTGGTAGTTTACTCCTTTGCAATTCAATCTCTATTTTACATATTAGGGCTGGATCTAGGCACTCACCATATCCTTATTTACTTTGTATCTATTCAAAATATTGTATTTAATTTATATTTGCTATAATTGTGTTATAAGCCCAATGTACAGATTTCAGAAGAGTTTTGTTGTTTTTTCATGAGGACTCTGTAGTGGATGCTCATGATTTTTATTTTTTTAGTTGATCTGTAAAACTACATATTTTTAAAATTTTGTTTTAGGAAATGTTTTTGCTAGGTTAATGCTCTTTCTTCTACTGCAGTAGGTACTGTGGGAGAACACAGATATTTAAAACAAAATGAAACAAGACAAAACCCAAGAATCCTATTATCACAAAAGGAGTCCATGAATTCTCCTTTCTTCTCAGTGAGGATGTCACTGAAAACACCTGTTGATAAATCTCCTAGACTCAACTTACTTTTTTTGTTTTTTTTTTTCTGGAGGCAGGGGGCTTATGTATCTCAAGTGGGCTTCAAACTCTCCGTGTAACCAAGTATGACTCCGAACTTCTGACTGACTGATCTCTTGCCTTCCCTTCTCTGAGGCTGATCTTACAAGTGTGGGCTTGTCCTTAGTAAGCCAGTTATTCGTCCTAATTGGTAAAGACTTCTACATTTATATTTCATATCACCACATAAAATAATATACATGGAAATATTTGCAATGGAAAAATGATGTTACATTTATACCATAGTCTGCCTTACCTACTAAAAATCTGTGTTTCGATTCAATACAACTTCTACACCTTAAAATAAATACTTGTACACTGTAACTTTAATGTAGTACTATGATTCTTGTGCTCTTATGAATGTTTTAGTTACTTATCTATATTTGAACACTTTATAATCTGATTTTGTTTGTACAAATTCACAAAATTTAATAAAATAAAGTCTTTTTTTCACAAATCTTTGTTAATAAATGTACATACACCTATGATGAAACAAAATCTGGAAGCAGGAACCTTAGATCTGGCAATAAAAATGCTTTCCGGCTGAAATCAGTTTTTACTTTAGCTGTAATGTGAGGTTTACAGTCCCAAAATTCCTGTATCTCTTATCACCTTATTGTACAAGGGTATTGCAACACCCTTATGACAGTTTGTTTAACCCATTTATGAATGGATTCTATGCACTTTCAAAACACCATGCAGGATACTGGAAAATAAAGATGAAACAGAGCTACTAGCTGTTGATCCAACTTGATTTGGCGGAATAAGAGTCTGCCTTTAGAAAGAGATGTGAAATTAGTATCATATTTACTTTTCAGGGTAAATTATGCACATGCTAAAAAAATGAGCTTGATAAAAGATTATGGCATTCCTACAGACTTTCATCATTCCACTTGAGAGCAATGTGTTTGAAACACAATTGTTGAGGAAAAGAAATGAGGGGGAGAGGTAGCACCTGGCTAATTTATTATGGTTTTCAATAGTAAATATCAATATGGTACATTTCCAATGAGATTAATCTATCAGGATTTTGTAACCCATCCTTTAAAGGATTGCATAAACATGATGGGGGAAAAAAACCGTTAACAGTTTAGGTGGAGATATTTTTAAGACAGATATAACATAGGAAATTGGGGGAAAATTCAAACTCAAAACCAAGTCCATTTTGTACTTTGGTGGAATATATTAAAATTTTAGAAATAAAAAAAATATCAAGACAGACTTTTATGCTTAAGTTGTGTGAGGTGTTTGGTAGTATTTGTGCTTTTCTTGTCCTGATCTGAGTTTTCTGTTAGGGAGGAGCCACCACTATCATCTGTAACCAATGACCAGCTTCAAGGGCAATGTTGTTAACACCATATAAGCACCACATCCCTCCAAAGCTTTGGATATTTTTCTTCAAGAGTGCTCTTCACTAGTCTGACTATAAATGCATACTGGCTGAGAATTGTACTGTACCAACTTGATTTTCTGATTTTTTTTTTTTTTTAATGCTGGAAGCTAGATGAGAATTCAACTCACAGCACTTTGAAGGTAGATGATTAAGTATTAGCCCTTTGTAACAACCTTGCCAGTGGCACAAATACAGGAAAGGTATACAGAATATTTAGAATTCCTAAATGACTACAGCATATCTATAAATAAACATTTTATCATAATTCCCTCTAAAGAGATATTAGTGATCATTAATGTCAATTTCACAATTAGGGGAAGACATTCTTAGAAGCCAAGTTTTTACAGTTGAGGATTTCTTTCATGTTTTATATAAACTTTAAATCCATGATTTCATGATTGCTCGTACACAGTGGATAATACAAAGGTGGGATTTGATACTTTAAAGTCAATAGCATCATACTTGATGAGTGTGGTTCACTATGCTGTCATAGGCAATACCCTCTGTTAAGTATCAGGACATGGATGGTTTCTATTAACAGGGCTATGAAGCTTCAACACTATTTGTACAATAGCAACTTTGCTGTGTCAAGCTTTTTAACACATAATAATATGGACAGGTGACTTTTACTTCTGCTTCAGTTGTCACTTTTGGTTATGCTGAATTGCAAATTTTAAGCATTTATCATTTGGGGTCATTTGTTACATCACATGCTTGTGAATATTATGACAATCCAGAATTAATTTTTGTGATACAAATCAGTAGTGAATAAAGGAAACCAGATGGTGACTAGGCCATCACAGCAGTCTTTTTTTTTTTTTTTTTTTTAAGAATCAATGCCTACACTTTTGGCAATGATTTTATTTTCATTTTATGTTAACAATACATGTAAATATCCTGAAAATATACATGGTCCAAAAAAACTAGTACGGATTTCATTGCAACTTCATCCCCTGTCATCAGTAGCATAAAATGATCTTAGGACTCTTTGGAGTAGACTGTTCATTCCCTAGCCACCATGGGAAATTTACAGGGAAACCCTAGGACTAAAGAAATTCTTTTCAAAGATTTGGCGTGATCACTATGCCCAACCTGTACAAAAACACTTCAGCTTATCATGTACCCTTCCAAAGCTTCTGATGAAAGTTTAGTTAAGGAATAAATGGGGCTCCTGTCCCTAAATCATTTTCAGCACATAAACCTGATTCCTCAGGGAATGAAACTTTCTTCAGCTTGATTCACAATACTGACTTGGTGACTATTCTGTACTCAAGAAGTTAGCTTCAGTTTGGCACATATATTTCATATCAATATAAAAGTTTTAATGGAATAAAACTCATTAAGAAGAATTCCTTTTTGGTTCTACTATAGGAATCCTGTTATGGAAACAAATGCAGTCCTACAGATAGAATAAAGTTTAAATATTGACTGTTCCTATCATTTTAAAATCTGTAAAAATAAACTTTGAAAACGCAATAGAGGTAAGCATGTGTTTAAAACTATTTACACAAGAGGGGTTGTGAATGGGAAATGGTGTGCACACAGGGGCAAAGGTGTGAACCATTTTTTAGCTAAGTACTACCGACCCCACACACTTTGCTGCTGGCCATGTAGCTATTCAAAGGTCTCAGGACAGCACTACCAACAGCTTTCAAGTGAAGTACCCTAAAAGTCTCCTACCTGAATTATGGACATCCGAGTGGCAGGGGTCTCGCTCGAATTAGTCCCTTGTCCGGTGAAGCTGGTGTGGCAGCCTGCGTGCCCCTGTGGGACAGTCAGGTTGTTGGAGGCTGGCTTAAGATACATCACCTCTGACCGGGGCGAGCTGAGGGGCAGGCGGGTTTGGTAGTCGAAGTACATGGGGGAGGTGGCCAGGGAGGGACTGCTCACCACGTTCATGACGTTCATGGCGTTCCTCTCCTCCACCTCGCTCTGCACCAGCATGATATCGTTTTTGTTGATTTTCTTCTTCTTGCCCTTCCCCCCGCCTAGCTGTGGGTGGCTGTACTCGGCGATGCGGCAGTTGTAAGTGCGAATCTCCTTGTTTTCCCTCTTGCACTTGACAGCTATGGTGATCATGGCCGCTAGGAGGATGATGGAAATCGTGCTCAGAGTCACTATGAGAGGCAGCGACATGTCCCAGTGGTGCTGCTCACCATTCACTCGCGGTACTCCTTCAGGCAGAGAGCCGCTCACTGAACGAATGATGAGTTTGGCCACGGCGGACAGGGTAGGCTTGCCATGATCAGTCACCTTCACTACTAGCTCCACCACCGGGGTCACATCTTCCCAAAAGGGGTGCAGGGTGCGGATCTCGCCGCTGGATGGATCGATCTCAAACAGGTGGTCATCGTTGCCATCCACTATCTCATACGTGAGGCGTCCACTCTCTCCAAAGTCGCTGTCCAGGGCGCGCACGGTGCTTACGAGGTAGCCCAGACCAGCATTTCTTGGGACCTGCAGCTCAGCCGTGTCGTTCTGTAGTGTAGGCAGCACAATCACTGGAGCGTTATCATTCACGTCTAACACTGTCACCCTCACCGTGGCGTTGCTCTCTAAGTGCGCTGGCGCCCCCGAGTCCTTAGCCAGCACCTTGAATTCAAAAGCCTTCGTTTGTTCATAGTTAAAGGAGCGCAGGGCGTATATGGCTCCGTTGGTGGGGTTCACAGACACATAGGTGTAGATAGACACGTCGCCAATGTGCGAGGGAAGAATGGAGTAGGATACTGTCCCATTTTGGCCCAGGTCGGGATCTTGGGCGAGCACTGAACCGAGGTATTCCCCTGGAATGTTGTTCTCATGTACTTGGAGAACATACAGCCCTTTGGTGAAACGAGGCGGGTTGTCATTCTCATCCAGTATCTTGACAGCGAACGACTTGGTGGAGTTGAGTGGAGGGGAGCCCCCGTCCCGGGCCACGATTGTCACATTGTACTCGTCCTGTGTCTCGCGGTCCAGTGGACGGTCAGTAACCACCGTGTAGAAGTTGTCATAGTTCTCTTCAAGCTTGAAGGGAACAGAACCGGGTCCCCCTAAGCCACCTCCACCGCCAGTCCCTCCTCCACCTAGTACCCGACACTGCAGCTGCCCATTCTTGCCTGAGTCTCGGTCAGTGACCCGAACCAGGGCGATGACTGTGCCAGGCGGGGCGGCCTCGCTCAGCGCCCCCTGGCGCACGGAGACGAAACCAATGGACGGCGCGTTGTCGTTGCGGTCGATAAGCTTGACTGTGACCTTGCAATGGGCTGGAATTGGATTAGGTCCTAGGTCTCTGGCCTGCACGTCGATCTCCAACATGCCATTCTCCTCGTAGTCCAAGTTACCCTTAACGCGGATCAGGCCAGTTTTGGGATCAATGGAGAAGAGCTCCCGCACGCGGTCGGGCACATAGCTGCTGAAAGAGTAGAGGATTTCCCCGTTGGGACCCTCATCAGCATCGGTGGCGTTCAGATCAATTACCACGGTGCCCAGGGGTGCGTTCTCGGGCAGTTCTACCAAGTACGACGGAGCCTCGAAGACTGGACTGTTGTCGTTGGAATCGATCACCTTCACATTGATCTGCACGGTGGCGGAGCGAGGAGGCTCGCCACCATCCAGGGCTGTCAGCACCAGAGTGTGGTGGTTCTGCAGCTCGCGGTCCAATGCCTTTTGAATGACCAGCTCAGGGAACTTGGTACCGTCGCCGCGGGACTTGACGTCCAGTGCAAAGAGGCCATGATCATCGCGGGTGAGCAGATAGGTTCGGAGCCCGTTCTCGCCAGCGTCTGGGTCGTGAGCGCTAGTAAGGGGGAAGCGGGTGCCCGGTGCCGCGTTCTCGGAGATGTCCATTTCGATCTGGTCCGAGGGGAAAGAGGGAGCGTTGTCGTTGATATCCTGTATCTCTACCTTGATCATGCAGATCTCCTTGTCGTTAGCGAACACCTCTAGGGACAGCTGGCACTTGGCATTGTGGCGGCACAAGGACTCACGGTCGATGCGCTGCTTGGTGTAGAGGAGCCCGCTGTCGGCGTCCACGTCCAGCAGGTGCGGTGCGGAGTTCTCCAGCACCCGGTAGCTGCCGGACTTGCTTCGCCCGCTGCCGCTACCGCGCTCAGCCGGCGGAAGCCCGGGTTGCAGTCGGGCATCCTTGCCTATGTTGCCTATCACCGTGCCTGCCCCTTGCTCCTCTGGCACTGAGTAGTTGAGGTTTTTGAGTGTCAGGGCAGGGGCCCACAGGAGAAAGCAGCAACAGATGGAAAGGTACATCCCAGACCGGTGGGGTGGGAGCGGGAGCAGCCGGACTGGAAGTGCGAGCTGGTGGGTGCGCGCCAGTCTGGAACCGGGGCGGAGCGTCAGAGCTCAGAGCGAGCCACAAGTCTGTGAGTCCTTCCTTCCCTCCGCACCCGAGCTGCGGCACCAGGCAGTCTCTCCTTATTCCGCTCAAGTTGCCCGAACCTGTTGATCTACAGCATTCGCACTGGGTGAGAAGCAACCGCTCAGCGAGCGAGGCTGCAGCAGCTCGGAGCAAGGCGGCGGCTCCCTGCGGCTGAGGGCGAGCCCAAGGCTTTGTCTCCTCTGCCGGGACTTCAGATGGCTCAAACTTGCGCGATGAGGCTGGCGATAAGAAGGAAATAGAGTCTGGGAGAGATGATAATGAGCTGAAGAATTGGTGGGTTTTCCTCGCTCCCGCTAGGCGCTGCGAAATAATCCACTCCCTCTGGCAGCCTACAGAATACTCCTCGAATCGGGTGGGGGAGGGCTTGGGGAGGTGTGTCTCCAGGCAGATAGAAAAGTGGAATCCTTAGTTACTCGTATTCGGTGATGAAATGGATGGGAATGAGTAGGGACGAAGAGAAGAGTCACAGATACGTATGTATGTTTGAGGCTTCCCTGGAACACGGAGAAATGTCTGCTCGTTTTGCAGGATGATCGGCTTTCAGGCAGTGTATTGCTGCATTTAAAGATCTAATCTTGCACTGCTGGCTTAGGCAGCGGCGGCGGCAGCGGACTGCATCTCCAAGCCAAGTCCTTTTTTCTTTCTTTCTTTCTTTCTTTCTTTCTTTTTTTTTCTTTCTCTCCTTTCCGAGCAGCCAAAGGGAAGGGAGGAAATGCAGTGAAAAAAAAAAAAAAAAAAAAAAAAACCTAGTGTCCCGATTTGTAGTTTCCTCCCCCTACCAGGCTCCTCCCTCTTTTCCTCGGAGAAGGCTCTCCCCCAAAAATCAAAAAAGCCACAGCCTGATCAGCATTTGCGCTGAGAGCCTGTTGGGAGGAGAAAATATAGAGCTCTATCTCCGCCTCGGTTGGTAGAACACTCTGGTGTGTCTACGCCAAGCCGAGAGCCGCCACTACCATCCCGTCCTCTTCCTGCAAAGGAGGACTTCTCTCCACGCAGTTTAATTCCAGTTTGCTTCTCTTGCCAGGCGAAAGGAAATCAACAGGCAACTCATGGTTAGACGTGCAGATTTGAGGGGGGAGGGGGAGGGCAGAACAGAAAGGAGGGGGAAGCCACCCTCCCAGTCCTAGCACACACACTCGCCCTGTCTCTGCTAGAAGGGAAACAGTCTCTGCATTCACAGGGCTGGGCTGTCAAGTGGCTCTTTTCTTCCTATTCAACATCTCCTTCCAGCGGCCCAGCCTCCCAGTCCTTTTCATCCAGAAAGGAAAACCTTGGCGAGCAACGAGAGTGGTGAATATTTGAAGAAAATAAAGTCCAGGATTTCACACCCTTGCTGTTATTACTGTTCTTCTCCTTATTTTAAACAGGAGGAGCAGGGCGGATGGAACACATCAAGGGTTGGCGTGTTGCATTCTGCAGCCTGGCTCTCACACAGTTAGGAAGAGGGTGAGGAGCTGCGGCCACCAGGGTTCTGCCAGGGCGCCCACCCGGGGAAAATACCTCCACCACCCAGGGGAGGTTAGGCGCGGCTTGATCTACACATTATTTCTGCTTCTCCAGGCTCCTCGGTGTACGGGAATGACACATCCAGAAATGCAGGTGTTCTGATCTGCCGGATGAGTCAGAAGCAGCGGAACGAATCGTATTCACTCTCCCCTCACGGTCCTCCCTTCACAGACATTAGTTGCGGCTTCTTCCTAACGCTTTCTCTGACTCACTCAATAGGGAAAAAAAATTCAAAAAAAAAAAAAAAAAAAAAAAAAAAAAAAGCTGGATTCACGAAGGGGGGGGGGGCAGAAAACGAGAAAAAGGAGAGTGGGGGAGGAAGGCAAAGCTGAACCCAGGAGGACTTTTACTCTACCTCTTTCGGCCGGAGTCCGAGGCTCTGCAAAACAAGGCGTCTGCTTTGCTTACGAATATTTATTTGTTTGTTTGTTTTTAAACCTTTCCACTTGGTTAGGCGTGAGATGTCCCCAAATCTCTCAGTCTCAGGGAGGGGAAATGCACGTTTCCAGGAATGATTCACAGCTTAGCCCAAGATCACAGTTCAAGATTTTCCTCCCAGTGGTCTCTACTCACAAAGTCCAGCATCGTGTGCATAGCTAATTGTGCAGTCTGTTGGGGAGGGTTTTTTTTTTTTTAATTCCTCCTTTTTTTTTTTTTTTTTTCTGTCACTGGTGGTCTCTTTCAGTCTGGTGCCTGTCAGAATCACCCCAAAGCCCGAGAAAGACGTGCAGATTTCAAACCGAATAAATCCATCTCCGCCAGCCAGGGCGCGGAGGAGGAAATGGATGGTGGAAATTCAATTCAACAGTTGGAGTAGCGTCTCCGGGCTGCCCTCCGCCGCTGCGGCAGCCGCCGGGCTCGCAGTCCCGATTCTCTCCCCAGCGTCTCTTGCTGACTGACTCTATTCACCTCACGCCGCCGCTTAAACATTGATACTGATTCTCTGCCAGCCAATCCGCGAGGGGAGCCAGGCCCTGCCTTCTCGGCCCACGCCCAATGGGAGGAGGAGAATCGGGGCGGGGGCGGGGCCAGCAGCCCCAGTGCTTTAGAGTCATTGACTAACTCAGTCCGACCCGAGAGCGATGTGGCCGGCAGAGCCCGCGCTAAGTCACCGCGGCGGCGCCCAGGACTGAGCCTTCGGTCGTCCGGTCCTTAGCTACAGGGCGAGGCAGCTCGGCTGTCTTTCTCTAGAAAGGCGGGGGGAAAAAAATACTTTGTTGGTGGCTCCATTTTATATGGGGATTGGATGCATGGCCAGGCTTGAGAAACACCGCATACTTTGGAGAGTGAGGGAGCTGCAGTCTTCCTGGTGCATTTCTGTCCACACACGTTCGAACACAAGTCGCCAGCTCTCTCTCTCTCTCTCTCTCTCTCTCTCTCTCTCTCTCTCTCTCTCTCTCTCACACACACACACACACACACACACACACACACAGGCTAAGGGGATTGCAGATTTTCTGACTCCTCGTGCACTCGTCTGAAGGAGGTGCAGTGTGTGTGTGTGTGTGTGTGTGTGTGTGTGTGTGTGTGTGTGTGTGTGTGTGTGTGTACGTGTTTTCGCACAGTGCGCTGTGTATTTCAGTGGGTGCCTGTGAAGTCCAGTGTTGGAGAGCCAGCCGACTGTGCAAGCTAGCTAGGGAGCAAACACGCCGCAAGCAACAGCAATCAATATGTAACTTTCCTCATCCTCAGAGAAATCCCCGCTGTCCCCAGGCACCCATGCAAGGAAAGTCACTTGATTATGAAAGTGTTTCAGCAGAAAAACAGACGCCGGTGGGGAAACAGGCAGTGTCTCCTCGGAGGAAAAAAAAGCCTCTCTTAAGACATGTTTTGTAGCTTCATGAAACTGAAATGCTGAATAGTATTTAAGGTTCTACCCTTCTGCCATCTCCTATCATAGATCACACTCAGTCTATTCCAGTTCGACAACGAACAGCTTTGTTGTCGGTTCACCTCTATTCATTTTACTAAACTTCCAAATAGCAATAATATTTTTTCCAAAATAAATAGTCATTGATAATATTTACAAAATCTCTACGTTTAAAAGCTGAATTGTTAAGTAAGAACTTACATCAGTAGATCAATGATTCAAAGATTCCTGATCTATAAGTACACACACACACACACACACACACACACACACACACACACACACACCTGGCTCTAAATTCCTAGTCTTCAACAACTTGACAGTCTCAAAACTTGCTTTTGCCTAAACTACTATCACAAATGTCCACAAGTCAAGACCGGTAGCTTGTGATCTAGCAGTCTGCACAAAGGAAACTGATGCATTAAAATCGAGAAGGTGAGTGTTTTGATTGCTAGAGTATTGATTGTAATTCATAAATACTGAAGTTAAGTTGCCATTTATAAATTGTGAATGACTAACGTACAAATCTGTAGCATGAATCATTCAGGATTTCAAAGAAAATCAAATCCAGACCAATTACAAGAAAGTTCTGGAGATTGTTTTGGAGATATTGCTTAAAGATTGAGGTAGAGGCACTATTAATTTCCCAGAGCTTCAAGGAGATAACCTATACTCTGATTTTGCAGTCTGGTCTCTTTCCAAATTTACCACTCCTCTGGGAGACCAACAGCTCAAAAATTCAAAGAGAAGATCTTTTTTAGTGAGACCTTCAAATTCTAAAATGCTCCTGTCCTTTCTAAACAGGTGATTTATAATATACATCTTTTTACTAAACAAGGGGCTCAGCCTTTCCAAAATCTAGGCTGCTTTTCCAGTGGTCTTTTAAACACAGAGCCCTGTACAGCCCAAGCTTTATGTCTCTGGGGTTAGCAGTGATGTTGGTTGAAAAGATGTACTTTGGAATTAGAGGCTTCAAATCTTTAAAAGCAGAACTGCCTTAAAGAGTAATGATCACATTCAGACATTCATCTATCAATCTTTAATTTTTACTTCTGTATTCCCTCATCCCTCTCTGTTCTAAGGATAAACACCAGAACCTTCCAAATCTAAACAAGAGCTGCAACACTTAGCTGGGTCCTCAGATACATTGTGAATTACCCTTTCAAAATGACCATTCTAAATTTTTTTTAATGATATAGAAATACATTTTACCATAATACACAAACAAAACTATAAAGACTATCAAGGAAGGTTATTATAGTGTATTGATTAGGCTTAAGTCAACATAAATCTATGCAGTTGAAGGAGGACTACAAGCACAATGCCTAAGAAAGGAATTCATGACTTGAACAATGTATCCTCAGCAACATACTTATGCTGTGACCCCCCTCGGGAGTAATTATGCCACACCTCCCCCTAGTGTTTGCTGAAAGAACTACCTGCATATGATGAATATCTTAGGGCATTTGCTAAGAACAAAAGAAACACAGGAGGCATATTCTGTTTCATGCACCTTTAGAATTGCACATGGTTATTGAATACTGACTGGTATCTTAATTTTGTATTTATTATCTATACTTTATTTTTAAATCGGAAGTGGAACTGATTGATCTCTCACTTCCAGTTTGGCTTGTTTTTGATCCTTCCTGATAATCACATTTAACTTTTAAAAAATCTTTAATGGTTTTTCAAAGTTTATCCCCTTTTTTCTCCTAACATATATTCTGTGTCCACAGTATACTTATTTAAGACTTTCTTATTAGCTATTCTTAAAAGATTGATCTCCATTAGGAAAAAAGATGAATTAAATATATCAGGCAGAGGAAGGCTATGTCACATATGCCAACATGCTAAGGAGTTTAGAAGTCTATAATGATGTCTATATAGCAAAGCAATCGCAGATTTCTCAAGAATAGCTTAGTTGATAATCACTACTTGTAATTTCAAGCCAGATTGAATCCTAAGCCAATATTTCATCCTTCTGTCTTGAAATATACATACACTAACCATCCAAAGATCTTGTGTGCTTACTTATAATCTATGTGAGAATGGGCTAATGACTTAACATTTGATTAATTACTAAAAATAGTGTAGGTAAGTTGAGTGTAAAGGTATATTGAATGATGTGTTGGAATGATTTCAAATAAAAGTATTACGTATTAATTTTACAGACTAAAAAAGAATAGCAAATACTGTTATAACACTCAAATTATTTACTTCACAGTATTAATGGAAAAACCTTAAAATATTATTTCTTGGAGTTTTATACAATTTATTTAATTTTGTTTAAGAGACACTGTTTAAAAATGCATGCTTACTTGTTGAAGATGTAGTTTCAAGAGTTGATTGCTTTAGCGAGAACTACTGTTATAGCAGTTTCCTGTAACTTATCCTGTTTTGCTACAATCTTCAATTTAATAGTATATAGCTCTTAAGAAAAAACAGAAGCTACTTTCTATGCAGCCACTATTACATAAATAAAAAATTACTTTGCTATCGTTTCACTATCTGGTTTTATAGATCTTTTAGAATGTACAAAACATTTCAAACTCAACTTAAGCAGAAGGTTTAGGTATTAGAAAATCAAACCCCAATCAAATTTAAATTCTCAAAAATGAAGTATTGTATTTTTAGCTAGTTTCCCTCATCTTTTAAAGATATGTATGCCTCCCATCTTAAACTGTTGTCAACTGTTTGCTGATATTTAGCTACTGATGAAATGATACTACTCAAAATCTTTCTCCTTGGTGATGAATATGAATTAGAAAATAAGCAATGTAAATTACCTGTACATTTTACACTTTAGATTAAATGCTTTATATTTTAAAAGAATTTCCTCATAAACAATGAATTCTAAAAGTGTAAAATGTTTATATAAAATAATAATACAAATTAAATATAAGATTTTGTCTACTTTTACTAAAATTATGAAATTCTGCTATTAAATAATATGGGTAAGTAAAAATTCCATATTTAAAATTTCTTTTAAATAACACTTCTGTTATACGTTACGGTATGAAAGAATATTCAGATATCTGTGCCCTTCTCGCTGCAGTATGTTAACAATGTAGCTAGAAATTTAAGTCAATAAGGACTTGCAAGCTGAAGCTGTGAGAAAATAATACATACAATGAATGAAGCGAACATACAGTTAACATGTGTATATTTTCCAATAAATTTAAAATTTCGTAAGTCAGAAAAAATACTGATAAATTAATAATCAATGATAAAGTAGGGAACTTAGGGTAAATATTCTGTATTACAGTGACTAATTTAAAGTTCAAAGTGAGAATTCTGTTTGAGAATTATGATGAAATGTTATTTAATGTAATGTCTTTTTTTCTTCATGTGTGTCAATGTGTGTTCAAGGTGCTTGTGTGTGTGTGTGTGTGTGTGACTGTGCGTGTGTGAGTATGTATGTACGTATGTGTTAAAAGATAAACTAAACCACACATAAAATGTATATTAATATTTATGAATGTATCTGATATGGAGCAACCCTAAAAAAATGTTACTCCATATTTAATATATTAATGTATATAAAGATGAGTATTAGGTTAAATTGCGTATGTTAACATTTAGCATTAACATAAAAGTAGCATGATCTTCTTTTCAACAAATTCCAAATGGCATGTTTGTGTCCTTTTCTGTCATGCCGGCCAAAAAGAACAGGATATATTAATTCCATAATCTCAACACTGCTGCCCCATAAGAAGTTACATACTGGCTCCCCCTTGTGGTCGCTTTGAGAGACTTTCGGGTACTTGGGAAATTTGTTGCATAGCAAAATTGAGAGTAGTTTAATATTGGTATATTACGTTTTAAAATGCAGAGCTTTAGAGTGAAATAGTTAATTTACAGATGTGACTACTAGATCATTAAATTGGTTGACACTGGGAAAAAAGATAATAGTATGATTTCACGCACTGTGCAGCAATCTCATTATTTTCTAGTGTTAAACATGTTAGGGCAGTGCTGGCTGAGGCTGGAAAATCAGCCCTTGGAGGGGACCCGGGAAATTCAATTCAGTAGGTGGCACTCTTTCCTCAGAGTCAGTTTTTACAGTGGTGACCCGAAAAGATGTTACAAAACGCTGTGTCACAGAAAGAAGGTCCTGCCTTTGCAGGTGAGGCAGGTGCTAGATGCTTGTGATCAGTAATGGTGCTAAGGGCTCACACATTTCTCTCCATTATTCTGAGATATTCAACCTGCATGTTCTACAGCTATCACACAGAAATCAATGCGAAGAATATGCCACACGTAGCTGAGCTCTTAGGAAAACAAATAAGTGTTCAGCAAATCCTCTGCATTTTAATTACCGTTATAATCGTTAACCTTCCCAAGTTTCTGTTACAAGGTCCTACTCGGGTAATTAAGGCCTCTTTATGTAAATTCCTCTTTTAGTGAGCATATTATTTCCTTTCATCTTTGAAAAGGCTAGGAAGATTTCAGCTGTAAACCGAGTACTGTCAAACAACTGTTGTCTATAACTCTGGACACAGCACACTCTTGCTTTACATGAAATACCTCCATTGAGCCTTCTCCCCGTTGAAAAGAAAGTCCACAGTAAGGAAAATACACCCTGGGTTTTCCTGAGTGACACTTTTGAAATCATGTTAAATAAAAGAAATAAATGCAATGAAACATCAAGAAAAAAACAATTAAGGTGGAACTGATGTTTTTGAGCTCTGGACTCAGAGGCTTCAAGATTGTCCTTACCTTTCTGAATGAGAAAACCTGTTGATATCCAGGGAAAAGGCCATGTTCCATCCACAGATTATCCATCTGATAGAAATGGGATGACCTCCAATTTTAATTAGGCACTGAAGTTTTTGTGCCCAACTGTGTTTAAAAAATTAGGGAGATGCCTTTGTCATACAAAATAGTGTATGTGACATTTGTAAATATAGTTAATACAGTAAATATAATAAAAAACATTTATATGTTTGAGTATAAACATATTGAAGAAAACTATATTGGCAATTCTTGTCAGAACACTATAGATTAAATTTAGAAACCTATTGACTATGTTAGATGTGCCTGGGTGATTTATTTTCCCTTTCCCAAAGGTACAGGAATCAGAGACAGCCATAAAACTGAAAGATGTAATGAACTAAAATTTATTGCTCAGCTCCAGCATTTTTACAAATACAAATTAACAATTTTTTGAAAGCTTATCAGTAAGAGTGGTGGCAATTAAATAATTTTATGACAAATACCCATTCAGAAATCTTCAGACTGTTAAAGAACCCCTTCCTAATAAATTTGATGGAGATCTCTGATTGACATTACACAAATATCTCCATAAACACTAAAAATCACATATACTTGATGAACATACTCATTATATGCAAATATTGCTACAAATTTGGGAAACCTATTTTTAAAATAAGAAAGTTAGCTCACACCTATCCTTCTGTCAATCAGGTGGCTGAGGCAGAAAGACTGCAAAGACTTTTATAGCATGGCCAGTGTTGGCTACCCAGTGAGACCCAGTCTCAAATCAACAAAGTAAATAAACAAATAGAATCTCTGCCTTACTGGTATCAAAGTCTTAATAGAGGAAGTTTTGTATATGGCATGGTACTGGACAAAGCATTTATCAAAGAATTAATTATTTGGTTTTAATTTTCATATATTTAGAACCCTAAATGTGCTCATCAATAGGAAATATAATGGATTAGAAGCCACATAACACAAGAGAGTGACATAAATGCTTGCCTAGCCCACAGGTTTTTCACGTTAGTAGTCAGGGGTACTAGCTACAGCAGCATGATCATTGAAGAGCAGAGATCGTTCTCCCTCACACAGGTGGAAGAAGGACCAAATAATAATAGCTATTTAGAGATGAAGGCCTCAGCTAGAGAATGTGCACAGACACGAGTATAATCACTTTTGAAAATTTTGCAGTTTATTTCAGGTTTCAACATTTGAACAATGTAGCTCAGCTCTATTCTAAAATTTGTAGTTAGAATCTTGTGTCATGGGAATATCTAAGAATCAACAGAGTGCATGAAAATTCAATGTATACATTTTTCAGGGTTTTGTATATGAAAACACACTTAAAGTATTATGACACTATGCTTAGTCATTAAAATAATTCATCCAATTGTTTAGGAAAAAAATAAAAGGATGGAAGCCATTTTAACACACAAAATCCAGATTAGTATATTATGACGCACTTTGCACTTTTCAATAGGAATTCACCACAATTGTGTTAAGGCAATAAGGGTAATTTAGGAGAGTGTTGTCTTTTCCTCCAGAGTACCTGGTTTCATATTTCAGAACCCATATAGTGACTCAAAATTTTCTATAATTCCTGTTCTAGGGGATCCTTTTTTGGCCTCTTGTGCCAATAAATGCATATACATGCACAAACATACACACAAAGGAAACACCAATACACATATAACATAACTTTTAAATTTAAGAAAAGGATACCATAACACTTGACTTTAAACCATCTATACATAGAGAAAATGTTACGTAATATCAACCAACACTCAACATCCAAGTCCTTCCCCTCATTTCAAACCGAAAAGGTGACAATGTAGTTGATTTTTTTTTCTCATCTCACTTCTTGCTACTAAAACAAAGGAAAAGAAAATTGTTTATCACTATGTTAAGAACATC
Source organism: Cricetiscus sungorus (assembly GCA_030556225.1). Lineage (NCBI taxonomy): Eukaryota > Metazoa > Chordata > Mammalia > Rodentia > Cricetidae > Cricetiscus > Cricetiscus sungorus. Next base: position 28,548,610 of record JANBXA010000741.1, on the reverse strand, counting down.
AGCAAAACACTTGAGGAGCTGACAGTGATTTAAGGTTATAGGTATAAAGACTATAGGTAGAGGCATATTTAGCAAGTCTTTAATAATTAGAAATGCTTCCCTGGAAATAGAAAGTAGAGAGGCTGGGGAAAATAGATATTAATTTCAAGTTGTAAAAATAAAAAGTGGCTGTTGTTTAGTAATAGGGTGGGTATATATTTTCCCGATAGTTCTTTTTTAATTAATTAATTAATTAATTAATTAATTTTATTTTACATACCCACCCACACTCCACATGTAGGGTGATGACCTCCAGGAGGGGTCATCTATTTCTGTCAAGTCATTTGGAGTAGGGACTAGGCCTTCTTTCCTGTCTCTAGGTTAAGTGAGTATCCCTCCATGGGAGATGGGCCCCTAAAGTCCTTTTGTGTACCAGGAATACATCCTAGTTCCATTGTCCAAGGTTCCTTAGACAGCTCAGGCCTACCAGCTGAGACCCATGTTTATGGGGTCTGAGTCAGTCCCATGCTGGATTCCCAGCTATTAGTCTGTGGGGCCCATTAGCTACCCTTTGTTCAGGTCAGCTATCTTTATGTGTTTCTGAAGTCTGGTCTTGTCCTCCCTCTCTGATTCTGGATTTGAGTTCGGCTCAATGTTCATTTGCAGGTGTCTGCTTCTGTTTCCATCAGCTACTAAATGAGAGCTCCATCATGGTAGATAAGTTAGTGGTTGTTCTCATTATAAGGGAAGGGCATTTATGGTAGCCTTTCCACTGTTGCTCAAATTGTTAGTTGGGGTCAGTGTTGTGGATCTCTGGACATTTCTCTAGGTTTGGTTTTCTCTTCAAACCTACAATGGCTCCCTCTTTTAAGGTCTCTCTCTCTCTCTCTCTCTCTCTCTCAACTTGTCTATTCCTCTCCTGACTCAATCTTCCTAGTTCTACCCTATGTGCTTGCCTTTCCTCCCCTTCTATTTCTCCTAGTGCCCTCTCCACACACTGCCCCATCCCCCATTCCCCACATGCTCTGGAACTCTTGTACCTAACCCCTTCTGTGAGGGTCCTCATATGAAACCCTTAGAATCCTTCTTGTATCTTACTTTCTCTGGCGGTGTGAATTATAGACTGGTGATCCCTTGCTCCATGACTAAAATCCATATATGAGCAAATACATATCATGTTCCTCATTTTGTGACTGGGTTACCTCATTCAGGATGGTTTCTTCAAGTTCCATCCACTTGCCTGTGAATTTTAAGATTCCATTGCTTGTTTTCTGCAGAGTACTATTCCATTGTGTAAATATGCCACATCTTCTTTATCCATTCTTCAGTTGAGGGGCATCTAGGTTGCTATTACAAATAATGCTGCCATGAACATGGTTGAGCACATGTCTTTGTTGCATGGATGTGAAAAATTTGGGTGTTTGCCTAAGAGAGGGATTGCCTGGCCGTGTGGTAGAGTAGACTGATTCCCATATTCCTGATGAACCATGATACTGATCTCCAAAATGGCTGTACAAATTTGAACTCCCACCAGCAGTGGAGGAGTATTCCCCTTTCTCCACATCCTCTCAAGCATAAATTATCATTGGTGTTTCTAATTTTAGTCATTCTGGCAGGAGTAAGATGGTATCTTAAAGTTGTTTTAATTTGCATTTCCCTGATAGGTAAGGATGTTGAGCACTTTCTTAAGTGTCTTTCAGCCTTTTTGATTTCCTCTATTGAGAATTCTTTATTCAGTTCTGTACCCCATTTTTTAATAGCACAATTTGGTGCTTTGTTGACTAGTTTCTTGAGTTCTTTGTATATTTTGGAGATCAGCTCTGTCAGATGTAGGATTGGTGGGCTGCCATTTTGTCTTCTCAACTGTGTCCTTTGCCTTAAAGAAGCTTCTCAGTTTGATGAAGTCCCATTTATTAATTGTCGATCTCTGTGTCTGTGCTACTGGAGTTATGTTCAGTAAGTGGTTTCCTGTACCAATTTGTTCAAGGGTACCTCCCATTTCCTCTTCTAAGAGGTTCAATGTGGCTGGATTTATGCTGAGGTCTTTGATACATTTGTACTTGAGTTTTGTGCATGGTGATAGAAATGGGTCTATCTGCAGTCTTCTACACACCATCATCCAGTTGTACCAGCACCATTTGTTGAAGATGTTTTCCTTCTCTCATTGTATACTTTTAGCTGTTTAGTCAAAAATCAGGTGTTCATAGGTGTATGGGTTAATATCAGAATTTTTGATTTGATTCCATTGGTCTTGGTCTACTTGTCTATTTTTGTGCCAGTACCAGGCTGTTTACAGGATTATAGCTTTGTAGTAGAGCTTAAAGTCTGGGATGGTGAGGCCTCCTGAAATTCCTTTATTGTACAGGGTTGTTTTGGCTATCCTGGGTCTTTTGTTTTCCCATATAAAGTTGATTATTATCCTTTTAAGGTCAGTGAAGAATTGTGCTGGGATTTTAATGGGGATTGCAATGAATCTGTAGATTGCTTTTGGCAAGATTGCTAATTTTACACTGTTTATCCTACCTATCCAAGAGCATGGGAGATCTTTCCATTTTCTGGTATCTTCTTTAATGTCTTTCTTTAAATACACAAAGTTCTTATTATAGAGGTCTTTCACTTGATGGTAAGCATTACCCCAAGATACTTTATATTATTTGTGGCTATTGTAAAGGGTGATGTTTCTCTCATTTCTTTGTCAGCCTCTTTGTCTTCTGAACAAATTAGGGCTACTGATTTTTTTTTGAGTTATCTTGTATCCTGCTATTTTGCTGAAGGTGTTTATCATCTGTAGGAATCCCCTGGTAGAGTTTATTGGGTCACTTATGTAAACGATCATATCATCTGCAAATAGAGACAGTTTGACTTCCTCCTTTCCAATTAGGATCCCCTTTATCTCCTTTTGTTGTCTTATAGCGTTAGCTAGAACTTCAAGTACAATATTGAAGAGATACCTAGAGAGAGGGCAGCTTTGTCTTGCTCCTGATTTTAGAGGAAATTGCCTTAAGCTTCTCTCCATTCAGTTTGATGTTGGCTATTGGTTTACTGTATATTGCTTTTATTATGTTTAGGTATGTTCCTGTTATCTCTGATCTCTCCAAGTCCTTTATCATGCAAGGGTGTTGAATTTTGTCCAAGGTGTTTTCAGGATCTAGAAAAATGTTCATGTGGTTTTTCTTTTTCGGTTTGTTTATATGGTGGATCGCATTGATAGATTTTAATATGTTAAACCATCCCTGCAACCATGGGATAAAGCCTACTTGGTCATGGTGGACAATTTATCTGATATATTCTTGGATTAGGTTTGCCAGTATTTTATTGAGTATTTTTGCATCAATGTTCATGAGGGATATTGGTCTGTAGTTTTCTTTCTTAGTTGTATTTTTGTGTGGCTTGGGTACCAAGGTGATTATGGCCTCATAGAAAGAGTTTGGTAATGGGCCTTCTGTCTCTATTGTGTGTATCAATTTGAGGAGTATTGGTATTAGCTCTTCCTTGAATTTCTGGTAGAATCTTGCACTGAAGCCATCTGGCCCTGGGCTTTTTTTGGTTGGAAGGCTTCTATTTTATTAGGAGTTATAGGTCTATTTAAGTTTTTTGTCTGTTCTTGGTTTAATTTGGTAAGTGATAGTTATCCATAAATTTGTCTATTACCTTTGAGTTTTCAAATTTTGTGGAGTACAGGTTTTCAAAGTATGACCTGAAAATTGTCTGGATTTCCTCATTGTCAGTTGTTATGTCCCCATTTTCATTTCTGAATTTGTTAATTTTCATGTTCTCTCTCTGCTTTTTTGGATGGTTTGGATAAAGATGCTTGTCTATCTTGTTGATTTTCTTGGAAAACCAACTTCTTGTTGCATTAATTTCTATGTATTGTTTTCTGGTCTCTATTTATTGATTTCAGCCCTCAAATGATTATCTCCTGGAGTATACTCCTCGGGGTGAGTTTGTTTCTTTTTGTTCTTAGGCTTTTGGTTATGCTGTTAATTTTCTAATGTGACTATCCTCTGTCTTCTTCATATGGGCACTTAGTACAATGAACTTCCCTCATAGCACTGCTTTCAAGGTGTCCCATAAGTTCGGGCATTTGTGTCCTCATTTTCATTGAATTTTTGGAAGTCCTTAATTTCTTAGAGAATGTTCCATGTGGAGCAGAGAAGACGGTATATTCTTTTGTGTTTGGATGGGATGTTCTATAGATGTCTATTAAATGCAATTGAGACATAACTTCTGTTAGTTCTTTTGTTTCTTTGTTAAGTTTCTGACTGGTAGTGAGAGTGGGGTGTTGAAGTCTCCCTCTATGAGTATGTGAGGTTTTATATGAGCTTTGAGTTTTAGTAGTGTTTCTTTTACGAATGTGGTTGCCTTTGTAGATGTGGCATAGATGTTCAGAACTGAGACTTTGTGCTGATGGATTTCTCCCGTGATGAATACGAAATAACTGTCTTCATCTCTTTTGATTGATTTTGGTTTGAAGTCGAACTTGTTATATATTAGGATAGCCACACTTGCTTGCGTTGGGTCCATTTGATTGGAAGTTCTTTTCCCAACCATTTACCCTGAGGTAAAGTCTGTGTTTAAAGCTTAGATGTGTTTCTTGTGTGCAGCAGAAAGATGGATTCTGTCTTCGTATCCATTCTGTTAGCCTGTGTCTTTTTATAGGCGAGTTAAGACCATTAATGATGAGGGAAAGTAAGGACCATTGATTGTTAATTCTTGATTCTTTTAGATTTGTTTTTGGCGGTGGTATTGTGAATATATTTGCCCTGCTTTACCCTTGGGTTCTGGTGTAGTGGGGTTATCTATTGCCTAAGTCTTTGTGAGCATAGTTAATTTCCTTGGGATCTAGTTTTCCTTCCAGAACTTTCTGCAGAGCTGGATCTATAAATATGTATTTTGAAAACCTGGCTTTGTCATTAAATATCTTGTTTTCTCCGTCTATAGTGGTTGAGAGTTTTTCTGGGTATAATGGCCTGAGCTGGCATCCGTGGACGCTTAGTACTTGTAGAACATCTATCCAGGACCTTCTGGCCTAGAGTTTCCATGGAGAAGTCAGATGTAATTTTGACAGGTCTGCCTTTATATGCTTCCTGGCCTTTTTCCCTTGCTGTTCTTAATGTTCTTTCGTTATTCTGTACGTTAGGTGTTTTGATTATTATGTGTCGAGGGGTCTTTTTTCTTTGGTCCAGTCTATTTGATGTAAGACGTTATGCTTCTTGTACTTTCATGGGCATGTCCTTCTTCAGATTGGGAAAGTTTTCTTCAGTGATTTTGTTGAATATGTTTTCTGCACCTTTGAGCTGGGCTTCTCCACCTTCCTCTATGCCTATTATTCTTAGGTTTGGTCTTTTCACCGTGTCCCACATTTCCTAGATGTTTTGTGTTAAGGATTTCTTGAATTTACGATTTTCTTTGGTCGATTAATCTATTACCTCTAGTTTATCTTCAGTGTCTGAGATTCTCTCTTCCATCTCTTGTATTCCGTTTGTTATGTTTGTGTTTGTAGTTCCAGATCATTTTCCCAGTTTCCTATTTCCAGCATTTCTTCAGTTTGTGTTTTCTTTATTGTTTCTATTGCTTTCAAGTCTTGACTGTTTTCTTCACCTGTTTAATTGTTTTTTACTTGGATTTCCGTACTTTCTTTAAGAGATTCGTTCATTTCGTCCAATTTTTTGTTTCTTTGTTCTTTCTTTCATTTCTTTAAGGGATTTTTGTCATATGGTCTTTGAGGATCTCTATCATATTTATGAAGATGTTTTTTAAGTTGTTCTCTTCTGTTTCATCTGCTTTGGTATGCTCTGGTCTAGTTGGTGTAAAGTCCTGGGATTCTGGTGGTGTCATGCTTGTCTTTCTATTATTAGGTGTTTACTTGTATTTCTGTCTTCTCATCGCTTCTTCCAGTGTGCAGGTGGGGGTCTCTCTATGGTACCCCAGGTGGGCTTCGGTGGTCAGAAGTTTGATGTCCGTAGCTCTGGTTGGTCCAATCTCTCTAGGAGGTCTCTCCTCAGGCAGGGGCCTGGTGATGGGGGTCAAAGTACTCTTGATGGTCTTGTTGTGATAGGCGGATCTCTGGCTGTGGCCCAGAATTCTGGCAGAGGACAGTTGGTGGGGGTCCAAGATCAGGCAAGCGGGGATTCTGGATGGTCCAGCTTGGATAGGCAGGTCTAGTGTTCTCAGAGCAGCTCCAGGAAGTTGGATTGTTGGATCCAACCTCTGTTCCAGTACTCAACCAGAGCGGTGGGACAGTGTGCAGGGTATGGCACAGGGTGGTGGGAGGGCAGGCTCTTTGTGTGGTGGGGGTGGGGGTTTGTGTGTATCAGAGCACTAGGAGAGCTCTGGCTGGGGCCAGGACACAGAGGGGAGGGATATTCAGGGCCAATCCAGGGAGTTCCCAGGGAAGGGTATTGGGGGGATTCAACCCAAACTGATCCCAGACTCACCTCTAGCAGAGGCCAGCCATGAGGGTCAAAGATAGGGCAGGCAAGGACTCAAGATGGTCCCATGGTGATAGGTGGATCTCTGAGAGGGGCCCAGAACTTCAGAAGAGAATGTCTGGTCAGGGCCAGGAACTCTGGCAGAGGACAGGTGGTGGGGGTCAGAGGTCAGGCAGGAGGGGATTCAGGGTGGTCCCACGTGGATAGGCAGGTCAGAGCAGCTCCAATTTTCCTGGTAGTTCTATGAGATATGATAGAGGAGTGTATCCTCTGTTTTGTTTAAACCTTACCACAATCTGGTAAGTTGCTAACTTGCTCTGAGAAGATAAAAAAATTACATGAATCTTTAGAGAAAGTATGTTTTGAAGGTCAGGTATTGGGAATTAAAACATATTTTCTTATGAGGCAGAGTGAAGACAGGAAGGAAATAAATCTTTAAAACAAAATAAAGCCAGTGTGGTAATTCTAATAAGGGATTTTCCCCATTGTCTTAGGCATTTGAACACTTGGTCCCTTATTGGTGATGCTTTCTGGAGAGGTGGGACAGCCACACTGGAGAAAGTATGTCACTGGGAGTGGGGTTTGGACTTCCAGTTAACTCTCTTTGCTGTGTGCTCATGGATAAAAGTATGTTTACATGATTCCTGCCTTTTGCTGCTATGCTTTCTGGCTATGATGTATACCTTGTTTTGGAATTGTAATCCAAAATATACTCATCTGCAGGTTGCCTTCCTCATGGTATTTATTTAAGAAAAAAAAAAATCATTCGTATAGAAGTTGAAGTTGGTGCCAGAGAGTGAACTGTTCCTGTTCCGGAAAAAAAGAAGAAGAAGAAGGAGGAGGAGGAGGAGGAGGAGGAGGAGGAGGAGGAGGAGGAGGAGGAGGAGGAGGAGGAGGAGGAGGAGGAGGAGGAGGAGGAGGAGGAGGAGGAGGAGGAGGAGGAGGAGGAGGAGGAGGAAAGAAAGAAAGAAAGAAAGAAAGAAAGGAAAAGCAAGAAAAGAAACAAAAAGCAAAATGAGCTTGTTAATTTTTTGGAATGAGGAAGGGATTAGGACTTTGGACTTGAAATGTGATTGAATGTTGTAAAGAGAGATTCCCACGGCCTTCTCATATGAGTCTGGATGAAAGCAGCAATGCTATGAACAATGTCAAATGTAAAAGCTCAGCTTGAAAGGGTTCATTAGCCACTGTATTAGAGGAAATTTGATAATATTTTGGCAAACAGTTTGGCTGCTTTCTGTCCATTTAAAAAACTTATCAAAGGCTAAATTGAAAATTAGTGGACAATGTTTCTCCCTTTTTGTGGAAGACATTTAAACATAGTATAATATTGAAGTTATGTAATTTATTACTGATAGTACTTATTATACAGGTCTGTAATGAAAAGGAAGATGGGACAAAATGAAATACAAATGTATAGTATATAGACAGAAGGGACACTAGGAACCTCAGTGAATCTGGGACATGATGTAATTTTAAGGGGATTAGCGTAGGTATGGTGGAGGAGTAGTAAAATGAAGGGAAGAGTGCCCTCAGTGAAAACACCCACTCTGGGCACCATTTTCTCAGATAAAACATGGACCAAAACAAGACTGAAGAAAACAGGATTCATTTATCATAGACTTCTATGTCATAGTCCATCAACAAAGAAAGCCATGTTGGGAGCACATCAGGAAACTGAAGGAAGAAACTGTAGCAGAGGCCATAAAATAACTATGCTACTGGCTTAATCCAAGTGGCTTGCTCAGTTTGCTTGTTTATGCAGTATAGATCACATGCCCAGGGCTGGTATCACTCACCATTTGCTGAGCCATCCTACATCAACTATTAATGAAGGAAATCCACTCGTACAGACCTGATCATGGGACAATATGATAGTGGCCATTCATTAGCTGTAGTTCCTCTTCTCAGGTATTTTTAGTTTGTATAAAGTAAATAAAGTCTAACCACTATAGTTAGTACTTTCAAAATAATTCTAGAAATAGAGTGCAAGTGGAAGATGCATCTAGAGTTGATGAAAGAACAATAATATAAAACTGAACTTATGACGAGGGTGTGACTAGAACAAAATAAGAGGCCACTGGCAGTGGGTCCAAAATCTAACACTAATGTGATGGGAGATGTCATTCTGTAAATATATTTCTCTTATTGGTTAATGAATAAAACACTGTTGGCCAATAGGAAAGTAGGATAAGTGGGACTAGGAGACAAGGAGGAGAGAGGAAATACTAGGGAGGACATTCAAGATGGATGACCTACAGGGTAGTATGCCGGGCCCTCTCTCTTGTAAGATGAGACCACATGGAATTACTTAGATTAATAGAAATGGGTTAATAAGAAACTAGTAACAGGCCAACAAAATTATATCTAATACAGTGTCTGTGTGTGCTATTTGGGGCTGACATGGCAGAGGGATAAGACTGCAAGTGGGAAACTACTCATAACACTAATGCACAAACTGATTTAGTGGAGCCCATTCTATATGGAGAGATACTTTGCTCAGCCTCGACACAGGGGTGTGTGGGAGGAGAGGTGCCTTGGTCCTGCCTCAACTAGATGATGGGACAGACTTAGTAGACTTCCTAGGGGAGGCCTTACCCTCTCTGTGGAGCAGATGGGAGGAGTGGGGTGTGGGCAGGAGGAGAGGAGGGATGGGCAACCGGGATTGGAATGTAAAAAATAAATTTAAAAAAATTTAAAAGAATATTTAAAACAATAATCCTACCAAACTAAACACTACAGTAGGTGTAGTCCAATAGCAGAAACAATGTTGCAGAAAAATACCAGTGTCAGGAAGGTTATTGATAGAGAGGCTCCACAGGCCTCCAAATGTGAAAAACCCCTTGGTTTTTCAGCGTACCTAGATAGTAAGTCACCACAGGGAAAAAATAGTTTGCTGTATGTATGCATTCTCCCTGACAAAAAATCTTTCATAGTCATGAAGGTGCAATGAGGGCTTCTAAGCAAGAAAAAGCCCCAAGTTACTTAGCCATCAGCGACTCTTATAAAGTTAATTGCTAGCCTTCCAGGAATGATGTGGTGACTCATGAAATAGTAGCATGAAAATTATAGGGTAACCAAACACACTCAGATTTTGTTTGAAGCCAGCTTCACAAAGAGAATTAATGACTCGTATTGTAAACCTATTAAAAAATATCAAATTTTCAATTTGATAGGTTACAGGCTCTAGGAGGGAATGTAATACTCATATTGCTAACTTGACATAGTTTTTAACAGGAACATTTGGAATAATTGTCCCACTTGTGTACTCATTAGTCTCAAATGGTTAACTCCAATCAGTGGTGATACAAATACCATGAGTACACTGAATAGTTCACAACTAACCACATAGTCCAAAACCAACAAAAGCTTCATGATTCTGGGATGGGGAAATAATAGAGACTTTAAAAAAAGAGCATATAAGAGGGATCAAAATGCATTATAAAACTCATGTGCTTTCTGCAATGGATAAGAAACAGGAAAATTAGAAGGAAAACAGATGCAGTGTCAACTGTAAGCTTTTCCTCACTAAAGGATGGACTAAGTGACAGAAATTCTATAGGCAGAAAAAAAGGAAGGAAAATGTGCAACTATGAAAAACTAAACACAAAGTTTCTGATGAGAAATAAAGTATGGCCAGGCATGTGAACTACAATAATTCAGTGGGCATCAGATAAAATAGTAAACTCAATTGTATAAGTTTATTAACTGTTGTATTATTGAACATTATTGTTCATGTTAAATCACTCAAAAGAAACAGAATCAGTTTTCTTCACCAAACCTTAATTGCTGTGAAGCTGTTGTTTTTTATATAGAAAAATCTTTGTTTTGATTGTTGTTTGAATTTTCTCTTTTTACCTAAGGCAATTATTTATTTCACTGAAATATTTTGGATCTTGGAAATTACAGTTCCACTAGTAACTGACTGCTTTTTTCCCCACTTTCTCTTGTTTCCCACAATTAGATGGAGAGTAAATAAACTGTCACCTCGAGTAGAATAATGGCTTCCTTGGTATAGTCCCTTGAATAAATACTTCTTTAAGCAGACTTGAGGAAGCACATAATGAGAAATAAATGCATTCATTAACTTATGGGTAAATAAAATAAGACCTTATGATTTAGTATGTTGTAGTTTAACATGCCCAAGAAGCTATTTGTTAAACTTCTTATTTTATTACTGTAGGCACAACAAATTGTTGAATAACTCATGAATTAGATTAAAACTATAATAAACAAAATAATATTTTCTTGCTAAAAATGGTATACCACAAAATTCATGGGCAAAGATGTCTTCACATATGTCAAACTGAAAATAATTTGTCATGTATTTAATTTGGTTTAGTATATCTTCAAGATAAGATCTGAACAAAGATGATTTTATGCGGCCCTACAATGCACATCTGTGGAAGAATAAACAAATACATTCAACAACATATCTTTAAATACAGTTATGATGTATAATAAAGTATCTGGCGTGATTGTCACTCTTAATATTCCTTTTATTTTTGAGATTATAACTGTATCATTTTTCCCTTACTCCCATCCCTAAGAAGCCTCCTATATAGACCTCTTTCCTCGCTTTCAAATTCATCATGTCTCATTTTTTATTAATTCTTGTTGTATATTTTATATAGTTTAATGGAAAATAAAACTCAGGGATAAATGTTAAGGAAAATACTTGAGAAATCCACAGAGCAACTGAGACATGATAATCTTCCATTTATACTTCCTAGATCCAACAGAGCACAGAACCCTTTGGCTCAGCCTCTTTCTTCCCTGTCCTACCCTTAATTATGTGACATACTTTAATGATCCCCCATGGAAGGCCTCACCCTCCCTGGGGAGAGGATTGGTGGTGGTAGGGGCTTTAGGGGGAATGGGATGACAAGAGGGAGAGGGACTGGGGATCGGTATGTAAAATAAGATTGTCTTTAATTTAAGTAAAAATTTATATACACAGTACTCATTTGTTTACTTTCAGCACTGAGGACTGTACCCAGGCTCCACAACGGATTAAATGAGTACTCTACTACTGAGCTTTCTCTCCAATCCAATTTGCTTACAATGCTAATCTCCCTACCATCCCATTTATCATCGAGTGTTTTAAATATTTAGAAATATGCTTTCTTAATTGATATTTTCATTGATCTATCCATTGTTTTATATATTTGAAAATGTGATACTTCTGATATATATGCTTAGTTGTAAATAACTCATCATTTTCTTCTGTTTATTTACTTGTTTGCTTCTTAATGTGTGGCAACAGAAACAAAATTATAAAAGAACACAAGAACACTCTCAAACATTTGTCAAATGTAAGGTTAGGACTCTCACTTTTTGAAGAAAATATATACGAATTAACGGCAGAATTCTGCTGCCAATTGCATAGTTTTTTTTAGGTGGAACTGATATGCCTTTTCATACTGGACAGGACATTTCTTCTGTTCCTTCTGCTGAAGGTTTTCCTGATAGTTTTAAGGGTTATTATACCTTTTATTATGATAGATAATTTGTTAGAGTACTTAATAGACACATGATCAAAATTTACCACTTATGCTAGTTAACTTATTCCAAAACACTAATGAATGCTGGTTTGCTTCTAGAGTCTGCAGAGAAATTTTGCTAAAAGAAGGCTTACTTAATAAAAAATCTTTAATTAAAACACTGTTTGGATGTTTATATTGGTATAAATCACAAGATTGTTTCATAACTATATTTCTATTTTTTAGGGTGAAGAATAAATTTTATTTTAGTCTCATAATTTGAATGTCAGTATAAATTAATAATATATTTTTAAAATATGTTTCACTCATAGCTTCTTCCTTTTTTTTGATAATGTTCAATATTTAGCCTTTTTGGAATTCCATGTATAGAGCAGATTCCCCTTGAACTAAATAAATATCTACCTGCCTTTGACTCCTGAACGCTGGGATTACAGGTATATACCCCACACCTGGTGTTAGTCATTGCCTTTTATAAAAAGAACTATTCAATAAAACATATTATGTTATACTAATATCTCTATAGACTTTATTTTTTCCATAGTGAGACACTGACCAAGTCATTTTATATTAGAACACTGTTCTTTTGAATAGATATGCAGGATTTAAAATATGACAAAGAATGTATTGTCACCTATGTAAGTGGATTCTTTATTGTATATGATATATAAATAATATTAATATTAATAATTATTAATAATTAACAATATAAATAATTATTATATACTAGCAATATATAATAATTATATATTAATAATATATTATTAATAATGTGTATTAATAATATTAATATATTTAATAATATTAATAATAATTAAAAATAACATTTTTAAATGTTGAAATTGGATGGATCTAAAGAGCCATCCTCAAACTGCTCCCAATTTCACTGCTCATCAGATTCACTAAGATGGCTATGCTCTCCTTGATGCGATTGGAGACTCACTCTCAGCCTGAAAACCTCTCCCTTTTATACCATTCAAATCCTGGGATTAAAATCATGAACTCTGATTCACTCTCTGGTAGCCCAGGGTGGTCTTGGACTCAGAGATCCATCTACCTTTCTCCTGAGTTCTGGTATGAAAGGTGTGTGCTACCACTTTTTAACTTCTGGCTGCTGGAATTAAAGGTGTGTATTGCCACTATATCTATAGCTTGAGGTTGGGTTTGCTTTCTGAACTCTCAGGCAATATTTAATAAATCATAAATATTATATCACCACAATTTAAGATTGAAGAGACAGCAGCAGATAAAAATCAACAAAGAACTCTTATGGTTTAGTATGAAGTACTTATCATCCACAATCTCACATGTTTGAACACTTTTCACCCAGTTGGTGGCACTGATTGCAAGTTATGGAAGAAATAGGAGGTCAAAACTCACTGAAAGTTGGTTCGTGAAAGTTGGGCCTTGGCAGTATAGTAGCAGATACCACATCTTCCTATTGCAATATCCTGGATAAGCTTCGGCCATCATGTCTTCTTTGTCTTGATGGATTGCAACAATTCAAATGGGGAGCCCCAATAAACTTCTCTTCCTCCAAGATATTTTTGTTGTATTGGTTAGGTCACAGTGACAAAAAAGATATCTAATACAAGAACATAGCTAGATCACATAAAATTTAAATTCATATTGATTATTAAATAAAAAATTGCAATCATATTGTGACTCAACTTTTAACTTGTTTTATTGTTTCAATTATCTTCATGATGTTAATTCCATTTGTTACTGAAGAGTGAGTTCCACCAATTTTAGCACAATGCTTTATACACACAATTTATACATGCAAATGGCTTGAGGCTGTATTTAAAATGTTTAAAGATATGCTGTGTCAGTTAATCAAGTACTTTTCTTTTTTTAAAAGAAGTATTGAAGAAAACTTATTTCTGTATTCATTAGCTTGGTCTTAATATTAAAATCACTGTATGGGGCATTAAATTGTATTATGCAAATGTATTTGCTCTTGAAATGTTTTAGATGCATTTCATGTGGTTATAGTCAGTATAATATCAATATTTACCTATTCTATTTTACTGACATTTTCTAACTATGCTACACAAGTGTTTCATTTAAATTACAATCCAGTGAATGATCTATTTGGTACATTAAGGGAAACGATGTCCATCCAGTGCTCACATAGGAAACATAGGAAACAGCTGCCATGAAATGAGTGCTGTCAATCTTCTCCTCTGGCTTTTCTTAAATCTGTATTTAGCTCTTCCAATTGTGGTCAGATTAACAGGTGAGGCTAGAACAGTAACTGAGATAAGGCTGAAATATGTGAGTTATGGATAAAAATGTATTTCCAGAGTGTGCTGCACTCAAATCACCAAATGTATTAACCAGTCTGTTAGTAACATTAACATTTGACTGTCATGTTGCTGTACCATGTCTGGTTTAGACCTGTATCACTAAAATCTAGAACACCACATGGCAGTATGGACTTCCAGGAATACTACAACAAGTTTCCATTTTCATGTGCATTTAGGAATATTCCAATCATGAAAATATACAGAAAATAAGACATTTTTGATGGCTAAGTTTAACATCCTTGCAATTAAATATTAAATTCTGATAGTGACATAAAATAAGTACATTGAAACTGAATAATGACCTTCATGTACAGTAGAACCTATACACAATGGATTATGAGATTTAGGGAAAATTGCTTATTTGTTCACTTATTTATTTTTTATTTTTCAAAACAGTGTTTCTATGCATATCTCTAGCTGACCTGGAACTCTCTTTGCAGATCCAGCTGGGCTCAAATTCAGAGATTCACTTGCTTCTGCCTCCTGAGTGATGAGATTAAAGGCATGCACCACCAATGCCTAAATAAAATGAAATTTAAAAAGTATGTTTTAAAGTATTTATTTCTTCTCCTTACTTATTAATATTACTAGGATTTTCAAGAGAGCATCTGTGTGTAGCTCTGGCTGTCGTAGGAATCACTTTGTAGATCAGATTAGCCTGGGGAACTTAGGGATCTGCCTGTCTGCCTCCCGAGTGCTGGAATTAGAGGCATGTGCCACCACACCCAGATAGAATTTCTAATTATAAGCCCAAGATATGTCATAATGAACTGGCTCAATATTGTACTTTTTTTCTTATAAGGAAAGCCTTTAATTAGGGTGGCTTGCTTACAGTTTTAGAAGTTCAGTTAACCATCATCATGGTGAGGAGCATGATGGCATGCAGGCTGTCATGGTGCTGGAGTAGCTGAGAGTCTTACATCTTGCAGGTAACAAGAAGTCAACTGACACTGACCATAGGAAACCTTAAAGCCCCTGCAGTGACACACTTACTCCAAGGCCATACCACTCCAACATAGTCAAACCTCCTAACAATGCCACTCCCTATGAGATTATGGGGGGACAATTATATTCAAACTCCCACATGGTGCTTGCTTGATCAGTTTTTGCAAATAACTCATGGCTGAGTCTACTCAAGGATGGCCTTTGGTGAATGGGAATGACTTCATCCATGGTCACAGCAGATCATTTCAATGACATGTTTATGTGTCTCTAGTAGAAACCTTGATGGGCCATTTTCATTCATTCTCCCTTGGATTTTAATTAGGCTTCCTGTAATAGCCTAATAGCATCATAGCCCAACAGCTCCCTGTGCCCAGCCCTTACAGGTAACACTTCCAAGTGCTCCCCAGAAAACTACTGCATGTGACCTTACATAATACAGTCCATTCCCCTGACCTGACATAAGAGTATGCTATGGTTTTTAGCAGTTCCCAATTGTTGTTGCAACACTCCTTAAAAAAACAAGCTGATTATTAAGAACAAATAGTTTCTCCCTAGCAAACTGAAAATTAAAATATTTAGTCATTTAATTTAGCTCAAAGTATTTTACTGAACACAAAGAGCTATGTTTCCATGGGAAGGCTTTTGCATATAGCCTCACCTCTTCTATGGGCTTTTCATCCTGAAATATTTAGTTTATAATCAAGTCCTGATCCATTGTTTAGGCAAATGTTTCTGAATTTTATTTTCAAAGTCAGATTCAGCAGCAGCTATTTTTATTTTTTTCCTTTAATTTTTAACATTATTTTTTCTTATTTTATATATTAATGCCAGTTCTCTCTCCCTCCCATCCTCCCACCCCCTCCATACCACCCTCATGTCCCATTCCCCATCCACTCCCAAGGGATGTGGGAGGCCTTCCAGGAGGGATAATCAAAATATTTCAAGTCATATGAAATACATTGTCCTCCACAGAAAGGGAAAGGGTCAAGATCTACTGGATATATTGGAAGGGGGGGGGGACAGTGATTGGAAAGGGAGTTAGGAGAAAGAGAAGTGGAGAAGAAGAGAGGAGAGGAGAACATGAGGGAGCAGAAAGGTTGAGTTGGGGGAGGAATAGAGAACAAGAAAAGAGATGCCATAATAGAGGGAGCAATTATAGGTTCAATATTGCATTTTTAATGACAGATATTTTTATTCTGTCATTTTTAAAGATAAAGTTATTCTTTAAATTCACCTGTAAGTAATACAGTACTTAAACAATATTCTTAATAATAGACTGAATTTTTGGCATGTTTTATTTCAGCTTATATTTTATATCTCAGATATTACTTAATGAAAGTAATGCTCTTAAGTTTGATGACAAAGGAGAGAATAACTGATAAAATATATCTTAATATGATTTTTCAACTTCTAAGTACACCAGAGCCATTCATATAATTTTCAGGTGTCATATTAGAGAGAAAACAGATTATGTCTCCAATTATATTCCTTTTTTCAGACACGTTTGCAATCAGTAGATTGTATGATGAGGTGTAACCAAAGATTGAAACTTTTTAATTAAATAGGGCCTTTTGTGACTCATCATTTGACATTAATTGCTGTTTTAGTTGGATTAATTTTGATTTGTAAAGAGCCCAGAGTATCACAAAAATTATATTACATCATAGAAATTGCTGATAATTAAAACAAAAGGTTTATTGCATGAGCCCATCATACATCTTAAAAAGGAACATCATTTTACATGTTAATGACAGCCTTAGATAAACAGACTAGAGGGTTTTGAAGTTAAAATAACAGATGGCATGTTAAGCCAGTTGCTTTGGATGGACAGTTTGACAGTTGTTAATTGTGATGATTTATAAGGTGTTTTCAAATGTGCAGTCACACTTTTAAGGGCTAACTAGTGGTGAAATGTATATGTGCTGTTCTAAAGACTCCACAACCGGTGGGAATCATAAACCTAGCTCACACCTTGATTGAAGCTAGAGATCATCTATCAAACTCAATGCTAAAGAGAAGCTGACCCAGGAGTTCAAACAATAGTTTCATTAATGGACTTGTGTTACAAGTAGGTTTCCCACCGGCCTAGTCCCACAGCCATGCCAGTCCCAAATAACACACAGAGATGCTGTGTTACATATAATGCTGTTGGCCTGTTACTAGCATTTCTTATTGGCTAGCTATGTCTTAAATACTAACCCATTTCTATCAATCCAAGTATTTTCACACGGTCTCATCTTACCAGAGAGAGGGCCGGGAGTTCTACCTTATTGGTTCTACATCTTCAAACTTCTCCCTACTACTTCCCGAATCCTCCTTGTCTCCTAGTCCCACCTATATTGCTTTCATAATGGTCAACAGTGCTTTATTCATTAACCAATAAGAGAAAAATATTTACAGAATGACATCTCCCATCACTCATGGAGAATAAAATGGAACTTAACACTCTTTCTAAGAGTGCTGTATTAAGGTAACATATTTATAGTAAAAGCTGCCACCACTCATTTTTGTGACTAGAAGAATTTATACAATCATTATTTACATTAAAAGGATGAAATAAATTAAAAGGATTCAGACTGATTTTGATACCAGTGAACTACTAATTCTTCTAAAACATAATCTGAGAAGATGTATGGCCATATATCAATGATACATATTCTATTCTAATATCATACATTTATATAAGATGAGCAGCTAGATGAGTTACTAGATCTTCACAAACATGGATACTGAAATTTTCTTTACTAGTGGTAAAAGAAACATATATATTCCAATCTTGGCTTTCTTTTAAGAGAAGACATTTAATTTTATTACAATTTATCTTAGGTTAGAGTCATGGTCTGTGAACAGAATAAAACTAATTGGCCTGAAAACAGATGACACCAAGCCCATGGCTTCATTAGCAGTGTACAGTACACAGCTAAGATAATTGCATGGACATAGAAGTAATAAAACATCTTTCAAAGCCCTTGATTATATGAAAAGATAATATGAATTGCTGAAAATGGAACAGGTTACAAATGATTTTGTCATCATTGCATCACATGTAGACTCCAGTTAGCTAAACATGTGCTCATGTAATTAATTGTCCAAAAGTCTTCTTTAAAAATTTTTGAGATTATAAAATATTAAATTATCTGTTGCCTCCTTTCCTCCCTCCAAACACACCCACAATCTGCCCCAGCTTCCTTGAAACTCATGACAAGGCTTCCTTTTAAACTAATTATTAATTCATACATATAAACATACACAAATATATATGTATATATACATGCACACAACACACACACACACACATACACATATATATATACATATATATGTATATATTCCAAACTATAACTTGTTTAGTTCATATGTTACATGTATATATATATATATATATATATATATATATATATATATATATGTATATTTCCAGGATTCCCATATGGCACTAGACAACCAACCAATTGATGTTTGTCTCTGGGCTGGTCACCTCTGTTCCCAGCTTTCATCACCTGGTTGCAGTTCTTAAGTAGGGCTGGGGCCTCAAGGGTGTTTTTCCCTTTGTGGCTTGACATGTCTGTTGGTATCATTCTTGTTCAGGCATGTGTGTGTGGTCATGTTGGTGAAACTTTATGAGAGTCTCTGCTGATGTTACTTGGAAACATTCTCACACAATTCCCAGGCCATAACACTCTTAAAATCCTTCCACTCCTTCTTTCACAATGTTCCTTGTGCCCTAGGTACCAGAGTGGTTTTAGATGATGTATCCACAACTCCACATTTGTATGGATTCCACAACTCCACATTTTGTATGGTTGTGCTTTTTTTTTTTTGAGGTTGTTGTTTTGTTTTGTAGTGGTCTCTATTTGTTGCAATGAGAAATTTCCTTGATGATAGGAGAACTATACTTACCTGTGGATAACAACTCTCTAGATGGACTTTAATACCCAATGTACAAGATGGAAACTATATCTGGTACTGGAAAGCCAGGTAATTTCTCAGTGTTAGTGAAATCACAGTTATTGGAGGAGAATCTATAACCACTAATTTATTAAACCAGTGTAATCTCTACAGAAATCTATAAACATTGTTTTCATACCAAAGCTGTCCTTTACATTTATTTTAATTTTATCTTTTCCCAAATGTACTAAAGAAAATAATTTCCAGTGATCATTATTTGCTATATGTGCATAGAGAAATATATGATATGGATGAAAGATTATAAATATATATATGCATATATGTATATAAAACATGCATAATAGATAGACAAATGATAGACAGACAGATAGACAGTATATAGATAGTAGATGGAACTGTTATTGGTAGGTACCAAAACCTGGACATTACACTATTTAGAAAAGGGTTGTACCACATCTAACATTAAAGTTTATGCTTACTGCTAGACAAAGTAAAGATAATTTAATCTTTTAGTCCTTTCAACAACATTTTCAAGAATAATTTCCTAAGTTTAAATATAAGAAAATTAAAAAAGGGCAGCTAGTAATCAAGATGACTCTATCACCTAACAAATGAATTTTTAAATCAGTGTCATATCTGAATGACACAATTAACATTAAAAATATTGCTAAACATTATATTTTTCTGATAGTATTTTAATAAGAAGATTTTATTTGTCTTAAATAATCGCATATCATATAAGGGATGGAAAGTGAATGAAATATTTAAGCAAGCAAACATTTTAAACATTTTTTGAAAAAGAAATTAAAATAGGAATGTTGGACATGTATTTGTACACTAAGCCTTGTAAATATGGACAAAGGGTTGGTTCCTTTCCTCAGTATTTATCTGTGAATCCAATCATATCTGTCCAGTTCTACCTTTAACATAATACTTCCTACTCAAGCCATTGGAATCTATTTCTTTTTTATTTACTATTAGAATTGATGATGCAAGTCCTTTCTCTCTGGCTTTCAATTACTAATATGCAGAATAAATCGAGATTATAACCCTTTCATCACAAAAGAACACCACATCCACATTCATTTCATATAAATCCCCACATGGAAGGAATTTTTTAATCATTCATCTCTCTGTTTGATTTGTCTGACTTTCCCCTCCAGATTCACCATGGTTCACTTGGTACCATATATAAAAGTTCCCTTTTTTTTCAAATTCTGATTTTCATTAATGCTCCTTAAGATATTCTTGCTCTCTTCTGGAACTACTTTTAGAAATATTGAATTCTTATTCTAACCTAGTGTAACATTTTGTGGATATCCCCCAGGGCATCTGTGCCAGCTATGGTTACTGGGTTTTATTTATCAATTTAGTAATCATAAAAATTGAGTCAAATTGACAAGGGGTAGGTGGACTTTTGATTGGTTAATTTTGCTTGTCAACTAGACCAGATCTGGAACCAGCTACATTCAAGATGATTGGCACCCTGTGCTTTTTATGTTAAAATTATTTGAAGTACAAATACCCATCCTAAATGTGGACGACACTGCTTTAAGTGGGAGACCGATATAAGAGAAGACAAAGGTTTACTTTTTGTTTATTTTTTGCTTGATTGCATTCAGTATAACTGGCTTGTTCGTCTACCTGTTACTGCACGTGCCACATTATTTTATTAATATCAATGCTCAGCTTAGGGTTCCAACTGGGATTGAAGACAAACACTTCTCAAGGAATCCTTCTTGCCTTTGGTTCCAGATTGGGAATGATGAGACATCATGACTCTTAGACTGAGGATCTACTGGATTCTTGGTCTCTCTGATATGAGACAGCCATTGCTGAACATCACATTTTGTAGTTTTTGTAAACCAATCTAATACAGCCCTTTAAAAAATATTCATTCCAATGATTATTTGTTCCTGGAAAGAGTCAATATTAACATAGATTGAGCAAATAAAAAGGAATAAAAAAAATTAAACTTTCTGGGATGTCTATGCATTGTAACTAGACTCTGACCCCTGATATTTGTAGATAACCTGTAGTTTCATATCAGACTTTGTTTGAGAACATTTCCTTCCAGGAAAAGGTGAATGATTTCAGGGCATTCCATCAGAGTAACTCTGACCTGGCATGGTTGGGTAAAGGCTAGAAACTAAGGATAATAATTTATTTCAATAGCAAACTTTAAGGCTAGTAAGTTCCCTCCTTTTTCCCAATGAAAGCAGGGGATGCTGATAGCCTGCCACATTTTATAGTCTTTAACTTGGCCATGAAAGAAAAGAGAGAAAAATAGTAATAATTATTCTTCTAATCTAATTGATTTTGTATTATTGAGATAGAAATTAATTATATTTTGGAAGATCCAGAGAGGGCAGACTCAGGCCTAATCTAAGCATGGCATACAATATACATGTCATGAAGGAGTTAAAATTATTAGTCATAGGTTATATTGTTTTTAACAAGAAAAGACACAAAATTGACTCATTTAATATGTTTTAAACTCAGAATTATATGTCATTAAGGCTAATGAAACCTAAAAACAATTATTACCACAAAACCTTGTTTACAATATAAATAATTAAGCCATTTTTCTCCTAGAAAATATAGGAGACCTTAAAAATTAAAACAGTATTTGGTATTCTTTGCATTGCTTATTTTTCTGTAGAGAGCCTATCAGTTAAAATGATGAATTTTAACCTTTTCCATTTCTCCCAGACAAGATATAATTCATATTCTTCAGGCTTGTTGCATCTGGCCCCTCATACTGATGAAGAAATTATTGTTTTTTATAATATTTACTAAAACCAAGTTACTGAACCTTCTTCAAGGACATGTATTTACTTTTAATTTGAAAAACTCAAGGAATCTTTTGGAAAAATGGTGAGAAGAAAAATGCATTAAATTATACAGTTAATTTTGCAGTTTAATGAATTTGAATTAAGTCATAATACATTATATTCAATACAATGTATGTGATGAATAGGAAATAAAAAGGTCATGGTGTCTAAGAATAGTAGGATCAAGAACTAGAATGCTAATGGATCAAAAGTGTCCTGCATAAAAATGCCTTTTTGCTGTGTCCCAATTTTGTGCTTTGCAAAATGATTATTCTCAAAACTGTTCAATATAGTTAGTTTATTCAACTGATTTTCTAGTCTTCTGTAACTCCAAGAAAGGACAGCATTATGCTATGTGTTGAAGATGCTATTTTCAGAAATAGTCCGTTAAATAATAATGTTCTGAACATTAATTATCTGGAAATACATACAAAACCCTATAATTAAGAAGAACTTCTTGACTTCTTTGTACAGTGATAGGCATTGGAAGATACTTCCTAGAAAATGTTGATTCATCTGCATTGAGACGGCTGTCCATGAACAGTGCACTCAAAGACGTGTGTACACTTTGTTTGGTGAAGTTAATCTGCATGAATTCCAGTCATTTCTGGTCTAAGAGGTTGAGGCAGAAACATAACTGCTGTGTTTGAATGTGAAATGCCCCCCTTTATGCTTATGTGATTCAATGTTTATTCTCCAGATGTTGGCACTGTTTATACAGGTAGAGGAAGCTGTAGGAAGCAGAGGCATAGTGAGAAAGCGGTCACTGTGGTGGCCTTTAAAGTTTTATAAACTATCTTCACTTTCTGCTTGAGCTTGCTTCTTGACTGTGCAAGTAGTGTGATCAGCAGTCTCCTCTTCCTGTCATGCTTCCACTACAGACGGTTTCTTCTCCAGTTCTCATCTAAATTCATCCCTTTGTCTCTTAAGTTCTTTAGTGTTGGGGTTTTTTGACACAACAATGAATACAGTAACAGACAAGACCTTCAAAATTCTTTGCCCTAGGATCTGTATGTGTGGTATGTATTTTAATTGGACCAAATTATCTCATTTGTATTATTCTTCTAAATCACTCTACTACCCTACTGTTATAAAAAGACTAAGTGTTTAAAATAAAACCACGAACACAATTTTCTGAGGCACATTTATAAATCGCAAAGCTAGTTGAGAAATTTTGAATTATTCCAACTTTAATACCAAATAGTATCTATTTATGGTGAATAGCATGAAAAGAACTATGATAGAAAAACAGATCAAAGATATTTTTCTCTTTGCTATTGGAAAAATATGTTCAAAATCTTCAGTGAAATTTCCTTAGTATAAACATTAACTTTCACGAGAAATGTTTATAATAGCTCATATTTGAACCTTATTAAAATTTGATCTCAACCTTTCTGTCACCGATATTTCATAGTTAGTGATTCAAGTGAAGGCCAATTTAAAACTCTAATAGTCTTCAGGAAATGACTAGTGGGCAAAGAGCATGTTTAGCTGCAGCAGGTCAAACTTCTGCTCTTTACCTATGACACTTAAGAATATTTGTCTTTAATATACTAACATGCAAATGTCAGGTGCATGGGATTATTAAAACTAATCTTTGTTCAAATATTTCATACTTTATAGGTAGCATAGCTGAGGATTTGAACACTTTGAGACTGCCTATAGGACTCCTTTACTTCTGTCACAATTCCTCTGATGATATGAATAACAATAGGAGTGATGTTGGAGAGATGGCTCAACCGATGAAGTGATAGTTTGTACAAGCATGAGAACTTGAGTTCAGATCCCCAGCATCCACTTGAAAAATTAAGTATGGTGGCGGTGTGCATCTGAAAGCTCAGCCTTGGGCAGTAGTAGGATGGTGTAGAGACAGGTATATCTCAGGGGCTCACTAGCAGCCTTTCTGTACAGTAACTGAGCTCACTAAAGCCAACTGTCCAATCATTGAGGTCCAGTTTAGTAAGAGACATTGACAAAAAAGAGTGTCAGATAGCACTAAAGGAAGATATGCAAACTCATATAGCACACACACACACACACACACACACACACACACACATACTTCTAACAATAAGGTGGAAGTCTCTTGTATTTACTGTCTGTTAGTGTCCTCTCTTAGGAAATGGGGATGGTGTTGTAGAGAAAAAGAAGGTGTGGATCATTTCTGCCTTTTGTTCAATCTATCTAGCATCTACTGCTGGAAAGTGTTATACTATGTATAATATTTTTCATTATTCATTTTCTACATATTAGTGGCTATTTTAGAATTTGTGAAAAAATAGAAATATAACAGTATCACATTACTTCCCAGCATAGAAGTTTGACTTCAACACTTGGTACTTATTTATTACTTTACTAATGTATACCTTGCATTTAGGGTTATTATCATAAATGTAAAATAAATTTAGAAGAGTATTGTCATGGCATTTCAAAAGAAATATGCCCATCTAATTCATCTAGACATGCTTTTGCTTCTCTAGGGGTGAGTGGGATGAAGACTCATAGGGAAAAATAAGGTCCAATTGATGATATGTACTGCATTTTACATTCCTTTATGTGCCTGTTAAAACTAGTATTCCTTTTTATTGTTATTGTTGGGTTTTTTTTTTGTTAAATTAACCAATACATTATTTTTCAAATACCAATAACATTTATACAATTCAAATGCTGATAATAATTACAAGTATTGATTAAATATTTTAAAATTATTTTTTCATTCTAGCCAGTTTCCCTTCCCGTCTCTCCTCCCAGTTCCTCCCTCTACTTCACCCCCTTCTTTTCCCTTCTCCCGAAACCCATTCCTCACCTGTTTCTGTTCAAGAAAGGACAGGTCTCTCTTGGATAGCCACAAACTTGGTTTAAGTACTTCCCCATGTATTAAGGCAAGGCAAGGCAACACAGTATGAGGAGTAGTGTCTCAAATGCCAATAAAGGAGTCAGAGATAGCCCCTGTTCTCACTGTTAGAAGTTTCACAAGAGGACCAAGCTACACAGCTGTCACATATAAGAAGAATGCCTAGGTCAATCTCATATAGGCTTCCTGATTGTTGGTTCAGTCTTTGTGAGTCAATATGTGCCCAGGTTAGTTGATTCTGTGGGTTTTCTTGATCCCTCTGGCTCCTACAATCCATTCACACCCCCTTAGGATTCTCAGAACTTCTCTAATGTGTGGCTGTGGGTCTGCACCTGTTTTATAAGTTGCTCCATGAACTCTCTTTAATGAAATTTGGGCTATGCACCAATCTCTGATATAGCAGAATATTGTTAAACTAGAAGCAGGACGAGTGCGACTGCTCTCAGTACCACATATCTAGCTCACCCACACCTACCAGCAGGGCCAGCTCTTCTATTTTGCCCAGGCAGGATTCAGGGCCCCCTCTCCCACTTGCTGTAAGGGACATATGGGTGTGTAGGGTGGGGTGGAGGGTCAGTTCTCTTGCTATTATGACCTCATGGCTGACCCCCTGCACCCTTGGCAACAGGGGTTGCCAATCCTAGTGTGCTGTCCAGGCAGAATGCAGGGCTGGTTGTCCTGTATGCTACAGCTGGTAAGAAGCAAAGTTAGTTCTCTAGCTCTTGTGACCCCGATACCAGCAAGTGGCAGAGTTAGGAGGGCATCTTTTGCTCACTTGTGTCATCACATGTCAGACAAAGGAGAAGGTGCCTGCTCTCCTTCCGTTATGCCTTCAGGGCCTGCTCACCTGGATCCCCAGGTGGTAGTATAGTCAGTTCTAGTGTGTTGCCTAGGTGAGGTCATCTTTCCCAAGTTCAGGGGCCCACCTATCCCCTGAGGGGGTGGGTGTTATGAGCACATATTTCCCTGCCAGTCGGTCTTGTCCTGCCACCATGCCAGACCCCAATGACATGCTGAGACTCTGTATTTGATATAAATACTGTTGGCCAGTTCCTAATTCCTTATCGGCTAGCTCTGTCTTAATTATTAACCCATTTCTACATATCTAAGTATTTCCACATGGTCATCTTATCAGAGAGAGGCAGGCCGGCATTTGCTCTCTTTAGGCTCTCCATCTTGACTCCTTCTCCCTTCTTCCTTTTTCCTCCTTGTATCCTATCCCCGCCTATCTTGCTTTCCCATTGGCCCAGAGTGCTTTATTCATTAATCAGTATGAGAAACTGATGGGAGATGTTATTCTGCAAATATGTTTCTCATACTGGTTAATGAATAAAGCACTGTGGTCAATAGGAAAGCAAGATAGGCGGGGCTAGGAGACAAGGAGGAAAGAGGAAGTAGGAAGGAGGAGTCAACATGTAGAGCGTGGAGAAAGCAAGATGCCGGCTGCCACGCTCGGATAAGATGACCACATGGAAATACTTAGATATGTAGAAGTGGGTTAATAATTAAGACAGAGCTAGCCCATAAACAATAATAGTAACTGGCCAACAGGATTGTATCAAATACAGAGTCTCAGCATGTTTTTGCGTCTCCTGTGGTGGCGGAACCGGCAGGGAGAAAAAAAGAGTGGGACCAGACAAGCGGGGAAAAACCTGCTCGTAACAAGAAACATATTTACAGAATAATATCTCTCATCAGGTGGGTCGAGCTCTCTTGTTTCTGGATCCAGCAAGGGGCTGGGCCAGCTATTCCAGAGCCAGAGAAGGGAGTAGCTTGTTTAGCACAGCATGGTTGCAATGGTGACAGGCGCCATCTTGGACTATAGGTATCATTACAGACCCCATCTGCAGCAGGACCCACACATGTCCCTCAGCAGCAGCTCAGGCCCAGTTGCCAAAATGGCCCTGTGGCAGTATAGGCCACCTAATCTGTATGGCTCTGAGGGCTCTTGGCCCTCAGACACAAACATGGTTTGAGATGACTGATGATACCTGGGTCATGTGCAAAGCCCCTGGTGCTAACAAGGGCCATGAGCATCATTCCAGCCCCTGCCTGCTGCAGGGCCAAGGATCCCAACATGGCTTTAGGCAGAGTCCCAGGCTCAGATGTCTCCATGGCCCCTGTGACAACACAGATTACCCAGAAAAGCAAGGTACTTGGCTGTATGGTATTTGAACATCTTCTTGGCCACATGTTACAGCCTAGACCCTGGATGCAGCAGAACATGTGTGATATGTGTGGTCTTTATTGGCAGCATGGGGCAAGGACAGCCATACAGACCCTGGCTACGTTATAACCACATAGATATTGTCCTTGCCAACATTCAGTGCCCGCATGTCATCATGACCCAAGTGGCAGCACAGGCCACTAAAATTGGCATGTCAACCCATGTCTTTGTGGCCCTTGGATATCAACATGGCCCTAGATGGTGTCCCAGACTACAAGCCTCTGCATGCCTCTCAAGACATCAACATAGTCCCTTTTCGCTGATTCAGGGCTTTACATCAAGATCCAGCCTTTATCAATATCCCAGGCCCAACATCACCTTGGACTAGGTTGGGTAGTAGGCCATTAATGTTAGCCTGTTCCTCACAACCCTCACCTCTTCTTATCTGCATCTGTCCCCAGCCCATGAGCCATTCTGCTTTTTTCTCTCTTTCATTCCCCCACCCTGTATTCGGTCATAATAATGGTACTAGACTGCTTAGTGGCAGGACTCCTGGTTGAGTCACAGATGGTACTTGTTTGAGTCCTGTCCCTATCAGCAGCAAGATATGGCATGGAGCTGTTGCTTTTCTTCTCTTGCATGCCAGGGACAAACCACAGGTGGTGCTTGATATGATGGTGCCCAAGTGCTCAGTGTAAGACAGGCTTGTGATTTATTGTGCCCTGCCCAGGCCAAGAGGTCTATGGTGGGGTGGATATGTCTTTTGCTGGTTCGGGCCCAATTTTTTTTTTTTTAATATCTGGCATCTCTTCTCTCCATCCTCAAATCTAAAGTGCTGAGAAACAAAGATTACAATTGAATTCCTTGGTACAGCATAGCATCTGGCAGATTATGATGCAAATAACATTCTATAGAAATTGAATTAAGCTGCCCTACTTTTTTGTGAATATCTTCACCAGTTTTATATACCTTTAGTTAGAGACTTGACTTGAACATTTGAGTACTTATAAAATTACTCTTCAGTTATATCAGTGCCTATATTGATGAGAAGAACCATGTAACTAGTCTAGGTAGTAGGGATATATCTAGTTTGCTACAATTGAACCAAAAATTGGGCCACTTTCTATAACCTTTTATCTTATAAGATGATAAAGATAAAAATGTCTATTTCATTATTTATGAATCCTCACAAAATGACTGATGTCAAATAAGTAAAAACATATCAATAATACATAAAATACATGGAAGAGTTATGAATTCAAAACAATCTTCTAAAATAATACATTACATAACATTCATTTTGTAAATTATATATCCAAGTATATAACAATTTTCTAAAAACACTGCCTTATTTTAAGGGACTTCAATTTTTTTTTAAATGTCCCATGCTAATCATTAGCATAATTTGTATGGATAGCAAATAACAATGATAATACTGCAGTTTTTTCTAATATAATAATTCATTATTTATGCTGTTTAAGTGTCAGGCATGGCAGTTGCCCTATCATCAAGAGTGGAGCTAATTCAGTGTACATGGAAGAACAGTTTAAATATTAAGCAATCAATCAATCATTTTCTCATCCCAGTTAATAAGACTTGTCTCATTTCTTCCTGTCTTCTGAAAGAATGAACAGCATCAAACTGGAATTTTTCTTTTAAAGAGAGTTAACTGTCCTTTGTATTCCATAATCTTTATGTGTATATAGGCTGCACATACCTGACAAAATTTTCAATCCATTAATACAAGTGCAAACATAACGTTATTTTAAGTCTTAGTCTTTGGTCATGATCAGTTGTTACCATCAGCAGTGCAGAGAATTTAAACCATCTGATTGTTTTATGGATTGGCAAGTTTATCCCTGGACTAGCAGAGGAGAGTTATTTATTTATTTATCTATATATTTATTTTACATTGGACATACACTTGCAATATTATCTGCTTTCTGATTTATCATTAAATTTGTGCCAACTGTTCAGTCTTTCAGGATTCTGTATTGCAAGCAACCACAATGAAATATAAAGTTAATTCACATTTTCAGCAAAATATTTGAGATGACCTAAGAAGAATAATATTAGAAACTAGAAATTGCTTCATCACATGCAAATTTACTAAATGTTATCATGTATTCTCTATACAGATATTCTCTGTTGTAAGTAAATTTACTTGAATAACCTCATTTACTTTATCCCCAAATAATGAGGAAATCCTTAAGAAAGAAAAAGTTCTAGAGAGCATGATAAAATATGTTGGTTAGAGAATCCTGGATTTTGAAATCAGAGGATGAGCAAATAAACAAGAACACTAAAAATGTTGCTTCTAAAGTGCCCTCAGGAAAGTTCTAAGCTCATGTCAATAACTGTACAAAACAGAACAGCCTGGCTAATTCATTAAAGAACTTTAATTAAGACATCTGAGGCAGCCTGTGCTGCCCTCCTCCCATCCACTAAATTGCATGTTGGATTAATTTTATGCTGGTTATCTTGTACTAAGATTTAAAACTGTAAGCCACTTTCCTAGTTAATGATAGGTAAGACATAGGAAATGCTTAAACCAAATTTAGGGCCCAGGTAAAAGCCTCAGAGAACACAAAAACGTTTGTGGAGAAAACAATAAAGTTTTAGGACTGTTTTTCACGGTAATGGTGTTCACTGAAGTACTGCAGGCAAAGAGTAAAATTTCTTCTCTTTAGTGAGGATGCCAAGCTCAGATTCCCAGGAATTTTGCAGAAAGGTTTCTGTCTCCACCAGTGACCTTAATTGTTAATCTTACATAATAGGAAAAAAGTCTGTTTTGGATTCAGAAACACAGAAATGAAAAATAAAACAATATGCATTTATCTATTTTTAAAAATTATTTCTCCCCCCCTTGTGTGTGTTTGTGTGTGTGTGTGTGTGTGTGTGTGTGTGTGTGTGTGTGTGTGAGTGAGTAAGTGTATACATACTTACAGTCATTTTGTGGGCTCCCGTTCCACAGTGTGTTTCTGGAGATCACAGAGCAACTTAATGGAGTCAATTCTTCCCTTCCACAATTCCTTGGTTATCATGAGCAAAGATGAATGACAAAGCTCTGACAGCAAGTTCTTTACTCACTGAGACATCTTGCTAGCCCTCTATCTACATTTTATAATAAAGAAAGACATTTTTTTTTCAAATTAAGTTTGTGTGTCAACCAAAACCAAGGATTATCAAGTACGTAGAGAATTGCAAAACACAAAGGAAAAAGAACACATTGATGAATAACTCAGGAAGAATTCAATAAACATTATAATAATATTAAGGATATATATGTATATATAATATATGAAAAGAGAGAGAACCAGATTTAGTTACAGAAAGGTAAATATCAAAAAAAGTAAGCAATAATCACTTTATTTTTGCCTTAAATAAATCAACAAATATACTGTAGTAGAACCCAAACTCAACTCCTTGGTAAAATGGTTAGCAATTCATTTTTGGCAATAATAACTAAGAAACTGTTCTACACATGCAATACATTTGTAACTGAATCTAATTCGTAACAAAAGTTCATGAGTTTGTTCTGTTATTGTAGTTTTAAATAAGAATATTTTAGACGCTGGTAAATATGAATTTGAATAACTTGTAAAATCTTGGTAATACTGTGACTGAAGACCATACCTACATGTTGTACTTTGGTGATAATGAAAATGAAGTTAATACCTGGATTTCCAGGTATCTAGGGTAAATTATAAGTTTAACAAAGAAAGATGGAACAAAGGAAGGAGAGAGAATGGCAGAAAGAAGTAAGTGGAAAAGGGCAAAGGAAGAAAAACAAAACACAGAAAAGAGAATGGTAAGTGTAGGAGTAAATTTAATTCTAATATATGAGTAGATTCATAAAGGAAAATCCAACATAGATAGTGATGGTTCCATGAGTTCTAATTGGTCGAAATAAAAAGAACCTGGAGTCAGATATTAGAGAGTAAAAGCTGAAAGATGAGGGAAGCAGAGCAGCCAGCCACTAGAGCTCCTACCTCTACAAAATCCTCAGACTGAAAAGAGACCTAGCTCCTGTCTCCTCTCACCTTATATTTCTCTCTCTGCCCTGCCATATCATTTCCTAACTGCCCGAAAAGACCTCCGGATCTTTATGGCTTTCTGGTCTTTCTCATGAATGAAAAAGTATAGAATTTTAAAGACACAAATAGGGTTAATCTTAAAACACCCAAAGCTTGAAAAATTCTTTAATAAACTGCAAGAATACCAAGCTATATTTAGTATCACCAAAATCAGAATGATTGACCATATGTTACTTCAAAAAATGTATAGGCAAAACAATATTAGAATAAGCCACTGGGAAGACAATAGATGTTAATTTAGATAATTAAAAAAAAGTGTCATTTAGCAATTTGAACAACATTAGAAGTTAAATGAGTGTACGTGAGCATCAATATTTAATGGAAGTAAGTAGTCCATAGCTTAGAATAAAAAAATGCATAGATGATTCAATAGGTTTAATTATTTAACATAGAATAAAAATTAGCATAGAATTAAGTCAAATTAATTAAAATTAATTGGAATTAAATAGATAATTTGACATAATGTCTTCAGTTACCTCACTTGTTTTTTTCTGAGCCAATTTGACCTATAATAATTCAAAAATTCAATACTGAAAAAAATCCACACATAAGTTTTGTATTTTTAGAATATATCAGTAAACACAGAGCTGAATTCAGTATAATAGATAGTATACACATAGCAAACTCACTTTGTATCCCTTAGCACCAAAAATTGTTGGCTATTATGTTATTTAAATCAGAGTTGCTTTAGATTAGGGTTCTGTGTCTTTAAATATTCATAAGGGATTTCATGGATTTAATTTACTATTTTCTTGCATATTGATGTAGTAGTTCCCCCAAAATTTATCATGTCTGTTCTTTTTGTTACATACTCACTGAGTATAATATTATTTTTCTAAATCTTGATATTGAAACTTTTAAAGAGCAGGAAATGGAAAGAACCAATTCTGCAGACAATTTAACCTTTGTACACTTTCATCCATTTGTAATTGCTTTTGCTATAAATAAAAAGCCTTTTTCTCATCTGCTTTTTCCACTCATACTTTTCCTTCTTGCCCCCATCTCCATAGCCTAAGATAGATTAAGATGAAGAAACAAAAGCCTTGTGTAAGAATGAGTAAACAGAGAATGTTCTGTTGGTTTACTTAGTAAATTGTTACATGATCTTAACTACCTACAATTCTTCAAATTTAATGAAAATATTAAATTCTACCTTGACAGATAGCTTTTAATCAAAGTATTTTAAAAAAGACTTTGTAGTTGAAGGATGTGCATAGAAGTGGAGGCTTAAATGATGATAAAATAAAGTGATTTAAGAAATCAAAAGACAATGAAAGGGGAAAACAGAACAGCTATGGCTATGGTCACCTAATCTTACAGTATTTCAAATCTAATTCATAACAAAATAATCTGACAATTGTGGAATCCTTTTGCTGTTCTTCGTTTCCAGTTCTGTTTGCAAATTTGTGTTTATTCAACTGTCAGAAACAGGTATTCCTTCTCATCCACTCCTTAAAACCCTTGACATAACTAGGATTCTGTCAGATGAAATAAATGTAGGAAAAGCAAGAGAACTCACACCTTCCTAACAGCTACACATGGCCACATTCACTTCAAAGCATCTTGCCTCCCACTCCCTGAAACTGGCAGACAAGTTTAACCTACCCAAACCCTGTGACTGCAGGAGGCATTAGCATTGTACTACAGAAAATACTTTCCGAACCTCAGGTGGTCTAATACAAAGTGAGTTCCCTGGTGGTTGATTAATACTCAGTCTTCTAAAATACTGCTGTGCTTTCATGGTGTTTATACTAGCCATTCCACATACAGCACTTGCAGAGTAAGCAGAGAAAGTCTGCTTTGAATGGGTATGTCCACTTTGTAACAGTGGCAGACACAAAGCTTTTTAAAAATCCAGCAACAGCAGACTACAAGGGAGGTTAGCATTTGTACATGAATGAGATTAACTTGGATTTTCATTCCATAGCCAGTTTTTGTGGTTGTTGTTGCTATTTTGTTATGTGGAGGAGTTAGGATATCTGATAGGTTTTTTGAAAATCACTAACTGCAATTCCAACCATATAACTATTTATTCTGAGAACTGTGATTTCCCTGTTGTAGTCAGAGTACAAATTGTTATTGTAGCATTTCTTTAAGAGAGGTTTTAACTACGTAGTGCTCCAGAAATAAAGTTTAATAAAGACAAACTACAGCTTATATGACTGCTATTTGACATTTCCACATATTGTAGAGCAAATATTCTATAGGCATTTCAACGTTCTTGCATCTAGAAAAATGAAGGAAAAAGTCATTAATAAACATCTTCTCAAGAAAAAGTTTCTAAAGCTATTTTAGTCCAAGAGCTTCATGTACAGTATGACATATTCTGTATGAGGTCCATCTGAGTTTCCTTTTATGCTTAATTTTAGTTTATTTGTTCAGAAGAAAGGAGAGCCACTGTGAAGTATGGGCAGGCCTAAGGTGCTTGCTAAAGAAGTAGTATTTCTATATTGCCACAGATTTTCTTTATTTCTCTTTTCCTAATGATTGCTTTTTTTTTATTTATTTATTTATTTATTTATTTATTTATTTATTTATTTAATTAATTTTGATGTCTTGTTGCAAAAGGACGGTCTTATTTTCCACAAGTAAATGAATGAATCTTCCCTGTAACTGATTGGCTGATAACCTAAATACAGTGTGGATAATTTCACACTCAATTTAGGGCAGCTACCTCTACACCTATTTTTGGACAGAATATAGCTATGCCTAAAGTGAAATCCTGGAAGACAGAGACTCAGTAGTTGAAAGATACATTCGAACATTATAAGAGGATTAACATAAAAATAGTAATAAGTAATATTTTTCATTACTAGTTTTAAATATTTTTACCCATTTCTGATGCCATAAATTATTCAAATATACATAAGCACATATGGCTTTAAAAATAATCAACTCTAAGTGATGAACAGCTACAGATAAAAATACTACTGGTGCAAAAACATGACTAGATTCTGCTCCTGTAAGGTTAACTATGAATGTAGAAACTACATCATGGAGATATTTATACCATATAAGGGAAAGTCAAAATCCAATCAAGGTGATTGTTTCACACTGTAAAACTTAGCTGCTTTTTCAGGATTTAAAATTTGAATTTCAGGATTTAAAAATTGTCTAATTATTAACTAATCTACTTTTTTCAGATTTGCCTCTGTAGCTGATGTATGCACCATTTTTAGTTTTGTAAAACACATAAGTAAATCACATTGTCAATTGTGAGATGTTTTGACTTAACTGAAGCTATTTAATATTTGTTTAATGATATTAATTGCAAAATTCCCATAAAATTTATATTTTGTCCCCACTAGAACTTTTTGTCTCAACCACCAACAAGCAGAGCAGCATACAGTCAACTAAAATTTAAATATAGTATAATTTTTATATCAATTTACATTTCATATTATGCAGCCAAGGAAATATAGAAATGTTGATTATCAATGAAAGAACTGTAGGAAATTTATTTGAGTTTTTTGAAGAATGAACATTAATGTAATTAACAACATTTTATTAATCTCATAATCATTAAATTTTTGGTCCTACACTAAAATTTTCTGAATATAAAAATTATAAATGATAATTCCTTTATTCTCTCCATCTTCTTTGTGTTATTGGATCATATTTTCAACACAGGTTCTTTTAAATGCATCAATCTCTAATTTTCTATGAGATACATTTTCATTGAACAGATAATTTTAATATGACATATTTTCGAATTATGATTTCTACTCCCTGAAGTTCTCCTAGATCCTTCACACACACACACATCCTCACCAAATGCACTCTCTTGCTCTCTCTCATTGGGACACAAACTAATATCTAAAAACAATTAGATAAAATAAAAACAACTATACTAGGATAGGGCAAAATAAAGCAATAAGGAAAAGAAACAAAGCCAAAGAAAATGCTCAAAACCTCATATAGACCCAGAGAAACACATGTTCTTAGATACAGAACATAAAATAAGAAACCATATTATATAGTATATACATAAAGGATCTGGATGTTTAAAAAATAATAATATAGCGGCTCCTTGTATGAGCCTCCATGTGCAGCTATGGGGCCACAGGGAGGAAAGTCCCTGGACTTAGCTAAAGAAGTTGTTCAAGCACTGGAGAGTGCTGAGCAGGGATAGCAAAGGAAGTGCCTGACTGAAGGTCTGGGCCCTGTTAGAGAAAAGGCTGATTACAAGGCACCACCTCAAGAAGCAGGCATACAGTGCATGTGCCAGCATCACACTATCCGGGAAGAAGAGCAGGAAATTCCTGCAGCAAATCCACCTTGCCCAGAGAGCAAAAGCAAAGTGAAAGCCCCCTCCAAGCCAACCAGGACTAGGGAGCCACAGCCCAAAGGACAAAAGAAGATAAAAGCCCCCCAGGATGTAGATATGGGGGATCTTGGAGATGAGAGCTAAAGTCCCTCCCTCTTCTATTAGAAGATTCTCAGCCTCGGCCAAAAGCGTTTGGAGGACTTTGGAGAAAATACTACCATATTTCACTGACCCAGACACTGCTTCCATAATGGCCCATTGGCCTCTCCTGGACTTACATATTGGGAGGGAAGAGGACACAGACAAGGACTGCAGAGGACCCTCTCTAGCAGTCAACTCTTTCATAATAAAGCCATAGTGCTTTGAAAAAAATATATGAAGTAATATAAAATAATTCCAGGAAAAGTATTATCAGACAAAGAATTTTCAACCATGCTAATGAATTTGTTTAATTTGGGTAATTTATTACTGGGCATGGGACTTGGACTTAAGCAAAACTGTTTTGTATTCCCAGCGAGACTCCTTTGGAAACTAAATAAACTAATTTTCAAGTGGCTTTCGATTGGAGATTACTTCTGAGTTAGGGATGCAGGCTTCGATTTGCTTCCCCTCACAATACTGGGATACTATCGGCCCCTGTCTGTGCATAGCATGTGCATGCTCCCACATTGTGACTTCATATGTTCATCCATCTTGCGGTATTTAGAAGCCCTTGTTTCCCTGGAATCATCCTGGCTCTTATCATCTTTTTGCTTCCCCTTATGTGGAATTTCCTGAGACCTGAAGGGAAGGATTTGATGGCGATAACTCATTTAGTTGAGTGTTTTAAGGTCTTTTATTCCAGGAATATTTTCTAGTTGTGGGTCTCCGCATTATTTCTTATCTACTGCAGGAGGAAGCTTCTCTGATGATGGGTTAGGGAGGCACTGATGTACTGATATAACAGACTGTCCTTTAAGAGTCTTTTTATTGCTATGCTCCTTTAGAACAAGAGATTGACTTTGAGCTAGGTCCTTGATCTGTCTAATCTTGGTTTTTTGGCCTAGTGTTCAGTGCCAGGGATGGGTTCCATTTCATTGAGTCAGGCTTAAATCCAATCAGCTTTGGTTGCTTAATCCCAAAATCTCTGTGCCACCATTGGACTAGCACAGCTTGCAGAAGATCACATTGTAGTTAATGGAGTTTGTAGTAGGGTTGTTGCTTATGTTTCTATTGTAGTAAGTGAACAGTACCTTCCAGTACCATGCACATCAGTCAGTAGTTGGTACCGGCTCTAGGTAGGCACCAACTTAATTCTCCATGTTTAATTAGTTGTGTAGGTGTTGTGTTCAGCAATAATTTATGGAAATAAAACAATATTCTTGGCAATAACCTGTTTTTATCAGGAGGCTGGATGGTGTTCCTGTGGTGCCACTGGTCCAACAATTTAATATTACCCACTCTCAGAACTGGAAGGTTCTATATTTCCTGCGTTAGGAATTTTCTTTCATTGTACTGCTTTATTTTATGTTTTTCTTTTATTTGGTTTAAGGTTGTGTTTCTAACGGCCAGTGTTTAGATGTTCTTTGCAGCAGAATTGCATATTAACTATACTGTAACGAAGCTGCTCAGATGTGCAAAGAAAATGGTTTTTTTTGACTTGGCATATAACAGGTTCAAACTTGTAAGCTCCTTTACCTGATAATTAATTAAATTTTAATTCAGTTTTGAAAATTTAGTTTTGTATCACTTAAGAGTTTACTTTACATGAATATTAAATACATATATCTGTTTAATTAGTTATTTCTGTGGAAACTGACCAGCCTGTTTTGTTTAGATACTCTTTTCCACGTCTATGACACCACTGTAGAGGTTTTTCACAATATGGAGAGAAGTTTTACCCTCCCCAGGGTTTACTCTTCACAGTAGCTATTACTGCTTGTTGGTTACTTCTCAGTATTTTCAGGTTCTTATCAGGCTTATT
The DNA here is from genome assembly GCA_030556225.1 of Cricetiscus sungorus. Taxonomy (NCBI): domain Eukaryota; kingdom Metazoa; phylum Chordata; class Mammalia; order Rodentia; family Cricetidae; genus Cricetiscus; species Cricetiscus sungorus. The sequence goes on along the minus strand of JANBXA010000741.1, from coordinate 28,511,354 downwards.
GATATAGCAGAATGTTAGTGGTCACCAATGGTCTTCCAAAGGTTTCCATCATGTATAGTATCTAATTTTTTGATTTGTCTACTTGTCATAACCATTACTTATTTTTTCATCTTACTTATTAGAATACACTGTGTATATTTATGCTAAGTGAAATTCTTCCAGCATTCCAACATGTTATTACCTTTTTTTAATTATTATTATTATTATTATTATTATTATTATTATTATTGGGACATTGAAGAGATACTACTTTAATAATCATCATTCAAACAATACTATATAATCCCTGTGATGTGTTGCAACCTTTGTTTTCATTTAAAAACAAGTCTGCTTGCAGAAAAAAGAAAGAAAGAAAGAAAACCACGGAATTTTAAACTAGTACTAATCTGCATCTCCCTGAAGGCAAAGATTTTGACCCTTTTGAAAGTGTCTCCTAGCTATTTGTATACTTTCTTTACAAAACCTTGTTTATTTAGTCTAGATGTTCAGCCCAGTGGTTGATACTGCCCTTGTTGGAAACAGGTCTTCTTCCTTCTCCCTGCAAATGCCTGTACAGGCACACTCAGAATTGTGCTTCAGTCTCCTAAATTATTCTAAATTTTAGCAGATCAACAACTAGATTAACTTCCACATGCAGAGATAAAAGTTTTTATTTCAGGACAACGAGAGAAGGATAGAAGAAACAGACAGTGCTTACATTGGCTCCTGAATATCAGATTCTAGTGTCTAAAACCCCTACAACTGTCTCCTCCATATTGTATTCTAGTGTATATAACACTGGGAAACTGTGTTCTTTTCTTAAGTCATTAAGTACATGGTGTTCTGTGATGAGAGCCTGAGCAGTTGACTACAGTTAAAAAAAATTTGAAATGTTACTGCAGAAATAAGGGCAATTGCCTTTCTCGCAATACAAGCCATTTCCAAGATTCTAATCTGAATTTGTCCAGAATGATATATTTCTTTCTGTCTATCTCTCTCTCTCTCTCTCTCTCTCTCTCTCTCTCTCTCTCTCTCTCTCTCTCTCTCTCTCTCTCTCTCTGTATTGATGGTTTAGAACTACTAATGGCATAAATAGTAAAATGTAAAAGTATTATATATTTTAAAATTAATGCATTCTCAGTAAGATACTTATTTTAACTGATGTATACTTATGTCTCAGGTTTACACTGATATATTATGTTTTAGGAATTTAATACAGCGAAATATGCATGGACCAATTGTCGTCTTTGAGGTTCATTAATAATTCACTAACAGTTTGTAAATGCAAGAAGCTAAAAATTAAAAACAGTCAACATTATAATTTATGTTTTCTTGTCTAATAACACTGTTTTTTAATAACTATGTTCATTAACATTTAAAATTTCATCTGTTATTTTCACATGTTTAATAATTTTCTGGAAGCTACTCTCTTAACATACTTTATTGAATGATAGCCCTCTCTTTATAATATTGAAAGGCAAAATGTATCTACCTTCCGCTTCTTATATTTAAATGAATTTCTACTTTATATTAGCAGGATATTTTTAAACAATTAAACAGAAATGCTTCAGGAAAATATATATCTTACATTGATAGAATTTTTTTCTCATTATAACATTTTCCATGAAATGTAAGGGACAGTTTAAGAAAAATCAAGTTTCAAAAGCTACAATAAAAGTTTGAAAACATTATTTTTATTATGATAGTATGTACTAAGTAAATTAGAAACAAAGTTTGTGGTGAGCAGGTAGTTCAACTGGTCAAAGCACTAGTGTTGCTAGCCTGATGAGCCAGTATTTCATCCTCAGGATCTAGGTAAGAAGTTATATGTGGCAGTGTGCATCTGTACTCCAAGCAGCCATGTAGCAAGATGGGAGGAGAGGGCAGGAAAATTGTCTAGAATCGCATGTGCCAGCTAGCAAGGATTTGCTGCACAGATGCACAAACACAATAGAGTGTTCCTCAGAGATGTGGAAAGTGAAAAATGACCCTGAACCTTTTTATTTATTTATTTATTAATCATGTAAACACACAGTGAACAGTGCACGCTCACATTCATACTCACACTTATACATATCATACTGGTAAGTCAATAAAATAAATAAAATTTAGAAACAAAAGGATGTATCTACAGGCATACGGGCAATTTTTCTGTTAACAATTTGCGTTTTGGGTTAGGACATTATGACTTTGTAGAAGTGCTTTCTGGACTCCTGCCTGGGAGTTTCCTCCCCAAGACTGTAACTGACCACATATTCAGACCTCTCCTTCTTCTCAGCCCCTAACTCCAGTTGAGCACATGAACATCCCCCTCTAAACGTCCTAAATTCTCAGCCACCAACTGCAACATGCATTCCCTGGAAACCTGCAGGTCACCCCAGAAAGAGAAGCAGGTTAGGATAGGGGAAGGTCTTCACATTCTCCTTCCCACTACAACAATTTCACAATTCTCATCTCCAGCTCTGCACAAGACAAACAGACTAACAGAATGCACGTGGAAACAGGGCCTATACTTCCATTGTATCCAAGAAACTTACCTTAAATTCAAGGCTAGACTATATAGCCCAAGGAAATGGAACTTAAATGCAAGCTGATTGAACCTATTTTAATATCTGACAAAATAAGACTCTAAACCAAAACCAATCAGAAGAGATAGTAAAGGACAGTAAATCCACCAATAGGAAACGATGATTCTGAACATCTATGCACCAAAACACAAGGGCAACAAAGTTTGTAAAAGAAGCACTACTAAAGCTCTATTTGCCCCCACACAAAGATAGTAGCTGGCTTGATCCAGACAAAATCTATACAGAGAAGTGCTGGTCCTAACAGACATAGTAAACCAAATGTGTCTAATAGATATTTATAGAACATTTCACATGAACAAAATGAAATGAATATCATCATCTCAGCATATCACGGGAACTTTTTCAAACACTAACCACACACTCAGACTCAAAGGAATTCTCAAAAGATAGAAGAAAAGTAAGATAACAGTATGTATCTTATTAGAGCACCATGGATCAAAAGTGCATTTCAACAACAGCCAAACAACAACAAAACTCATGAAAACTGAGCAGCTCACCACCAAATGAAAAAGAAAGTGGGTCAAGATAATAGTACAAAATAAGATTTTCTAGAATTGAATGAAAATGTAAACAGCATTATAGATTTTAAATTTTATTCTCTTGAATGAAATAGTATATTTTGCTAAAGATCTGCAAGATTATTTTGTAAATGGATGACATATAAAAGAAAATATTTAAGTATTTGGCTATAAACATTTGTAAACAGAAGTGTTTATATATATATACACACACGTATACATACATTCATATATATGTACACATACCCTTTACTTATACTATGACTTCTAGTTTAGTTTTTGTGTAGATTCTTGAGTGTGCAAATGAGGAGTTTCTTCATCTATGTCTGTTTAATATGCCCTTGAGGGATTCTTTTCCTTATTTTGACCTTTTGCAGTGTGTAGGGTTCTGCTTTAATTCATTATTTTCCCTTGGAAGTCTGTTATCTGACTGTTTGCTAATTAGATACAGAAATAGGGTGGAACTAGATGGAAAGGGAGATGAGGAGAAACTGGGAGGAGTGGGGAAATCTGAAACCACAATCAGGGTATGTAATGTGAAGAGGAAACACAGCTATTTTCAATAAAAGGAGGATGTGTCTTCTAGGTTTGTTTATTCTCACTGCAGTTATTTAGTCTTTATCTGCTAACTTTTTACTCAGTAGAGGCAACTTAGAGATGTGCAAATAGAGCTGTAAACATTGATAGAGTAATAGACACCCAGATCACGGCATCCTCTTTAGAAACATGTGGACGTGTTAATATGCTTTAATGAGCTGTTGCATTTTAACACTACAAAGTACTAGAAGTTTCAAATCTTCCTTATGGCAGTGTCATATAAATCTACCCCTGATCTTTTTATAAACTCAACTTAACTTTAATTACTAGATTTGGGTCACAACAAACAAAACATTAAATTCCACTCCAACAACAACTTACTACAGAACATTTTTTTTAAGTAACATTCAAGCTGTACTTTAAAGTATTCCTTAATATCGTTTGTATATACCTGGATAATAATGGCTAATTGTCATTGCTATGTAGATTGCACATCACAACTCATTTTAGTTTGAAACAATTTCCTGAAGCATGCAAAATTTTGACTCTATGTTCTATGAACATTAATTTTCTTGAAGTCTTATACCCACTAAATAGCACAGTCTTGATGCAGGTCTCTGAAATTAATTCCTTCCCCACAAGTAGCAATAGGCTCAAGATTTCATAAATCTGACAATTATTTAACATATTCAATGCCAATTAATAGTGCAAAAATTAATTAGATGCAAACTTTACCTGCAGAAGAAATACATGCTAACTGAAGAATAAGATAAACCATCTAAGTACAAGTAATGCAACAATGGCCTGGGGGATATGCTGAGCAAGTCCCCCAGGGGATGACATTGATGTTTGTTAGGGAAATGACAAGAAAGAAAAATTTATGACCTAAGTCTAAAAATATTTGCCAATGACACAAGGCATGTGTATGTGTCTTATATATCTATCTATCTATCTATCTATCTATCTATCTATCTATCATTTCTCTGTCAGTCTGTAAGTCTCCCTGTCTTTATATAAACAAACAAAAAAGACAGTAATATATACTGGATCAATGACTTTAATAGAGCAGTGAGTAGACATAGCATATTAGAGATGAAGTTGATGCAAAATAAGGTACATTTGATAATGAATGTCCATCAATACAAATGTTAAAGGCCAGTCATGACAAGCTGTGACTTACAAAGTTGAAACAGTAATAATCAGAGCACCCAAATGTACCAAAAATGCACAATAGATTTTGTTATTGCTTGCTTAGTTTTGGGTTTATCAAGTCTGTTGTACAAATTGGTAGAGGGTTAGCATCTAACATACATACATAGACACACACACACATGCACACACACACACACACACACACACACGATGTTAAAATAATTGAACGTCAAGAAATCAAATAGCCCAATTAAAAAATGATGTATAGAAGTAGAGAGTACTCAAGGGATGAAACACAAATGGCTAAGAAATACTTAAAAATTCTCAACATGCTTATCAATCAGAGAAATGCACATTAAAAATACTTTGAAAATTCATCTTATACCAGTCAAAATGTCCAAAATCAATAAAACAAATGACAATACAAGATATCAAGAATGCAAAGAAAACAGAGAATATGTATTCATTGCTGATGAGAGTACAAACTTGTACAACTGTCATGAAAATCAGTTTGATAGTTCTTCATCAAGGTGGAATATGTCTACTTCAAGATTTTCCTATATCACTCTTCTAAATATGTTCAAAGGACTTTAGATCCTACTAGAAATATACTTATCCACATTCACCAATGCTTTATCCATAATATTCTGTAGTTGGAAATAGCCTAGAAATGCATCAGTGAATGTGAAAGTTTAGTGCATTTATATGATGGATTATTATTCAATTGTTAAGAAATATAAAACCATGAAATTTGCAGGTAAATGAACAAAGCTGAAAACAATCATCCTGAATGAGTTAACCTAGATCCCAAAGACAAATTTTGCATATTTTATCTTATATATGGATACTAGCATTTGAGCCTTCATTGTGTGTGATACAATCTGTATAACCACAGAGGTTAGGTAACTAATAAGGCACTGGGGGGGCGTAAAAGATTTTCTAGGAAGAGGATATACATATATTTTTATGGAAAGTCAACAGGGAGACTGGGATCGGAGGATTAAATAGTAAGGGGTATTAGATAGAAGGGAAAAGAAGGGGAATATGGGGCTGTACAACTATTTCTAAAGATCATTTAAAAAAAAATGAACCCCACTACTATAAAAAAATCCCAAAGTGCATACATATATAAAAGGAATCTGAATGTAATCATTAAATAGTAGAGAATGCAATACCCCAACTTAATATCTTAGGACATTAGCTAAAACATCCATTTTCAGGATTCACTTACTGTGTTAGTAGTCAAAGCGTAGTCCATTTCCATGGGGACATGGAAATTCACAAACATCACCGGTCAAGGCTATTGATTATTTTCTACAACTTGATGACAATGCTCTATTGCCAAAGACATCACTTACTTATGTAATCCAAGTTAAGCTGGCACCTAACTAGAAGATTAAACTTAACATTAAGTAGTGTTCATGGTAGTAGAAGGTATCTTTACACCTGAGACAACTATTCCTACCTTGCAAACTTTTCTTTGTCTCTCAGCTTATTGTTCATAAAAAAATTAAATTCTTGTACTTTTAATTCTTCACAGTGATTGTCATTTCCTACACCTTTAGATGAAAAGATTATGCTTTATTTACAAGGAAATATTTATTCACAAATGATTGAATGTGATGACAATAATAATCTTGGATTTTGTTATCAGATGTGGACAGTCTTGTCTAAATTGTATGATGGAAAAGTTTCATGCAGTCAATTCTTTTCCAAAAGAGCTTGCATCTAAGAAATCCTTGTATGAGATTCTTGCTCCACTTCTATGAAATTGTTCTTTCAATTAATATTCTGACATATAGTAAAAAATATATAGTTTCCCATGTGAAAGCTCTCATGAGTTTGTCAACTGACATTTAGCAGCATTTACCTCTTGGCTGCCAATTCTTCATTTTGCATAATACACTTTCCTTACATAAAAGCAGAACCAGGAAGATTTTAAGTTGCTGTTTCTTTGTGGAATGACAGCATGAGCGACATTGATGTATTAAATGTGGACTCACAATGCAAGGAGACAGCCACCCTTTCACACTCTGACATTTTACATACCTCAGACTCCTGTCTGGAATACTGAACAATTACAGAAGTAAAACATCATGCACCATGGAAAAAGTAGCATGAGAATAGTTAACACTCAGCAGAGTTTCTCTATGGTACTACAGTCACTAGAATACATTTGTGTTCTTCCTGGGAAGTTACCAGTACCAGTTAGTGACCAAGTCAATACATTAATTGTTGTAAAAAGTTTTTGTTTTTGGATATATAAGCCTTGATGTATAAGTATATTTACTTAAAAATTTAAAATTGTGTATGAGCCTGTGCGGATGTATGCCTACATTTGCAATCTAAGACATATGTATTAATCAGAGGATAAGGGAGTTGTTTGGCTCTTTCTACAGTGTGGGTTCTTGGACTGAGTCATCTCAACAGAACATGTTTTAAATCATGAAGAATAACTAAAATCAAGATTTTCTCAACTTTCCTGACAGAGTATATTTTCCTATGAGTTCCAAATGTACAATATTCTTTAGATTCATAATGTACATGCAAGTTGTTTGGGTGAGTTTATGTTTTATTAGTTCTGTGCTAATTGTATTGTCATTCTGTTTATTCACACGTGGAGTCATGGAGCCAATACTGTGTGTTTTGGTGACACATTTGTTATGATCTAATAAACCATGACTGAAGAATGCAAAGTTAGCTACTGCCATAAAAGCTGGGCAGTGGTGGCACACACCTTTAATTCCAGGACTCAGGAGACAGACACAGATGGATCTCTTTGAGTTCAAGGCTACCCTGGGCTACATGAGAGTGAATCAGTGTAAAAGAGTAACAGAGATCATGCTTTAATCCAAGTACTAGACAGGTGTAAGGAAGAAGCATAGGGTCTCATGTAAGATTCTGTTTCAAGTCTCATGAAAACAGGGTCTTCATTGTAGCTTTAGTAGGGGGTAAGAGTTAATGGCCGGCTGCTTTGCTTTCTGATCTTCAGCTTGAACACCAATATCTGTCTCTGGATTTTTATTATTTGTGCTATACTGTGTCTCACAGCAATCACCAAGAAACAAATGTGACTGCGTTTAGGTGTTAGGAAGTCTGGGCTACAAAGTAGAAGTGTTAGTAGCAAAACTAACAGGTATCATAGTAGTGTGGAATATTAATAATATCGGTGTCTTTAAATTATATATCCCTCTAGTCTAATTCTAGCCATAAGACTAGAAGTGATTTAGGATTTTACATAATTAGAACTATTTATTGAATATTTCTTGCCAAGAAGAAATAAGTGATTGAAATCAAAGATAACACCGTTTTTGATGAGGTCCCAGTTATGAAGAACTTAAGCCCAGAAGACAGAAATATTATGGAAATTCTAACACTCTCATTTTATCAAGGCTATAAATCATATATAAAAAAGGGGCTGCAGAAAGATGGGCAAGGAGGGACTTAATCTCATTAATCTTCCACAGAGGTTTCCTTAGCAGTATTAATGGCTTCAGCCTCCAAAGTGAAACCTTGGGAAAACTTCCTTAGGATATATGTGTGAAGTGAATGCTTATTCAGAAAATAAAGGCCAGAAGGAGAAAAACAATATTGGACATAACTGCAAGAGCACAAGGAGAACTGGCATACTATTCCAGGCTGCTAATGTGATTTGCTAACACTTGACACTGGAAGTGTTGGGAAGCTCCATCCTACTGTCTCAGCATTTAGTTTTGTTCATAGAATCATGAAGCTTTTCCTTTCCTGTTTGCTCAAGTAGACAATAAGTGTGGGCAAAAGTAAACTGTACATATGTGTATTTCCTCTGTGATATGAACAAATACCAAAGTGTCTTGGTTACTTTTCAAATTCATGTTTTAAGACAGAACTGGTGGTAAAGCCACAAAGGAATGCTGGGATTTGTGGAGTACTTAAGGTTTTATTGTGCAATTAGGAGAGGAATGTGATATATGGAAATGTAGGGTACTGAGACTGGAGATGTACGAAGGAAAGGACTTGCTAATCAAGTCAGGGAGAATTGAAATGATGAAAGTGCAGTACATTTACCACAGAAACTCAGGTCTGGAGGACAGATCCTGATTTTTCTCTGGTCCCTTTGTTGATGGCGGTATTTACTATATAAGTGAATTATGCATTGTTTGGGAAACCACACAACTTTGGTGAATGATTACAAAAATGTGAACATGGGTGTACGGTTAGGCGATGAACGTGTTGGAAGAGTTTGTGGGTTAAGGAATTTGAATGGACACACCTGTATTTAAGGACCAGGAGGAAAAGCAGATTAGCTGAGTGGATCAAGCATATCCATATCAACAGCAGGTTCAGAGAAATGTTGGGAGGAATTCCTGCTATGCATATCCTGCTATATAACAAAGGAGCTTAGAGAAGCAGGTAGTTAAATAATCACCTTGATCAAACAGGTGAAAAGAAAAAGGGAGAAAAATTCTCATTTATTCCCATATACAATTTGGTGATTCTTAAGAATGTATTTTTAATGAGTATTTTTTTTAAATTTTTAAAAATTCTCTCTCTCCCTTTCTCTCTCTCTCTCCCTTTCTCTCTCTTTATTTCTCTCTCTCTCTATCTCTCTCTCTCTTTGTGTGTGTGTGTGTGTGTGTGTGTGTGTGTGTGTGTGTGTGTGTGTATGTTTAAGTGTATGTACCAATGTGTGTCATCTTTGAATGCACATCTGGAAAGGCATGAGAAGGATATTTTGTACCCTGTCATAGCATGCTCTGCCTTGCAGTATTTCCTCCAAATCAGATCTCCCCCTAAACAAACAGCTTGTTGTGCTCCTGCTAGACTGGCTGGCCCCAAAGCACTAGTAATCCTTGCTTCCTTTCCTACTCCAGCACTAGTTTACAGATATATATATATCTGTACAGCAAGGTCTCTGCCAATCCATCATGCCAATTCTTATTAGAGTTTCAATTGTAGTTTTATCAAGAAGTTTAATTAATGGCTCAGTGGTTAAATCCTCTTGCTGATCTTACAGAGGATCAGAGATCAGTTTCTAGCACCCATGTTGAATGGCCTTGCCTGTACCTCCAGCACCAGGACATCAGATGCCTTCCTCTGGCTTCTGTAGGCACCTTATGTACATGTGCACACCTATATACTTAAATACATACATACATAGGAGTAAACAGTAAATACATCATTAAAACAGTGGGGATCCAGAGAGATTACTCAGTAGCAAAAACTATTTACTTATCTTACACAGACCTGAATGTGTTTCTTAGCAGTAATATCAGATGGTTCCTAATTGCCTGTATCACCAGCTATAGGGGATTGATCCCACACACTCTTCTGGACATCAAGGTACCTACATATATGAAATGTATCCACACACATACATATATGTAAAACAAATCTTAAAAATCTTAAAAATAACATAAGAAAAATAATTTAAGAAAAAAATACTCATACACATGATTTGGAATTATGGAAAAAGCAAAGATAATTCAACCCACAATCTGTACAGAATATAAGAGGAAGTTAATATTGAACATCAATTCATTGTTTCTTTTCTATAATGTAAAATCAACTTGAGATAAAAGATTCTTTAAATCCTATATTATCTTAATCTTAAATTCCTATTTGTACAACTGTAGCATATTTCAGAAAATAAACTTTAAATTAATATTTGCATCTTTAGTAATACAACCATTGTTGAGCTGTTGTCACCAATTTTTAACTATAAAAAGAACAACATGTCATTATACAATGTTGGTATGCCGATTATATGACTACACTGTTTGGTCCACAGTAAGTGATAATTGTCCAATTTAGTCTTCATCTATCTTTCTGAGTCAGGCCATAATTTTAATTCTGCACAGAAAAGAAGTGGAGACTGATTCATAATAACTTCAACACTTTAGAATAAGAATAAATCTCTTTTGTGTCATTAATTTTAGTCACTTTGTGGCCTTTTCTATTACTTCACAGATGTTATCTATAGCAATATCTTTCTCATTTCCATATTAAATGGGCTCTACAAAGACATATTGAGCCATTGTCACCCCCTAATATCCTTGTGTGTAATGCGGCCTAAAGAACCCTGGTGAGTTGCAAGTTAATGAAGACAGTGAAGAACTGAATACTTTAAGTATGAATTTTGTCTTCCTTTTCTGCATTTGGTTTTGCATTTGTGAGGAAAGACACCTTATACTGTACTTATAATACATATCACAGAGTGACTAGTGAGTCTGTAGGATTTGCAGTTTGAGGTACCCACCCATGTAATTATGACTTTTTCTTAATGTTATTCCTTTTCTTAAGAGGATTGCTTTTGTTGGTCTGTAAGATAGGCAATGGTGCAGTGGAATTTTCTATTAGCTTCCTAGGGCTTTTGCACCTCAATGCATGCCTCATCTGTGGGTTTAGCTTGCTCTATTGTGTTGAAGAATTTTCACTTCTTGTAGTCTCTCACTGTTGTGAGCATTTGAAGTATAATGTCTTTCTCCCTGCTAAAATATTTCTAATACTGTTTCATCATCAACAATTCCTTGAATTCTCATAAAAAGCAAACTCCTTATCTCAAATATATGTAGCAGAACAGACTTAAACAGAGATTTTTTTTTTCTTGTCCAGTTCTCTAGCTGGTACTAAAGAAATCCAACATCACAACAGAGAAATTCATTCGTATGATTCTGTCACGAGTAATATAAGATAGGAAGAATCTGAAAGCAGCGCCTAGAAATGAATTTTCTTCCTTTATAAAGAAAGAGGTATTTGCTTTGTGTCACTCTAAAATAAGCAAATAAATAAACACATACATAAATAAAATAAAAAAGTAAATAAAAATCCAGACATATACCATTTTTACAAAGTAATTGGTATTGCTGCCCTCTGGAACTTCAAGTGGAGCCAAAACAACTGAATGTGTTTGATTTGACATTCTAATTATATTGTAACTCAAGATTGGTTTTGCTTGGGTAAACTTTAAATCTCAGGTAACAGCCTCATGGATAGGGATGAAACCTAAATGAAAGTATTTTTAATTTCATTGTACTGAAAAGAACATGTCATTTAAATAGTGATTATTATTTTAAGTATTCACATCCTGTTGCAAAAGGAAGCTTTTTCTGGTGAAGGATGAAGCTGTATTAATATGTAGATATAATGATAAGTGCTCAGAAAATTATTCTGATTTGTTGGTATAATATTAGTGAGTTATCCTATGGAGTATATCTGCACCACAGTTATGGTTTAGCAGCCAAGTTAATAAGGATATGTATTTCTAACTACACAATATTTTACCATAAGTATAAAAATAAAGACAAATGAAGAAATGCAATAATTCGATGGCTATGACACACTGAAAAATATTCAGACTATGTATCTGCTATTGCTAGGAATCTTAGCTGGGGTCATTCTTGTAAATTCCTGGGTGTTTTTCTTGTACCAGCCCTGGTACAAGGCAACAGAATGTGAATAATGCAGACCCACAACCAAAGTGCCAAGAACAAGTGACTGTAGAGCATTAATTTCAAAATGGCTGCAGATGTCTCCAGCATTATTCCATCTTCAATGCTCAGGGAACATCACCAATGAGATGATGCAAAGATTTTAAGAGGCAGGGTTTCTGGATGATTGCTGGAGGACAGGAAAAGGTGGTTTTACTCATGTACTCATAGTAATCAAGGCCTTTCTATCTGGCCCTGAAATGCCCCTCTCTCCAGTTGTCTCTTTCAGTACTCTCCCCCTTCTCCCCACAAACCAGATGCTTCTTGCTCCCATCCCTAACCCCCTCTAGTCCACCCATGAACTCTCTTCTAATTCCTCTTCCCAGGAGATCTGAGTGTCACCTCTGGGCTCTTCTTTTTACCTAGCCTGTCTGGGTCTACAGATTGTAGCATAGTTACCCTTTACTTTACAAGAAATATCAACTTATTAGTACATACAATGCTTGATTATGGGTCTAGGTTCCCTCAATCAGGAAAAGTTTTGCCAGTTTCATGTATTTGCCTTCACATTTTATGCTGTCATTGTTTTTCTCTAACTGAGTAGTACTCCAGTGTTTAAATGTAACAAGTTTTCTTTATCCATTCTTAGGTTGAGGAGCATCTAGGTTGTTTCCATGTTCTCACTATAACAAATAGCTGCTATACACACAGTTGAGCAGGAGCAGGTATCTATGAGCATTCTTTGGGTACATGCCCAAGAGTGGTATACATGGATCTTGAGTTATATAGGTTCCCAATTTTTGAGAAACTGCTATATTGATTTCACAGTTGGCTGTAAAATATTGTACTTCAAACAGCAATGGAGCAGTATTCCCCTTGCTACATCCTTTCTAGTATGAGCTGTTGCTGGTGCTTTTAATCCTAGCCTTTATGACAGGTATAAGGTGGAATCTCAGAATTGTTTGGCATTTCCTTGATGGTTAAGGATGTTGGACATTTCAATGTTTCTCTGCTATTTGAATCCTTTTGTTGAGAATTTTATGTTTAGAACTGTATCCCCATGTTGAATTGGATTATTTTGTGATTTGATGTCTATAGTTCTAACTGTCTATATTTTGGAAATCAGCCCTCTTTCATATGCAGAGTTTGTGAAGATCTTTTCCCATTCTGTAGGCTGCCTTTTGTCCTGTTGATAGTGTCCTTTGCCTTGCAGAAACTTTCAGTTAATGAGGTCCTATTTATTAATTGTCAGTTTTAGTGTTTGTAGTGTTCTATTCAGGAAGTTGTCTCATATGCTAATGTGTTCAATGCTATTTGCTACTTACTGTTCTATCAGGTTCAATGTATCTGGATTTATATTGAGATCATTTATCCAATTGGATTTGAATTTTGTGCAGGGTGATAGATATGGATCTATTTGCATTCTTCTACATGCCACCATCTAGTTAAACCAGTGGTGATAAAAGTAACATGAAACAAACAATGTAAGTTGGGAAAGCTATAATCTGACTTGAAATTTAAAGGCATATTACATTTTACATAGAGGAAAAAATTTCACATTGGCTGCTGGTTCCTTATTCCTGAAAGTATCAGCAAGCTTGTTCACATTATTCATCATGAAGCAGAAAGGCATTTTGGCCAGAAAGAACTGGACTGTCATCCATCATTCTACAAGTCCATGCCACTATAGTCTCAAAGCATAATAGAGGTTATGCAATCTTCCAAAAGAGGACTATCAACTGAAGATAATGTATTTATATGAGCCTTTGGGTTGCATTGTGGTAATATATTATGTATGATTTATTAAATTTGCCTGAGGGTTCAGAAAGCAAATTCAGCCACATGCTATAGAGAGCAGGCTTGGTGATACACATCTTTAATCCCAGCAGTCAGAAGCTAGGAGGTACTGGTACACACCTTTAATTATAGGACTCAGGATTAAGTGGTAGATGGATCTTTGTGATTTCAAGGCCACCCAGATCCATACAAGATTGATCCAGTGTTAAAGAGAAATGGCTCATAGGAAGATGATCTCAGCACCCAGAATCACATAACTTTAATCACAGCACTATATAGGAGCAGGGTCTTCAGTAGTCAGTATCAGGTATTCATTCTCAAACCACACTGAGGATATGAAGACATTGAAGTCTCAGGATTCTCTAGTCATGCTGAGGATGGCAAAAGTCTGAGGCTTGATGGAGCTAGGATTTCCTTTCATTCTGAGGTAGAGTTAAGAGGCACTGATGAGCGTCTTTACTTTTCTAGTCTTCAGCTTGAAATTTGAACCCCAGTATCAGTCTCTGGGTCTTTTATTTATTTATGTATGTTACATAGCATTTCAAATTTTATTTAGTTAAAATCCAATCTCTCTCTCTCTCTCTCTCTCTCTCTCTCTCTCTCTCTCTCTCTCTCTCTCTCTCTTCTCTTGTGTGTACAAAAGATTTGTAGACCAGAGGACAGCCTTGAGTACTATTATTGTTATTATTATTATTATTATTATTATTATTATTATTATTATTATTTGAGATAAGGTCTCTGTTCACCGAAACCTTTCTGATTAGGAAAAGCTAGATGGCCAATAAACTTTAGGAAACCACCTGCTCTAGTCTTTCTGTGCTGGACTTACAAGGACGTGCCACTATGCTAGTTCCCTCCCTCCCCATGGGTCTCAGGTCATCATGGAAAAAGACAAATACTTTACTAATTAAGATGTCTCTTCAGACATTTCACATTGAAACCTTAATACTTAACAAATAATTATAAAGATATAGAAAAGTCTCCCAAATAGAAAACTTGCTTTTGTATAAGTTATTAAAATCTGAGTATTCATGCTAAGTATCTTTATAAACACCTTTCTATTTTTATTGAGGGATTCTCTCTATATTTGCTTGCATAAGAGTCAATATAATCTTTTTTTAAATTATTATTATTTTTCTTATTTTATATAACAATCCCAGTTCCCTCTTCCTCCCACCTATGCACCCCCCCCCCCGTCCAACCTTCCATCAGCTAAACTGGAATCCAGATGCAGAGAGGGAGGACAATAATCAGAGACAGCTGATCTGAACAAGGGGGACCTTTTGAACCCCCAAACTGATAGCCGGGGAAACCATCATTGGACCGACTCAGATCTCCTGAACATGGGTCTCAGTTAGAAGGCCTGGGCATTCTAAGGGACCTCTGACAGAGGAACCAGGATGAATCCCTGGTGCACAAAAGGAGGAATACTCCCTTAACCTAGAGGCAGGAGGGAGGGCCTAGTCCCTACTCCAAATTACTTGACAGATTTTGTTGACCCCTTCTGGAAGGCACTACCCTCCCTGTGGGTCAATATAATCTTGATAGTCTAATTGAAGCATCTACTGTTTGTCTTTTAATTTACTTTTTGTTAGCAATTAATTTAACTTTTTTTTGTGGGATTCAGTGTGATATTTCCTCACATGCATAGGACATATATGGATTAATTCTAATTTTCTTTTCATATTTTCTGTCCCCATCCTACCTATCTCTAGTAGTCATATTTTATTTTCAGTTCAACAATTTTTATCTTCCATATATGAGATGAGAAGGGTGTTGTTTCTTTTCCTAGGTCTGCTTCATATTTAGTAAGTGTGTCCTTCAAATTTGCTCATATTACTTCACTGCTTCAAGGGACACTTTCATTCTTCTTCATGGACATAAAATCTTCAGTTGTGTCTATATACTACATTTTTATTCATCTTCATCTATTTGCATAATTTCTTTTAAATGTAGGAATTCAGGCATTTCATTGGAGAAGTACCCATTCTTATACTACCAGTCATTGAAAAAAATCACCAGAATAAAATCTTCACTCAAGAACTAATCCAGTATATTAACTACTAAATATCCATAGTTCAATAGTGACGATATCATTGACAAGAATGACAGAATAATATCTGTTTCTTCCTGGTTTCTCCCCCATTTCCTATTGTCATTTATAAGTTTATTTATTTATCAAGTTAGCATATTCTATCCAGTTCATTGCTATGTTTTTATACTCATTAGCAATTATTAATGTTTGGTGGGCCTTTAGAGTACTGGTAAAGGACTGACCACTGTAGTTTAACTGTCACTATATCTATCATAAGTAAGGAGGAACTATTCTCTATCTCTACATGCAAACTTGGCATATGTTGGTGCACTTAATGCCTTCCTACACCAAGAAATTTGAAAACCATGATTAAAAAACAGTGACTTTTATGTAAGCATTCCTATTTTCTATTCCTCCACCTGAATCTGCTGATAGCATTTCATTTGAATCTCAATGTGTGTGTGTCATATCATGTGTATTGTTTAATGGATACATTTGGAAATGGACTTTGCGAGCCCATTCCACATAGAGGGATACTCCCTCCACCTAGATACATGGGGGGAGGGCCTAGGCCCTGCTCCAAATGATGTGACAGTTGATGAAGACTCCCCATAGAAGGCATCAGACTCCCTGGGGAGCAGAAAAGGGGTGTGATAAGGGGTCAGTGGGGCAGTATGGGGCATGGGAGGAAGGAAGGGAGAGGGGACTTGAGTTGACATATGAAACAAGATTGTTTGTAAAATAAATAAAAAATATTGTAAAATAATTGAAGTTCAGACTGTTAACCCCAAAAAATTTAGTGGTTTGATTTAGTTTCCAATTCATTTGTGTTTATATGCCTGTTTATTTAGACAGACTTACTGAGTGGCCTTGACTTGATTCCAACCTGCTGTGATTTTTCTGCCTCAGCCTATTAGGGTGGTAGAATTATTGGCAAAACCCACTATGTGCAGCTTACATGCTCTTTCATTTATATTTATATCATAGTAGTGATACCTAGAGGATGGGTCTATAATGGAAGACTTATCTGTGGCAAACTATAAATTGATGAATACTGTCAAACTCATTCTACTTTGGAATAAGAAGATTATGAATGTTTGCTTTACTCTAAGTAAGATGATACGATAAGTGAGACACAGAGACACAGATTTACTTTTTTAAGCTAATTACTTATAAAAGAATTCCTGGACCTCATGATTTCTGAAGTTTTGAGTTCATTACCATCATAGCATCTGTTCCACAAATCTGAGACACAAACACACACAAACACACACACACACACACACACACACACACACACACACACACACACACACAGAGAGAGAGAGAGAGAGAGAGAGAGAGAGAGAGAGAGAGAGAGAGAGAGAGAGAGAGGAGTATAAATGGGTGGGCTTTGGAAACCTCAATAATGCCTTACCCAAGTAACACAAGTAGTCTCCCAAAAAGCATTGCCTACTAATTTTTACAAAAACAGTTCTACTGATGGGGGATCAAGAATTCAAATATGTTAGCTTATTAGGTCCATTCTCATTCATACCCCCTGAGAGCTCTGAAATTTACTTGGATTTAGCTTGAGGGGCAAAGATATAAATTATCCAGTGAAGCTTGAAACTATCTGTCAAACAATTCTCTGCTACCCAATTGTTATTTATTTTTTTGACATTTGTTTAATATTTTAAGATTTCCCCCCAACAAGTACCTTTTATTTTCCCTAAGTCTTTTCCTTTTGAATTGCTGTGCTTATTAAGAGGATCTATATATGATCATGAGTTTCAGGTTAATTACTTATATAAGAGCAACTTATTAGTGGCTACACTGAGGTGCTACCTTCTCTTCCATGAGCAAGCATTAACTGCATGTATCTCTTCAGGAACCTTCCTTGAATGTTTGTTGCAATATTAGTGTAGCCAGGCCTGTGCACATATTGCTCAGTAGCAATCACTGTTGTGAGTTTATGCATGCAACAGGAATGAAATGACCAGAAGACTACTCTAAATCGTTTTTTTTTTATGCTGGGTTACATAATAAACTCAATTTTATGAAAATGACTTACTCATTGTGAGCTTTTGAAGCTGGTTTATTCATTTTAATACTTTATTATGATTAGGAAGGTATGAGTAGAACTTATTTCTACTTGTTATATTCAGAACTTATTTAAATATTTAGTTAAACTTTAATATAGTCTACCACATTTTAAAATTGATTCTGAAATGTATATATACTATATACATAATATATTTTTGTCATTTTTCATCCTCTATTATCCTTTTTCATTTATTTCTCACTCTTGCTAAATCATTTCTTTATCCAAAAAAAAAAATCTTATCTTATGCATCTTGCTAGTTTGCTTTGTTACTCAGTTTCTTTTTTTAAATTAATTTTATTTACATTAGAAACAATGGTATTTTACATATCAATCCCACTTCCCTCTCCTTCCCTCTTCCCATACCCTCCCTGCCCCCCTTCCAACCTACCATCCTATCCCCATCGACTCCCGGGGTGGGGTGATCACTAAGTTTCTTAACTAAGCTTGCTTGAGTGATCATGGGTGGGGACACCTTACCAAAGCATGGAGATGTTTACAGTAACCATACCACTGAAGAAACTACCTCCCCTCTTAGGCATTAAATGAAAATACTTGTCGTGAAAGGGAGAGATAAAAAAAAATTCCATCTTAGATCCACACTGTAGCCTTTGCAGGTAGTGTGAATGTAACCACAACTGATTCCTGTTACATTCAGAACAGCATTCCACAAAATTCCCCCACTCTTCAGCTGCTACATTCTTTCTGATCCCTCTTCTGTGACCTCCCTTGAGCTTAGGAAGGGGTGATACAGATGTTTTCTTTGGGGTCAAGAACTCTGCACCTCCTTATTCTCAGCAGTTTAATAGTTATTTCTCCACTCTGAAAACATCCTACATAGACCAAGACTGAGAACAGTAAACTCTATTGGCATGAACATAAGTTTTAAATTTGTTTATAAATTTTATAAAATTTAAAAGGCAGTTTGATAATTGTCCTTCAGCAACACAACAATACCAGGAATGAATTCCCTCCTATGAAATAAGCCTCAAATCTAGTCAAAAAGTGGTTAGTTAACCCCCAAATAGTCACATCACTACTGTTCAAGTGAGCATTGCTATAATTTTTAAGAAGCAGCACAAGAGAGAAAGAAGCCATGTGACAGAGTTCAAGTGGAGGAGAGTTTTACTAGGGAAAGGGATTATACAAAGGGAAAGGGGATGAGGGAGACCAGCCTCCACTGACAGGAGCAGTGGGAGAGAGGAAAGAGGCAGAGAAGAGCAGGATGGGAGGTGGGCAGGGCCCTTTTAAAACAGAGCATAGTGAATGTGCATAGGTGGTGCTCTTAATGGCTACAGCTGAGGGCTTATCTTGTCAGAACCTCAAGGACAGGCCAGTAAGGACACCTGAATACAAGCAATCATATCTTTCTTGCCAGGTTTTTGTGATAGCTTGTAGTTTTCTCCATGGGCAGCATGAAAAGCACCTTCCAACACTATGACAGTTAATCATCAGGGAGGGAGCCTCCCTTTCAACTAAGTAGAACCCCCTTCTCTATCATTCTTTCCATCTCTCTGTCTCGTCTCGTCTCTCTCTCTCTCTCTCTCTCTCTCTGTGTGTGTGTGTGTGTGTGTGTGTGTGTGTGTGTGTGTGTGTGTGTGTGTTTCTGTGTTTCAGACAAGGACTTACTAGTAGCCCAGTCTCAGTCTCCAGTCTGGGTGGGTTAGCATTGAACTCAGAGTTATACCTGCCTCTACCCCCTTACTGCTGGAATTTAAGACATGTGCCTTTGTAGAAATTATATTTAAAGAGAAAAATCAAAGTACTAGGAGGTAATTAGATCTCTGTGGATATTTAATGATTACTAATTGATGATGGTAGTTCAAACTTCTGTCATTTTTGTTGGTGCTTACGTGATCATGTATGTACATTCAACACAGATGATACTTCTAGTTGCCTTTGAGCAACGGGCACTCAATAAAGAGTCAGAAGGTCCACAGAATTAAGAAACATGGAAAGCTTTTTACCTTATACCTGTGAATTATCTTTACATTCAGTTTTTCATTATACTAAAAGTTGGACAGTAGCATAACCACACCGAAATATGAAGATTTGAGTGCTAATTAAAATACATTATCAATAAGAATATGTATTATATTTCATTATTTAATAGATTCCAATTGAGTCTGTTTAATATGCTATGTTTATACTGGTTATCCTAAAATCAAAAATAAAATATTTTACTTTATATGGACAGAGGCTTCTTGAATGCATTTTAAATAATCAAACAGACTAAATATAGAATATTGAGTCCTAATTTAGTAGCTTTTTTTCCATTTGCACTTCCTAGAGAAATTTTTAGCTAATTATCTTTTACATAGAACAAGAATACAATTCTTAATGTTTTGACAAGCAAAAAATTGCACATTAGTTAATTGTAAATAAATTTATTCTAAACAGTTGTCCATGTTGCAGATTCTTCTTTGAAATAGTAAATTAATTCAAAGCTCATCATTCACATAAAATATATCATGATATCAAAGCATTTGGCTATTAAGAGAAACCCCTGAAAAAGACACCAAATCTTGCCTACTATATATCAAGAGAAAGAAGAAGAAAGGATACAAGCCTTCTAGCATCAGCATGGTGCCTTCTGATCATCAGAGTTTTATCTACGATTCATTTGGATCAATTATCCTGCTAATTATGTTATGTGTGATTTAAACATGATATTGTGTTCCACTAAGAAATGTGAATTACAGAGTGTCTGACATTTTTTTTGTTCTGGCTATCTTTCACTTTTAACTATTTTAAAGAAATGTCCATTCATGGAAACATGGAAACCGTGTTAAGGTTTTTGCAGTATAGTCTCTACAATGGCTATATTGTGATCCTAGTTTCACTACAATAACATTTTAATTGGCTAACTAAAACAGAGAAATTAATCAGAAAACTGCAATTTATGAATATAATTATTTAGCTGATGTAAAATTCACAGACAAATAATAAATATTATATTCAATTTGTGTCAGTATGTTTCAAAAGTTGTCTATTTTTTAACAGTTTTTATTGTTTTAGACTTCTAGGTATTAGGTGAATTGTTTTATGTGCATGTTTTTTTAATTAATTCTCCAACAGATCCACATTAAGAATGGGGAAACTAAATCACAATAGGGGAACTTTGATAACTGGAGAAACTACAGTAGTGATAGCATAGCACAAACATAAATATCAGTTTTTTGGAGGGAAATTTATGTTTTGAGGGAAGGATGCATTATTTTTGCATAGGCCAGGTACATAGGAAAGAAAACATGGCAATCAGCAGGCAATTGATAAGAACATAATGTGTCATAAGTGCCTTTGGAAGGGGAAATAATGAAACAGTCTAGAAGAAAAATTTAGGATAAGATATAAGCCACAGTCTACTCCCCATGGATTTGTAAAGCTGAGATGCTTGTTAGCCCTTCTCCAAATCAGGAGATAGGTTTTAATTGTTACATCTTGGTGTCTATCCTTCAGTTATTGGACATGAATTTCCCAACTCTTGTTCATCCAAGATGAAGAAGATGTAAACTTTCCAGATGAAGAAGAAATAAACTTTCACTCTTGAAAACAGAAATGCCTACTGAGATTTAATTCATTAGTTCTTAATATGTAATAATTTGAAGGTAGAATTATTGAAATGGGCTAATTTCTTTCATCAAAGTTAGCAAACAATTATTAGATTGATTCTCAATGAAGATAAGGACTTTCAGAAAAGTAAGAGATTACTACACTACAAGCCTTGTGAATTAAGAAAAGCAGTGTGCAAGACAAAGATGCCATGTGACAAGGCTCAAGCAGAGGATTTTTTTAATTAGGGAAAGGATTCATAAAAAGGAGAAAGGAAAGTGAGAAGACTTATCCCTAGGGACATGATCAGCAGGAGAGAGAAAAAAGGAAAGTGGGAGAGAGAGGAAAACAGAGACCTGGGGAGAGAGAAAGAAACAGAGAGGGGGGGAGGGAGGGAGGGAGGGAGACGGAGAGAGAGAGAGAGAGAGAGAGAGAGAGAGAGAGAGAGAGAGAGAGAGAGAGAGAGAGAGAGAGGATGGGAGACAGGGAGACAGGCAGGACCATTTTAAAGGGAAACAGTGAATATGCACAGGTGATGCTCTTAGTGTATGTAGCTGAGTGTGCACCCTCTCAGAATCTCAAGGACAGGCCAGTACAGATGCCTGTTATTCGTAACAGGTAGGAAGACAAAGTAGAATTTTATCTTTTGGAGTATACAATTCTGAAATTTGAGCTAATATAAAAGTTGTTTCTTGCTCTTTGCTTCTGGATCATATAGAAATAATAATAAAAATATGCTTAAAATATGTGAATTTTTTATAAATACAAAAGGCTGATTTTCTCTGGATTGCAACTCCAACAGGGAGTAAAGAAAACTCGCAATTTAGTAGAGCGTTAAACCGCATGGCATTTCAGAGGCAAAGCAGGTTGTGAAAACCAGAGAGACACAGAGTAAGTGTTTTTAGTAGAGAGATTTGCCCATGTGGAAGGTACGGTTTCAGAGAGAAACTCACATGAAATAGATGAGAGAAATGTGGTAAGAAAGCAGGTAAAGGAAAGTGACACCTGAAGAATCAGACTATAGGAATCGTAATCCTGTCTGATGGATTGCAGGAGCAGGGAACTCATTCATGCCAATCCCATGATTTCAGCACTGAATGAATGAATGAGAGAAAGAAAGGAAGAATGAAAGACAGAAAGAAAGGAAGGAAGAAAGGAAGAAAGAAAGAAAGAAAGGAAGGAAGGAAGGAAGGAAGGAAGGAAGGAAGGAAGAAGGAGGACATGACTGGTCCTCTACACAGTGGAGGAAGTTTATTATGGGTAAAGCAGAGAAAACAGAAAGGGGCAAAGACTGAGGCAGAAACAACTGGGAGGGTCCTTAGTGAATAGGAGCCTGATCTCAGCTATGTGAGGACAAGGGTGAAATGGGGGAGCCTGCAACCAAGAGGCCAAATGGGAAAAGGAATTTAAAAAAAATCAGTGCAGCCAAAAGGGCTGGGCTATATACAAAAAAGCTCCTGGGAGAAAGGCAGCCCAGCTTCCAGGTTGGAGAGTTCAGAGCAGAGGGTGGTGGATCCCAGCCATACTCTGAACTGGTAATGATTGAGGGGTGCTGAGAGAACCTGGGGCCAGGGCCTCTTTGATATGTTGAATAGGTACCTCAGTTAGTATTTGTCCCGTGTTTGAGATGGGACTCTTATGAAGACAATATGACGACTTCAAGAGTATTAAATATAGTTTATTTTTAAATATTTTTAAATATGCTGCCCTAGTATCCATATGTGCGTCAGAGTAAACCTACCAGCGGCTGTACCTTCCTCTTGTAACAGCTACCTAGTGCCAACAGCTTCTCAATAGGGCATAGGTTCCCAAGAGTACCTCCCTGGTACAGTTCTTACGCAAGTTTAGTGCAGGAGTTTGTGAAAGCAATTGTTGTATTATGTCCAGAAGACAGTACATCATAAACACTCCTTTTCACCACCCAGGGCTTATGTTTGTTCCACTTCCTCTTTTACAATGTTCTTGTAGCCTTGGCTACAGGTAGGGAATTCATAAATATATCCCATTAGGTTGTGAACTAAGTCTCTTCTAAGTAATTTGACCAGTTGTGCTTTTCTGCATTGACTCCTATCCACTCGAAAAAGGGAGTTGTTTTTGAACACTGTTGAGAGCAACCACGGTCTATGGCATAAACATAAATGTTTAGAACAATGGTTCTCAACCTGTAGGTTATGACTCTTTTGGGAGTTGCATATCAATATTCTCCACACCAGATATTTACATTACTATTCATAAGAATGTCAACAATACAGCTATGAAATAGCAATAAAACAATTTTAAGGTTGGTGTTCACCAGCATATGTGGAACTGTATTAAAGGGTCATAGCACTCAGAATGTTGAGAACCACTGATATAGAGGATAATTTTGACAGCATGGCAAAATAAAACAACAGGTTACGCTCTAGGACCATAATTATGATGTTCCTCTTCCAATCAATCACTGTGTCTGATAATTAAGTTTTTTTATTAGGAAAGTTCTTTTTTAGCTCACTGTTTCAAAGTATTCATCCTTTGTTGGTTATTGCTATTGACTTGGACAAAGGCAGACCATTGTTGCAGCCATCTACTTACCTCATTCATGCTGAGGGAATATTCCCTTTAAAGGCATGTTTCCACTAAACTAACATCCCTTGCTAAAGTCTTACCTCCACTACCTTCTACTCGCCCATAGCATAATAGACTGGAGGACCCTGAGTTACATTTAATTTTCAAACTGTTTAATACAATTTAAACACAAAGAATAACTGAGCATATAATGACTTATATATATGCATGATATATGACCATAGGAATGTGGGCATGTGAAACCAACTCAGTAATATTGTTAGAAAGAAAAATAAGTGCAAATCATATTAAGAATTCTGATAAAAATTATATTCTAGTAATATCTTCAGAATTAATGTCAGGTAAATGAGAAAAAACACTATTTGAATTACAATGGGTTATAAGGACATTCACAATTACAAAATATAACTACAAATTTTGGCTATTTCAGTTCAATATGCTATATGGCTTCCAGAGAAAGGTTGAAAAATAATCAGTTATTGGAAAGAAATGTCCCAAAGGGTACCTGTAATGTAAAAATTAAAGTGTGTTTCAGTACAAAAGTAATAATATTGAGCTATGATAACATTTTATACATAGATATTATTATTGTTTTGTGACTAATGTATAAGAGTATTTTATTTAAGATATTAATATGTTTGTACTAATGTATATATGTTTACTATATATGATATAATCATCTTAAAATGTAGAACTATATAATAAAATTTTCTGGCTAGTTAAATTTAATTTAATTTAAAGAATTTATATGTGACTACAGAGGACAGCACATATATAAAATGTTTCTGTCAGTGACATATTTAGGCATTATACTCATAGTATTAAGAGGAAAGTGTGTAATCATGAGACTATTAGTTAGCAGTCCTGAATCAAACTGAATGAAATGGCTTATGGAGGACACATAATAACATTGTGTTATTCCCCTCTTACCGCCAAGAGGCACCAGTTGGATAATTCATGAGAAATAAAACCCACTCTATGAAATAAACATGCCAGGTTAAAGGGTTCTGACATTGACAACAGAAGAAAAAAGATAAGTACAGCTTTGTTGGCCATTCATTGCATGTTTAGGTGAATAGTGCCAGTGAATCAGAAATAAAGGCCTTGAGTAGAATGTGTGTTCTCAGACAAGCAATCCTCCTACAGTATTTCTGCTTTGAATGCTTGTCATGAACATGACAGACAGGAAAGCCATGGCAACTCGAAATCCATGAAAGACAACAAAGCACAAAACTAACTCACTTTTTTACTGTGACAAATATTCTATTTTCATGCTACAAGCTGCAAGATCAAACAGTAATTATACAGCTTTTTTGTCACAAGTAACTTAGAAGAATTAAGGATTCATCTGAAAGATGAACCCAGTAACAAAAGTTGTACCTGGCCTTATAATGTCATGAATTAATTTTCGTGTCTTGCTGTAGATTCTTCCTGTAACTTATTCCTTTTTGTAACAAACTTGTGATTTATTTCCCACAGTTCAGCACCATCTGATCATTTACTGGGAACAAATTTCTCCCATGCATTTGGAGTTTCACTGATTATACTCCCCAGCTGTGTGTAAATACCTGTTCTCTCTTAGCAGGTCCTAGTTTACTGATTATATTCCTTAGCTATGTGTGAGGCCTGTTTCCCACTATCAAGTTCTTGTTCCCATCTCCATTGTAATTGCAGAGATCTGCCTTCCTGCAATTACCTTTTGACTGGCATTTGGTAAGTTTTTAGAGCCCAAGCAAAAGTATCCCGTCTAAGACATTCCCAGATATACAACGTTGTTGATTCATAGCTGCCTAGATGGGTAGAAAATATATGCCCTCAGCTTTACCACATTGACAGAGAAAGCAATAACCTAAACTAACATTGCACTAAAAGACTATCAAACATCTTGTTGTATTAACTTAAGATTTTAGCTCAGAGATTTACTGCTCCCTTTCATTTCCCATGAAGAGATAAAGACATAGGTAATCAGCCCATTTGCTCATCCTCAGGAAAAGTAGACTTTCCTAAAGGCCTGTGCTACCACTGCAGCTAGAGCACTGAAGGGACCAGGTTTTGTTTCTTGTGCAAATCACACTTAGACCGTCTCTTTGACCTACAGCCATAGTAATGAATGCTAAAAGTTTCTCCTAGCAGTTTTAGTTTATTGCTCTGTGTATAAATCTTATCTGCCTTACTGACTCTGAGAAACTCAAGCCTAGCATTGTATTGTAAAAAGAAGTACTACTGCATATGTGTGTATACCTCTACCCCCAGGAATTGGAGGAAGACAAGAGCTTGAGAGAAATAAGAAAGAAAAAAGAACCAATTCCTCATGGAGAGATATTTCTTTAGCCTAGAGACTCAAGGGAGGGCCTAGACCCTACTCCAAATAACTTGACCAATTTTGATGATCCCTCATGGAAGGGAGTGATTGGCAGATGGAAAGGGGGGTGGTCTGTAGGGGATATGGATGGATGGGAGGGAGGGGGAACTTGGATCAATATGTAAAATAAGAAAAAATATTAAAAAGAAAGAGTAAAGAAACAAACAACAACAAAAGGAAACAGAAAAGAGAATTAGGGAGAGGAAGACAAGCTATAGAGAAACGTAGAAGATTAAAGAACACGAGGAAGAGCAATTGTGTGTGAGTCAATTCTTTTTTCTTTCAGATTTTTGCTCCCTCAACTTTTTGAAACCCGAGCAGAAATTTTAAAAGCTAGACCCTCTCCCTCCTGTCTTCTCACCCCCCACACCATCTCCCTACCCCTCCACCCCAATCCATTCCTCAGAAATGGTGAAGCCTCCCACAGGGAATCATCAAAATCTCCCATCATTTTGAGTAGGATTTCCCACCCCACCTGTATCCATACTGAGCAAGGAATCTCTTCATAAGGAATGGGCTCATAAAAGCCAATTCATGAACTCGGGATAATTACTGTTCCATTGTCAGAAGCCCTATAAACTTCCCAAGCCTCCCAACTGTCACCCACTAACTGGGGGCCTACTTTGTTGTTATGCAGGTTCCATAGCTGTCAGTCTGGAGTCAGTGAGCTATTGTTTTACTGGGGTTAGCTGTTTTTGTGGGTTCTCTCATCATGGACTTGGCCCCTTTGCTCATCACTTCTCCATCTGAACAACTGGACTCCAGTAATTTGACCCAGTGCTTAGACAAAAGCAAAGGATAACCAGCCTGTAGTCCAAAATCCCAGAGAATCCAGGAAACAAGGAGTACCCTAAGAGAGACTCTCCTTCAAGGGTAAATAGACACGATCTCCTGAGATAATTGGGAGCATTAGGGGAGAAGGTAGGGTAGTAGCAGACCAGGGAGAGGAGAACGGAAGTGGGGAGAACATGAGTGATCCATAAGGTCAAGTTGGGGAAAGGACAGAGGGAGAGCAAGGAAAGAGATACCTTGATAGAGGGAGGCATTATGAGGTTAATGAGAAATCTAGCCAGAGGGAAATTCCCAGCAATCCACACGGATGACCTCAACTAAGAGTCTAAGCAATAGTGCTGAGAGTACCTTAACTGCCCTTCCTCAATAATCAGATTGATGACTACCTTAATTGCCATAATAGAGCCTTTACCTAGTAACTAAAGTATAGAAACCCTAAGTCAGTTTCCTAGGGACTGACTCTATCAAACTTCTGTTTTACATTATGTTGATTGCAATTGTATCCCTTTCAGAAAGCTTCCAGCAGAAAAACTACCTACTGCTTGACACACTTTGAGCTGGCAAATGATGCCAGATGCTCACTTCATCCTCCCATAATCAATTTTGCCATCCCCATGTTTACCAAAACTTCTATGGTAACTTAATTTCATATATAGAAAGCTCTAGACCAACCCTGTCTGACTACCTTGGTAGAAATCTATCAGTAGAATATGTAGGAAAAAAGTAAGTACTTTTATAAAAAAAAAAAAACATTTTATTTTTCTTAAAACAAGATAGCATGGATTTCACAGTAGATATTTTGTGAATCACTGAGGGGCCAAATATACTTCATATTTCCTTCAGTTAGCTTTGTATAAGTATTTTTAGCCCTCACACAGATTTCCTATTCTAATGTCAGAATATATCCCGATCTTCAAAATAGCTTTTTGAGAAAGTTTGACAAGCTTATATCTAATTATTGTTCTCTGCAAACTGGTACCAGGCAAGAAAAAATGAAAATTTTCTCAGAAAAAATTTAAAGAATACATGAAAGGATGTACATTGGAAAAAATAAAATGCTCACTTATAAAATCAAGAACAACAATATAGCCACAAAGTGAAGTACTTAGAGTCAAGAGTCAAGCTATGTAAACAAACACCAAAACTCTCCAAAGTGCTTGCAGTATGTACCAATTAGGCTATGAATAGACTATGTGTGTTTTGTTCTATCAACAAATGTATTCCTTGTTTTTACGGGATTAAGAAATGAAGTCAGTTTCTCATTAATGACTCTTGGATTTTAAAAGAGTGTGGGGTTTATACCACATCTTTATAATACTTGAACTAGGCTGACAATGGTTGTGCTTCGTGTATGTTCAGTTATCACAAAGGCAGATTTTAAAAAATCATGAATTTTATGATGTCCCTGATAACTTGTATGACATATATACCTTTTGCACTTCTATTGAACAAAGAAAATCACATGACTTGAAGAAATAGACACAAGAATAGTCACATTGTCACAAGAAATATTTCATTTTTCTAAAACAGTTGTTCTCATCTTTTGAGTTGCAACCCTTGCAGTGAAGTGACCATTTCATAGGGGTCATCTAAGACCATCAGAAACCACAGTCTTACTTTATGATTCATAACAATATATCAAAATTACAATTATGAAGAAGCAATGAAAATAATTTTATGGTTGGGTATCACCACAACATGAGGAATTAAATTAAAGGGTCACAGCATTAGGAAATTTGAGAACCACTCAAATTGATTTCATGTATTGATAAAATAAAATACCATCAATCATACCAAATTTTTCTATAGTAAGATCTAGAAACCTGAGAGAATTTTTAGTTCCACAATTTTGATATTTTTAAGGTGAAAAACATATTTATTATACATGACATTATAAAATGCATTTGCTATTTTATCTGTTAGTATAAAATAAAATGATACACTCAAATAAGTAAGGAGATTCATTGTCCCATTGAAGGTGGCGACAGGCAGATGTGATGTGGAAGAACTAAGTCTGGGGTTGGGAACACCGAGCTCTCTCTTGCTTCCTGGATGGAGACAGAGAGCATCCAGAGGCATCCTTGGGACTGGAACCTGCCACCGTTCATCTGTTTCCGTTGTAAGTTATTTTTCTGAATAAATATCTATTCAGTCTGTTTTCCCCAATCCTTATTTTTCCATGACAGGTATGAATGTCTGAAAAGGCATAAGGAATCATACTAATCATACTAACTAAACACATTTATAATACACATAAAGTGGCAAATAAATGCACACATAAATTTAAATTGAAAAATTTCCATTTATCCTTACAATGTCTCCTTTAGGAGTCAAGGCCATTTAACAAATACTCTAACACCAGGAACGAGAAGGTCTCTTTTGAGCTGTTGGCTATGGTTGACCAAGAGACTCTCAAATCTTTATTTATTATTACTATTGCTCTTGATTGCCTGACAGAAATAAAAGGTAAATCCATATTGATAAAGACACCATGTACTTCAAATACAGAATTCAGAGGTTGCTAAGCAAGAATTGATCTGAAATCCTCCTTTCTGAGGAGGAGTTTCTGTGGTTCACAAGGCACTGCCTTAGTTATTATTCTATTTCTGTGAAGACACACCAGGACTAAGGCAATTCTTATAAAAGAGATCATTTTATTAGGTTTTGCTTAGAGTTAGTTCATGATCATCATGGCAGGAAGAAAACAGGCATGCCACTGGAGTAGCAGCTGAGAGTTCTGTATCTAGATAGATATAGAGTTGTAGGTAGGTAGAGTGTGTGTGTGTGTGTGGGGAGGCTAATTAGGGCTTTCACACAAAGAATATTCCCAGAGACACACAACTTCAAAGGCCACTACTCCTGCAACAAGGCTTCAACTTTTAAACCTTCCCAAACTCTTTCACTAACTGAGACTAAACATTCAATTGTTTAAGCCTATGGTGCCCATTATCATTCAAACCCTCATACTTGACTATTTTAGGCTTATAGGCATATGTATATGGGATTTCAAAAGCCCCCATAGTCTGCCTCAGACTCAAGCAGTATGAAAATCAAAAGTCTACTGCTTGTTCTGAAACTCAAGGCAATTTCTTAACTGTAAACCACTGTAAAATACAAAGTAAAAGAGCAGATCACACACTTGAACATAGAATGGTAGAAAGTACACATCATTCTAAAAGGGACATAGTATGGGAATACTAGACCAAAGAAAGTGTAAAACCAAGTAGGTCAATCTCTAAATTCTGCAATTCCAGGTCTGCTGCTGCTAGATAGTTTATTAGATGGCTCTCCTTTTCCAATTATTTTTAACTGCAACCCAAGTCTCCCTTTTCTGCTGGGTCCACACCATGTTCACAGTGATCCTTGGCAGATATTTCAGGGCTCTGATGTCTCCAGCACCCTAGGGTCCCCAACAAACTCACAGCTTCATTCAGTGAACAATTCAAGCACCATTGCAGACACTCACCTGACATATGTAAGACCTCAGTAGCTTTTCTTAACTATGGAGGAAGTTCTTATAATCCTTTTCCTGTATTCTTTTTGGTTGTAAATCCAGAACAATGTGGCTGAAACTGTTAAATTCTTCTGCTTTCTGGAATTTGGCTCACACCAAATATTTGTGTAATATTTTTATTGTTGGTGGTTCTCTTTATGGTTTCAGCTTCCTTTAATTCCATTCAGAAGTTAGAAGTTTGGTTGGATGGTATCTTGCAATGAGGGAACCATTGACTTTATTCTGTTTTGAATCAAACCTTTCTTTAAACTTTACGTTTTTGGAGCACTAGACTTGACTCCAATATTGCATTTTCTGGTTCTCCTTTTTTCTTCAAATTGTGTCGCGCGCAACCTTTGCCTATAAAGAAGACGCAGCAACCGAAGATGTGTCCAGCAGAATCTTTATTGTAGCGCTCTTTACATGCTGATGGAGAAGGACCCCAAGCCCCGAATACGCACGGCTTAAATAGCCTGCAGGGCGACGTATTCGTCTGTAATTGGTGCTCCGCAAAACGCCCGAATGATATAGCTTCTCTGATAGGGAGAGCTACCATATAGAAATTACCATACAGTGGCGCATGTGCAGTCAGCATAGCTAATGCTGTAAACAAGAACCAGGAAACAGGAAGCCAGCGCCATCTTGTAATGGCGAATCGGCTCCCGACATCTCCCCCTTTCTTTAAAATTATATGCAAGGCCACAATTAACACTGTGAAGTTTCCGATCAGCCCGCTGAATCAACAGTTTGAGCGATCAAGGAGATTACACAGTGAAGGAGACCCTTGCATCTGAGATCCCGTGCAATGGGAACCTGAGCCCTGGGAGATGCAAAGGTCTGTCCAGAACAACACCCTGGTGCAATGGGAACCTGTGCCCGTCAGGAGTGCTTGGAGTTCTGACAGCGTCTCAACGGCTTAGCATACTTAACCATACTTGGGGGATGCTCCCTGCTCAACAGCCAGCATAGCTTGCACAATGGCCACATTTTTAGCATGTTGTTGTCTTTTGAATCTGCAAAGCAACCAAAAACAGAGGAACAGTCCCAAAAGTAAGGTCATTCCAAACATTCCTACACCCGACCCATTCCTTAAAGTAGGAAAAGGCAGAAGACATCCAGGAAAACAACCCTTGTGTAACAGAGACATCCAAACGAGTGGAATTATTTTTGAACTATTGCAAGACGTAATTTGCTCAGGGTTGCATCAAAATTTGCATTCCAATTGAACTGCAACATTTTGGACAATTCTTTAGAAAGATTTGCTGCTTTGGTAAAATTATATTGAACAGAGGTTAATTTTACATAGGTTACCACAAATAATAATATATAACAATGTAAGCTGTAATACTAATGTCTCACTCTTACTAAATAATTCACAAGAAAATAGGCTAATCTACCTATATCCATTCTGAACCATACCTTTCCCAACCATACCCTATTCCTGTCTAAAAGATATAACCAAGTCTAAGTATCACCTTCCAAACCAACCCCAAGTAACTATGACCAACCCTATGAAGATGAATATTATCCCTAAATTCCAAGAGTGGGGAAAGGGGGCGTCGTTGTCTTAAGATTACTTCCTGCTGAAATGGGACGATGATTTCTCCATGGGATCCTGTTGGAAGAAAATTTTAAGCAACCAAATTTGTCAACGGAACTGGCTGTAACATATGTAGGTAGTCATTGTGTGGCAGAAAATGCTTGACTGGAATTCTACTTGAAACTCTGGCCAGGTTGTAATAAGAAGGTGCACCAATACAGCTAGCTAGTCATGAGTTGTCTCGAGCAAAGCAGTCTCAGACCGGTTTAGGGTAAAGTTTGTAGTCCAGATGCATCGGGCTGAGTCAAGTGGAAATGTCCAATTGGGGCCCCATCTTCTTTCCAGAGTGTTCAAAGATTGTTGTTGAGAACTGTTATATTCCTTGTGGAAAACTTAAATATCAAAATCAAGGTAAAATTTTTAATTTTTACCGTATGCATCAGGGAAAGGCAACAATAAGCATTAAAAGGTATACGAGGAAAATTAAGATTTCAGAGAGAAAAACTGACTGTAGGTAAATGACAGTGCCCAGATTTTGTTTTCTTCTGCCTTACACCAATTGGCTTCTTGATATAAGGCAGAAACTGTGAATTTAATCTTAACAACATGCTTGAATTTAGAGAAGGAAAGCCAAATCCAACTCCAAAGCCAGCATTGGTTTAGATAAATTGGGACTAGAGGAATTCTAGATAGTAAAGAGAAATAGATTTCTATATAGAAATAGCTCACTAGAATTAAATATATTTTTTTTTTTACCATATATCAGATTCCTCTTCATTAAATGGTTCTTTCTGGAGAGCTGTATTCTCTTCTGTAGGTACCTACACGTTCAGTGTCTTTTGGCAGTTTGAAGATGGGTGCTTTCTGTTTTCCTGTAAAGACAAGAACAGAACACCTCCCCTACCTTTGAGAAGTCTCCGCACAACTCATGGGAACTACATTGGTGGATGACTTGTCATTTCTCTTCATTAAGATGTTTCTCTTGTTCAACTCGGATCTTGATGAACTTAGGTAGTTATAATACTCAAAAAACGGTTTCAATTTGCTGGAGATATATGCTGGAGCGTTGTCAGTTTTTATTTGTGCAGGTATGCTGAGAATTATTGCAACTAGGTACTGTGAAGGGACATTTTTATCTTTTACTTGTAAACGTATAGTGAAAAATTAAGTATAAGATAAATTGCTTTAGTGGCTTTATTGGCCAGATCATTAGCTCTTGCCATGGGTCCTGGTAATACCGTATGTGCTCTCATATGTTGTATAAAAAAGGATGCAATCTTGTCCTGATTGATTGCTGAATATCAGCAAAGACTTGTGCAACAGCACTTTTTGAGGAAATTAATCCCACTGTTTCCAAAATCTGTACTGCTCCTACCACATAATGTGAATCGGAGATGATATTTAGGGGCTGAGGAAAAACTCGTAAAACCTCAGCTACAATAGCACATTCAACCAATTGTGGGGATGAAAAATTAAAACATTTTTGAAACACCTGATTATTAACAACATAACTGCCAATGCCTGTTTTGGACTCATCAGTAAAAACATCAATAGCTCCTATTATCGGTTGACTTCTAGTAATTTTTGGAAAAATAATGGCATTAGTAAGAACAAACTGCAACAAAGGATGCTTAGGATAATGATTATCAACATGCCCCGAAAAGGTGCAATGAAGAATCGCCCAAACATCCAAGGTGGCACATAACACATTTACTTGATAAGCAGTATAGGGTACGATAACAGATTCTGGTTCACAGCCAAAATGAATTAACGCCAGCTGTAGACTTTTTAAGGCCATTTCTCCCAGTTGAGTGGGATAATGGCTCAAAACTTTGCCAGGGGAGGTTTGAGGATGGACCCATAATAGCGGTCCCTTTTGCCATAGCACAGCTGTAGGCTGTTGAGGTGAGGAGACAATGCATAGCTGGAATGGGCTAGATGGATCTAGCCGAGTTAGAGAAGCTTCACCCAATTTCTTTTCCACTTCATCCAACACTTGGGCAGCTTCAGCGGTAAGTTGTCTACTAGATGTGATGGCTGGGTCTCCTTCCAGAATGGCAAATAAAGGTTTAAGTTCTGCCGTAGTTAGATCTAAATATGATCTTACCCAATTAATATCACCTAAAAGCTTTTGAAAATCATTAAGTGTTTTAAGAACATCTCTTCTAATAACAATCTTTTGCGGCTTTACCTGCGTCGGATAAATGGTAGAACCTAGAAAATTTCCAATATCTCCTTCTTGTACCTTCTCAGGAGCTATAAATAAGCCCTTATTATTTAACTCATTAGACAGCATGCTAAAGGCTTGTTGCAAGAGGGCTTGATCAGAATGGCATAATAAAATGTCATCCATATAATGACATATCTTAATGGCAGGAAATCGAGATCTAACTGGCTGAATAGCTTTTGCTACATAAAGTTGACACATAGTAGGATTATTCGCCATGCCCTGTGGTAAAACTTTCCATTGGTATCTCTCATCAGGTTGTTCATGATTAATGCTAGGCAAGGTAAAGGCAAATCTAACTTTATCTCGCTCATGCAAGGGTATAGAGAAAAAGCAATCTTTAATATCCACTATTAAAATTCTCCAGCGAACTGGTAAGGTGGATAACAAAGGCAAACCCCTTTGAATGGGACCCATGACCTGCATTTGTTTATTTATGGCTCACAGATCATGTAATAATCTCCATTTACCAGATTTTTTTCTTAATTACAAAAATAGGGGTATTCCAAGGAGATTGAGACGTTTCTATGTGTCCCTGATTTAATTGTTCCTGGACTAATTGATTGGCGGCTTCAAGTTTTTCAGAGGTAAGGGGCCACTGAGGAACCCATACCGGGTCCTCTGTTTAGATTTATAGGGAGGGTTAGCACATATGGGGTAATAGTTCCTCTTTTCCCTTCCTCATTTTGCCAATGTAATTCTTTTGCGCTCTTGGCTGGAGCCTCTTCAGCGTCCTCGAATATCCTTCCTGCTGCTTCCATCATTCTAGCCACAAAATCTGAAAATGGTTCAGTTGTTCCTTGAATAATCTTTGTAAGATTTCCTGTCACTTGCCCTTTATTAGGTAGACTTTTCCATGCTCTGATGGCAGCCTTATTTATTTGTTCATAAACCTCTAGTAGGAAGGCTGTCTGATTTACAGCCCATTGACCTTGACCTGTGAGCATATCAAAGCTCCATTGAGTTCGTTGACTGGCTATATTTATCTTTGCCTGGGCCGCACACAATTCCTGATAAATGGACTTCCAATCTAAATAATGACCCATAGATAAGCATGCTTTAACTGTATTGTTCCAATCATCTGGGGTCATTGCATTCAAGGCCAGCCTTTCAATAAGGGCTGTGGTAAAGGAAGCGCTAACTCCGTATGTTTGCACTGCTTCCACTAAGGCCTTCAATTGTTTCAGATCCAATGGCGTATGTTGTCTCTGATCTCCTTATCTGATATCATAGAATTTCTTCCTTTTTTGGCCATTTTTTGCTGCTGTACAACATCATAGGGCGGTGCCGTTGGCTCATAGCCTGGAGCATAAGGTGGGGCACGCCCATATCTCCCAGCCTCATAATTTTTAGCTTCCTCATCTAATTCTGCCTGCTCGGCAGGGTCCAGCTCTGGATCCCCTTCTGACCCAGATAGGTCAGACTTATCCTCCCTCTCCGGGGGACGTCTCCTCCTCGGAGGAAGAATCTATAGTATAATGTTTAAACTCAGTGAGGAGAGGGTATAATTTTGGATCCTCACATTCACAATCCTTACATGCTCCTCCTTTTGGAGCAGGCACAAGCTTTAAATCTTTAGCTCGTCGGTTAAGTTCCTTTTCCTTTTCGGCGAGCTGTTTTGCTTTCTTTTCTAGCTTTGCTAGTTTACTGTGCACATTTTCATTCTTATTTGACTTCTTTCTGGAGAACCTTTTCTTTTGTTCTCCCTTTCCCTTTTCAGCTTCTGATAGACTATCCTGATGGTCTGAAAGCACTCTCTGTCCCTCTTTGACCTGTTACTTAAAGTTCCTTGTTCCTTCTCCCGCATAAGATCTCCTCCTAATTTATCCCATGTTCCTTTGGAGAGGGTCCCAAAGACCACAAACCAGGGAGCAACACGGTCAACTTCCTTAAGGAAGTTCCACAAAACTCTATCTGGAATCTTTAGCTCTTTTTGCTTCAGCAGCGCCTGTGCTGCATCTGCAATAGGCTTGGTCGGCTGGTTCCCTATAACTCCTTTATCTACAGGAGAGGGTGTGACGGCTCAGTTATTTACCTGAGACTTAAGGCCACTTATGCTAGGTCACAAAAGAGTGAGCGGCGAGTATTCTCCCGTTTATGACAATTAAAACACAGACAGCACAATAAAACGAAAAATGAAACAAACAACAAGAAACGGGATCACCCAGACCACAGGGGTCATACCTTGCTGAAAAGTGCTGCAGCTTCTCGCTCAGCTGGCTTGAATCTTCCTTCGTCGAGCAGTCGAGGGTCCTTCTAGTCGTTCCTCCGCCCAGGGTCGGCAGGTTCCCGGGTTTCGGCACCACTTGTCGCGCGCAACCTTTGCCGATAAGGAAGACGCAGCAACCGAAGATGTGTCCAGCAGAATCTTTATTGTAGCGCTCTTTACATGCTGATGGAGAAGGACCCCAAGCCCCGAATACGCACGGCTTAAATAGCCTGCAGGGCGACGTATTCGTCTGTAATTGGTGCTCCGCAAAACGCCCGAATGATATAGCTTCTCTGATAGGGAGAGCTACCATATAGAAATTACCATACAGTGGCGCATGTGCAGTCAGCATAGCTAATGCTGTAAACAAGAACCAGGAAACAGGAAGCCAGCGCCATCTTGTAATGGCGAATGCGTCTCCCGACAAAATTGTACATTTTAAATTTTTATTTGACTAGCTTGTTTCTTTTTATTGTACATGTGTATGAGAGTGATCATGGGTAACCATGTGCCATGATTAATATTAGGCTGGAAATATTAAAATCTCTTCTACCAATGTTGGTAATTAAAAATTAAAATTAACTGCAGGCAGATTTTTAAGACAAATTCAAAAGCAGCCATATTTTTGCCAATGTAGTCTCCAAGGTAGTGGATAATGTCCTTTGCCTCTAAAACCTTTTGAGCTGGCCTGCCATAATCCAAATTACCCTCAGCACATGTGTTGTTCATATTTCTATTAGGACGGCCCATGAAGACCCACTAGGAGTTTTCAAAGGCTTTTTTAGTCCAAGTTTCCAAAGTCTTCTTTATTCTTTTAATAACCAGCACGGTCTGACATATGAAAACAATACCTCAGTGCCTTGTACCCCAGTTCCAATTTTGGTCTTTGTGTTCTATTGCTGTGATGATATAGCCTGACCAATGCAACCATTAGTAGTTAGAAATAAATTGCTCTCCATAGGCTCATAGGGAGTGGCACTATTGGGTATGACATTGTTGGGAGAATGTGTTAGGTACCTTGTTGGAAGTAATGTGTTGCTAGGGGGCAAGTTTTGGCATCTTAGGTATTCAATCAAGACTAGTGTGACATTTACTTCCTGCTGACTGCCAATCTCGATGTAGAACTCTCAACTCCTTCTCCAGCACAATGTCTGCCTGCACATTGCAATGTCATGAGACTAGTAGACTAAACTTCTAAAATTGTAAGCCAGCCCCAAATAAATGTTTTCCTTTATAAAAGTTACTGTGGTCATAGTGTCTCTTCAGAGTAATAGAAATTCCAACTAAGACAGAAACTCTTACTATAGAAAATCTTTAATTGATGGCTGTTTATTTTTCAGAAGGTTTGTCTATATTTATTATGGCATAAAGCAACACTCATGGTTCTGGAGTAGCATCCAATAGCTCTACATTCCATGGGGAGCAGGCAGAAGAGGCTGGACCTTGCATATCTTTTAATACCTCATAGCTCACTCCCAGTGACAAACCTTCTTCAAGAAAGCTGCACCTCCTCCAATTAAGCTACCTACTAATCTTTCCCAAATAGATCACTCAGTGTACCTATGTACCTATGTAGGACATTCTCATTCAAACTACCACAGGTGTTATGCATATCTCCAAAGAAGAAAAACAACTCACAACCCAATGGAGCTAGGATGCCTATAAACTACAGTGATCATCTGAAGACAACTGTCATTCAGGTTTATTATTGGTCCATTGTAAATTCTATGATAAAAAGCAAGGAAGGAGGGACAAGAGAGGAAGGGAGGAAGAGGGAACTGGGATCGAAGTGTAAAATAAGAAAAAACAAACAATCAAACAAAAACCAAGGAAAGATTTTACTTGACTTCCACTTCCACTTCACCATGCTATTCCATGTTGAAATTCTTAAGGATAAGAGCTCAAGCAAGGCTGGAACCTGGATGTACTAGCTACTGTAGACTCCATGGATGGGATACCACTTACTCTCTTGTTCAGTTTTTTATTTTATTTTGTTTTTGTTTCCAGATCCCAGGACCAACATTTCAGGGATGGAACCACTTACCACAGGCTAAATCTTTTACATTAATTACTAATTAAGAAAATAACAGCTAGATCTATTGAGGGCATTTTTTTCATTTGAGGTTTCCTCATTTCAGTTGACTCTAGCTTTTGTAAGCATAAAACTTGCCAACATGATGGGGAGTGTTTTTCAGTGTGAATATGTGCTTCTCTTATTGGTTGATCAGTAAAACTGTTTTGTCCAATGGACAGGCAGGTTTAGCCAGGCAGGAAGTTCAAATATGGATAGAGAAAGGTAGTAGGCAGAGACAAGGAGATGCCATGTAGCTGCTGATGAAGCAAGACACCCAGACATCACTTGTAAGCCAAGACCACATCTGAATACACACATTAACGGAAATTGGTAAATAATTAAGAAAGAACTAGCTAATAAAAGCCTGCGTAATAGACCAAACAGTTTATTATTAATATACAACTCTGTATGTTTATTTGGGACTAAATGCCTGTGATACTGGGCAAGGCAGAAACTTCCGTCTATACAGAACAGTACCGTTACTCTAACTGTACAGCAGAGGTAAATTTATATTGGTAGTTATCATCAGCTATTGAGTTGGACTTAAGGGACTCTCAACATGATGAAAATCATACCTGATCCTACAAACCCAGAAAACTACCCCTGGCTAGTGAAGTCATGGATCTTGGAGGAGAACTTACAACCACATTAGTAAACCTGCATGATACCCAATTACATTCTAAATGTTAAGCATATACCCACAGATAAGTGTAGTCTCACCCTTCATCAAAGAAACTAAATTTTACAACAGATAAATACTACTAAACTACAACCAATTAAAATGAAGAGTTGTGAATAATAGTCCCAAAGGATACATCTATAGTATAACTCTTTCACATTAGGTACAGTGATTATTGCAGAAAAAAAGAGTGAAAAATTTTGTCAGAGCCAGAGCCAGAGGCTGATTTGAGATTGTGTCTCCTAGTAACCTCAGAATCTATACCCATGCATTCTTGTCATCATGACTGGCTACACATGAATTAAACAAGGATGATGGCAGTACAATGGCAAACACAGATAGAGGAAATTGTAGAATGACAACCGACCTCTAAGGAATGCTGAGGTGAAATCATCTTCCACAAGAAATATGCCACCAGTTGATTATCTAATACCATCTTGTTGACTTTGAAAACATATTTGTATAAGTAACTTGATAGAGACTGAGCAGGTTGTATTTAAATATTTAGCAATGTGTGTGTGTTTGCATGTATATATCAATGATTAATGAAATAAGAAGGCACGGACTTCAAAGACAGCAAAGAGAGTATATGGGAGGCTTTATAAGGAAGGTAGGAAGGGGAGGTAATGATGTTATTATATTAAAATAGGAAAAAAACAAAAGAAATAAATATATGCCATTTATTGAAATGAAATATGGAGACAGAATGATCACAAACTTACAGATATTTAGGCTATAAAGAAAGATTCTGTCTGAAAATCTCTCACCATAAAACTCAAGAATAAAAATTGAAAACAGTTTCTTTTTAAGAAAATAAATAATTTTTGTGCATCTCATGTACTAATATTTCTCATTATATCAGTTCTTTGCAACAAACCCATTTTGTTGTCTTTTGTCTTGATTTCAGCCTAATATCACTTTCACCTTTTATTGTATATGTTCCTATATTTTTTAGCCATATTGACTACCTTTATTTCTTTCTCCATAAATACTCCCATGTTTCTATACCTTGCTGTAACCCTTCTTAGTGTTTCATAGTATTCTGACTTAACTTACCTGCAAAGTTTCTTTAGTTTAGAACATTATTTCATCACAAAAAAGTAGATTAATTGGTTATAAATGGGTGTGAAATGTTATCAGAAACCTGAAACTACAGCCTTCTGTACTCAAATCTGAGGAAAATAATCACCTGCTTAATATTTTAAATTCAGAACCCTATGCTAGACCTTTTTAATACATGGCCATTATTTCCAGTGGATTCAAATCTTTGTGTGAAGCAACAGAGTTTTCAAATATGAATGATGCTAGTGAACATACTCATCTATATTCACTCTCATGTCACATTGGTGCTAAGGAAATGAAAATATGATCAATGATCAATCATGACTTTATTCTGCAAAACATGATGTGCTGAGCTTAGGAACCTCATTGTGTTCCTTTAGGAATGAGAGCATAGCACACATTTTCCAGACTTTCTATTATTCTCTAATGATATGATAATATTCTAAATACATTCTCTTTGATAGTTAGAAGATGAAATGATGAGTCATCCATGGTCATACGAAGATTTATCCTTCTCTGCTCTTCAAAATTGTCCTCACATTAAATATTATATTTTAAACATTCTTTGACATACCATACCAAGAAATTGATTAGCACGGCATTCATATGTATATTTTATTAATTAAATTTATTTATTTTATATCCCTATCACAGTTTCTTCTACCTCCTCTTCTCTCAGTCCCCATTCCTCCTCCATTTCTGTTCAGACAAAGGAAGACCTGCTTGGATATCAATGAAGGATGGTATGTCAAATTTTAGTAAGACTAAACTCTTTCCTTTTTATTGAGGCTGGGCAGGAATCCCAGTATGAAGAATAGTTTCTCAAAAATAAACCAAAGCATTAGGTATAGCTCCTGATCCCACTGCTAGGAGTCACACAAATAGACCAAGTTATACAAGTATCACACATATGTAGAGAACTGAGTTTGGTTCCTTGCAGGCTACCTGGCTATCATTCCAGACTTTGTGAGTTCCTATGAGCCCAGGTTAATTGTAACTCTGGCTTGGCTTCCCTTTGATGACATTGACCTCCCTGTTTCATACAACCATTCTTCCCTCCTCCTCAGCAAAATTTCCTGAGCTCAGTCCAGTGCTTGGTTGTCTGACAATGCATTGGTTTCCAGCAATTACTGGTTGAAACTCTCTGATAACAATTGGGATCATATCCAATCTATGGGTGTAGCACAATATCATTAGACACCATAACATTGATTTTTTTTTAATCTAAGCATTTTTTATGCTATCCTAGGTCTCTGAGCCATCCATCCTCTGGCTTCTAGAAGTCCAGTCAGTGTCAGAGGTAGACATATGCTCATAATACATATCTCTGGACCAGTCATTGGTTGGCAACTCTCACATTTCATGTATCACTGCTACCATCAGCAAATTTGATTGGCAGGATAGAGTGAAATTTAAAGTTTAAGTGACTGGGCTCTTCATCCTAATACCTCCACTGGATATTCTGCAGTGTGACAGGGGATGACTAGCTAGTTCAGGCTATGCATCCCCCATTGTTAGGAATTAAAAATCACTGGTAATTAATATTTCTTATATCAGTGAATTAAATTCACCATTAAAAGGACACAGGCTAACACAATTGATGGGGGATGTTATTCTGTAAATATGTTTTCATACTGGTTAATAAATAAAGCACTGCTTGGCCAATGGGAAAGCAAGATAGTCGGGGCTAGGAGACAAGGTGGAAAGAGAAAATAGTGAGGAGGAGTCAGCATGTAGAGCTTGGAGAAATAATAAGATGCTGCGCGCGCTGCTGCTCTCTGATAAGATGACCACGTGGAAATCCTTACATAAGTAGAAATGTGTTAATAATTAAGACAGAGCTAGCCCATAAACAATAATAATAACTGGTCCACAGGATTGTATTAATTAGAGTCTCAGCATGTTATTGGGGGCTTGTGTGGTAGCGGGAACCGGCTGGCAGGGAAAATCATGCTTGTAACACAGAATGAACACTAAAATGGGAGCCATCTTTCTGTTATATACAGGATACATACCTCAGCATTAGAGACACGTATTACCTCAGAGCAAGGATTGGGAAAAAGGATTTCCAATCCAATGAACCTAAAAAGCAAAAAAGAGGTCAAAACAAAATTAATCAAAAGAGATGAAGAATGATATTCAATGATATTTGATGATATTCATCAAAGGAAAAAAAAAAAACATCAAGATGATGTCTCACCTTTGAACCTGTATGCCCTAAATACAAGGGAACCCACATTTGTAAAACAAACATTATTAAAGTTTAATAACACATTGAACCCTATACAATAATAGTTGGGACTTCACCACCTCACTTTTACCAAAGGACTGGTCTTCAAAACAGAAGGTAAACATGGAAATAATGGAACTAACAGATGTTATGATTCAAATGAACATAACTAAAATCTACAGAACATTTTACCCAGACACAAAAGTATATAACTTCTCAGCCTCCTGCAAATTTCTCCAAATTGACTGTATACTTGTCACAAAGCATACTTTATCTCAAAAGCTAGAAAAAATGGAGTAACACCCTATATTTTATCAGATGACCATGGATTAAAATTGAAGTTCCACAACGAGACAAACTACAGAAAGCCTAAAATCTCATGGAAACTGGATAACCTTCAATTGAATTAGAAATGTGTCAAGGAAAACTTAAAGACTTCCTATAATTCAATGAAAATGAATGTATAACATCCCTAAAATTGTGGGAAACAATGAAAGCAAAGCTAAGAGAAAAGTTCATAGCATGAGGTGTCTGCATAAAGAATTTGGAGAAATTTCATACTTTCGACTTAACGGCGTACCTGAAAACTCTAGACCAAAAAAAAGCAAGCATTCTAATTGAAGTCAAATGAAATAGTCAAACTAAGGTGGAATCAGTTAACTAGAAAGAAAGAGGATAATACAAAGAAGCAATAAAACAACAAGTTGTTTCTTTGAGAAAATCAATGAGATGGTTAAACCCTTCTCCAAACTAACTAAATGCAGAGAGAATTCCTAAATTAACAAAATCAGAAAGGAAAAGAGGGACATAATAACCAAGGAAATCCAAAGAATCATTATGTCCTACTTCAAAAACTTGTATTCCATATATTGGAAAATCTACAAGAAACGAACAAATTTATTGATAGATACCATATATTAAAATTAAATGAATCAAGACTAGATAAATAACTTAAATTGAACCATAATCCTCAAAGAAATAGAAGCAGTCATTAAAAGGTTTACACACACACACACACACACACACACACACACACACACACACACACACAAGACAAACGGAACCTCACCCAGGCCCAGATGTGGTCAGAGTAAAATTCTACCAGGCCTTCAAAAAAGACCTCAAATACTTAACAAAGAAGAGAATTACAGACCAATTTCTGTCATGAACATTGATACAAAATACTCAATAAAATATTCACACCCTGTATCCATGACTTCATTGAAAAAAAAATCATTTTCAGTGATCAAGCAGGCTTCATCTTAGAGATGCAGAGATGATTCAACAAAGAAAAACATGTCAATATAACCTATCACTTAAAATAAACTAAAAGAAAAAAATCCACATAATCATCTCATTAGATGCTGAAAAGCCTTTGACAAAATCCAACACACCTTCAATATAAAAGTCTTGGAGATATAAGGGATACAATATAATAGAAGCAATATACAGCAAGCACATTCCCAATATCAAGTTAAATGGAAGAAATCCTCTAAAATCACAAACAAGTCAGGGTTGCCACTCTTCATTCCTGTTGAATACAGTACTTGAAGTACTAGCTAGAACAGTAAGACGACAAAAGGAAATCAAGGGGATACATGTTGGAAAAGACTAGAAAGTATCATTATTTGCAAACGATTTGATGTAGTGTACTTAAGTAACCCCAA
Source organism: Cricetiscus sungorus (assembly GCA_030556225.1). Taxonomy (NCBI): domain Eukaryota; kingdom Metazoa; phylum Chordata; class Mammalia; order Rodentia; family Cricetidae; genus Cricetiscus; species Cricetiscus sungorus. Next base: position 28,466,804 of record JANBXA010000741.1, on the reverse strand, counting down.
ACACTCTGTCACAGAACTCCTATAGCTCGTTTGTACATTCTTTATATATTGCATGCTAACAGGTATGAAAATATCGAAATTTGAAACAATAGGTACCTATTGTCTCACAATTTCTTTGTTTGACATTTGATTTTGGCTTATCTTACTTATTGGTTTCCTTTGCAGGTGAGTTAGACTTTGGTTAGGAGAATCTCTGCCTCTTCCTAGTTTGTTCAATGTTTATTTACAATTGTGGCCATTTCTAAAGTTGGCTTATAACCCTGAAGCTATAGATCTCTTAGCTGGCCAAAAGGATTTTGAATGAAGACTGATATTGTAATCTGGTTTAACATCACTGAAATGATATATGTCATTGTTATGCAATACATATTTGTGTCCCTACAAAAGGAAAAAAAATACAAGAAACAAAACAAAACAAAAACAAAAAAACAAACAAGAGATCACAGCATTCCTCTCTCTTCTCACCTTAAAAGCTGGTCATGACTTTGGTTCTGCCTCAACTTGATGATGGGACATACTTAGTAGACTTCCTATGGGAGGCTTTACCCTCTCTATGGAGAAGATGGGAGGAGGGGAAGTGGAAGGAGTGGGAGAAAAGAAACAGTGGGAACTGGGATTGGAATGTAAAAAATTAAATTAATAAAAATATGAAAAAAGTCAGTCATGATCTCAGTTATTCACACATTTTTCAATTATAGTACTTGTTACTCCATAAGTTTGTAATTTCTGATTCTATTTCATTTTGTGACTTGCTCTGGCCACTGAAATGTTAAGGAGAGCTATTGTGTCATTTCAAACTGCAGCTTTAAATGTCAGAAAGTAGCTCATTTGGGCTTTCTTCTTGTCTTAATTAATGATCTTGGAAAAACAATACAAAGTAAAGTTTATATTAACTTGGATACTTGAGCTGCTGTTCCTGAAAGACACAGCACCAGCCCACTTTTCTCTGGACTTGTGAAATCAAAGAAACATATTTTTATTAGCTTAAAAGATAACTCCTATACAGAATTCTGTGCATTCTTTACATGTTTTAATTTGTATGCATAATAGAGTATTACATTTTAGGTGCCTTGAGAATCTGAAAGATTTTGGTTTTTCAAGACAGGGTCTCTCTGTGGTGTTGGAAGCTGTCCTGGAACTGACTTTGTAGACCAGGCTGGACTTAAACTCACAAAGATCTGCCTGCCTGTGCCCCCCATTCCCCCGATTTCTGGGATTAAAGGTATGAGCTATCAGTGCCTGGTAGAACCTCATTCTTGTAGATCAGGCTGGACTCAAACTCACAAAGATCTGCCTGCCTCTGCCCCCCTCCCTGATTTCTGGGATTAAAGGTGTGGGCCACCACTGCCTGGTAGAACCTCATTCTCTACTTATCATGATGGCTTAAGTATTTAACCTATGTAATTTGCTAATAGTATTTATTAGAGGAACATAAAATAATTCTGTATATGCTATTACAATTATTTCACTAGTTCTTATAATTCTTGTCTCCTTTTCTATCGTATACTAGACAATTACATTGAATTACACTGAATACTTAGGTTCCTGATTTTACCAATATTTTTGTTAATTAATTTTAAACAATACCTGCATCATTCCTGGATTTGTATATAATTTTTTCCTATTTACTAACACAAATCTTTGATTGGCTCATATTTAGAACTTTCAGCTTCTGAATTATTAAAATTGTTTAATTTCTTTTTCTGGTTTAAATTTTCTCCACACTATTAATGTAATGCAGCATAGTTGATCAATTTGATCATGATCACTAATCACTAATTATTTTACTATGTTGACTGCTCATCGATAATCCTCACCATAAATCTCCTGCCATTACCATTAATTTTTGCTTGGTGAAACTTGTAAACGTCTCAACCAGAAATCATAATTACTGACCAGATGTTCATAGATTAATTATAAACTCAATCACCATCAGTATTCCTAAAGGAAAGTAATAATAAATAATAAAATATTCTTTCTCAGGGTCCTTTAACCAAGAATGAGCTCAGATTTGAATTTTTTAGTCCTCTTTCTCTGTGTCTTTCATTTTCACATCTGTGTGTATATGATTCTGTGCCTGATTGGATGCTGCCTTGAGAATCTGTCTGTCTATGACTGTGTATGTTCCCTAATATATGACTTTGCTCTTTGAATTGAATAGTACAGAAAGTATTGTATGGTGAAGAAATGAGAAATAGTTTTTAAAAATCTCTAAGAGATTTTTACAAATGATAAGTTTACTTTATCCAACTGTCACAACCTTCCCAGAAAGCAAACAAAAACAATGTTTTTAAGCTATGTCTATATGTTGCATTCAACATTTATGGTAGCTATTTGTTTATGAGAACACTTACATCTTATTTGTTGTTTTCTAGAGCAAATGTTTATCATAACACACATGCATAAACACAGGGCATTACTCTTGGATCAAAGGCACTGAAGAATATATAATTTAAGACTGTAGCTATGCATTAAATTAGGTTATAAATGTTTATTTCCTGGGAAATATAAGTCAATTATGGTTGGTTGTTATACTGTTTCCTTAAAGGCAGATTAAACAAGAAGACTGAGTAAAAGGTAGGGTATCAGTTTTAAGACACAAAGGACCTCAAGGTATAATATTTAGTATAGCTGTGGGTCCAATAAAAATTTTCATCTCTTAGAATATAAGAGATATTTTTATAAAAATTCATCACCACACTGCAGCTCTAAATGACTGCAACCTTCTACTGGATATACTTTCAAAGTTGTCAAGAAGTCATTTCCCAGTCTCCTGTCTTGATGTTTAGGATTCATTGGAGACCAATTCATGAGTAGCAGCATTAGTATCAGTGCAACATCATTTGACACCAGGTCCAGGCTTGTTATACACTGAGTGGTTGTCAATCTTAGATCTCTGAATTTAATCTCTTTTCTGCTGGTTTAAATGTTACTAACCTTAAAAAATTCTGCAATCTAATATAGCAAGGAGAGCATAGTCAAGTGATGTATCATTGATATCTCATATTAACAGAGTAGTTTAGGTAGATTCGCGTTAAATACAGATCCCACTAAACTAATCTGAATCCTTCAGAAACTCACATTCATGCATGTATCTAATACATATATTAGATAATCCCTGGGACCTTACACATGTTTGACAAGCTCTCTGCCACTAAAGTATATCACCAAGCCTGGAGTACATAGTACATTGGTAGGTAGCACAGTATAAGCTTATTTTTGTTCATCCAATAGAATATCTTGATGACTTTAATAAACTAATTTGACTTCTGGGATGCTCAGTTATCCCATGAATTAACAAAATAAGTATTGTTAAAATGATATTGACTTGACATAATCAGTTGAGAAAAAACATTTATAGACACATTATTGACTGTTAAGATCTACACAAACAATAAGCAATATAAACCCACATCATCACTTTCTGCATTATACAACTGTTTCCTGAATGTTTTCATCTTTAGTTTTTGTGATTGTTTTAATTCATATAGAGTTCCTATAATCTTTTCCTTCCACTGAATGGAAAATACAAATAGTAGACCATAAGTGTTTACCCAATATTCTGTAGACCTATATATATAATTTTAAGAAAATGTATCTAGAAAACAAAATATGACAAGATAATTACATACTGTACTCTCTGATGTTGACTTCAAAAGTATGTTAACAAAGTAAGCTTTGAAAATGGGACTTCATGTTCAAGAGGTGTTTATTTTAATACTGTATTCTCATTTGTGGGAAATGCAATACAGCTTTTGTTACAAAGGTTTCAGACTCTGCACTCAATGCTGTAACAAAACGGTTTTATTTCTTGGAACACTGTAGAACTATTTTTACAATCCTGATTACTCTATCACTCGTAAAAGTGCTGATATATCCATTTCTAACTATTCTGTTTTATCAGTTACAAACAAAACCAATTCTATCTTTGTTTCAGGGGCTAGATAAATTATCCATGCTATAAAAAAGAATTTTAAAATAAATTACTGAATCAGTCACTGATGTGAGAAAATTGTAAGTGGAAAGTTTTATTTTGATACACTTTCATTATATCCAAGTAATAAAACCTGCTTACAGATACAACCTACCATTTCAAACTGTCAAAAACTTTGTGGTTGTGTTAAGTTTTCTACCACTTTCCAAAAAAATATTAAAGCAATTCAATTTAGGCAAAATTTAAACAGCAATATTACAATTCTTGCATTTCATCCAAACTTTTACAAGTAACTTCAGGTGCCAGATAAGTAGTTGCATAGTTCTTTAAAACATAGCAGGGATGTTCTTCTTCTCATACCCAGACTAATGATGAAAATATGATATGCACAGCATATACAAATACTTCTCAGATTTCCTCTTTTCCTTTTAGAGCTCTGTAGCACAGTGTAATGTATGCACAGTGAGAAAGGAATATTTAAGGGGAAATATTATGGGAAATAGCTTTTGTACTGAAAAATAGCAGTACTAAATTCTGTAACATCAGAGAACAGTACTAAATGTCAATGTACTGCAAAGTTATGTATTTGTAGTTGAAAACCCTCTGCTGGCTTCAGTTTAGGATAGATGTCTCAACACAGAGCAGGCATCATTGCACAAGTAAATACAAGTTAACTAAGCTAAATTTTGCTTTCTTACTGAGAGTTTAGATGGGAATAATGGAATAATGGTGTTGGAATGTTGAAATAATGGGATATATGCTAGGGGTATTCTTTCTTCTAATAATCCACTTCTGACTCTAAAATTTTATCAACATTTTGTGTGGTGGTTTGAATGAGAATGGCCCTCATAGGTTCATATGTTTGAAGAAGTGTGTGATATAGATTAGCAGGTGTGACCTTATTGGAGGAGGTGTTTCACTGGGTATTAGTTTTGCGGTTTTAGAAACCCCACCCATTCTGTTAGCTCTTTCTGACTCATGACTGTATGTTGTGGAATTACCTTTTGTGTCAAGTGATACTGGATATTTTTGTTCTTCTTTTGTTTGTTTGTTTTTAGGGCTAAATGGTTGATAGCTAGGCAGGATTTTGGGAGCAGAGAGAACACAGGGAAGACTAAGGAGAAGAATGAACAGTAGGCAGTTAGACACTGAATTAATTGGACAAATAAAATTGGATAGAGGTAAAAACTACAAGGTGGATAGGCCATTGATTAAAAGCTATCGGTTAGTTTAAGTTATAAGAGCTAGTTAGAAACAGGCCTAAGTTTTCAGCTCAGATTTCATAACAATATGTCTCTGTGTGGTCATTTGAGAGCTGGCAGTCAGGATAGAAAAGTCCACATACAACTGTGTCTCAATGTGGTGGTTTGGAAAGAAAGGGTCCCAAAAGGGAGTGGCACAATGTGGAGGTATGGCCTTGCTGGAGAAAGTGCATGACTATGTGGACAAGCATTGATGTCTCTTTTGCTGAAGTCAACTCCCTACTGCCTTCTGGTCAACGTATAGCCAGCACCACATCTGCCTGTAGGAGGCTGCTGTGCTCCCTGTCATCAGGATAATGGATTGGGCTCTGAAATTATAAGCTGCTACTTCAGTTAAATATTTTTTTATAGTTGCTGTGATCATGGTGTGTCTTCCTGGAGTAACCTTAACTAAGACATTCAATATGTGAGATCTTAGCTAATGGTCCAGTGTCATGCCTTCCTACTTGTTTCCGTGCTGCCTGATTCCATGATAATAGGCTCTAACAGTGTGAAACATATAATTCCAAAATAGATACTTTCTTTTATAAATAGACTTTATTGTGATGTATGATCACAGCAAAAGAAAAGTAACTATGACATTTTGATAATCATGAATCGCATAAAGTTTTGCTATCTGACATGTGGTTATCAAAATCATGTGTCTATTGTATTCATTGTTGTAATGGAAGGTAGTTCATGACTTTACTGTATGGTATGAAAATGGAAAGATAAAGACAACACAGATGAGGAATTCAATGATAAATTAAAAAGTCTGGAACAAATATTTAGGTTTTTGGTCTCAGTAAGTATTATGAATTTCAAAAGGGAATGAAATAAACTCTCAAATATTTATTGTCCTAATTATAAAGTCAATGGAAACCCAGGGGTAGAACTATATTGATGATATTTATGTGAATATGTACATACATATGTTTATATAGACATATATACAGATGACACTGTAGTTTAGAATGTTTGACTTACAATTTTTACTTTAATTTTGAAAAGATAGAGACTTAGTAGAAACTATACCTTGAAGTTTTAATTTTAATCTTTTCTTTGTCTGCAAATGTATTCTATGATAAATCTTCAGCAATATAAAGGCATCAGCCAATATCTGCATCACCTAGTTGGCCACAACAGCATCTGGATAAACAGTAAATAGAGCACATTATTCTGATAAGATATACTATTCAACAGTATATGACTGGTGAACCCACTTTAGACTTTTAATGTTTTCATTGTACTGTGATTTTATAGGGACCACATTCAACATATGTCAAGGAATCTATATGTGTGTATGTGTTTGATAAAGATATTTTATCTATGCATATTTTTATGTTGCTCTAATAAAGAGCATAGTTTAATTAATTAATGTGAATGTTCTATCATAAGATGCATTCCTAGCCAAAGAAAAGATAAAAATTAAAACTTCAATGTATAGTTTTACTAGATCTCTAACTTTTCACGTGATGAAATGAGATGAATATAAAATAAAAGAAGCTAATAAATCATCTTATTAATCATTAATTTTTAAATATGTATATAAAATATTTTAATATCACTATGAATACTATAGAAGATGCAAAAAAAGCTAGTTAAAATTTGAAGCCATTGAAACTAACTCTGACAAACAGATGCTTCTTTTTGTGAAAGAAAAAGAATTTAGAGTTGCTTCAATTTTATTGTTAAATAGCAATCCTGGATTAGCTACAGAGAGATTTAACCATATTAAAGAATATAGTAATTATATTTTCAAGTGATTTTAGTTACTTATATTCTTGAACATTAATAATCATCTTTGGTAATTATTATTTAATATACCACTTCTTTATCTGTAATATAGCATATAAGAGACATATTTGATGAATGAAAGTTGGAAGTAGGTAATGGCATCAAGTTTCAATCAAAATTCAGCCTTCATGCCCTTTGCTATTTCATCCTCTTGGCCCTGATAACTCTTCAAACCTGACATTTCATATGCAATTTATATACCTCTCTATTCCTCAGATTTATTTTTAAAAGACCTTGCATGAATCCACATAAATTTTGCCTTTTTAGAGGCCAGTCAGATTGAGGAAGGTAGTTAAGGGAATAAATGACATGAGGTACATTTTGGAGGGCACTGTCTCTGAAAATAAATAATTTTTAAAATTTATGAGTATAACCATACTTTCTACTGCAGCTAAGCTATTCTACCCCTCTTATCTTGGTAAACTCAGTTGTAATTTTGAAATATTTGCTAATTCCCATGTGTCTGGATTTATCATCTTATTGCATAATTCCATGAAATTATGAACCTCTTCACAACCCTGACTGAAAAGCGAGACAATTCTAAGAAGAGAACAACATTAAATGCAACTCTATGATGATGACAGAGACCCTTAAAGAGGTAATGAGAACATCCCTTAAAGGGCCCTTCCCTGATACCATTATAAAGCTCCCACCTAGTAGCTGATGAAAACAGAAGCAGATACCCACAGCTAAACACTGAGCCAAACTGGAATCCAGATACAAAGAGGGGGGACAAGACCAAGCTACAGAAACCCACAGAGACTGCTGACCTGAACAAGGAGGAGCCAATGCGCTCCAGACTGATAGCTGGGAAACAAGCTTTGGACTAGTCAGACTCCTGAATATGGGTCTCAGTTAGAAGGCCTTGGCAGTCTACGGGACCTCTGACAGTGGAACCAGGATGTATCGCTGGTGCACAAAAAGGACATTGGGAGTACATTCCCTGTGGAGGGAGACTACTTAACCTAGAGAAAGGGGGGGCTAGTCTCTACTCCAAATGACTTGACAGATTTTGATTACCCCTCCTGGAAGGCACCACTCTCCCTTTAGAGTGGGGTGGCGAAAGCATGGGAGGGGTGGAGAGAGGGAGGGAGAGGAAAATGGGATTGATATGTAAAATAAGAATAAATAAGTAAAATAAATAAATAAATAAATAAAAGAAATAGAAGAAAAAACAAAAAAAAATTGAAGAAATTGAGGAAAATATAAACCAAAAATTGCAAGTAACAATTCAAACAGTGCAAAGCTTGAAAACTGAAATAGTGACAAACAAACAAACAAACCACAGTCTAGAAAAGCTAGGTAAATAATCAGAAACTTCATGTGAAAGCATAACCAAAAGAATACAAGAGATGGAAGAGATAATTTCAGATGTTGAAAATATACTAGGAGAAATAGACCCATCAACCAAGAACAATTTTAAGTCCAACAAATCCCTAAATCAAAGTATCCAGGAAATATGGGACACCATGAAAAGACCAAACCTAAGAATAATAGGTATAGAACAAGGTGAAAAAAAAACTCAAATGTGCAAAAAACATATTCAACAAAATTATAGAAGAAAACCGTCCTAACCTAAAGAATGACATGCCAATGAAAGTACAAGAAGCTTACAGAACACCAAATAGAACAGACCACCAAAAATTATCCTCGATACATAATAATCAAAAACACTAAATATACAAAATAACAAAATAATATGAAGAGCAGCAAAGGAAACAGGCCAAATAACATATAAAGGCAACCTTATCAGAATTACACTTGACTTCTCCATGGAAACGGTGAAGGCCAGCCCAAACTGCTATACCCAGCAAAGCTTTCAATCACTATGGATGGAGAAACCAAGATATTTCATGACAAAACCAGATTTAAACAATACATATCAACTAATCTTGCCCTACAGAAAGAAATGGAAGGAAAACTACAACTAAATAAAGTTAACTACACCCACAAAATGAAGCCAAGAGATAACACCATTTTACCAACTGCCAAAAGAAAAAAGGGGGTAAATCCACACAGAATGCCACCACCAATAATAAATCCAAAACAAACAAGAATTAACAATCAATGGTTATTAATATCCCTCAATAGTAATGGTCTTAACTCTGCCTAAAAAGGGACACAGTCTAATAGAATAGATATGAAAACAGAATCTATCATTTTGCATCATACAAGAAGCACACCTCAACTTCAAAGACAGATGTTACCTCAGAGTTAATGGTTGGTAAATGGACCCAAGAAACAAGCAGGTGTAGCAATCCTAGTATCTAACAAATTAGACTTTAAACTAAAATTAATTAAAAAAGGTGCAGAAAGTCATTTCTTATTCACCACAGGAGAAATCCACCAAGACAAAGTCTCAATTCTGAACATCTATGCAAATACAAAGACATCCACATTTGTAAAAGAAACATCACTAAAACTCATGTCACACATAAAACTTCACACACTCATAGTGAGAGATTTCAACACCCCACCTCAACACTAAACAGGTGACAGTTTATGATGGGGAGGATGTGGAGAAAGGGGCTATTCCTACACTGCTGGTGGTAGTACAAACTCATCCAGCCTCTTTTGAAACCAGTACGGTGTTTCCTCATTATAATGAGAATCAGTCTACCTCAGGACCAACAATTACACTCTTAGGCATATATCCAAAATATTCACATTCATACAGCAAAGATATCTGTACAGTTATGTTCCTAGCAACATTATTTGTAATAGCCAGAACCATGAAGCAATCTAAATTATTTTTAACTGAAGAATGGATGGAGAACATTTGTTGCATTTATAAAATGGAGTATTACTCAGTGGGGGGAAAAATGGAATCTTGAATTCTGCAGGCAAATTGATAGAACTAGAAGACACCATCCTGAGTGATATAACTCAGTCACAAAAGACAAGCATGGTATGTACACACTCATATATGGATATTAGACACAGATCAGAGGATAATGAGCCTACAATCCATACCACCAAAAAAGCTAAGTAACAAGGAACACACATGGTACCCCCAGAGAAGGGGAAATGAATATGATCTCCTGAGCAAGTTAGGAGCATGGGGGTAGGGGAGATGAAGTTAGAAGTAAGAGAAGGGAAGAAGAGATTTGAATCTGAGGAAGAATAGAGGAGAGTAAGGAAAGAGATACCATAACAGAGGAAGCCATTATAGGTTTTAAGAGAAATACGGCACTAGAGAAATATCCATAGATCTACAAGGAACACCCCACCTTACAATCTAAGCAATAGTGAAGAGGCTACTTTAAATGCCAGGGGAGGAGGGCAGTGAGAGGGAACTGGAATTGGAATGTAAAACAAACTTGTTTCTAATTTAAAAAAATATAGAAAAAAAAAGAGAAAAGAAATGCTTCCTTTTGGTCTACTTGTTTCATGAAAGTAGAAAAATCTATATGGTGAGAATTGCACACATACATTTGCTGGAAAATAATTATAATTATGTTAAATAATGATACTAGATTATAATTTAAAGAGTCTGGCATACAATTTTTTCTTTGAAATTATAATTTCTACATCTCTTCTTTCCCTCTCCTTCAAGCCCTCCTACAGACCCTTCCTTGTTCTTCAAATTTATGCCCTATTTTGCAATTTATTAGTATTTCATGCATATGTTTATGTGTACATTGAAGATTCATAGAAGTGAAAAATACAAAACAAGAAACAAGTAAAAATTTAAGTTAATGTTCATTACTATTTCAATGAGATAGATACTGTTTATTCCAACATTATGTACCATATAGAACATATAGAACATAAAGCTTGGAACTAAGAGGCTATGTGAGGTTGAATACTTCAAAATCCAATTACTATCATTTAAAAATCTTATAAATCTTTTTGTTTTAAATTTCTTGGTTTAAGAACATAGTTTGGAAACTACTCATGATTTATCCATCTGTTTAAAATCTTTCACATTTATTCAGAATGCATTGTTTTCTAATTATTTCTTAGTTTCTATAGTTTCATGCTTCCTGAATATATTATGTATAATTTTAGCACACACATATCAAACTAATGAGGTTTCTAATAACTTGTAAGTTGGACATTAAGGTGAGATAATTTTCGTACCCTTTAAAACAGTATGCTTTATTTCTCTTGTAAGGAAGTAAAATAATCATGCTTTTGTGGAAGATAAATCACATCTCTGTTAGTTTGGCACTTGCACAAATTTATTTGAACATGTATTCTCCAAATACCTTTCCCTCTCTCTCTTTCTCTCTCTGTCTCTGTCTCTGTCTCTCTCTCTCTCTCTCTCACACACACACACACACACACACACACACACACAAACACTTGACCTGGGTTTATGTACTGAGATATTCAACTGTTGCTTAGACCACGTCCACTGTGGGTGGAGACAGGGCCGGACATGACTTGGGGGAAAAGACTGAGGAGGGGGTCGGGGACTCTCTTGCTGGCGGGATGATGAGAGGAGAGGATCCTGTGGAACCTGCTGGTGTTCATGTGAGTTATTTGTCCCTGAATAAACATCTATTTGGCCTATTTGTTTCTCCTGATCCTAATTAAACATAAATATCTGGTGTCAGAAGTGGGATCCGGATTTTCACTGGACATGGTTTTCACCCAGGTCACAGGTTTATTTTTGATGAATGCCTCACTACCCATCTACAACCTTAAGCAACCTAGTATTCTAAGAGTTGTTACTTGCAAATTGTCATTCATTATGTTAACTTGTTAACTGCTTCATATTAACACTGATATTAGGACTTAAGTTATTTGTTTCCTTCCATTGAATTTTTTCATGAATATGTTACCACTCATTCATTATCAATTCATTTTCATCTGGAAAGTAAAGCAGGAGTGATTTCCAGCATGATTAGAGGGCAACTCTGTAGCTCTTTTGTTGTTGTTATAGTTTTGTTTTGCTTCCCCACCCTCAGTGTTACTGTGATTGTTCTTAGCATACTCACACAGAACCTATCCTTTTTTTTTTTTTTTTTTTTACAAAATAGCTATTTATTGCCTTAATGTTCAGAATCTCTGACATGGTGCCACAGTAAAACTTACTAATTTTGATTATTTTTACTATGCACATGGAAATGATATTGAAAATTTGCACCTATTTGTTTTAATGCCCTTAAAGTTGTTCCTGGTTATTATGAGAAGGTGGATAAAAGATCAGTAAGCTATTTTTTTGTGGTTAAATTTCAGAAGATATAATTCCTTATACTTTGCTGTTGCATATAGATTGAGACTGTGAAGTTGCTCTGACAACTCGTGGTTTTGAAATGTCTTTAATATATGATTCTTGCTAAAATCACCAATTACTTAAGAGATTGATTAAAAGCTATTTGCAAATAGCTTCTGATACAGTTCCTTACAGTATCAGAAAACATCAGTGTTGTATTACTGCTGTCACTGATGTTTTGTGTGTTTAGATGCCCAGACACAGAATTCACAATTGCTCTGATGAATATATTAAGACCTTTTAAATGAAAATCTGTTAGTAATCCTTTAACATTTCCTCATTAATAAAATATCAGGAGTCCACATTTTTTATGAGTCTGTAATAGAACAGATTGATAATTTCTAAAAATAAAATGTTCAGTGTAATTAAAAGAGTTCTTTATTTTTTGCAATCTGAGAGGGGACTGAGCTATATAATTCTATTCTGAAATATTATGTTCTTTTCCTAGTCTTTTTAATCTGTGCCTTTTAGGGTTTCATTTTATTTTTCAAGTCTCATTTGTATAGTATTTTATAGTATTTTTTAAAAACCCTTATCATAGTGTTCCCTACCTCCTCTCTTCCCAGTCCTTTTCCCACCTCCCATTTTTCTCCTCTCATCCCGCTTCCATCCACTCCCCTCCATTTCTGCTCAGAAAAGGGCAGGTTTCCTATGAACATCAACAAAAACATGGCATATCAAGTTGTAGCAAGATTAAGCACTTTGCCTTGTAGTAAGACTGGGTAAGGTAACACAGTATGAGGAGTAGGGTCCCTGCTGGCAGCAAAAGTGTCAGAGACAGCCCCTGCTTCCATCGTTAGAAGCCCCAGAAGAAGACTAAGATACACAACTGTCACATATATTCAGAGGACCAAGATTGGTCCCACACAGCCCCTCTGAATATCATCCCAGTGTCTGTAAGCTCCTATGATCCCTGGTCAGTTGATTCTGTGGATTTTGTTAAGTCTAACACCCCTGCTCCCACAATCCTTACTCCATCTCTTCAGCATGATTTCCTAAGATAAGCCTCATGTTAGACTGTGGGTCTCTGCATCTGTTTCAACCAGTTGCTGGATGAAGCCTCCCTGATGATTATTGTTGTAGGCATGACTTTCAGTATAGAAGAATATTATTAGGTATCATTATGTAGATTTTTTTTCTCCAGTCATGTTTGGATCTATCGTATGACTCAGGCCCATCTAATCTCTGGGTCCTGGAGTTGCAGGAAGTGTCAGGAGTGGGCATACAACACCGTAATGGCATAGGTCTCAAGTTGGTCTAGTCATTGGTTGGCCACTCTCACAATCTCTGTGCCACCATAGACCTTTACCAGTATTTCCACCACGTCCCATAGGCATGGCAGTCTATAGGCCTGGACACGCCTAACCCTGCCAGCAAGGAAGACACAACTCTGGGAAGATCTTCTTCATGCAGTTTTAATCAGGATTCTTGAAACATGTTCTTCTGACCCACAAAAGACCGGGGGACCCCTGCACAGGCTTAAATACCCTTGAACTAACCAACCCCAGTGAGCCACGTGGACCCTGTAGATAGGCTACACTAATGAGGAAGCAGACAGGCTGAACAGACTTATCCAATTAAGGGCTTGTTTATGCCATAGAGCCCTCACCAACGGGAAGGTGTAAGGTGGAAGACTGCACCACTTTAAAGCATGGCACTTCGCGGCTCTCTACAGTTCCCCCTTTTTGTTTTAGTAACACAACAGGCAAGGGTAGTGGTCTGGTCTCCAGTAAAGCAGTGGACATTGTAACGACCCTGAATCCTGGTAGTCAGCCAAGTCAGTGCCACACCCATCCAGCATCTTTTTCCTGGAGGTGGGGCCTCAGAAACCAACCCACATGCAACCAGACTTGCCCTTTTATGGAGTTGCTCACTTCCAGAGCTAACTCGGAGTGCAGTGCTAAGCCATACAACCTGAGCGTGAAGGATCAATTCTTGTTCATGACTGCGAGCCATGCTTAGGGAAACTGTCCTGCCCCAATGGCTGTAAATGCCTGGACAACCATAGCTGCATACCGCTTCTGAGCAAACCTCATCTTGCAAAGGTACCACAGGCCCACGAAGGAGATAAGCAACAAGAGGACAGCCATGGCTTCCATTCCTGCCCACTCTTTCAGATGATCTATGGCAATGGGAACGATGATGACAACCCAGCAGCCAGTCCCGCATCCATACATGTTGAATTCATTGTAATGATGGCCATTCGCAGCTGTGCCATCAGGTCATCAAAGACAGCAGACCAATTTCCTAAAAGATAGCTAGACAACTAGTTGTGACAAATTAGTAGCACGTGTAAAGTTCTCATACTGAATGCTGGTAACACACAAACCTGGATATTTCATTTCACATCCCAATTGGGCCAGCTGCCACAATTTGCTCCTGCACCAGATCAACTCTTAGGTTTACAATCATTAAACCTCCTTTTGGTTGAGCACCAATTGTGGAATGAGCATCCAAGGCAGTAGGCACATTCTTGAACAACTCATTTAGCTTACAGGCTGTCTGCAAGGATGTGCTCATAGCCACAGCAGCCTTGACTGAACCCACAACTGCAAAAGAGATAGCTGCAACTATGGCTGCTCTAATGCCAAAATCTCTCTCTGCAGCCTCTACCAAACAGACCATAAAATATGAAAATGGTTTTATGGGGCCTTGTAGTATCTTAGTAGGTTACCATTCACCTCTACCTTATTGGGTAATGACTTCCATGCTTTTATGGCAATCTGATTTACTTGTTCAGGACTTAAGTCATTTCTTAAGGCTTTCCAGTCCTCAGGGCAAAAGGAAGGCTCTGTACCTCAGCCCCACCCTAACTTACTGTGATCAGGAGAAGGTGCCTAAGGTATTGTTCCAGGAGGGTCCCTCCCCTCCCTACATCTCCATTTCTCCTCTCCCTTCCCCCTCTGCCCCTTAGGGGATTGTTTCTGACCTCCCTTTATGAGGGCTTGCAATTCTTCCTCAGCCCAGCATGCTACCTTGATGTCTCCCAAAACTGCAAACCAAGGTGCAATGGCATTGCCTTCCTTCAGGAATCTTTCTAGTGTGCTTTTCGTCATTTTAAGTTTCTTTGACAAAAGTAGCTCCTGAAGAGCCAGAAAAATTGGATGAGACTGACTAGTCCCCATCTTAAAATTTTACTTTCGGTTTGTTACAACTGCTTGCTCAATGCCTGAGGCTTTATTGCTGCTTTTTTCCTGCAGTCTTTAGTTTGGTCCCAACTTACCTGAGACTTTTTAATTGCTTATTGCCTCTTTACCGAGGGCCTTAAATTTGGTCCCAACTTACCTTGGGAACTTGCCAGCGCTGCCCTGACTGCAAGAAGTTCTCATCTGAAAAATTCCAGGTACAGGCCGCCATCTGTACCGCCTACCCCTGCCAGCAAGGAAGACACGACTCTGGGAAGATCTTCTTCATGCAGTTTTAATCAGGATCCTTGAAACATGTTCTTCTGACCCACAAGAGACCGGGGGACTCCTGCACAGGCTTAAATACCCTTGAGCTAACCAACCCCAGTGAGCCACATGGACAATGCAAATAGGCTACTCTAATGCGGAAGCAGAAAGTCTGAACAGACTTAACCAATTAAGGGCTTGTTTATGCCAGAGAGCCCTCACCAATGGGAAGATGTAAGGTGGAAGCCAGCGCCACTTTAAGGTGTGGCACTTGGCAGCTCTCTACATAGGCCAAAGCTTATGTGGTTGTGCTGGTGTCCCAGTCCCTCCAATGGAAAACTTGCCTGGTCATTGGGGATAACTAGTTCAGGTTACACATCTGCAATTGCTAGGGGTCTTAACTGGGGTTATTCTTGTAGATTCCAGGGAGTTTCCTTAGCAAGAGGTTTTTAGCTGACCCCTAGTTGTCCCCCTTTTCAGTCAGGTTTATCAGTACTTACCCTCTGAACTGTTTCTTTACGTTCCTGTACCCAACCTTCCCTGTCTGTCCACAAAATCGCTTCTTTTTTTCTTATCCAGAGAGATATGTGGTAGGGAGCTTCTGCCTAGCTTTAATAGAGTTAGTTTAGTCTCTGAGGTACAGGATATTTTCTGGCCGCTCAGGAGAACGATTTTGGCACAGCATCTGATGGAGTATAGGTCTTCCACCATGGGTACAAGCCAGGATATGGTGATAAGGATGGTAGACTCCCACTAGCAGTATATTCAAGAATATTTCTTTAATGAGTATTTGTTCTTCAATTCTCTGCTCTGCAATCATATTTCAAAAGCAATTGTTTAAAATTTATAGACTTGAATATATTGTTATAATACATATCTATATATTGTGCAGTAGAGCTTTGATCCTACTTATTACCTAAAATTTTTATATATTTTCAGCAACAAAGCTCTAGTCTAGCCATAATCTTTGATAAGTCTTATTTTGTTCTCTACTAACATAAATTATTTTTGGAGAGGTGCAGGAATCTACAGGTGAGTGGTATTATGTGATGTTTGTGTTTTTGTGCCTGGTTTCACCTAACAGAGTACTCTCAAACCCATTCATGCTGTCACAATATTTTTGTCAAATAAGTAATATAATTCATATTTATATGCATATAAAATATTATAGCTTCTTAATTTACTAATATACAAATAGATGCTTAGGTTAATTATATGTCAGTATCTGCAAATACTATATGTATGCTATTTCTTATGTATGTTAACTTTTTTCTTTGACTATATAATCTCACAGTGTCATATATAAAATAATGGTAGCTTTATAAAGTTCATTTTATTAGCTGCTAAATCTTCCATATTAGTAGCACTCCTTTACATGCTTACTATCAGCATTTGAATATTTCTTTTTTCCACATTTTCACCATTTTTTTTCTTTGGATAATAGCCATTCTAAGAAGTATAAGTAATGTTTCATTGTGTTTGAATTTCATACCTGACTGTCAGTAATGTTCAGTACTTCTTACATTTGTTACCTGTTTGTATGTCATCTTTTGACAAGCACAAACTCATCCTTAGTATATTCAAAACTAGTTGTGTCTTTCCATTTCATTGAGTGTGTTTCTGTTATAATGAATTTGAATATCTGAACATTCTATACCTATTCATTCAATCAAATGTCTGAAAATAGTCAAAACATTAGGTGTTTATGCTGAATATGACCAAGTGTTTGTTCAGCATTATTCCCTAGGCATTATAGTTGTCCTAGTTACTTTTTTTTAATATTGTAATAAAACACCATGATCAAGGCAATTTATAAAAGAAAGTGGGGGCTTACAGTTTCAGTTTTAGGGTTTAAGACAATTGAGCAAATACATTAAAGCAGGAACAGCTGAAACATATATTTTGATTTACAAGTTGGAAGCAGAAAGAAAGACACTGACAATGTAAAAAGTCTTTTGAAATTTTAAGCCCTACTCCCACTGAAATATCTGTTCAAAACCACTTACCTTCTAATCATCCAAATGGGGATCAACTATTTAAATATGAATATAGAGTTCATTCTCATTCAAACCACCATATTACACTCCTTAGCCACCACAGACTTTTGGCTATTACATATAAAAATGTACTTAGTTCAACTTCTGATTTCTTTCCATTTCAACACAGTTTAAAACCCAAAATCTACTCAGAGGCTCAAGGAAGTCTGTTAATGTTAACCCCCTGTAAACCCTAATTTAAAAAGTTAACAACATACTTCAACCATACAATGGTATAGGATATACATTATAATCCCAAATGGAGAAAAGAGGATATAATAAATACCTGAGCAAAGCAAGAGCAAAACCCAGCAGCAAAACTCCAAATCCTGTAGCCCCTTGTCTGGTGTCAAATGGTGTAGATGGCTCTTCTCTTCCTGCTTTGCTGTTCCCAACAGAATTTGCTCTTCTGTGCCAACTCTACTTCCCATGTGCAGCTCTTTCATAGCTCCAATATCTCCAGCATCTCAAGGTCTCAAATGTAATCCATCTTTCAGACAGTGGTTTCTCAGGGCCTTTCAGCAGGGGCTCCTTGGCACTCCACAATCCATTGATTCATATATCCTTTGTGAGTTAAAAGTCAGAAGCACATGACTAACACAACAATGTTTGACTTACATCTTATGGATCAATGTTCAATGGCTCAGTAATTGCTCCAGCAATATGCTTTCCTGTTTGCTACAATGCTCCCTGCCATTATCATCGTGGACACACACCATCTGGAGCAGTGAGTACCAAATTAATCTCTTTATATAATACGAATTTTTTGGGGGGCGGGGCAGGTGTTGGTGGCACACACTTTTAATTCCAGTACTCAGGAGGCAGAGGCAGGCAGATTTATGTGATTTTGGCTTCAGCCTGGTCTACAGAGCTAGGACAGGCTCCAAAACCACAGAGAAACTCTGTCTTATAAAACAACAACAACAAAATGTTTTTAAGTCAATGAACCTCTTGAACTACAATAGAAAATTAGCTAGGGAGTATATTCAAATTCTTTTCTTTCACCTTTCTTGGTTACTATAAATATCTACAATAGTAAAAGCTACAAATATACAGTAATACAAATATACAATACTAGATATTAGTCTTAGAATCATATGGTTTCATTTCTAGTTCATTCACTGCACAGATTTTCTTTATCTTAGTATGTACAAAAATGAAATGCAGCAGTCCATTTTGGGACCCCTCCTTGTTTCAAGGAGCTGTTACTACACTTTTCCATAAAACCTTACTTGCTCACTCTTCAAAATTGAATAAAACTCTATCTTGAAACATGACTAAAGAATTAAGAATATGATAGAAAGAATTCATTATTATTTTGTTTATTCATAAATTGATGTGTGTGTGTTTGTGTGTGTGTGTGTGTGTGTGTGTGTGTGTGTGTGTTTTATAAGTAGGTCAACGTAAAGAATTGCTCTCCACCTTACTTCCACTAAATCTAAATTTGACTACGCTGTCTGGCTAGAGAGGGTCTGTGATTTACCTCTTTCTAACCTTTGCTAATGGTGGCAATGTAAGTGCAATCTGCTAAGCCCATATTTTTATGTAGGATCCAAGTCTCAATTTTGGATACTTGTGCAGCCTTAAAACTGTTAACAGCCAGTTACCTACCCTTTACTTTCTGAAACAGTGTCTCACTATTTAGGCCAGGCTGACAACAATTTGTAATTTTCCTCTGCAGTGTTGAGGTTATTAACATGCTTTATTAAGCCTAGCTTGAAGCACATAAATATCATATAAAGGGCTAAGAATAAGAAACAGGGAATTGCATAAGAATTTGTGACTCACCAGGACTTTTGAAAAAACCACACTACCTTTTATTTGCTTTAAGAGAGGAGAACACTGGGGTGAAAACACATCACTTAGCCCTGTCAAGTTTAGTGTTTATTCTAAGACTATTTATCTTCCCTGAATACCTCTTGCCTTATTTTACATATTAAGAACTAGAAGATGATGAGGTATTCTTGAGTTGGAACGATGATTGGGATACAAATGAAGATATGGGTTTGATCCACAGCATCATATGAACAGGCTTAGTGTTATTCAAATACCAAATGCTAGGATTCAGGAACAGAGGCAGGAAGATTACGCATTCAACATCATCCATGGCTAGTCTACATTGGCAGTCCAAGACTAATCCTTTTTGTCCCATTTGTGTATTTTTTTTATTTTTTAAAATTTAAACTAAAACAATCTTTATATGTACATATGTATTATTTTTCCTAATTTTACATATTGATCCCAGTTTTCTCTCCCCCCTCCATCCCTCCCATGTCCCCAGACCCCCCTCCCATTTCACACCCCCTCCACACACACTCCACAGGGATGATGATGCCTTCCATGGAGGGATCATCATAATCTGTAGAGTAATTTGGAGTAGGGTCAAGGCCCTCCCCACCTGCCTCTAGGTTAAGGGAGTATCCTTCCATGGGGAATGTGCTCCCGAAGTTCTTTTGTGCAACAGGGAGGTCCTTAGACTACTCAGGCCTTCTAAATGAGACCCACGTTCAGGAGGTCCGAGTTGGTATAATGCTGGTTTCCCAGCTATCAGTCTGGGGGTCCACGAGTTCCCTATTTTTCAGGTCAGCTTTCACTGTGGGTTTCTGTAGGCTGGTCTCGGCCCCTTTTGTTATGATTACTCCCTCTCTGCAACTGAATTCCAGGAGTTCGGCTCAGTGTTTAGCTGTGGGTGTCAGCTTCTGCTTCCATGAACTTCTAGATGAGGGCTCTATGATGGCATATAAGGGCTCATTATCAGGGAAGGGCATTATAAGGTAGCATTTCTACTGTTGCTGAGATCTAAAACAATCTTACATTATTACTCTCAGTTCCCTCTCCATCCTGTTCTCCCATTAACCCCCCCATCCCTCTGATGGGAGATGTTATTCTGTATATATGTTTCTCATACTGGTTAATAAAGCACTGTGGCCAATAGAAAACTAGATAGGCGGGGCTAGGAGACTAGGAGGCGGAAAGAGGAAGTAGAAGGAGGGGTCGAGATGTAGCCCGGGGAAGGAGCAGGACGCCTGCCGCGCAGCTCCCCGATGAGACGACCACGTGGAAATACTTAGATAAGTAGAAATGGGTTAATAATTAAGGCAGAACTAGCCCATAAACAGTAATGGTAACTGGCCAACAGGATTGTATCAAATACAGAGTCTCTGAGTGTTATTTGGGGCACACGTGGTTGCAGGACAATGGCGGCAGAACCAGCAGCAGCCTGCAGGGAAACCTGCCGTAACATAATGGTGTCAGAAGCGGGATTGAGAACTTTCACTTAAAACTTAACAAAAGCTTAAAAAATAGTTTTTAGAAACAAGGGAACAGAGACTTCTTGGTAGCAGCATTTTCTTGATTGGATTTGTTTTGTTGTAGACAGAGATTTGCGTGGCTCCTTTAAGGGAAGTTTCCAAAATTAGCATAAGCGGCAAAAAGCTGCCTGGCTTTTAAAGAGCTCTGCTAACAATTCATTGGTATGTACAAGAGCTGCAATGAAGGTTTACACTGTGTTTTAAAAAATACGCTGGCTTGGGAGAGAAAAAGAAATGGGATACAATGGTTTAAAAAAGGAAATAGAATAAATGGTATAGTGGTACACGCCATTAATCCCAGCACTCGGCAGACAGAGGCAAGCAGATCTCTGTGATTTCAAAGTAAACCTGGTATGCAGTGAATTCCAGGACAGATAAAAGTTACACAGAGAAACCCTGTCTCAAAATATGTAAAAATAGAAGTAGAAGAAATAGAATAATAAAAAAGCCACGTAAAGATGGAAAACACAGAGAAATTTTGGATACTATACGTGCTTCTGTTGTCTTTAAATTATTTGATTGCTGAGAAAACAACTACTGATAAAAGAAATGCTGCTAGATTAATTCAATTTATATATTTTAAAAATGCTTTGACTCCAAAATTTGAGCCTAAGGACAAGTTACTGGGGAAAAGGATTTCTATTTTTGTTTCCACAGAAAATGAAAAGCTATGGATTTTTTCCAGACTTATGTGGTTTGATCAAGCCAGACCCCCTGAAACAGTGCCCCAGTTGATCCAACATTCAAAGCAGTTGAGACAAAGCCTTGCAGACTACAGCCAAGATTTCTGCATCTTCTTTGGACCCCCATGACAGCGCCCTCTACCAGCAGGAAGTAGTTTGGAAAGAACGACGCCCAAATTCCCAAATATTGTTTATAAATGTTTGTTTCCATTTAAATGGACTTGGTTATAAATGGCTATAGCCACAAGCAATCTTTTTAAAGGTAAAAAGGGAATTATGGTATGGAAATGAATACTTTGCTTTGGAATGGATTTTCTTTTATTGATACAATTTAAGGTCAATTTTATGATATGTATATTTCTCCTCTTGTTTAGGTATTGTGTTTATATAGCTCATTGGAAAATGTAATGTATAATTTAGTACAGATTATAGAGAGTTACCTATGATAGTTAAAACTTGGAGTTAAGTTAGTTAGGATTTCTAGATATACTGAGATAGATTTCAAATGGATAGGCATTCTTCAAACCTTTCAAAGACCTACAGAATATGGCATTTAAAATGGTTTAGTGTTTTTCTTGACAATGAGGCACAACTGCTCCTGGTAACACCACCGACAGAAGAAAGGAAGATGGACATCGAAGAAACACATTATGGAGTTTCCTTCTAATATGGCAAGACTAGCCATCTGGGCAAGGTACTGCTCTTCTGGATTGTTTGACTTTATGTTGTAGAAACTGGACATGCAGGACCCACAGAAAGATGACTGCTGATGCAAGATGGACATTGCTACAGGATTCCTGCATCATGGAAAAGGCTGCCAGACAGCCAGACAGTCTACAGGACACAGAAAAGTTTCCTGCCTTGTTGAGGAGTCTGGACACACACTATGGCCTATGGGCTGAAGATAGAACATTACAGAAGAACTTCGGGTGACTGACCAGGCAATGAATTGTCTCTGTCATTTCTAGAGTTTATATATTATCCTTCTGTGGTCTTTGAAGGAATTGAAGACAGATAGTTATGCTTATAGTTTTCCTTAGTTAGGATTAAAGATAAGTTACATATAGGACTTTGGACTCACAAAGATAGGATAGATGATATTTTCTTAAAGTCTTACAAAATGTTAATGGACTAAATATTGTTTACTGTGAATCTTATTTGATAACTGTTGTATGATATATTTTGCTATGTTAAGGTTAAATCCCTTCTTTTATTTTAGACAGAAAAGAGGAGATGATGGGAGATGTTATTCTGTATATATGTTTCTCATACTGGTTAATAAAGCACTGTGGCCAATAGAAAACTAGATAGGCGGGGCTAGGAGACTAGGAGGCGGAAAGAGGAAGTAGAAGGAGGGGTCGAGATGTAGCCCGGGAAGGAGCAGGACGCCTGCCGCGCGGCTCCCCGATGAGACGACCACGTGGAAATACTTAGATAAGTAGAAATGGGTTAATAATTAAGGCAGAACTAGCCCATAAACAGTAATGGTAATTGGCCAACAGGATTGTATCAAATACAGAGTCTCTGCGTGTTATTTGGAGCACATGTGGTTGCAGGACAATGGCGGCAGGACCAGGAGGCCGGTGGGGAGACCTGCTGTCCCTCCATAGGAGGCAATATCCCTCCATAGGAAGTAGGCTCTTTAATATTTGAGCTTTCACCAAAAATGTACTAGAAAATTGCATAATAAACTTTTCTTACCATTTTAATTTCACTTAATATGAACTGAAAGAATAAATTTTTATGTTCTCAAAATACTCTCTTCATGACTTTCCAAATATTTTTTTCCCTTCTTTATACTATATACTATCAGACATACATCAAAAGTCTCTCTTATCTTACATAAACCAGCAATAGTTAAAAACTTTATAATTTTATGATTATATAATTTATGAATTATTAAAGTATTAATAACATAAATGTGCATATCATGATATTAGAGAAGATAAAATTGGATTATTTAAAATGCCAATATATTGTGCTTTCTGTTTGTAATTTTATTTCTTTAAATTTCTTTTCTATTTTTTGTATGGAAGAATTAGTACTATATTCATAAAGAGTACAGTTACATAAATATATACTATGAAAATCTATTAAAGCAAAATGATGTATTTTCTAAATCTGAGAAAGTACATTTTTGCATAATGAACGTAATATTGCATTAATTTTATTCAATTACTTCCCTTGGTTTAAAAATAATTAAGAAATGAAAAATGACACAGGAAAGGAAATTGAAATCAGCATGTCATATTTAAATTCAGATCTCACAGTGATAAATGTTGTAAAGGCAATCTGAAAATGTTTCCTATTTTTTACATTTAGTAACTCATGCAATTTTGAACCACATTCCAGTGTCTGTTAACTCTGAATAACAGACATAAAAAATAAAAGAAAGAATTGAATATAATAACAAGATATTTTTCTGTACAAATACTATTTTAGACATTCACTTCTATTTTGTATGTATATATATATAAACATATATATAGATCATTATTATAAATTCAAAATTTAGTGAATATTTGACTATTTTAAAAATGTTTATCCAAATAAACTAAATAGGAGAATATTATAAGATATCTTGGATTTGTTTGAAAACTATGTGAAAATGTGGTTTAAGGTATCAATAAAGCATAGGATATATCAAATTATTATCTTTAAAGCTAGATGGTTAGTACATTCGTTTTTGTTATTTTTCTAAACCCTATCATCTATATTTCTATCTATCTATCTATCTATCATATATCATCTATCTATATGTCAAAAAAGGATAAGAAAGAATGATTTGTGTATGTTTGTGAGTATGGATCTGTTGTGTGTGTGTGTGTGTGTGTGTGTGTGTGTGTGTGTGTGTGTGTATAGGTGATTCTGCTTCATAATATTGTATTTTCATAGAATTAACCACATAATTTTTACTATGTAAAAAATAATAAAATATTCACAATTAGAAAAATTACAATTTAAAACTGATATTGAGTTCAGAGTCATGTAAATAACTGTTGATTACTGAGGGAAATATCTACTTATTGTTCTAATACAAAAAATTTCACTTCACAAAGTTTTAAAAAAAGTACATTAAGCTAGACTGAATTGTGTACCGTATTCAAGCCAGTGAAAATTCAAAAGACAAAATAACACCTTCCCTTTTGTACCAGCAGGCAGGCAAATAACCAGCACATATTGGAATGTTCTAAAACCACAATTCCTCAAAGAACAGAACAAAGGAATTATCGTTATCACACTTAGGGCATCTGGCAAGAGGAGTGTTGACTAACTGGTTATCTACAAAGAAAAATAAACGACTTTTCTTGTTTTAGTGTCATGGTACATATTTTACAAGTTGTATTCAAGTGGGATTTTAGAAATTATACAGAATCACACAGGGATCAATGTGTAAGTGGTGTACTGTCTTCGTTTTTATTGTATTTCAAAAACCTGGTTCTTACATCCTTAAGAAGATCATCCTTGTAACTCAAAACTAGTTATGTGCTTTTCCTTTAAAGGTTTTCATACATTTGTAAGTACAAAGAAAGAATGTACACAAGACGATTCTTAGAAACATCTTTAAGAAAAACAGGGGACCAAGTTTTTCTTTTTTCAAGCATCAGAATGAATGGAATGTTGTCATTCAGTTTCTACAGTTATCTACCTTATTGAGATCCATATTTTTGCTCTTAGTGTGAAGTAACATTCTAGCAAGGCTGGGATTGGGTTCTGAGAGGAGTTTCTTTATGAGTTCACAGGGTAGATGGCTTTGTGCTCATATACAGAAGGGCCTGTGTCCTTCACCATTGAGCCGTTTCCCTCAAGTCTGCATCTATACTTCCACAGTAGAGGTGGGATACCAGTACCAAGAGAAGCAGTGGAGAGAGAGCTTGAGCCTTAAACCAGAATCAACACTAAGATTACTGTAACTTGCATTTTTATTAGAAAAGCACACCACAGAAGCAGTCTAGATTTAAAGAATGAAAATACCATCTCCTTGTTTGCTTCAAAGAACTGTGAAGTCAAATAAAAATAGGCGACAGAAACTACAAAGTGGAAAAATGATCTCACAAACAACTGTATACAAAGAGAACGTTCAGTCAGGAAGGTTCATAATAGAGGAGATTCTTGCTGTTATGTCATGTCAGCTTATATCCTGGTAAGATTGAAAACATGTCTTTTACAGAGTCCTGGATCATTTTAAGAGATATTTATGCTATAATCTGAGGCACTAAATATGAAGTTGAATCTCCCAACATCATTTGTTTTATTCACACTAGTAATTATAGAGACTACATTTTTCAATCAGCATTGTTTCTAAAGGAAAAGATGTAAGAAATAAGTATTGGGACATCAATTGAGATTTCTGAGATTAATATGAGATCAATAATTAAGATTATATACATATATTTTCCCACACACGCACATATACACACCTGTACACATCTGTTTATATTTATAATCTCTCTCTCTACATATATATGTATATATATATATATATTTAAGTTTATTACTGAGATGTCTACTATAGAAAGTCATAACAATTCCCTTTTATTCCCCATAGTCAATTATGTGAAAATTGATTATACAATCGACAAATATAAACAATGCTGCTTAGTGATATACTATTGATTATGTAAATGATGTCTTAATCAGTGTTCTATTGTTGTGAGGAGACCCCTGACCATGGCAACTCTGAAAAGAAAAAAACATTTAATCTATGCTTGCTTATTATTGCAAAGGTTTAGTCCACTATCACCATGCAGGAAGTATGGTGACACATAAGCAGACATGGTGGCTGAGAGTTCAGTGCCCAGCTCTGTAGGCAACAGAAAGACCCAGAGCTTCTGGGTCTGGCTTGGGATTCTGAAACCCCAAAGTCCACCCTTAGTAACACACTTCTTCCTACAAGGCTGCAGCTAGTCCCACAATAGCGCTACTCTCTAAGCATTCAAATATATGCAAGCCTATGGAAGCCATTCTTATCAAACCACCAAAAGTCGTTATCATTATATATCTTTTTTCAGGTACTTTCAGTCTTCAGTCTCATAAGTATTGTATATCTATCTATCTATCTATCTATCTATCTATCTATCTATCTATCTATCTATCTTGATTTTCCTAGACTGGGTTTCACTGTATTGCTTTGGAGATTGTCCTGGAACTCGCTCTGTAGACCAGACTGGCTTTAAACTCACAGAGATCCACCTGCCTCTGCCTCCTGAGTGATGGGATTAAAGGCATGCACGACCAACGCCTGGCTTTTATCTATATATTTTTATAAGAATTTTCATTATTAGTTTTAATGTAGGTTTCAAAAGTCACAGAAATATGTATCATGGATGATAAAAACCCAAGGACACATATGGAGTTTCAAGCTTCAAGCTGAAGCTCTGAAAAGGAAAGCAGCCAGTCACTAATTTCTATCTCTACTTCAGACTGAATGGACTATCTTGTCCTCAACATGGCTGGAGAATATATCATCCAGGCTGACTTTGCTTCTTAATTTTATACCTCTCATATCCTAAGATTAAAGGCATGTGATCCCAAGTGCTGAGATCACCTTTTGTATGAGCAGATTCTCTCTAGGACTCAACCAATTTTGTGTAGCTCAGTGTGGCCTTCAACAACCAGAGATCCTTCTGCCTGTATCCTGAATCTGGGATTAAAGGTGTGTGCCACCACTTCCTGACTCTATGGCTTGTTCTTATGGCTACTGGCATTAAATGTGTCACTCTTACCTAGCTCTATGGCTTGTTGCTAGCTTTGCTTTTTGTGCCAGAAAGCAAGCATTAATAAATCATAAATAATATAAATATAAATAAATTTATAAATAATAAATAATATATCTCCAAAACAAAAAGTCAAGGGTCTAGTAGTTGTCCTTACCATAGGGCTGGATGTTTCAGCTGGTCTTTAGTCTCTCATAGAACCTTGAAGTAGTGGATTCTGAAACCAATGACAGGACGCCTTGGCCACAGGATAAATTTGCCAGAAAGAGTGAGGGCAAGAAGGTAAATGCTAAAAGTTTCCTTCCCTTACATCCCATTTAGGCTGCTACTACAATGCGCAGCTAACATTTAGGCTGGCTCTTCCAATATAAAGTGGTGCAATCAAGAATGTCCTTTGTAAGTTATGCAGATGCTTAGCTTTTAGTTGAATCCAGATATCAGGTTGACAACCAAGATTATCTGTTACAGAAGGATTACTCTTCATAAAACTCCAAAGTCTTGGGCAACTATTAATCTATTTTTTTCTATTTTTTAATTATATGTGATAACATGGAATTATACAAGGTGGTGTTTTTGTAGCAACCTTGTTGTACTTAGAAAAATATCCTAGAATCTTCTATTTTATGACTGAATTGTAGTCTATTATTCTCAAAAAATGTTTTAGACATATGGTACATTTTAAGTTTTACACATATGGTACATTTTAATTGTTTAATCAATAGTTGATTTGTATATAGATTATTTATACTTTCAAACTTTTATTTATTTATTTGGGTGTGTATACATATCAAGTATTTTCCATGGTGGTAGGGTAGAACTCTGAGGGTACCTTGCAGGTACTGGTTCTCTCTTCTAGTATGTGGTTCCCAAGTATTTAATTCACAAAATCAGGTTTAGAGCCAAGAGCCTTTAAACACAGATCATTTTCTCTGCCCTATGTGTACTTTGTAATGAACACAGTATTGCTTAAGGATTCATTTATTTCTCATACCAAAATTTCATCTTTCCTAACAACATTGCTGTAATTATTTAATACTAGAAGGTATATATCATCATCAAAAAGGTAATTCTTCATCGTCAGGTACCCTAATCAGATCTTTAGTATCCTCTAAGTATAGTGCCATATGAACAAAATATATGCTTATTATTCAGGAAATGCCAAGAATTTAGAAAGTCTGTGCCAAGAACAAAGAGTGGACACTAAGTTAATTAGTTTTCTTTTTAAGACATGTGACTATTTTAAAGATTTTGCATGAGTTTTTTTGTGAAATAGTATTTTCTTTTTGTGATATATGTAGGACTAAATTTTAAAATCTTATATTTAACAATTTAAAGAATTACACACATAGTAAATGTTTTTCAAAGTAGTTACAGAGGTTTAAAATGCCACCAGCCACCAGAAATACATAGAGATTCCAATCTCTCCTAATTTCACAGCCTTTTACTACTCAGTATCAGTCTTATTGAAAAAAATTTTCTTCTCCCAATATCATTTCTGGTTCAATCCTCTCCCCTCTGTCTGCACTTTCTCTCTCTTAGAAAAGAATTAGGTAAACAAGAAAGAAAACATTTTTTAAGACAAAAACAAGATAATAAAGGAAAAGCTGAACAATGTACAGTCATATACACATAAAAAATAAAATCATAAAAACACAAATTTGAAAATCACAATAAACAAACAAAAGTCTACTAATTAAAGAAAATGCCACAACAAAGCAATATGACATAAAAATTCTACAATTGTACCACTGAGCTCATTTTGTGTTGACCATCTACTACTGAACATGGTCTTGCCAGTAAGTGTGGTTAATAAAACCAGTGAGACACCACTGAAGAAAAGAAAATTTTCCTTTTGAAGTGGATGTCATTTGAGAGATACATTCTAAGTTAGGTAGGAATATCAGATACATGTTACCCTTTCAGTACTAAGACATTGTCTTGTTTGAACCTGTGCTAGGACAGTACACATTATCATAGTTTCTTTGAGTTTATTTATGATGAGTCCTGTCATGTTTGCAAGAAACTATTTTCTTGGTATCTCCTACCCTGTCTTGCTTTGAGTTTCTTTATGTCTCCTATTTCACATTACTCCCTCATCCAAAAAGGGAATTTAGATTTTTATTGTTGTTTTTGTTTATTTGGTTTGTATTTGTTCTCTTCTACTTGTTAGGAAGCTGAGTGTTGAGTCTTCTTTTGATTTGTATTTCCCTAGTCATCTAGGGAAGTTTAACATCCTTTCATGAATTTGGGCAATCTGTTTTAGCAAATATTCTTATCTGTAGTCCATTTTATTTTCCTTTGATTAGTAAGCTATGACATTGATAATATAAATACAAGTTTTTCAAAATGTAACTTTGAAATGCTCTCTTTGATTCTGTACACTTTACTTTTAGTTTCTCAGGAATATAGCTTGAAGCACAGGTTTGTGGGCATGTGTTGAATGGCAATTTATTTGTTATTTTCTTTTGTAGTTTGGTTTGGCTATTGTACTAAGAAACTGTTGTCTTCCTCAAAGCTATAAATATCTGTTGCTTTTTATTTTTTTCTGGGTGTTATTTATTTCCTTTTATAATTATATCTACAATCCATTTTTTTTGCTAATGGTGAGTGGTGTCAAGAATGTCTCTGATTTCAGTTTTTGTATGTTCATATATATTATTGCATGAGTACAGTTTATTTATTGTAGATAGTACTCTTGGCATCTTTATAAAGAGCCATTAACCACATATAAAAGATTCTCTGTGTCACTGATACAGATGCTTCTATATATAAGGCAACAACACTTTACTCACTTTGTGAAGTTTAATGTAACATTTTAAAATGGTAAATACAAGACAACCGACCCTACCTCTCTGTCAATATCAGCTTAATAATCAAGTTCCTTTGAAACGCAATGTGAGTTTTAGCTGATTCTCATAAGTTTTTATTACTTTATGAAGGATACTCATTAATACAAGAAATTTGTCTATCTTAGCAAAATTAGAGATTCTTTTTATACAAGCAAATAGAATCGCAGGTCAATTTATTTAGGATTTTATTAACAGCTTTAAGCTGTATTTTGTACATTTTTTGTACACATTTAATACTTCTTTGTTGAACTAATTCATGATATTCTAACTTTAATCTCTCACTGGCTTTGTAGATATTTTCCTTAATTTCACTTTAACTTCATTCTTAATGAACTACTGCTAATATTCAACATTTTGCTTTTGAATTATAAATTAACATATATAGCTTTTTGTACTTATGTCACCCAGGTTCAATATTTCTTAAGATACTATACACTTCAAGTGTTTATTAGTTTTGTATTAAGAACATTTGGGATGCTCTTTATAATTTTGAAATATAAATAAAGTGTTAGCTGTATTCCTAGAATATCTTATACTAAAAGCTACCAGAAACAGTTTATAAATGCCATGTTTTTATATTATTCCTGTCTCATTCCTCATGTATTATAAGTTCTTTCATTGATTTTAGTATGACTTTTGTATACTTCCTAAGAATTTTGGTTCAGACATAAATGTTTATGCCAATGGAGATAATTAAAGGCAGCATTTGCTCTTTTTTTATTAATTTATATCTTTTTTTTTTTTTTTATATTAAATAAATTATTTATATAAAATATTTATATTATAGTCAAATCTTATATTAGTTAAGTTTTTATAAGATATAAAAAATCTTAAACTTTAAAAGCCATAAGATGACGGCAAAAATAGTTATTATTTTTCTTTACGGTGGGGAATAACTGCATATTTATAAATATTTCTATTGTAATGTAGCCATCAACAGTGAACTAAGGAAAATTCCCTTATCCCTATTTTTAAACCTTTTTTATAATGGTAGAATATTAAAAAGCAGATGTTTTCTAAATTAATTTAAGGGATCATTTTCAGTTTGTTACCACAATATATGACATATTTAGAGTATTTAATTCTAAATAAGCCAATTACAAATATGTTTTATGGGAATTTTCTATTTAACCATGTAACTTTTTAACTTATAATTTATCATATTATTTATATTCAATTATTATTATATGAGATTAGCATATAGTCCATGTTAATATTTCTTTGTTTTTAAATTTGACAACAGTGCTTTATTCATTAACCAATAAGAGAAACATATTTAAAATGACATCTCCCATCATGCCCTCTTTTCTGTCTAAAATAAAAAAGGATTTTAACTTTAACATAGTAAAGTTACATTAACGAAAACAGTTATTAAGCAAGAACTATCGTTAACAATAGTCCATTAACATTATCAAGAATTAAAAAAAATATTCTATCATCTATCCTCTTTTTGTGATTCTAAAGTCTTATAAGTAACTTATCTTTAATCCTAACTAAGGAAATCTATAACCATAACTATCTGTCTTCAACTCCCTCAAAGACCACAGGATAATATATAAACTCTAGAAATGACAGAGACAACTCACTGGCTGGTCAGTCACTTGAAGTTCTTATGTAAAGTTCCATCTTCAGCCTATAGGCCATAGTGTGTCTGGCAGACTTCTCAGCAAAGCAGAAAACTTTAAACTGTTTGCCTGTATTGGCAGGTTGTCAGTTACTTTTCTCTGTGTCCTGCAAACTGTCTGGTAGACTCTTCTATGAATCAAGGATCCTGTAGCAATGTCTATCTTGTATCAGCAGTCACTTTCCTGTCCAGTTTATATAGCATAGTCAAATAGTCCAGACAAGAGCAGTTTCTTGCCCAAATGGCTAGTCTTGCCATACTGGGAGTAAACTCTATAACAAGATTCTTCGATGTCCATCTTCCTTTCTGATATAGTTTATGTTTGCAGAACCAGTTATGCCTCACTGTCAAGAAAAACACTAAACCATTTTAAATGCCATATTCTGTAGGTCTTTGAAAGGTTTGAAGAATGCCTATCCATTTGAAATCTATCTCAGTATATCTAGAAAACCTAACTAACTTAACTATAAGTTTTGACTATTATAGGTAACTATAATCTGTACTAAATTATACATTACAGTTTTAAATAAGCTATATAAACACAATACCTAAACAAGAATAGAAATATACATATCACAAAATTGACCTTAAATTGTATGGATAAATGAAAATCCATTAGTGATTTATTTATTGTGGTTCTAGGATTGAACCCATGGCTTCATCAGTGTGAGGTGGCCTTTCACTTATTTATATCCCCAGCATATTTTTTATTTTTAGTTTTAGACAGGGTTCTATAAATTTATTCAGACTGGTCTTGTTCTCTCACTGTACTTCAGTTAGAACTTGAATTTGACATTGGTCTGCCTCAACACCTTAAATTGCTATGGTTACAGGCCAGTAGCATCGGTCTCAGCAGCCTGGTAAATGTAATGAAAAAAAAAATTGGCAGTTTTGCTTCCAGTTTCCACAAAGCTGGTTTCTTTTCATCCATTTCTGCTTATTTTTATACCTCATTTTAATTGAAGTAGAATTTTATCATTTTCCCATGTATCTTGCCCCCTTTTGAATCTCTTCCAGTTTCCTTCCCTTGAACCATTTCCACATCCAGCCTGACTCTCAAGTAGCTCCCTCTTCTTTGACATTGTCATATGCGTTGTTTTCTTTTTCCTACCTGTGTTTGAGGATGAAAAGCTCTGGTGTTGGTTGCACAGTGTCATCTTTAAAAGACAGACATCGCTCTTTTCCATTTTCTGTTGTTTTAAGTTAAGACAGGAAATGAAAATGAAAATTTATATTTATAGTGCACATCATAAACTTATTATTTTCTATTTAAGTACCTTACTTTCTTCCTGAATTTTTAGTCACAACCTGCTATCATTTCCTTACTTTCAAACTGATTTATTGCTCCATGATTCCTTTCAGATAAATATATTCCTTCCCATATATTTTCAGACCAACATTATAAAGTATACAATGTAAGTAACATTACATTATAATATCACACAATGGCACATAATAACGTTTAACTAATGGTTTTCATTTCCTTACATACCTTTCAATAATTGTGTTGTCATACTATGTCCTGAAGTCCTGTCTTCAATGTTTCTTACAAGGAGAGTGTTGTTAAATTTTCTCTCCACTTTTACTTTGGAGAGTGTCTTTATTTTACTTGCACTCATTTTTTGTTACTAATATTATCAATAATTACAACAGTATTTATTTCCCTCTCATCTTTCAATCTACCTAATACACAATGCCATACTCTGTTCAACCCTTGGGCGATGTATTCATTCATTTATTTATCTATTTATTTATTTATTATAAAATATTGTTGCATATATATGTATGTATATATGTATATATAATATATATATTATAAAGTATACAATGTAAGTAACATTATGTTATAATAACACATAATGGCACATAATAACCTTTAACTAATGGTTTTCATTTCCTTACATACCTATCAATAATTGTGTTGTCATACTATACCCTGAAGTCCTGTCTTCAATGTTTCTTACAAGGAGAGTGCATATGTGCATATGTGTATATATATATATATATATATATACATATACATATATATATATATATATATATTCCTGAATATAACCTGCCCAGTTCATGTAATGTGACTTGTATGTATAATTTTAGGGCTGACCATTTGTTACTGGACAAAGAATTGGTCAACTGGTCTGCTCTTCCCTGGGAAAGACCATCTCTCCTACTCTTACCTTCCTCAGTTGACTATAGGTTTTTGTTTCTTTTTGTTTCTTTCCCAGAGATAAGGTCATATGGGATTTTCATGAAATTGAGGCATGTTCATTTGTGTTATCCTCTATCCTTGTTTGTATATGTTTTTTCAGTGATACTGGTGAGACTTTATAAGTGTAGCTTCTCTAAGCTTTAGGTGTGGAGGACTTATGTAGATGCATTTATTGGGATCATAAGTCAAAACTGCATTTGATAGGATTCTGTAGGAGTCTTTATCAGCCAAATTTTCTCAATGAGGAGTTAATATGACAATTATCTGTTGGAATAAGAACACAGTGTTGTCTCCATATTTATTCTATTTAATATCAGTGGAACATATGAGATGCATCATTTAGTATTTGTCATTAGTTTAAAGAACAATCCAACAATTTATCAGTAGTTTTTATTTGCATAACTCTCTTTCTGAAAGTCATCTAACAGGTATGCCAATGAATTGTAGTGTTTCCAGCATTTCTTAGTACTATTTTCTTTCTAATTTAAAATTTGCCATTTGAATCATGGTAATTATGAAGTTATTTCAAGTTTACAAATTTCCAGTAATTTTCTTGGTGTAGGCTTTTTTCAACTTTGTCTTCACTCATTTCCTTTGCTGTTACCACACATGGTTTTATAGTTATTGCGGTTTAATAAGGGTCAGGATAAACAAATAGGCCGAATAGATGTTTAGTAAGGGAGAAACAACTCACAACACAGACAGATGAATGCAGCAGTTGGAACTGGATGCTCCTCTCTCAGTGTCCCTCCAGCAAGAGAGCATTCTGGGCCTCCTTCAGAGACCTAGTAACACAGGTCACTTCGGGCACTGGCTCCACCCCTCAATGGGTGTGGTCAGTGCCACAGAAGCAGACACAGTGAATATCCCACTGCATATAGTTCCCTAAAACTTCAATGTCTTGAGCTAAGTACAAACTACTGAGAAACCTTCTGTCCATAGGAAAAGTTAAGTATTGACATAGAAAGGAAATTTATAGGGCAACGTAGATTTTTAGCATTTACTTCAAATATTCTCTCAGTGAATCCCAGGGTTTCTTAGTTCTATACCTCAATTAACTTTCAAAGTTTTCTGCAGTCATGCTAATTGGACATGGACAATCAAGACCCTGTCTGCTCTGGGGAAGTGTTCTCAAGCCTTAGATCAATGTTTGCTCAGATACTTAGAGCATTTTCCTTGCCTTCTGTCTCTAAGTTATTTAGACTAACTGGTTGCAACTGTGCTTAGTCTCATTGGACTGAAATATGAGGATAAACGGGCTGCAGAAATCTTGACTTTCATAATTCCTTATCTTCACTGTTCAGACTTCAAAGGAACAGGTCTAGCCAATTCTTCATTTCAATTATTGTGTTGTTCAACTCCAGAATTTCTGATTTTCCTTTGTATAACTTATTATTATTATTCCTTTTGAAGAGATATTGCAATTATAACACATAAAATGTTTTTCTATGAATTTATAACATAAATGTGATAAGTGCTTTGTGATACTTGTTCAATGAAGGCATCCTCTAAGATACCTCAAGAACACCACTTTAAG
This sequence comes from Cricetiscus sungorus, assembly GCA_030556225.1. NCBI lineage: Eukaryota > Metazoa > Chordata > Mammalia > Rodentia > Cricetidae > Cricetiscus > Cricetiscus sungorus. The sequence goes on along the minus strand of JANBXA010000741.1, from coordinate 28,431,250 downwards.
CTCTTTGTTCTTCTGCATAAATGCAATTTTTGGATTATTTTATGTTCCATATATTTTTGTTTGAAAACTGGAAGATCTTTCTGTCAGTTTCTTTTCACAACTCATTTAACCACCATCATCTTGTTTACCTTGTGTGTTGTATAAGTGTGAAGTAGTTCATTCTCATGCAGTAATGTGTGGGTGCACATATATACATGAGTAATCACTTCTACATAGAGGCTAGGGATCAAATTCGTTTTCATCCTCTGTTGCTCTCCACCTCATTTTCCTAGTCAGAGACCAATCACTGTATTTGCTGCTTATAACTGGGTAAGACCAACTTTTCATAAATCTTGAGAGATCCTTCAGTTTTGATCCCTAACACTAGATTCCACATGAGTGTCATCATAAATGCTCTTTACATGGGCCATGCAGATTCAAACTCAAAACATCAAGCCATCTACCAATATGTCATCTAGTGAACTATATCATCTCCCTCTTTTTGTAGCTGATAGAGCATAACCAGAAACAACTCAATGTAGTTACTTTAATATCAGTCTTCAGGTTTTGCTAATAGGGCTAATATTCACACTTTTGCTTGTTTATATCTTCAGTACTTTGCCTATCCTGCTGGGGCTTGTGTAGGAGACGGTAATCTATTCTGCTTGGTTGTACTTTCCTAGAATCTGTCTTTCACTATATGAAAAGGTTAACGATGAGTGATAGATCCCCAGCTACCATACCTTGAAGGAAAATTAGATCTAAACCTTGAATTTTGTGAAGAAGAGCCCTATTTTCTTCACAGCATCTACTCAAAATAGAGTTTCTAGCATGCTGTTTTGAAGAAAAGGTTTGCAATGGCTGTGACTCAAGTTTTGTGGAATCACACTGTTTTTATTGAAATGTAATAGATATTTTAAATTGATTTTTCCCATTTCCTATATGTCACAGAGAATTTCAATTGCTTTATTTCATTATGACACTCACTAGTAATATTTTCTTTTAGTTACAACCTCTGTCACTCTCTAACACTGACTGAGATTCTGGAAGTTCAAATATTTTACTTTCTGATGTAATAGAAAATTAATAGAAAATCTATACTATCACATTAGATTTCAGCTTCTCTGAGCTCATTGTTTAATCCAAGTGTTCACTTGAATTTTATAAATATTTACTAAATCAAATCCCTTAAAAATCTTGGCCTTCTATGTAGTAATTTATTTTTACATTATTTTTACTTTTCCTGTTCAAATGTAAAACCAAGTAAAAAATAGAATATATTTATTATATTAAAATAATCTCTTAAATGTATTTATTCTCCTTTGCAAGGTGTTCACTTCATTAATAACAGAATACTTAACAAAAATTAGAATGCTTATCAACACTATATAAATTATTTTTAGAAGAAAGTGGTTTGGGGAGAGAAAGAAATTTCCTTTGCTACTTTAAACTGCTCCTATTTTAATCTACTTGAAATAAAAAAAAATAAGCTACTATAAGGCTAACTTCAGGAATTGTTTTACTTTCAGAATATGAAGGACAATTTTGAGGTAAAGAACAATACACAATTTCTCTTAAGGAAAGAAATTATAATAAATTAAAATGAGTGAGTTATTTGATAACTCAGCAGTTTAGTTTATAATGACACATTAACACTACTGTCTTCAATATTCATCTAGAATTTTAGATATTCACTGATTCTTTCCCTTTTGTAATATTTAATAGGGGTTTTATGTACTTATAATTTATAATTTATATAGTAATAATAAGAAATCAGCAGAATTTTAAGTAACCTGAATGGCAAAAATCCCTCATAAATACCAGTGCCCCAATAAAAGGATTCTTTTTTATCGATCATGCAAAAGTCTACAAAATTTCTGATGACAGATATGGTATTGTCCATTGTGAAAGACAATGTATACCATATCCCATTTTTGAACTGCCTTTGATATACATTCATGCATAATTTCTAATAGAGCAGAAATATAAATTACAGTTGCATTCCTCAAATAAGGTAAAATAATTTAGGCTAACAGTTGTTGACTGTATCACAATCTGTTATCAAGTGGCCTGATTTTCAGAAAAGACATACCCATTGTCCACATTTCCACATTTATATTCCATAGAAGATGGAAAAATGATGTGCTTAATTGATGCCATTTATATGATTCTAAGTTTATGAAAAGATCAAAATATCACAAAAGTCTAAGGAATCTTTTCTCTGAAACTACACAAATCAGGCTTCCATTGTCTACATTTTTCCATTATCTGCATTGTGTGCTTAAACTCCAGCTGTCATGGAAAAGCCTAGGAAGAAGTAAGTGCAAAATGCTTTCATAATCTTTATATTAACAACATGATATGGCCTGTGACAGAATCATCTGCCTCTTTGGAGTCAATATCTTTTCTAGATTTCTCAATAATTTTTCTATTCTAGCTTATTACTGTAATTAAACACTACGGGCAAAAGTAACTTGAGGAGTAATGTTTTTCATTCAGTTTACAGGTTACAGTCTGTCATTCAGAGAATCCTGATCAGAAGCTCAAGACAGGAATCCTAAGGCAGGAATCTATGTTGAAATTACAAAGGAATAGGCTTCATTGGATTTCTAGCTTGCTTTCAAGCTTACATTCAGCTATTGTACACAGTGCCTGGACCCTCTTTCATCAGTTAGCAATAAAGAAAATTACCTCCACAGGCCAAAACGATAGAGATCACTCTTCAGTCAAGGTTCACTTCCTGCTCAGAAAAACTAAATAGAATGATCACAAATTTAAGACCTTGAATTATAATAAAACACAAACCTTGCTTCATTTTTGTGTCAGTTATTTTGTCACAGGGTCAAAGATCAAATGGATTATTTAAGTTGAATATGTGGGCTTAATAGACATTTTATGGGAAATTAGAAAATGTCAAAAATCAGTGAATTCTTTATTTTGATACCTTCTTGCCTCTTTCACTCCTTGTCTTTTTGTTGGAATATTATTAAACATTTAGCACTTTGTCAATGAAATGGTTTTGTTAAAAGCATCGTGTGTGTGTGTGTGTGTGTGTGTGTGTGTGTGTGTGTGTGTGTGTGTGTGTGTGAATGAAGTGGCAGGACCAGGGATGCTAGTTCAAGGCTTCTGGGCTAATAGAATTGACTTTCCTAAAAGATTTCATACATTAAGATGTATGAAAAAAGGTGAAAGAATATTCATGTGCTTGAAAAGTCTGCATTTTCCTCAAGTTAATAAGATTTTCTTTTATTCCTTAACTACTTTGACAAAAGAAAGGGTAATTATGAGAAATTTCACTGTTGATAGACCAACTATGATAGGTCTGGAGTAGGACGAAACTGGTCATCAGAAAGCCAGTTACGTTTTTGATTAAGCAACAGAAATAGACATTTTCCTTTGTCTCATATCTCTAAAATTAATTTCTTAGTTTCTCAAATGGGAGAAATACCTTAAAATCAGTTATATTTCCCACATTATCTCATGGAGAATTGTGAATCTGAAGAAATTTATAATCAGAGAAAGTTATATGTAAGATAATAACTTTTACCTTCCCCTGTTCTCATGAAGGTCTCACAAATGGATAAAAAGTATTTTTTAATATTTATTTTTCTAATATGTGGTTGGATAAGTGAGGGAGCTTATACTTATGTGCATGTATAATAGAGTGTCAGATCTTGCTGAACTAGAAGTACAAATTTAGGACATCTAGGTTTGTTAACTGAGCTGGATCAGAGTCACAGTCCCGTAAATGTACGAGCAAGTGTTTGAACAATATCTCCAACTTCTCCAGTTTGTTTTAATTATAGCATACTGGCAATGAATTGCTATCCTTGCCAAAGGTAACAGTACAAATTGGAATGGTAATTTAAAAAGAAAGAACAGAAAATTCTCAGCTATTGGTAGAAAATCCATTCTGGTGAGCTATACTGTGTGTTGCTGTGGCAATAAGACAGAGCTATGCTAATGTCAAGTGGGAAAGGAGCTGTCAAATTTTTATAAACTGTTGAAATAACTTCTTTATCACCAGAGCATTTCATTGTCTTGCCACTTAACTTTCATAACTTTGTCTTCTTTTGAACTATTTAATTTCTTATTATGATCTTGAGTGCCTGGCAGTGAGATGCATATAAAATGACATAATGGACCTTTTATGGGCTATTCAACTAGTGATCTTTGAACTCATATTGCTAAGTGGTCTGTGGAAAAACAATCCATTTTAGAACAATTTTTAAAGCAATCTGCATCTCAAAACCATCCTTATATTATTTTTATTGGTTCTAGTAGGATATTATACATTGTTAAATTTTAGTAATAAAATGAGAATCTTTCAAGATAAGAAAGAAATGATTATGCTCCTCTGAGGTCACTAACCTACATATCTTGGCTGAGTTCTGGTGTTTTACCTGCCTCACATTCATTTTGGTTGTTCTCTGGGGTTCTGTAAGGCTTCAATTTAAGTAAACTGGCAGTGTAAATATAGTCCAGATGGATTGTTTTAAATAGTGAAGTTATAGAATGAGGGATACTTACATTGGACAGGATTTTTTTGTTTTGTATAAGTTTCACATACACACTTATCAGACCTTTTACCCTCATAGTGATTTATAGACCCTATGTTTCATGAATTTCACAGTATTCTATGCTTGAGTGTAAGGGTTTCTTTTGTTCTTCATAAAAATAAAATATGGCAAAGGAGATGAGACGACCTTTTTGATTATGCCATATAATGTGACAAAGTTACAGAATACCACTTAGTTTATATTGCAGTAAGACACTGACTTAGCTGATTGAAGTTCTTGATTCTTGTGAGTTAGATGAAAGAACAGCTACATTTCAGAATGCACATTTGAATGACTTGCCACAGCATCTTCAAAACTTCTGCCAACATGAAAATTCCAGTCAACAGCATGCTAACTTGAAAACATCAGTTAGTATCTATTTCCTATAGGCTAAAGGACAATTATATTCTTTTATAAAGTTATGATAAAAACCATGTGCACTCTATCTTCTTCACTAACCACAGATTTGATAAGTGCACACAAGGGAAGATGAAACAGAGATGGTGGCTTTTTATTCCTTAAAGCTGCCAGCTATAGACAAAGAGAGGATACATTAGATCAGTGCTAAAGAGCCATCCCTGACATCTTAAGTGCTGGAATGCATGTGAAAAACTAAAGGTGTGAAGGTATTGAAGCAGAAATGATAGAAGGTACATTTCCAGAGCTGATCTGCAATGCAGAGGAAGGAAGTGTTTTTATTTTTATTTTTATTATTATTATTATTATTACAGTTAATATATTATATATATTAAGGATATATATATATATATATCCTTAGTAATGTCTGACTAAAGAAACTGTAATAATAATAATAATAATAATAATAATAAAAACACTTGTTTCTGAACTTCTCAGATTGGGAAGAATTTGAATCAAGAAGTTATAAACACTTGGTTTTGTACATATTAATGCCATGTAAATTGAAGAATTGTATAGAGTAATTGCTCATTTGTCAAGAAAATTGAAATATAGTTTGAGACAAGATTAGGGAAATTGATCTCTGGTGGACTTTTTATAGGACTTGGGAACCCATGATTGTCACAGAAAAAGGCCCCAATTGATATGTTATTGTAAGACAATAGAAGACATAAATTATTGGTAGAACTCGATATTTAAGAGTTAGTAATTGAAGTCCAACTCACTGGGCCCAATAGGACTGCATGTGCAGTAGAATTAAGAAAAAAAAATGTAATTCTTTAGGGAACTTAAGACTGGTTTGTTGATTTTCTGGCTTTTCTGTGTCTCCTGGTGGGTTATAATCTTTACAAAGTAGAAAACGCTTTAGAACATCTGATTTAAGATAAATTATAAATTAGTTTATTGAAGTGCTAAGTTATCCAACCTCTCAGAGTGTGCATGTTACTTTCTCCCTGATGGGAGATGTTTTTCTGTATATATGTTTCTTATACTGGTTAATAAAGCCCTGTGGCCAATAGGAAACAAGATAGGTGGGGCTAGGAGACTAGGAGGAGGAAGAGGAAGTAGTAGGTGGAGTCGAGATGTAGCCCGGGGGAAGGAGCAGGTCGCCTGCCATGCAGCTCCCGATAAGACAACCACGTGGAAATACTTAGATAAGTAGAAATGGGTTAATAATTAAGACAGAGCTAGCCAATAAACAATAATGGTAATTGGCCAACAGGATTGTATCAAATACAGAGTCTCTGAATGTTATTTGGGGCTGGCGCAGCAGTGGGCCCAGACTGGCGGGCTGGCGGAATCTTACATGCTACAAATGGCGCCCAACATGGCTATAAGAACTTTCACTTAAAACTAATAAGAGCTTAAGAAATGTTTTAGAAACAAAGGAACAGAGACTAGCAAGACTTCTTAGTAGCAGCATTTTCTTGGTTGGATTTGTTTTGCTGTAGACAGAGATTTGCACGGCTCCTTTAAGAGAGGTTTCCAAAATTAGCATAAGCGGCAAAAACCGCCTCGCTTTTAAAGAGCTCTGCTAACAATTCATTGGTGTGTACAAGAGCTGCAATGAAGGTTTACACTGTGTTTTAAAAAATACGCTGGCTTGGGAGAGAAAAAGAAACGGGATACAATGGTTTAAAAAGAAAAAAGGACTTAAATGGATGGATGTAATGGCACACGCCATTAATCCCAGCACTCGGCAGACAGAGGCAAGCAGATCTCTGTGATTTCAAAGTAAACCTGGTATGCAGTGAATTCCAGGACAGATAAAAGTTACACAGAGAAACCCTGTCTCAAAATATGTAAAAATAGAAGTAGAATAAATAGAGTAATAAAAAAGCCACGTAAAGATGGAAAGCACAGAGAAATTTTGGATACTATACGCGATTCTGTTGTCTTTAAATTATTTGATTGCTGAGAAAATAACTACTGATAAAAGAAATGCTGCTAGATTAATTCAATTTATATATTTTAAAAATGCTTTGACTCCAAAATTTAAGCCTAAGGACAAGCTACTAGGGAAAAGGATTTTTATTTTTGTTTCCACAGAAAATGAAAAGCTATGGATTCTTTCCAGACTTATATGGTTTGATCAAGCCAGACCCCCTGAAACAATGCCCCAGATGATCCAACATTCAAAGCAGTTGAGACAAAGCCTTGCAGACTACTGCCAAGATTTCTGCGTCTTCTTTGGAACCCCATGACAGCACCCTCTACCAGCAGGAAGTAGTTTGGAAAGAACGACGCCCAAATTCCCAAATATTGTTTATAAATGTTTGTTTTCATTTAAATGGACTTGGTTATAAATGGCTATAACCACAAACAATCTTTTTAAAGGTAAAAATGGAATTATGGTATAGCTATGAACACTTTGCTTTGAAATGGATTTTCTTTTATTGATACAATTTAAGGTCAATTTTGTGATATGTATATTTCTCCTCTTGTTTAGGTATTGTGTTTATATAGCTCATTAGAAAATGTAATGTAATAATTTAGTACAGATTATAGAGAGTTACCTATGGGAGTTAAGTTAGTTTGGATTTCTAGATATGCAGAGATGTATTTGAGATGGATAGGCATTCTTCAAACCTTTCAAAGACCTACAGAATATGGCATTTAAAATGGTTTAGGGCTTTTCTTGACAATGAGGCACAACTGCTCCTGGTAACACCAGGAGACAGAAGAAAGGAAGATGGACATCGAAGAAACACATTATGGAGTTTCCTTCTAATATGGCAAGACTAGCCATCTGGGCAAGGTACTGCTCTTCTGGATTGTTTGACTTTATGTTGTAGAAACTGGACATGCAGGACCCATAGAAAGATGACTGCTGATGCAAGATGGACATTGCTACAGGATTCCTGCTTAATGGAAGAGGCTGCCAGACAGCCAGACAGTCTACAGGACACAGAAAAGTTTCCTGCCTTGTTGAGGAGTCTGAACACACACTATGGCCTATGGGCTGAAGATGGAACATTACAGAAGAACTTCGGGTGACTGACCAGGCAATGAATTGTCTCTGTCATTTCTAGAGTTTATATATTACCCTTCTGTGGTCTTTGAAGGAGTTGAAGACACATAGTTATAGTTATAGTTTCCCTTAGTTAGGATTAAAGATAAGTTACATATAGGACTTTAGACTCACAAAGATAGGATAGATGATATTTTCTTAAAGTCTTACAAAATATTAATGGACTAAATATTGTTTACTATGATTCTTATTTGATAACTGTTGTATGATATATTTTTCTATGTTAAGGTTAAACCCCTTCTTTTACTTTAGACAGAAAAGAGGAGATGATGGGAGATGTTATTCTGTATATATGTTTCTCATACTGGTTAATAAAGCCCTGTGGCCAATAGGAAACAAGATAGGCGGGGCTAAGCGCCCAGAAGGAGGAAAGAGGAAGTAGTAGGGTGGGGTCAAGATGTAGCCCGGGGAAGGAGCAGGACGCCTGCTGCGCGGCTCCCCGATAAGACGACCACGTGGAAATACTTAGATAAGTAGAAATGGGTTAATAATTAAGACAGAGCTAGCCCATAACAATAATGGTAACTGGCCAACAGGATTGTATCAAATACAGAGTCTCTGAGTGTTATTTGGGGCACATGTGGTTGCAGGACAATGGCGGCAGGACCAGGAGGCCAGCAGGAACAACATGCTGTAACATCTTCCCTTGAAGATAACGTGGTAGTGATAGATTTATTACCCATTACTATTGAATAGCTTCATCTGAACGTGTAAACTACAAAGATAGTCATTTCTGACTGGTGGAGTTTCAAGCCCATTTATTTGAGTACCCAAAGTGTAGTAACAAATTTCCAAGAGTATGAACTGCCTCAGTGCTGGGACAAATTTCAGGCTATCAATAAATTTTAGAAGGTAGAGGGTATTTGCTCCATCTGAAGTTTTTTTGTGAGCCAGGTCTCCAAAGACTGCAAACAAACCAGACAGATCCCAAGAAAAAACTGTATAAAGTATTAAATAAGCTAATGACTCAAGCCCCACTCTCTTCCATGCTATTCTGCTTAATATCATTTTTATGACAGAATAGTTAATATATTTGATGGAATATTTTTAGCCTGTATTGACCATTGATAAATGTCCTTGCTTAGCATGTAATCAGCTGATGCATACCAAGATGAATTTTTATTCTCCTGGAAGGATGATATATTTGAGGATATTGGCCCAGGGCTTTTCTTTGTTATCCTGTCCACCTTTTCTGCAGATGTATGATGCCAACTTCTAAATGTCTTATCTATTTAGAGAAATGGTTAAAATCATACAAGGTGCACTGTCAAAACACAATTGTCAAATTCTAAGGAGGAGTTTTAGTCAAGTAATAACATGTATGATACTTGACATGGTTAAAAAATCATAAAAATCATACTATTTCCCTAAATGTAAGTCAGCTGTCTTATTGAGGCTTTTCTATCAGTATATTTTCATACTCTTTCTTGCTAGAGTTTTAATTCCTTTGCATAAATTGATAAAAAGCAGGTCTATAAAGAATTTGGGGATAAGTGTTCAATAAAGTTTTGAACAGGCTGAAATATTTGAAGGATAGCCTATAGGTAGGGATATGGACACCCTTGCCCCAGAGCAAATAGTTACAACAGAGTACTAGCATCAATAATAGAAATGGGAAGAATCTCAGCATGAAACATTTGAAAAACAATTTCTAGTTGTATATAAAACATTACAACAGTGTAATTACTTCCACTGCAGTAATGCTGAAGACAGTTTATCCTATAAAGAGATCTCCTGAAGGTCTGTTGGCCAAGCCTGTCTATAGGCAGTATAGAATCAAACCATCTAAAGTTGGTTTTCATATTAACCATATTGTCTGGTACCTGCAATCTCAGCTATCACCATGATGTAAAATCTGGAACTTGGGTCTTTCCAAGCCACTGAAACTCCAGCAATAATGGACTCAACCATTAATCCAGAAAAATTACTGAAAAGAACACCATATATCTCTGTCAGTGCCTGGTGTAAGACTACCCAAGTAGGTATAGCACTTAGGTGTATATTTATGCAGAAATGTAAATGAACATTGACATCATGAGACTTGAGAGAGAAGGAAAAAGAAACCTATTGGAAGAATTATCAGTTGTAGATGGAGTAGCGCTTCCTGTGGTTTTGTATATCACAATCTATATTGAAGGTTGGGCTATATGTAGAGACTTGGATTTCTAGAAAGCAAACTGTTAAAAAGGAAACTAGCAAATACTAGGTTGTTTACTGTGGTGTCAGTAGACATGGAAGTCAACATATAATAGAGCTATGTGGCATTTCATAGCTCAATGAGTCCAACAAAAGAATGTCTGTGCCCTTATACAAATGAAGGCTATCTACATTTATATTTTCCTCGATCCTATTTAATGGGTTTACATAAATTTTCAATATAAGGCAGTCAACATGGATTTGATAACATAGCTAAAGCAGCCATTATTTCTGTGCTGCATTCTCACCATATATATCCTGTCTAAAAACTTGTAGATATTGTCACAAATCCTGTGAGAATTTCCATACAAATCAGTGATGGGTGAAAGCCCAAAAGTCTCATTTTGGACAATAGACATTGGTACCTGCACTGACCTCAGAAACTCTGAGGTAGAACCAGGTCCAATGTAACATGATGTAAAGAATGATTAGTTATAAGAACAGCAGTTGGATAGTTCAATCCCACCCAAACACCCATCTGTGGATAGAAAAAGTCACTTCAGAATTCCTAACACAGGTGATTGAAAATTGCAATGCTAAAATTATCCAGTTTTTCTACACATTTATAGCTAGAGGGACATAAACATAATGTCTTGTTATTAATATTGGTTCCATGCCATAAAGAGATTATAAGGTCCCACATCAAAAGACACTATATTTTGGTTATAGGACATGAGACACTCAAACTGTATCTGACTTGACAGCCTCCACCAAACTGTTTGAATTTTTTAGTGCTGGGAAGATACACACACACACACACACACACACACACACACACACACACCACGGAAGAATTGTTTATATATATATATATATATATATATATGTATATACACATATATATACATACATATATGTAAATATATATGTATACATATATATTTACAACCCTGTTTATTATGAAAGTAAGGTGCTATACTTAGCTTTTCCAAACTAAATAGGCTTGGAAAGTAGTAGCAGAACTGGTTTAGGTGTAACTAATTGATTCCTGAATAGAATTAAGATATACACCACATGAGGGAAACTGTTGTTTGGTACTGTAAGCTTAGCAGTGATTTATGACAGGAGAGGTCACAAGCCCTAGTTGGAAAGACACTATTTTGCTAAATAGATTATAGGCCTATCTATATATTTTAGTTACCCCATAGATTATTGTTTCTGTTAACTTTAGTCCTGGATTAAAACTATTTTGCGTAGTGAATGGATGTTACTTCAAATATTCATAATCAGAATGTGTAGAATAAGAAACTACTGCAGCATTGTGCTCTAATGATAAGTAAGTGCCAATATTTTTTATGCCAATGTTTAAGTGCCAATGTTTTATTATGCCAGTAATAAAACATCTCCATCACCTGCATCAAATGTTTGAATCTTCAAATATTTCATCTTCATGATGGAAGATGAAGGTGAAGAATATAAATATATGAAATCCAGAAGAAGAAGTAGAATAACATATAGAATCTGGACTTTAAAGATGTATCTTGAAAGGAAGGAGAGATGCTAAGTCTACTAAAAGGAAAATGACAAGAACCATGAAGAGTAATTAGTAAACAATTACCATAGGAGGAAGATTTTTGTTTGCTGTTCATTCCTGAAAGTGTTGGGAAGCTCCAAAAATTAAAATGTGTGCATTATCAACTATAGTGTGTTAGATTATTTTGCTGTGAGGCTGAAGTGCCTCAATAACCATGTTCTCCAAGTAGCAACAATAAGTCATTTGTTTGCTAAACTGGACTCTAGAAGAATCTTCCTTTTCACTGGTGTGAATGCCCTACTGTTGCAAAGTAGATACCTTGGGATCATTTCCTCAGTAAAATCCACATCATACAGACAATGATAAACAATGGGCAACACCCCAAAGCAGCTTAGAAACAGTTTCCTCTTTGGTTGTGGTTTCAAATAACAATTAATCTTACTCCTCACCTTACTTAAAATCTCTGAGATTCCAAGAAGAAGGCCAATCTTAATTGGGTCTCGAAATTTTAGTGGCCCTTTGGCCATTATTTTATGTCACAGCAAGTAGGTACATAGCAGATATGACTTCTATATTGTGACCTAACAAACTTCTAACAACTAAAGTCAAATAATCTACTATTGTATACAATTTATCTAGTAGTATTTTTTTATGACAACAGAAAACAATTTAAAGTAGTTATGTAATAGTGACATATTCAATGTATCATTACTTATTTTTAAAAAGAGGAAGGTTAGTGCTGTAGGGAATGCTATGAGTAAAGACCATAGCTCTTTGTAGGATTGCCTCTGCTGTATAGTAGTGGCTGTCTTCAAAATCAGTGTATTCTCCACAATAATTCTTAGCCAGTCACCAATCTAGGCACAGCAAAAAATGTTTAGAAATTTTCACCCGAACAACTCTGAACTTTTCTACCATAAGGAGGGCCATAATTTCCCTTTCAGGACTTTCTTACTTTTTCCATTTCCATTTGCATTGATTCTGATAATTTTCTATTAAGAAAAAGCCTTCACAATTATCTATAGAATGAGACAATGTTATTCCCACCTAAGAGTATCATTACTTATTTTGAAATACTAAAGTGCTAATGATATAAATGCTAGAAATAAAATCTATGTGAGTCTAGTTAAGTCTCCCAAATCTATTTACATGCCAAATATTGGATTATTGTGGACATATTAATATATTTTATACTTGATACTCATATAATTAAATATTTATGATTTTTTTCTGAAAAATTTTAAGCTATGATACATGATACATGAAATAATGAACAACTGAGGATTTCCTAGACTTTAAATAAAATAATAAATAATAAAATATAATTAAATAAGGGGAACTATCTGATATTTCATATTTTAATATTATTCAAAATTTTTATAAAGAACATTTCACACTTGCCTTGAGGTCCAGAGTTTTGCTGCAGATGTTAGTTATTAGTAGAAGGTAATTATATTGAGACAAGCTTTCATAATATGAAAATTATATTGTACTTGGGGCTGAGTTTTATCAATATGTTAAATGCCATCCAGATGCACTCAAAGGATCCATCAGTATAATGCAGTCTCCAACTGTACATTTTTGATAAATTAAATGAATTTATAAATTACTTTTATGAATTTTAATGAAAACATATTATCTTTTCTTTAGTGGATAGCTCATTTTCATGAAATAACTGAGGAACAATGGGATTAAAAATTAGGAAATTTTACAAATGCTAAATTGTTTTTTTCCTTAAATTGTGTTGTATACAAATTCATCTTCAAATGCAAAATATAAGATTATTTTTCAGCTTTACAAAACTTCATAGCAAATGCTGTGCTAGATGTATTTTTATGCAAGAGTGGAGAATGGACATGAATTTTTGAAAACATGATAATACAAACATAATGTACCTCTTTTCAGGTATAACCTATGATTTAGTACAGTTTCTTATAATGAAATAATTGTATTAAACTTGTTTTTAGTAATGATTAGGGGTGTGTGTATGTGAGAGATAGGGGGTGAGAAGGTTAAGATAGATTGTTGCTATATTGCTGCATCTGTTATCCAGGCAAAATTTCATTACATCAAATTTCTCTTAAGGAGGCAGAGGTTATAAAAAGATTGAGAAACTTACTGTCCCCCGCCCCCCACTCTCAATGTGCTCAGGAGATCTTGTTGTTTTTTCCTTCTGTGAGGGACCTTGTATGAACCTCTTAGGTTCTTCCTTGTATCCTAGTTTTTCTGTCAGTGTGAATTACAGGCTGGTGATCCTTTGCTCTATGTCTAAATTCCATATAGGACTGAGTGCCTACCATGTTCCTTTTTTGTGACTGGGTTGTCTCATTCAGGATGATTTCTTCAAGTTCCATTCAATTGTCTATGAATTTCAAGATTCCATTTTTTTTCCACTGAATAGTATTACATTGTGTAAATATGCCACATCTCTTTACCCATTCTTCAGTTGAGGGACATCTAGGTTGCTTCAAGGTTCTTGCTGCTGTGAACATAGTTGAGCAAATGCCTTTGTTGCATGGATGTGGATTATTGAGTATATGCCTAACGGGGGATTGCTGGGTCCTGTGCTAGACTGATTCCCATTTTCCTGAGGAACCTCAATACTGATCTTTAAAATGGCTATACAAGTTTGCACTCCCACCAGAAACTTGTTATATGAATTATGTGCTAGCTTTTTGTAATCATTTTTTTTCTGATTTTGTGTAATAAATGATAATACATAGCAAAGATTGAGATGGCTAAGCAGGTCAAAGGTGCTTGTGGCTAAGTCTGAGTTTTATCTTGGGGATCTATGTTGTAGTTGATGTTGTTCTCTGACATCCACACATGTGCCATATCATGCACATTGCACATACACATTACATAAATAAATTTAATGTAATAAGATAAGCAAATATTTATTCAACAGTATCTGTTAGAAAGTGGTATATACCTTTTATTACTTAGAGTATAAAATATATAATGTGTCCACAGTAGCAGAATGTCTTAAATAGGTAATTATAAAATTGGCTATTCTGATATTAGGTTTATGTTCTTGTTTGCTCATATCATTAGCAATTAAACTAAAACAAAAGAAAATTATTTAGTGATCTTTTTGGTAGATCTGAATTCTTTACTGAAGAAAAATCATGAAAGCAGGTATCTAAGTGTTTGTTTCTTCCTGATACAAGGTAATCTAAGAGAACATTATCAATGACAGTGAATAAAATGCAAATGTGTTCATTATTTTCATGATTTTGTATGACATCATTTGAAATTCAAAACTAGTCACAGTACCTGGATGGCACAATGCTTCAATAGGAATCCATAGAGTCAGTGAGGATAAAGTTTTTTGTTGAGGTTAATTAGGGAAAAAGGCACTCACAAACCCTCTTAATGATTTCCTTTTTGTTCTCTTCTTTTGTTATTCTCTTTGCTCTTTCTCTCTCCCTCTTTTCCTCTGTCTCCCCCTCTCTCTCTCCACCCTCTCTCTGTCTGTTTTATCTCTCTCTTTTCATGGTGTTTTAAAGCTTTTATACCCTAACAGAATCTTCACACAGTTTAAGAGAACATCAGTTGCATCCATTTTCTCTAGTGAATGATTATAGTAAAAACATGTGTTTTATCCTCCTCACATGATTAAATATTTCATGTATTATAGGTGGAAAACAAATTATCTCAAGAATCCCCATACATCCATACCCAGGTAACTTATTCTAGATTAACCATGTGGGTAAGCAAGGTGTTCTTGTGAAGTCTTTCACTGGCAGGCTAAATTTTGCAGTGGCAAAGAAAGGATCAATGACTTTTATTTATGTATTTTGAAAGGTAATCTTAAAAGAATCACAAACCTAAACTTCAGGATATTGAGGACAAAAATGGGTAAAAGGAATTAATTGTCACTTTTGGTCATCAACCAACACAAGCAAGAAAGGATTTTTCCCTGTGGCTGGTCTGGTCCCGCGGCCATGCCAGCCCCCAATAACATGCAGAGACTCTGTATTTGATACAAGGCTGTTGGCCAGTTACAATCCTTTCTTATCAGCTAGCTCTGTCTTAAATATCAACCCATTTCTATTAACTTAAGTATTTCCACGTGGCTCATCTTATCGGCCAGAGGGGCTGGAGTTCTACCTCTCCAGTCTCTCCATGCTGACACCTCCTTCCTACTTCCTCTTACCTCCTTGTCACCTAGCCCTGCCTATCTTGCTTTCCCAATGGCCAACATGGCTTTATTCATTAACCAGTATGAAAAACATATTTACAGAATAACATCACCCATCAGTAATCTTAAAAGAATTACAAACCTAAACATTTTTTTTTTCAGGAGATTAAGGACAAAAATGGGTATAAGGAATTAATTGTCACTTTTGGTCATCAACACAAGAAAGAAAGATACATCAGCTAATGATAGTTGCGCTGTTTTGCTCTTGTTCCCTGACCTTAAAGAGTTTCTCATTTAGCTATGTGCCTTTCTGAAACTTTAAAATGTCTTCTTGGGTTTTCTCCCCCTCAGTGTTATGTAAAAAAAACCACCTTAGTCTACCCTTGTTATTTTCAAAGCTTTGTTTCAGCTATGACACACCCAAAGACCTTTGAACACATCTCCTGAAATTAAGGTGAAAAGAATTTAAAGTAGCTGGGCTACTGGGAAGTCAATTGTTAATCCATAACTTGAGCTACAATCCATGCAGCACCTTAGGTGAAATTCACAGACCCTGGCTTGGAAACATATCCTTGTATTTATTTTTATTAAAACCCATTATTATTTTCAAATTAGATAACACAGCTGAGGGAGGTGTCAGCTTCTTGACAATCCATAGGTAAAAACCACCTGTAAAATGGATGCTTCCAAAAGATAAGCACACTATAATACAGACAGTGGAGATCCTTCTTTGTTCATTTCCACTGTTGTGGACATCAGAGACAGAGAGCTGCAGAAAACATGGAAAGGCACCACAGAAGCGAAAGACATTCCAGGAGCTGTAGTTCTATGGCCTTGCCTAAGTGAGATTGGCCCATCAGAAGATTTCCTTCAGGTGGGCTGACACCTGGAACTTTACTTGCTGCTTCTCTGGCATGGCCAATGGCATCACAGCAAAATATTTTAGTTCAATTGATCCCTTTATATTATTCCATCAGTAAATATTCAAAACTCTTGTAAAGTAAACCAGTGTCAGAGGTTAAAATATTATTGATATAACACTTATTATCATTGACACACAGACACACACAGAAAAGACAAAAAGCTAAGTGGGAGAAACAGAATAAAATTATTCTTAACTTCATAAAAGAAAGTTACATAGTACGAATATTACTTCCTAGATATGTTCAAGAATATAGGTTAAACTTCAGTAATTTTCAAAAGTCTTATTCTTAGCTCTCAAATAAGGCCATGATAAAAGGGAGAACAAAAGTTTTTCTGTTAGTTTGAATTCTACATTTTATTTCTTTCATGGTTTTATAAAATGTTACTGTGTTAACGAACAGATGTATGTATCGGTTTCTTTTCATTATTATTTAAGTTTTATTTTCTTAAATAATGAATTCATTGTTTCTTTCCAGATTTGTGGGGACATAAGGCAACTCTGTTTGCCTTATACTGTCACTTTCAAAAATCTCTGTACTTGTTGGTTCTTGAAAGAATATATGAGATTGTGTCAAAAAAGGCACCTGAGCACAATTAATTATGAAAAATGGGATTGAACTCATGATGAATGTAAATTTTCCAGTTCTCACAAGCAAAATACTAATGAAAGGAAATTATGGTGCTACTCATTAAGATGTTAATATTAATCTTTTAATGGTTCCACTGACTGCTACATTTGCAACATAGACAGCGGAGGCAATGCTTGAGTTGGTGAGCCAGATCCTGAGAGACTTTAGTAATGTAGCAGTCTTAAACTCTCCAGCTGCTGATCAGATTTGGAGAGAAGATAAGTTTTGTAAATTATAGATAAAAGGACAAAAGTAAAAGTGTCCATCACTGGACCTGGAAGCACATGCCTGTGTGGCTAGCACTGAAAAGCTAGGTTACAAAGACCACAATATTTATGTTATCCTCAGACACATAGGAAGTTTGTGGTCAGCTATGACCATGAGAGACCCCCACCACAAATCACTAATTGAAATCAGTATTATTCAACTCTGTAGAAATTAGACTTAGTAATTTAAAGGTAACTTAACAATTGGTGTATGCATAGAATTTTTTTCTTCACTTTAAATATTCTTTCATTTTTTGACTCCAGGAGACAGGATGCTGCTGTCACCATCAGCAGTGAGGAATTTTAACTTTAGTAGCTGAAGATACCTGCTGAAGAACTCAGTAGAAAAACTCTGTTTTAAATATGTTAGTTCATGTTTACTTACACTCATTAACTATTCTTCTCTCCTTAAATGTAGGCATGCTAAAAACAGATGCAGTGTCCCTTTCTACAAAATTGTAGCACTTTTATGAAAAATAATGTTTAAGCTATTAAGCTACAGGTAGAGCTTTTCCTCGAGACCTACATCAGCTCTGTTCCACCAGACACTTTCCAAATAACTAATCAGAAATGTAATAATCATAAATGCTTGGCTGAGAGCTTAGGCTGTAGTTCTTGTAACTTAAAGTAACCAATTTCTATGTGTTGCACGTGGCTCATTTCCCCACCTTGTATACATCCTGCTCCCTCTGTTTCTGGCTGGAGACCCCTCTGACCCTGCCATCCTACTTCCTAGCATTCTTTCTGCCCCCAAAATATTGCGTAGCCATTGGCCATTCAGCTTTTATTTGTTGTTGTTGTTAACAATGAAAGCAATACATATTTACAGTGTTCTATAGCATTATGCAGGTGTTAGCTGAAACTTTTTAAAGTTATCCATGAATAAACAATTCTTAAAGGTCAAATCAAGGACTCTGAAGGGCACTGTATGACTATTAACCATTTTGCATTGACTTATGCTGTGTTCAGTGATCATTTAAATCCTGACATAGTAGGTAGGAGTAACAGCAATGATATTCTAATTCTTGCCAATAAAAAGTAAAAAAAATATGTTTCTGCTTCTATGTCGATTCTGAGACTCATATTTAGTATTTACAATTTTAGTTTTGAATTTGAGTGACTTTGAAGTAATTTTACATTACTAAAATTATGACTTCTTACTGCATGGAGAGAATAAGTAAACTAAAATAATTGGCAATTAAGTATCCATTTAAGGAGTTGCTAGCTGGTATAAATATATCATGTATCTCTATGACAAAATCATTTTCTGACCCAGGGACCCAGGATTTAACAAGATTACAAGAAGGAAGTGTCCTTTCTTCTTTATGTTATATAAATAATAATTGTGCAGACATAATTAGCTATTTGTTTCAACAAATATATTTTCCAGAAATTAAGGACTGTAAACTAGCACAACAATATTATACTCCAGGATTCAAGGTTTCTAATACAAAGTTAGAAAATACCTTAGTAAATACAATTATGTTAAGTTACATATCACATAATACTATTGTGAAGATATTCAGCATTATTAACCTCTTTGTACAAGTAAATTAAACCATGCTAAGATAGTATAACTTACCTATTAAACTGATAAATTATAAAATAATTATAATAACAAAACCAAGTTAGAATGTAGAAAAACTGAACTACTTACAAATTACCAAACAAATGATTAAGTCATTAATTAAAACAATTTGGAAATTACTTTAACACATTATAGTATTCAGAAATGAAACACACATTCACTTAACTTGGTGTATGATATACTTCTCATCAAAAATCGATGAGTTAGTGTTTACCTTTTTATTCTTAATTTTGTTTTTACTAGACAGGATTCCTCTTTATTGCTTTTGATCCTGTCCTTGGACATGCTCAGTAGACTGGGTTGGCCTTGAAGTCACAGAGATCCATCTGCATCTCTCTCCCAAATGCTGGGAATAAAGGTATGTGCCATCAATGCCCAGCATGTTTATCTCTTTTTGATTATTAAGAAAAAAAAATTAACAAGAAAATTATTGAACATATACAACATATAATTATTCCAATGAATTATAAGCTATTGCTTTATTAAAAACACAAATGGATTTTTACAAAATAGTTATTTATTTTTCATCCTGACTACAGGTCACTCTCAATTTTTTCCTCCACTTCCTCACTTCCCTTACACCTCCACACACATTCACTTTTCTTCCAGTTTCTTTTCAGAAAAGGGCAGGTCTCCCATGGTTACCAACCAAACATGGCATATCAAGTTGTCCTAAGACTTAGAACTTGGCCTGAAACTCACAGATACACACTTGTCTCTCCTTCCCAGCTCACCTGTTGAACATAGGAGTACATGTTAGGACTCAAAAAATACTGAACTATATCTGGGCAGAGTAAAGAAAAGGAAAGTCTGGTGGAGGTCCATATTGGTGGACATTTCAAATCAGTGAACTAACCTGGGTATATGGGTGAAAGACTAATCAAACCATTTAGCAAGTGGTTCCCTCTGAAGTTTCCCTCGGGATAGCTTGTGCTCTTGCAACCCTTCCCCAACCCTAAATTTGTCTGCTAAGATACTAAGGAGGTAAGGTGTAGTGGTGGCTTGCCCCTTCTTCTCTATGATCTCTCAGCATTTTCTTCTATATCTGAATCTGTGTTTTTATTGCTTAGACCAATTAAGAACTCCACTTACATTTGTCCATGATACGTAGCTATATTCTTTTATACTAATGCATTGTTGCCTACCTCAAAAGACATCAGAGAAGCTTCATGTAGAAACTAGTGGAAATAGATGCAGAGACTCAGAGTCAAACATTAAGCTGAACTCAGAGAATCCTGCTGAAGAGAGGGAGGAAGTATTGTAAGAGCAAGAGGAGTCAAGGACATCACAAGAAAGCCCAAATGGATCTTAAAGGTTTTTCACTCACTGAGAAAGCCAGTACAGAAAGAGTATTAGTGTAGGATCCAGTTTCAAATATAATTTCAACATGGTGATGGAGAACAATTCTACATGATGTTTGATTAGAAGGAGTGATTTTAGGTGCAATAGGAGATATTTTGTCATAATGAAACCACTGGTATCTTGATTATCATTAGGTTCTCATAAGTTCTAAATATGAAGAAAAGTACAGAAATGAACACACACTATAAAATAGAGTAAAATCTGTAGATATCACCAATACCAATTTTAGTTTGAATACTGTTCAGGAGCCACACAAGATGAAACCAGTACAAGAACGGAGGGAATGATCTGAAGGCACTTCTTTATCATTTTGTACAAATTTTTGTCATATTGTGATTAAATAAAAGTAAAGGTTTTCTGTATTCTATAAATCAGTAACCTTGGCTTGTTTACCCAGCACGTTATTCTTTTAGTTCTTTAGAGAGTTCATAATAGACATAGTAAAACGTATTCACTTGGGTGAGTTGAAAGCACTATGGACACAATGAAAACAAACAAAAATAAATAAAAATATGGCAGGGAAGAATATACTGTCATTTGATTGGAAACAAGTGGTAAAAAAGTAAATACATGACAAGGGTGATAAATTATTTTCTGTTTTGCTAAGTTTTTAATATTAGACTATGGATACACTATGTCCATATGACTTGTGGACAATGAAGATAGAGCTGAGGAGTAACGATGGCCTGTCAAATTAAAATATTTACTATCTGCATTTTGAAGAAAAATGCATGCCATTTATTATGTTGTATCATAAACTTTCTTCTAATTATAGCCAAATTATAAACATTGCTAATTTATTTTAGAAGGAGAAATTTCAACCCCTGTGTGTAAGTCTTCATATATAAACTCCTACCAGTTTTGTGATTATAACTACCATTTGAAAAAGGCTAAATTGTCATGTCAAATAAAATGGCCTTAAACATGATATAAAGACAAGAATGCTTATCCCAACAATATTCAATTTGATGCACATATATGCAAATGTACACATTCTTATGGATGTGACTGTGAAAAAGCTTGAAAATCCTTTAATGAGGTATGAAACCAATAGGTATTGCAGGGCATTAAGAGTGATGGAAACAGGTGATAACTAGTGATTCAAGTTCATTCTTTTGAGTGACAGGTTGCAAGAAGAAAGAAGAGAAGACAGTCATATAGAAGGACTTCAACGCCTCTTCTGATTTAGGATGTCGAAGGAAATCCCTTTGAAAACTTTGCCAGCAAACTTCAAAGTGCATACGGGGAACAATGATCGCTGCTACCCATGTTCTGAATGCATTCACTTCCGATAAGGCAGAGATGATTGAACTTTGTGAGTTAGAGCCGTGACTGAGTCTACAGTAACTTTCATCATCTTTCCTGAGGCCTGCATGACATACAAATTACCTCCACTGAGGAGAGAAGGAATAATTGTGAAAATAGTCAAAGGAGTGGGTTAAAAGCAAGCATCCCAAGGTGCTGAGCTCCTTTGAGACTGAAAGCAAACGATCAGTATAGATCCATGTCATTCCCTCTTCTGTCTCCAGAGAGAGCTAAAATAATTACTTAAAACAAGGTCAAGATAGGACTTGGGTCAGTTGAACCATACCTAAATAAGGACTAGGGTGCTTCCAGAGGATACTACATGAATCAACAGTTCTGCGTTCTGAAGTCATAATATCATATAACCCATATCCTCAGTGGTGGCCCTATGTCTTGTAGAACCTGGTAGAAAAATCCTTAAGGAAAAGAATGTAAAATTATAAACCCTTGGAGAAAGTTCAGGCAGAGTACCAAACCTATAAGATTTATTTATTTTCTTCACGTTAAATCTACCTTTGCAATTATTTTTATAATATTAAGGCCTGGGTAGAAATTTGAAATATCGAGAATGTGCCTGAGGATGACAAGCAAAAATTACCTAAGCAGAAAGTGTATTTCTTTGGTTAAATTTACTAGGGTTTAGAGAATCTTATAATTTGTTTTATTTCTCTTGTGGTAGAAGTTTAGATATCAGATACATAAACATTATGCAAACTACTGTTTTGTTATGAGTAAACATAAAGCATAAGTATAATTAATATCCCATAAATATTAGCAATGCTTTAAAGAAGATGGCGCGGACAGAAATATACACAGTTTTGATCAGGAATATCACACAGTCTCTACTCATAGTACTTTCCAAGTCTGATTGATTTATATTTTTGTGATAAGCACTGTGATTAACAGCATCTTTGGGAGACAATAATTCATTTGGCTTACATGCCTAATCATAGTTGAAGTCAGGAATTGAGGGGCAGCATCCATGGAAGAAAGCTATTTCCTGGTTTTGTTTCCATTGCTTGTTGAAACTGCTTTCATATATAACTCAGGACAAGATGTCCAGGGGCTGCACTGTCCAGTGGGCTACACACTCCTAAGTCAATCATTAATTAAGAAATATCCTCAGATTTGCTCATAGTACAAGGTGATGGAAAGAAATCTTAAGTTTGTGTCAAGTTGACAAAACTAAGCCAGAATACACTGAAATTGCCAAATGTTCTAAGCTTTCCTTCTGACTAGGAAAAAGACCTCTGACATGTTACCTTGCAGTGACAAATGGGAGATAGGAAGTTTGATGAGCACTTTGTGAGGACAAGAAAAGAAGTATGGGTTTGTGCCTATTTTCTACACAAGGTCTCAAAGGGTAAAGGTCATTCTTAGAAATTAAACAAGCACAAATTCATTTCTATATAATTTGATTAGGATTGTTGGATGAAAATAAAATAAAACAAACTTGAAAACTTAGTATGCCTTTAAACAGCATTTTCCTATGAAGCCCAAGCTGTCCTGGACATTCATATGTAAACCAGACTGTCCCTAAAGATAAGATGACCCTGCTCCTGCTTTATTCCATAAATTCGCTGATGTTTGAATTGGCTTGGAGTGATACTCCCTTAACCTAGAGACAGAAGATAAGTCCTAGTCCACACTCCAAATGACTAGACAGATTTAGATGACCCCTCCTGGAGGGTATCACCCTACATGTGGAGTGGCGGGGTGGGTGGAAGAGGAGGGTGGTTGGGGAGCATGAGAGGGTTGAGGAGAGGGAAAAAGGGAGGAAGGGAAGGAGAGGGAACTGGGATCGATATGTAAAATAAAAATAAAAAATAAATTAATATTAAAAAACCGAATTGGCCTTTTCAAATATTAAATATCAACTGAACACAAGCAGTTCTCCAGGTAACCTTTAGGCCTTCAGGATCAGACTGGTACTGTAGAGATATCCAGCCTCCTATACAGAACATTTCCGTAGTTGGCATATCTTATCTTATAATCTTATCTTATAAGCCTGTATAATGAATCACACACACACACACACACACACACACACACACAGATATCCATTCTGCTGCTTCTATTGCTCTAAAGATCCCTAGTACAGTACTTTTGTGGAATTTTCTTGACTATGGTGGTTGGCTTGCACTTAAGAATGTTTGCAGATGACAGTCCCTGTTTAAAAAGGAAGACATTTTGGAATTATGTTTAAGTTAACATGGTTATCCTACATGCACTATATTCAAGCAGTGATATATCTGTTAACTCATTTCATTTGCAAAATTGAGACAGTGAGTGTATCTGAGAGGGATTTGTAAAGGTTATACAATATTCTAGCTTGTGTTAACAACTAGATAATAATTATTTTTTCTTTTTCCTATTTTCTACCTGTCATAACTCTAGATTCTGATGTGGTTTGCATTTTAAATTAAATATTTGTAATTAATGTGTGGCAATGAGATACTCTCCCTTGTACTTGTTAGAAATAGTGTGCAAGGAACCTTGACAGAGGCAGTGGGAAAAACATGCAGGCAGAAAGAGCTTAAGTGAGGAGTTTTATTAGTAAGAAAAGGTGGGGGGAGAGAAAAGAGGTAAAGACACACACACACACACACACAGAGAAAGAGAGAGACAGAGAGACACAGAGAGAGAGAGAGAGACAGAGAGGCAGAGAGAGAGGGGGGCCCGGAAGAGAAGAGGGAGACAGGAAAAGTCCTGGATTCCTCATGGGTGCAGCAGGAAAGAGAGAAGAGCATAAAGAGAGCAGAAAATAGAACAGAAGTGGGCAGAGGTCTTTCTTTTAAAAGGGTCCTTTCACCTGGGCTGACTAGAGTACTGCCTGAGTTCCTTCTACCAGGTGACAGGAGAGGACCAGCATAATGCCTGAATCTTTACAGTACTAACTGAAATAATAGTTAAATCTAACAAATAAATCTGAGAAATGGAATTCAAATTTTACAAAGATATCTTTAAATTTCCTTAAAGATTTTATGTTTGAAAAGACTAACACACTAAACAAATGACACAGTAGCAATTTTATGTTTTTTGAAATACAATAGGTATGTTTGATAACAGCATAGACATGTCTTATAGGTTTGTATTGAAGAATACTAATATTGGCAGTTTCTTCTTCAGAAGAAAGTGAGGAAGACTATTAGCTTAGAGGAGATAACCTGAAAAATATCATTTCCTATTTAAAGGTATTTTATGGACATAATTCTGCTATTATATGAGTGTCTATACATATCTCTCCCTAACAGGATATATTGTTAGAAATTACTGTGACTTGTTCATGAGTGAGCAACAAGACTGCCTATGCTTCATCAATGTGATTAGATCTCCTGGGATATAGAATTCTTGTTCTCTGTATTGCAAAGATTTCTGGTCTTCACAATTTCTGATCCCAAATTCTGTTGCAGAATGCTCCTTAGAGCCATATGAATGCTCAATGATATCGATGAAAGAGAAAATGTGAAACTGACGGAAAAGAATTGTGTTTTCTTATTTCAATAAGTAATCCCTAGATCAAAACACATTAATGTAAATTTGAGGCTTTTTTATGAGTGGAATAAGGAATAAAGAATGTTTCAAAGACATTCAGAGGTCTGTTATCAGCTTAACACATAAATATTGTGAATCAAATTGTATTTATTTGATATTTTCACATGCAATTAGTTATGAACGTGAGAGTTTGTTAAACTTAATAATGGTCATTTAATTACATGATAAAACTATGTTTCTCCTGAATTTACTTTAAAAGCATTGAAAGGATAATCATTCAGTTATATAGATTTATTTATGTTAAACTTCAGAAATTTAGCATGATTGTGAACAGTGAAACTCTAAATACAGCACTACATAATAATAGACCTGGGCCTGAATAAAATTGTATTAAAAATATACAAAATAGTGAAGAAACTTTGTTAAATGTCTCTTTTATAGAAATAGACAAAGCATGAACTGTGTATATGATACTATTGGAGTTTCACATATTAATTTGAGTCAACATGTCTATAGAATGGATGTTATATATTAGAAAATGTGTTCATTGATTATTCATAAAGCATATTCACTGTATTCAAACAATTTGCAACAGCAGTAATCAGTAACTTAAACTGTTACTGTAGGATTATCACAATATTAAGAGTTCATGAAGAAAGCAGGAGTAATGGAGAAGAAAAGTACAGATTCGTGAAATAGAAAACTCATACTGAAATTTAAAATAAATGGCCATTCATAAAACAAAGGAGGGTGGGTCACCGGGAAAGGTCATCTGGTACCAGCATCTGTTACCCTCTTAGAAGCTGATCCTGGTCCAAATGCCCTGGCTGGTGATATTTCCCTGTTTGGATTGACCACTTCATGGGAATTCATCTTGACATTTACACCTCAATCAAACATTACTGTACTTTTCTAAAACTAACCTTTCTTTGAGTAAACTTTCTTCATATGATTATAGTATAATAAGGTTTACTTTGTATACTTAGTAAAAAATCAGTTTCACCAAGTGTGGACCATTTATTTAAGAACTAGCCACTAAACCACAGAAAATTCTCTCTCTCTCTCTCTCTCTCTCTCTCTCTCTCTCTCTCTCTCTCTCTCTCTCTCTCTCTCTCTCTCTCTCTCTCTGTGTGTGTGTGTGTGTGTCCTGTGATAGCTGGTCACTGGTAGCACACACTTTGGGGTTATACGTCTATTTATCTGCTCTTGATTTAATTTTGGTATGTGGTGCCTATCCTTATAATTGGCCATTTCTTTCAAATTTTCCAAATTTGTGGAGTAAAAGTTTTTGATTCTCGGATCTCCACAGTGTCTGAGGTTCTGTGCCACTTTTCATTTCTGATTTTGTTAATTTGCATGTTCTTTTTCTGCCTTTTGTTTAGTTTGGATAAAGGCTTGTGTATCTTGATGATTTCCTGTAAGAACCAACTCTTTGTTTCCTTGATTCTCTGTATTGTTCTCTTTGTTTCTATTTTATTGATTCCACTCCTCAGTTTAATTGTTTCCTGTCATTTACTCCCCCTGAGTTAGTTTGCTTCTTTTTGTTCTAGAGCTTTCAGGTGTGATTTTAAGCTGCTAGCGTGAGATTCCTGGACACTTTCTATGTAGGCACTTAGTGCTATGAACTTACCATTTAGCACTGCTTTCAAAGTGTCCTGTAAGTTTGGGTGTGTTGTGCATGCATTAAATTTTCTTTCTTTGTTTCTTCCCTGGCCCAGTGATGATTCAACTGAGCATAGGTCAATTTTTATGAATTTCTTAGGCTTTCTGCAATTAGTGTTGTTGTTGAAGCCCCAGTGATCTGAGAAGATACGGGAAGGTTCTTACAGCTTTATTTATTTATTTATTTATTTATTTATTGTCTGTTGAGGTTTGTTTTGTTACCAAATATGTGTTCACTTTTGCAGAAGGATGAAATGCAAAGAAGGTATTTTCTTTTATGTTAGGAAGAAATGTTCTATAGATGTCTGTTAAGTCCATTTTACTCAGGATATATGTCTGTTCTCTTATTGTTCTTTTGGGTTTCTGTATGGCAGACCTATCCAGTGATGAAAGTGAGGTATTCAAGTCTCCTAGTATTATTGTGTGTGGCTTGATTTGTGATTTAAGCTTTAGTAATGTTTCTTTTACATGTTTTGGTGCCCTTTTATTTGTACCACAGATGTTTAGAATTGAGACTTCATCTTGATGGATTTTCCCTGTAATGAATATGAAATGTCCTTCTCTGTCTCTTTTGATTAATTTTAGTATGATGTCTATTTTGTTAGATTTTAGGATAGCTATACCCACTTTTGCCTTAGGTTCATTTGATTGGAAAAATCTTTTCCCAACCCTTTACTCTGAGGTAATATCTGTTTTTGAGTTTCAGGTGTGTTTCTTATATGCAGAAGTAGGTTGAGTCCTGTTTTCATATTCATTCTGATCCCCTGTAACTGTTATAGACAAATTAAGACCATTGATATTTATAGATATTAATGACCTGTGGCTGTTAATTCCTGCTATATTTGGTTTTGTTAGTGGTGGTAGTATTTGTATGTTTCTCTTCTTTTGAATTTGCCAGTGTGAGGTTATCTATTGCCTGTTGAGGGTGCATATAACTTTCTTGGGTTGGAGTTTCCCTTCTAATGCTATCTATAGTGCTGGATTTGTGGATGCCTATAGTGTAAATCTGGTTTTGTCATGGAATATCTTGTTTTCTCCACCTATGATTATTGAAATCTTTGCTGGGTATAATTGTCTGAGCTGGCATTTGTGGTCTGTTAGTATCTGCAATATTTCTGTCCTGGACCTTCTGGCTTTTAGATTTTCTATTGAGAAGTTAGATATAATTTCTATAGGTCTGACTTCATATGTTACTTGGACCCTTCCCTTTGCAGCGCTCTGTGGTGATATACTGCATGTGATTTAATAAAGCTTTCCTTGGGATCAGAAATCAATGCTACTCACACTTGTTAGCCATAGAAGCTGGGCAGTGGTGACACAAAACTTTAATTCCAGGATTCAGGAGCCAGAGGAAGATGGATCTCTGTGAGTTCATGGCCACCCAGTGCCACACAAGAGTGAATCAGTCTAAAAGAGTAACAGAGCTCAAGCCTTTAATCCCAGCACTAGAGATATATACAAGGTAGATTCAAAAGGTCTCATGTGAGATTCACTTTCCAGTCATAAGGAAGACAGTTGCTTCATTTCAGACTTGGTAGAGGTAAGAGGTATTGGCTGGCAACTTTGCTTTTCTGACCTTCAATTTGAAGATCTATCTGTCTCTGTATTATTATTATTATTATTATTCATGTTAGAGCTCTTTGTCTCTTTCTTCATTCTGCATGGTTAGTGTTTTGATTATTATACGGTAAAGAGACTTTTTTTAACAGGCTAACTTCTTTTCTTCAATTTCTTTTTATATTAATTTATATTTTATTTTACATATCAATCCCAGTTCCCTCTCCCTCTCTCCCTCCCTCTTTCCCTCTCTTCCACCCTCTCATGTCCCCCAACCACCCTTCTCTCCCAACCCCCCTCCACATGTAGGGTGATGCCGTCCAAGAGGTGTCATCTAAATCTGTCAAGTCATTTGGAGTAGGGACAAGGACTTTTTTCCTGTCTCAAGGTTAAGGGAGTATCCCTTTATGCGGGACATGCCCCCAAAGTCCTTTTATACACCAGGAATACAACCCGGTTTCACTGTCAGAGGTCCAATAGACTGCTCAGGCCTTCTACCTGAGACCCATGTTCAGAGCGGTCTGAGTCAGTCCCATGCTGGATTCCCAGCTATCAGTCTGGGGGACCATTAGCTCCTCCTTGTTCAGGTCAGCAATCTCTATGTGATTCTGCAGCCTAGTCTTGTCTTCCCTCTCTGCATCTGGATTCCAGTTCAGCTCAATGTTTAGTTGTGGGTATCTGCTTCGGTTTCCATCAGCTACTAGATGAGGGCTCCATGATGGTGGAGACATTTTTGGTGCAGTGCTTTTGGTGTTCCATAAGTTTCTTATACCTTCATAGGCATGTCCTCCTTTAGGTTTGAAGGGGGAAGATTTATAACTAACATTAAATATGTATGTCATGATTTGGCAGTTGGTTTGTGCCCTCTCCAAAAAAATAACCTGCTATATATTGCTATATTTTTATCTTGTAAGTATTGTAAATATTTATTGGATTTTTATTTTAGTTTCTTAAGCTCCCATAATATTCAAGCATCTGTCTGGATATTTATTTATATTGGGTCACCATGTACCTCCCAGAAGAAACCGTCTCCTGATTGTTATTGATTAATGCATTAAGTACTCTATGTACTGGAAAGACAGAATAGAGACTGTCCTCCTACTCAGTAGTATACTGCGCACTATCCTTACCCTAAAAATATCTCTTTCTCTCCTCCCAATGTGCTATTCAGAAGCGTTTCCCTAAGTAGTTCTACATCTTTTGCTTTCTGCTTTTCTTATACTGCCCTGCTGCCTCTGCACTTCACTTTTTTGTTTTTTTTTTGTTTTAGAATGTATTTATTTACTTTTTCATATATATTATTTTTTCTTATTTTCATATCAATCCCAGTTTCCTCTCTCTCCATCCCTCCCATGTCCCCCAGCCCCCTCCTTATCCCACCCTCCCACTCCATAGGGAGGATTATGCCTTCCAGGAGGGATCACCAAAATCTGTCAAGTCATTTGGTATAGGGACTAGGCCCTCCCTCCTGCATCTAGGCTAAGGGAGCATCCCTCCAAAGTCCTTTCATGCCCCAGGGATACATCCTGGTTCCACTGTTTGAGGTCTTTTAGACTGCCCAGGACTTCTAACTGAGATCCACATTCAGGGGTTCTGAGTCAGTACAATTTCTCTCCACATAACTGATGTCTGTTCTCTTGCTCTTTTCTGTTGCCTTTCTTCTTCACTGTCTCTTTTTTTTTACCCCACTCCCTGTCTTCTGTCTTCACTGTCTCTGCTATATCTCCTCTCTCCTTGCCTGACTCCGGACAAGTATAGGTTGTTTTACAGGGCCCTATACAAACTCAAAACATAAGTTAAATCAAGTAGTTTCTGTCAGGCTGAGAATGTCACATTGACACACGCATGTAGCTCTAAGTTGCCGAGGGTTTCCAGACAGAAAATGACATTGGAAATCAAGACTTAACAATAATAGTTTTATAGCTGGACTTCAAGTGGTAAAAAGTACACATCGACTAAAGTTGCCTGGAACACTGGCTTTGTGTCAGTAAACAACATCTGGGAGAATTACCTTGTGTATTTGTCTCTAGTGTGAGCCAGCCTTCTTGGAATCTACTGAGGTCTAGGCTAAATGTGTAAAAGGCTTTCTTTGTAGTTGAGGATTCTCCTATATCAGTTTGAGTTATGAAGAATATACCAGTATTACTTCTGTTCATCAAATCTATATAACTTAAGCAAAATCAACATCTAGAGCTTCAAAGCTATATGTGCCCTAAGAGTATAAAACACACCAACACAGGGCTGTGTAAAGCCCCCATAGCTGTTCTTATTAGGGAGGCCTAGCAGTGGTATCCAAGAAAATTATGAACACAAAACAGTCATTCAGTCTCAATAGTACCATGGCTTTGCCATATATTTTTTGGGGGGTAGGGTGGGGATGGCACCCTAAACACCCAGTGAGTTAACTTTGCCAAGTTGAACTCTCCAACAACATCTAGTGGGTTGACTTGTTAAATGCTAGTTGTCACTGCAGTACAGTCCCATGGCTCTCTACAAGGATCAAATTTTAGATTACATGGTCCATAAAAGAAAATAAACCAAACCATGTTGAATGATGACCAACTTCACAAGTTAATAGCTCTTATAAAATAGACAAAGAGAAGATAGTCATTTTATTATACTAGTATGCAAAATAGTAAAAACCTATACATACCTGTAAAACTACACATCACTTGTTTTATTTATTATCCATTTTTTTAGATTAATGCCTCACTAACAAACAGATGCAAGTACTCATTATTGGATAGCCTGCATGACTAAGTAAGACATTTGTGCATAATGACTTCATAAAGTGGACATATTTGATCTTATGTTTCCCCCTCATTATTAATCTTAAACTGTGACTGAAACTGCAGTTTAATTTTGCAAGAAACTTTTATCCTACTAGTCTTTGTTTTTCTCTGTTAAATTTTTTTTAAAACCTGAGAAATACAAAGGGAATGAATCTAGTCAGTGTTCTTTGTTAATGGAAAATACATTTCCACATATATTTGTATGTTGAATGGTGGTTGTCTGTCTTGTTGATGCTGCTGTTGTAAGATATTGAAACAATTGAGGGCTTCTGTTAGGAGTTATAGATCCCTTAGCATGTACGTAAGAGAAAATTACACTGGGACATTCTCTTTTCTGACTCATCTGGAAGTGGTGGGTCAAATGGGGTCATCAGGGCATAGCTGTGTGAATGTTTTGCCTCTATTTCCAGCAATCTGAATCAGATGCAGGGGAATATGACAGTGCTAATGTGGATATCAAGAGCTCAAGGCAGCCAAGCTACCTTCACAAAAGTAAAAGATGCATCATTTCATCACAAATGACAGAGAACTGCTGACTGTGTCACATGTGGCCTTCTTCTATCTTTTCATATAGGTAAGGATTTTACTGGCTAGGGGGACAAAATACTCTGAATATTTTTGTAGTGATGTACCTATACTTGAGGAGAGGAAAGCTTATACTTTCTGCAAACAACCTGATGTAATCATCAGTAGTAAATTCTCATTATAATTTGAAGAAATTTAAAAAGCAAATGAAAGAAGTTTCCATTACTAAAACTAATCACTGAATCCTTAAAAGACCATGGTTATTGTGTTATATCTAGGACTCATTTAAGGTCACAACTCTAGTAACTACTACTGCTCTATCCTCTCCCTTTTCCAATACCCTTCTGGAGTATAAAACTTCCATACATTCTGTCCACAGTATCTGCTTGGAGTCTTTTCCTTCATTAGCTCTCAGATGTCCAAGACTACATAGTGCAAAGAGAATCAATGGATTCTTCCAGGCAGGATACAGATGCCAAAAAGAAATAAAAATCATTCCAAAGGAATAACTGAAGACTGAACAGTTTTTTTCTACTGAAAAATGAAGGAAACAGTCTTTCCTCAGTGAACCTGAGCTTGGCAGACAAGTTCTTTGTGCCAGGACTCATGGTGGGATAAGCTTTTTTTTAAGATGGAGTTCACCATGGTTAGAGAATCTTATAAATTTTCCCTGAAACTGTGGACCATGCAGTCCTACCAGGTGGACTAGAGTGTATCTATCTTATGTCTGTTTCTTTTTCCTTTTGTGAGTAATTAAAGGATGATGTGGAAGGGGGCTTCCAATTGTGAGCAATCTCTGTCAGCCTGTAGGTGCATAAGATGCAGTTCCACTAGAGGGAGGGCTTGCAGCAGACACAAGTTAGCAGCACACTCAGTAGCTCTCCTGTGTATCTTGTCCTATGTGAAATATGTTATAAATTGTGTTAAATATACCCATGAAAATTATATAGTACAAAATATGGCTTATATAATGATAAATAGGTTGTTAAAATATAGGAAGATTCAAAAGTGACATAACATGTTTAATATAATGCAGATGTTCCATGTAATTGCATAAATTTGGAATGTGTAGGTTGATTTTCCTATCTCATTGACTAGCTAATCCAATTTATCTTTTTGTGGTGGGGGAGATGATTTCTTTTAATTGTCTTAAGTTTTCCATATAGAAATGTTCCAATTCTCAGTTGTTGCCCATTCTACATTTTCCTTCACATTCTTTTACTGATGATTCTTGGTCATTCTTATTTTACAAAATAATGTCAATGCATAGATTCAAAGTCTCTCTCCGATTGTATGTACAAGCAGAAACTATGCACACTCACATACACATCTTCATGTCTTTGAATTCCAAGTTTATATTCATATTGTCAACTTAAATTTACTTGTTATTACTGTGTCATAGGCATCAAACTTTTGACAAGATGGCACGTAGTTGTCATCCCCAACTATGCTGGGCTGTATTGAAAGCTATCCTGGCCCACAGTTGGCATGTGCTCAAAGGCTATAGGTTAGAGATGCATGTTATCCAGATTCTCTTCATGTTCCCTTAATCAAAGAATGAAGTCTTTCTTTTCCCCACAGTTTTAGTTTAGGAAATGTAATTCCCATTTCATAGGGACCCAGAGCTAAATATTGTAGTTAGGCCTCACATATTTATTTCTGTCACACACAGCCTTTCACCAAAGGAAATTGAATTCCCCCCCACCTCTCTCTCCTCTTGTCTATTCCTTCCCTGACTCAGTCTTCCTACTCACACAAGATTTCCTCTTCTCCTCTTCTCCTCTTCTCTTTTACCTAGTTCCCTCTCCACTCACTGCCCCCTTCTTTCCCCATATGCTCAGGAGATCTTGTCCCTTTCCCATGAATCTCTTAGAATCATCCTTGTATCCTAGTTTCTCTGGCGGTGTGAATTATAGGCTGTTTATCCTTTACTCTAGGTCTAAAATCCATCTATGAGTGAGTGCATACCATGTTCCTCTTTTTGTGACCTCATTCAAGGTGATTTATTCAAACTCTATCCATTTGTCTGCAAATTTCCGCAGAGTAGTATTCTATTGTGTGCCATATCTTCTTTATCCAATCTTCAGTTGAGGGACATCTAGGTTGCTTCCAGGTTCTTGCTATTACAAATAAAGCTGCTATGAACATACTTAAACAAATGTCTTTGTTTCATGGCTGTGACCAGCTATTATTTTTTAGGTCTACTTATTTATTTATTATTATTATTTATTTATTTTTCTTATTTTACATATCTATCCAAGTTCCCTCTCCCTCCTATTCACCCATTCGTACTCACCGACCTCTCCCCCAATCCCATCCCCATTCTTCTCTCCAGGGAGGGTGAGGCCTTCCATGGGAGATCTTGAAAGTCTGTGACATTGATTGGTGTTGGGTCTAGGCCCTCCCCGCTGGGTCTAGGCTGAGAGAGTATCCCTCTCTGGAGAGAGAGAGGAGTGATGAGCAAAGGGGTCAAAATCAGGCTGTTGAAACCCACAGAAACAGCTGACCTGAATAAGGGGGAGCTCATGGACCTTAGACTGAGAGCTGGAAAACCAGCATAGGACCCACCCAGACACCCTGAACGTGGGTGTTAGTTAGGAGGCCTGGGAAATCAATGGGTCCTTTGGTACTGGAACATTATTTATCCTTAATGTAAGAATAGACTCTGGTAATAACATTTCTTTTGTCAACTTGGTTAATATTGTCAGCCATTATCTTTACTGTAAAATGTACTTTTCAATAGCCAAGGAGTATTGGATTTATTTTATGCTATAATACATGTGTTTCTTTCAAACATTTTCCAAAAATAAGAGATAGGAAGAAAACAGTACTTCTCAGCTCACATATAAAGCACACTGAATTAACTTAGGCAGGTGGTAGCAGGAAGCCAGATCTGTTTGCATTCAAAATTACTGATACGTTTATTCAATTCTCCAGTTCTGAAAGGGAGGAAATGGAAGAAACATCTGACTCCCATTATTAGACAGCCATTCAACAATTCTGGTAATTCTCATTCATATTTTCTGTTAGAATGCTAAGAGTGGTCCTGCCTGACAATGCTGTCACAGAGAGGCTGGATTTGATCAAGTTTGATGCGTTTCCTTTCAAAGGGAACTGGATAATGCACCTGTAAAACTTCCCTTCTTAATCAGATCAGCAGGATCTTGATAGCACTCTGAAATGCTGCTGCGAGTTGCAGATGACAGGAAAGTCCTGTTGTAATTCCTTATCTTCTTCAAGAGAAAATATAAAACCCTCATAGTTAGTAAAGAGAACAAAACTTGAACCAATGTAAACTAATGCCTTTTTAAAGCAAATGTTTGAGTGTAAACTCATCTTTTCCAGAGTAGCATATGTGCTACAAAACTCCACATAATACACTTGCATGAGGAAGTAGTTTTCAAAAACATGTTTAAATCATTGCTAATAATCATAGGCTGAAGTTGCTTTGAAATTAACATCCAAGAAAGAAGTCTAACTGTAGTGAAATATAAACAAGTTATGCTGTCTTTATGAGCATTTTTCTTTTTTCTTCAGGTATTAGAATGATACAGAATCAATAATTGTACCTTAAATATTTGTATACATCAGGAACTTTCCCCTGTCACTTGAAATCTGTGAAACATTGCCTTATTTATAACAACAATATACATTTTTGTTATCTCACCATCACTTCAGAGTCTTACTATAAAATGAATTAGATGACATGTTGGATATTGTAAGAAAATTCCTGGTGCTTATTAACTTTATAATTATTTTTGAACTTATTATAAGTTCAAAGGTGACATTTCCATAAAAAACAATCTACTCTTTGCTGCATTTACCTTCATGTAGACTAATAGGCCTAACTATCTTTAACTAAAAATAATTATAATTTATATATCCTTACTTTCTTTGTATAGATCTTATTTCATATATCATTCATCATGATTTTAGGATTTTGTAAAACTTAGTTTCCTAAGGAAAATGAGAGTATTGGAACATTTGATTAACAATACTGTACCTAAAAGATAATTAAATTGTTTTTAATAACATGTCTTTATTTTACCTAATATGCTTATTACATTACATTCAAACTTTCTATAGGTTTGTTACAGAATGTTCATCTCATTACTTTTCAATATAAATTTTAGCAATATAAAATGTGATAGTCTCTATCAAGATATTAATAGCAATTGTCAATGTAAAATATTTTTGTTCTTAACTTTCTATAATATTTGTCATTTAGTAACATCATGAACCAAAAATAGTAATACTTATAAATGCTAAAAACTTCACTAACATTCAGTGGTAATTGACTGAAGCATTATTTTCTCTGCATTTTTCTCACAGATTTTTTCTGTTTGCTTCAAAAGAATAGAGGAATGGAGAAAAGTTAAGACATTCATGACTGGGAAAATAGGGGTGCATATTTGACTCAGGTTATAAAAATATTCTTTCCATACCCTGAGACTATGAGTAACACAGTATAATGTATATGAAAAGGAGAATAATCCAGATTTTGCTCCTGTATAATTTAGAAACCAGTAAGCCAATAAGCAAGACATTTTGAATATGTATGTCAGCATTAGCATAATTTATACCTTTAAGCATATGAATATAAAATCCAAATTAAAAAACATGTTTTATTAGATAGTGTGTTTCAGGGATGCTGTTTATGTTATGATCCAAGAAATATTAATAAAATCTACTTGAAGAAAGAAATAAAAGAATATTACTTTAAATTGAAGTTAAGTTTAATTCTGTTCTAAATGGTTCTTAATCATGAATCATAAATTATGTAACAATATACATTATAGGTATTGATAAACTGGCAAATTCTGCAAATTACTTGAATAGAATGTTCATTTTTATTTCTTGAATAACTTTCCCCAGTTTCTTTATATTTATTTATGTATTGATTATTCTCTCAGAAAATATGTCTGAACCACAGATTTCCCTCCCTCCAGCCCTTCAAGACCCCTACCTGCCCTACCCTAGATGCTTTTTAATTTGTTCATCACATTTTTTTCATTGCCATAAAATCTTAAAAACAAGGGTCATAATTTAGACTAGTATTTTTCTTCAATTTTGGCATATATTTGAAAAAATCACATTGTAGCTAATAAATGAGGTTTTCAAACATTAGAAAATTCTTTTGGTACAGAGATTACATATTCATAAGATGGAATTGGCAAAAGACAGAGAATGAAGAGCAGGGATGATGAGTGAGGTTCTTCATCGTGCTTAAAGTATGGTCAGATTTTTCTTCTGGAAGAATAGCATTTGTAAAGCAATATAGACATTACCATAGATTTCTTTAATGTTTTACAGATGACATGACCTTCCTGAGACTATTTGTCTAGGTGTTAAGCACTGCTAAATTCTGTTAAGTATGAATGCCAATAATAAATCTTTACTGTAAATGCCCTTTAATATTTACTTTCCCTCTGCAAATGAATGTCGGACACTATGTTCCATTTACAATGCCTAAGCTCTTCAGTTTATCCTCAAGAAGACTCTGTGTACTCTGCATGATCTCTCTGTAGCTATTGCTAAGGGTCCTGTAGCTGGAATCCCATGGTTTCATAGTAATTGTACTCAGCTGGCTCATCAGAAGAGATACACCATTTTCAAAGACTCAGTATGAACTTTGAGATAAAACTTTTTGTAACTTGAAGCTATGCTGTCATCTTTGGAATTAAAAATCTTAGTACAAGTGTGACATAAACCTTTTCTTGTGGTATGCAAACAAATAATTTTCAGACTTCGTGGATCATTATTAAATTAATCTTCCTTACTCTGACTTTCTTCAGGGTTACACCCATCTTCACTGGGGTGGTTTTTGCTTATAGGAGATTTTTCCCGTAGGTACAGCAAGTTGAATTAGTCTATTAAAGCACTTTTGAGCTCAGTGTAATAGTTCCAAAGCAAATGTTACATTATAGAATCCAAAAGAACTTATAATTAAAGCTCAGATGTATAGCATCCAGAGACAGTTAAGGACCATCTTACTCAAAACTGAGTGGTGACACCATGAAAGGGATGAAGAGTTACAGATCAGGGGAAGACATTTTAAGAAGCACAACAGAAACACTGGCAAGTAGAGAAATGGCTGAGAATTTGAGATGATATCAGAGCACACTCTGTATGAAACAGAGAAGTGAGCAGTCAAAATGAGGAATTCAAAGGGTAGTCTCTAGAACACATATGAGTGATCTCTCTCCCATGATCTTAATAAGGAACTAAAACTAGCAACACCTTGGTTCTGGACTTCTGCACTTCAGAACTATCAGCAAATACAGTTTCAATCTCCTTGGTCTATAGCATTTTTTTATTAAGTTCAGACCTTCACAATTTTAGCAAGCTAAAAGCCATGACACAGCACATCTAATTCATAAGTCCTATCACAGTCTCCTTTAAATATATTGAGAATGTTAACACATCTATTATATGACTTTTAATGGTACATTGTTTTCCAAGTGTTGAATAGTTTCAAATGCCTGATTATTAATAATGACATAATAATAAATGTGTGACTGCATTGATACACCTGTGATTCTTCTCTTGTTTGTCTTATATTTTTTTAATTTAAATTTGAAACAAGCTAGTTTTACATGTCAAATCCAATGTCCTCCCCTATTTTGCCTACCATCCCCCATCCCATCCCCTTCTGCTCCCCAGGTTGGGTGAGGCCTTCTATGGGGAGTCTTCATAGTCTTTCATTTCATTTGGAGCCGGGCCCAGGCCCTCCCCCATATGTCTTGGCTGAGAAAGTATCTCTCTATGTGGAATGGGCTCCCAAAGTCCCTTCCTATACTAAAGATAAATACGGATCTGTAGTGGGATATTCACTTTGTCTGCTTCTGTGGCACTGATCACACCCATTGAGGGGTGGAGCCAGGGGCGGAAGTGACCTGTGGAACTAGGTCTGAGAAGGAGGCAGAGAACACTCTCTTTCTGGCGGTATGTGGAGAGAGGAGCATCCTGTTCCAACTGCTGTGTTCATCTGTCTGTGTTGTGAGTTGTTTCTCCCTGAATAAACATCTATTCGGCCTATTTGTTTATACTGACCCTTATTAAACCACAATACTGATCCACTACCAGAAGCCCTATAGACTGCCCAGTTCTCCCAACTACACCACATTATTTTTACTTTTTGCTAGATTCCTAGAAAAATAATTTGTTAGGTTTTATTATTTTCATATTCTAAAGTTAGGTTGTCAATTATTTAACAGCCTCTAGCAACGTATATGCCAACGTATACAGTGAACTATTACTTTATGAGAATATCTACTTGTGCATGTTCTTTTAGCTCTGAGCAGTTTGTTTTTTAAATATATGTAAATTCTATTGTTGAACATGGACTCTTGTATTCAAGTTTACAGTTATTTTATTATATTTAAATGTAACACTTCCTTAAATATTTGTAGAATCATTCCTTTACTGTAAATTCCTATATACACACACACACACACACACACACACACACACACACACACACATATATATATATATATATAGTCTTTGGAAACTACTGTACTACCAATAATGCCTATCTTTCCTTCCCTCCCTTTATTGTCTAAGTGAACTTTACATGTGGTTTAACAGAATTCAGAAGGACTTTGACGTGCTGCAAATTATATTGGGTTCATGGTGAATGACTTAGTTATGGGAGCATCCTTGATTATATATGAAATCATGAGAAACACTATTTTTTTCAAATTTATATATCTATAATAATTACAAATTTTTAAATATTTTTCTTCCTATAACTGTCATGACTATACACTTATAAGTTAAGAAATTTAACAACAAAAGGAGAAGTGTGGGTAGTGTTTATTAGTTGATCCTTCCCATCTCTTTCTGTATGACATTAACCAACATTCACATTTAAGCCATAATGAAAAAATTCATAGTTTGGAATCATGACATTCCCTTTAATAAGCTTATTGAAGAGTTTTTGACTACCTGCCTCCTTTTTTTCTTTCTCAGTACTTAATTATACCTCCTCCAATATTCCACCAATATATTCAACTCTGAGAATTTTTCCATTATGTTATACTCTTATAAGGCAACTTTTGTTTTATAACTTATAACTAAGACTGCTGACTGAAATAATTTGCAGCTACGTCAGCATTTAGAGGATAGAAGGGTGTTAGGCATGGCAGCCTGAGGACATGTCAGTGTTGGGGACTTAGAATGGTCTGAACACATATGGAATGACTCAGGAAACTTCCAGAAAGTCATAGAGAAGTTAAGAGGGGAAATGGGTTTATGACACTTACTGTTCAGTTTTACATAATATGACCTTAAATGCACAAAAAGAAACAAAAATATTCTACTAAATTGAGCACAGGGGATAGAAAAAGCTGGGCAGAGCTCAAAACAGATGGTGTTCTGAAATGATCCCACAACCAGGGTTATGCACCTGAGTTCAGCAGCCCACTGGGCAGGTACCCTGATGACAGGGAGATCAGGCTGTCCTTGATAATTAAGGCTAATTAAGTTGTCCTTTCAAAAAATTGGAATGTTGGACTATTAATTAGATATTACAGATAAGTCTTATTTAATATGGAAACAGAAACTTATTGGTCAAATATACAAATAAAATGGCATTTGCCCAAAAGTGTTGGTTTACCTATAATTTAGCATAAATTTGAATGGAAAAGCTTTATTATATGTTGATTCTGATATGTTATTACTGGTTTGAATAACATCACATGAAAATATGAAATGAAATAAAGTATTTTTGTATTTCTACATCTTTACTATTCAAGAATTTATAATGTATCTGAAAATATAGCACATAGGAAATAAGTTACAGCTTAACCACACCCTCAATTATTAGTAATTAGAAAAAACCCTTTCCATCAAACTAAATTAACCCCACTGTTTTGTCTTTTTTGATAATATGTTTTATTTAAACTTAAAACAAGCTTGTTTTACAATTCAAACCCAGTTCTCTCACAAACTCCACCCCCCCCCCCCCCGGCCATTCAATCCCTATCCCATCCCTTTTCTGATCCCCAGGGAGGGTGAGGACTTCCATGAGGATCTTCAAAGTCTGTCATATCATTTGGAGCAGGGCATATGCCATTCCCCGTGTGTCTAGGCTGAGAGAATATCCCTCTAATTGGACTGTGTTCTCAAAGTCCATTCATATAAAAGGGATAAATACTGATCAACTACAAGAGGCCCTATAGACTATCAGTCCTCATAACTAACACACACATTCAGGGGGTCTGGGTCAGTCTCATGCTGGTTTCCCAGCTATCAGACTGGGATCCATGAGCTCCCCCTTGTTCAGGTCAGCTGGTTCAATGGGTTTCTCTAGCCTGGTCTTGACCCCTTTGCTCATCACTCCTCCCTCTCTGAATTTGGATTCCTGGACTTCAGCTCAATGTTTAGTTGTGGGTGTCTGCTTCTGCTTTCATCTGCTACTCGATAAAGGTTCTAGGATAGCATATAAGGTAGTCATCAATCTCATTATTAGGGAAGGACGATTGCTTAGGTTGTTAGGTGGGATAGATCTCTGGACATTTCCCTATTGCCAGCTTTCTCTTTGAATCGATAATGGCTCCCTCTATTATGGTTTCCCTTTCCTTGCTCTCCTCTATCCTTCCCCTGACTCAATCTTCCTGTTCCCTCATGTCCTCCTCTCCCCTTCTCTTCTACCCTTTTCTTTTTCTTAACTCCTCTCCTCTCCTCCTGCTTCCATCTTTTTCAGGAGATCTTGTCCCTTTCCCCTTTTCAGGTGGACCATGTATGTCTCTCTTAGGGTCAATAGAGGAACAACAAAGGAATGAAAAACGCTTTAAAAAGTGTTCAACATCCTTTGCATTTTGAAATGCAAATCAAAATAACTGAGATATCATCTTACTTCTGTCAGAAAAGCTAAAATCAAAAATACCAAGGACAGTTTATACTGGAGAGCAGGTGGAGAGAGGGGAACACTCCTCCACTGCTGGTGGGAGTGCAAACTTGTACAGCAACTTTGGAAATCAGTATGGGGTTTCCTCAGGAAAATGGGAATCTGGTTACCACAAGATCCAGCAATTCTTTTCTTAGGCATATACCCCAAAGACGTGCATTCATATAACAAAGACATCTGTTCAACTATGTTCTCATGGCAGCATTATTTCTGATACTCAGTACCTGGAAGCAACCTAAATTCTTCTCAATTGGAGGATGAATGGAGAAAATCTGGTCATACACACAATAGAGTACTACTCAGCAGGAGAAAATAAAGGAATCTTGAATGGCAGGCAAATAGATAGAATTAGAAGAAACCATCCTGAGTGTGGTAACCCTGTCACAAAAAGACATAGTATGTACTCACTCATATATGGATTTTAGACATAGAGCAAAGGATCACCAGCTTACAATCCACACAAACAGAAAAGATAGGAAACAAGGAAGACCCTGGGAGACACTTATTTTGATTTATAATTTACTTCAGGGTTTTCTGAAACTAATTTACTTAAGAAATCTGCATTTACAATAATGATATTGAGGTTTATGCTCTTTATTTATTTTATATATGTAGACAACATCTCATTAGGTAACACTGGATGGGGTGGGACTTGAATAATCAGGCTGGCCCCAATCTAACAGAGGTCCATCTGTCTCTGCCATACATTTGCTTGGAGAAGAACAGTGGTGGGCTACTACACCAAAACTAGATTTGTACATTGCATATTTTTCACCTATGCATGCTTATTCTTTTTATATTTTATTCATAAAATGGATTTATTGAAATTATTGTGTTTATGCAAATTAAGTGCAGTAAGTGTTTGTATCTTGTCAGAGGAACTAATTTCCACACACTATGTTTCATCTTTGCGGTAAATGGGGAAAAAAGTGGCTATATGATAGGATTTATTAGTTATGAAATCCTTCAAATAGAATATGAATTTTTTACCATATGTACTTGGAATATATAAATATTGATTGTAAGAATATATTCTAGGTATGTCACAGTCATGCTGGAAGAATAGGAAGCTGTTTATTGCAAGCATTTGTTTATTCTGTTTACCTAAGGAAATGAAGATCACTTGTATTACTTATCTAAATAATTTAGATGAATTATATAGCTCATTAAATATGAATTAATCTTCTCTTCTACATTCAATGTACACTAGATATATTTATATATTTACTCAAAAAATATATAGTTCCTATCTTTTTTGTGTGTTTCTTTTATATTTTCCTTACTCTAAAAATTTTGTTGATAATAGCCAGGCATTGGTGGCACATGCCTTTAGTACCAGCACCCAGGGGGCAGAGGCAGGCAGATCTCTGTGAGTTCGAGGCCATCCTGGTTTACAGAGCTAGTTCCAGGACAGGCTCCATAGCAATAGAGAGAAACCCTGTCTCAAAGAAACAAAAAAAATTTTTTAGTAAATAAAATCTGTTATAGCAACTGAAATGTGAAAATCCTAAGACCCAGACTCACAAAATTATACTTTTGTAAAACCAGGACTTATTGAACCCTTCTATGAACAAGTAATCCCTGTCATTTATGAATTACATTTATAGATTTTTAGTAATTTTTTGCAATATGACATACAATATTTAATGTTATATTGTTTTATTCTAAGGAAATTGTTTTTGATACCTGTAGGGATATTTTCAGGTTTGGACTCATCGAAGTTTACTGTTCTATTATCTATGCTTAAACTGAATGACTTTGGAATAAAATCTGACTTCCTAGCTGAGCCTGTCATGAGTCAGAAATTCTTGCTATCCGAAGGACACAAAGTCTCTTCTGTGATAAATTTTTATTGAGTACTCTGATAACATAGGGGTATATTTCTGCAATTAACAAGCATCCTCTTAATAGAGACATACTTATTACTATATTGATTAATAATGTCATGCAATTAAATTAATAAATTTACTTTAAAAGTTAACAACATATATATTTTATCATATTAATATATCTGAGAAAGACAGAAATAAATGCAGTATTCCTACTGTGTATATGCAGAAGATAAAATTGATGTTTAAGTTATATAACCATATTCCCTACAGGCTTGATATTGTTTCTATGTAACATGATAAAACAAACTATAAAGATATTTGGAATACCCTGTTCATTATGTCAAAGTAGGAAATCATTAAAAATGAAGATTTGAGTGGTCATATAAACATGCTG
The DNA here is from genome assembly GCA_030556225.1 of Cricetiscus sungorus. NCBI lineage: Eukaryota > Metazoa > Chordata > Mammalia > Rodentia > Cricetidae > Cricetiscus > Cricetiscus sungorus. Next base: position 28,387,206 of record JANBXA010000741.1, on the reverse strand, counting down.
TTTATGATCCAAACCAACATATTAAATTTTTTAAAATAGATATTATAGTAATTAACAAATGAATTTAAATATAGTAATAATTATTCTATATGATTCTTTCATAAATAATTCTTTGGTAAAGCCATAAAAATCTCCATTTTATTCCTTTCTGGATAATATCTTGCCTTTGTTTTCCTAATGAATTCGGGTAGTTAAACTATAGTAATAAATAAGATTCTTTTCTAATAAAAGCTAGGCTTTTCAAACAGATTGCTTTTCTAAAAGAAAATTATTTCTTAATATAAGCTTGACATTCTTTCCAGAAATACCGCTACTACATTTTGAAGGCTTGATGACCATTTGTTAAAAAGAGAATGCTCCAATATATAACAAATAAATATAGCTATTTACTAAACTTCTTTATAATTAAGTTAACAAAAACTTCTGCTTTTTCTACTTATTTTCTTTGTCTGGCCTCTGTTTATCATTCTAAAATATTATTATGAACCACAAAAAACACTACAAACTATATAAAAACTATATATAATTATTAGCAGCAATTATTATATGTTCTGCTCAGGTAATAGCACATTCATTCTTTGGATTGTCAATGGCAAGCATTTTGGTAAATGGACAAAAATGTAGATTAGCTATGTAATCATTAGAAAATGAAATTACCAGAATCACCTAAGACACTGAACTATTTTGAAAAATCTAAATAATTTGCTTTAACAAGGTAACTAAGTGGGAAAAAATCTTAGGAGATATTATATTAATATCCTACCCATGAAATATTCTTAACCAAAATCTTAAACCTTAATAAAATAAAAATATAACTTTACAGAACTATGTACAAATGAATACAAACACTATATGTATAACTTAGAGAAGACCCAAATTAAAAATATACATTTGAAATAAATTGTAATAAAAAATAATAAAGTTAAATAGAGTGGATATCTTAACACGACAAACCTGTCAGAATGACTGTAAAAGACAGAGGAACTCTGATATGAGCCTGTGGATTGTCCCTTCTAGAAATGACAAATAATTTTTATCCATGCAATCTTCCCAACATTTCTGCCTAAATGAAACCTGAATAAGACAGATACCAAATGACATGCTAGCATGTAAGAGACAAATAACACAAGATCCTAACAAATATCCTAGATATTTAGGATAGATCCCTATCCTAAACAAATACTAATTTGTTAGCCCTGAAATCAGATACTACCAGTAACAGTAACAGTAAATATACAGTAAACAGGTTATATTCATACATTTGTGTGTGTGTGTGTGTGTGTGTGTGTCTGTCTGTCTGTCTGTGTGTACACACATACACATATGAGCACCTGGGTAAGACAACAATTAAAGGATAACAGTCCATGAGTATGAGAAAGAGTATAAGTGGAGCTGATTATATGGAGTTGGAGGGAAGAAAGAGAAAGTGAGAAATGTTGTAATTATATTTCAATGAAAATAATATTCCAATTAATATCTGTGATGCTCTCTCTGTCATGGCTCAAGAGATGCAGCCAATTGGTGTCACAAAATTGAAGAAGAAGAAAAGACAATCTCAAAATAATTGAGATAGTGTGGTCTGGACCTTCTGATGGAGAGAGTCTAGTATCTCTGGAAATTTATTTTCATAAACTCATCCACTAGAACAAGGAAGTGAGGTCATTACATCCAGATAAACAGGGAGCCAGGCTTTCTAGTATTCAGCTGGATAAAGAAGACATATTTAGACAGGTAGAAACCTATACAGAAGAGCAATTTTCAAGATATAAACAACGGGAGAGAAAGGTATTGCTGACATTTTCTGCACACACTATCAATATCTGCTGCTGGACAGGAGGAAGGTACAATATGCTTTTGAGAAAACAAAATTAGCTTCCTTTCACTCTTTATTGGTCATAGGTTGGTCTTTGGAAGAACATTTAAAGCATTAATGTTATAACTGTATAAATATTAAAGCAATTCAATATTATAAAAATTAAAATAAAATGTTAAAAGTCCATTTCATTGTGAGAACCCAAGTTTACTTGTTTACTTCTCAGATTAACCTAATTTTAAGCTACTATTTTGCAATTTCAATAAATGCTGATATCAAAGACATATGTTGTAAATCATGTTTGTTGCTACTTATTACACTATGTAAATTGAAATTGCCCTCTAAAAAATTGACTTTACCTGTATTAGATATATTGTAAAATATAACAAAATATAAAGTAATTTTAAGTCAGTAGTGAGAGATTTCCATAAATCCTTTATGCAGGCACATAGTACTGTGACCTTTCCTCTTATTATTACTTTCTTTGTGTCTCATAATCAGGATCTGATACCAGGTGATGATTTAACTGTCTCAGTAGCTTGAGACAGCCATAGCAGGTGGATGGGCAGAGAGGCCTCAGATGCAGGCTGCCTGTGTGCAGAGGCAACAATAAGACTCTGAGATATTTTAAGTTAAGCTGTATAGTCAGACTTTTCCACCTGTCAGTTCCCAAATAATAGACACAGAGACTTAATATTAATTATAAATGCTTGGCTGATAGCTTATGCTTCTTAAAAACTAACTCATAAAATTAACCCATTTCTGTTCATCTACATTCTGCCATGTGGCATTACCCCTCTGTCATTGTGCAACTCCTGTTTCCTCTTCTTGTGTGGCTGGTGACTCCTCTGACTCCACCCTCCTTCACAGCATTCTCTCTGCCCTGAAAATCCTTACCAGCCTTCGGCCAATCAGCTGTTTGTTAACAATAAGAACAATACATATTTACCGTTTACAGTGATTGTTCCACAACAATGGTGGTTATTATAATTCCTGCCTTTTCTTCAAAGCTAGATTGTAAACAACTCCCAGATATTAAATATTAAGTAATCTATGCTATTAGGTCCTGTTTTGCCTCATGTGGATTATGGTTATGTCCTGCTTTTTTCCCCTCCTCTCTTGAAGTTTAAGGCTACCTTATTTTTAAGAGATCTTAAACCTTTTAAAGAAGAAATTATTTTTTAATTTAAATTACAAAATATAGAGGATATATTTTAAGAAACAGGTTATTAAATATTTAGTATTTTTGAACTTATAAAGCATCTTAAGTTCATAAAATATTTTATTACATTGTCTTTATTGATATTCAATCTTGATAAACAAGTAGCTTTAACAGAAACAAGCACTCAGTTTCTGAGTTCTCTTCATGTGTAAAATTCACAAGCCTCACTTGCTGAGGGCTATCACTAAGTCTAGACTAAGGTACCTTACTATCAGAGTCAAAAAAAAAAAAGCTATCCTTTAAAACAAGTTTCAATGTAATTTTTAACTTTATTTAAAGGAACACTCCTTATAATGACTGCTCTCAGTAATCAGCCACCTCTTTCTTGTGATGAATGAACAAATAAAAATTGAAAAAAAATCGTGTAAGATCTAAAGGTGTGAAAGCTTAAGGTATAAGGAAGGATCTAAGAGACTATCTTCAGGTCTAGAGAACATATTTTGAGGTATGGATAAAGGTCTGAGGACATCAAGACTTGGGTTACGAGGATCTAAAACAGTGTCTTGAATTTCACCGACAGATACAATTTGTAAAGTTACAGTAAGTGGCTTAAGGTATCTGACAAATGTGTCAGATTTCTTTCACTCACTGTGCTATTATACCAGTATAATATTATACTAACATTGAGTCCTATTATTTAGTCAGATACTCAATATTTTAAATTGTCTTTGGTTGCCCTTTACTTGTAGACTTAGAGGTGTTCTCATCAGACTGAAGATGTCCCTGTCCAGTGTCTATCTTGCTGTCTAGACAGAGGAAAAATGTTAGTGGTTCTTAATGCAAAGTTATGGTTTTTGCCAGAACTCAAAGGCATGAGCCCATTTTAGCTGTTGTACAGACACCAGTTAACTGCCTTTTCTACAATGTGGAGTTCGGTACCATGGTAGTGCAAATTATCTATATCTTTTATCTCCTTTGGTACAGTATACAATTGCTATAAGCTTCAAGGAACTGAAGCCATAATGCTTAGATTCACCTGCCACCAGATCAAATGAAAGAGTTCTACATGTAAGGTTTTTCTTTAAAGGATGGAATTTTAACTTTTGTCCCTAGCTTATATCTCAGCAGGTTTCCCCTTGGATGGTACTTCACCATCCAGGGAGCACCTGAAAACTACAAGCTACTGAGCTCTGAACTTGTTGAGAGCTGATATGATTGTTCCCTGTTCTTTCACCTGGAGCAGCTAATCAGATGCTTCTGATAAATGCCCCATTACCCAGCCTTTGACAAGCCCTGGCAACTTATGCTCCAGTTTATCTAGAAGCAACTACAGAAGAAAGTGCTTTCTTCTTCCCCCATAACCACTGCTTTAAAAGGCTAACTTAAAGGAACACTTTATGACACATGGGACAAAGTGGCTACCTATACTGCCATTAATTATAATGGAACCATTGATTGCAATGGTTCTACAATATGATAGGGCACCTGACCTGCTTTATATAACAAAGAGATATTGTTCATCACAGGGCTTTTGGCTCTTCAGCTTGCCATTGATTAATCTTGGTTTTTACATCATTGATATATTAATTAATTGATAATTCCTACTTGAGTACCATCAAGCTATTTATTAGATCCTAATATAAACTGGTATCCAACGTAGAGTCAAGGTTTTGACCAAGGATGTAACTTCAGGAGGAATAGTAGACACAAAGTTCACTTGTGAGTACTATCTGCCCAAATTCAGGTAACTTCCTGGAATTTTGGAAATTTTAGTTCTTGAAAGATAACACCTTCCCAAGAACAAGGTAACTTCCTAGAATTCTGGGAGTTGTAGTTCTTGAAATATAAAAACAAAGTCTCATGGAAAATTTTGATGGCCTAATGCCTTTTGTCCTTAGAAGCCCCAACATCACATCTCAAGTCACACAGCAGATGACGCTCCTAAACAAATTCCATAATAGTTAGCATTTAAAACTTTAGTAAAAGCCGATTTTTAACTTCACCTTCTGTCCCTAATGTACATGCATTTCCTACCTGGAACAAAAGGCTGAAGTGTCTATTTAACATATTATAATGGGCCTGGCTGCCACGACCAGTAAACATTTCTCAGGCCTTACTTGTTATAAGTATGGCTTGCATAGCCCACCTTAAATTTTAAAGATTGACAGTGTTCCTGCCTTCAAACAGGAGATTGCCCATCACAAAGGGATTCATTACAATTTCCTGTGTCAAGGGATCATGCAAAAAATGCATGAAACTCTAAAGGCTTAACCTAAAAATTAACAAAGAGCATCTACATCTCTAACATGTAACCAAGACATCCATGACTTGGTGATACTGACCAAGCCATGTGCCCCCCACCCACCGCTCAAGCCTCCCTTTCTCATATTTTAATGACAGTCTTTGTTATATTATGGCCATTCTGCCACTGCTCAACCACCTAATACTCAACAACAACCACCAGTAGTGTTTTCCCATTTAGTTCCTCTATTAGTGGGATAGGGGCTTACCCTGTGTCTAGTTGCAGAGGGCTCTGCATTTGCTGCCATGGGGAACAAAGACCCGTCATCATCTGACAGGAGAATTTCTGGACAAACTTGATTTGTCCAGATATTGGTGGCTGAAAGATTCAATCCATTCCAAAGACAAACTTTCTTGCAGGCTTGCTTCTCTATAAGAGCTCTTTACCTAATAACTGGAGAAGGAGGTAGGTGTGTGTGTGTGTGTGTGTGTGTGTGTGTGTGTGTGTGTGTGTGTGAAGTGGGTTGTAGAGGTACTTATGGGAAAAATGTTGTTTCTTTGTCAGTGAGTCCAATTTAGTGAAACAAAATGTAAAGACCATTAAGACCCTAGGCAAGGATCTTTTGGCCCAATATCAGTCCCAGGTATCTTTGCTCTGATTCCAAACCTTTTGTTTTCTTGATTCTAAATTTGATTAATCTCAAAAGTATGATTTGTTCTATTCTGATCCTTGCCTTCTGCCTTATTCATTTCCTCCAAGGGCTTATTACCACCATTGCCAGAATCACAACCAATCAGGTTCACTACTAGACTCTAGATCCCTCTGAAACAGACAATAATCTCCCCAAGGCTTACAGTGACACCTCTCCATTTTAAAATAAATGGAGTACCCTCCATTTAAGGTTGCCTTTGGCCGTGTCTGAATAGCTCTCCAAACTCAGTACAATATGAAGGACTCCCTTGCAACAAGACTTCTTCCCTACTCTATTTGGATGGTGTCTCTGGTCCTGGATAGCTGACCTTATTTGGAATCTGTCTCTGAGACTGGATGCTTGATTTAATTGTTTTCTTTTCTTTTTTTGAAAGTGGTTTTTTGAGAAATGTTTAGTCTGTGTAGCTTTGGGGCCTTTCCTGGAACTAGCTCCATAGGCTAAGCTGGCCTGTCTCTTCCTCCCGAGTTCTGGGCTTAAAGGCATGTGCCACCAACAGCTCAGCTGCTTAACTTATCTTATGTGCCATCTTTGATATAGTTCCCTATAGATGCTCCACCCCCACCAACTTCTGTCTATGGGATAATTAGGTACTGTGCTATCACTGCATGACAGTGCTGCTAAAAGCAAAAATGGTAACACCCCAGCTGCTGTCCCCATCACATATATTCCCCTTACTCCGGAATAAAACTGAGCTGTAACATTGAAACCGACCCTAGAAGGCTATTTCCATCATACTCAAAAGACCATACAAAGCCCTACACACCATCTCTGCTCACTTTGCCCTCATAGCCTGGTGGCCAATGGCCCATGAGTAAGATAGTCACTACAACTTGTTATGATAGGCTACTCAGACATTATCATACAAGGTTCCTCCTGCAACATATGGGAACAAATACAGGAGACACACAGCCAGATATTATGCAGAGGGTGAGAAACCTTGGAATACCCTTTCTTAAGTGTTATGCTTTTATCAAATCCCTCCTCTCAGGTATCAGGAACCCCACAGAAGAATATGTGAAAAGATTGTAAGAGGCAGAGACGGTGTAAGTCACCAAGAAAACAAAGTCCTTTAAATAAACATGATAAACTCACATATAAATTCACAGACTGAGAGAGCATGTGGAGGACCTGTATAAATCTGCCTAAGTTGAGATCATATTGATGAAAGGAGAAGTGGATATATACCTTCATCCCCAACTCAAAAGCAATCCCCAGTGAACCACTAGCAAACAAAAATTTAGTTTGATTTCTCATAAAGAAAACAATCTACTGTCAGCAGTAGGCATCCAGCAGTAGATAGCCAACAACAACAACAAAAATAACTCAATAGCATTTTTGGAGGTTTGAAGGTTCTTTGTCACATAGTGTCCCCCCTTCATCATGGCAAGTCATGGCTCCACTTTGAACATTTTTTCTTACTTTTTTCTCTCACAGGTATTTGCATATATATTTTGGCTGGCAGTTTTTATTTTCATGTAATTACTACGTTTGTGAATAGGCAGGTTTCTATCTCTTGTGCATTTTTGGGATTCACTATCATCTGTTAGCTTGTGATATCTAATTTCATTGTGTTAGCTTTTGTTTTGTGTTGTTACATATTTAATTAATTATATACTATTTCATCTTATTATCATCCCATGGAAGACTGTATATTTTTATATGAAAAACAGAAATAAGTGATTCCAGATGGGAAGGGAAGGTGGGAGGAGATTAGAATAGCAGAGGAAAGGGAAACCATAATAAGGATATGTGAGAAATAAAACTTGAATAAAAGATAGGTAGGTAAACATGTATTGTCTCAAGAGTATCAATAATAACTTATGAGTCACAGGTCAATCTTAATCTGTATCCACAAAAGGAATTATATCTGGGAATAATTTTACATAGGAAAGATGTCTACTGTAACAATTGGAAATTTTTATGATGAACAATTATCAAAAGAATTAAGAAGTATGCATAATTTTATAATATCCTGAGTCTTCAAAGAGGTTAATGTAGTTATAAATGCCATCCAAAAGGAGAGTAAGATATGAATTTCACTAAATTGCACAAGTTCCTATTAACAGTATTTATTTATTTGTGGGGGCTAAACAAGTGTGGATGTTAGAGGACACCTTTATAGACCATAGTTATTTTATTTGGGGGGATCATAGTATAACAAGATTTCACCTTCCTTTTCTTCCTTTAATATCCTTTTCCATCTCTTTTACTTTCATCTTTTTTAAGTGTGTGCGTGTGTATGTCTGTGTGTGTGTGTGTGTGTGTGTGTGTGTGTGTGTGTGTGTGTGCGTGTGTGTGTGTGTTTGAATGCGTATGTTTTTGTACCTTAGTAGAGTACAACTTGATCAGTATGTATTTTGTTAACTATGTGTATTTGCTTTCAGGGCTCACTTTTTGTTTATAGATAATGAATAAGTTGAATCAGTTTATTCTTCCCTGAGGAAGATGATTTCTCTGGAAGTCAGTACTTTTAATTGCCTGTAGTTCTTTTTTATGACTAGAGTCTTGTAATATCTTTCCTGTCTGTGTTAGTATGTCTATTGGCATCATCATTATTTTCAGGTCATGGTTAGGCAGTTTTTCTTGGTAAGATTTCATGTGTGGAGCTTCTAGCATTGCTAGGAGGCACAATATTACACGAAACTGCCTCTTCTGTGTAGTACATCATTCCTTCACCTCTTCTTTAATGGTTCTTGAGCCTTAGGTGCATGAGTGGTATTTTAAATTTATCAGTCATGGCTTGACTAAATAACTGCAATTTTTATTGTGTTTTTCTATAATTACCTCATTTTGTGGCAAAGCAAGATGTTTTCTTGATGAAGGCAGAGAAGTACAATTTTCTGTGGATTCCACTCAAAATCCTCATCTCATTTTACACAAAAAATAACTTTAAGTTGCCCATTGCTTTCTACTTTGTTAGTGCTAGGTTCTATACTTCAGACTGAGGGCTAGCATGAGAGTCTCCTGTGTATGCTTCCAATTTATGCATGAAGTGCTAGATTTGTATGTGCTCATCACTTCATTTGTTCTTGGGGAATTGATTTCCTCTGCCTTTGATAGCTAGCACTTTCATTAGCTGAATAATCTCCCCGGTGCCTACACTGACAGTGATCAGCCATTAAAAAGACATCTGACTTTCCCCCACTTTGTGCTATTAATTGGTTTATTTGCTTTTTGCAATCCTTTTTTGCAAGTTTCTCTCACAGCACAATTTCCTGTGATGTTTGGCAGCCTACTCAACCCAAAATATTTTTTTACTTGTTATTTAGTTGATGTCACTTTCTGTCATAGGCATACACTAAAAGCAAAGATCTACAAACTAATTTTTACTTGCTTGCTTTAATTTTCACGTAAATATCTTTGTTAAGGTTTGTTATATTGTATTTGTGCTAAATCTAATGCCTGCATTTTCCTTTTCTTAAGTAAAGGCCCACTGAAGAAGCAAAAATGTCTGATCTGTTTATGCATTTAATGTTTGGGATAAAGTCTGACCTCTAGTAAAGGCAACCCCAGCTTATGATGCCCCCAAACATAACTCAAAGTGCTATAAGTAAAAATACATTTGATATTTCTTTGTTGTTTAATTAACTAATTAATTAATTTTACAGCCCTAAATCAAGTTTCCCTCCCTCCTCTTCTAGTCCCTCCTCTTCAACACCAACCCTGCCTGGTCCCCATCTACCCTTCCTCTTCCATTTTTTTTTTCAGAGAAAGGCAGGCCTCCTGATGTATCAAGAAAATGTGACTATCATGTTGCAATAATTCCAAGCATATTCCCTTGCATTAAGACTGAGGCCAATATAAAGAATAGGGTCACAAAAGCTAGCAAACGAGTCAGAGATAGACTCTGCTCTTACTGTTTGGGAGTCCCACAAAAAAACCAAATTACACACTGCTCCATATGTGCAGAGAACCTAGATCTCTCACATGCAAACTCCCTGATTGCCTGTTCAGATTCTGGAAGCTCCTATGAGCCTTGATTGGCTGGTACTGTGGATTTTCTAGTGATATACTTGGCACTTCTGGTTCCTAGAATCCTTTCCCCCTCACTTTATCTGGTTTCTCCAAGCTCAGGCTAAATGTCTTTCTGAGGGAATCTGTCTTTTTCCATTAGTTGCTGGATGAAGCATCTCTGATGGACAACTGAGACAGACAACAATCTATGAGTATATGAGAATAGTTAGACATCATTACAGTCACTCCTTTTGTCACACTACTTTTTGGTTCTATCCTAGATCTTTGGGTTATACAGCCTGTGGTTCCTTGACCTCTCAGCAGTGTCATAATTGGACTTACTTTAAGAAAATGGGTCTTAGGCTAGAAAATTCATAGGGTGACCTTTCTCTCAATCTCTAGGTGTAAGCCAAACTTATCCCAACATATCTCATAGACAGGGCACACTGTAGATAGAAGGTAGCTGGATTGGTGTCCATATCACTCCAATGGAAGCCTTGCCTAGTTACAGGAGATGGCTAGTTCAGGCTGAATATCTACTATGGCTAGTTGTCATATGCTTCCTCCTTTCTGGTCCCCTAATTCAGTACTTTCCTAATCCTCTACAACCTGATTGCTCATGATCCCATCCCCAAACACTCTTAGTCTACTTATGGAATCTCTTCTATTTCCTTTTCTCAGGGAGATCCAAAAAAACTCTTCTTGTTGCCTAGTTACTCTAGGTCTGTTGATTGTACCGTAGATATTTTTTATTTTATAGCTCATTTCCACTTATGAGTGAATACATACCATTCTTGTCTTTCTGGGTTTGGGATATCTCACACATTTTCTCTCTCTTATTCTGTTGATGATGTTTTCATCTGTAGTTCCTCTCCACTTACCCAGACTATTCATTTCCAGAATTCCCTCCACTTGTGTTTTCTTTATTGCTTCTATTTCAAATTTTAGGTCTGAACTGTTTCCTTTATCTTCTTGTTTTTCCTTGACTTTCTTAAGGGATTTATTTATTTCCTTCAATTTTTTGTTCATCACTTCCTCAGTTTCATTAAAAAAATTCTTCCTTTCAAATTTAAAATCTGCTACAAGTAGGTTTTTCCTTGCAGGTCTGGACCCACTGCCTCGCCAGACCCAAATAATACATAGAGATGCTGTATTAGATATAGTTCTGTTGGCCAGGTACTTTTTCTAATTGGCTAGCTCTGTCTTAATTATTGACCCATTTCTATTAATCTAAGTATTTCCACGTGGTCTTATCTTACCGGAGAGAGGGGCTGGAATTCTACCTCTCCATCCTCTGTCTTGACTCCTACCTACTCTTTCTTCTCTCCTCCTAGTCTCCTAGTCCTCCCTATCTTGCTTGCCTATTGGCCAACAGTGCTTTATTCTTTATCCAATAAGGGAATCATATTTACAGAATGACATCTCCCATCAAAAAACTGTCTTAATTAAGGTTTTTATTGCTATGAAGAGAAACCATGACCACAGCAACTCCTATAAAGGATAACATTTAATTGTAGTTGTGACTTACAGTTCAGAGACCCAGTCCATTATTACCATGGTGGGGACCATGGTGGGCTTTAGGCAGACATGATGGTAACTAAAATTTTACCACAATGCAATAGGAAGAAGACTTAGTGTTACAATGAGGGAAGCTTGAGCAAAGGAGACTCCAAAGCCTATACACACAGTGACATATTTACTGTTATCAGGGCCACAATTATTTTAACAAGGTCTCACTTCCCTAAAAGGAACATTCCCTTGCTGGACATTTTTTTCAATAAACAACATTTCTTCACTCAGACCTCCAAAGGCTTACAGCCATATCCTAATGTCAAAAATTGCATCAAGTCCAACTCCAAAATTCCCCATTGTCTATCATAGTCTCAACATTTTAAAGTCCAAAGTTCAAAGTCTCCCCTGAGAATTCTTGAAATCTTTTAACTATAATCAATAATAATAATAATAATAATAATAATAATAATAATAATAATATCACATACTTCCAGTATACAGTGAAACAGGATATACACTACTCTTCTATAATACAGGGAAGGAAACGTGAAGAAATACTTGACCAAAGAAAGTCTGAAAACTTGTTGGGTGGATTCAAAACTCTGCATCTTTGTGTCTGATGTTAAAATGCTCTTCAGATCTCCAAATCCATTCAGGTTTTTGGACTGCAACAATTTTCTTAAACTTGGACTTGTTCCATTCCCTGTTAGCACCTTGCTCTGCCATCCCTAACATCCCTGGTATTTTCAAGGCAACACAGGCTTTACCTTACAGTTTCCTGCAATGGCCTTTCTACTAGGCCACCATTACTCTACACACCTGAATTATGACGGGCCTCAGAGGCTTGCTTGAGGCAGAGAGGTAAATTCCATAACCTGGCCTTTCTATCCTTAACTCTAAAGCCAGAACTAAATGGCCAAAGCTGTCAAGTTCTGGTGCCTGTTGGGGCTCAAACACTGTTCACTCATTTAATTATGTATCTTCACCTGTTTTCTGCCCTTCATAGCCTGAACTTGACTCTCCTGAAATTTTCTCAGTAGAACAGGTTGACCTCAAGTTCATAGATCTGCTAGCCTCAGTTGTCTTGGTGTTGTGATTAAAAGTGAACTCCACCACACATGGCACTAAGGTTTTCTTCAATTTCTTTTCAAAAGTTGAAAACTTAGCTGGGTGAGACCCTACCCTGAAATCTCTAATTTCTTTATTCCTCTTACTGAACATGCATCTCCTTGAATAGAGGATTTAGATCCTTTCCACTTTCTGGTGTCTATTTTCCCCTCAAATATTTTTCCTTGCTCAGATTGCTCCTTTTCATTATATGTCTTTATTAGAGATGGAGGGATATACTTTTATGGATACTAGTGATGCATATTAGTGGTACTAGATGCTAATGTCCCAATGGAGTTAATTCAAATTTCTTCACTTTAGCCTCAGGTAGTCTCTTTGGACAAGGGCAAAAGACATCTTCCTTCACCAGAATATCTCAAGAATGATCTCTAGATAACATACTAAAATTATTCTCCTCTGCAATATCTTGAGTGAGCCCCACCTAGTTAAAATAACAATTAGCACCACTGTGAAGCACACACACACACACACACACACACACACACACACACACACACACACTAAAACACCCAGAGACAGATACTGGTGTTCAAGCTTCAAGCTGATGATTCGAAAAGCAAAGCAACCAACTAGTTAAAACTGAAAGACAATCCTGGCTACACCAAACCTCAGACTGCTGCCACTCCTTAGCACGCCTGGAGAATCATGAGACTGAATGTCTCCCTATCCTTAATGTGGCTGGACAACATTTGAGACCATGTCCCTATATCCTCCCTATACCCTGTCTTATATACCTCCCTAATGCTTGGATTAAAGACATGATCTCAGGTTCTAGGATAAAATGTATATGAGTGTAGGTCATGATTGGCCTGGAACTAATAGAAAACTGTCTACTTCTTAATCCCAAATCCTGGGATTAAAGGTGTGTGTCTGGCTTCTGTGATTGTGACTGACTTTGTTTTCTGAATATCCAGGCAAGTTTAATAAATCATAAATAATATATCACCATAGTATGGTCCTGTAAGGAATGCTTAAAGCATTCTGCCACTTATCAAATCCAAAGTACCAAACTCTAATTTCCTCCAAATTATGTCAGGGACTCATCACAGCAATACTCCAATCCCTGGTATGAACTTCTGTCTTAGTTAAGGTCTCTATCGCTGTGAAGAGACACAATGATCACAGTACCTCCTTTAAAGGAAATCATTTAATTTTGATGGTGGCTTACAACCCAGGTCATTGTGGGTAACATGGTGGTATGCAGGTATACATAATGCTGGCTACATCTTGATCAGAAAGCATAAGAAAATAGACTCAGGGTCACATTGAGGGAAGCTTAAGCAAAAGAGACCTCAATACCTACCCTCACCATGACACACTTTCTCCAACAAGGCCTTGCCTACTTCAACAAAACCATACTTCCTAATTGTGCCAGTCCCTTGGGGGGTAATTTTCTTGTGCTTCAGCTACACCGTACTGTTCCTTTCCTACTGTTCAAAGATAGCTGGGGTCTGCTTGTGCCTTATTGCTCTTTCTGTTATTGATTATGTTCTTACAGCAGTATTTAGGCATCTAGATTTTGATGTTTATACACTTAGCTTTTGATTCCATTATTTGTCTGTGTTGGATTGGAGTTTTGTTCCTTAGATTGTTTCCACTCTGGTCTTCTGGCCTAAGTGGCCAAGGATTCTAGTGATTAGAAAGTCTTCACCTCCAGCAAGTTACCTGTACTGGGGCTTTGAGGGCCTGCAAGATTTTTGGGATTTGGGGTGACAACAATGCCTCTGAAATTCAAGTACCTCTGTGTCATCTATGGTTCTGGACCTGTGCTTGTCTTCTGCAATTCCCAATATGTCACAGCATCCAGGGCAACAGAAGCTTTTTGCTTGTACTGGTCTACCCAAATCTGACCTGATATTCAGTAACGCTGAAGTTGTCTTATGAAGCTATAGAATATGGAGCCCAGGGTAGCAGATACAGTCTAGGGTTGCTGGTTATGTTTAAAAGGATTCAGTCCCCAGTACTGGTATGGATTTCTGTGACAATGCCAGGGCCTTGGTACAGAATATGGAGCCCAGGGGAGGGAGTGCATATTTAATGCTTCTAACCTGTCCCATGCAGCATTACAATACAGGAGACAATAGAAAATTGGAAGTTTATCCTTTTTATCTCCTGGCAATCTGATTAGTTTCCTCCACGTATGGTCCCATATTAATCAAACTCTACCCAGGGTTCATATCAACCAGTTGTTAAAATTAAAATTACAGTCTTTATTGAGTGAGTATAATTTTATATCATTTTCAGATTAAAAACTGCAAATCAAGCTACTATTATTATGAATTGTCTGTATTTCCTTGACAAATGTAAAGTAAATGATACTGGCTCATGACATTTGCAGTGGAAATGATACAATAACCAGGAATATTTTAAGTTAGGCTAACTTAGGAACTAATCTTTGTTTCAATAAATTAAAGAATATTTATGATAATTTTTCTAGAACTGAATTTTCAGCTCTTATTCAGATAAATTAAAGATTCTTCCATTTTACTTTTCCATTCATCTTTAGAAATTTGGAAAATTTAAAAAGGTGTTAATAAAGAAAGTTGCCTTTCTTCTTAACACACAGGTATTTAACACCATTACTTTCTGATCATGAGATGTTTGCTTCTGAAAGCAATGAAATTCATTTCTTATCTATGAGCAAAAAATTGCAAAGATTCATTACTCATATGGTTAAATAAAATAGCACAATGTTTGTGTATGCACCCCTACTTTATCATTCATATTTTGTGGTACCAAACATATTTTGAAATTATCTTTTAAACAGCAATCTAAATCAAAGAAACTTTACAAACATCACATTTACAAATTTTCAAACACGTCCATTAACAAGTCCAGGCATTCACTGAAGTCCCTGCAAACATATTAAATGGTATTGCCCAAAGAGAGACATTCAAGGTAATCTTTTAAAAAACTCAGAACAGAGACATCCACTTTTCTTGCAAGGCAATGAACATTATTATTGGAAATAGAATAATCATTTCGTATTTCATATGAAATGGGTGATTGTCAATGGCCTATAATTCCTCGTTTCCTGTGGAATGTCAGCAGCTCATGTTCTTTGCATGAAGTTAAAATAGGGATGCTGACTTGTGAATATGACAAGGAAATAGGGAAACTTCAATGTTAAAAACAGAATTAAAATGCATTTCAAAATTATCAGCTATTTCATTATTAAAATATGATTTTGAATATATATATTTCTTAACTTATTTCCTGTTGGCATGATAAAACATCCAGACAAATGAAACTGATGGAGTGAAATGGATAAAGTTTACTATTGATTCAGAAGGCAAGGTGTAAAGTAGGGTAGGGAAGTCAAGCAATAGAAGCTTGATACAGCTAGGTCCTTTGCATCCATCTTTACTGAGAAAGAAGTGAAAGATGCTAATCCCTTTGTTAGTCAACTCTTGTTTCTTAACCTCCATGGTCAAGGACTCTAGTTAGGGAATGAAACAACCCATAGTGAGCAGGTCTTCCTAATATGATGGAGGCAATCAGGATAATATCACAAGCTCATTCTTAATGGCTAAACTTAATCAACATAACCTCTGAAAACCCAAGACTGGAAGTTTACCTCCCAGATGATTCCAGATTCTGCCAAGTTAACAATTAATGTTACCATAATAATGAATGCAAACACAATATTCTAATTATATTATTCATCATAATTGCCTTATGCTCTTCAATTCTCTTAATTCCCTTCAATAAGTAAAATTAATAAAAGCTGATTCTTTCAGATCTGCTGTATTTACTTCCAGCTTTTCAAGATTTTGATCGTGATTTATATGTATGATTTTGCATCTAAACTCAGAGATGAAAATGATTTTTCAGCTCATCTATCCTCTTTATCATTTGCTAAATATATTTTGAGTACAAATGTGTCAAATTACATTTAACTTTCAAGTCAATTCACTTGATTGACAAGTTGACTAAAATTCCAGTAGCTAGAAATTTTCAAATTGGCATTTTAAAATTTGTGTAATTTTTAAAATACTCTTCTTTTATTTATGCATTCATGTTAACTTATAAAGCTGTGAGAGAATTAGCTAACAATAAATATAAAAGAGCTAGTGCTGAATGTCTCTGGAAATGTTAGGTATAACTATTTTTACTCCAATCTGGTTGCACCATATAATGCCAGTAGATCTTTAGTAAATCTCTTAACTTTTAAATATAGTTATACTGGATGAATTCAGGCAAGTGGTTCCTTCTTTGTAATTTCTGTATATTTTCTTCACTTTAAAATTTTAATTATATTTTACATAAGAAATTGGAACATAAATAACATTATTTCTACCACAGCAGATGACCAACTCTCACCCTTGTTAATATGCTATTTAAAAGTTTTTAGCTGCATCATTTCACTTAGACATTACCACAACTCTGTGTAGTATACACCACTATTAACAGATTTTATTAAGCAAGGGCATCAAATCTAACTTTTCTAAACTACAAAAATCTAAAGAGCTGTTGATCCAGAACAAAAACTCCAGTTATGCCTTAATTTCAAGGTACATCCACAGATACTTTGTGGTATAGCTTAGGAGAAAAAAAATATGTTATATCAATAAAAAATTCTTCAAATGATGAAGTCCATATAGTTAAGCTATATCCTTTGCCAAGGATCAGAAAATTGAAGAATATTATACATTTTCACAGCCTTGCAACTGTGTGGAGTCTGAAAAAAATAGAAAGAAAAATACTGAGATTTTGATAATAGTCTCCAGGAACCTATTGTACATGTGATTTCCAAAGAACCTTCAAGATAATTGGTCTCATTTCCCAAGTAGGGATATTTGTAATTACTTGTTGAGTTTCTAACCAGAAAATGTCTTTAAGTTAAAAATGACCTTCTACTCTTCGCTTGCTATGACTGGAGCCATGTTCTTAAAGCAGTTAGCATAATTATAACCTGTAATTTGTACATTGTGGTAAAAGATGTCTTAAATTTATAATTGCTAAATTTCATGTATCATTGGAATCCATGACATCATGCTATTAGCCAGAGTAATGGGTTTCTAGGAGATAACTAAGGCATTTCATTACTGCAAGATATTGAAACAGCTTCAGTGGCCTAATGTGAATATCATATAATACATTATAATTATTTCAATCTGTCAATATTAAAATGCTAACACTTCATCAATTTTGTCTACTTCCTAATGTACTACATATGATACTGTAGAACATTTAAAAATAGAGTCCATGAATAAGAAGTATGTGCAAAGAGACTGAGTATGAGGCTAGAACCACAATTTGTAAAGAGTAATGAACTACATATATATTGTTGAAATAAATGTACTGGATATAGTTTCAAATCATATATTAAAAAATAAAGAATACTCTTAAAATGTCTCATAATTTATTTTCTAATAAATAATTTTGGAGTAACTATTTGAGAGACATGAGACTATTAAAATGGACATAATAAGCAGCATTATTTTGCCACAAAATAACATTTAATTATTAAAGAATTTAGGTAAATGAGCAATTTATAAATCTTTCCTAGAAAATTATCTACTACACAATAAGAAATCAACACTTGTATGTTGGTGAAAGGGTGAATAATGAAAATGGCATAATTAAATACTATTAAAATAAAACAGTTTGATTAATAATACTCACAACACAAGTAATAAGAGTGAGGTGAAGAGCTGACACCTGGACATTTACAAGATAAGCTTCTTAATACTTTACATGCTTACTTCCCTAAAGGTTTACTGTAGTCCTGTAAAGTAGAACAGACCAATGCAAGATGAAACTATGTGACTCTGCATTCAAAACTTATTAATGTAACAACAAAACCTAGACTTTCAGACAAATTAAAACACTTGTAAAAGTGAGGCACCATTAAGATGCTTATGTCCATTGAACACAAAGCCATGCACAATATCATCTATTTCATTGTTCACCAGAGCACAATGATTTGTGCTGCTACTCACACAATTGTACTGAATATTATAATACTACTTTTTATGGAGGTTTCTTAGCTACAATGTGAACAATAACATAAAAGAAATCATTTTCAAACCAATTCAGAGGCTATTTCATTAATTCAGGTTAAAGACTCTGAAATCAGTCACTATAAAAATATTAGTACTTTGGGGTTACTTTTGAAGTGTTTGAAATATTACACTTTAATGAGATCTTAAAATCTTAAACACATTACCTAAACCATTTCTGGATTTTTCATCTATATTTCAAAGCATAATTTTTTTCATAACTATGGCGTATCTGGGGAATTTTCATAAGATGCATTAAAATAACAAATACTGAATCTCTGGCTTACATGTATGAGCCAAACATTCCTCATAAAAGCTGAGTGGATACAAAGGTTCTAAGCATAGTCTGGGAAGTGTACGTAAGAGAGAGAGAGAAGATGGTGCAGGTATACAGCTGGATAGAGTTGCACAGTAGGATCATTATTGCTGATAACAATTTGCTGCATATTTCAAAATAGCTGGTAGAAAAAGTCTTTGAACATTTCCCCAAATACTATATATTTGAGGAAATGTTCTAATTTCCCAGATCTTGTCATTCATAATACACAGGTATTGATATATGGTACTATAATCATAGATATGAGTACATTAACTGAAAAGAAAAACATAAAAGTATATACATGTATAAGTAGAGTAGTATTTGGATACTCTTTCATTGAGAGCCACTAATACTTTGGCTTGTCTGTTTTTCTCTTTTATTAAAAATAGATTCTTTTCTTATACACTATATTATGATCACAATTTCGCTTGTCTTTATTTCACCCAGTTCCTGCACACTTCCCCTCTCCTAACTACTTCTTTTCTGACTTTTATAAAAGCCTATAAAAAATTAATAGGCTTTTATGTGAAAACAGCTAAACCTGATGAAGAAAAATATAATAAGATGAAGAAAAAAACTATCATATCAAAGTTGGACATAGCAACCAAACTGAGGAAAAGAGTCCCAAGAGCAAGAATGAGTCAAAGACCCAGTTGTTTTGACTCAGGAGTCCCGAAAAATTACTATGCTAATGGCTATAATATAGAGACAAGGTCCTGGTATAGATTTATGTAGGTCCTGTGCCAGCAGCTTCAGTCTGTGTGAATTCAAATACATCTAGCTTAGATAATTCAGAGGGATTTGTACTCCTGGTGTCCTCCATCCCCCTCACTTATAATATTCCTGCCTGTTCTTTTGCGAGGTTCCCTGAATTCTCAGATCTTATAGAAGACCTCCTATTTTAACCCTTCCTCCTCATGTTGTCTGGCTGTGCATCTTTGCATATTTTCCCATATGTCACCAGATAAACCTCTCTAATCATACCTAGATAAGCCATCGATCTGTGACTATAGTAGAATATCATTGAAAATCAGTTTATTAACTTATTAGAGCAGTAGCGTTTGGTTTTACCCTAAGTCTTTGAGTTACCTAGTCTCTGGTTCTTGGTTAAACAAGGAGATTTGGATATTGGGTCCTTCCCATGGAGTGAGAATCAAGTAAAATCAGGAATAACTTGGATACTCCCACAATTTTTGTGCCATCATCACCCTAGCGTGTCTTATAATCAGGTTTTTGTGGCACAGTTAATGCCCATGTTTCTCTTTCAATATACCGCAGTATTACTTCCTGAAACAAAGAGTCTAGAAAATAGGGGTGAAGTCTCCATATAGGCATCAGATTTGCTTCTCCGTCTTCAAAATATTGTTTAGATGTTGTCCTCAATAATGGGATTCCACTGTCAGTTTGCTGAGAGAATGTTTTACCAATAGCCAGGACAGTTTGTAAATTCAATAAGATCTCCCGAGTCAAAAACTCAACTGAATGCCATCCAGTTGGCATTCAGTTATTTTACCAGCCTTATTTTACTACTAA
Source organism: Cricetiscus sungorus (assembly GCA_030556225.1). Taxonomy (NCBI): domain Eukaryota; kingdom Metazoa; phylum Chordata; class Mammalia; order Rodentia; family Cricetidae; genus Cricetiscus; species Cricetiscus sungorus. The sequence continues at coordinate 28,366,826 of JANBXA010000741.1, read as the reverse complement.
GGAATGTCTGTTGTACCTCCATATCCTCTATTACTAGTACTCCTCATTTTTATTAACTTCATATATTCCAGGAACTTTCCATTGAACTAGACCTATATGGTATCCCTAAATTGTCCCCTGTCCCAGGAATATCTCCCTATACTCTCGACATTTACCCCACCCCCATCCTGTAAAAATGATTACTCCACTATCTCCATCTACCCCAAGTCTTCCCATGAAAAAAAATTACTTTGATCTACGCGTTCCCCTAAAACCCTCCTCCATACCTAACCTCTCCTGAGTCTACAGATTAAGACTGAAGCTTGTTTATCACATAGACAACAAGTTTTATCAGCAGCATTTGTTGAAAGCTTTTATTTTCATCGTATAATTTTTACTTTATCGAAAACCAAGTTTCTACATAAGTGTACATTTGTATCTGGGTCTTCAATTTTTTCCATAGATCATCTTGTCTGTTTTTATGCCAATACCATGCAGATTTTATTATTATAGCTCTGTAAGAGAATGTGAAATTGAGAATGGTAAGGTCACCATCAGCTCTTTTTGTTTGGGATTGTTAATTATCCTGGATTTATTGCTTTTTATGTGAATTTGATATTTCTCCTTTTAAGGGCTATAGAGAATTGTGTTGAGTTTCGCATGGGAATTGATTGCTTTAGGTAGCATGGCCATCTTTACTATGTTAATCATACTTATGCATGAGCATGGGAGATCTTTCCATTTTCAGATAGCTTCTTAATTATTTTTCTTCAGAGACTTGAAGTTTTTAGCATTCTGGCCTTTTACTTGTTTCTTTCAAGTTACCCCAAGATATATTATATCATTTGAAGCTATTATAAAATGTGTTATTTCCCTAATTTCTTTCGAAGTACGTTTATTATTTGCACATAGAAGGGCTACTTTTTTTTCAGTTAATGTTCTGTACAGCTACTTTGTGAAAGTGTTATCAGCTACGGGAGTTCCCTGGTCGAATTTTAAGACACACACACACACACACACACACACACACACAATCATCATCTGAAAATACAGTTACATTGATTTCTTCCTTCCAATTTGTATGCAATTTATCATAATATTGCTCTAGCTAAAACTTCAAGCAGCATATTGACTAGGTAACGAAAGAATGGAAAACATTGTCTTGCTCCTGTTTTTAGTGGAAATGTTTTGAGTCTCTGTTCAATATTATGTTAGATACAGACTTGCAGTAAATTGCCTTTGCTACACTTAGGTATGTCCTTTATATTTCTAATGTCTGCAGAGATTTGTTCACAAAGGTGTTATATTTTATGAAAGGACTTTTCACTTCTGGTGAGATGATCATTTTGTTTTTCTTTTTTGGAGTTTATTAATAGGGTGAATTATATTTTTCTTGGATGAAGTCCACTTGGTTAGAGTGGATGATCATTTTATGTTTTCTTGAATTTGGTTCTCAAGTATTTAATTTAATATTATTTTATCTATGTTTACAAGAAAAATTGGTCAGTAATCTTCGTTGCTGAGTGTTCATGTAATTTGGGTCCTAGGGTAACTGTGGTCTCATAAATGAGTTTGGCATTGTTATTCCTGTTTCTACATTATGGAATAGTTTGAAGTGCATTAACATTAATTCTTCATAGATAATTCCCTAAGATTCTTCACTAAATCAATCTGTTTGTGGATTTTTTTATAAATTCTTTTTCCTTTGGAGACTTTTAATGACTGCTTCAATTCAATTCAGTTCATCTACAAGTAACAGATCTACTTACATTGTTTATTTGATCTTGAATTAACCTTTGTAAGATGTGCTTATTGAAAAAAAATCCATTTATTTTAGATTTCCCAATTTGGTGGAGTACAGGCTTTTAAAACGAGTCTGTCTGATTCTCTGGATCTCTTAGGTGTCTGTCCTTAGGTCCCTACTTAATTTCAAATTTTGCTGATTTAGATATTTTCTCTCTGTCTTTTAGTTAGTTTGGATAAGGGTTTGTCCATCTTACTGATTTTCTCAAACAACCAACTCTTTGTTTCAATGATTCATTGCATTGTTCTGCTTTGTCCTATTTCATTGATTTTGGCCTTTCACTTCATATTTTCTTTTCATTTACAACTGTTTGGTATGATTACTTCTTTTTTTCTAGAGCGTTTTGGTTCCTGTTAAGTTTCGAGTATGAGATCTCTCCCTTTTTAATGTAAACACTTAGTGCTATGAACTTTCCTCTTAACAATGCTTTCAGTATGTCCCATAAGTTTGAGTATGAAGTTTATTCATTTTCATTGAACTCTAGAAACATTTTAATTTCTTTATTTTTGTCTTGGTACATTTTTCATTCAGTAGAGATCTGTTTAGTTTTCTTCAGTTTGGAAGATTTCTGTTATTTCTGTTGCTGACATATAGCTTTAACCTGTGGTGGCTTGATAGGATGCTGGAGGCTGTATTGATTTTTTAGTATCTGCTGAGACACGACTTGTGTCCAAGTATGTGATCAATTTTGGAGAAAGTTCCATGAGGTACAGAGAAGAATGTTTATTCATTTGTGTTTGACTGAAATGTTCTGTAAATAGATTCCAGGTCCATTTGGGTAATAATGATTGTTAGTTCCAATATATCGTTTACTTTTGTTTGTCCAATGGTGGCAGTGGCATATTAGTCTTTCCCTATCGATATGTGAGGGTCAATATGTGCTTTAAGCTGTAGTAGAGTTTCTTTAACAAACTTCAGTGCCCCTGTGTTTGTGATTTAAATATTAAGAATTGAAATGTCATCAGAGGGATATTACATTGATGAGTATATAGTATCCTTCCTTAACCTTTTTGATATTTTTTTAATCTTTTTATTTAGATTTTATAATGGCTACAACAGCATGTTTCCTGTGGTTTACCACATGACTGTGAAGGGGCCGTGACTGCATAGATGCCCTGTGTCCATGCTTACTTGGGAATCTTGACTTGTCTGTCTGGCATTCATCTGTCTGTGGTCCAGCGCTGCACCCTTGACAATTCTCCATTGAATCTGGCCCTTCCCATCCTATGTGTACATACCAGTCCACTGTGTCACTGGGTCCCCCATGGGCCGAAGCCCAGCCTACATTCCCAAGATATACCCTCTGCCTTCTCCCAGTATATAGTGAGAGTGTGGGAAGGGCTAGAAGTAGTCTGTGGAATCTACAGGAGATGTTATTGGAGGGGAAATGAAGGTTGCAGCAAAGCTAATGATGAGTTTGGGGAATTGAATTTGGCAGGTAAAGGTGAGAGTCTTATCTCTTTCTCTATTATGATTAACTGATATGTTAACAGTGAGTGCCTGCTGGTTTCAGAGGCTGGGTTAAGGGTGTGACTTTGTGGAAGGAAGGTTGGGGGAGTTGATCTTCATGATACATAGAGGGTGAGTTCATAGAAGAAAGGGAGAAGAAAGCCAGTGTCCTTCTGCAGAGCAGTGGATAAGACTAGGGAAAAGCATGAGATTCAGGAACGGCAGGAAAGCTGTGGGTTTACCTTCTACTTAGAAGTTGCCTTGGGAGGACCACCCTTGTGTTAGCAGATGTTGCCTACCTAATTAGGGTCTGTGCCCCCCCCACATACACACAATAATGGTGGAGGAAGTTAGAGGGTAATATTTGTGGAATCCATAGGACATGAGGTGCATGAAGGCTACAATGAGTGTTCTGCTGAACACTGGGGATGAGAATTAGGGACTAGGTTTGGGGAAACAGAGAGAAAAGAAAGTCAGTGGGTTTCTTGCTACATAGCTTGTGATAAGACTTGGGAGAGAGTACATAAAAGAAACAGTAGGGGACATGTGAGTTCAACCTCAGCCTAGTGTTGACCTTGGAGAAGCAACCCTTAAGTTAGGAGTAGGTGCCTTCTGAGATTGGGGTCTATGATACAACAACAAGTGGTGGGATAAAGCTTAGAAGAGGATGATTGTGAAATTCACAGGACATGTTAAAAGAGGTGTAGGTGTTCTGTTTGCACTACTGTAGATGAAGATGGGAGAATGGATTCCGGGGAACAGAGCAAGAAGAGGTCTATTGGTAGCCTACCTGGTTTTATGGCAGGCATGATTTGCTCATCTTCTGGAGTTGGAGGGTGGTTTCCAAGTTCTTATCCAGTGTGTTTCCAGTGCTGTTTACTACCTTGCTGGTGTTGGAGCAAGGGATAAAGGAACAAGTTTGGGGAGGGGATGTTGGTGCAGGAGATCTTTGTGATCCCATGGAGATGAGGTTAGAGAGAAAAGGGAGACAAAAGCTGTTTCCCTGTTACAAGCTGAGGATGAGAATAGAGTGGTGGTTGAATTCAGGGACAGGAGACATGTGGGTCCATGTTCATCCTACTAATTGCCATAAAAAATGGCCTTTGGGTTAGCAGGGGTACCTGCTTTGGTTAGGTTCTGAGGAACAACGATAAATTTTGATGGAAGGTTAGAAATAGGTGATCTGTGGAATCTACAGGACATGGGGTTGGAGGAATGAAGGCTGTACTTCATGTCTTGCTGAAAATCTGGGAATGTGAAGTGGTTTCATGGGAGGGAAGGGTGGCCATTGGGTTAGCAGAGGTTATCAATGTGCTACATTTTGTTTATATTTTCTGCCATTTAGTGGTACCTATATTGCTAGCAATTTGTGTCTATTATGAGTAGAGCAGCAATGAATATGGTTGAGTAAGTGTCTGTTGAGTAATGGAGTGTCCTTTGGTTATATGAACAAGAGTGGTATAGTTAGAACTTGATGTAGATTGATTTTACTGTTTCTGAGATCCTTCCACAATGATTTACACACTGTAAAATTTGTACTCCTGCAAGCAATAGATGAGTGTTTGTCATGCTCCACATCCTTGCTAGCATGAACGGTGACCTGTTTTTTTGAACTTAACTCTTATGAGGTGTGTAGGTTAAAATCTCAAAGAAGTTTTGCATTTTCATGATGACTAAGAATGTTGCACATTTGACTTTTATTCAAGTATTTGAAGTTCCTCTTTTGAGAGTTCTCTGTTTCAATTTGTATCACAATTTTGATGGGTTATTTTGTTTCTGGATATCTAGTTTTTTTTAAACTTTGTATATTCACTGTTCCTAAAATGCATATTTGGTAAATAAGTTTTCCCTGTCTCTAGTATGCATATTTGTCTAAATGATAGAGTCTTTTACTAGGCAAAAATTTTCTATTTTCGTGAGGTCCCATTTGTCTTTTCAACATGGCAGAGATGCTGAACCCATGAAGTTACGTAGTTTTCTAGTCAAGTTTTGTGTATAGCCTGAATGTACATGTGGATGGGGAAATTTTCACACCACTATGCATCTGTCTCCAGAGAGATAAATAATCAATTTTCTTCAGGGAAAAGTTAATCTCAAAGGGTTAATCCCAAAGACAGGTATATATAACTAATGCTACCCTATCATGTAAGATTCACACACATACACACACTCCCCTATGTATACAAACATGTACACATACATATGTGCTATAATTATAAAAGAGGCTTAAAAAAACTGATGGACAGTGTAGGGATAACACCAGAGTAAGTGGAAGTGTGAGAGAGTTGGATTGGAGAAAAATGTAAATTCAAAACTGATATATACAATTCTAAAAAATAAAGTTAAAAAATAACACAATATTTTATATTAAATTCATAAAAGAAATAAGGGAAAATATTCATCATTAAAAGTTGAGGTGAAATGGGGATTAAAATAAAATAAAACATAAAGGATTCTGAGTTATTAATTTATAAACATAATATAAACAGAAGACATACAATCATGAAATAAAAGTAAATATATATTTTAAAAGTCAAATCTAATAAAATACGTGTTAAATTCAGAGGGGAGGTGAAAAGTTTAATTTTATATTTGTGGTTCAGGTATATATTGTCTTAGCTATTACTCTCACTAGCATTTTCTTAATTCATCTTTCTTCCCCTGGATTAGAGCTCTCTTGTCAATAGTTCTCTTACTGTCAGCATTACTTTTGTCTAAGCTGTTCTCCAGATTGCAATTAGAATGATCTTTAAAGTTAAAACTTAAAACCTGGTTAAATTACTCAGAGAGGAAACAGTCCTTTGTAACATATGGCGATTACCAAATGTGAGTATTTAGTTTAAGTAAATGGGCAACTTGGAAAATAAGTTTGAAGATAAGGCAAGGAGATCTTAAATGATTTTTAACAAGTTTTTACTTAATTCTATGAGAAATTGTTTGATTAAATAATGTCTTAGAATAGAGAAAAGAAGAAAGCATTTTAATGAATGCAAAACTCCAAGACAGGAAGGTAAAATTTAATGGAGGAAAACAGCTTAATGCACTCAGTTTACAACCAGCAATAATGCAGTAATTTTTGGACTATAACAATGAAGGTGAAACTTAGATGTTGTAAGACATTAAGTGGATGGATGGAGGCAATTGACACCCATATCTTGCATGGTCTCATGTATTCACAAATGTGTCCTTCCATGAGAAATGTTTTCCCCTTACTGATAGAAAGCAGAAAAGGCAAGGTGCTGCTTTGGGGTGAGATTCATTCAGAGTATATAACCCTAGAGTGACACTACTGAACTCTACTTCTTTACTTTGTCACTTGGAAATTGATTTTAATAAGGCAATAGAATGATTTTTAAATTAATACAGGGGAACATGAGCTTTGCAATCACGACAAGCTACATAAAACCCTGAGATAAGTTTATATTAGTATTTGGCAATGTGTTATCAGTAGTAATTCAATATTTTAATGTATATGTGTATCAAAAAATGGTAAAGTTGTAGTTCATGTTTAAGATGATATCTTTATCTAGCTTTGATGTTGTCTTAGTATTAACAGATTGACAGGATTAATGGATAGGTCTTGAAAGATGCTTTTGCCAAGAATACAGCAAAGAAGGTATTGATACTGTAGGTATTTACAAACAGAGATGAGTACCACAACAAATATTTTACTTGTGCTTATGGTAGTGTTCTTTCCACTAATATAAGTTTGAAATATCATCACCCATTTAGAAGCTATTCTAGAACATATCTTCTATTGCCTTTCTTCTTCAAGCATTTCTTTGTCCCATTCTACACTCCTAAAGCAACATCTTCCTCAAAATATCCGGCTATTCAGTCCAGGGAATATGGGGAGGTAACTTTCACTCTACTTCCCATTCGCCAATTCAAATTGTCCAGTCTTATTCCCATATTGGTAGCAGAGCACCACTTGTGGCCTCTCCTTTCTCTCTCATCCTATTTTCTGGCAACTAAGCTTAGTTTTTCCTACAAGTTTTCTTCCTAACCCCATCCCTCTGTCTCATGCACCAACATCATAAACACTCTAGATACCTGCTAGGGAAGCTGGGCAGAGAATCAGATCTTTATGGAAGAGTCGGTGTTCCTTCCTCCTGGAAGCCTTTTCATTCCCTGCCCTTATATCTCATTAGCATTCTCTGTAGATAGCACTAAGTGTCTCCATAAAAACAATTGGAGATGACATTATATTAGTAATTTATTGGCTCACCTGAAATTTCTCAAACAAAAGGAATAATTCTCAAAAGGTATAGGTGTCAAGTAATAATCAAACTGGTGACTGAAATCAATAAAATAGAAACAAACAAGCAAAATATAAAAAGAATCACTAAAACCGAATACATTTTCATCCGAAAATTATACAGTTTAAACGAGAAATTAATGGTGAAATTCCTCAAATTATTCTTTAATTTGCAGATTCCACACAATAGAAATAGAAGAAATAGTGCCAAATTTATTTTATGAGACCACAGTCACCCTGATTCCGAAAACTCATAAATACCCATCAAAGAAAGAGACTTGCATCCTGGTTTCCCTTATGAGCTTACATGAAAAATAATAATAATAATAAATAAAAAATTTTCTAAATGGATTCAGAAAAATATCATATACCATGATCAAGTAGACTTGATGCCAGATATGCAATTATAAATGCATCTCAGCATATATAACATATATAAATGGTTGAACATATAATAAATATAATGCACAATATAAACAGAAAGACAATAATGCAGGATCATCTCATTCAATGCAGAAAGGGCTTTTGATGAAATCCAGCATGACTTCATTATAAAATTCCTGGAGAGAGTGGGAATACAAGGGGCAACCCTCAACATCATGAATGCAATAATATAAATTTCACAGCCATCATCAACCTACATGGAAAGAAACCGAAGCAATTCCAATAAAGTCATGGAAAAAACAATGTTGTTCACTCTCTCCCTACACATTTAATACAGTCCTTGTATTTTAGCTACAGGAGTAAGACAATAGAAGGAGAGAAAGAAAAGACAATTGGAAAAAGAAAAAGTCAAATTATCTTCATTTGAAGATATGATTTTATAGTTAAATGACTGTAAGTGTTAAGTGTTCCACCAGGACATTACCTACAATTAATAAGCTCTCTCAGAAAAATATCAAGATACAAAATTAACAAGTAAAATCAGTAGCCTTCCTATATACAAAAGACAAATGAATTGAGAAAGAAATTACAGAAAAAATATCTTTAAAAATATCTTAAAAAACTTAACCTTGCAATAGAGAGATATGTAAGGAAAAAAATTATAAGACTTTCAAGAATAAAATTGAAGAAGATTATTTTCTTCTTATTAAATTTTTATTCCAACTACAGTTCTCCCTCCTTTTCCTCCTCTAGGTCCTACCCTTCCCCATCCCATCCTTACCTACTACTCAGAAAAAGTAAGGCCTCCCATAGGGAGTCAACAAAAGTTGGCATATTCAGTTGAGGTAGGACCAAGCTGCTCCTCCTTTCATTGAGACTGAGCATGGCATCTCACCATATGGAATGGTCTTCAAAAAGCCAGCTCATGCATTAGTGATAAATCCTGGTCCCGCTACCAGGGGTCTCACAAACAGACCAGGCTACAAAACTGTCATCCACATTCAGAGGGTTTAGTTAAGTTCCACGCAGACTTCCCAGCTGTAGAGTCTACGAGCTTCCATGAGTTCTGATAAACTGTCTCGTGGGTATCCCTGTGAGGATCCTGGAACCTATTGCTAATATAATCCCACCTTCCTCCTTTGACTGGGCTCCCATAGATTATTTTGATGCTTGTCTGTGGATCTCTGCATCTGCTTCTTTCATTGGATGAAGGATTTATGAGAGCAACCAAGAAACTGTGAATATGAATGACTGAGAGGAGGAGAGGATCTTGTAAGAGTTGGGGGAGAGGCAACTATAATCAAAATGTAGTGTATATAAAAGTAGCTATTTTGAATAACAATGAATTCATCTGAAATATATAAAAAAGAAACTATCTCTGATGGGCAAATGCTTGTAAAGGAAACAGTTTTCATTGGCAGAGTCTCACTGAATACATAAACCAGATTTAAGGGCAATCTACAAGCTCAGAAATAGATGGCTAACACAAAATGAACTCAATGATGTGTTTGTAGACTTGTTTTTGCCTTTGTATTTCTTTGCTGTTGGGACTTTTTTATTTAAATCTTACTCTTCTTTTGTTTGTATATTATCATTTCTAATTTTGTGTTTTTAATAGGTGTGTGTGTGTGTGTGTGTGTGTGTGTGTATGTGTGTGTGTGTGTTTGTTGTGCTGTTGTTTTTTTTCCCCTCTTCTTTTCTTTTACATGGTTTTGCTGTTTATTTTCTAAAGAGAGGGGTAAAGGTGGCCTGTAGTTTCATGAGTTAGAGTAATTGCAGGGTATCTGGGAGATGATGGGTGACAGGAATAAATAAGCATAATATACTGAACAAGTTTTCACTAATGAAAAGAATATATAGCCAACTGTGAACACATGTAACCCTATTATTGAGGGGAGAGTCAGGCAGATTTGGACCGCTCACTGGTCAGCTAGGGAAAGCAAGATGGTGAACTTCCCCTTCAATGAGAATCACCTTCTCAAAGGAAAAAACAGAAGTGACTCTATGCAATGACATACTATGGTCTTTGCAAGTACATAGAAAAGCTTGAGCATTTGACTATGTGCAAAATTCCTCAATACACATTCAAGACAATCTTTCTGGTAGAGTAAGCTTAGTTTCCAAAATTAATTATTAAACACAGCATTTGCTAAATAATTATCATTGACTTTCTATAAATAACTGATAGGGAAATTCTTTCTAATTCCACCCTGACAATTGTCAATCTTTATTGAACTCTAATTAGATTTCTATGAACAGAGATTATTTTTACTCATATGAGTGTGTTTCAAAATGATCTTTGATACTTCTATAATAGGACTGATCATTTCTCAAGAATTTTATTCATAGTTTCCTTTTTTTCATTTCTTAAGAAATACCAGAAAGTTTAATCAGCCTGGAAAGAATTCAGTTATTTGAATTAGCAGATTCTATGTTTCAAAGCACAGTCTTTCATTCACCATGTATTCCTGCTTATTAAACAATTTTTATGACAATTGCAATTTTAATATTTTGAAAAATATCACTAATAACTTTCAACTTATTATTTCCTCATATTCCCTTTACAGTCTAATATTTTTATTTGTAAGTGTTTTTATGATTTCTTAATTAAATTTTGAAACAAGCTTGTTTTACATATCAATCCCAGTTCCTTTCAGAGATCATTTCTATAGTTTGTTAACTGTAAAATTAATACTTTATAAATAATTAGTTGTTTTTCAATGAAAACTTGAAAGGTACAAGTTTGTATTCATGTAGATATGCTATAGCTGGCATTACTTATTTTTTTGCTTTATGAATATATTATTTGAAATTCAACTTCATTACATAGAAAATTAAAGATACTGTATTCTGCCTCTCTGTTGTTTATTTCATTTTTCTTTTGGGGGTGGTGGTGGTTCTATCTGTGATTATTGCCTAGGTTTATTTAATCTTAGCTATCCAGTCTGCAATGTGGTGTGAGGTAACTTAGGAACTGAATTTTCCTTGTTATTGGTTTTTTTCAACTTTGATGCCCTAGGGCAAAACCCCTGCAGAAATGAAGCTTCAAAGTAGGCTTTGAGGTAAAGTAGGAAAGGCCAAGTTGGCCCTCTGGGTTAGGATATGCTTCCAGACATTATGTCTTTCTTATTTATTTATTTTTTTTTTGGCATTTGTAGATCTCACTAACATGATAAGGAAGACAAGACTCTCCCAAGAGGCACTGGACAGAAAACCACTCTGAGAGGATCAGCTTCTATCATCCTGATTGACAGAGTGAGCTAGATTATCCCTGAGGACCTCAATTGATGCAGACCATCCTTTTCCTTTTCTTTAGATTTTGTTCATTTCTCCTCCATCCAGGCAAAACTGCAATAACTTTTCTGAACTCCATATTATCTTTCTAATGTTAATTTTAATTCTCTGCCTTTCTTGCAGAGTGGAACCTCAGGCAGGTGATCTATATCAACTTTTAACTGGGCTTATTTGACATTTGCTATCAATGATACATTATGAAACATGACCACAACAAGCTAAATGATATAATATTTTATATGCTCATTTCTGTAATGAAATAAAATTACTGTTTGAAAATATGCAACATTACAATGTAAACAATTAGTTTCTAGCAAAGATTAGCAATTCCTTAGCATCAATGTTAGGGAATGAAAAAAAAATTTTTTTTGAAGCTTTGATTGGCAAATCCCTGTTACCTGTCTGCCTTTAACTAGCAGTTGTCAATCACGTCACACTGTCACCATGCCAACACAGTTGTTTGTGTACTTCCTTGTTATTCAAGAACACTACCACTTCATTTATATATATAAAAAATTGTAAACACAAAGTGATTACTTCTGCTATTGAGGCCTTCTTCAGGCCTTGCTATGCTCACCAATTTTTACAGGTGAGAGAAGACTACCTGAATTCCCGACAAGTCCCTGTAACCTGTAAATAACCCACCAAGTTTTCAGCTACTCTCACATGAACTTGATGCAGAATTCTTCCTGATCAACAGAATTTTGATTGGTCAATATGTGAAAAGTGTGATTCTTGACTTAAGAAGACTGTCATGGTTGTATACAGCCTCTAACCTTAAGCATTCCCATATCAATAACTATACAAGCATTGATTTTTCCCTCATGTTGTAGGGGTTAGTGTAGGAAGCTTCTTACTTATGGACTGCCCAATTACCCATAGAATTGGCCTATTATTAAGCTCAGATAAAGCCATTTGTTGAACTGCATTTTGTTGCATATATTTTAGCATTTTCATAGATAGATAATGGAACAATAAGAGCTGGAGATGGTCTGTTGTTCCATCTTCAGGAACATAGTGGCAGAAGTTTCAGATGGCTAGAATGTTCAATGGGCATAAACATTTGGTATCTTGTGTTGGAAAAAGACTCTTGGCACACTGACCAGCAGGAAGGTAACTAAAAATATGAAGAGAGAGTATAGAAGTGGAGACTCCATATACAATAAACACCTATTGAAAAGTTATAATTTGAAAAGACACAAGGAATGACAACAAAAGAAATTTGAAGAATAAAGTGAAAGAATGTGTATCTTAGCTACTGTTAATGTTTCAAAATTATGCTGAATCATAATGGCTTACCATCTGCTGGACCTAGCCTTGAGGTCATTACACTAACATATAGGAGATGAACCATTTGCATGTGATGGAAGTCCTATGTTGCAGTCTCTTGAATATTTATTTCTTGATTACAGAAGTCTCAGGCATTGAAAACCCTAGTTCTTACATTCTCTGTGTTCAAAAGTCAAGACTTAAACCCGTGGAGTTTAGAGGTATCAACACCATGGAAAATGATCTTTGTTGAATGGTTATTTACATCCCATTAGAGTACAAATCTGTAAAACATTTTCTCCTAGGAGTGACTGCTGAGAGAGGAAGAAGTATCCTGCTGCATGGTTTTTATGTGAAGTTTTCAGCTTTAAAGCCATAGACACAAACAACAAAAGAATACTCAGAGATTATATTCACTTTTGCACACACACACGTATATACATACATACATACATACGTGTGTGTGTGTGTGCGCGCGTGTGTGTGGTGTGTAAGAAAAAATTACCAAAGAAAAAGATGTTATCACACTTGAAAGTGGGGGGTATAGGATATAAAAAATGAGGGAAAGAGACAGGGAAAATGGTGTAATTCTGTATACTTAATAATTACATAGAATCATATTTGGATAGAGGATAAAAGGTAATGCAGCATGTATGGGTATATAAAATAATAATAATATCTCCCTTTATGATGACAGTAAGAAGAAGATGAATTGGATATAAACAAAGCTCATTTCTAGGCAAAATAGCAGAGCCAGCATATTTTATATTATAGAAAGTATCTAATACTTTCTAATGTTTTACTATACTAAAAGTATATTTATAAAGTTTAGACCAAAAGACAGATGGTTGTTTTTTAATGGTTAAGTACAGTACAATGAAAGAATTTCTTGAAAAAACTCCAGCATAAATAACAAAAGAAAAATAGCTCATTAAGGCAGGAGCTTGATGAGATACTTAGCAAAGAAAAGTTCATATATGGCTAAAAGCAAACACAGATGGTTGGTTTCATTAGCCATAAGGGAAATAAATATTACAATCTCAATTAGATGTCATTTACCATCCTTTAGTATGACTAAATTAAACCAATACTGGTGATACAAGACTATTCAAAATCTCTAAAATTGCTGTTGAGAAAGTAATTAGATGGGACATCCTTTGGAAACAGCTTTGTAGCTTTTAGGAAACAAAATATAACAAATCTAAGACTGAAAAATTCTCTTTCTAGAGAATTAACCAAAGGAAATGAAAGCTAATTTGTATAACAACTATGTATATAGATGTCCATAAAATTTTATTCATTACAGACTCAAAACATAAATAGTCCAAATAATGCCCATCCATGAAAACATGGTTACATAAATCCTACCATAGTCATATATTAATATTTGAATGTAAAATATCCTCCACAGGCTCCTATGTACTCAAATGTTTGGTCTGTATTTATTTGCACTGCTTTGTGAAGCATTGGCAGCTCTTGAGCATTGACCTGACTGGTAGAAATAGGTCACTGAGTGTGCATCTCCATAAGTATACATATCTGTACTTTACAAGTAACTTTCTCTGCGCTCTAATCAACTTGTCATGTGAAGAATGAAGTCATATGCTCCAGCTGCCGTGGATTGCTCCATTTTTGTGATCATGTCATCTCAGCCATGACAGGGTGAATTCCTCTGAAATCATGAGCCAAAATAAAGCCCTTTCCTCTCCTCAGTTGTTCCTGTCATAAATTCTGTCACTCAACGTAGAAGACTGACTCTTACCCTATGTAATATGGATCGTCAGTAAGAAAAATGATACTTCATTTAAAAAATAGCATGTGTAAACATTAGAAAATGTATGCCATGAAAAATAAGTCAAACGAAGTAGCATATGTTACACTACTCTATGCATAAGATTCAAAGTGAGGTAGAACTCTATGAAAACAGAATACAAGAAATTCATGTGAATGTGAATGAACCATGATTTGTCAAAGGAAACCAGAGAATTGTATAAAGAGTTCTATGTAATTTTCTTATGTAAACTTAATGTAACTATAAAATTTCTGCTCTGTAGAGAATAAACTGAATACGACAGAGTGGGAACTACATTTTATAAGGCTTCAGTGATTCAAGGCAATAGGTTATCATCTTTCTACAGAGGTAACAAGTGGTCCCTTTGGTTAGACTTTTCATGTGGAACTAACACCATTAATAAAGAGATTTGATACACGGTGTAAGAACAGGAAACAGGCCTCAGAAAATTTTGTCTTCATGCCTATAAAATTAAATTTCCATAAACTAAGTAGAGAGAAAAATAAAGAAATCACAAATCAGTTTTTTAAAAAATGTGTGCTACCAGAATTTGCTGTCAGTGACTCTCCTTCAAGCTAACTGACCACCTACTTTGGGAGTTCAGCTGAACTCACTTGCAACAATTTATCCAAGCTTGACCCATTAACTATACCTAACATTATATAGAACTTTGCACATGGTCTTTGGGAGAAATATAGATTACATAGGCATGGGCTGACTGGGGTTGTGCATCTTCTATGTGATTTTATAGAAATCCTTATCCCTACTAAATATTCTAGGTGTGACCTGTTGTGGAGGCTGAAAAAGAACACAAATACCCTAGAGTAACCTTTACCTATTCTGTTGAAGAAAAACCAGTATCCACCTTAGTGCTTTGAGATTGAACTTTAGTTCATCATACCACAGTTTTGTTTATTGGGATTTTGGAGAAAGGGGCTAGGTGAAAGCTGTTTACACATATTATTGGGAAGGTATTTTAGCCACAGATACTTAGTGAATCTGTCAAACATGGAGTTGTTGAGTGAATATAGTTTGCTCTGCCCAGACCTTTGGATATTTGACTCACTAGAGGAATTTTGTCATATTGTGTGTGTATATATGGTTATATATCTGCTTAAAATATTGTCTTTGGGCTGCACATCTGTTTAAAGATTGATTATTATTATGTGAAGCTGTGTAGGCTATTGATAAAATACAGGTTATAGTAAACCATGTTTATCATACTTAATTGTAGTTAGGTTCTCCAGGTGCAAATAGATGTCCTCTGCATAGATAGGTAATATTCAAAGACTTCTAAGGCCTACAGAATATAGCATTTACATGTTTTAATAATTTAAAACTCTGTTGATATGAGACACAACTGCTCCTGACAACACTGAACTTTCCCAAAATAATGATGGGCACCAGAGACACTCCATTTGGAGCTTGCTTTCTTTGGCTAGAAGTTTCTGTCCCATCTGGTTCTACAACTATTTAGTCCCAAATGAATGTACAGAGGCTTATATTAATTATGAACTCTTTGGCTGATGGTTCAACCTTATTATTGGCTAGCTGACTCTTAATTATTAACCAATTTCTATTAATCTTTGTGTCTCTATGTGGTCGTGTCTTTCCAGTGATACTTAGGCCTCTTGCTTCCTCGGTATTTACATGCTATCTCCCTCTTGACTCATTATCTGCTTTCCTCTTTTCAGCATTCTCCTACCTGGTAGGCCCAACTATACTTATTGTCTGACTACATCCTACCTGTCCAATGTCCAAAACAGCTTTATTCATCAACCAAGGAAACTTTAAACTGTCCGCCTGTATTTGCAGTTTGTCATTCACCTCTCTCTTTGTCCTGAAGAATGTCTGGTAGACTCTTCTACCAAGTAGGGATTCTATAGCAAATGTCCATCTTGTATCAGAAGTCACTTTCCTGTGGGTCCTGCATGTCAAGTTTATACAGCACAAAGTCAAACAGTCCAGAAGAGCAGTTTCTTGCCCATATGACTAGTCTTGCCATATTGAAAGCAAACTTCGTAATGAGTTTCTTCAATGTCTGTCTTCCTTTCTGACACAGGTGGTGTTGCCAGGAGCAGTGGTGCCTCACTGTTAAGAAAAACCCTAAACATTTTAAATGCCAAATTCTGTAGGTCTTTGAAAGGTTTGAAGAATGCCTATTCATCTCAAATACATCTCTGCATGTCTAGAAACCCTAACTAACTTCACTCCAAGTTTTGACTATCATAGGTAACTCTCTATAATCTGTACTAAATTATACATTACACTTTTCAATGAGCTATGTAAACCCAATACCTCACCAAGAAGAGAAATATACATATCATAAAATTGACCTTAAATTTGTATCAACAAATGAAAATCCATTCCAAAACAAAGCATTCATATCTATACCATAATTCCCTTTTTACCTTTAAAAAGATTGATTGTGCTCCTTAACCATTTATAACCATGCCCACTTAAATGAAAACAAACAATTATAAACAGTATTTGGGAATTTGGGCGTCGTTCTTTCTAAATTGCTTCCTGCTAGTAGGGGTCGCAGAAATCCTGGTTGTAGTGATCTGCAAGGCTACATTGTCCCATTGACTTTGCTTCGGGGGTCTTGCTTGATCAAACCACATTAGTCTGGAAGGAATTTACAACTTTTTATTTTCTGTGGAAACAAATTTAGAAATCCTTTTCCCCCAGTAACTTGGCCTTGAACTTAAATTTTGGAGTCAAAGCATTTTTAAAATATATAAATTGAATTAATCCAGTAGCATTTCTTTTATCAGTAGCTGTTATTTCCTTAGCCATCAAACAATTTAAAGATAACAGAACAGTGTACAATATCCAAAGTTTCTCTGTGCTCTCCATCTTTACATGGCTTTTTTATTACTCTATTTATTTATTTAATTTTCTTTTATATATATTTTGAGGGGTTTATATATATTTTGACAGGGGTTCTCTGTGTAACTTTTGTCTGTCCTGGAATTCACTCTGCATACCAGGTTTACTTTGAAATCACAGAGATCTGCTTGCCTCTGTCTCCCGAGTTTAAAGGAGTGTGCCACCACACCCAATCACACTCTTTCTTTTTAAAACCATTTTATTCTTCCTCTCTCCCAAGCCTGCGTATATTTTAGAACACACAAACCTTTAGCAGTTTATAAGCTGTTCGGTTTTTTGCTGCTTATGCAAATTTTGAAAACCTCAGTTAAAGGAGCTGCACAAATCTTTACTTGTCTCTCACAAAACAGAGTCCAACCCAGAAAAATGCTGCTACCAAAAAGTCTTGCTTGTCTTTGTTCCTTTGTTTCTAAAACATTTCTTAATCTTTTTTTTAGTTTTCAGTGGAAGTTCTTATTAGGCACTTCTGACACCATTATGTTATGAGTATGTTTTCCCTGCCGGCTGCCTGGTCACACTGCCGTGCCCAGGTAATATTTTTTTCCTCAGGGCTTTGCAGGATTGAAGAATAGATAGTCATAGTCACTATCCTCTCAAATTTTAGCTGAAGCATGTTAGGAACAATATTGAAACTCTTCAGGATAAAGCAGCTGCTGGAATAAATTCTATTTGACAATTATTTATGGCCTGGGCATTTAGTATATGTTTCTTGCTTGATGTTATTCATGTTGGTTGTAGTTCTTTCTTTGTATATGTTATTATCCTGTCTCTTTACTGAACAAAATATTATAATTGTTCTTATAATATATATTGTTGTTTAGAGCCTTCCTATTTATACAAAAAGGAGAAATGTAGTGGGTATTAGTTTGCCTATGAACTTTGGCTATCTGGCCCAGTAGATGCTGAGCTCCTTATTTGTTTTCATAACTCTGTGAACAGCCTAAAGTTTGGTTATTCGATTCTGAAATAATTTCCATTGGTTACTGAATGGAAGCTATGGACAACTGTAGCAGTCATCAATCCTATCATAGGAAATGGCCAGTTCAGGCTACATATCTGTCTGCTATTGCTAGATGTCATCTTAGTAGATTCGTGGGAATTTCTCTTGAATTCTGCACTATCTCAAAATGTACCTCCCAGTTCTCTCAGTATTCTACCCCTTAATTCAACCCTACCCCAGATCCTTCATGTTCCCATTATTCAGATGTAGAGAGAAAACATAGTAACAGAACTAGGAGTAAGAAAATGAAAAGCAGTAAAAGTAACAAAGAAAAACCAATGGCCAAATGTAAATCTTTTAGTTTGGGTTCATATTTTATGTCATATCATTTTAGTATATTTAACATTCTGAACTTTGGGGGGAAGATGTGATATAAACAAAGGCATGCAAGCATGATAATCTCAGAAGAGGTGTTTGGGCATGTTTCTCTATAATTCACTGCCTAATTCTATTGAGAGAGTACCTCTCTCTTTCACTGAATCAGAGATCGATTTTTAAAGAAACATGTTGGAAGCCATCCGGCTGTAGAAATATCACTCTGTCTCTGTTTACACTTTTATCCCAACACTTGTTTGCATGGTCATGCCAGGCTTTTTTAAATTGATACCACTGCACTAAAATCATGTCTCCTACTTATGCAGCAATTCCTTTTACCCTATCACCCACTACCCCAAAAATAAAGACATTTGTGGGTTCTAATCACAAAAGAAGTGTATACTGGAGAGAAGGCTAACTAGTTAAGATCACTTCTGACTTAGTTTCTGTTGCTTCCATGGTGTCATAATTATGCAAAGAGATCCAACAAGCTTCGTGACCACTGTGGGAACAAGGAATAAATGTGTTGTGCATACATGCAAAAAAATAACTCATACTCATAAAATAAATACATTTTAAATAATGCAATGCAATGAAATTATGTTGAAACTGGAGTATAGTGTGATAAGGACTGCTTTAAAAAGAGTCATAATTAGAAGACTGCTATATGACAGGCAAGGAGTGTGTGAATAGTAGAGGTGGAAATGACAAGAAATGTGTCACAGATATCTAGACATAGTTGAAATTATAAATAGCAAGAAAGAAAGAATATGGAAAGGTAACCACACAATATGGGTTCAGTGATGTGAAAGGGTATGGATATTTATAATATTTTCATGAGTAATACAGAACAGGCAAGATTTTCTGATCCTTTTAATCAGAATTTGAATATTTTGATTATAGAAAAGAACATTTTAATTGATGTAAGATTAAAATCATAATTGAGATATATAGAACACACAGCCATGAAAGGGAATGAACTCTAAGAAAATTTTACTTGTGTAATGGATGGTTTTAAGACAAGTGACAAATCTTGACTAAAAGTAGATAAGCTTTTATGTTCAAAATCAATCATTGTTAGTTCAGAATAAGGAAGATCTCACAAAATAGCTAAAGATATGGATAGTACAGACTTTTTTTTTTAAAAAAAATCAAACAAGGGATAAAACATTTCAATCCTAACTTATAATTAAGAATGATGATTAATGGAGAGAACCGATTTTATAAAAACTGTCAATTCAAAACAAATTTCAAATATCAAATTACAATTTATTATCACATAAAAGGAAGTTTTTAATGAGTACATTCTCAACTATAGACAAAGAAATTCTCAGAAATCCCCAAAAATGACTCCACTAAGAATATTAGCAATCATGGGTTTTTCCTTTTAATCAGATTAGTCAATGCCCTTTTTGTCATCATAGAACCTACATCAATAACTGACAGAAGCAGTTGCAAAGACCTATAGCCAAGCACTGCGTTAAGCTCCTGTAGTTCATTTGAAGAGAGGGTGGAGGGATCATATGAACAAGGAGGGGGGGTCAATACCACGATGAGAAGAACCACACAAACAGCTGACCTGAGTTACTGGGAGCTTATTGATTATGGACTGAAATCTGGGGTACCCAAATGGGACAGAATTAGGCCATCTGAATGTTGGTGACAGTAATAAGACTTGGTATTTTGGGGGGCAACCTTTGCAATCTGGCTTTTGGAGTGTATTCTCTATGGTGGGGTATCTTGTTCAACCATGTGTCTTGGGGGAATGGGCGTCGTCCTGCCTCCACTTGGTATGTTAGACTACAGTGACTCCCCAAGGAAGGTCTTAACTCCTATGAGGAGTGGTTAGGAGATGTGGAGGTTGAAGGTAGTGTGTCAGGAGTAGAGGCAGGAAGGAGAACTGGGGCTGGTATATAAAGTTAAAATGTTTTAAAAGAAAAAGAAACATCTTTTTAAAATATTATTGTATATGCAACAATGTAAGTACTTTATGAAATTACTAGACGGTCCTATTTTCATGTGTTAAGTCTTTATAGGAGATGAATTTTTCATATAGTGAATCTGTTAAAACAAGAAAACAAAACAAAAACCACCCATGAAATAGAAAACATTGTCATGTGTTCCAGAGAGAAAGGCAATTTCCAAAATGTAACTGTTCACATTTCCAAATAGTTGCTACTGATATCTACAGCTATTTTGAAAATCATTCTCTACCATTTTCATGTGGGACGTCATTTACAAATTTTAATTACATTTATTTTCTCTTGATTTAAATTGGTTAGGAAAGTAGGTGAATAAACATGATTAAGAAAGCCCGAAAAATGGCTTAGGCTTATACATAAGTTCTATATTTATTAACATTATTTTTTCTTTGGAAGTTTAATATTGCTTACAAATCCACAAGTAGTTTAAATCTTAGAAAAATATACTATTTATTATTACTAAATATATGTAAGTGAAAATGGTGCAGAAACAACATGGTGTGAATACTCTCTCTGAAAGCTGGTAGACAGCAACATGTAACATTGTTAATTGCATTCACGTGTTTGAACTATTCAATAGCTGTGGGGTACAAAGTATATTCATTGCCTAGAAAGCTCAGCAGTGCCACTAGTGTGCTGCATAATCTAAGAGCTGTTAAGTTTTTATTTGGTTTTATTCATGAACACCTGTTGTAAGTGTTCACTACCTGCACTGTGGTTGCTAAAATTTGGAGCACCATATGTGAAATATATGGGAAGGATGAAAAAACTGGTGAACAAATGGTAATGATAGTATTAATCCTCAAGTTTCTTTCCTTTCCAAACCTAGAAAACAACCTCATTCAGGTTGAATTATATCAATATCAAAGGTCATGCATTCCCAAACTATAGCCTAAGCAAATGTAGTGAGAAAGGAAATACTTGTGAAGCTGAGTTAAACTCATGCACAAAAAGACTGATATTTAAAACATGACAAACTCCACTCTTTAAATCAACCACAATTTCTAGCAAAAGTTCTTTTAAATTTTTGATTTAATTTTTCATGAATTATTTCTGTAACATGAAGTACCAATCATCAGCCCAGAAAGATCCCATAATATTCTATATCAAAACACAAATGCACACATTCTAATCAAATGTCTCACATCATGTTCCACGTCTAATCTGCACCTGGTCTTCTTTCCAGGTTTGAGAAGTCTACAGAAGAGAAATAGTTTGATGTCTGCTATTGGCTGCCCTTAGTCCCTGAAGAATTTGCTCTGCAATGGCTCACGTGTTTCAAATGTCTTCACTGGGAGTGGGGAGACCTCAAAGATTGCATTTTCTCTTACAAGGGCATTGGGTTTTCTGTAGTGCTTTTTCTTTTACACAGAGGTGCAATAGGGGTTCAACAAATGGATGGATATCTCCTGTGTTGTCCTTAGTAACCTCAGAGACTGTATAAGCTGGTGCTATTTGGGAGGCTGCCACAGATCATACCCTCCTAGCAACATAATAGCTGGTTTGTTTGAAAAGGACAATAAGAAATCCTCTCATGGGTATATAGGAATAAACTAAGCTATTTCAGAATTCCCTGCACCATTGTGTAATCTGTTGGTGTTTTCTAATACACATCTGACAGAGTAAATCATCTGAAAGTTGGTGTACTTCCCTGGAATGAGCAAATTCTATGTTTAATAGCCAATTATATCTATCCACCTCCTTTCTTGATCTTACAGTTTTAGTATATTGTATCTTCCTCACACTTTTACATGGAAGCTATTTTATTTGTTGCTGTTTAGTTGTGAATAAAGCTATATGAATTACATGGCAATTTCTAACTTAAAATGATACCCCAAACAATAGTTTTAAGATTTATCATCTTTCATTGTCTATATATGTGTGTGCACACACTCATTCCCATGATTATGCTCATACATTTGTGAGTGTATACATATGTGTATGTTTTCATATATGTGTAAGCATATAACACACAGATCAATTCTTCCTGGAGCTGGAGTTGCAAGTAGTTTTGAGCTGCCTGAAATGTGTATTTTCACCAGAACTCAAGCTGTTTGTGAGGCATGACACATTAACTATCAAGTCATCTCTCCAGTCTCCTAAGTAATTTTGAATTTTCCTTTGTATGTACCCCTTTTAAAAATTTGAAATCACTGCTGCATGTGTAAAATTTAAATTTATTCTGTAATCTTATATACATACTTGTTTGATATATAAGATATAGAATCTGGCTACACTTGTAATAGCATGTATTTTAGACATCATTTGTATGTGTATGTATATGTGTATATATATATATGATATGTGGGTGTGTATGTGTGTATGTACACAGATTTATGAATATGAACATATATATATTCCTGGTATCCAAAATGAGGAATTGGGTTTATTCTTCAATCATTATCTACTTCTTTCGTTCTTTTCCTTTTTTTTTTGTTTAGATACTTTCTCCATCTGAATCTGGACTTCCCTAATTTAGCAGAAACAGCTACCCTGTGAGCTGAAGGGATACTCATATCGCTGCGTCCTGAAGCCTAGGATTATAGGCCTGCAATGATATAGGCAACATTTTAAGTAAATGTTGTGAATCTCAACTCTGGTTAATTTGCTCCTTTGGCAAGTTCTTTACTTCTTGAGTTACCTTCCCTAGCCCTGCATTATCTATAGGATTCCATGTTCCATTATTTATATTATTTATTATAATTATGAGATATATTATTAATAATGATTCTTAATAAAGTCAAGTACAGTTATACAAAGAATTATGATTTCATCTCCAATGTATCTTGAATGTACTGACACACTATGCAACTGAAAATTTAATTTAGATTTCTTTAACCTGAAAAGGTCTAGTAAATAAAGCAAGTATAAAGGATGATGATAAAACATTAAGGTGTACAGTTATGGAGTCTCAGTGGCTGATTTCATATTCTACATTAGCCTTTAAACCATCCAAATTCAGAGGGAAAGAGTTAGTCACAGTTACTCCTCACCTTTGGGCCATATCATAAAAAGAGATGTAATTCTCTGGGAGGGGAAAAATATGCTATGGATCATGATATTCTGCATGCCGTGTTGGCATTTTCCTGTGATGATATTGTTTTTTGGAAAGTCTGTTAAGATACACAACCAAAAATTCAGACTTTTTGTTCCAATTTAATTTTTACAAATGAACTTAATAAAAGAAAAAGGCAAGAAAAGCTTCCTATATAGACAATTAGCAGTTCATTTGATAGAGCTAAGTCATAGAGAGTTGGTAACTTTACCCCCAGATAGCTCTAGGATTCTCTGTCACCTCTGTTTTTCTCAATAGTTGCTGTCTACTCAAATCTTCAGGTATATTTAGTAAGGATACATATTCTTTAAAACATGCTATCATCATCATAATAGGCTGGCTAGATGAAATTTTCCCAGGGTGGTATGTGTAATGTGTATTTTATATTACACGCAAATTTCATAAGTCAGTAGATTAGACTGTTTTACACAAATCATGACACCTATTACATATTTTTTTTTTATTAAAACATGTTCTTTACACTAAATATAATGTTTTGTTGCTGGTATTTTGAATTAATTTGATGTACTGTATTTCTGTTTTTCCATTAAAATATACTGATATATTAACATGCACTTATTACTACTATTTTAAAATATAATTATAATTAAATATAAACTCATTAGTTTGGATTTCTAATACTAAATAAACATAGCTGTATTCCTCACTCAGTTAAAGCACAGTGGAGGCCTGATTATGCAGAAGTATCTACAGGGTCCAAGCACTAAAACTATAAGGACAGTGTGCTACCCTAAGTTCTGAAGAGTGACATGTACATTTTAGTTGATGTTTATTTCTATGGGTGTCACCATACAATATTTATACTTTCCCCAAAATACTATGTATGCATCTTCATCTGCAGCAAGATCTTAAGGCAGTTTTATTTGTTAATAGGAGATGATGACCAGTGCTGGCAAGTTCTTTTCCCTGGGTTAATTCACCTACTTGTTGAAGAACAGCAAAGTTCAGTGCCCTTCTAGTTGTGAGTGCTGCTTACCAACTTTCTGTGATGTGGGCTCTGTACTTTAAAAGTGGAGCAGGCAGCAGATGGAACTCCATGTGTTAGAAACCATTCTCTGAGTTCTGAAGATGTTTTTTTTCTGCTCTTAAAAGATCACTATAATTACATACACTATTTCGGTTAGTTCTCTGAAGGAGAAAAATTCAAGTATGTCAAAAGTACTTCTAAGTTTTTTCATTATTAAAATTAATGACACTCCTGATGATACCTGAATTCATTTACTGCACCAATCAGTGGGAGTTTTTATGTCTAAACATATCTGTATATTTGAGCTAATATAATCTATTGAGTTTAGTAAAATGGAGATATTCAGACTACTTGCCTCAATTGTAAGCTTGACAAAAATGACCTTTGAACTGCCCAGATTGTAAAGAAAAAAGCCTAACTAAAACAGAAAGAGTACATTAGACAAAATACTAGCCAAATATGTGTTAGAAGATCTGTTTATAAAATTATGTAAATGTTGAAACTTTAAAAATATGATTAGCACATTTTCAGCTCAATATTTTTATATATTTTGTACATTTTTAAAGTAGTGCACATAAACTGCCAATGTTTTGTTTTATGAAATTTGTCTACAACTAAAAATAACAAAATAAGATTTTGATACCATATTCAAAACATTCTAGCAGGCAAATGAATAACAAAAAATTAATCTATAAACACAATGGAATATTATTCAACCATAAAGAGAAAAGAAATATGTGGGTACATGGGTGGACTTATAAAGGTAATATTGAGTGAGGTAACTCAGACCAGAAATATTAATGCACATATTTTCTCTTTTCTGCTCTTCCTAGCCCCATATCCTCAAATATAAATATACTACATGGAAACCAGGGATATAATCCTGGACCATAGGCAGATGCAAGGCTTGATAGAGGAATGACAGCATAATAAAGGATATGAACTGGGATAATGGATAATAGAGAGAGGTCTCCAACTGAAGAGAGGAGAGGAAGTTCAATAAAGGAGAATGGAAGATGAGGGGCAAGTGACATCTTAGTTATGTGACAAATACTGAAGGAATCACATCAATTTATATTTACATGTAAGTATATATGTACACATACAAATACACTCATACAAATACACACATGTATAAATACATATATACATTGTATATACAATATGCATTTTATGTGTATATCCATGAATACAGTATTTATATATTCACACACACATTTATACATTCATACAAACATACACACATGAACATTAAAGCCAGTTGTGCTGACAATGTGATAATTTTCCCCACAAGCACCATAGATTAATAACAAATACAGTACCGGATCAAAATGAAGTAAACAAACAAACACCATCCTTAGGAATGGTCATTTGAACTATGGGCAACTAATGACTGCTAGGGGAAGATACAGCTTTTCCCAAGGAAGAGACATCTCATTGAATATCCAATACAGAAGAGTTAATCCTAAAACAATATAAACACAAACAACAAAATTTAAGTAAGTAGGTTGTATTAAACATAAATTTGTTTACACATACATAATGTATGTACATGCACATATGCATGTATGTATGTATGCATGTATGTATGTATGCATAGTCATGAGGCTCTCAATTTGAGAGTATGACAGTGATATAAGGAAAGGAATTGTGAGAAGATATCATGGAGGGTTAAGAGGAAAGAAAGTGGAAATCTAAATTGATGTAATTACTTGTCCTTGAAAAAAGTTATTTAAGCTAATGTTTTTAATGCTCTGACAAATAGCAATAAAATGTATATATTTTGTCTTTGGTGTGAATAGTTTGCCTATGGAAATATTTTTCAGTCATATCAGTTAATTATAGATTTAGTATTTCTATGCATTGATATAGAAACAGCTTTTGACTGTTTTTATCTGCTTAACTCATGAAAAAAATTAAATGCACTGTTTCTGAATGGCTTTATGTCTGATAATATAAAGCAAATGAACCTTTGTTTTGTCTAAATAAAATGAATTGTGTTACTTTGTGAATAAGTTTTACTGATATAGGAATAAACTATTGAACACTAATA
The DNA here is from genome assembly GCA_030556225.1 of Cricetiscus sungorus. Classification (NCBI taxonomy): domain Eukaryota; kingdom Metazoa; phylum Chordata; class Mammalia; order Rodentia; family Cricetidae; genus Cricetiscus; species Cricetiscus sungorus. The sequence goes on along the minus strand of JANBXA010000741.1, from coordinate 28,340,312 downwards.
CTCAAAAGTATGCATTAGTCACACTCTAATCTTCAACTCAGCATTTTAATACCTTATATTTACTGTTGACCTAAATGTTTTGATATTGAAACACTTCACACTCAGGAAGATAGAATCTATACATATTCACAATTTAAAAGCAGACAATGCTATTTGTTTAGGTACATTATCCATATTGTATCCTGAAGACCATTTTGGTAGGAACTTTGGAAGTTTCCAGATGGCATATGGAATAGGGTATATAATTAGTGGAGAAAACTGAAACTTAAGTCTGCTTTACATTAAGAGTGCTATTATCCCACTCAATGTTTTTGTGCTCATCTGCTAGTCAACAAGATGTGATATGCACTCAGAAGATGAAAGTAAATCCTTTAGCAAAAAATGTGAGATATTTATGGAAGTAAACAAAAGACTTGAAAAACAATTGAAATAAAATTGGTGATATTTGCTTTGTTTTTAATCATAAGATATCAAGTAAAGTTTTGCTCAATGAAATTAATTAGAAACTCCAGATTTTAATATAGTTTTTATATAATGAATTTAAATACTTTATTAATGGAAAAAGATAATTTTCACTTTATTAGAATTTTAAAATACTGAGCTGCTTAATATTGTAGACATTCAGCAACATGGAGATAATGAGCATTCTAAATGTAACATATAAAATTATCCTTGAGGATAAGATGTAGAGAAGATTTTGAAGAATGAAGGAAAGATATAACTACCTTTAAACTAGTCCAATTTTTAAATCCTAGAGATAGATTTTATATATTTATAGGAAATAAAGTATATTATCCACTAAATATAATTTGTCTCATCTTCATTTGTTCATTTAACTTCAAGAGATTTGTCCTGTTTCTCGTGCTTTTATTGGGTAACTGTTCAAAAAGTCATCATAAAACTTTGAAAACAATGCATATTGTTCACTTCATCTCTTAAACTTTTGTTATTTCACTTTTAGAAGTTAGTAGAGATTTAAAGAGATACTATTATTAGTCAAATAAGAACACTTGATTTTCTTTTTTATATATTTTTTAATTAAAATGTGAAACTACCTTGTTTTACATGTTAATCCCAGTTCCAGCGCACTCCCTCCCTTTTCCCCTCCCTCCCAGAAATCCCCATCACATCACCTTAATTCTCCCCAGATAAGGATTACACCTTCCATGAGGAGTCTTCAAAGTCTGTCATATCATTTGGAGCAGGGCCCAGGCCCTTATCATGTGTCTAAGCTGAGGTAGTATCCCTCTATGTGTAATGGGTTCCCAAAGTCTATTCATATAATAGTGACAAATACTGAGCCACTACCAAAGGCCCCATAGGTTATCCAGTCCTCCCAAATAACACCACATTCATGGAATCTCAGTCAGTCCCATGCTGGTTTCCCAGTTTCAGACTGGAGTCCATGAGCTCCCCTTTGTTTAGGTCAGCAGTTTCTATGGGTTTCTCCAGATTGGTGCTGACCCCTTTGCTCATCACTCCTTTCTGTCTGCAATTGGATTCCAAAAGTTCATATCAGTGTTTAGCTGTGGGTGTCTGTTTCTGCTTCCATCAGGTACAAGATGAAGGTCCTAGGATGGCAAATAAGGTAGTCATCATTCTCATTGTCAGGGAAGGGCCTTTAAAGTAACCTCTCCACTATTATTACACTGATAGTTGGGGGTCATCCTTGTAGATCTCTGAGCATTTCCCCAGTGCCAGATTTCTCTTGAAACCTATAATAGCTCCATCTATTATGGTATTTTTTTCCTTGCTCTCCTCTATTCTTTCCCCGACTCAGTCTTCCTGCTCCATGATGCCCACCGCTCCCCTCTCTCCTGAAATTGACAAGCTTCTGTAAGGCAAAGGACACAATCAACAAGACAAAATGGCAGCCTACAGAATGAGAAAAGATATTCACAAGCCCTAAATATGACAGAGGGCTGATTGCTAAAACATACAAAACTCAATAACCTAGTTACCACCCTGCTTACCTGATCTCTGAGCCCCACCTCTCAGAACTTTGACCCCCATCTACAGGCCTCTGCTGGAGGTGAGTCTGGGACCAATTCAGGGTTGAAACACTCCACCCCTTCCCTGGGGACTCCCTGGGGATAGTGTTACCCCTGCGTCCTGTCCCCAGCGAGAGTGATCCTGGTGCTCTGATACATACCTACCCACCCCCACCAAGAGCCCTCCCACTATCCTGTGCCCTACTCTGCCCACTGTACCACAACTCTGGTTGAGCACTGGGACAGAGGATGAAGGCAAAAATCTTGCCACCTTCAGGGAACTTCCTGGAGCTGTTCTGAGCACAATAGACCTGCCTATCTACTTGGGACCACCAGGAATCCCCACTTGCCTGATCTCTTATCACCACCACCAGTCTTCTGTTGGAGTTCCAGGACCCTCGCAGAGATCCGCCTATCCCCTCCCCTCTGGGCCATCCCGAATCCGAGTCCCTGCCTAAAATATCCTTGACCTCTATCATCTGGCCTCTGCTAAAGAGGCCTTGGCTGCAGAGTGCCAGGCCCCAGCTAGATCCGCCTATCCACTCATGAACATCCAGAGTCCTAGCCTGCAGTATCTTTGACACTCATTACTGTGCCCCTGCCTGAGGAGAGACCTCCTAGAAAGCTTGGAGCACACAGAGCTATAGACATCGAACTTCTGACCCACCTAAGCCCACTGGGGGAGTACCATAGAGAGAGAGAGAGAGACCCCATCTGCACCTACTGGAAGAAGCAATGGGAAGACAACAATACAAGAAAATACCCAATAATAAAAAGACAAGCATGACACCACCAGAATCTAGGGACTGTACACCAAACTAGACATGAATATCCCAAAGCAGATGAAGCAGAAGAGAATGACTTAAAAATATCTTCATAAAAATGATAGAGGCCCCTCAAAGACAATGTGAGAAAATCCCTTAAATAAATGGAAGAAAGAACAAACAAAAAATTGGAAGAAATGAACAAATCTTTTAAAGTAATTATAAAAAGCCAAGAAAAAACAATTAAACAGGTGAAGGAAACAGTTCAAGACTTGAATACTGAGATAGAGAGAATAAAGAAAACACAAACTGAAGAAATCATGGAAATAGAAAAAACTGGGCAAATGACCAGGAACTACAGACACAAGCATAATCAACAGAATACAAGAGATGGACGAGAGAATTTCAGGCACAGAAGATAAACTAGAGGAAATTAATTCATTGAACAAAGCAAATTGTAAATCCAACAAATCCTTGACACAAAACATCCAAGAAATGTGAGACACGGTGAAAATGCCAAACATAAGGCATAGAGGAAGGCTAAGAAGCCAAGCTGAAAGGAGCAGAAAACATATTCAAAAAAATCAATGAAGAAAACTTTCCCAATGTGATGAAGGACATGCCCATGGAAGTACAAGAAACATTCTGAACACCAAATAGACTGGACCAAAGAAAAAAGCCCTTCGGCACATAATAATCAAAACACCTGATATATAGAAAAAGAAAGAATATTAAGAGCAGTGAAGGAAAAAGGACAGTTAACATGTAATGGCAGAACTATCAAAATTACACCTGACTGCTTCATGGAAACTCTCAAGGCCAGAAGGTCCTGGACAAATGTTCTACAAGTACTAAGAATCCAAGGATTCCAGTCCAGGCTACTATAGCAGCAAAACTCTCAATCATTATAGATGGAGAAAACAAGATATTTAATGATAAAGCCAGATTTTCACAATATGTATCTACAAATCCAGCCCTACAAAAAGCTTTGGAAGAAAAAACTCCAACCCAAGGAAGTTAATTATGCTCACAAAGATGTAGGCAACAGATAATCCCACTTCACCAGAAATCAAGGGTAAAGAAGGACAAATACATTCACAATACCACTGCCAAAAGCAAATCTAAAACAAACAAACATTAACAATCAATGGTCCTTACTCTCCTTCAACATTAATGGTCTAAACTCGCCTATAAAAAGACACAGGCTAACAAAATGGGTACAAAGGCAGAATCCATCCTTTTGCTGCAAACAGGAAACACATCTAAGTTTCAAAGATATGCATTACCTCAGGGTAAATGGCTAAGAAAAGATCTTCAATCAAATGGACCCAAGAAGCAAGCAGGTGTAGCTATGCTAATATTTAACAAGTTAGATTTCAAACCAAAATTATTCGAAAGAGATGAAGACGATCATTTCATATTCATCACAGAAGAAATGCATCAAAGTCTCAATTCTAAACATCTATGGCCCAAACACAAAGGCACCCACATTTGTAAATGAAACACTCCTAAAACTCAAAGTTCACATAAAACTTCACACAGTTACAGTGGGAAACTTCAACACCCCACTCTCACTGCTAGGCAGGAGCACCAGTCAAAAAATTAACAAAGAAACAAAAGAACTAAAAGAAGGTAGGTCTCAATTGGGGTTAACAGACATCTATAGGACATTCCATCCAAACACAAAAGAATATACCTTCATCTCTGTTCCACATTGAACCTTCTCTAAAATCGATCACATCCTGGGTGACATAACAAACCTCAAGAGATACAAAAGAATTGAAATATCCTCCTGTATTTTATCAGGCCACTATGCTTTAAAGTTGCAATTGAACAACAACACAAATCACAGAAACCCTACAAACCCATGGAAACAGAACAGTGTGCAATTGTACTATACCTGGGTCAAAGAAGAAATAAAGAAAGATTTTAAGGACTTCCAAAAATTAAACGAGAATGATGACACAACATACCCAAATTTATGGAATAACTTGAAAAAACTGCTACGAAGGAAGTTTAGTGAACTAATTTCCCATATGAAGTAAACGGAGGATAGTCACATGAGAGAATTAACAGCACAACTGAAAGCCTTAGAACAAAAAGAAGCAAACTCACCCTGGAGTAGTAGATGCCAGGAAATAATCAATTTGAGGGCTGAAAATCAATAAAGGGAAAACTAGGAAAATACTACAAAAAAATAAATGCAACAAAGAGTTGGTTTTTCGAGAAAATCAACAAGATAGACAAATCTTTATTCAACTAACAAAAAGCAGGGGGAGAACATGCAAATTAACAAAATGAGAAATGAAAAGGGGGCCATAACAATAAGACTGATGAAATCCAGACAATTTTCAGGCCATACTTTGAAAACCTGTACTCCTAAAAACTTGAAAATTCAAAGGAAATGGACAAATTCCTGGATAACTATCACTTACCAAAATTAATTCTAGAATAGACAAACAGCTTAAATGGATCTATAACCCCTCACAAAATAGAAGCAGTCATCAAAAGCCTTCCTACCAAAGGAAAAAAAAAAAGCCCAGGGCCAGATGGCTTCAGTGCAGAATTCTACCACTTTACCAGAAATTTATTTAAGATATAGGACCAATACTCTTCAAATTGTTCCAAACAATAGAAACAGAAGGTACATTACCAAACTCTTTTTATGAGGCCACAATTACCATTGTACCCTAGCCACAAAAAAGACATAACTAAGAAAGAAAACTACTGATAAATATCCCTCATGAATATGGATGCAAAAATACTCAATTAAATACTGGCAAACCAAATTTAATACATCAGATAAATCATCCACCATGACCAAGTAGGCTTCATCTCTGGGTTGCAGGGATGGTTTAACATAGGAAAATCTATCAATGTGATCCACCATATAAACAAACTGAAAAAGAAATAGCACATGACCTTAGATGCTGAAAAAAACCTTTGACAAAATTCAATACCCTTTCATGATAAAGGTCTTCCAAAGATCAGGGATAACAGGAACATACCTAAACATAATAAGAGCAATATTCAGTAAAACAACAGCCAACATCAAATAGAATGGGGAGAAGCTTAAGGTGATTCCTCTAAAATCAGGAACAAGACAAGACTGCCCTCTTTCCACATCTCTTCAATATTGTACTTGAAGTTCTGGCCAAAGCAATAAGTCAACAAAAAGAGATCAAGGGGATAGAATTTGGAAAGGAAGACATCAAACTTTCTCTATGATGGGAGATGATATTCTGTATATGTTTCTCATACTGGTTAATAAAGCTCCGTGGTCAATAGGGAACAAGATAGGCGGGGCTAGGAGACCAGAAGGAGGAAAGAGGAAGTGGGGTTGGAGTCAAGATGTAGCCCAGGGAAGAAGGAAGACGCCTGCCGCGGCTCCCGGATAAGACGAGCCACGTGGAAATAATTAGGTAAGTAGAAATGGGTTAATAATTAAGACAGAGCTAGCCCATAAACAATAATGGTAACTGACCAACAGGATTGTATCAAATACAGAGTCTCAGAGTGTTATTTGGGGCTGCTGCAGCTGTGGGCCCAGACTGGCAGCAGGTGGGATGGAGCCAGCGGGAAGGAAAACCTCTGGTAACATAATGGTGTCAGAAGCGGGATTGAGAACTTTCACTTAAAACTTAACAAAATCTTTAAAAATAGTTTTTAGAAACAAGGGAACAGAGACTAGCAAGACTTCTTAGTAGCAGCATTTTCTCGGTTGGATTCGTTTTGCTATAGACAGATTTGCTTGGCTCCTTTAAGGGAGGTTTCCAAAATTAGCATAAGCTGCAAAAAAGCCACCTGGCTTTTAAAGAGCTCTGCTAACAATTCATTGGTATGTACAAGAGCTGCAATGAAAGTTTACACTGTGTTTTAAAAAATACGCTGGCTTGGGAGAGAAAAAGAAATGGGATACAATGGTTTAAAAAAGGAAATAGAATAAATGGTATAGTGGTACACGCCATTAATCCCAGCACTCAGCAGACAGAGGCAAGCAGATCTCCGTGATTTCAAAGCAAACCTGGTATTCAGTGAATTCCAGGACAGATAAAAGTTACACAGAGAAACCCTGTCTCAAAATATGTAAAAATAGAAGTAGAATAAATAGAATAATAAAAAAGCTACGTAAAGATGGAAAACACAGAGAGATTTTGGATATTATACATGCTTCTGTTGTCTTTAAATTATTTGATTGCTGAGAAAATAACTACTGATAAAAGAAATGCTGCTGGATTAATTCAATTTATATATTTTAAAAATGCTTTGACTCCAAAATTTAAGCCTAAGGAAAAGTTACTGGGGAAAAGGATTTCTATTTTTGTTTCCACAGAAAATGAAAAGCTATGGATTTCTTCCAGACTTATGTGGTTTGATCAAGCCAGACCCCCTGAAACAATACCCCAGATGATCCAACATTCAAAGCAGTTGAGACAAAGCCTCGCAGACTACTGCCAAGATTTCTACGTCTTCTTTGAACCTCCATGACAGCGCCCTCTACCAGCAGGAAGTAGTTTGGAAAGAACGAAACCCAAATTCCCAAATATTGTTTATAAATGTTTGTTTTCCTTTAAATTGGCTTGGTTATAAATGGCTATAACCAAAAGCAATCATTTTAAAGGTAAAAAGGGAATTATGGTATATATATATATATATATATATATATATATATATATATGTATATATATATATATATACATATATATATATATATATATATATACATGAATACTTTGCTTCAGAATGGATTTTCTTTTATTGATACAATTTAAGGTCAATTTTATGATATGTATATTTCTCCTCTTGTTTAGGTTTGTGTTTATATAGCTCATTGGAAAATGTAATGTATAATTTAGTACAGATTATAGAGAGTTACCTATGATAGTTAAAACTTGGAGTTAAGTTAGTTAGGATTTCTAGATATGCAGAGATGTATTTGAGATGAATAGGCATTCTTCAAACCTTTCAAAGACCTACTGAATATGGCATTCAAAATGGTTTAGGGATTTTCTTGACAGTGAGGCACAACTGCTCCTGGTAACACCACCTGCATCAAAAAGGAAGATGGACATCGAAGAAACACATTATGGAGTTTGCTTCTAATATGGCAAGACTAGCCATTTGGGCAAGGTACTGCTCTTCTGGACTGTTTGACTTTATGTTATAGAAACTGGACATGCAGGACCCACAAAAAGGTGACTGCTGGTGCAAGATGGGCATTGCTACAGGGTTCCTGCTTCATGGAAGAGGCTGCCAGATAGCCAGATAGTCTACAGGACACAGAGAAAAATGACTGACAAACTATCAATACAGGTGGACAGTTTAAAGTTTCCTGCTTTGCTGAGGAGTCTGGACATAACTATGGCCTATGGGCTGAAGATGGAACATTACAGAAGAACTTTGGGTGACTGACCAGGCAATGAGTTGTCTCTGTCATTTCTAGAGTTTATATATTATCCTTCTGTGGTCTTTGAAGGAATTGAAGACAGATAGTTATGGTTATAGTTTTCCTTAGTAAGGATTAAAGATAAGTTACATATAGGACTTTAGACAAACAAAGATAGGATAGATGATATTTTCTTAAAGTCTTACAAAATGTTAATGGACTAAATATTGTTAACAGTGATTCAATTTGATAACTATTGTATGGTACATTTTGCTCTGTTAAGGTTAAACCCCTTCTTTTACTTTAGACAGAAAAGAGGAGATGATGGGAGATGTTATTCTGTATATATGTTTCTCATACTGGTTAATAAAGCTCCGTGGCCAATAGGAAACAAGATAGGTGGGGCTAGGAGACCAGAAGGAGGAAAGAGGAAGTGGGGTAGGAGTCGAGATGTAGCCCAGGGAAGAAGGAAGATGCCCGCAGCAGCTCCCGGATAAGATGAGCCATGTGGAAATAATTAGGTAAGTAGAAATGGGTTAATAATTAAGACAGAGCTAGCTCATAAACAATAATGGTAACTGGCCAACAGGATTGTATCAAATACAGAGTCTCAGAGTGTTATTTGGGGCTGCTGTGGCTGTGGGCCCAGACTGGCGGCAGGTGGGATGGAGCCAATGGGAAGGAAAACGTGCTGTAGCACTCTACTTTCATATGATATGATAGTTTACATAATTGACCAAAAACAACTCTACCAGGGAATGCCTCCTGCTGATAAACACCTTCAGCAAACTAGCACATTATAAGATAAACTAAAAAAAAAATCAGTAGCCTTATTTTATTCAGCTGAAGGGGCTGAGAAAGAAATCAGAGAAACATCACCCTTTACATTAACCACAAACAACATAAATATCTTTGGATAATGCTCACTAAACAAGTGGATGTTGTATATAATAAGAACTTTGCATCTTTAAAGAAGTACATTAGAGATGATACCAGAAAATGGAAAGACCTCCCAGGTTCTTGGATAGGTAGGATAAACATAGTAAAAATAGCAATCTTGTCAAAAGCAATGTATGTATTCAATGCAATCCCCATTAAAATCCCAGCACAATTATTCATAATTATTAACAATTATTCACAATTATATGGAAAAACAAAAATCCAGGATAGCCAAAACAACACTGTACAATGAAGGAACTTCAGGAGTCATCATCATACCCAACTTTAAGCAGTAATACAGAGCTATAGTCCTGAAAACATCCTGGTATTGGCACAAAAATACACAAGTAGACCAATGGAATCAAATAGAAAATCCTTATTTTAACTTACATACCTATGAACACCTGATTTTTGACAAAATAGCTAAAAGTACATAATGGAAAGAGGAAAGCATTTTCAACAAATGTTGCTGACACAACTGGATGATGTTGTGTAGAAGACTGCCGGTAGTTTATCTCCATGCACAAAACTCAAGTCCAAATGTATCAAAGACTTCAACGTAAATCCAGCCACACTGAACCTCTTAGAAGAGAATGTAGGAATGACCCTTGGAAAAAAAGGGTATAGGAGACTGCTTCCTGAACATAACTCCAGAAGTACTGGCATTGAGGTAATCGATTATTTAATGGAATCTCGTCAAACTTGAAGCTCCTGTAAGGTAAAGGACACAGTTGACAAGATCAAATGGCATCCCACAGTATGGGAAAAGGTTTTCGCCAATCCTACATCTGACAGAGGGATGATCCCCAAAATATACAAAGAACTCAAGAAACTAGTAAACAAAATAACAAATAACCCTATTTAAAATTGGGTATAGAACTGAATAGAGAACTCTCAGTAGAGTAAATCAAAAAGGCTCAAAGACTCTTAAGAAAATGCTCAACATACTTAGCTATCAGGGAAATGCAAATCAAAACAACTTTGAGATACCATCTTACTCCTACCAGATGTGGGAGTTCAAACATGTACAACCATTTTGGAGATCATGATGGTGGTTCCTCAGGAAAATGGGAATCAGTCTAGAACAGAACCCAGCAATCCCCCTCTTAGGCATACACCCAAATGATCAACATCCATGCAACAAAGACATGTGTTCAACTATGTTCATAACAGCATTTTTATTGTAACAGCAAGAAACTGGAAGCACAACTGAAGAATGGATAAAGAATATGTGGCACATTTACATAATGGAATAATAATCTGAGGAAAAAAAACTATGTAATCTTGAAATTTTCAGGCAAGTGGAAGCAACTTGAATCAATCCTGAATGAAGTAACCCAGTCACAAAAAGAAGACCATGGTATGTATGCACTCATATATAGAACAAAATATCACCAGCCTATAATTCACACTGCCAGAGGAACTAGGATAGAAGGAAGATACTAAGAGATTCAAATAAGTTACCTCACAGAAGGGGGAAATGACAAGTTCTCCAGAGCACATGGGGAGTGTGGGTGGGCAGTGAGTGGAGATGGAACTAGGAGAAAGGGAAGGGGAGGAGAAGAAAACACATGGGACTAGGAAGATTAAGTCATGGGAGGAATAAAAGTGAGAAAAGAGAGAGAGGCAGGGAGAGAGAGAGAGAGAGAGAGAGAGAGAGAGAGAGAGAGAGAGAGAGAGAGAGAGAGAGAGAGAGAGAAGGAATAAAAAGGGAGTCATAGGTTTGAAGAGAAAACTGAGTCTAAAGAAATATCCAGACACATACAAGACTGAACCCAACTAACATTTTGAGCAACAGTGGAAAGGCTACCATAAATGCCCTTCCCTGATAATAAGATCGATGACTAACTTATCCACTGCCATGGAGCCCTCATCCAGTAGCTGATGGAAATAGAAATAAATACCTATCACTAAATTTGAGCCAAACTAGAATCTAGATGCAAAGAGGGAGGACAAGACTAGGCTACAGAAACACATAGAGACAGCTTACCGGAACAAGTAAGAGCTAATTGGCCCCACGAATGATAGCTGGGAATCCAGCATGGAACTGACTCAGACCCCCTAGTCATGGGTCTCAGCTAGAAGGCCTGAGCAGTCTAAGGGACCTCAGACAGTGGAGCCAGGATGTATTCCTCTTGCACAAAATGTTTTTTGCGGGCACATTCCCCATGGAGGGATACTCCCTTAACTTAGAGACTGTAGAGAAGTCCTAGTCAGTACTCCAAATGACTTGGCAGAGTTAGCAGACCCTTCCTGGAGGGCATCTACACATGTGGAGGGGGGGAGATGGGTGGGGAGGGTGGTCATGGTGCATGAGGTTGAGAAAAAGGGAAAGAGGGAGGGATAAAGGAGGGAGGGAGGGAAGGAGAGGGAACTGGGATCTCTATGGAAAATAAAATTAAAAATAAAATAATAGAAAAAGAACATAGTTACCAAAACACCAGATAATCCAATTAAAAAGTGGAGTACAGAACTAAACCGAGACTTCTCAATAGAGTAATCTAAAATGACTGGAAGACACTTAAGAAATTGCTCAACAGCTTTAGCCATCAGGAAAATGCAAATCAAATCAATTCTGATACACCATTTTACTCCTTTCAGAATGGCTAAAATTAAAAACACCAAAGACAGTTTATGCTGGAGAGGATGTGGGAAAGAGGAACACTCCTCTACTGCTGCTGGGAGTGCACACTGGTACAGCCACTTTTTAAAATAGTATTTCGGTTCCTCAGGAAAATGGCAGTTAGTCTATCTCAAGATCCAGTAATTCTACTCTTAGGCATACACCAAAAGATGCATATTCATACAACAAGGACATCTGTTCAACTATATTCATAGCAGCACTATTTGGGAATAACCAGGAACCTGGAAGCAACCTAAAAACCCCTCAACTGAAGAATGGAGAAAATGTGGTACATTTACACAATGGAGTACTACTCTTTGTGTGGGGGGGCGGTGGCAAAACAAAACAAAAATAAAACAATGGAATCTTGAAATTGGCAGGCAAATGGATGTAACTAGAAGAAACCATCCTGTGTGAGGTAACACAACCAATAAAAAGAGAAACAATGTACATACCCACTAATATATGGTTGTTAGGCATAGATCTAACCTACATAACACAATGCCAGAAAATCTGGGGAACAACAAGGACACAAATAGAGACATACATGGTCCCCTGGAGAAGGGAAAAGGGACAAGATCTCCAAAGCAAGTTTGGAGCATGGGAGAAGGGTGAGGGACTTAGGAGGAAAAACAGTTGGTCTTCCTGTATGTGTCTGTTAATTCCTCATTGCAGCAATTCACAGTTCAAAGAGTATATCGAAAAGCAGTGAGTAATCATCTTTGTCCTTTTCATGATTTTACTGAAAATGCTTCAAAATTTTCTATTCAGTATGTTATACGCTGAGTGTTTGTAATTGGTAGGCATTAATATATTGAGATCCATCCCTTGTATTTTATGATATCCAGGACTTTTATTATGAAAGATGATAGATCATTCCCATCTCTTCCAGCATGTAATGAGATGATTATATGATTTCTGTTCTTGATTTTACAGGCAGGGTGGATTACTTTTATTGATTTACCAATGTTGAACCTATCTATCTATGATGAATTGAACTTGATAGTGTACTTTATATTTTTATGTGAATTTGAAAATAATTTATTGAGAATTTTAGGTGTTCATGTGAATAAAGTAAAAAATTACAGTTGGGATATTATTTCTAAATTTATTTTTGTTAAAATTATTATATGACAACACTATTTATATTTGAGTACCAGCAGATAAGCTGTAACAAATCAATAAATTTCAAGAAATCAATAATCATTATATATATATGTATGTGTGTATGTATGTATGTATGTATCCTTTCTTGACTATATCAAAATGCCTAAGATAAAAGATTTATTTGCTAAAATATAATGAGCAATACTTTCAGAGATTTCTACTTATGGTTGCATGGCTCTTTAGCTCTGGATCTTTGATTCTGTGGTGAGTCATGATATCACTGTCAAGAGAGTGGGATTCTCAGCAAAAATAAAGAGATAAAGAGGATTAAAGGAAAAAAAGAAACAGACAGAAAACTAAACGTGTTTGGTTAGTTTTATCTCAAATTTGAGAAGGGATCTAAGAATCAGAAAACATTCCTACATGATTAGAATGGTCAGAATTTTATGTCATCTTATTGAAAAACAATTTTTGTGATACAACACTAGTCATTATAGGAGATACCACTCCTGGCTTGATCCTCCTGGATGATGTAAAAAAGAAGGCTAAGCAAATGATGAAGTGAAATCCAGTAAACAATACTCCTACACAACCTTTACATCACTTCTTGTCTCTAGGTTCCTGAGTTAAATTCCTGCCCTGACTTTTCTAGATGACAGACTCTGTTATGAAATTGTAACCTAAAATAAACCATTTCTCCCCAGTGTGCTTTAGCACATCAAGAGAAACCTGAAATAAGACACAAAACCAGATCAAAAACCTAATATGTGGATTTAATGTTTTATTTGAGAAAATGCCCCAAATCATGTGACTTGATTTCCTTTGATCTCATTACTAAATGTTTTTCCTACATCTCAAGAGTACTATAGATAGGTCGTTTAATGTTAGATATATGAGACTTTAGAGGAATCAAGTTTCCAAGCCAATATTTGAAACTCTGTAATTATTCACAAGAGTTAGTAAGAAATTTGCCTGGGTTTTAACCAGTGGTGGATGGGATAAAGAAAATGTGGTATGTTAATAATGGAATGTCATCTTACCGTATAGAATTTATTCCTATTAATTTCCACAAAATAAGTATTAATATAAGCCCAAAAGACAAGGTTTTACTTTTAGATTTGTGAGATGAAAAGCAAACCAAGATAACCCCTTAACCTAGAGGCTGGAGGAACGGCCTAGTCTCTATTCCAAATGACTTGACAGATTGTGTTGACTCCTCCTGGAAGGTACCACCCTCCCTGTGGAGTGGGGGCAGAATGGGATGGGACGGTGTGCAGGGGCCATGGGAGGGAGGGAGACTGCGACAGAGGGAGGGAAGAAGGAAGAGGGAATTGGGATGTAAAATAAGAAACATAAAGAAATAAATAATTCTCTTTAAAAATATTTCTTTATTTTTACTTTATTTGATGTATACCAATGCATTGAATAAGTGAGTGATATCTAAAGATATCAGAAAATCCCACAGGATCGCATGGATCAGGAGTTATTGATGATTGTAAGCTTTCAGGTTGCTTTGTGGAACTGAACCAGGTACTATGCAAGAAAAACAAGAGCTCTAAGCTACTGAGCTATCTTACTTGTGTTTTCACACTTTATTATAAATCCACAATTTTAGGAATGTATCTTAAGTGGGTCCTGCAACAGCTCAGTTGGTAGAGCCAACGACTGTAGCTGGTTATCTCAATTGAAACTTAAGACATGCGTTTGCATATTAGATATAAAAACAAACATTTTGGTTGGAAAGAAAAACTTGTCTTCTGTAAATAGAGATAACTATTATTAGAGTCTATGATGCTGTGGAAGAAAGAACCTTGGAGGAACTGGATATAGAGAGGTAGTAATGTTTGGACATTACTAGCTGTTATTGAATCAGTACATGTTTTGAAATGTCACACAGAAATCCATTAAAAGTACAATTACTAACAGCCAGTAAAATAAATAGAGAAAAATCACAAGACTTTACAAAATATTTAATCAAAAACACATTAAATCACCCTTCAAGACTTTCTTAATTTTTAGAGAAGCTCTCTGAGACTGATTTCCAAATTGGCTTCACTAGTATACTACAACCAACCATGTATAAAGGTCATTTGTATTGCTGAGTTGGCTTTTTAAACTGTAGTAATATAGCTATTTAAAATTTGTAATTTACTTTTCACTGGCACCAAATAATTTGAAATTTCTGTGTGTTTCTTAGCAATATTGTCCAGATTAACAATCAGGCTAGGTTTTTTTCCAGTGATTTTCTGTTTCCCCTTTTATTTTATTTTATTTTTTGTTTTATATATATTCTAGATATTACTCTTATGTCTGATATATAGTCAATATTTTGAAAGGGTTTATTTCTTTGGTTTGTGTTTTAGTGTGCTAATGAATGGTAAATAAGGTTACTAATTTTATATTCTAATTCTTGTATCTTGTTACTTTCCTGAAATTAGTTATAAATGTTTCCTTTTATAATCTTTAGGTCATATTACATAACATGTAATATAACTTTAAATATAAATGTCTTGACTTCTTTTTCTATTATTTCATTTTTGTCATGTTGCTTTACATAGTAGTTCAAAAATTATAATCAATAGGAATGGAGGAAGCTGGCCCAATCACCTTTTTTCAAACGTGTGTGGATGTTTCTTAATTCAGTTCAGTGTTGAATACAGCCTTGTTATACATGAGTTGAGTTATGCTTCTTCTATCTCACAGCTTGCATTGATTTCAGTAAAGGCTGAATGTTTTCACATTAAGATCAGATGCAAGATAATACCTGCTTTCTCCAATGAAAGCATTTTAGTCATTTTATGAGAAGTCTTATAGACATGAGGTAAGCATAAGAAAACAATTGCTTTTAGCCAGGAAAACAACGAAACTATTTGTTCACGACATTTTAAAGAATGTTGCTAGAAGGAAATGTGGTAAAGTTTTATGATCTGATATTTAGCAAAATGTTCTTAAACTCAGCACTAAAGGCATTGCTTATGAAATCTTATTATACAAATCTAAACAACATGCTCCTCAAGTGAGATTATAAAGAATATAATACACTATACATAATGACAAGTATCCCAAGCTATATGTCCAAGTACTTAATTGACCAGAATATGTAAAGGATGCAAAACATCTTAACATATCAACTTAGTCTACTGGAAAAAGGATAGATATCCCTACAAGAAAGATACTCAAATAAGAAAACCTAAAAAAAAAAAAAAACTGTAGCATTGCTTATTAATTACATTAATGAAAAACCTGCAACAGTGTCAGTTCCTAAAATTTTGGCTTTAATAAAGAAAATGCAAATTAATTACTATCAAAGGTATAGAAATAGAGCAATACTTGTTCACCTATAGTGGAAAAGTAAAATTATTTCATTACTACAGGAAACAACATAGCATTTTCAAAGAGTTAACATGAAATTATTAAATAATTAGCTGTTTCATTCTTATGAGTTAATATAAATTTAAATATAAACGTATTAAATATACATAGTAATTTATATTAGTATTATTTATCATTAACAATTGTAAACTACTTAAGTGCCAATATACAGGTAAATGGATTAAAAGCACAATGTATAACTAGAATAAAGCATTACTCAATATTTAAAAAAAAATAAATATCCTGAAACATGATATGACCATGATCAACGCAAAAAACATGGATATGTGGAAAACTTACATAAATTAGTCTCTGGGAGTTACATTTACATAATAAATTATTACTTGAGGGTTATCAAGTGTTTAAGAAAGAACATTTGAAAGTAAACAGAGTTTATGCTGATGGTACTTTATGAGAGCATTGTCAATGAATGTATCAACAAGTAACCCATATACAATATGTGAAGATACCATTAAAGTTTAAAGACCGCAAGAAATTTATATTGACAATATCTGTGGGAAGATAATACAACCACAAAGGCTCCTTATACTTCTATCAAATTATAATATTTGCTCTAATCATGGCATAATGTTTGGTTTTCTCTTCCCAGATTTAATGTATGCCTACAGTATGCCAGTTGTGAAACTCACAAGATTTTCATAAACAGAAAATAAAAAAAATCAAGATTTGTTTTTAGTAGGTAAAAACTATTAAAATAGTAAGCCCATAAATGAAAAACTTCACTCTTTCTACCAAATTCACACAATACAGTCTATCATATGATAGACTTACAATAAATTGAAGAAGTAAGTGATTAAAACACAGCAGGATGTTGGAAACAGAGAAATTAATAAATAAAGGAAAAATAAACATTTATAATACTGCATTTAAAAAAATTATGTCCACCTTTTAGAAGATGTTACTGCCACACTGATATTTTAGAATGCAACAGTCCAATCTTTAACAATGTCATATATGATATTATTACTTTACTATTTTTACAAAGTATATTTTATTCATTATTTAGAAAATTCAACAACTAATGATACACTATACTAAAATGGCCTTTTCTTATTCATCATAAACAGCATACTAAAGATAATTAGGAATCACATTATTATTTGATTGTAATTTTTTTTTGTATCAATTAACTGAAGTTTATTTTTGTTGCAGATTTGTGCATGGAGTTACTGGGGAAGAAAATAGCCTAATAAATTTAGCATGTTTTGTGTAGAAAATGAATCAAACCGCTTCAATTATACTGCTTGTTTGCTATAAAATTGATGCTGTCCTTAAAGGTATCATATGCATATTGTAAACTTATCTTTGGCTTTTACATTTCTTGTGGGATTTTCCAGAAACCAGTTAATTTTATGGTATAGGTATAATTATGAGGTATATCATAAAAATGTATACAAAACAATTTTAGGTTAATATTTATTACCTTTAATTAGTGTATATTGTGCTGTGTGTGTGTATGTGTGTGTGTGTGTGAGTGTGTGTGTGAATATGATTTTACGTGTATTCCGAAGCCAGATGCCCCAGAGTCCTCTGGAGCTGGAGCAATTGTTTATCACCTGACATGGATATTGGGAAGAGAACTCAGGTCACCTAAAGAGTATTACATTTTCTTCTGTGCTGAGGCATCTTTCTAGCAACACTTAAAACCACCTTAGGAAATAAAATTCTTTGTAACCTTATAGAATCATACAGCCAGGGGATTATTTTTTATTATAAAACAGTAAAATTGAGGGGATATACTTATTTATAATCAGAACTTTCTCCAACATTTTGGATTGAAGGGAGAAATGGCCGTAACCTAGAGACCATAACAAGATGTGAAGTCCCGATCACTAAAACACAAAGTACCACTAAAACAGAAACAGCATCCCAAGTTATCAGCATAATTACCATAATTACAGACATAATAATCAGTTTTAATATTAATGGTATCGGTTCCCCATACAACACACAGAGACTGATTTTTAAAATCGATGCGCAAACATATATCTATATGTTTTTTGTTTGGTTGCTTGGTTTTTTTTTTTAATCAAGGAACACATCTTCATTCCAGAGATAGAAACCAGTCATTAGGGAAATGCAAATCAAAACAACTATGAGCTAGCATTTACTTCTGTTAGAATGGCTAAAATAAAAAACACCAAAGACAGTTTATGCTGGAGAGAATGTGGAGAAAGGGGTACACTCCTCCATTGGTGGTGAAAGTGTAAACTCACACAACCCATTTGTAAATTAGTATTTCCATTCTTCAGGAGTCAGTCTACCTCAGCATCCAGTAATTCCACTGGATATATATAGAATATATATATTTTGATATATAGAATATATCAAAAAATGCACATTCATACAACGAGGACACCTGTCCAACTATGTTCTTTGCAGCGTTATTTGTAATAGCCCAAACCTGGAGGGAACCCTTCCCCAGTAATGATACTGATAGCTACCTTATATAAAGTCTTCATCCAGTCGCTGATGGAAGCAGAAACAGACACTGAAAGGTAAACACTGACCCAAACTTTTGAAATCCAGGCACAGACAGGGAGGAGTGATGAGCAAAGGGGTCAAGCCCATGCTGGAAAAACCCACAGAAATTGCTGAACTGAACAAGGGGTAGCTCATGGAATCCAGTCTGATTGCTGGAAAATTGGCATAGGATTGACCAAAATTCCATGAATGTGCTGTTAATTGGGAGGACTGGGTAGTATTTGGGGCCTCTGGTAGTGAATCAGTATTTATCCTTAGTATATGAATGGATTTTGGGAGCTCATTCCACATCAAGAGATATTCGGTCAGCCAAGACACATGAGGAAGGCCCTGCTTCAAATGATATGATAGACTTTGAAACCTCCCAATGGAAGGCTCACCCTTCCTGGAGAGCAGAAAGGGGATCAAATTGGTGTTGTTGAAGGGAGCAGGGGAGGACTGGAGGGTGCAGAAACTGAGATTGATATGTAAAACAAACTTTTTTCAGATTTAAATAATAAATATATAAAAAAGAAAACAACTTAGTAGATTTTCATTTGAGATTCTATAAAAGTGCAAACCATTAACTCTTTAATTATAGTATTATTTTGACCAAGATATTAATGATGATATTATTTGAAACAGTTGGGTGGTATATAATTAGTTGAGTTTAAAACATACAGTTTTCCCTCACCCTCTTTTGTAGGTTCACTGATACTCAAGAGGAGATCAGATGTTTGGATATGATTTTTTGGTGACCGCAATTTTTTGAAGAGGAAATCAAGGGATTGTGGATCTGGAAGATAGGGAAGGTGTGGAGAGTGGGAGGAGTGGGAGAAGTAACTTATTTGGATGTAATATTTAATATAAGAAACCATTTTCTTTCTTTTTCCTTATTCTTCTCCCATCCAATACATCCTGAGTGCCGGTTCCCCTCCCTTCCTCCTTCCCCTCCTCTGCTTCCTCCATGACCTTCCTCACACTTCCTTTCTCTCCCAGATCAACTTCATCTCCATTTCCCTTTAAAAAAAGTACATGCCCTCTAGAAAATATCAACCAAACACGGTATAACAATATGCAATAAGTATAGGTATAAACCTTCATATCAAGAACAGACTAAAAGAGAGAGAGAGAGAGAGAGAGAGAGAGAGAGAGAGAGAGAGAGAGAGAGAGGGAGAGAGAGAGAGA
Organism: Cricetiscus sungorus; assembly: GCA_030556225.1. Classification (NCBI taxonomy): domain Eukaryota; kingdom Metazoa; phylum Chordata; class Mammalia; order Rodentia; family Cricetidae; genus Cricetiscus; species Cricetiscus sungorus. The sequence continues at coordinate 28,320,458 of JANBXA010000741.1, read as the reverse complement.
GAAGGAGGTAAAAGGTCCCATTTTCAATAAAAAGTAAAATGAAGTAGAATTCAAAACACAACAAAATAAACAAAAAAGCTTACTATTCTTTTGTGTGTCTTTCACATGTAGATATCATTGACCCGGCAAAAGAACTGAAGTGGAAATTTTTAAAATGTGAGATATATAAATGAGTAAGAAGTCTGAATAGACCTTCCCTTTGCTGAGGGATATAGTCCTAGGATATAGTCCTAGTCACTGAAGCACCATCTATATTCTGCATTTCCTAATCAGGGAACAGTCAGGAAGCATTTTCACAATTGAAGTAACATCTGAGTGAAAAGCACTAAGCGAGGAAGCAAAATAGAAGACATACAGAAAGGTAATAACATTCCTGGAGATACCAGCCAGGATAAGTACATGAACATGCTTGCTAATAGATCTAATTCCATGTGAGAGATGGCAAGGTACAAAAGAGAGTATAAAGCTGAAATAAATAAAATGGGAGCTATGTAAGTGAGTGGTAAGGAGATATTTTAGATACCAATGTTAGAAAAATATTTAGAAACTAAAATAATTATGTTTCTCACACCATTAGAAAGACGTAAAGTAAAATTTCAGTGTTGACAACTCAAGTCATGCATGGGAAAGATGATTGAGAGGTGTCAACACCGGAGCAGAAAATATCAAAAAATAAACATAATGAAAAGATCAACAAAAAATTCGTAAAATTAACCAAATACAAAAAAATTCTGTAATTACAGTTTTTCATTTTTATCTAAGAGAATTTTCATTTTTTTAAACCAACTCCAGTATCCCTCCCCCCCCAACTTCCTCACTCTCCAGCCCCCATCCACCCCTCAGAGCCGGTAAGGCCTTCTTGGAGGAGTCAACAGCATTTGACATACCAAGTTGAGTAGGAATAAGTTTCTGTTCTTCCATGGGAAGAAGAAGGGTAGAGTCAGTAGAGTTGCCGTTCAGACATGGAAAGGAAACAGGAAGTGCAAGCTTGAAGAGCTGTAATGGCATGTGGCAGAATGTAGAATAATATTAATGAGCTCATTTTAAATGTAAAAGTTATCTAGTTAGAAGCCTGAGCATTTATAGTAAATTTTAAGCCAATTTGTGATTATTTGGTAGCAGCTGAGGGACAAAGAGAAACTCTGGCAACATAAATTATTTATTTTATTTTTTTACATTTTCTGTACATTTTAAAGTTTTTAATTAAAAGGCTTGTTTTAAGAAAACTCAGTATCAAACACTTTAGAGAATTTGATATTGAATTTTCTTAAAACAACCTTTTAATTAAAAACTATTTCAAAATGAGGAAGACGGGAGAGGAGGGGTTCTGAAGACATGGGAGGGAGAAGGAACTGGGATCAATATGTAAAATAAGAAAAAAATTACATATATATATATATATATTGAAAATGCAATTTCTGTTAATATGCTTTATTGAAATAACTCATTTTTCTTTTTGAGATTATAATAATTAGACCATTTCCCTCTCTTTTTCTTTGCTCCACACCCTTCCACATTACCCTGCATATATGGTTTCAAATTAAAAACATCTTAAAATATGCTCTTTAAAAACTAATGTTATGCACTGGGTCTAGAAAGAAAGCCATTAGTTAGACTGGTTGGTAAGGTCTTTTTCTATGAGAGACATAGTGGTGTTCAGTACTGGTGTTCAATCTGTATTCAACCTCTTCTTTTTCAGACCAATTGTGCACAACAGAGTTTATCTTCTTAGTTCTTCTGGATGATTAATTTGTAGCTGACTCTTGATATATCTGATTTTGACATCGCATAAGTGACATGTATCACTTCACCAGTATCAATAAATTCACAAAATTACTTCTTTTCACCTCCTCCTTGAACTAAATGGAGTAGAAGTGAAAACATTAAAAACTAACAAAAGGAGATTGTAGAACCTGTGTAAAGAACAACTTAGATTTTCATGAAAAGTAAAATTTATGTATTTTTTAAATATTCAATATTAGATGTAGAGAGTTTAACATTTCAAAATGGATATGGTTTTACGGTTGAGATTAACTTATATGATATATAACTATTTTATATCACTTAAAATTATAAATTGTCTATGTGAGCAAATACTGCCACATTTGAAGAGTTTGTCTATGCCTCTGTTTTCATTTCACACTGATTCCATAATTCTATGTATTCATGGAGTAAAATGTGATCTTTTACCATATGTTTTAATGTGGGATGGTTAAATAAAATAATTCATATACCCATTTCTTATGTCATTTACCTTTTTCCTAGTAATGCACTTGACATTTGTTAGTATTGTTTACCTTTTTTTTAATCAAAGTGACTATACTTTCATATACATCTCTTTTATCCTTGTTTTGTCTATTATTTAACTTTAACCTTTCTGATATTAGTGAGCATTGCTTGAAGTTTGAAAATGTATAAGAAAACATAGGAAAAGAGACACGATTTAAAAAGTGAATAGAGCATCTACAGTGAGAAAGAAATAATTTCTAAGCCATATATTTCACACAAGAAAGTCATGTGTAAAATGCAAAATTAAGCAAGTTACAGATGAAATAGTATAACTGAACCAAAATTGATCTGAATAGATATTTATCAAATTAAGACATAATATTAATAATAGGTCTACCTATTCATAGAAATAGCTAGTACTAATGTGTCGATAATATAATAAGTTAAACTCACAATTCTTATTGTCTTTATCAAATGAGTAATTATGTTGTATACATGTTATGGGCATCTGCTCTGCACATCTTCCAAATTACTTATAATTAATATGTATTACACTAGTAATGTATAATCTTAAAAACATACTCCTAATAATATTAATAATACTTTGAATTATTAATAAATAAACATATTTCTTTATTAATTAATATATTAATAAAATAGTATATAATTGAGTCTCTCATTCTTATAGAGAACATGGGACATTCATTTTTTTCTGGACAACAAATGGACCTAAATATATCTCTTCACTTTCTCTAAACTAATTAACTACTTATGCTTCCCATAAGTGCATATACCTAGAAGCAGAGATGATTCCAGGCAAGAGCCTGATTTCTACTAGGCAATTTAGAAAACTCTCCACAGAATTATGAAATTGTATAGCTACATGATTTCTAGAGTAGAAACAATTATTTTGTTGTAGCTTCATGCTTATGCCAATGTGAACTGTTTAAGTATTTCCCTAAACATCTGCTAATTGTTCTATGTACAAATCCACAGAGAGGAAATCCAGAATGCTGCTTCTTTTTAATGCAGTTAGCATACAAATCATAGCAAATCATCTACCTTATGCAGTAACAAGCCTTAGGATTTCCCATCTGATATATTCAGGTATAATAAAGGAAAATAAAATTCACTGTTAAATTTAAATTTTTGGGGAAATATACACAGATACTTTAAGTTTCAATTTATATGAACTATAGAGAATTCTTTGATAAGCAGCAAGAATAACTTGGAAAATTTGCTGTCTCCACAACTATAATAATAATGTATTTCATTGTGAATGGAATCTAAAAGGTTTAATTTACAAACATAGAATATTAATAAACTTTCTGATTGCATAAATAATGTTAAAGCAGGCATTGTCAACCATATTCATGATCTCAAATATTTATTTGAATATTTCTTTTACAATACTGTTTGTCCTGCTAATAAATTTTAATAAATGCCTATCTGAACACTCAAATGACTAAGTATGAACCACTTTGTGTATACCATGTTATGTGTCAAGCATTCTTTTCTTAGCATGTTTTAAAGTACATATAAACCTATTTCATAGACTTATTTATTAATGTTTTAATTGATCTTGTTGGGAGATGTTATTCTGTAAATATGTTTCTCATACTGGTTAATGAATAAAGCACTATGGCCAATGGGAAAGCAAGATAGGTGGGGCTAGGAGACCAGGAGGAAAGAGGACGTAGTTAGGAGGAGTCAACATGGAGAGCCTGGAGAGAGGTAGCATGCCAGCACGGCAATGGCCGGTAAGATGAGCCATGTGGAAATACTTAAAATAGTAGAAATGGGTTAATTATTTAAGACAGAGCTAGCCAATAAGAAATAATAGTAACTTGCCAACAGAATTGTATCAAATACACAGTCTCTGCGTGTTATTGAGGGCTGGCGTGGCATCAGGGCTGCATGACCAGACCTGAGGCGGGGAAAAACATGCTCGTAACATTATCTCGTGACAAATGATGAAATTTAACCAGCATGTATATAATGCTTGTTTTGAGAACAACATTCAAATCATTTAATCTGCAGAAATCCCTTGAAGGCTGTTTTGGATGTTTGCATGAGGAAACAAAGGGATAGAAAAGTTAAGTGTTTTGCTGGAGATTATTCAATTACTAATTGCCATGACTGTGATTTAAAACATGCCGTCTTTGTTTCAAAATCCATCTGATTAACTATAATATAAAATCAATATATAGAGATAAACACAAAAATAGTATTTATTTGCCTTGACTGTTGACCCCAAGAAGGTCTTATTTATTGATTATAATACATATATAATCATTAAGCTTGGTGGGTAGACCTGCTTGTTTTATCTGCTACTTGAGTTCAATTCCTAATACACAAATGGTAGAAGCCAACAACCAACTGATTCCCAAAGGTTGATTTTCTACCTCTACATGAAATGTGGTGTTTGTGCCCAAAATGTACACAAAATGTACTTGTTTTTTTTAAAAAGAAACATTTAGTAAATCATAGTTGGTATGAATTCAATTTTAGCCTAGGCTATTGTGAGTTCCAAGTCAACCTCACCTACAAAATTATATTTTGTGCCAAAAAAAGTAAAGCAAAATAAATATAAGCAAATGTAAAAGTCATTCCTTCCATGTCTTAGAATTTTAAAACATTACCATTACAATATTAATGTGAAAATATGTATTTTAAAATTATTTTTGAATGTATATATAGAATAGATCATATAGTATAGTTTTATTCAAAATACTTGGGAAGTTTTTGTAACTTTCATTGCTGATCATGATTCTGACCATGAATGTAAAAGATTTCAAGAATTCTTTGTTCTACGTTCTCATCTGCACTTATTGCAGTTATTCATTTATTCATTCACTCATTCATCCACTTACATTTAACACACCATAGACAATACTTGCCTTTTACATTATCCCTTTAATTGACCAACTCAAACTGAATAATATGACCTATTTGTAAATCCATGTTTGCTTGGGCAGCACAGTAAACATCTAGGTCAGTGATGGAAAGCTTCTCCTTTGGTATCTCATTAACTTACATGTTTTCCAGTACTTTCTTATACATTCTCTTCTTCATTTATCATAAATCACTTAGGGTAACATACATATACAACATGAACTTAGTCATTGCTAAGAAATGTTATAAATTATACCTTATATATAACTTATAAACTAACTTTTATGTGTAGCTTTCAGTGAATTTTCCTCATATTTAATTTGCTAACACAGCTCTGATAATGGTTGTCCTATTGTTCTTGTCCCGAAAAGTCAGTAGCATACTGTCACTGTAGCTGTTAGAGAAATACTCCTGTACATCTCTTATGTACATACTCTCACTCAGATATCTGCTTGTATATTTGCTATTTTCATACTCTTGTTTCTATACTAAAATTATGTTATATTTATAATTTGCTCCAAATTAATAATTTTTGTTACCTTCAAGATACAAGTTACAAAGCAATATATTTTATGAATATTTAATGTCATTCTATATGTTTAACATGTTGTAAATACTGACAGGGTATACCTTTTCAACAATCAAGACCTAATACATGCTCAACTGTGTCTACCAGGTAGAAACTACTACTTTTTTTTTTTTTTGCATTGAAGGAATGAAATAAATTATATAATGACAAAAAGACCTATTAGAGTTGATTTAGTAAATGTCACCAAGTAACTTCAGCTTCAAATGCAGTTAGATTACTATATTTTTCACAGATGAAAGAAAATAAAGAAAAATGCATTCAATTAGAAAAAAAGGTACTTGAAAGTTTTTGACCTTTTCTGGTTTGAAAGGGCAAAGATGATATGTACTTCCATTTCATACTACCTGTGAAAGAGAAAATATTTCTTTCATAGACAGAAAAAAAATGACGTTTCTTTCAAAAGTAGGAAAAATCAATAGATTGTTTTGTAAAATGATATGTGCCAAGAAAGTCTAAAAGTATAAAAGGTAAAATAAAATGCCAACTTTATTTTAAATGCACTAGATATGTGAAAATAATGAAGTAAATTAACTTTAATTAAATATAATTGAAAGGAGAAGGATACTTTAAATGTTCAAAGTAACATTTTGGTTTCAAATATATATAATTTTTTAATAGTCACAGAAATCATGACTTTATGTTTAGATTAAATATGATTAAATGTAGCTTTGTTTATAGTTTTTTATTAGCTTATACTACAACTTATTTAAATCTGTTATGCATGTCAAAATTGCATCAAGAAAAATGGCAATTTAAATTATTCCTGGTTTTGTTCAGAAATTTCATTGATATTTTGTTAAATGTCTAATTGGTTTTTATGGCTTGTGCTTTTCATAGAAGTATGCTGTGATGTGCCATTTAATATGCTAATGAAAAAACACATTGTCCCTTTAGAAGAAAAATGTACGTAAGAGGAAAAGAACACATTTTGATGTGTTATGTCTTCAGTGATGAGTGATATTTTCTCTACAAGAATTTCCTTTTTACCTAGTTAATATAAGGAGACTCTCTTTCCAAATAGTATAGTGATTTAATAACCAGAAAAATATAAACAATCCTTCAATGTGGAAAAGATGACTTGACTCAGTTGTTACTAATACTTGCTACTCTAGCAAAGGACCCATATAAGTTCCCAACACCCATAGGGCATCTAACAACCACCACTCCAGAAGGGAAAAAGGAGATTATTGTAAATTTGGGCTTCGTCCTGTGCCTTGATGGGATGACTAGTAATGATGTCTTATATCAACTTGATAAATTCTAAAGTTATCTTAAAGGAGGGAGCATCAATTGAGAAATATCCCACCACAAGATCCAGCTTGAAGGCATTTTTAAATTAGTAATTGATGAGGGAGGGCTGAATACATTGTGGATGTGGCACCTACTGGATTCTATAAGACAGAAGACTGAGAAAACCATGGGGAATGACCCACTAAGCAGAACCCCTCAATGGCCTATGCATCATTTCCTGTCTCTAGGTCCCTGACCTGCTTGAGTTCCTGTTCTGACTTACTTTGGTGAAGAACAGCAATAAGATATTGTAAGCTGAATAAACTGCCCCAAGTAGCTTTGCCCATGGTATTTTTATCACAGCAATAGAAATTCTAAAACAAAAATACACTTTGTACTTTGAAAAGTTGATTTGAGAATATGGCAGATAAATTGCATTTAGACAATTTTTATGTTCCTTGAATCAGTTTTATTAATGTTGTGGAATATTAATTTGATTTATGTATGCTGTGGAACATTTGTTAAATGCTTCAAAATGTGTTGCATTCTTGATGTTGCATTTGCTCAACTCCGTAAAATGTGTTGCTTTGCCTGTCTAAAACACCTGATTAGTTCAATAGCTAGAAAAGATAGGCATTGACGGCAGGTTGAGAGAATAAATAGGAGGAGAAATCTGGGATAGAAAAGAAAAAAAGGAAGAGGACACTGGGTCCAGCCACCCAGCCACATAGCCAGACACTGAGGAAGAAGTAAAAAAATGATATGCAGGAATACAAAAAGATAAACACCCATAGAAAAAATGTAGACCAGGTAATTTAAGTTAAGAAAAGTTGTCTCAGAAAAAGTGATGCCAAAGTCTGACATTCATAATTAAGAGTAAGACTCTGTGTGTATTTATCTTGAAGCTGGGAGGTGGGCTCCACAAAGATTAAAAAGTAAAAAGTACAACTACAGTCATGGGCTATTGAGTGGTGAATGGGACTTTTTTTTAAGATGGCCATACTGGTAGGTCAAGGAGTACATTCTGAATACAGAGTAAAGTAGTTATTGCAATATGTGCAGGATGATTTTGGAAGAAAATAAGTTAGCTACTGGAACTACGCTTTAGGTTTAGTGACACTTTGAATTACATAATTCTTTCTTCAAGATTCAAAGTTCAAGAGGATAAAAGAAAAATGGCTCTTTAATACTTGGCAATATGTCTATTGTATGAACATTAGTTATTTATTTTGCTGATATTTTCTAAATTCTTGATAATGGTACCTTAGCAGGAGTTTTAATTGCAAAGAAGGCACTTTAAAATTTTTACCATTAGTTATGGATTGTTATATTCTTCTTCAAAATTCTGACAATAATGGTTTTATTTAATTCAGTATTAGACCACATATACACTTAGATTCTGTAACTGGTTAATAAACACATATCTGATACAAGCCAACCTTGTTACTGATGTTCTGAATGTCAGTTTTTATCTATTTAAGGATCACTGTTCTTTTCCTTGTTCATTCGGACTGTGCTTTTCTCTTTCATACCTTGTGAAATATTCAATCTTTCTACACACTTTGTGTCATGTACCATCTTCTTAGCATATCTTTTGTAACTGTCAACTTATTAACAAAATCTCTTCAAGAACATTATAGAAAGTACTATCTCACAACATCAATGTCCATTCTTCTTTTGCATTTTACTTTACTTTCCAGCTGTGATCAATGAATTATTCATGTGTTTATTGTGTGTTGATCCTCATTACAGTGTGAGCACCATGAAAATAGAACTCAAGTCTGTTTATTCTCTATTGTATCCCTGGTGTCTAGCATATTATAGCTACTTAATAAATATTTATAAGAGAACAAATGTGATTTAAATATTTTAATACTACACAACAGCTCTCTTTAAGTCTGGTGATAAATTTTATTTAAAATATATTTTGTATCCTACTAACAAAGCCTACTGATTGTCAAATGGTTATATTGTATAATTCAAAGGATCATTCATAATGTCTAAACTCTTCTTAGGTTGTCAAAATATGGGTTTAAGGACACTATTGCCACCTAATGCACACAGGCAAGGATATATCCAAAGAGCTTAACATTTGATCACTCAATTAAAAAACAAATTTTTTCTACATATTACCACACCATTTCTTGGAAAATCTGAAATAGCCAATATAATTTTAGTTTTTTGTTTTTTTTGCTTTACATATATTACTTCCAATTCTAAATGTATCTTTAATAACATTGCCTGGATTAACACTTCAAATTTTAGTTGCATGATAGTCCATTTACATAAACTTGCTATTTTTAGAATACTTAGAAAATGTACTATGCACCTCTTTTTGTATATTTTCTTATTCTTCAGTTAATTTTAATTGATGTAGGAATTTCAGCTAGTTTTTAAAATAATTTGTTAAAATTTAAAACATAAGTTCAATTGCACATGTTTACAACTCAGCCTATTTACACAAAATGAAAACATACTCATATGTAAAGTGCCTGGATTACAATATGAGGTTATATTTACCCCAGGAGTACACATGTCCTTTCAGTCCCTCAAACACAACACAATGTACTCTTCAGGGCTTCAACAGAACAGATAATTGTATATAACTCTGGATTTATAGAGTTATGTATTCTTTCTAAATTTTATTCAATACTATGATGATGAAAATAAATCATTCGTCTATGTAATACATTTCTCTTTATAATTACAGACATTAATTTTATTCCCATTGTTGGATTATTTATGAAAATAAATTGTCTGTTGTTAGTTCTGTGGTTGGTAAGTACAAAGATTAATTTTGGTTCCAGTTTTGGCACTAAATTAAGAAATACTGCATATATCTGATAAACTTTATCCTTAGCTATGACTTTGAGGGTGACTTTAAAGGAAAATCATTTAATATGTGAATGAGCATTATGAAATCTACATACAGGTACACATTATTCAAATATGAGGTCTTGGGATAGCACAAAACATGAATGAATGATCAATTCTTGCCTTCTCTCTTCCAGAAAATAAAAATAAAAATAAAGCCCTTCATCTGTTGAATACTGGGTCATATGGCTGTCATTTCTGGGGAGTCAGACTCCCAGGAATGCTTAATTCTATGCTTTTTTTGCCTCAAGATATAACATTGTGTAATAACAATGGGAAGATGCAAAGATATGCTGAATTAATGAGGTAATATAAGAATGGACTTGATAGATGAGTACCTCAATAGACTATAGAATATCCATTCTTCCTATCTATCTTTATATTACTAGAAAGGCTTGGAGGTACCTATAATTAATTATTACATATTTTATTCATTGTATCTTAGAGGATAAACTATAGGAAATAAATCACAGTTATTGTAATCTTTACTCCTTCCTTCTAAAATTTTCCTAGGTTTGTTTGCTTTTTGGAAACAAACATTTATATTGTGTAGGTAATTACATTTCACTAATGATAAAAAATTTATTTAAATCAAAATTCCATTAATTATTAAGTTTACTAAAGGATGTAGTTGAATATCAGAGACATGTGTAGGTCAATTCTATATGGATTGTGTCTGACACATTAGTAATTTGTTGAAATTAATTCTATAACTTAGTGGAAGCTGTTATTGACCTTCTTCTTCCAGTTGAAGCTTGTTATAAATTCCCCCACATAATCCAAAAAATAATTTTGAGAATTACTAAAACCAAATAAATTAATGGTAATAGATAAATGCTGGGGTAATAAAATCTGTGAAGAATAGTCACAAAGGGTAGGTGTTCTAAAGATCACAGATATTTCTAAAGAGCACTGAGTGTCAGTTTAGTTAATGCTCTATGGATAGAGTGTCAGCAAGTTAATCCTCACCACAATTCAGACAGAAGAGAGTCTGTGCATGTATATATGAATAGTCATTTAAAATTTCACCCTTTACTAACTTCTTGCTTAAATTATTTTATAGTTTGCATTATAAACACCCAGTGTTCTCCACAATGTTTGAGGAAAAGTAGTTATTTACGTGTTTTGAGTGACAGGGTTGAGAAAAAGTCTAATGTATAATCCAAGCTGTGGTTTTATTAAGTAACCAGATAATAGGTGTTCACCACCAAGCCTGATTTCATAACTTTCCTGACATCCTTGTGGGAACAAATTTAATTAATAAAAGGAGCAAAATTCTACATGTTTTGCAAATATGACACTAGATGGCTCTAAATCTTGATTTAAAGTACACACTATACTTCTTCATTTTCTATAAAATTAAAAGTTGTAAATAACATTTCTGCAAGTATTTCTTATTTATTAGATTCTAAGGACATGTAGGTCAGTTTCCGAGGAACCTGAAACCATCCCTGGGAATAGCTTTATAGCAATGTTTATGAGTTTCACTTCTCCAAGAGAAGTATATTAGAATGCAATGTATTACTCTAAAAGATTTATCGTAAAGGACATTTAGAATATTTTTATCCCAGATACATCTGCTTAAGCCTTTCCACTTTTCCAAGGGCAAACAATACCATGTATTTATGATATTTTTCATGCTTCAGAACTTAGCTTAAAAAAACATTCCCTTTAAGTGGTGAAGGAGAAGAAGAAACTGATTAGGTATAGACTTAGTAAGCACAGTAGCAAAACATCATGCTAGGTAATGTATCTGCAGGGGAGAGAGGAGAGATAGAAAAACTGTATTTTAGATTAGCATCTTTAATATTAAATTTAAAATTGGATACTTGAAAGTTACTAAGAGTTAGAACTTGGGTATTTTCAATGCAAAGGAACACTAACATGGTGAGGTATTTGATATGTTATTTAGCTTAACTGTTGTTAAACTATTTATGTAAATATATGTATAAATTATATATATGTATATACATATATATGTATAAATATATACATAGATATTCTCGCTTCCTCTTAAGCACCTTAAATATGTATATTTTATACTTGTCTATTACACATAACAAAGACTGAGGAAAAATTAATACAAGATCTCTTTTTATTGCATAAGAATAGGAACTGAACATTATTCTTCTCTAGCAAAAGTATATATTTTGTAGGATGTAATATACTTTTAGTTATTCAGGAAGGAAGTGTTCTCTGAATATTTGACCTTATAAGTTATGAGTTTCTTAAACAGAAAGCCTTGCTTGTTCTCTAATCAGTATCTCTAATAGATACTGATATTTTAAACCATATAGAAATGAAAACCAAATGAGAAAATCAAAGCTAATAAGATCACATTCATAACTAGAAATCAATGATTTTCATATAACTTAATAACAATTTTGTGAATGTAAATATGTTCACAACTGCAAAATTTTACTTTATATCTATGTAATTACAAAAACATAATAGGTTAAATAGAAATGGAAATATCAAGTAAATTGTGCATATGTCCTATATCTTGTCCAATACGTTTTTAAAGGATCTGATCACAAGAACAACAGAAACACATAACATTTCTTCTCCATGTGTCTTTACTAAATTTGGAAAGTGATTAATGTTAACCTCTGAGTAAGTAACTCTTTGAAGTAATGGGTTGTTTAAATGGTAGAATGCCTAGGTAACACTGCTGTGATGGTTAACTTCAGTGGTTGAGATTAAATGGATATGGATATATTGCATCTAGAAACTCTATGAGACATTTTATTGATCAGATTAGTTGAAGACAGAAACCCCATCATAAATATAGATGGGTTCCTTGACAAAATAGAAGAAAACATTTCTGTCTCTGTTTTCTGTCTTCTCTCTCTCCTTTTGTTTCACTAAGATAAAGGAAGTTTCATTTTTTCTTTCTTTTTTTAAGACTAAAAATAGATATATTTCATACAATATATTCTAAATATAGTTCTCCTACCCCAAATTCTACCAGAACCTCCCAACTTCCCACCCATCCAAGTATAAACTCCTTGATTGCCATTGTTAGACAATGCACCATATCAAGTAAGCCTATCTAATAAATCCCATATATGTATTTACACACACACATATATATATATACTACATATATATTCATATATTCATAAATTCATATATTCCATCCCTATAGCAAACCTGGAACCCAGACTAACTCTACCAAAAGTAGAGTAATATTGTCCTGAATCTGACCATATTGTTTGGGGGAAATTTCACAGAAGTGTTTAGAAATTTGGATTAAAAGTACTAATCCTGACTTTATTGAGCTGTTGTGTGGGATCCGCCAGGACAGGTCCTGTGGGAAATACAAAAAAATAGGGACCTTGCTTGTGAACTTTCAGAGAAAAGCAAGTACTTTCTGATTCACTCACATGATATACTTTGATTATGTGGGATTGTTGTTACCTGGGTCTCAAGAATCAGCTGTAATTTATAAGGGATCAGTGACATTGCGGAAATATTTTCTCAGGATCAGCATAGAGAAGTTCTGGTCCAAGTGGGCTAAGGTTGCATCTCAAGTGAACGTTGTTCTTGGCAATGTATATGAGGCCCCTCAAGGTCTAGTTTTGAATGTATGCAATAAGATGGAACAGAACTTATCTGCTGCAGAACTGGTGTTACTTGAAGTGAGGCCAGGAGAGATCATTGAACAAAATTGCACATTTCCCTGAAATGGAGAGCCAAGGATATTGAAAATTCTAGGACCACGGGACATTTATCAAGCAAAGCTCCTTTAATGCTTTTTTCTTGACAAGAGTATTCCTTCACATCGAAGTTATTGTGGTAATATGCTCAAACCATAGCTAACATGTAAATTTTTACTTACTCAAAGATATTGTGAGAACACTGTGGTTTACCTGGATGAAGAGCTTTGTTTGGAACTTGTAGTACAAACTTAGAAATTAAACATATATACACAAATAATCTTAATTTTCTACCTTAACTTATGATGTAGTTTGCATTCAGCCTTCCTTCATCACAGAGGCTCTGCACCACACCATCCTACAAGTCTCAGAAATTAAACACTGAGATTGATATGGAATAAGACCTTGTTTTGACTTTGATCTGCTTACAACTTCTCCGTGGTTCTCATGTCTTGGAATAAGAAAGGATGTAACTTGATTTTGATTTTGTAATATTCCACCATGGTTTGACTTGTAAAGATGACTTGGACTTCAAATAATTGAAAAAAAAATATAAAGACTTAAACTGTAGGAATATTAAAGTTATACTATATTTTATGTTATAATGCTAACCTAACATCAGAGAGACAAGTAAGAAAGGAAACATTTTGTCTTGAAGTGATGTATTTGTGCACTAGGATGGCAGCAGTCTAATCTTCTAGTAAGCTTTAGATGCTATTTTGACACAGTCCAGTTATAGGGAGATTAATTTGGGAATTTCCTGCAAAAGATTCGTTTGTGACTATATCTGAGGGGCATATTCTTGACTCTCATTTGATATAGAAAAGCACCATATTCTTTGGGCAATGCTATCCTTATACAGAGATACTAGGTAGTAAAGGATTGCTAGCTAATCAGAGTCTAGAGAGCAACCCAATAAGCTGCCTTACTAATGGTTTCTGTTCCAGCTGATAATTGAGCAACCCCTTAATTTCCCTCAAAGATAGATTAAGAGTGGAAGTGGTAGTTGAATAAACTGTTCCTCCCCAACATCCTTCCCATCTTAGAGTTTATAGTAGCCACAGAAAAACAAAACAGAATAACTAAAATTTCTCTAAAGAATTCTTTTCCAGAAGAAAATATAATACATATATATCATGAGGGTGCTCAAGTACCTCTGGAACAGGACAGTAGTATTCACAGGCATCTCTGCATTCTCGTTTTTCTTTATCACAATGTTAGGTATTTGACAGCAAAGTCCAGCAGTTGATTAAGTTGTGGCTGAGGGAATTAAACTTAGTTTAAGACAGCAAGTATTAGAAAGAAATGTACCTAATGCTAAAATACTTGTAAGTTTTCAGGTTATAGATGTTAAAATTTTAGATCTCTAAATCTGGACTTTATCAGTTTCATGACTTGGTAATTTAGAAATTCTGGTAACACCTCAATTAAAATTAAAAGATTTGGAAATGTTATGATTGCTTTTACAATCTTGATGGTGATGGATAACAGTAAGGTGAGTGGAGAATTAAAGTAATTTCCTAAAATGCATCCATCACTTTATGTTAGAAGATATCTACAAGTCTGATTACTGTAAGCATATATTAAGTATTTGTTAATTACATATTTGAATATGCATTATGAAATTGAAGCTTTTCTGTTTCCATTTATTAGTTATATCAAAAGACGCCTATGTGGTATGTTTTTACAAAATATTATAATAATTATTTTTTCAGTTAAAAACAATCTTATTTTACATATATACCCCAGTTCCCTCTTGCTCCAGACCTCTCACTCCCCCATTGTCTCCCCACCCCACCCTCTCCCATCCACTCATCAGAGAAGGTGAGACCCCCTATGGGAGATCATTAAAGTCTGTCACATCATTTGGTGGCAAGACTGAGGTCTTCCAACACACACACACACACACACACACACACATATATATATGCTAAGAAAGTATCCATCCATAGGGAATGGGCTCTAAAACCCATTCATGAACAAGGCATAAATACTGGTTCCACTGCCAGCATCCCCATAGACTGGTCCAGTGCCCCAAACTGACATCCATGTTCAGAGGTCCTGGTTTTGTCTTATGCTGATTCCCCATCTCTCAGTCTGAAGGTCATGAGCTCCCTCTTGCTCAGATATGCTGTTCCTGTGAGTGTCCTCATCACAGCTTTGACCTCTTTGCTCATCACTGCTCCCTCTCTACAATTAGATTCCAGGAGTTCTGTTCAGTGAATCTATGCTTTTGCTTTCGTCCACAACTGGACAAAGGCTCTATGATGGCATTTAAGGTAGTAATCAATCTCATTTCAGGGGAATGGCATTTAAGGTAGACTCTCTACTGTTGCTAGGATTCTTAGTCAGGGCCATCCTTGTTGATTCCTGAGAATTTCCCTAGAGCCAGGTTTCTCCTTGAGTCCATAATGGCTCCCCCTATGAAGGTATCTCTTTCTTTGCTCTACCTCTCTGTTCTTTGCCCAACTCGACCATCTTGATCCCTTATGTTCTCCTGCCTCCTCTCCTTGTCCCCCTTCACCCCCTTGTTTCTCCTATGTCTATTCCACTCCCCCATGTTCATAATTTACTCAGGAGATCTTGTCCCTATCCCCTTTTTGGGAGGTCCATTTATGTATCTCTTAATGTCCTCCTTGATTCCTAGCTTCTTTGGGGTTGTGAATTGTAGGCTGGTTATTCTTTGCTTTATGTATAATATCCAGTTATGGGTGAGTGTGTACCATATTTGTCTTTCTGTGTATGAGTTACCTCACTCAGGATAATTTCTTCTAGTTCCAACCATTTGCCTGTGAATTTCAAGATGCCATTGTGTTTTACCACTGATTAGTACTCATTGTATCACATTTTCTGTATCCATTTTTGGTCAAGGGACAAATGGGTTCCTTCCAGTGCCTGGGTATTACAAATGATAATATAAACAGCTATAAACTTAGTTGTACATATGTCCTTATGGCATGAATGTGCATCTTTGGGTACATCCCTAAAAGTGGATTTTCTAGGTCTTGAGGTAGTTCAATTCCCATTTTCCTGCCATACTGCAAAATATTATTTTTTTATTTCTGAATATACTGTTTATATTTCTCCTAGAAGGCAAAAATAAAAGGATAGGAAAATAGAGCTAAATCTTCTTCATATATAATAGCATTCTAGAGATTATCTATTAATGGAACTCAACCATGCCTGGAGAGATGACTCAGGCTTCAAAGAGATGACATAGCCATCACAGCAATGAGAATTGGGTTTAGATCCCTATACCCAGTCATGTGTTCCCCACAGTCCTGAATCTACAGATCCCATGAAAACAGAGATAGGAAGATCACTGAGGCTTGATGACTTCTAGACTGGATAAAACCTGAGACTTCACCATAGGTTCAGGGAGAAACCCTGGATTAATGGCACAGCACAGGACACCCAACATCCTCAAATCTCCATTCATATGTACAGGAAAACACATCTGTACACACAAATGTTCAAAACATCACAAGCACTCATGTACACATTGACATAGGTACATCATTATTTTTAAAGTGAGCTAAAATGAAATAGAAACACATGTTGGAACCTTACTGTTGTGCTTTTATTAGTGGACTCCCATGGTGAGTAGCTATGAAAAATAAAAATGCCAAAATGCTTCAAATTGTCAGCCTGCAGTAGTTTACCTTAAGTTTCAATTATCAGTTGATGTTTGTTAAAGAGTTTGCTAGGTGGTAATTGGTGTAGCAAATAATAGAAAACAGCTAGTGACTTTAATTTGAACACTGAAGAGAAAGAAGTGATACTTTTAAAAGTAAGCTGAGTCAAAAGGACAAAGATGTTAAAAAGATGTGTGTACAGGAGCCTTATAATCAATGTGTTCTTACACTTACATGGTTAATATACTTTAATCTTAGTACTGTGTATTTGTTATGGAATTAACAATTCTGTCTTTATTCTATTCTATTGTATTTTCTAGTTCCTGTCTGGGGAGAGGTCAAACATTCATTTGAGAAACAGGCAATGGTTCTGAAATTTTAACCTGCTAAGAAACATTCATATTCTGAGAACTTGGAATCTCACCCCAAGGTATAGTTTGAGGGCAATGGTTAGATTTATATGCTTGTGGATTTCTCTGAATGTATCACCAAGGCATAATACACTTTACAAAGGCCTGTAATGGTTCCAAATGCTGGTGTTATGCGTAGCTCCAGGTCGTATTTTCTATTACAGGAGATATGAGAGTATAAAAGCTGCATTGCGCAGTCCATCAATAAAAGAGCACTATGGGCTTTGTCTTATCTTTCAGAAGTTTCAATTTGAAATGTGTCCCTCTTTTGTTGTGTAGAAACTTTCAAAGTTCACAGTACTTTCTGTGTCTACTATCCGATTTATACACAGTCAATTTTAGGCTGAGCTTCAGGCATATTGGTGGTCTATGGACAGATGGGAACTTCAGCTCAAGGGGTAATGGAGTGATGTAGGCACAGATCCTACTGCTGATGGTAATCCAATTGCAGCTTAAAGTATTCTGCTAAGAGGTTCGATGAATAAAACCATTAATTTCAACTGCAGTATTCTATTTCCAAGAGGAAAACAAGAAAATAACTTATTAATATGTTCCCTAGTTTAACTCCTCAGATACCATATTTTAATGACAATTTCTATGAGCATTGCCAAATAACTGATTCTATGGACTGTTTATTTCACATTGGAAAGAAAACTAAAAACAAATGAAGCAATTTCTTTTAGCTATTATTATTTATTATACTTTTTCAGAATACTGCCTTATAAATTATTTCTACAGGCCATATTTTTTTCTGCTGGTTTCACTATTCAATGTATTTGAATAATATTTTGTGTTCCAGAACCGTAGAAAATGAAGAAGTTATCTTTACAAGCTCCTATCCTTTTCAATGGACTACAAGAATTTAGCAATATGGTTTATGAATAATATTTATATAATGGTTATTATCCAGTAATTAGCTCTGTGACAAAACTCTGGAAGCAACCAAACACTTCCTGCTACCTATTATTTAGAATCTAGTGTTTACACTAAAATAATTTTTTTATTTATGTCAAAGTATCTCTCCTGTTATCTTGCTTGCCTTCACCATAGTATTTTGGTTTATAAACAGATCAGTGATCTTTGGGGAAATGAAAGGGATGAGGTGGAGGGCAAAAACAAATCAAGTTAGTAAGACCATAAAATATGATTAAAAATTCTAAATCAACCTCAATAAAACCCATAATGTTGAAAGTTGAGTATGGCATTTAAATTAAATGTATATATAATTTTATATATAAAATTAAAAGTGAAAAGTATGTATTTGAAATCCCCCAGTGAATGGTGTTTTATTATGGCTGACTAAACTACTCAGACTATAAGAGATTAAACACCTAAAAAGTATTACACTTGCTTATGTTTTTAAATAAAAGAGATTTGTATTGCCACTTACTTCTAGGTATCATCAAAAAAAAGAAAAACAGCTGATGGACAAGTTCAGTAATTCAAAAAGTTCT
Organism: Cricetiscus sungorus; assembly: GCA_030556225.1. Lineage (NCBI taxonomy): Eukaryota > Metazoa > Chordata > Mammalia > Rodentia > Cricetidae > Cricetiscus > Cricetiscus sungorus. Next base: position 28,301,483 of record JANBXA010000741.1, on the reverse strand, counting down.
AATAAGTATTAAAATGTAGTCCTGTAAAAGACTTGGAAAATATTTCATAATACTACAATGAGGTTGTAAAAGGTTTATGGCCCCTGAAATGATCATGTGATACAAACTCTACCTAAATAACCCACTTAAAATGCAGTTGACCAGATAGTGGAAGCTTTAGTCAACCTTTGAATAACAACCATCTGATTTACTGCCCATGAGCAGAGAGATAGACAACAAGTTAAGACAGATGGAGAACAAATTTAGAGTTTTATTGCTATGAAAAAGTGAACAAATGAGCAAAGGACATGGATTAAAAATAGAGCCAAACTAATCTGAGAACATCTCCTAGTGTAGACCAACTTATTTACTCAGTCACCAAAAGCAGAAAATCACAGTCTACTCTGGAGGGCACTGCCAATGTGTTAATCTCAACACACGGTTGAGGAAGACAGCCAGCACTTTCTCCACAAGTCAGAATTGTTCAAATGGGGAGGCCTTCCAAACTCATTATTTGAATAATTCTATTCTGAGGGAAGGACTACGTGGAGAAGGGTGAAGGTGAGTGGTTATATATCCCAATGGATAATCTGAGCAACAAGAATGAGTGTTATTCTTTGAAGAAAGTGATGCATAGTCTAGTTAGACAATGAAATACAGAAGAACATTGCCTAGCTGGATTGCTCAGCAACTCTGCTGCTGGTTTTATAGCTCACCTACTATTGAAAGTCCATGGTATTACAATGCAACTTAGTGTAGGAACTGCTTATGGTAGTTTTAATATCATACTGCCACAACCTAGAAGCTTTTGAGTTTGAAGACTCAACTGAATAATTATTCTGATTGCCTTAGCAGATCTTCAATGATTCTTCTTCATATGGAGAGCACCTTATGTCAGCAACCAAGATTTAAGAGAGTATGGAAGCAGGAAGATTACTTTTTTTAAGTATCAACCATAAAGCATTGCATAACCCTTTGACTTGTTATTTTGAAACTTACAGTAAACTTTTCTTAATTATTTCCACCTTACAATCCTATAACCTATTATTGTCTAACTTCTATGTGTACTGAGAACTGCTATTTTTGAACACAGTATACACTTTTTTAAAATGTAAAAAAGTATTTTTTTCTTGTAAGGAAAAACATTTAATTGGGGCTGGCTTACAGTCTCAGAGGTTTGGTCCATTCTCAGCATGGCAGGAAGCACGTGTGGCAGGCAGACAGACATGATGTTGGAGAAGGAGCTGAGAGTTGTACATTGGGATCCTCAGGCAGCAGGAAGAGAGAGCCACTTGGGCCTGGCTTGGGCTTTTGAAACCTGAGAGCCCATCATCAGTGATGCACTTCCTCCAGCCTGTCTACACCTAACCTTACCAGATACTGCCACTGTTGTATTACTTTAGTCTATTACCTATATAGACTTGGGAGTCAGATGTTGGGCTGAAAAACTGATAGATCAAAGAAGAGGAGGAGTGGCCAGCTGGCCTTCTCTATACACTTCTCATATCAAAAGGGAACAGCAAAAGGCCTGACAATCTCCAAGATCTTTCATGTGCCTTTTTGTCCATATCCTGTATTTTCCATGTCTACTCCTTCATGCCACATCCTAAGCACATAAGTATACTAACCTGTGGGGGAGTTCTTTTCTTTATTTTTCATTTTTATTTTACATATCGATCCCTGTTCTGCTTCCCTCCCTCTGTCCCTTCTTGCCTCACTCCCTCACTCTTCCCCTCCCTCCCTCCTTTCCCTCTCTCCCACCCCCTCATGCCCCACGACCACCCTCCCCTCCCAATCACCCACTCTACATGTAAGGTGATGCCTTCCAGGAGGAGTCATCTAAATCTGTCAAGTCATTTGGAGTAGGGACTAAGCCTTCTCTCCTGTCTCTAGGTTAAGGAAATATTGCTCCATGGGGGATGTGCTGCCAAATTCATTTTATGCACAAGGGATACATCCTGGTTCCACAGTCCAAGGTTGCTTAGACTGCCAAGGCCTTCAATCTGAGTCCCATGTTCAGGATGTCTGAGTCGGTCCAATGCTGGATTCCCAGCTGTTAGTCTGGGGGCCAAGTAGCTCTTCCTCGTTCACATCAGCTGTCTTTGTGTGTTTCAGAAGCCTGATATTGTCCTCCCTCTCTGCATCTGGATTAAGATTCAGCGCAGGGTTTAGGTGGGGTGTCTGCTTCTGTATCCATCAGCTTCTAGATGAGTCCTCTATGATGGTGGATAAGTTAGTCGTCAAACTCATCACGGAAGTGCGTTTATGGTAGACTTTCTACTGTTGATTAGATTGTCAGTTGGAGTCAGTCTTGTAGGTCTCTAGACCTTTCTTTATGTTTAAGTTTTCTCTTCAAACCAATAATGGCTCCCTCTTTTATAGTCTCTCTCTCTCTCTCTCTCTCTCTCTCTCTCTGCTCTGTGTGTGTGTGTGTGTCTGTCTTTCTCTCTCTCTTTTCTCCTGTCTATTCCTCCCCTGACTCAGTCTTCCTAGTCCCACATACATTCTTTTCCTCCCCTTCACTTTCTCCAAGTTTGCTCTCCATTCACTGAACCCCCACCCCACTCCCCATATGATCAGGAGATCTTGTCCCATTCTCCTTCAGTGAGGTACCTTATATGAATCTTTAGAATCTTCCTTGTATTCTAGTCTCTCTGGTGGTGAGAATTATAGACTGATGATCCTTTGCTCTATGTCTAAAATCCATGTATGTGTGAGTACATACCATGTTACTCTTTTTGTGACTGGTTTATCCATCCATTTGCCTGGAAATTTCAAGGTTCCATTGCTTTTTTTATTTGTTCCTTCCCCACCCCACAGAGAAATATTCCATTGTGTAGATGTGCCTCATTTTATTTATCCACTCTTCAGTTGAGGGGCACCTAGGTTGCTTCCAGGTTCCTGCTATTACAAATAATGCTGCTAAGAACATAGTTGAGCACATGTCTTTTTTGCATAGATGTGGATCATTTGAGTATATGCCAAAGAGTGGAATTGCCAGGTCCTGTGGTAGACTGATTCCCATTTTCCTGAGGAACTGACATACTGATATCCAAAATGGCTGTGGAAGTTTGCACTCCCACCAACAATGGAGGAGTGTTCCCCTTTCTCCACTTCCTCTCCAGCATAAGTTGTCAATGGTGTTTCTAATTTTAGCCATTCTGGCAAGAGTAAGATGGCATCTCAAAGATATTTCTATTTGTATTTCCCTGATAGCTAAGGATGTTGAGCACTTTCTTAAGTGTCTTTCCGCCTTTTTGATTTCCTCTATTGAGAGTTCTTTATTTAATTCTGCACCCCATTTTTAATAGCGTTATTTGGTGTTTTGTTGACTACTTTCTTTGAGTTCTTTGTGTATTTTAGAGATCAGCCCACTCTCAGATGTAGGATTGGTGAAGATCTTTTGTCATTCTGCGGGCTAGCCAACTGGTCTTGCCTCCTGTGTCCTTTGCCTTATGCTACTGGAGTTATGTACAGAAAGCAGTCTCCTATACCAATTTCTTCAAGGATACCTCCCACTTTCTCTTCTAAGAGTTTAAGTGTGGCTGGATTTATTTTGAGGTCTTTGATTCATTTGGACTTGAGTTTTGTACATAGTGCTAGACATGGTTCTATCTGCAGTCTTCTACATACCATCATCTAATTGTGCCAGCACCATGTTTTGAAGATGCTTTCCTCCTCCCATTGTAAACTTTTAGCTGTTTTTCAAATCTCAGGTTTTAGTAGGTGTGGGGGTTAATGTCAGGACTACGGATTCAATTTCATTGGACTACGTGTCTATTTTTGTGCCAACATCAGGCTGTTTTCAGGACTACAGCTCTAAGTAGAGCTTAAAGTCAGGGATGGTGATGCCTCCTGAAGTGCCTTTATTGCACATGGTTGTTTTGGCTATTCTGGGTCTTTTGTTTTTCCATATAAAGTTGATTATTATCCTTTCAAGGTCAGTGAAGAATTGCGCTGGGATTATAATGGGGATTGCATTGAATCTGAAGATTGCTTTTGACAAGATTCACATTTTTACTATGTTTATCCTACATACCCAAGAGCATGGGAGATCTTTACATTTTTCTGGTATCTTCTATAATTTCTTTCTTTAAAGACACAAAGTTCTTTCTATATAGGTCTTTCATTTGTCTGGTGTTACCCCAAGATACTTTATGTTGTTTGTGGCTATTGCAAAGGCTAATGTTTCTCTGATTTCTTTCTCAACTTCTTTGTTGCCTGTATATAGTAAGGCTACTGAGTTTTTTTTTTTTTTTTTTTTTTTTTTAGTTTATCTTGTATCCTGCTAGTTTACTGAAGGGGTTTATCAGCTGTAGGAGTTCCCTGGTAGAGTTTTATGGGTTGCTTATGCAAAATATCATATCATCTGCAAATAGTGAAAATTTGACTTATTTCTTTCCAATTTCTTTCCTCTTGATCTTGTTTTTGTTGTCTTATTGCTTTAGCTAGAACTTCAAGTACAATATTGAAAAGATATGGAGAGAGGGGTCAGATTTTTCTTTTTCCTGGTTTTAGATGAATCACCTTAAGCTTCTCTCCATTCATTTTGGTGTTGGCTGTTAGTTTACTGTATATAGTTTTTATTATATTTAGGTATACTCCTGTTATTCATTTCCTATCTAAGACCTTTATCATGAAAGGGTGTTGAATTTTGTCGAAAGCTTTTTCAGCATCTAGGGAGATGATCATATGTTTTTTTTCTTTTTTAGTTTGTTTATATGGTGGATCATGTTGATAGGTTTTCATATGTTAAACCATCCCTGCAACGCGGGGATGAAGTATACTTGGTCATAGTGGATGATTTCTCTGAAGTGTGCTTGGATTCGGGTTGCTAGTATTTTATTGAGGAATTTTGCATCAATGTTCATGAGTGATATTGGTCTGTTGTTTTCTTTCTTAGTTGTGTCTTTGTGTGCCTTGGGTACCAAGGTGACTGTGGCCTTGTAAAAAGAGTTTCATAATGAAACTTCTGTTTCTATTGTGTGTATCAATTTGAGGAGTATTGGTATTAGCTCCTCCTTGAATTTCTGGTAGAGTGGTAGAATTCTGCACTGAAGTAATCTGTCCCTGGGCTTTTTTTGGTTGGGAGACTTTTGATGATAGCTTCTATTTCATTAAGGGTTATATTTCTATTTAAGTTATCTGTTCTTGATTTGATTTCAGTAAGTGATAGTTATCCAGAAATTTGTACATTTCCCTTGATATTTCAAATTCTGTGGAGTTCAGATTTTCAAAGTATGACCTAAATTTTTTCTGGATATCCTCAGTCACACTTTTTATTTCTGATTTTGTTAATTTGCAAGTTCTCTTTCTCTGCTTTTTGTTTACTTTGGATAAAGGTTTGTATATCTTGTTTATGTTTTTTAAAGACCAACTCTTTGTTGCATTGACTTTTTTTGTATTGTTTTTCTGATTTCTCCTTTATTGATTTCAGCCCAGAAACTGATTATTTCCTGACTTCTACTCCTCTGGGGTGTGTATGCTTCCTTTTGTTCTAGGGCTTTCAGTTGTGCTGTTGTTGAATTCCAACTTTAAAGCATGGTGGTCTGATAAGATACAAGGGACAGTTCCATTTGTTTTGTATTTGTGGAGGTTTGTTATGTCGCCCAGTATGTGGTTCATTTTAGAGAAGGTTTAACATGGAGTAGTGAAGAAGGTATATTCTTTTGTGTTTGGATGGAATCTTCTACAGATATCTGTTAAACCCAATGGATACATAACTTCTCTTATTCCTTTTGTGTCTTGTTAAGTTTCTGCCTGGTGGTCCTGTCTAGTATTGAGAGTGGGCTGTTGAAGCCAACTATGAGCACTGTGAGTGTGTGTGGTTTTATCTGAGCTTTGAGTTTTAGTAGCATTTTTATTTAATTATTATTATTTTTTTTTTTTTTACGAATGTCGGTGCTTTTTTATTTGGGACATAGATGTTCAGATTTCAGACTTTTTCCTGTTGGATTTCTCCTGTGATGAATATGAAATGACCGTCTTCATCTCTTTGGATTGATATTGCTTGCTTTTTGGGTCCATTTGATTGGAGATCTTTTCCCAACCTTTAATTCTGATGTAATGTCTGTGTTTGAAGCTTAGATGTGTTGCTTGTATGCTTCAGAAGGATGGATTCTGTCTTTGTATCCATTCTGTTAGCCTGTGTTTTTTTATAGGTGGGTAAATACCATTAATGTTGTGGCATAGTAAGGACCATTGATTGTTAATGCTTATTTGTTTTAGTTTGTTGTTAATAGTAGTATTTTGAATATATTTACCCTGCTTCACACATGTGTTCTGGTTGTACTTACACATTTACAAATCTAAATATGCATAAGCATGTATTTATGTAATAAAAATTAATGAAAAAAAGCCATTACTTTGGAAGAATTCAAATTGGTTTTAAATGGAAGAAAAGGAGGGGGAAAGTGATATGATTACTACCTATTTTCAAAATATAAATAAATTTATAAGTATAATGTAACCTGTAATTCAGGAAACATGGTTGATTTGGAAGACTGTTTATGTTATAGAAAATCAGCAAGACACAAACGAATGTCAAATATCACACTCCATTGTATGTGAGGAATCTGAACAGGGAAGAGCCTTCTTAGTGTCTCTGTTCTTTTTATCTTGTCTTTCCTTTCCATTCCCTCTTCCCTTTGCCATGAAATTCACTCCATTTCTTCCAGTCATTGCATTCACCTGCTGTGCCTTTTTGTGTAACTTAGGCCTTCTACTTTATCTAGGTCATACATCCTAAACTGTCCTCACCTGGGCTATAGTGTGTTTGGTTAGGACAAGAAATTTCCTCATGCAAAGAGTGATTCCATTTATAGAAATGAGGGTATTTGTAAGCTTTATTTGACACTGCCTCAGATATTTTGGCTGCTACTTTTGTAATAATGTGAGCTCCATGAAGTTTGTTTCATGCATCGTTTTCATTGCTGAGCTGCCCAAATTTCAAAAAAGAATAAAAATAATCAAAGAACAGAACAAAACATAACAAACAAAACAAAACAATATAAAAAAGTCTAAAAATAATCTAATAATGAAAATATGGCATCTAAGAATGGAAATATGCCTGAGTTAATGTGTTAATAAGAAGCCATAGGAACATACAAGTATTATTGATATCTCAAATTATTCTTGCAAAATTGTATATGTAACTTTTGAAATAAAGGTTAAATTAATGCACGATTTGGAAGGAACAGTGAATACTGTCAAGGTCAGAAATAATGACTGATGACATTATGAAATACATTAGAATAATTTTCTTTCACATTATCTTTAGCATAAGAAAGTGGATCATAGACTTAAAATAGCCTGCCTTGAATTGATTTAATGTGAGTTTGGAATTTCTCCAAGTAGAAAGTGGCATAACTAATGATAAGTTATTCTCTTTGGCTTGATATTCGATATTTATTTATCCCTTATTTCAATGTAGTTTACATTATGAGAACACTCAAAACACCATCACCTTCTACCTAGATGTAGTTTTCAGAAGCACAAATAAATACATTTTTATTTTTCAGTTAAATTTATTCTCTTAATTTCTGTGGAAACTTCTGTACATTTATTCTAAAATTTCAGTCTCCTTAGAGAAAATCATAGGGCATCTTACTACTTTTCTTATTTTTCCAATAATTTCCCCAAGGATAAAGGAAAATATGCCCTTACCTATTAGAATAATAAAACATGGTCAAGCATAAATAATTTATTTTCTTTTCTGAGTGAATTTTAATATTTTAGCAAAACATTTATTTTATTCAGTAAAGGTTAGTGAATACATAGCATTTAAAGACTAATGGATCCCTTTTGTAAGTGTAGCCAAATCTCCAGGCTTTAATTGGAAACACACTAGAAAACTGTTCTGGTTGGTTTCAAAAATAATATACTCATTATGATTTACTTTCTTTGCAGTCTGTAACAAATGCACCATATGTGGGGTAAACTGAGTTTGCCCCAAAACAATATGTCTGTACATAATATGCATAAGACCTTAATATACAGCATGAGTGCTGTAGAAAATCAGGGATGTTTGACAAAGTTAAAAAGAACTACATGTGAATGAGAATATAAAATTTTTTCACGATAGGAATTTGTCACCAATTTTTACTGTATATATGTATGCTTGTTAGAAATCTGGAGACTTAGAAGATACTAAGTAAATTTCATGTAAACTACTATTTTTATTTCAATAATTTTATGTGCAAACAATATAAAAATGGATAAAAGTGTGCAGAATGCTATGTTATAATGATATTATTATCAATGTTATTTTCAATGAACACATAAAAAACAATGTGCAAGAATTCTATAGATTTTCAGACTAGTATATCCCTTTTATGATATAGCATTTAAAAATAATATATGCATGCATCCATTTCTTATAAGTCCTCATCAATATCTTGATGAGGAAATGGATAATAAAAGAGTTATCACCTTACACATCAAATTTACTGTAAGCATTAACTTTGGAGATGAACAGGTAGTACAGATTCAAAAACAAAAGAATTCTAGTATCCAGCTGCCATAAATTCACTTACGACACAACATATCATGATGGAAAACATTGAACATCCTACAAAAAATTAACAATTTCTTCCACACGAAAATCTGAAATCTATCCAGATAAAACAACAGTCAACAGACCTTGGATGAATTAGAATAATAATATCTGCATTTCACTTTCTTGATCAGTAACAATGGATACTGCTATATGTTCTCGGAAAGAATATAATGTTAAGCCTCATCATATAAAAGCAATTATTAGAATCTAGCATCTGTAGATTAAAAAAAATATCCGGTCATTGAACCCAAGACTTTCTCATTCTAAAAGGACTAAATCATGTTTACAGTACCATATGCAGATTTCTTTTGGTACAGTTGTACTAGATAAATAATTGTACACCCATATGGAAGGTATTAGGGGAAGATGTATATAACAAAAGAAACTGAGGTGAATGTGAAAAATTATGATAGAGCATTGTTTGATAGAGTTTCAAAAGGTCAATAGTCAAGGTTAGTTTTTGAACTAGGTGAGGAATTTGAAAGTTGAACCTATAATGATATCAAGTAATTACTTATACTTGCAAGAACTGACTGGTCTTTAATATTAAAATGTAAATATGTAAGGTAAATCATTGTATTAATTCCTGTGAAATTGTCATAAATTACAAATTAGTTATTTGCCTCACTAATTATATTATATTATTATTGATAGATAGTTTTGACATTAAATATTCAGTAGAGTTGCAAATTAACCTTAATCTCATCCAGAAGATAGTACTTTTATCAATATTGGGTCTATTAATGAAAATTAACCAGAGCCTTTGCAACAAAAAAATACTAAATTGCTTTTTAAGCTATGGATAGACTGAACAAAATTTTTCTCAATATAATGACATGTCCTTATAATTCTCTTCCTTTCTTTTTCTAAATTGAAGAAGGAATTTGATAGTAATTTTCTTTACAGGGATTGAGGAATAAGCATATATATCATATATATGTGTATATACATATATATTTATGTCAAGTGGGGGGCTCTATTTCTTGTATCATTTTAACAAGTGCTAATGAATAAATGGTGTCTTCAAAAACAAAGATTAAATTGTAAACATAATATTGAGAGCCAGAATTTACCTCAGATCCACTTATTTACATAAAAGTTACCACCTTTGTCATCATGAGTATCTTCATTCTGACTTCAGGGATCTCACAGTTTATTAATGGTTAATTATTATCATTTTGGTATGTAATTTCATTTTGCAATTACCAAGCTGTTTGTTCTTGTGCTTATTTTGTGGCAATACAGCCAAAATAATTATCACATCTTTGTTGGTTGTTTAGAGGAAAAGATAGATACAAAACAGTAAATGTTTTTGTTGTTGTAGTAAAAGTTTTATAAAGTCAACTATAATTGAATTAAATATAATTCACTATTTATAAATGTAATCATCCCTTGTTGTCCTTTTTTGGTACATTTACATTGGCTTTTGTTAGAAATAGCACTCTTCCTTGAGAGTTTGGAACTGGGTAGAAAAAGCCTGTATAGTCTGAAGAAGTCTTGTCTCCTACAAAGTCTTTGTGATGAGCTCACCATTTTATGAATTTAATACAGGCCTCAGTTACTTCATTTGTTTAAAAGAATGAAATATGATTATATCACAATACTGTAATAAGAAATGTTTATTCTGTGTAATGAACCTGAAAAATACCCTGGCCATATATTGTCATAATTATGAGATACATACTTGATTAGATTCATTGTCCATAGTTTCAGATTATTTCTTTTTTAATTAATAATATAATTTAAAAATTTTACATGTCGATCCCAGTTTCCTCTCCCTCCCTCCCTCCCTTCCTCCCTCCCTACCTTCCACTTACCCTCTTTCACTCCTCACATGCACCCTGACCACCCTCCCCTCCCATCCCCTCAACCACATTCCACTTGTGGGGCTATGCTATCCAGGTTGGGCCATGTAAATCTGTCAAGTCATTTGAAGTAGGGACTAGGACTTCTCTCCTGTCTCTAGGTTAAGAGAGTATCCCTCCATGGGGGATGTGTTCACAAGGTCCTTTTGTGCATCAGGAATACATCCTGGTTCCACTGTCAGAAGTCCCTTAGACTGCTCAGTCCTTCTAGCTGAGACCCACATTGTGAGATCATCAACTAAATTATCCACTATCATGGAGCCCTCATTTAGTACCTGTTGGAAACAGAAGCAAACACCCTAACTAAACACTGAGTTGAAATAGAATCCAGATGCAGAGATAGAGGACAAGACCCGGTTACAGGAACCTACAAAGACAACTGACCTGAACAAGGAGGAGCTAATGGCACCCACCACCCGCCCCCAGACTGATAGCTGGAAATCTAGCATGGGACTGACTCAGACCTCCTGAATATGGGTTTCAGATTATTTCTATCATTGGAATGGTTTCCCATGTTATGTCGACTGCAATTTTCCTATTCAGAATACAGAATTCAGAAAATAATAGATATTCCCTGGATCAGTTGTTACTTGAGCTACTATGTGTAAAATGCTGTAATAGTGCTTGTCTGCTTTCCTCAGCATAGCTAGGAATAAATCTGTATACATGTTAATTTTAATTTGTGAATTCTAATCAGAATCTACACTGGTAGGCTACCATATTTTCTTTATTTTCTGAAAAAGAAAGTCGTAAGTTGAACATACAATAAAATAACAGTGACAATCAGGAAAGCAAAAACATTTCTATTATAGTTCAACTTTCAATAATCACTTCTTTCAATTTCCTTTCTCCTTGACTTGTAATAGTGTAATAAACAACTGTGGCATAAATCACTGCATCCACTAGCTACTACTAAATCTTTAAATTGTTTAGACTTGAAATAGAATATCTTTACTTTTTCCAATTTGCTGTACTCTTTTTTACTTTGAGTTTTGAGAAAATTAATGTTTTTTTTCTGAAAATTTCTGGTAAGCATTATAATAATATATAAAGATAATGAGCACAAATGATATTTCAATATCCCATCAATTTCCTTATGCCTCATTAAGTGACAACATTAATCTATATGAAAACATAATACAATAAGTTACTTTTCTTATAATGAGAATTGGTTGGACACAGACAGGTTTAGCGATCTTGTTGCTATCAACATAAAACAATTCATTCTACTTGTGAAAAAAATGACTTTACCATCAACTGAGCCATAATTTCAGTATGAAGACCTATCAATTTATACAGGACTGAACCACCTGTGAAGTCTTAGAAATAGCATTTCCAATCATTTATGAAATATTCATGAGAAACTACTGGGAACAATGTCTATTTCTTGAAATCACTGCTCTGTTTATGGTCAAGTATAATTGCTCAAATAAACACAATTACTGCTGTCAAATATTAGTTCAAATTTATAGTTTTCTCCTAAGTCCTTTTATTGTAAAACATGATGAGTTAATACAGAGATAGTTAAGTACATTCATGCAGAATAATCAAATCATTTACTTTTTAAAATACATTGAAAAGACTGAAAGATGGGATGAACCTGATAAAAATTAGGCAGAAATGGTTACAAGGATAAATATGGGAATGCTCAATCAACAATTTTTAAATATTAGATATATCACTTATTTAAAATAAAAAAGTTGTGAAAGAATTTAAGAATTTTACAAAGACCGTAGGTTTGAATATATACCATTTCATTTTTTGGTCTCTGCTTAACTCTCAGATTTTTCTTTCATATTGTTCTCTTCCATCTTTAGTGCAGTGCTTTGTACATAACAGCTAGCCATTGGCTTCATATTTCTATTTATTCTTGTGTGTGTGTGTGTGTGTGTGTGTGTGTGTGTGTGTGTGTGTGTGATGCACTGTGCATGTGTTAATCAGAATATACACTATATGGTTCAGTTCTTTCCTTCCGCCATCTGAATCCTAGGTATCGCTCTCTGCTGCCAGGCTCGGTGGCAAGTACGTTGACTCTCTGAGCCATCTATCTGTTCCTCTTTTGTAACATTAAACATGCTGCTTCCTCAATTGATTGCAGCAGCCTTCTTGTGGTCTAACTATGTCTATCCATCTTTAGAGATTTTGTTAGGAATGGTTTATCTTTCCTCTAAGCCATTCAGTATTTATTGTTTTATACACTTGGCTTTCTAATCTCTTCCAATGCTATAAAAATAATACTGTATCTCCACTATATAGCATATAGTACATGGTCAGCAAATGCAAGCTATAAAAGATAACTTTTAAAAAATAAGGAAAAAGACAACAGTAATTAATAATAGATGTGTTCTGTTTTGAGTTTTATTACACAGATAAAACCAGGACCAAAAGAAACTAGGGGAGGAAAACTTATTTCATCTTGTACTATAAAGTCCATCACTGAGAGAAATTAAAGGAAGAAACCTGGAGATATGAACCGAATTCATGGGTGATTCTTCTGAGCCAGATTTCTTACACAACTTAGAACACTTGTTAGTGCTAGTGTTGTACACAGTAGTCTAGGCAATTCCATATCATTCATCAATCAAAAAGTCCCATGTATGTAAGAGGGGATTCCTCAATTGAGAATTCCTCTCCTGGGTGAGTCGAATATATATCAATTTGAGAAAAAGTGATAAGCAGAAATAGAGCGTTGATATATGAAATAAAAAACAATATGTGTGTTAAAGTAAAATAAAAAGCAAGCAATGTACAAAGATTTGTTAATTAGCAACCTATTAAATTGCAATAGCAAAAATATTCAAATAAATAAGCCAGTGTCCTTACAAACTTCGGGATTATAAATCATTACATTATTTTTTATAATAAAAATACATAAATATGTTGTAGGTACTTTCATTTAAAAGTAATGTTAGGAAATAACGAGGAATTTAGCTATAATGTTTAAAAATAATTGTAACTTCTTAATATAGAATGAGATAATTCGATCAAGTACTGTCATATGATAACAAAATGGCTAGTAAAACACAAATATTGATGCTGGGTGGTGATGTAGCACACTATTAATAGATCACTAGGGATGCAGAAACAGGTGGATCTCTTTGAGTTCAAGGCCAGCTTGGTTTACTGAGCGAGGTCCATAACAGGGTCCAAAGCCTACCTCAAAAACAAAAACCAAATTCAAACAACAAAGCAAAAACAAAAACAAAAACAAAAAAAAACCCAAAACACCACACACACACACACACACACACACACACACAAATAATAAGGCTGCAGTGCTGCCGACTGTCTTAACAATGAACAGCACAGTAAGATAACCTTAAAGAATGGCACACATATCTTGGAAGTAACCAACAGCAGTCTAGTTAGACTTAAGGCCATCTAAACCAGAAAGAAATCATGACCAAGTAGCCAAGCCAATCACCTGAGGCTAGTGAAGTTATGACACTTGGAAGAGAACCTACCCATGCCATTTAACTACACCAGAGTAATTCCTAACTGCAAAATCAAAAACAAACAAAAACAATACAACAAAAAAACCCGGAAACTCTCATCAAAGCTTACTTTTGCAACAGACAATTTCAGAAAATTACAGGGAAAATTACAGATAGAAAAAACTTGCCATAAGAGAGAAAATAAATTATTTATTTTTGCTGAGCCCCAATTTATTCATCCACATTAATTCCTATACCTAATGGCTCTGGTAGCAGTAAAGAAGAAGGAACAGAAAGATTTTGAGTTTCAGAAGACCACAAATCCTGAAGTAAGATTCTGTCCTCTATACTTAATAAGGAGAGCCACATATATAAAATCTCTCCACTCTGGCTACTTAGATAGGATCTGAACACTATCAGTATGAGTTGATATACTGATGTGCATTGGGGAATCACACAGGGTCCCACCTCTAGATGAATAGCAAATAACTTATAGCAATTAAATCTTGCAGAGAGGAGAGTCTTCCTCCAGGGATAAACTTCCTAAATGCTCATTGAATACCAAAAGGGCCTAAATGTATCACTTTCACAGGCTTTTTCATAATTTTCTTTAAATTTACATTTGATCACTCATCAAAAAGTCACATACATAGTGGGCATTTAAATTATTTCAGCATGATCTACATACTTTGCTCTCCACTTTCAATAGGAAAGAATGCCCATTGTTTGTCTTGCTTGTAGATAGGTCTCTAATGTTAAAAATTTGTTTGACCTGTGAATGGACTTTCAATACAAACTTGCTAAGTGGAACGTGGAGTCTTCAATGCTCTCTCATCTTCTCTTAGTCACTGGAGATAATCCCCTGCCTCATCATTACAACATACACAGCATTTATGAATGATGTATTTTATTTTCTGGAGAATGACAATTGCTTCTAAAGAGATGTTGCTTAAAACATACTATCAAGCTATATTTTTAAATGTTTTTTTTTTCAGTTTTCCGCTAAGAAAATGCTTCAAATAAATTATAAGGAAGTTGAGGAGGATATATTTACATCAACTTTGCATTTATTTGTCGGTCCTCCACGAATGGTTTACACACAGTTAAATTTTAGACATCTATGTGATTCCCGAGGAAAATGTCTCTCCCAGATCTAGTTTGATATCTCCAAGAAATTCTTCTTTTATTTGTAGAATTCAATGACAAATATGACAATTATCACAACATTTTTCTTCTGATGGAAGTATACTGAGAAATTTTAAATAATAAAGCAAGAAGCCTAACCTAAAACAAAATAATTTCATAAAATATAAATTATAAAGTTATTAAAACACTACCCTTAATATTCAGCTAGATAAACAATGTGACATTTTCACAAAGATTCTGATTGCATTATATATATATGTATACATATACATATACATATGTATGTATATTGCATGTGTATTATACATGCAAGCTTTAAAGAATATTCACAGGTTAAACTTCATGTCCAGTTGTCCTTCTACAGAGTAGCTATTTCAAGTCTCAATAGTATAATACCATAGAAACTGAAATATACCATCTCAGCATAAATGATAGACACATATAAGTCTAAAAAAACTATATAAATTTTTAACACATGAGCAGATGGCTAGCGTAGGAAACACCTTCACCCTTTATGACATTGTCTCATGCTGAGACAATTCTTGCTCTTTTACAATGACATTAAAATTAATATTTAATTTTTCCTGTGGTGCTAATAATTAGACAATGTCAGTGAAGAGAGTAGTGAGAAACCATCAATTTTTGATTAACACTTTGTAAAACAGAAAAAGGAAATACTCATCCTGCCCAGGCCGTAGACCAACACCAAGGGCTGATAGAAAGCACAGGACTATGGATGCAGAAGGAAATAGTTCCCTATGATCTTAACATAGAAATGCTATAAAGTAAATCAAAGTTTATATTATCAACAGATACATTATAGGAACTGAGCAACCAAATACCCCTTCATTATGAGCTTATGTTAACAGCATATTATACAAACACTTTAATAGAGTAAAAGACACCTCATTTTTTACTTCACTTCAAATGTTTAAATTGGTTATGTTGGTATCTGGAAAAGTTTCAGAGAATATGTCAATTAATCTCAGCAGCATAGTAAGTCTGTTGGTTAAATGCCATTGAGCAAAGCCTTATAAATGGTAACATTAAAAGGAATAATCTCAGCCCAAGGTCCCACCTCAGCTGTTTGTGCTTGCAGTTTGTACATCTGCACACCAATAGCAGATATTCAGAAGTTCTTCTTAGATCTCCTGCTCCATTCAGAGTTTTTATTTTTTCAGCTTATACCTAGGACCTCTTTGTTGCTGTCAAAAACCTTTGTCTCCTTTTAAACTCGATCCCTTGCTTCACAGCCTTGATTCTAGTGTCTCCCTCTAACCCTTGATTTCTTCTTCACTTTCTTCTCTCTGGGCTGGGTTTTCAGTACATTAACCTCAGATTTTCCATTAATTGATGTTTTCATATATCCTTTGATTTCAAAGTCCTGAAGTCTTTTGTCTTGCTGAGCTAAGTACCCCAGAATATTGTACCATGCACAATCTTTTCCCTGGATAAGGTTTCTAACATGTAGAAGGATACATAGCAGAAATCATTTTTTTCAATATGTGAGATATGGTTGTCTTACACATTATAATAATAGTATTTAAGAGACTTGTTGATTAATTGTGATAATTTAAGTGAGAACAATCTCTTGTAGTCTTGGCTATTCAAATGACTGGTGTCCAGATGCATATCTGCTTGGGGAAGTTTAGCAGGTATCTTGTTGCAGGAAGTATGTCTCTGGGGTGGAAATTGAGTCCCTGGCTTCACCCTATTCAAAGTGCACTCGCTTTGCTTGTGGTATCACTTGATGACTGGGGTACTGGTAGCTCTTTAGTCATTAAGTTAAGTTTCCTGCTAAAAGTACAGACAGGTGTGCCTTTTTTACAGGCTTCATAGTCAGGGATTAACAGGTTTCAGCTGCCACTTCAGAGGTTCAGAATTTTACATTTCCTCTGGTTTCTTTTGCTGTGTCACTAACGAGTATATCATGTTCCAGCTGTCTCACAGATACCTGCAATTTCCTGGGGAAAGTTCTGCATCTGTATCAAGAAATCTGGACTGTTAAATCACCACAGGCCATTTTTGACCCACCTATTTTCAAGCATTTCTTACAGGTTCACTCCTCCTTCCTGGGCCAAGGCCAAGCCACAGAGGTTCCTGCAGAAAATGCCAACACCTGCACCAAGTCCTGGGACTTCACTATTGCAACCCACCTTTTCCACCTCATCAAAGAACAGGTGCCTAAGGTCAACATGATGGCATGTTGTGTCTTCCAAATATGTCTTCATCATACCACCTGCTGAGCATAATCCCACTGACTCCCCCTCCCCCACTTCATCCCCTGCAAGCAGGAAGAAGCCAGGCATGAATCTGGGATGTTATGGCAGAAGATTCACTGCAGCATCCCTGACATTCTTACACCCAAAGAGCCTGAAATGTTATGGTTGCAGATCCAACCAAGCTCCCTCCCCTCTCTATCTTTCTCTGCTGCATCTCAGAAAACCAAGCAAATGATGATCCCTTCCCCAGAGACACTCAAGACCACTCCTACAGGGTATTTAAAATGTCTCCCAGAAAATAGACTTGAGGTTTTCCTGTCTCTCTTTCTCATCTCCTCTGTGGGAGGCTGGAAGTTCATGTTGGACCCATTAAACATGGGCTTTCTCAAAGAAAGAAAAAAAGAAAAAAAGATAAAGATGTGGTACCCTTACACAAAGGAATGCTACTCAAAGGGAGGGGGTGAAAAAAAAAACCAATAGAATCTTGAAATTTGCAGGCAAATGGATGGAACTTGAAGAAATCATCCCAAGTGAGGTAACCCAGTCACAAAATAAGGAATATGGTATGTACTCACTCATATATGGATTTTAGACATACAGAAAAGAATCACCAGCCTATAATTCATACCACCAAAGGAACTAGGATACAAGGAGGAACCTAAGAGATTCATTAAAAGTCCTTCACAGGAGGGGAAAGATATCCTGAGCATATTGGGAGTAGGGGACCAGTGAGTGGAGAGGGAATTAGGAGAAAGAAAAGGAGAGGAGAGGAGAACATGTGGGACCAGGAAGATTGAATTGGGGGAAGAACAGATGAGAGCAAAAAAAGACATACCATAATAGAGGGAGCCATTATAGGTTTGAAGAGGAAACTAATTCTAGAGACATGTCCAGAGACCTACAAGGATGACCCCAACTAACAATTTGAGCAACAGTGAAAAGGCTACCTTAAAGGCCCTTCCCTGATAATAAGATTGATAACTAACTTAATACGCCATCACAGAGCCCTTATCTAGTAGCTGATGGAAACATAAACAGACTCCCACAGCTAAACACTGAGCCAAACTCCTGGAATCCAGTTGCAGAGAGGGAGGAGTGATGAGCAAAGGGGTCAAGACCAGGCTGGAGAAACCCACAGAGACAGCTGACCTGAACAAGGAGGAGATTATGGATCCCCAGACTGATAGCTGGGAATTCAGCATTGGATTGACTCAGACACCCTGAACATGTGTGTAAGTTAGAAGTCTATGGGCAGTCTATGGGACCTCTGACAGTAGAATCAGGATGTAGCCCTGGTGCACAAACTAACTTTGGTAGTACATTCCCCCTTAGCCTAGAGGCAGGAGGGACAACTGACTCCAAATGACTTGACAGATTTTGATGATCCCTCCTGGAAGGCATCACCCTCCCTGTGGAGTGGGGAGTAGGATTGGAGGGGGGTTGGGGGTCATGGTAGGGACGTAAGGAGAGGGGACTTGGATAGCTATACATATATATATATATATATATATATACTATATATGTAATTTCACATATATATGAAAGAAAACAATATGTGATCTCTCAGCTTTCCATTTCTGCTGCCAGGCCTGCTTCTCCTTGTTTGCTGCTGTACCTCTGCACCATGATGGAATCATATGTCTCGGGAACTTCAAGCCAAATTAAGCTTTTTTCTGTAAGTAGCTTTTGATAATGATGTTTTAGTTCAACAAGAAATAATTAAATGGAATACACACTATCTATCAATTCTTTCACAGACTAATTTTTTTAAAATTTCTTAGACTATGTAGCTAGTGTAATAATAGCTCAAAAAATTTAAAGAAAAAAAAGTAAAGCACCAGTATCCTAATTCAAACATTTGTTACTATACAAATTATGTTAAAATAGAAATATATTAAATAAACAGTATGTTCATTGGGACTATCCTAAGTTACCCACTTATATTTTTCTGTTTGTGTCACTTTCTGACTGACAAGAGGTATATATATATATATATATATATATATATATATATATATATATATATATGTACATGTATGTATGTATGTATGTGTATATATATGCATAATGTGTATATTAAAATATGAACATGGAGACATACATTACTGATTCTAAAGAAAAAGGGAAAAGTGTACATTCAAAGAAATCAATCATCCTGAGCTTGAAGAGAAAACACAGTCCTTCTACCACCTTTATTTTATATTCAGTGAGATTTGTTTGGAAAAATTGACCCACACAAATGTAATATTATTCATGCTTTATTTGAGTATAGCATGATACTTCTGGTGACTTTTACAAAAGCAATAGACATTCAAGTCAGATAGAAATCAAGTTCTTTTTAACAGAGTGCCAACTTATAATATTTACTATTGATCAAATGTTTATTCTTTAAAATTTACAATTGCAATGAATCACCAATCCATTAGTATGAGAATGGAGAGGACTATAGCACATGATTAGTTCATGGGGGTAGAATACGTCTAAGTGTAATTAATGGCCTTATAAAAGAAATCTGATAGTGGCTCTCACCTAACTCTTCATGGCATTTAAAGGGCAGAGGCAGAGGATGTCCTTGTAAAAAAGAAAGGAGACCCTATGGACATGATTACATAAACTCAAGGCAGAAAGCTAGAGGCAAAAACTGCTGACAGGCAAGAAGCAATGACTCTAAGATTGTTTTACAGGCCTTTTCTGAAACTGCTTTATTGGGGTTTGGGATTGAGGCAAAGTTTTCTATGTAACAGCGTTAGCTGTCCTGGAACTCATTCTATAGACCTATGCCTAAGTCCTGGGGTTAAAATTATGGTGGCACGTTCTGGTAGGATTTGTTGAAGGAGGCAGTGACTTGAGGATCACAAATTCAAGGCCACTCTGAACTTCTATTTTTTACAACCTAGAACTATATTACCATGGTTCATAACACCCACTGAAAGGTTTGTCTTTCAAGATTAATCAAAGACAATGTCCCATAGACTTGACTTGAGGCCAAAATATTGGTAGCATTTGCTCATTTGGGATTTCTTCCCTTGAGATTTGTGTCAAGTTTGTAAACAAACAAACAAACAAACAAAAGAAAACTAAAAACAAAGAAATGAACAAAAAGCAGACAATAACAAAATTTAAAAGACCTTCTTCTATATTTTTCCTATATTCTTTCAGTTACTAAGATACTGACTATGAGTTTTCACATAACTTTATTAGAATGAGAAGTTATTGAACTCATACTTTGTATCCACAACTCTTCTACTACTTTTGCCTAAAAGCAAAGAAGAAAAGCATCCCCCTTTGTTTTTCTAGTGGATTTTCAAATTCACAAAATGACTTCTAATGTTTGTCATATGTTATTCTACAAAATGAGAATAAGGAGAGAGCTCTGTCTTAAAGAACAAGAAAAAAAGTATTTTTCTTGAGAAAAAAAGGAAATCATATATGTGTGAAGTCCTGAGTAAATGAGTGTTGTTGATATGAATAGGCCATGTCAAGTGACCTAGCCTCACACCCATGAAAAAATGACAAATCTACCCAACATGACTACTACTAGCCTATGAGACTTAGCAAGAAATGGTAAATCCTTCCCTTTCCTTCTGGCTAAGATCCAGCTGGTACAGCTGTAATGTAAACCTTATACTTAAGGGTCAAGGAAAAGGGACCATAATTTTTGAATATTCCAAATGATGATGTCAGCTCTGCCCATTATGTTTTCTGGACATTAAAGAGAATTTGAACCAATGAAATCCCAACAATATGACTAAGACATGCATATCGAAAACTATCTAGTTAACATGCCAATGTAGATGGCACAATTTCCTCATTTCCTCATCTGATGAAGTTTTAAAAATCAAAACTACTGAGAGATCATGAACCATTTTTTTTCTTCATGGATTGTAGAGAGCCACATAGTGCCACGCCTTAAAGTGGCACTGGCTTCTGCCTTACACCTTCCCACTGGTGAAGACTCTCTGGGTAAACAAGCCCTTAATTGGTTAAGTCTGTTCAGCCTGTCTGCTTCCGCATTAGATTAGCCTATCTGCAGGGTCCACGTGGCTCACTGGGGTTGGTTAGCTCAAGGGTATTTAAGCCTGTACAGGGGTCCCCCCCGCTCTCTCTTTCCCTGTGGGCCAGAAGCAACATGTTTAAAGGCTCCTGATTAAAACTTCATGAAGATCTACCAGGAGTCGCGTCTTCCTTGATGGCGAGGGCAGGTGTGTAATATGGATCAGTTTCCTAATATGTTATCCAATTTCATATGATCATTCAAATGTTTCCGAAATGTGTGTACATGTGATGAACATGAATAAACTCTATCTCTACCAGTAATTATAGAAGAGATTATAAATTAAAATTTAAGATAAACTGGTGAGACATAGGAGTATTGGAGTACAGGGAGAGGGAGGAATGGAAATGTGAATCTTATAAGTAAACAGAGCATTTGTGAAAATCTTGAAAATTTTTAAAAAATCAATTTTAATATATTTTAATTTTAATTAGAAACAATCTTAGTTTACAAATCAATCCCACTTCCATCTCCATCCTATCCACCCATGTCCTACACCAACCCCCATCCAATCTATCTTCTGCTCTATAGAAAGGGAGAGGCCTTCTATGGTTTTTTTACCAAAGTCTGTCACATTATTTTGGACAGAGCCTAGGCCATCCCCTGTGTGTCCAGGTTGAGAAAGTATCCCTCTACGAGAATTCGGCACCCAAATTCCATTCATACATTAGGGATAAATGCTGTTCCACTGCTAGTGGCCACATAGACTGCCCAGGCCTCCTAACTACATTCCGGGGGCCTAGTTTGGTTCTATGCTTGTTCTGCTGATGTTAGTCTGGGGTCCAAGAGCTCCCCCTAGTTTAGGTCAGTTGTATTTTGTTTGTTTGGTTTTACTAATTTTTTATTCATGTATTTATTTTTCTTGTTGTACATATGAATCCCAGTTGCCTCTCCATCCTTCCTTCCCTCCCTCTCAAGTCCTTGACCACCCTCCCATCCCATCCCCCCAACTCCACATGTAGGGTGATGCCTTCCTGGAAGGGGTCATCTAAATATGTCAAGTCATTTGGAGTAGGGACTAGTCCCTCCATTTATTTTGGTTTCTCTAGTCTGGTCTTGACCCATTTACTCATCACTCCTACCTCGCTACAATTGGATCCAAGAGTTCAGCTCAGTGCTTAGTTGTGGACCTCTTAAAAGATAAAGAAATGCTTAAATAAATAGCTTGTATAAGAGGTATAGGCACAGAAGCCTAGAGATCAAAAGACCTAGAGTGATACACAGAATTTGGTTTAGGGAATTTACGAGTTTTTTTAAAAGGCCTTTCTATAATCATGTTTAAACAAAAAACTAAATTTAACAATAATTCTCATGTCAATGGAGAAACTTTGAGGAAATGGGCCCTCTCATCTGATCAGGGTCAGCTCTATTTACTCAGACAGAATAAATATATTTTAAGTTGTTAAATTTGTATTATAATTTAAATGGCAAGTATTTATCAGTGAATATTGTAAAGATTTAAGGAATTTTATATTATTTCTATTCATTAACATTAATGTTTCATGTGAATGAGAATGTGGGGGATTATTTTGAGAGGCAGTTGTATGGTGAGGATAATGAAAGAGATGACTTTATTGGGGGTGGGGGCATTTCGGGATCAGGTAGAAGCCTGGTATATGGGAATATCACAGGATTCTACAAGGATGACCCTCAGCTAAAGCTCCTTTCAATAGTGGATGGGTCTCTCTAATTAGTCAGCCTCTATAAACATATTGGTTAACTATTGCAATTGTCATTGCAGAGCCTTCTTCCAGTAATGAAAACAGATCTAGATATCTACAACCAAGAACTGAGCTTAACTGGGAGAATCCTGTTGAGAAGAGGATTGTATGAGGCAGAGGAGGGGTTCAGAGTCATCACAAGGGAGCCCATGGAAGCAACTTGTCTGCTCATGGGAGCTTGCAGACTGTGGCTGATGACTAGGAAGTCTTCATGGAACCATTTTAGACCCTCTGCATGTGTGTAATGGTTGTGTAACTTCTGGCACTGTGATTAGGGTCTGCCCCACATATTTTGGCTGGTGTTAAGAAATCTATTCCAAATGCTGGGTTTCCTTGCCCAGCCTTATTATAAGGAGAGGGCCTTAGTCCTACCTTAACATGATATATCATGCTTTGTTGGCACCAATGGGAGGCTGGCCCCTTTCTGAACAGAAGTGGAGAGGGGTGGTTTGGGGACTGGGGAGAGATGAGGTAGGGGAAGGGAACAGATGTAAGTAGAGAGGAGAAGCTGGGATCTGGATGTAAAATAAAAAAAATATATAAACAAAAGGAAGAAATCATTTATTTGAAATATTGTGGTGAGTCCAAGCAGGAACTTTTTTTGTTCTCCTGCTTTGATATATTAATTTTAAACTTCTAAAATTACCTTTTTTCCATATTATTGTGCTTACAAATTTTTGTTTTCAACAAGTTTTTCTTTATTAAACTGGTTAATTATACTGTAGCTCTAATGCCTTTAAGCCATCTCTGAGTGAACTTCTCTGACTTCATAACCCTCTTAGAAATTCATTTTCTGTATTGATTGCACAAATACATCCTATGTTAAAATAAAGCTACCCTGTTGGTGAATACTTATTTTAAACAAGTATTTTTGTACTTGTATATAATATATATGAAAAAAATTTATTTTCCTTCTTTTCCCATATTGGTTTGTAAAGTGTATTGCATGTTAAACATTTACCACAGTGCATAATTTCATTTTACAGAACTGTGTGGAAGAATGTACATTATCATGATGTTGATGAATATATGTAGGCCATTTTTAATCTCATTTTCCTCATTACCACTTTTATATCCTCCTTTCCTTTTTATTTGGTATCTTACTGATTCCATTATATTATCTCTTCTGTTTGGATTTGTTTACATTTTTGCCTTTCCATATAATAGAAAATATGTTCTAGTTCTACTTAATCTGACTTATTTTAATTAAGAGGATTATGTGATTACTAATTCCATTCATTGTTTTCTTCAAACTGCATGTTATTTTTCTTCTACATGTTTGAATAATAATAAAAAATACACATAAACATGCATGCAAACATACACACAGATACACATATTTACATTTTCTTTTACATCCATTTATTTGTTGGTGAATGCTCAAAATGGATTTGGTAACTTGGAGATTTTTAATAGTTCTTTAATGAACTATATATTTATTCCTAGTAGATATTGGCTCATAATGGGAAATGTCATTCTGTAAATATGTTTCTCTTATTGGTTAATGAATAGAGCACTGTTGGCCAATAGGAAAGCAAGATAGGTGGGACTAGGAGACAAGAAGGATTCCATTAGTAGTAGGGAAGAGATCTAAGATGGAAGACAGAGAGAGCAGTATGCCAGCCCTCTCTCTGGTAAGATAAGACCACATGGGAATATTTAGGTTAATATAAATGGGTTAATATTTAAGGCAGAGCTAGCCAATAAGTAAGTAGTAACTGGCCAACAGAATTATATCTAATACAGCATCTTTGTGTGTTAATTGGGGCTGGCTCAGCAGTAGGACCAGACCAGCGGGGAAAAATATATTCATAACAGTCTCACTTTGCTTTTGTCCCTAGGTGTATAACCAGGAGTGGTATATGTGCATCCTACAGAGATTTGACTTTTATTTATAATTTTGTCTATGAAAAAAGTTATCATACGTAAATATCATTTTCATATTGAATAAAATAATTTTACATATCTGGCATAATTATATAAAAATTCTGTTTATTCCTCACATTCTCACAAAAATATTATGTTCTTGACATGAACCATTAGGCTGCTGTGAGAATCTCAGTGTGGTTTTGATTTTCTTCTCTCTGATGGCTAGACAGGATGAGCAGTTTGACATGCATTTATTGGCCATTTTTATTTCTTCATCCAAAAGGCATCTGTTCTGTTCATTTGTCCATCTACTGAGTGGACTATTTGCCCATGTAGTGGTAATTTTGAATTCTTACAGACTTTGGATATTAGTACTCTCTCAGATGAATGGCTGGCCAAGACCCTTTTCATCAGTTTCATCACGTTGTTGGTTCTTTTGTTATGCTTAAGGTATTAATATGTTGTTATCCTATTCGCTAATCCTCACTTGCAATTTTTACCTAAACTTTTGGACTATATGGAGTGAATGCCTTTACTACTATATACATGTTCCCGTTGTTTTATCTCCAGTCAGATAAAATAGTCTAATATTTCCAAATAATAGATACAAACTTTTTGACTGAATTTCAAAATAAAATGCAACTATTTGTCATTTCAACAGCAAATTGAAGAATAAAAATGTTATTATAAGTAAATTGTGTTTGTAAGCAAGTGAGAAACTACATTCAAATTTGCTAAAGTCGATTCTAAGACAAAATTAGTCAGCACATGTATGGCCACTTTCAAGTAGATAAAAGACATGTAAACATGTATGCATCAAATATTTGTGGACCCATTTGTACTCCACAGATAATACAAATGTAAAATTTGCAATGCATTGAATGTAGTAATAATGTGATTCCTAATGACTTTGTGTTGTATTCATATATCAATGCATTGCAAAAGAATCATCAGAAAAGTTTCCTCCTACAAAGATTCGAACAAATAAAGAGACCTACACACAACATTATGCAAAGAATGAGAGACATTGGAACACTAAGCCCTAAATAGAATGTTGCTATCAAATACGTCACCACACAGTTCAGGAAACCTAGTAGAAGAGGTTGAAAGTATGTAAGAGCTAAAGCAGATGGGGGACATCAAGGAAAGAAGCCCCTCTAAATCAACATAATGAAAGCTGATATTAATCTACTGAGAATAAGACAGCATGTACAGGGCCTGAATAGGTCTGCATCAGATCTTCTGACTATAATGTCTTCCAGGTTTTTTGTGTATGTTTCAATAAGATGCCAGAGTACAAGAATGAGTAGGCCCTGAGTCTTGTCTCTTCTCTTGGGCACATGCCTTCTGATTGTTGGTGTTGTCCATATCTGATGTGATATTTTTATCTTACTATATTTTTTATATTATTATTTAGAAGCCTGTTGTTTTCTAATCAGAGACAGAGTGGAATGGAACTAAATCGAAAGGGAGTTGAGAAGGAACTTGGAAGAAGAGAGGAATGCAAACCATAACCAGCATATATTATGAGAGGACAAAATATATTTTCAATAATATAAAATAAAACAAAATCAAAAGTACATAAAGAATACATTGACTGAGTTATATTATGAAGACATCCTTCTGCCCTTGCTTTGATATAACACTTTCTCTTGCCTGTATTCTGCCATGGGAGTGCCCAGTGTGTTGAAAGGTGTGACACAGGTGTCCCATTTATGGCTAGGCATTAGGTAATGCTAAAAGTATCTCACTCATTTTTAACATTTAATGCAGAATTATTCTGAACCATATAGCACATATGTCAAAAATCATGAAGGAGGAAATTAACATTTCTTGTGGGGATATGAATCATATAATAAAATATCTTCTTTTCAAATACTCATAATTAGGATAACACTAGAAGGAAGTAGATATGACAGATACTTTTGAAAGAAATCCATTAAATTTATGAATCTAATTTTGATATAGATATTTAGTAAATCAATCATGACTGTGGTCTCTCAGCCTTTAAAATAGAAATGTGAAATAACTATGTGTCTTTATCTATGCCTAACATAATTCTAAATTATATATTTCATGTAGTAAATTAATAATTTCAAGTACAGTTTAATATAAAAATATTTAGGCATAACATGTATGCATATTATGTAACATATCCACTGCAACCTTAAATAACTTATCAAGAGAAAATGATATTGAATGAATAGGATGAACATTGAATCTCCATTATACCTCCATTTAAACCTCCTCACATGCACATATTTTTAGATTATACCACGATTAAATGATTCTCCTTGCTCCATATATCACTCTCTTCCTCTCTTGTAAGGTTAAACCCAAGTTGAGAAGTTATTGGCAATTGATTGCTGCTAGTGGAGTAAAGTCAATACTCTTCAGGAATACCACCCATGAGAGACCCACTGTGCTCCAATAAATTCTTCTCCATCTACACACATGTAGACATCACTAAGGGGACTCTGTGGACTTAAAAATAAAATAATGCACGTGAACCACAAATTTAAAACTAAGTCTGGCTAGACACAGGAAAACTCCTTTTGCATTGTTGCTGAGAGGATCCAAGATTCCCTTAAAACATCAAATGCTATTGACATTGCCCTTGATTGCTTAATACTTTTTCAACTATGTTTAAAGTAAATACACTCAATTTAATTATATTTTGGTCTATAATAAAACTTCAAATTAACTCTATAATAGTGAAAATTCTGATGAATATTGCAACTAACTTTTGAACATATTCTATGTAACATGTATAATCCTCTAAGACTAAATATCCTCACAACTTGAAAGTAAGGCCTTATTACTGAATACATTTGTTCATATCATGTAAGGTAAGAAAGTCCAGCTGGTGTCTAACTAGAAGCCTTGATGCTTCTGCCTAGGTTCATGTTTCTGGATGATACTCTGCATGCTACTGGAGGAGAACTGTAATCATTAATATCATCTTTTGCCACACTGTGACCTCAAAAGCAACTTGCTTTCAAGATCCATTATTTCATATGTAGTACACATATTATGGAAGAAACACATACTTCTATATTGGATTTCAGGTTCTCATCATGAGATAAAATATTTATAATTTTACAAACAACCTGCAACTAGATTAGTCATGAGCCTGGAGAAGGACCTAATACTATCATTATACTAAAGGTACATAACAGCAACGCAATTCCTAATAGTATGCTGCAATACTCATAAATCAGTTTCTTTCTCAAGCCTCACCATAGAGGTTTCTTTTTGAAGTAGTTGGTAATTTACACAAGGACCCACAACTGAGCAATGGGAAAAAACCTGAAAGACTTTGCAGCACTTATTCCTAAATGAGATGACTCCAACAAATTCTTTTCTCAAGGCTCATATATCTATTCACAAAAAGATCACAAAAAGAGGTGACTGATGATTTCAAGAAAACACTGTCTTTCATGTACAGCAAAACGGATGAAGAGGTGAATCCATAGAGACTATGACAGCACACACAAGATCTACAAATGTTCATGCCAGCAGAGTCTCAGCACTAAGAGACAAAGTGTACAATGGATCTGAACCCTAATTAAGAAGCTAATGAATCTGAACCCTAATCAAGAAGCTATCTACCAATTATACATACTGGCTAAAGTAAAAATAAAACCACAATTTCACTGTATATTTAAAATACACACCTTGGAAACAGTAGTTGGCCAATGAAATTAATTCAAAGAGAAAAAGAATATGTTGTTTTGCTATATTTTGTCATACTTGTCTTTGCCTATTTGTTTTTATTTTAATTTTCTATTGTTTTGCTT
This sequence comes from Cricetiscus sungorus, assembly GCA_030556225.1. Taxonomy (NCBI): domain Eukaryota; kingdom Metazoa; phylum Chordata; class Mammalia; order Rodentia; family Cricetidae; genus Cricetiscus; species Cricetiscus sungorus. The sequence continues at coordinate 28,272,836 of JANBXA010000741.1, read as the reverse complement.
CTTTATAAAAAACAGTTTGTTGTAGCTCTACCACAGTGTAGAGACACTTCAACCAACAGGTGACATTAGTAAAGGACTTGCTCCAGAATACTGGAACAGTTAGTTATCATTATCACCATGTAAGAAGCATATTGACATGATGCTGGAGCAGTAGTTGACAACATTGAATTCTGAACTCAAAGCAGCAGGAAGAAAGAGGAGAAGGAGATACAACTACAACTAGAGAGAGGAAATAGAGTTGGTTCTGTCATTGGTTCTAGGACCTCAAAGTTCATCACTCTCCCCAGTGACACACCTCCTCCAATAATATCATTTAATATATGAGCTTATTGGGGTCAGTCTCATTCAAACCCACACAGGCAGAAAAAAGAAAAGAAAAAAGAAAGAATGGTAGGAAGGCGAGGGAGATCTTAGAGAAATTGAAGAAGAGAAAATGATCAAGCAATATATAAAACATTTTAATGAAAATTACATATAATTACTTTAAGGTTGGGGTTAAAAGAAAACAAAGTTTTGGAGTACTAGACTAAAATTTGAGAACACATATTCCTATTAAAGCAATAAGAACAATCTTCTGTATTTTTGAAATTCCCATTTAGAAGTCAAGGGAAACATCTTAGATGTTAAGAGCATTCATCAATCTCCCAGAGGATACAGCTTTGGTGCCTACCACCACATGGGAACTCATAATTGCCTGGTCCTTTAGTTTCAGATAATATAAAGCTTAAGACAATTTCACTTTATTATACCAATGCTGTTGGTAGGAATCTAGATATACATGTATCAGCATTTTAGTTGCTAAGTCTTTTTTTAATTTTTAGTAACTATAATGCAAGAATTTGCTTTAGGTGCAAATTTTGAAATGGCTTGAATTCTAGCACCAATCTAATTTTAAGAAATAAAATTAATTTTAATTGCGATGCTACTTGGTGATCCAAATAAATAGCATTTTGATATCATCAAGTTGGTTTCTCTCTATACAGTATTTTTTTTATCATGCTATCTGATTTCCTTAATTCTTTTTAGTATTTTCTTATATCTTTCCTGGTCATCTGTTCTTAAAGACAAATTTTTCAAATGCAGTTGTTCAGTATATAACCCTATTATGCTTTGATTATAAAATCATTTTATAATAATGTGGCTGTATCCACTACAATATTTATTTGTTTTATTACTTATTTTGTTTTGTTTTTCACATGTTTTCTCTGTATATTCTTAGCTCTCTTGATACTTGCTGTGTAGACTATGCTTGTTTCGAATTCACAAAGATTCTCCTACCACTGCTTCCCAAGTTCTGGGTGAAAAGACATGCACCAACAATTACAGCTGGTGTTTTCAGATATATTTACTATGAAAGTAGACTTGTGTCAGTTTTTTTAATTAAAAACACCCAACTGCAAGAAGTATATTTGCTACAGAAAATGAGATCTTAAGTATTTCTCAGGGAAATATTCATCTAAGATTAATTGAATTCTCAGTATTATAAAGGGCATAAAATTGGCTCGTATGTTCTGAATCATGAATGTGAAAATACAAAGATACCATCCTAAGTGAAGTAACCCAATCAAAAAAGACAAACATGATATGCACTCACTCATGCAGATATGTGACATAGAGCAAAGGATTACCAACTACTATCCACACTTGCAGAGGAGGACCATGAGGAAACATACGTGATCCCTGATCCCTTGTTGAAGTGGAAAGGGACAAGAGCTCCTGCATAAATTGGGAGCAAGGGTGAGGGAGAAGGAGGAGGTAGGAGAAATAGGAGAGGAGAAAAAAGGGGTAGGAGAGCATGAAGGATTAGGAATACTGAAGGGGAGATAAATAGAGGAGAGCAAGAAAAGAGAAACTTAATATCTAGAAATTCTTGGTCCTTTGGTAAGGTGAAATCAAAGTTGAGCCTTGCTTTTGTAATTTTTATTTTTATTATTATTTTATTTTACATGTCGATCCCAGTTTCCTCTCCATCCCTCAGACTCTCCCTCTTACCCTCTATACATATTCACCTGCACACTGACCACCTTCCCATCCCATCCCACCACCCCCATTCCACATGTAGGGCTATGCTATACAGGTGGGGTCATGTAAATTTGTCAAGCCATTGGAAGTAGGGACTAGGACTTCTCTCCTGTCTCTATGTTAAGGGAGTATCCCTCCATGAGGGATGTGTTCACAAGGTCCTTTTGTGCATAAGGAATACATTCTGGTTCCACTGTCTGGGGTCCCTTAGACTGCTCAGTACTTCTATCTGAGACCCATATTGAGGAGGTTTGAGTCAGTCCCATGCTGGATTCCCAGCTATCGATCTGGGGGGAGAGTCCATTATCTCCCCCTTGTTCAGGTCAGCTGTCTCTATGTATTTCTGCAACCTGGTCTTGTCCTTTCTCTCTGTGTCTGGATTCGAGTTCCAATCAGTGTTTAGTTATGGGTGTTTGCTTCTGTTTCCAATACGTACTAGATGAGGGCTCCATGATGGTGGATAAATTAGTTGTTGATCTTACTATCAGGGAAGGGCATTTATGGTGGCCTTTCCACTGTTGCTCAAATTGTTAGTTGGAGTCAGACTTGTAGGTCTCTAGACCTTTCTTTAGGTTCAGTTTAGGGTCAGTTTTCTCTTCAAAACAATAATGGCTCCCTCTTTTATGGCTCTTCTCTCTCTCTCTCTCTCTCTCTCTCTCTCTCTCTCTCTCTCTCTCTCTCTCTCTCTCTCTCCTGCCTTCCATTCCTACCCTGTCTCAATCTTTGTAGTCGTCAGTGCTTTCCTCTCTTCCCCTTATCTCTCTCCTAGTTGTCTCTCCATTCACTGCCCTCCCCTGTAGAGTGCTGTCAGGGCAGTGCTGGTAAGTTCGCAAGGTAAGGTGGGACCATAAAGGCCACGGAAAAAAGCTACAATAAAATCTCAGGCATTGAGCGAGAGGTTCTAAAGAGCCTAAAGTAATATTTTTAAAATGGGGATTTCTCAGTCTCATCCAATTTTTCTGTCTCTTTAGGAGCTACTTTTGTCAAAAAAAATTTAAAATAAAGAAGAGCACACTAGAAAGATTCCTGAGCAAGTGTGATGCCATTGCACCTTGTTTCGCAGTTTCAGGAGACCTCATGGTAGTGTGCTGGGACAAGTTAGGCAGGGATTTTGACTTTGCTCGAGAAGAAGGGACGCTAAAGTCCCGAGTCCGTCCTGTTTGGAAGTTAGTGCGTACCTGTATTGAAGACCAGAGGTACTGTAAAGAGGCGATGGAAAAAGGGAAAGCTGCGCTAGAAATGCTACAAGAAGAAAGATCAGAAGAGGTTAAAGCACAAGAGTCAGGGACTGACGAAACCGATTCTGAGGGAGAATTACAGGCCCTCGTAGACAAGATTCAGAAACAGTCCCTTAAAGATTGGAGAGGGGAAGGAAAGGAGAAATGGCAATGTGCGGAGGAAGAGGACCCTCTTAGGACAATGCCATCAGTGCCTGCTCCTTATCAGAGTGAGGAAGGGCGAGCCAGTGGTACAGCGCATTCTTTTTGCCCTGAAGTCTGGAAAGCCATATGAAATGACTTAAATCTGGCCTGTCCAGTTTTACAGGATGCCCAAGGCAATAGATATGAGGAGCCCTTTGACTTTAAGGTCATCAAGACTTTGGCTGTGTCTGTGAGAACATATGGAATTTCTGCTTCTTTTACTGTAGCCCAAGTTGATGCCCTAAATAGACATTGCATGACTCCTAGGGATTGGAGTAGGCTAGCTCGAGCATGCCTAAGCCCCAGACAGTATCTGGATTGGATAGCTTTTTTAATTGAGTATGCCAATGAGCAGGCTGCAGCTAATTTGGCCGCCGGAAACACAGCATGGGACGGAGACATGTTGCTTGGACAGGGACACTTTTCCAGTCAACAGATAGGATATCCAGTACAAGTCTTTGAACAAATTAATCACATTGCTATTAAAGCATGGAAATCTCTGCCTAACAAGGGGGGAGTGAGCAGCAATCTTACTAATATCCTACAGGGTCCCATGGAACCATTCTCAGTCTTTGTTGCTAGTCTGGTGGAAGCTGCAGGAAGAGTGTTTGGTGATCCTGACGCAGCTATGCCTTTGATTAAACAACTTGTTTATGAGCAATGTATGAAGGAGTGTAGAGCTGCCATTACACCTTATAAGAGGAAAGGATTAGAGACATGGGTGAAAGTCTGCAAAGAGCTGGGGGGGGCATTGACCAACGCTGGCCTTGCAGCCGCTGTAGTTCAGCTGACCCAAAATAAAAGAGGAAGTTCAAGTGTGTGCTTTAAATGTGACAAGGTGGGGAATTTGAAGTGATAATGCCCTTAAAAAGGAAGTGTAGCTGAAGCAGTAGGGGGACAAAACCCTAGGCAGCCTGAACTATGTCCTAAGTGTAAGAAGTGGAAACACAGGGCAAATGAGTGCTGCTCAGTGAAGGATATTAATGGGCAATTTCTTACTCAAGGCTATGTGTTACCCGTCCAAAAAATGCGCAGCGGGGCCCATGACCCCAGGGCCCACAAATATATGGGGCAGTAGAGAGTCAGAACAAAGAATGGAGCCAAGAGAAATGGCCGTCCCTTCAGCATCTGAGGGACCGCGGAGAACCACTGTGGGGTCTGCATGTTTGGATGTCCATTCTACCACCAAACTCATATTAATACCTCAAATAGGGGTCTAGTTAATAGGGACCTATTTCAGAGGACTTCTTCAACATGGCACTGTCAGGCTTCTCATAGGCAGGTCATCTTCAGCTTTAAGAAGACTCAGAGTTCATACAGGAGTTATCGATCCAGATTACACTGGGGTAGTGAACATCATGGTAGAATCCCCTAGAGGAATTTCTGCTATTTCCCCAGGAGATCAAATTGCTCAGCTGCTTTTATTACCTAGTCTTCATGAACACTTTACAGCCCAAACCAGAGAGAGAAGGAGTAGTGGTTTTGGATCCACTGAAACAGACTTAACCGTTTTGTCTTTGGACTTGGACCAGAGGCCAGAGTTGGAATTGATCATAGAAGGAAAAAGGATTTTGGGTCTTTTAGGTACAGGAGCAGATAGACACATTATAACCAGAAAGGATTGGCCTACTGGCTGACCCATACAAGCTTCTTCTCAAACTCTGCAAGGACTTGGTTATGCAAAGGCTCCGTACATGAGTGCAAGACAGCTGCAATGGCTAGATCAGGAAGGACATTCTGGATTTACGCAACCATATGTGCTAGAATTGCCAATTTCCCTTTGTGGAAGAGATCTGTTAAAAGATATGGGTTTAAAATTAAGTAATGAGTACTCTGCTTCTGCAAAAGGAATGATGCAAGCCATGGGTTATTTCCCCGGGAAATAGGGAAGCACCTACAAGGTTGCACTAGTCCTGTACATGTGCAGAAGAGACTGGAAAGACAGGGCCTGGGTTTTTCCTAGGGGCCACTGAGGAAAGTATTCCTATTACCTGGAAGATGGAGGAACTGGTGTGGGTTCATCAGTGGCCACTCTCCTTCGAAAATTTAGGTGCTGCCAAGGCCTTGGTAGCTGAGCAACTATCATTAAATCATATTAAACCATCTGTTTCACCATGGAATATACCAATTTTCATTATTAAAAAGAAATCAAGGAAATGGAGGCTATTAATGACCAAATGCCATTAATGTATAGATGCAAATTATGTGCCCAGTTCAACGAGGGCTCCTACTTCTTTCATAACTGCCTGCTTGTTGGCCCCTTATAGTGATAGATATTAAAGATTGTTTTTTCTCCATTCCTTTGTGTGCCAAGGATAGTGAAAAGTTTGCCTTCACTGTCCCATCCTGTAATCATGAAGAGACTGATCAGAGATTTGAATGGGTAGTCTTACCACAAGGCATGGCTAATAGTCCTACTATGTGTCAACTTTATGATGGAGAGGCCATTGCCCCATTAAGACAGAAATATCCTGCCTTAAGATGCATCCATTAAATGGATGATATATTGTTGGCAGCCATGGATGAACAAGTTTTAGATCATGCTTATGAAGATTTGGTTAAATTATGGAAAAGAAAAGGTTATTAATAGTCCCTGAAAAGGTTCAAAAGGATAAAATCATTAATTATTTAGGAGCCAAAGTAAATGAAAGACAAATTTTCCCTCAAAAGATTGAGTTGAGAAAAGATAATTTGAAAACATTAAATGATTTTCAGAAGTTATTAGGAGATATTAATTGGGTTAGGGGTTATTTAAAATTACCAAATTATGAATTAAAGCCATTATATAATATATTAGTAGGAGATCCAGCTCTTGATTCTCCTAGGCAATTGACTGTTGAAGCGCGAAAAGCCTTATGTAAGTTTGAAGAAAGATTACAAAATGCATTTCTATCTAGATGGAAGGAAGGTCAAGCTATTACGTTGTGTATTCTCCCTACGTATAATCAGCCTACAGATTTGTTATGGCAGGATGGACCATTGCTTTGGATTTATCCCAAAATTTCCCCAGCGAAAGCAATAGAACATTATCCCACAGCAGTCGCTAGTTTGGCTCATAGTGGAATTCAACAAAGCATTCAGCTTTTCTGAGTACCCCAGAGTTACTAGTGGTGCCTTACTCCGGTCACCAGGTTAAGATCTTGTGTAGCACTATTGATAATTGGGCCATATTGCAATGTGGGTGTGATGGAATGATAGATAATCATTATCCAAAGCATCTCATGATATCATTCTTTAAGTAACATCCAGTGATTTTTCCAAAGGTAACTTCCTCGGTACCACTTATTGGGGCACCAAATGTTTTTACTGATGGTTCAAAAACTGGGTGTGGGGCTCATATGATTGGAAACAAGCCTCCTGTGCTGTGTCAATTTCATCCAGGATCCCCTCAAATTGTAGAATTGAAAATTGTAGTTGAAGTATTCAAAAATTGTCCATTTGAATTTAATTTGATTTCAGATTCATTTTATGTGGTGAATGCAGTAAAAATTTTAGAATTAGCAGGCCCTATTAAAATTAGTAGTACTGTTTGTTCACCCTTACAAGAGTTACAAAGATTAATTTGGTTGGAAACGGAATGCTTCTATATCCAACATATTAGAGCTCACACAGCTCTAATATGGGTCCTTAAGTGAAGGAAATAACATTGTTGATCAGTGGACAAGGTTGGAATGTATTTTTTACAGCTCATCCTTAGATTAGGCTAAGCAATTCCATCAGCAATTTCATGTGAATGCATGTACTCTTCAACAGAAATTCTATTTATCCAGAGCAGATGCTTGGCAGGTAGTTTTAAATTGTCCACAATGTGTAATATACCAACATCCACTTGGTGTGAGGATAAACCCTAGAGGGGTAATGCCCCTAAAGATATGGCAAATGGATGTCACACAAATTTCAGAATTTGGAACTTTGAGATATGTACATGTATCTGTGGATACTTGCTCAGGTGTGGTACATGCTATGCCTTTGAGGGGAGAAAAAGCCTGCAATGTCATTGGACACAGTTTGGAATCCTGGGCTGCTTGGGGAAAACCCCAACAGCTAAAAACTGATAATGGACCAGCCTATACAGCTCAGAGATTTACTTCCTTTTGCAAACAAATGGAAGTTCAGCTTGTTCATGGATTATCCTACAATCCTCAAGGACAAGGGATTGCAGAGCGTGCTCATCTCATCCTGAAAGAATGTTTAGTAAAACAAAAAGGAGGAGTAGGCCAAGGCTGAATTCCCAAGGAAAGAATATCTTTAGCCCTTTTACCCTTAATTTTTTAATTTTGGATGTTGATGGCCTTTCTGCCACTGTTTGTCATCAGCAGCAAGGAGGGAGCTTGAAAGGCTATGTGAAATGGAAAGACGTGATCAATGGGTTATGGCATGGTCCTGATCCATTGATGACATGGGTGACAGGGTCTGTTTGTGTTTTTCCCCAGGACTTCCAAGACCTGTTGTGGGTCCTGGAGAGGCTTGTAAGTGTACGCACCCAACCTCGACCAGCAAGGAAGACGCAACTCCGGGAAGATCTTCTTCATGCAGTTTATTCAAGATCCTTGAACAAGCTTCTTCTACTGCCAGGGGGAAAACCCGCACAGGCTTAAATACCCTTGTGCGGACCAACCCCAGTGAGCCATGTGGACCCGGCAGATAGGCTACTCTAATGCAGACGCAAACCGGCTGAACAGGCTTAACCAAATAAGGACTTGTTTACACCAAAGAGGTGAAAGCCAGTGCCATTTTTAAGGCGTGGCACTTCACAGCTCTCTACATGTAAGGAAGTGCAAGAAACATGAAGAGCTTGCTATTACTGCTGATCACCAGCCTGATTTGGTCACCAGTACAAATGGAGCCCTGATGGGAGATTCTGTCCATATTTCCAAGACCCATGCTGATATGCCATGATGCAAAAATGTTTCCCTGGTCTTTCAGTACTTGATGGATTTATGTTGAGGTCTTTGATCCATTTGGACATGAGTTTTGTGCATGACGATATATATGGGTCTATCTGCAGTCTTCTACACACCATCATCCAATTGTGCCAGCACCATTTGTTGAAGATGCTTTCCTCTCCGACATTGTAATCTTTCAGCTTTTTTTGTCAAAAATCATGTGTTCATAGGTATGTGGGTTAATATCAGGATTTTCGATTTGATTCCATTGGTCTACCTGTCTATTTTTGTGCTAATACCAGGCTGTTTCCAGAACTATAGCTCTGTAGTTGGGCTCAAAGTCAGGGATGGTGATGCCTCCTGAAGTTCTTTATTAGACAGGGTTGTTTTGGTTATCCTGGGTCTTTTGTTTTTCCATACAAAGTTGATTATTATCCTTTCAAGGTCAGTGAAGAATTGTGCTGGGATTTTAATGGGGATTGCATTGAATCTGTAGATTTCTTTTGGCAAGATTGACATTTTTTACTATATTTATTCTACCTCTCCAAGAGCATGGGAGATCTTTACATTTTCTGGTATCTTCTTTAATTTCTTTAGAGACACAAAGTTCTTATGATATATGTTTTTCACTTGTTTGGTAAGTGTTACCCCAAGATACTTTATGTTGTTTGTGTCTATTGTAAAGAGTGATGTGTTTCTGATTTCTTTCTCAGCCACTTTGGCATCTGAATAATGTAGGGCTATTTTTTTTTTTTGAGTTTATCTTGTATCCTGCTAGTTTGCTGAAGGGGTTTGTCAGCTGTAGAAATTTCTTGGTAGATTTTATTGGGGCACTTATGTAAACTACCATATCATCTGCAAATAGAGACAGTTTTTCTTCTTCCTTTCCAATTTGGATCCCCTTGATCTCCTTTTCTTGACTTATAGTTTTAGCTAGAACTTCAAGTACAATATTGAAGAGATATGGAGAGAGAGGATAGCCTTGTCTTCTTCATGATTTTAGAGGAATCACTTTAAGCTTATCTCCATTCAGTTTACCTATTGGTTTACTGTATATTGCACTTATTATGTTTAGGCATGTTCCTGTTATCCCTGATCTCTCCAAGACCTTTATCATGAAATGGTGTTGGAAATTGTCAAAGGCTTTTTCAGAATCTAGGGAGATAATCATATGATTTTTCTTTTTCAGTTTGTTTGTATGGTGAATCACATTGATAGATTTTCGTAAATCAAACCATCCCTGCAAACCAGGGATGAAGCCTTTTTGGCCATGGTGGATGATTTCTCTGATGTATTCTTGGATTTGGTTTTCCAGTATTTTATTGAGTATTTTTGCATCCATGTTCATCAGGGTTATTTGTCTATAGTTTTCTTTCTTAGTTGTATCTTTTTGAGGCTTGGAACCAAGGTGATTGTGGCCTTGTAGAAAGAGTTTGTTAATGAGCCTTCTGTTTCTATTGTGTGGAACAATTTGAGGAGCACTGGGGTCTTAATCTACATTTCGGGGTAACTGAGATCATTATGAATAGCCAAACCAAGTTTTAAAATTTATAGTTCAACAAACTCAAATGAATACATTTGCATGAATTAACTAATAATAATTATTGCCTATTTATAAGTGATTAAGTCAAAAGCTTGTAATGTATATTATATAAGTTTAGAAGAGTGAGATAGTATCTACATTTAAAGTCACTAGGATATTATTAGTACAATTGACATGATTTTTATTTTTTTGCTATCATTCAATATAATTTATTATGTAATATTAGGAAATCACAAACATATAAAAATAGAACCAACATATATCTTAAAACATCCCCATTAAAACTGATAATGAGATAGGCTGGCAAATATGCTGATATTAAGAATGAGATAGTTTGGCTGTCCATTATCTCTATTCCTGTTCAATATAATGCTTGTACACTAGTTGGAGCAAGATGCAAGAAGAGGAAATTAAAAGGATCCACTCAGAGTAATAGGGCAAATTATACTTATTTGCAGAAGACATGATATTATACATAAGATATTTAAAAATTCTGTAAGAAAATATAGAAATGATGAGCAGTTTGCAGAAATATAGCAGAATATAGAATGAATTTAAAAAAATCAATAGTTTTTCTATGTACTAACAACAATTAATCATGCAAAATGCCTTTTACAAAAGCCTTAAAGAAAATACAATATCTTGGAATAAACCAAACCAATGATGTGAAGGAACTTTACTATGAACACTTAATCACCTAAAGAAACAGATACTAATAAAGACACTAATAAATAAAAAAAAATATTCCTTATTTAAAGGCTGGATGAGTTTCTAAGCAGTGGTCGTATGTCCCTTCAATCTCAGCACCCAATCTAAGGAAGAAGAGGCAAGAGTGTGTCTATGAGTTTGAGTGAAGCCAGGTCTACAAAGAGATTTCCAGGATAGCCAAAGCAACACAGACAAACCTTGTCTTAAAAAACTAAACAAAAAAGAAAAAAATCAAAAAGAAAAAAAGAATTGGTAGCATTAATCCTGTCAAAATGGCAATTTTATCAAATCATTTACAGATTTGATGCAATCCTGATTAAATCCCCCTGATTATTGTTAACAGGAATTGAAAAATCCACTTCACCCTAAATGATATGTAATCACAGACAGCAAAAATCATCTTGAGCTAAAAGAACAATCCTGAAAAAATTACCATTCCAGATTTTAAGCTATATCACAGAGGAATAGTAATGAAAATACTAACTGACACAAAAGCAAACCCATAAGCCAAACAAACAAATTCAGAGACACAAACACTTATACACATAACAACAGTCATTTAATATTTGACAAAGATGCCAAAAAGTTGAAAGTTTAAAGAATGTCCCTGAACTCCTAAAACAAAACTCACTGGAAGCAAATAGTAAATAAGTCAAACTTTGAGTTACTCAGGAAAATAATCAAAGAGCACAGATAACTTTGAATGAATACAGAGGGACCCACTTGTTTCCTGTGAGGGGTAACCTGTGTGTTAGGAAAGTTGAAATAGAACCAACATGCTTCCAATGAATAATGTGGTGATGTATTGTTTATGATCTAATAAAACCACTGGAGAGAGGTTTGCACAGCCAGCCACACTACTTAGCTACAAAAACTAGGCACTGATGGCATATGCCTTTAATCCCAGAACTCAGGAGACAAGCAGATGGGTCTCTTTGAGTTCAATGCCATCATTAACTACACAAGAGTGAAGAGTAACAGAGTTCTCACCTTTAATCTTAGCACTGGGGAGGTGGACACAGGAGTGATTTTCCTGAGTGGAGAAAGGAATTAAAGGAGGAGAGGACATGAATTCAGAGCCATTTGCCTCTTAGGATTCATGAATAGAGAATTTCCATTTTAGCTGCATAGGGTAAGATCTACTAGCGTGTCTGTTTTATCTTCAGCTTTAAGCTTGAACCCCAGTATCAGTCTCTCGGTCTTTTATTTACCATGCTACGCAATAAGTTCTGAAACATGCTAAGAATGATGACTTAGGACCCTATAGAACAAAGTTGAGACTAATGGTGGAAAGGTAAAAGGGTGGTTTATATTACATACAAATCAATTGTTGACTAGCAAAAAGCTACAGATGTGAAATACTATTGTCTTCTCTATTGAATTGACTCTAAGAATCAAGAATGCACAAACAAGAGGGAAGAAGGTCTGAAGTGAGCATTTATTTACCAGAAAGAAACAGGATCTTATATGTAAAATAGTTCAATGAATTAAAAAAAAAACTGACAGTATAATATCCTTTTTATCAAAATATACAACATAAGAAAAATAGCTAACTCCTAAATATTGATACTTACAGCATAAGAGCATTTTCTAAGGAAAAGCTTATAAGGTGAAAAAAATGAAAATAGATTCAAGGAACCATCTCTTGATGGTGAGCAATAAATTTTCAGAAATGAAAGTTTTAAAGAAGAATTCTGTAAAAATGAAAAATAAGATTTTATAGAAAACTTTTATCTGTATGATCTTTTTAAACAGCAAAGGCCATATCTAACCAGTGTCAGCAAAAGAAAGCTTCCATAGATAGCACTAGAAATGTATAAAACATCTTAAAACCAACAGGATTTTCAAGCTTCTTATTGAAGTAAGTTTATGAAGAAGACTTTTATTCTAGTCTAATGGCAGGAAGACTGGAAAAAAAACCTAATTTATTGTTGTTGAGTTACAACTTTTAAATGCTGTTTCCTATGGATTTAGTCTTGTGATGCCATGGGGTTCATTTTTCTCAAACAAATGTACCTAGATATGAGCAAATGTACTATTTTCTTAATCAGGAAGGAGAAGACTAAATAAATAGATAAATAAATAAATAAATAAATAAATGGATAAAGGAAGAGAAGATAGAAATATAGTAAATGAAAACTTTATTTTCAGAACTATTTAAAAGACCAAAAATATATTTTAATTGTTTAAAATGTGGAGAAATCTCTCAAGTATAATATTGCATGGGAAGAGTCAATTCTGTACTGTTGTTAATTTATTTTATACACAATGTAAAAGTAAGATAATAAACTTGATAATATGTTTTACAGTATGGATTCTGGATTCCAGGCTCTGAGGATAAAAAATGTGTTAAATACAAACATTGAATGTTCAATGCTGTTAGGATATTGACTATACACACACACACACACACACACACACACACACACACACACACACACACACACACACACACACACACATACACACATGCCTGTAAACACACAAGCACACAAATTAAAAAAAATCTGTATAAAACAAATAATGGAACATACTTTGTTTTAAATTTGAAACACAATCATCAGATGTAGTTTGAAAGAACTGTGGACTGCCAGTACAGTACACAATTCTCTGTAGAATAATGATCTTTAGGATTGGAGGTGAATCCTCATGGTAGGGTAGTTATGTGAAATGTTTGATGGACTTCATTCAGTTCCAGATCTACCCAAACAAAACAAACTAATAAATGGCTAGCTGCTCTATTTAATTGAATAAGAAATAGTAGAATGACTGTGCTATTCTGTTTTTGATACATACATTTCATTTAATATATAATTCATGCAATATAAATTTTTTAAATTACTAGGTATTATAATGTATATTACGTCAACTATCCACATACAGATTTTATTTTTTCAAAGTCGAATTGCCTTTTTATGTAACTTTTACAGTATTGTAGTTACATGATCTTGGAAACAAATTAATGTTAATATTATTTTTAAAGCAATAAAGTATTCCAAAGTCAGTAATACATTTCAAAAATGAGATTATAAGAATGAAAAGCTAGGCATTAAAATAGTGTTCTTTTCAATAATTCATAATTTTTTAAACATTCACATCAATCACATCAGTTTAAAAAGCAGTGTGTCTCTACAGCTCTACTGGAAGCATGCTTATTTGTTTAAACAGATGGCCATGCCCCAAGGATGGTTTTCTAGCTCAAATGTAAAATTGGCTTGATGCTTTTAAGAAACAGATGATGGAAAAAGAATGGTCCACTCAACAGCTTGTTTCTGTTGTTCAACAATGGAGAATCAATGAAACATGTCATTAGCAGTCCTGACTCTTCAAAATGAATTAAGTTTTAAAATCATATTATTCCTAAATATTTAATGTAAATAAAATGACTTTTATCATTAATGAAAACACCCAAATTTTGAGATCTTAAATATACATTTCAAAAAAAAATTCAGAAATAGCAACATTTATACCTAAGTGGAAATAACAAATTTTAGGTATAATATAATTTGCATACTTTTTCTCAACAGTAGTAAATTATCTTATGCTAAGAAGAATTTCTGTTTATGCTGCATGTCATTATTGTCAAATCTCATTTTCATATTTGAATGAATTTTAATATTAAGAAATATATATTGTTTGACAGTAAAGTACACTAAGACCTAAAACAGGTCTCTTTAACAAAACCCACTCTAAAAGGAATATTTTTAAATTATCCCTATCTCTGTCAATAGTGCATCACACAGAAAAAATTCATGATTTAACAAGTACCTTAAAAAATGCTTACTAATATGGGTATTTAAATAACATAGAACAATGGACTCAACTATGAGAAATTACAGGAATATCACCAGTGGAGATGAAAAAAAAAAAAAAAAAAAAAAAAACAAAACATTGTGAGAAACCCAAAAAGAGTGCACAAGGAAAACAAATCCTTAATAAGAATTCTTTAATGTATTGCATATCTAGTGATTGGTTATTTAAACTCTCCTATATTCTTACATGACATTGAATTTCCTTTGATATTTTTGTTTATTCTTCTGTCATACATCACATTCTAATTGCAGCTTCGGCTGGCTCCTTCCTATTCTCCCAGTTCTCTCCCTCACCTCTCCTTTCCCCCAGATCCTCTCCTGCTCCATTTCCCATCAGAAAATACCAGGCCTTCTGGATAGCAACTGAACATTGAACAACAAATTCTGTAAGACTAAACACAAATCCTCTAATTGAAGTTGAACAGTAGAAAAAAACCCAGTAGGAAAAGGGACTCACAATCAAGCAAAAGAGTCAGAGACACCTCCACGCCACCTGTTAGGAGTCTCTTACTGTGGAAGATATTTCCATTCTTGAATGTTCCAATGTCAATTTTCAAGGAAATTGCCCTGAAATCATTTATCATTATAATTACACTATTATTTTTACAGTACTTTTGACCTTCCGATACAGTTCAATAAAATTAGAAATACACAAAATATTTAATTTGAAGATTTTCTGAATCCTAGTATGAGAAAGTGCTTGAGATAGATGAAAATATGCTATTCACGCTGACTGCAATTCAATTAAGTTAAAATGTTTTTAAGATAGCTTACAGTTATATTGTCATCATCATTCTCCCATTGTCTTGCTTAGATATTATTTTCTAAAAATTAATTAAAATAATACAGAAGGAAAAATCTAAGTGTTATGAGCTAAGACAAAACATGTTTTATTTTTAACAGTTTCCTAAATTAATTAAATTTCATACCTCACACTCTCTTTTCCATTAGAATATTTCACAATTTATCTTATAAATTCCATAGTCCATGACTATATGCCAGTAATTTTTACCATAGAACAATAGGTCATTATCACTGCTAACAAAAAAGTATTTTCAGCTGAGGTAAATTTAGCACACAGTGTACTTATCTAAACTGTCCCTATCACCTGTGATCACTCTCATAGTTTTGTCATTGTTATTGCTTTTCACTTTTCTTTCTTCAAAACTATATGAGTGCTAAACTGACTTCTTAAGGGAAGGTAAGCAGGAAGACATGCCAGGAAGACAATAATCCGGAATACAACATCAAGATGTATCTAGTAGAGCTGTCTGGTTAGACCTATCCAGGATAACTTGAGACTTCACAGCTCAAACAGAAAGTAGCACATCACGTATCCTTTTTATCAGCAGCCATCATGTTTGTGAACCTAAAGTATTATCTTCTCTTTTACTGGACCCTTGTAACACCTAGCAGATCTCACTCCCCTTCCTATTGGACCAAATATAGTGTAGAAACACCCCGGACAATATAAAGCTCATTAGATCAATCCAGTTTGTTCTCAATTTTATATCCCATGAATACAATATTTGTAAAAAGTTATAAGAATTTAAAAACGCAAACAAACAAAAAAAAACTTACTGAAATGTAACTGTAGTTTCTTTACGAAACTGTAGGTTCCCTGTAAAGTTCAGCATGATTACAGCAAGGAAGAAAAAGTTGTTCTTATTTTAAATTTCATTACTTTTTCATAGCCCTTTTAAAAGTAAATTAAGGCTATATTTTCATTTAGAATGCTATTATCTTAAAGAAAATATTGAAGATATAAATGGCATCCCTATGTTCTTCTTATCCCGTCACATGAAGTAGCTCTCTCATCACCAGCACTCACTAGAGAAATACAATAATTAGAGTCAATTATCATACCTAACAAAGGCTCAGAGTTTAAAAGTTCATTCATGCTGTTAATAAATTGAAAGGTCTAATACAAGTTATTATTATATTGATCTCTGCTTGTGTTATGAAGTAATGTTTTTAGACCCCAAGAATGCTCTGTAGTCTAAAATTCTGTGCTCCTCCAATCACAGATAACTACAGCCTTTTTTATTGCCTACATTGCTTTCTTCCTTATTGACAGTATATACGTCTTCCAGATTTGTGTATTTTTTCCAGTTTTTATTTTTTTTTTAATTTTTTTTCTTATATCACATATCGATCTAAGTTCCCTCTCTCACCTTTACTCCCTCTCTCTCTCCCACCCACACATGTCAGGCGACCACCCTCACATCCTGTCCATAGGTAGGGTGATGCCTTCCAGTAGGGTTCATCTAAACCTGTCAAGTCATTTGGAGTACGGTGTAGGTCCTCCCTCCTGCCTCTAGTTTAATGAAGTATCCCTCCATGGGGAATGTGTTCCCAAAGTCCTTTTGTGTACACCAGGAATACATCCTGGTTTCACTCTCAGAGGTCCCTTAGACTGCCCAGGCCTTCTAACTGAGACCCATGTTCAGGGGTGTCTAAGTAGGTATAATGCTGTTTTCCCAGCTATCAGTCTGGGGGTCAATGAGCTCCTAATTTTTCAGGTGAGCTGTTCCTGTGTGTTTCTCTAGCCTAATCTTGTCCTCCCTCTCTGCATCTGGATTCCAGTTCAGCTCAGTGTTTATCTGTGGATGTCTGCTTCTGTTTCCCCCAGCTGCTAGATGAAGGCTCTATGATGGTAGATAGTTATCAATCTCTATTCAGTAAAGAACATTATTTATGGTAGCCTTTCCACTGTTGCTCAATTGTTAGATGCGGTCAGTCTTGTAAGACTCTGGACATTTATCTACAGTCAGATTTCTCTTCAAACCTATAACAGATCCATCTTTTATGGTGTCTCTCTGAAATCAGGCAAACAACACCTTTTACATTGTATAGATGTGCAACATCTTCTTTGGTGGGACTATTGTCAAAATTTTCTTTTTACCTGGAAAGGTGTTCTACAAGTACTAAGAATTCAAGGATGCCAGCTCAGGCTACTATACCCAGCAAAACTTTCAATCACTATTGACAGAGAAAACAAGATATTAAATGTTCACAATATGTATCTACAAATCCATCCCTACAGAAAGCTCCGGAAGGAAAACTCCAAGCCATGGAAGTTGGATGGATAGCCCCACTACACCAGAACACAAGGGTAAGGCAGGGTAAATATATTCACAATACCACCATCAACAACAAATCTAAAGCAAACAAGCATTAACAATCAATGGTCCTTACTTTTGCACACATGAATGGTCTTAACTTGCCTATAAAATAACCACAGGCTAAGAGAATGGATAAAAAGACAGAATCCATCCTTCTGCAGCATACAAAAAAAAAAAAAACAAAAAAAAAAAACAAAAAACACATTTAAGCTTCAAAGACAGACATTACCTCAGGGTAAAGGACTGGGAAAAGATCGTCCAATCAAATGGACCCAAAAAGCAAGCAGTATCTAACAAATTAGATTTCAAAACAATATGAATCAGAAGAAATGAAGATGGTCATTTCATATTTATCACAGGAGAAATCCATCATCACAGTCTGATTCTGAACATCTATTCCACATATAAAAAGGCACCCACATTCATAAAAAAAAATGCTACTAAAACTCAAAGCTCACACAAAACCTCACACACTCACAGTCTTCATACTGGGAGACTTCAACAGCCCACTCTCAATACCAGACAGGACCCCCAGGCAGAAACTTAACAAGAAACAAAAGAAATAACAGAAGTTATGTATCCATTGGGTTTAACATATATCTGTAGAACATTCCATCCAAACAAAAAAAGAATATACATTCTTCTCTGCTCCACGTGGAACCTTCTCTAAAATGAACCACATACTGGGCGACATAACAAACCTCCACAAATACAAAAGAATTGGAATTGTCCCCTGTATCTTATCAGACCACCATACTTTAAAGTTGGATTTCAACAACAGCACAACTGAAAGCCCTAGAAAAAAAGGAAGCATACTCACCCCAGAGGATTAGACGCCAGGAAATAATCAGTTTCCGGGCTGAAATCAATAAAGGAGAACTCAGAAAAACAATACAAAAAAATCAATGCAACATAGAGTTGGTTTTTCAAAAACATAAACAAGATAGACAAACCCTTATCCAAACTAAACAAAAAGCAGGGAGAGAACTTGCTAATTAACAAAATCAGAAATGAAAAGTTGAACTGAGACAATCCAGACGATTTTCTGGTCATACTTTGAAAACTTGAATTCCACAAAATTTGAAATATCATGGGAAATGGACAAATTTCTGGATAAAAATCACTTACTAGGATCAAATCAAGAACAGATAAACAACTTAAATAGACATATAACCTTTAATGAAATAGAAGCTATCATAAACAGCCTCACAAACAAAAAAAAGTCCAGTGCAGAATTCTTCCAGAAATTTAAGGAAGAGCTAATACCAATACTCCCCTAATTGATACACACAATAGAAACAGAAGGTTTATTACCATACTCTTTTAATAAGGTCACAATCGCCTTGCTACCCAAGCCACACAAAGACAAACTAAGAAAGAAAACAACAGAACAATATCACTCATGAACATTGATGCAAAATTCCTAAATAAAATAAAATACTGGCAAACCAAATCCAAACATACATCAGAGAAATCATCTACCATGACTAAATTTACTTCATCCCTGCATTGCAGGGATGGTATAACATATGAACACCTATCAACATGATCCACCATATAACTAAACTAAAAAAGAAAAACCACATGATCATCTCCCAAGATGCTTATAAAGCCTTTGACAAAATTCAACACCCTTTCATGATAAAGGTCTTGGTGAGATCAGGATAACAGAAACATTCCTAAACATTATAAGAGCAATATACAGTAAACCAACAGCCAATATCAAACTGAATAAAGAGAAGCTTAAGGTGATTCCTCTAAAATCAGGAACAAGACAAGGCTGCCCTTTCTCTCCATATCCCTTTAATATTGTACTTGAAGTTCTAGCTAAAGCTAAAACACAACAACAACATCAACAACAACAAAAAGATCAAGGGGATAAAAATTGGAAAGGAAGAAGTCAAACTTTCCCTATTTGCAGATGATATGATATTTTACATAAGCAATCCATAAAGCTTTACCAGAGAACTCCTATAGCTGATAAACCCCTTCAACAAACTAGCAGGATATAAGATAAACTCAAAAATGTCAGTAGCCCTACTATATTCAGACAACAAAGGAACTGAGAAAAAAATCAGAGAAACATCTCCCTTTACAATAGCCACCACCAACATAAAGTATCTTGGGGTAACATTTACCAAATAAATGAAAAACCTATATTGCAATAACTTTGTGTCTTTAAAGAATGAAATTAAAGAAGATACAAGAAAATGGAAATATCTCTCATGCTCTTGGATATGTAGGATAAACACAATAAAACATTGTAATCTTGCCAAAAGCAATCTACATATTTAATCTAATCCAAATCAAAATCCCCACCACAATTCTTCTCAGACCTTGAAAGGATAATAATCAACTTTATATGGAAAAACAAAACACCCACAATAACCAAAACAACCATGTACAATAAAGGAACTTCACAGGGATCACCATACATAACTTCAACCTCTACTATAGAACTATAGTCCTGAAAACTGCTTATTATTGGAACAAAATAGACAGGTAGACCAATAGAATTAATCCTGATATTAACCCACACACCTATGAAAACTGGTTTTTGACAAAACAGCCAAAAGTATACAATGGGAGGAGGAAAGAATCTTTAACAAATGGTACTGGCACAACAGGATGATGGTATGTAGGAGACTGCAGATAGACCCATGTCTATTGCCATGCACAAAACTCATGTCCAAATGGATCAAAGACCTCAACATAAATCCAGCCACACTGAATTTCTTAGACAAGAAAGTGGGAGGTACCCTTGTGATGGGAGATGTTATTGTGTAAATATGTTTCTTACTGGTTAAACAATAAATCACTGTTGAGCCAATGGAAAAGCAAGATAGGCGGGGCTAGAAGACAAGGAGGAAAGAGGAAGTGGTAAGAAGGAGTCAAGATATAGACCAGGGAGGAAGGAAGTTGCCAGCTGCGGCTCCCCAATATGATGACCACGTGGAAATACTTAGATACGTAGAAATGGGTTAATAATTAAGACAGAGCTAGCCCATTAACAATGATAGTCACTGGCCCACAGGATTGTATCAAATACACAGAGTCTCAGAGTATTATTTGGGGCTGGTGCAGCTGTGGGCCCAGACTGGCAGCTGACGGCCTGGCGGGCTGGTGGAGAACAACAAGCAACACCCTTGAACAAATTGGGTCAGGTGACTGCTGATGGGAGATGTTATTCTGTATATATGTTTCTCATACTGGTTAATAAAGCACTGTGGCCAATAGAAAACTAGATAGGCGGGGCTAGGAGACTAGGAGGAGGAAAGAGGAAGTAGAAGGCGGAGTCGAGATGTAGCCATGGAGGAAGGAAGATGCCCGCCGCGGCTAGCCGATAAGATGACCACATGGAAATACTTAGATAAGTAGAAATGGGTTAATAGTTAAGGCAGAGCTAGCTCATAAACAATAATGGTAATTGGCCAACAGGATTATATCAAATATAGAGTCTCCTGCATGTTATTGGGGGCTGGCATGGCTGTGGGCCCAGACTGGCAGGCTGGGGGGCTGGCAGAAACATACACTCTACAGACTGCTTCCTGAACTTAACTCCAGTAGCACTGGAGATCAACTCAGTAGACACTGAGATCAACAATTAATAAATGCATCCTCCTCAAACTGAGATGCTTCTACAAGGCAAAGGACACAGGTGACAAGACCAAATGGCAACCCACATAATGACAAAAAATCTTCACCAATCCTATATCTGAGTGAGGGCTGATCCCCAAAATATACAAAGAACTCAAGAAGTTAGTCAACAAACACCAAATAACCATATTAAAAAGTGTGGTTCACAATTAAATAGAGAACTCTCAATTGAGGAAATCAAAAAGCCTGAAAGACACTTAAGAAAGTGTTCAACATCCTTAGCTATCAAGGAAATTTAATAAGAAACAACTCTGAGATACCATCTTACTCGTGTCAGAATGGCTATAATTAGAAACACCAATGACAACTTATACTGGAATGGATGTGGAGAAAGTGGATCACTCCTACACAGCTGGTGGGAATGCAACCTTGTACAGCCATTTTAGTGATCAGTATGGCGGTTCCTCAGGAAATTGGCAATCAGTCTACTGCAGAACCCGGCAATCCCACTCTTAGGCATATACCCAAATGATCCACATCCATGCAACAAAGGCATGTGTTAAACTATGTTTGTAGCAGCATTGTTTGCAATATCAAGAACCTGGAAGCAACCTAGATGCCCCTCAACTGAAGAATGGATAACGAAGATGTGGCATAATTATACAATGAAAATCTACTCTCCAGAAAAAACAACGGAATCTAGAAATTCACAGGCAAATGGATGGAACTTGAAGAAACCCTCCTGAGTGAGGTAGCCCAGTCACAAAAAGAGGAACATGGTATGTACTCCATCATATATGGATCTTAAACATAGAGCAAAGGATCACTAGCCTCTAATTCACACCGCCAGAGTAAATGGGCTGCAAGGAGGAATCTAGGTGATTTTACAAGGTCCCTGACAAAAGGAGAAATGAACAGATCTCTTGAACATATTGGGAGTGGGGGGCCAGTGAGTGGAGACATAGCTAGGGGAAAGAGAAGGGGAGGAGAGGAAAGCATGTGGGACTAAGAAGATTGAGTCAGAGGAGGAATAGATGACAGATTTTTCTTTTTTTCTCAGCTAAATATTTTTCTTGAATCCCTTGAAATACTAGTAACATAGGTTTGTCTCAGTCTGAAACTGAGTTAACTACTCCTCACCATAAACTATTCCAGATCAAAGGATTCCTGATTTTCTTTATGTGAAGTTACAGGAAAATGACATTTGACCTAATGATTATAGCTGTTAAGAGGTGCTTTGAAAATCAATTTGACCAGACTACTAAATTTATTCCTCAAAAATGTTCCTAAGTTTTCAAGAACCTGAAGTCACATGTACTCTGAAGAGATTGCCTTTTTAGTTGGCTTCTTAATCCTGTATTTCTAGTAAATCGCCTGGAAAACTGAGATTTGTGAGAAAACCGTTTACTATGTAGACTTAGATACAATACATGTGAGGGGTTAAGTAGATTGATGTAGAGGATGGAACAAATTGACCTGTGTGGTTATGGGCATCAGAAACCAATTGATGCATTCCTGAGATGAGTTTCTGGAGTGGAAGTGGTGCCTGAGAGTGGCTGAGTATTCACCTGAAGGCTAGTTCTATGGTTATCCAGTTTAGCTGGGTAGGAATTATAACCTGATCCTCACATAAGTAAAAACACATGGAAAACCATAAATGAGAATGTTTGTCAGCCCACAGTCTGTAGAAAGAAATGAGTCACGTTGATAAAGTAAGACTAAAACCATAGCTTACACTATGGTCAATCATCTGTTGAATACTCTTGCTTTACCTAGTTATCTTATCCTACCTGGAAACCTTACAATGTGGTATTTTTGTTGACGTTTTCCCTGAGGTATCAAAAGAAAGGAGATTTATTATAGAACTACAACACTAGTTATAGGCTGCATCTATTGCTCAGTATTTATTTCCTTCTGATCTCCACTATGCTACACATGTCTTAAATGTGCCCAGTGCCTTTGAAAATTTAACAGACTCACATGGTGTGATGATATAGACTGTCACTATTGAGAGTTGCAAACCAGCATTCAATGTGGATGATTGTGATAGTAAGGACACTGGTTCATAATGGTGACAATCTCTCATTTCCAAGTAAAATGGTGTTCTGGGATGTTTGTTCTTGATTGCATAACAAGAATACATGCAAAAGAAAATCTCTAGAAGAAATGAAAGGTTGAATAAGTACATAGTTCTTTTCTAGGGAGACTTGGAAGAACCTAGTTATAGTGAGAAAATTGTAGAGATTATCAAAAGCTTACTAGCTATGTGTTTAATATCAATAAAGTGCATAAAAATAACATATCCAAGTAGCACACATATGCAACCTCACACAAAACCCCTGGAATAGACAAAGAAGCAGCATTGCTGTTTTCCTAGATAGCCTCTCTAATATGGAAGTGAGTGAAGGGTGTTACCCATTGTGATCCAGTTTCCTTACTCCACAATCATTCACATGGAACC
Organism: Cricetiscus sungorus; assembly: GCA_030556225.1. Lineage (NCBI taxonomy): Eukaryota > Metazoa > Chordata > Mammalia > Rodentia > Cricetidae > Cricetiscus > Cricetiscus sungorus. The sequence continues at coordinate 28,249,261 of JANBXA010000741.1, read as the reverse complement.
CTAATTTGCACCTCTAAGCAGTGAGTCTGTACTATCCCATTCACAATACTCTAAATTTGCAAAGGAAAATTTACAAAGATTAACTAATTTTCCTTTAGAGGATGAAGTACATTTATAGTGGAAGGTAGAGTCTTTTTTGTAAAAAGTATAGGTTATGAAGCATGTATGATTGCTCACCAGAAATTACAATATTGCTCAACAGAGAACCTCAATTTAGTCCTCAGGGTCTACTTGGTACAAAGAGAGAATTGATTCATTTGAGTTGCCCTATAACTTTCAAATGTGTCACACACTCTCTCTCTCTCACACACACACACACACAAAATACATAAATAATTGTAATAAAATTTGCATACATATCTCCATGTAATTAACCCTAAGAATTCTGTAATACAAATGGAACAAAAAATTCATCAAAATTTAAATTTATACAGGAGTATATGACAAGTCAAATAAACTTAGTAAGGTTATAGAACATCTAAAGTGTCATTAGCCTTAATGTAGCTCAATGGAGCCCGAACCAATATTACACAATTTCAACTGAGCCTAGAATGCTCTTCAATTTTGAAACATTTTTAGAACATATAACAAGTTTCAGTACATCTCAGATGATTCACATATGTACACAAAGTTTTTTCAGTTGTTTGTTGACAATTATGATCTTTATCCCAGCCTTTATTACCTCTGTTCACACACCTAGTAAGTCAACAGTTGTTAGCTGACAGAAGTAAGACTAGGAAATCAACGTGAAAGCAAAAGAAATCATTGTAAGAACAAAGGATCCTGGTGTTGTGTATACACACAAATGTTGTGTTTTGTGGCAGCTGAATTAGGAGGAGCTGTATTAGTTTTAAAGCTTCTCTGGAATAAAGAGTGACTTCAAAGATAGCTGGACAACCTAAAAAGTCTAGCCTCTAAATACTAAAATAAGAGACTGAAGATAGAGTTCAGTGGTAGAAAGTGGAGGTCATTTATTCAATCTCCAGTATTTTCTCCCCAGAAATATATAGGAAAAGTTTGAGAATAAATAACTATACTATTTTTCATGAATGACTGAAGTAAAAACAATGGTCCAGTTCAGAACTTTAGTCTTGTATATAGTTTGTATCAATCAAGACAGATGAAGATGATCTATGTTTAACCAGCATAAAGACTCTGTGTTTACCCAGAATGCAGTAAATCTTTCTGCATCATGATTTATCCTTATTTTATTACATATGTATGTATGAAATCATTCAAACAAGCAATTTTGTCTTTAAATTTCTTGATGAAAAAGCTGTTAAAATTATATTTTGCTAGAACAATTGCAAAAAATGATGGTTTATCTTCTGCATATTCCAGACATCCTGAGTGCATCATAAATCATCATTTAATCAGTTTTTGAAGGAAGTGGACTAGAAAGTCAGTAATGTAGCAAGTACCAATTATTGTGAACTGTGTATTGAAATAATATTGGAACACTATCAAAATTGCATTGCAGCATATCTCTGGTACAAAATGCACTTTACAGAACATGAACATTAAAGAGCTGAGAAAATATAATGTAATGCATTGTTGAAACTGTTGAATAAAGGAAACAACATATGCTAGAACTTATAAATATGTATTTAGTTCAATCCCTAACAGGGCAAATGAATCATGTATAATAAATGAAAATATTTTAAAGCAAAATGCATTAATAAACTTAGCTAATTACAAGTATAATAAAAGATAAGACTTGTTTTGAGTAGTAAAGTGCTCTATAATGTATTATATAAATTTTAGACTATGTAAATTAATATGCATGGGTTAAAAATTAAGTTCATGTATATTACAAATCAATCTTAGACATATTAATGATTGCCAACTACTAGAGCATAGGAAAATGTGACTGATAGATTTGAAAATCAACATGCACATAAACTCTTTGATGCTAGTAGCAGAATTTCAGTTTGTTATAAAAGGTTATAACAAAGAAAAGCCTTTTAATTGTCTCTTAATATTTTACAAAATGAATATCTAAAACATTTCTCAGCTGTATTTCAAAGTACTAAAAAGAAAATATTTTACAATGGCTACAGATTTTAAAACTTGGCAATATATATATAGATATAGATGATATAGCTATAGATATAGATGGTATAGATAGAGATAGAGAAAGAGAGATAGAGATAGAGATATACAGATAGAGATAGAGATAGATATAGATGATATAGATATAGATATCTATGAGCCTTGACAGGTTACCAAAGATAACCCGTTCAGCTCCATACCTTCAATAACTAGGAGCTGCCACAAGGGTCAACCAAATAGGATTCCTGGCAAGTCCTCCAGTGATGGGAATTGGACAGCCACACAAAATGTTAATCCCTCAACTTCTTCAAGTTCAGAGATTGTGAAAGTGGCCAGCCAAATTCTGTTCTAACTTGATGCCCAAGCCAAGAGAGGAAGTTCCAATTCTTAACATTGCCTGTAAAGCTTGAAACTTGAAGCTGGGTAGCTCAGAGGCCTAGGGTAGAACTAATTATATGACTAACAGCAATAACAGCAAAGAGCCAATGAAATGATACCTAACGATATTCTACTATACTCATACATCAAGGCCTAGCCCAATCATTAACAGTGAGGCTGACTGCCTTTGGCAGCTAATGGAAGCAGATCCAGAGATCTACAATCAAACATTAGGCAGATCTCAGAGAAACATGAGCAAGAGGATGGTGAAGGACTGAAGGAGGCAGAGGGGTCGTGGACACCTGAAGACCAGGGCTCTTTTCTGATGGCAATGGAGGAGTAGTGTATCTGAAGTAGCAGAGAAGCGGTAAGGATACTTAGAGGAAGACTGGGAATGGAGGCTGTAGTCAGAATGTATTGCATGAGAGAGTAGAATAAATAAAAAAAATGGTATGATGTAAATAGAATTTCAAATGATGTCTTTTGTAATAAAAAAGCAAAGACACCTTATCAATACATTTTATTGTTTGAAAATAAAATTTCTTAAATTTCTTTAAGAGGCCACTAAAATATAGATTCAGTCAAATGAATGTTTTATTGTGGTACCAGATACAATTAACACATGTGTGACTCTGTTTTCAGGTTGTCATTATAGAAAGCATTTCTACTCCTTTTACAAGAATTAAGTTACATGATAAAAAATAAGAAAGCTTCATGCTCATGAAATATACATAGTTTCAAACAACTTTAAGAGAAATGAAGAGCACAAGAATTCTGAGGGAGAATGACCTGTAAAGCAATATTAAAAGAATAGTCATTTTCCAAAGCTAAATCTTCACAGAAACATTATCATTCAAACGTAGAATATTTTGATATTTCACTTGATGCTCTCTCTCTTATCAGAGTAGCATAAAATAAGTACAGATTGTGTTCTCATTTATATACTATTTGAAAACAGTTTAATTTTGAGATGCCTAGAATATCCATGTGTATGTGTTTATCTGGAGATAATTACAGAAGATGAACAGACAAAATCTGTAAACAGGGCTCGAGATCATATAAATGATGAATATCAAATAATAGAAACTTGCTTGTTTTTAACTTCACTCCCACATTTTCACTTATAATATCCTTAGGAGAAGTTCAGCACACAACACTTGCTAATTCAGTGCTGCTGTTACCTTAATCAGTCTCTAGGACAGAGTTCTCACTGTGATGTTATTAGTCATCAGAGTCTGAATTCAGTAAGCTAACGACAAACAAATAGCTAATGCAATAGGGGATTTTTACAATAATAATACAAAATTACTGTCTCTATCCCTTGCACAAAGAAGTCATTGTGGATGTATTTTTGATTCAATCTCATCTCTTCTTATTAATACACATAAATCCAATCTAAGAAGCTGAAAATTTCTAATCCTACAGCTAAATGGCTTTATTTTTACACCTTTGATCTATTTTTTGTATATGAAAAACATGAAATATCCTAAACTGTTTTACATGACACACTTAAAAGGATTATTTTGAGAATCATCTGATTTGTTAATATATATTTGTTAATATATTTGGTAAAATATATTATATTAATAATGTAACTGAAGGTTATAATACATAAGTTATCCTTGATGTATTGTGAATATACAAAAATGTACTTTAAATTTTATGTCAAACCTTTTGTAGAATTTCTTTCATGCTTTGAAAATAAAATTTGCAAGGTAAATGTGGAGTAACTGCTGATCAAAGACTACCTCAACACCCCACTTTCTTCTGTTTACAGAACAAAGGTTACATTTTCCCACTTTGAGTATGAACTCTCTTTCCAAGGTCTATTTATGAGATGATTTTATCAAGATAAAAGAAAGATAAGGTGACTTCAGTTTGGTAACAAATACAAGGACATCTCATCTTCAGAGCTAAAAAGATGTGAATTGTCCTATGTGTGAAAAGCTATTTTTCATCTAAAATAGGAAAAGACCGAGTCAGACCACCTGTGACCATTATCCACATCTAGCACAAATAGCCCTGGTGAGAGAACAAAGTCAGCTCATTTCTTCATAGGAACATGATGCATTTGACAGACGTCTGTTGTTTTTGGTCACTCACTGACTTACAGAAATAATAAGTGAGATTATCTCCAGTGCCCAAGTCACTCACCTTCTCATAATTAAGTCGGTCACTAAAATATAATGGACCTCCTCTGTTCCATGGACTTATTTTCTGTGCATGTTTACACAAAGGAGAGTCAAAATATGGAGAAAAATCATGAAAATAATTATTTTTAATGTCTATTTATATAGCTGTTACATATGTTCATGTGTAGCTAATATCTGAATTTTTTGCATCCACAGATTTTTATTTACTATTTACTAATTTACACTTACATTTTACCTTATATTTAGTGCATTTAGGGTGGGTATCATGGATCTGTCATTAAAGTACTTGTTGCACCAACATAAGATGCTGGATTTGCATCTCCAGCAACTATAGGAAGCTAATACTGTGGCACATGTCTTTAATACTATAACAGGTGAGATGGAGAAGTGAGGATCCATAAAAGATACTGGAAAGACAATATAGCTCAGTAATTGATGTGCTGCCTCGGCGAGATAATGTCTCAAATTCTAAGACGAGAGAGACTGAAGCATACACTCAACCTCCAACTCTGTCTTCTACAATTCATAGACATATGCACATGCAGCTACATATACAGAGAAAACATATGCAATTGGATTTCTACATCCATGTCTTATCTATCTAATATCTATCTACCTATCTATCATCTTTATTATTCTCTAATTCTATCTCTTTCACACATAAAGAGAAAAATTTTGTTATTTTTAGTTATGCAAAGGTAATGGATTCCATTGTGATATCTTTAGATTTATTTTTATTGTTTATAATTTTGCATACACAGGTGAGTGCCTATTTAGATATTTGTGTGAAAACTATCTAAATAGTTTCTTGTGAGGACCAACACACAAATATTACTTATCCTAGATAAGGTGTCCAAGACAGAATAAAGTATGAAAACAACCAAAATCTGATTTGGTGAATACAGCATTTATTGGAGTTAATTACAGGGATATTGATGAGGGGTTACTTACATGAACATAAAAAATTAAAGACACCTGCATTACCAGAGTCCACCTCAGTTTTTGTGACAGCTCATAAAAGTTGGAAAGTTGTGTATTGGTAGACCATCTACTTGTCCTTATTGTCACTCTCTGAGCCTCATGTGGATAAGGGTGGGGATGGCAGTTCCACCCCATATAATTTCTTAGGGACTTAGGCTGATAGAGTTTTGATCATCTTGGACTATTGCTACTACGTCATCATCTTTCAAGGTCACTAGAGCTTGGAAAAAAAAACTGTAGTGTATTTATCAGCTAGGGCTTCAAGTGGTCTGTATCACTTGCATGAGGACCAACTGGCTTAAAACAACTGACAGTAAAAGGAATATGGAGTATGTTTGCATCCTTTCTGTCCTAAAAGAGGGAATTTAAATAAAGTTTGCTAAACACTAAGGAAAAATTTTGGAAAGTTTGGAACTTATAACAGAGCCTTTAGGTAGCAGTTGAACTTACCTGTTAATAGCATGTTTCTTATGGGTGCTTCAGTTGGTTTACCTCTCCCAGGAGATCATTGACTTGTCTTGGACTTAGCAGCTTGTCTAAGAGTCATTCTCAGCATCTTTGTAGAGTTCTCTAGAAGGGGTACATATTAATAAAACCCACATTTATGCAAAGAAATCTACTGTAGATGCCACACAAAATATTCTCTTGCAATATTACATTGTATTTCTCAAAATATATTATGGCAAAGAGTAATTATTTCAAGAGGTAAAGAAACAAATGCATTTCAAGGCTAATTATCTATATCCATTTCTACCATTTTGACTTCAGCATTTCTACTAAACCTTTAGAATGTGCCATTGACAGCACAGGTGATCCAGTTTCCTTCCTTATCAAATCCTTGAGGTATTCACTATTTTTTTCTGAAACTTTATTTATTTATTCCTTATTTATTTATTATGCAATTGCTGTGAACATCCCAATGCCACAATATACATGTGGCTATCTGATGATAATTAGGCCATAATCCATGGCCCCCGGAGAAGCTAATTAACAAGGATGACCCAAAGATGAAATCATAGATTTCCCTTTGAAATGGAAATATAAAAGTTCTGCATAAACTAGGGGGTGGTATGGAGGGTAGATAGGATATTTGTGGAGGTAGGGGGCAGGATAAGGGAAAGAATAACGAAGGAGATGTCTTGATGGGGGGTCATTTTTGAGATAGGGAGAATCCTGGTGCCAGGAAAAATGTCAGGAATCCACAAGGATAAGGATAACCACAACTAATACCCTTGGCAACAATGAAAACAGTGCCTGAACTTGCCATCTCCTAAAATCAGATTGGAGACTACACTCATAGTGATCAGAGAGCTTTCATCCAGTAACTTGAAAGTAGATGTAGACATTCACAGCCAGGTACTGGGCCCAGCTCCAGGAGTCCTGATGAAGAGAAGGGGGAGTGATTATATATGCCAGGAGGTCAAAGTCATGGCAGGGAATCCACATACCCACAGAGACTTGTGAGCAAAGCTTTATGGGAGCTTATGTATTCTCAAACAAAGGGTAGGGGACATGCATGGGACTGACATAAGCCGTGTGTGTGTGTGTGTGTGTGTGTGTGTGTGTGTGTGACAGTTGTATAGCTTGGTCTGTGTATGGGACTCCTAGCAGTGGGTCAGGACCTGTTCCTTGAGACAGAGCTGGCTTTTGGCAATGATTCCCAATGCTGGGATGCCTTGCCCAGCCTTGGTTCAAGGGGTAGGGCTTGGTCCTGCCTCAACTAGATGTGGCATACTTTGTTGACTTCCATAGAAGGCCTGTCTCTTTCTAACAGAGGCAGAGGTGGACTTGATTGGGAGGGGGATAAATGGAAGACCAAGGAATGGAAACAGAGGAGATGTGGGAGGGGAAAGTGTGGTCAGTATATAAAATAAATGAAAATATTTCATTAATAAAATAATGAAAAAAACTGCTTGGCCTGGTGTCATATACTAAATCTTCTGTTGCTTACTTGTAGTAATCAATAGAATGTAAATAATATGCAAATTATTGGCACACCCTTTAACGACTAGTAAAATGAGCTTGTGTGCACCATAGATTTTATTCATTAAAATACTGTGCATTGATGTTAGAAATAATTAACATAATACTTTGAAAACAGCCAAACAGGCATCACAATAAGCCATCACATGCCCTTTGACTCATTCTTTTCCTATGACAGTATCATTCTAATATCATTTAAAAAGAGAATTTTATTTAAATTTTCTAAGAGAATATTCCCAAAAATTTTGTTGAATTAAATCTTTGCCCTAATCTTTAAATTCTGAAAAAAATATTATTACTTTCAGATCTTACTTTTAGAATAAAATATCTTTGATAAGAATGAAAATAAATCATAATCAGATTTCATCATTTTGCTTAAGATGTTGAGAGAAATCATAATTGTTTTTGTTTTAATTATGTGTTATATTGATAGTCCACACTGAAAAATTTAAAAAATACACTGGGTATTTAAATTTAAAAAATACAGCTTTAGCTCAGAGAAGTAGTTCAGGAGTGTAAGGATAAATACGTAGACCTGAACTATTCTGAATAACTAAAAAATTAATTAATATCATTCATGTAATTTTATATATCCTAGAAAATATGTATTACAAGTAAAGAACACTGTCTCTCAAAAACAATTTTTCAGTCACATTCATACCAATTGTGATTATTATAGAATCCACCAAAAACACACATGGCCATGAGGTGTAAAGTGCTGCACCCCACTTTCTCTTCCTTACCTCTAATAGATAGTGGGAACTTTAGTAGCTAATAGGGAGAATTGGATACAAGCATATAATACGTTTTTGTCAAATCTTCCCTATTTTCTTCCTTCCATTTCTTTTTTTGTCCCCCTCTAAAATTTTCCCTCCCAACGTCATGTGTACTCTTTGATTTTCAATTCACTGAACCATTTTGTACTCTCTACTGGAACCATCTACTGGAACATGGGTAGCATTTCACGAGATAAATTCCTGGAGGAAACTTCCATCTACCTCATCCACAACACATGAAATGTCACTATCTTCTAACCCAGAGTCCTCATCCTTTCATGCTGGGCCTTTGGCTATCTTGATCATATAAATGCCTTATGCATGAAATATTGGTGTGTTTTAGTACTTTTTGTAGTTTTATGTGATAAATAACAAAGACTTAAACAAAAAGCCTTCATAATATTTTTTGAAGAGAATTTTAGAATGTAGCAAAGCAGTATGCAAACTAGTAGAATATATGTTGTGTTAAAATGAAGATTTTAGCCTTTAATTCTGAAAAAGCTGTGGCTTCCTCAAAAAAAAAAAAAAAAACATTTCAATATTATTTTACTCAATCCAATTTTACTGAAAATAAGGCCATGTAGCTCAGATTTGGATTAACATTTACACAATTTCTAATCTGCTGTCAAATGACCTCAGGACAGACATCTGTTCGATATCTTGGATGAGCTCTCATGCAGCCATCTGTCATTGGAAGAGTAGTAGCCTCTTCAATGTTGGTCAGACCTTTGCTAAGTGGTAGCCAGGGCATGCTGTTTTCTTTAGTTTTATTGTATTGTCATACTTTTCTACTACTTTTCTTTTTATGAAGTAGTGTTATAAATTTTTTCTAATCAAAAAACATATATTTATATATATAATTAAATAAGTAGTTCTTGGAAATTATAGTCATAATTCAAACTTGTTTTCATATTCTATTATTATCTGTATGCTTCTCAAAGGGTTAACCTTTGTTAAAACATTCCTAATCTAATAGGAAATAGCTTCTTGAAGTTTTTGACGTTACAAATCAGTAGAAGTGTGAGAACTGCCCAAGCCACTCATGTTTAGAATAGGGTACTGGTTTTTAAAAGGATGGGAAATGGACTTGGCTCAACAATTCACAAATGACAGCACAAGAACTAAAATTCATTCTTTGTTTACATAGATTCTCCCATATCAAAGCACTTTTTACAAGAATACTACTTGTATTAATTCTCATGACTGGGTTTCCAAATATGCCTCAGACTTCTTTTTCTTTTGTAATTTCTGCCATATATAATAACAGCTCGTTTTATTTTCTACTCAGTGTATGGGGTAAATATGATGTAATTTTGGGCAGGAGTTCTCAACCTGTGTGCCATGACACCATTGGGGATCAAAAACTCTTTCACAAGGGTAGCATTTCAGATATCCTGGGTATCAGATATTTACATTACAATTTGCAACAGTACCAAAATTACAGCTTTGATGTAGCAATGAAAATAATTTTATTATTGGAGTCACAACATAAGGAACTGTACTAAAAGATTGCAGCATAAGGAAGGGTGAGAACCATTGGTCTAGGTATTTTAATAAAAAGGAAAAATACCTGTACACTTGTTTACACTTCTGATTTTTTACTTTCCTTCTCGGACTGATTCACTATCACATTTCTCCACACTTCCGACCGAGTAGGTAAAACTGTTGGAGAGAATCACCCACTGAGAAGATTGTTAGCAATATAAATTCATAGACACTGACCTCAGCTGGACCTCAATACTGCCTGAAAATTTTATTATTATGTTTGTTTTGAACAGAATCTAGAGTCAAGACTTTTCCTCCTCACTTCTCTACCTGGACAACTGTCAGAATATGAACTTACCTCCTAATTCACACAGCTAGTACAGTATCATAGAAGAGTTGTTTGAGTCCTGTCTCTGTACTATCCAGCTTTCAGAAACTTTAAAACATTCATTTATTATACATTTAAGTAGATACTATTTTGACATAGAAATTGTTTGTTCTTTCAATAGTCAGTAAGGGACTATCCTTTCTGGAACAGTGGTTCATAGATAAATGTTTATCTGCTTATTAACGGTTCTTTACATTATATTTTATACAGTGAACATAGCTAAATATACATTTATAATTTTATTTCTAGTGATATATTTCTGCATGATTTCCACCTTCCATGTAAATTAAACAATTATGCAATAAACCCATTCCAAAACACAAATCCTTGAAAGAAAATATGGGATTGCTATACGAAAAAGTTGGTGACATATCTGTTTATTCTAATGTAGCAATGTAATTGGAATGATTTAATATTTTAATATTTTAGAGTGAGAAGTCACATGTTCATTGTTGATGACTTTATCCTAAAACTTTTGTTTCCTTGGAATTGTATTAAATATGTGTGATTCAGACATGCCCCACCCACACCTGGAGGAAGAAGTGAATGTTTACGATCCCTGCTAGACAGCCCTGTTCTGTAAGCCCTAGCCCATTGTAGCACATTATGTGCCTCAACACAACTACTGCAGCCCCAGTGACTGGGCAACAGCATTCTCCCTGCTCCCACTCAAACATTCCCTCACTACATCAGCAAATAAGGGGCCCACAGGCCCCATCTTCACCTTAAGGAAAACGTGAGTGTCTGAACTCCCTGCTGGACAGCCCTCCTTTCTAGGCCCTATACTGTAGGGGTGCAACTTGTGCCCAAATCATCTACTGCAGTCCCACTGACCTATCAGCTGCATTCTCTCTAGACCCCACCCAACCATCACCCCCATTGTATCAACAGCCAAAGGAGCCACATGACCCTTGTCCACCTGGAGGAAGAGCAGACATTGTAGCCACAGGCCCCATCAGTACCATTGGATAGAGACCCATGGAGGCATAGTTTTCACCTGATCTAATCAGAGGAAGAGATGGGTAGATGGCAGTATAAGAATATGTCCAACAACATAAAGGGCAATATGACAGCACCAGAAATTAGTGGTTCTACAACAGCAAGACCTGAATATACCAATTAGGAAGAAGCAAAAAAAAAAAAAAACAAAACAAAACAAAACAAAACAAAAAAAAACCCACATTTAGTAATGTGGAAAGATACAAGAGTAACTAAAAAAAAATCAGTACCCCTTTTATACACAATTGATAAATGGTCTGAGAAAGGAATCAGGTAAACATCACCTTTTATAATAACCAAAAATAATATAAAATATCTTGGGGTATCTCTAATCAAACAAGAATTTTAAGTATTTTAAAAAACAAATTGAAAAAAGATATCACAAAATGGAAAGCTCTCCCATGATCTTACATAGGTGCAGTCAACATAGTGAAAATGGCAATTTTACCAAAAGCAATCTAGAGATTGATGGCAATGCCCAAAAAAGTTCCAAGAAAATTCTACACAGACCTCAAAAGAACAATACTCAAGTCATATGAAACAACACAAAACAAAACAAACAAAAAAAAAAACCCAGGATATGTAAACAATCCTGTAGAAAAAAAAAAAAGGACTTCTGGAGACATCACCATCCCTGACTAAAGCTCTACAATAGTGTTTCAGTAGTAAAAACAGTTTGGTATTGGCCTAATAATAGACATTTTGTTAAAAGGAATCAAACTGAACATTCTGATATTAATCCATACACCTATAAACACCTGATTTTGACAAATAAGTCAAAATTGTAAAACTGAAAAAACAAATCATCTCCAACAAATAATGCTAGCATAACTAGATGCAAATATGTAGAAGAATGCAAATTGATCCATATCTATCCCCATGCACAATACTCAAGTCCTAGTGGATCAAACTCCTCATCATAAATCCAGATACACTGAACCTGATAGAAAACAAGTTGATAAGTAGCCTTGAAAACTTTGGCACAGAAGACTCCTTAAATATTTACACAAGTAGCAAAGATCAGAGAGCAACAATTAATAAATGAGACCTCCTCCTCCTGAGACTGAGAAGCTTCTGTAATGCAAAGAATATGATCAATAAAAAAAAAGAAAAGAAAATTGAAGTCTATAGATTAGCAAAAGATCTTTACCAACCCTACATCTGTCAGAGGGCTGATCTCAAAAATACACAAAGAATTCAAGAAACTAGACACCAAATGTCAAATAATCCAATTTAAAAATATGGTACATATCTAAATAGAGAATTCTTCACAGAAGATCCTCAGATGACTGAAAGACATCTGAGGAACTGCTAAACATTCTTAGCTATCAGGGAGATTGAAATAAAAATGACTCTGAGACCTATCAAAATGGCTAAGGACAAAATGGCTGATGACAGCTTATGCTGAAAAGGATGCAGAGAACACTCCCCCATTGCAGGTGGTTGAGATAATTTGAACAGATACTTTGGACATCAGTATGACAGTTTCTCATTAAATCAGGAATCAATCTACCTCAAGACCCAAAAATACTGCTCCTGGGCATATATCCCAAGAATGAAAAGTCATACCACAAGGATATTTGCTCAAATATGTTCATAGGAGCATTATTTGTAATAGCTGGAAACTTGAAGAAACAACCTAGATATCCATCAACTTAAAAATGAATAAAGAAAATGTGACACATTTTGTGAAGCCATGTGTTTATTGTGCTTTGCCATCAGTCTGGCCCTCATTCTTTTAACATTTTATAGATTTACTTTGGCTTGCATTTAAAAATTCTTATTTATTATGTACTTCATATTATTTGTTACATATAGAGTTACTCAAATTTCACTTTAGATTTCCTTGCCCATTTTTCCTCTCAGTGACTAAAATATTGAAGTCAACATCTTTGTGTTGGTATATATTTTTCTCTCTTTAATTCTGTTGTTTTCCCTTTTTGATATATTTTATTAAGGCACACACTCATATTTCATTTCATAAGCTCACTCTGTAAAATGTCTTGTCAATATGAAATTAAACTCCTGGAATCCAGTTGCAGATGGGGAAGAGTAATAAGAAAAGGGATCAAGACCAGGTTACAGAAACCCACAGATACAGCTGACTTGAACCAGGATGAGCTGATGGACCCCCAGACTGATACCGGGAAAACAACATTATATCTACTTAGACCCCCTGAACATGGGTCTAAGTTAGAAGGCCTGGGCAATCTAAGGGGCCTCTGACAGTGGAACAAAAAAATTTGGGAGCACATTCCCCATTGGAGGATATTCCCTTAGCCTAGAGACAGGAGAGAGGGCCTAGACACTACTTCAAATGATTTGACAGATTTTAATGATCACTCCTGAAAGGAACCACCCTCCCTGTGGAGTGGGGAGGTTTGGATGGGAGGGGGTCAGGAGACATGGGAGGAAGGGTGGGAACTGGGATAGATATGTAAAATAAGAAAAGTAATATATATATATATATATATATATATATATATATATATATAAATGAATAAAAACCATTGGTAGCTTTAAAATAGTGTATTTATCCAATTTGAGAAATTATGCTGCTATTCAAGATAACCAGCTGAATGTATTACTCCTCTATGTACTATTTCTAGTAGCTCCTTAGTAAACATAAAAATTTTCTTGTCTAAAATTTTTCCAATCAAACACCGGAAACTGAATATTCAACAAAATCAAATATAAATCCTGTGGAATTGAGTGGTGGATATTCAGGAGGAAATATTCATCTTTTTCAGCCAATATCAAATTTTTGAAACATGCTGACAACACACTGTGTCCTTATGAAAATCATTTTACTGGCACAATATACATGGCACACAGCTGCATGTGTCAGGTCCAGATAAGCTAAAAGCAACTTCCTGAATTATCCTCAACTCTATTATGGTTTCACATGTGACCATAATTATAAAATGGAACATGACAATACTTTCATAACAAAAAATAAAATTATATTTTAATTCGTTGGAAATGGTTCATGATGTTACCCTGTCGTGTTACTTCAGTGGATTTTAAATATTGTCTTTTCTTAAAGTGTCTTCAGATCTGAATGTGACAGGCACAAACGTTTCATGATATTACTTTCATTCTGTGTTCTACTTTGTATGCTTTGCAAGTTCTTTAATTTTTGTATGACGGTGTATTTCTCTTAAAGAAAAGTTGGCTAAAGTATTTTGAAAATGCATTTATCTGGTGCATAGCCAACTGGTTTTCCTCTTGAATAATGAAAGGTGAAGACATGGCAAATCAAAATAACATACCTAGGTGGATTTAGTAAGAAAATGACCGAGAATGCCATTTTGATTGTGTTTCAATTTTGGTCTGTTGTGAAAAAAACAAAGCAGCATTTTTAGCGTTAATCTTTCTCTTGCATTGTTTCTCTCCTCTTCTTCATCCTTTACATGCCTTCTTATATGTGTCTACCAAAGAAAAGCCAGTCATATAATTTAAATTTTCAAGTTAGATCTAACATTGAAAAATAACAAATAGACTCTGATTCTGAAACAGTGATCAGCTTGTTCAAGGAATACATGGCTGTATGATAAATGGAATGTTGAAGATTATCCATTGAATTTTGAGAATTACAGAAGTTGGTATACTAAAGACACACACACACACATACATTTTCCAATTATTAAATTCCTTACACAAAGAAAGATATGAAATAATGGTTGGTTAAAATATGTATATAAGAAAAAGAAGACTATCCTGCTGTTTGTGAGTTGTATTCTTTAGCATTAGAATTATACCAACAGGGCAGTCATAACATAAGACAATGCTTGTATAAAATCTTAGCCCTACTGTGTAAAACAATTCTAGTGGTTTGTGTCTGGGAAAGTTTTAGGGCAAATGCCTTCTGATGTCAAATGGAAATCAGGTTATTGTTCCATCAAAGCAACTACAGAAGAACAGAGCAGACAGTCTATAATCCAGAGAAGTTAGGTAACAAGGAGGAACTTAATAAGGATGCATATTTTGCCTTACTAAGGGTAAAAGATGAGATTTCCTCTGTAAACAGGGTGGAACAGTAGAGAAGAGGGGATGGGGGGTGAGAACATGAGGGAATGGGATGGTTGAGTAGGGGGAGAAACAGAGAGGAAGAGCAATGAAAGAGATATCTTGATGGAGGGAGCCATTGTGGAGTCCAAGGAAACTAGGTGCTAAGAAATTCCCCAGGAATCCATAAGAAGGAACCCAGGTAAGATGCCTAGCAATAGTGGAATATGTGCCTGAGCTGGCCTTCTCCTGTCATCAGATTGCTGACTACTTTAATTGTCATCATAGAACACTCTTCCAGTGACCAATGGAAGCACATGCAGAGATCCATAGCCATACACTGACCCAACATCCAGAAGTCCATTGGAAGAGAAGGAAGAGGGATAGTGTGACCAAGTGGGGTCAGGATAATGATGAGAAAACCCATAGAGACAGGCAATCCCAGCTCCTAGTAGCTCATGGACTCTGGACCCAAAGATGAAAAGTACATGAAAATGAACCAGGCCCTCTACCTCCTCTACATTTGTATGACAGATGTGTGGCTTAGTCTGTTCATGGGGCCACTGGCAGTGGGCACCCCTGGCACATGAGCTGGCTTTTTGAAACCAATTCCCCATTGTGGGATTCCTTGCTCAGCCAATTCAGGGGGAGGGAGACAGTCTTGGATCCTCCTAAATTTTGTGTGCCAGGCTTTGGGAGTCCTTGCACTTTCTGAGGAGTGGATAGGGGATGTGTTGGGAGTAGGTGGGTGGAAAATGGGAGGATGACAGCAAGGGTAAACTGTGTTTGCTATGCAAAATAAATAGAAAACATGCAGGCAAAAAGAACATATATTATAATTGTTAAACCTATGGACAAATCAAAAAGGATTTAGTCCCCATGAAAGATGCTATTGAGAATTTTTTTTCTCAATTCTAGTGGTTTTCTATTATTACTGCAGATATTAAATCACAAACATAAAAGTGAAGTATTAAGAAATAGATATACTATGCACTGCTTCATTTCTTTTAGAATCAAACTGTTTTTATTTTATCTATTAGATTTTGATATTGCACTCCTGTATATTGAAGCAGTGGTATTGCTCTAACTCTACTTGAAGCTTTTCAATCTTGTTTCATGTCCCTATCTTATGGAATAAATACATTTTCAGTGATGTCACTTACTGCTTCAAGGAAGCATCCCTATTTCTAACGTTCACAAAGGTAGAAAGCGGATTAAACAATTCACTTGAAGCTAGAACTAATTGCTAGAAATCTCAATGTAATTTAAACACACCATACCTATCTTGGAAAAAAAACCCAAATAATGACATGAGTAAGAGAAAGTTAATAAATAAAAAGTCAAGTATATACAAAAGATTACTACATATCTGTTTTGTAAACAATTTATTTCAAATTTTCCTTTCTTTGAATAGTGAGCTGTTTCCACTTTTGGCCTTATACCCAAAAGTCATTCCATCCTATCACAAAGGCTCTATTCTTAGCAGCTTTATTTGTAATAGCTAACTGTAAAAAAAAACCTAGATGTCTTTCAATCAAAGAACGGATAAAGACAATGGAGTGTTACTCAGATGTTAAAATAATAACATCATGGAATTTGCTGGCAAATGGATAGAACTAGAAAAAAATCATCCTGAGCAAAGTAATCAAGGTAATTCACACCCAGAAAGACAAACATGGTATGCACTCATAAATGGATATTAGCTGGTTTAGTAAAGGGTAATCATGCTAGAATTCACAGACTAGGAGATGCTAAGTAACAAGAAGGGCTCTAAAAGGAATTCATGGATCCCCTATAGAAGAATAATTAGAACAGATTATTCTGTCGACTTGGGTGGATGTGAGAACAGGAGGAATAAAGCGCTTAAGGGTGCATGAAGGGAGAAGGCATGGGAAGATGTGACTGGGATTGGTGGCATTTGGAGGGTAATATGTCAAATTAGTGAATTAGAACCTTCCTGGAACCTATGAAGGTGCCCCCAGTTAGGATTCCTAGTAAAGAAAGATACAAAGGTTGAACTGGATATCTTCTCTAAATAGTCAAGTATACCAGTAGCACTGAGAAACAAATGAACCTGGCCATTAAACCTTCTCCTGCCCACAATGTCCCCTGCACAGAAAAGATGCTGATACAATAGGGGCTTGAAGTTTGTGGGAGACCAACCAGAGACTAATCTAAAGAAGTCCATGGCAGGAGACACAGCCCATGTGTTATACTACCTGGATGACCAGTAGTGGAAGCTGAATGACTCTGAGACCTAGAGTAAAATCAGATATGACAAAAAATGAAATTATTATAAATGTTATTCTGTTATATTCATTGATCATACCTAGCCCAATTGTCACCAAGGAGGCTTCTTCTGGCAATGGAAGATAGCAGATTTAGATACACACAGTCAATTATTGGTGGGGAACCTTTATCAGGGGAACCTGATAAAGAGGCAGAGGAAGTATCATAGGAAACAAAGATTTCTAGGAGATCATTAGAACATAGCTGTCAGAATTATCTAGGCAGGGCTCATAGGGAATCACAAGGACTAAGTCAGCAAACGTGGGGCCTCCAAGGATCTGCTATAAGCCTTTGGCATATATGTTGTGTTCATTTAGCTTAATTTTTAGGGTGGGGGGCAATTCCCAACAGAGGTAGTGGTGGTATCTTTAATTATTTTGCCTGCTATCGGGACCATTTTCCCCTTACCGTGCTGCCTCATCCAGTCTTGATATGAGGGCTTCTCCTTAGTCTTACTGCACTTTGTCATGCCATGTCCAGTTGATATCCTTGGCATTCCTGCTCCTCTATGATGGAAAAGGAAAGAGAAGTGTATCTGGGGAGAAGGGGAGGTGGTAGTTGGACTGAGAGGAGAGGAGGGTGAATGTATTAAGAATGCATTATACAACAGAAAATAAATAAAAATAAAAAGTAAATATAAATGAACTATAAATTGTTTCAAAAGATTTTTTTTCTACATTCTGTGAATTTCACATATTATATGACCACTTTATATATAGTAGTCAAATTAATTATCTGAGCTGGAAATCAATCTTATAACTTTGTGCCTTAATCCAGATGCTAGAATCATCTGTTAGTAAATAATACAAACTACAGGGACTGATGAGATATCACTATGTGTGTTGGTAAACATGTATCTCTGTGTGCATGTTCTATATTTTTTGTTCACAATACATCTCTTTTTTCTTTTGCCCTTGAGGCTTGATTGATCCCTGTCATTTTTAGCACCATTTGTGTGCTTTAGAATATGTGTGTTTTTTGACAATTGGAAAGAATTTAATTTCTCAATTTATAGGTTGACAGAACACATTGTTTTTATTTATTAGTGTATTTAATGTATATTTATTTTCTTGAATACAAGACATACATTGTTCCTTTCAGTGCTATGAAGTCCAGTCTCACACATGCTGGCCAGTGCTATGGTGCTTATTCCCACCCCCAGAAACAATCTCCAGGTTGCTGGCTCATTACATTCATATCAGTTATTCATGAAAGTCGACATCCAAACAAATAAAATTAGTGTAGAAGGAAAATTTCATTATATAGTTGCATGGCTTGTTTTTGCACAAATTGCTTAAAATTGTTAGACTTGGATATGTTCGCATTTGCACTAACTGCATAAATTATGAGCTATGCGAATTATTTATTATAATCACGTAAAATATAAAAATAATAAAAGCAAATACTGAAATTGTATCAAATAAACAAAATCTTACCTTTACTTATATTTTAATTATAATATATAATTACAAGTTAAAAATTATTTGTTCTTGTGTAGCAACAATAAAGCCTTTCTTTAGATAAACATTTAAAACAAAATTTATCCAGAAATCTCACACAAAGTTTTCTATTATGTGATCACATACTTCTATACCTTTGTGCCTTTTCATTTGTGAATAGAGAAAAAGAAGTGAGTTTTGCCTCTTTCCAAATGCATCACTTACTACCCTTCATGGTCTTTTGCTTGGGTTCAGTATGCTTTACAAATTCCTTCTCATCTGCTCAAACAATTGTGCTAAAAAAATGTACACATTTACATGTATACATATTTGAAAGTTATTTAAATGTTAAATCATGTTGAAATCTTATGTTAAAATGTTAATGTTAAAATTTTAAATGTTTAAACATATACAGTTTTTTCATTTCTAGAAACAACAATTCTCAAGAAGAGGATGCAGAAGGGGAGTGAGGAAGGAGGGGGTTTTTGAGGGCATCAAGAAAAGCAAGCCCTCTAAATCAATAGGAATGACACACATATGAACTCTGAAAGACTGAGGCAACATGCAGAGGGAATGCAGATCTCTGCACCAGATCCTCTGTATATATTATGGCCTCCAGTTTAGTACTTTTATGGGATTCTTTGGTGTGGGAAGGAGTTGGTTGCTGTTTCCTTTGACTTCTCTTCAGCTCTTATTCTTGTATATTTTGTCCAATTCCAAATTGTTAGTTCTTGCTTTATCTTACTACGATTTATTATTTTCATTTATAAAACTGTTAATTCTCTAATGTGAGAGAAATATGGATTAGGTGTGCATGGGGATGTGGAGAAGAAATAAGAGGAGTGGAGGGAAAGGAAACAGTAGATAGGATATATTATGTGGGAGATTAAACTACTTTAGTATAATGAAAAAATGTTTTATCATAGATATAAACTAAACTAACTCTTATTTTGTGTAGTCTTACCATAAGACCAGCTACAATTCAGTGTCTAATTGTCTATGGAATTAGAGTACTTCAGTTTAAGTACAAATTGAGACAAAGTTTTTAAACAAGTAATATTTGGGGGAAGTTCTAAGCAGGTGCATTTCCTGGATAGCTAAGGATAGTGAACACTTTTTTTCTTATTTTACCTATCAATACCAGTTCCCTATCCCTTCTATCCCCCCATGCCTCCCACCAGTCCTGCCATCTCACCACCTATCCACTCCCCAGGGAAGATGAGTCCTTCCATTAGAGATCACCAAAATCTATCAAGTCATTTAGGGTAGGGCCTAAGCCCGCCCCTGTCCTCTAGGCTAATTGAGTATCCCTCCATGAGAAATGGCCTCCTGAAGTCTGTTTGTAGTAGGGCTATCTCCTGGTTCAACTAACAAATTTCACATAGACTGTACAGTCATCCTAACTAACATCTATGTTCAGGGGGCCTTGTTTGTTACTATGTTGGTTCCCCAGATGTCAGACTGAGTTCCATGAGTTCTGATACTTGCTCAGGTCAGCTGTTTCTTTGGATTTTACCAGAATGGTTTTGACCTTTTTGTTCATCACTCCTCCCTCTCTGAAACTGGATTTCAGTTCTTTGGCTCAGTGTTTAGCTATGGATCACTGCTTCTGCTTCCATCAGCTACTGGATGAAGGCTCTAGGATGGCATTCAAGGTAGTAATCATTCTCATTATAGGTAGATGGCATTTAAGGTAGCCTCTCCACTGTTGCTCAGACTCCTAGTTGGGGTCATTCTTGTGGATCTCAATTTCCTAGTGTCAGATTTGTCTTTAAACCTATAATGGCTCTCTCTCTTGATGTGTCTCTTTTATTGCTCTCCTCTATTCATCTCCCCTTCAATATTCCTGATCACTCATATTCTCTTCCCCCTCCTCTTTCTCCTACCTACCTCCATCCTCCTCCCATGCTCCCAAATTGTTCAGAGGCTCTTATTCCGTTATTGTTTTACTAGGAAATGTGTATGTCGCTCTTACACTCCTCTTTGTTTCTGAGATACTCTGGAGGTGTTGATTGTATTCTGGTAAGTATTTGCTCTATGTGTAGTATCTGTACATGTGTAAGTATATACCATGTTTTTCTTTCTGTGACTGGGTTACCTCAGTTACCATGGTTTCTTCTATTTCAATACATTTGCCTATGAATTTCAAGGGTCCATTGCTTTTTTGTTCCCAATGAGTAGTATCCCATTGTGTAAATGTACCACTTTTCTGTATCCATTCTTTGGTTGAGGGGCATCTAGGTTGCTTCCAGGTTCTGGCTATTAAAAATAATGCTATTAACATAGTAGAATAGATGTTCTTTGCCTAAGAATGGAATTGCTGGTTCTTGTGGTAGACTGGCTTACATTTTCCAGAGGAAATTCAATACAGATCTCCAAAATGGCTATACAAGTTTGCACTCCCACCAGCAGTGGAGAAGTGTTCCCCTTTCTCCACATTCTATCCAGCACAAACTGTTATTGTTGTTTTACATTTTAGCCATTCTTACTGGTGTAAGATGGTATCCCAGAGTTGCTTTGACCTACATTTCCCTCATGGCTAAAGATCTTGAGCAATTTAAGTGTCTTTCAGTCATTTTAAATTCCTCTACTGAGAATTTTCTGTTTAGAAAATTCATCTAAGAACATGGCATAAAGGTAGACAGAATGGAAGAAAATGTATTGGAGAGGGACCTTTGCCTGTAGGGGAAACCCTTGCTTCCTGCATGAAATAGATTTCATGAACACTGTGAGGTCAAGTTACTTTAAAAAATAATTGTATACTTATGGCTGAACCATGATCAGTGCAGAGCAACCTCCCTTTTAGTGTGTCTTCACATATATATATATATATATATATATATATATATATATATATATATGTCTGTAGCCAATTCTTCATTGTATTTCTGACTTCAAAAATTGTTCTCTCCTTTATTTTGTCTTTCTATAGCATTAAGACTGTTAAGCCATTCAATTTAGATTTCTAATATCTAATATTATACAGAATATTTAATGTAAATTCTGTATCACAAGTAGTGGTTAACACAAGAAAAATCTGATGAAAGTTACTACATCTGCCAACTTCAAAAAAAATTAATCTGATGGATGCTTCTAGAAATAAGTAGAAATATTCTAAGGATTATACACATAAAATTTGAGAGTGTGAATGATACAATCCTGAGCTTTTTTTCTGGAAGAAATAGTTATAAATAAATGACAGTTACCTTACTTGTGACATAATTAATATATGGACTATATGTTAAATATTATTTGACTTAATAATAGCTGATAATTTAAAATTATAAATCCTAGTATTAATCATGCAATATGTAAGGAGATACTTGCAGTTAAGTAGTCTTGCACACAGTCTGCCTTAATTACTTAGAGTTATTTCTTTTAATACTTATAAAATACTTTCAAGTGTTTTAATTAAAATAGAGTTACATTCCTTTGCCTCTTCCCTTCCCTCCCTTTAGACCATCTGAAGCTCCCTCCCTCTAATTCCTGTCAGGAAAGTCCTCTGAATATGACAGCCTTTTTTCTTTATTATTGCTGCACATGAACATATACACAAATGTGTACAGGAGCATATATTTATCCTGCTGATTCTGTTTATGTAATTTGTATGTATTTTTTTTTCAAGGATGACTAGTTGTATTAGATAAGCAATAATTGGGTAGGTCCTTGTGAAAGACTAATCATCTATCTTCCAATCATCATCAGTTGCCAAGAAATATTTGTGTAGATTCACCTGCCACGAAATTATTCACCTTCCATCTTAGCATGACTGTTAGTATTCCCATTGTCTCATCTAGTTTATGCAGTCATTTCTACCAACAATTGTATTGCAGCAGATCTTTTTGGTTCTGGCTCTTGTAATCATTCTTTATCCTCCTCTACACTGTTACCTGAGACAAAGATGCAGAGGCTGTTATGTACACCTGCATCCATGCAGACTGGGCTCCTCATGATATACTCATATCTGAAAAAAAAAAAAAAAAAAAAAAACTCCAGTTGTTTTCTGTATTGGTCTCCGCTAGCAGTAAAGGGAAGCTTTTAGATGAGGAGTAATAGCTAAACTCTCTGAGGATGAGGATATTCTCCAGAATGTAGCACAACATTATGATAGTATAAGAAATTGGTAATAATAGATTAAACTTGGATATCTATTTTTTTGGGGGGGGGGGTTATGACAACATTAGAACAAGGAAGCTGGTCTTTAGAAACAGGCATGTTTTTCTTCTTGCTTAGTGGGCCTTAAGTCCAGTTAGATAGTTGTTAATTCCCTACCCAAAATGTGATAACCACTTATTACACTCTTATGGATTTCTTGGTATGCTAATCATTTCTGTGTTTTAGAAGCATTGCAGCTGGGCAGGGCTATTAATTGCTTCCCACTTTCGCCAGCTCTTACAGGTGTTTGAGGTCACATGAAATAAACCATTGGAAGGCAACATTAAGGTTTGATCCTATGTGCAGATTCCAAGTCCTGGGTCTCACATGTGTGTTGTCTTACAATCGAGTTTTACCCTTAACTTTTCAGAGCCAGTCAAGACCAACTATAGTTAGATTACATTTTATTGGAAATTATTTGAACTACTTTTACCAACCATTCTAAAAGGAAATTCCTAGTGCATGGTGCTAGCATTAGTGTATGTTTCTTATGGGGAAAATTGCCAATGAAGTAACACAAATAATTTATTCACAGAGTACATTTTTTGATAAATATAAAATAATATGGTTCTTTAAAACTTTAACAATCAACATTGGTTTTATTTCTTACCCAAATACCCATTCTCCTTTTATATTTGCCTGTCTGCACATCCTTTTAAATTACAACACACTGCTCTTTTCTTTCCTACTAAATGGATGATATTTGTTTAAAATATGTCTGCACATCAACACAATTTAATGATGTGAAGTTTTCTCATTTGAAATTATTCCATACGGTTTTGAAGCTAACATGTACTCCATTTATTTTTCTTTCTTAAATTATAAAATATGTCTTTCAAATACATTAATTTTGAATAACTTTAGGTAATATTACATTCTTATACTATCCTCAATATTGGTTAGTTTATTGTTTTGGGAAATGCTGTTTCACACACACAATAATAAGAAAATAAGATGTCTTCTGTAAAATTTATCTAAAATGTATCTATTTTGTATTCAAGAAGCCTATCTGTATTTATGTGGCCTATAATTTTATACATTTTAGATGATACATTATTTAGTTTGTATTATTTCTTAAAAGTATTTGAAGCAACTTTATTATGCCTCTTTTTTTGAGGTTCAAAATAATACACATGCTCAGACTAAGCTATGGTAAGAATAGTATACTGTAACAGTAACACATCATAATTTTTGTGGGATATAATAGCAGGATAATAACTCAAACTGATACATGGTTAATTATACCCATATAATTATTTTTAGCATTGTCATTTTGAAGACGGATTTTCTACTATAGCATCTCTGAGAACCTTCATAGTTTAAGCTTCCTTCTGTTTCAGTGATTTTTCAAATGATTGCTCACTTCTCAAGATTATTTTCCAGAGACTTTGTGTCTTATTTTTCTTTGGAAATGATAAAAACAGATGTTTACTCTCTCCTTCTATCTATCTATTTACCTATCTTTAACTCACTCATATTATAATTGGGACTGTTCACCTTACCTTTTTTCTCTCCAAACTCATACCTTTTAACTCTCCTTGCTTTCTTTCAAATTCATGGCCTTTAAAAAAAATAATTGCTTTTATATACATTTACAAATTACATATACATATTTGCTCTTAAATGCATAAATAAAAACTGCTCAATCCTTATAATTTGACTCACATATTTCTATTTTTGAGGGCAATCATTTTGGATGTCATAATAAAATTTGTGTGAATTCCTATTAAAAAGATATGTATTTCATGCTTAGCATTTCTTATTTACTTTATATACTCACAGTTATTCCTTATATTAAATGATCCTTACAGTTTCACAGCCAGTACCTTTAACATTCCATGTGATGCACATGATCATTTATTTTTTTATTTAAGACTTGACTTTTGTTATCTGTGACTTTTGTTTTCAGGTGTTTTAAAATTTCTAGTTGAATTTTGAGCAAATGATTGTCTGTTCAAGTTTTGTGCCATCGTGTTTGGAAAAAGATATGTTAGACACCTATCTTTCATTTCTAAGAAAATCATTATATTTGACATTTCTTTAGTTAATGTAAATGTATTGAGAACAACTCATGTACTACAACTTTTTAATATATAGTCCAATGGGATGGACTTTAAAATTACTCCTTAAATTTTATATCCAAGTAGAATACTCCGTCATATCCCTCCTGCTTCTGTGGAAAACCCACAGTCATTCATCATGCAGAGATTGGGAGACATTAGAATACTCATTCATAAATAGGATATTCCATCAACCACTCCTTCTCACAGGTCAGGAAAACCTAAAGGCTTTGAGGTATGAGAAAATAAGGGTCAGTGAGAATAGAGGACACCAAGAATATGAGGCCTTTAAATAAACATCCCATGCCTATATGAAGTCATAGAGAGTGAGTCAGTATACACAGAACCTGCATGTGTCTGCCTCAGGTCCTCTGTGTATATATTTTGACTCACAGTATAGTACTTTATGGAATACTTAAGTATGTAAACAAGTGGGCTTCTACTACTTTTGCCTTCTCTTGACCTCTGCTTTTGTTTGTTTTCCACTTATAATGTGTTCCTTTTACCTTATTTTATTTTTTTCTTAGATTTTCCTGTATAAGAGTTTATTTTAATTTGATAATTTTTCATTTATATTGGAAACATGCATGTTTTACATGTCAATCCCAGTTCTAGCACCCTCCCATCCTCCCATTTCCCCCATTAACCCCTATCCAATCCCCTTTTCCTTCCCCAGGGAGGGTGAGGCCTTTCGCGGGGGATCTTCAAAGACTGTCATATCATTTGGAGTAGGGCCAAGGCCCTTTCCATGTGTCTAGGTTAACAGAGTATCCCTCCATGTGGAATGGGCTCCCAAAGTCTATCCGTATATTAGGGATAAATACTGTTCTACTACCAGAGGACCCATAGACTGCCTAGTTATTTTCTAATGAGAGAAAGAAAGGTAATGGATCCACTGGGAGGGGAGGTGGGGAGGAACTGGGAAAAATGGAGGGAGAAGAACTTGAAATTAAAATTTAGTATGTGAGAAAATTTCTATTTTCAATAAAGAAAAAAATAAAGGATGTTCTTTAATCAAATTCCTTTACAAGATGTCTTTAAATTAATAATATACATTATAACACACACAGAAGTCACTATAAAACAGAGTTAAAAAATAACTGTGGGAGAGGATTCATCTGAGGGTATCAACTAGGCATGTTTACTACCATGTATATTTTTCTAGATACTATTTTTCATAAGCAATCCAGTTTCCAAAACTGGAGGTAATTTTTTCCCAGTATTCAATCTTCCCCTTTGTACTTTGGTAATGGCAAGAAAAAAACCTTTTAATATATAGACTATACTCATCATTTGCTCTTTTGGGTGGGTTCTTTTAGTCTTTTGTGACTATTTAAAATATACGGATTTATGATATATAATAAAGATATATTATTGGCTATGCTGTGGTAATATAAATGTAATTACTTCAAAATATAAATAATGTTACATTTTTTAAAATTAAGAAATGCTAAAATACAATGAAATTGTTGGATAATCAAATATCAATTTCCATTTTAACAGTTTTCTCACAAGAATGTACTCTCATTGTTTTCATTGAAGTATTCTCGATCTAGCTACAGTTATTACTAGATAATGTAGATGCTGTACATGTTATAATATTTTTAGTAAATATAATATTCCTGATAATTCCAGTGTATTTTTCCCCTTGTGAGAAATAAAGCTTGAGGAAAATCACAGGACTAGGAAATATAAATTAGAGAATAAATTTCATTATAGTACCATTTTATGTCTTTTATGAAGTTTTTTTTTCAAAATTCTTAGTTCCTTCAAAAACAATTTATCAAACTACCAAATGAAAAACAGCCTATTATTGCTAATATAATTTTTTCCTTTTTCCTCTCAGTAGACAATTGAGATAGTTTCTAAATATGATCTGAAACTGCCACCTACAAGTGTGTTCAAATTTTCATGAGTTGACCCAATTTTTTTCTCTGATCATTAGGAAAGAATTGGATTATTGGACCATTCATCTAATCTATGAACATATTCCTAGGTTGATTTTTGTATGTGCCCAACCTCGACCAGCAAGGAAGATGCGACTCCGGGAAGACCTTCATGCAGTTTTAATCAGGATCCTTGAACATACTTCTTCTGACCCATGGGAAATGCCAGCATAGGCTTAAATCCCCTTGTGCTGACTAACCCCAGTGAGCTACATGGACCCTGCAGATAGGGTACTCTAATGCAAAAGCAAACACACTGAACAGACTTAACCAAATAAGGACTTGTTTACTCCAGAGAGCATTCACCATCGGGGAGGTGGAAGACAGAAGCCAGTGCAATCTTTAAGGCACAGCACTTCACAGCTCTCTACAGTTCCCCCTTTTTGTTTTATTAACACACATGCAAGGTTAGTGGTCTGGTCTCCAGTAAAGCAGTGGACATTGTAATGACCCTGAATCCTGGTAGTCAGCCAAGTCAGTGCCATGCCCATCCAGCATCTTTTCCTGGAGGTGCTGCCTCTGACACCAACCCACATGCAACCAGACTTGCACTTCTCGGAGTTGCTCACTTCCAGAGCTAACTCGGAGTGCAGTGCTAAGCCATACAACCTGAGCATGAAGGATCAATTCTTGTTCATGGCTGCGAGCCATGCTTGTGGACACTTCCCTGCCTCAATGGCTGTAAATGCCTGGACAACCAAGCTGCATGCTGCTTCTGAGCAAACCTCATCTTGCAAAGGCACCACAGGCCCACGAAGGAATATAAGCAACAAGAGGACAGCCATGGCTCCCATTCCCACCCACTCTTTCAGATGATCCATGGCAATGGGAACCACGATGACTATCAGGCAGCCAATCCTGCATCCACACGTGTTGAATTTACTGCAACAATGGCCACTCACAGCTGTACCTTTAAGTCATCAAAGTCAGCAGACCAATTTCCTAAAAGATAGCTAGACAACTGTCGTGACAAATTAGCAGCACATGTAAAGTTCTCACTGAATGCTGGTAACACATAAACCTGGATATTTCATTTCACATCCCAATTGGGCCAGCTGCGACAAGGTATATATTTGCTCCTGCACCAGATCAATTCTTTGGTTTACAATCATTAAACCTCCTTTTAGTTGAGCACCAATTGTGGATTGAGCATCCAAGGTGGTAGCCACATTCTTGGACAACTCATTTAGCTTAGAGGCTGTCTGCCCCTATGTGCTCATAGCCACATGACTGAATCCACAACTGCAAAAGAGATAGCTGCAACTATGGCTGCTGTAATGCCAAAATCTCTCCCTGCAGCCTTTACCAAACAGGCCACAAAATCTGAAAATGGTACCATGGGGCCTTGCACTATCTTACTGAGGTTACCACTCACCTCTCCCTTATTGGGTATTGACTTCCAAGCTTTTATGGCAATCCGATTTACTTGTTCAAAATCTTGTATTGGGTATTCTGTCTGTTGATTGGCAAAGCATCCCTCTCCAAGCAACATGTCCCTGTCCCATGCTGCATTTCTGGCTGCCAGATTAGCGGCAGCCTGCTCATTGGCATACTCAATTAAAAAGGATTTCCAAACCAGATACTGCTTGGGGCTTAGGCATGCTTGAGCCAGTGCACTCCAATAACTAGGAGTCATGCTATGCCTATTTAGGGCTTCAACTTGAGCTACAGTAAAAGAAGCTGAAATTCCATATGTTCTCACCAACTCAGCCAAAGCTTTGATGAACTTAAAATCTAAAGGTTCCTCATATCTATTGCTTTGGGCACCCTGGAAAACTGGATAGGCCAGACGTAAGTCATTTCGTATGGATTTCCAGACCTCAGGGCAAAAGGAATGGCCTGTACCTCGGCCCCTACCTTCTTCATTTTGATTAGGAGAGGGTGCTGACTGCATTGTCCTGCGAGTATTTTCCTCCTCCTTACATAGCCATTTTACCTTTTCTTCCATTCTCTGTTTTTAAAGGGACAGCTTTTGAACCTTTTCTATGAGGGCTTGCAATTCTTCCTCAGAATCTGTTTCATTTGTATCTGACTCTCCTGTGCTCTCAACCTCTTCTGATCATTCTTCTTGTAATATTTGTAGAGCAGCTTTCCCTTTTTCCATCGTCTCTTTACAGTACCTCTGGTCTTCGGTACAGCTACGCACTAACTTCCAAACAGGTCGGGCTCCAGATTTTAGCATCCCTTGTTCCCAAGCAAAGTCAAGATCCCTGTCTAACTTGTCCCAGCACTCTACTGTGAGGTCTCCCGAAACTGCGATCCAAGGTGCAATGGCATTAGCTCAGGATCATTCTAGTGTGCTTATTTTTTAATTTTAAGTTTCTTTGACAAAAGTAGCTCCTGAAGTGCCAGAAAAATTGGATGAGACTGAGAAGTCCCGATTTTAAAAATTTTACTTTCAGTTTGTTACAACCTCTTGCTCAATGCCTGAGACGTTATTGCTGCTTATTTCTCCTGTCTTTAACTTGGTCCCAACTTACCTAGGACTTTATTGCTCCTTACCGGAGACCTTATTGCCTCTTTGCCCAGGGCCTTAGCTTGGTACCAATGAGAACTTTATTGCTCCTTACCGGAGACCTTATTGCCTCTTTACCAAGGGCCGTAGCTTGGTTCCAACTTAACTTGGGAACTTGCCAGTGCTGCCCTGCTACAAGAAGTTCTGATCTGAAGATTCCCCATATTGGCCACCATTTGTATGTGCCCAACCTCGACCAGCAAGGAAAACTCGACTTTGAGAATATCTTCTTTATGCAGTTTTAATCGGGATCCTTGACCATGCTTCTTCTGACCTGCGTGATCCTGGGGAAATGCCAGCACAGGCTTAAATCCCCTTGCGCTAACCAACCCCAGTGAGCTACGTGGACCATGTAGATAGGCTACTCTAATGGGGAAGCAAACATGCTGAACAGACTTAACCAAATAAAGACTTGTTTACGCCAGAGAACACTCACCATCGGGGAGGTGGAAGGAAGAAGCCAGCACCATCTTTAAGGTGTGGCACTCTGCAGCTCTATAATTTTTACTACAACAGTATAATTTATAGATAGCATAAACTGAATTGTAATGGCTAGTTAAAAGAAATATGTCACTGGATTATGCTTTTGAATGATTTATTTTCTGTGCTCTACTGTTATTCTTCCCTTCTTCTTAGATGATGAAGTATGAAGAACGGTGTTCTGTTGCACATAAACCCAAAAAAGAATAGAAGGCATGAACGATGAGTCATGAAATCATGAACCAAAAAGAATTAAATCTTCTCTGCCTTATAAAATGATTAGTAGTCATTAGTTGTAGACATGGAAAAACCCAAACACAATTTGCTACAAAGAACATTTATATAATTAATATTAAAAGGTTAGAATATACGGGGTAGTAGAGACTTCAAAAAGTGTGGTAGAGAGGATCAAGTGTGGGTAGTTAGGATTTCTCAATGTTATAAAAATAGGTGTAGTAAAAGACTATTTCATGAGTTTCATTTGCAAATGAAGACTCTTGTCATTGTATTTTATAGCATTCATGTAACATTATTGCAAAGACTGTAAATTATCTCCATGATGACTTTGTAGGAAGCTAAATTTAAAACTATTATACTGCTGGTATGATGGCATATTCATTTATTCCTAGCATTTTTGAGACTAAGGCAGCTATTTCTTGACTTTGGAACATTTAGACTATGATTCTGAGAGTTAAATACTTTTATTTTATTTTGTTCACATAGGATTTTTTTTTTCATTTTAATGTATTACAAAAAGTAGCAATGTAAACATCACACACCAAATTAACCAGAGTCAAAGATTACACAACTCAATAAACTTCTACATATAATGCCATTTCAATGGAGGCTATGGACCTGCACAAACAATTTATATTTTCTCTATTGAATATTTATTTTGTGCACATGTTCTCCACCAAAAATCAAAAATCTATGTCAGAACTATAAAAATACTTAGTTTTATGTACTTTTATGACTTCACTTTTATTCTCAAAACTTAAAGTGGAGAATGAACACATAATTCCATTACTCCCAAGCTAATGGTATTTATTTATGTACAAGCATGTACATGTGAATGTACATGTAAAAGAATGTACATGTCATGTAAAAGGAGAAAAAGAAAGGCTAAATAAATAAAAGGGAATAAGAAATGATTAAAAGCAGGCAATGAGCAAGGGTTAAAATATATTTTTTTAAAGTAATTGTTTTGAATATCTGATGGGAGATGTTATTCTCTAAATATGTTTTCATACTGGTTAATTAATAAAGCCCTGCTGGCCAATAAGAAACTAGATAGGTGGAGCTAGAAAACTAGGAGGAAGAAGGAAGTAGTTGGGAGGAGTCAAGATGTAGAGCATAGAGAAAGCAAGACGCCAACAGGATAAGATGAGCCACGTGGAAATAATAAGTAGAAATGGGTTAATAATTAAAACAGAGCTAGCCCATAAACAATAACGGTAATTGGCCAACAGGATTGTATCAAATACAGAATCTCTGTGTGTTATTTGGGGCTCACATGGTGTCAGGACCAGCTGTAGCCGGTGGGAAAAACCTGCCATAACATAATGGTGTCAGAAGTGGAACTGAGAACTTTCACTTAAAACTTAACAAAAGCTTAAAAAATAGTTTTTAGAAACAAAGGAACAGAGACTAGCGAGACTTCTTAGTAGCAGCATTTTCTCGGTTGGATTTGTTTAGCTGTGGACAGAGCAGCTCCTTTAAGGGGAGGTTTCCAAAATTTGCATAAGCGGCAAAAAACCACCTTGCTTTTAAAGAGCTCTGCTAACAATTCATTGGTGTGTACGAGAGCTGCAATGAAGGTTTACCCTGTGTTTTAAAAAATACACTGTCTTGGGAGAGAAAAAGAAACAGGATACAATGGTTTAAAAAGAAAAAAGAAAGTAAAATGGATGTGTATAGTGGCACATGCCATTAATCCCAGCACTCGGGAGACAGAGACAAGCAGATCTCTGTGATATCAAAGTAAACCTGTTATGCAGTGAATTCCAGGACAGATAAAAGTTACACAGAGAAACCCTGTCTCAAAATATGTAAAAATAAAAGTAGAAGAAAAAGAGTAATAAAAAAGCCATGTAAAGATGGAAAGCACAGAGAAATTTTGGATACTATATGCGATTCTGTTGTCTTTAAATTATTTGATTGCTGAGAAAATAACTACTGATAAAAGAAATGCTGCTAGATTAATTCAATTTATGTATTTTAAAATTGCTTTGACTCAAAAATTTAAGCCTAAGGAAAAGTTACTGGGGAAAAGGATTTCTATTCTTGACATTGGACATAACTGCTCCTGGCAATAACACCTTCATTAGTAAGGAAGATGGACATCGAAGAAAGTTGTTATGAAATGCGCTTTCAATTTGACAAGACTATCTGGACAAGATACTATTCTTGTCTGGACTGTTTGACTTCATGATGTATAAGCATGCAGGGCCCAAAGAAAAGTGACTGCTGATTTAAGAGTTCCTTATTCATGAAAGAGTCTGCCAGACAGTCCACAGGACACAGAAAGAAGTGACTGACAAACTGCCAGTACAGATGGGCAGTTTAAATTTTCCTGCTTTGCTGAGGAGTCTGCCAGATACACTTTGTTCTAAGATGGAACATTACAGAAGAACTTAGGGTGACTGTCCAGGCAGTGAGTTGTCTCTGTCATTTCTAGAGTTTATATACTATCCTTCTGTGGTCTTTGAAGGAGTTGAAGACAGATAGTTATGGTTATAATTTTCCTTAGTTAGGATTAAAGATAAGTTACATACAGGACTTTAGACTCACAAAGATAGGATAGATGATATTTTCTTTAAGTCTTACAAAATGTTATTGAACTAAATTTTGTTTACTGTGATTCTTATTTGATAACTGTTGTATGTTATATTTTGCTATGTTGAGATTAAACCTCTTCTTTTACTTTAGACAGAAAAGAGGAGATGATGGGAGATGTTATTCTGTAAATATGTTTCTCATACTGGTTAATTAATAAAGCCCTGCTGGCCAATAGGAAACAAGATAGGCGGGGCTAGGAAACTAGGAGGAAGGAGGAAGTAGTTGGGAGGAGTCAAGATGTAGAGCATGGAGGAAGCAAGGCCGGCTGCGGCTCCCGAATAAGATGAGCCACGTGAAAATAATTAGATAAGTAGAAATGGTTTAATAATTAAGACAGAGCTGGCCCATAAACAATATTGGTAATTGGCCAACAGGATTGTATCAAATACAGAGTCTCTGCGTGTTAATTGGGGCTCACGTGGTGGTGGGACCATGGTAGCCAGCAGGAAAAACCTGCCATAATATCCTTTCAAAGAACAGACATATTTGAGTACTTCTATATTTCATATTTTATTCACTAGCAATAAATCCACAAAATTCAGCAGTTTTGTTCACCACTTTTCTTTGACAGATGCCCTTACTTCTGGCTTTATTTAAATTCTAGCACTATTTTCTGACTAGGAATTTTATATTCTTTAGAGTTTTTGGGTTTCCTACGAAGTTTAGAATTGATCTGTAGTTTTGTAATAATGTCATTGAAATCTAACAGTGTTTGAATTGAATACCTACATTGCTTTTGTAATATTCCAATTATTTTGAAATGTTAGACAGTCTATATGAGTGATATCTTCATGTCCTATTGACTTTTTCAACATTTTCTTCACTTTAAATTTACATTGGCATAGTCTTTCAATTGTTTGCTTTAATCATTGACTTATATTTTTGGACTCGATTATGATTTCTTTTTCTGGAAGTTCTGGAAGTTCTTTAGTGGTTTATAAAAAGATGACTTGGCTTGTGTGTTGAATTTTTGTTTATTTGTTTGTTTGCTTTTTCAAGACAGGGTTTCTTTGTAGCTTTGGAGCCTGTCCTGGAACTCTCTCTGTAAACCTAGCTGGACTCAAACTCACAGAGATCCACCTGTCTATGCCTACCAAGTGCTGGAATTAAAGTGTGCACCACCACCTATGGTGTTGATGTTTTTATCAAACATAATTTTTTTATTGCCATTTTGGAATTTCACATCGTGTACCTCAATCCAACCCATTTCCCAGTCCCTCCGTATATTCCCTTCACCGTTATAGTTTCCCTTATCAAAAGAAACATAACAAGAGATAATAAAAATAAATTAGAAATAAAAATTAAAAACCATAAATAAGGATATTAATTAAAACAAGCTAAAAGAAAAGAAAGAAAGAAACGAAAGAAAGAAAGAACAAAAGAAAGAAAAGAAGGAAGAAAGAAAGGAAGGAAGAAAGGACATAAACAAAACCCAAACAAACAAACAAAAAACATTTTGCTCGTGTGTCTTTCCCACCTTTCTAGCACATATTCTTTTAGTGGCATTCGGAGATGCAGTGTTATTATGCAATATACCTTTTGTTCAAACAACTTTACATGCAAATGTTCATCTTGTAATGTATTTTTTGATCAGTTTCTTGGCCTCTGTCTTCTGGTAAATCAGCAAAACTGGAGCCTCACCAAATTGCCTGTCGGATTTCCTGCTGTTGCCCCAAATCATGAAGACCTTGCATCTTTGTTTCTGCAGGATCGTGTACCTTAGTAGGTCAAACATGGTTATAGATGTTGGGGAATGCCAACTCAAATCCCTGGATGTCTGCCTGAGTGTTGGCTATGTTGGTCAGTCTGGGCTGCTCTACCACACTACTAGATAAGGGGTGGAGCCAGACAGCACTGCCAAGTCTGTGATGATAGGTGGAGCCAATTTCCCGAAGTGTAGAGGCTAGCTATCTCTCCTATGAGGGGAAGTATGAGGCTACAAAATCTCCAAGTATCATTCGTTTTGATTTCCATGGCCAGCAAAGGGCAGTGTCAGTTATCCAACCAGGGCTTCTTTTTCTCTCCATGACATCTCAGCATGACCATTGTTCTTAAAAACAAGTTTTAACATGTGTTTCAACACATGGTTTTACACGAACCCCTGTGGTAACACAGGCAACATAATTCAACACAGACCCCAGCTACAGAAGGACCATGGACCCAAACATGGCCATCAGTAGCAAAATGGGTTCTGATGGCAGGACACACCACACAGAGTGGCATTATCCTAACTGTAAGGTGGTTTTCAGACACTAACTTATTCTTTTCTAATTGTTTCCCTTTTACATATTTTCTTGTGGTCATAATTTTGTGGTCAGGATCTTGTTGAGATCCTGAGGTATCCCTGCTGTTGATTGTGCTTGTAGAGGAGATAATCTATCTCTCCACATTTAGTACATTTCTTTAAAAGAAAAAGTATTTCTCTGGAAACTTTAGTCTTTCCTGAATATTCTCCTTTTTGAAGTGCTAATAATCTAGCTTCCTTAACAAATTATCTCAAGAAATCTTGTAGCCCATTAAAACAGAAACCACATATAGCATTAAAATCCAGAAATATTGATTGCATAGTCTGTGGTCCAATACAGAGCAGATATGTTTCACAGATTTCATACTATAGAAAACTGTACCAGTTAACATAATGTGGAAAAATTTCATTATGCCGAAGTAGGTAGGCCATAAAAGATGATAAAAGCCCTTTAATTCTACTCTTATTTCTATCGTTGCTTATATATCTTTCTTCAATTAACTTTGCTAGAGAACATAGACATGATCTTAAAATTACATAAAAATATAATGGTGTGTGTATGCTTCTTGTTAATATAAGAGTTTTTGAAGCAAAACAGGGCCATATTTTTGTTTACTCATTGAAAGAAAAAATAAAAATAAAATAAAATATAGTATGTGCATATACTTGGTTACTCCAACATTCATAGTGTATCACATTCTGTTTTGATTTTATTTGTCTGAAAATGTATTTTTCTAATTCACACAAATATTACATGATTTTTCTTGGCATCAACATATGTCTGAGTCTATTTTCTAAGAGTATCTGTAAAATACTCTGCATGAATCAGCAGTGCATCCCTTTCAATAACATGGATCCACATAATAAAACCATCATAGAAGGATATTCAGTAACATTTTAGAAAGCTGAGATGTTATGTTTTACAGTAAATGTGCTATGAAAATGGTAGAAATTTAAGATGTTTGCACATTTTCTGCCTCTCTCTGGATCTTTTAGGCTCAAATTATTCTATTAGTTAGTTCTAGAGTCAAGTTCTCCAATTATAATAACTAATGCTATTCTACAAGATCTAAGAACCTTGGAAATATCTGAGATGTGCACCTTTTTCTTTTTGGCATGCTTCAAACAACATATATTTACAAAATTCAATATTCACTCACAAATTACCTGAAGTCAATTTTTTTTTCAGTAAGAATGGAGCTTACATAATCTCTTTCTTGAGCCAAATCTACATAAGTATGTGGCATATTTAACTGGATCAATGAATTATAATTTTTCTGAAATTGTTTGTAATTTATTATTTTTAATTTGAATTGACATAAGAGATATAGTATTTTCTTATATTCTAAGTACTGAGATTAGCTGTTCTTTTTTCCAGATGTTCTTGCTATTTTCTATAGCTATGGATGGGTATCTTTAAATTTATACAAATGTTGATGGCAATGTAACCCCATAATCAATAAACTGGACCTACCATTTCAGAAATCAAATAACCGTAAGACTTCTTATTAAAAGAAAATAGTTTTATGATAATGGACAAAGGTATTTACTGACATTCAGAATGCTAATGCATGTATTCATAAATTTTTTAATGAGATGCAGTCTCACTCTAAAGATGGCCTAGAACTTCCTTAGTATAACAGGATTGCCATTCCTTCTAGATAGTGGCCTTAAAGGTATGTCCCACATTGCCTAGACTTAGCAACTTTTATTTTTACATTTTAGTTTCTTAGATTATGATATAAATAGATCACAGCCTTTTTCTTTCCCTCCCTTTAGACCCTCACGTTTATGCATCCATCTTCTGATGGGAGATGTCATTTTGAAAATATCTTTCTCATACTGGTTAATGAATAAAACACTGTTGGCCAATAGGAAAGCAAACCAGGCTGGCCTAGGAGACTTGGATGAGAAAGGAAGTAGTAGGGAAGAGAATAAATATGGAGGACTGAGAGAGAAAAATGCTGGGGTCTCTCTTTGGTAAGATGAGACCACGTGGTAATACTTAGATTAATAGAAATGGGTTAATATTTAAGACAGAGCTATCCGATAAGAAACTAGTAACTGGCCAACAGCTTTGTATTTAATCCAGCAACTTTGTGTGTTATTTGGGGATGGCATGGCTCTGTGACATTGCAGGTGGAAAAACATACTCATAACAACATGCAGTCCAATGTGGAACTAAGAACTTTCACTTTAAATTTAACAAAAGCTTTAAAAAGGGTTTGAGAAACAAAAGAACAAATACAAGCAAGGCTTCTTGGTAGTAGCATTTTTATCAGTTGGGCTCTGTTTTGCTAGAGACAAACAGACTTGCGCAGCTCCTTTAAGGGAGGTTTCCTGACTCAGCATAAGTGGCAAAAAGCCAGAAGGTTTTTAAAGAGCTCTGCTAACAAATGAATGGTGTGCACCAGAGCTGGATATGGCAGTGATCATATCTCCAAGCTGGCAACATACTGCTGGATGGCAGCGTATAACAAGGCCTTGAACACAGCTCTCAGTTCTGGTGGTAAAATTACCAGCTGCCATCTTTGATAGATTCCAACTAATACAGCTATGGCTTTCATTTCACCAATGTTGTTTACCAAGTAAGACTCATCACCAGAAAAAGATAAAGATTTACAGTACATGCAGATTCAGATTAAGAAAAACCTCTAAAGATTTACAGTGTGTTTTAAAATATACATAGGCTTGGGAGAGAAAAAGAAACAGGATAAGATGGTTTAAAAAAGAATAATAAAAAGTCAGGGACTAGCACACGCCTTTAGTTCCAGCACTCAGGAGACAGAGGCAAGCAGATCTCTGTAATTTCAAAGTAAACCTGGTATACAGAGTTAATTTCAGGACAGATAAAAGTTACACAGAGAAACCCTGTCTCAAAAAATAAAAAAAATAGAAGTAGAAAAAACAGAGTAATAAAAAACCCATGTAAAGATGAAAAGCAAAGAGAGCATCTGGATACTGTACTGTATTATAATGTCTTTGTATCATTTGGCTATTGGGGAAATGACAACAACTTTTAAAAAAATGATGATGGATAAATCCAAAATATATTTTTTAAAAATGCTTTGACTTCAAAATTTAAGTCTAAGGACAGGTTACTAGAGGAAAGGATTTCTACTTATGTTTCCACAGAAAATAAAAAGCTATGGATTCCTTCCAGACTAACATGGTTTGATCAAACCAGACCCCCCTGAAACAGCATCCCATGTTATCCAACATTCAAAACAGCTGGGACAAGACAGCCTTGCAGACTACAGCCAAGATTTCTGTGTCTTCTTAGGATCCCCATAGTAGCACCCCTTACCAGCAGGAAGCAGTTTGAAAAGAATGACACCCAAATTCCCAGATATTGTTTATAAATGTTTGTTTTTATTTACATGAGGTTGGGTATAAATGGTCAATGACCACAACCATTCTCTTTAAAGGGAAAGAAAGGAAATTATGGTATAGATATAATACTTTGTTTTAAAATGGATTTTCATTTATTGATACAATTTAAGGTTAATTTTGTGGTATGTATATTTCTCCTTTTGTTTAGATATCGTGTTTATATAGCTCATTTAGAAATATAATATATAATTCAATACAGATTATAGATAGTTACTATAATAGTCAATAGTTAAGTTAGTTAGGAGTTTTAG
Organism: Cricetiscus sungorus; assembly: GCA_030556225.1. Taxonomy (NCBI): domain Eukaryota; kingdom Metazoa; phylum Chordata; class Mammalia; order Rodentia; family Cricetidae; genus Cricetiscus; species Cricetiscus sungorus. Next base: position 28,210,447 of record JANBXA010000741.1, on the reverse strand, counting down.
ATATACAGAGATATATTTGAGATAAATAGGCAGTCTTTAAACCTTTCAAAGACCTACAGAATATAGCATTTAAATTTACTTAATGATTTTCTTGACATTGGACATAACTGCTCCTGGCAATAACACCTTCATTAGTAAGGAAGATGGACATCGAAGAAAGTTGTTATGAAATGCGCTTTCAATTTGGCATGACTTGGACAAGATACTCTTGTCTGGACTGTTTGACTTCATGATGTATAAGCATGCAGGGCCCAAAGAAAAGTGACTGCTGATTTAAGAGTTCCTTATTCATGAAAGAGTCTGCAAGACAGTCCACAGGACACAGAAAGAAGTGACTGACAAACTGCCAGTACAGATGGGCAGTTTAAATTTTCCTGCTTTGCTGAGGAGTCTGCCAGACACACTTTATTCTAAGATGGAACATTACAGAAGAACTTAGGGGTGACTGTCCAGGCAGTGAGTTGTCTCTGTCATTTCTAGAGTTTGCATATTATCCTTCTGTGGTTTTTTGAAGGAGTTTAAAATAGATATGGTTATAGTTTTCCTTAGTTAGGATGAAAGATAAGTTATGCTTAAGAAATTAGAGTACAAAGATAGGATTAGTTTAAATCTTGCTAAATGCTATTGGACTAAATAAACATTATTAACTATGGTTCTTATTTCATAACTGTTTTGTTATATATTTTACCATGTTAAAGTTAAAACTCTTTTATTTTAGATAGAAAAGAGGATTTGATGGGAGATGTCATTCTGTAAATGTGTTTCTTATATTTGTTAATGAGTAAAGCACTATTGGTCAGTAGGAAAGCAAGATAGGCAGGACTTGGAGACTAGGAGAGAAAAAGTAGTACAGAGGAGATTCAACATGGAGGTAGAGAGAGTAGAACTCTGGGCCCTCTCTCAGGTAAGGTGAGACCATGTGGAAATATTTAGATGAACAGAAATGGGTTAATATTTAAGTCAGAGCTAGTAATACATAACACTAGTAACAGGCCATCAGTAAGTATATATATATAATACAGCTTCTCTGTGTGTTATTTGGGGCTGGCGAAGCGCTGGACCCAGGCTGGCAGAAAAGCCAACTCAACATTCTTCTCTATCTTTCCTTTTTTTCTTTTCTTTTTTTTTGTTTTGTTTTATTTTGTTTTGAATTTTTTTTCTTGTTTTACATATCGATCCCAGTTTCCTTTTCTTCCTTTCCTCCCTCCCTTCCTCTCTTTCTCCCTCCTACACCCCATGCCCCATGCCCACCCTCCCGTCCTATTCCACCCCCACTCCACAAGGAGGGTGATGTTTTCCAGGAGGGATCAACAAAATCTGTCAAGTCATTGGAGTAGAGGCTAGGCCCTCCTTCCTGCTTCTAGGTTAAGGGGGTATCGCTCCATGGCAAATGTGCTCCCAAAGTCCTTTTGTGAACCAGAGTAATATCCTGGATCCACTGTCACAGGTCCCTTTGACCACCCAGGCCTTCTGAGACCCATGATTAGGGGTTATAAGTCAGTCCAATGCTGCTTTCCCAGCTATCAATTTCGGGGCCCATTGGCTCTTCCTTGTTCAGGTCAGCTGTCTCTGTGAGTTTCTGTAGCCTGGTCTTGTCCTCCTTGTCTGCATCAGAAAAAACTATGATCCAAGGAGGAATGTAAGAGATATAAGAAGGGGAAAGGAATAAGATCTTCTGAGCATATTGGGATGGGGAGGTGGCAATGAGTGGAATGGGTGCTAGGAGAAAGAGGAGGGGAGGAGAGAAAAGCACATGGGACTAGGAAGATTGAGGCAGGGGAAAAATAGGTGAGAGAAAGAGAGAGTGAGAGTGATAGTGAGTGTGTGTGTGTGTGTGTGTGTGTGTGTGTGTGTGTGTGTGTGTGTGTGAGAGAGAGAGAGAGAGAGAGAGAGAGAGAGAGAGAGAGAGAGAGAGACCATAGTAGGTTTGAAAAGAAAACTGACTCTAGAGAAATGTCCAGAGACCTACAAGACTGACCCCAACTAACAATTTAAGCAACAGAAGAAAGGCTACCATAAATAAACTTCCCTAATATTTAGTTTGATGACTAACTTATATGCCATCATAGAGCCCTCATCTAGTAGCTGATGGAAACCGAAGCAGACACCCTGTTCTCTTTCAAATTGACGGCCTCTTTCTTTAGTTTTTGTTACACACACATATATACACAAACATTCACACACATATTCTTGCACACAAATTTAAATACACAAATACAATCTTCTCAGTCTATATTATGTGACTGGTCTGTACATATATTTAGAGATACCAGTTTGGCATTGGATAAATAACTGATGTGTGCTTTCTTAGAGAAGCCTATTGACCCCACTAAACAAAGAAGTACAGTCAATTCTTAGTGCGACACTGTGATTACCATTGACAATCATAATCTCATTGCTTTCACACAAATAGGTATGCTAGCTTAGGCAGAGAATTACTTAAGAGAAATCTCAGAACATATAAAATGGCAATTTTCAATACTGCTGTGACAAACTCATATTTGAATATGGCATTAATCTTTTTATTATGCCCATATTTAAAATTAGAATGTTAATGAAGTGCAGTATAAGTTCTTTATTTCAGTTTTGTAGAGGAAGTGTACACATGACCTTGGATGCCGTTTTTATGTATATACTTCCATCTACCTTCTAATGGCTTTTAGCTATTGGTCCAAATTCTCACAAGTTCATAGCTTCTTATATTTTTAGTCAGTTTTTAACTTAGTACTTCGAGTCCTCTTATCTTTTAGTATCAATTATATACTACCAGAACACATTCTAAAATGTTACCTCCTGTGGCTAAAGAAATAGTTCAGTAATTAACAACTCTTGCTGCTCTTCCAGAGGGAATAGCTCACAACTTCTGTAATACCAGTTCTAGGGGATCCAATACCCTCTCTCACCTCTATGGGCATCCAAATCCTTCAAGTCATTTGGGTAAGGGCCTAGGCCCTCCCTCATGTCTCTAGGCTAAGGGGGTATCCCTCCATGGGGAGTGTGCTCCCAAAGACCTTTTGTGCACCAGGAATACATCCTAGTTCTACTATCAGAGGTCCAATAGACTGCTCAGGTCTTCTAACTGAGCAGTGGCACAATAAGAGCATGATGCTTAATATGTAAGGAATTTTATGTAAAACTTGTAATTAACGTACAATTGATACTGTGAAGAACTTCTATTTATATGAAGTCAGTTCTTGCAAAAAGAGTAATTATTCTTCTAATTTTGAATGCTCCACAAATTTGTTAACTAACTGAAGAACTCCTTAAAATTTAAAACCCAATGAATCTGGCTGAAATTGATACAATTTTGATATATATTAGTTGCTATTTAAGTTATGTCAGTGTGATGAGAGTACTTAAACACCACTAAAATTGCTTTGAACTACAATCAATCATTATGATTGACCTATTATATTTATATGGTGTCTTTATTTGTATTAATATTGTAGTTCCTATAGCATTTATACTGCTAATGATAAAAGTAGAAAAGCTCCACCTAATTATTTTACTTCATTAATTTGCACTAAACTCCATAACAAAAATTTAGAAGAATATGTAGATGTGCCTCAGTACTAAAGAATAGCTATGTACTACTTAAAAGATAAAATCTTGTCAATGTTTTCTTGAGATCCATAAGACAAATTCTAACATTTACTTCTGATTTAGTCATGCACATTTGCATATTGTTTCAAATTGCCTATCAATCAGTATCTATCTTTGATTTTCACACATTTTCATGTGCCAGAATTAAAAGCATGGTTTTAATTCAGTCAGAGTTCTCTGACTTTTGATATTTAAAAGATGTCTATGAGACATCTTTGGTCTCAAAATGGAAATCTATGGTCTCCATTTTGTAGGAAGGTTTGATAGGTAAACAATTATTTTCCAAGTTCACATTCTTCACTGATGGCTGACTTCACTTACTTGAGGAATGCTGGAAAGGGGTAACTCTGTGATTCTTTCAAGGGTGATCCATTTTATAGGGTATATAAAATTATGGGAACTTGCTTTATCAAAAGAAATAAACAAGGTGAGGTAAGACTAAGCTGCCTCCTCCTTGTATTAAAGATGGGCAAGGCAACCCACTATGAAGAATAGGTTTCCAAATTCCAGCTAAAGCATTAGTGACAGCTGATGTTCCCACAGGTAAGTATTGCACACTTGGACCCAGCACCACAACTGTCATACAAATGTAGAGCTACTTGTTGGTCCCATGAAATCTTTCTGGTTGTCACTTCAGACTCTGTGAGCTCTTGTGAGCCCAAGTTATTTGAATGCCATTTTTTTTTTTTTTTTGCTGACAACCATGTGATGCTGGCTGCATTCTGAATGTAAACAAAGAATGGATGGGAGAGGAAGAGGGGAGTTGTGGGTGGTAATGGGAAGAGAGAAGAGAAGGGAAACTGTGGTCTTAATGTAAAATTAAAAAAAAAAAGATACAGATAGATAAACAGACAATAAGAGCCAGAGAAACTGAGTCCTACCCAAAGGTATGTCAACATTACTTTTAAAACTTACTATGAATGTGACATTTTCTAAATTGTAGCTCTACACCATAGTTTAAAAAAATGTAATTGGGGCCAAGCTAACCACAAATGAAGAGTTTTGTACTAAAATATGGATACAGGGATTGTAGTGTACTGAAAGCCATTACAGAAATCCAGTCATAAGTGAGAACACAAAACACTTTCTGTCTTTATGAACATTATTCTAACATATTTATCCAGGTTCAATTTCCCAACTCTACTTATGTATTTTGTAAACTTAGATTTTTATTTTAATTACTTTTTTAGGACAAATTTGTGACAATCTCTATGAATTAATTTTTAGAAATGTGACATTATATTTATTTTTTTCAGTATTCTCTCCCCATAAGATCATCCTCCTTACTTCCCTCCCCTGCCTTATCACTCCCCTTCTCACTCATACCTGCCTGCAGGCAACCAGCAAAATTTGTTCAATTTCAAACAGATGGAACTAGGAAAAACAAATCATGCTGAGCTACTTAACCTGGACCCAGTACGAAAAACATGGTGTGAACTCACTCATAAGTGGATATTAGCTGTTATGTAAAGGATAATCATGCTACATTCTATAGATCCAGAGACACTAAATAACACAGGGGATCAAGGATGGAAGATAAATTAATTTTATCATTTTTAATTAGATAATCTTATTTTCTGTATTGGTCTATCCTCTGGTTTGCAATAAGCTAGCAGCATTAGCACATAACACCCATAGTCACTGTCCATTACACATCTTATACAAATCTCATAGCTATAAACAAACATGTCTTGTCCTGTCAAAAGGAGTGTAGCTAAGAAGAATCTTGGTTCGATTGCTTTATTGCATATGAACATTTTAAACTGTGTAAAAAATATTTTTGTGAAATAGTTTTGTACTACCGGAAAATTTTGAAATATTAAAGGTGACTTTCAACTAACTTTCCAGTCATCTACACTGTAGAATGCAGATATGCTAGGTCCTCTAAAAAAAATAAGAAGCACATGAGAAATGGAAGTCAGATCTGATGGGGTCTTTCAAAAAATTGCAGCTTAGGCAGAACAGATTCCATGGACATCTTTTGGCAATCTCTATCCTGTTTGTTTCTACAATGTTTAGATTCAGTGATTACAAATGTACACCTGATTCATCAACAACTCAAACTTGTATAATAATATGGAAATAGGAATTCAGGTGTGTTTTAAAATTATTTTTAGAGTTCTCTCCTCAATATTGCCTAACAACTTGTTCTTCACTATTCAGATTCTGAGCAGTAAGCAATGTCCAGTGTTAACACACCCCCACACCCCCACACACACACACACACACAGAGAGAGAGAGAGAGAGAGAGAGAGACAGAGAGAGAGAGAGAGAGAGAGAGAGAGAGAGAGAGAGAGAGAGAGAGAGAGAGAGAGAGAGAAGGAGAGAGGGAGAGAGGGAGAGAGAAAGAGAGAGAGGTGTATAATATAGATTTGTGGTAATCACCATGAGAAGTATGTATTATCCATCTAGTAGGAACATTGGCAGATACAAGCACAGATTTCTTAACACTGCATTTAAAGAGAAATCTGTCTCCAGAGGTTATTTTAATAAGTCATAGTTTTAAATTTAGTCAACTCAATCAAATGTCAAAATGTTTATGGAAGCTTTTCTTTTCAAGCAAGTAATATATGCCTGTGTAAGAGCTCATCCTAACGCAAACAGTGAAAATGTCACAGCCAAACAGTCTTTACCAGTAAGTATTGTAGGCGTCTGATATTATTAAGATTTACAAAATAAATGCTGAAGCAGATTCCATCATGGAAAGTTCATTGCTAGTTGAAAATTCTAATCTAATTCTCAAGCCATGGACATTTCCCTTGTTTCTCTAAGTGAAGTAGAAGGAATATAAAAACTTGCTTCTTGGTTATAGGTGGTGTAGATAATGAACAAAATCTAAGATTCCCATATTCATTCTTACAGTGATCATATGAACATCCCACATAGAACTCTCACACTAAAGCAACTATATTCTCTAAAACATCCTCACATTTCCTTGAGTGTGGTCTGATAATTATATCATTCAAAGGGTATAATGACCCTTTTAAAGATCAGTTGTCTATTTGTTAATGTTTTGAGATTATAATATAATACAATATAATTTCATTTTTTATTTTCTCCCCTTCCATTTCTTCCTTCCAAACCCTCTCATACACTTTTTCTTTTACAAATCCATGGATTTTTTTAATTGATTATTATTGCATATATATGTATATATATATACACACACACACATATATATATATATATATATATTTCTAAATGCATGAATACAATGCACACTGTCACTAGTATGTAAGTTTTAGACCTATTCTACTGCCTACTTTCAGGATAACACAATTTTTCTTTTCCTTTCTGTTTATATTCTTGATTTTCTTTTTCTCATTGCCCAGGAAACTTGTAGATGTTCCAGTTTTATTTAATAATAAGAATCAAAATATATTCAAACCATGTTTTTAACACTTTAAAATCTTTTTAATTCTACTTATTTTCTGGTTATCTTAGAAAATTATAACAGATTTATTGGAGAATGGTAACATATAAAAGATAGTTTCTATTCTTATTGAATAGTGAAGAAATGTGGTGCATCCTGTAAATCATAGTTTTAGGTACACTTATATGTTTCCTGGATTATTAACTATGCATACAGTTGTGGTCTATAGGGGCTCAGATGTGGACTGAGCATGAATATTACTTTTTAATTAGACTGAGATATAAATGACTGGAACTCAAAGCATAATTTAATACAACAAAAACATTCTCTGTTAAGGACATTCTTGGGGTTTAGATGTGAAAAGTGTCATCATCTCTAAATCCTTCACTGTATTTAAACATCCCTCCTTCCATCACAGTGTATTTGTCCATTTTGTTTCTTTAAGTTGATTTCTCATCCCTTCCACTCATTGTGATTTTCATAGAAGGTAAGGAACTCTAATTAAGCATGACCTATTTTAAAAAGTGAATACACCTGCAAAAACACATTTTCCAGGTGTGAAATCATTCACTGGTATATGGAATTAGCATTTGATGTATCCTCTGGGGAGATAAAATTCAACCCACTTCTACTCTTTTCCTTATTTTACATATCGATCCCAGTTCCCTCTCCCTCTCTCCCTCTCTCTCACCCTCCCATCTTCCCAACCACTCTTCCCTCCCACACCACCCCACAACACATGTAGGGTGATGTCTTCCAGGATAGGTCATCTAAAGCTACTCTTTTATAAATTTAATGATAATTATCCCATGTATACACATGGCTAATTTTCAAAAAAGAAAGTTGCTACAAATAAAAAGAAAAGAAACATTTGCCAATAAAATTTCTATAATTTATAATATGCCTGAGGATGACTAAACGATTTAATGAATTAATAAAATACATGACATCTAATAAACAATTGTACAAAGCCATCAGGTAATTAGTGTGGATGCTCTAGTAACATAAAAAAATGTGGTTATCTACTGCTTCCCTTTTATAAGAAGAAAATGCTGAGCAAATTTAAACATATTTATATATATATATATATGTGTGTGTGTGTGTGTATTTATATGAATATACATATAATTTTTTCTAATTTTATATATTGATCCCAGTTTCCTCTCCCTCCCATGCCTCCTGACCCCCTCCCACTCCATCCCCCCCACCCACACACTCCACAGGGAAGGTGATGACTTCCAGGAGAGATCATCAAATTATGTCAAGTCATTTGCAGTAGGGACTAGGCCCTCCCTCTTTCCTCTGGGTTAAGAGAGTATCACTCCATGGGGAATGTGCTCCCAAAGTCCTTTCATGCACCAGGGATACATCCTGTTTCCACTGTCATAGGTCCCTTAGACTACCCAGGACTTCTAATTGAGACCCACATTCAGGGAGTCTGAATAGGTACAATGTGGGTTTTCCAGGTATTTCTTCTTGATTTTTTTTACTGTGTTATGAACTAAAATATATTAAAATCATATTCAATGTGTAATCTGAAATCTTTATTTTTATGATCAGAGAATGAATACCAATTTGTGTTATATAAAGGAACATGTAGTATATGAAAGAAATATAAGATACAAAAACACTTTCACATTGTGACCATCCCAAACCTACCTGAGCATCTAGCACATCTGTTCACACCAAGGAAAGCCTAAACGAATCAACCTTCTCCATTTTATAATAGCATAAATGGTCTACTTTATCACACTCATGGAAAGATAATTTAGGAGGTTTACAATTTCTAAGGTCACCAAAATTCCTAATTTTAAAGCTATTCCTAACCCGTAAATAAAACAACAGGAATTGATCTCTTTAGTATGCCAGAGAATAAGGCAAATATAAAAGACCATTTTACTAAATAGTTCTACTTTGAATGAAGAAATTTGTTTTTGTGAAATGGGATGTTGTTACTCCGTGGCTTTTCACAGTGCTTAATAGATGTGATTGGGAGTGTTCAACTATAATTGGCCCATCCTTCTCAACCTTTTTCTATGTATAACTTGCACAATATTGTGGAAGTGGGAAGAAGACAAGAGGCAAGGCCCAGAGAGAAGAGCTATGAATGAATGGTTTTTGACATGAAAGAACTATAGTATACAACTCACAGCAACTGCTGTTATCTGCAGAAGGCATGCCTAAACTATAGTCAGTGGTCATCCAGTACAAATAAATCCACAGGAAAAGATATTGAAAGTTGATGGCTGCTGAGAGAGGGAGACCCACTCACTTTTTGGTATGTTATCATGATCCAGTTGGTGGTCCAACATCCAACTGCATATGCGAAGCACTAATTTAATTTGGTATGATTAATAACATCAATAAAAGATGACATGGATTTGGGAGGGAGATCTGTTGGATACTCCGAGAATCATTCAGAGAAACTTAGTAAGGAATGAATAGGATAAAAATATATTTCACACATGAAAATATATGAAAGATTTAAAAAAATATTATTTATTTTCCTTCATTGGAGAGTACAATCCTCCCCTGGGGAGCAACCAAACTTGTGAGCAATGCACTATATTTTTAGGGTGTCTTAGCCAGTCTTGATTAACAACTCAAAAGGGGGTTCTCATGTCTTGTATTGGGTATTTTAATAGGTTAGTCTTTGGTCTTGGAGTGAGCTACATCAACCCAGATTTTAGAAGTTTAGTGAAACTCTATTATGTACTTTCATACTTTCAAACACTTGCATTATCGTTTGTTGTATAAATAGTTCATATGATTTTCTTATCATTTTCATCCATACTTTACATTATTTTAGCTACAACCCTCCTTTGCCGATATTTACTTCATTAAAAAGCACTCAACTTCCCCTTTTTGACTATCAGATCACTTTGAATCCTGCTACCTCTATGTAACTTCCTCTCCCCTTCTTCTATATTTCTCTCTCTCTCCCTTACATAAATTCAGAAAACTTTGTAGAAGAGAGATAGAGAGAGATCATAATAGTCAGAGAAACTGGGAGTTTGCTATCAGAATGTGTCTTCTAGTAATGTCAAATGCTGCTAATGTCAAAGCTACATCTATAAATTATCATCAACCTGAGCACACCAGCAAGGAAGACATCAATGTACACAGCAAATTGGATGGAGAACAGCCTGCAAGGCCTTAACTCTCATCAGAACTGTATATAGATCACTGATGAAAGCTAGGTGGAGAAGACATGGTATGAACCAGGGAATATTATTCCAACAGGTTGTCTAGTGGCAAATGAACAACTGTGAAAACATACACACAAATAACATTATAGAGATAAAACAGGTTATGTTTATGATTACATATACATATATATCTATATACATATCTATATGCATATATATACATATATGCATGAATTTGAAAGAGAGTGGAATGATTAGAAGAAAAATAAAGATATGTTATAAGATTATTATTGCAGTAATATAATAATGTTAACAATTTTTATTTGCTAGTTTTGTTATTAATATTATGACTGTGTACCCATCCTTTAAAAGAATATACATGTAATTTAATTAATAATCATAGCTCCATTTACTTTATATATACTATACTTTATGTATATATCTATTACATTATAGTTAAATTACATGTTACTTCCTCAATCATTCAAATTAGATAATTTTGCACTCAATTTACTGTTGAGAAAAACTAAGCTGTGTAGAAACTGTATATTTCGATTACACTGTTAGACATTTAAACAAAATTCATAAGTGATTATAGAATATGTCAGTATGTGTTATATATTAATTTCACCAAGACATCTGATTCTTTTCTGAAATAATTACTCTTCATGGCATCACAAACAACTTAGGACTTGCATTGCTATGGAAAGGCCAGTGTTTGAGCCTGTGCCATTGCAGACTGATGTCATGAACAAGTGAGAGGATGAGAACACAAAGCATCGTGCTTTCCACGTAAAGAAACAGAAGCTTAACAAGTTACTGAAGGTTGGTGTACAAATATCATTGAGAAATACATAACCAAAATAAACAAAGAATTTCACAAATCAATCAATTAATTAAATCAATCTGTAAATTCTCTTTACATATTTTCTTATAAGAATGGTCCATTTCTCATGTCTTCATAGGAGAATGAAAATATTTGTTATATCAGACTCACTTGACATGTTCTGGCTTGACTGCCTGAAAATATAGTCATAGAAACATATTTCTAAGACACGATTTTTATAAGGTTTTCAATTATTCAATAAGAACTGCTCATTTTTAAGTGCTCATGCACACATTGAGAACTATAAAAGAAATATGGGTGCAAGTAAATCTAAGTGATTTTGAATGTTTAATTTCAGAGGTAGAAACTTTCCAGGTGATTATAAACACAATGGTTTAAAGTTTTCAACAATTATTATTGGAAACAAGAAAATGCCTGATCATATTCCTTTGCAGTTATCTGTTTTGGTGTTGACAAACAGAAAAATATAGATTTTGGTGCTTATTAATGAGTAACATTTTTCTTTAATTTATTTCAGAAGTGTAGATATTTTATTTCCATGAATGTGTGTAGCTGCTTATGTCCCTGGCCTCTGAAGATGCCAGTACTAGGGATTGGGGGTGTAGAATCAGGTCCTCTGAGAAAGAAGTTGCATAGTTATTTGGTTCAAGCCTGGATGTGGAGGCTAGGAACTGAACCTGGATATGAGGGAAAGGATCAAGAGCTCAAAACTGAAGAGCTATCTATCTCTCCTGTCCACAGGAAGCACTTTGTAGAGTTCCAAGCTTCTCAGAGACTTCCTTCTCAAGTAACTCCTTCATAGTAAGTGGTTTTGCATGTACACTTTAAATGGAGTTGTTTCCAAAGAAAATGAGGTTAAACTCATTACAGAGAGAGTTATTAGTATTTTTACAAACTTATGGCCGGTGTTGACTTCCCTACACCTCATCTGTTTTATCTCATTTGAGAAACAGAAGCAAGCACAGGATCACAAAGTTAAAATTAATGCTAAGAACTTAAAGTATGCAAGTAAATATTCCAAAAACGTTCAGAGTAACAATGTTTATGGTAACTAAATGTATCCATAACTTAAATGAATCTAAAGTAGGCAGGTCAGAAGCACCAGAAAAGCTAAGGTAACACAGCATGTTTCTGTCTCCTGGAAATTCTAATGTTATTTCCATTTTGGGTAGATGTTCTGCTAAGAATGTATGAGAATGTATGATGAAGTTCCCAGCTGATTCTGACAAGGAGAAAAATGTGTCCTTTAATAAAGTGCTCATAAGGGTACGTTAAATTCCCTTCCCTGATAATGAGATTGATAACTACCTTATATGACATCATAGAGCCCTCATCTAGTAGCTGATGGAAACAGAAGCAGACACCTACAGCTAAACACTGAGCTGAACTCTTGGGATTCTAGTTGCAGACAGGGAGGAGTGATGAGCAAAGAGGTCAAGACAAGGTTACAGAAACCCACAGAGACAGCTGACCTGAACTAGAGGTAGCTCATGGCTGATAGTTTGGAAACCAACAGTGGACCGACTCAGACCCCCTGAATGTGGGTCTCAGAAGACCTGAGCAGTATGAGGGACCTTTGATAGTAGAACCAGAATGTGTCCCTGGTTCACGAAAGGACTTTGGGAGCACATTCCCCATGGAGGGATACTCCCTTAACCTAGGGACAGGAGGGAGGGCCTAGTCCCTATTCCAAATGACTTGACAGATTTTGATGATCCCTCCTGGAAGGACTCACCCTCCATGTGGAGTTGGTGGGGAATGGGATGGTGGGGGTTCAGCGGGAATGGGTGGACATGAGGGAGAGGGAACTAGGATCGATATGTAAAATAAGAAATAATAATAATAATAATAATAATAATAATATCTTAAAGAAAGAATATGCTCATAAAAGAAACAAACACATAAACACTCACACACACACATAGGCACACACAAACACACACACATACACACATACACACACACACAGGGAGTGTATGTGGAGAACTAAAATCCTTAAAAAGGAATACTTTCATGAATATGGTAACTACATAAATCATGTATCTAGAGATATTCATTGGGGATCTTGAAAAAAACAACAACTATGGCACACAAATCAAATACTCATACATTTCTGGTATCTATTTAGAACTTTAGGGTCAGAACTAAAGACTAAGTTTGTGGAAGAAACAGACAGAATAATTAACATGTAAAAGGACATCCAATGAGAAAGATAAATGATCTGGTAAAGCTTGCATGGAGATCAGAATTCAGAGCTAGCCATACCTAAAGACCAGGCAGTGGTGGCACAACCTTTAGTCCCAGGAATCCGGAGACAGAGGCAGACAGATCTCTGTGACTTCAAGGCCACCCAGGGTTACAGGAGAAGATATCAGTCTAAAGGAGAAACAGAGCTAATGCCTTTATACCCAGCCTAGAGAGATATATAAGAAAGAAAAATGCGTTTTGTGTGAGATTCAGTTTCCAGTCACAGGGAAAACAGGATCTCCATTTCAGCCTTGGTAGAGGTAAGAACTACTGGGTGGCTGCATTGCCTTTCTGATCTTAAGCTTGAACCTCAGTATCTGTCTTTGGATATTTTTTATTCATGCTACAGTCATAGATCACTGATTATTCACAGTGTGTCATTTTATTTTCAAGAGACATGCAATAGAGATGTGGTCAGCAGACTAGATACCACTTTTGCAATTAAAAGGTGAGCATTGAATTCCAGAGAACACAAACCCTTCCCTTGGCATTGACCACTGTGTGTGAGGTGGGCTACCACTACAGAAGAACTGACTACAACATTGCCTCCAGTAACGTATGCTATCTAAAGAAACAGAAGCAGAAGATTGCAAACAATGTCATTAATTGATACATAATTTTTCTGAAAGATACATTGGCACAAATAGGTAATGAAAATTTGATAAATTAGGTATGTTCCATATTTTTGTTCTCAATGAAATAATGAACTAATCTATATTTATCACATCCCAAATTTACAAAATCTCACTTTGGATTATTAAGTATGGAAGTTCAATTTTAAGTTGCAAACTTGTGTAAAAAGATTTCTGTAATTCAAGCAATATTAATTTCTCAACATCACAATGTATGCTATTTAAGTTTCTTGATATTCTTCATGACAGATATTTTATACTTGGCATATGTGCTTCCAAACCTTTGGCAAAAAGTAAAGTTTTCTGTATACTATAATAAAATTATTCTGGAAAATACTGTAGTTTTTAGAGTAATAAGTTTTCAACAGCCTATATCCTCTCCTTGTTAACATATTATTCCATTTCTCTCTATATACTCTTCTAATAAACTTTACTTTTATCTCTGAAGCTTCACAATATTTGCCATGGCTTCAGAGACTTGGATACAAACCTAAATTGTTATACCCATTATCCTCTCTCCAGACTTTGTGGAGTTTTTCTTCCTGACAAATAACTTATTTTCTAATCTATTTTTGTTGAATATTCACTCATATATTTCCCAATCTAATTCATAAAAGCAAGGCTGTACTTATTTCTTCATTTCCTTCCTATTTTTCTTTCCTTGGCAGAGGTTTCCATAGCAAGGAGAGGTTTGAATTGGTTTTCCTGTTTTCTTTAATGTTTTTTTTCACTTTAAATGAGATGAAATTAAATTAAAAGAAACATGTTCTGATGTAGCAATAGTAAAATTTATGATAAGATGGAAATAAGGATTTTCATAGTTTCAGGATAATGAAGTCAACAGTGTGGAAATATTACTACAGAAATCCCCTTTGAGATCAAGATATAAGCAGATATTAAATTAAATTTAATACTTTAATCATAAACCAAATTTGTTTGAATTATATTTTGAAAGAAAATATATTTCTTAGATTAAATATTCTTACCTTATACGTTAGCTTGATAGAATTCATGAATGACTCAACAAGTTGCTTTCTTTTAAGCTACGTTCATACTGTGATCCACTTTTATTTATGTTTAGTGGTTTTAGCTATGCATGAAACTGTACTTATGGATATAGGTGTTTAAGGGGCTTTTAGACTATTGGAATATTGCAAAATAATTTTATGCAAAATAAATATTATCTCAGACATGATTAGCATTTCAATAAAGATCAATACCCAATGTGAGTAATGTCTCTAAATGTCTAGTAAATATGTACATTTTTGGATAATAATGAATGTGTCATCCCTGAGGCAACCTTCAAGAACACTGAAGGAAAAGAAAAACAGTTGTGTCTGAGAGTTATCAAATAAATAATTTATTTATAATGATGGGTAATTCTAATCAAACAGATTTAAAACAAACAACAAAAGTAATGTGTATAAATGTACATTTTGAAAAGGAAAATTCATATAGCTTTAGTAATGTTCTAATAACAAATCAGATTTAAGAACACAAATTACAAATATCCATTTAATAGTAACATGGTGTTGAAAACTGATTAACAAAAGTGAAAGAATAAATTCAACAGACATAATCACATGGAGATAGATGAGTCACTAACTCTCAAGTGATTTGTATATCCATCCATGACGTATTTGAAGTGCACATCTACTTAATTCCTGACAAACTCAAGTACCACATGCATTCTCTACCAAAGATGCTAGCCATTTAATATTTTTATTAATTTTTAATAATAATCTTCAGTGATATGATTGTATCAATATAGTCACTGAAAATAGAAATATGGTTAGAAATTTACTGTGGAATTATTGATATTTCTTCTAATAAGGATTTTTTTCTTTTTATATTTAACTTTGAAACAAGGTTGTTTTACATGTCAATCCCAGTTTCTTCACCTTTCATTATCCTCTATCACTCACACCAAACCCCAGCTCATCCCCTTACTTTTCCCCAGGCATGGTGAGGCCTTCCTTCGGGAGTTTTCAAAGTCTGTCATATCATTTGAACAGGGCCTAGATAGACCCTACCCCATGTATCTAGGCTGAGAAAGCATCCCTCTTTGCGGAAAGGGCTCCCAAAGCCCATTGATATACTAAAGAAAATTACTAGAGGCCCCATAGACTGCTCATTCCTTCTAACTAAAACTCACACTCAGGGGGTCTGAGTCTAATAAAAACTTACAAAAAAATGTATTTTAAACACTAGTTAGTAACAGAAACTTGAAAGGCAGAAAAGACTTTACTGAATTATCACATATATCAACACTTTGATTCACAACACCAAAAGCTTGCAAATAAAATATAATCTTATATCCTGATTTCACAATTCCCAATGACTTTGACTCTAACTATCATCTTATCATCCAGTTTTATGTACTGAAATGTTCAAAGTTTATTATATGACTAACAGCCCAATTATATTTATCAGTGAACTCCACACCATCAAAGCCATCTGAAAGGAAAGACTTAATTGAAAAAGTTTATATTCCAAATGGTCTTTGAACATGTCTGTTGAAAGTTTACTTTTCTTGATTTTTTTAAAATTTAAATTTGAAACAAGTTTTTTAAATATATAAATTATTTTTTTATTTTTATTTTACATATCAATCCCAGTTCCCTCTCTCTCCTTCCCTCCACCCTGTTTTCCTCTCTCCCACCCTCTCATGCTCCAACCACCCTCCCCTTCCACTCCACCCTCTCTCCACATGTAGGGTGATGCTTTGAAGAAGGGATCATCTAAATCTATCAAGTCATTTGGAATAGAGACTAGGCCTCCTCTCCTGTCTTTAGGTTAAGGGAGTATCCTTCTATGGGGAATTTGCCCCCAAAGTCCTGTTGTGCACCAGGAATACATCTTGGTTCCACTCTCTGAGGTCCCTTAGAACCTAGAAGGTTCAGGCCTTCTAGCTGAGACCCATGTTCAGGGGGTCTGAGTCAGTCCCACGTTGGAGCCCCAGCTATTATTCTGGTAACCCATTAGTAGCTCCTCCTTGTTCAGGTCAGCTGTCTCTATGCTGGCACAAGTGGAAGATGGTGTGTAGAAGACTGCAGATAGACCCATGTCTATTGCCATGCACAAACCTCAAGTCTGAATGGATCAAAGACTTCAACATAAATTTGTCACAATGAACCTTTTAGAAGAGAAAATGGGAGGTACCCTTGAACAAATTGGTACAGGAGACTGCTTCCTGATCATAACTCCAGTATCACAGACACTGAGAACAACACTTAAAAAATGGGTCCTCCTCAAATTGAGAAGCTTCTGTTAGGCAAAGGACACAGTTGACAAGACCAAACTGAGCCCACAGACTGGGAAAAGATCTTCACCATCCTGCATCTGAAAGAGGGCTGATCCCCAAAATATATAAAGAACCCAAGAAACTAGTCAACAAAACACCTAATAACCCTATTAAAAAATGGGGTAGAGAACTGAAGAGAGAACTCTCAATAGAGGAAATCACAAAGGCCAAAAGACACTTAAGAAAGTGCTCAACATTTTAGCTATCAGGGAAACAAGCTTGTTTTACATATCAATCCCAGTTCCCTCACTCTCCTGTCCTTTCCTGCCCCCAACACTAACCCCCATCCCGTCCTGTATGCTTCCCAGGAAGGGTGAGGCCTTGAATGGGGAGACTTCAAAGTCTATCATATCATTTGGAGACGGGCCTAGGCCCTCTCCAGTGTATCTAGGCCGAGGGAGTATCCCACTATGTGGGATGGGCTTCCAAAGTCCATTTATATATTAGGGATAAATACTGATCCATTACTAGAGGTCCCAAAGACTGCCCAGTCCTCTTAACTAACACCCACTTTCACAGAATCTAGGTCAGTCCTATGCTTATTTCCCAGAAATCAGACTGGAGCCCATGATCTCCCCCCCTTGTTCAGGTCAGAAGTTTCTGTGGTTTCTCCAGCCTGGTCTTGACCCCTTTCTCATCCTTCCTTCCCTCTCTGTAATAACTGGATTCCAGGAGTTCTGGTTAGTCTTTAGCTGTGGGTGTCTGCTTCTGCTTCCATTAGTTAAGATACAAAGGTTCTAGGATGGCATATAAGGTAGTCATCAATCTCATTATGGGGAAGGACATTTAAGGTAGCCTCTCCACTATTGCTTAGATTGTTAGTTGGGGTCATCTTTGTAGACTTCTGAAAATTTCCTTAGTGCTAGATTTCTTTTAAAACATATAATGATTTGCTTAATTATTATTAGTCATAAGAGATTTATTCTTACACAGGTGGTCATGAACTATATAAGAAATTTATCTGGTCTTAAACCAGTAAGAAAGCCAGCAGACATTTCATACATACATCCTCTCTCAGCTCTTTCCTGCCTACATTATTGGTGGTTTGTGGTCAAGATCCTTAGTCTTAATATTTCCAATACCATGTTGATTTTGATCAAAATTTGTTTTAATCACTGATAGATTGAATGTGGAACAACTAGTCAATAAATGACAAAATCTGATAACTGGAGTCTTATTGGTCTGACATGGAAAACAGAAAAACAGAACGAGGAAATAATGGCAAATAAAATAATAAGGAATGAGGAATATATAAGCCATAGGAGAAACTTACATATTCATATATAAGCATATGCATGTTTTTATATGTGTGTATACCATTTTCCCCACATTGAAATTATATCAAATGTTTACCAAGTTTTCTTTCACTTAAAAAAAAAATAAATGGTAACATGGAAAGATTATAAGAACCATGGTTGGTCAATAAAACCAAGGACCAAGGTTTTCAGGCACAGCAGGACAATTGCACATATGTACTCATAGCAAATGTGATAGTGTGAACACGACCTGAATAAGCTAAATCCAGAATGAATTATAGCATAGTAATGAAAAGGTAGGCAAAACATCTTGTTCATAGCTAAAAGTGATTAGTATTTAGTTGATGGTAAATGAGAGTGTCAGTTGTCCTGAATGATAGAACAATTGCAGATTCAATAGTGACAAGTTAGGCAATACAAATTGAACTTGAGGAAATAAGAAAAAGAAAAAAATAACGAAATCTTGAAATTCGCAGGCAAGTGGATGGAACTTGAAGACAACATCCTTAATGAGGTAACAAAGTCTCAAAAAGAGGAACACAGTATGTACTCGCTAATATATGGATTTTAGACCTAGAGCAAAGGATCACCAGCCTATAATAAACACCACCAGAGGAACTGGGATACAAGGTGTATTCTAAGAGTTTCATATATGGTCCCTCACAAAAGGGGGAAGGGACAGGTCACCCAGAGCACATGGGAAGTGAGGGAGCAGTGAATGGAGAGAGAACTAGGAGAAAGGGAAGGGGAGGAGAGGAAAGCATGAGCGACTAGGTAGATTGAGTCAGGGTAGGAATAGAAGACAGAAGAGAGAGAGAGAGAGAAAGAAAGAGAGAGAGAGAACATAAAAGAGGCAGCCATTAATGGTTTGAAGAGAAAACTGAACCTAAAGAAAGGTCTAGAGGCCTACAAGACTTCCAACTAACAATTTGAGCAACCGTGTAAAGGCTACCATAAATGCCCTTTCCTGATAGTGAGATCATCAACTAAATTATTCACAATCATGGACCCCTCATCTAGTACCTGTTGGAAACAGAAGCAAACACCCATAACTAAACCCTGAGTCAAACTAGAATCCAGATGCAGAGAGAGAGAGGACAAGATCAGTTTGCAGAAACTCACAAAGACAGCTGACCTGAATGGGCCCTGCAAACTGATAGCCGGGAATACAGCATGGGACTGACTCAGAACTCCTGAATATGGGTCTCAGCTAGAAGGACTGAGCAGTCTGGGCGACCTCAGACAGTAGAAACAGGATCTATTCTTGGTGCACAAAAGGACCTTCTGGACGTCCCCCATGGAGGGATACTCCCTTAACCTAGAGACAGGAGAGAAGTCCTAGACCCTACTTCAAATGACTTGACAGATTTACATGGCCCAACCTGGATAGTATAGCCCCACAAGTGGAATGGGGTTCAGGGGATGGGAGGGGAGGGTGGCCAGGGTGCATGTGAGGGGGGAAAGAGGGTAAGAGGGAGGGAGGGAGGAAGGGAAGAATAGAGAGAGGGAGGGAGAGGAAACTGGGTCGACATGTAAAATTTTTAATTATATTATTAATAAAAAAGGAAAGGAAAGAGGAAAATCTGATATTGTGTGGGAATTATGGAGGGAAGGAAAGATGGTAAAAAATTAGTTGCGAATGAGAGGATGAATATATTCTCAAAAAGTGGAGAAGAGGAATCAGCTGCCCATTCCTAACCAAGAAGTTATCAATAACTCATCTTAGTTCTGTCGATGGGTTTCACGGTTTATATCCATGTCCAACAGCAGTGTAAATGCAAAACAAACACAAAGTTATTTTTTAGTTTTTTGAGAGAAGGTGACATTTTGTAGACTTTTTCCTCACACATTGCTTTATTTGGACAATTTTGTCTCACTATTTGTTCTTTCATATATTATAGCACCAAAAATGATGTTTTTATGGATCTTATTTATTTGTGTGTGTGGCTTGTGTATTCTCATGTTTAAATGTATGCTTTGTGCTTGTTTGTTTGTTTGTTAGAAAGAGAGAGACGACAGAGAGAGAGAGAGAGAGAGAAGAGAGAGAGAGAGAGAGAGAGAGAGAGAGAGAGAGAGACTGGCATTTTGTGAGTGAGGAGGTGAGTAATGTCTAAGGAGTTGGGGAGTTAAAAACAGATTTGGAATATATTGCATGAGTTTTTTCAATAAAATATTGCAAGTAAGAAAACATATAATTGTCTTAACTGAGAAATTTACATTCCACTTTATTTCTTTTGAGAATTAGCTTGAATTAGTTCAAACTAATGATTATTTGTAATATTATTGCATATTGAGCTAAGTTTTAAATAATACAAATATGCATAAAAGGATGATTCATAAAAGATATGAATAAATTAAAGTCACTAATACTGAGGGAATCCATAAGCATAATTGTAAACTTTAGAAATCATTTATAAATAAATCATTATCTAGTAAAGAATACCATTTGATAAGTATTAGAAAGTATCTGAGTTCCTACTCATCCAAATAATTACCTTTATTATTGAAATCATTTTTGATTTAATTTACTTTATTATTGTTAAATACAATTTCTCTGTTTTGGTTGCCCCAATTTACCTTAAGTACTAATGTATCAGAATCTCCAAATATATCTATAAAAAATCCACTACAGTGATTATCAATGTGTGAACATACTAAGTTGAATTTTCTGTTTAAAATGTTCTAGTGTCTCTCCATTCCTGTAAATATGTATATACTTCTTCCAGTCTGAATTTGTAAGTTGTAGAAGTTTCACATACATTAGAATCACAGGGCCAAACTCCAATGACATCTATTCTAACCAGTCTCTGCCTAAATTTGTGCTTTACATTACAAGTTTCTACTTTTCTCGGCACCCACATAAACACCAAGAAATTCTGACCAAAACTAATCACTAAATGAGCACCTCCTTAGATTTTTTTCATGGCAATTTCTCTAGATTCCAGTAATAATACCAATTTATTTTTGCAATGCTATTTTTTGCAATTACTTCTTTACCTAGATTTTGCAAATGGAAGTAAACATGGTTCTGATGAAAGAATTAGTTTTGCTGAACTTTTCTCTATTGTTGCACTGCCAGTGCATGAAAGATGTGTGAAAAATTCTCATCAAATTCACAAAGGACTAATTAAATGGAATAAAATAATTTTAAATTATTATATTAATAAGAAAAAAGTTAGGATAACTGTAGACTAAGGGACAGTGTAATGAATATTTACACTTTTAATTTTTTGCTTTGAATCTCTCACACGTATTTAAAGTAATTATATGATCATTAAAATTAAAGATTCACAATGGGCAAAACATAAGCATCAAAAGTTAAGAATAAAAGAGCTCTTGTGCAGAGCTTAGCAGTTTATAAAACACATGCGAACAGATAGTGAAAGTCACTGATATAATGGAAAAAGTTTCTCAGAGAGCAACATAAACATGCTGAGAAGTGCTGCCAATACAACATGTAGCAAATCTCTCACAGCAAACTCTATTAATCTTAATTTTTACTCTTGCATTTATCAGAATTAACGAACAGAGGGTTATATATGCGAGTTATTTATATGATAATGAAATTGTGTAAATTCTGTGGTATGTACAAATCAAACATTTATATTTGTTGCCTTTCTCTCAATGCCTATTTCGTTGTTTATATAATTTGTAGTTTATTTTCATATGTTGTATTTATGAATACACAAATGTATTCTATATAAACTATATTCCTGAAAGATATTGTATTTTAAAATCTCTGTCAGCATCTTGATGATATATTTTCCCTTTCCCTAATATACTATGAGTACATGCTTTAAATATATGTATGTTTGCTTGAATTCTCAAAAAGTAAAATTTACATTTATAATTTTACACAAACTTAAACTTTGGCCCAGTCTCGGTTTGAAATACATGTAAAACATTTTGTGATTTTTATAAAAAGTGAAATAATAGAATGATTTCTCTCTTTCAAATTAGTGAATTGATCATAGAGAAATTACTTCTCAACTTGACAAGAAACATTCTGATAACTATTCCCAAGCCAGAGTTTTGAACATATTAAAAATATAATTCTGTCATCTTCATTCTAGAATTTTACAACTTATTTCAAATATGTATTGTGTCTTTTGACTTTTGATTGTACTTTAATTCTCCCATTATTTTCCAGGAGTAATTTATTATGATGAATGTCATAATGAATATTAGTCTTCAAATTATTTTTAAAAGCATTAATTTTTCTTTCCTAAATTAGACGTTTATATAATCTATATAATTTAATGAGTGATGCTATTTTGTCACTCTTCCTTCCAAGCATCTTCTCTACAACTTTAGAAATGGTACTAATGTAGAACTTCAGGTTTTTGAAAGCAATACTTCACTGCAATATTTTGTTATTTGATTTCCTTTTGAGTCCTTGATACTCTACAATTCTTTTTTTTCTTTAAAGTTTAATTAATAAAAAATTTTTAGAGAATTTTTGGGATGGTGGTTATCACTCCCCATTTTGAGGGAGGTACAGCAACATAGGAAATCAAGTAAAAATTCCACTGTCAGCTTCCATTCCCTAGGCCAGTACAGGGAGGAGGAAAGGTTGCTGGAAGAATTAGTCTTCTGTCTTCCTTAATCCAAGGGGGCAAGTACAGAAAATCCATCTCATGATGCTTGCGTTAAGGTATGGTGCTCTTATCTTCCTAGCTGGCTCCTCAAATCTGAATGTGATGATATGCAACCACTTCTTTGTTGGTAGAGTTTAATGGCCACAACTCATTTGTTAGCCTTAATGAAGCTGTCACTTCCCCAAATAAACTTTCATTCTATATATTTAGCACAAGGTTGTCAGCCTTGAGATGGATGCTGTCCTGTGATGTGGTGATCATCTTAGAGATGTTCTGGGCAGCAGATCTTTTGGAGCTTCATATGGCCGGAATTCTTGCTCATTGCTTTTTCAAGCATTTTGGCAGCCTAAAAATCCGCTTCAGCCTGCAAAATCTTCTGTTGCTGTTCTTGCTTTTCTTTTTCCACCAAAAACTGGACCCTGTGGGTTTCTTGCTGGGCCACTTGTTTACCTTCTGCAGATGCTGTGTACTGTCAGTTAAAGGTCATCTTGGTGATAGCTACATCATCCAGGATGAAGCTCAAGTCCTCTCGTCAGATCAACAGGGACATCTGAGACCGCTGGATAATCAGCTGTGAGGCATTGGACTTGGCCACCACACTCCTGATCACTTCATTGACAAGGGACAGGAGCATAAGCCTTAGGTGTTAGAACATGCTGGGGAGATCCTGGACATTGGAAAGAGATAGCACATGCAGGGAATGTTCACCATCTGCACATCTTTGGAACCTGTGTAGGAGCAGATTTTTCGGTATCTGGGTACTAAAATCAGGAGATCCTAAAGTGATGGCTTTTAGCCAGGATTTTGTCCTGTTTCAGGCATCCATTATGGTTAAAGAAGAAGGCTCTATAACCACTTTCCATGGTGAACACAGATTCGCAGATGCCATAACCACTTGTTGCCGATTCCAGGAGCAGCTTCAGCACCTTGTTCATGCCCCAGTTCCGGGAGGCAAGCATCCTCTGAGTCTTTAAGTTCTGGCCATGCCTGGTACTCTGACAGGTGGCAGCGGCACTGGTGGTCTGGAGAAGGTGCCCACCAGCTTTCAGCCCACTTTAGTTTAGAGACCTTGCCTTGCACACGAGCACTGGGGGCCATGGTGCTCACAGCAGAAAGGGCACTGGAACTGATTCTGAAATACTTTATAAAAACATTAATAAATGTCATTGACTTTCATTCCATTCTGAGTGTCCTGTACTCTTTCACCTTTCCTTTCTCAGTTAATCTCATACCTAAAAGTTCCATCTTTTCCCCTTTTTACTACACATTTAACAATGTTTGAAATTGTGTGCAAGTCAGTCACCTAACAATTCATATTTGCAGGTTACATTCTCAAACCAATTTATATTGTTTTGAGTAAATTAAACAACTTGAGTTTCATATTCCTACAATAACAAAGTTTAATAATTTCACTTATTACATGAGGTTGGAGATATTTATAATACTTAAAGAAATGTTTTCATCTGGTGTTTGTCCCATTGATGAAATGAAAATCTCAAGAAGTTTCATTCAGGCTTTATAATTGTCACTTCATAAAGATTTAACTGGAATTTTGAGCATTGTGATTATACAGGGAATATTAACATACCAACAGTTTCTTTATGTTCACAAGCCATGGTGTGTGTGTGTGTGTGTGTGTGTGTGTGTGTGTGTGTGTGTGTGTGTATGTGAGTGTGTGTATGTGTGTGTGTGTGTGTGGTGGTACAAGCATTTGTGATGTATATACATGTGTGATTCCAAGTGTGTTCAGTTATAGAGGACTGAGGAAGGTTGGTGTTTTGCTGTTGTTTTCTTCCTTAGCTTGCTGACTTTCAGATGGATGGCTGGCTAGACATATAACCTCCTATCTCTCCAGCTCTCACCTCTTAGAGCCATGCCTGAGTTTTATGCGAGTGCTGAGGATCTTAACTCAGATCTTCATGCTTGTACAGCAAGTGCTCTTATGTACTGAGAGCTCTTCCCAAGGGACACTCATTTGTCTTTCTCATTCATTCATCTTCTTAATGTACATTTCAGTTTATGAAAGCAATTAAATCAAAGTTTTGAATTACAATGCTATGGCACACAACTAAAATAGAATCCTTATAGGGCCTGTTATATTTGATAGTTTGTTCCAAATAAGTGTTTATATTGCCTATACCCATGTCAGAAAATAATTATTGTATTTGAACTATGCGGATAATTCATTTCCCTATCTTGTCCTCCTCCAGAAATTTTGACGCAGATTTGTTTCTTGTAAGTCATTAAATACAGAATGCTGGCCTTGTATACAAGGCGATTCTTTTTCCTCAGCCTCCAGAGTTCTGGGATTACAAACACACACTAACACATCTGGCTAAGAAATTAACTACTTTGCAATCAGTCTGCAACTTCCTTTCTGCATTAGACAGAAAGTTTGGAGTCTTAACTGCTGCTTTCACTATTCTTACTAGTAAGCACTGCACACAGAAGGTTTGGTATGATTGCATTTCTCTTGTTCTATATCTCTTCTTTTCATTTTAATTTGTTCTCAAGGATCTATTCATTCTCAGACTCCCTGTAGCTCTGAATTGCATTTTAAAAGTTCAAATGCAGTCCAGAACTTGAGTTCTTCAAAAATCATCTCATTTCATGGTTAATCTGAACTTCTCAGTATAAGGAGACTCAGCAGTAGGTTTGTATTAATGCTTAGAGCATCATTTGTTCATGATGCATTGGAAGGTTTCTGGATTTCGCCTTCAATTTTAAGGATTTGGGGGTTTTTACCAGAGACAAAGTTTGGTGCCAGGAAAGAAATAATCATATTAAAAATTCAGCTTGAAAATTTTGAATGAATCCACTTGCTCTATTGTAGTGTCATCCTCCCAATGTTTCTTCCTCTCTGATGTTCTTGCCATGGCTCTTATGATGTGTGCCCACCTCAGTGGTAATCATCTTTCATTTCCTTTGGTAGGGAAATAGAGTTAAGAAACACTTTCCATAAGATAGAATCTGAAGTTATGTTGTATCTCTGAAGGACTTTTATTCAGAACAAGAAATGTAATCTAATTTGTATGTTTACCACAGCATGATTAGTTTTAGTTCATGATCACATTTTCATTTGTCTTTAATAGTCTTTTAAAGAGTTTACTTTGGATTTTCTTACTTTGAATTTTGGTCAAACACCAAAGTCTTTTCCTTCCATCTTTAGTCTTAGTTTAGCTTTTATTGTGTTTTAACAATAATATTAATTTTTCCTGCCATTAAAACAACTTTATTACCACATAAATATTGTAGAAAATACCAACATGTGGATTATTTTCCATGTCATATTTATCAGGGTACACATAATCAAAATTTTTTAATTTTTTGTTGAGTTTTATTTGCTCATGTGATTTTGGTGAGGTTTTATTTATTTATTTATTTATTTATTTATTATTTATTGGTTTTTATTTTTCTTGTGATGATAGAACACAATTTAGAGCCTTGACCAAGCCAGTAAGCAGTCTACTGATAGGTGAATTCATCAACTTAATTTCTGTCATCATTCTTATTTTATTAAAACAATTTCCAGACATTATATTTTGATCATGTTTCACATACTAGAAGCGCAACCTTAATTGCCTACCCACCAAATTTTTATTATACTATGCCTCTTAAATTCAAAATAAATAATTTTTATTCTGCAACTTTTTCAGTATAATTTTTCCCTAAAGAGTCAAGAGGTTTTGCTTCACAAGAGAATAATTCTAAGCTATATTTTATTAGTTTACTATAATGTACTTTAACATGCTATCGGTATAGAATTGGTTTAGAAGCAACATTTTTTATGGTACTTCTGGAATCAAATCTATAAAACCTGGGTATTTGGTAAGAGTCTCTTCTTTCAGAAAATTTCATTGATAGGTTCACCAACATCCTGTCTTTGCTCCTAAATAAACAGTATCCTTTAATAACTTAAAGGCAGTTGAGTAATTGAAATCTCTTCCTGCCTTGCTGCTATCTTTCTTGTAATATATGTCTCTGTGTCCTTATGAAACTCCTCACATTGAATACGCAGACATTGAATACGCTATTATCTAGTCTTCATCTTAAAAACTACATTTTCCATGACCTATTGTATATTTAATCTCAAACTCTGAATTTCAGTTGTACATGAATTTAGGCATGATTTTATTCAACCTTGTACACTGCCTATAATTTAATTCAATTTTTTAAAACTAGGGATGACTGTATAGGAACATCTTGATCCTTGTGAGATTCATACTGCTGTATGTGTCATATATACTTTTATCTATTTAATCTACTGGATTTTAATCACTTATGACTTAAACTAACTATACTTGAATCTGAATTAGCAATAGGAAATGATATATTCTGGAGTTGGTAGATTCTAATTATGTGTCTTTGTTTTGAATTTTACATTTAATCAAATGTGTTCCTAGGGTCATTACATAAGACATTTTTAAATAATCGAGTGTATATGCCTATAGGTCATTTAAATGTATTGTCTCTTTGCTTGTGGTATATACTTTGTTTGAAGGAACAGCTCACTGTAGGGCAAAATCTGTAAGCTCTCTCATTTTTTTACCTTTCCATCTTAATTAAGTAGAAAATTCAAAAAAAATTATGAAGAACTTAAATGAAATATCAATTTCATCTATTCTATGCTAACTTGGGAGATGACAAAATGTGGCATGTTAGAGAACATGATGATCTTAGCATATGTTCATCTAATCTGCATGAATAGTCATAAATCTACATTCTGTACAGTGACATGGAGAACTCTTAGCAATGTTCAACAATGTTCAACAATACCAATAATAAGGCATTTCATATTTGAAAATTATTTTTGTATATTACAAATGATTTTATGTGGGTATTTGTACATTTATTCCTACGTAAAATACAAATTTATCTAACCACCCCCTTTGAATTAAAGACTTATGGGAACTTACAAATGTATAAGGTTTGTATTAAAATTATAGGAGCATTTGAATCTGTATTATAAAATAATGGTATTATGGCAACCAAGCTCTTTCTACCTAAAATGTGTTGTTTGATACTTTTACTGGGTAATTACTTGTGATACAAATATCTAATTACCTAAGATGTGAACAAATGTCTTACTTAAGTAATAGTTGTCTTAAAGCACATCTTGCCAAAGAGGGTGGGGAAATACCAAGGTGCTTCCACACTTCATGAGGAACTACAGGCAACTGATACTTTTGAAGTAACAGTTAATGAAGACATTAGAGTTGAAAAAGGTCAGTGATGAAAAATAGGAGGTTTTGACATATCAAAACGGAAGGGAGAGATTCAACTATATTATAATCTCAAAATTAAAATGTTAAAGAAGTCCATTTTGATGAATCAATGAGTTCATTGTAATTAATTAAAATAGTATGGGCTATTTACAGTTGCAGCAAGGACTCAAAAGCAGCTGACACTCTAAAGTGTTCCCTGAATTCCTCTGGATATTGTACCATGGAGCTCTTTTCAGGTACAGCTTGACATGAGAGATGATTCCAGCAACACAGCTGGTCCAGGTATCTCTTCTCCTAGCAGAGGTTACTGCTTTCAAAGCCCTGGTTAGGCATCTTGTGTAAACTGGTCAGGTTCAGGAATTTATTGAGAATTGTGAGTTGTTCATTTCCAGAATCGTAGCTGCATCTTTCTTCACTTTTTGAAGTGAAATTTTTGAACTAGGAACTTCCATAGAATCGCAAGTTTAAACACTACACAATAAATTGCTACACAATAAAGAAATGAATAGATATGGTGACACCATGTTGAGTAATTCCTGACCTGTTTACAGATTCCATATAAATAGCAATTGAAGGGACTTATGAATAGAAAATGGGTGATATGGATACATTTCAAATAAATTATGCAAGAGACCTATTCATTTTTCTTTTTCAAATTAAAAAGTAATGCGTGTTTTTTTTTAGATGCTACCAAATTAAAATGTTAATGTGTATTTAAAGTATTGGACAGTGGAGACTAAAGTCTTACATGGTTCATATGTCAGGATAATGTGATGGTTTTAAGTAATGTCAAGTATAAAACACTTCCCCAGACCTACTCTGTCCCTTCCACAATGTTTCTGTTTGTTGCACTACTGAGAAGATATATAGTGAAACCGCCAGCACTGTCTGTGATGTTCTCTTAAAAATAAGTTATTAAATATCTTTATTAACATTGAAAACAGCTCCCTGGTTGTTCGTTCAGATGCTGTGAATTCCTATGAGCACAGGCTAGTTGTCTCTATGGGGTTTCTTGTGATATCCTTGACCCCTCAGGATCCTATAGTCCTTTGTCCCTCTCTTCAGCGGGACTTCCCAGGCATGGCCTAATGTTTGGCTCTGGGTCTCTGAATCTGCTTTCATCAGTTAGTAAATGATGATAATTAGGGTAGTCACTAATCTGATCACAGGAGATGGCCAGCTCAAATATTAATCCACTATTACTAGACATCTTAACTGGGGTCATCCTTGTATATTCGTGAGAGCTTTCCTTTCACTGAGTTTTTACCCCAACCCAGAATGCTCCCCCTTTCAATATCTTCCAGTCCTCTTTCCCTCCATCCACACCCAACCTGATCTCTCATATTTCCATCCCCACCCACCCCAAGACCACTCAGAAGATTTCTTCTAGTTCCCCCTCCCAGGGAGATCCATGGGTCCCACTTCTGGTTCTCCTTGTTGCCTAAGAACTCAGAGAATGTAAATTTTAATATGGTTTCCCTTTACTTTACATCTAATATTCACCTGTAAGTGAGTATATGTGACTTATCTAGGGTTTCCACATGTGTGTCTCCATATGTGAAAGCTGTGTAGCTTTGTCTGCTTGTGAGACTTCTAGCAGTGGGTAGATGGGTTGTGGATAACACTTTGGTTGGCTCTTGGAAACCTATTCCTCATACTGGATTATCTTGCCCATCTGTAAACAAAGGGGAGGTTCTTGGCTTTACTGCAATCCAGGCTTTCTCTCAAAATTTAGCTCTGGTAGTACTGTTTCAAATGGATTGCATATGATTGTGGGACGTGGAAGTCTATTCTGTGGACACATAAAATTAGGGTGAATCTCGATTTCCTAAACAATTCATACAGTAGTGCTGATCAAAATATTATAATAAATTCATAGATGCATTTTTGTTTTCTTCTTATGAGCGATGAATGAGGCATTGGGTAAACAGAAGAGATCCTAATCATTCCAATGTCACCTGGGAAAAGCCACAGAGATTCACATATTTTGTTTTAAATTAAGAAAAAAACTTAGATATGTATGAAAATATCTAAAGGGTCTGTTATTGGTTAATTGTGACATTGTTCTGTCTTCCATTTAATAATGAATATATAAAAAGATAAAAATGGGAATAGAAAAATAAATCAAAACAAATATTCAGTCTGATTATCTGGGTCAGGGGAAAATTTAGTAATATCCACAATTATATCAGTCTGTATATTCACACCCCAATTAATGGCACTCTTTCTGTGAGAATTGGAAGATGTAATTCTTAAGTATCTAGGTTCTAAAGGCTCTTTATGCTGTTGCCTGAGCCAAGAAAGACATCTTATAGATGAAATATGGAAATATGGAAACAAAGATATAATTTGATTTCCAGTGAGAATACAGAGTGTTATGTGGTGACATATTATTCATGTATTATTAAAGCTTGCCTGAGGGTACATAAAGCAAAACCAGCCACATTAGTTAGCTGTAGAAGCCATGTGGTGGTGCCACACACCTGTAATCCCACCACTTGGGAGGTAGAGTTGGATAGAGCTCTGTTAATTCAAGGCTACACTGAGCTACCTGAAATTGACCCAGTCTTAAAGAGAAACAGTTTACACAAAGAAGATCTTGAGACTTGGGATCACATGCCTTTACTACTAGCACTAAGCAGGAATAAAAAGCAAAGGTCCCAAATGGAGATTTATTTTTCAGCCTCACTGAGGGGAGGCAGTATTCTGAGGCTTGGTGAGACCTCCTGGAGGCAGGGTCAGCCCTTTTAGCCTGAGGTAGAGGCCAGAGCTAATTGCTTGGCTGCTTTGCTCTTCTCATCTTCAGGTTGAAGATGGAAATCCAATATAAGTCTCTGGGTCTTTTTATTTTCCATGCTACAGTATTAAAATATCATTTCCTTCAAATACTCATTCTATAGTCATATATTAGTCCTAATTACTTTTGCATTATAGAATTATGCATAGAGTTCATTTTAAAGGCTTTGTACAATGTGAATTTTAAATGTATTTGATATCACAGCATATACTAGTTTTTTTTTAAAAATATTTTTTGTTCTCATAGAAGAGCTTTGAGAAGTATTATTTTTAGGATCTATATTCATTGTTCTCATGAATATCATTGCCAGTTCAGTTCATTGGATGACAATATATTTCAGATGGGTGGGTTCCCTAGAACATGAATCTGAAATAGAAATATAAAAATAACCAGGGAAATACTGTACCTTTAACTATTCTGTCAGTACTATTTTTCTCTTTATAATTTATCTTTTGAATGTCCTTACTTTGATTTTATACACACACGCTTAAAAATAAAACCTGCTGCCACAATTGCCAAAGGCAAAATGCTACAAACTGCCAAGTGAGTTTTTAATGTTAGCATTGTTATAAACACAGAATGATTTTATAGCAAATTGCACCAGTGGGCCATAGTGCTTTACTCTGAAAAAAAATCTTCTTAAGTAAAGACATATCCGGGAAATGGTTAAATAAAATAAATGTAAATACATTATGATCATACTCAAAAAATGGTGTTAAGTAGAGCATTGAATATTTAACTGCATAAAAGTCCTTCAGCAGGAGAAGTTTCTGTGTCCTTCCAACTTTCTCAGTAATTCATTATTTTCCCAAGATGTTATCCATTACTAGGTGAAATATTAATACAAAAATTATGTTCCTTTATATGTAAAGTGGAGACTAGAAGTAAAACAAAGAGCATACGTGTGTAATTGTGTAATTGCATCATCATACCTGCATATCTACACACTATACTTGCTTCAGAAATGTGAATGAGGTCCAATATTGAAATACAATGTCAAGGCACAATATCAAAGGGTTAAGCAGCATTAAATATGGAGCCAATATGATAATAACTAATTATAATATAACAAAAAGTATAAAACGAATCACTCATATCCCATATTCAAAAATTAGCAATATCATACTGATGGGAGATGCCATTCCAATAATATATTTCTAGTATAGGTTAATGAATAAAGCACTGTTGGCCAATGGAAAGCAAAATAGGTGGGACTAGGAGACAAGGGGGTTTCTGGGAGAGGTATGAGGAGATTCGAGATGGAGGACGGAGAGAGCAGATTGCCAGCCCCTCTCTTCAGTAAGATAAGAACACCTGAAAATAGATTAGTAGAAATGTGTTAATATTTAAGACAGAGCTAACAATTAAGAAATGATAGTAACAGGCTAACAGCTTTATATCTAATACAGTGTCTCTGTGTTATTTGGGGCAGGTGTGTCTGTGGGACCAGGCAAGCAGAACAAACCTTACTCCTAAGAAAATGGCTCTGGCAAAGTGGCTAATAAGAACTTACACTTAAACTTAACAAAAGCTTTAAAAAGGGCTTTAGAAACAAAAGAACAGAGACAAGCGAGGCTTCTTGGTAGCAGCATTTTTCTCAGTTGGACTCTGCTTTGATAGAGACAAGCAGAGATTTGTGTGACTCCTTTAAGGCTTTAAGGGAGGTTTCCTGACTCATCATAAGTGGCAAAAAACCAGAAGGCTTTTAATAAGCTCTGCTAACAACTTAATCGTGTGTACAAGAGCTGGCAATGGCAATGACCTCATCTCCAAGCTGGCAGCAATCTGGGATATGACAGCATAGACTAAGGCAGAGAGCACAGCTCTCAGTTTTGGTGGTAAAGGTACCTGCCACCATCTTTGATAGACCACGGCAGCTAATACAGCAATGTTGTTGTTTAGTAGATAAAAGCCTCATGGCCACAAAAGATAAAAATTTACAGCAAAGACAGATTCAGATTAAGAAAAACCTCTAAAGGTTTACAGTGTGTTTTAAAATATACATAGGCTTGAAAGAGAAAAAGGACAAAGATAAATTGGTTTTAAAAAGAATAGTAAAAAGAGAGTAACTGGATGTGGTGGCATACGCCTTTAACCCCAGCACTCAGGAGACAGAGGCAAGCATATCTCTGTGATTTCAAAGTAAACCTGGTATACAGAGTTAATTCCAAGACAGATAAAAGTTACACAGAGAAAACCTGTCTCAAAAAATAAAAAAAAAAAATAGAAGTACAAAAAAACAGAGTAATAAAAAAGCCATGTAAAGATGAAAAGCGCAGAGAGAATCTGGATACTGTACTGTATTATATTGTCTTTGTATTGTTTGATATTGATGAAATAACAACTTAAAAGAAATACTGCTGAATTAATTCAATTTATATATTTTACAAAATGCATTGACTTAAAAATTTAAGTCTAAGGATAGGTTACTAGGGAAAAAGACTTATATTTCCACAGAAAATACTTATATTTCCACAGAAAATAAGAGACTATGGACTCCTTCCAGACTAACATGGCTTGATCAAATCCAGATCCCCTGAAAAATCATCCCATGTTATCCAACATTCAAAACAGCTGGGACAAGGCAGCCTTGCAGACTACAGCCAAGATTTCTGTGTCTTCTTAGGATCCCCATAGCAGCACCCCTTACCAGCAGGAAGCAGTTTGAAAAGAATGACACCCAAATTATCTAATATTGTTTATAAATGTTTGTTTGTATTTATATGAGGTTGAATATAAATGGTTAATGATCACTCCCAATATCTTTAAAGGTAAAACGAAGACTATCAGATAGATATAAATATTTTGTTTTAAAATGGATTTTTATTTACTGATACAATTTAAGGTCAATATTGTGATATGTATATTTCTCCTCATGTTTAGGTATTGTTTGTATAGGCCATTTAGAAATGTAATGTATAATTTAGTACATATTAGATAGTTACCTATAATAGTCAATACTTAAGTTGGGTTTTATCTCTAGGAGTCAAAACTTATAGTTATGTTAGTTAAGATTTCTAGATATACAGAGATGTATTTAAAATGTAAAGGCATTCTTCAAACCTTTCAAAGACCTACAGAATATGACATTTAAAATGGTTTATGGTTTTTCTTGACAGTGCGACATAACTGCTTCTGGCAACACCACCTTCGTTAGAAAGGAAGATGGACATCAAAGAAACACATTATGGACTTTGCCTCCAATATGGCAAAACTAACCATTTAGGCAAGATACTGCTCTTGTTTGACTGTTTGTCTTGATGTTGAATAAACTGAACATGCAGGACCCTCAGGAAAGTGACTGCTGATACAAGATGGACATTTATACAGGGTTCCTGCCTCTTGGAAGAAGAGTCTGTCTGACAGTCTACAGGACACAGAGATTTCCTTAGTTACGATTAAAGATAGGTTACGTATAAGACTTTAGACTCACAAAGATAGGATTGATGATAAAATATTTTCTTTAAATCTTCCTAAATGTTAATGAATATTGTTAACTGTGATTCTTATTTGATAATTGTTGTGAGATATATTTTGCTCTTTTTTATTTTAGACAGAAAAGAGGAGATTATGGGAGATGTCATTCTCTAAATATGATTCTTGAAATTGGTTAATGAATAAAGCCCTATTGGCCAATAGGAAAGCAAGATAGGCAGGACTAGGAGACAAGGAGAAGAGAGAAAGAAGTAGGGAGGAGATTCAAGATGTAGGACCAACGGAGTAGAATGCTGGATTCTCTCTCCGGTAAGATAAGACCACATGGAAATACTTAGATTAATAGAAATGGGTTAATATTTACAACAGAGCTAGCCAATACGAAATGCTATTAACTGGCCAACAGCATTTTATCTACTGCAGCCTCTCTGTGAGTTATTTGTGGCTGGCATGGTGGTTGGACCAGACGGGCAGGGAAAAACTGATCTTAACATCATACCATATTGGCTCCATACCATTGGCTTAAAGAAGAGCCAGAAGTCCATAAACTGTCATATATTTTGGTTACCTAGTACAATTAATATATAGTTATGCTCCCATATATTAAACATTACTTCTACAGCAAGGAATACATTTATGAATCTGTAAGTTGTACTTTATATATAAATTTCCCTTTCATTATTATTGTTACATACAATGTTAAACATATATAAATTAATATATAAAAATAGTTTTTGGATTCAATTTCCAGTTTATTATGTGGATACATTTTTATGACTGCCTACTTGGTATGGTATAATCCTTTAGAGGTCTTTTCTGGGAAAACAAATTCTTCCTCTCTATATTTCTATGACCTATAGCTCTTCTTCTAGTGATGGACTGCATCCATGAGGTTTTGTGAATTTGTACTACCATGACCACTGGTGTTGTCACGGCTCAGTTCTTCTAAGTAGCCATATTAATGATATTTCATGGAAGTACCTTTCCTGTCTTATTTAGCAGGTATGTCATTTTCTGGCTTTTGATTGTTTGTTTTGTTGTTAATTTTTTTTTTTTGTTTTGTTCTTCAAGATATGGTTTCTCTGTATAACACTCTGGCTCTCTTAGAACTCACTTTGTAGACAAGGGTGGCCTAGAACTCACAAAGATCTATCTGCTTTTACTTCTAAAATGCTGGGCTTAAAGGAGTATGCCGCCATTGCTGTCTCTTTCCGGCTCTTACAATCTTCAGACCACTGTTAACATGTTCTCTGGTTCTCGGGTGTTGGAATTATTTTGTAGATATAACAATTGTGTCTGGGCACCCTACGGTCATTAATTACCTGCATTTAGACCAATTGTAACATTTTATAATGGCTTCCTCCTAATGCAAAAAAAATCATTAATGAGTTTGAGAACTGTAATATTCATTGCATATTAGAATACATACTGAGGATATAGTTATGAATTATACTGGCTTAGGAAAGAGGCAGTAAGAGTGTGCCTCTGCGATTCATGACCTCAGTACTCGGGAAGTTGATTAGGCTTACAGTACCAAGCATAAATTCTTCCCTGTTAAATGAGCCTTAAATTCAATTAAATTTCTCTTTGTTTATACCAATGTGTAAGTGCCATGATTGCCTCTACTTCCATAGCCTGCTGTGTTGGTTATTGTTTTAATATGTATATGATGAAGGTGTGTAGGACTATTGATTACTTTCCTTCATTTGCGGCTTATATAGCAGCTTTTGATACTAAAAGTGTTAGAAGAGAAGAGGCATTGGGTCAAATGCATATCAATTTTCTCAAGTTCTGTTGTCTGGAAGGCATGGGGTACAGGAGTATGAGCTTCCATTTATATTTTGTATGCTAAGGAAAGACTGAAATAGCCTATATTGATCTGTGAATACTTTGTACTCCACAAACAAAAAAACTGAAATGTTTCTTCTAACATTACAATATGACTGATAACATTATTAACAAAAGGCATCAAAGCCACTTTTTGTGCATTTTATAGTCACATGCTCTCAATATTTGATAAAGTTTTTATATGATAATCTGAGTACTGTAAATATAGATTACTATATCTATTGATTCATTTTAAAATTTCTTCAATTTGTGTCACTGCTGGTCATTATCATTGCAAGGGAATCAAGGCAGAAATAAAACAGAAGCAGCTATTCTTACCCACAGAACAGAGAAGAGGTAGAATGGATGCATGCTTGCCAACTTGTGCCAATTCCCGTCTGTAGACTTCTAAATTTCCAGGCCAAACACAAGGAAATGGTGCCACTTGATAGTAGGCAGATCTTTCCACTTCAGTTAACACAGTCAGGAATGATATATGTTAAATAAGAAAGGGTGGGTGATTTCACCTGGATGGCAACATTCAGGGTGCTTTCTCCATATGCAGACAGTGGCACCAAGATGGTTTAACAGTCAATTGTGCGATCAGAGTAAATAGTCAGGGCTGCAAAAGGAACTAAATTGCCAGACCAGCTGATAATAACTTTGACACTTTTACTGAAGACTTTGCATTGAGATGATTCTAGTTAACTGTGAACATATGTAGATCTTTTGGGAATATATAATGTGTGACAGGACAATCTATAAATTAAGTACAGTTAGATTATTGAAAATAATTTAATATAACATGGTTGTATTGTTACTTTTTGAGGATAGTTTTTTGTTTGTTTTTCATTATTTTACCTATAATTTTAATGAGTTTTTGATAGGATTTCATACTTAATTATTACATTTCCATAATTCCTCCTTCACCTTCTCCCAACTTCAACACTTTACAAATGCCCTTTCAAATTCACCTTCCCCTTTAATACTGTTATGGTTTCAAACACACACACACACACACACACACACACACACACACACACACACACACACCACATGAGCCTACCCTGACCAGCAAGGAAGACGCTACTCTGGAAAGAACTTCTTCATGCAGTTTTAATCAGGATCCTTGAAACATGTTCTTCTGACCCAACAGACCTGGGGACCCTTGCACAGGCTTAAATACATTTGCGCTAACCAACCCCAGTGAGCTACGTGGACCCTGCAGATAGGCTACTCTCACTCAGAAGCACACAGGCTGAACAGACTTAACCAAAAAAAAGCTTGTTTACACCAGAGAACGCTCACCCTTGGGGAGGTGGAAGGCAGAAGCCAGCGGCACTTTGCGGATCTCTACACGCACACACACATACACACATCGCTAAATGGAATTACCAAATTGTGTATGTATGTGTAGGGCTGACACTTGGGCTTGGGATCAAATTGAATATTGGGTAAGGAAATGACTGAAAACCAGCTGGTTCTGCTTCTTATCAGTCATGAACTGCCTATAGCTCTTGTAAGTTTGGGGCCTTATGAAATTCCCCCATTTGTCCTAGTACATCAGTGGGTGTTGATATCGCACATATATTGTTTTGTGAAAAGATTTCATGGGGATAGCACCCAGGAATATATAGAAAATTATCACAGAGCAGATGTCCTAGGTCCCCAGCTTAAATCAACTAAAGCCATTCAAGGACAGTATAGAATCTATTATGTACACCTTTCAAGAACAGCATTTCCTTTTCTAGTGCTCCAAGTTTTTATGTGATGATACATGCAATTTTTTTGTTGTTCATTTTTCTCTCTTCTTCTAAGAAATAAATTATGAAGCTCAGTAGTGATTATAAGAAAAATAATTGTAAACTTTGAAAAATAGATTTTTGCTTCTGTTTTTATCACACTTGTAATACTGAACAGAAAATTTTCTACTTGTTATTTTTAGATGATATTGACCTGGGATTTTCAATGACCAACAAAAAAAACTTCTGCTTGTGTTTTGTTTTCACTTAGCATACAGACATATTGTGGTAACTAAATCTGGACTCAATAGTCAACCAATAATATGGATAAAATAACCTTTATATATGATATGACTACTCTACTTAGTGGTGTAAAATTAGTTAATATACAAGTATTCACTACTATATAGGTATTTGTGTTGCTTTAGAAATCTATTTGAAGACTCTACTGAATTAATATATCTATTTCAGTTTAGGCTCATCCTTTAATGTGTTTAAATACTGCAAGAAGATGCCATTAGTTAATCTTGATTTCTGCTATTTGTGACATAGTTATAAAATGTTCTGAAACAGTTTGAAAGTTATTTACTTATGTCACATTGCATCTTGATTAAATTTAGGGATCTAATACCTACTCTCATATTTCTCATGCATTATGATCTCAATTTGTCATAAAAATTTTATTCCAAATATGAATTTCTGTTTCATATTTCTGTTCATAAGAGAGAATATGTTTTTTAAAAAATGTTTTCCATCTTTCAGTTGGATTCAATTAATATGATATGCAATTATGAAAAAGAAAGAAACATTTAAAAATATCAGAACACATTTTCTCTCATATTCTGTTACTTTGTTTCTAATGTGGGGTTGACTGAGGAGTATGGCATCAAGCCAACCTTCTCTTCTTCCAAAATCATCCACAATAGAATCTGCTGGATGGAAATAGAACATTTGGAGTTTGGTTTGGCACTCAGTACATTCAACTAGTACTATATTTGTGTCATGATTAAATGGGCCAACTGCCCAGAGGAACTCTGTGTCTGGCTTCCCAGTTTTGAATTATGGAGAAGAGTTCATGACCACTGTGCTTTGTAAACCCACATTTCTGAAATTATATTTCTCTATTTAAAAAGGCTTCATGAGAGCCAGATGTGTGGTTTGGGGAAAAACCAACCATTTTGTGCACAGGCTTTTGTGAGCAATTTCCAAAAACTTGTTGGTATCCCTTGAATTGGTTATACATTTCTGGCTGAGTAATTTCTGTGGTTCTACAGTTGGTCCAAAATTATCAGCACCAAAGTTCCATTCAAAGATTCTGCAAAGATATTCTCAGTGATTCTGTGTTTTATTAAACATGTTTTTAGGATAAATGCATTGTGTACTGGAAAGCAAAAAATATGAAGTTTGTTTTGAAGAAATTCAGATAAAAATCTGAATTCAATCATGTAGTCACAAAACCATGCATGAAGTGGTTAAGTAAATTTCCTAGATTTAATTCTCCAACCATATAAAAACTTACATTATCGGGAGATAACACATCAAATGGAAAATCCATGAAGACTTGATGGCCATCTCCCTTTTGAGAGAGGGACTAGTGTTTTACCCATTTCCAAAATAGGAATTCAAAAACTTTTCTACTTTTCATATAGTCAAAAAGGAAAGAAGTGGCCAAAATCATATTCAAACGTAGAAATCTTATACAGAAATTCAAAATACATTTAAATAATACAGTCTCATCTGTTATCACATTCCTTACTTGTGTGCGAAGTTTTCCTATAATTTTTAATGCTATTGACATAATTTTCTGTCATTTATGGCTTTTACTAAATTCACAATACTATCAGAATTCTATTTATTACTGTAAATATTTGCTTTTATTTATTTTAAGGTTTTTATATTCAATATATCCTGAAGCTCTAATTTTCACAATTCCTCCTATCTCACCTCCCTTCTTTCCCTGATATGTTTCATTTCAGAAATGAGCATCCCTCACAGGAATATCAAC
The DNA here is from genome assembly GCA_030556225.1 of Cricetiscus sungorus. Classification (NCBI taxonomy): domain Eukaryota; kingdom Metazoa; phylum Chordata; class Mammalia; order Rodentia; family Cricetidae; genus Cricetiscus; species Cricetiscus sungorus. Next base: position 28,170,407 of record JANBXA010000741.1, on the reverse strand, counting down.
TATGAATAGTATAGCAAGATCAGATAACACAAGGAACAAACCCTGATATCTAGGCTAGATGAGGTATCCCAGAATGACAAAAGGGTTCTAAGAACAGACAAATGAATCAAAAACACTCTTACTTCCACTATTAGGGGTCCCAGAAAAATTAGCAAGCTAACATGCATTAAATATATGAAGAAGACCTAGGGAAGGCCCATAAAGGCTCCATGATTGCCTCTCTTGTCCCTGCTTCCCCTATGAGCCCTACTTAGTTGATTTTGTGGGGTATGTTTTTTCGGGTATCCTCAACCCTTCTGGCTCCTACATTTCTTCCTATCCTTCCACAGGGTTCCCTGAGTCCCAAGGTCAGAGACCCAAAGAGATCTTGGAGATATCCTAATTTCAGATTTTGATTCTGGAATCTAAGGCTCAGTTAATTCTACAGCACCATTTCATGAGTATGGTTTAACATTATTAAGATATATGATAAACAAATATAAGTCTATACTCTTAGAAAAAGAAAAAGAAATATAGTAGTTGATATTTTGTAAGCATATACTAGTTAGGGTTTCTATTCCTATGATGAAACACCATGGCCAAAAGCAACTTGTAGAAGGGAAAAGAAAAGATTTATTTGGGTTACATTTCCATACCAGTGTCCATCACTGAAGAAAATTAGGACAAGTACTCAAACAGGGCAGGGACCTGAAAGCAGGAGCTAATACAGAGGACATGGAGAGGTGATGCTCACTATCTCTCTCCTCATGGCTTGCTCAGTCTGTTTTCTTATGGAACACAAGATCACAAGCACAGAAGTGGCTCTGCCAACAATGGACTGGGGTCTCTACCCTCAATCACTAATTAAGTGTATGCTTTACAATTGGATCCTATGAAGGCATTTTTCTCACCCAAATTTCCTCTTTTCACTTTAGCCACCACCAATATCTTAATGCATATACGTGCAAATGTATCCGACTGTGATTAACTTCAAGTAGTGCATATTGACAATGTTGAAAAAGTTTCAGATGAAATAGAATCAAAACTACCTGAAATGGTTAAAATAAAATTTCCCTCCAAATAGATTGCATATATTTTATAATCCCATTACTAATGCATATAATTAATAATTATAACATTAGAAATTAAGTTATTTTTTCTGCTTATTTTAAAACATACATTGCAGAATAACAATTTCTTTTTCAATTAAAGTTTTAGAAATCAGAAGTTTTCTAAGTGGTTGTTTCTTTCACATTAGAAGTGATAGTTTCATTTACATCATATTCTTCAAAGATTTATTTTTAATAATTTCATATATGAATGCATGTATTTTCTTACATTAAGTCCACTGCAACTCCTTCATAACAATTAGTTTCAACATGTTATTCTCACACTTCCTTTCCTCTTCCAGCTTTTTTCATTTTACACCAACTGGGTTTGGATCATGGTACTCATATGTACATGGATGTGGGGCTATGTGCTGGAATATATTCATTATCTACAGACCATATAATTGAAGAAAATGGATGCTCTTACCTCAGCAACCAATACTTGTCTGAAGTTTCTCAGATAGGGATATGGCTTTATGAACACATCCTTTGCACATGCTAGTATGTTAACTGGATTCACTTAGACAGGTTATTGGAAGGAAACTATACTTACTGTGACTTCACTAGGATAATTACTCTGACATGTCCATAATAATATACAGCAATATTCCCTGATCTCTTTGTAACACAACATTTTCAAACCTTCTTCTGTAATGTTCCGTGACCCTGTAAAGAAAGGACTATGAAAGTTTTCAAGTTAATGCTGATTACCTAATAGTCAGTAATTCTCTGCTTTTAGTCCAGTTGTAAATCTCTGTACTTTTATTAAGTATTTATCCTCATGTATAAGTAGTACTAGAGTAAACATCTTGAATAATGAATTTTACATATGATTTGTAAAATACAATTGTAGAATTTTATTGATATGTGATTGTGGTGGCTTGACTGAGATGGACCCCATAGATTCTGGTGTTCTAATGCTTGGCCTATAGGGAGTAGCAAAAATAGGAGGAGTGCTGTTTGTCTTATTGGAGTAAATGTATCAAAGTAGAGGCAGATATTGAGATCTTTCAAGCTCAAGTTTGGCCAATGGGACACAATGTTCCTTCTGCTATCTGCAGATTAAGATGTAGGATGCTCCAGCATCATTTTCTATTCACACCAACACATCTTGCCACGATGATAGCAGACTAAACGTGTGAAACTGCAAGTCATCCCCAACTAACTATTTTTCTTTGTAAGAGATACCTTGATTATAATGTTTCTTCACAGCAACAGAAACCCTAACAAAGACAGTGGTTGACAAAATTATTATTTTTAAGATATTGGTCTTAGTACTTGTTCTTGTACTTAGTACTTGTTCAGTAATGATAATTCTTGCAAGTTCTGTTAGACATAGTTTTTTATTAATAAACTAGCATCTGCCAGGATTCAAAAAGTGTTGCAATGTAGTGAAGGAGAGAAGGAATCAAACTCAATTTTGAGTTGCAGGGTTATCATTCACATTAAGGAATCACATGATCAAGTGTAAAATTCTAATCTCAATTATCACAAAATTTTCAAACTAGGAAGTACAAATGCCTGTTCTGTTCAACATTTCTGAAAAGGTTCATGTCATATTGTTTTAAATTGAATAGAAATAAAATATTAAGTTAATAATATACTGATCATCAATATATCCCAATAATTTTCATCTTCTTTAAATTCATTTTTGTATAGGTGTGTGAGAGAAAAATTGACTTGTCTTTTAATAAATAAGATGATTAATGAACATGATTTATCTGAATGAAGAACATTCACTTAGTTGTCCCATATAAGGAGGATATAAATTATACCAAAAATATCATAACTGTTATAATTGACTGCAATATATAAGGATGGAACCTAAGAACAATAACATTACTTTCCTCTGAAAATGAGGGAGTGAACTGTTCCTAATGTTAATAATCAGAATTCACCAAGCACTGCAGGCAGCTGGATAGGATAATCACAATTCTCTTATACCAAAAGCCATTTAGTCATTACTTACTCAAATGATCCTAATGAGGACAGTACTGATTGAGTATTTTGACCCTTTGTATGACATCTTTTTCCCAGGCCAAATTTTACTTGTTCTCTTTCTCATTAAGCTTCTGTTTGAAATTGATTCATTTTCAGCACTGAAGGTGAAGAAAACTGGGCATTCATTCAGATGATTAATTAAAAATAAAAATTGTTGCAGTCTGAAAATTGTGAAATACGGCAGCTCAGCAATGGCTGAGAATGAGATGTGATTCCCAGTAGTGTGAATTATTCCCTGGGGACACTGAAATTACTATCAGAATTAGACTCTATCCACTGAGCTGACTCTGGCACAAAGACAACATTCTCAATGTGCTGTTGTCATTCACTTATGACTCCCTCACTTACTTAAACAACAAGAGCAAGCAATCAAACTGATCTAATCACATTCTTTACATAAATATGAATAAATAGAAAAAAACGTTTGATGAGGAATGCTTATTAAAAACTTGCTTGACTGCATATGATTATTTTTTTACATTAAAAATAATAGGCACAATATGTAATAAATAACAGTATATAAACTGAATGGGTTATACTTATAAAAATATATATGCAACAACAATTACTGAAAAAGATGACAATCATTTGAAGAATAGAAAGGAGGGGTATATATGAGAGTTTGGATAGGTGAAGTGGTTTAATTACAGGTTCATCTCAAAAGTCAAGCTTTTGAAAGTTAAGAGAAGGACCGGATAGTGGTGGCCCATATCTTTAATCCCAGCATTTGAGAAGCAGAAGCAGTCAGAAGGCTGTGAGTTCCGGGCCAGCCTTGTCTAAAAAGCTACATAAAGAAATCCTGTCTCAAAAGACAAAAAACTCCAACCAATCAAACAAACAAAGTTAAGCTTAGACAGCATGTCTACTATTGTCATATTCCTTCAGATCATGTTTAGATAGCCATATTGATGACACTTTTGTGTAGGATTTGATATTCCAAGGAGACAAAGTATTACAGAAAATTACTTGTTTCTCTGACTCTTACCATCTTTCTGCCTACTTTTCTGACAAAGAAATATATGTTCTATCCAGATCATACATTATTTGAGAATATTTTACACTTATGGGTTTTCTATCTAATGGTGTTTAAAAGCAGACCACCAAGTATTTAAAAAGCCTGTGGATGTGGCTTTTTACTTGTTGAGTAGTTTATTTACTAACTTTTAATTAATAACTGTGAAACGGAAATAGAGTTGGTAGAGGCGAGAGAAGTGGCTCAGGGGTTCAGTGTATTTGCTATTCTTCCTCAATACACAAGTTAAATTTCTAGAACTCAACAACAGATCACACTTGCCTGGGACTCTAGTATGCTACTGCCCCTTTTTGGCCTCTGAGGGCACTGGCATTCAAGTCATGTGGCATAGCTACACACACACACACACACACACACACACACTGTCAGTCAGTGAATTATATGCAAACATATCTATAAAAATGAAAATTTAAAATGTGTACCTATAAGTAATGTGTAGCATTTAATGGTTTGAACTAATTTTAAGATTTGCATACAATTATGTAAGCTCTAAAATAAATAGGAATGCAAATCTTCATGAAGAAGATAAATATCAAAATGTTCATTAAATATAAAAGATATAAAAGATTTCTTCTAAATCAAAATATATTTTGCTGATATTAAAGGAAGACTAAGATAAATTTGTTTACCTAACAGAGTATTAGAAGCCCATGTAGATCTGAAATATAAAAAGAGTAAGAAAAAATTAAATATTTCCTATTTGTTTCTTAAGAATACTGTAAACTGAGCTCAATCATTTGTTCACATTTTACCACTTTTTTTCTTATATATTAATGGAATTTTATAAGCAGATACACAAATAAATGTATAGTCTCTCTCTTATACTTGGAAATGCTTCCATGTGGAAGACCATGGTACAGAACACAATTCTACTACAGAAAACAGAATGACACACAGGCCTGTTATCTGTAGGAAGAAAACCCATGTACTGTGCCCTTTGAGTTTGTATGAACTTGTTCATGCTCATGTGCATGTGTATATAGGGTGGACATAGTGTACCCTTTTGATGAGAAATATTATTCTGTATATGTTTCTCTTGTTGGCTGATGAATAAAGCAGTGTTCAACCAAGCAGGCAGAATGATATGTGAAATTAAGAGAAAAGAATAATTGTGGTAGGTATAGGCAGAGAGGAGTCACAATGTGGTCTCGGGAGAGGAGGATGCAAAGTCAGATCTTCTCTGGTAAAATAAGACCATGTGGAAATACATAGATTAATAGAAATGTATAATTAAGACAGAGCTAGCCCAAAAGAAGTCATAGCCAACAGCCAACATTATTATAGCATCTGTGTGTTTAGTTGGGGGTTCCAGGTGGCTGGGACCAGGTTGGCAGAAGACTGCTTGAAACTCTCTGTGTGTCCTCTCTAAGTAGAAATCCACCTTGTTTTCTTGAAAATGAGGGTCTGTACTGGGGTCTGGAGCTTCATTAGGCTATTATGACTGGTTAATGAGTCTTAAGCACACCTTGTCTTTGTCAAAAGGAACAAAATTACAAATGAGTACCATCACACTTATGTACTCAAATTCATATACTTACCTATATTCAGTCAACACTTTTGATACCAAATCAATTTCAATTTCCACAGGCCCTGATTTTGTATATGAGAAGTTGATTCTGTCACTTTTCTGTGCAGAAACAAATAGGCATATAGGCATAGGACGTCTACCTGAAGTTACTGCTGTCATATCCTAGTAACTGATCCTAATTCATACTATAACGTGATCAAATGAGATTACTTTCATTGGCAGAACAAATCACAGGACATGAGTCAATCTTTTTTTCTTTACTATTCTTTACTTTCCAACATTTTTTTTTTTTTTGTATTTCAAGACAGGTTTTCACTGTATTGATTTGGAGCCTGTGCTGGAACTTGCTCTGCACCCCAGGCTGACCTTAAATTCAGAGAGATCTGCATGCCTGTGCCTCCTGAGTACTGGGATTAAAGACATGTGCCACCAATGTGAGTCAATCTTAAGGTACCATTCCACAAGACTGGATTCTTGAACTTGAAGATCTTGAACCTTTTATGCCTGCAAAGAAAAGCTGAATGAGCAGCATCTCTTTGAAATGCATTTCCTGAACATATTTTAACTGAGAGGGGCAATTCCTCTTTTTAATTTTAATATTTTAATTATTTAATAAATATTTACATTTTAATAAATTTAATAATATATTTGAAATTAATTATTTTTATTTAAATTAAAAAATATCTTATTTTACATACCAATTTCAGTTCCCTTTCCTACCACTCCTCAAATTCTCCACACCCACATCCACTCCTAAAAGAGGATGAGGTCTCCCATGGGGATCATCAAAGTCTGTTATATTTAACTATGTCTACGATGCTGGAGAAGGGTTATTTCAACTACTTTTTCTCTAACTATCAGGAAAACTAGCCCTCTATTTAAGGTAATAACATTACTGGATTCTTATACAAATAAATCAATGTAGTTATAAAAAATGATGAAAATTCATTGAGTGAGAAACTGATTTTTATGACTCTTTATTATACAAACAATTAAGTAGCCAATTCTTCATTCATTAGATAAATATATCAAGTACATATTTTATTTTTCCATATCTTTAACTATTCATTCCACAAGTATACATACACCAGTCTCATAGGTATCTTCAAATATGCAATTCATGGTTATGTATTTGGTTAATTTACAGAACAGTAGACCTGTACTTGTTTCTATCATTTTTTTCCTTAGAAAAATAACTGAAGTTATTTCTCTGCTCCACCCTTATGCCCTACCACTTCCCTGATCCACTTTTCCCAGATTCCTCCTGTTCTCTTCTTCACCATTGTAAATATGTGTGTGCTTGTGTGTGTGTGTGTGTGTGTGTGTGTGTGTGTGTGTGTGTGTGTGTGTGTGTGTGTACAAATGAAAATGTAAATACAATCTCCATAATCTGTTCACTGTTGCTTGCATATGTATTTTTCTAGAGTTGACCACTTGGGCTCAAAATCAACCAGGGAGCTCATCCCTAGGGAAGGTTAATTATGATTAACTTTTGACTACTTGTTGCATTCTTTAATGACCTCATTCTTCTGAAAAAAAAAAAAATAAGCCTCTTTCTCTTTGGATGAGTAGTGATTGCTATGCTGGGCAAACTCTAAACTTTGAATCTCCATGTCTGATGTCAAAGCGCTCTTCAGATCTTCAACTTTGTTCTGATTTTTTAACTGCCAAACATTTTCTTCTCTTGGGCTGGTTCCACTTGCTATTAGCAGCTCTTCTTGGCAAGTATCCCATTATTCTGGCATCTCTAACATCTTGGGTACTCCGAAGCAATCCAAAGTTCAACTTCACAGCTTCACTCAACAGTGTCTCCAGTAGACCTCCATTCAGGGACACCCCTCACACATGCCTAGCCTTAGTGGCTTTCTTAAGCATGGAGGTGAATCAATCAACCCATTTCTTCTACCCTTAACTCAAATGCCAGAACCATGACATGAAGTTGTAAAATTCTGCTGCTTGTTGGGGCTGGAACATGACCCCCTCATCTATTTACACATTTACCAGCTCTCTTTCCTTCACAGCCTATGATTGGCTGACCTGCACTTGCTCTACAGACAGAACTGGCCTCAACCCCAGAGATCTGGCAGATCTGACAGCCTCTGCCTTCCCGTTGCTGGTGCTCGGATTTCTACCAGGCTTTTTTTTTTTTTTAATGACCAATCAGCTCCCAAATTGTACAAGGGGAGACTTTCTAATTATCATCCTTTCTTAGTTTGAATTCTGACTAGGACTTTTAACTTAAGCTGTTTTTTTGTTTGTTTGTTTGTTTGTCTGGTTTTTTGTTTGTTTGTTTGTTTTCTGTATATTTTGCTGTCACTTCTTCAAGTGACTGCAAGGCTAATGGCTGTGTTGTTTTGCCCTGGAATGTACTTCACTCCATCCTACTCCTTCTTCTCCAGTCATCCCTCTCCTCTTCTCTAGATTCCTCCTCCTATTTTTTGTCTCTACTTGCTAGCCCTGATGTCCTCCTTTGCATAGCCATTGACCATTCAGCTCTTTATTAGACTAATCAGGAGCCATTGGTGAAACAAATACAACACATCTTTTCATATTAAAAAAATGCAGCATAAACAAATATAACACATCTTTACACAGCTAAAGTAATTTTCTACAGCATAAAAAAGTAACACATCTTATTGTGAAAATAAAATTCTATGACAGGGATTAAAGATGTGCCCCACCATATCTTGGGATCTTGCCCTAAGGTCACCACTCCCTTTATTCCATTTCTTAATCTGTTTATCTCCTTGAACACAGAATTTAGATTCATTCCAATTCTTAGTGTTCTTTCTCACCTCAAATTTTTCATTTGGTAATTTAACCTGCTCAGTTTGCTCCTTTTCATTTTAAATCTTCTTTAGAGTTACCACTAAAATCTACATAACAGAGTTTACACTAGGCCATTTTGATATTTATTCTGCCAATGGATTTAATGCAAAATTCTTTATGATAGCCTCAGGTAGACTATCAGACAAGGACAAAATGCAACCACTTTCTTCACTAAAATATCACACAAATAATGATCTTTAGGTATCATACTACAAGTCTTCTCCTCTGAAACCTCTTAAGTGAGTCCCCAACAGTTTAAATAAGTCTTAGCACCACTATTTTCAACATTCTCACTAATGTGGCCTATTGAGCAGTGCTTAAATCATTCTATTGCTTTCTGAACCCAAAGTAAAAATGCACTTTCAGGGCTATCACATCAGGTACCTCAGTCCTTAGTACTAACTTATGTCTTAGAGTCTTCATTCCTGTGAAGACACGCTGAACATCAAAAGCTTTATAAAAGTATACATTAAATTGATGCTGCATGCTTATAGTTTCAGATGTTCAGTCCATTATCATCAGGGTAGAGAGCATAGAGGTAGGCAGGCAGACCTGTTACTGGAGCTGAGACGCCTTGTACCTTGAGAGGCAGGCAACAGGAAGTTGCCTGACACACTAGGAGGAATCCTGAGCATAAGAAACCACAAAGTCTACTTCCCTTCAATAAGGCCATACCAATTCCAACAAAGCTCCACCTTCTAATAGTGCCATTCCCTATGTGATTATGGGGGTCCATTACATTCAGGCTATGACATATAGCATTTGGGGATTCAGAACTGAATAAGCACTTAAAAACTTCATAGTAATTCTTGACTCACTGGTAACTTTTTTTGTTTTAGGGGATGAGTGTGAAATTGATTAATTTATCAATCAGAATACAGATTAGATAAATATTTTTTCTAGTTGTGTTCCATTATTTCCTAGATAATTTAATAAGTAGAAATGTTTGAATCATATTTTCTCAAATATTTATATTATGTATTCAGAGAAGGTTGCTCTCTATGATCAACAAATGCATCAACTTAAATTCCAAACAAGTGATGAATGAATAAAGAATATATAATGTATACAATGATAGAAACCAGTTAGCCAGAAAAATAATTAATCCATTTTGAAAGATGGATAGAAAAGAGAATATAATATTCAGTGGAATGGGTCAAATACAGAATGGCAAATATCAAATCATCTCACAAATGTATATATTTTATTGAATAGTATTTAGCAAAGGCTGGAAACATCTGTTCAATTTAACTATTTTATATGAATACATACATTAATAGTTAATGGCATATATCATAAACATACCTTTCTTGTTTCACTTAAGAATACCATTAAAGTTGTTAAAGTGGTAAACAGAAGCAAAATGTATTAATAGAAACCCATGATGTAGGGAAATATTGGAGGTAAAATTGTTTCACAAATGTACATAAGTTGATCTATTCTGGGACCTGGTTGTATCTCATTTCACCTATATCTTTATGGGGGAAGAAAGTGTTCCTTAAAGCTGCTTCTTGTGCTGCTGAGACAATTTGAAATTACTGCCATTCTTTTAGCAGAGAGTGTTTGCTTCACTAATGTCATGTTTATGCCCTGCATTCTGCTTCTGAACCTCTGCATACACAATAACGCATAGTGTTCCAATTGTAAAGCACAGTGGAACACTTTAAAAGCCATTTTAAATGTTCATCAAACTTGACATGTGTAGTTCTGATAATGTGCATGATTCAATTGAAGTAATTGCAATATGAATAGCTAAGACCAAGGTCATGCCTGCCAGGTAATGACAATTCTGTCAGAACACTAACAGCCTCCGAGCATTGTAATCATCAACAATGGTCAAATGTATTTTACTATTAAACATTGTAAACTATGCAATATATGATTCACTGACATATTGGCTCATATGAATACAGTAATATTTATGGATTATAAGTACACATTTAGTAATGCCTTGTAATCTTTGTTTTCACTTTTACCCTTAAAACAATATTTTATTAAATATTACATATCTTCATCTATGTTTATTGTACTTATATTGTAAAATCTGTCCTAATAAATTTCAAATAGTTTTTGAAACCAAGAAACAAACTGTGCAGATATGGTTACCCAGAAATACAAATAAGTTAGGGCTGTTAAAAATGCTTTAGAGTTGGATCAGCTTCTTAAAGTGTAGTGAAATCAATGCTGAAGCTGTTACCTTATGCTAAAATGCATAAAGTACAGCATGAAAATGTAAAGATATGCATGTGTATAGGTTGTGTATATATACATACACAGATGTGGGAAGTTTAATGAAATCATTAAAACTCAATAACTGAATTTAAGTAAAAGGAGACCTTTTACATTTAGGCTGATAAATTTAATTTCAAATGAAATCAAGAAATGATTTCTTCTATAAAAAGTGAAAGGTTTACTCTGAGGTACTGTAGTTAAGAAGAAAACCTTTGTCATGTGGTATCATATGCAAGAAAATACATCCATTATGGCAGTGATTAGAGCTATCATCATAGACTGGACAGCTTTTAATTTCACGTCTTTTCTTTCTCTTATTTATATTCACTCATCAGAATAATGTAAAAACAAACACTCCAATGTTTTATTTGAGATGAAATTTAGTATTATTGCTGTATGCACATAATGAATAGAGTTCAACTCACATTCAAAGTTCTTCTTATGTGCACATGATTACCAGAGATTGAACCCTAGCACCCACATAAAATAGCTGAGACCTCTCCAAGCTTGGATCTAAAATCCCTTTACTGGAGGGATCCCTTTACTGGGAGGAAGAGAGATTGGATGACTTGGGTTTACTGTCCAGTTGATAGACATGAACCTGCAACTGCCAGTGTTCAGTGAAAAAACCTGTCTCAGTTATGGTGGATAGTTATTGAGAAAAATGCCTGATATTTAGCTCTGACATCCTGAACAAGTACAACCCAACTTTTTATCATGTGTGAACAACCACACAAATATATACAAATTTACATACACATACCAAAAATGAAAAATGATTGTTTTTTATTGCTAGTGATTTTTTTACTGTACTTATTTGAAAAGTTCATGATGGTAATAAAGTCTCTGTTAATAGGAAGGAAATTATTTATAAAGTATAAAAGAAGATCTAGACAGAGGAGATTAAATAGTATTTATCATTGAGTAACTTTTTATAGAAATAAAATTTTATAGAAATGAAAGGCCCATGCAACAACAAGTAAATTACAAATATATGGCTCACGTTCAGAATCAACTTCAGTTGGGATACCTGAATATCTAACAAGACAAGTTTAGCCTCTGATATCCCTGTATTTCATCTCCAGTTCCCCATTTCTTATTTCACAAAGCTACCCGTTTGGAATATATACTTGACATATACAAGTGTCTCTCTTCAAACTTTTGAATACTTGTATTATATCATATGACCTTATTGAGTTTGGATTCTTTTGTTTATCATAGAAAAATTAACCTAGAATTTGGACATAGTAGTTGACTAATTTTTATTGAAACAAATATTTTTTTAATATACCATAAATTACTAATACAAAAGAGATGTGAGAGTCTTCGGGTTACTTCTATTTTGGAGCCAGGATAAATGAATGCCCTCAAACCCACCATTTATAAAATAGTGAATTTATATGGATTACATTTGTCTTGTATGATATTATATATAATTTGCATAAACTGATATTAAGGGATTATTTCTAAGAACTTCTACTACCAACACACAAAGTAATCTCATAGCTGCAATGTTTACATATTTAGTGTCTTCACATTATCAATCATCCTTGGTCTGAGGACTGCCTAGCATTCCAGCACCCATCACTCATGGGAACATTATTCTCTTTGTGAAGTTCCTGTCAATTAATTTTAAGTTTCTATTTTGTATTATTTATGTGCTCATAATTGGTTTAAGGTGTGCTTTATAATTTAGGTAAGAAAAAAATTGTTTATACATTAGTTATATATAATGTTGAAAATAATTCAAATACTTTTAACAAATAAATTGTTTATAAAGTAGAATACTTCCAGCAAAAATAAGAAATAAACTTATGATTAAAGCAACAGTAGGGAAATTACATCCCAAAAGAGGGCTTTCTTATAATTTTGCTTATCATGATATCAATTCAACATCTTGAATAAAGAAAAACAAAAATACCAGTGAAGGCCAATGAAGAACATGTGTATTTTAACATGTTTGTTTTCAACTCCTTGCTACATTAAAAAGTAAATAGCTTATGAGATTAAAGATTATATATTTTGAAACTCATTGCATATTAGGAATAACTCAGATCTCTAAAAATATATTAAAAATTATTTTTTTTAAATTTTATTGGTATATATTTATTGCTCAAACCTATGATTTTTATGACATTTTTATTCAAGTATATAAGTTATTTTGAATAAATTCATCTCTCTTACCCTCTCCTATACCTTCTCTTCTATCTCACAAATTGTTTTCCTCATTCCAAACTGACCACCTTTACAACTCACACAATATTACTATATAGCCAATTCTTCCAAATAGAAATATTCTCTCTCAGAGTAAGGAAAGATGTTCATAAGACTTATGGGAGTACAAAATATTACAGAGCTTGGTCTTATACTGGTTTCAGTTAGATGGCCTTTATAGTTGATGGGGCCTCTGTTAGTGCATCAGTATTTATCCCTATGTAGTAATGGACATTGTGAGCCCTCTCTCTATAGAGGAATACTTTCTCAGCCTAGACACATGGGGGAGGGCCTAAGCCCTCCATATGATGTGACAGACTTTGATAATCTCCCATGGAATGCTCACCCTCCCTGGGGAGCAGATAGGGAATAGGATGGATATAGTGGGAACATGGTGGGGGAGGAATGGGAGGGAGAGGGAACTGGGATTGATATGTAAAATAAGATTGTTTCTAATTCAAATTAAAAAAAAATTACAGATCTCTAGATGCTAAGATTACAAAAAACAGGAAACAGTTGCTAGAGGTAGTAGACTAATTGGTTAAGTGAGGTGGCTAAAGTCTGTGGAGAGAGCTTTAGCAATTCAGTTGCTTTGAGTTATCAACTATGCTAAGGCTTCCCAATGATACAACTGTCTTTTAGCCATCCAGGTTCCTAGCATTATCACATGAGCTGTGATTCTGTAAGATCAACAAACTGATGTGTCACTAAGTGGGCCTGGGTTTCTTTCATTTTGTTGATGAGCTCACACCTATTTGAGGAAGAGAGGAAAGAGATGTTATTCACATTTCACTGGGAATAACCACAAGATGAACACACATATACAAATTACATATATATATATATACATATATATATACAAATTATATATATATTATTCATACATATAAATTTTAATATGTGGTTTATGAGCTTGGAATTGTATCTCAATACCTGTACATCAGCACTCCAGAATCTGAGACATAGCATTATGAATTTGAGTCTAACTTAAGTTACATAGTGATTAAAGATTCCCTGTGTTACCTGTCTTATTTGGTTATGTTTAATTTTGTCCTTTTTAAATAAGTAAACCATGAAGAATCATTTTATCTTTCTATCCTGAAAACACAATAGCTGGTTTCTATTTAGCATAATTCACAGAGTATGTGACAAGTAAAATAAATAAGAAAAATTACTTTCATCAAATTAACATTTATTTTATCTGTTACTTGAAAATTTAGCATGTTACTTTGGCTTTGAATTCTTTACTCAAACATACTTACTTAACATTTATTTGAAAACAGCCTAGATATGTGAAATTGCTTATTAATCACTACACTGAAATAGTCTAGCCACAAAATACAGATTTCTTATTTTGACAATACTACAAATTTTGCACAATTGTGTAAAGCATGTGTACTATGAATTTATATTCACAATTCTTAAGGAATACCCTCTATATACATATATCACTTATTCAGATTTAAAATATTCATCATTTTTTTATTGCATTGTTTAGATATAGAGAACTTTGCTGCTTACTCTATACCAAAATCTATTGACTTCTCTACTCAGGTTCTTCCATCATAAATATTCTTCTTTTTATGTTTTTTTAAGAATAAATACAACTTTCACCTGCATTATTTTTTTGTATTTAAAAGCAATTTAGAATTATATCATTGCTCATCAAGTACTAAAGCAATAAAACCAACCAGTCCTAAGTCATATCCAAAGGTCTGAAAAGGAGATATTCTGGCAATACCCTTGGATTTGGAAAATGATTTTCTATTTTCAAAGATTATTAATCTCCAGAATAGCATTATTCAGGAAATGAATTTGTAGTTAGGTATACCATCCCATTTATTTAGTCATATTTGTGGGCAAGTACAATCTATCGTATACTAATTATATTGAAAGGATAAGTAACTTCCCTTTCCAAGTTCGACCACACATGCTTGCACACACACACACACACACACACACACACACACACACACACACACACACACACACACACACACTTATAAAATATTGAGATTTAAAATCATTAATAGAGCATTTTTTTTTTCGTTTCATCACAAATATTTTGAAAAAATCTGGCAATTACTTCAATTGTCAATACAATTTTATATAAAATAAAAAATACTTCAGTTGTCACATTGGCAGTTTTAGTTCTTAATAATATATAGTTAGATGAGAGAGAAGGAATGGAATCTGAAAACAGCAGGGGGAAATGTGAATATAAAGTAATACATTGGGGCAGAGCAATGGAGCTGCATGCCTTTAATCCCAACACTGGGGAGGCAGAGGCAGGTAGATCTCTGTGAGTTTGAGTCTGGACTGATCTACAGAGCAAGTTCCAGGACAGGCTCCAAAGCAATACAGAGCAACCCTGTCTCGAAATTACACACTCCCCCAAAGAAAAAGTAATGCATTTTCTGAAATTCTCTAAGAAATTATCATATTAAAATATTAAATTTATTTTATTCTGTAGATAAAATAGTGAAAAATAATATCGCCTAGGATCAAATGTTTTTAAGATACTCTGACCAAATCACATTCATATATAGTACAAAAAATTTAATGCTCAAGAAGAAAATGAATATTAACATTGAAAAGCAAATAGTATCTGATTATACTTCACACAAAGAAGACATTGAGTGGCAAATAAGCATATGGAAAAATGCTCAATGATCCATGCAGTAAAGAATTACAAAATAAACTACATCTTCACATGACTCATAGGTTGACCAGAATCTAAGAATCTAAAATATGTCAGCGTTAAATGCTCATAACCGTGCAGCCAACAGAATTGTCAGGCATAGGTTTTGGGAATGGGAATATAACAAAGGTGCTTTGGATAGCAATTCTTAATTTCTAATAAAATGGACATGTTCTTAACATTTGATATAGTAGCAATTGCCTGATATTTACACTTATAAATTGAAAATCCATTTTAACAAAAATGTTAACATAGGTTTATTACATGTACTCATCAATCAATTGATACTTCCTTTTCTTCAGCCTACCTGTTAGAACTTGATATATTGATTTATCATTCATTCATAAAACTTTAAATAACATTTAAGATTCTGTTTCTGTTGTACCATTATTTCTAGTAATAGTAATAGACTTACTTGGGTGTAGTCTTAGATTAAAGAAGAAAATAAGTTTCTTATGACCTCATATCCTCTAAACCATGGAACTGGTCTCCATGTGTTTTTGTCCCCTTGCCAAGAACAGCAGATAGGAGTGACTTCACTTCACATTATTAATTACAACTGGCTATTGTTTTTGTTTGTGTGCCTCTATGGAAAATTATGTTTTTTTGCCACATGCTCCTTGCTAGAAAAGAGACCTGCTCACCACATGCAGCTAGGCCTTGTGGTTGTACATTTTACACAAATGACTTTCTCTAAACACTCAGTGTGTAAATATCTATTGACCAGAATACATTTACTAAGGCATAGAGATAGGGATTTAGTGTGCCTCATTTATCAGCTCCATCCTTAAGGATAGCATTTACCTTGTATGTGTGAATTTCTAGAATCAATCTCAAGTACAACAGAAATAATAAATAAATGAGTGCCTGCCTTTGCTTCCTGAGTGCTGTGACTAAAAGTGTATGCCACCACTGCCCAGCAAGAAATTGTGGCTATGTTGGGTATATTTATTTGACAGAAATTTCCACTTGAATGTAATATCAAAGTGCATATGGGTCCAATATGCCAGCCTATAACTTTGAAGAAGACTCTTCTTGACTTTACCTGCACTCAGAATGGATCTAAGAATTCCAGGCCTAGTAGAAAACTTCAGTGAACTGGAGGCCCAACTCAAAATCTCAGAAGACACGCATGTATCCAAAACTGTGGAGACCACACAGACATTCAGATCCACTAAGACAACATTGACACTCAAAACCCTAATGGTTTCTCAAAGCCCCAATAGAGACAACTTATTGGAACTGAAGCCACAATATTCACTAGAAACTGTATACTTAGGCCAGAAGACCAGAGAGGAAACAGACCAGGGGAAAAAACAAAAACAAACAAACAAACAAACACAAACCCAACACTGGAATCAACACCTAGATTTGGAATCACCCCATACCCAGTTGCCTAAATGTCATTATAAGAACACAAATAATACCATAAAGGGCAATATGACACCACCAGAACCAAACAATCCTAGGCCTGCAAAACCTGAATAATGGGATGCAGTTGAAGCACAAGAAAATAACCTTCAACTTAAATGGGATAAAGAAAATCCCTACAAACACTTAAAAAGACAAAAAAGTGGAGGATTTTTAAAAAATGTTTAAAGAATTCAAGATAAAAAACAAACAGGAGAAAGGAAACAATTCATGAACTGAAAATGAAAAAGGAAGCATTAAAAACACAACATGAAAGAATGTTGGAAATAAAATATGGATAAGCAAACAAGAACTACAGATGCAAATATCACCCAAAGAATACAAGAGATGGAATAGAGAATTTCGGAGTTAATAAATTCATTCAGTCAAGGAAAATATGAAATAAAAAAAATAATTCTCTACACAAAAAGATAAATAAAAGGGAAAATAGGAAATAACAGAATAACAGAAACTAACAATGACTTGTCATTAGTATTCCCCAATATCAATGGAATCATTCTATAATAAAAAGACACAGGCTAACAGACTGGAAATGAAAATAGAATCCAACCTTCTGTCGCGTAAAAGAAACACATCTCAACTTCAAAGGCAGACATTACCTCCAACTAAAGGATTGGAAAAAATATTTTGCATTTAAAGGGACAAACTTTAGCTAAGAAACAAAATGATATCGTTATCCCATATCTACCAAACTAGACTTCAAACCAAATCAAAGAAATAAAGAACGGCAATTCATATTCATCAGAGGAAAGATCTCCCATGATGATTTCTCAGTTCTGAACATCTATGCTCCAAATACAAAGGGTACCAAAATTTGTAAAATAAACATTCCTAAAGCTAAAATCATACATCAAACACTAGACATTAATATTGAAGGGCTTCAAGACTTTACCATGGCGGCTGTGGCCTTGTACACATATCCTGAAAACTGGAGAGCCTTCAAGGCCCTTATCACAACTCAGTAGAGTGGGGCTCAGGTCCAGGTGCTCTACACACCACCCTACTTCCACTTTGGCCAAACAAACCACACCCCCAAATTTCTCAGAAAATTTCCTGATGGCAAGGTGTACCACGCCTACCCCTGCCAGCAAGGAAGACACATCTCCAGGAAGATCTTCTTCATGCAGTTTTAATCAGGATCCTTGAAACATGTTCTTCTGACCCGCGGGACCCTGAGGAAATGCCTGCACAGGCTTAAAATTTCTATGTGCTAACCAACCCCAGTGTGCCACATGGACCCTGCAGACAGGCTGAACAGACTTAACCAAATAAGGGCTTGTTTACGCCAGAGAGTGCTCACCCTTGGGGAAGTGGAAGGCGGAAGCCAGAGCCATCTTTAAGGCGTGGCACTTCGCAGCTCTCTACAACAAGGTCCTAGCATTTGAGGGTGATGATGGATTCTGTGTGTTTGAGAGCAATGCCATTGCCTATTATGTAAGCAATGAGGACCTGCCTCGAAGTACTCCACAGTGACATATTTTCCAGCCAGCACCTGGGTGTTCCCCACATTGAGCATCATGCAGCACAACTAACAGGCTGTAATAGAGGAGGTGAGGCAAACCCTGGGGCTGCTGGATACTCATAAGTCGAAAAGGACATTTTTGGTGTGTGAGAGAGTGACACTGGCTGATATCACAGTTTTCTGTTTCCTTTTGTGGCTCTACAAACAGGTCTTTTGACCAGGCCTTCCCCAATACCAACCCATGGTTCCTTACCTGCATTAACCAGGCCAAGTTCAGGGCAATCTTTGGGGAGGTGAAGCTGTGTGAGAAGATGACCCAATTTGGTGCTAAGAAGCTTGCAGAGAGCCAGCCTAAAAAAGATACTCCAAGGAAAGAAAAGGGTTCACAGCAAGAGAAACAGAAGCTTCAGGCTGAGCAGAAAGAAGAAAAACAGCCAGGTGCCCCGTCTTCTTAGGAGGATGTAACGAGTGTAAGCACTAGCTACTGAGCCCAAGGCCAAGGACCCCTTCACTCACCTGCCAAAGAGTACCTTTGTGCTGGATTAGTTTAAGTGAAAGTTCTCCAATGAGGACACACTCTCTGTGGTGCTGACATATTTTTGGGAGCACTTTAATAAAGATGGCTCTTTCTGTGGTATGCTGAGTACCGTTTCCCTGAAGAGCTCACCCAGACCTTCATGAGTTGCTGTGTCATCACTAGAATGTTCCAGCAATAGGAAAAACTGAGGAAGAATGCCTTTGCTAGTGTCATCCTCTTTGGACCTAACAACAGCAGCTCCATTTCTGGTGTTAGGGGCTTCCGAGGCCAAGAGCTTGCCTTTCTGCTGAGTCCATATTGTCAAATCATATACATGGCGGAAACTGAATCCTTGTAGCCAGGAGACCCAGACACTGGTCAAGAGTACTTTTTTCTGGGAGGGGGCCTTCCAGCTTGTGGGCAAAGCCATCAATCAAGGCAAGATCTTCAAGTGAATATGTCTTGCCATCGCCTAGCTGCCTGCACCTACCCTTTATGGGAGAAGGGGTTATTAAAGAAAACTGAACATTAAAAACAAATAATACTCGAGGGCTTCAACAGCCCACTCTCACTAAGGTTGTCCAGAGAGAGAAAAAAGGGAAATAATGGAATGAAGAGATATTTTGATGCAAATAGACCTAATGGATATCTATAGAACATTTCACCACAACAGGAAACAATGTATCTTCTTCTCAGGATCTCATAGAACCTTCTTCAAAATTGAACATAGACTCATACACAAAGCAGGTCTCAATATACACAAAGAAAAATTGAAATAACGCCTTGAACTTTGTCAGACCACTCTGGATTCAAGATGAAATTCAACCACAACTTAAACAACAGAAAGAATTAAAGGAATGGCTAACCAGTGATGGCTCTAACATAACCCCATGCCAGGAGAGAAGCCCACCTGATATTGTGTGGAGCACCAGGCCCCCAAGGCTGAATAGCCCAGAGACGTAGGATAGAACCTGAAATGAATGGACTATAAAGAACAAGATGTCAGTACATTGTAGTCTAACAATATTTTGATATACTCATATATTGGTAGCTAGCCCGACTGTCAGTAAAGAGACTTCATACAGCAATGGATGGAAACAGATGCTGAGATCCACAGCCAAGTATTAGATGGAAAGAGAGGGAGAAAAGAGTATAAGAACTAGAAGGACGGAGCAGTCTAAGGGACCTCAGACAGTAGAAGAAGGATGTATTCCTGGTGCACAAAAGGACCTTGCAGACACATCCTCCATGGAGGGATACTCCCTTAACCTAGAGACAGGAGAGAAGCCCTAGTCCCTAATTAGTAAAGAGCTATTTTTTTGTTTATGCTTTAGTAAACATAATGCCAAGCTCAAATATTGACGATATACAGCAAATTAAGATCAAAATGTTTTATAAAACTTTCTTTAATTTCTACTTAAATCCTCTTGATGTTTTGATTCTACCTATGACAGAAATATAAGGGTATTAAATAAATGTCATACATAATTTTAGCTGGGGATTTCAATGTGTTATTCATTTCAATGTGAATGACTGTGTATGTGTTTCATATTCCTTCAGCACTATAGACACTGTAGCTTGAAAAGAAAGAATATTTCTAAAACATTTGAAATCAATATTTCCTGTGTTTAATTCAGTAGCATTTTGTGCTGCTGCTTTAACAAAGAAAATGCTATTCCTTTCTGTGGATCTGAAGGAAACAGAGTAGAAACTATTCCTAGCATTGATAATTCCCCTGTCTTCTATAGACAATTTTGATATCCTTTGTCATATTTTAGAATATGATACTTTTTATCTAAATGATTAAGTATTTATAAGAAAATTGTATTGTAAAGGATGAATTTTATTGAAAATAAAGTAAACAGGAAACCTTGAGTTTGCTACATAATATTTTAAATGGAAGCTTTATTTTGCTATCAACTGTGATGCATTAATATAACCATTATTGGGAATTTTGTAAATAGTTCACTAGAAGAAAGAAACAAAAATTGGAATAATTTTTCTCACTTGCTAATTCAAACTAAATAAAGAAAAGTAGGTGTTACATAAATCTGAGCATCCAGGGTGAACTAAAAAAATCTCTGCAAATGTTTTTTAAATCATAATTTGGTATCTCAATCTTTTACACAAAATGAAGAAAAATTACAGAGTGATTATAAAACATTACTGTTATTGTTTAATAGTCTTTTGTTGAAAGTCTGAATATTTTAAAATAATATAAATTTTGGCATGCCACTTTAATGTTTGAAATGCTTATTCACTAGCTATTGTCAGCCTTTACTTTAGAATGGCTGTGTGTGTAAGTGATGTCTTCCATGGTATGTGCATGAAGTTCTTAGGACAATTTGCTGGGTTCACCTAAGTCTATATAATATGTGTGTATGGAGATGAAAAAGAAGAGAGAAAGAAAAGAAAAGGAAAGGAAAGGAAGGAAGAAAGGAAGAAAGAAAGAAAGAAAGAAAGAAAGAAAGAAAGAAAGAAAGAAAGAATCTTAGGATTATGGACTTAGCAGAAGATGGCCTTACATGCTGAGCCATTTTGCCAGCCTTGAGTTACATATTATAAGGTAAAATTGTTACAGTTATTGGATGCATTTCATTGTACATAAGTGGAAAATATGCTAATATTGAAGTATATAAAAATGATGCTATATTTTATATACAGATGTTGTTGAGAAGAGACATCTCAGAGGATTCTTAGAAAAGTCAACATGTTATTATGACTAAAATTAATTGTACCCATTATTAAAACAAAGATGAAGCAACTTTTCTTCTTCATTGCTTATGCATTAAAACAATGCCTTGACATTCTTGAAGATAATCTGAAAATTCATAAATTTTATACAAAGAAGCATCTCATGTCTATGACCTAACGAGAAATAGTTTTACAATATTAAGTTTAATGGGAGAAGAAAGGGGCTCTTTACTCAATTGTTCAATTTCAGGTTATTGATTTTTAAAACTTGGTGACTATTGGAGTCTCATTATTTGGACTAGGTATGCCCTGAATTTGATCCTCCTGCCTCAGCCAGATGAATGTTAGGATTACAGGCAAGCACACCACAATATTATTTTTGTTCACTCTTTAGTCTGCAGGAACAATCTAATCTGAGGAGCTATTTAGTGTTTTAGACTAAGTATATAACTTGTTACTACTTTTTAATGAAAGGACCTCCATGTGCTGTAGTTTAACACACTACTCTTTGAACTTACCGTGTTTGTTTTTGTGGGAATCTCTGCTGTAATCCTAAACTATCAATAAAGGTTTTCATTTAAAAAGAGAAGAAAGAAGTATCTCAGATTAATGCAACATGGGGCATTCTGAACATAAATATTTTCTTATTATATACAAATACATTCATGCATTTTATCAGCTTTGAATGAAAATATGAAGGAAATGGTAATACTAGATATATTTTTAACTTACTCATTTTTCAAATTAAGGAGTTTTCACAGCATTCATAGGTAACAGGGATTATATGTGATTCAAAAAATATTTAGAACTTATTCAGAAAAACAAATACGTTTTGAGAAAACATAACTTTCTCTAAGTGACTTGAACATATGTTTCAGAACCTCAAGGACACACATTTATTAAATCCAATATATTTGATTTAAAAACATATTGATCCCAGTTCTCTAGCCCTCCCTTCTTCACATGTCCCCCAAACACCCTCCCACACCAATCTCCCCACCTACTCCACAGGGAGGGTGATGCCTTCTAGGAGGGTTCACCAAAATCTATCAAGTCATTTGGAGTAGGGTTTAGGCCCTCCCTCCTGCCTTTACGGTAAGGGAGTATCCTCCCATGGGGAATATTCTCCCAAAGTCCTTTTGTCCACCAGGGATACATCCTGGTTCCATTCTAGTCTACGTCAAAAACCACCCAGTCTCATCTGTATTCATTTTCCATAAAATGAGTATTTTTTTAGGATAATGATATTTTAATTTATGATTAATATTTGGAACTAATTTATATTGTCAATGAGTTAGTTTGAATATAAAGCATATAATCTCTGGATAAAGACCACTGTTTTCTATTTCATATGCAACTATGGGAGTTAGCCACTATGGACTTGTCTGTATCCCCTACTTTCTTCACTCTCATAAGTATTTCAAAAGACTCACAATGATTTATGTCACCACTGCACAACTATTTCAGAATCTGGTACATTCAGAGACAGTACTAAAAACAATTGTGAAAACATGGTACAGATTCTTAGGTGAGTTAAGGTTGTTCTGGACTCCATTTGGAGTATTATGATACAATTGCATGATATTATTTTTTATGAACAGAATAACTGATGCTTAAATTACAATTTCTATAATGTATACATAATTATGAAGTACTTGACAAAAGATTAAACTCTATAATAATAATATGTGAATAATTTGGAAGTATAAAAAGGACTATGACTGTCCTTGAGACCTTAATCCATTATTATTTGGCCACTGTTTTGCTTCATGTCTCTCATGAAAATAAGATAGTTAAATAACACTTACAAATACAAAATTGAAGGAATGTTGTTCAGTATGAGTAGATAAAGCTTTTTGAAGAATGTCTTTATTAAAAAAGAATGTTTTTATTAGACTCGAACTCTTTTCATCACAATTCTTTGGTACTAGTTTGGATAAATTAATTTAGGAATATTGTTTATGATTGTTTCACTTCCATATGCTTTTTCCATTTAAGGACTCATGGCTTTGAGGTTCTTTGGGTATTACATGAGAGATCAAGTAAAGTGAAAACTCAGAACATTATTTTAAATTTGTTTTTCTCTCAGAGATTTATTTCTAGAAGGATACTAGGTCTATACAGTATTTACATTCCTGTATTTTTTATATTATAAAACAGAAAATAGAGACCTATATTAACAGCAGAGAAAGCATATTTATTCATTATTTCTAAGTCAGTCACATAATTTGTTCTGAATGAATTCCAAAATTTGGGTAAGTAACCTTATTAATTTATTTTATATGTATTAGCTAGGTTTTAAATTTACTCTCAAATGAAAAATTATAAAACTGTATTTGCATGTGTCTTCTACATGTTTTGCTTTTCATATTTGACAAATAAAATTAAGGAACTAAAGAAATAAGCGTACATGGTTTTGTACAAAACTGCACAAAAGTGTATTTATTAGGAAATACTTGAATTTATGAATCCTAATTATTGATGTTTAACCTATTTGCCATTTCTAAAACACCTAAGACACATTTTTCAAACATTCATGTTTACTAGGAACAACTTTGAAAAAACAAAAGAAATGTATAAAACGTTAAATTAAATATATTTGTGTCAGATTTGTAATCATGTATCCAGAGGAAGTGCTCATTTGATAATATGTACAAAACACAATAAAGTCACCACAAGCTGAAAATAGTGGAGCCAAAATATTGTGGAACGAAATTTCAGAAGACATTATTCACAATAAAACTAGGCTTACTTTAATTTGTGTCAAATGTTTTAGCATGGGAAAAAAAAAGAAATTAGCAAACGTGTCCCTTGTCAGTATCAAACACTGATTTCATTTTTTACTATTAAATGATTTTAGTAGAAGTAAATAGCTATCTATTTGTTCTTTACTAGTAAATATGTAACTTTTCTTCTAATGTGCTTATTCATGATGAGATATTATTGGAAGTGATGATTAAGTTGATGCTTCAAAATATCCAGACAAGGTGTTTTAAGACAGTCAAACATATTGTGTTACTTTATATTTTTTTAGGTTAGTTTATAAACTTTGCTCTATTTTACATTTTACAGTAATCAAGCATAAAAAATGTTTTAGACATAACTAGCTTTTTAAAAAGGAGGCAGACAATTCTAATATATACCAAATAGTGAATATATATATATATATATATATATATATATATTTTAAATTGAATCAAAGTCCTTGGTGAAAAATCATTTGATATTACTTTACCAAGATAAAGTTACAATATGATACAAGCTATGACATTTTCTTGTAAATTATAACAATTTAATAGTTACAACAAGTTAAAGTGTTATGAATGACTGCCTTTTTATCTATGGTTATAAATTATATAGCTAATATAAATAAAAATTTATTTAGCATATTAAACCTAAATCAATCTCTACATTCAATAATAATTTAAAATTAAAGATAATTGTCTAACATTATCTTGATTTGTTACAAAGCAAGGTTTTCTTCTGTGATACAATATTACTTTCAAACCTGTTATATGTACACATTTATTTAAATTTTGCAGGATTTCAGAAAAAGGTTAAACTGCCAATATTACCACAGGAGGAAAATATTAGTATAAAAATATATTATCTAAAGAATAACTCAATGTTTGAGAAAGCATGTACAGCTCATTGCATATGCTAGTTTCATTGCTGTACACAAATCTAGTGGTTTACGACCAAGCTCACCAGAATATATAACTCTCTTTTGATCTTTGTAGTTACTGTGTCCAAATGTGCAAACCTACAGGCACACACACAAATACACACACACACCATACACATGCACTTTACAATGTAATACAAATAAGACTCAAAAAAGAGACAGAAATTTAAGTTAATGAAAAAGTCAGATTAAAACTTTCACATTTCAATTATTCCTAAAAGTATAGCTGTGTAAATATTACATGAATACAGTATTTTATATATCTATTGTTAACTTCAATTTTCTAATAAAATTTACCATATTTTATTTGCTTCTCTGCATGTTTCTTATTTTATACCATGACTATATATAATGACTATATAATAATGAATATATATATATGTATATATATATACATATATATATATATACATATATATATATTCTGGTATAGTTCACCTAGTGTTCATATTGCAGTATCATACTAATGGAAAGAGATGATATTTTGTGATTTTATTTCACATGAAGATTGTGCATGTCTAAAGCTTTGGTTTCTCATATTGCTAGTTGAATTAACTTCTGGACAACAGAATTCATTAAAATGTTTGTGCTTCCATTCTTTTATTGACAAAACAGTCAAATCCTGGAGACGAGTGGAACATTGCTTACAGTGGTGTATGAAAGATATGAGCACATTATGAAAAGAAAAACATATAAAAATATATGGATATATATATATATATCCTATTTACAAATATGCAACACAAATACTGATGACACTTAGACATCTGTGTTTTTATCCAATTAAATGAAATAAGAATGAAAAAAAATTACGTTAACATTAATACATCCAAATTCTTTCTTGTTTTCATTAGGTTATTTTTAAGTTTGTTTTAATCATTTTAATTTTGTGTTTTCATGAATGTATGTTAAACTATGCAAGTCTGTGTAGGACAGAAGATAGTTTCAGAGTATCCCTAGAGAGAGTTATGTGTGTCTGTGAGACACTGAGTATGGCTGCTAGGAATTGAACTTTGTTCTTCTGAAAGGAAAGTCATATTTCTTACCATCCAAGACATCATCTAAGCACTTTTTAAGGGTTTTGAAACATGTTCAGTGTTTTGCAAATGATCCCTCCAACATATATTTTGTTAAAATTGTTTCTTCAATTAAAAGTAAATACTTAGATATTATGATTTTTCCATACATAATATTTTCTTTTCAAAAACACACATTTATTTGCTAAAATCTCTTAAGCTTTCATACACTTTGTCATGATGTATAGGGTATATTTTATATGTGGTGTGATTTTAAGAAATATACAATTGTGAATATATCACTAAACATTGATAGATTCATGTTAGATACCATAAATATTCAAATTGTCTTATTGAGGGTGAATTAATATTAGAGATGATAAATTTGATGCTGAAAGCATACTGACATTTCCCCAAAATATGATTATTTATTTCCTAACATGCTATTTGTTTTCATCTTGGGAATTGTTACTCTCAGCATGATATTTTAGTCTTTGCCAGGAAGATTTTAAGGGTGTCTAAAGATACATAGCTAAAGAGTACTCTTAAGAAAATGGTTGCAATGAAGATGATTCTACAATGAATAATTCAGAATACATAGACAACCTACAGGGCCAGAAGGGAAGCAATTATATTCCAATAGGCCTCATATACAGCTAGTTTTCAGGGATAGAGATCAAATGTAATTGTGAGACCATTTCTGCCCTTTGACAATTCAGTAGTTAAATCAATGCATTTCTATGTGTCCATTTTTAACTATTGATTACACCATGTAAAAACAGGTTATACTCTTTTATTCTTCACATTGGGAAATTTAGTGGTTATAAATGTCAAGACATTATTTTCTTACTCTGAAAAATATTATGACATATTTATATAAAATATATAGAAAATTTGTTCTACTTTATTTAGTACAATTGTTTGGCAACATGTTGCACCATAAAACTACTTGATAAAGAAAGCAACAGGGTTGGAAACTGGATGGAATTTGACATTGAAGGTCAAATTTTAAGGCTCATTATTTGAGGATGATATAAGAAAGTTATGAAAATTTATATCACTAATTTTTTTTACTTACTTAGAACAGAAGGTAGTTATACACTAAAGTAGAGGCAGGAATATATGAGAGTCTAAAGAAAAAGTTTCCAATGTCTATGATATGCTGCTACTCATGGATTCATCCTTCCCTCTCCATATATAGTCTAGGGCATATGCCACACTCTAATTAAACATACATAAGCTAAGATTGGCAGGATGCTTTCTAAAAGTCTTATATTATATTAAGAGGACACATAAGCCAAATATATTTCTTTCTGGCTCAGTTAATTACCTTCTCAGGAGAGAGTACTGGGAAGAGCAAGCATTCTTATTAGAGTAGTTTGCCTGAATCTGTGAATCAAGAACTCTTTAAACAATAGCTTTTTGACTTCCGTCATAAGAATATAAGGCCCCTTATTATTTTACCTAATTTGTTTTGTATTTGAATAATCTTCACAAGTAATAACTAAAATATTTAAAATTGTTCCTACAATATTTTTTAACAAATACTTTTTTTGGTTAATTTCATACTGTTCTCAAAGAAATGAAAAACAATGAAATGAAAGGGATGTATGGGTATAATTTATGTAAAAAGGGTAATGGAGAAATGATGTAATCATATCTCAAAAATAAATATATTATTTTTAAAATATTAAAACAAGAATACAAATTTAAAAAAATAGTCTAGAGCCTAAATTTTTAAAAATTCTATTGGAGATTTCACATCATACACACCAATTCTGTTCCACTCTTGTTTTCCCCACATCCTCCTTCCATCCTGTCACACATACGCAAACACACAGGAGAAAATCAAACACAAAATAAGCAAGCAAGCAAACAAAACCAAGAACATAAAATCACAATAAACCATAACAGAACAAAAATCACACCAAGAACAGAAAATGCCTCACTGTGTCATATAGTATACCTCTTTGTCCCATCAGCTTGACTAGTAAATGTTCATTGCAATGAGTCACTGGTCTGTTTCGCTGACTCAGATTTTTTTGTATACCATCCTCACTGGATAATTACCAGAACACTTCTGGGATATACTGTGGCAGTCATATCTTGAATATCTTGAAAGTGTCATTTACAGAATGAATCACTTCTGGAGCCCCAGAAAAACCTACATATCATAGACCCTAGTTTGGCTCAACCCAAGGCCCAGTTGTGGACCTGTGTGTTGTCAGGCAAGTCAGATGGAGCCACTGGGACCACCCACCTGCAGTGTGGGGCAACAGTCCCTTTGAACTCAGATGTACAAAAAATGATATTGGATGGATTAGTAGTTACATGGGGAATTGAACAGATGTGTTGTAATGAATCCTCAAAAACTTCCTCAACCAGTATTTGTGGTATATTTCACAATTCAATATGACATTAAAGTATGTTAAAACCTAAATGTCACTTTTAAGAAGTATTACTCAGAGAACTTAATGAGTACCACATGAACAGTTTAATATATTATTGACCTCATCTTAGTCATCTTGCACTAGTCTGCTAAATCTGCCATAGTGGAGTATCACAGAGTGAGATATTGTCTCCCAGTACTGGCCAGGACACATATAAAGGCAGACCTATTAGAATTATACCTGACTTCTCCATGGAACTTTGAAAGCCAGTATGTCATGGATAGATATTCTACAAACACTATGAGACCACAGATGCCAGCCCAGGCAACTATACCCAGCAAAACTCTCAATCAATTTTGATGGTCAAAACAAGATATTCCATGACAAAACCAGATTTAAATAATACATATCCACAATTCCTGCCCTATAGTAAGTTATGGAAGGAAAATTCCAACCCAAGGAAATAATCTACACTCAAAAAAACAGACAATTTATAATCCCACTTTACCAACAGCCAGAAAAAGGAGGTAATTCCACACACGATACCACCACCACCAAATCCAAACAAACAAGAATCAAGAGTCAATGGTCATTAATATCCCTCAATATCAATGGTCTTAACTCACCTGTGAAAAACACAGGCTACCAGAATGGATATGAACATAGAATCCATCCTTCTGCTGCATACAAAAAATCCTCAATTCAAAAACAGATGTTACTTCCAAGTGAAGGGTTGGGAAAAGATTTTTCAATCAAGTGGCTGTAAAAATCAAGCTGGTGTAGATATCCTAATATCTAACAAGTGAGAGATGAAATTAAAGTTAATCAAAAGCAAACATTAACTGACACTGCAGCAACCTGAATCAAATAATAATTTCCTTTTTTAGAGGAAACTCACATATTTTATCAAAATAGTAGATATATAACTTACCAAAAAGTTTAATATGTAATTGACAAACATCTTCAATTTTTTAAACTTGTAAGAACTTGTGTTCACTTTGGTAACTTCATAGAAGGTTAAGTTAATCATTTTTAATTTCTAAATTTAGATGAACATATGATGCATGGCATAAAGAATGCCATACGCATCCCTCCTTCCCTGATATTCTGTTACATATTGTCCCCAAACACTTTCTTTAAACAAACACATTTCATTCAAAAGCACTCAATTAAGCTCTGAGTAATTGCTTCCGACCTAGAAAATGTTTTAAATGAAGGCTTTTGGTTGTCATCAATGGCAATGTGCTACCGATTTTATTGGAAATATGCCAAGGATATTACTAAACATCTTATGACACATATATCCTCCACAGAGATGCATTAATTTGCTGTTCTAAAACACCAACACTACTGTGTCTGAAAATCACTAGGCTATAAGCAAGTGTACTATTTTCTTTCTCAAAGTGTTTTGTAATGAGAAAGAAAGCATTTTATTGATTCAGTCTGAAGTCAGTTTGATTTAGTTTAACATGCCATAAACTGGAGATGACCTACATTTGATGCACCTTGTTTTCTTTGTGAAACTAGATAGGAAACTATGTCATTTTGAGTTAGAAATGTTCTACATGAAATTGTATTGATTGTGGCGAAACTGCCTTGAATTCGGAGTATGTACTGAATGCAGATCCTTGTTGAATTTGTGAGGATCTAAGTCTGTTAAAACTTTTTAAAAATGTAGCAATAATCTTCTGAATATATTATTAAAATACATATTTATTTCCCTTCTTTCACAGACCTGGCTAAAAATTATGACTTACACATGCAATTATTACAATCTATCATAGATATAGATATATATCTTGCTTTTATGTACTGATAGAGCATGTGTTCAAAAACAGATAGAATATTTACCATAAGCTAGAAATGCCACTCAGTGGTGGTTTTTGACCAAAATCCAACATGTGTCTCTGACTACAATCTCTTTCATAGGATTTTCTTTTGAAAAGGCAAAGAAACAGAAACATATGATTGAAATCATAGAACTGTAAATTACTCTCAAGAACATTTGACTTTAAGGTAAGGCAGTCACAAGTAGCCTAGGCAACCTAGGGAGCTAAAATAGGAGATGAAGCACAAGAGAACATATTATCTCTTGAAATTCATGATGGAGAACATCTCTATAGGCAGTCTTTGGGAAGTCCCTGAAAACCCTATAAGGAAGGGTTTTCAGGGAAATCATCATTATAAATTTATAAAGAAATGCAATTACCTAGATTTCAATATTTTTCTTAAAAAAATTCACAATGGAGGTGATATGAAAAATAGCAAACTATAAGCTTGCAAATATTGCTGACATAATTATTTACCTCTACTTATTTTGACATTATGTTTGTCATAGTCTGTAAATCAATTTAACTTGAAGTTGTCCAAATGTGTAGCTTATAACAATGATTGCATTCCATAGCATCACTGATACAGAACCAACATATTGTTTAATTTAATTTTGTCAGTAAGAATGCTTAATGGATATAATGATTCAACACATGAACTGTATGCTATCTATTGCTTGATTTAATTTAGTAGTTTAGAATCTGTATTGCTGTTTGTTATATTTTCTGTTTCCATGGCTCACCTTAAATAAGTCATTTCAGGTGGGCCATAAGAATTTCAGCAAGATAGTCTTAGATTTATTTGCCTTACATAAATTAAGAGTATAGCTTAATGACTATTTAAATTGCAGAGAATATATTTATTAGAATTTTGCATTCTTAGATTATATAATCCATATAGATATCAGGTTATCAAAATGCCTCAAATTGTATTGCTAACATTCACTCTGCATCACTGATAGTGATTTTTTTCTTCTAAGAAAGCACTACATTTACTCTCATGTATGTAAGCAACCTGCGCCTTTCAAAGAAAGAAACTGGTACACGTACCATGACTTCTTTTTAAGTAAGTGGTTATTTTTATCATTAAATTACACTGCTCAAGGTCATTTCATTAATATGATATCTAGTACTATAATGACTGTTTATCCTTCCTCATGATTTACAGTATTTAATTATAAAATTTAATCTAAATTTCATAACTAGGTACAAATGCCCTTACTGAATATATTATTGAATATATATGAATTATATAAACTAGCAATTTCCATCTTCCAGTTACTATATTGAAATATAACATTAGGGTCATTGACACTGCTGTTAACCAGATATTGAAAGTTTCTTTATTTCTGGCCAATAGAAAAACATGTGTGAGTTGACAGTTTTGGCTGATTGAATGTCTAAAGTTCAGTTGGATTGCTGTGAACTCAATGATGGCTGTTATCTGTTGGGTTACAGAATTTAATTGCATTATAAATTGCCCACAACTCTATTTTCTTTTCCTTTTCTTAATCTTTTTTTTGGGGGGATTGTAGGTTGTCAACATAGGAGTTGGCAGTTTCTCTATAATCCTATATTTCACAGTGTGAAAAACTTACATATTCCTAGTACTGTATTGATCATTAAAAATTCATCATATGTTTGCTTCAAATATTCTTTTAAAGACTTGTTTTTACCTTTTTTCATTATGTGTAGTTGTATGTGTACCTGCATATGGGTATGTACCCTTGACAGGAGGTTCCAGCTGAGGCCAAGAGTATAACATTACCTAAAACCTGAACTATAGACATTTAATACCTACTGTGATGCAGTGGCCGAAAGCTGAATGTATGTCACTTGGAGGAGAAGCAAGAGAAAGTGTTCTTAACTTCTGAGACCAATATTTATTTCTTGATAACTTATATATTTGTGCTATTTTTTTCACTTCTCTGTGTTAAATTCAAACTGCTATAGACACCAACACCATAAAACACATAACTGCCAGTATTTCTAATAATTTCTTTCACATGGAAAAAGAAATAACTGAAGTAAAGAAAATGAGTGATATCTTAATTCATTCCGTAGCTTTCATCTTTAATAAATAATAAGAACTTCTATGAACTTTAGACATAGAGAAAAGGATGAGCATCCTATAACTCACACTGCCAGAGAAACTAAGATACAAGGAGGAACCTAAGAGATTCATAGAAGATCCTTCACAGAAGAGGAAAGGAACAAGAATTACTGAGCATATTGGGAGTGGGTGGGGGGCAGTGAGTGAAGAACGAGTAAGGAGAAAGAGAAGGGGAGGAGAGGAGAACATATGGGATCAGGAAGATTGTGTTGGGGGATGAATAGAAAAGAACAACCAAAAAGAAGAGAGAGAGAGAAAGAGAAATACCATAATATAGGAAGCCATTATAGGACTGAAGAGAAAATTGACTCTATAGAAATGAGAAATGTCCAGAGACCTAAAAGGATGACCCCACAATTTGAACAGTTGAAAGCCTACCTTAAATGCCATTTCATGTTAATGAGATTGATAACTAAGTTATGTGACATCATAGAGCTGATGGAAAAAGAAACAGACTCCCACTGCTAAACACTGAGCCGAACTCTTGGAATCCAGTTACAAAGAGGGAGGAATGACAAGAAGAGGGGTCAAGACCAGGCTGGAGAAACCCACAGAGACAGCTGACCTGAACAAGGGGGAGCTCATGGACCCACAGACTGATAGCTGGGAAAGCAGCATTTGACAAACTCATACCCCCAAAACATGGTTCTCAATTAGAAGGGCTGTGCTGTCTAAGGGACCTCTGACAGTGGAAACAGGATGTGTCTCTGGTACACAAAAGGACTTTGGAAGCACATTCCCCATGGAGGGATACTCTCCTAACCTAGAGACAGGAGAGAGGGCCTAGACCCTACTACAAAAGACCTGACAGACTTTGATGATTTCTCCTGGAAGGCATCACCCTCCCTGTAAAGTGGGGGTGGTGTGGGATGGGCAGTGTGGTTAAGGGGCATGGGAGGAAGAAGGAATTGGGTTCAATATGTAAAATAAGAAAAATTGTACATAAATATATATATATATGTGTGTGTGTATATGTATATATATATATATGTGTGTGTATGAATATATATATATATTTAAAATGTATGTCTAAACTAATGCAATTATACTCAGATTTGTTGTTGTTGTTGTTGTTGGGTTTTTTGTTTGTTTGTTTGTTATGTTTTGTGTTTTATTTTGCTTTGTTGAAACAAGGTTTCTGTGATTTGCTTTGGAGCATGTCCTTCTGGAACTAGCTCTATAGACCAGGCTGACCCTGAAAATTCTGTAATCTGCTCAACTCTGCCTCCTGAGTGCTGGGGTTAAAGGCACGGACCACCAATGCCTGGCCGAAACTCAGATTTTTTTTTAATGCAAAAGGAGTTAAATAATGCTTCAATGGGGGCATTCTTGTTTAGTTCCTTGGATATTTATTGAAGTTTGCACATATAACCCACACATGCACTGCCACTGGAAAAGTACCACATGATACTGAAAATCTTACAGCAAAAATGAAAAGTTTTCTTCATATGTTTCTGTTAAATATTCTTCTAATTTCTTTATCTGTGAATTTTATATCCATATGTTTAAATTCTTATCCTTTATTCTTAGATATAGAATTGTTATCACTATGCATGTGCCATTGTTGTTTTGCATCTTAACTGGAGTTTGGAGAGATGTATCAGTAATTAAGAATACTTTTTCTGTACATGGCAGCTTGAAACTCTCAGTAATTCTAGATGCAAAACCAGGGTAGCCAAATATTTGTAGGATCCCCTTGGGCTCTCCATGCATGGAGAGCAAGCAAATACACATGTACACACACATGAATTTTTCCATATTTTAATTAGCTACAATCATTTATTAAGTTTAAAAGGTTTTATACTCACACCATAAAAACAATAATTAATTTCAGTGGTGATTAAGAAGCAAAAATTAGTAAACTTTACATTATTGTGGACTCCATTACTTTAACATACTTAAAGATTAGTACTTAATTATACATTTCTTCTTTTTCCTCTGTCCAAGAGATCCCATATAGCCCTGCCCACTCTCCTGCAAGTCATGGCCTCTTTGATCATTATTATTGCCTGTACATATACATATATAATTCTAGTTAAATAGTCAGAGCTATATAACTATTTGCAATCATTTTTATTTCTGTGTAGGCTACAATTCTGTAGCATGAATAGCAAAATTTCAATGAATGATATTGGGGGTCCAAGTTGAAGACTGGAAAATCAAAGCACCCATCCATTAGAGAGTTCTTACCTCTACCAAGGCTCAGAACAAAATGAGAGGAATCCTGTCCGCAGAGTGACTGTAGACAGCAATGCTCTCAACAAAACCTCAGACTACACTTAGACAGCACTGAGCTCCTGCCTTATAGTCATCTCTAGTGCTGGGACATTGCAAGTGCTCGGATCAAAGGTGTGATATCTATTTCTGTTGTAGACTGATTCACTCTAATGTAGCCAAGGGTGGCCTTGAACTCACAGAAATCTATTTGCCTGTGTCTCCCAAGTACTGAGTTAAAACGTGTGGCTTTCATCTATGGCAAAATTAGTGGCTTGGGTGTATTACTAACTAGTGGCTTTATTACTAAGTAGTGGCTTAGTGTGTGTGTGGCCCATGAGTAGCTTAGATTTTAACTAAGTATGTGGCTACTTAGTGACTTTTTGCTCTGCACTCTATCTTCTAGCAAACTTCATTTGTTGCATTATGAACAAAATATCACTAAATATCATGTTTTCTATTAAAAATTTACATCTATTTTTCTTAAATACTGTAATAACTAAAAGTCTCAACTCTTCTTACTTTCAAATTTGAGACATTATTTACTTCAACACAGACCTTCTTTTTTTTCTTTTATCACTTCAGCATTATGATTTTTGGCCCTAAAGATTAAATCAAAGTGAAGTCTGCCAGATTTACAAACAGACTGCTCCCTGTCCTAATTTAAATCAGGTTTGGGCTGCTTAGATATGCTTAATTGGAGATGTTCTTATATTTCTCATACATAAACCAGTTTTAATATCACATTTATTTTGCTTACATTTCCATTCTGAGAAGAAAATTTTCTCTTTATGGTCTCTGATGAAAAATGAGTTTGCTTTTCATTATTATATTTAAGTTTATAATAATTACATTTATATTTCAACTTCTCTTCATTTTCAAATACTTTTAAAATATTTATTCCTGGAACTTGACTTTGCAATTACTGTGAAAAATATCAAATATTATTTATAATTTTGTACTATATTTCATATGGTATATTAATTCATAGATATAATCTTTTGGTCCTTTTGAATAAAAATATTATATACAATCATCAATTAGTCATACATTAAAATCGATCATATATAACTACTTTTATTAATAATGTGAAGCGATTTTAAAATATATTAATTATGTTACATATTTTACCCTGTTAAACATTGTGTATAACACTTTCAATTTATCAAATATTATAAAAAGCATTTATGAAGAATTATATTTCAAAATTCAAAACAATGGACTGACTGATAATGATACTATACATTAGAAAGCATAAGTCAGTTGCTAAAAATATGTTATTTTTACACAAATGTTATAATTCATAAAACAACTTCAAGTTGCAAAATTAACATAAAGGTCTTGAGAAAAAAGACTTTATAAATTTTTTCAGTTTTTTTCCTTTTTTAATTTAAATTTGAAACAGTCGTTTTAAATGTCAGTTCCAGTTCCTTCGCCCTCCTATCCTCTGCTATAACCCCTACCAACCCCAGCCCATCCTCTTTCTGCTCCCCAGTGAAGGTAAGGCCTTCCATGGGGAGTCTTAAAGTCTGTTATATCATTTGGGGCAGGGCTTAGGCCATTCCCCATGTGTCTAGGCTGAGAGAGTAGACCTCTCTGTGGAATGAGCTCCCAAAATTCATTTATATACTAGGGATAAATACTGATCCATTACCAGATGTAGCGTGTATGTTTCAGCTAGCCCGCCAAACTGCCAGTCTGGGCCCACAGCCACGCCAGCACCAAATAACACTCAGAGACTCTGTATTTGATACAATCCTGTTGGCCAGTTACCATTATAGTTTATGGGATAGCACTGTCTTAATTATTAACCCATTTCTACTTATCTAAGTATTTCCACGTGGTCGTCTTATCAGGGAGCCCCGTCCTGCTTCTTCCCTGGGCTACATCTCGACTCCACCCTACTACTTCCTCTTTCCTCCTTCTAGTCTCCTAGCCCCGCCTATCTTGCTATCTCATTGGCCACAGTGCTTTATTAACCAGTATGAGAAACATATATACAGAATAACATCTCCCATCAACCAGAGGCCTCACGACTGCCTAGTCCTCCTAACTAACACCCACATTCAGGAGGTCTGGGTCAGTCCTATGCTGGTTTCCCAGCTATCAGACTGAGGTCCATGAGCTCCCTTTTTTCAGGTCAGCTGATTCTGTGGGTTTCTGCAGCCTGGTCTTGACCCATTTGCTGATTACTCCTCCTTCTCTGTAACTGATTTCCACAAGTGTGGCTAGTATTTAACTGTGGGTATCTGCTTCTGCTTTCATCAGCTACTAGATGAAGGCTCTAGGATGGCATATAAGGTAGTCATCAATCTCAGTATCATGGAAGGGAATTAAAGGTAGCTTCTGCACTATTGCTTAGATTGTCAATTGGGTTCATCCTTATTGACCTCTGTGCATTTCCCTAGTGCCAGATTTCTCATTAAATTTATACTGGCTCCCTCTATTATGATAACTCTTTTTTTGTTCTCCTCTATTCTTTTCCTGTCTCAATCTTCTTGTTCGCTCTTGCCCACCTCTCCCGTCCTCTGCCTGCCTACTCTTTCTCCTAACCCTCTCTCCCCTCTGTTTATGCTTCCAATATTCTCAGGAGATCTTGTCCCTTTTCCCTTCTCCTGGGGACCATGTATGCCTCTCCTAGCTTTTCTGGTGGTGTGGATTATACTCTGGTGATCCTTTGCTCTCTGTCTAAAATCCATATATGAGTGAGTACATACCATGTTTGTATTTTTATGACTGGGTTACCTTAGTTAGGATGGTGTCTTCTAGTTCCATCCATTTCCCTTCAAAAATTTATGGTTCCATTGTGTTTTTCTGCTGAGTAGTACTCCATTGTGTAAATGTACCTAATTTTCTTCATCCATTCTTCCATTGAGGGGCATCTAAATTCAGTTGAGGTTGCTTCCAGATTCTGTCTATTACAAATAATGCTGTTATTAACATTTTTAAACAGATGTCCTTGTTGTATGAATATGTATCTTTTGGGTATATGCCTAAGAGTGAAATTATTGGATCTTGAGGTAGACTAATTCTCATTTTTTTAAGGAACTGCCATACAAACCCTGATATAGACAATAAATAAATGGGGCCACCAAAACTGAGAAGGTTATGTAAGGCAAAGAACATTGTCAACAAGACAAAATGGCTACCTACAGAATAGGAAAAGATATTCATTAAACCCACATCTGACAAGGGATGATTTCCAAAATAGGCAAAGAACTCAAGAACTTAGTTACCAAAACAGCAAATAATCCAATTAAAAAGCAGGGTACAGAAATAAGTAGAGAATTCTCAATGAAGGAATCTAAAATGGCTGAAAGAACTTAAGAAAGTGCTCAATATTCTCAGCCATCAGAGAAATGCAAATCAAAATAACTCTGAGATACCAACTTATTCCTGTCAGAATGGCTAAAAAAAAACAAACAAAACACCCCACAAAACAATAGCAACAACAACAAAAAAAACAAAACACCAAGGACAGTTTATGTTGTAGAGGATGTGGTGAAAGTGGCACACTGCTCCACTGCTGATGGGAGTGCAAACTCATACAGCCACTTTGGAAATCAGTATGGCTTTATATATTTTTAATTAAACATGGGTAGATATAATATTAATTCCCTTTCTTTAATTTAAAAAACATTATTTGATTAAGTGTAAGTGTTACATGCAGGTTTTTCCTGCCAGCTACCTGGTCTCACTCTTTGTTCCTCCCTGCTGGCCACCTGGTTCCACAGCTGAGCCAGCCCCAAATAATACATGCTGAGACTCTGTATTTGAAAAAATCCTGTTGGCCAGTTACTATCATTGTTTATTGGCTAGCTCTGTCTTAATGATTAACCTATTTCTACTATTCTAAGTATTTCCACGTGGCTCATTTTATCGGCCAGAGTGGAGCTACCTCTCTGGGCTCTCCATGTTGACTCCTTCTTACTACTTCCTCTTTCCTCCTTGTCTCCTGTCCCCGCCTATCTTGCTTTTCTATTGGCCAACAGTGCTTTATTCATTAACCAGTATGAGAAACATATTTACAGAATAACATCTCCCATCATCTCCTCTTTTCTGTCTAAAATAAAAGAAAGATTTTAACCTTAACATAGCAAAATATATCACACAACAGTTATCAAATATGAATCACAGTTAACAATATTAAGTCCATTAACAGTAATACTTAAGGAAATTATTTTGTCATCTATCATATCTTTATGAGTACAAAGTCTTATATGTAACTTATCTTTAATCCTAATTAAGGAAAACTGTAACTTTAACTATCTGCCTTCAACTCCTTCAAAGATCAAAGAAGAATAATATATAAACTCTAAAAATGACAAAGACAACTCACTGCCTGGTCAGTCACCTGAAGTTCTTCTGTAATGTTCCATCTTCAGCTCATAGGCCACAGTGTGTCTCCAGACTCCTCAACAAAGCAGGAAACTTTAAACTGTCCACCTGTATTGCCAGTTTGCCAGTCACTTTTCTCTGTGTCCTGTATACTGTCTGGCATCTTCTTCCATGAAGCAGGAACCCTGTAGCAATGTCCATCTTGTATCACCAGTCAATTTCCTGTGGGTCCTCATGTCCAGTTTATACAGCATAAAGTCAAACAATCTAGAAAAGAGCAGTATCTTTCCTAAATGGCTAGTCTTGTCATATTGAAAGCAAAGTCTACAATGTACTTCTTTAAGGTCCATCTTCCTTTCTGATGCAGGTAGTGTTGCCAAGAGCAGTTGTGCCTAACTGTCAAAAAAACCCTAAACCATGTTAAATGCCATATTCTGTAGGTCTTTGAAATGTTTGAAAAATGCCTATTTATCTTAATTACATCTCTGTATATCTAGAAATCCTAACTTAACTCTAAGTTTTAACTATCATAGGTAACTCTCTATAATCTGTACTCAATTATAAATTACATTTTTAATGAACTATATAAACACAATTCCTAAACAAGAGGAGAAATATACATATCATGAAATTGACCTTAAATTTGTATCAATAAATGAAAATCCATTCCAAAACAAAGCATTCATATCTATACCATAATTCCCTTTTACCATTAAAAAGATTGCTTGTGTTCATTAGCCATTTATGGTTAAGCCCACTTAAATGAAAACAAACATTTATAAACAATATTTGGGAATTTGGTCTTCGTTCTTTCCAAACTACTCCCTGCTGGTAAGGGGCACTGTCATGGGGAAGCCTAAGAAGACACAGAAATCCTGTCTGTAGTCTGCAAGGCTGCTTTGTCCATGCTGTTTTGAGTGTTAGATCACCTGGGACTCTGTTTCAGGGGTCTGGCTTGATCAAACCATGTTAAGTCTGGAAGGAATCCACAGTTTCTCATTTTCTGTGGACACAAAATTAGAAATCCTTTTCCCCAGTAACTTGTCCTTGAACTTAAATTTTGAAGTCAAAGCATTTTTTAAATATATAAATTGGATTTGTCCAGCAGCATTTCTTTTATCAGTAGTTGTTATTTCCTCAGCAGTCAAACAATTTAAAGATAACAGAACAGCAAACAATATCCAAAGTTTCTCTGTGCTTTCCATCTTTACGTGGCATTTTATTACTCTATTTCTTCTACTTCTATTTTTACATATTTTGAGACAGGGTTTCTCGGTGTAACTTTTATCTGTCCTGGAATTTACTCTGTATACTAGGTTTCCTTTGAAATCACAGAAATCTGTTTGTCTCTCCTTCCCGAGTGCTGGGATTAAATGCATGTGCCACCACACCTAGTCACACTCTGTCCTTTTAAAACTATTTTATTCTTTTTCTCACCCAAGCCTACATATATTTCAAAACACAATGCAAACCTTTATTGAAGCTCTGACACACACCAATGAATTGTTACTAAAGATCTTTAAAAGAAATGTGGATTTTTTCTGCTTATGCTAATCCCTTAAAGGAGCCACATAAATCTTTGCTTGTCTTTCACAAAACAGAGTCCAACACAGAAAAATGCTGCTACCAAGAAGCCTTGCTTGTTTAATTTTTCATAATGTTTTGGACAATGTTTAAAATTAGAATACAATGAGAGCAATAACTTTTCTTGTATCACAACTTGATTTGGACATGTATAACAGAAAGAGGAAAATATTCTCTCTTCGCTATTTCCTGAGGAAAATTTTGATTTGGATATTTTACATAATTTCTAAACACCTCTTTTTAAAAAGCCAGAATTATCTGCCTTGGAAAAAATATTATATAAAAAATCATCATTATAACCAAAGCCAAGTCATTTTTGCTATTATGAAAATATTTTACTTTAATACCTCTTTTTCATAGGTTAATCTAACAAAATGCTTTAGACATCTTGTCAAATGTCTTTTTCTTCAAAATGTTTAAATATAAAATAGGTTCCTTGCTTTCAATGTTATTTTTCTACTTTTAGTTTTATCTTACCTCTAAAAGGGAAATAGTAGAAGTAGTTTATATTATATCTGTAATGTAAAACTTTTTAGATATCTTTGATTTGGTAACCAAATTTCCTTGTAGAAATAAATTAAGGGAAACAAAAATTTCTATGGCTCACCGTTCCAGATGGTTTGAGTCTTCTTAAATATTGGGGAAATACAGAAGAAGAGTCATGGGGATGTACTTTTGTATATATATTGGTTGATGAATAAAACATGATTATCCAATAGCCAGAGAGGAAGATAGGAGGTGCTTCCAGGGGAGAAGTCTGGGGAGAGGAAGGCATAGAGTCCAGAAGTGATGCCATGTTGCCAAAGGAGTAATATGCCACATTACAGGTAAATCACAGCCCTGTGGCAATACATAGATTAATAAAAATGGGCTAATAATTAAGACAGAGATAGTCAGTAAGATGCCCTAGCCATTGGCTAACAGTTTTATAATTAATAATAGCATCCATGTGTTTACTTGAGGCAAAGCAGCTGTGGGACTTGACAAACAGAAATGTCCTACTTCAGAGTTTTATAGTGGTAGCAGCCTGTCCAGAAGATGTTGGTATCTTCTGGACACAAGGAACTTGAGCAAATGGAACAGAAACAAAAGTATGACTGTGAACTACTTCTGCCACAACATATGAGGCCACTGGCAGAGGGCCCAAGACTAATACTAATGCTCAAACTCACTTAGTGGAGCTCACTCTATATGGATAGATACTTTGCTCAGCCTAGACACAGGGGTGTAGGCGGTGGGGAGGTACCTTGGTCCTGCCCCAATTAAGTGATGAGATAGACTTAGTAGACTTCCTAAGAGAGTCATTACCCTCTCTGAGGAGCAGATGGGAAGTGTGGGGCAGATTAAGGGAAGCAGGAGGAGAAGATGGAGGGGGAACTGAGATTGGAATGTAAAAAATAAATTAATAAAAAAATAAGTTAAATATGAACTTAAATATATTGAAAATATATTGTGCCAAATAATTATTCACTAAGCAGAACAAACACGTACAATATCTTCTGTGAATATAATTTTTCATATTGAAGAAGAAAAAAACCAAGACTGAGAAGTGATAAGTTCACTTGAATTAAAGCAGGCCAAGGTTAGATTTGACAAGTTAATTCTCCAAAGATTCTAAACTTAACTCCATATAATGTTTTAATATATAAAGTTGAATGAGAAAATTATTTCATATGTTAAAATTACTTTAAACTATTACAAACGAAAATAAACCTCCCACCCTCCCTGATAGAACATGCCCTGGTGTAATTGCTTAGGCATTGCATAAAGTTGGCTTTCTAATGGTTGATATAATTCTCAGGATGATTTAGATCTGGAAGAATTTTAAATGAGACTTTAATAGGCCAGGAAGGAATTCTAGTACTTGAGTGTTCATAGATACTGTTCTATCACATATTTCTTTCCAGGGATATTTAGGGAATTGCAAATTCCTTGAATTTGAATTACTGTTGGACCACCACTATCCACTCGGTTGTGCTTATTATTAAATCACATCTATATTAACTCAATGATTTTCAAGAGGTCAGATTCCTTATACTTGGTTTTGAGTTATCATATTATTGAAAATGTTTCAGACTGAACAGAATAATCTCCTTTTGATAATGTCCAGATTCATTTTGAGAGGGAATGCTGAAGGAATATTTTGAATATAACATGCATTTGAGTGAGTTCATTTGTTTATTATTACTGAAAAGTAAAATCACAAATAATACTAACCAAAATCAATAATGATTTACTATGATTTAGAAGACTAAGTGTACTTGCCATAGTCTTTTACATTTTAACCATAGTTATTTAAACTATATTTGTAGATAGCAATAATAACAATGTAGTTAGGTCAACTGAAATCACATTTGAGATTTTACTAAACACTTTGTCAAGGTCACTTGTCCCTTGTCAGTAGCTTGGCATTTACTTCCTTAATATAATATAATATATATATATATATATATATATATATATGTATATGTATATGTATATATGCTCTCAGCTATAGGAAAGGAAGTTACCTGTTTATGGCCTGGACACAACATTTCACAACTTGATTTTTTTTCATAAAATATCAAAATATTCAATAATCCATATTATGAAGTATCATATACATTTATGTTTAGCATTAATTATTGCTTAGTTGGTCAAATAGTGTTTATGATTTAACAAATAAAGCTTACCTGAAGATCAGAGTGCAAAGCTAGCCATACTATTTAGCCACAGAGGGCAAGCAGTTTTGGCATACACCTTTAATCCCTGCACTCAGGAGACAGAGACAGATATATCTCTATGAGTTCAAGGCTACTCTAGGCTACACAAGATTGTATCAGTCTAAAAGAAAAACAGATCTCATGAAGTTTATCTCAGCACTCAGGATCCCATACTTTTAATCCAAGGATTAAGGACATGGAATCAGTAGCAATATGGTTGGGCAGAAAGAAGAATATAAGGCAGAAGGAAACACGAGCTCAATAGATGTGAACAGCTGTTTGAGGAGCAGTGCAGTCAGAGGTTTGGTAGAGACCAAAGCAGATGGAGATGAAGTATGAGGGTAGGATTGTCCATTCAGTCTGAACATTGGTAGATGTAAGAATTCTTTAGTGGCTGGCTGCTTTGCTTCTCTGATCTTCAGTTTTAACACCAATGGCTGAATCTGAGTTTTTATTAGGAACAACTAGAATTCATGCTAGACATTCCCATATTAAAATACTAGCTCCTTGATCTAACAGGACAATGCAGAAAATTGTTTTCAATGATCTATGA
This sequence comes from Cricetiscus sungorus, assembly GCA_030556225.1. NCBI lineage: Eukaryota > Metazoa > Chordata > Mammalia > Rodentia > Cricetidae > Cricetiscus > Cricetiscus sungorus. The sequence continues at coordinate 28,126,253 of JANBXA010000741.1, read as the reverse complement.
CTTATTTTCAATGGCAAACTGACATCAAATATAAAAAACAAAACATACCAAAGAAGACTACAATAAATAAATAAATAAATAAGAATGTGTTAAATTTTACTGATTATTTTATTAATAGGCTAGTGGAAATATTAACTTTAAATGGCTTCCATCTTTTATTTTATCTGTCATAAGCTTCATCAAATTTTAACCAAAATTAATTATTTTTTCTAGTATCATTGTAGAAATGAGTAAATTATTTAAGTTAAATGATTATAGTGTGATTAAAATCAAATATAAATATGACAAATAGATCATTTTAAACTGCTTTCAATTATAATCACATTTAGGAATGTCAATTCATTAGATTCTCATCATTGATAATATAGCATATTATATTTAGAAATAAATTTGGACCTTTACGTAAGAGATGTAGTATTTTATATTACTTCCATTATAATTTATTTAACTTAATTTAATTATATTTTTCATACGAATGTTTTGCCTGCATGTTTCTGCATTTTATTCATGAGTTTTCTGGGGATGCCAGAGGAGGACACCAGAACTTTTGAAACTGTAATTACGAAATGTTAATTATTGTGTGGGTGCTGGGAATCACATCTTGCTTCTCTAGAACACAGCCATCTCACAAGTCATTTTTAAATTTTTTATTATTTTTAAATATTTTATTTAAAAGTTATTTACATACAATATATATGGTAGGACTTGTTATTTTTAATGGGGTTGATGTTTGCTTGAATCTTTTTTTTTCAAATTAATCGCATTTTTAGAATTTTGATCCTTTATCAGATATATTAGGCCAACATTCTCAACTAGGTGAGTTACATCATCTTCACTTAATTCACTTTTTTTTTTTTAACCTATGCAGAGGTTTTTTAGGTTTCTGAATTTCAATGTGTCAAAATTTGGCTTCAATTTGTGAGCAGAAAGAATCCCATTTAAAAACTTGTTTGGACACTTATATCTTGGAGGGTAGTACCTATGTTTGCTTCTGGAAGTTTAAGCATTTCAGGTTTCAATGTCCTGTCTTAGATGCACTTGAAGTTAGCTTTTGTGCAGAATGATTGACCTTTGTTTCATTTCCTCCCTCTGTATGTGAACTACCTACTCTCCCAGCATCAATTGTAGAAGATGTTGTTACTTTCAACCAGTTATGTTTTTAAAAACTCTGTCAAATATCAGGTGTCTGTAATTGTTTCTATTCATCTAAGGACATTATAATTTATTGAGTTGTTTTACATATCTGTTCCTTGCCAGTAGCATTTTTATAATATACTTCTATAATAAATCTTGAAATCTAGAATGTTAAACCATCAGGATCTTTTATTTTGTATAGAATTGCATTGACTATTTTGGAAACTTTTGTGGTTCTGTATGAATTTTATGTTTTTCTTTCTCTGACAAAAAATATGTGGGGATTTAATTGGAATCATATCACATCTATAAATAAGTTTGGTAAAATGTTAATTTTCACAAAATGGTAATTCTTGAGCATGAGGATTTAACAATTTTTAATGCCTTTTTAATATTTTTTCAGTTACAAAGTTTTCACTGTTGAGGTCTTCTTCCTTTGTCTAAGTCAGGGAAGCCAGCTCCCAGGACTGCACCCAGGGTAGCAAAAAGAATGCCTTGGCAGAGCAGAAAAGTACTTAGTAAACTTTTTTCTCTATAATGAAGAAACATATGTTTTCTGATTGTAACAAAAACAAACAAACAACAAACTTTCCTGATGATAAATTTCCTTTTTACTTCAATTTGAATAATCTTTTTTGACACTTCAATTTGAATAATCTTTTTTGACAATCTTTCTAATACTGTTGCATCTCTTTACATGCAGTTACATACTTCTGTTTACATGTATATATCTTACCATTGCAAAGTCATATATCTCTACACACAATTATATCTCTTCTCATAATGTACCTTCTTTCTCCCAGAGTGCATCTAACTTCTACATAGCTACACATCATTATACACAGTTACATCTCTTTTCACACAGGTATGTTATCCACAATTCTTCACACATTTACATAACTTCACAGTTCTTCTGTTCATAGCCATCTCTCTCTCCACACAGTTCTATTCTCCACATAGCCATATGCTCCTTCCTTCACATACATCTCTCTTACACATGCATCTCTCTTCTGTACTGCTGCATCTTCTATCTCTCTCTATACCTCTACATACCCAGCTACATCTCTCCACATTTTTATTTCACTCTGTGCATTACAATACTTCCCCCTTAGAATGCACACACAATTTCCACCCACATCTTTCCTACTCTTCACCCACATTTTATCTCTGCACATTCATCTACATATTCCTACCAACACACAAACATACACACTTTTCTCACATTTTTAATTTTTTTTGGATTTTTGAGACAGGGTTTCTCTGTACTACTTTGGAACCTACCTGTCCTGGAAATAACTCTGTAGACCAGGCTGGCCTCTGCCTTCTGAGTACTGGGATTAAAGGAATGCAACACCATTGCCTGGCTACTCTCAGGCAAAATCTCCAAAGTAACCCTACACCACTCCTGCTTACTGTCATAGCCAAAATCTCTGGATAAATATGAATCATATTTTCAGGGTCATAGAACTATTTGAGCAAACAATAAGAAATTGAATTGAACAGTTTCTTTCAGGCAAGTGAGGATACACTAACATTGCAGTGAATAAGTTAAGCATGTAGCTCTAAGTAGCACTGAAATTTAGGACTTAAACAATAAACAGTTAATTGGCTGAAATTATGAGACATCTAACTTAGATCTCTACTGTTAAAGTTATAAGGTGTAAATTCTCTGTTGCCGAAAATGTTATATGCCCACTTGTGTTCAAAGGAGATCCAAACTAGATTATGTCCAAGGGAGAAAATGAAAACATTCAAGATAATCCTTTCTATAATACATAACAGCTTTTGTGCCTTTAAAAGTTAGAACATTAAAAACAAAAATCAGATGAAATATTAAAAATCAGAGTGTTACCTAAACATAAGAAGAGCATTATACAGTAAACCAACAGACAACAACAAACTGAATGGAGAGAAGCTTGAGGTGATTCCTCTAAAATCAGGAACAAGACAAGGCTGTCCTCTCTCTATATGTCTTCAATATTGTACTTGAAGTTTTAGCTAAATCTATAAGACAACAAAAGGAGATCAAGGGGATCAAAATCGGAAAGGAAGAAGTCAACTGCCTCTATTTGCAGATGATATGATACTTTACATAAGCGACCCAATAAACTCTACTAGGGAACTCCTACAAGTGATAAACACCTTCAGCAAAGTAACAGGATACAAGATAAACTCAAAAAATCAGTAGTCCTACTTTAATCAGTTGACAAAGAGGTTGAAAAAGAAATCAGAGACATATCAACCTTTACAATAGCCACAAACAGCATAAAGTATCTTGAGGTAGCACTTACCAAACATGTGAAAGACCTATAAATAAGAACTTTGTAGCTTTAAAGGAAGAAATTAAAGAAGATACCAAAAAATGGAAAGATCTCCCATGCTCTTGGATATGAAGGATAAATACAGTAAAAATGGCAATCTTGCCAAAAGCAATCTAAAGATTCAATGAAATCCTCATTAAAATCCCAGCACAATTCTTCATTGACCTTGAAAGGATAATAATCAACTATATATGGAAAAACAAAATACATAGGATAGCCAAAACAACCCTGTACAATAAAAGAATTTCAGGAGGCATCACCATCCATGACTTTAAGCTCTACTACAGAGCTATAGTTCTGTAAACAGCCTTTTATTGGCACAAAAATAGACAAGTAGAACAATTGGATTGAATTGAAAATACTGATATTAACCCACACTACTATGAACACTTGATTTTCGACAAAGCAGCTAAAAGAATACAATGGAGGGAGGAAAACATATTCAATAAATGGTGCTGGAACAATTGGATGATGCTGTGTAGAAGACTGCAGATAGACCCATGTTTGTCACCATGCACAAAACTCAAGTCCAAGGGGGTCAAAGACCTCAACATAAATCCAGCCACACTGAACATATTAGAAGAGAAAGTAGGAGGTACCCTTGATCAAATTGTTACAGGAGACTGCTTCCTGAACATAACTTCAGTAGCACAGACACTGAGATCAACAATTAATAAATGGGACCTACTCAAACTTAGAAGCTTCAGTAAGGCAAAGTAAACAGTTAGTAAGAGAAAACAGGAGCCCACAGACTGGGAAAAGATTTTTACCAACCCTACATATGACAAAGGCCTGATCTCCAAAATATAAAAAGACCTCAGGAAACTAGACAAGAAAACACCAAATAATTTTATTAAAATATTGGTACATAATTGAAGAAAGAGATCTCAGAGGAGGAAATCAAAAAATGCTGAAAGACACTTAAGAAAGTGCTCACCATCCTTAGCTATCAGGGAAATGAAAATCAAAACAATTTTGAGATACCATATTACTCCTGCCAGAATGGCTAAAATTAGAAACACCACTGACAACTTATGCTGGAGAGGATGTGGAGAAACAGTAACACCCCTCCACTTCTGGTGGGAGAGCAAACTTGTAAAGCCATTTTGGAGATCAGTATGGCAGTTCCTCAGGAATTATTTTACCAGAGGACCCAGCAATTTCTCTATTAGGTATATACCCAAATGATCCACATCCATGCAACAAAGACATGTGCTTAATTATGTTCATAGAAGCATTATTTGTAATAGCAAGAATTGGAAGCAACCTAGATGCCCCTCAACTGAAGAAAGGATAAAGAAGATGAGGCTCATCTACACATTGGAATACTACTCTGCAGAAAAAAATAATGGAATCTTGAATTTCGCAGGCAAGTGGATTGAACTTGAAGAAATCATGCTGAATGAGGTAAACCAGTCACAAAAAAGGAACATTGTATGTACTCACTCATATATGGATTTTAGACCCAGAACAAAGGATCACCAGCCTATAATTTACACCATCAGAGGAACTAGGATACAAGGTGTATTCTAAGAGATTTATATATGGTCCCTCTCAAAAGGGGGAAGGGACAAGTCCCCCAGAGCAATGGGAAGTGGAGTAGGGCTGTGAATAAAGAAGGAACTAGGAGAAAGAGAAGGGGAGGAGTGGAAAGTATGTGCAACTAGGAATATTGAGTTATGGTATGAATAGAAGATAGAAAAGACAGAGAGAGAGAGAGAGAGAGAGAGAGAGAGAGAGAGAGAGAGAGAGAGAGAGAGAGAGAGAGAGAGAGAGAGAGAGAGAGAGAGAGAGAGAGAGAGAGAGAGAGAGAGAGAACATAAAAGACGAGCCATTTTTGGTTTGAAGAGAAAACAGACCCTAAAGAAAGGTCTAGAGACCTACAAAACAGACTCCAACTAACAATTTGAGTAACTGTGGAAAGGGTACCATAAATGTCCTTTCCTGATACTGAGATCAGCAACTTAAATATCCACCATCATGGAGCCCTCATCTAGTATCTGTTGGAAACAGAAGCAAACACCCATAACTAAGCACTGTGTAGAGCAAGAATCTAGATGCAGAGAGAGAGAGAGAGAGAGAGAGAGAGAGAGAGAGAGAGAGAGAGAGAGAGAGAGAGAGGACAAGACCAGGTTGCAGAAACACACAAAGAGTGCTTATTTGAACAAGGAAGAACTAATGCCCCCCCAGACTGATAGCTGGGAATCCAACATGGTATTTACTCAGACCTCTGAATATGGGTCTCAGCTAGAAGGACTGAGCAGTTAAGGGACCTAAGATAATGAATCAGGATGTATTCCTGGTGCACAAAAGGACCTTGTGGAGACATCCTAGACACAGGAGAGAAGTCCTAGTCCCTACTTCAAATGACTTGACAGATTTATATGACCCCACCTGGATAGTATAGCCCTACATGTAGAATGGGAGTGGGGGGATGGGAGGGGAGGGTGGTAAGGGTGCACATGAAGATGAAAGAAGGTAAGAGGGAGAGGAGGAAGAAGGGAGGGAGAGCAAGCTGGGAACATGTAAAATTTTTAAATCATATTATTAATAAAAAATATAAAAAATAAGACAAACAGTTGAGTCTTAAGAGTTTGAAAGTATTCTATGTTTTTTAAAATTGAATAACTTAATCTTTGTTTGTAGATCTTCTTTTAAAATTTGGTAGAATTCTATTGCTAATCCATACTAATCTATGTACTTTGTCAATTGGGCCTTTTTTATTTGTATCAGTCTCATTCTTCTTATGAATTTGTTCAGGTTTGTGATCTATCCTTCCCTCAGGTTTGATACTTTGGCTAATATTTCATTCATTCAATCATTCATTTTTTTTAACTGTAGCAAAACATGTAATGAGCATATACTAAGAATAAATAAAAACCATCATATTTAAGTTATACATAACAAACCAACAGAAGTAATTTCTAATATCTGGAGTTTTTTATATACTTTGGATATTAGACTTCTATCCAAATGTAGAGTTTGAATACAAAAAAAGAAAGAAAGAAAGAGAGAAAAGAGGAGAAAAACTTTCTATTCTAAAGGCTGTGTTTTTGTCTGACTAATTTATTGTCTGCTATCTGCATTACAGAAGTTTTTTTTTCAATTCGAGGGTTCCCATTCTTGAGCTGCACTATCAGTGTTACTGTTTAGAAAAGTATGTCCTGTGTTAAGGTTTCAAGGCTGTTCTCTACCTTTTCTTTTATCAGGTTCAGTGTTTTGGTTTTATGTAAGATATTTGATCCATTTGAAGTTGAGTTTTGTGCATGGTAATAGATATGGCTCTATTTGTATTGAGATATCCAGTTTGACAGGAGTCATTTGTGAAGGTATTTTTCCATTGTATATATTCTAATCTCTCTAGGTTGTATGTTTTTTCCAAAGGCTTATTTTGGCATCTAATAAGATAATCTCTTCAGTTGATTTATATGATGGAGCTGAATCTCTGGGATGAAGCCTACTTGATCATAGTAATTTTTCATGTGTGTTTTTTCCCTTTGGTATAATCTTGGATTTTTTTGCTAGTATTTTGTTGAGTAAGATTGCTTCTTTATTCATAAATGAAGTTGGTTTATGCTTTTATTGTTGTTGAGTTCTTATGTGGTTTGGTTATCAGAGTAACTATGGCTTCATAAAATAAACTGGGCATTGTTCCTTCTGTTTCATTTTTGTAAAAAAAAAATGTAAGTGTTGCTTTTAATTCTTCCTTTAAAATCTCATCGAATTTAGCTTTAATACTGTCTGTTTCTTGGCTTTGTTATTGTTGTCGTTGAGAGAATTTTAGTGTCTGATTATATTTCACTAGGAGTTATATGTCTATTTAAATTATTTACTGATCTTGATTTAACTATGTAAGTGCTACCTATCAAGAAAATGAAACATTTCTTTTAATTTTCCATTTTAGTGGAGTTTACATTTTCAAAGTATATCCTCATGATATCTGGATTTCCTCTGTGTCTGTTGTTATGCACTCCCTTTTGTTTCTGATTTTATTAACTTGGGTATTCTCCATTCATCTTTTAGTTAATTGAATAAGGATTTCTCTTTCTTGATTATTTTGTCATAAAACCAACTCTGTTTCACTAATTCTTTGTATTTTTCTGTTTCTGTCTTATTGACTTAAGGCTTCAGTTTGATTTTTTTTCTTTCATTTTGATGTCTCTTGTGTGTACTTGTTTCTTTTTTCTTCTAGATTACTCATGTTTTCTGTTAAGTTGTTTCTATGAGCTCTTTGTTTGGGAGCCTTGCCATTAATGGCTGAGCCATCTCTTCAGCCCAATCTTTCTTTCTCCTCTTTCTTTCTTTCTCTCTTTCTTTCTTTCTTTCTTTCTTTCTTTCTTTCTTTCTTTCTTTCTCTCTTTCTTTCTTTTTCTCTTTCTTTGTGCATGTGTGCGAGTGTGTGTGTGTTTGTCAGTCTATATGAAGTCCTTTCCTCTTGGCACCAAAATTATTATGTCCAATGAATTTGGGTATATTGTGCACTCATTTTATTGAATTCTAGGATGTGTTTAATTTTTTCTTTATTTATGTTTTGACCCATTTTTTCTTCAATAGTCTTGTCAGTTTCTATAAATTTGTAAGATATCTGTTTTTGTTATTTATAACCAGCTTTAATCCAAGGTAGTTTGATAGTATGCCTGGAGTTGTTTCAATTTCTTTTATCTATTAAGATGTAGTTTTGACAATTTGAACGGTCTTGGGAAAAGTAGTATAATGTTATTAGAAGAAATTTATTCTTACCTTTAAGCCAAGAAACTAGGAGGACCCTAAGAGATACATACAAGTACCCACATCTCCTCCCAAAAAAAGAAGAGGAAATAGTCAAGATCTTCTGAGTAAATTGGGAACAAGAATAGAGGGAAAATTGAGTTAGGATAGTGTGAAGGTGAGAAAAGGATGGGGGGAGGAGAACATAAGAGATTGAAAAGGTCTAATTAGGGGAAGGACAGAGAGGGAAAGCAAGAAAGAGATATCTTGATAGAGAGAGCCATTTTGAGGTCAATGAGAAAACTGGCACAAGGGAAATTTCCAGCAATTCACAAGGATAAACCCCAACTTAGAAGCTGAGCAAGATTTATAACTCTCTTAATTATCATCATGGAGCCTTCTTCATCCAGTAACTGATGGAAGCAGAAGCAGAGTTCCATAGCTGTGCACTGGGTTGAACTCCTGAAGTCCAGTTGTAGAAAGAGAGGAGTGTAAATGAGCAAAGAGATAAAGACAATGTTGGAGAACTCTACAGAAACAGCTGGCCTGAGCAAGGTAGAACTCACTGACTCCGGACTGACAGCTGGGAAACCACCATAAGATTGTAAGACCAAACTAGGTTCCTTATACATGGGTGTCAGTTGGGGGTCTTGGGAAGTCTATGGAACCTGTGATAGCAGAGCCAGTATTCATACTTAGTGCATAAACTGTCTTCTTACAAACCATTCACTATGGAAGGATATCCTTTTTAGCCTAGGTATAAGGGAGAAGTCCATGTTCTTGCTCCAAATGATGTGATTGACTTTAATGTTTTGATTTTGGAGGCCCCACCCTCTCTGAAGAGTGCATAAGGGGTGAGATGCAGAGATGATGGGAGAGTGTGAGGACAGGATGCAGATAGAGCTGGGATTGTTATGTAAACTATGATCATTTTAAAGATAAAAATTAAAGTTTTTATGTAGGAAATAAATTTGACAGTGAAGCCCACCTTCCAAAGAGAGGGATATTTTTCCTCTTCTGCATCTCAAACAATTGAACAAAAACTGGCAAATGGACAAGGGAAAGAGAGACACAAATACAGTATCGGCAAATTATGGACCAAATAGGAAGGAGGTTGCTGGCCCAATGAAGCACCCAGATCCTTCCCTGCCTCTAACAATGTTCTATAGACCCTTGGCATCCTAGAAGAGAAGCAGCAGTCAGGCAGAACCTGCTGACAGCAGGACGTTGCCCCAGGGATCTGTGCCCTGATGGGACAGTGATGAGAGTTGACAGGGATAATCAGCAGGCAGTGCAGATAAGCAGATTAGAGCAGCCTGACAAAGAACAATTACCAAAGATGTGTTAATCATATTCCTGTGAGACCCATAGAAATTAATACACTAGTATTAGGAGAGATAATCTAGTTTCAAAAATGCCTGATTTACAACTAGCCTGTGGGAGAATTTGCCCTAACAATGCACTTGGTTCTATCCCTTTTATTATGAGGTATTTTTATTGCCATTTGTATATCTTCAGAAACTGCATTGCATGGAGGTGTCTTGCTCAATTAATAAATATAATGAATCCAGGCTGTTATTGCCTGCCATATAACATATCAGGGGAAATACTTGTCTATGACAAAATTACATTTTTTTCCCAATGAGTTTCAAATTTAGTTTTAAAAGTATGACAAATACCTAGAGGTAAATCTAGATATTTTAGGAGTCAGGCTAAGATGAACCACTTACTTCCATTAAAGTTTTATTTATTCCCTTAAAGAAGTTAGATCTTCTACTGATTGTTATAAATAAATCTTTATGTTCTTTCTTCATTGTGTAACAGGTAACTAAGATAAAGTTTTCAGTTTGCCAATGGTTTTATTAAGTATTTAAACTAATTTAATTCAACTAATTTAAACTAATGAAATTAAATTAATTTAAACTAATTTAAATATTATCTACACAGTAAGAACACTCAACATAGTACATGTTCAACATCATAAACAGAACAAACTAATGTGTTGTTCATATAGAAAAACTATTCATTATATCAAGGTACTACTTCTACCTTTGTACATGTACATGTCTAGGATTTGTCATAGACATTAACAGTGTAGAGTTTTTATTACTCTAGTGGTTAAACTCCCTCTGTGCCACAGACTGCTCAGTGGGTAGCAGGTCTGTGTGGAGACCAAGACTCGGATAACCAGGTCAGGAGTGGCTTCGGCTTGACAGACAGACACAAACACACTTGAGGAGGTTTGCGAACTGCTGCAAAGTTTACTTCAAAGTATTGGGTTTTTATACAGAAAGCTCAAAGAACAGATCTTTGGTCACAGTTTAAAGATAAACAGACATACTATAAAAATGTCAGCAATTCCTTTTGAAGTATGAGATAATAAATACATCTAAGCAAGTGTATAATTGGGAGCCTCTGTCTATTTTGGCCTGCTTGTGGTCAGCATATCAGAGATTTGATTTACTGAGTAAAGAGAATTGTCTTTGAACACTAAACTTTTAATAGCAATGATTCAAGGGCCCTAAGATACCAAGTTAGAATTTTGTAGTAACTCCCACAGTAGCCTAGCTGCGGGTAGGCTGATTACAGGCAAGGTCACATTGTGGGCTGCTTCCTTACAGCTTTAGCCCTAATTGTTTATTAGGCCTTGGGCTGACATCTGGCACTATGGGTTTTATGATCAGGGGCACAGAGGTCAACATCCATCCCCTGAATGTTGGTCTGTATCTCTTTCAGTTCCTGAAATTATATCTAAGTGTTTTCTAGGCTTCTCTGAATTAACAGTGTAGCTATAGGCTAAAATGTCCATAATTAAAAGGCATTAATGTATAGCACAAAACACATCTAGCACCCATTCCAAGCAGCCAGCCAAGTAAGCACCTGCAGGGACCTGGACCACTTTTCCCCAGGAGGCGTAACCACGTGTGGTGCGAACCTCTGGACAGGTAGCCATTGAGACTTCTCTCAGCCATTGCTACACTGTCTCCACTGGGGCTGTTGTAGCACCTCTGAGAATGTATAACAAATTCCCCTAAAAAAACAAAAGGAAATGTACCTAAAGTCAGCTGTCTAATTTAAACGTATGCATCATGTTCTTCAAAAGTTTATTACTAGTACAGAAAATCACTTAGTATTTATGTACAAATATCCATATAACTATGACATATTCCAGTACCAAAGTGATTTGTAATTCTCTTTACTCATCCATTTTTGTTACTTTTCTGTCACTGTGATATAACACCATGACAAAGGAAAATTGTCGGAGACAGAGCATATTTTGGGTTATTTTCAAAAAGATTGGAGTCCATATGTTGAGGACACATTTGAACAACAAACACACATACTAGCAGTTTCAGGAAACGGAGAGCTCACAGGGTGAACTGCAAGCACAAAGCAGAGATGAAATTGTATGGGGTAGCAGATTTTTAAGTTTGAAGCCCATTTCTAAAGAAACACTGCCTCCACCTCCTAACCTTCACAAATAGTTCCACTAATTTTGGATCAAGTATTCAAATTCATGGGAATATGTAAAAAAATAATTTTTTTATGTTTTCATGAAAAGCATTAGATTATTCATAATTTCCATATTCCCTTATTATATATATTTTGATCTATCCATCCTTAACAGAATATAACATAGGATTCAAGAATATGATTTGTTATATATAAAAATGGATCCTCCTTTTACAACAAAATCTTTTGTGAAATTTTAGTGTAAGATCAAAATAACAGTAGTAATGCAAATTAAAAGAATAATTATAAATATAAACTATATAGAATATCCTTAAATAGTATTAAAAGGCTACCATATTAACGAACGATCCCATTACTGAACATACAAAAGACATAAGTCCTAAAGGAAAGTAAAAATACAAGATGTTGTAGGACAAAACATTAACAAGAGGGCGAAACACATCACCATTTAGGGAAGTTCATAAAGACAGAGAGTAAATACAATGAAGTAACAATTTGTAGTGAATATATGCAATATTCACCAGAACTTTTTCCCAAGAACTATGTGTAAAGCCTGTGCAGCGTAATTCTTAGCCAAGCTTAGCTTTTTAGGAGAGGCTCAGCTCAAGGAGCCTGGGAGAATCAGAGAAAAGACAAAGACAAGATGAAAAGCCAAAGACAAGATGAGCAACCCAAAGAAGCAGAGAGAAATTAAACTGCCTAGAAGAAACAAGAGCAACCAAGTTATGTCAGGAGGTTCAGAGCAAATGAATCACTGTGAATAAATAGCATTCATCCTATTGATTTTTCTGTAGTTAGAACAGTGCTCTCTAACTTCCAAACTTCTGTGAGCTGTCACTCATATTGAGGTGGGCTTTGGTGAGATAGCTACCCATGAATGATTTATGAACCTATATCCCTCACCCATATATCATCGATAAAACTCATCATTTCACCAATGAGTTTTTAGCTTTTGTGCTATTAGTGCTTTGGCCAGGCATTAAATTGATTAGATATCTATTCATATCTCTCTAAGAACAGTGTTACGCAGACATCAGTATGGCTAAAAATCTTCCAGTTTTCATGTTTACCTTAGTACTGCTCTTAGTTGTTAAAATATCTATCAGTGAATGAGAATAGTATCTGTATATAAACAGCATAATTTAGCCATGGAAATGAGGAAAGGCTTTCACTTGCATGGTAAAAGTAAAGACCTGAAAACCTTTACGGTTTTTGGAATTAACCAGCCACACATAAAAATGGATTATACATACTCATTTCTGAGGGGCTCCTGGCAACAGGACCAGGATCCATCCCTGGTGCATAAGCCAGCTTGTTCGAGCTCATTCCTTATGGTGGCATGCCATGCGATGCCTTAATGCTAGTAGGAGGGGCTTGATCATTCTTCAACTTAGTCTGCCATACTTTATTGACTCCTCATGGAAGCCTTTACACAGTTGTGAGGAGTAGATGGAAGGTGGACTGGGGGAGGAGATGGAGCAGTTAATAAAAAGGTGAGAGGGAGAACTGTGGTTGGAATATAATATGAAATTTAAATAAATACATATATAAAAATAAAATTGTTAATCTCATTGGACTGTCCAAGGGAACAATTACAGGTGGGTGTAATGGGAAAGAAAGAAATCCATAGAGTTTATCACTATCAGCATTAGCAGAAGGAATGTATTCCTGTTATCTTTAACATAGTGACTCTCATTAAAAAGAGTATACATGTGTGATGTATTTTAAACTACAGAAAGTGATATTTAATATTTCAACATTCAAAGCAATCTGAAGGTATGGCAAAAGGATAATGGCACAGAGTTCCATATCATGGAGTATACCTTAAGTCAAAACAATTAATGCCTGGTTATTCGCACAAGCTTTGCGCCACCATTGCTCTAATACAAAAGCACATAGAGTATACCACATTTCTCTTTGGATAATATGCAGAGAACCTTTCTGTACAAAAGAAACTGGAAGGCAGGGATAAAGATCCTGTAATTTGAACAGGCTCAACTCTTTCATGTTCATTGAGTTGAGTAGGTATATTCTGAAAGAGATTTTTAATATTTCATCATTCAAAATGATATGATTCATCATTCATATGATCATGACACGAATTATATACATTCTGAAAAAAGAACCACAATTTACCCCATAAATTTAACTTTCATGTTTTTAGTAAAACTTAGAAAAGGACATATCAGTAACAAAACAATATGGAGATGTGCTATTCCTCAATGACTATCTGTTTCATTTATTATATGTTTCACATCTAAACCTTTATGATATGAAAATCTCAAAGATTCAGCTGTTTTATATGATACCTATCCTCTAAAATCATGACATTGCCAGGGAGTTAACAGATCAAGAGTTGAATCTGTGGCTACACAGAATATTTAGACATTTTCTGAGACAACGATACATGCTGATTTATTTTATAATTGTTTTAAAGAATTGTACAATTAGTCCCTTACTGACTTGCAAAGAAACCAAGTGTATTCAGGCCTAAATTTAGGATCACAGTCACCTGATTGCAGGGATTACGGCCTATTTTCATCAATTTATGTAGAAAAATAAATTTTATACTATATACAAATGTACCTTCAGTAAATAATTAAAATAGTTTACATGAAGCATGTATCTCAATTAAATCTTGTGTGTTCTATACTACAGATTAAGGTATTGCAAATCCTTTCCGTCAATCCATGTTGACAAACTTTTCCAGCTGTTCTATAGGTTCTATACTATGCTTTAATTTTCATTGTGTCTGATGACAAGGCTTTGTAGGTTTTCTATAATTACTATGCTGGTGATTAATTTGCATTGTGTGTGTGTGTGTAATGCATTATTTTTTTTCTGTCTCATTTGTTTTTTTGTGGACTGAGTGAATGATGATTAGGTAAAGGAATTATTTGGAGGTAATTGTACCCTCAGAAAGATCTATTTCTAGGGTTTTCAATTAAATGAATTTCCAAGTGATTCACTGTCCAATAGACATTTTGACATAATAGATTTTTAGGAATGGGAAATTAATAAGATTTTAAACTTTTTAAGCAATTCAAACAAAGTGTGCCTTTTGATATTCTTTTTTCTTTTTCTTTCTTGTTTTTTGTATGTACCCCAACTGTTTCAATGCATGAACCCTCATGGGAGATAAATATCATATTTTAATAAATATATGCACAATATATAGTATAAGGAAAATCTGTCATAGCAATCATTACAAGTGTTTATTATCTCTGTGTTATGAATATTAAATATCCTACTGTTTGAAATACAAGACAGGCACAGTGTTCTCTCAGAGGTCAGAGGAAGGGTTACAGAAAGTGTGGGACTGAGAAGGATCTGAAGGTGAAATGCATTCTTTTCTGTTGTATTCTGCATCAGTTTCTTTTTCTGATGCTGTAAAATGATTGCAAGGTTACAAGAACTGCAGTTTTCAAGGTCATAAGAACTGACTAAGCATCAAACAAGATGGGATGAGCCAACCCTTTCTTGAAAGTCTGAAATGACACCTCTCTTGAACAAGTGTCCTGACAAATAGAAGATAATTGCGGGAGCAGGCTGTAAGTTTATCTTATGGAAATAAGCAGAGATTCGACTATGGTAACCAATGACTGAGTGAATAAATTTCTTGCCGTAGGTCCCACGGAGTCACAGAAAGTGTCCCAATATACCAGTACGTAGTAAAATGTGGCTAATAGATTGAGTTGAATTCATAAGGTGACATATACACATCACATGACATTACATACTAAAATGAATATATTGAGAAGACATCAAGCTACTTCAGCAAAAGTAAACACCATTGTTCAGAGTTGATGGTCCTGCAGACCTCTTCTGGACAGGATTCATCCTCCATTAGATAATCATGCCTCTGGTGGATTGACATCTAAATATTAGTTGCCACATGCTGTAACTCTCATAGCCCCTGACATGAGTATGATACAAAACTGTACTTTTGATATTTAGATGACTCCTATATACTCCCACTTTCTGGAAAAGATTTGCTTTTATTTGTATTTATTGTATTTTATTAAAAGATTCTTTTCTCATACAATATATACTGATTTTAGATATTCCTCCCTTGACTTCTCTATTTATTTTAACATTTTCCTCCCTCCCTTCAGGATCTCTCTCTCTCTCTCTCTCTCTCTCTCTGTCTCACTCCCTTTTTCCCTCTTTCTCTCTCTTTCCCTCTTTGTCTCTCTCTTTCCCTCTCTGTCTCTCTCTTTCCCTCTGTCTCTCTTTCCCTGTCTCTGTCTTTCTCTCTTTCCCTCTCTCTCTCTTTCTCTGAATCTCTCTCTCTCTCTCTCTCTCTCTCTGTCAGTCATTACAAAGAATAGTTCTAAGAAATAAAAACCATACATGATAAAATAAAATATAGTAAAATAAACCAAAAACTATCATTTCAAAGTTAAGTACAGCAACCCAATAGGGAAAAAAATAAAAGAATCCCAAGAGAAGGAATAAGAGTCAGAGACACATTAGTTTTCATATTCAAGAGTCTAAAGCTAACAGCTATAATATCTATATAGAGAATCTGGTGCAGACAGTGTAGGCCCTGTACTTGCTACTTTAGTCAGTATAAGGTCATATACATCTTTCTTATTTGATACAGAATATCTTATTTTCCCAGTATTATCTATCCCCTTTAGCTCTTACAATCTTCCTGGCTTCTCTTCCACTAAATTCTCTGAGTTCAGAGAGGAGGGATTTGATGGTGACCTGTAATTAAGACTCTTTGTATAACTTACAACCATGCATCTCTGTATATGTTTCCTTCTGCTGCAAGAAGACGCCTCTCTGATGATGAATGAACAAGGAACTAAATCTACAATTGTAGTATAAAATCATTAGGAATCAGTTTATTGATTTTTTTTGGACAAAATAGTGTTTGCTGTTACCCTAGGTCTCTGGTTCTTTATTAGCCAAGCATTTGAGTTCCTTCTCATGGAGGAGGTCTTGTGTCAAATCAGAGATGGGTTGCCTGCTTCAACAAGTTTATGAAACAATTGCCTGAGCATAGATTTCAGGCAGGACAAATTGTAGTTTAAAGGTTTTGGGCTGGTATTCACATGTCTCTTTCAGCAGCTGTCACACTATCTTGCTGCACCAAAGAAACTGGAACACAGCAGGGAAGGCTCCACGTAGACACAAGTTCAACTTCCTGATCAGTGAGTTGGTGTTGTCCTTAACAATAGGGCACTATTGTCATTTTGCTTCAAGCAACCTTTGATGTAATTTACAGCTTCAGGTGTTTTAGAATTTACATTGAACCTTCTTGGTGAATGACTT
This sequence comes from Cricetiscus sungorus, assembly GCA_030556225.1. Lineage (NCBI taxonomy): Eukaryota > Metazoa > Chordata > Mammalia > Rodentia > Cricetidae > Cricetiscus > Cricetiscus sungorus. The sequence goes on along the minus strand of JANBXA010000741.1, from coordinate 28,109,334 downwards.
AATTTAATGTAATCTACTCACAACATTAGAAGCTTTCCTGGCTAAAAGAGATGGTCATTGAGACATTTTACCTAGATCAATAGGAATCATCAATATGATCACCTTTATAGGTTCCAGCAATTTTCCATGAACTAGATTTCCTTACCACCTCCACCCCAATATGCACCGAACTACAGCTAACTCTGCCCTGTCTACCCCTAACCTGATTGTTCCCACTCCCTTTTCTCTCTTGCCCCAAGCCCACCCACAAAATCTATTTTCTCATCCAAGGACATCCTCTGGCAATCTCATTAGAAACTTCTTTACCTAACAGACTGGATCTATAGATTGTTGTTTGTTTTTCACTGACTTAATGGCTAATACCCTCTTATAGATGAATGTATACCATATTTATCTTTATGGGTCTGGATTCCTTCACTGAGTATTTTTTTTTCTAGTACCATCCATTTATCTGTAAATTTCATGATGCCAACTTTTTTAGCAGTTAAGTCATACTCCATTGTGTAAGTTTACCACCTTTTGTTTATCTATTCTTCTCATGAGGGATATGTAGGTTGTTTACAGTTGCTGGCTTTTATGAAAGGAGCCACAGTGAGCACAGCAGAGAAAGTGACCTTGTCATAAGATACTGGTTTGAGTATATGCTCAAGTGTGGTATGGCAGTGACTTGAGATAAATTGATTCCCAACTTTCTAAAGAACAATATATTTATTGTTTTTATAAGGTCTGTACCAGTTTGTGCTCCCACTAGCAATGGTGAAGTGTTCTTGTTGCTCTACTACCTAGCCAGTGTAAGCCGTCACTTATTTGTTGATCATATCCATTCTTTCAGGTATAAGATGGAAACTCAAAATAATTTTGATTTTCCTTTTCCTGGTGGCTAAGGATGTTGAAGATTTCTTTAAGTGTTTCTAAGCTATATGGCATTCCTTTATTAAGATTTATCTGTTTAGACCTGTTCTCGATTTTAGAGAATGTGAAGGCTGTTTGTTACCTGCTTTTCTGGCTGATTCAGCTGGTGTGCTCACAGGAAATGCTGGTTGATGTTGTTCCTGGGTAATTGGGATGATTTGGGCAAAGGGTATTTGGAGTAGAAGGTCCTTATGATCCATTGGGGTGTGGCCTGATAGGAAAGGGAGGCTACAACAGGTTTTCAACAACAAAGGTGTGGATGGGGTGTATTGGATCTCAGGAGCAATAGGAGAGGTGTGGGTCTGACTTCACCTAACTTGTTGTCTTGGAAAGAGTGGCCCTTGTTTTAACAGGGGGTGCCTAATGGAGTTGTGGTCTATGGAATCGACAAGAGATGTGGGCAGGGGTGAGGGCAGGCTGTATTTGGTGTGCTCTTGCATTGTTCAGGATGAGAATTGATACTATTCTTTCTAAAGTATATAATTACCCTACTGAAATTTTATGAACTTTACTTGTTCTACATAATCTCTCATATTCTGTGATGGCTGAAGTTGATTTCAGATGGCATAGTAGTTTATTTTTCTATTGAAGAGTCACACAAATGGCCAACATGAGTAGGTCACAAACAAAACCAAGACAGAAATTGGGAAGCAAGTTTGTTGGATGAAGAGTAATTGACACATGTGAGTGTAAGAGTGGCTCAACTGCCTTTTTGTGCATGTATGAAAGTGTCACAGAAAGGTTGATAAGAAAAAAGAAATATTAAGTTCTCAATGTCATCTCAAATATGGTATTAATTATTATTAGAATCTATGTATATATATGTATATGTATATGTATGTGTATGTGTATGTGTATGTGTATGTGTATGTATATGTATGTATGTGTATGTGTATGTGTATGTGTATGTGTATGTATATGTATATGTATATGTATATGTATATGTATATGTATATGTATATGTATATGTATATGTATATGTATATGTATATGTAGTCACAGAGGCAGGAAAGAGATTTTGGATCCTGAAGCTGGTTTGTGGGCAACTTGATCTGGGTGATAGGCTCTGTTTTTTTGGAAGATCAGTGAGTATCCTTTACTGTTGAGTCATCCTTCATTCACAATATTATGATCAATAAAAGGTTACAGAAGTTTATTTTGTGAAAACAAAACAGATCAACATTATCGTCCTGGGAGTTGACCTGTACCACCCCCTTCATTGTTCTGTCTTATTTCTATTCTCTCCCTGTTTCCCCAGAGTGGCCTTGCTATTTTAGCTAAGGAATCAAATAATGCAAAATTCTTATGCTTTTCCCTCTCAAATGGGCTAATAAGAAATGCAATGCTGGATGCATGCATGCTATCATTTGGGTTTGCCTGATTTATAATTATGCTCCTTGTTTTAGGATTTGTGCAACTTTACTATGATGTAACACATGATATTATTTTTCTTCACACTTTTTCATTTTAAGTTGAGAATTCTGACAGGATAGTGTATGCTTTCCACACCAATGCTAGATTGACCCAACTGGATACAAAGATATTCTGTCTAATATCATCTAACTAAAATTGCAAGATCCAAGTGTATATAGAGACCCTTACTCCAATATTAGGGTAGGGAATTAACTGTCAAAGGTATATAAATATTAACCTCTGGCCTTGACACTTGCCTGCAAAGGTGAAAACATGTGCAAACACACAAATTCCTGTAAGTAGCATCATCAAGTACCCCTTAAATTTTACATGTGTATAATCATTAACTAAGCAATTGTGACTGAATTATGCTAAAGTTACTGGTAACCTCCATAATATCAGTTTTAGTGGATTAAGGTTTGTGGTACAGACAGTAACTTAACAGAAAATCAACAGGGTGTTTATATAAATTTTCTTAGGACAATGTAGAGTGAAACACAATGTGAACAGAAAAAAATCAACTACTCACTTAATTAGCAATATTATAAAATTATAAATAGAAATAATGTATTGCTTATAAATACACACAAATACAGACTTTTAATCTCACGAATAAAAGTCTGAGTAAAACTGCTCCTGTTTAATTTTGTTTCCTCAGGGTAATAAACTGAATGTTTAATATCTGCCTCAAGGAAGTGATAATGAAAGAGAAAGATATGTAACAATCATTGCATTAACAGGTGGATCATCATTTGACAACACTGAATGATGCAGAATGAATGCTTTATGTATGGTTTTTCAAGATGGCTTTGCTCATAACAGTCCACTAAATAAAGTCAGGCCAGAATTTTGATACAATTTTAAAATTAGCTTTACAAAGAAGAGCTAAAATGTATAAATTATACCCCTAAAAAGATTCTTACCATCCATTTGGTTTATTTTCCACTTCACTTCCATATTTTATGAACTCTAAAGGGAAACCATGACTAGATTTTACTATTATGAATGTATCAACAAAATTATTTCATTAATAATCATGACAGCTTCATATTGTCAACAGCAAACTACTATTAATGTCTTGCATGAATATGTTTTAAAAGTGTGAGTGAAATCAATCATCTTCTTAAAGGTGTATGTAAAATGAGTTGCATATAGGGGATTACCACCACAGAAGAGATCATCCTCAGAAACATTCATGGATATTACTCACTATTCAGCTGTGACTAAAATTGAATACAATAATACCATAGGTCACTATAATTCTAATTCTAACCTATGAGATTTGAATGTTGTTTTTATGCAACATTTGGGATCTAAACCATATCATATTGTGTCTGTGAATATCCATATGCAAATATTCATTCATTCATTACAAAACATAAAGTCCATAAAATATTTAGGAGCTATGAGAAATAATGACAGATTTATTTAAATTATTAAAAAATTGAATTAGCATATGGAATAACATATTTCTGACATTTTTAATTAAATGTTTCAGTTTGTTTTCTAAATTTAAATGTTACCTTCTATGCCATACCTATTTCCACCAAAATAGACCTAATGTAGTTATTTAGATAAGTGACTTGATTTAGTTTTTTATATATATCAATTTCCAGCAAGAAACAATTCACAGTAAAATAAGAGTACTTACTATGGGACTAGTTCAGTGATTTACTTTGACAAATAAAACTAATTTGTAAAGACTATATTGTCAAAATACTCAAATTATTTATGAGTAACTTGATTTTATATGTAAAATCTGACTGCAGTATAGATAAATTGTTAACTAACATGGATAAGTACTTCCAAATTTTTAACAAATACAGTTATTTATTATAGCATATGCAAAAGGAGGGGATATGATAACCCCTCATTATCTTGAAGTATAACTCAGCAACATGGCATGATTAAGAACATTTTTGCCCCAAGTTTCAATTTTATATAACAGACAGTAAGGAAGATGATGGTATGTGAACTGTAATTTTGAAATCTGAGTTCATCATAGTAAAATTCAAATATAAAATATTTTTCACTTTTATGATGTAAATTCTGATTTTGTAACATTGAGCAACATGTGGCATTCTAGATATAAAAATACATGGAAGGTGTTGACATATTCATATCATCCGAAGTGTGTGATAATCTAGATGTAGGACACCAGGTGTGTGAAGTCACCTTTTCTGAATTGTAATGGACTGTCTCAATGAATCAAAGTCGAAATAAGTCACTTAATGGTGATTTTATTCTTAAAACATAATAAAAAGAGAATGTAGAAAAGATAAAGGGATGAGTCTATGTAAGGATAAAGGCAACTCTCTACACTGAATCTCTAATAAAACAGGAATAAAAATCTTCCAGATTCATACAAATTTAAAGAGAAGTTGTAAAGACAGTGAGGAGGTTTGATGTCTTTAGTTATTAGCAAAGTAAGGATTAGATCACGATTGTTGAAATTCAAGGGCATTCAGATGTAAAAAATGGATGAACAGGATAGAAATAAAGAGGATGGGTTACACTGGCCTGGTATATATTCTTATATGTAGATATGTGCATGCATAAACAGATGGATAAACACATTGCATATCAGTAGAGTAATATCAAACCTGTGTAGATATCATATAAAGTGTTTGATGACAATAATTACTTAGATAAGTATTTCAAATCAAAAGTAACATCAACAATTTCAGAACACGAGAAAGAAGCCAGGAACACCATCACTTATTGATTTAGTAGAGGATTATCACGTGATGTTAACAAGAAAAACTCATGAATCAAAACACACATCAGCAGAACAGAGCTTCTCTGAAAAACATACCAAAACAGATCAGCCCACATGTCACTATGCAATAATCAAACAAGAACTTTCCAGCCATTCACTAGCACTGTCTCAGCTGAAGGAAGTTATAGCATAGATATGGTAAAGACATATGGTAAAGACAGGAAAATGTGAAGGAAAACTGTTTCCTGAAAAGTCACCCATTAGACAATAAGGGACTTTGGAGCCAAACCAAATCCCAAGTTTGCATTGACATAACCCCTTTTCTGCTTTTCTTTTTGAAGATGATGTATTAAACTACTCCAACTTGTTTAGGTTTTTAATGTTAAACTTTGCACACACATTATTTTTATGGTCACTGAGAGTGTGTATATCTTTACCATCATGTAATATGGATGAGGACATTATATTTGGTGAACATAGTGGACACAGAATGAGGATACAAGTCCTTATAGAACATTAAAACTATGTAAGGCAGAAAAACAAGCAAAGGAAATAAAGTTCAGAAAGATATACCAATTAATCAACACTACATAGACGTCATCTGGAGGCTTGGTGAATGAGGGCTGGATTTTCCTAGAGGCTCCAGAGACAGTACTCTCCTCTGAATACCTTGATTATCTTTATTTTAAGTTTTTGACCTCTATAACTGAAAAGCAATTATGTTACTCAAGATGTCAGTTTCAAATATTTTTCATTGTACCAGTGTAAAATTAATGTAATTGAAGTAATTTGAAGAAATTTATACCAAAAGCAAAATGAAAGCAATTAATGATGCTAAAGTCACTATATATGATAAGTTTAACAACAAGAAAATTATTTTCAGCTCATATTTAACAGATTACCTAAAGCTCCTATTGAACTTGTGAAAATGTCAACAAAAAATGACAATAATTTTAGAATATTTTACTAAAATATTAAAATTAAAGGAGATATTTTTGAATAATGCATTTTTATATTGCAAGTTAGCAGTAATATTATTAGGTAAAATATTTGTTGAATATTTTATGTATTTTTGAACATTACAATTAATATATAATGGCTTTTGTTGTGAGGTCAGACTGTTAATATAAAAACATTTTCTATTACATATAAACATATCAACTGCTAAATTTAAAGGTTTCAGAATGAGAACGCTCAGAATTAAATATGAAATTTATATAGAATGCCTCGGATCATTGGAATACTTTTGAAGCAACGAGAAATTGATATGTGCTTCTTACTTTATTATAAAAGGTATTTGCATGGCTGAAAGAGATGGCTCTGTATTAAAGAGTCCTTCTAGAAACCCAAGTTCAGTTCCAAACACCATGTCAGGTACCTTACTGTGGTAACACACTGTTTATGATTTAATAAAGCTTGCCTGGAGATCATATTGCAAAGCTAGCCATAGGCTAAGAGGCCAGATAGTGTTGGCACATAACTTTTATCCCAGGACTCTGGAGGCAGAGGCAGATGGAGATCTATGAGTACAAGGCCACCTTGGGCTACATCAGAGTAGATCAGTCTAAAAAGGAAACAGAGCTCATACTTTTATTACAGTAACTAGAGGTAATATATGGAGCTCAGTACAGTCTTAAAGCATTTGAGGATTTTGGTGGGGAGTATAGCAATGTAGGCAGTCTGTGGAGCAATGCTGTTTGGAGATTCAGACTGAGGTTCAGTGGATCATCCCTTTGTTCTGAGCATTGGTAGAGGTGAGAACTCCCTGATGGCTGGCTACTTTGCTTTACTGATCTTCAGCTTGAGCTGCAACATCTGTATCAGTGTTTTCATTTTTGTTACACCTCACAATCACCTGTTACTAAGTTCATGAGATTTAGCATCCACCTTTGGCCCCTGTGAGTATAGGTGAAAATATCATGCATGTACACACACAAACACACACAATATAATAAAATTTTACACACATAATATATATAATAAAAAATTTAAAACTAATATGCTTTCATTAAATTATTCAGATAACTTAATTAAATGTTGAATTATTGTATACGTACATTTAAATATATAGTTCTTTAACAAAGGGGATGCAAAGGCAGTAGTTTTTAAAACTATATGAAAATAAGAGGATAAAAAAATGTTTGTGTGTGTGTGGGGGGGCTTCCCAATGAATTTTTAAATGCCCAAGGCATAATTTAGTGTCTATATCAAAATTTAATAATTTTAAAATGGTGACTTCTGATTTCTCTAACAACATCCTGTTTGCTATTCATCTTGGTATAATTTTACTTTAAAATATTAGAGTATTTAAAACCATTGCCAATACGCAATAATTACTTAAACATGCACTATCTCCTTCCTTAATTATCAAGCCTCCCCTTACTCCCTCAAGAATAATAAAACCAGATAACCTCTGAATGGACTGTTACAGGAGCTTCTTGAAAAATATGCTTAATCACAACAATTTTCTCCATCTTTTTGATAAATGATTTTATTACTAGACAAAGTAAATTCTAGCATTTATTCAAAATGTCTTTCTTGTGAAATGTTGCATTATTATAGAAGAACGTGAATAATTTCCCAGATCTATTTTCAATAACATTAATGTCTTTAGACACACACTGAAAAATATCCCGATATGTTAAATGGGATAAAATTTCAGATTGCTTTGAATAATTTTATAATTATTTAATCATTTTAACTAAGGGTTAATTTGAAATAAAGAGTAAACTCAGGTAAATCACTGAAAGGAAATCAACTGTGATTCAGTATCTTGTATGTCATTTTATTTTTTACATAAGGAAGAGGTAAAAGCCAAAACAACTATCATGATTTTTCCAATCAAAAATAAGCAGAGACATTATCTTACTAATTTCAAATTGTTAGAATGTGAAAATCTCTGTCAATGTTTTCCATAGAGAAAGATCCTAAATGTTTCATCTCAATAACTATTGTCTACCTCATGGTCTTTACAATAACTAAGAAAATTCTAGATCAATTTTCTACTATAGAAAATATTCTTTAAATCAAGCATAGTCATTTTGTGTCTTAATAGCAAAATAATACTGACTGCATCCACTTAGTCAAAGTGTCCTTTGGCTTGTACCCATAATGCTTGATTTTGGAGTCAAATGCTTAATAACAAGGATGTATGGTTTGAACATAGAAAAAGGTCTCCAGTTATAGGGACAGGAGTAAAAGCCATTTCTTATTTATTTATTATTCTGTCACCTGGTCTCCTGTATTTTGAAGTTGAAAAAAAGTACATCTTTCTTAATGTAATAAAAAATGAAAGACTGAGATGGGGAGATGGTTGAGTTGGGAGAAACTCTTGTGTAGCGTGTATGTTTCCGCCAGCCCACAGCCGCGCCAGACCAAATAACACTCAAAGACTCTGTATTTGATACAATCCTGTTGGCCAGTTACCACTACTGTTTATGGGCTAGCTCTGTCTTAATTATTAACCCATTACTACTTATCTAAGTATTTCCACGTGGTCGTCTTATGGGGAGCCGCAGCGGGCATCTTCCTTCTTCCCTGGGCTACATCTCGACTCCTCCCTACTACTTCCTCTTTCCTCCTCCTGGTCTCCTAGCCCCGTCTATCTTGTTTCCTATTGGCCACAGGGCTTTATTAACCAGTATGAGAATCATATATACAGAATAACATCTCCCATCACTCTTGCTTTCCAAGTGTGAGAAGTCAAATCACATTCTTCAGAACTCACTTAAAAACCAGACAAAAGAACATTGTTATAATCCCAGAGGTCCTGTGGGGGTTGGGAGTTTGACACAAGAAAATACTCAGAAAAATCACAGATCAGCTAGAATGGTGTGTATGCATAAGAAAATAACACAGAGATCCATGCTATCTGAAAATAATGTACCAGAATATATATATATATATATATATATATATATATATATATATATATCAGAGAGAAGGAACAAGCTACAGACACCTTATATTCTTAGCATCTCAGTAGACAAGAGATTTGTTTCCTTTTTCTCCCTGATTATGTCCGGTTTCTTCCCAGCTACCTCACTTCCTGTCTGTATGTACAGACCCCCAGAACGCCATGGTTAGCTAGTGGTATACTCCATCCTCTGACTCACAGACAGGCTTTATTTGTACAATATATTACCACATAATCACCTTTATGTCCAAAATTTAAAAATGTTATAACTAATACAAGAAAAACTATGTACAATAAGTACAATAATGATATACAATATATACATGGCAATAAGTACATTAACAATGTCTAGTCCGTAAGCATATGATAAATCCTCATAAAATACTGCATTATCTCTTTTTTCTTGATGAGTTCAAAGCATTGTACCTAATTTTCTTTCCATTCTAATTCTCATTATCAAATTATCTCTTAATGTCTTTTAAATCTATTTCACTTAATACATCTAAAGTGAGTTTCTTTACTGTTTCTGGTGAACAGGGAAAATTATAACAGTAATATTTAATCTTTAACTAACTCAGAGACCCAAGAAGGAAATAATATTTACTGAGTAAACAGGAATTGCAAGCAAGCAATTTCCAAAAATGTAAGAAATGACAGAAATAGCTGGCTGCCTGGACAGTCAGCCAACAAGAGGGAGAAGTATGGAGGAGCCACAAAGATGTACTATGTAGCTTCAGGGAAGGTAGGGCATCCAGGTATTCGTTGGTAAGATAAGGCCATGTGAACCTACATAGATTAATAGTAATGGGTTAATAATTAAGAGAGAGCTAGCCAGTAAGAAGCTTAAACCATTGGCTAAGCAGTTATTAATTAATATAAGTTTCAATGTGTTTATTTGGTGCTAATTGGTTTGGGAGCAGGCAGAGTAGAAACTCTGTCTACAAACTCATTTTAAAAATACATAAACAACAGTAATGTCTTGACTCATAGTTGATTAGTTTTAAATATTCCTTGAGAAAAGTTCCCAAAGAAGTAAACTATCAACATTAATGAATTCATCTGGAGCAGCCCCTCTCTTTAAATCTCTAAATAATCTTACTTACTGTTCTAGTGAAAAGCCTGCATTTATTTATTTAATTCAACTAAGATTTTTGAAGGAGTTATGTACATGTTTCTTTGCATTTGGAAGCCTCAGTGAAATATTAAATAATAATAATAAAAAAGAAAATATAGTGAAATGTTACCTAATTTCTCAACTCTGATGGAAGAACTCATCGATGTCAAAGTATGTGAGAAAAAAACAACACAAAACACTTATATGAAGGGAGTGGGGTGTCCATAAAAACTTTTTGCTTCTTTTCTACATGAACACAGTGTACTCAGAGTGTTCAAATGCAGCAAAGGTACTCGACCAATAAATTTTCCTGAATGAGATGGTTATAAAAATTTTAAACGTTCTGAATCTCTTCCAGGACAGTGGTTCTCAACATAAGGGTTACTAACTCTATTTGTGGTCATATATCAGATATCCTACTTAGCAGATATCCTAAACCCGTGATTCACTATAGCCACAAAATTACGGTTATGAAGTGTAAACAAAATAATTTTATGGTGGTGTTCTCTACAATGCAAGGTATTAAAGGGTTATGACATTCAGAAGGTTGAGAGCAACTGGTCTAGGATGCAACAAAGCAATGCATACAGTACTTGCATGTAACAATGAAAACAGGCAGTTGCAAGTTCAGATTTAAGTTACTGCTAATCTTTGTTTTTTAACGAGTAAATAACACATAAAATTGTTAAAATAATTACATTATAGACATTGTATTTCTAAGCCTGAACTCTGAGCAAAGAAAATACATTTTGAGAATCAGAAGGACAAAGAGTAGACACCAAATACAACATAAACAAAAACCAACATGATCAAATGGGACATATACATGAAACTGCCTAGAGTTTGCAAAACATCTGGAAACAAGAGAGTGGAATAATACAAAACACTGTGTAACCTTTTTATTTGAAGAGAAATGATTGAAAACATTGAAAGATCACTGTGAATTCAGTGAACTATGTGTGTGGTTGTAAAGTATCTTAACATTCTCTTATGTAATATTTAAAACCAGGAAGTCTTGCTTTTTCGTGTTTTATCAAATATTTGTTCAATGACTATCAGTCCTCCATGCCTGACTTTATTAATAAATTAATTTCACTTTTCATGAAAAAAAAGTTACTATCTTTTCTTCCCTTCATTATTCAAAGATGGCTTTATTTAAAATGTTAACTGGTTCAGTCTTGGTAGCTTTGCCAGAAATGTCACCTGACACATACTTTAAATAAAATATTGTAGTCAATGTTCTTAATCACATGGGTACCCTTCTAGTCCCCAAATTCTAGACTTCAGACTAAGATAAGCAAATGGCAAAAGTCAGCCCTTTTTATAGAGCCTAATTCCATCATTCTGAAAGCCAAGACTCATAGATGGGACACAGGATGGGAGATACTCAAGCTTCCAAAAGGAAACAGTATTCATGCTAAAAAATATAAAATAACTATAATGTGCCTCTATGCCTAAAGGGAATAATTGGAAGTATTCTTCATGTTATGGGTATACAAGGAGAGCACACAGTTGGTAATTTCTTCCACAGTATAGGATAAATAAATTCACAATTGTCGTTACAATTGTGGTCTATGAAGGATAAATTATACTCCCAAACTATTGCTAAATTGTCTCTGAAAGAAAATTCCATAAATTATATTTGATTATACTTAATTAATTTTAGGATAATGTAATCACTCAAGCTGAAAGATGTTGCTTCAGTACAATCTACAGCATATGCACATTTAATTGTATTACTGACAAAGAACTTGCAGTAGAACTTCCACGTCTCTCATGTAAAATGTCTAGTCTGGGCTGTCAAAGTAGTTCCTAGCTCTTCATTTTACTGTTTGTTTTGTTCTTCCAGAAACCTGACTTTGGTTCCTAGCTCACAGGTTAGTCAGCTCACCTCCTGCTCTGGAGGACATAATACAATCCTCTGGTTTTGAAGGTCTACAGACCCAGAGCCCATGTTCACAATGGCATACATAAACAATTACTTTTAGAAACCCAGTTCTGTTATATTCATAGTATTAAATTTTACATTTAAAACTATATTGTTTCCTTGGCTATTTTTGGTTCATCTCTGTTTTATAGTCAAACTAATGATAACAAAATATAGCAAAACATATATTATAAGATAACAGGAATATTTAAAAATTATATATTGTTAGCTAGTGATATACATGTTGAATTATTTTACAATTTCTGATAAATATATTTTCAAAATATAGGCCCATAATTTTGGTTATAAATTACTCAGATGAATATAATAAAACTTCAAGGAATAACACTTTATGTTAGGTAATAGTGTAGAAATTCAGTAACAACATTGATTTAAAAACTCCTAGAGAGAACAAAGTATGAAGTGCTCAAATAATGAAACAGTTTGCATTTGCTGCTGTCTTGGATAACTCACAGTCATTTTATCTGAATGTACCAAGCCTGAAATTTAGTAAATGAGGCATTTTTCTAGACTTGAAGATATTCTCCTATAAAAGAATGCATTTTCCTCTTTCAAGCTTTGATGCAAAGGTTCAAAAACCTCCTCTATCTTTACTAGTGTTTTCATTTCAAATTCATACTTTAAGGATTTATTTTCTTGTACAGGAATTGAAAACAGATTTTGTAGGTGGATGCTGGCTTCACATTTAAAAAGAAAATCGGAAACTCTAGAGAAACTGACAATCAGGTAGAAATGACAGGACATGTAAGATTCTACCAAGTAAATACCAGAGAGAAGATGTATTTCACAAGAAAGAGTCACTATTTTAGGATGGTGCAAAAATTCATACAAACATATTCATTTATTCATGGACTTGTTTTGCAAACATTACTTTTGTTGTGTTCAATGCACTATTTAGATGACCGAGAACACTAAATTTTTATGAAGTGATTTGCCTCATAAAAAATTTAGTCTCCAGACAGAAGCTAGTTATATACAACAGATGAATACATCACTCATAAGACTTCTAGTGAAAGGGACATGCATTTGAGATGGATGGTTGTCTACTATTTCTATAGGTCAGGCAAATTATATTTATTCTTCATGTATAATCATTTTGGGTATAATTTGTTTGTCAAGGAGTAAAAGGTAGAGGGCAGATTTCATGCAGAGACAGAAATAACTATTTGAAAAGTCAGAAAACATGGAAATTAAGTAACATTAGGTGAACTGAGCAAATGGCATTTATGCATCCAGGAATATGTATGTATACACATACACATATATACATACAACAATAAAAAAGATGTCATCAATATGAAGCAGGCACAGATTTGGAGGGAGAAAAGGAAAGGGAAAATGATGCAATTATAATTTCAAAATAATACAAAGGTAAAAGTGAACATGTGGTGGTTTGAATGAGACTGGTTTCAATGGGCTCATAGATTTGAGTGACTGATCACCAGGGAGTAGAACTATTTGAAAGAATCGGGTGTAGTCTTATTGGAGGAAATTGTCACTGTGGAATAGTCAGAGGTTTTAAAAAGCCCATTCCAAGTCAGAGTCTCTCTCTTCTACTTTGTGCATGATCATGATATGAAACTCAGAGTCTTATCCAGCACCATGTTTGCCTGTATGTTATCATGCTTGTCAAGATGATATTGGATGAAATCTCTGAAACTGCCAACAAGCCCCAATTAAATTCTTTCTTCTATAAGAGTTGATATGACCATGGTGTGTTACATAACAATAGAACACTGACTAAGACTGTCAAAATTCTGCAGATTTTGTATCTAAAATATTAATTTTTAATTATTTTGACCTGCTTGTAATGAGATGGACTTATTATGCTACTAGAAAAGACCTCTTCCAAATGAAGAATGCATAAGTATTGAAAATTTAAGATATGACAGATCTGGATTATAAAATAAGCAGGTTTTCAATTTTTTCAGTTTATAGGGCCTTAGTTTGTTGTCTGTTACTTGATTATAGCTCTGATCTTTTAAAGTAGAAGAATAATTACTTTTATTCTTATTCTTCAATAGTTTACTTGTTTCAATCATTATAATATTTTGATTTTTTGTTATTATTCCTCCAGCAATTGAAATCTCACCAGAAATCCCACCAGAGGGACATTTGTCCAAGAGTCTTTTCCATGACATGTGCACTAGTGATATTTAGTTATTCAAATTATGAATAAAATTCCTTCCCTATATGTAAAACTAATAGAATAACGTAATAATATAAAAATTATGTGTGATTTATTTATTAATGTATATGACGTAGTTATTAATATATTCAGTAATTAGATGGCTTCCTGACATAACCTGACATAACTTTAAATAGATGTTTTGCTTTCATGTATTTTTAAAATCCACATATAAGGCTAAGTTTGAACATTTAATTTTCTCTTGCTTAAAAGCAAATGATTTCTTTTTGATTTGCATCTGTATTTTAAAGAATATATATATATATGTGTGTGTACATATACATATATATATATGTGTGTATATATATATATATATATATATATATATATACATGTGTGTGTGCGTGTGTGTGACTTTATTAGCCTTTATTAGGTGATATATAGTTTCTGTTAGACATATTTATTTTCAAAGACTGAAATACAGTATTGCAGAAAAAAAGAAATGATAAATACAAATGTTACATCTGGACAATTTGTATTTCTACATAATAATAAAACTAACTCTTTTCACCTTACAACAATCATTTTATGGCTTTCAGCATGAGATATTACTGGCTCCATATAAAATTATAATTATATAAACAGCAACAACTGTCTCTAATTTTTATTTTAGAAGTAGTATTTTCATATTTGACCTTTCTTGGCAGTGCTTTCAATAACAGAATGTTCTCTGCCTTTTCTGTCCTTTGTGAATCCCTTTTTCTCACTTAGTTAAAGAAACTTCAGTAAATAAGTTTTCTTAAATTTATCAAGTATGTGAACTTTCCTGTACAAAAAAAAAAAAAAAAAAAAAAAACCAGAAACCATCTGTCTGTTCTCCTCAGGGTCAACAGCTGTGTTACCTTAATAAAACAGTAGTGGAAAAGGTACTTTATTTTGGCTTTTAAATTTCTTTGATCTAAGACATTCTTTCATCCATCTGTCTGTCTGTCAATGGTGCAGTATTACTCACCCTGGGTTGGCAATTCCTCTTGGGGTAGTACATCAGATGTCGACATTATGATTCATAACTGTAGCAAAATTATAGTTATGAAATAGCAATGAAATGAACTTAAGATTGGGGATCAGTACAACATGAAGAACTGTATAAAACTGTTAGCAATAGGGAGAATGATTTCCACTGCTTTAAGTGATTATCAGACAAGTGAATCCTAGATTCTCTTCACTGTTAGAATAGTATGTTCAGTATACTCAAGTTAGGTATCATATATTAAAGGACACACTGTTTGCTTTAGTAGCTTTAATCCACACAATGGCTGAATTTTCTTTCTTCTGAACATTTTATTAATTCCCTTTTAAGTATTTGCTTGAAGTTTTATTTTCAGACATTATTCATAACAAAGCCATACACCTCATCCACAAGGACTGAAATATATTGCACCTCTGGATATCATCCTGAGTATATTTCTCAAACATTAGTTCTTGTGATAAATTAATGTGAACACAGAAACTTCAGAAGTTCAAAATATATTTTATTACTAATCTCAGAGTTCACATCAGTGGCACTAAAGAGAATTCAATACTCAGCAAAATAAAATAACCTTGCAAAATGAAAAACTGTTCACTGGAGACACAAAGCCCTGGAAAATGTTTAGAGTAGACTTTTTCTGTATTACTACAATATTGTAATGAGATTATATGAACATCTAGAGGTAGATTATATGAACATCTAGAGGTAGATATGTTGAAGACTTGTACTCTTCAGGTAAATTGCTGTTGGCAAATATATATATATTTTACTTAAGTATTTTAAACAACCTTATCAATGGAATATACATAATATTCATTTGTCATGCTTTATATTTATATATAAAATCGTTTTAAATATTTTTAAAAGATAAATTGGAGTAATAGCACAAGTTTGCATGATTTCTAATTTTTAAACTTATTTTCTAGTGTGATTCTTGGATTTGTGGATAAAGAACATTATCAAAACAATTGCCCCAGCAGTCCACTTTTTAAATAAAGTTTGAATTTTTTGTTACCTAGTTCTATTTAGCAAAGTACAGCACCTAAAAATGTCTAATTTATTATACCTCTATTCACATTGATGAGAAGTTCACAAAAACAGCATTCTTAACTTTGTGACCATACCAGAAGGCAGACATTTGAAGAATAACATCTGAATAAGTCAATGACCTCAACATCACAGTGAGCTATTATGGAGTGCATTATGTATTACTGCAATTTGAATATAATTAAAAATATCTGGATATAATCAGTCAATAATATATATTGACTTACATTATTTATATTATTTTATATTTATATTTTCATATGATTACATTATATTTAAGTGTATTGAATAATGTAGAATGAATATACAAAACTGTATAGCTTTAGTTTCCCATTTTTATTAATTTCATCACAGATTAAGTTTTACTTCTTAGTAACAAATATTTTGGATGGCAGAAATTTTTCTATTTCTTCTATACTTTAAATGTAACACAGATGTTTTACATGTCAAATTTATTCTTTAATAAAAAGAATTGGGTTGTGTGCAGTTAAAGGATGTATACCAGGACTATATTTATTTTGGATGCAGCCTTTTGAGGAAAAATAAAAGGTGAAGAAAATATATTGAAGGCTTCAAATATTTGTTTTCTCCCCTAGAATTACAGAAGGGAAATATTCAATATTAAAGAAAAGGGAAGGTTTTTTTTTTTAATATTCTTGTCACTACACTGACTTATATACTTCCTATCAAAAAATTGAAAATATAAAATATTTTAAGACATAATTTGATTATGTATTTCAAGGTCATCCTCAACTTCAAAAAAAATATCCTGAATGTTTTGTGAATTTCTGAAAGTGATAATAATATATTTTCTTTTTATAACTTATAATATGAGCCAAAAAGCAAAAAGATACCATTATTTAGCTAGAAAAGAAGTATGTGACCCTTGCAAGTCACAATATCTTCTCTCTTGTGCATAATGACAAGGCTTCAGGGAAATAGTTGAGGCCCATAAAAATGGTTCTATTCCATCATGACATAAGGTCAGAGAGTTTGAAGCTATTATTGCTTCTTCAAGGTCAAACTACAGAATGTTTGGCCTAAGGTGTGTCTATTTTATTACTTACTTTGAGAGCTATTCTGGCTTAAGATATGAATGCAACAGAATGTTTTAGCTAGGATGTCGTCACGGCATGCCCTGCCTACTTAACTCAGGATAGGATTACATGAGGTTTTGGATATTGAGAAGTTAAATAAGCTTGGTTGTCCTTTGTATCTTGGTAAGCAAGGCATTGGCTATCTCCCCTCATTTGGTGGGGTTATAAAAAGACTTTGAAAAATAAACATTGAATGTTCAGTAGTCACTGAATGCCCTCCTGATTCTATCTTCTCTTCCTGTCTAATTCCTGTCCTTAATCCACAGTCATCCTTCCAAGCACAGCAGACTAGCCAGAGAGCCAGAGAGATGCATAGCAATGTGGGTTACTGCAAACATTAACATTTAAAGGACAGTTAACTTCAAGGACACATGTGCAGCAAAGACATTATGCTATTGCTTTAAATGACCTCAAGATTTGATGTTTGAATCTGAAATACTAAGTTGGTTTTGATTATATGAATTTTATCATGAATTAAAACCTTTTTATTGCTACTTTGGGAATTGCATATAATGTATTTTTATATACATATGCCCTGCATTTCTCAAACCCTACTCTCTCTTCCTATCTTCAGCCATAACTCAATAACCTCTAAACTGCAATTTTCACTGACAATTTACTTGTGGGTGTGATGTGCTGTTCATTGGATTTCTGTTTGTCTCCTAGCAGAAATACTGAACTGACTACCTTCTATTACAAACGACTCAGTGTTCCTAATTCTGAAATCAGAGGGGGAAGTTACTGAACCCTTTTCCACCCTATGATATAATGTTGACTGGCTTGATGTTGTGAAGACCTTGGAAATGCAATCACAGCTCTAAGAGTTTATGAATTCAACAGTCTAGACATGTACTGAGTATTATTTCCCTCTAATATGCTCTAACCATGGTCTCTTGTAATTTGTACTCTTTTTCAGTAGTCCTTTATCCTTGGTGTGATATTTGCTCTACAGATTTCCCTTTTTCTTTGGCTGAGCACTCTAGTGACATATAGGAGTGTACTTTAGGGTATAGGATTGCATCAG
The DNA here is from genome assembly GCA_030556225.1 of Cricetiscus sungorus. Taxonomy (NCBI): domain Eukaryota; kingdom Metazoa; phylum Chordata; class Mammalia; order Rodentia; family Cricetidae; genus Cricetiscus; species Cricetiscus sungorus. Next base: position 28,090,986 of record JANBXA010000741.1, on the reverse strand, counting down.
TTCTGTCTGTCTTGAACTACCATGATACACAGCAAAGAAAATTATGACAATTGGGATTCCATAAATGAAACAAAAAACATTTTCTAATGTGAAAAATTCTAATCAATTGTAAATTCAGCTTTCAAAATGGTAAAATTAAAAAAATGACAGCTATATTAGTTAGGTTCCTTATTAAACACCACGATGAAAAGCAAGCTACAGAAGAAAGGGTTTATTTGGTTTAAACTTCCACATTGGAGTTTAACATTGAAGAAAATCAGGAAAGGAACTCAAATATGGCAGGAACTTGGAGATGGAACCTGATACAGTGGTTAGGTAAGATTGATGCTTATGGGCATGTTCCTCATGTTTCCTTAATGTAACCAACCAGCACCACCCAAAATTGACTGGAACCTACCACATAAATTCCGAATTAAGAAAATGTCATAGATGCTTAAAACCTACTTGTATGGTAGCATTTTTCAATTGTTCTGCCTTGCAAATGAGTCTAGCTTGTACCAAGTTGAGGTAAAACTAGCCATCACACCTAATACCAGCTGTACATCTCACAGAACACCAATGTCTACAAAACACAAGCAAATCAAATCACTAAATTTTATATTTATAAGTAACAGAATGGCTAAAATTAACACAACAATTGTTGAATATGTAGAAAATGGGGAGAGTGCTTGTGCTATTTGTGGGAGTGCAAATTGGTTTAAACAATATGGAAATTCTATGGAAGTTCCTCAAAACTCAGATTAGATCAACCATGCTATATCTCCACTGTGCATACACCCAAAGGTTTCCATATTTTACTACATGGATGTAGTGGGATATTCACCGTGTCTGCTTCTGTGGCACTGACCACACCCATTGAGGGGTGGAGCCAGGGGCGGAGTGACCGATGGAGTTTAGTCTCGGGAGGAGGCGAAGAAAGGCCTTTTCTGGCGGGACATGGAGAGAGGAGCATCCAGTTTTAACTGCTGTGTTCATCTGTCTGTGTTGTGAGTTGTTTCTCCCTTAATAAACATCTATTCGACCTATTTGTTTATCCTGACCCTTATTGAACCGCAATATCTGGTGTCAGAAGCGGGATCAGGATTTTCACCGCACCTGGGTTTTACCCAGGTGCCGCAGCAACCCTTCCCCCACCTTCCTTGAACGAGCAGGATATACCCTGCCCTAGAACTCCTTTTATCTCCATCTTGGCCCTGAGACTACTGCTCATCTTCTGCCCATTCCCTCAGATTGTATTCGCACAGAGCCCTGCGGCATTAGCCCTGCCTTTTGTGTTGCGGCACTAGGCCCGGACTCTGCCTGCTCTGTTTGTGTGCTTGCAGGCTCCGGAGGCTGTGGCGGCTGCTGCAGCTGCGGCCTGTGGACTGGCAGAAAATATACACACTGCAGTTGCTTGCAGCTCCTGTTTTCCCTGTGGTCTCAACAATTGTACAAGGCTCGTTTCACTCCTTCGTTTAACAAAATTTTGCTTGCCTTAGTTTGTTAAAAGCTATTCTACAGGGACCGGGATCAGAAGGGTTGTTTCCTGCCGGAGGCTATTTGGCGGACACTCTTTGGTGGTACAATTCCGGATAGAACCGGAATTGGAAGGCTCCTCTGCTGCGGATGCTTTTTACTGCTACACCTCCGAGTGTAACTACAGCAAGTTGAGATCTACAGCTAAAAGCATCAAAGTTCCAGGACAGCGGAATTACATCTAAGGTAATTGTAACATCTTTTGCAACTTAAGCTGATATAATATCTGAGATCAATTGTTCCATAGCTATGGCAGATAATTTTACAATGCAGTACTTTAGGAATTTTTTTACTTCATATATAGAAGGAATCTTAGCAGAAGAAAATTATGACTGGATCAATATATACACCTTTTTCGTGATAGTAATGGGTTTTATCATTAATATGATATTCTTAAAGAAATGGTTTGAGATTAGCGCAAACAATGAGGAACTTGTACAAACCATAGGAGACTTGGTAACAAAGATTCAAAACATTGAAAATGACAGAATGCAAAACATGGAATGTTTAGGAAAAAAGTTTCAGGATATTGAAGATGGCAACAGAGAGCTGACAGGTAGAATACAGAACATGGAACATAAAAATGATCAAATAGAAAACAAAATTTGTTCCATGTCTGATGTTGCCTCAACAACCAAAACAGAAACAATGCAATGCATTAACACGCTAACAGAAACAGCTCATTCCTGGTTGGATGAAGCTAATAATAAGGTTAAAAAACTGGAATATCAGATGGCAAGAATAGCAGATAGAATCTCTTCCATGTCTGAAGATAATGGCAAGCTAGCAGATAGAACATTGTTTTTAGAAGGCAGTTTACATGCCATTCAGATAATATCTAAGGATGAGAATATCAAAAACATGGAATCATTTGTACTTGAAGAAAGTAAGAAACTGACAGATGCAATGAAGGCTCCAGAAAGGGATATGCTTCAAGAAGTTCAGACACTCAAAGAAGCAATAATTAATAGACTTCAGGCTTTAGAAGACCTTCAATCTGATACATCAGAAGAAGAGCTCCAGGTAATAGGGCATGAAAAAAACTTAAAATTTTCCACACCATTTAGGGTCAGAGGAGCTTTCCCTGTATCTGTTAATGGAAAATCAGCAATGAAAAAACACCCAAAAGGTGTTGTTGCTTATCAATGGGAACCAATATGTATGAAAGATTTAAAAAGTATAAAAGAAGCAGTAGTCTCTTATGGCATGCACTCACCATATGTGAAGCAATTAATAGAATCATGGGCAATGAATAACAAGGTAACCCCTAAGGATTGGGAACAATTAATATCAGCTGTCCTTGAAAACTCCTCTCAATTAGAATGGAGGGCTTTATGTAGAGAAGAAGCAAAGGCTCTTGAAATTCAGGGCTTAAAGAAAGGTTATGAAGCTCTCAAAGATAAAATTCTTGGTGAGGGTATTTATGCTGACCCAGAAACCCAAGCTGCCTATGATGAACATATCTTGTCTCTATGCAGTACGGCAGCTCTGAATGCTTGGGATAAGGTTCATGAACTAGGGGAGAGGATAGAATCTTATACCAAAATAAGGCAAGGACCAAGAGAACACTTTAGTGTGTTTCTAGAAAGGCTGTCTAGAGCAGTACAATTACAGGTAGCTGACATAGAATCTAGGCGAATACTCATAGAATCATTAGCCTATGAGAATGCAAATCCTCAATGCAAACAAGTGCTTTGGCCATTAAAAATTCAATTCAATCAGCACCTTTGGATGAATGGATTCGATATACAGCCAACATTGACTATAATAGCAATAACACTGAAGCATGGGTAGGAGAAGCTATATCTAAAGGTTTGAGCAGTAATCAAGAGAACAGAAGTTGTAACTATGGTGACATAAAAGCTTGGATAGGAGAAGCCGTCTCCAAAAGTTTAAAGAGATATCAACATGTCAGATGTTATAACTGTGGTAAGATAGGACATCTAAAAAGAAATTGTAGGCAAAGCATCTCTAGAAATAATACTCCCAAGAATGAATGGAACAGAAGGCCTAAGCCTTCTGGGTTATGTAGAAGGTGTGGCAAAGGCAGACACTGGACAAATGAGTGTAGATCAACTAGAGACAAGCAAGGAAACCCTTTACCACCGGGAAACTCCTTGGGGGGGCCTCTCGAAGGCCCCCATGTCAAAGGTGGTCCGAACATTCCCAGTCACAGTGGAGGACAACCTCCCACAGGACAATTAGAAAATCCTTGGCCTATTGTAAAAACTCATACCGCTCTGGCTGACAAACTAGTGAAAGAAGTTGAATCAGACATGACAGAAGAAAATAAAAAACGTATATTTTGGCAAACCTCTATAAACAGTCAAAGGCCTAGATTGATAGTTAAAATGAATAACAGACTGTTTGAAGGCCTCCTGGACACAGGGGCGGACGTACCTATCATAACTAATAAATCCTGGCCTCGAAATTGGCCCCTGAAAGAGGTTAATGTTCAATTCTTAGGGATTGGAACCCTGTCTCAGATAAAACAAAGCATGAGATGGATTGAATGTGTAGGACCAGAAGGACAGCGAGGAAGGTTAAGACCATATGTGGCTGATGTATTGTTAAATTTATGGGGTCGTGATCTATTACAGCAATGGAATACACAGATTAACATTCCTCCAGTATTAGATAGGAACCATAAACGACCTCATGATTGTGGAAAAAATGCTATAAAGTACTATACAAGACGGACACCAAATATCCAGGCTGTACAAAGACAGAATGCAATTGCTGAACAAACAGATGAACCAAAAGCCTTACCCTTAAAATGGTTAACAGAGGAACCTGTCTGGGTAGGGCAATGGCCTATGACTTCTGAGAAGTTAGAAGCTTTAGAAAACCTGGTTCAGGAACAGCTAAATGCTGGGCATATCAAGGAATCAACCAGCCCTTGGAATTCTCCTGTATTTGTTATCAAAAAGAAATCTGGTAAATGGAGAATGCTTACAGACCTGAGAGCCATTAATAAAGTTATCCAGCCAATGGGCTCTTTACAGCCTGGAATGCCATTGCCTTCTTTGATACCTAAAGAATGGCCTATTATAGTTATTGATTTAAAGGATTGCTTCTTCACTATACCTTTACAAGAACAAGACAAAGAGAAATTTGCCTTCACAGTACCTAATTACAATAATTCTCAACCAGTGAAGAGATATCAATGGAAGGTTTTGCCACAGGGAATGCTAAATAGCCCAACCCTGTGCCAATATTTTGTACAAAAACCACGGGAAATAATTCGTAAACAGTTTCCACAATCCATAATCTATCATTACATGGATGATATATTGTTAGCTGACTCGAAAGCAGACATATTAGAAAAAATGTTTGAGAAACTGAAGGAAGTTTTACCTCGCTGGGGATTACAAATTGCACCTGAAAAAATACAAAAAGGAGAGTCAATCAACTACTTAGGATATAAAATAGGTCTACAGAAAATCAGACCACAAAAAGTACAGATCAGGAGAGATCGCTACCAGACTCTTAATGATCTTCAAAAATTACTAGGAGAGATTTCTCAACTGCAAACTATTATTGGAGTTGAAGGGCATGATTTGAAAAACTTGAAAATGGCCCTAAAAGGGGACAAGGATTTGAATAGTCCCCGAATACTATCAGCTGAAGCAGAAAAGGAATTAGAATGGGTAGAAAAGAGGATATTAGAAGCACATGTGGACCGTGTGGATCCAAATCTAGACTGTATTCTGGTTATATTACCATCTAGAGAATATCCTTCAGGGATTTTGATGCAGAGAGACACATCATATTAGAATGGATATTCTTACCACATAAACAGAATAAAAAACTAAAAACATATATAGAAAAGATCTCTGACTTGATTTTAAAAGGTAAATTAAGACTTCGTCAATTAACAGGAAGAGATCCAGCAGAAATTATTGTACCTTTAACTAATGAGGAAATTTCCTCCTTATGGAAAGATAATGAATATTGGCAGAGAGCATGCAGTAATTTTTTGGGAATAATTAGCAACAATTATCCCAAAACTGAAAGAATCAAATTCATAAAGAAGACGATTTGGATCCTTCCACGCATTGTAAGACAAACACCTATCTCTGGAGTTCCTACATTCTACACTGATGCAAACAAATCTGGTAAAGCAGGATATAAATCAGGAGAAATAAGCAAAGTAGTTCAAAGCCCTTACAATTCTGTACAAAAGGCAGAATTGTATGCCATTCTCATGGTACTTATGGATTTTACAGAACCCCTCAATATAGTTACTGACTCTCAATATGCAGAGAGAGTAGTCTTACACATCGAGACTGCAGAATTTATTCCTGATGATACAGAATTAACTTCATTGTTTATACAGTTACAAGATACTATCAGAAAGAGGATTCATCCTATATATATAACACACATCAGATCCCATACGGGTCTGCCAGGTCCTCTAGCACAAGGCAATGATGAAATTGATCGGTTATTGATAGGAAATGTGCTAGAATCCTCAGAGTTTCATAAGAAACACCATGTGAACAGCAAAGGATTGAAAAAGGATTTTTCTATCACTTGGCAACAAGCCAAGGAAATAGTAAGGAAATGTCCTACTTGCTCATTCTATAACCAAACTCCTTTACCACCAGGCAGTAACCGTAAAGGTATAAATAGAAATGAAATATGGCAAATGGATGTGTTTCATTTTGCAGAATTTGGAAAATTAAAATACGTACATCACACTATAGATACATTTTCAGGGTTTCAATGGGCTACTGCTCTGAGCTCTGAAAAGGCTGATTCTGTTATCACACACCTTTTTAGAGGTAATGGCCATTATGGGCATACCTGCACAAATAAAAACTGACAACGCTCCGGCATATATTTCCAGCAAATTGAAACAGTTTTTTGAGTATTATAACATAAAACACATAACTGGTATACCACAAAATCCTACAGGACAAGCAGTAGTTGAGAGATCTAATCGTACTTTAAAGGAAATGCTCCATAAACAGGCAGGAGGAACCAAGACACCCAAACACAGATTACATAATGCTTTATTAACATTAAACTTTCTTAATGCTGATGAAAAAGGAAAAACAGCTGCAGAAAGACACTGGACAATAGAAAAAACTTCTGAACTACATCAGCCGGTGTACTTCAAGGATGTATTGACCTCAGAATGGAAACCAGGATATGTGTTACGTTGGGGTAGGGGTTTTGCATTTGTATCTACAGGAGAAGAAAAGCTATGGATACCATCTCAGTTAATCAAGATCTGGGTTGAACAAGATTAACATCTTAATGAAGAGAAATGACAAGTAATCCAATAAATAAGGTCCCATGAGAGATGTGGAGACTTCTCAAAGGTAGGGGAAGTGTTCTGTTCTTGTCCTTACAGGAAAACAGAGAACACCTATCTTCAAACAACCAAAGGACACCAAACATGTAGGTACCTACAGAAGAGAAGACAGCTCTCCAGAAAGAATCACTTAATGAAGAGGAATATGATTTATGGTAAAAATATTTAAGTCTAGTAAACTGTTTCTATACTGAAATCTAGTTTTCTTTACTATCTAATATTTCTGTAGTCCCAATTCATGTAAACCAGTGCTGGCCTTGGAGTTGGATTTGGCTTTCCTTCTCTAAATTCAAGCATGTTGTTAAGATTAAATTCACAGTTTCTGCCTTATATCAAGAAGCCAATTGGTGTAAGGCAGAAGAAAACAAAATCGAAGGACTCATTCACTTATTCGCAATTTTCTGTCTGAAATCCTAATTTTCTCATTTACATTTTAATGCTTACTGTTGCCTTGCCCTAATGCATACCGTAAAATTAAAAATTTTACCTTGATATTGATATTTAAATTTTCCACAAGGACTATAACAGTTCTCAACAGCAATCTTTGAACACTCTGGAAAGGAGATGGGGCCCCAATTGGACATTTCTACTTGACTCAACCTGATGCATCTGGACTACAAACTGCACCCTAAATCGGTTTGAGACTGCTTTTCTCGAGACAACTCATGACTAGCTAGTTGTATTGGTGCACCTTCTTATTACAACCTGGCCAAATTTCAATTAGAATTCCAGTCAAGCTATTTCTGCCATACAATGACTACCTACATATGTTACAGCCAGTTCTGTATAGAAATTTGGTTGCTAAAAATTTTTTTTCCAACAGGATCCCATAGAGAAATCATCGTCCCATTTCAGCAGGAAGTAATCTTAAGATAACAACGCCCCCTTTCCCCCACTCTTGGAATTTAGGAATAATATTCATCTTCATAGGGTTGGTTTTAGTTACTTGGGGTTGGGTTTGGACGGTGATACTTAGACTTGGTTATCTCTTTTAGACAGGAATAGGGTATGGTTGGGAAAGGTATGATTCAGAATGGATATAGGTAGATTAGCCTATTTTCTTGTGAATTATTCAGTAAGAATGAGACATTAGTATTACAGCTTACATTGTTATATATTATTATTTGTGGTAACCTATGTAAAATTAAGTTTATTCCCTTCCTGGAAGAATTGTATCTTCTATTTGTTGTATTGTGTGAAATCTTTCCATTTATGATGTTTTATGTACATTATACTTGCCATATTCTATGTATGTATACTATTGCTTGTGTTCAAGACATTTTGTATTTGTTACAATTTGGGATATTTGTCTTGCTGCCCTTTAGAGCTCTACCTCTTGTTTAGACATTTTTACTCTACCTCTACTTTAGGAATTTACATGTGAGATATATATATATATATATAACATGTACATAGTTATATTGTTTAGGTATTTATCCTTGCTTTACTCAAGGAAGTTTTATTCAGGCTTGTTAGCCAAGTTCCTGAGTATTACAGATTATCCTCACCCATGTTTCCTTTGCCTATGAGATTAGTCAGACATAGATGCTTAATCTTCAATCACTTCATAGACCTGCAGAACATGGCATTTAAATGTTTTATATATTAGTACTCTGTTGACATGAGACACTGTTGCTCCTGACAGCACCGTGCACTTTCCCGAAAGTATGTTGGACACTGTTGTTGCTCCTTCTGGAGTTCATCCTCGCTTCGGCTAATGGCCTCTTGGGCAAGGAACTGCCTCAGCCTTGACCACTGATTTGGACATGCGGTCCTATATGCTTGCAGGAGACAAACTTAGAAGACTGCTGAACCTTGCCAAGTCACGGTAAAACAGCCTTTCTACCTCCCTGCTTTTGTTGTGGTCTGTCAAATACTCCTGGCCTTAGTCATATCTGGCTGTACCAACATTGCTGTGAGACCTTGTGTGACTGTCCAGGTAGCTTGCTGTTTCTGTCCTCACTGCGCCTTTTGGAAGTTGCCCATCTGCACTTCCCATCTACCCTAGTATTGTAATTTTCCTTCTCAGGTCTTGGTGAGGTTGTAGATTAAACTATCTTAGTATTATTCTCTCTTCCTAGTTAGATATTAAGTACTAGACTTAAGTTTTTCAGTTAGGACAACTCTATTGTAAACTCCCTTATGCCTTCACCCTAGGACTAGGTATGTTTGTGGTTTTGGTCTCGATTTTCCTTTTCTTAGAGCACACTTGTTATTCACTGTTTTGTATATAGTTTTGTATCAAGCTTAAATCTTTTCTTTAGACTAAAAGGGGAATTGTAGTGGGATATTCACCGTGTCTGCTTCTGTGGCACTGACCACACCCATTGAGGGGTGGAGCCAGGGGCGGAGTGACCGATGGAGTTTAGTCTCGGGAGGAGGCGGAGAAAGGCTTTTTCTGGCGGGACACGGAGAGAGGAGCATCCAGTTTTAACTGCTGTGTTCATCTGTCTGTGTTGTGAGTTGTTTCTCCCTTAATAAACATCTATTCGACCTATTTGTTTATCCTGACCCTTATTGAACCGCAATACACAATACCTCTCAAACCTATGTCGTTCAGCTGAATCACTTCTGTGAGTTTGCACAATGAAGTCTGACAATATATAACAGATGCTTGCACTTTTACATTTAAGCACAGTAATGCACAGTAAGCAAATTTGCTGCAGTCTATAAGAATTATTCTGTGAGATTTCAGTTGATAAAGCTGTAGGTTGAAACACCAAAATGAATTGCTTCTGAGGGAGATAAACTCAGTTGCAAGATACTGGGCCTACCACCCTTTGTATAAGGTTTGTTCTTACAGTAAATCTCTGCTGATGCCATAAGCACCCTCTGTCTCTAAACAGGCCTTGCACAAAAGATTAAGCACTATATTATCATTGGGCACATTTTTCCCATGTACTGTTATATGGGGTCACTTCCCCTCCACCCTGTGTGGCCTCTGGTGAGAAATTAAGTCACATAGTCATCAACCTTGGTTTTCACAGTCAAATGTTTGCTCTCTTCCATGAGATAAAACTTAGAAGTCAGTTTCCTGAAATTCTATTTTAGTTTAGTAAGAAAAGGAGTTTTTCAAATAGATCACATCAGACACTTTCAAAGATAGTGGTATGTCACGTCCAATTGCTGACAGTGTCAATTGGGATAGCTCTTAATCTTCTTTTGGATCATGAGAAATTCAAACTCAAACAATTGCCTTTGTTTGTGTGTTATGTGTATCCCTCCTCACCAGCCGCCTGGGTCCCACTGCTACTTCAATCCCCAGATAACACATGAGACACTATATTAATTATAAGCTGTTAGCTGGTGACTGAGATTTCTTACTAACTGGCTCTGGTTTATGTCTTAACAAATAACTATTAGTGTATATATTTTGACATGGTCTTTTCTTACCAAGAACACCAGATCCATGCAACCTATCCTCCTGAGATCACATTGTTAATACACCCTACATTTCCCAGAATCCTCCACCTTTCCTAGTCCCAACTATCTTACTTACCTATTGGCCAACAGTGCTTTATTTGTTAACCAATAAGAGAAACATATTTACAGAATGACATCTTCCATCATTTGTGTCTGTATGTAAGCTGAAAACCCAGCAGCAAAAAAGGAGAGAAGAATAAAGAACATTATTTGAATGATACATGTGAGATCTCATTCTGTACCACTTAGACTAGAAATTTTCTAAGTAAGAGGTCCTTGTATGTATGTATGTATATATATATATATATATATATATATATATATATATATATATATATATATATATCTGCGTTAAGTTTTGAAGATATTGAAAATCTTATGGGTGATTACCTGAGGGTGTATACTATGACATTAGTGCCCATGACCATTTCTCTATAGACTCCTAAAGTTGAGTAAAATTATTGTCAACTATTTGACAAATATTAATTTATTGAATTGCTGTTCTGGGGAAATGAGAAGTTAGATGTCACTCAGCTTGACTGATGTTCAGTTAATAATTAATAACAGTTTTTCAAATGAAGGATTGTAGATTACTGTTGAGTTTGAAAATTTTGTAACAACAGCAACAGTAAATATTGGCAAATATCTGAGGAATTACCAGTGATTCTGTCCCAGGTAATTTGTACATTTTTATTAAGTTTCATTTAATTAGAGAAACAAGACTGTGTAACAGTATGGACCTTGATAAAATAAAGTACTTACAGAGTTTTATATTGGTGATATTTGTATTGGTGTTTGGTGTTAAGAAAGCATTATTAAATGAAGAGTCCAATTCTGTATAACAGTTTTAACACCTAGAATTTGCCTGACCCACTAAATGCTTAATAAGCATTTATTACCTAAATAGAACAACTCATAATTTCTGTGAAAATCTGATAATGAAATGTGAAAATACTAAATATTTACAATAAGTACAAATCTTGGAAGCTTTTAATTTACCCACACACTGCTGAAAATGTTATATGGGCATTTTTGTGTGTATTTTCAATGAGACTATATCTCAGAAAGTAAAATAAATCTTTGGCTAACATTTATGACTTGTAAATGTTTGTCTTTGAACTTGAATGTTGAAGTATATAGGTAACAATAGGGCAGTTATGCAAAACTGTTGGTGTTCAGATTTTACGGTGTTAGGAAACCCCCATAAAATCAAACTTCGAAATCAATGCTGAAAGTTTAATCTTATTTTGCAGCATGAATCTCAAGAAAAGATGCCACAAGGATTCCTATGCTATATAGATGAAGTGAGGCAACATTATATTAGGAACATTTATAGACTACCTGCAGCTGAATTGAATATACATCTTGAAACAATCTACATTTTTTGTTATCGATGCAGCAAAGAATGATTACCTGTGGCGTGTCCTTCACACCATAACTTCATAGTTGACTTCACACATCCCATGATGTTAGAGTGGGTTTTTGATATATAGCCATCTCTGAACTTTTTTTTGATACTATAACTTTACTCATATTCCTATATATGATTCTAGTAAGCATATTCATTTTTTAAGTTTAAAAAAAGAGTAAAAATTGTTTCCCATATCAAAGAAAAATTAACCCCACTTGTTTCTATCAAGAAATATTTTATTATTGCATTTCAGTTCTTTTGGATAGGTTGAAAAACATTTACAGTATAAAGCCTACCTTGAAGGTATATACAACCAAAAGTAGAGCTTAAGTGTAATAAGCAAGACTCAACTCCACCCAAGGGCATAAAACAAGTTAGAACCAAGAATTTCATAAACTCTTGCTATACTGGACAAAACAACCTACCATATCTCTTCACAATAAACTGTACATACTGGTATTATTAGCAAAAATATAATTTACCTTACTTAAATTGCCTTTCTCAAGTATTGTGTCAAATCAAATAAAAAATAACTAAAGCTGAAATTTGTTACCAGAATTGGAGTTATTACTGTGATAAAACAGGAATGCAGGTGTTAAGTGTAAAAACTGACTTGTGAAAGGAAGGAAGACAAATTTAAAACTGTATAGTGTTTTAAGGTCTATAATATTAAATAGAGTTTAATGGACCATGTTGGTGGAGCTTAAAAAATAGAAATAGAAGTGCAAAGAGTGAACTCATGAGATCTCAGGGAAAAATGAGACTCAAGAATTTTACTGGAAGCCATTTGTACTACTTTTCGTTTGGCAATGTTGTGAAGATATAAGTATGGTTAAATTCACAAGCAAGGGGTTAATCTTTCTGATTAAATTAAAGACAGAACAAGTTAAGTCTGTGGCGTGGTTATTGCTCACTATGTTATTCCTAATTTATAATGAGAAAAAAGATCAAGTAAAAGAGTAGAAATCTGAGAAAATACATAGTTTTTGTAGAAAAGAAATATTGAAGAGTAGAGATAAGGACAAGTATAACATCAGTGTAGACCAGAAAAGATTAAGATATCATTTAGTTTTACAAAGAAAATATTGTGATTGACTAGGGCAGTTAAAAAAAAATCCAGTGTAGTTATAAAAAATGATTAATGCCATACAAGTGAAATATTGTACTTTCTCTAGAAAAATAGGATAAATTCACGAAGGTTAATTCACACCTATTGAAGACTCCAAGGTGCAAATATTTAAATAATTTGAAATCCCTTTATTTAAAATGAGCTTAAGAAGAGGTAGTTAAAAATTACCTCATAGGGAAATACCTAAAATTAGTCATTTAGGAATCCAGAGATTTCTTCAACTTCGTTTAAAATTATCTCAAAAATATCTCAGTATCACATCATAATTTACCACCATGAATTTGCCACTCAAAATATAAGAGTCACAGTATCATGGAGGCTGGATCAAAATACATACTCCTCCCAAAAATAGATTGTGAAATAAGGGAATGTGTACCACGAATATACTAGTTATCTGGTGGCTCTAATTAAATCGGTAGACATTAGCCAACCTCTATTTACTACTCAGGAAGAATATATAGTAACCAGCAAGCTCTCTGGTTTAACCAAGTTGAAGAGCTTGAGGTTCAACTGGGACTGCATAACTGAATGTATAAGGTAGAAAGAGATGAAGGATGACACCAAAACTAAACCTTGGCCTCTACACGCTATGAGAGACTTAAGATGAACAATACAAGTGGATATTTATATCCCCTTTGCATATACAAAAAATGCATGAATGACAAATGAACCATTATTGACATAACACATGAGGAAATATTATATAATATTCCTAGTGAAGGAAAAAGAAGAATTAGAGTGAGAAAGAAAATAAAAACTTATAGTTAAAAAGTAATAATTTTTTTTTCTAGGAGCCTAGAGAAATGGCTCAGTAGCTAAGAACGTATGCTGTTTTTGAGTCTGGGTCCTATCACCCAAGACATCCAGTGTATGTCTTCCTACAATTCCAGATCCCTGTTGCTTCCATCATGCCACCATCCTCTGGCTTTTATGGGCACCTATATACATATTACAGAATTATTCAGAGACAATAACATAAACATAAAATAAGAAAATGAAGTAAATCTTACAAAAAAACCCTTCCCATTTGAGTTTGTCTTTTGTGAATAATACCTATTTACTATGAATTGAATTAGGTGGAATTGTGAAGAATTGTCCTTTTATTCATACTTTGAAATGAAAAGGTTTTTACTTTAAAATGAAAACCTGAACTTTCTTTAAAAAAAATCGCACTATGTTTATTTATTTATTAAAATGATTGTTTGTATACTCATGCTCTACATAAATAAAATAGCCCCTACACTTGGATATAAATATGAGAAAAATAAGGGTAAATATATGTAGCTTTCAGGAATATTTAGAAATGGGAATGACAAATGAAAGAAAAGTTCATCCATCAAACTCTGTTATGGTTTTAAAAATATTTATTAATAGAACTTTACAATTTCAAAACGAATTCACATTGTTCATTTTAACAATCAAGCTAAAGTAATATAAACATCATTAAACAACATAGTGATCAAATTACAGTTTGTTATGAATGTATTCAATATCTTTCATTATCATATTGAGAAGGCATTATGTGAAAAATATTACAAACTCTCAACGATCAATTTTCTTCCTTTCATATTTTTTAATTACACTGACAAATAATTATTATATCTTCAATTAATTATTTGTTGCCTCATTTGTCTTTATTAGTCTGAGTGATTCAAATTAGATTCTTGTGATTTAATACTTGTCAACTCCTCCACAATAAAATACTATTATACTACTTCTGATTGGATAATTTGTTCACCAAATAAGTGAATGAATGAAGGAATGAATGAATTAAAAGAAAAAAGACAAATTTTGTTATATCTATTGTAAAGCAGAAGGCAGGAGACATTATCAACTGACAGAATCTGTCTTTAAAATTAGAATTTAGGAAGCTAGACCACATTCAAATCAAATTGACATTATCATGACATAATTATGACTGATATGTGTTCAATTATATCAAGACCATATGCCAGAATATCTGTGAGAGTATATGTGAAATGTATTGAAGTTAAATGTCAACTTATGGGAAAATATGTTTTATATTATTTCAAATGTGCTCAGATGAAATATATTTTTGGGGATAAAAAGAATATGCAAATTATGGGATAAGGAGGGTTATTTCAAATTATTTTAATCATAATTAAAATAAAATCAAACTGCCTAATATTTTTGTTTTCCTTGTGAGAAACTTTGTTTCTTATTTTGCTATTTTTACACAATTTAAAAAGTATGTCACATTTACATAATGAATAAATTGAGTAAATTGCACAGTGATGTTAATTTTGTTTACTGTAGCTAAATTTATTTATCACAATCCATATTTCTTTTGTCATGAATATCATTCAATATGGTTAACTTTAGTACAGTTTTTTTTAAATGCTATGTGTTCATGAGTGAGGGGCATTAATAAATGTTCTCTTCAACAAAGTAGTAGAACTAGTGCCACTGCTTAGGACTTATTATATCCCTGCCAGAACAGTGTCACCCTGCCTTTTCTATCTGTTGCTTAGCTGTACTAACTTGCTTCTCAGGGCTATCAATTCTCCTCTTTTCTTATGAATTCCTGCAATTCATTTATTTTCAAAATAACCCATAGGGCCACCACTAACATGAAGGCACTTGATAATCAAACATCTTTGTGTTGTATTTGTTCATTCATTGTGTCTAGTGTTTGATTATATTCACTGCTAGAGATTTCCATTGTGAACAGGATTTACCCTTCTTAGTAACAGAACATTGTCCAATATTGTTAATCTCTTTCCTTTTTTGTGTTACTGATCAATTTTTTTTTTTTTTGGTAAACAGTTAAAATCATGTTTGTGTAATGTATATTACAGCTCTAAACCCCAAAGCGCTAAGTTAGAATTTACGTGCAAGATTTCCTTGTTCAAATAATTGAGGTCTATTATGTCTGGAAAAAACTCGAGGCAACTGGACAGAACTTGAAGGTGATAGTGTAGTGGTTTCACTTTACCCAAGATAAATAATAAATAGCTGGAGAACACTTAAACAGATAATAATAAGGAAATATAAGATAATGCTTCTGCCATTGCTATCAGATCAGCTGACCCAAGAGAAAGAGACTGAAGCAAGGGATCAATGCCTGAAGCTTCCCTCTTTCCACTTCTGTCCACCTGAAACCACACCCAAAGGGGTGTGGCCACTGTTATAAGTTCACTGGCAAGAAGCTGCTACAAGAGGTAGATCAGGCAAATTTGTACTGTAGTAGCCATTAAGTTTGTGTGTGTAAAGAACATTGAAACACTGGCAAAGTATAAGAAGCATGAAAATACATGCTGAAAGCTTATGCTAGCAAAGATGTGGAATAAAGGGAACACACATTCATTATTAGTGTATGTGCACATTTGTAAATGCACTGCATAAAGTGGTGTGGTGGGTCCTCAAAAAGCTGGAAATTGATCTTTAAATTCAGCTAAGTCGCTTTTTTATACATGACTAAAGGATTCTACATACTACTTCATAATGATTTGTTCCTCCATGTTTATTGCTGGTATATTCATAATAGGAAGAAACTGGAAACAAATTAGAGGTTCATCAATGGAAGGGTGGGTAAATTGCAGTCCATTTACACAAAGACATATTACTCAGCTGTTAAAAAAATAAAATTGGCCAAGCAGTGGTGACACACACTTTTAATCACAACCCTTGGGATTCAGAGGCAAGCAAATCTCAGTGAGTTTGAGATCAATCTGGCTAACAAAGTGAATTCCAGGAGAGCTAGGACTGTTACACAGAGAAACTCTGACTCAAAAAACATGAAAAAACAAAAAAAGAGAAATTTTCATGAAAATGAATGAAACTAGAAAATCAACTGAGTGAGGTAACTCAGACCAAACAAGAGAAATATGGTATGTATGTGCTTATATGTGGATGAAACCTATCAAATTTTTGATAAGCAAGCTACAATTCATAGAACTACAGAAGTTAGTAAAGAGTAAGTGACATGGTAGGGTGATTAGATCATTTCCTGTTGTTTTTAAAGTGATCTTTTGACTCTGAGCTGCAATTAAACAAGAAAGTGTTCTTTATAAGCAATTAAAAATTATTTTCAGTAATAAAAAATAGAGAATTAAACATGAGAACATACATATATAACATATAGTTGGCAACAAGTCGAAACCTCTCTTAAGTTGTTTGGATTTACTTAAAGGTATATATTAACATGCAGTTTACCAACGTGAGATGACGTTCATTAATATTTTAAAATAAGTAAAATTTTCCATTTCCAATATTTAATATGTACATGAGCACAATCAAATATGTTTAAAGCAATGATATAAAAGTTAGTAGATTATTAGCCATTAAAATTTACATATTACTACAGATCCTTAATATTAGGAAAAATTAAATATGTCATAATTAATTAAAATTAAAAATATTTGGCTTACTAATAGTCAAAAATAAGCACCTTTAAGATGATCCCAGCAGATCTGCAAATCCTGCTTATAGTGTGGGGTCAAATGAAAGATGTCTAATACCTCTTTAATTTTAATTTAAACAAGACACAATACAGATAGGCCATGAAAAACATACATATCTAAATCCAGGCTCATTCTATTTGAAGACATTTTTTTCAAAGTTTCCCAATAGATGTATTATCCTTGAGTCAAAGTATGAACACTGTTTTTTACTTCAAATCTTATATATACTTCCTCATGCAAAAGTATGTTGACATCTCATCCCCCACAGGAACATTGTTTTCAAGCCGTTCACTTCTTCATGATTATAAATTCTTACATGAATATTACTTAGTTACTGAAACCCTACCAGGTTATGCCAATTTAACTGATTTAAAACAACATCTTTTTCTTCTATTCAATTAAGATTCCTGCACATTTTTTTCTCCTTTTAATTTTAAATTCTATTATTTTTATCATGAAGGATATGGGGATTTTGTCAATTAAATAATTATATAAAAGTTACATGTCTTTAATCTCTGCTTCTGTCTTGGTGACACATTCCTCCTTAAGTGGAAATCATAACACATATTGTTTGATATTATGTAGCATGAGTTCTTATAGGTCTTGATAAGGAAAGTCCAGAGTCAGACACAGGTTTCAATGCTCAAATATGAGAGATATGAAGGAGCGAACCACAGCCATCTTATCTCAACTTCCCAAGCAAAAAGAAACGGAGCTCCTTCTCATATTGCTCTCTCTGCCCATCCATCTCACTTCCTGACTGTCTGTATAGACTTCCTGATCTCTATGGTTAGCTAGTCATTAGGTCTGCATTCTGATCTTCAGACAAACTTTATTTGTTAATGTATAAACAAGATATCCACCACAATAATATCCTATATATTTAGGTTGTACTGGTCTGTCTTATCTTACTCTAACCAGTCAGCTCACTATCCTGCACAGCACAGATGTCATCCCACATCAATGTTTTTCATCTTTGTCTATTTTCTAAAGTATCAACATAACTTAATATTAACTCCTTCCTCCCTTTTACCTCATGATCTTTTCATCAGATAGATTTTTCAAAAATATTTTTCTTTTTATTTCTTTTATTGAAAGTAAGTCTTTCTCAAATAATATATCCTGAAGTTATTCCCCTCTACTACTCCCAGTACCTCTTCACAATCTCTCCCATTCAAAATTGCTCCCTTTCTAGCTTTCATCAAAAAAGATCAGGTCTCTAAGAAATAATATTAAAATATAAGAAAATCAAATACAATAAGATAAAACAAATATATTGCTTTGAAGTTGGACAAGACAAACATAGAGAAAAAAAAAAAGCTCAAGACAAAGCACTAGAATCAGACACCTACTCCTAGGTACACACAGAAACCTCATAAAAATACCATACTGGAAGTCATAATCAATATGCAGAGAACTTAAGGAAACCTTTACTCAGATTATTTGTTTTGTTTTTGTTTTATTTGGACTCACTTATTGTAAGGCCTTCATAAGTCACCTGAATTCCCCCTCTTTTTTTGTTATTTTTGTTTTGCTTATTTTTGTTTGTTTGATTTGTGTTTATTTTTGTTTTTCATTGGACATATTTGGTTCATTTCGTCAGTCTTTTTACCCGTAGTAAAACATAATTTTTATACTGATGCTGTTCTCTGACACATCATCTCCTAAATATTTGGAGTATAGTTGGCACTAAGGAAATTCCTAATATATTCCAGGTCTGATGAATGGATAAGTCTTCAAATATACTTCACTATCTTAATACATGAACAATTTTCACTGAATACTCGTAGCTGACAAGGTTGGGTCATTGCCATATTGTTGGCATGCTTAAATGATGTTACTGAAGACAAAATTAAAAAAAATTCTACTGTAATAAATGGTTAATTGATGTATATGCTTATGATTTAAACTGAGCAGATGAAGCATTATTTTAACATTCAACATATATAAATTTTAAATCAGAAGGTAAAGCACAGTTTTAGAGATTATTATATAATTGACCCACCCACACTTTCCTAACAAACATTCTGTAATAGTCATAGGGTATTTAAAGATTGCAGCATTATTTACTACTCTGCTGCAGATAAATAATAATTTTCCACAACATTCTTAAACATCAAATTCACCTTATTTGGTACCTACATTGGGAAGTATTAATTATTCTGAATTGATTATTTAAGAAGTCTCAACAGATGTTTCATACTCAATGTAATTTTATAAGCAGAAACCTGTAGTTAAAATCATGTTCTAGTAGCTCACTATTATTTGGAACAAAAACCTGCCCCTTTGACAGGCATAATAGAAATATTATAATTATTTCTTTTCAAAATTCTTAATTCTGTCACCTACAAGTAAGTCCCTTATAAGAACTGAAATTTATTCCTAACTGTTTTGTAGGTTTGAGAATATGAGTGAATATTTTACTATGGTGATAATCTAGTTAGGAATTTCCTTATAGTCAAAAACTGCTACCACTAGATGATGTACTCACATGATAGAAAAGAGGCAAAATAATTTTATAACAGTAAATTACCAATTCACAAGGCAACATATACATTTCCTAATTGTCAATAGAAACATCCACCACTACCATATTACAGAGGATTAAGTGTTCAAGTGGTAGCATGAACATCCATTAAATAAAGACATTAAGTCACTATCATTAGTACTACCCCAGCTATATTTACCTATCATTTAAAGACCATATCTTCAAATGTAATGAAAAGAATGCTTATGAATTTGGGGGGAACATGATTCAATTCATGGCATTATTTTAAGTAATGAATTTGATAGTAAATTTAAACGAGAGCCAAGATATTAAATTGCATGTAGCATTGCCTCTTAAATATGTATATAAGAGAATTATTATTGTAGTCTCTAATACCTTTGAAAATTTCTTCCCCAAACAATAAATATTTAGCTAGGAAGTTATAATACTTTTGAATTATCATAATTAATACCAAAATACAGGTCATCATGGGAACCAGACCAAGAACACAATATCTAGAGTCTTGTATTTTCCTTGTAAATATTTCATGAAATAGTAAAAATAATTTAACTTATTTTCTGTCTTTGAAAAAAACTGGATGCTGGTCACCACTTTGATGTAAATTGAATACAAGGTTTCTTTCCCATCTCAAAGAAATAATAATTGCTATCCTTAGGAACATGATAACTATTTTGGTATAGATTATATACAAACAGGCTGTGTTGTAAGTGGATTTGAGGAACATAACTATGTTGGCAACCCTGCACTGAAACATTCCAAGAAATAAAATGGATACAAATAAAAACAATAACCTCCTCTAAACATTAGCACAAACATAAGCACCATTCTTGCATTACAATTTCAAATTTAGAATATAATTCTGAGTAGTAATGTAAAATACTTTGACAGAAATTACCAGAAGCACTCAACCCAGCATCTATTGTATATAATCCTAGTTATCACAAAGGATTCTGTAAAGAAAGCTTGTAATTCTACAGGAATGTTGATCCTAAAGAAGTAAAGGCGATGTGTCAAGAGGGATTTTGCTTTTCATAGCCGCTTGTTTGCTTCATTTTGATTAGCTTTGGTTTGCTACAACAATCTCTATTCCTCTATGTCGATTAGCAAGGAGATTTTTCTGTGGTGGAGGTGAGAACTCTACTTACTTATGGGTATAAGATTAAATATTTAGAATGTAGAGATTATACTAGTTAAGGTAATTAGTGCTTCTAGATTTTCCGCCAAGAACAATGAACTCACTAATTTCAAGTACTTAACTAGGCTTCCATTACCATAAATTTCAGTCATAACAGAGGGAAAAGTGAGCAGAATGACTGTAAGAGGCAGAGAAACTGAACATAGACTGGTAGAAATTATCTTGTAGAAATGGCAGAGTAGAAACCCACAACCTCTGATCAATGTGGCTACCTGAACAAGTAGTGAACAAAAGATCACATGAATAGACATGCTGACATGAAAAGAGGAAATCTCACATATTGTCAAAGTCATACAAAAAACTCCAGGAAAGAAAGTAACGGTGATTATTGAAAAAATATTATTTGTTTTACAGGAAAGAACCCCTAAGTGAGTCAAAGAAAATCAAATGTTCATCTCTGGAATCATATACATACTAGCATCATTATATGGAGTAAGCATGTTGTATTATATATTTGGAAATACACATTATCTAGAGATATCCATATAATAATTACAGAAATAGAAACATTGAATGTGAAAGTCAGGAATAGAGAATATATATACAAAATATAAATAAGGTCAAAGGGAAGAGGGAAAATAATAGAATTATATTTTTTTATTTAAAAAATAAAATATAATAGCCGGTCATTGGTGGCACATGCCTTTAATCCCAGCACTTGGAATCAGAGGCACAGGCAAATCTGTGAGGTCAAGGGCAGCCTAGTCTATAGAGTTAGTTCCAAACCTTTTCTCAAAAATCCCTTCAAATATCAATATTAAGTATGCAAATACCAATGGACATACTAAAAATATTCAAGTAAATTTAAGGATAAACAGCAATACCCACCTCCCAAAAAAATGCTTACATGAAAACCGATTAGCTATACTCAGCAAGAAATTTGGTTTGAACTTGGATGTGTGATATAAGAAGCAAAATGCATAAGAGGCTTTTGATGTGCCAACAGAATTCTATCTATAAACAAGTTCAGCCCTATGAGCAGAATACTTTCTGAAATATTTAAAGCTAATTGGGTTCATTTTAGATTTATTTTCCATACTCCACTTCTCCAGCATTGTTTCATACAAGCACACATGCATTGCGAAATTAAAGCTACAAAATGTTCCAGCCAAAAATGGTGGAACATGGTGGTTCTACTTTTCTCAAACATTTAGAAAATACAACTTGACAAGTGTAGTGGATACTCTAATTATGTTTTAAATCTTAGAAATAAGACACTTTTATTTTAGCAGTGAGTTATACAGTATGACTTCTACACTCACAGACATCCTTCCTATGCACTTAAATGTGCCACATATTTTCAAATAAATAGTTTTATCTTCTGGCTGCCTGACAATAGAGTTCAAAATAATGGGTGTCATTGGCTGAGAAAGAGAGATTTTCAGTGGAATGTCCCCTCCAAAATTACTTATGCCCTAATATATAACTCATTCTTCATGATTTCATCAATAACATTACCCTTAACATCTGGAAAATAAACCAACTACTGTGGCTTACAAACCTAGATTTGAAGAGAATAATTTCTTTGGTCATTTTCCTGTTACTAAGGAATAGATCTTATCTCTGAAGGAAAAATTTGCAAGTTTTTTGTTTTGTTTTTTATTTAATTTTATTTAGATTTCCTTTGAATTTGAAGTGTCTAATAAGGTATGCTCTCTCTTTTTAAATAATTGTTTCCTTTTATTTTCTCTCTTTTATCACATTGCACTATAAGTTGTATGCAGAAACAAAGCATGTGCTTCAAAATTTTGCCTAAAAATTTCCATAGCTACATGATGTTTAGTACATATGTTCTTCTAAAAATAAGGAATACTTTCTGCCATTACTAGCAAAACTCTTTTAGTTCCCAAACTTTAATATTCTTTTCCTCATTTCCTTTTACATTACCTAAGCCTAATTTTCTAAAAGCATAGTTGCCTATTCTCTTTTCTGTATCATCCAAATTAACATTTGCATCAGTCTCCTATTGCCCTGCATTATTTATCACCATATAACTCTATTTCTATGTATCAAAGAAACAAAATTAAGGTGATGAAAGACTCACGAGAAGTAAGAAAGGAGCTACACCCATTGACTCTCAATAACTTGACTGCTAAATATAATATGAACAATGACAACAGTAATTAATACCATTCAAACATGGGAAGGGAATAGTCTAAGAAGTCAGAACTCCATACAAATAACTTCAGTCAACTGAGTATAATGAGAATGGAAGAAGTCATCTTCCCTGAGGAATACTACTCAAATTATTTTCACAATACCCTTGCTTATATAATACCAAATGGTTGGTCCAAAAATACACATGAGTATCAGTAACATTATACAAATTATTCAAATCATGTTTAAGTTTTTAAGTAATGCAATATGTAATATATAAAGCAATAACAATATATGAAACTAATAATGTAATAGACTGCAGATTTGGAGGAGAGCAATTAAAGATATATAGAAAGTAAATGTAGTCAGAAAAGTATAAATCTCACTATACTACTATGTTCAATGCATTACTCCTTATAGGTAAAGAATGAGTGTGATAACAAAGGATATATAAGTTAATATGGTGACATACATACATACATAATTGATGGGAGATGTAATTCTGTATATATGTTTCTCATGCTGGTTAATAAAGCTCTGTGGCCAATGAGATAGCAAGATAGGCGGGGCTAGGATACTAGGAAAGAGGAAGTGGGAAGGAGTCGAGATGTAGCCCAGGGAGGAAGCAGGATGCCCGCCGCGGCTCCCCCATAAGACGACCATGTGGAAATAATTAGATAAGTAGAAATGGGTTAATAATTAAGGCAGAGCTAGCCCATAAACAATAATGGTACTGGCCAACAGGATTGTATCAAATACGGAGTCTCAGAGTGTTACTTGGGGCTGGTGTGGCTGTGGGCCCAGACTGGCGGGCTGGCGGGCTAGGGGAAACATACACGCTACACATAATACAATACTTTTAAGTGGTAGAGAAAGAACTCTTCTCATATTCAACATTGCGGGATGTAGAGGACTTGATGCTAAGTAAATAAGACAGAACAGAAAGGATAATATTGTAAGAGTCTGCTGATATGTATAATCTAAAATGATGTATTAAGAGTCAAATAGTAAAATGATAGTTACTATACTTTTAATGAAAGAAGGAAGGCTATTCATAAATGTGAATATCTCAGGTAGACAAGAGGAATCATCATATGTATATCCTAGTATGATGGCTGTACTAAAATGTATGGATAGTTGACTAGGTAAAAGCATAGGAATAGGTTTATAAGTATCTCTTTTGCAAAAATTTTATGATATATATATATATATATATATATATATCAAATCAATAATTTCAGCATGTGGATATATTAAAGAATTATTATTTATTTTTTAAAATCACTATAACTTTTTGTTTTCATTTGGATAACTAAAACCTAGCAAGTAACCAAGGAAAGTTCAGGTATTTTAAATATATTATACTTTAAAAGCCTACTGTGCCTATATATAGATTTATTTATATTTCATATATTATCTTTGCTTACCACATAAATATTCATAATTATAGGTAAATTACTATGCAATGGTCAAATAGACCTGGTCATATGAAATTCTATTACACACACAATCTAGATTAAGATTGAAGAGATAGTTTTTCAAAAACAAATAAGAAGATTGAACAGTAGAAATGCTTAGCTAAAATGACAAATGTAAATTCTTGCCAGTTCCATAATCTTTGCATTTCACGTGTTTTACCTAAATATATACTTCTCAACTAAAAAAAAAATAATATATTATTGCCTTCACTACATTTCAAGATTGAAAGGGCTGGCAAAACTTTCTTACACAAACCAGAGAAAAAGAACACTAATGGAGCTGCAACAGTGACTACAGTGTGAGGCTTCCTTAAAGAAACCTTCAGAGACATTGAAGTACAAAGGATTCTTCTTTTGTGTCTTTAGTATTCTTATCCTGACCAAGGACAAATAAAGACCAGAGCCAGTTACCAACTGAATTGTAAAAAGCAAAGTCTTTAACTTTCATTCTGCTTGTCAGAGAGCAGGGAGCTCCTGAATGATAAGCATTTTTCATCCTGTAATAGGAATACATTTTAAAAGAATGAAAAATAAAACTATAATGGAGAAAAGAATCTAGTGACTGTCATCATGCCAATGATGTATGTTTTATGCTGTGTTTCAGATGTTTGCATGCACTAAAAATTCAGGATTTTAGCATGTTTCTCATTTTAATTAATCAGAGGACAAATTTCTATTTAATATTTAAACCAATTGTTAAACATTAAATAATAACTTTCCTTTTAATGCAACAGTAGAATTGATTCATAGGCTATGTATGATTTTGAAAACATTTTCCACAGTGTGTCTGTGTTGCTTATCTAGTAAGAAATTAAAAAAATTGTCAACCTCATACCGTACCATTACTAATTAATAAAAAAACATCAATTGCAATCAAGTTGTATGAATATACACGGAAGCTCATTTTATTTCTGAACAAACCAAAATAATGTAAAAATCTCAAAAAAGACACATACACAAATGCACACATGGAAAATTATAATATATAACAATAATATCAAATGTCAGCAACCCTATTAACAACCCTAATTTCCCTACAACAAAATTCTTTCCAACTCTTTGTCTGCTCTTTGGTCTTGCAAATCACAACACATTGGCATATATTGAACCATATAGATCGGAAGCAATGTTTTATGTTTAAAAATATAATGTTAATTTTTTCATCAGGATAAAACTCTTGCTATTATAAACAAGAGATGAAAGTCCTGCTTTGCTCCCAGTTTCAGTGGACTGAGCACATGTTTCCTTGGCCTGATAGGTTTGGATTAAGCATGTTGGTAGTGGGAAAATGTGGCAGAGACATTGGTGAATCTAGATCTTATGGGTGATAAAGCTGAGAGCACATGATATTAGAATAAACACAGAGTAGAGGATTCATAGCTACCCCTCTAACAAAGGACTCAGTACCTACAGTTAAGTATTAATGACATGCTAGTGAAAATAAATTTAAATTAAATAAAACATGGTAGGTAACTTAATTGATTATTTAAGAAATACATATAACATTGTATTTGACTAATAAAGGTATAATAAATCAAAATTCAAAAATTAAATTTAACATTTTGATATTTTGCTATTATTAATGTATTACTAAAGTCTGAATCATATGGATGAAGAGGTAATTTTATTTATTACATTTGAAAGAACTGTGGAGACGAATGAAATACAGTATAGACAAAATATATTTTATGTCTATTCACATTTTCAGATGATTTTGAGAATTTCTAATGTCATCTATTCAAATAAATCATAGGTATGACTCAGAGGCTTCTGTTCCTGACCTGTCTTCTTGGAAAGTTAATCATTACTGTTTCAGACACTGTGCCTGGTGTACCTATAATCTTGTGCTTTGGTTTATGTTCCTATATAACTCTGTCTCTGTTCTCAGTATTTCCAGAGATACCAAGTGAAGACTGAGCCCTAAAGCAAAAGTTAAATTATAAAGGTATTTTTATGTATTACAGAAACTATTTACATTAAACTAAATACTACTGGAGTTGGAGATATTGCAGTGTTTAAGCACACTCCCAAATAAATTGATTTGGTTCACAGCACCTATAATGGTGTGCTCAAAACCACTTGTAACCCTAACTTTAGGAGATCCAATGCCATCTTCTAGTTTCTGCAAGCACTAGTCCACATAGGGCAAACATTCACATAAACAGGCACACATATGCCCAATGGGAAACTAAGATCAATCTTTAAAAAGTGCTACAAAAAAATTTTTTTTTAAGATTTCACTACTTTTAATAGGCAGCAATTTACATTTGAGTTTTTATCAATCAGAAATTAGAGAGTGAAATATAATTTATTTTGCAGTTGTGTTTGCAGTTAACAAAAAATTGGAATTATTACATGAAAATTTGAAGCAGTAAGCAAAATATGTCATTTCTGAATGGATTGAGTAATACATAGACCTGGTTAATTTATATTAAAAAACATTGACAGACAGATACACACACACACACACACACACACACACACACACACACACAGAGAGAGAGAGAGAGAGAGAGAGAGAGAAAGAGAAAAGAGAGAGAGAGACAGACAGACAGACAGAGAAAGACAGAGAAAGACAGACAGAAAGAGAGAAAATCAAAGTGAGAGTGAAAGAAAGGGATAGAAGAAGGAGGATATAAAAGAAAATATAGCAGTGAAAGGAGGAAAATGGTTACTAGGATTTGGAAGCAAATATAAAAAGGCAAATAGTGATAATACAATATATTGATATAGTGACACAATAGTCCATGAATAGCAAAGGTAGATTATATATAAAGTTCTAGTTATTCTAAAGTGGATAGTTTATTACCACAGAATGTGGGAAAGATTCGAGAAATATCAGTAACTATGAAGAATATAAGTTATGAAAGAATTCTTGTAGATTTCATGAGAGTTTGCACAGTGAAACAAACATTGATATTCATTAACCTGTGAGCTAATTGTACTAGGAGAGAAACATAAAGAAAAATGTATTATTCAGACAAAATTATAGGGAGACTATATGAGACATTGCCTTTATAACCAGAAACCAGAGTCTTTGATCCCAGAGACCTAAGATAAAAAAAAAAATCAATAAAATTAGTTGTAATAATATTCTGCTATACCCATAGATAGGCAACTAGCTCAGTTGTTATCAGAGCGGCTTCCTCCAGCAGCAGATGGGAACAGATGCACAGACCCACAGCCAAACAGACAAAGAGATAGCCCAAATTTAAGATCTCTAGTCAGTCCTTACCCTTGGTGCTCTGGAAATCCCACAGAAGAGAGAGAAGGAGAATTGTAGGAGCCAGAGGCATCTAGGACAACAGGAGATCACAGTCCACAAATTCAACCAACCAATTCTCACAGGGGCTCAGTAACTAAAACGACAATCACCAAGCCTGCATAGGTCCGCACTAGGTTCTTGTTATATATGTTATGCTCATTAGCTTAGTATTTTGTGGGACTCCTAACAATCGAGTTGGGATGTCTCTGACTCTTTCGCCTGCTCTTGGGACCTTTTTCCTCCTAGTGGGTTGTCTCATCCAGATATGATATGAGGGTCTTTGCCTTGTCTCATTTCTTTTCATGCTCTGTTTATTTGATAAACTTGGAAGGCTTTCTCTTTTCTGCAGAGAAGTGGGAAATGAGTAGATCTAAGGGAGAGAAGAGGTAAGGGAAAATTCAGGAGTTTTGGACCAAGGGGAAGCTGCCATTCAGGATGTATTGTTTGATAGAAGACTAAAATGAAAGGATGAATAAGGAAGCAATTAGGAAACAAGACACTATGATCTGATTCTGAACTAAAAGTGTCTTACTAGTGGCATAGTTTCCATGATACCAGATGATAATATACAAACTACTAAAGGAGTCAAGGAATTAAACAACTCTACTCAGCTTCAAAATTAACTAACCATGACAAAGGCCAGCGTTGCATACTATGCATAGATATGCAATAGTTTGAGCTCAAATGTTAGCTGTAATCAACAGCTATCCAATTGTACTTAAGGCACAATCTACATGGGAGATATAATTCCTGGTACAGAGAACCCAGTCAGCACACCAGACCTAGAGAGGACATAGAAAATAGAAAATAATCTCCTGCAACCACTTTGCCAGACCAGCATTATTCCTTTTTGTATCTTATGCCTGAAGTGATGACACAAAACACTCTCCATCAAAAATTTCCTTTACAGCAAGTGGAGAAAAACCACAACTGGAAACAATTAATAAATTGATAGTGGCAGCACAGCTCCAATTGATACATCTGTCTCACAAATTCTGCATCTATGCTTCAGGGAATATCATGGTAGAAGAGGCAAAAAGATTGCAAGTGCAAGAATATCAGAAACCCTTACGTGAAAGTTTTTTTTTAATGAAATAGTCTACATAAACAAGTTCAGAATAATGCCAGTATCAATGGGCATAATATCATGGAAGACAGAAAAAGCATGCAATGTCCTACAACTAGACAGAAATACAGGTAACTAATGACTGCTTAGAGAAAAACAATTCAATCACTCCAGGAATGAGTTCCCACAATGGGTGTCCAATGCATAGTGGTTAGCCTGAAATGAGATATGCACAAACAACAAAAATAGATTTAGCAGTTATATTTACATACTTATGTATGCAATCATGTATGGAACAATAATAAAGAACAATAGGCTATCAAATTGAGAATGAGGGGAATGGAAAAGATATGAAAAGGATATATGGCAAGGGTTGAGAATAGTTCTGGGAGAGGACGGAGGAAAATATTAAAAGAGGAAAGTTAAACACATCTGTTTCAACTAAAAATATATTTGTAAATAAAATTTCTTTTGAAAAATAGCTATAATTTCACCAGGGAAAATACTATGATGCCATAAATTGATAAGTCCTACATAATTTTCTTTTGTGGAATATCCTGATTAGTAATTTTATTCTTATAATACCAATTAGGTTAAGATGATAAAAATCCTATGTTAAATTTTAGCTTAAGTAGTCAAGGAGAGAATAAGAACTGTCAGCAATTGTTTCTCAGTCATCACTGCAGATTTCCCTGTACAGATTTCTCGGTAATGGGTGGAAATGGATTTTCCTCAGCTTGGAACTTGAATTTTCACTATGCCAATTGTTGGAGCCTGAAAGTGTGAAGTTACAGCCATGCAGGGAGAGGCTGTTTTTAGGGTATTAGGAGACACATTGTCAAGATCATCAGCAGAAGCAGACTGTACTGCAGCTGCTCACTGGCATTATATAATAACAGATCCATATTTTAACTCTTAGCTGTCACAAGCAATTAACAAGAAATGAAAAAATATCTACACATTCTCATAAATAACAGGAACTTCATACACATTGACATATGCAATTATATAGTTCAAGTTTTCTTTTCAAAATGTCCAAACTTTATTATACCTCAGAGAGTATCTCTTAAGAGAGTTTGTTTTATTTTCTTCATTCATTACCATAGTTATGAAATATACCAATTTATTCATTATTTATCAGGAAATGCATGTTTGCATGTATTTGGCATATTGTGGGTGTTTTTGCTTCCATGGTAGGCAAATAACACAAACATAATATAAATGTATGAAAATGTGTTGAATCCTGAAAAGAATACCTTTTCCTATCGTATATAGTTGTCACATTAAATAGTGTGAAGAACTTATGAGTCACAAGTAGAATTTTGTAGAATGCTGTGAAATTTATAAAGTGTTTGTTGAAAAAGATGTAATAGTATTTCTCTCAATTCTTTGTATTTTAAACATGTCTGGCTTGCGAAACAAGAAGATTGTCTAAGAAGTAAGTTATTGGGGTAGTATTCCAATCACTCAAAGAAAAAGGATTCCAAGAGCTACTTTAGCTTAAACTTCTAACCATCTTATTTTTTAAAATGTTCTTTCAATACCTGAAAAATAATACTTTATAGCAATAAAGAGCAATTGACTTTATTATTTTATTTTTGTCTTACCCCTTATTCCCCTACAGTTGTATATTTGGTAAAATTTAATATTTTCAAAATTAAATATAATTGTAGATTCTAAAATTCAATTCTATGAGAATAATGAGTTATACTAAACATAAAACTCATAATTTTAGAAGAGATCAGGGGACACCAGAAAACTTTTACAATCTCTTTAGTGAAATATACATCCAACCAACTCCAGATATAAACAACTCCACAGCATCAAAGAGTAAAACAAAAAACAAACCTTCTCTATTGGGGAGTCATAACCTAAATATTTCTCATTCTTCATATTTTTTTGAAAATGTGTATTAAGTTACACAATTAGAGAATTATTTAATATAAAACAGAGTTACTATATGTAAAATAAAACATTATTTTAAAAATACTCTCCTCCCATGCATTAATTAGTAAGCATGAGATGTTGGGATAAAAATGTTTACAGAAATCAAAAATAGAAAGAAAGAAAGGAAGAAAGGAAGGAAGGAAAACAAGCTAACTGTTGTGTCATATTAATTGCTCAATATATAATGTGGCACTTCCTTGGGGACAAAAAAATACCCTCTGATATTCTTGGTTTATTTTAAATGTACTCATTCTTTGTGTAAAAATTCACTCACAGTCAGTAATGCCAAATGTTTTCTGAAGTGTGAGCTGCCTACCATTTTGGTCTATAACCAGGAATTGGACATCTCTTTTTCCTCTACTGTTAATTAATACAATTATAGCATTTGTCCTTAAAACAGTGATCTCATTCTCTAGTTTTAGTCTTCTCCATCAGTTCCATCTGCTCTAGTCTCTTCTGAAAATGATGCTTATACATCTCATTGTTGAGAATTCTTCTCACCTCATACTTGAATGAATGATGACTTAAGTTACATATACATACATACATACATACATACATACATACATACATACATGGTCATGCCAATGTGACTTACATATTTCTACAACTATAACATATAAGATGGAGTAATGCAAATAAATGTTTAATTTTACACCCTATTTATTTGTTTATTGATAACACCAGGTCTTTTTAAAATCTTTTCTGTGCTTTTTCCAAACTCCTAAGTATAAAGAATGCCTCTCATGTCAGTATTTGCAATCTTTTAAATTTACTCAATTTAGAGGTTTTAGAGAGAAAAGTTTTCTCGTAATAAGTGATATAGGATAACATATTAGCTGCCATGTGCGTGCTAGGAAATGAAAACTCACACTCAGGAAAAGCAATCAGTGTTCTTAACCACTGAACCATCTATCTCACTCTTGGAAGTCATTTTTTAAGCAATTAAATTTTTCCACAAATCATTTAAGTGTTTCTATTGGTGATCTTTTTTGTCGCTATGATCAAGTATCACACAGCCATCAACATATAAGTTTGTGCAATAGATGAGAATTAAAACAAAAACCTGCTACTGGACTAGGTTCAGAGACAGAGACTTTTGAACATTATGTTCCAAAATGTGATCCCTTCATGAAGCACCTATCTTCTGGGCTCGGGAAACTTTGCAAAGGAGGAGACAGATTGCTAAGAATGGCTCTCATAATTATCTTGAAAGCTATGTTCCTAAAATCAAGATAAGCATGTCTAATATATTGACTACTAAAGATTCTCCATCACATCAAAGCTATTTATACCCAAGATATCTTCTCCTAAATATTATGCTCTTAGTACTTAATGCTTCATCTTTTCTAAGGGTCGTCTTTTAATTATAAAATTCAGTAAATTTGTAATATTACACAACAAAGCAGCTTGAAGGTGATAAAACATATACATGTTAAGTATGTTTTTTCTGTTTATTCAAACAATATTCTGTGTGTGTGTGTGTGTGTGTGTGTGTGTGTGTGTTTCTTTTTGATGCTGTTGTGTAGTTTGTATCAGCAGTTGTTTGGATGTATATTTCACTGAAGATATTGTAAAAGTTTTCTGGTGAGCCCTGATCTCTTCTAGAATTATGAGTTTCATGTTTACTATAGTTCTTTATTCTCATAAGATTGCATTTTACAGTCTATAATTATATTTAATTCTGAAAATATTAAATTTTACCCAATAACGTACTGTATGGGGAGTTAGTGGTAAAACAAAAATAAAATGATAAAATTTATTACTCTTTGATTACTATAAAGTATTATTTTTCATGTTTTCAGAGAACTTTTTAGAAAATAAGATACTTAGAAGTTTAAGCATCCTTTCTCTTTGAGTGATTTAAGTTCTATCCCAATAAAGTACTTCTTAGACAGTCTTGATTTTAAAAGACAAGACATGTTTAAAATATAAAGCATTGAGAGAAATACTATTACATCTCTTTCAACAAAGACTTTATAAATTTCACAGCAGGCTACAAAATTCTACTTATGACAATTAAGTTCTTCACACTATTAGTTTGACACATATATAAGATAGGCCAAGGTATTCTTTTCAGGATTCAATACACTTTCATATATTTACATTATGTTTTTGTTATTTACCTACGATGGAATCAAAATTACCCAAAATATGCCAAATAAATTCAAACATGAATTTCCTAATAAATAATGAATATACTGGTATATTTTATAACTACAGTGATGTATGAAGAAAATAAAACAACAAATAAACTGTCTTACATACTGTCTGAGGTACAATAAGGTTTGAATATTTTGCAAAGATGAATTTAACTTTGTAATTGCATATGTCAATATGTATGAAGTTTTTGTTATACTTATTGTGTTGGACATTTTTGCCTATTTCAACATTTTCTCTTGAAAATATTGCTAAGATTTTGTTAGTCAGTTTTACAATTACTAAAGTATTATTAATTTTGAATATGCTATTATATATCACTCATATTCTTATTTGGAATTTTAAGACACATTTTTTTGAGGTTTGTGATGAAGTAGTTTTTAATCTGAAGTGTCTTTGGCAGTCAACTTAAAAATGTAATCCTAACTCTTCTTAAATAAATACTTGTATAGACTATTTCAATTCAATGAATGAATAAATAACATAAAAGTGTAAATACCATCTCTGAAGACCTATGTAGACAATATTTTCCAAATCTTTAGGTTCCAGAGTGTTTAGCATTTTATTGGACCAAAAAGTATAAACATTTTGAGCATAGATAACTAAAATACTCATTTATATAAAAAATCCAATTATCAATATCAGAATATGTATTGACTGATAATTGTTTAGTTCAGGTTATCATGCTTAGGAGAAAAATTCTTTGAGATTCAAATTACTTCACCAGCCCATTATCATCTTTTTAATGATTTTATTCTGTTGCCCATTATTAAATAAAATTAATGCTTTTTCTTCCAAAACATCTAATATTTGTTTGAATTTGAGTGTTAGTTTATGACGTTTAATCAGTTTTCCTTGATTATTCTTTTCTGATAGATTTTTTTTCCTTTGTCATTATTTATTTTTCTTATTTTACATATTGATCTCAGTTCCCTTTCCCTCCATTCCTCCCTTCTTCCCTCCCTCCCTACCTCCCTACCTCCCTACCATGACACCATCCCATCTTGCCCCCAATCCATATGTAGGGTGATGCATTACAGGAGGTATCATCTAAATTTGTCAAGTCATTTGCAGTAGGAACTAGCCCCACCTCCTGCCTCTAGGTTAAGGGAGTATCCCTCCATGGGGAATGTGCTCCCAAAGTCCTTTTGTGCAATAGCGATGCATCATGGTGCCACTGCCAGAGGTCCCTTAGACTACCCAGGCCTTCTAACTGAGACCCATGTTCAGGTTTCTGAGTTGGTTCAATGCTGGATTACCAGCTATCAGACTGGGGGCCCATGAGCTCCTCTTTGTTCAGGTCAGCTGTCTCTCTGTGTGTTTCTGTAGCCTGATCTTGTCCTCCCACTCTGCAACTGGATTCTGAGAGTTCAGCTGGGTATTTAGCTGTGGCTGTCTGCTTCTGTTTCATCAAGTACTAGATGAGAGCTCTATGATGGTGGGTAAATTAGTCATCAATCTCATTATCAGGGAAGGGCATTTATGGTAGCCTTTCCACTGTTGTTCAAATTGTTAGTTGGGGTTAGTCTTGTAGGTCTCTGGACATTTCTCTGGAGTCAGTTTTGTCTTCAAACCTATAATGGCTCCCTCTTTTGTGGTCTCTCTCTCTCTCTCTCTCTCTCTCTCTCTCTCTCTCTCTCTCTCTCTCTCTCTCTCTCTCTCTCTCTTTCTTTCTTCTATTCCTATTCCTATTCTTCCACTGACTCAATCTTCGTAGTCCCATGTGTGTTCCTCTCCTACCTCCTTTTTCTCCAAGCTCCCTCTCCAGTCACCACTACCCCTACCCCACTCTCAATATGCTCAGGAGTATTCTCACTATTTTTCTCATATTTCTCATATTTTAACTATTTTAAAATATGTGTCTTACGACCATATTATTTTATTATACATAGAAAAGCATATAAACTCAGCACTACACACACACACACACACACACACACACACACACACACACACACACACACACAAACCCAAAAAACAAAAAATGAAACTGGGTAAAATTGTAAATTGTTGAGGTGGCATTCCCCTGAGAAGAGTATGCCAGTTGGATATATATATATATATATATATATATATATATATATATATATATATGCATGTAATAGGAATTAATGAAAAAAGGGGACATGTATTTGGAGGATATCAAAGAGCAATGTGAAGATTTTAAAGGGAAATCTATGGATAAAATGTATTTAAACTATAATCTTGAAAACAAACATCAGAATATAGATATATAGATATCTGTAGCTTCTCTCTGTTTCTTTTCTACAGATTTTGACAATAAAATCCTGTTTCGTAGAATGAATGGACTTATTGTTTGCTTTGTTTAGTTCAGTGAATGGAAAATTACAGCATTTTGAAGATATCTCTTTCCACATTGATTTTCATGTTTCAGGGAAGTAGATACTTGTAGGCTAGTGCTATTCAAGCTGAAATGGAGTTTAGTATGTGACTATAGTATCAGAGTACATAAGCATGCCAAGAATTTGAAAGAGAGTAGGGAGACACATTCAAGAAGGCATAGAGGTAAGAAAGAAAAAGAGCCAACATATATTTACAAAAGTTATGTATTATGTCAGACATAATTTACATAGAGACCATATTGCCATAGGACCATGGTATACCTACAAAGTTTTGAAAATATAGAAATAATATATTAGCTTCAAAGTAATAATGAGAGTGTTTGAAAGTTAGACTGAATTAATAACTGTATGGTTATTTATAATTAAATTATTTTGAAATAATACTATATATAAGGTCTGTTTTCTTGTTTGTATGGAACTAATTAATGGTTAAAATTAATGGATAATTTTGTTCTCCAGCAATTATGTGCTTTGAATAATTTATATGCAATGGTCTTCAATTTTTAGATAAGCTCAGGAAATTGCAGAAATCCACGTCTCCACTCACATCCTTTTCTATGCCTAGAAGACAGGGGTAGGAAACCATGGAGGAAAAAATACTAGCGGCACACAAGGTATATTTGCAAAGTTAACTGACATTGTTTTTTATGAAAGAGAAGAGCAGAGCCCACAGAAAATAATAGAACTCAGCAAATAGTAGTATTTATGCTATTTTCTCATTCAAATACAGGAATCAAATAAGTACTATCACTATACATTTTGGAGAAAATAATTTTAAGGAAATTATAAAAAATAGTCCATCAATTGTATCTATTACTACTATAAGGCAATAGTGGATTTATATTCTTTGCATAGTGAAGAAGAATAATGAAATCCATTGCCATTATAGGGCCTTTAAAGAACACTGCCACATTAGATGAGTTCAAACTTAAATGACAGTCAAATACATAAAAAAGAATCTCCTCCTAGAAAGACAGAAAAATTATACACAATTTTAAAGTTTAAAATAAAAATCACGTTCAAATGAAAGATAGATTAATTTTACCTGGACTCTGCTGTAATATACCATGCTAGGTTTGCATTGATTATTTTCCCCCTGAATTAAATAGTACCATCTAAGTACAGAAGTAGGAAAACATGTCAGATATTATGTACAAGGCTCCAAGGTGTTCTTTTTGTTAGTAAACAAGATTTATGAAGTAAAATTTTTTGCATTACCAAGATTTTGATACTTAATACTTTATATTATTAAATACATTTTCTTTGTACCAATTTTAATTCAAATAGAGAAAACACTTTATTCTCAAATGTATACAGAAATTAAAACTCTGATTTTCCTGAAAAATGTAAACAGCAACTACAAGAAGCTTGTGTAATTTGATGCTCCTATGTAGTGAAGTTGTCCACATTGCCTAAAGCAATAAAATATAGAATATTCATTGTACCTACGGCTTTCCAGCGGAATACTTCAAATAACCGTTGGCAATAATACATTACCATAAATGTTACAACATTTAATAATCGATTTCTTGATGTTTTTTGTTTTGCCGAAAACTAAAACAAAGACTAAAGAATTTACTACTAGATATTTATAAAGCAAGTACTTGGTCTCAGTGCATTGTGTTGGTGCCAACTTTATAGTTTAGGCTTGATAATTGCTTGCTTCATTCCACTTACATTGGGAATATTTCTTCTCAAATTGATTTGAAAAATAAAAGCCTAAAATATATAAATATTTGAAAT
The DNA here is from genome assembly GCA_030556225.1 of Cricetiscus sungorus. Taxonomy (NCBI): domain Eukaryota; kingdom Metazoa; phylum Chordata; class Mammalia; order Rodentia; family Cricetidae; genus Cricetiscus; species Cricetiscus sungorus. The sequence continues at coordinate 28,053,938 of JANBXA010000741.1, read as the reverse complement.
ATTTGAAATTTCCAATTTGTGATGGAATGAGAGTGTGTGTAGTGTGTGTGTGTGTGTGTGTGTGTGTGTGTGTGTGTGTGTGTGAAACATCCATGTGGCAAATCAACATGAGGCAATTTTCTATCTTGTTGTCTACTTTAGTTTTTGAAAGAGGTTGTTTCACTGAGCCTGGATCTGTCCTGAAGTCTGGATGTGTATTTCATGCTGGGATTATGAAAATACTCTTATTTCAATGGGTTTGACATTTGTTATTAATGTTGAACATCCAAACTCAAGTCTTTCTACTTAAGAATCAACCATTTAACTCACTGAGACATCTCCCCAATCTCTCTTTCCTAACTTTTGTGAGACTTGTGTTAGTACATTTTTTAGTTGTCTATTTTACATACCCAAGTATTTGTTAGAAATGGAAACCATTTTTGTTTGGAAACGATAATTAGAAAGTTCTATTTAATTGTTTGTAAACATTAGCAATGTTTTCTATACAATAATCCACATCAAGTTTCTTGATATATGTTTTGATTAAAAGTTCTCTACATTCCAATCTCCTTTGCCAGTGTGGTAGAAACACTGACAGTCAAGGTGCATTACATTTTCATCCCTTTAAGATTTTATTTAAGATTAAGAAACTCCCTCACATCAAGTCATTTCATGAGCAAGTTAGATGATTGGTCTTGTCATCATAGTCTAGCTTCCTTCTTGGTTGTTCTGCTATTTAGCAAAGTCTTCGTAAAACGAGGGTGATTGCGAAAAATTACTCTCTTTTTCTTATTGCACATTTGTTAGTATCTGGTTAATTTTTATCTCAAAATAGATTCAAAGTTTGTATAAAATATTTTAGGAGATGTCTTAATTGTTTTAGTATTATGTAAAATTGAAAAGGTAATACTTTTCCTGTAGTATAATATCTTCCATGTTATAAAACTGTAGAGATCTAACAGTTTTCTAGGAGAGAGGGTAATAATTTATTGATCTCTCAAAATGAAAGTTTGAAAAGTTCAATGTCATATTTTATATGGATATGCTGCAGCGATATATTCATGGCAAACTGACATACTATATAAGACTAGATCACCTAGCACAAATATGTACTTCATTGAATCCTATATATAAAATCAGAGGACCCATAACATTTAAAGTTCATTAAAGTTATTCTGTCGATCAGTAGTCACACACAAAGTTCCCAACAAACCACAGACCTAGAAAAATACACATAATGCAAGTGTTAAAGATAAAATTGACAGAATCTTAAATATTTATAGGTTCAAGGTAGTGATCAAGTGTTTTCAAGTCAGGCAGAACCACCATGACCCATGACATAAAGGAAATAGCAATAATGATTAAAATGTAATGAAGTGCTCTTGATATCCTATGAAATATAAAATGCAGATTCTTTAGAAGTATATTCCAGTCTATAATAGCAACATATCAATTAAATTACAACAATCATCTATGTGCAATAAATTAAAAATGATAACTTCATGTGATGTCATTCAACTTATTCAGATTTAGATAACAAGCAAAATAATGATGCTTAAATATCCATTCTCTTGCACATCTTGACATATGCATATTGACATATTAAAACTAGTTTTGAATTAGATCTAGTAATTTTTTTTTAGAAAAAGATGTTAAGAAGGCTCCCCATAGTTTTCACCCTTGCTTCCTAAGTAGTATAATGGTCCAGTTGGAGTCAAAGGTTATTCTAATATTCTTTGCTTTTTGCATGAATTGAACATTGAAGGATGAATGCAAGTTCACTCCCATGGAGTCTAAATTATAAATATTACTTTAATAGTGACTTACAAACATTACAGACTGTTGTTGTGGATTATGGATACCTTCCACAACTAAATGACAAACTCTTTTTCATGTGATATGGTACTAATATTTTAAATCAGGAAGCTTTATGCATAATGATATGTACTCCATGCCCCTTTTCTGTCTTTCCCATAAATATAGAAAATAGATTTATAAGATAATAGAAATTGATATAAGATGAATTTTGGTGAAAATTAGAAGTATTTGCACCATCAAGAGACTATGAGATAAACAATAATATGAAAAGGGAATTCTAAAAAATAATTATTAAATGGCATGTAATAGGGTATGCCAAACAGTAGAAACCCCAAATCAGTATACCATGATATGAACCAGTGATTAATAAGGAAATATTGCAAAAAATAGAAATTTGTTCACATGTGAAATAAGTGAACACATGGCTATCATTTTATATCTGTTTATATATCCATCCATCTCTCTGTCTCTCTGTCTCTCTCTCCCTCCATGTATTTCCTATGTATCTATCCAACCTGTGTCTGTCCATACCTCTGAAGGCTAGGGGGACTGAAAAAGGAAACAGATTAGAGACAGAAGATAGAGTGGGGAGGGCGTCCAGTGAATACAGCGATCTGACTTTAATTTGTTGTTCAAAGTTCTTATATCACCCGACCAAAAGGTGGGGAGGACAAATGCCTTCTTTACCATGATACAAGGAACGAACAGACATAATTGCTTCCTTAATTCTCAAAACATGTAGTTACCACACCTTAGATCAAACATCTTGTCATCTCGTCTTGAGGGTTAAAACCTCTAATAAGCACACCTTAGATCAAGTATCCTACTATCTAGGCAAGACATCCAGTGTTCACACCTTAAGCCATCATCCTTCAGGAGCCATAACTTAGACCTTTTGGTCTTAGGCCTTTAACCTTAAGAGAACAAGAATAAGTTTAAATTCTCTGTGGAACAGAGCCACTTATTTGGGCCCCAACATATATGTATCTATCATTGTATCTGTGTATCTATCTATGCATCTGTCAATCAATCTATCAGCATCTGTTTATATATCTACATCTATGTACACAAACGTGTGCATATTCAGCTTAAATGTTCATTTAAATGTGCTACAATGGTACCATGAGGTAGTAACAAGGTACTCAAATAGAAAACAGATTTGACTCTTCAAGAAAAAGTGATAATGAGTATGCTGTTAATGAGATTTCATTACCTAGGTGTTAAAATTCATAAGCTCTTTTTTCACTCATAATTTTATGTTATGAACAAAACACTATATATTGAAACAGAGAATGATGTAATACTTCTGATATACAAAATAAATATCCTCCTAACATGCTTACATCATACTCCTGGCATTTTGTTCACTAGATACTTTAGCAAAAGTGATGTTAGAAAATAATTTAAAAACCAAATATTCTAGATTATATGTGTCAACTCAATAATGTAACATGAGTATTAAGAGTCAGAAAAATAGATTTGACAAAAGAATCAGAACCTAAGAAAAATGTAAAGATGCTGCCAAACAGAGCTGGATATGGATATCAGAGTCAGAACTACAGAAACAAGTTACAAAGGTTGTAAGAGCATGAACCTCCTCCCAAAGAAACCTGCATACACAAACACTCTCTGTGAATATAATACAGAGAATTGGAAACTTGTTTTAACAATACAGCCAGCAGAATTATTGCATGATAAATTTTCCTTGTTCAATCCACTAGGATTGCTATAATTCTTCAAATCAACTGTTAGTATTTAAAACAATCCAATGCAATTTTACATAAATGGGTGAAATTCTACCTCAACTGATAAGAAATTGAATAGATATGAATGTGACCCGTTTTGTTCACTAAATATGTGGGAAGATTGATATTCATGTAGTAGTAGTAATAAGGTGACTTTTACATTTATATTTTGGTCTCATGAAACAGGGTTTCCCGTGTGTTTTAGGATGTCCTGAAATTCATTCTGTAAACCAGGTTGTCCTTGAAATCATAGAGATCTGCCTGTATCGTCCCACAAGTTCTGGAATTAAGGAACTTGTGCCACCACATCAAGCTATTCTAACTCTTTAAGGATTTTATTCTTTTTCTTTTCTCTCCCAAACCTACATATATTTTTAAACACACTGAAGAATATTTAGAGGCTTTTTTTTTATCTGAATCTATCATTATTGTATATCTCGCCTTTTCTGACCACATGAGTCTTTATCTGGTTCAATTAAAGACACCACTGGGTACACTCAGTTTAGCTTTCCAAAATGGCAGTGTTATAGCACTACCAGCTTTTGGAGCTATGCTCAGTGCCTTGCCTCTTTTCAATGTGTGTCCGTACTTAAAAAGTTTGCATTTTGCTGTATATATGTATGACAGGGATATTGTTTTCGACCAGTATTACTTTTTTGCTGTGTCTGTAACTCACTTTGGTAATAGAGTAATACCACATTTGAATAAAACTTTAGAAGTGTTTCTTCTACTCATATATATTTTTGGAAAATTTTGAGAAGTATTGTTTGTAAACCATTTTAAAAGTCTAGAAATTTTTTTTCTAAATCTGAAAAAACATAGAATTTACTTCTTTGTTTAATTTTATTTTGAACACTATTAATCCCAACTATGGTTCTGTTTAAACTATTGATATCCTTTGGTTTAAACTCTGGTGATGCAAATTATTTACAAATGCAAGCATTTCTTTATGTTTTCTCAATATTATAATATATTTTTTAAAGTGTCCCATTGTGAGTTTTGAATTGTTAAAATTTCTTTAAACTGGAAGACAAAAACTCAACATATCTTCAGGAACCTCCTGGAACTGACCAAATTTTTCAGGCCACTGCCTGACACAGTAAGCAATAAAAGCTAAGTTTCCCTCTTGGGATGGAAAATCCAAGCTATAAAGAAGTCTTTCACATAAGCAAAGTTCAAAAAAGTTTGGGACCAGACCAGCTATAATAGAAGCAGAAACCTGCTAAGCTTCTTAGAAAAATTATACATCAAGTGAGGCTCCTGGAAAGGACATTCTTCAACCTGTTGTGCTGCCTGAAACCCATGCAGTGTGTTCTAGGTTCCTAGCTTTGTGAGCTGTCACTAATGCTGGAGTAGGCTTTGGTGATGCAACTGTCTTTGAATCATTTTTGCTGCAATAAGTAAGTGCTCACCATTATTACTAATTTCAATAAAAGTAAGTAATTTCAATAAAACTGTTCACCAAGTTGAACTTTGGAAGTATCTATATGTTTGGCCTTAATATAGTTGTTCTCCATCTAGGGTGAATAAATGTTTGTATTACATAACTCCTGGGAAAGTTTTGTCACACAACAGCATTTTGGAGTAATAACAAATACCATGTGGGTATGAAGAGATCATGTCATGGTTATGGAAGACCTAATAGAAGAATAGCAGGATACAGCTGATATGAAATGGGAAATAGAATAATGTGTAGGTATTGAGAAGTGGAGAAGATGAAATAATAAACTAGAATTACTTGAAAGGAGGGAGTCCCAGTTTAAAAATGCTTCTATAAGATCTGCCTGTGAGGCCATTTCTTAATTAGTGATAGATTGATAGGGTTAGACCCAAGCCTTTGTGAATTTTCCCATCCCTTTGCTGGTTCTGTCTAGCTTCTATGAAAAAGCAGGCTGACTTACACACAGGGGCATTCCAGTAAGCAGCATCACTACCTGGCCTCTGCCTCAGAACCTACTTCCTGTTTCCTTGCCTGTTTGAGTTCCTGTTCTTTCTTCCTACAATGGAGAATAGCAATATAGAAGTATATGCCATTTAAGTCAGTTCCTCCCCAATTTGCTATTGATAATGGTGTTTGCCTCATTAAACACTTGTAAACCTAATTGAGTCAAGTTGGTAACAGGAGTGTGGAGTATTTCCCTGACAGGCTTGACCATGTTTAGGGTAGTATTATGGAAAGAATTTTGAAATTTATGCTAGAAAATTATTGAGAGTTGAGAGCTCACTGGGATGTTACACTGATGAGAGTAGTTTGGAAGATGGAGTCCTGATTTGTGTTGTTCTGGAAACAATTTTAAAAATTAAATTACGGCCACTTGCAATTTGCTTTAAGATTCTAATGTCCTAGTTATCTTTGATTAACAAGATTATAGAAGTACCCATGTGGATTATTTTCCTTACTTTGATGCATGATCCTAGTCTGCTGGAGAAGAGAATTTAGTGGTGATAATGAAGAGATCAGCATCACCAAGGTGAAATCATCTGGGATTTGTTTCCTGAGAGTAAGCACATAGAAGGTTTTTTTCTACAGGTTACCAAGTTCGGGCCTCCTTCAGGCAGCTGAACTTGATAGTATATGAGGTACCCAGGTGGTACTAGTTTTGAAGGAATGAGGGAGTAGGGAGCGCATATGAGACCTGGCACTATCAAGTTCTGGAGAGACCTTGGAAAAAGTTCAGTCTTGGTGGCAGTTGAATATTCAGGACTAAAGTGGCTATGAAAGAAGTTGAGGAATCAATGCATGAAGAGACTCTATGAGATGCTATTGGTGGAAGTGCAGCTGACTTGCAGCAGAAGACACTAGCTTTTCCAAAATTGCTAGTGTCATGTGTCACTGTACAAGAACAGTAGGATCAGTTGGGAATGGAGCCAGTCAGATTCTAGAGGAAACATTGGGTGCTACAAGGGTAGGATTAGAGTCCTTAATCAAGCTCATTGGGCAAGCCAAGATGATTGAAAGAGAAACCTAAATAATGGGACATTGAAATATATATACTGTTGGAATTTGGTTTATCTTGGTTCAGGTTTGTCTTTGCCATGGTTCTTCCCTCTTAAAAGAGGTATTTAATGTAACATTGATTTTTTTCAGAGCTCCACAGCTAAAAATTTCAAACTTTTAAATGAGATTTTGGAATTTTAGAGACATAGAATATTCTAAAGAGACTGAAAATATAATGTGCTTTAATTTATAAAGATTGAAGGGCTTATAAAGTTATTTATGCTTTTAATGTGAACATTTAGGGGTGATGACAAATGGAAAACAGTGGCTCAATAATGACATGTTTGTGTGACAAGCTAAAAAACGGGCATTTGTGCTGGCTAGTCTTATATCATTTTGACACAGATAATTAGTGTTATCTGACAGAAGAGAATCCCAATTGAGAAAATGTTTCCATAAGATCCATCATCAGCAAGGGATTTTATTAATTAATGATTGATGAAGAAGGTCCATTCTAGATAGTTTCAACACTGGATTGGTGGCCATGGGTAATATAAGAAGGCGGGTTGAGCAAGCTAATAATCAGCACTCCTCCATTTACTTTACTTATGCTCCTGTTTCTATGTTCTTGACCTGCCTGAGTTCCTGTCCTGATTCCCTACAATAATTAACAGTGATATGAAAGCATAACTTTCAACCCCAGCTTGCTTTTTGTCTTAGGATTTCTATAGCAGAGAAGAGACTCCATGATCACAGAAAAACTAATTAAAGTAAAGATGTAGTGGGATTGATTATAATTCAGAGATTCAGTCTTTTATCATTGTGGTGTGATGTGGTAACATGTAGGCAGACATGCTGCTGAGAGGTAGCTGAGGGCTCTACATCTCTTGCAGAAAACAAGAAATCGTCTCAGTAACTGGGTATGGCTTGAGCATATATGAGTCCTCAAAGCCTGCCTCTGTAGTGACATACTGCTTCCAACAAGGCCACAGCTACTCCAACAAGACCAAACCTCTAAATAATGTCATTGCCTTGGGGGATATTTTCTTTTAAACAACCATTTTCCACTCCCTGGTACCTAACATCTTATAGTCATATCACAGTGCAAAAATTAACTCAGTCAAACTTGAAAATTTCCCATAATCTATCAGAGTTTCAAATTCATTTAAAAGTCTAAAGTTCAAAATCTCTTCTGAAATTCATATGATCTCTTTAACTATAATTCCCTGTAGAGTCAAAATCAAAAAGCAGATCCCATACCTCCAACATATAATGGTAAAAGGTATACATTGCTTTTACAAAATATAAGAAATGGATTATAGTGAGGAAATAATTAAACCAAATAAGACTGAAACCAGATTGACAAATTCCAAACTGCATCTCCATATCTGATGTCAAAACACTCTTCAGAATTCCAAGTCCTTTTAGATCTGTTGACTACAACACACTTCTTTTGTTTGGACTGATTCTTCTTCCCGTTAGAATCTTTCCACAGTGGGTATCCTAAAACTCTGGCACCTCCAACATATCAGAGTTTCCAAGAAAGTTAAATCTTCAGATTCACAGTTTCATGCAATGGCCTCTCTAGGCCTCCATTCAGGAACACCCCTGACACATGCCCAGCCTCAGGGGTTTTCCTTATTCATGCATACAAGTTCTATAGCTCATTTCTTCTATCCTTCATGCTAAAGTCAGAGCCATGTAGCCAAAGCTTCTAACTTCTTTTCTTAATGGGGCTGAGGCAAAACACCCTTTTTCAATTACATTTTCAACATATTACTCTTTTCAATGTTTACCTTCACTCCCTAAATTTGCCTGCTCTGAAACTTTAACTGTAGACCAGGTTGATCTCACAAACAGATATCTTCCAGCCTCTGTGTTCTGAGCTCTGGATTTAAGGACACACCATCAAACTCTTCTCTAAGTATTTCTTCAGTTCCTTTTCCAAGTTGGCAATGTAGGTGATTGGAATCTTGCCCTGAGGTTTATTATTCCTTATTAATCTCTTTATCCTATAGAATATAAGACTGAGCTCCATTCCACCTCTTGGTGCTTCCTTTCTCCTCATGTTTTTCATTTGGTAATGTATCCTGCTTAGCTTGCTCCTTTTCATTACATATCTTCATTAGATTTGTCACTAATAATGACAGGAGGGAGTCTATACTAGGCTGTTTGGAGACTTCTTCTGCAAACTGAATTAATACAAAACTTCATTTTAGCCTCAGCCAGACTCTGGGTAAGGAAAAACTCTGTCACATTCTTCCCCAGAACTTAACAAAACTGGTAAAATGCCATATATTGTCACTCTTTTCCCTGGAACCTTCTTTATCTGGGTACACACACTTCACATCACACTCAGCATGACTATCATCTGTCCCTACTTTTACTAGGATGTCCTAATAAGCAGCACATAAAGCACTCAACTTTCTCCTACCCAAACTCCCAATTTCCATGTCATTATATAAACAAAAACAAGGTGTGTCCTGTCATATCAGTACCTGACTCTTAGCACCAATTGGTATCAGTTGGGGTTTCTGTTATTGCAACAAAACACCAGTGAAAGCATCTGCAATTACTTACTTCCTGGGTCCAGTCACCTGATATGGGTGTGAGGAATGAAATCAGACCAAGTTGGTGGGGTCACTGCACAACTAAATCAATGACAATTTTTTTTTTAATTATGAGAAATAAGACTTTTTTAAAATCTGTAATAGCTAAAACCTGGAAACAACCTAAATGCCCCTCAACTGAAGAATGGATACAGACAATGTGGTGCATTGCACAATGAAATACTATTCAGTAGGGAAAAAAATGGAATCTTGAAATTTGCAAGCAAATGAATGGAACTAGAAGAAACCATCCGGAATGAGGTAACCCAGTCTCAAAAAAGAGGAACATGACATGTAGTCACTCATATGTGGGTTTTAGACACAGAGCAAAGGATCACCAGCCTATAACCCATACCACCAGAGAGATTAGGAAACAAGGAGGACCCTAAGAGAGACAGACATGGTCTCCCACAGAAGGGGAAGAGAACAAGACCTCCTGAGCACATTGAGAGCAGATGTGGGGAGGGTAGTGAGTGGAGAGGGAGTTAGGAGAAAGAGAAGGGGAGTAAAGGAGAGGAAAGGAGAACATGAGGAGACAGGAAGATTGAGCCAGGAGAAGAATATAGGAGAGAAACAAAGAGATACCATAATAAAGGTAACTAACATAGGTTTCTAAGAGAAATCTGGCTCTAGGAAAATGTCCAGAAACCTACAAGAATGAACCCAACTAACAATCAAAGCAATAGCAAAGAGGCTACCTTAAATGCCCTTCCCTGATAGTGAGATTGATGGCTAATATAAATGACATCCTAGAGTCTTCATTCAGAAGCTGATAGAAGCTGAAGCAGACACCCACAGCTAAACACTCAGACAAACTCCTGGAATTCAGCTGAAGAGAGGGAGCAGTGATGGCAAGGGTGTCAAGACCAGGCTGGAGAAACCCACAGAAACAACTGAACTGAACAAGTTGGGGGGGGGGCATTGGACCCAGACTGATAGCTGGGAAACCAGCTTAGGACTAATCCAGAAATGAATCTCAGGAGACCTGGCCAGTCTATGGAACCTCTGACAGTGTAATCAGGATGTAACCCTAGTACATGAAAAAACTTCGGGAACACATTCCCCATGGAGGGATCCTCCTTTAACCTAGAAACATGAGGTAGAGCCTAGAACCTACCCCTGATTACTTGACAGATTTTGTTGATCCCACCTCCAAAGCCTCACCCTCCCTGGAGAGTGGATTCTGATGGGATGATGTGAGGGAGAGTGAAATGGGATCTATATGTAAAATAAGAAAAATATATAAAAAATTAAAATAAAAAAGAAACAGGATATAATGGCAATTGTCAAGATCAACACATTTGTAGTAGCTAGGAGGGTACAGAAAGTTACTGCCTAAGACCAATTGTCTTATCAAGTTTCCATTCTTATTTGACTACAAAGGAACACAGAAACACAAAGTAGACTGAACACCTCACTGCCAGAAGGAGTCCATTAATCTCTCAGGAACTGGAAGGTACACAGTGCCCCAGAAGTCATGGATTCTAGCCAAAAAAAAAAAAAAAAAAAACCAACAACAAACCAACCAACCAAACAAACAAACAAAAAAAAAAAAACAAAAAACATTATGACTCATGCCTCTATGCCTCTTAAGGCGGCTTGACAAGGCCAACTCCACGGTTCTTTTAAAAAGTGTTTCCCTGTTCTTACAGGAAACACTTTCTGGAAGATTTCCCCTTGGTAATGGTATTCTCTTGTCAATCACCACTAAATTCTTAGCTTCATGTGACCAGCATCAAGTATCCTAGCAAAGTTTTGCTTTGCTTTAGTAGTTCTGGTATCAAGTTAATCACAGCTGATTTTTCAGCCCCATCTGAACACAACCACTGAATATTAAGTCAAAATAACAAATGACCCTTATTGATTTCTAAAACTTCCCTCGGAAACTTCACAAGCCAGGTGTTCATCCTATGCACCACTCTTAACATTGTTATCTTCCAAATTCCACAGAACATCCCATAGATTTCTTAACATTCAATAGATCTTCAAGCCCAAAGTTCAAATTTCTACACTCCTTCTCAGAACATGGTCAGATCTGTCACAGCAATATCCTAGTCCCTGGTACTAACATCTGTTTTGTTTAGGGTTAGTATTGCAGTGAAGAGACAAGATGACTAAGGTAACTCTTATAAAAGAAAATATTGAATGGGATGTCTTATAGTACAGAGTTTCAATCCATTATCATGGTGGAACACAGAGATGTACAGTCAGACATGATACTGGAGAGGAAGCTGAGAGTTCTGTACCTTGTACAGGAAACAGGAAGTAGTCTGAGTCACCGGGCATGTCTTGAACATATATGAAACATCAAAGCTTGCCTCCACAATGATGCACTTCCTCCAACTAAACCACATCTACTCCAATAAGTGGGGAACTATTTTCTTTTAAACCTCCACACTTTTGGTCCTGTTGTTTCATTTCAGCAATAGAAACACAAAATAATTCAGTGACATATATGCATGTACATGTGGTCTTTAAATAAGTTAAAGAGAATGGTGGATTTGGGAGTTACTTTTGTAGTAACTGGAGGGTGGGGATTAAATTAGATATAATTTAAATACATTAATACATCTTTTAAGATAACATGTTTTTCATATTAAACTGTTAAATTTCTGGCCAGGTAAGGCTATATAATTTAGTGTTGTCTCACCTCTACACATAAAGACTTGCAAATGTAAGAAAGAAAATATGAAAGTCATGGAAATTTTTGTACCTATGTTAAAGTCATCATGACAATTTATTTTACCTTACTCCTTGCTTGAATTTATATATTCATTGAGAAGCATCAGGCTACTGAAATTGCTGATTTCTTCTTCCAAATTTAGTGGCTACTCTATGACTAGCTTAAAGCTACATAGTGTATATGTGTCACAATTTTGATTAATTTGACTTTAAAGGGTATTTAGGTATTAAAGATAGTGAAGAAAATATTGACTTCTAGAAGGTATATTGATCAGTTCTGCAAAATTTGTGACACTAACCTAGTTGATTTTTAAAACGTGAATTATTTTATATTTTGTACGTGAGACTTTTGCCTGTGTCTATGTATTTGCACCATCTGTGCATCTGATGCTCATGCAGGGCAAAAGAAAGGAGTACCCTGGATCTAGAGTTAAAAATGGCTGTTTACCACCAGGAAACCAAACCAAGATTGTAAGAGTAACATATGCTCTTAACTGCAAAGACATCTTTTCAACTCCTAACAATGAACTAGTTTTATAAATTCTTGTAGCACTGAAAAATATACAATTAAATACAGTAAATATTCAAGACTCTCAAAAAATTTGAAAAACTATAAAAGTAGAAAAGGCTTGTGATTTTTTGATTTAAAAAAAATTATAGGATATGCATCTTCTAAAATTTCTTTTTTTTAATTTATTGTTCTTGATGTATGGGATTATATCCTAACACATGTGCACAATATAATGGGTTAGTTCGGTATATTAAAATAGCCATAAATTTCATGTATTACTTTGAATGCAAAGGAAATACTTTATTTAGCAACTTTGAAAAATTTAACGAAGTATTAGTTACTGTATATTAAGCACAACCATGGGCACACATGCATTTTCTGAGATAATTTGAATTAATATTTTGAAACAAAACTAACTGAAATGATCCTGCACTGTAATAAATGTATCCCTAAAATTAGTAAGTGAATATTTGAATTTTTATTTATATCTAATGTTTTATTTGTATAATATATTCTAAATGTCATACGACATGTTTACAAAGCAATAACAGATCATATTATACAACCCTTTGTCTAATTTAATAAATATCCATTATCCCTCATAAGTGGTAGAAGACAATTAGAATTGTGTTTCCATTAAGTCTTATTATATATCTAAAACTTACTAATTCAGAATTTATAGATTTCATAAATAACAAATATGGTTACATTAGTATAGGTTTTATCTCTTTAGATAATTGTAATTATTCTTATTTACCACAACTTTTCTTTTGTATAAAACAATAACAAAATTATGCATTTTATATTTGGAAAATGAAGCCTGTTCCTGTGTAGTTGTAAAAGATATTCACTGACCTTCTGTTTCTGAAACACTATTTCATTAATCTTCTCCATCCAGTGTAAATGGGATTCATCCATTATTCTAAGGTTTCCACATTCCAAAGTAGAAAATGTCAAAAAGTGTTTAACCTCAGAAGCATGAGAAGTACATTCAGTTCCTGGGTTTATGCTTTCAGAATTCCTTATGATTTCCAGCTCTTAGGAAACTCTCACAAAATTTGAAAAGATAAAAAGACTAATAAAAGACTAATAAGACTGCTGAAGATAGCAGTTTTTTTTATTTTCCCTGTAATAATAATAATAATAATAATAATAATAATAATAATAATAATAAGTAATGGTTTTCATGTACATTTCTCAATGTTGATATGTTTTTTAGCTCTAACTTTCTTTAACATTGAATGTTTTACAAGTTTTTTCTTTTTATTTTAGTTTAATATAAGTTTGTCATCCATACCTATGCCACTACCCTAAGTTAAAAGTCAACATTGTTCCATCAGGTATCATGAAATTTTTCAGGGCCAGGAATCTGCATGGGTTCTTGTCACTTGGCTAAATGTCCTGACATAGTGCAATTAACCACCTTTGATTGGTTTATTTACCCGATGTATGGTAGTTTTGTTTAGTGAAGTATCAATTATTGCTTTCTCTAACTTCCATCAATAGCATTTGGAGAGAACCTTAAGTTTTCTTAAAGATGAAAACTTTGTTAATAGTTTAATTACCTTAAAAAATGTGTCCCATGAGCTAAGGTTTAGAAGATTATATATTTACAGTACACATTAACCAAGCTAATATTAGTCACCCATTTTATATGACTTAATAGAAAATGGAATGTTTAAAGTTTGTATTAATTCCCTACAATTTTTTTTCTAAATGTGCTTTCTTAGCATTACTTTTTGTATGTTCTTTTTTGCTTTTTAAACAAGCTTTGTTTAATTGCAGCAGATGTCATGTTGTTTAATTGAATTTCATGTTTAATCGTTGTCTTCTTCCATTATGTTTTTAACTATCCATTGTATTCCAAGGAATTGACATTCAGTAGGAATTCAATAGCCACTTAATGAAAAAGTACTATGAAAAATTATTTTAATTTTTTTCACATATTTTACTCCATGCCCATAAAATGTTGAAAAGAAAGATTAAAATCAGGTGGTATCACACATAACTTTATTCCCTGCAGTGAGGAGGAATTGGGAGGATTATATCAGTTTGAAGCCAGTCCGGACTACAAAGTGAGTTACATGACAGTCATACTGTTACATAGAACAATCCTCTCTCAATGTCTCCTATTTTACAGTTAATGTAAAGTTGTGTTTTATTATCCCAATATTATTTCTAAATAAAAAAATAAAGTGATCTTGGTTCCCTGAACGAGGGGTCTAGAAGAAATTGTAAAGAATAAGGTAGTAAGATTCCTGAAGTGTTAAACATCTTTGCCTTTCTAATCAGTTACAACAGAGACAATTATTTTAATGGTATAGCTGCATAAAATCATTCTGTGATATGTTCTGTTTCTCAGTATTGCTAAGAGATGAATACTTATGAATATTTAAAGAGAAATGCTGATTTAATTGGTGCTATTGTAGATAAAAATAAATAAAAGACTTTTACTTGCAAATGTCATTCTATTTTACTTAGAAAATCATCTGTTTAAAATCAAACTATAAAAGCACATATACATGAATATACATTAGAATAAATATGTTACATATATTAGAATATAAAATTCCAAACATAGTCTTCAAACTATCCTTTCATTGCCTATCATATAAAATAACTTATGGAGTTGGACTCACTAATTTATTATCAACTTGAAATTTCAAACTATCCTTTTCAGTTATATCAGATACTACATTTGTGTTTTAAATTCTTACCTCATTACTTTAAACATGTCTGTATTTATATCAGTATTTGCAACATATGCTGATTATTTGATTTTTCAGAAATGTAATTCTGAAATTTAAGTTAATAATATTTTTTCTAAAGTAAGTTCCTTTCCTTAGCACATTTCTTCCCATGGCAAGAATACTGGATTTTCTACATTTTATTGTAGAAATAATAAAACTAATGAAAATTAAATGTGTTGGATTTCCTGACACATAATTGCACAGTCCAAATAGAATTCAGTTAGTTGATATGCCAAATTTCAGGTACAATAGAAATTAAAGCACAGAACAGTCTTTGTTTAAGAAATTGATCCCTGAAATAAAAAATTCACATGAAACAAAATCATTCTTCTTCAATTTAATATTTTGTGTAAACTACTTTGACTATAAGTAGACTGCATATACAACCAAGTAACAATTTTCTAAAGGTATCTTGTAATTTTTTACATGCATGTATGCCATTTTAGCAGTGTTGTGTGATACAAAATGCTTTCATATTACAACTCCTCAGGTGTAATCTTGTTGATATAGTCACCTCATATATATGAGGCAAAATATAAGTATGTATGACTGCTTGTAACTGATTAGAAAGGCAAAGATGTTTAACACTTCAGTAAGCTGAATACTGATCACAGATTTCTTTCAGTTCTAAGAACAGGTACTGCAGAGAAGGCAAACCACTACCAGCAAAAATAGACAAAAACAGTTATATTGAGTATTGTCCTTGAAGTAATCATATGTGTGTGTGTGTGTATACATATACATATACATATATACTTATATATGTATACACATATATATAATATAAATAAATATCATACATATATGTAATACATCCAACTGAATCATAAGTTTTTATATTTTATTATACTGTGCAATAAACTGAAAGAGATATAAAGTACATTTCCTGAAATAAAAAATGATATTATGATTATTCAGGAATATAAAGTCTTTCTTTGAATTGGTGGAACAATTGGTTGCTATCATTATGTAGCATAATTTTGGTTGCAATAACAACATCTAGAAACACTATGCTTATTCAAATTTAAACAAAAAACAGAGTTTTGTTTAAAATAACCCACATTAGCCATTCCTTGGAATATATCTCAAAATAATTGTTTTCAAATGGTGAAATGCCAGTCCTGTGAAATTAGACTTTTGGATAAATGTCTCTGCAATGATGCTTCAACAAACTCAAAGACAACACCAATGGGTTAGTAATAAAATCTATCACTGTTATTTTTAAGTTTTCATAAAATAAACATCAATTTTATCCACATGTGTATAAGTGAGCCTTTAGTTTCCCAATGTGCACTGTAAAATTTTGCAAATTCATATGTGTATATGGATTATCCAGTCAATGTGCACATGAAGTTATGGATTTAAATGTATTGGTATTTAGAAAGTTCATGTTTTGTAGTTTGCTTTACAACTAAATTTTAAAGAAACCAGTAGTTGTTTGATTTTAGTATAAATTTCAAGAATATTCCACAGATACTGAAATGGACCACATTTCTCACCTAAATGTCCATGAAGGTGAATTCTCTCTATATTGTGATGTCGAAACAACATACCTCAACACTCCAGTTGAAAAAGCATGGAAATGAAACCACTATCTTCTCTAAGCAAGTTATTGAGGAGACTGGTTCAAAGTAAATTGATTTTTGTATCCATTCCTTTTAATATTTGAATATTTTTCTGAAGACTCGACAGGAGTCCTCGTAGAAAATAAATTGCTTCCATTTACAACTGGCCAAATTGAAGAGAATAGGTGCTGATAAAACCAAGTGATACATCTACAATGCAAAACCCACAAACTAAGCAAAGGAAAACATTCACTGAAGGGACAAGGACAATATTGGAGCAATAGAACCAGGACACCTGCTCATTAATTTCTTTTTGGCATTCTAGAAAAGATAAACCAATAAGTTATCAACAACATGATTGTCTAAATAAGATATGAATAAGGATAACACCAGTAGCCATATTGATTTGATTAGAACAAATTTCACAAGGTTCCACGTTTAGAGGAGGGCTCAATGGCTTCTTAGAGATGCATAAGCACTTTGGACAAAGGCATGCTCTCCTTAGTTCAAAGTGGTCAGCCCTAACTATGAAGATAACAAGTAACATTAAAAGAATTACAAACATAATAGGTGACATTATGTGGGATGAGCAGGTTGTATTTATATATTTAGGCATATATATACATATATATATGTATATGCCTAAATATATAATTACATATATATATGTATGAAACAAAATATATAAATACACACACACATATATATTATATATATATATATATATATATATATGAAACAAAAGGGAAATAAAAAGCAGCAATGGATTTGAGAGAGAGCAGGGTAAACACATGTCAGGCACTGTAGTGAGGAAAGAAAACAGAGGAAATGATTCAATTATATCATAATTTAAAATAAAAATGATTAAACAAATAACAGAGAATGTCATAAAGGAGTATATGAGAACACAACATTTGTTTTCCAATAAAATTGGATGGCTCTACTTTTATTTTAAAATGTATAATTTGACTTTAAAAATAATTTACAGCAATTTAGTTTCAAAATTACTGAGCTATTTAAGTGGTAAATTGTATAAAATCTATTGACACTAATGAAATATTTTATTTGCCTATGTTGTGAAAACTCTCTATTTCTCTGCCCATGTTTATTTCTACACAAGTTGAATTATAGTTTTACATGAAGAGTGAGACTCCTGGGAATTTAAAAACATAAACAAACTATAGAGCTATAGAAATACATTATCAAAGAGGTAGGGTTGTTTCAATCATCTCATTCACTCTCTGCTACATATAGCTCTTGATCCTTAGACTTACATTTATATTTTACTTTATTTTATTCCTCTTTACCAATATCTTTCAAAATTGTAGTTATTGAGACAATATTTATGTTTCAAATCAGATAGCTATTATGATACTAAAGAATTACTGATTTCATTCAACATAAATCCTTTCTTACCTAGTTCTTCGAGTTGTATAACTTAGATACTATCCATCCATCTAGAGTTGAGAAATTACAACCATCATTCTTAATTATTTATAAAATTTGTCTCCTATGTACCTACTCTTTATTCCCAAATGTTTCAAATCAAACAGTATTTTGAGAAAAAAAAAAATAAGTATAAGCACAGAACAGTTTTCAAGTAAGTTTATTTTGATATTATCAAGACAGGATTTCTCTGAGCAAGAGCTCTATATGTTTTGAAACTGTTTTTAGGCTGAGATGGCTTTGAACTCACTAAATCCACTGACTCACACTGCTGGTTGCTGATTAAGTCATCAGCCACCACCACTGGGCTTTTCAGGCAAAAATTGTCATTCTTATATACGGTTATCAAAAGTTAGAGTTTTGTATTTTTTTTCTATGTCTTTAAAATTACTTTACACTAACAATTGTCAGTGTTGATATCCTCAGCTACTATTGTTGTTTCAAACATTTGCATCACTGGCACAATAATCACTTGTCATTCAAAATTCACCTGACAACTTTGTACATTTTTTTTCTTGTATCTTCTTCTGTCTATGTACAGGCTTAATACACATTGCATGGACCACCAAACTCTGCTTTCAATACTTAGTATTTCTTACTCAAAGTAACATCATTATATGACATCATATCTGTAGGAGAAACTTCCAGCCAGCCTACTCAAGCTGCAGTTGCACTGCCCAAAAGCCCAGCCCAGTATGCATGAGCATGCACAGCAGGCACTTCCTCCCTAAGTCAAGCCTGCCTCTATGCACAGAGACTGCTGATGAAGAGACAGGTGACTGGAGACACCAATGAAGAAAGGACAGCTTTGCAAATGGGACCTAAGAAGGGGGTATAAAGACAGGCTTACGTGCCACATTTTTATAAATATTTATTTAAATTAAAAACAATTTTATTTTACATACCAATCCCAGTTCCCTCTCCCTCCCATACTTCATGTTTCCCATCCCCCCATCCCACCCCCATTCACTCCCCAGGGTACTTGAGGCCTTCCAAAAGGGATCATCAGAGTCTGTTACATCATTTGGGACAAGGCCAAAGCCCTTCTCTAGGTATCTAGGCTGAGAGAATATCCCTCCATATGGAATGGGCTCACAAAGTCCAATCTTACACTAGGGATAAATACTGGTTCCACTGTCAGATGACCCATAGACAGAGCAGGCCACCCAACTAACACCCAAGTTCAGGGAGCTAGTCCTCCAGCTGTGAGACTGGGGCAATTGAGCTCCGATTTTCTCAGGCCAGCTATTTCTGTGTTTCCCAGCTCATCACACCTTACTCTCTACACCTGGATACCAGGATTTATTCTCATTGCTTAGCTGTGAATTTTGCGTCTGCTTCCATAAACTACAATAAACGAGTGTGCAGCGTACTCTGCTACTCACCGACTCTGAGTGCTTGAGTCTTTGGTGCTGCTTCTTCTCAACCACTCCCCAAAGGTGTGTTCCATCAGGGTCACCTGAAACACATTAACACATTTCCAAATGTAAATGTTATCGAGGCTTCATCTGTAATCTGTGCTTGTTACTAAGAGAGCAATCAGGTGTGCTGTAATGTAGACAGTTTTCTCTGAGAATTGACCTGATTTGCTTGGAAAGATGATTTTTTAATAATCTTGTAAGCATATATGTAAAAGTTATAAATTAAGGAGATAAAATATGATGCCTTCGAAGCTAATTTTCTAAAAAAAAAAAAAAAAAACCTCCAGGATGTAGAGAACACAAAAAGAATGGAGATATAACAGAGCATCTGCTTTCTCAGTTCTTGTTAAAACTTGTGCTTAAATGTAAAACATCAATATGTCAAATACTATTATATTTTCTATAAATAAGTTATAACATACTGTAGAAACAGGCTTTACTTGCTTATTTTGTAATCTTATATAACACTTCCTCACCTAGATTATCTAGTAATCTGCTTTGATTTCCTAAACTATTAAAAAAAAGAACATTTGACATCTTTAATTTTTGCATAGACTAGACAAATCAGGGTTAATCAGACACAGCTATCTTGGATTCTTTCCCGTTGCTTTGAAAAATATCAGGACAAAAGCAATTTAAGTGAAACAGGATTGTTATGATTCATACTTTAAGTCCATCAAGGTAGAAAAGTCATGGTCAAAGGAGCATGAAACAGGAGGTCATGTTGAATTTGCAGTGGAAAAGCAGAGAGCAACAAATTCTTGTAAACATATTGAAATATAACCTCTTTGTTGCTCAAGCATAAGACACATGAAAGTATTTCAGAATGCTGGGAATTATATTTAAGAAAGTAGGACAAAAGTAGCAATTTCATAAGAAAAATTTTTTTTCAAGTAGGATGAAGTTAAGGGAAATTTCTAGGTGTTCTGTTTAAGGGGTTGACATGCAGAGTAAGATAGTATTAGAGAATATAGATAAAAAGAGATGAATTTCTTCAGAGTGTTTCTAGAAAATCTGTCTATCCTCTTGACTGACCAGTTTCATGTAAACATTGATGAGGTCAAGATTCAATGTGCTAAGTAGCAAAATAAATTGAGCATGTCTTTAGTAAGTGGTAAATGTAAAAATAATTATAATAATTCATGGTTCAATACCAACTAATTATAGGTAAGAAATAATTAGAAATTTATATATTACCATCTGTTGTGTGATGCTTTTCCTGGGGAAATATAAACAAGTGTCTTATCATCCTAGATAGAGAACTTTTTATTAATTTGACAAAAGCCATAGTCATTTGGAATGTTACACTCTAACTGGAAAAATGCCACAATAAACCTAGTCTGTAGCTGTGTCTGAGGGTCATTTTATAAATTAATGGTTGATATTGGGATGTAAGTGGGATATTAATGACATCACTAGGCACAAAATAAATGTTTTATTTGGGAACTTACAAATATAATAAAGAACCATCATAGCCTTCAAGCTCCAAAAGATACAGTCTCTGCCCTTTAGATCAGATCCACAACCCAAGAGAGTCAGAAATCCCACCCCATGCTTCTCCACTGTTCAATCACTACTTACCAGAAGCCACGCCCATAGGGGTGTGGCCACTAACAAAGATTCACTGGCAAGGTGAGATGCCACAACACTGGAGAACCCTAGACATGTGAGCAGTGTCACCTCCTGTGCTGGTAGTTCTGGGCTGATAGGAAATAAGGCTGTGTAAGTCATAAGAACTAAGCCAGAAAACATTGATACTTAATAGTCTCTGCTTTACTTCCTGCTTCAATGTTCTGCCTTCAGTTGCTAACTTGAACACCTTTCATTAGAATTTACAATTATCAGCTGAATTAAACAATTTTTTTCTCACCTATTTGCTTTTGTTCATAGCTGTTATTATAGCTATGGAATCTTAGCTGACACATAGACTGGTGGCACATCAAATTAATGGTAATAAAGTCAAACTTAAGAAACAACCAAGAACTGACTCAAAAAAAGCTCTAACACCAAAAGACAACCAGATTATGGGTAAAAACTGACAAAGCTAAACATTTTGAACTCACTAAAAAACTTTTAAGCATTTCAACAGGTCAGGATTATCTCTTTCAAGAGTTAATGCATTCCAAATTTCTTCCACTTAGCTCAAATCATCTCTCCTTCCTCTAGGTGGTTCATCTGATCTTTTCCTCTTCCAACTGTCTCTGCTTCTTGAGGCTCTGCTATGCAGCTCATCTTGTCTGAAATTGCATCAAAAGTCCTTGTTGCATACATAAGCTTTGGAAGTAACACTCCTAGTGTGTTCTGTTAGTTTTGGTAACTTCTTGCAGGTTTTGATTTGTTTACCACCTTAGCTTAGCTTCACAGAAAGAGGAAGTGTTTCACTTCTGTAGTAAACTTCCTCATTTTATCTTCCTTTTTACATACTTGTCAAGTGTGCCTCCTCAGCAATCAAGATATAAGTTTTAATTGAGAGGAAAATGACTCACTACATACTCAAAACGTATGTAACTTCAAGTATCAATTTAATTAAAACATAGTAGAATCTATTTATTTCTCTTAGAACAACCAACAGGCTCACACTTCAGGCATACCAGAATCTTCAGAGGCCTACACACCTTCAACTTATCTCCTTTACGTTTTTTGTTGTCGATGTTATGTTGTTTTTTTTTTAATCCTTTTATCCTTTGATGGTCATTAATAGTCATTAGCATCACGTCTTTCAACTGCAGGTCATATTTATACTTTTTTTAATTTTACATATTGATCCCATTTCTCTCTCTCCCATTCACCCATGGCCCCCACCAATCTACCATCCCATCTCCCATCCACTCCCCAGGTATAGTGAGGCCATCCATGAGGAATCATCAAAATCTGCAAGTCATTTTTGGTAGGGTCTAGGCCCTCCTCATTGACTCTAGGCTAAGGGAGTAACTATTAAAGGGGAATGGGCTTCCAAAGTCCATTCCTGCACAAGGGATACATCCTGGTTACACTGACAAAGGTCCCATAACTGCCCAGGCCTCCAAACTGAGACCTATGTTCAGGGGGTTCTTGGTCAGTACTATGCTGGTTTCCCAGCTATCAGTCTATGAGCCCCCCTTGTTCAGGACAGCTGTTTCTGTGGATTTCTTCAGTCTGTTCTTGACCCCTTTGTTCATCACTCCTCCCTTTCTGCAACTGGAGTCCAGGAAGTCATCTTAGCATTCAGCTGGGGGTAACTGTCTCTTTCTGTTAGTTACTAGATGAATGATGTAGGATGTCATTAAGGTAGACATTAATCACATTATCAGAGAAGGGATTTAAGATAGCCTATCCACTATTGCTTAGATTGTTAGTTCGGGTCATCTTTGTAGATCTCAGGACATTTCTCTGGTGCCAGTTTCTTTTTCAAACATATACTGGCTCCCTCTAATATAGTATTTCTTTTCTTAATCTCATCTCTTCTTCCTGTGAATCAATCTTCCAGCTCCCTTATGTTTTTCTTTTCTCCTGTTAACTTTCTTCTAACTTCCTCTCCCTTCCTCATTCTCCCAATTTGTTCAAGAGATCCTGTTCATTTCCCCTTCTCTGGGGGACCATGCAAGTCTCTCTTAGGGTCCTTCATGTTTTATATATATATACATATATATATGTATATATATATATATATGTGCATGTGTGTGTGTATGTATGTATGTATGTATGTATGTATGTATGTATGAATTCCCTGTTTGTCTTTTTGTAACTTGGTTACCTCAGTTACCATGATTTTTTTCCAGTTTCATCCATTTGTCTGAGAATTTCAATATTTTTTTCTCTACTGAGTAGTACCCCTTTGTGTAAATGTACCACATTTTCTCCATCTCTACATTTAGGAGCATCTAGGTTGCTTTCAGTTTCTGGCTATTACAAATAATGCTGCTATCAACAGAGTTGAACAGATGTCTTTGCTGCTTGAATGTACATTTGTAGGTATATGTCTAAAGATGGAATTGCTAGTTCTTGTGGTAGACTGATTCCCATTTTCCTGCGGAATCACCATATTAATTCCAAAATGGCTGTACAAATTTTCACTCTCAGCAGCCATAGAAGAATGTTCTTCTTTCACCACATCCTGTCCTGCATAAACTTTCATTGGTGTTTCTGATTTTAGCCATTTTGACAGGAGTAAGATGGTATCTCAGAGATGTTTTGATTTACATTTCCCTGGTGGCAAAGGATGTTTAGCACTTTCTTAGGTGTCTTTCAGCCATTTTAGATTACTCAATTAGAATTCTCTGTTTAGTTCTCTATCTCACTTTTTAATTGGATTATTTGGTGTTTTGGTGATTAGCTTATTGAGTTCTTTGTGTATTTTGAAGATAAACTCTCTGTCAGATGTGGGGCAGGGAAAAATTGTTTTCCCATTCTGGGGCTGCCATTTTGACTTGTTGACTGTGTCCTTTGCCTTACAAAAGCTTGAACTCAGAAGTTCCCATTCACTAATTGTCAATCTCAGTGTCTATGCTACTGGAGTTTTGTTCAGAAAGTAGTCTCCTGTACCAAGGTCTTCAAGGGTACCTCCCATTTTTTCTTCTAAGAGGTTCAGTGTGGCTGGATTTATGTTGAGGTTTTGATCCATTTGTACTTATGTTTTGTGCATGGTGATAGATATAGATCTCTCTGCAGTCTTCTACATGTCAGCATCCAGCTATGGCTGCACCTTTTGTTGAAGATTCTTTTTTTCCATTGTATAATTTTAGCTACTTCGTCAAAAATCAGGTGTTTGTATGTGTGTGGGTTAATTAGGGTTTTCAGTTTGCTTCCATTGTTCTACCCTCCTATTTTTGTGCCAGTACCAAGCTGTTTATGGGCATGTATAAAGATTCATCCACAGTCATTGATAACCTGAAAGTGGCCACACCAAGAAGGAGGCTATTCTGTGAAGCCATCAAATGCTGATTCCTTAAGTAGCACTAGAGCCTTATTCATTAACTCTTTTCTCAATGTGGGATTGTTTTTATGATTTTTTTATTTAAATTTAACACGCTCATTTTACATGTCAATCCCAGTTCCCTCACCCTCCCCTCCTCTCCTAGCCCATGCCAACTCCCATCCTGTCCCCTTTCTGCTCTCCAGGGAGGGTGGGGTCTTCCATGGGGGATCTTCAAAGTCTACCATATCTCGTGGAGCAGGGCCTGGGCCCTCCCCCATGTGTCTAGGCTTAGCAAGTGTCCCTCTATGTGGAATGGGCTCCCAAAGTCCATTCTTTCACTGGGAATGAATACTGATCCACTACCATAGGCCCCATAGATTGCCCAGTTCTCCCAACTAACACCACATTCAGAGAATCTGGTCAGTCCTATGCTGGTTTCCCAGCTATCAGAATGGAGTCCATGAGATGGCTCTTGTTCAGGTCAGCAGTTTCTGTGGTATCTTCTGCCTGTTCTTGACCCATTTGCTTATCATTTCTCTCTCTCTGAAACTGGATTTCAGGAGTTCAGCTTTGTGTTTAGCTGTGGGTGTCTGCTTCTGCTTCCATCAGCTACTAGATGAAGGCTTTAGGATGGCATACAAAGGAGTCATCAAAAACAATGGAATCTTAAAATTTGAAGGCAAAGGGATGGAATTAGGAAAAATATCCTGAGTAGTTAACCCAGTCACAAAAACACAAACATGGTATATACACAAATATGGTATTTTTTTTTTTTTGAGACAGAATTTCTCTGTGTTGTTTTGGAGCCTGTACTACTAGAACTCTGTAGACCAGGCTGGCCTCAAACTCATAGAGATCTGACTGCCTCTGTCTCCCAAGTGATGGGATTAAAGGCATATGCCACCACTGACTGGATCAATGATGGGTTTTTTAACTGACTTTATTTTGTATAGTTTTCGTAAAGTTGTGTTGGTTGAAAGGAAAATGGTCACCAAAGGGATTCACACTATTAGGAAATATAGTTTTATTGGGTATGTACACCAATAAATTTTGGAGTCTTTTATATGGTCAAACTATGTCCCATGTCTCTGACCAGTTCCTTTTACCTTGAGTGAAGCTCTAAAAACTAGCTCTTTTTCCAGCATCAGGCCTGTCTGAAAGCTGACTTGCTTCTTACCATGATAATAATGGACCATACCTCTGAACTGGTAGTGAGGTATCACTATTAAGTGTTTTCATTTAAGACTTGCTAGGGGCATGTTGTCTCTTCACAGCAATAGAAACCCTAACTAAGACAAATGGTAACCATGGCTTTTGTGAGATCATAGTGTAATATTATGTCATTTCTAGAAGACATCATTTTGTACCACTCCTACTTATTTTCAGTTTCAAATTCACTTTGGCTGCTTATTTGCCATAATCCCAGACAGTTGCTGGGCTGAAGAACAGTATTTATATTAATACAGGTGTCTCATCTCAAAAATTTAATCATGCTGAATTGTTAGGGGACTCTGCACATGAGCTTACATTACTCACTGCAAAAGATATATCTCTGACTAAATATAGTCAGAGGAAAATTCTATAGCTATGAACATATAAGTTAAGATACTCTGACATATATATATATATATATATATATATATATATATATATATATATATATATATATATATATATATATATATGAGTAATAGCCATGGAAAAGACTATCAGTTTGAGGGATGGTCTAAATTTGAGAAAAAGGAGTTCGGAGGAAATTAATGGAAGAGAGGAGAGAAAAAAGTGACTTAATTTTACATTAATTAAAATTTTAAATAAAAGCCTTTAGCTAAAATCCCAAGATTCCCTTGGAGATTTTGACTTTCTCAATCTTGGGATTTTAGAATATTTACTATGAAAAATAGTTGCAGGGACAATAGTCAGTGAGACAGAGTTTATTGAGATTGAAAGACCACATTAAAATAATCAAGCTACATTAGAAAACTCCAAATAACATAGAAATTCGTGAGCAATTTGTAAAATTGTTTCTACCATTTCATTTACAGTAGCTGGAGAAAACAAAAAAACTATATGATTGTGGTTATGATTTTATCATTGCACTTATATATTGATTTTCCTTTCATACAGATAAATAATTTAGAAACATTTTTTCATCCTCTAGGTTTATCTCACCTTTTGGAGATAATTGACTTATATTTCTACCTGAAATTTTAGTGAATTCTCATGTCTTGATATATGAAAGCAGATTTATTCATGGACCTATTCAATGTTATAATTAAATTAATTAAATTGCTCACATTTTTAACTTCAGTCAATGTTCAATTCAGTGTAGTAAACTAAAATAATTTATATGGATTTTAAAGTCAATTTTTAATTATAAATGAATTCTTTAAATTGCTACCCAATTATTTATTAAGTAATAGATTGCTTGTTGTTAACTATTGAACCAAAAATCTTCCATTAAGCATTTCTTGTAAACAAAGTTATTAGACACAATAAAATTCAGCCACAATGAATATCAAAATTGATCATTAATTCAAATAAAAGGTTGTTTTGATTGCATTGTAATCAGCAAAATACTGGCCATGATTAGATTTTGTATCTATAAGCAATATACAACTTACCACATAAAATTTTGTTTTTCTGATTCAAAGGATATTAGATGACATTGTGGCTGTAGATTTCAATCCAAGATTGTAAGTTTTCAGATTTCTCTAAAAACAGTTAAACTCTTCCTCATCTGACATTCTAAAACTACTTCAGAAAATACAGAAATGACTCTAAAAAGAATAAATTGTGCATTTTACATAACATCCAATTGATATGGAATGATGCACATCACACTTTATTTAAGAAACAATATATCAGCATTTAGTAAGTTTTATTAGGTTAAATATATTAGCTATGAGTTCAAAGACCCTTGGCTCAGTCAGTAACTCCTAAAAAATTACCCCTGGCAAAAGTCCTGAATTCCACAATAGCACACTTCTGCATATCTTTTTTTCTAGTGTACCATTCTATATTCAACCACAGCCACCTTTCTAAAAATACAAATAGTCAGATATGTTGCTATGATAGATGACAAACTAACCGAACACACACTAAAAACAATGCAGATAAAAAAGGATGTGTGATTAATCTGATTGAAGCTATTATTGACTTTCCTTCAACAGACCATGTAGTTTTAACTATACTATGCATTAAAATTTGAACATCAAAATAAAACGCTTTGCAAACTAACACATAAATAGTTAAAATATATGCATAAACCACTAAATACAATGAGAAATATTTTCATGTCTTTTCAGATCCTGTTTGTTTTGTGTTTTCATAAGAAATAATGACAACTCTACTTGAATTTTAGGAAAAGCTTAGGAATGCTGATTACTTTAATATTATGCTGTGCATCTGATGCAGTGGAACCAAGAATAATTGATGATTCCTGTCATTGAATATTAACAAAATATCTAGTAGATTATGTAAATAACCTATAGAAATAGGTAATCAATACTAAATAATACAAATGGTAAAAATAATTGTAGAAACACAATAATAATATAGAAATTTACAATAGTAATGTAATATAATTACTATTTTTATGGTCTTCATTTTGGGCCACTAAACTACTGAAGATGATAAATTCACTTGTTATTGTGTTTTGACTAAAGGAAAGAAAATTAGGCAGGGAATATTGATCAGTTGGGAAAGTTATTTTTGCACCAACTTCTATTGCAATTTAATAAGGATCAGGATAAACAATTAGGCAAAATTGATGTTATATTAAGGGAGAAATAACTCACAACATAGGCAGATCAACGTGGCAGGTTCCACTGGATCCTAAGTCTTCCAGTGTCCACCACCAAAAGGAGGGGCCTGACCCTTTTTCAGCCTTTTCTCCCAGCTCCCTTCTGGCCCTGTCTCCACCCCAATGGGCATGGCCTAAGCCACAGGTGCAGACAAGGTGAATATCTCGCTACAATTCCCCTTTTAGTCTAAAGAAAAGATTTGGGTTTGATACAAAACTATACACAGAACAGTGAATAACAAGTGTGCTCTAAGAAAAGGAAAATCGAGAACAAAACGACCTACATATCTACTCCTAGGGTGAAGACATAATGGAGTTTACAATAGAGTTATCCTAAGCTAGAAAGGTTAAGCCTAGTACCTAATCTATCTAACTAGGAAGAGAGATTAATAGTTGTGATAGTTTAATCTACAACCTCATCAAGACCTGAGAAGGAAAACAGCGATACTAGGGTAGACAGGAAGTGCAGATTGGCAACTTCCAAAAGATGCCTTAAAGACTGAAACCACAAGCTACCTGGACAGTCACCCAAGGTCTCAGAGCAATGTTGGTAGAGCCAGTTTTTGGCTAAGACCAAGAGTACCTGACAGATCACAACAAAGCAGGGAGGAAGAAAGGCTATCTTACCCTGACTTGGCAAGGTTCAGCAGTCTTTTGTTTGTCTCCTGCAAGCACATTAACAATAATGGTAATTGGCCACAGGATTGTATGAAATACAGAATCTCAGAGAGTTATTTGGGGCTTACGTGGTGGTGGGACCGTGGTGGCACGACCGGTGGCAGCTGGTGGGGGAAAAACCTGCTGTAACAAACTTCCATTTGGTAGAGGTTTATTTTATAGAGATTTTTTTAACAATCTTCCATTCTATTTGGTTTATGCATTGGCAGAATATTTTTGGTTGTGTTTTTGTCCATTGTTTTTTGAAAATAGATTCTTCTCTTACACAATATATGTGACCACTGTTCCCTCTTCCTCCATTCCTCCCAGCTCTCTCCCACCTCCTCGTTCCCCAAGATCTGCCATCTGCCATTTCCTCTTCCCAAAAGATCAGACATCCAGGGACAACAGCCAAACAAGACAAAGCAGGTACAACATGAGAAGGCAAAATTTTTCATATTAAGACTTGGCATTGGAATCCAACGAGAAAGAGTCCTAAAAGCAGTCAAAAGAGTTAGAAATACACAAACTCCTGTTGTAGGGATACCAGAAAAATGACAAACAATTTAACTGTCATATATGCAGAGAATCTGGTGCTGACCCATGTAGGCTTCACGTTTACCACTCCAGTCTCCATAGGACAAGTTTTGCCCTGTTTAATTTATTCAGTGGGTCATGCTCTTTTGTTGTCCTCCATTCTGTCTGGCTCCTAAATCTTTCTTCTACCTTTTCCATGGGGTATCCCAAGCTCTGAGGGTAGGTACCCAATAAAGACATTCAATTTAGACTCTATCTCACATCATTTCTGACTATCTGTGTACCCACTCACGTCTTCTGCCAAAGGAAATCTTTCTGATGACAACTACACAAAGTCACCCAACTATGAGTAAAAATATTATTACAAAACATTTCTTTGTGTGTGTGTGTGTGTTGTGTTGTTGTTGTTGTTGTTGTTGCTATTTTGTTCAGTTTTTTATTTCTAGTAATTTCTTTTAGTTATAGGTCTCTGGGCTGTCCAGTCTTCTGTTCCTGGCCATCCAGATAATATAGGTTGTGGGATATCTCTCTGTGTCATGGGTCTCAACTAATAGCAAAAAATAAAAGGAATCATATTGAAATTATACAAATTATTTGTCTTTTGCATTTGTGTCATTTTTCAAAGTGGCTCAAAGCTTGGTAGAGGAACTTTGTTAGAGCTTAATGTCTATTTAGATATGGCAAGAAATTACCATATTCATAAAGTACTTCATTGTGTCAACACATGTCTTTATTATTTTTCCCTAGAGAGCATAATGATACATTGCTTTGTTTAAACAAAATATTTCTTCCACAAAGATGAAAAACATCCATTTTTCCCTAATATATTTTTCTCTTAAACTACATCATTCCGGTTGTTCATTGCAATATATTAATTTTGAATAAAGATTACATTTAAAGATAAAATAAAATCCATACCATTTGCTCATAGTATATATCTCTCAGTATAAAAGCCATGAGAGAAAGGAAAAACCAGAAAACAAAGGACAAATACAAATATTATGCTTCTGTCTTCATACCGATAATAAAAGAGAATGTTCAGTGGCAATGCACAATAAGTAGTTCCAATATAAATTGAAAAGAAAATTAAAATAAAATGAAGGAAATTAACTCACTTGAGGTAGAAGAAACTAACTGATACAGGGTAGGCCACATGGGGAAAAGATGACTGCTTCTGGGTTAGTGCTTAAGAAACTGAGAATGATTTACCAAGCCACTCCTGAACTTTAGCAGGGACCTTGTCTCTCCCATGAAAACCCTGATGTACTACACCAACCGTGCAGAGATTTTTAGGTACAGCTCCAAATTTTTGACAGGTTTGATTCTCTTAGTAATGCCTTTAATATTAATTAAACTTCTACAGCCCCTATTATTTGAAAGGATTAGATATTGTCAGAAGCAATAAGCAAGCTAAAGTCTCTGAGCAGAACTTTACACACTGTGAATCTAAGTATTTGATTATAGAAGAATTGTATGAATTGATTAATATCATTGACCAATGAAGTCCTTTTTGATGCATAGAAAGTAAGTCTTAAACTGACGACATCGGAAAGAGCATAGGCATATTGCTTTTTAAGATGTATATACACTTGTCCCTTGATCCCAGATCGATTTCCAATCACAAGACTAATAGAAAAGGTATGTCTTTTGAATCTTTGCAAATAACATATAATTAAATATCACTGAGTCTTTTTTTAAATCAGTGGTTAGTGTGTGTGTGTGTGTGTGTGTGTGTGTGTGTGTGTGTGTGTTTCCACTATTGCAAATCTAATTTTTTCAAGTGGTTACTGCAATAACTTATAGTACAGATATATTTGCACCTACACTATCTTCTAACAGGCATCCAATAATCCTTTGCCCCAGCAGTTTTCTAGTTATGCTGTTTGTGAAGGGAATCTTGAACAATGAATCTGTGAACTTGGAACATATAGTCCAATTTTCTCACATAGGTTTAATCACTTGTCATCTGTAAAGTTAATTCCTTATTCTCTCCTCTAGGGAAATTTCCTAAGGAAAGAAATTCCCCATCTAAATGATTTTTTTTCAGTCTTTGGGGTTTAGTCTTAGGCAGATATGGAAAAGCTCATTTACACAAGGTAGTGGGACTTCATGGAAAAGAACATGCAGAAGGTTTCCCCTTCAGAGAGGAATGCAGCACGCAACTCGAGGAAGAAGGACCACACCTTGAGGATTCTTCTCAAATCACGCTTTACTGGAGCCTCTTGATTGAAGGGAGAGCAGGAAGCGAGGAGCCCCGAAAAACCAAATGCAGCTGCTTATATAGGGAAAAAGGACACGGGTCGAACCCTGATTGGTCACAGCTGAACTGCAGACACCCAAGGCCTCGGGATTGGCCAGAGACACCGTTCCTACTGCTCATGCAGGAAGCGCGGGACACGTTGCAGTCCGAGGAGGCATTGCCCAACAGAGAGTCCTTCACTGCATCCTGTAGGGGAGCGGTTGCCATCCTGCAATGGTGGCAGCTCGCGGCTCCCCACAGAGGAAAGATAGATTAATTCTCTAAGTTTCTTCTCCATATTTTCTCTAATATTCTTTTGGATTTTGAGTTTGTCTGTTTGTTTGCTTTAACCTGTTTCTTAACAATTTTGCTTCGGGAATTTTACATCATATGTCCCTATCTCATTCATAACCTAGGTTTATATTCTTACCCTTCTCACTTGTAGTCTCCCCCACAAAGGACAATTAAAAAAAAACAGAACAAAGAATATTAATTAAATCAACAAAAACAAAAGATTCAAAACAACTCAAACTAACAAACAAAGCACATCAATGCCTTTAATTGGCTCACCCTAACATCTATTCTATCTACGATCTGCTTGGCATTTGTGAAGGGAATGCTGTTGCAGAACCTTAACTACAGGATCTTCATAACTTGGGGCAACAGAAAAATACCAAAGAGGAGTTACAGTGAGGGTCCAATATTGATGCTTTTGAACAGAAGGGTAAAATGCTTGACACACATTAGCACTCACTGCAACTAGAATGAAAACAGAGGTCAGAGGTCATGCAGGGGCAGAAAAGACAGAAATGTTTTAGAGTTCATTTTGCTCTTAATGAAAGATGTCCCAAATAAGTGGTTACTAATCTCCACACAGACACAAGGGTGTGCCTAAATGATAAACCTCAATGGGTTCAATCTATTGTAAGATGCTGGCTCTCCATATATATTTATTGTATAATTAGGGAAATAAAGCAAATGTATTTATAGAAGAATTATCTCTCAATGTGCAAAAGAAGCATACTTAGATGCTAAACGTGAATGACCAACTTATATGTGTCAAGTATTTAAAAAGTAATTGTGAATTTAGGACACTACCACATGTAATTTAAACAGAGAGCAGAATACAAACATTAACGTCTCTTACCTCTCTTTAGAAACAAAATTGTATCATGTGACCCTCTCTTGTCCACCCCATTAGAGAAACGTCTGTAGTAACAGCATGTTATAAGATCACACATACGTAGGATTTTTGAACTTCAAACTAACAAACATTTTTGAAGTAAACATTGTTCATAATAGATTTAATGCATGTAGATACTTGTTCTAATTTCTGTATGGTTTACATGAGGTTATGAAATAGAGTTCATGTCTGTAGAAGAGGCTTTCTCTCTTCCTCATTTCCTTCCCTCTCACTTCCCTCTGTGTGTGTGTGTGTGTGTGTGTGTGTGTGTGTGCGTGTACATGTCTTCCTCTCTCACTCTACCTACCCAGAACAGAACCAAGCAAGTCAATTATTTATGAACTGAATCTGTTTTGATCTTGTTTATGGTTTTCTTATTCTCCAAAAATGTAAAAAATTACTGTTTGTTATGTAACCACCAGATCTCTGACACTGTATTTTTGTCTGCCTACATTGACTACAGCAGCTATACTAAGAAATTACCCTACATCCCAGATAAACTTCTTAGCTCCAGGTACATTGGTAGTAGAAGGTCTATTTTCTGAAAACAATCTAAGCATTATAATCACACTTTTATTTTTCTTCTGGTTGGATGACAATAGCTATCAAATGTGACTGGGAAAATTTAATCCAATTTATTGAAGTGAATTCTTTCTTCCAGAGGTTTTTATTTTTCTTGTGAAACTGATTTCTAGATCATCAAAATTAATGGCACAGAAAAAAAAAATGTAAAATAAAAATCCAAACTTCAGACATCTTCTGATGAAAATGGATTGTCAACATGGATCCTGACAGATGAATAATTAACATTTAATAGGTATATATAAGAAAAATATTGGCTTTTAATTTTAAAAGTATTGAAAGGATATAACAGCAAATGCATGGAAAGGGAGTAAGAAATTTGTAGGTTTAGTGTAAAAAATGTTGCAGAGACATGATTTGCAAAGTGGTGCTGATCTTGGTGTTCTACAGTAGCAACTTGTGATTTTCAGAGTGATAAGAGCTTAGATAGTAGATGGTAATTATCTTTACCAAATGTGTGCGTGTACGTGCACATACACAAACACACACACACACACACACACACACACACACACACACACACACACACACACACATTCTAACTTTAAAGAATAAATATTCCTGAAATCTTTAGAGTTTTAGTATTATGACATGAAGTGTTTTCTTTTTCCCCATCACAGGAGGAATGCAAAAATGTTTCCATATATCATGATCTACATCTTTCCTTCTATTTAAACATAAGTAACTCTAGTGCAAAAATTAATGATAGAAATTCTGGGCAGGATATGGTTGCACACACCTTTAATCTCAGCTCTTGAGAGGCAGATGCAAATATATATATTGAGTTTCAGGACAGATTGTTCTAAATAGTGAGTTCCAGGACAGGTAGGGCTATAAACACCTTGTCCTCTCAAGCAAACAAATGAATGAACAAATGTAAGAAAGAAAGAAAGAAACCAAGAAAGGAAGAAAGAATGAAAAAGCCTACAGGTAACCATTTTCTACTCCCCAAAACAAAATCTTGTCTGTGTCATGAAGAAGGGACAAAATGTATACTATGAAGGGAGATGTCATTCTGTAAATATGTTTCTTGTATTGGATAATGAATAAAGTACTGTTGGCCAATAGGAATGGAAGATAGGAGGGACTGGGAGACAAGGAGAAAAGAGGAAGCAGTAAGGAGGAGTCAGCATGGAGAGACTGGAGAGAACAAAGTTCTGGGTTCATTCTTCGGTAAAATGAGACCATGTGGAAATACTTAGATTAATAGAAATGGGTTAATAATTAAGACACAGTTAGGCAATAAGAAATTAATAACTAGCCAACAGCATTGTATCAAATACAGAATCTCTGCACTTGTTATTGGGGGCAGGCGTGGCAGTGGGCCCGAGCCAGCAGGGCAAAACATGCATTTAACAATACTATATTCAAATTACTATTACAAATAGAAACACCTGTTCTGGTTATCTGGGTAATCCTCCCTAACTCCACTCCTGTATACTGAAGGGCAATGGTAAATAAATAGATGTTGCTCTGAAATAAGAAATCTGCAGGGAATTCTAAGGGCTTCTGCCTATGAAGGGCTACAATATAACCTGTTATAAAATTCCAAGATTGCAGAGGCTGATATATAACCTTACTCACATGGAGACTTACAATTCCCAAGTCATCATTATGGTTTGGAAATTAAGATTTACATATTAGAAGTATTGAAAATAACATGTTGACAACTTAAAAGTGATATTGCTAAGAACAGTTACTATAGATATCAATTTATTTGTTTACTCCTGCTTAAACAACACTAACATTTACTAGTATTTATCATCCTTGGGTGCAGTGTATGTGTTTGAATTCAAATTCCTTAAAATATATTATTGTTATTATTATTTGGGTTCGTTTGAAACATTTTTTACTGAAATATTTGTTTGTCTGCATGCACTGAAGCTAACTATATAAAATTTTTATTAAAGTTTATTATGTTTAGCTGTTTAAATAACATGAAATTTTACTCACATTTACCTTGTCTTGTGTGCTGCATATGAGTTCATTCAAATTTATTACACATTATATCTTGCTTTCTAGTTACCATCATTACTCAAAAAGATTACAGCATTTGCTTATACAGTTTTGTAGCCTAGTATTTACCATGATACAAATGCACGTATTATTTCTGGCAATGTAACTTTAAATTATTTCTTCAGTGCTACAATAATATAAATCTTTATATAAAACTTATGGTGTTCTATGAAACTCCATTACATACTGTACTGCATTCATATCAGCAAAATGTATTTTTCACGCAACATAACATAAAATTAGAAAAAAGTAATGATTTTTACTTTTGACAAAGATTTTACTGTATCTTTTTAACAACTCCATTTTTCTACATATTTTATGTCTTGGGAAATGTAAAAGTTTCTAACTATAATTTCTTAGAGAATGGGAATTCAGCAGAATTTTTCTTGAATTTCTTTACACTTTATTACATCTTAGTTAATTTATGTTGTGTGTGAGTGTGTGTGTGTGCGCGCGTGTGTGTGTGTGTGTGTGTGTGTGTGTGTGTGTAATAAATGAGGAGGTCAATGACAAACCAGTAACAGTTGGTTTTCACCTTTTACTATATGGTAGTTGGGGATCATATTCATGCCTCTTGTATAACAGGAGGTGCATTTCCCAGCTGAACCATCTCTCTTCCCTATGAGAGTTAGAAATGATTTAAAAATTATCATCTCAATCAATCAGAAATCCAAGATGAGTGAGAAAAGTACTCAAATTAAGCAAGAAACATATATATATATTACAACCTAAGAATATTTTTACATAATAAATATAACATTTTTAGATAAACATGCTCAGATTGGATGATGAGATAAAATTCTACATTTTTTTTGTGCCTGAAAGCAACAACAAAACACTTCGTTTACAATGACAGTACTATCAGCAAAGTAGAATCTCAGAGAGTACTACTATTAAAATGTGTAACTAGCAAAACAATACTCAGAGAAAATTATGGGGTAAATTGTCTACATATTAATAGATGCAAGTCTGTCAAGAAATTTCAATGATTAATATTTAAAAAAATGGTTTAAATTTATGCACTAAATACTATGTCACACATACAGGAACCCATGGACCAGGTCCAGATAAAATGACAGTGAATGCTTTTACTAGGTCATCTCATTAAAAGACAAATAATATAGACAACAAATTGTTACAGAAATTCAAAATTACACTTTGGCTCATAGGTCAATTAGAAGTAATAGATATTTGTTGAATATTCAATACATCAGATACAAAATAGAAATTCCTTTCAGTGATTTGGGCTTTCTGAAACCCAGACAATATCATGAGAAATAAATTTGCACAGTGGTAAAAAATGCACATTTCCAACATAGAGTACATTTATGTCACTAAATTAATAATTATAGTATAATAATTCTAATATTTTGATTATGCAGTAACAGAAGCGGAGGGGTGAAGATACTCTGTATACTAAAAGCTGTTGCTTTTCTTAAGGAGATGGTGCTAGCTGATGAAAATGATTACAAATGACAAAGCAACATAAAAATTCAGGATTTTATACTTCTTATTAAAAACGGCCTTTCAAATTGTACCAAATTTGTCAGGATGAAGTTTAATATGTGTTTGGGGAAAAAATAGGGAGAATTGTTATATATTGTAGCATAGAAATAAAGACTAGTTTAATGACAATGTGCCTATTATATAGTTAATTATTGTATTTGGTTTTCATGCATCAAACCCCTATTCAGTGTCTCATGGACATTTTCTCTATGGACAAGCCATAGTTAATTTTATTATATCAAATGATGAGTAAAATTTTATTCAGTGAATAAATGCAAAAGTGAGGTAATTATTTATATGATTTTGAGAAAAATATTCTCTATATTAGAAGTGTCAAAATATAATAATTGTAGGACTGAATTAAAAAACTTATTTCAAGTATAAACTGACCAATATAAGATAATAATTTGGTTCTTGTTCAAAACAACAATTTTGATGAGAGTAAATCTATACATTTTTATGCCATTTTTCAATCAGTTTGTTTTAAATCCATTAAGTTATTTGATTTAAATTAAGTTGTCCTTATTCTTATATAATTGTCAAATAATATTCTTGGAATATCGTTTTGCAGAGTCCACCATCTTAAGATAATCTACTAATTTGTAAAACTGTATAAATATGGAGTGGACATATTTTTTCTCTTAGATAAATATCCGTCATTATCAAACTAATGTTACACAATAACATTTTTTTACCTTAAAACATTAATAACACTTCAATTGATCTGACTACAGTTGTAAGAGTCTATAACCAATATCACATAGCTACAAACTGTGGTACTTACAACAATAACCTACCTGCAAGATATAATGTTATAATAGTGGTACAAAGGTTAGGGAGAGACCAAGAACTTTTTTTTTTTTGATTATTTTACATATCTATTCTAGTTCGCACTCTTTCCCCCTCCCTTCCTCCCTTCCTTCTCGCTCCCACCTTTCCTCCCTTCCTTCAATTTTACCCTATCCCCCCTCATCCCATCCCTGCCCACACTCTACAGGGAGGGTGATGCCTTCCGGGAGGGATCATCAAAATCTGTCTAGACTCTCCCTCCTGCTTCTAGGTTAAGGGAGTATCGCTTTATGGGAAATGTGCTCCCAAAGTTCTTTTGTGCACCAGGGATATATCCTGGTTCCACTGTCAGCGGTCCCTTAGACTGCCCAGGCCTTCGAACAAGACCCATGTTCAGGGGGTCTGAGTTGGTTCAAGGCTGGTTTCACAGTGATCAGTCTGCTGGGGGAGGGTCCATTACCTCCCCCTTGTTCAGGTCAGCTGTCTCTGTCAATTTCTGTAGCCTGGTCTTA
Source organism: Cricetiscus sungorus (assembly GCA_030556225.1). NCBI lineage: Eukaryota > Metazoa > Chordata > Mammalia > Rodentia > Cricetidae > Cricetiscus > Cricetiscus sungorus. Next base: position 28,015,754 of record JANBXA010000741.1, on the reverse strand, counting down.
TCTCCATTTTCTTATCACTCCTCCCTCTCTGCATCTGGATTCCAGTTCAGCTCACTGTTTAGCTGTGGGTGTTTGCTTCTGTTTCCAGCTACTAGATGAGGGCTCTATGATAGTAGATAACTTAGTCATCAATCTCATTATCAGGGAGGATCATTTAAGGTAGCTGTTCCACTATTGCTTAGATTGTTAGTTGGCTTATCCTTGTAGGACTTGGACATTTTGCTAGAGTCAGTTTTCTCTTCAAACCCATAATGGCTCCCTCTTTTCTGATATAATCTTATGTCCTTTGATGAAATGGAACCCTTAACTTGCTGTGTGTTCTTGTTAATGATGTTTTTCTTGTTTTTTTGTTTCTTTTGTTTTTTTGGATTGTTTGTTTGCTTGTATGTGTATCTTTTTTATTAAAACTACATTTTCATGAAGTGTATTGTAATTATGGGCCCCTTTCCTATGCTTCTCCACCTCCTTTCCCTTCTTCACATAGACCTTGTGGGAAAAAATAAGTTTTACAAGCAGTTTGCTCACCAGCCTGGTCCCACAGCTGCATCAGCCCACAGAGACACTGTGTTAGATATAAAGATGCTGGTCTATTACTAGTGTTTCTTATTGGCTAGCTCTGTATTAAATATTAACCAATTTCTATTTATCAAAGTGTTTCCATGTGGTCTTATCTTAGTGGAGAAAGGGTCCAGAGTTCTGCTCTTTTGGTCCTGCATCTTGTCTTTCCTCCCTACATCTCCCAGAATCCTCCTTGTCTCTTAGTCCTGCCTATCTCTCCTTCCTATTTGCCAATGGTGCTTTATTCATTAACCACTAAGAGAAACATATTTACAGAATGACATCTACCATCTGTGGGAAGCCACAGCCCCAAGATGCCACTTGGCTGGATGCCAGGTAGTTCAAGCTTAGCTGTAAACAAGCCTCATTTGGAAGTACTTGATGGATCTGATGTGCTTCCTCCTTCTGTGGCCTATCTGGGATTGCCAGGTGGAATGAGCTGATTGGGCTGTGAGAGCACATTTAAGGGCTTGCTGGGGCTGGGAGAGGTTGAAGCTAAATGTACAAGGTTTCTGAATAAACTGCTTGAAGAAGATTCATGGTCATGTTTTCTTGCTGGCCGAGGTAGGTAGCAAAGTGGTGGCCCATATGGGGAACCTCTCCACCTCTCTGTGGGTGAATGGGTCAGAATTTCCTGCAGTCAGGGCAGTCAACTAGTAAGTTCCAGGTACGTTGGGACCAAGATAAGTACCTCAGTAAAGAGGCAATAAGGTCTCTGGTAAGGAGCAATAAAGTTCCATGTTCGGACAAAGTAGAGGAAGCCAAAATTGAAAGTATGGGAAATACAGCATTGCAACCTATTTATCTTGCTCTTCAATAGCTGTTACTCCTTGGGGGAAGTTGAGACAGTAACTCCCTGGGCAGCTTAACTACCAGCTGCTGCAACAAACTTGGGAAGGATCTAGATTTTCCCTGGACACAAGGAACACTGAAGTCAGGACAAGACCTATTTGGAAACTTGTTTACAGCTGCCTAGAGGATCAAAAATGCTGCAAGGCTGTTGAATAGTTTTCTGATTTTGTGTCCAGAATGGTGGAGGCAGCTGGGAGGGTATTTGGAGGCCCTGATATGGCCATGCCCTTGATAAAACAGCTTGTCTCATAAAAGGTCCAGCAGGGTAGTGCCATTAATTATTTAGGAACTAAGAAAAATAAGGACTGTGTCATGCCACAGGTGGAGGGGAAGGTAAAGGTAAATAGCCCTATTCAGCCATATATAATACAGCTGCAAGAGTTAATTTGGAGGTGTTTAGAGCCCTTTTACATTTCACCTGATGCTGATGCCACTGATAGAGATGCTGATGGATGAGATGAAATGGACCAGCTGTGAGGAATCCTGTCGGTGTTCCCAAAGCCCATGCTGATTAGGCAATCCGCTCAAGTTTTTCCTAGATTTTTTAGTATCCTGCCAGAATTATTCTTTAGCAGCCAATATGTCTAAATACCTCTCACAGTATCATTTAGTTAATTGGTCTGGCGACTTTAATAAGTTGATGCACAACCTGAGGCTCTCTATCGTGAATGTGGATTCTACAAGGATCGATGTCTCCATTGCTGAGGGACTGTTTACATGGATCATCCAAGCCACAAATCATCTGAAAGAATGGGCGGTAATGGGTGCCCTGGGAGGGATGCTTATCCTAGTCAGTCTCATTATCTTATGGTGTATCTGCAGGATGAGGGTTACACAGAGGAGAAGTAATGCCATGATTGCCCAAGCCTTTGTAGCCCTGGAGGCAGAGCAATCACCTCTGGCTTGAAAGGGCTAAGCAGTCATCATGCTCAGGATGCGAGACTAAGTATTGCACTTGAGGCTATATTCTAGCAGCTTCATGGAGGGCATGTCTGATTGCATATGGGTTGGTATCCTAATCCCATCTCTGAGAAAGGATACCAGATGGGTGTGGCATCAGCTTGGCTGATAAATGGGTATGGGCCCATTACAGTGTATCTTGTTCATCAGAGATCAGACCTCTACCCTTGCCTGTTGCATTTAAAACATAAAAGGGGGAACTGTGGGAAGCCACAGCCCCAAGATGCCACCTGGCTGGATACCAGTTTGTTCAAGCTTAGCTGTAAACAAGCCTTATTTGGAAGTACTTGATGGATCTGATGTGCTTCCTCCTTTTGTGGCCTATCTGGGATTGCCAGGTGGAATGAGCTGATTGGGCTGTGAGAGCACATTTAAGGACTTGCTGGGGCTGGGAGAGGTGGAAGCTAAATGTACAAGATTTCTGAATAAAGTCCTTGAAGAAGAGTCGTGGTCGTGTTTCCTTGCTGGCCGAGGTAGGTGCACGACACCCATCAAACAAGCAATAATTAAAACATAATAAACATAAATTAGAAATAAGAGAAAAAGAACAGAAGAAAAAGATGCAAATGTAAAGCACAAGAAACACATATAGATGCAGAAAAATCAAATATTTACCCACATAGGAATGATGCAAAAATCACAAAACTGGAAGCCTGCTTGTACAGAAAAATGCTATATAAGATTTTGAAATTAAAGCTCTGAATAAACATTATGAGACAAAGAACCTCCAAAGATGCTGCTCAATTCATTTTATGCTGCTCATCTATTTGTAGACATGTGGCCTACCCTTAAGAGTTGTTTGATTCTTTGCCAAAAATTGGGTGTGTGGATTAATGTCAGTGTCTTCAATTTAATTCCATTGTGGTCCATGTGCCTATTTTTTAACTAAATGTCAAGTTGCTTTGTTTCTATAACCCAATAATAGTGTTTTATGTCAGGGTTAGTGATGCCTCCCAAAGTTGCTTTATTTTACATGAATGTTTTAGCTATTTTGGGTATTTGCTTTTCATTATGAAGTTGAGTATTGTTCTATAAAGTTCTGTGAAGAAGTGTGCTGGAATTTTGACACAAATTGCATCGAATCTGCAGATTGCTTTTGGTAAAATAGCCATTTTCATAAAGAAATAGCATGGGAGCTCTATCCATTTTCTAATATCTTCTTCATTTATTTTTCTCTAGAGACTTAAAGTTCTTGTCATACAGGTTGTTCACTTGTTTGGTTAAAGTTAACCCAAAATATTTTATAATTGTTGACTTAGTAAAAGGTGACATTTCCCTAATTCTTTCTCTTCATGTTTGTCATTTGTATATAAAAAAGCTTACCTGGAGCTAGGAAAATTCCCAGGAATCCACATAGATGACCTCAACTAAGGTTCCTGGCAATAGTGGAGAGGGTATCTGAACTGGCCTTCCCCTGTAATCATATTGGTGAATAACCCAACTATTATCACAGAGCCTTTATTCAGTAATTTATGGAACCAGATGCAGTGATCTGTAACAAAGCACCAAAACATATTCCAGTAACATTTTTTTTCCAGTAAGGGATCCCTGATGCTGAGGATGAAAGTCACATACCAGAGGCTAATGCCATTTGTAAGGGATATGGATCTGCTTAATTTATCAGGCATATGTTAACATCATAATAACAACACAAAAACACTGTATCTACATTTTACTGGGGTTGACACTACCAATATGCTCACTGGTGTCTTTTCTACTAAAGCTGTGTAACTATAAAAGAGAAGATAAAATATATATTATTAAACAAGTAAGATCTATATTGTGGCTATATTACTCCTACACATTATGATTTTAAGAAAATAGTCTTAAGATCCAATTCTTCATTTACATAATGAAAATAATGATAACAATGTAAATAAAAACTTTAAAAATTCAAATCAAGAATATAGAAAATAATGTGTTAAGATTTGGAGAAATAAGTGCTGTCATGATAGTAGAATATTTTTAAAGCATTTTAAATATTTAGAACAAGGATAAAGTAGTCTGATTTTAGTGCTTAGTATTTCCAGCATGATTTTCAATATAGCAATGTTCAAATATGGGAAATGAACTGTTATTGTGAATATGATTTAGTAATTACCTGATATTCTTGCCCCAAGAGCTTATTGTGTAATTGTGTATGCAATCATCAACATAATTATCATCAGAGAGTATAAAACATGCAAGAAATGTTTTGTACCAAAACCTTATTTATCCTTTTTTATCCAATGGAATATCACATATTAAAATAAAATACCATATTAGGGAATAGTATAAGAAAAATCTTAACCACAAATATTTTACCTATATATTCTATTTATATAGCTAGATTTTTCTATTGCTTTTGTAAAGTTTTTAGCTTATTACGTACTTTATGTAGATGCCACAACTTTTGCCAATAGTTTCATATGGCTATAACCACCACTAAATTCTGAAACTTCAGAGTCCATATTGCTAACCAAGTGACAATCTTACCAAAGCCTCAGAGTTTCATAAGAAAAGCCATGTGGACAGCAAAGGTTTAAAAGAGGATTTTTCTATCACTTGGAACCAGCTAAGAAAATATTAAGGAAATGTGCTACTTGTTCATTCTATAACCAAGTTCCTCCACCACCAGGCAGTAACCCATATAGGTATACATAGGAATAAAATATGGCAAATGGATGTGTTTCATTTTTCAGAATTTGGAAAATTAAAATATGTGCACTATATTATAGACATATTTTGAGGGTTTAAATGTGCCACTGCTCTGAGCTCTGAAAAGGCTGATTCAGTTATCATATACCTATTGGAGGCAATGGCTATTATGGTCATACCTGCACAAATAAAAACTGAAAATGCTCTGGCATATGTTCCCAGCAAATTGAAAAACTGTTTTGAATATTAGCTGAACAAATGTTACAGCTAGTCCCTTGGAGATTCTTTTTTTTTTTTTTTTTTTTTTTGCTTAAAATTTACTACTTACTGGATCTCATGAAGTCTTCATCATCCCATTTTAGCATGAAGTAATCTTAAGAAAACTATGCCCCCTTTCCATACTGTATTATGGATAATATTCATCTGCATAGAGTTGGTTTTAGTTACTTGGGTTGGGTATGAAAGGTGATGCTCAGCATTGGGTGTCTCTTTTAGATAGGTATAGCGTATGGTTCAGAAGGGTATGGTTTAGAAGTGATATCAGTAGATTAATTTATCTTCTTGTGAATTATCTTAATAATTATTAATTATATAAAATTTATTTTGTTATAAATTCTTATATGTTGTACCTTATGAAAATTAACTTGTATTTCTGTCTCAGATGATATGTATATTATATTTTGTCGTATTGTGTTGGAATTTAACTGTGGGTTGTTAACAGGAAGAGTAAGCTACTCATCCTGAATACCCTCCTACATTTGTTTGGAACATAATAGCTCCAACTGGAAAAATTAATATTTTTTTATTTATTATTTTTTTTGTATTGGTTTTGTTAATGGAAATAGTGAGCTTTTGAATCTTTTTTTTGTTGGTTTGTTTTCCTATTTCCATGGGGGTTTTTCTTAGTGCTGGGCTTTGTCTATTTCAGATCTGGTATGCAGTTTTGGAAGACAAACTTTTGTAAAGCCCCTTTTATTCACTTAAATGATTTAAAGATTTTAGAAGAATATTTCTGAAAGTTTTTTTGTTCTTCCAGTAAAACTGTTGTGACTTACTAAACATAGGGGCTGACCTAGAATATTCACAGGAAATGAAGAAGTAAATTGTCTTCAAATAAAAAAGTTATGTATAAACCTAAATAAATCATTGTAGCAGTTTCCCATGTAAAGGACCAAATATTTAACACAGCAAAGACGTCATGCATATTTACATGTGTGAACTAACATATTAGTGATTAACTCTGACTTACCCATAAAGTATCAGTTCTGATTTAAGGAAGAAATATAAAGACCTCCCTTTGGAGTCATTTAAACAAGAGCAAGTTTAGATTTGAATACTCTGCTTTATGCTCCCTGAATTTTTTTCCTTTGAATGTCTGTGGAATAATTTTGAATTTGTGCCTGCCTGAAGATGGTCTTGTGTGTCTTTTTGTCCCTGTGACTATATATTTAGTTTGTGTCTGTCTGTTGATTGAGCTGTGTGTGTGTCGGCAAGTGGTGTCTGTCCCTAACAAAGGGTATTGCTTTGTATTTATTGAACAACATGAATCACACGGGGAGAAATATAGGATCTGTCCTTTAACAGGGATTTACAAGAGATGAAATCACTGCCTCCAACTGTTCCCAAGTGACTCAGACAACAAGCACCATTTTTACCAATCAATATCCATAAGAAGTTGCTTTTACCATTTGTGTCAGATTTTAGAAAGTTGCTTTCAATTTCTGTATTTGCTGCTTTCAGCAAAGGATTCTCGTGCATTTTTGTGGTTGAGGGACATAGAGGAACACATAATTTACATTATTGTTATGCATTAGCTTAGGTTGTAAACTTTGATAACCTAAGAAATCCAAAGCAAGTAAGGTTGGTTGTTGCATTTTTTTTAAGGCAAGTTACAAACAAGTATGATGAATACACAGAAGGTAATCAATCTTAAATCATATGGTATGTTGAAGAGTATTATTAACTCTGGCTCTGAAGACCAGAAAAAGTACCTATTTAGCCTTAAAATATTTCCAGAACTTTGCATTGGAATATTTATATTTTATGTATAAGAAATAAATAGAACTGGTAGTAATAAATTTAAGTATTTTTTCTAACTCTATTCTCTATAGAGGAGTCAAAGATTTATGTAGATTAAAATTAAAATTTAAAAAATGCATGTAAATTATACCATAAAAATATACATACATGTTATCTCATGTAAATTAATCCTGAGCACAACGTGATAAATTAGTCAGTAAACTGTTCACTAAAGAACTGAAAACAAACAAACAAACAAAAATACTCACAGGAAATTTCTGTCTAATTGGAGATTAATGTTAACAACTTATAGGGAATTTCTTAAAATTTAATTATAAAAATAAGTACAATTAAAATATTGACCAAGGGCTTGATTAGATAACCTCCCCTGCATAATGCACTAATGGCATAGGAACATTTTGAACACCAAACATGGTGGGATGACAAATTCAAAAGGACATTAAAACAAGGATGTGAATGGGGCAGAATATCATTGTAATGTGAAATGATAAATAGAAACAGAATTGTTATAATTTAATGAGATAAAAATAGATTCTTATACTATTTACTAAGGATAGTCTCTGTATATACCCAAAATAATTGGAAACAAATTCTTAGACATAATGTTTCAAATATGCTTATAGTAATATAGTAATATTATCCATAAACATATTATGAAAAGACATGGATGAAGTTATGGATGAAGAAAAATGCAACATTCCATATGCTCTCTAATTCTCACACCAATAGTCTTTGTCCTCAAGCACCTAAAGGAAAATAATTCATGTGCACGTTCATGGAGAACAAGTAAGCAGTGGAGATTTATGTCTGTAGGTGAGACTATGAATGCAGAAAACAGGTATACCCTTCAGAGTAAATTCTAGGCTCAAACAAGGGACCATAGCAAATATCTGTCTCCAATCTATCAATACAAGGATTGATCTATCTACCATTTTCCTCCCCTTACCTACTTTCATGTTTCTACAATGGTCTACACAGAAACAATATTCTTAGAAGTAGTGCTTTTCACAATAAAGAACACACATATATGTAGAACTATTCATCAATTAGTGATATTTACAAGGGGGGAAAGTTAAACCCCTCATACATGCTCTTATGGTAAGATGAGATTAACACAGGGACAACTTTAATATATGATAACCAGCTTCAGTGTCCTGGATTCAGTGTTTTATTCATAACATTTGTATTACATTTACAGTGGATGCAACCAATTATTCTGTTTTGTTAAATAAATGAAAAAATGAAATATAGTATTTTCATACTGTTCAATTAAATAAGAAGGATACGCTTATGAGTAACCTTAAGGACATAATAGTAACTTAAAGCAAGAAATTATGGAAATATAAATTTAATATAAGTTCATTTATATAAGATGAAGTAGTGGTTTGAATAAGAACGGTACCCATACCAATATATATTTGGATGGTTAGTCACCAGGGAGTGGCATTTTCTTAAATATTAGAAAATATCCTTATTTCAAGAGGTATGCCATTGGGTTTGGTTTTGATTGTTACAAAGCTTATGGAAAACCCACTATTTCTTTCTTAAAATATAGATTAGGGTATAGAACATAGATACTCCTCCAGGCCTGCCCTACATGCTGCTATGCTTACTCCTATGATGATAGTGGACTAAACCTCTGAAACTGAATACAACCACCCAATTCAATGTGTGCTTTCTTAACAGTTGCTTTGGCGATGGTATCTCTTCATCACAATGTAATAGCTACTAAAACAGGCATGAAATTCATGAAGAACAAAATTCAAAATGACTTTAATACATTTAAGGAAGGGGATAATAAGAAGATATTGTCCAATATTATAAAATTTTAGTTTTCACTCCAAAAAGAGTACTGAATGTAGATATTGTTGATAGACTGATAGATGTTCAATAATGTCAACATACTTATCAAGTTATTAGCAACATAAATGTCACAGATGCAGGTCCTAAAATACAGATGTTAAATTAACTTAAGAACCCCACCAAAATTTTTTGCACAATAGATTTTAGTCCATAAAGTATTATTTAGGGAGGTAAAATTAAAAAAAAAAAATAGTGTTCTGTCTTCAGAATGATTTTTTTCCCATTATGCCAAGGAGCAAATGTTTGCACTTTTGACAAAAAACAAACAAAAAAACTGCAATAATCAATACAGATGTTTTATTACAAACAATAGTGGTCTTAGTTGATTAAGTCCTACACATAAATTATATAATATACACCAACTGATCTCATTTTGTTATGTTTATTTGTAATCTCTTTGTTTTGTAAACTTTATAGCATAAAGAAATCAATATAGACGTGGTTCTACAGTTTGCCAAACATATAGCAGATATTGTCCCTATATATTTAGAAAAACAGTTCTTGTTTATTTACTCTTTTGCAAGTGTGTCAGTTAAACCTTCAAAATATTCTTTAAAAATAAATTTTTTCAAACTTCATTCTTTGTTTAAAAAAAATCTCATGAGTTTCTTGAAAGCTTACTGATTATTGATTAAGAGCCGTTGTTCATCCTGTAGAAAACCCAAGTTGTTACTAGATCCACTATGATAATTCAAAATCATCTGTAACTTCAAACTCAGGGGATTTGATGCACTCTTCTGACCTCTATCACCATCAGTAACACAAAAGGCATAAATAAAGACATCCATGCAAAGAATACATACACTACAGACACACGCAAAAAGAAATATCTTAAAATTATCTCATTAAATAATTCTATATAAATTGTTAAAATACACTGTGATGCATTAACTTTTAATTATCTTTAAATTTAGAGATTAGAATGCCATAACACAATTTCTTCTTTTCCTTTCTTCCTTCTACCCACTCCTTGCCCCTCCCACTTGCTTTCTGTCAAACAAGGTTTTAAATTTTCTCTTCTTGAATGCATATACAAGTAGAAATACAGACAGTTCAGTCGGATATTGTTTATTTGTATGTATATGTTTTATGACTGGTCATTTTATATTGGATAACTAATTGTCATGTCTTCTTTTATTTGTTGATAAATTATGGTTTCAATAAATGTCATATTGGGAAATATAGCATTTCTTCAAAGTTCAAATAGTTAATGTCTCTTGCTCTATTTTGTTCTACTTCTTTCCTTTATCTTCCTCTTTTTTATATGTATAATATATCCTTCATAATCCAAGAGTGAAGCTAAGACTTCCTATTCTATTAAAAAAATTTGGCTAAGATGTTTTTATTTTTGTCTCATATTTTAACAGATATAATGATTGAATGTGATAACCTATAAAAAATTTCTTCCTTTTTACAAGTAGTAGTATTCTATAGAAAATAATATTTTATTTTTGTTACATTTTATAATTGTTAATATTAAATATTAAAAATAAAAGGCATTTATTAACTAATTTATTAGTTGTTTGCCTATTACAACTTGTTCAAGTTCTTCAATAAGTTTATAATTTGTAAGATAATTGCATGGTGCAATTGGAGAAAATATAATATTGTATTCATTTATGTTGTTTTGAAAAAAAATAGAATTTTTTAAAAGACTGAGCTATAATACATATGTGTACTTTTTAAATATATAAACATAAAATATAGTTTTAGCTTTTGAGATATGTTTAGAATTTTGGTTTAATGTGTAAATACATTTTATATTTTTTCACACTAAAGAAATATTTTCCTATCTTATGTATAATTCAAATTAGAATTGATGTAAAGCATCCATATTTCAGAAAAATAGTCTTTCTTTGTGGAGCAGCAACTTAGTGCCTGTTAGTTCACAGACTTTGATCCTTTAAAGAAAAACAGCAACAATCTCATTATATAAACAGCTCTAGAAAAGAAATTTACACTTCTAATTCTTTTCAATGCCAACACCTCAAGCCACTGATAAATTGCATTAAAGATTCATGTGCTTTTGCTCACAGATTTCAGTATTTGATGAAAATCTTAAGATTTACATCCATTCTTGAGAACAAAGCTATATGTGTTTCATAAAATATCATAGCTTTGCAATATGTTTTTAATTGTTTTATTAATTGTAAATTCTTGGTTGTAATTAGGCTTATTACTAACTAGCTTTTATAAATTAAATGAATCCATAGCTGAGTAGCAGTGAAGTTTGAAGGACTATTCTACTGTGTTTTGGAAATGTTTGGCAGTGGCGTATTATTTATTTATTTATCTGTTTGTTTGTTCTTTGTATCCTAATGATTGAGTTTCAACGGTATACTGTCAACAATTGAGGAAAGGGTAGGTTTGCTTTCTTTGCCATAAAGAAAGCAAAATTTATATAGAGGTTCCTCAATGCCCACCAATTTCTCTGAAGTAAATTGATGTGTTGAGGAGCAGATGAAATTTCTTCAGTGAAATGTCTTATGTCATTAAAGCATTTTTCTAAAAATATGCATTTTAATCTGTTTTTAATTTTGAATAGGGCATATGTATGAAAGCCAAATATTGGTAGTATTGATTTTGTTAGTTGGTACAGACTTACTCTTAGAATTTCATTTTTGATGTTGATCTCACTCTATTATAATGTGTTATGCTAATTACTTAGAGTAAAATAACACACTTGTAATAATCTTCAGATTATCATGAAAAATAGCATATGATCATATTTTCATGATTATAAACTAAAATGAAAATCAATCTTATTTTTAATGATATGCCAGAAATATTTTGTTTAATCAAAATATTTATGATAATAAATGAACAGATCAACTGAGTCCCAGAGAGTACATTACTCTTCTCAAATTATTTCTACGTCTGGGCATGTTCCTTACATGTTAATAATCAAGGGTGTCAAAAATTATTATTTATGGTTCTATTATGGTTAATAATAAAATTAAACATTTTATTATTACATGTTATTTTTGTGGTTTAAAACAAAATATACTGCTGATTATATGGTTAGTATTTGAAAGTTTAAAAAATAAATGATAAAATTTTATGTATGTGAACATTTGCACTTAGGTTTGTACCATGTAAAAATACTTTATCATTTTATTAATTATTTAATTACCCTGAAGATTTTAATTATGTTTCTGTGAGAATAATTCCTTGTTAGTTGTACCTGAAAATTTTACTGCATTGGCTCAAGATGATATGTATGATTTAATTATTTTTTTAACTTGCCAATAAGCAGTGCAATTGGATTCTTGCACCAATGCATACATGATGGTAAATGTCTAATAAAAATATTATTTGAAATAGTGAACTACTTATATTATCAAAAGTAGAGCATAATAGATGGAAGTACAGTGTTTTTATCTATTAATATGTAAATTAAGCATATGCATATTCTAGACATTATCTAGAAAACATTATATATTCATATTATTTTACTCTATTATGTTTTGTTTGCAATCTAAGAAAATACAATTCTAAGAAAATGCAATTCTTTTAAATAACTATAGATATGATGCTGCTTACGGAAATTAGAATAAAATGCTTCTATCATAGTCAAATTTTTGTGGCTGAAACATATGACTTTCAGAGATGTATGCACAATTCTAATGAACTGTTGAAGTGTCCACATTGTGTTTCTAATAAAAAGTAGCATCCAATATCCACTTTAGCATTTACCATTGATTTAAAGGTACATATACTGACTCCTGAGTAAATGCTTGGTTGTTGCCTGGAATTATTCCTGAAAGCTATAACCTGAATCAGAATGATGACAATAAAGATTATACAAGGGTATCAACAGTAATTGTGAAGAAGTGCTCAGACACCCATAATAATTTTAAATCATTTCATTGTTTTCCCTACTGTTTCTTTTTGAGATATACAATAGTTCTCAGGAAATATCTACATCATACACACTCATGAGAAAATAAAAGACAATGTTACCTAGATTTCTAACTTGTTGATATGTGATGTGTTGACTTTTATTATTTCTGGATTTAATTCTAATTAGAGAATAATATTGACGATGAATTAAACATTTTTATATCATTAAATGATCAGATGAACATAAGGGATGTGAGATCTGAATTTCACTTTGGCCAGATTTGACACTAATCCAACATATTAAAAATGAGGGAAGCATTTATTCACATCCTAAATCCTGTGAGATAAATATAAATTCTGAAGAAGTTGTGTACCCTTTGACTTTCCATTTATCTCATGTGGTTATGTTGAGGAAGAAAGCGAAATTGAACAGTGTAAACCTGTGGATCATCACACATTTAAAGAAGTCTACATGGACACATGAGATGGCTCAGTTGGTAAAATACTTGTCACTTAAGCATGAGGATGTGAATTTTCTTTAAATTCTTTCAAATTTATAATGTCCTCCTCCCTTTTCCTTTCCTCCTCCCATAAACTTCACTTAGCTATCTTTTATATTTATAAGAATTTTCATTAGTTTTTACATACAGCATATATTATCTGTATATTTCTATGAATATTCCCAAATATATACATACTGCCTATTCATTTGATATGTTATTTGAAGATGTTAGCTTAATTGCCAATAACTACATTAAAAACTTTCCTGACACTTCACTGTAATTTCATTTCTAGGAAAGCAGAGACAGTAGGGCCCTGGGACTGGGTGATTAGCTTGACCATCTGGTCATAAATAAATAAATAACAATTGTATATAAATATTCCAATCACTCTATACGTTATTCATATATCAGTATGTGCTATATACATGCGTACACACAAACACTTTTATTAATATATGTGTATATATGTCTTACAGATGCACACAAACAGAAACACATGGGAATCAGTTAAGTACTAAAGAGGTTAGGGCAATTACATGAGCAGTGAAATTGTGGGAGAGAACAACATTTGAGGATTCAAAGAAGAAAACTTATGAATGTTGAAGCTCACTAGGAACAAAGTGACCTCACATTTTCCCCTCCTTTCCCACAAAAAAAGCTTGCGTGAGGAACAGCATACCATTTGGTTATGCAGAACAGAGGGTGATCCCTGAAATCATGCAAACACATATAACTAACATTAGACAAACCTAGCAGATTGTGTGTTTGTGTGTGTGTGTGTGTGTGTGTGTGTGTGTGTGTGTGTGTGTGCTCATGTTAATGAAAAAGGCAGCAAAATTGTAAAAGCAGTCATGGGTATATGGGAAAATTTGCAGAAATGATGCAGTAATAATTTTAAAAATAAGGTAAAACAAGGCTTCTATTTAGAAACATGTAGCAAAATCATTTCTAGGTCTAGTGCTCCATACTTAGAGTCTTATGAAGAAGTACATGTCTGCCGCTTCCAGTTAGAATGTGGATGTTTACACACATACCTTATGTCAGGGTTCCTGGGCTCAATTCTCTGCAGACACTGCAGTATACACATTGTGTTCTATCCACATATGTACTGGAAAATAAGGTCTGCCTATGATACTTATCCAAAAATGAAATCCTAAGTCATCTCTGGTTCTGGAAATAGAAAAAAGCTCACAAATCCATGTATTAGTTTAGAGTATATGGGTATGTAAGATACAAACATGAGATATTTATGGATTTTCCACAAGTCAAGTTTTTATAAAACATTACAGTTATATATATAAACCAAACTTCAGGGAAGGCCTTGTTCTCAGAATTTATTGACCCAAACAAAAGGGGGTCATGTTCTTGTGTATATTTAGTTCTTCTTTCTTTCTTTGTTTCTTCCTTCCTATATCTCTCATTTCATTTTTCTGAGAGAAATAGAGGGAGAAAGAACATAAAGTTTGATTTTGAAAGGTGGGGAAGTTCTAAAAAATTTGAATGATGAGAAAGAATATGATCAAAATATTGAAGGAAATATTTTAATATAAGTGTGTGTGTGTGTGTGTGTGTGTGTGTGTGTGTGTGTGTGTGTGTGTATTAAAACTAGAACAAAGCGAGGGAATAGACTTCCTCGACTACTTCAACGGTTTCATTTTCATTTTTCCCTATCAACTCTGAAATATTCTAAAAATAGAAGAAGGAAAAAGCAATGCTACATATATTTTCAAGCTTATACACTCTGTCTTGGTACATATTGCCATTATTATTCTAAAATAGTTCTTTTGTTTAAGAATATAATATTAATTTCCTTCCTTTTACATTATGTCCTAGTGGAAAGCAGGCAGGTTCCATGGGTCTTTCTTGTGTGTGTGTGTGTGTGTGTGTGTGTGTGTGTGTGTGTGTATGTGTGTGTGTGTGTGTGTATAATATATATATATAATATATATTATATATATTTAATGTATATTTATATTACATATATTTAATGTATTGGCTTTTCAACTTTCTTAACGTTGTATTCCCACTGCTCTTGAATGTTAATTGTCACATCTCTCTATTTGTCCACGTAGCACTCTTACAGAAAACCAATGATAAGCATTTAATTTAGTAGTATTACTTGGCAGTTGTTGTTCATTGTTGCTTTTAATCCTAGCACTCAGGAGGCAGAGGCAGACAGATCACAGAGTTTTAGATGAGCCTTGTGCAAAGAATGAGTTCCTGAACACTATGGGTACTCAACAAAATTCTGTGTCAAAAAACAACAAAATAGTGTTTCAATGACAATATCACGGTATAAACATAAAATGCTCTACTTCAAGATCTTGCTTTTCATTATTTGGTACCCAGCTGGTGGTACTGCATTAGGAATATGTTAGGGACCTATGGGCAGATGATTGGCCCATGGGGTCTTTGAATGGCTTGGCTTAAAGTTAATATTTTCTGTGATCCCATTTCTTGTCATCTGTTTGCTTCCTAATTGTAAAGATTTTAGGTATAAGACTCATCTCCATACTTCAAGATATGTGGGAGTGTCTGCATTGTCATATATTCTTCGCCACAAAGGACTTCACATTTGAATGCTTTCTAGAACCATGCTATTTACTGTGATTTCCATTTTAATCTTTTCCAGTAGATTAGGATATTTGAACATTGGTACCAAGTTGATAACACTATTTGGAGGAGGTTTAGAAGGTGGGATTTGCTGGGTGAAGTAGGTCATTAAGGATAGTAGTTGAGACCTTAGAACCTTCCTTAATTCCAGTTTACTCTTTCCCTAGTTCTTGTAGTCAGGCTTCTGACTCTTCCAACATACTTCTGTGCTGTCATTCATCTATGCTATCCCTGAAACTCCAAGTGAGCACAACCTTTAACATATAAAAGTTGTGGTGTTTAATCACACCAAATGATAGAATGTCTTCATTATTTCTCTGGTGTTTGATCACAGTAATGTGTAAAGGAACAAATATAGAAACACACCTTTGGATATCTAGAGGTAAAAGAAACAGAACTATGAAAAGCACCTCAACATTTTGTTCAGAGCTGCTAGCAATCATTTTTAAATTGTTTAAAGAAAACTGTATGTTAATTATTTATTGATTATGTTTCAGCTACTTTATATTTGAGACAAAATTTGATAATTCTACTTTAGATAAGGAGATAAAGGAGAAAAATGACACTGTCAGTTCCAATAAAGACAGAATCAAACAATGGTATGTGTTTATAAAAATACATAAAATTTTATAGTATGTTGAATCTAGCCAAAAGATTATCATTATGGCCAATTAATGAATATTTATAGACTATTTTCCAGCAAATTTCAAAACACATATTTTTTTTCTTTTAAGATTATTTATTTGTTATATATACAGTATTCTGTTTGAATGTATCCTTGAAGGCCAGAAGATAGTACCATGTCTCATTACAGATGGTTGTGAGCCACCATGTGGTTGCTGGGAATTGAACTCAGGACCTCTGGAACACCAGCCTCAGTTTTTAACCATTGAGCAGTATCTCCAGCCCCCTGAAAACACCTATTCTATAAAACCTTCTATCAAAAAACAAGAATTATTTTGTCATGGAAATTTTATGTGACATACTTATAATAGTAGAGCACCATCGTCTCCAAATCACTGAGAAAAGATTCAGTTACAGTGTAGTGATGAACTGCAAGTTGTCATATCTAACAGTTATATATCCACAAATTTTGATGTTTATGTTTTATGAAACCTGGCATAAAAATAAGACTATCACATAGAAGCTAGCCAAGGTAGACATTTGTACTGATGCTCACAAGTTCTTTTGCTTTAATTTCTCATTCCCCCTAGGCACAGACAGTATAAAGCTAAAATTTGTCACTCCCTGCTTACCATTGCCTGAAAGTTCTTAATAAAACTGAATATGATTCTCCATCTATTTATTGCTATAATGAAATTCTACCAGACATTGCTAATATGAAAAGCATTGGATGACAGAAGGAAACAGAATGTGTGCATGTAAGTAGTCACTTATTGGAGGAAGAAAAAAATAAATCAAACATTATAGTGAGAAATATAGCTTATACAAGAGCTAGCCAGAGATAGTGCCCTCAAGGTAGTAGATACCTGAGCTGAGGCTTAAAGCCTGCATATCAATGTGAGATTTGCTCTTGGGCTTATGCAGGGAGGGAAGGCTTAAAAAGAATGAAAGATAGTTTTTAGGAAGCCTTGTTTTTCAAGGAAAGTAAGTGATGGTCTGCATAAGGAACAGTGTATTTCTGGATAAAAAATCTTGACCCTATTGTGAGAATAAATTGGGCATTAAGGAATCATTCTTAAACTCTAAAGACATGAACATCAAACTGCACTCTCTGTTCTTCAGATAATAATTTAACAGATACAGGTAGAACCCTCTGTGATTGGAAAACATTGAAGATATAGGAAAAAATACTATTATTAAAATAAAAAGTATAAAACTTTACAAGCTGAAAATAACATGAAACATTTAATAAACCAAGATAAATTCTATTAATATTGATGATATTTGAAAAAAAGAATGATAACCAAATGAATCAAATAATGAGTCATTGTAAAAAAAATTCAAAAATTTAAAAAGAATTACAAATGTTTTGGATGTCTTATGTATTTGATGTAATATCGCAAACACACTTATACACATACATAAATATGTGGATATTTTCTTTGCACTTCAGTGAAGAAGAAATCAAAGCAGAAGTACTTCAAATATATTTCTTCTTGTATTATCACCCAGTTAGGAACTAACTCTGAAAAAGAAAATGTATGTATAGTGTCAGAATGCATGTTAAACTTAAGAGATTCTGTTCTGCCTTAACAAAATTATCAGAATGGGTCATAATCACTTACTCTACAAGAGCATCGTGCCAAGACTTCCTTACATGAATTCAAATATTTAGACTATAAGAAACCTCAAGAGAATGGAACACTCATGAAACAGATTTCAGCAAGTAACAATGTAAAGACCAAATCAGCTCCTACTACACTCAGCATTTACAATTCACCACTCTGCATCCACTTATTTAATTTTTTTAATTTGCTTATATATAAAACACTTAAGTGCAAATTGTAATTAAAAAGGCAGAATAAAATTAGATGAGAAATTTAATCTTGAAATTAGATTGTTTTTCAAAAAACAATTTTCCAAGAAAACAAATATAACAGTAGAGTGAATAAACAAAGAAGAAAATAAAACCCAATGTAAAAAAATCAAATTATGAAGCCAGGCATTGGTGGCATATGCTTTTAATCCCAGCACTTGAGAGTCAGAGACAGGTGGATCTCTGTGAGTTTGAGGCCAGTCAGGTCTACAGAGCTATTTCCAGGACAGGCTCCAAAACAATACAGAAAAACCCTTTCTAAAACAAAACAAAACAAAACAAAAAACCAAATGATGTTGGTGCCTAATAAAGTAGCAGCATATTTTTCCCACATGCACAGTGGAAATTTGGAAAGTTATTGTCCATAGAATGGTGGTTTAAGAAAAATAAAGAGCTTAGTGCTTTTTTAACACACACACACACACACACACACACACACACACACACACACACACAAACACAAACACATACAACTTTATATTGAATAATAAAACCTTAGGACCACAAAATCTCCCTCTTTCAGAAGTTGTTTCTGAGCTATACCTCTTTATCTACCTTCCCTCTGGAAATGTAAATTTAAGTCAACTCCATCTTTAAGTTGTCTTGTCCACTGGGTTTATTAGAGCCATAGGAAAGTAACTAATACAGCAACTTCTGGTACTATGGGAGGTAGTCTTCAAGATGACTGCTTCCAGTTCCATTCCAGTGTTATCTTCTGAGTCCTGTGTCTGAATTGAGTATCTTCAGCAACAAAAGCAATCAACTTCTGTCATGCAACTGCTTTCCTACCAGCCTGGTCCCAGAGCCAAGTCAGTCCCAAATAACACACAAAAACACTGTATTAGAAGATACAAGCTATTGGCCAGCTATTAGCAATTTTTATTGGCTAGCTCTGTCTCAAATATTAACCCACTTCTACAAGTCTAAGTATTTCCACGTGGTCTTATCTTACCAGAGAGAGGGTCAGTCCCTCTTCTCTATAGCCTCTACTTCTTAAATCACTCTTACTACATCTCCCAGAGTCCTCCTTGTCTACTAGTTCTACCTATCTTGCCTTCCTACTGGCAAACAGGGCTTTATTAATTAACCAATAAGAGAAACATAATTAAGGAATGTCATCTCCCATCAGGCAACCAAGAAAACAGCAGCAGCCTATATAAATAACAAAAGTAATTCACATACCCCCAATAATATGGACAGAACTTTGACATAAACCATTAGGATCCAGGCCAGAGAGTTTTTCTGCAAACACTTGTGCTATATCAGATGTATCAGAATTTGGGAAGGTTTTTGCAAATGTGGGCTCAATATTAGTATGTAAATGAACAATAACATAGTGTGCTGACTTATTTCCTAGCAAATATGACTGAATAATTCCAGGATCTTGTGTTGAATCCTTAGAAGCTAAATGAGTAATACAAAAGGTAGTAGAATTTTAATTAGATCTTAATGTTAACAGTAAAGTTTTCCTGTTGGCCAGTCTGGTCCCACCATCATGTCAGCCCCAAATAACACACACAGTGACTCTGTATTAGATATAATTCTGTTGGCCAGTTATTATTTTCTTATTGGCTAGCTCTGTCTTAATTATTAACCCATTTCAATTGATCTAAGAACTTCCACGAGGTCTCATCTTAACGGAAAGGGGGCTGGCATTCTACCCTGTAGTCCTCCATCTTGAATCTCCTCCCTGTAGAGAGCCAGGAAGAGCCACGCCTTAAAGTGGCGTTGGCTTCCGCCTTACACCTTCTGGCTGGTGAAGAATCTCTGGGTAAACAAGCCCTTAATTGGTTAAGTCTGTTCAGCCTGTCTGCTTCCGCATTAGAGTAGCCTATCTGCAGGGCCCACGTGGCTCACTGGGGTTGCTTAGCTCAAGGGTATTTAAGCCTGTGCAGGGGTCCTCTCTCTCTCTTCTGTGTCTCTCTCTCTCTCTCTCTCTCTCTCTCTCTCTCTCTCTCTCTCTCTCTCTCTCTCTGGGACAGAAGCAACATGTTTAAAAGATCCTGATTAAAACTGCATGAAGAAGATCTACCCAGAGTCGTGTCTTCCTTACTGGTGAGCGCAGGTGTGTACACCTCCCTACTCCTTCCAGCATCATCCTTGTCTCCTAGTCCCACCTTCTTCCTTTCCTATTGACAATCTAAACCAAATTTTCTTTCTCATATCTTCATTGTTAGCTTCCCTATCTGACATGACCACTTGCATGATTCCCTTCATTTCATAGTGTTTAATTTTTGAGGTGACAGTAAAAAAAGCTAAGTACTCTTCCTTGGGAGCCTCATGATTTTACACTTAAATACAAATAAATGAATAAAATAATAATAATTCAACTAGTTATAAGTGTTTTAAAAAAGGACATAAAATATTAAGAACCAAAGACAGACTCAGAATTCTGTGTTGTCATTTTATATATATCATAAAAGATTCTAGAAGGAGGTACATGTCACAACCTGTGGCTTATATATGGTTATTTTTATGGAACTAGCGAAATAAGTTATGAACGGACTAATTGTTGGATCCCAGATTTCAGGGGCTAGACAGTTGACTTAGTCTATGATATGTTTTTTAATTATATACCTTAAAACAAAATCATAGGTTAGTAAATAGCCATTACTCTCCTAAAATTAAATATTTATCACTTCTGGCAGTAGTGATTCAAAATAACTTATTTTGGTCAAAAGAATTTTTATTCCCCTCACATATTTACTTTATAATTATGTCATGCAAAATGCTCTAAAATATACTAGTAACAACATCAGCATTAGTTTTCTTATTTTATGAAATAAAATTTAGTGACATTGTCAAAGAAATT
This sequence comes from Cricetiscus sungorus, assembly GCA_030556225.1. Classification (NCBI taxonomy): domain Eukaryota; kingdom Metazoa; phylum Chordata; class Mammalia; order Rodentia; family Cricetidae; genus Cricetiscus; species Cricetiscus sungorus. The sequence goes on along the minus strand of JANBXA010000741.1, from coordinate 27,994,573 downwards.
AAAATGTGAAATTTCTTGGTGAAGGTACAAACTGTTCCAATATGAGTAATCCAATAGTGCAGAAATCAAAAATCTGCTATTTCATCTATTTATATTGCTCCTTGTTTTAATAGAATTATTCAACTAATTATTATTATTCTACTATAGAACTAAATATAATATTGCATTATTTGATAATTACTATGTGAATATAAAATATAAGTTTTAATATTTATTTGACAAAACAATTTTATTGACAATGAATCAGCCTTAAAGAATGAACTATTTAAGTATGTGAAATATTTTTGTGTTATTTATTGCTGTCCACATAATATAGATTTGAATATTAATTTTTTTCTTTTTTCTGTTGAGAAACACTTTTATATTTTCAATCACCGAATGATAATTTTTTTTCTGAATGTTATTGTGAATGTTAATTTCTGCACTGTGTTATTGTATATTATTTTTAATTCAAAGTGTCTTCCCTCAAAAAATTGTCCTGGTTTTGTATTAATATATACTTCCTGGCTTTTATAATTCAAGAATACCTGCCATGCTGTGTGCCTGTGAATAAACCCTAATTATTACTCCACTACACCTATAACCATAAGTGAAATTCTTAAAAAAAAAATGCTGGTTTCTGGGTTTCTATGGCTTCTTTCAGGCTTTGAAAATAAATGAAATGGAAACTTTTTTTTTTTAATTTATCCACTTTAGGAAGCTTTGCAATCACATTTGAGGAGAGAAGGATCCTGCTGGTTTCCCATTAGCAAAGCAGCAATGTGACTTGTCCTAAATAGGAATATTCTTATGAGAAATATTGGAAATTGCCATAGTGGATCTGAATAGAAAGAACTTCTCTGTAGTTTCAGGTATTGTTGTTGTTGTTATTGTTGTTATTTTTCGGTATTACTTTTTAAATTTGACCACATAGTCGGTCAGCACCATTTTTGTTCTGGTTGAGATCTGTTTTTCTTTTGTCCCCTCTTTTTGTGGATATCATCCAAAGAGGCTAATTATAGGTCTTTATAATTTAATTGAAATTGAAATACAAGTGACAAATAGGTACTTTCTTCTGTGGGTGGATGATGTAAGTAGAATTTCAGTACATTATAAATTATGAGGACAAATGTTTAGTTTCTGGCTTCCTACTGAGTGTATAATCTCTTTTCTATTTCTGCTATCAAATAAGATACATGTGTGATTAAGTGACACTTCTGATTTGAGTGATTCTCTAACTAATAAATGCTGCTACAGAAAAATTCATTAGAGTTTTTTATTTAAAATGTATGTGGTGCAGTTACTTCTTTGAAAATATAGATATGTAAATATGTAAACATTCATGTTAGAAAATTATTTATTTTAATATAAATACATATTTTAGGCATAAACAGAATTTAAAATAATCCAATGCTACATGTAAAATTATTCAGTAATATCTAACTGTAACTTAGATCATAAAATTGTTTACTAAGACAAACACTTAAAAGTTAATAATTACCTCTTTATCCCATCATTTATAGGCAGATTCCAGACTACTGTCAGGAACTATACCCATCCCTTTGTCTTCTGGCCCACTCATCTTCCATGAGGTTCAATAGATCCACACCGGAACACTACCCTCCCATTGACCAGACTAAGTGTCATAGATCTTACCTGTATTCCCATGTCACTTTCCACACTCTCTTTTCAAGTAGTCACCTGAGTGTGAGTGCCTTATAAACCTATTTCCAAAGCAGAAGACCCCTTACTATGAGGAGATATGACTAAACTCACATCAGTAATCTCAAAAATATTTTTTGGGCTACTATTTGGTTTTGGGAAACCAATTTGTATGTTCTTCACTATGAAAAGACTATTGTTCCTGAAAATAGTATTCTTCAGTTGCCTGTCATTCTTTGTGTAGAGATGAGGCCTCCCTGGCTTTCCTAGTCCACTTTGGCATGTTTATTTTTGTCTTGGACATTATCCTGCTTAGGAAGTCATGTTGGTAAGATGTTATGGGTCTAGATGCTGACATTCCTAGGAGACATACAGCAAAAGTCCTGTTCCTGTGGCACTTCCAATCTTTCAAATCCTTCTTGTAAGTGTTCCCTAAGCAGTAGTTTGCAGAAAATATGATGTATTTGTAACTAGGATACTGGGCAGCTCTACAATCCACTTTGAAAGATTTGATTTTCTTAATGATCTCCATCATTGCAAAGGGTAATTTATTTGATACTGGCTGAGACCTACACTTACATATAAATATTTGGTGTTTCAAATTTCCAAACCTACAGGATTTTATTTTAAGATAATTAGGCAAAAGTAAATTTTGTAAAATTGGCTTTAACTGTGCCACATTCAGAAAACATGGCCTTACTTGTTTTGCAGCCACTTTGAAAATCAGTATGACAGTACCTCAGGAAAATGGGAATCAGTCTAACACAAGATACAGCAATTCCACTCATAAGCATATACCCAAAAGATGCACATTCAAGCCAGAAAGACATTTGTTCAACTATGTTCATAGCAACATTATTTGCTATGAACCTGGAAGGAACTTAAATGCTCCTCAACAGAAGAATTGAAGGAGAAAAAGTGGTAAATTTACACAATGGAGTACTACTCAGTTGAAAAAAATCTTAAAATTTTCAGGCAAATGGATGGAACTAGAAGAAACCATCCTGCTTGAGGTAACCAAGTCACAAAAATAAATAACATGGTTTATACTCAACCACCCTACAATCCACATTGCCAGAGAAGCTAGGAAATAAGGAGGACCAAAAGAGACATTGGAGGGCCCTGTGAGAGACATACATGACCCCCCATAGAAGGGGAAAGGGACAAAATCTCCTGAGCAAATTTAGAGCAGGTGGTGGGGGAGAAGGAGTTAGGACAAAGAGAAGGGAGGAGGGGAGAGGAGAAGATGAGGGAGCAGGAAGATTGAGTCGGGGGAAGAATAAAGGAGAGCAAGAAAAGAGATACCATGATAGAAGGAACCATTATAGGTTTGAAGATAAATCTGACACTAGGCAAATGTTCAGATACCTACAAGGATGACCCTAACTAACAATCTAAGCAATAGGGGAGGGAGAGGCTACCTTAAATGTCCTTCCTCTAATAATGAGATTGATGACTGCCTTTTTTCCTTTTATTATTTAAATTAGAAACAAAGTTGTTTTATATGTCACCCCAGCCCCCTAACACTCCCATGCTCCCATATCACCCCCACCAAATTCCAGCCAATCCTCTTTCTGATTCCCAGGGATGGTGAGGACTTCCATGGGGGAGTCTTCAAAGTCTGTCATATTTTTCACTGCAATGCCTAGGCCCTCCTCTGTTTGTCTAGCTTATATGTCATCCTAGAACCCTCATCCAGTAGAGGATGTAAGCAGAAACAGACACCCACTGGTAAACACTGAGCCAAACTCCTGGAATCCAGTTGCAGAAAGGGAGTAGTGATGAGCAAAGAGGTCAAGACCAGGCTGGAGAAACCAACAGACACATCTGTCCTGAACAAGGGGAGGCCATGCACCCCAGACTGAAAGCTGGGAAACCATCATAAGACAGATCCAAACCCCCTGAGATGAGCGGCCTAGGCAGTGTAGGGGACCTATGACAGTGGAACCAGGATGTATCCCTAGTACAGGAAAGGACTTGTGGAGCTCATTCCCCATAGATGGTTACTCCTTTATGCTAGAGACAAGGAGGAGGGCATAGGCTCTACTCCAAATGATTTGACAGACTTTGATGATCTGTCATGGAAAGGTTCACCCTTCTTTGGGAGTGGATAGGGGATGGGATGGAGGGTCTGTGGGGGAGAGGAGAGAATGGAAGGGAGAGGGAGCTGGGGTCAATATGTGATTAAGAAAATAATTACAAATAAAAATAAATATGAGACAGTGTAATAGATTTTATATGTAACTGATTAGGTAATACTCTTTTATTGAAAAGGTACTTGATGAGAACAAACAAATAAAATAACAAATGATGGACAACATGCTGGTACATTTTATTTGATATCTATGTACTTGAACACATTTTCATGTACATCAATATAACTGAATCATGAGGTCAGTTTTCCAATTTTGCATTGCTTTACCTTGCTTTCTGTTAACAGTTAAAGTTAGAAAAGCTGGATCCTTAAACAAAGAAGAGAGAAATTCATCCACAGTTGAACCAGAAAACTGTTATCAAATAGATGAAAGAGTCTTAAGATTTTGTTGCTTTCTTTATCTAAAAAGAATTCTCATAATACATCCACATTTCTGTCACTTAAAGCTTGTATATATTGAACTAGTACTAATAAACGATGTGAAAACAATATAATATAAAATACATAAACAGAATATTGTTAAACTTTTATTACACCTGAGAAATTTAACTTAGGTTCAATACACTGAGCTACTATAGTTACTCTAACATAAAGTAGGATGAAAAATAATGTCTCAAGTGAATTAAAAATCATCAAGCTGTGTTTTTAGTATATAATGTGAAGGTAAATGTGATGAATAAAATTTGACACCAAATTGGAAAGCTCTAACTTTTACAATTGTTGTTCTGTTGCCTCTTTCCTTCCCCATGTTACAATTAACTTGATGGAACTAACCCTGTTTTACCATTTCTGACACATGCAGCACACCATCATCAAACAGAATCCCCAAGGGCAATTTAGTTTCACATCTTTCACAATCCACTTCACAAGTGTCATTCTATGGACTGTCCCTTATTATTTACTCTCTCAGTCTCTTACTTTGGGTGTTTATTGTCATGAAAAGACACCATGGCCATGGCAACTATTATAAAGGAATATATTTAATGAGGGCTGACACACAGGTGAGAGAGTTAAGCCATTATCATCATAGAAAAACATGATGGCATGGAGGCAATCATGGTGCTGAAGAAGTACTTGATACTTCTATATCTGGATCTGCAGGCAGCAGAGAAAGTGACATTGGGCCTGGCTTGAGCATTTGAAACCACAAAACCCACCTCCAGTGACATACTTTCTTCAACAAGGCTACATTTTCTAATAGTACCACTCATTATGAGCCAATGGGGGTTATTTTAATCACACCACCACAGTTGGTACTTCTAAAAGAACTTTAAGAAAGGTAATGAAGAAACCATTCAAGCCTGGCTTGATTTTGTGTTATTTGCATGACTATGTATTTTGCAGACTGTGTCTCACTGTGTAAGGCAGCCTGAATTTATACTCCTTGTGATCCTCCTGCTTCAGCATCCTGAGTTCTGGGAGTTTTGCTAGCAGTTTCATGACAGGAATATAATTTTACTTTAAATAAGTGTTTTAAATTTGTTTTTCATTAATCCTTGATCCGTATGACTTTCCTCTATCCCTGTGACTTCATTCATTAACAGTTTATACTATGGTGTGAGCCTTTTGTAAGGTTATATTAGTTTGAATCATAACAGTATCTTCACGGACCTAGCAATTGTATACAATAGTGTTTAATGTCTCAATCTAAGTACACCAGGATTTCATTCCTGATTTTCTTTGCAATGCTTTGTATAGCTTCAACTAGCTGCCTGTTGTTTTGCAAATGTCATCTCAATCTTGTGGACCAGTCTCTCATTAATTTCACATGATTTTTCTTTTACAGATTCTGTCCTTGGACGCCTGTTGGTTCTAGAGCCTATATTTCTAATTGGTGTCCTTTCTAGATGATTGCAAGCTTCAAGTTTTCCAGATAGGTTCTTCTCCACCACGTTCATCCTAGTTGCTAAGGAGAAGAGAAACTAGATATGTCTGAAATGTTATTGAAAAGTGACAGCCATCACTTCCACATAATTCCTTTGGTGTGGTAGGACTCTGTCTTCATGGACATTAGATTGCATAAGTAACTAAATACAAAGAATTGAAGATCATATGTTGGATACTGCTGCTATTTGTTTTGAAGGACATTTTTTTTTATATATCAGCATCATTATTATAAAAAGTTTTGGCAGCTAGCCCTGCTTTGTATATTTATCTCATTTATATCTCCTAAAAGTTTTTTTGTATTAAAATATAAATGCTATCTCAAATTTATTTCTGGGACAGGAAGGTTTACCTCCTGAAACTTTGAAAAATAAAAGTCTGCAAGCATTAGTAATGAGAGATGAATAGAAGTAATTTGCCAAGTAGCACATATATCTTCTCTTTGAAGAGATGATAGTGATTTCTCTAATCATGCTTGAAGACTTACAGGTGTCAGTCATCTTGGGCTTGCTTAATCTTGCTCTCTGTTGCTTAAAGCTCATCATAAAACCAGCAGGATTTCAAATTATAACACATGATGGCAAATATATTATATTTGAGAAAATATTTTTCTGTTAAATAACAATTAGTCAGTTTAAAATATATGTAATTCATTCATTGTTCTTATTATATAGGAAATAGGAATAACAGAAAACATATAGTAGAAAGAAAAGTAATATATTCCTGATTAATATCTAAAATTACACTTTCATTTCAATGAATTATCCCAAGACATTTATAAAGAGTAATATGTAATAACAGTATGTAGACACAAACTTTAAGTTCTGAAATTATACTAGATTAAGTACAACCAAAATATAATATTGATAATTTGTACAAATAAATTAATAAGAATTTTCATAATTTGAAATTCTATGATGATTATCTATGAGATTTGATACATTTAAAAATACTTTTAAGAATTATTTTATAAAGATTTCTATAAATACATATATATTTAAACTGTATTACAATTATTTAGGAAAATATTTTTAATGTTGCAGGAATATTCTTAACAAGGAATAAAATTTCATATTGTTTTTAATGAAGAACATATGCTGAAATTTTGAAATCCTTTAACATTAAGTCAATTCTGAATATATCATTTGCATAATCAAGTTGATAAAATTTTTTAAGACATCTGTCACCATGAGTACATTTACTTAAAAACCATGTACAATTAAGAACTTTGGAACTATGTCTAATTACCATCATATTGTATCTTATGTTTCACAAAGGTCAGCAAACAATTATTGTGAGTATATTTAGATGCTGATTAGAATAGTTAACATTGTTTTCCTATAATTTCCAATAAAGATTTTTAGAAATACTTTATTAAAAGACAAGAATGGTTTAATTGTTTTGTATACTGTAAGACTTTAAAATGTCCCAATTTATTATTTCAGACTTAAGAAGCACCTTCATATAGAGAACATCAGCCTGTCTTATCCAATATGACCTACAAACATTTGAGAATCTGATTATACCGACATTATTTCATGTGGATAGTGTAACAAGGTATTCTGTTTTTGAGCTAATGCTGAATATATGTCAAGGGCAACTAGAGTGAACTGTCTTTATTACCATTCATGAAATATGCTTGATGCTAAAGTGAATGCCACACTTTCACAACTTGGAAACTCTGGTTCATGTTGTCATATAAAGCAAATATAAACTAAATTATCTTTGCAAAATAGGTATTGAAAATTATCAGAGTGATGTGTTTCACTTTCTAGTGAAAATTATTGAAAATCTATGACAAATGAATATGTTATGAAATATTCCTTTACACAGTGTGAAAACGTGTTACTACTTCTGATTTAATAAAGAACTGAATGGCCATTAGCTGGGCAGGAAGAAGTTAGGCAGGATTTCTGAGGAAAAAGAAATCTCAGAAGAAGAAAGGAGGAGTTGCCAGCCATTTTTGGTATAACCAGAATGGGCATATGGAGATGAGGTAACAAGCATGGGAAAGACTGGAAGTTAAAAAACACACGTTTTGTAAGTTTTAGAAGCTGTTAGAAATAAGTTTAGGCTAAGGTTGCGCATTCATAATTAATAATGTTTTCATGACATTTTGTTTGTGCCTGTGTGAGTCAATGGCCCCAAAAGAATTGATTCATCATTTTTTTTCTGTTTTCAATTACTGATGTATTAATTTAATAAAACAGATAATGATATGGAAATAGTTACCTGTATTTCAGAAGTGAGGAAATAATCTGTGGCTAATGATAAACATGTTGTTCAAAACTGAATCTCTCAGGAAGACTAACATAGAAGTTCAAAGTTCTGAGATAGTTAAACAATTTCTATATATAGAAATCAAAATGAAACCAAAATATATCAAATGTACTAGGCATCTATGTCACAAATTGTTTATATTTTTTGATTTGTTGTATTCAAACAAGTGGGGGAATACAGGGCATCAACATCTTCAATGAGCTACAGTACAATGTGCTAAGACAAAAAGAAAATACAAACTTTCTTAAAGACCCAATAAGGCAACCTTAATATGGCACTGGTACGTATGAAACACACAATCTTCCTTAGACAGATATTTTCTTTTATAGTTTCAGCTTTAGGATAATGCAAAGGTGATTAATATCCACAAGAAGCCTTATCTCAAAATTTGAATTTGTTCACCTGTCCTCCAGGCAGTATAACTTACAGAATGATTTTTACTTAGCATTTATTTTTTGTTTTTTATTTTATTTTACATATTGATCCCAGTTCCCTCTCCCTTACTCCCTCCCTCCCATGTCCCCACACCTGTCCCATCCTCGAACCCACTGCACATGGAGGGTGATGCTTTCCAGGACGGATCATCAAAATTTGTCAAGTCATTTGGAGTAGGGTCTAGGCCCTCCCACCCGCCTTTAGGGTAGAAGGGTATCTCCCCATGGAGAATATGCTCCCAAACAATTTCATGCACCAGGGATACATCCTGGTTCCACTGTCAGAGGTCCCTTAAACTGCCCAGCCCAGGACTTCTAACTGTGAACCAGATTCAGGGGGTCTGAGTTGATCCAATGCTGGATTAAAAGCTATCAGTCTGGGGATCCATTAGCTCCTACTTGTTCTGGTAGCTATCTCTGTGTGTTTCTGTAGACTGGTCTTGTTCTCCCTCTGTGCATCTGGATTCCAGTTCCTCTCAGTGTGTAGCTCCTCTTTGTTCAGGTCAGCTGTCTCTGTGGGTTTCTGTAGCTTAGTCTTTACCCCCTTTCTTATCACTCCTTTCTCTTTGCAACTGGACTCCTGGAGTTCAGATCAGTGTTTGGCTGTGGGTGTCTGCTTCTGTTTCCATCAGCTACTAGATGAGTGCTCTATGATAGCATATACATTAGATATCAATCTTATTATCAGGGAAGGGCATTTAAGGTAGCATCTCCACTATTGTTCAGATTGTTACTTGGTGTCATCCTTATAGGTCTGTGGACATTTCTCTAAAAAAGGAAGAAGAATTTGACTTTTGAGTGAGGGAAAACTTCATACCCCAGTAAGACACAAATAAAAGGCAGTCAGCCAGGACTGCACTAGGTTATGTACATTGAATATATGTTTTAAATTCATATACATGTATATACTAAAAATGTTATTGAAATGTAGTTTTATATATATATATATATATATATATATATATATATATATCTTGTAAATCCAGAATCCTTTTCCTTTTCAAAGTTTATAACCAGAGTCAAGGCAAACAGAAACTTTTGAAAGTATGAGGGACTTCAGCAATAGATCAGTAAGTGAAGGTTGTGCTTAGCCAGCATGAGATTCTGAATGTAATTGCAATCTATAGCATCAGAATGAATCAAGCCATAATGATATACTGAGCTAGATATCCCAGCAGTAGTGGGTAGAAATAGAAAAATGCCTGAGATTCCCAGGTTACAGTCTTCATAAGTCATATGTCCATTGAAAGACTGTTAAAAATAAGGTAAAATTTCAAGAGAATAATAATGGAGGGTAAACTCAGACCTCTAAAATTTAGAAAATTGTATCAGGCAAGTGAATGGAACTTGAAGAAACCATCCTGAATGAGGTAACCCAGTCACAAAAAGAAAAACATGGTACGTACTCCCTCATATATGGATTTTAGACATACAGGGAATGATCACCAGCCTATGATTCATACTGTCAGAGAAACTAGGATACAAGGAGGTTTCTAAGAGATTCATGCATGGTCACACACAGAATGTAAAGGGACAAGATCTCCTGAACATATGGGGTGTGTGGGGATGGTTAGTGTAAAAGGAACTAGGAGAAAGAGAAGGGAGGGGAGGAAAGCATGTGGAACTAGGGATATTGAGTAAGTGGAGGAATAGATATGGAGTGAGAGAGAGAGAGAGAGGAGAGAGAGAGAGAGAGAGAGAGAGAGAGAGAGAGAGAGAGAGAGAGAGAGAGAGAGAGAGAGAGAGAGAGAGAGAGGGACCATAAAAGGGGGCACAATTATAGGTTTGAAGAGAAAACTGAACCTAGAGAAATGTCCAGAGACCTACAAGACTGACCACAACTAACAATATGAGCAACAGTGGGAAGGCTACCATAAATGTTCTTCTCTGATAAAGAGATCAACAGCTAACTTTATCTACCATCATAAAGCCCTCATCTAGTAGCTGATGGAAGCAGAAGCAAACACCCACAACTGAACTTAACTGAGCTTAACTCGAATCCAGATGCAGAGGAAGAGGACAAGATCAGGTTGCAGAAACACATAGAGACAGCTTACCTGAACAAGGAGGAGCTAATGGGTCCCCAGACTGATAGCTGGAAATCCAGTATGGGTATGACTCAGGCCTGAACATGGTGTCAGCAGGAAGGCCTGAGCAGTCTGAGGGAACTCAGACAGTGGAATCAGAATATATTTGTGGTGTACAAAAGGACCTTGGGTGCACATCCCCCATGGAGGGGTATTCCGTTAACCTAGAGACAGGAGTGAAGTCCTAGTCCCTACTTCAAATGATTGGGCAGATTTAGATGACTCCTCCTAGATGGCATCACCCTACATGCAGAGTGGGTGAGGAATGGGAGGGGAGGGTGGTCAGGGTGTATGTGAGAGGGGTGGAGGGAGGGAGGGAGGGAGGGGGTACTGGGATTGATATATAAAATAAAAATAAAATTAAAAAGAATTATTTGTTGAAAAAAAACCTTATATTTTCATCCCAATTCTCAAGAGACAGATACAGTACAATCTCTGAATTTGAGGCAAACCTGGTCTACAGAGGGAGTTAAAAAAAACAAAAAACAAAAACAAAAAATGTGTCTGCCTGGCAGAAAACCAAATACAGATAGGCAGCCCACAGATTCTCTCCTACCTCGCTTTCTCTCTCTCTCTGTCTCTCTCTCTTCTGTCTCTCTGTCTCTGTCTCTGTCTCTCTCTCTCTCTCTCTCTCTAAGTGTGTGTGTGTTCTCCAGACATAATTCCTCAATTTTAGCATTTTATCTCTAGAGCTGCAACAAAGCACCAGTTACAGCCCCCTAACCCCTGCTTACTTCTGTCATAAAATATATCCTGAGCAGTTTCCCCTTTCTACACTTCTCCAAGGTCCCAAGGTCTCCAGCTAATTCCTCTTTCTCCCATATCTACTGCTCCTCAATTTTCATTCAGAAAAGAATAATTGAATAATTGTATGTGTTTGTTTTCTCCTTCAAAAGAAGTTTGAAATGATTGTCACATTAACATTGATTGAAATAGTTGTTTTCTATCTCAACCACATTTTACCAGATAATAGAATAAGACCTACTACACAGTGTTATAAGGGCAGGTAGTGGATGATGACAAACAGGGTTCTCTAAGGTGATCTGAAAATCTAAAACACATGTTGAGGTTAGCAGAGATAATGTGTATGCTACAAGCTTGATGAAGAATGCAGCCTTGTATATTAAAAATGCATTTCTAAAAAAGCCAAGAGGAAAATTTAATGTGAAAAAATGCACTGTATACATTGTTGGCAAAATATTTTCTAATTAGAATTATAACAGTGGTTGAAAATTTTATCAAGTACAAGCAGTAGCCTAAAGAGGAAATGCAGAAAGTTGTAAGTGGCGCATGGCCTCTACAACACAGAATAAACATTGAACTAACCTTAATGTTATGAGCATCTGGTAATTTTCCAGGAAGAGCCTAATCATTATAAGCACAGCAAAATATCATTTGAAGTGGCACAGAAAATAATATTTTTCACTATATGCTTGTATGAATGTTTCTTGGACTTTTACATGGCTACTATTCTATTAAATTTAAATCTAAGTAAGTTCTTTGATTTGTATTACATGTCTTCATCATCTATAACATTAAATAAATCACTTGGATCAAGCTACACATCTCCTACACAAAATAGTGCTCAACATTTAAAAACATTATAAAATATTTTGAAGACTATTCAACTGTGAAAAATATTGAGACCTGATATTATTAACTAAATTTTGAGAAAATATCATTCTTCAGTCACTCTACTTATTCATACATTATTTTTTTACATTGAAAGTGAAATCTGATCAAACATGGTGAGATTTGCATACAAAAGATTTGTTAAAAATGTACAAAATTATCTATAATAAAGTCCTCATTATGAAATATTCACATAGACTCTAGTTCAGTCTTACGCACCCAAGTTATAATTTTCTTAATACCTCCGACCATATTAAACCCTTCCTTTCCCCTACTAATTCCTCCTAAACTTTCTTGGTTTTTTCTTTTCTTTTTAGTGGTCTATGAATTCATTGTAGTTGTTTAAGGAACAGAAATGAGAGTTTGTTTACAGGTGACAATGACGAAGATCAGTGAGGGAATTGCCTCTTTATCTCTTTGAACTATTACCAGAATAGCCATCATCTTGAGAGTGGAACTCCATTAATCCTTCCATAGCATGGTCTACAGCCTAAAGTTATTCGAAACTTATGCAGGTAATCAGAGGTGTTGTGAGTTCTACAGTGCACTAGAAATACCTTATCCTGGAGTCAACAACGCTCATTCATTCTAGACCCCTAACTTCTCCTGGCTATCTGGGCCTCTTTTTGTGACATTTGCTGTATAATGAAGACATATTATCGATGTTTCATTTATGACAGTTTTATACATATGGCATTAAAAGAGTAAATGTGACCATAGGTATAAATTATCATTTTTCATTTGAGACATATTTTGTTATATAATCATTCGCATCTATTTTCCATATTCAAATAAGCAATTAAATACTGATGTGTTTCTATTAGTTTATTGTGGCTATAAGCCTCTACATTCTTAAAAAGTTGTTTAGTGATTACTGTTTCAATTTTACATACCCAAACACAGATATATTAATCTAGTGGGCTTCAGAGAGGATCAAGTCTGTTACCAGTTTTCCTGTTTATTAGAATTCCTAAACTTGAGCTAACATTGCTTTCATTCTCTTTTCCTTTCACCATGTTCCTGTAGACTATAATTTTCTACATCATTTTAAATTATTTTATATGATAATATAATTCCATCATTTGTTCCTTCCAATTCCTCCATCTAAGCCTTCCCATGTACTCCTCACTCTTTCACAAATTCAGTTTTTTTAATTAGTTATTGTTACATGCATATATGTTACTTGTTACATAAATATATGTGAATATACATATATACATTCCTAATATATATTACTCAGTCTGTATAAAGTTAATTGTATGCTGTGCATATTTTCAAGGTTTCATGTTTTGTTATTGGACAACTGATTCGCATGATCAACCATAGTGAATACTCTTTGTCCAACTGTCAAAATTCCATAGTTGACTGTAGTTCTTTGTATAGGGCTGAGGCCTATGGGTTTTCCCCATTTTCTTTGGCATCTCACTTGCCCTTGATTAGCTCTCTTTTGAGCAGTCATGTTGATAGAATCTATGGCTGTAGCCTTTGCCATGACTAAAATATAGTAAACTCATTGATCCTTGGACTTTTACACTCTTTCAGTCCCTTCTTCTACAATGTCTCTTATACTTGTAATGAGGTATTTGTTTATAGGTATATCCATTGGAACTGGGCTCTATAACTTCATATTTTGTCTGGTTGTAGTTCTCTGCAATGGTCTTTTTGTTCTAGGTATTTAATAATTGTTTTTTTTGTACCTGGAAGTAAGGAATGTATCTTAGAATCTAGAGCAATCTGTCATATTGGTGCATATAAATTTATTTAATATTCATTCTCTCTATATATTGTTATATATGCAGTGTGTGTCAGTGCACAGCACACAGCATAATGCTTCTACACACTTATTAATATCAACAAAATTAAGTAATATGCTGGGGAGAGATGGAACATTCAAAATAGAAAAACATGGTCAGGTTTTACCAAATCTGGTCATGAATTATCTCAGTATTAAATAATTTTAGGTAGGAGCCTAGTTTAGTGTGAAATAAACATAGTTTGAAGTCTGCTACTTATACTTCTACTTTTATAAACTGGATACTGTTGTTTCATGGAAAACTCTATGTTCACACTGCTTTTATGTTTCCTATAGAGAGCTGTTAAAGATTTCTCTTGTGTAGCTGTTCCCTAACAGGTTAAAAACCTTCATTTTTGGAAGGAATGTTCTAAGAAACAGAAGCTTAGAAAGGATGTAAAACAAGAAGATATTTTAAGGGAGGTGAAATGTTCCATCCTTAAGGGAAACTTGCTAAAGATAAACCCAGGGAGTAATGAAGTCAAAGTTTGAGTAATACCCCGGAACTAACCAAATACTCTGTCTTTGCACTCCCCAGGCATGTTTAAGCTGTAAAGACTTCTTAGGGACACACTCAGAGCAGCTGAGCTGCCTAGAAGGCCTCAGAACACATAGGGTCAGCAAACAAAACAGATCAGCCAAACAGCTTTAAAGAAGAAGTTCATTTGTTTGTGTTTGTTGGTTTTTATTAGTTTGTTTTCTTTTAAATTTGCTTTTTATTTGTGGGGCAGGTTACAAGGGAGGAGGTAGAATGGAAAGAAGACAGGGAGATAAGTGGTATTGAAATGCATGGTGCAAAATACACAGATGATATAACAGAATAAGGAAGAAGAAGAAGAAGAAGAAGAAGAAGAAGAAGAAGAAGAAGAAGAAGAAGAAGAAGAAGAAGAAGAAGAGGGGGAAGAGGAGGGGGAAGAGGAGAAGCAGGAGGAGGAGGAAGAGGAAGAAGAAGAAAAGGAAGAGGAAGAGGAAGAGAAGAGGAGCAGAAAGAAGAAGAAGAAAGAAGGAAGAAGAAGAAGAAGAAGAAGAAGAAGAAGAAGAAGAAGAAGAAGAAGAAGAAGAGGAAGAGGAGGGGGAAGAGGAGGGGGAAGAGGAGGAGCAGGAGGAGGAGGAAGAGGAAGAAGAAAAAAGAAGAAGAAAAGGAAGAGGAAGAGGAAGAGAAGAGGAGGAGAAGAAGAAGAAGAAGAAAGAAGAAGAAGAAGAAGAAGAAGAAGAAGAAGAAGAAGAAGAAGAAGAAGAAGAAGAAGAAGAAGAAACAATGACCAATGGAAGGTCCAGAAGTTTCACACAATGGAGCTTAGGGAAATTACACAATCCAACCTGTTGTGATGCCCACAGATTGAGAAAGAGCCCAAATTTCCAATTTGTGAGCAGCTTCAATATTGGTGTGGACTTGATTGAAGCAGTTGTCTTTGAATACCAGCTCCTTCTGTTAGTAACCTCTTACCACATTCCTATAACTAACTCCAAGATGCCATTGGTTCTTCACATTGAACCTTTGTGATTTTCATAATTTGTGTGCCTCCTATCTGATATTAGTAGATATTTGTTCATGTCTCCCTAGGAAGACCACACAGCAGCACCTACTGACTCATCTAGAAGATCTGCTTTTTTATTATTTTCCTATAGTCATGAAACCAATTCTCACATTCCTCTTCAAAAAGAAATATAGAGTTTCCACTGGGTGAGTTAAACCAAAATAATCCTTAGACTCAGACTCACTTTTATCAGCTTTACTAAATGATACATAAATAATAAATATTTGAATCTTTATCATGTAAATACATACTTACGTTTTCTCATTTAGATATTTCTAAATGAGATATTTCTGTTGCACTTGTCCTGAAAACTTGATTTCAGATAAGAATAATTGTTCACCAATGGGACTGCTCTGGATGTTCACTGAAGATATTTGTGATGGCTTACCATTTGTTTCTGAGTTACTTTCTGAAGTATTACCAAGTTAATGACTTAAGAATAAATATTTTAGGACTTAAGATAACTACAACATTAATTACAGCTTATAATAACTCAAAAACAACAATGATGTTCTAGAAACTTCTTCAATTTAGTTAACTCTGATTTCTAATCATAGAATATCCATCATAACATTCTCAGCCTTGAAGATATGAGCACATTGTTATCGATTTTGATGTTTACAGCATGTCCAAGCATCTCTCTGTTTATGAAACTTCTTCTGAGCCCCCACTTCCTTTTATGGTCATGACCTTTCTTCTAATTATTATTATTATAGTTACACATATCTAATCACACATATTAAATGGATTTCTTAAAACAGTAATATATGTAATCAAAACTTTCATAGGCACAGTGTCTTGACAGACTCTCTTCATCCTTGGTTTAAATGCTGTCACTTCATCTTGAACCATTCACCAATTAAACCACTCTTTACCAAGATCTATGTTTTTATTTTCTTGTTACCAAACTGCATTTCAATCCTAATATTTACTAATGATTCTCATCTAGGGTTTGAGGTGTTTCTCTTTTCTTCCCAAACAGACAACATTTGGCAAAGTCTACATATATCTCTAATGCTAAAAATGAAAGCAGGAGATCTACTGGCATCTAGTGGGCTGAAGCCAGGATTATTCCTAAACATTCTGGAAGATTTAGAATGTTGCACTACCATGAAGAATTACTAACTTCATATTTCAGGGTGTTTACTATATTTTAAAGTATTATAAATATAGATAAAACATAAGAATTATTTGGAGAAATTGAAAATATCCACCTGAAGCAAGTAGTGTCAATGTACAAAAATTGTATCTACTTTACAAAATTCTACTGTGAATTACATATTAAGCCAACTATATTGTCTTATGCTCTCCTGCCACATGTATAAACAGGCATCAATTATCCCAATGATAAATATCTAATACTCCTCTTTCTACCTGGTTTCCATGTTAATTTTTCACTGCAGGAATATTTCATCTGATTATAAATGTAAAAGCTTCATATCTAATTTTTTTTATGGAACCACTGCCTCTAATATATAAAAAATAAAATAATATTTTCATATAGTTTTCTTCACATATTTACATTTTTAAATGATTACAATCCTCAAGAAGGATCTGTATGAATGATATCATTGTGTTGTACAAAGTGTGGACAAACCTGTAAAATTCACTGTCTTTTGGAGTCTCTCATAATTTAAAATTAGTTTTACTTTCACACTTCAGAAATCAATGATATTTAATATTTCATCCTCCATAAAGACAAATCTGGTAGAAATAGTAAGAAAATTGTAAACTTATTTTTAATTATGTAAAATCCCAAAAGTAATAAATGTTTCCAAAAATATTTATTAATCTAAATATTATGGGAAAAGTATATATCGGGAATACAAACATCATTAAAATGACTATTATATAATATATTTGAATATATTTGTGAGTCATTTAATAGTTACTTAAGATATTAAATCAAACGTAGCAAACTTGGAAGTATATAGTTTTCATGAATTTGATAAATTTTCATTTTTATTTCAAAATTACTACAGTTAAATTAAATGGAGTTGATTTAGATTCAGTGATGGAATAACTCTTTAAAAAGGCCATGAAGTCATGAGACTGGCTATTGTGGAACTACAGTGGGAGCAAAGGGTCTGGGCAGAATAATACTAAAACACATTTATTGTTTGAAATTCTCAGAGTTAATAAAAATATTAACACAAACCACTCATATAGTACTAAGCTATTTAAGTAAACTGTCTATAATTAAAAATTCATGGGTAAAAGTGAAAAGGAAGGGATCTCGTGTAGCTACTTACACATTCACTATTTTGACAATTGAGCTATTAGTGAAGCAAATGAACTCAGATCTCCTGTCTTTTATGTGTTCTTTTTGATTTTTGATTTTGCACTACAATGAAAGTACCTTGAAAATGAGTTGAAGAATCTGCACCATCACTGTGGATATCCATCAGGTAATGAAATTTTTCATGCTGTTCTGAAATTTATCAAGAACATGAAAAGACAGGAAAAATAATTTTAGGCTGAAGAAAATTGTGTATATGGTGTTAGCAAATGCTTTCAAGAGAAGTCATAGAAATATGAGTGAAAATCCATTTGATGGTGATGCCCTGAAAGAAGCTGGAATAATGAAATTTTATTTTTTAAAGACAAACTCAAAGCTGCTTAAGAAAATTGGAAATGCTGTGCTGGCAGCAACCAAGACAGACATATTGTCTGTGTTAAAAACAGACTCTTAGAGTGGCAGACAGAGTTCTTCAGCTCAGTTTGCTACAATGTGATGCACGGATGCATACATTATCTGGTATCACTCACTATAATGAATACAACTTCAGACTCTGAATCTAAAACAGTTCCAAAGTGTGTGTGTGTGTGTGTGTGTGTGTGTGTGTGTGTGTGTGTGTGTGTATAATAACTTGCTTGGCCATAGTTTATTCTGTCACATTATGATAGAAGCCGACTCCATTTTGGATATTTAACTCTTGACAACTGGCAAGTACGTCCATCGACTCTGCCTGTGTACTCTACATGGCAACAAATTGATTTGAGCCCATGTGTTATTTCTCTTGGCAGAAGTAGAATGGTAAAGCAAAGAAGTCTCTTCCCACTCGGAAATCTATACTTCAGCTTTGCTCTCTAACTATAAAAACTCTGGAACCTGCATCCCCCATCTACTCTTTATAGTCACTTTTAAACCAAACTTCCAGGTTACCACTCCTTTCCCAGAAAGCCTTATATATGAATACTAAGTGTGTTCATATCTGCTGGATGTCTATGCAGTATTTTTGGGATGTCATGAGCATACTCTTGATGGCTGGGCTTCATATACCTGCAGAATGAGTAGGATACGTCCTGATACATAGATATACATGTAGCATAAATCCTATAAACTATATGGCAGAACAACCTAATGTAGATTATATTACATCCACTAATGTAATAAAATACTTACATTGAAGTTCAACAAAAAATTTAATTATCAAATGCCTGTAAAAATAATTAAATGCATTGCACTACCAGTACAGTCTTACTGAAACAGAAGTTCAAATGTAACAGCTAGAAAAATAAACAATCACAATGTTTATGAGAAATAAATTATGAATGGGCTCTTAAAACAGAAAATTTTCACACTATATAAATATATTATGGGAAAAGATGAGAACAAAGTCACTAAATTTTGTAGTTGGTATTCTCATTCAATGTCATGGTGACTTATATTTATAAGCAGCACTGTCAGGAATCTATTATACAAAGCAAAAATA
This sequence comes from Cricetiscus sungorus, assembly GCA_030556225.1. NCBI lineage: Eukaryota > Metazoa > Chordata > Mammalia > Rodentia > Cricetidae > Cricetiscus > Cricetiscus sungorus. The sequence goes on along the minus strand of JANBXA010000741.1, from coordinate 27,975,414 downwards.
TTGTTATTTTCTACTAATATATTTGTGGGCTTTATCTGTGTAAGTACATATAGACTTGTAACTAGCTGGTATGGGACATGATATATTGGATTAATATTTATTTACTGTGATGTTCAAAGATTTCCTGGCTCTTCACAATGGGAGTTTAAATTGTTAATACACATAATTGCCACAAGAAGGCAATAATGCTGGGAGATACCTGTATGTATAACATAAATTATGAGTAATTAAGATCCATATTAATTTAACAGGGCTAATTGTATGTATGTGAGCACATATATATGTACATACCATGCATCCGATTTGTATGTGTATATACATATATGAAAAAAAACAATATCTACAAATATATTGTTCTATATATTACTATTAAAATACTTAGAAGAATATTGATAAGTTTTTAATAGCATTAATATGTTACTAAGTTTTCATAATAAAATATTAATTTGTGAGTATATATCATTATTAATTTCAGACAAAGAATTTTTAACTTAAAAAAACATAAATATTGAAAATATTCATTGATAGTGGGAATGCTTTTTCAAGCACATGAATTCCTGGTATGTTTTGTCCCATTTAGTGAATGTCTAAAAATATGAACACTGAGTCTTACAGCAGTAGCAATGAAGCTAACTATTACTGAGACTTCAAGGCGCTCCAGCTGCATGTGAGGGAGGTGTGAAAAAATGAAAGTTCAACACTCTATAAAAAAAGCAGTGTCTTCCGCACTCTGTAGGCTGCTGGTGACTATGGGGCACACAGAGCAGTGCTCACTCGGTGGGTGATTTTTGCAATAGCAGTCTGATCTCAGTATAAATCCTAATCCAAAATTAAAACTCAAGATGTGTTTCATTGCTTCTGAGCCAACATTTTTTACAAACAGAATTCTCTATTCGAGCTCCGTGAAGTCTCTGCTACCTAAGCTTTTACCACATTTCAAATGACAGGCTATAGACAGTCCCTTCCCCAAACACAAAGGTAAAATTTTTAGAGGACATCTAAGTAATGGCTTTTCATATTAATTACTTCTTTTGGGGAAAAATGGAGATGTTATAAATATCTTGGTTTGCTGGCATTTTTTTTTTTTTTTTACAAATACTCAGAATTCTTCTGATGGGACATCATTCTTGGACCCTTTTCTGACAATACTTATTTACAACAGCAGTAGTGGGGATGATCTCCCTTAGGGAAAATTCACCTTTTTGCCACAGTTTCTTGTCCTCTAAAATGGTTTCAGGCATATGTTGAATTTTGGGACTAACACTTAAACCCAATCGGTTGTGGTTTTGGATACTACCAACTATTTTTGTCACTATTATACCAGTGGACATATCTTGTCAGACCTATCATTAAACAAGATAAAGAAACAACAACAAAAATAACCCAAAAACTATGGGTCATTATTTATCTTGAACATAAGTAATTTTTTTCCAGAAAATATTTACCAACAAATTTCAAGAGTAAAATCCGTGATGTCATTTTTAATACTTACGACTTATCTGGGTAGAGCCACAATGTTCACAGTAAACATAAGACGTAAAAAAAATTATAGAATTATTTTTTCTCTGAATTTGGGCTGCAAATTTTTAATAAGGTGCTTAATTTTGAAAACAAACATTTATTTTACTGCTTTTCCTTTACATACATGTTGATATAACCATGTGAGCTGATGTGACATGTATAAGGTATATGAAGAGGCAAGAGAAAGGCTGTGGATCTCTTAAAGCTGAAGTTATGAGATGCTGGAATTTACTATATATGAGTACTGACCTACAAAGGTAGGCCCTTTAGATGATCTCCAAGATTTTAAGAAGCCAGATCATCTATGAAAACTCAAAATGTGATGTTTTAGTTTAACAATTACTGTACTGTGAAAATATGTTACTTAATAATTTTCTAAAATAAAATAATTAAATAAAATATTTTCTAATAAAATTATAAATGTCTGTATTTCTCTATAAGTAATTTATTAAATACTTTATGAACTGAAGTTTTCATATAAATTGTTCAAATATGAAAAATACTTATAAAATATTACCTTATGATAATTAATTAATTTGAAGTACTAGAAAGGAGGCATGAACAATCATTTAAAGAAATGAAGGGTTCATATTTCATATTTACAATATAGAATACCATTTTAAGCATCCTAAGTGATGATGTAGCAAAGTGTGTACTTTATCATATAAAATATTTTTTTTCTTTTACTTTAATAAGACATGTTTGCTCAATAATCAGGGATTTAAAATTGCGTGAATAGAGACTCTTTTTAAGAATTTGGCATCTATTATTGGATATTCTGGTTTAGATTCCATCTATCTTTAAAACTTAGCCATAATTTTACTGGTGGCTCACATAGAGACAATTTCTCATACCCAAAGATTCTGCAATTATAATTTTTCCTCCTTACCCTATTAACTTACAATTTTGTGCTAATTTTTATATGATGGCTTGTAATTATAGTATATTTCCTTTTCAGTTTGGTATCTGTTTACCCAACTCTGCAATTTTTTCCAAACTTCTGTCAAGCATATAATAACTTTGACTTAATAAGCTTATAATATTGATGTTTTAATTTCTCATATTTTATTATCAATGAAACATTAATGTCTAAAAATTATGAGCTACTGATATAGGATGTCATTCTGTATGCTGCAAATTCATATTGCTTTTATTAGTTGATAAATAAAGCTGATTTGGCCAATGGCCAGGTAGAATATCGCCAAGCATGAAATCTAAACAAAGGTATTGAGAGAAATCAGGCTTTGTCAAAAAGAGGCCAGGTAGCTGGCAGAGAAGAAAGATGTGAGGTAACAAAGCCACAAGCATCATGGTAAAACATAAACTAAATATTCTTTATGATTTATTAAAAATGGAGGATTCAGAAGCAAAGTCAATCTTAAACTATAAAAACCAGGCAGTGGTAATACACACCTTTCATCCCAGCATCCAGAAACTAGGAGGTAGTGGTACACACTTTTAATCCTAGGACTCAAGTTTAAGAGATAGACAGATCTAGGTGAGTCAAAAGCCACCAGATCTACACTAGACTGAATCAGTCTAATAGAGAATTATAGCTCACTCCTTTAATGCCAGGACTCATGAGAGGCTATAAATCAGTATCAGGATCAGTATGAGGCATTCATCCTTCAGCCACAAAGAAGAATCAGCAGTTTGAGCCTAGGCATAGAGCTTGTGAGTGGATCAGCCCTTTAGCTGACCTAGAGGTAAGAGCTAGAGACTGCTTGCTTTTCTTTTCTGATATTCAGCTTTAAATTTGAAATCCAGTATCTGGGTCATTTATTAATATGTGATAAAAAATGGCATAATATAATTGTGAGAGCTAGTTAATAATGTGCCTGAGTCATTTGCCAAACAATTATTATTAAGCTTCGTAATGTTTATTCTGGAACTGGCAGTCAAGAGGCAAATCTCCATTTACCTGCTACTACTTCTGTGGCAGTTGAATGCAATTGGCACCCATGGTCTCATGCACAGGTACTATTAGGAGGTGTGTTTTTGTTAGAGTGAGTATAACCTTGTTGGAGGAAATATGTCAATGTCAGTGTGAGCTTTGAGATTTACTATGCTAAGGATAAGGCCAGTGTGTCAGTCAATTTCAGTTGTCCACAAGATGTAGGGATTTCAGCTACTTGTCCAGCACCATGTCTGCCTGCATGCAGTGATGCTTTCTTTCAAGATTATAATGGATTGAACCTATGAATTATAAGCAATCCAACACAATTAAATGTTTTTATTATAAGAGTTACTGTAGTCATGGCATCTCTTCACAACAATTGCAACCCTTACCAAATACCTTCTAGATGTCTCAGGAGAAATATATGTAAAGAAATTCATTGCTGATGTTGGAATAAGTAAAGAGATCATACTTTTTGTTCCCATGTTTATAGTTATTTATTTTTTCACAAAATCTAGAATTATGACTTTGTCTTGAGTACACTAATGATTGGCTTTGTTTTGTCTATTGTATAGACAAAATCTGAACCATGTTTTATTTTCTTTGTAAAACACAACTATACAAGAGAATGACCATGAGAATATATTTCTGGTAATCCCATAGGAAATGCTTTCCAGAAGTGGCTGCCATACTGTTCAAATGCACTTTTAATTTACATATCCACGTAATTATTATTGGATACATTATTGTGTATGTTCTCTTATGTCTTATAGTTTGTTTTTGTTTTATAAGACTTTATAATAAATGTCAGTTCCTTTATAAAACGTCTGAAAAATGAAAAGAAATAGATATAATTAACCTGTTACTATGTAAGGGCTAATTACATCTAAACATGAGTTGTTATAATTGAGTTGAGTACTTAAACTTTTAGTAAACATTTATTTGTAAATAATATTCTATCTGTTAGGTCTTAAATACTTTTAGAAAAGAGAATATTATTCATTAAGTCATCACCTGAGACCAGTATTTAATGGAAGTTCAATAAAAGATTCCTTAATTTAATTGACATATTTTTTTTTATTGGTTTTTTTTTTTTTTTTTTTGCTGTTTTTTTTTTGGTTTTTGGTTTTATGAGACAGGGTTTCTCTGTATTGCTTGAGAGTCTGATGAGACAGGGTTTCTCTGTATTGCTTGAGAGTCTGTCCTTGAACTAGCTCTGTAGACGAGGCTGGCTTTGTACTCACAGAGATCCTCCTGTCTCTGTGTGCTCTACCAACAACCAGCAATTGGCATCTTCTTAAAATTCTTCTTATTAACACTTCAAAGGAGTACATATATTCTATTTTGTATAATTTCCTGCCTAACCTATGTCTTTTCCTAGATCCATATCCTTATTCCATGCCCACAAAACATTCTGTTCCCTTTCAGAACATTTTGGGTGTCATTTTACTTTTCAGTGTAGCAATCCACTGGAGTCCTTTAGGACTATCAGGGGAACACCCATATCAAGAATTAATTCCCTGACTCTCAGTGGTTATCAATCTCAACTACATTAGATTTTTCATGTCTACCACATTCATTCTTGAATTGTACATGGCTTGAGCTTTTACAGGTCCTGGGCATTTTCACATAGACTAAGTGATTCATGTGTACAACTACCTATTGTTTCTGGGTGTCTACATTTCTCTTGTAGTCATCTATATCCTCTGGCTTCTTCAATATTTCTATCCCCTTTTGTGTATGGTCGTGTGGGTGTGGGTGTAGCTGTGTGTGCTATAATATTCTATTTAGAGATGACTATTCAACAGGATAGTATTCACAGAACCTTGGTCAATTGCAGATCTTTTTGTTCCTTTTCATCTACTACAAGAGGAAGCTTGTTAGACAAAGATTGAGAGATTCGCAAAACTATGATTATAAAAATTAGTTTATATAGAATATATAATTCTATATTTTTAATTCTATGTCCATTATTGAAAATAATACTACATTGTTCTTCCTTAGGCCCATGACCCTTCTTTTCACAGTTCTTGTTTCACATAATAGTCTTAGGTATGAGTTTTGTTTTATAGAATGGGCCTTAAACTCATAAGAATTTGTTAGTCCCATAGTGCCCATGCCAGAAGGAAAATCACAAATTTTTTAATAATATTTTAAACAAATTTCCAATGCTGTGACAGGCTTTTTTCATAATCTTCCTTGATACTATGTGATCAATGTGAGATTAAACAATGTTATATCTATAATTAAGGTGACTTGTATAGCACAAAACTATGCATAGTATACATGCATAAATCTATACCTATAAAAGAAAAATGTACATTGTTAAATATTTTCCTACCCAAGAAGAGCTATAAATATGGCTAAGAAAGTCAATTCCAATAATCTATTGACAATAATTAGAAAAACAGTCAAATGAACTGGCAGAATATTAATGATTAGTACAGAAAATTTAATAAAGATCTAGAAATAAGAAAGAAAATACAAGCTGAAATGGAGCAGAGTGAAACAGCAAAAAGCAAAACAAGCAAATCAACAAATAACAATAAAGCAAATAATATATTTAATGGAAATATACACCAAAAAACTTCATCTGCTTGTAAGTAATATAAAAATACTGAATCATTAAATAAAATGTATGATAAATTTAAATAGCATGAGAATAGAATATGCAGTATTTTTTGGATATTGACAAAAAAAGGCCAAACTTATAAAGGTAGAATAATTCCAAGTAAAAGACAGAAAATACTTTATGTAAAATTACTGAGAGAACTTCAAATATAATCAAACAGTTGCCAAAATATGGACAACAGTACCAAAGAACCCAAAATATACAGGATCACAAAGGAAAGGGGAAAGTTTCAGGACAGAAGGTCCAATGAACTGTCACAAAACATTTGGATAGATCGATGAAACAAAATAGAGGACCTACATATAAGCTGATAAAAGTTCAGTTATCTTATACCTTTCAAATATGGCAAAATATGTTGTAGATAATATAAAATGTTAAAAATAAAAGTGCCAGAAAAACTGTATTTTCACTTGTAGAAGAATAAAAATTAAATTATTCTCTCTCACCCTTCACAAAAATCAACTCAAATTTTATCAGAAACATCAACATGAAACCTATTACTCTGAACTGCTAGCTGAATAAGTATGAAATGCTCTACAAGGTACAAACTTAGGCATGGATCTTTTAAACCATACTCCACTTGCTGTGGAGATATGACTGAAAACTGACACAGAGAAATTTGCAAATTAGAAAAGAAAAGCTCTGGAGAGTAAAGGAAATGGTTATGTTAAAATGCAGCCCACAGAATAGGAGAAAACCTTTGCAAGATATTGATTCAACAGAAGATTATATAGATTACACAAAATAATCAAAATGCAAACATCATGAAAACAAGAATAGCAATAAAATGGTTCATGTATTTGTATAGAGAATTGTCAAAGGAAGCAATGCAAATGACAAAAATATTTTAACATGTTAAAAAGCATTAGCAAACTGGAAGTGAAATTAAACATATTTTTCTCAGGAAAATAACTGAAAATGAATGTACTTACATACATAATACACACACACACACACACACACACACACACACAAACACACACAGTTATAACTTGGCCCATAAAGAAAAATTCCACATGTTATATTTCATGTGAGTATTCTAGCTTTAAATCTTTAGAAAAGCACTAATATGATGGGATGTACCCTAAGAGTTGGGAAAATAGCAGAAGAAAGCCTGTATGAGAACATATAGGGGTGTCATTTGGAGTAGAAAGTCTCATTGGTGACAAAGTAGAGGGAGGGGAAAGGTGAGAAGAGATAGAAGGCGATTTAAAGAAAGAAAAAGATAATGAATAAGTCATGTGGACACTCACTACTCTGTGTTGATTCAAAATATAAGAGAGAAAGAGAGAGACAGAGAGAAAGAGAGAGTTAGAGAGAGAGAGAGAGAGAGAGAGAGAGAGGGAGAAGAGAGAGAGAGAGAGAGAGAGAGGTGTCTAGAAGGCTGGGTAATGCTGTTCTTAAAAGCAGTGTTTTATTAGCTAAAACTCTTAGTGCTTGGTCTGAATCACCTTCTTATGTTAGTAAGGATGATTTCAGAGGCCCTACCAAAAAAGTAGCATCTTGTCATTCTTCTTGCTTGGCTTATGAAAAATAATTGATCAGACCCAATTGAAGACACCAAACAGTTTAATGCATGACACACAAAAACTGAACTGGGACTAATCTGAAATCATTACTGCTACTGTCTAGCATTTGCAGAGCAGAACAGGTTTTTGTGTGTGTGTGTATGCAGAAAAGGCACCCACCATCTAAAATAGCTTTGTACTATATGCTGTAATAGCAATTTGACTGAAAACCTTTCCCACTGATACAATAATGGCATAACATTCATAGGGTAAACAACACATCTTATGTTGGACTTCAGGTCCAACTCACATGCCTGATAATGTAAATTCAGTCAATATCCCATGGATGAAGGGGTTTTAGGCTTTAGTAGAGAATTTACTACACCTGTTAATGTCATTTCACATAGTGCCAAGTTGCTTCTCAATATTTTTACTCTTACATGCATATTATTCTTTGCATTAACCAAGGACCATCTGTATATAGTAAATAGTAAGAATACAGAAATAACATATACTCATGGTGCTGTGATATACAGATGTTGAGTGGCAAGCACTAAGCCAGGCATGTTTATCACCCACATCGTCTCCAGTGTCTGGAATTCTTTGGAAGTGTAGAAAGAAGAAAGAGTAAGGCTAAGGCTAGAAGTTAAAAATACTGCCTTTGGGAGAACACAGCCATGGCAAACATGATCTCACAGAAGCTAAAGTGAAACTTGGCAAGACTGGGTCTTTCAAATTCCAATCAGGGTCCATGGAAGGATTCACAGAGCACTGAACATTATGAGACTGGATTGGTGTTCCTCTCCCTCCACTGGTAGTCTTGCCTTTTCACAGGAAATAGCTGTTTTGAAAACCAAGTGGCATTGTTATCCATCTCAAAGACAATTGTCTGGAGAGATACTTTCCTGGGTTAATGTATTTAGGTACACAGAGGCAGCTGTAGTAATGGATCAAGAGCAAGCAGCTATATGCCTTACACCAGAACTTTGCTTTGTCAATAGTGTACTGTTGATTTTGCTGTCATGAACATTCAAAAAATGAAGAAAATGAACCCTTATACTGTATTTGTTGTTTTTCTGTTGCTCTGCCAAAGTATCATGTTCAGTGTTCCTTATAAAAGTATAAAGGCATTATAGGGTCAGGAAAGTCTTGCCAATGTTCACACCATGGTAGCAAATTGGAGGGGTGGGGTGGGAGGGTGCCGCAAGATTTGCTGTTTTCCTTGTTTGGTTTCTGTTTTTTTTTCCGTTTTCTTTAGACAACTATTTAATTTTGATAGTTGCATTTCTCCCTTTTTGAATGAGAATGTTTAATACATGCAATTATATGCTGGAACATTCTGTCATTCTGTTTCAATTTACATGAACCCACTGCTAGAAGTCACTTTTGGATTTCTAAACAGATCTTGGACTCTAGGTCTTAAAGTAGTAAGACTTACAATCCGATGGGATGTTTTGAAGTTAAAGATGCATTACATATTATTCAGTAGCTATTTGTGGAATCAGGCACATATGTTGTGGTTTGAGTCTGAAATTTGATCCATGTGTTTATTTGTTTGAACTTGTTCTTGGCTTATCTCATTGAATGTGCAGGTATTTCAAGGTAGGTGACCTGGAGTCTGGGTGAAAGAGGTATGTGACTGATGAGGGGCCTTTAAAAATAAATCTGCTTCAAATTTTGGCCTGAAAATTTTCTTTCCTGCTCTGGCCACCATGAAAAATATCTGCTGTATATTACTTTTGCCATTTAGTCATTTATTCATTAGACTATGCTTCCAAACCTCACCATGATGATGACTGTGTTCACTAAAATCCTTAGACAAAACATGTATTTTCTGCTCTGAGCTTATTCTCTCAGATATTTAGTCACAGAATACACACACACACACACACACACACACACACACACACACACACATATATATTTGTGTGTGTGCATACATACATATTTATACATATATACATACAAAATATTGAAGTCCTCATGCATGTATTACACATTTCAATAATAATTAACTACCAAATTTTATCATCTTCTAAAAGAAACTTTCACCAAAATATAACACTAGCATTTTTATTGCATTACATTGTACTTAGGGACAAATTAAGGTAAGTCTATAAGCAACATTGTCTTAAACCTTTTTTTTTTTTTTGAGGTAGGATGAAGAATTCCAAGAAGAATCAAAAATTCCAAGGACTTTTTAAAGAAACTAAATGTTCAAGAGTGAATTTAAGCAGGGGAGAGCTGAGCTATGAGTGTTTAAGTAGCTGATTATTGTAGATAACCTGCTATCCAAGTCTTGATGAATCACTAAGTGTGATAGTATAATTGAGAGGAGTAAGGTGACAGCTGGAGAGTCAATGCCGAGGAGATCCAGGTTATGCCTTGTACACCACCACTGACACTGACAAGGTGTATTAAGAATGGTCACTCAGAGCACATTATTGTCATTATGCAGCATGAGAATACAAAAATGTATCAACACAAATAAGAATAAATTTTAATTATATTTTAGTACACAGTGTATTACACATTATTGAGGTAGTAGATTCATAGAATTTTTAATTATCTGGGTATCTCAAAGTATACTATACTAATTGCTAAAGTTAGAAGATTATTTAGAAAACCTGCAGTGATTTTATTATCTTTTTTACTCTTGTTCATTCCTGTATTCTACCATAACTCATTTTCTTAAATGCTTCAGGAAAAGAATCATGTATTTGGGTTGCCATGAATTTAAACCTATATAAAGATACAGCTTAGGGAAATTATAAAATGTGTGTAAGCTTTATCTTCTCATTACATTAAATGGGATAAACAATATATGGTTTAAATTAGAATTCTAGAACAGTGTACCATTTATAAACAAGTTTTTCTCTAAGACTTTAAATTCTTCAGTTTGTTTTACAGCTCAGTGTGTGCTGGTTGTATTTCATTTAGTTCAATTTATATTCTTTGCATCTAAGCAATATTAGTTCTAATCTCATATTTTCACAGAAAATAATACTTTTACATTCAGAAGGATATTTACCTCCCTTGTGTGCACACTGATTGCTTTACCTTTTCATTTCACTGCATATGTAGCCCCCAAGATAACAGACATACTTGTGAAATGTTATAAATACACTATCATTTTATTTTCTTCCATAATATTATTTTCATCTTTCAAAAACATGCTACTTACCACAACATCTATCCTAAAGGATACATACTAGTTTATATGCATGCATTTATTAAAAAGTGGAAGGCAAACTAAGGTTATCAGAAGTTGATTATTAAAAAAAAACATTGTGTAGCTATTCATTCCTCACAAAAATAAATACAATAAAATAACATGTAAACATGTTAACTGTTACATGTCACTTAAAGCTGGTTCATGAAGACCTTGTAAATAATTTCACTTTTTAGACAATAAAATTCTCCAATATGATAGCCAGCTCCTGTTAATTTTACACATTTATAGTCATGTGAAAACAAAAGGTTATTACCTGGATCATGTTTGACTGTGGTCTTGCTTAAAAGAGAGTTGTACTGATTCATCAAATAAGATGGGAAATATATTCTTTAGATTACACCATTCCCTAAAAGAGAGATTTTGAATTATTTTAAAGAAAAAAAAAAGGAAAATGAGAACTAAAAACACTTATTAATTCAATCTTCTCTGCTTTTGACTCTCTCTCTCTCTCTCTCTCTCTCTCTCTCTATATATATATATATATATATATATATATATATATATATATAGCATGACTAGTGGTCAACTGACCCAAGGCTTTTTTTGGTTGGAAGGCTTTTGATGACTGCTTTTATTTCATTAGGGGTTATAGATCTATTTAAGTTGTTTGTCTGTTCTTAATTTATTTTTGTAAGTAATAGTTATCCAGAAATTTGCCCATTTCTTTTGAATTTCAAATTTTATTCAGTACAGGTTTTCATAGTATGACCTGACAATTGTCTGGATATCCTCAAGATCCATTGTCATGTCCCCCTTTTCCTGTCTGATTTTGTTAATTTATATGTTCTCACTCTACTTTTTATTTAGTTTGGATAAAGGTTTGTCTATCTTGATGATTTCTCAAAAAGCCAAGTCTTTGTTGTATTCATTTTTTTGTGTGTGTATGTATTGTTTTCCTGGTTTCTAATTTATTTCAACTCTGAAATTGATTATTTCCTGGTGTCTAGTCCTCTGGGGATGAGTTTCCTTCTTTTTCTTGTAAGGCTTTCTGTTGGTTGTACTGTTAATTCTCTAATGTGCTTATCCTCAGTTTTCTTCATATGGGCACTCAGTGCAATTGACTTCCCTCATAGCACTGCTTTAAAGTGTACCATAAGTTCATGTTTGTTGTGTCCCTATTCTCATTTAATTTTAGGATGTCCTTCATTTCTTTCTTTGATTTCTGCTTTGACCCATTTTTGTGAAATTCAGCATTATTCATTTTCCATGAGTTTGTAGGCTTTCTGCCATTTGTGTTGTTAAATTCCTACTTTAAAGCATGGTGGTCTGATAAGATACAAAGGATTATTTCAATTTTTGTTATTGTTGAGGTGTGTTATGTTGCCTAATATGTGGTCGATTTTACAGAAGTTTTCATGTGGAGCAGAGATGTAGGTATATTCTTTTGTGTTTGGATGTAATGTTCTATAGATGTCTGTTAAACCCAATTGAGACATAACTTCTGTTAGTTCTTATGCTACTTTTTTAAGATTCTGACTGGTAGTCCTGTCTAGCTGTTATAGTGGGGTATTGAAGTATCCCACTATACGTATGTGAGGTTTTATCTGAGTTTTGAGTTTTAGTAGCATATCTTTACAAATGTGAATGCCTTTGTATTTAGGGCATAGCTGTTCAGAATTGAGACTTTGTGCCAATACTCCTATGATGAATATGAAGTGACCATCTTCATATCTTTTGATTGATTTTCGTATGAAGTCTAACTTGTTAGATCATAGGAGAGCCACACCTGCTTGTTTCTTGGTTCCATTTGATTGGAAGTTCTTTTCCCAATTCTTTACCCTGAGATAATGTCTGTCTTTGAAGCTTAGATGTGTTTCTTGAATGCAGCAAAAGAGTGGATTCTGTCTTCATATGCATTCTGTTAGCCTGTCTCTTTATAGGTGATTTAAGGCCATTAATGTGGGGGGAAAGTAAGGACCATTCATTGTTAATACTTTTCTTTTTTAGATTTGTTGTTGGCACTGGTATTGTGAATATATTTGCTCTGATTTATCCTTGGGTTTTGGTGAGATTATCTATTTACCATGTCTTTGTGAGCATAGTTAACTTCCTTGGGTTGTAGTTTTACTTCCAGAACTTTCCATAGGGTTTGATTTGTAAATACATGTTCTGAAAATCTGGCTTTGTCATTAAATATCTTGCTTTCTATATCTACAGTGATTGATAGTTTTTCTGGGTACAGTATCCTGGGCTGGCATCCATGAACTCTTCGTACTTATAGAACATCTATCCAGGACCTTCTGGTCTTGAGGGTTTCCATGGAGAAGTCCAATGTAATTTTGATAGGTTTGCCTTTATATATTACCTGTCATTTTCCTTAGCTGCTCTTAATATTTTTTTCTTTATTCTGTTTGTTAGGTGCTTTGATTATTCTGTGCCAAGGAGTCTTTTTGCTTTGATCCAGTCTATTTGGTGTTCCATAGGCTTCTTATACTTTAATGTCATCTCCTTCTTCAAAATGGGAACATTTTCTTCAATGATTTTGTTGAATATATTTTCTGTGCCTTTGAGCTGGACTTCTTCACCTTCTTCTATGCCTATTATTCTTAGGTTTGGTCTTTTCATGGTGTCCCCTATTTTCTGGATGTTTTGCGTTAATGGTGTTCTTTATTTAAGACTTTCTTTGGTCAACGAATCTATTTCCTCTAGTTTGTCTTCAGCACCCAATTTTCTCTCTTCCATCTCTTATATTTGTTGGTTATGCTTGTGTCTGTAGTTCACAATTGTTTGCCTAGTTTTTACATTTCCAGCTTTCCTTTAGTTTGTGTTTTCTTTACTGTGTCTATTTCAGTTTTCAAGTCTTGAACTGTTTTCTTTACCTGTTTAACTCTTCTGCTTCATCTGCTTGGGGTGTTCCGCTATAGTTGGTATACAGTCCCTAGATTCTGGTGGTGTCATGCTTGTCTTTCTATTGTTAGGTGTTTTCTTGTATTGCTGTCTTCCCATCCTTTCTTCCAGTGGATACAGGTGGGGTCTATCTCTCTCTATGTTACTCCCCCGGTGGGCTTAGATAGGTCAGAAATTCGCTGATATCTGTTGCTCTAGATGGTCCAAGCTCTCTAGGAGGTCTCTCCTCAGGCAGGGACATGGTGATGTGGGTCAAATATCAGTTTCAGCAGCGGCCTGGCAGGCAGGTACTCAGGATGGTCCAGCAGGGATAGCCCAGAACTCCAACAGAGAACCAGTGGTGGGAGTCAGAGATCAAGCAGGCAGGGATTCAGGGTGGTCCCACATGGGTAGTCAGCTCTAGTGTTCTCAGAGCAGGTCCACGTGGTGAAAATCTTGGGTCTGCCCTCTGTTTTAGTGCTCAACCAGAGTGGTCTTACAGTGGGCAGAGTATTGCTCAGGGTGGGGAGAGGGCAGGCTCTTCATGGGGCAGAGGTGTGTATCAGAGCAACAGGAGTGCTCTCCCTGGGGACAGGACACAGTGGGGAGCAAGATTCAGGGCCAATCCAGGGAGATCCCAGGGAAGCATGTGGGGGGATTCAACCTAAATTGGTCCCAGTCTCACTTCTAGCAGAGGCCTGATGATGAGGGTCAAAGATCCATCAGGCAGAGACTCAGGATTGTCCTGTGTGGATAGGTAGGTCTCTGACCTGGACTGAAACTCTCCAGCAGATTCCCATATACACATTTTTGTTTGTTTCTTTGTTCTTTTCTTTGTTTTTCGAACAGATTTTATTGCTTTGGAGCCTGAACTGAAACTAGCTCTGTAGATCAGGCTGGCCTTGAACTCAAAAAGATACACCTGCCTCTGCCTCCAAAAGGCTGGGATTAAAGGCATGTGCTACCAGTTCTTGGCAACAAAAAATATTATAGAGGGAACTTGAGTATAAGGAAATCAATTGCTCCTTCAACAGAAACAATTATATTTTGACTTATATCTTCTTCTTATTAAGGAGTTTTGGCGGTTATTATGAAAATTATTTAATTTATATTTTTAAGTATTAGGAAAAAAGATTGTCATAGGTAGAAAAGGACCTGATATCCTCACCCTTTTTGAAGGTAAAGGTTGGTGCTATCTCTCTTGGGGAATGATGGAGGGTTTTCCTCATGATATTCTTTGGAACAACAGAATGAAAGAAAAGGAAGCAGAGGAGAGGGAATTCCAAGGTCATAGAAACTCAAGAAAAAAATGTAAATTTCACAAAATACACCGTATTGTCATTAATTAACATTACATTATTATTTGAAATGAAGTTGCTCCCTGTATCAGAATTTGTAAGAAACACCAATATGATGTCATAGAACATTAAGATAATTGATAAAATGCCAAAGGCTCAATACATTCAAAGTTCAGACAAAGAGGAGTCCACATATTAAATTAGAATCTATATAAAATATGTTTTTCTTGGTCAAAGACATCTTTAAATAAAATTTAAAGTGTGTGTTAATTCCCAAGTATATTTTAAGCCTTAGGGAAACAAAAATCTGTTGGTACTTATAAGCTCTTTGAAAACCTGAGACCACATATGTTACTGTTTTATAAATGATGCTATAAAACAATCATTGAAACAAGCTCTGCATTCGTATTGTCCATACTGAATATGATCAAGGGCTTCAGCTGTGCCTCTACTTAACATTGTCTTCTTTCATTTCCTTTCATACTTTTATATAATGTTATAATCTTGGTTGTACATTTTATAGTACCTTGACCAAAACTGTGACATGATTAAATGACACTTCATTTTCTTCTTTGAGGGAAACATCACATAAACATTTTAAGGCCAGCAAATCTACCTCCACAGATTATGTTACAGTGAAACAGTGACCATGGTAAACCACACACAATGATTAGATGAGCCCATCAGAAACACAGAACTGAAAGAACACCCCCAATCTGTAGTAAAGGCTGTTATGTCAGTCTGTTTACTCTGCTGACATGGTTAAAAAAAATTAAGAAAGGAACTTACAGTTGGCAAATGAAGCTTAGTGACGGCCCCTGTTCAGCATACACAATAGGTGGGATGTCGAGCACTTGAAGACGTGGAGTACAGAACCTTCATCACTATTTGTGTAGATCAAACGAAAGTATGTAGAAAGACTCAAAGTTTACCAACATTCTCTGCTGAAAATAATGTGGATTTAATATAAATGCATAGATTAAGTATTTATGTATAAAAGTTATTTGGTCAGCATTATTCTCATGCCAAGTGTTGTGGCTCAAATTTGAATGGAAAAAAAGTATTAACTCTCTTGTGAAAATAAGTATGATTAATAGAGTTATGCAAACAACGTTTAATAGAACTGTCAACAACACCAGGAAAAAGGTACTTTCCCATGTTCCATAAAACAATTTTCATAATTTTCAAAGCCTTGCTGCAGGCAAATCAAATCTGAAATAAATATGTGTCAATACAACTGTTGCTCTTTTTTTGGGTGAGTGACAGAATTTCCTTGACTTTAATAAAAAAAAAGAATTATAGACAAATACTTCCCAGTGACTTAAAAAAATAGTCTTTCCATGCAGCTTTTTTTTAATCTCCTTTCCACCTACACCACTGTTTATTAGGTTTCAGTTGCATAGAAGTTGTCACTGAATACTAAAATGTCAGTGTTTGTTTCATAAACATGCTGCTTTATGTCCATCACAGATTTTCATTAATCAGTGTTCCCAGTGAACTTATATTGCAGTTGGAATCCATAGCATTAAATTTAAAACTGGATAAGAATAGACAGTTTGAGACTGCAATTCCTTATTTCTCCTAAAAAACCAAAAATACTAACTCTGGTTTTTCTTTTTGAAAATTAAAATTTCTCTCCCTAAAGAATGTAACTTTAGTAATACTCCTTCATCAAGATATTCCTAAATTAGGAGTTGGTTGCACACACCTTTAATCCCAGTGCTCAGGAGGCTGAGGCAGACAGATCTCTGTGAGTTCGAGGCCAGTCTGGTCTACAGAGCTAGTTCCAGGACCAGCTCCAAAGCAATACAGAGAAACCCAGACTCGAAAAACAACACAAAAAGATATTTCTAAATTAAGAAGTAGTGGGGGAGCGCCTGGGACCTGATCCAAATGAAATGACAGACTTTAAAGACTCCCAATGGAAGGCCTCACCCTCCCTAGGGGGTAGAAAGATGACAGGATAGGGGTTGGTGCGGGGAACTGGAGAGAACTGCACTGTGCAGGAACTGGTATAGATATGCAAAACAAGCTTGTTTCAATTTTAAATATTTTTTTCAAAGTGGGAGGAAGGACATAATTCAAAATTATTTTGAATGATACATTACTGATCCCACATAAACGGCATTTTCAAATTTAATTCATTGTAAATAGTTCTCACAAAACTCTCATGGTTAGTATGTTTACTATAGATCTTTTAAAAATAAATAGTAAACAAATAAGTACATTTGAGAATATTTTTGAGTAACTCTGGAAGCACTTTTAGATAAAATAAAGACTGTAAATTTGGTCTCTATTCAATAAGTCTGCTTCCTATTGCCAAGGAAAACAGACACAAGCTATTAGATAATCCAGCAACACTCTTCCTCCACAAATGCATAGACTGAAGTTTCAGAGGAAATAGAATTCCAACAAGAGTGTAGTTCTGGTGTTCTCTTTCCTCAACGTGTAATGCTCTCCATGATTCTCCATGATGGGGGAAATATAGTGATGCTACAAATAAATAAATAAATAAAGGAATAAAGGGATAAAGGAATAAAGGACCTATAGATAGAGAGAAGGCAAGAAGAGAGGAAGAAAGACAGGGAGGGAGAGGAGAATGGGAGATGAAAAGAAGGGAGGGAGGAAGATGGGTAGATTGGTGAACACAATAAAAATTTTCTGTTGTAAGACAATGACTTTTCTTTTGTATATTTTCATTTACAGCATTTGACATACTTATAAGTTGGCAATAGGCAAATAATTGTGTTATATTTACCACTTTTATGACTGCCAATTCTAATAATTCATTAGATACTTAGTATAGAGGTAAATCACAGACTGAAAGAGACAGATGCTGGAACTGGAGAGATTGCTCAATGATTAAAATACTTGCTCTCATAAAGGACTCTAGTGGTTTGGTTACAAACACTAACAAGATAGTTTACAACTGTCTGTAACTCCAGTTCTGGGCACCTGAATATACTTGTTTAAAACATCTATGGGCACCAGACATACTTACATGCAAGAAAAATACTCATATACATAATATAAAAATTATTTTAAAACTATTAAGAGCAGAAATTTACCTGTGGTACTATTTTTTTTTATAAAATAGGATCTCCCAGGAAATATTAGTTAATAATCAAATAAATGTGAAGTAACATGTAAATTCAAATGTATTATTGTTCGGCCTTTTTTGTATTTATTCTAATACTATATATAATCAAAGAAACAGAAAAAAAAATTTCTATTTGAAACACACTTCATTTTAAAGTACCTTACCACAGTAATATTTCAAAAATTATCTTCCTAATATTTATTTAACTGTACCATTATTTATATTTTATTAAATAATTAACAGCTTTTCAACTTACATAATTCTTCAAAAGTGGAGATATTCTAATTTCTATTCTCAGGACTTTTATAGTAACATCGATAATAATTTAGCCTTGTTTTATTGCATATTCTGTATTTATGTTCTTAATAAATAAATTTTATTTTAAGGAAAACATAAAAATCTAATTATTAGTACAGTTGATTAAGCTTGATGATTTACATATAATAAGGGATATTTAAAGCAGGGAACGCATGGCTATCTCCTCAAACATTCTTATCCTTAATTGGGAACACTTTCAAAAATTTTTACTGTAGCTTTTACTAGAAATAGAATTTATCATTTTGATCTCTAGTAACCCATCCTTGCACGAGCACAGCTGAATTCGGTGTACATGTTTTCCAAAACCGTGACATGTAACCACGGATGGACTTTCATATATCTCTATCAAATGATGCTTCTGAAATCTCTTTAATAAAATACAACACAAACATTGATGTTTTCATTCTTTAAACTAACTTTGTTTTTATAGATTGCACATTATGCTCTATCTTTTGTTACTTTTCTTTTTAGTTTTAATTTTGCTGGGTTTTTTTAATAATTATTTTTTTATTTTACATATTGATCCCAGTTCCCTCTACCTCATATCTTCAATCCTTCCATGTCCCCGCCAACTGACCCCCCAAACATATCCCATTCCCCAGGGATGGTGAGGCCTTCCAGGAGGGACCATCAAAATCTGTCAAGTCATTTGGGGTAGTGGCTAGGCCCTCCCTCCTTTTTCTCTGCTAAGGAAGTATCCCTCCATGGATACTTTCTTGTACCAGGGACACATCCTGGTTCCACTGGCAGAAGTCCATAAACTGTCCAGGCCTTCTAACTGAGACCTACATTCATAGAGTGTGGGTTGGTCCTATGCTGGTTTCCCAGCTATCAGTCTGGGGGGAGGTCCATGAGCTCCCCGTTGGTTAGGTCAGCTATCTCTGTGGGTTTCTGATGCCTGGTCTTAACATCTTTGCTCATCACTCCTCCCTCTCTGCAACTGGATTATAGGAGTTTGGCTCAGTGTTTAGCTATAGGTGTTTGTTTCTGTTTCCATCAGCTACTAGATGAGGGCTCTAGGATGGCATATAAGTTGGTTATTATTCTCATTATTAGGGAAGGGCATTTATGGTAGCCTTTTTACTGTTGCTCAGATCGTTAGTTGGGCTCATCTTTGTAGGTCTCTGGACATTTCTCTAGAGTCAGTTTTCTCTTCAAACCTACAATGGCTCCCTCTATTATGGTATCTCTTTTCTTGCACTCCTCTATTCCTCCCCGACTCAAACTTCCTGGTTCCCACCCATCCAGCCCAACTCCCAATTTGTTCAGGAGATCTTGTCTCTTTCCCCTTCTGTGGGGGATCTTGTAGGTCTCTCCTAGGGTCTTCTTTGTATCATATGAATTGCAGACTGGTGATCCTTTGCTTTATGTCTAAAATCCATATATGAGTGAGTACATACTGTGCTTGTCTTTTTGTGACTGTGTTACCTCACTAAGGATGATTTCTTCTAGTTCCATCCATTTGATTTGCCCATGAATTTCAAGATCCCATTTTTGTTGTTGTTGTTGTTGTTGTTGTTATTGTTATTGTTGTTGTTTTGTTTTGTTTTCCTGCTGAGTTTTAATCCATTGTGTAATTATACCACATTTTCTTTATCCATTCTTTAGTTTGGAGCATCTATGTTGTTCCCAGGTTCTAGCAATTATAATAATCTCTTAGGCATATACCCAAAAGACACGCACCCATGCACCAAAACATCTGTTCAACTATTATAATTATAATTCACATAAATATAAAATTATTCTAAGAGAGTAATTCAGTATTTTTCTTGGAGTTTTCTGCAGGGCTTTTAGGCATTGTTGCTATCTACATGCACAATATTTTCATCACCTGTTAACCACTGAGAATTATGTCACATAAGTTTTTATTAGATTTCCCAGGAAATTATTAGTCTATATTATTTCTGTGCATTAACTCTAGATATTAAATGAACTAATCATGACATGTATTATATTCTGCACCTTGATTTATTCATTTATTTTGATTTTTTAAAGGTTTCATATAGTTAGTGTCAAATACCAATAACAGTGTCATTTTGTTTTTGTTAGCATTAAATTTTAAAGTTATGCTGTACTTTGCTCATATGAATTTCAATTAATGGGCAGATATGTTATTGTCTTTTCTTATTATGAATAATACTTCTATGTATATAAACTTTTCTGTGGAAAGGCTTAATATTTCTTGAGTACACAAATAGGAGTAGAAATGCTGGGTTGTCACAAGTATCAAACTTTGTTGAAAGTATAAAACCTGACTTATTAATGTCACAATTTATACTTCTATCATATATGTGTAGGTTTTAATTTATCTGCAGTCTTGAAAACAGTTATTGATGTCAAATAATTTCTTTTTGTGAATTCCTCTACCAGTGTTTTCTTGTTATTTCTATCAATCCTACCTCAAGGTAGACTGTCACATATATATCTATATATATATGTGTGTGTGTGTGTGTGTGTGTGTGTGTGTGTGTGTGTGTGTGTGTATGACCAGAACTCCCCTTTGTTCAGTTCAGCTGTTTCTGTGGGTTTCTCCAGCCTGATATTGATACCTTTGCTCATCACTTCTCTCTCTCAACAGGATTTCAAGAGTTTGCCTGAGTGTTGAGCTATGTTTGCTTCTGCTTCCATCAGCTACTAGTAAAAAGCTCTGGATGGCATATAAGGTAGTCATCAATCTTATTATTGGGGAAAAGCATTCAAGGTAGCCTCTAAATTGTTGTTTAGATTATTAGTGGGGGTTATCTGTGTAGATCTCTGGACATTTACCTAGTGCCAGATTTTTCTTAATATGTATAATGGCTCCTTCTATTATGGTATGCTTTTTGTTGATCTCCTATATTATTCCCTGACTCAATCTTTCTGATCCCCCATGCCCACCTCTCCCCTTCGTTTTCTCCTAACTCACCCTCCCTTTCCCCCATGCTCCCAATTTGTTTGTGAGGTCTTTTCTCTTTCCCCTTCTATGGGGGACCACAGTGTCTCTCTTAGGGTCCTCCTTGTTTCCTAGTTTTTCTGGTGATGTGGATTGTAGACAGGTAATTGTTTTCTCTATGTCTAAAAAACATATATAAGTGATTACATACTGTGTTTGTCTTTTTGTGACAGGGTTACCCCACTCAGTATTGTTTCTTCTAGTTCAATCCATTTGCCTGCAAGTTTCAAGATTACATTGTTATTTTTTCTGCTGAGTAGTACTCCATTGTGTAAATGTACCATATTTTCTTTATCCATTCTTCAGTTGAGGGGCATTTAGGTTTTCCCTGGCTCTGGCTATTACAAATAATGCTGCAATTAACAAAGTAGAACAGATGTTCTTGTTGTATGAATGTGCATCTGTTGGGTATATGCCAAAGAGTGGAATTACTGGATCTTGAGGTATACTGATTCCCATTTTCTTGAGGAACCGCCATACTGACTTCCTAAGTGGCTGTAAAAGTTTGTACTCCAACCAGAGGTGGAGGAGTGTACCCATTTCTCTACATCCTGTCCAGCATTAACTGTCTAGTGTTTTTTATTTACTTATTTATTTTAGGCTTTTTGGCAGGAGTAAGATGGTATCTCAGAGTTGTTTTGATTTCCATTTCCCTGATGGCTAAGGATGTTGAGCACCTTTTTAAGTGTCTTTCAAGTCATTTTAGATTACTCAATTGAGAATTCTCTATTTAGTTCTGTACCTCACTTTTAATTGGATTATTTGGTGTTTTGGTAATTAGCTTCTTAATTTCTTTGTATATTTTGGAAATCAGCCCTCTGTCAGATGAGGGGTTGGAGAATATCTTTCTCAATTCTGTGTGCTGTCATTTTGTCTTGTTGACTGTATCTTTGCCTTACAGAAGCTTTTTAATTTCAGAAGGTCTCATTTATTCATTGTTGATGTCAGTGTCTGTGCTACTAGTGTTATGTTGAGGAAGTGGTCTCCTGTAACAATTTTAATTTTTGAAATTTCATACATTCCTTCATGTGTATTAACCATATTCTGTGCTCTTCCCCAAGCTTCTGTTGGGCCCACTTTTCAACTTCAAGTACATTTTAAAATATAATATACTGAATACAAATTTGGTATCCCTACCTACATGGGTGATGTGCCAACCACTGGAGTATGCTACACCTATACTCATGAGCTACACTCAATAAACTTGTTTTTTTTTGTTCGCTAGCATCCATTACCTACTAAAAATTCCTTAGCTGTATTGGGTCTCCTGAGCAAGTACAGTGAAATGTTGACTTGCTTAGGGATTCTTTGCACAAGACTTTCACATGGTCACGTGTTTGTTACATTTTCAATTAATTTGAGGGGTGGTGGTGGTCTGAATCTTAGCTTATTAAATTTTCCCCTGAATATAAAGCTAACATACCAATTTATGCCTAGCAGAGGCATACTTTATTCATGTGTCTTGTTACCTGACTAAAATACTCCATAAAATATTGAGAAGATAAGGAGTACACACTTATTTTGCTTTCTATCTTAAGAGGGATTCAGTCTTTAATTATGGAATCCTAATGTTGGTGTGCAGATTCTCATATATTTTTATGTAGTAGAAGAGCATCCTTTCTTGTGCTTAGTTATTCCTTTTTTAAGACAACTGTTACATTTTATTTACTTCCTATTTATTTGAACTATTAAACAGATTATGAGGGTTATGTTTTGTCATAATTACCATAATAATATCAGAATGCCTTTCCTGAACTAATCATGCATTCCAACTGTAAATCCTGCCTAGATCTGTTGTGCATGCTACTTTATATGCTAAAAGATCTAATTTTGTTTATTTTATTGAAGATATTTACATCCACATTAGTGAAGGAGATTTACTGCTTTTCATTAATTTTCCAGTGTCACCTTTCTCTGTTTCTGACATTAGTTTAGTTCTATCCTATTCTGTTTTTGAGTTTTTATTTTATTTTTTTTCATTGTTGTTTAATTCTTTTTTAAAACATATAAATATATATATATTTTTAAAAAGATGCAAAGATCACAATTTCAGTAACTTTTCCAAAAGTACACCATAAAACTTGTATAATCAGTGTTTATTAAAAAATATTTGTCACAATTTGAAAATTTCACACATGTATAAATTTATTTTGATTATACCTACTCACCCACACTTCTCTAATATCTCCCAGATCCCTTCCACCAGAATGCAACTCTCTCCCAATTTCATATGACATTTTTTGTTTTTAACAGCTAGCAAAGTCTATTTAGTGTTTCCTGTATGATCATGGGCAACTTCACAATGACCACTCTTTTCTAAAATTATAACTCTCCTTCTGTTTTCAGCAGAACAATACAATTTACATTTTTTAATTAATAATATGAATTAAAAACTTTACATGCGGATCCCAGTTTCCTTTCCCATCCTCCCTCCAACCCTCTCTCCCTCCCTTTCTCCCTCTTACCCACTTTTCCCTGTGACAAGCACCCTGGCAACCCTCCCCTCCCATTCACCCACCCGCATTTGACTTGTAGGGCTATGCTATCCAGGTTGGGTCATGTAAATCTGTCAAGTCATTTGAAGTAGGGACTAGGACTTCTCTCCTTTCTCTTGGTTAAGGGGGTATCCCTTCATGGGGGATGTGTCTGCAAGATCCTTTTGTACACTGGGAATAGATCCTGTTTCTACTGTCTGAGGTGCCCCAAACTGCTCAGTCCTTACAGCTGAGACCCATATTAAGGGGGTCTGAGTCAGTCCCATACTGGATTCCCAGCTATCAGTTGGGGGGGGGGCATTAGATCCTCCTTGTTCAGGTCAGCTGTCTTTGTGTGTTTCTGCAACCTGGTCTTGTCCCTTCTCTCTGAACCTTGATTCTAGTTTGACTCAGTCTTTGGTTATGTGTGTTTGCTTCTGTTTCCAACAGGTACTAGATGAGGGCTCCTTGACAGTGAATAATTAAGTTGATGATCTCACTATCAAGGAAGGTCATTTATGGTAGCTTTTCCATGGTGCTCAAATTGTTAGATGGAGTAGGTCTTGTAGTTCTCTAGACCTTTCTTTAGGTTCAGTTTTCTCTTCAAACCAATAATGCTCCCTCTCTTATGTTATCTCTCTCTCTCTCTCTCTCTCTCTCTCTCTCTCTCTCTCTCTCTCTCTCTCTCTCTTTCTACCTGACTCTATCTAGTAACACGTGCTTTCCTCTCCTCCCTGTCTCTTTCTCCTAGTTCTTTCTCTATTTACTGTGCCCCCCCATTTCTTATGTGCTCTGGAGGAATTTCTCCTTCCCCTTTTGTGAGAGACCATATATGAATCTCTTAAAATGAACCTTGTATCCCAGTTTGTCTGTTAGTGTATATTATAGGCTGGTGATCCTTTGCTCTAGGTCTAAAATCCATGTATGAGCGAGTACATACCCTGTTCCTCTTTTTGTGACTGGGTTACCTCATTCAGGATCCATCCACTTGCCTGCGAATTTCATGATACTGTTATTTTTTTTTCTGTAGAGTAGTATTCAATTGTGTAGATGTGCCACATCTTCTTTATCCATTCTTCAGTTGAGGGGCATCTAGGTTGCTTTCAGGTTCTTACTATAACAAATAGTGCTGCTATGAACATAGTGGAGCACATGTCTTTGTTGCATAGATGTGAGTCATTTGGGTGTATACCTAAGAGTGGAATTGCTGGGTCCTGTGGTAAGCTAATTACCATTTTCCTGATGAACCACAATACTGACCTCCAATATAGCTGTACGAGTTTGCACTCCCACGAGCAGTGAAGGAGTGATTCCCTTTCTCCACATCCTCTCCAGCAAAGTTGTCATTGGTGTTTCTAATTTTAGCCATTCTGGCAGGAGTAAGGTGGTATCTCAAAGTTGTTTCCATTTGCATTTTCCTGAGAGCTAAGGATATTGAACATTTTCTTAAGTGTCTTTCAGTCTCTTTGATTTCCTCTATTGAGAATTCTTTCTTCAATTCTGTACCCCATTTTTTAATAGGGATATTTGGTGTTTTGTTGACTAGTTTCTTGAGTTCTTTGTATATTTTGGAGTTCAGCCCTTTGTCAGAGGTAGGATTGGTAAAAAAAAAAATTCCCAGTTTATGGGCTGCCATTTGGTCTTGTCTGTTACGGCAGGTTGTTCCTTCCCTCCAGCTCCATCCCGCCTGCCGCCAGTCTGGGCCTATAGCCGTACAAGCCCCAAATAACACTCAGAGACTCTGTATTTGATACAATCCTGTTGGCCAGTTACCATTATTGTTTATGGGCTAGCTCTGTCTTAATTATTAACACATTTCTACTTATCTAAGTATTTCCACGTGGTCGTCTTATCAGGGAGCTGCGGCAGGTGTCCTGCTTCTTCCCTGAGCTACATCTCAACTCCTCCCTACTACTTCCTCTTTCCTCCTCCTGGTCTCCTAGCCCCGCCTATCTTGTTTCCTATTGGCCACAGAGCTTTATTAACCAGTATGAGAAACATATATACAAAATAACATCTCCCATCACTTGTCCACTGTGTCCTTTGCCTTACAGAAGCTTCTAAGTTTGAGGCGGTCCCTTTTATTAATTGTTGATCTCAGTGGCTGTGCTACTGGATTTAAGTTCAGGAAGCGGTCTCCTATACCAATTTGTTCAAGGGTACCTCCTACTTTCTCTTCTTCTAGGTTCAGTGTGGATGGATATATGTTGAGGTCTTTGATCCATTTGGACTTGAGTTTTGTACATGGCAATAGACATAGGTCTATCTGAATTTTTCTATACACCATCATCCAATTGTGCCTTCACCAATTGTTGAAGATGCTTTCCTCCACCCCATTGTGATTTTTTAGCTGTTTTGACGAAAATGAGGTGTTCATAGGTGTGTGGATTAATATTTGGATTTTTCATTTGATTCCATTGATCTACCAGTCTATTTTTGTGCCAATTCCAGGCAGTTTTAGAACTACAGCTCTGTAGTAGAGCTTTACGTCAGGGATGGTGATGCCTCCTGAAGTTCTTTCATTGTACAGGGTTGTTTTGGCTATCCTGGGTCTTTTGTTTTTCCATACAATGTTGACTATTATCCTTTCAAGGTCAGTGACAAATTGTGCTGGGATTTTAATGGGGATTGCATTGAATCTGTATATTGCCTTTGGCAAGATTGCCATTTTTACTATATTTATCCTTCCAATCCAAGAGCATGGGAGATCTTTCCATTTTCTGGTATCTTCTTTAATTTCTTTCTTTAAAGACACAAAGTTCTTATAGCATAGGTCTTTCACATATTTTGTAAGCGGTCCCCCAATATATTTTATGTTGTTTGTGGCTATTGTAAAGGGTGGTCTTTCTCTGATTTCTTTCTCAGCCTCTTTGTCCTCTGAATAAAGTAGGGTTACTGATTTTTTCAAGTATTTTTTTCTTTTGTATCCTGCTAGTTTGATGAAGGTGTTTATCAGCTACAGGAGTTACCTAGTAGAGTTTACTGGGTCACTTTTAAAAACTATCATATCATCTGCAATTAGAGACAGTTTAACTTCTTCCTTTCCAATTTGGATCCCCTTGATCTCCTTTTGTTGCCTTATAGCTTTAGCTAGAACTTCAAGAACGATATTGAAGAGATATGGAGAGAGAGAACAGCCTTGTCTTGTTCCTGATTTTAGAGGAATTTCCTTAAGCTTCCCTCCATTTAGTGTGATGTTGGCTGTTGGTTTACTGTATATTGCTTTTATTATGTTTAAGTATGCTCCTGTTACCCTTGATCTCCAAGCCTTTTATCATGAAAGTGTGTAGAATTTTGACGAAGGCTTTTTCAGCATCTAGAGAGATGATCATATGGTTTTTCTTTATCAGTTTGTTTATATGGCAGATCACATTGATAGATTTTCATATGTTAAACCATCTTTGCAACCCAGGGATGAAGCCTACTTGGTCATGTTGGATAATTTCTCTGATGTATTCTTGGTTCGGTTTGCCAATATTTTATTGAGTATTTTTGCATCGATGTTCATCAGGGATATTGGTCTGTAGTTTTCTATTTGTATCTTTTTGAGCCTTGGGTACCAAGGTGATTGTGGCCTCATAAAAAGAGTTTGGTAACATGCCTTCTAACTCTATTGTGTGGAACAATTTTAGGAGTATTAGAATAACTCTTCCTTGAATTTCTGGTAGAATTCTGTACTCTTTTCTTCTATTATATTTCTTAGAATATATTTACTGTAAAATTATATGTTTACTAATATAGTCTCATATATACCTGTTATTCACTTTCCTTTTTTATTATTATTTTAAGTATTTTATTTTGAATTTATTGGAATATTTTATTTGACTTGTATGGTGGTTTGAACAAAAATGTCCACCATAAATTCATACCTTTGAATGCTTAGTCACTACCAAGTAGCACATTTGAAAGATTAGAAAGATTAGGATTTGTGGTTTTGTTGGAGTGGGCATGTCCTTATTTGAATTGGAAGAATGTCACTGGGGATTAGATTTGAGGTCTCATATGTCATAACTAAGCTAACATTTGTCAAATACACCCCACTGAAGTATTACTATCTTCCTTCAATATTTAGCTGCTTATTACAGGATACGATTCAGAGGAGATAATTTGAATGACATTCCAGAACATATTCATTGAGCACATTTATGTTGTTGCTTGATATGGCTTATAACAAGCTTGGGCCTAATAGTTTTTAGCATTCAGAGAAGGACAATATAACTTAAGTCTGTTGTCTCCCACTAAATTGCACAGCAGTTTCTGGCACAATAAAAGCTAGAAATCAAGCATGACGCCACCAGCTTAATTTGATTTTTTTTAAATCTTAAAACAAAGGCATGTGGTGTGATCAGCAATTATCTCTTAAGAACCAGTTTTACGAAGAAACAAAGAGTACTGACAAATATCTAAATTGTATAGTAGCAGATCTCACCCTGTGAGCTAAGACATTTTTCATGGTCACACATCAGATAGCCTGTATATCAGTTATTTAAATTACAGTTCACATCTTTATCAAGATAAGTCATGAAGTAGCAATGCATTAATTTTATGGTTGGGGTCATCACACCACAAGGAACTGTATTTACAAAGGTCACAAGAATAGGAATGTTGAGAACCACTAGTTTAAAAAGTCTCTAAGTTCTTGCTGATTAACTATTTTCAAGGATTTTCCCCATGTTTGTCATTGAGGTTTTTGTTTAATATTTCATGTCTTTTAGTTACATTATTATTGATCAAATTAAAATATCAACTAATCTCACTCTTTTCCTGCAAATTAGCTTACCAAGTAATGGGTTAACATATGACATTTCCATACAGCCTTTGGTCCAATTATTAACCCTACTCACCAAACCCCATTTATCTCCTTCTACATACTTCTCTCTGTTTAATGTTTAAGTCTGTACACTTCTGGTATTTTTCCTCTTCAATTCCACTGTTACCAAAGCTATTACCTATGTATGACTGACAGAACTTCTGTACCACATAAATCACCTGTACAAAGCCCTCTTTCTGGTTTTACTCTCTACTTGTTGCGCAAGTTGAATATACATAATTATAGATTTTGAATTTATGATCCACATATGAGGAAAACATATGGAGTTTGCTAATATCCTCCTTTTCTTGATATGCCCTCACCATGAGACAATTTTCTAAATTTCTAGTTACTGCTTGTTTTCCAACTGATACTCACCCAAGAAAATATTTCATGCTAATGTATACATCTTATACAGTAGATAGGGTGCTTATTGTTCTGGGATTTATTTTTTTGCCTCAGTACATGTGGTTATATTTTCCCTCCATTGATTTATCTACAAACTTCATTATTTCTTTTCCTTTGTAATTGAATAAAAATCCCATTGGATATGTATACCACCCTGTTCTGATCAATTCACCATTTGATATAGACACAGGTTGTTCCATGTTATGGTTCTAATACCTAGTGCTAGATGAACACAGATGAGAGAGTATTTATGAACTAGAATACAGAGTTCTTTGGGAAAATTTCAGAGGAGTAAAATAGCTGGGTCATGTTTTACTCCAGAATTTTTGAGAAATATTCACAAATATTTCCACATTGGGTACATAAGTTTATAGTATCTACAATATTGAATTTGGATTCATTTTTGCTCACATTCTTTTAAGTATTTCCTTTTATTTTATTTCTGGAGATCCATTCTGGCTAGATGAGATGTAATCTCAGAGTAATTTCAATTTGATTTCCATGATGGCTAATGATATTGAATATTTTGAAATATGGTTATGAACCACTCACATTTCTCTGTGGAATTATACTCTCAGATTCACAGTCTATTTTTAGATTACTTTACAAGTTTTCTTGGTGTCTAATATTCAAATTTGCTTTGTCAACATGAGACAGCTTAGAGTCATTTGTGTTCTAAGCCTAAATTGGGGAATTACTAGGATAAAATTTTATATGCACATTTCTGTGGTGATGTCCTGATTACTGATTATATGAGCCTTCAACCTACAGTTTAGGTCACCATCCCTAGAAATGTATTTCTGGGCAGTATACTAATCAAAGTCTAAAGGTTAGCCTGCAAACTGCAATCTTCCATGTCTTGTAATTTGTCTTGACTTCTTATCCTTACTTAATTTATTGATGCATCATGACTAGAAGTATAGTTAAGTAACGCTCTTCTTCTCCAATTTACTTTCTTCTTTTATTTTTTTTCTTATTTTACATATCAATCCCAGTTTCCTCTCCTTCCTTCCCTCTCTCCCTTTCTCTAATTTACTTACAAATAGAAAGTTTTATCATGGAAATAGAAAGGAGCTTACCAAATTATGTTTTGTTTTATAAGTTTTAGATATGTTTCTGTATTCTAGATATTAATTAGCCATTAGATTTTTATTGGGGAAAGGTGCTTATTACCTTTCTCTACATTTCCTTTTTACCTAAATTACCAGTTCCTTTGCTATGTATACATATTTTAATGCATTTATGTCTATTTGCCAATTGTCATACTTGTTTCAAAAATGATCAGAGTCCAATCTAGAAAGTCCCTTTCTGCTGTCTACATGAATACATTATCTAAGACCACGAGGCTGCCACTGTAAAGAATGCTTGGCCCCATCATTTACATGATCATGGTCCTTGCTATATTAACCAGAAAGACTCCAAAAAACAAGGATATATATTAAAACAGAATCATCTTAACCCACCACTCCTTAACAACATTTAGTGATCAAATTCTAAACTTCAATGACCTCATAACTGACAGGACACAAACCAAGCTACAGAACCAATAAAAGTAGACACTAACAATCTCAACACTTAAGATAGAAACTAACATCAAGTGATAATCAATAACTGTACTCTAAATGGATAAGTTCCATTGCAATTCATAAAGAATATCAGAGATCAAGAAAATATTTCTGCACAATGATCTATTTAAAAGGTCCTCAACTAGAACATGTTAGAAGAATTTCAGGATACAGAATTTAAAATAATAATTGTAACACTCTTCAATGATAAGGTCATGATTTTAATCAGCTTTCACGATTCTCAGTCCTTGAACTTAACAAAAGTTGCAGTCTGTGATAAAGCCATAAGTACATGCTAAGTCTCCCCCCTCCTTTTTGTTTGTTTTTCATGTTGCTATTGTTTTGTTTTGCTGAGTTTAGTTTTTCTTCTTTTGTTTAATGACTGAAATTCAATTTATAGAATCATTACACAAAATAGTTTGTATTACACATTAGATGGAATAGATTCATTTGGTCTCCCACATGGAAAACTTCAGCAAATTAGTAATTTTGTTTGAGTTGTTTGAGATAATGTCATGCATTTTTGCATTTTCTGTTAAAATGTAAACGTACAAATTAATTTAATTAAGAAAGTGGTTATTTTAGGTCAGAGTGTAAAGGTAAAATCCATCCTGTAAGAGAAGTTAAGATGGCAGAAACTTGAAGTGACTAACATGGTTCATCCAGAGTCAGGATAATAGGTATTTGTGTTAAGCTCAACTTCTTTACTCTACATTCTATAATACTATCACAGAGAATTGTGGTATGATCATCAATGGATGACTATTCCCACATCAATTAACTTTTTCAAGATAATTCCACACAGACATGCCCAGACGCCTGTCTTTCATGCATTTCTAGATTTCAAGAGTGCAATGAGATTAGTATCCCAGATATGATTTCAATATAAAGTCTTGGTTGGCCTTGAAATTGGTATCCTAGCTTAACCTCCTATACATTGGCATTTTGAGAATTAACCATCATAATCAGGTCTTTGTAGAATAACTTCATCATTGTAATGTATATAACCTTTGATAGTTCTTCTTGAGAACTTAACTATACAACATTGAAAGTCTAGCTAGAAACTGTATGCATTCTATTTGATGTATTTAATAAAATAGCAAATTAAGTCAATATATGGAAATCATGGTTTTTCACAAAGAAAAAAATAAGATTTTCTTCTTTATGTGGAAGATTCTATAACACCTTTGTGTTTGTATGTGTAAAAGAAATATTTGTCCAGTAGTGGAGTCACATACCCTTAATTCCGGCATGCAGAATGTAGAGGCAGGTAAATCTCTGTGAGTTCCAGGACAGCCTGTCCTACAGAGAGATGTCCAAGATAGCCAGAGCTGTTAGACAGAGAAATCCTGCCATGAAAAATGTTTAGTAATACATTTGTATTTTTTTCTTATTTTACATACTAATCCTAGTTCCCTCTCCCTTTCTCCCTCCCTACTTCCCTCCTTCTCTCCCACCCTTTCATGCCCCCCAACCACCCTCCCATCCCATTTCTCCCCTCCCTTCAGGAGGAGTCAAAAAATCTGTCAAGTAATTAGGAGTAGGAACTAGGCCCTCCCTTCTGCCACATTCATATTTTTAAAGAAATTAGCTTGCATTCATATAAAAACTGTCTCCTATAATATAAATAGAAATATCCTTGTTCTGAAAATCCAACCATATGCATTAATGAATTTAAGAATCTGAAAAGCATATTTAATATCATTTAGCAATTGAGCTTGGAAATATAGATAATAAAATAGTACTAAATATTACAGATTACATAGTTATGACAAAAATCACTTTTATGTTTTAATACAAGAAGTAATGAATAATATGATGACAATGAGATAGATCTAAAAGATAAAATGAATCAGTTATCACATCATCATCATATGATAAGTATCAAAGAAATATACTTTCTCCTTTATATGCTCTTGATAGGAACTTGGAGACTGTAATGCCTTGGTTTTACTGTAGTCATTCAGGGTGATTTAAAAGTTCTAGCCTAAGAACTGTAAAATATTAGGCTATTCTACCCTTTAAAGACTCCAAGATAATGTTCACTTTCTCTTCACATAGAAGAGGCAAATAAGTTGATCTCTTGTCAGGAGGTTCAGCTTCTTATTAAGGATTTATGGTATGAATAAGTGCTAGAATACATTTATTATGAATACCAAATGGAAATTAAGAGTGTTCTGGGATATAACCCCTAGACATAAAGACTATTATTGACAGCTAACAATGACATTAATTTGGAAAGTACTTGGTAAATTCATATCATTTTTCAAATTCAATCATATTTCCTAAACAAGAATTTAGAGGATTAGGTTAGTAAAATCAAACAGTGGCTGTTCTCAGTAAGTCAAGCAAGCTGTGACTGTGTTTCCTATGTACTTTTGAACCAAATTCAATGCAAACCTAACACTGATAAATTCTAGTATATGTGGAACACTTGATAGACTTAACTTTCCAAAAAGCTTGTATTAAGGCTGACTACTGATTGATATTATATTGCTTTCCATTTATCACCAATTTATTGCTATATGAAGCAATATAAAGTATTAGTCATTTACAGTTATATTTCAAAATTTTTAAAAATCTTTATACATGAAACTAGTACAGAAAGACAAAATATACAAATGGTGTATGGAATCCTGGGTTTGGAAAGGGAAGATTATCAAGAATGGGGGAAGTTAATTACTATTAATAATTGTAATCTTCAAATTTTTGTGATTAAAAGGTAAAAAATCAATAGGCTAAAGAATCTAAAAACTAGATCCAGAACTAAAAATTGAATTTTTAGTAGAAGAAACTCAAAAAGCTGATAAACACTTAAGATCTTAAAGAACCAGTCAACATCCTTATCTGTAAGAGAAGTATCAATAAAAATGACTGTGAGATTCCCTCTTATACCTGTCAGAATGGTTAAATTAAAAAAAAAATTACAAGTGAGTTAATATTGGTGAGAATGTGGAATAAAGGGAAGACCCATTCATTGCTGGAGGGAGTGTAAACTTGTACAACCCTATGGAAATCAGTGTGGTGGTTCCTCAGAAAGAAGGCACCCCATCTACCTCAAGATCCTCCTATGCCACTGTTAGATATATACCCAAATGATGCTTCATTTTACCACAGAGACACTTGGTCAACCAAGTTCACTGATGCTCTATTATAATAGCTAGAAATTGGAAACAAACTTGATGTCCCTCAACAGAAGAATGATTAAGGAATATGTGGTATATTTACACAACGGAGTATTACTGAGCTATGAAAAAGATAATATGATGAGAATTTGAGGCAAATTCATGGAACTAGAAAAAATACATCATGAGTTAAGTAACCCAGACTCAAAAAGATTAAAACGGTATCTATCTACTTAGGTTTGGGTATTAGATGTTAAGTGATTGATAACCAAACTATAATCTGTAGGCCAAAAGAAATTAGGCATAGAGGAAGGATCTACTAGGTGGATGCATGGGTCTCTGATAGAGGGGTAAATAAAATAGATTACATGGGCAAACTAGAGTGGGAGGAGGGCAAGAATAGGAGGATCAGGTGGGAATGGGGAGGGGAGATAGGACAGAAAGAAGCAATGAGGGGAGAGACAGCTAAAGATGAAGTGCATTCATGTGGTGGTATGGAAACCTAGTACAATAGAAACTTACTATACTGTATTAAGGTGGTCTTAATTAAGTGCCCAAATAATGAGGGAGATGGAACTGGGATAATGATTTTATGATTGACATTAAATAATCATTAACTACAATAGTATGTAACTTAAATTGGGATAGTACATGATCATTGGAGTTATCTCAGTAATACCTGTTATAGAAAGAATAAAGTCCTTTGACAAACATGTTACTCTGTGGAACTTTTTGTCTTCAAGTTGATATTAACAAATTCATGAACTAAACTGCAACTCATATGTTACTTTTTCCTAAACGTTTAATGTTTTCAGTCATTGTATTCAGGTTACTCTATTTCAATTCTGAAGTACCCTGAGGAATGGCAGTAATTTAGTAAATGTTGCCATTTTTATAAGAATGTAGAAAGACAGGAGGCATTTAACAAATTGTCTCTGAACTCCATTTTCAGGGTAAAATATAAGACAATATTTCCTTAGTTCTACTCCAGGGATAACCTAAAGGGCAATTTTGATTAGAATTTTTGTAACTAGGGCAGGTATTTTTATTACTTGTGTGTGTTTTCTCTCAAATTTGTGAAAAAAAAAATCAAGACACATTTCCTGAGGCTGTTCTGTGTTATTATGAGACTTATTTTTCCTTCCTCTAATGTTCATGAAAATCTTTGAAAAAAGTAATAGAGCTGTTTGGGACTGATTCTGCTCATTATGATCACATTGGAATATTGTATAATCATTTTAATTGAGTAAATGTATATTAATTTCTGCTCTAAAATGACAGAATTTTCCTTTGAAAGATTCTATGGATGATTGTAACTTTTGTATGAAGGCAATCTCAGGGTAAAAACCATTCAACCTGGCCCATTTTGATAGAGGGCTATGGTGATAAGTAGGTCAGAAACCAATGAAACAATTCATAATTCCTAGCTAATTTGTGTTTACCTGACCTACTTAACTTAAAATACTTGGTGGATTCAGCATTTTCACCTTTTGACACACAAAATTATTTGTTAACTGTTCTTCTAAAATTATATTCTTTATTTTACCTTGTAGTCACTTCAGGACTGTCACACTATTCTCTGTTATTATAATATATACTTTTGGAATAAGATTACCTAATACTTACCTGTGAAAGATAACTAGAAACTATAAAACACTAGCCTAATATCTTCATAACACCAATATTCATTCTATATCTACTCATTAATAAAAGATCAGTAAATACAAAATTGAAATATCATTTGTGTCTACAGAGTTTATTAAGAGTAAATTATTTAATATGGATGTAATCACATAAGTAACATGTAAGAAGATTTTAGCTTTACCACAGAGAATCATAGAAGCCAATTTCACTTGAAGTAAATAAGGAAAAAACAGCTATCTATAGTGCTCTCGACAATCTTTTACACAGCTCAGAACTGCTGAAGTTCTCTTATCTTTGTGATTTTTTGTTTTTCATCTCAGATGTTGGGACTGGCATCAGGCCATATGTTGGTAGAGTCTATACATCATGGTAAACATAATACAATAATAAAATCAGAATAGTGCCTTTGCTTTATGTGAAATTAATTTATTTTTTTATAAACTATATATTTCAGAACTAGAGAGATGGTTCAGTAGTCAAGAGACTTTGTTCTTTTAGAGAACATAGGTCCACATTCAGCGTTACCAGTGCAGCACAAAACCATCTATAACTCCAGTTCCAGGGAATCTGCACAAGTCAGATAACAGATAAGCATCACTGAGAAGTTTAAGAGGGAGCTTAGGTTAGACCAAAATGTAGTTGAAATAAAAAGATGAGAATGTAACTATATGTATCAGTGTTTGAAATCAGTTCTTTAGACAAATGGGCCAATAAATTTAATAGAGGAGACATGTCTTTGCCTAAGATGTATTTTTTTGTTGTTATTAATAATATAATTTTAAAATTTTACATGTCGATCCCATTTTCCTCTCCCTCCCTCCATCCCTTCCTCCCTCCATCCCTCTGTCCCTCTCTCCCTTTTACTCTCTTTCCCCTGTGACATGCACCCTGGCCACCCTCCCCTCCCATCCCCCCACTCCCATTCCACTATGCTATGCTATGCTATCCAGGTTGGGTCATGTAAAGATGTATTTTCATTGAGGAAAAAACTATAGAGTGTATTACAAAAATATTTTAATATATATTTAATTGCATACATTCAGAATATGTGAGGGAAATGCACGAGAGTGGCAGTATACAAATTTTAGAGTAAGTGTAATTTCTCTGCTGAAAGTGGCCTAAATGTGCTGTATGCTCACTGTGATTTTATATTTTTATTAGGATGTTGGGATGTTGTACTATAGGTCGGGGACATTTAAATGTGCTTTAACCTACTTAAATGGCAATCACATTTGTTTGCAAAATTTTTTAAAGCCATTGTGAAATTGTATTCATTCAAAATAGTGAAAAGAAATCACTTTTGACATATAAAAGTTACGTGTATTAAATGTAATTGCACAACCACAGACATCCTGGAAACTGGTTAAATGATTGATTATATTCATTATGTAAACACAATAGGAAATGATCATAAAAATTTATACTAACTTACAAAAGTTAAAGGACTAAACTAATAAATTAGAGTAATATTTTTCTACTAAAAGCAAGAAGTTATTTACAGTAAAAATTTAAATTTAAGATATTTGTTTGAGTATAATATTTGAGTATATAATTTTACATTGAGCCACTAGATAAAGAATAATGTTATGCTTTAATCTATAATCTACTTTGAAAAGTAGAAAAATAATGATTCTTTTTATTGTATTAGTATTTCATGTTGAAAAGTGATTTGCTTTTAGTAAGAAGTAAAAGCAGACAAATAAAATATGAGTAAAGTTTGATAATCTTAGTTATTTGTACTATCAGAAGTGAAGAGAAAGTTTATAATACTATTTAATCTTATCAGTAGTTTCAAACACATACTGAGAACTTTCAGAGATTTCTATTCCAATAAGAAATGCCTCTAAGTGCTGGGCCTCTGAGGAATGTACTATTGTAATGAGTTCTAACCAGATTCATGTGAGTCATAAAAATCTAATGATAATAATATCATGGTAATGATGATAAAGGACTTGCACTAGGTCACTGTGGTGAGTCAGTAGTAATTGTAGTTGGAAAATGTCGGTGTTCAGCCATCCACTAAATCATACCTCCTCTCCAATTTAAGCCCAAGACAACCATGCATAGTCACTGAGCAGGTAACAGAAAAAATTAAAAGGCAAGACTTCTTGACTACTTAAAGGGAACAAATGCTTTCTACTTCTGACCACTTTCATTCTTTTACTATAGTACTATATAAGATACTAATCTTTTCATTCCTGATTTTATTTTTCCATTATAACTTTTGCTGTCCTCAAGGAACCTGCATGCATACATATGTAAAACAACACAGGAGTATGTTATTGTGCAACTTTTTATTATGCAGTATTAATGACTTTAAACTTGATACCTTAAACATTTTAAAATGATGTCCCCAAATTTGTGGAGGATCCACAGACACTTACCATAATTCAGCAAGCATGTTTGGCTTCTGAAAAATGAAAGAAAGGGAGAGGGGTGTGGTGTTCTGTTTTGCATCTCTTTTTTACTTAGAGTAGGTTTTAGTCTTATATTTTCATTTTGATTCACATTATATCTGCTTCTAAATCATCCTTTATATGATATTGGATTTGGATGTACTATTATGAAATTATTTTAGTTTTGCTACAACTTAAGCCACAACAGGCACAGTGCTTCAAATTCTCTTACTGAAGTTTTGAGAGTAGCAAATAGAAAGAAGGGAATGTGGCAATTGACATATTCACAGACGGTAAAGAAAAAAATGACTGTGTTTGCAAAGTCAAGACCTATACACAATACAGCTGTGACTTTACTGAAATATTTGAAATATTATTTGAAGGACACAAGGAATATTTTGTATGCAATGTAAATCAACACTAGACCACATCATTTTTCCATGAATGACTAAGATTAATGACAATTGGATTGTTTTTTATTTTTTTGTTTCATTTTTTGTTTTTTGTTTGTTTGCTTGTTTGTTTGAATCCATAGCTGTCCTAGAACTAGCTATGCAGACCCAGTTCATCTCTTACACAGAGATCCACCTGAATCTGCCTCCCATGTGTTGGGATTTAAAGCCATTTACTACCACAAATAGGTTGCGTAATCCAGGTATTGGTGGCTTATGTCTTTAATCCCAGGGCGAGTGGGTAGGGGTTGAAAATAAGCACATATACCATGTATAAATAAAGATTCATCAACTCCTATAGTTAAAAAAAATATGTTGCCAGTAATTTCCAAGAGTCTTGTAAAATGTTCATGTGGCACAGAATTCTATGAATTGTGGAAAAGGGCCTGCAACTATTTTCACTCCACTTTTTGGTTGGGGTAGGAACAGATATTACAGGTCTGAACATTTATGGAATAAAAATGCCACAAACTGAAAGAGAGAAAGCAGGGAATTGGATATGAAGTGTCATAAAACCACTACATTCTAGTTTTTCAACTAGCAAAACTGGGCACAATGCAAACAGCCAATTGCAGCATGCAACATGAAAGGTTATGAAAAAGTTAATCTTCTCTGACTCTAATGAAACAAAGACTATGAGTATTGTAGGACCACTGAAACATTTTCTACTCTGAACAGAGAATGTAAATAGACTAATCAACAGAGTAAGGAATTGGTATGTGATACATTCCAGCTTCTATTTGGGAGATATAAGTCCCTAATGACAATATGTTCAGATTAACATATTTTTGGATATATACAAATTTTAAAGAAAAAATTAAAAATCTGCTTCCTCAAATATGTGTTAAATTTCTTCATATCCTCTTCTAAATATTTATGAATCATACTATATATATCAGAAATTAAAAAAAACTCATAGCAATAATAGAAGAGATGCTTAGAAAAAAACTTTATGGGAAATTGATTGTACTCCATAATAATTTTGGATCAGGGAGACTCTAAGACTTCAGTGTGTATTGGCAATGTTGTTTGGGTGTTCTTTCTACAGCTATCTGGAAAGAAAGACTGTGCAGCTCTTAATATAAACTTGCAATTCTACAAAACCAAATTGGAGTTTAAAATAATATGTTTATAATTTCCAGAATAGTCTAATGAAACATACTGACATATTTGGTATGAGGAAACACATAAACTAGTTTGAAAATTCCCCTAATTTTACTATGAGATATAAATATATTCGGTTTACTGACCACACTAGAGTTATTGTGTGAAAGGTAGATCTCAAATGGGAAACAAAGAAAAATAACATGAAATTATTAAAAACATGTATTTCAATTATTTGCAATAATTGTTATTACTCAAAAAAATAAAATTAATAAATGCTATGTCTGCTAATCTGAGATAATTAAAACATTTTTGTAGTAAAACATGAAACCTAATCTTAAACAGTATTTTGTTTCACAATCAGCTCATGTTATCGCTAAGTGCATTTTGTTTAATAGTCTCAGGAGAGACTATTAAAAGTACATTCACATAAGATACCATTTCCTAGTTATCTTTCTTTATTCTCTTACTTTTTTTATTTCCCTCTCAGTAACTCTTACTATAAATTATTGTATAACACTTACTTTTACTATAATATATTATAATAGATATTATTTCCATTATAGTATATGTCTTAAGTATAACATATTAAAATTCAACTTATAGTATAGCATTTCATAGGTTATCAACAATGTACTCATATGATAAAAAACATGATATTTCTAGAAAAGACTTATTTCCAAGAATAGTGGTCACATTCTAGGAACTTGCTTTGGCCATGAGAGGTACTTGGTACATGAATAATCCATATCTTTCCTAAGATCAATGGTTTCTCATGAACTAGTCAACTGCAATCAACCTTCTCACTTGTCTTATACTCAAATGTGAGTATCTTCCTCTTCATTGACTAATTTCCTTTGGCATCACTTCCATAATTTTCCAAAAATCAAAGTTCATATTTTTACTAATATTATATCACCACAAAGGCATAAAAGCTTCAGTGGCTGTTGGTAGCACATAACTTTAATCCCAGCACACAGGAGGCAGAAGCAGGAGGATTTCTGTTACTTGTAGGCCAGCCTACAGAATAAGTTCCATGACAGGCTCCAAAGCAATACAGAGAAACCCTGTGTGTGTGTGAGTGTGTGTGTGTGTGTGTGTGTGTGTGTGTGTGTGTGTGTATGTATGTATGTGTATGTCTGTTTCTAATTGGCTTCTTGTTACTTTAGAACTTTATAACAACCTGAAGTGTCTGTGCATGATGATTATGCCAATTTTAATATGGTTCTAATGTCATTATTTTTTTTTTCTTTTTCAACTCATTGATTTATTTTCCTCAGGTACAGTAGTGCACAAGTTTTCATCATACAGAACCTATGTGGATTCTACTGCATAATGCATCCTCTCTTTCTAGCATACTCATTCTGATGTCTGTTTGTGGTTGCTAACTTAACTAGCTCTAGATGTTAGAAATGAGGGACTTTAATTTGAAATAGAAAGATCGACTTATAATTCAGAATTTCTTTGTAAGAATAAAGTCTATTAATCTAAAATGGGCATGCTTCCCAGCAGAAACTTATATAAGGACATCAAAGAAGGAAGTTTTTGTTGTTATTTGTTGGTTTGCTTATTTTGTTGCTTTTGCTTTTCATTTCATGTTTGTTCATGTATATATGTACACCATGTGCAGTCTGGGGAATCCAGAAGAAGGCTTTTATTCCCATGGAGCTGGTATTATAAGCTGCTGTGAGCCACACAATATGGGTGCTGACTACTGAATTCTAGTCCTCTTAAGGACCAGTAAGAGCTAGTACCAAAGAGCAATATGTCCACACACACTGACTCAATAGACTTGCATTAATTTTTCAAATGCAAGTCCATTCAAATGTCTTCCCTTTCCAGCATTTCCTACTTAAAATTTTTTAAAACATAATTATTTATTTTTTCTGTCTTTGTGCTTCTTTTTTCCATCCCCCCTCTCTCTCTGTGTGTGTGTGTGTGTGTGTGTGTGTGTGTGTGTTTGTCAAAGTGCATACATGTAACCAATTTTCTCATTAAACTTTATTAGTACTGGGGGGAAATTTATATCATCAGGCTTGAAAGCAGCTCCCTTTTTCCCAGACTTGCACAAAATTTATGATCCCCTTACCTCAACCTCACAGTAATGGCATTGCAGGATGATATTCCTTTGCTTTACAGATTTCTTCATTGTAGAGTCATGGCATACTATCCACATTTCTAGTTAACATCATCATTTTCACTAAACTCTTTTTGATCTCTTGCTGTGGGGAATTCCTCATTTTCATTGATTTTTTGGAACAATATCTTATATAGGCCAGGCTGATTTTGAACTCACTCTGTAGTCAAGAATAACTATCCACAGGGAGATTTATAGTCCTGTAATGACACAGCCAAGGTCATGTGCTGCTGGTGATTGAATTTGGGGCTTTCTCTTGGCAAGTATTCTGATGAATGAGCCACATCTGTTGATAGAGTTTACCCATTGCATAGTACATCATTGTATGTATGTCTGATGGTACTTTGAGTCATTTTGCATTATAGGTAACATTGCCCTAGATCTGTCAGGCAAGCCCTATGTCTAAACGATTTCAGAGCCTCCCAAAGCAGAATCCCTACCTGGGGATTGGACACTCAAATTCACTAGTCAAGGGTGGGCTACTAGGTCCTCATAATCTTTTATATTAAACAAGGACCCAGAACAAGAAAGAAACTTTCACCGCAGTCCTTAGTCAAAACTAGGTGGTACTAGAATCAAAACCCATATTGTGCTGGCTCTACATCTTGATGTTTAAGTTAATGAATCTAGTGCCTCAAAGAAAAATATAAATGTGGATTACAGTAATACAACTTTTTAATTTTTTTCTTATATAGACAACCGATATTTTTGTAATACGGTATATCCCAATTATAGTTTTCTCCTCTATTACATCCCACTCTCCATTTCTCATCCTCTATAAATCTGCTGACTTTATGTCTGCCATCAGAAAGGAACAGATTTTTAGGAGAAAGCAAACATGACAAATTAAAATGAAACAAAAATTGTCACAAAGATTTTAGACACAGTAAACTAAGAGGAGATTTAGATTCCCAAGATTAGGCACAAGAGTCAGAGACTCAATGTTCTCATTTTAGGAGTACAAACACAGCACTAAGCTAATAGCTATAATAAATATATACATAAAGGACCTGGTCCAGACTCATAAAGGCCCTGTGATTGCTCCTTGAGTCTCTTGGAGATCATATGTGACTTTCTTAGTTGATTCAGAAGGTTTTGTTCTACTGCTGACCTCCATCCCCTGTGGCTCTTGAAATCTTTCTGCCTCCATTTTTTGGGATTCTCTGAGCTATGAAGAAGGAGACCTCCCACCGTCTCCATGTAATATGTGGCTGTGGGTCTCTGTATCTGTTCCCACTAGCTGCCAGAAGAGAACTCTCAGATGATGACTAGATAAGGCTTTTATCTAGAATAGAATATTATTAGGACTCATTTTATTCAAATTTTTTTTACCAATATGGTATATTTAATACTAGTTCTGTGGGTTATCCCATCTCTGGTTCATGGCTATCCAGACAAGATGAGGCATGGGTTGTTTCTCATGGATCAGGCTTTAGGTAAATTGGACATTGGCAGGACACTCTCACAAATTCTCTGTCACTGTTGATATGATATATTTTCAGGCAGGACCAATTGTAGGTCATAGGTTTTGAAGCATGGTTGATGTTCATATTATCTACTTTGGTATAACAGAGGGGTGAAGGCTCCAAGTAGGCACGAGCTTGATTTCTCCATGTACAATGAGTTGTATGTCTGTTTCCTCCGGAATGGTTTCCTGCTGTTGATTTGGAAAGAGAAACCCTTTGTATTAGAAACCCATTCGTACATTCAAGTGAATTTTGATGTTACCAGGTTCCACACCATTTCCCAAATGGCTTCTAAATCCAGTTGTCTTTTCCCACACTCTCTTTGTATACCACATATCTCTCAATACCTGATCACTCACTCTCATCCCCAGTGACCCCCAGTCCACCCATGAAATATCATCTAATCCCCCTCTTAGGAACATTGTTGCATTTCCCCTTAAGCCTTCTTCTTTTCACAACCTCTGTGTATCTACATGTTGTAGTTTTGTTTTTGTTTTTGTTTTTTGTTATTTATTTAATGACTAATATCTACCTATGGTCAAAATCATAACATTTTTATCATTCTGGGTTTAATTTACCTCATTTAGGGTGACTTTATCCTGGTTTTACACATTTGCCTGCAAATTTCATGATTTAAATTTTTCATTTTTTTAAACATTCCAGTAATATTCCATTGTATAGATGCACCACATTTTTAATCTACTTTTTGTTTTGTTTTTGCTATTGAGGCAATTCTAGGCTTTTTCCAGCTCCAATCTATAAGGAATGAAGATACAGTAAACATGGTTGCACAACTGTCCTTGGTGTAAGATAGAATGTCCTCTGGGTACATGGCCAAGAGTGGTATTGCTGTGATTTAAGGTCAATCATAGTAGCTGTACAAATTTACGTTACCACCATCAATGGAGGAGTATTCATCCCCCTTGCTACAAATCATTGCACCATGAGCAATCATTTGTATTATTGATCTAAGCCACTGTGACAAGTACAATATGGAATCTAAAAGCAGTTTTGATTTGAATTTTCCTGATGTCTAAGAATGTTTAACATTTCTTTAAGTGTTTCTAAGCTACTTAAGTTTCCTCTAGTTGTTCTCTGTTTTAGATGGGTACCCCAATTTTATTAGATTATTTATTTTTATGATGTCTAGTTTTGTGAGTTATGTATATATGTTGGAACCAAAAAGGCAAAATTCTCTAACAGAAATCAAAAAATAGAAGTGAGAATATCAGATATTAAATGTAAATGTATGATAGATAAATTGTATACACTAGTAAAAGAAAATGTTACATCTAACATTTCCTGAGAGAATTATATAAAAAATCCGCAACAGTTAAAAAAAAAGAAAGAAAAAAAGAAAATCTAAGAGCTAACAGTAAGATGTGTAAATGAGTGAATAAAACACCAGCTCAAAGGCTCAGAATAACATTTTCAACAAAATCATAGAAAAAAATCTAAATTAAAGAAGGAGGTGCTTATCAAAGTACAACAAGGACATAAAACACCAAATAAATTAAATCAGAAAAGAAAGTCCCTTTAACATGTAGTAATAAAAATAACAAAACATACAGAACAGAGAAACAATATTTAAATCTGAGAGGGGAAAATGGTAAGTAACATATAAAGGCAAACTTATTAATATTATACTTGTTTCTCAGTGGAGACATTGAAAGACAGAAGGTACTAGAAAAATGTGCTGCAGACTCTAAGAACCAACATATAACAACCAGACCTTCATAACCATCAAAACTTTCAATCACCATACAAGACATGACATTCCATTATAGAGTCAATTGAAACAATATCTACCTATAAAACTAGACCTACAGAAGGTTCTAGAAGGAGAATTCCAACTTAAGGAGGTTTACACAAAAAAGCCACAACAACAACAACAAAATAATTCACACCAGCCAAATCAAAAGAATGAAAATATAAACACACACACACCACCACCACCACCACCACCACCACCACCACTACTGCTGCCACCACCAATAAAAGGAATCAACAATCATTTGGTCATTGATATTTCTCAAGGGACTAATGGAAGGGATGCAAAAACAGAATTAATCTTTCTGCTGAATCAAGAAATGCCTCAACATAAATGAT
Source organism: Cricetiscus sungorus (assembly GCA_030556225.1). NCBI lineage: Eukaryota > Metazoa > Chordata > Mammalia > Rodentia > Cricetidae > Cricetiscus > Cricetiscus sungorus. The sequence goes on along the minus strand of JANBXA010000741.1, from coordinate 27,930,457 downwards.
AGACAATATTTTGGATTAGAAAAAAGTTATTCCAAGAAAAACCCAAGAAGAAAACTAGTACAGCCATTTAATTATCTAAAAGAATATAAGTAGGCTTCAAAAACAAAACTAATCAAAAGAGATGGGGAAGAACACTTAATACTCATCAAAAGAAAATTCATTAAATGGTATTTTCAATATTAGACTTGTATGAATTCTAAACAAGGACACCTAAATTCATTGCAAACCACTAATATAGCTTAAATCACATATTAACCCTCACAAAGTGACAGTAAGAGACTTCACTACCTTAATATCAACATTGGATATTCCGTCCAGACAAAAACTAAATGGAGAAACCCTGTAATAATGGTTATTGTAAAACAAATGGATCTGACAGATTTTCACAGAATATTCCAGTCAAATACAAAAGAAAATACCATCTTCTTAACACTTCGTAGAACTTTCCCCAAAATTGACCACATATTTGGATACAAAACAATCTCAATAGATACCAAAATTTTTTTAAATGACTCTGGGTATCCTATCAGACTAACATGGATAAAAACTGATTATAAGCAACAAATCATGGAAACTGAACAAATCTCTACTGAATAAAAAATAGCTCAAGACAGAAATAAATTTTAAAATTAAAGACCAAATACACACCATAGCCAAACTTATATGAACAATCAAAGTGATGTTAAGAAGAAAATTTATAGTACTAAATGTTATGAGAAAAAAAAACTAAAGACATTTCATGCTAGTTCATAATATCACACCTGAACAATATAGAACATAAAAGAAGTAATCACACCCAAGAATAATTCAATGCAAAGACTAAAACTTAAGGCTGGAGTCAATAAAGTAGAAACAAAAAAAAAAGAATAGAAAGAATCAAAGAAATGGACAGTTGTTTCTTTGAGAAAATCAACAAGATAAATAAATCTTATCTAAACTAATTAAAAGGCAGAGGGAGAGTATCAGAATTACCAAAATAGTAAACAAAAATGGGATACATAACAAAAGACACCAAGGAAATCTAGTGATGCATAAGGACATATTCTATCTATTTTCTCAAGACAAGGGTTCTCTGAAACCACAATGACTGTCCTGGAACTTGCTTTGTAGATGAGGCTGGCCTCAAACTCATGAAGGTTTTTCTGCTTCTGCCTCCCAAGAGCTAGTATGATAGGTGTGTGCACCACCTCTCAGTAAAGACATACTTTAAAAGGTTTTACTCCACCAAATTAAAACAGTCTAAAAGGCATTGAAATTTTTCTTGATAAGTAACACCAAAGTAAAATCAAGATAACATAAACAATTTGATGAAATCTATAATCCCTAATGGCATGGTTCCCCCTATGGTAGAAATAAAAGGGCCAGTTTGTTCACCTATAGTTGTGTACTACTGATGGGTCTCAATTCTGAAAAGATAGTTTTGTATCTATTGAACCATTAATTCAGACAAGAGAAAGATAAAGAGAGAGAGATCATTTCATGAAAATGTCTCTCATCTAAGAAACACATAAAAAGTTTTCTTAAATTACACATTCAGGAACCAAAGTCACCCCTTTCCATTGAGCTGTCTAATATAATCCTGTTTGTATTGTTTACTTTGCCTAAGAAACTTGTACTGCATGATAAATAAACTTTTTTCATGTTGTGTATGTTCTTTTGACTCAAACCATTCTTTGAAACAGACCAGAATCAACAGACTACTGTAGTACCTGCAAAAACATCACATCTTCCTGCAATGCTTAATAAACAAAGGACAGAAACTTAAGCTCTATTTTAGGAGGAAAACATATATTTGATTCAATGTGTAAATAATGTCTTTGTCCTTAAGACAATTATTCTACTAGAACGAAAGCAAATTTTCAAATTGTTGTCTTACTATTTTTAACTCCATGAGTTAAAACGAAACTAGAATCCTAGTCCTGAAACTGACATGAAATGATAGTCTCTAGACTTCTGATAAATCAGGTAACTTAGATAGCTGTTGAGTTACCCAGATATGGTAGATAAAACAAGAGTTCTATGCTGAGTATGATTATATGTAGTGCTATATCCATCTTAGCAATGTCAGCTTGCAGCTGTGACTCAGGCCCTGAGGAACTGAGAAGAGAACAATTCTGACCTAATCAGTAAGGATGCAATGAACCCCAGCTTAGTCTTAGCAAAAGTGCAGTTTCCAAAAGGCAACACATTGTTCCCTCAGCCAATGTTCTGTCTTCATTGGATGCGGAACACTCTGTCACATTGCTCCTATGAGGAATAATCACTGAACTGATCTAGTGTTGCCTCCTCCTTAAGCACTGAATCATCTGGTTGAAATTATGATCAACCTCTAAGAAAAAATTTCTATAAATAGACACAATGGTAAAATATCAGAAGCATACATCTTTGATAATCAACACACATAATTATGTGTTAATTTTTGCACATTCCTTTTTATTTCAACTCTGGTTTTACTTGGACTAGTTTCTTAGGGAAGAAGTAGGAAGTACTTCAGGTCTTTATTTTTAGTGAATCAATATATGGACTTTATAAAATTCCAAGTTTGAGTGCATATACATTACTGTTTGAGAAGCATAGAACTTGAATGTCACTGATAAGTACCTGGCCTTTTACATGAGTCAAGCCTATGAGAATAAGAAATAGAAGATCAGAAGTATTTGTAGTTGAGGGTTGATAGTGGTAAAGGTATGCCACAAAGGCAAATAAAATGAATGAAAATCAAAAAGGAATCCAGGATCTGCATTAATTATAATAAGTTAATATTCCACCTTCTCATCTTTGAAGAAATATAAATACCAGCTTCTTAGATAATCACACCACAGATCCAGGATTTTCTGTTAATCTTACTTTTTCTTCACCTTCTGAATCTAATCTATTAACAAGTATGGCTAACTCTACACGTACATTTGTACTTTCTCTTTGTCTTTAATCAAACACAGAGTTCACACTGATAAAGACAGATAATACAAGCAATTTCAAATTCATTTCATTCCTTTCATTTTTCTCTGTAGAATTTCAATTTACCCATAACTACCTGCTGTACATTGTTTTTCCTTAGGACGATCTGCTAAACATAAGAGAAAAAAAGAAAATAGGATCCAAAATAGGGTTGATGCAAATATTTCTGAAGATTTCTAGGTAGAGCAAAAAATATAAAATTAAGCAAGCCATTACTAGAGCCTTGAGGAAATAAGCTAATCCATTGCAAATATGATCCTTAAAATGATTGTGGGAATTGTTCATTTATTTCGAAGATAGCTAATTCATGCTTCCAACAACTATCCTAGTCTTCCAAGTTCTATAATCTCCTCAGTTAGCACCACTATACTGACACAAAAGTGTTCAAATTTTTGAGCATAAGGGGTATACTTTCCAAGCAAACTACAGCGTTTTACCTTGTGAGCCATCAGTACACATCCAATATTGTAATGTTGAATGTATATTATTTGTATTCAACGTCAAAAATCCCAGTCTTTAACATTTTCAACACCATTCAATAATCCTAAAGTTCAGCATTTTTCTAAATCTAAAGGAAATATGACACAAATTTAGAGTGACCACATAAAGCAGAGCTTTAAAACTAGAAATATAACTGGGTGTTTACTTATGAAATTGTGGAAATATGAAAAACATATAAGTCTAAAATACACCAGGCTTTCAGTGTTATAAATTTAACATGTCTGCTCACAAAATAGCAAGATGATCCATTTAGTAATATGTTTCTCGATACACTGTCATTACTTTAATTCCTGTACATGTGCCAAAGTTTCTGCATAAGTTCTGGCATAAATATAACCCTTTGGGTGTAATAAATATTGTTGATTTCTACAACTATTGTTATTCTTAACAATAACAGTTTTGAAATATAAAATGGCAGCATTCATGAAAAAATATTGAAAGAATTAAAAAGCAATAGTATCAAAGTCTTGTCTAAAGAATAAGCATCATTTTCAAAAACATAAGAAAAACAGAAACAATTTCAACACAGATCAATTTACTGTCATCTATTTCAGGCCTATAAACATTAGCAGTATCCATGGAACAGGACAAAGGAGCCTGTGATCATAAAGTGCTGGACTGTGGATTGCTTTATTGTAGCTCCACCATGACATCAACGCATGGCTCTTCATCACTGGTATTGAATTTGTTTCATACTGAAAAAGTCATCCATGAGATCCTCAATCACACTGACTCAGAAAAACAGAGTAAACAGAATTTTAACTAAAATGAGACATTTCCCTAAATTGTCTGCCTTGAAACTCACTAAGAATACAGGAAAGCAGAAAGGAAATGAGATGTGCTAGAGATATGAGAAAATAATACAGTGTGATTCATTTTGAAAATAAAGAGGGTATTACACTGAGCAACAGAGTATCGGTAACAGATATATTTAATATAGGGAGATTTCCTAAGACAGAACTTGAAATTTATTGAGACATCAAGAAGCTACAAAATCAGATTCAGATTTGCAGCTTGGCAATAAAAGATTAAAAGGTCAGCATAAGAACACAGTTCATATATTAATGAAATAAATACAAAATTTACTTTCCTGAAGTGTTTGTATTTTAAATTAATGGGATACAAACACCACCAGCTATTAAAATCTCCTTTACATTTACCATTTTACAAGAGCTCATTGAAGCTTTTTAAACTCATGAAGTTTATCTCAACATTACAATTTCTGTGTTCCCATCCTATTTTGTTCAGAATGATAAATAGAATGTGAGGAGCAGAATTTTCCCGATCAAGATATATTTCTTTTAGGAAAATACGAAGGAGGATGACAAAAAGCATAGTGCTTCATCATTGCAATAGAAACCCTGACTATAACATGTCCCATGTCTGTAACCCAGTACTAGAGTTGCCAGAGTTTAGGGGGAAAAAATGGGTAGAACTTGGGTATCTACTGGTAAGCCAATATAATAAAAAATAAAAGCTTCAGGATTAATGAGAGAACATCTCTGAAAAATAAGATGGAGAGGTAATTGGGGATGCCATTGGAGCATTAACTTCTTATTCTCATTTATCAAAATAAACCTATAAACTTGCACACACATAGGTATTGTAGATACACACACACACATACACACACACACACACACACAACACAAATATCTCAATATGGGATCTGGATTTCCTATCCCAATGAGGAAGTTATTAGGAGCTGATAAAGTCTGGCAAGGTAAAAATACTTTCCTTTGGAGCTTTAAATTGTGAAAAGTTATCCATTTCCAGCAAATGGCCCTGTACATATTGACACATGGTCACCAATAAGTGAACTCACAATGTTATTCATAGTAATAGTTTTTTGAGACAGGGTTTATCTGTGGCTTTGGGGGTTGTCCAGGAACTAGCTCTTGTAGACTAGGTTGGTCAAACTCACAGAGATCTTCCTGCCTCTGTCTCCTGAGTGCTGAAATTAAAGTTATGTGCCTAAACTTCCTGACTTTATAGCAATAATTTCAAAAAGAGATATAAAGTCAAGGGGGGGGGACAGATTGTTCCACAGGAAACAGAGAAACTGAACTATTGTGTACATTTTACCAAAATATATGGTACGCATACATGGAATTTTCACAGAATACCAAAAGCTTTTAAAGCTATTTCACATGTGGGAGTTTGAATAATTAAATTTTCCTATAGTTTATTTGAGCATGTGATCCCCAGTTGGTGCTGCTATTTGTGTATACTTTCCGGAGGAGATCATTGCTAGAAGAGTGTCACTTCCATTGAATTTGGAGGTTTACTGGCATATCACACTTCCTGGCTGCTCACTCTGCTTCTTATGTGCAAATAGAAATGTAATCCTGCAACTTCTGCTTTCCAAAGCATGCTGCTAAGCCTTCACTTCCAAATTACATTCTAGCCATCCTAAGCCCCAAACTAAAATGAACTCTTTGATTCATGAACTGTTTTAGGTCATAGTAGTTTATTACAGTAAAATTCAAGTAACTAATGCAGTAAGATAATGTTATCAGTTCTTGTTCCAACTCAGATATGATTAGCTACAAGAAGTATCACTATGAATTTGTATTACTTGCTTTTCTAGTCACTGAGATCAAATTAGCCCCTAAGAATCAACTTATAGAAACCAAGTTTTATTTTACAATATTATTTGAAAGATAACCATCCATCTCGGCACGCAATTTTGTGGCTTGCTCACACTCTTTATGATGCAGAAAACAGAGACTAAACAAAATGGAAAAGTGGACCAAATCATAAACCCATGTCCCAAATGACATGTTTCCTCTTGCTTGACAACAAATTTACTTTCCCAATTTTTTTTATTGTGCCCAGAACTATGGGAACAATTGTTCAAACACATGAGACTGTGGGATCTGTTTCACATGCATTACATATTGTTTGGTTGCTCAAAATATAACATGTAAAAAAATCATAGTATGGGTAAGAAACTGGTAATTCTCTTATAACATTTTGTTTCATGTTTTATGGTAGAGAATACTGTCTAAAGTTTTAGGCCATTTTTCCTTCCTGTGAATTCATAGAAGATGTCCATGAGAGTTTAGAGATGTAAAAAAATCTATGAATGACAATTGATAATTAGCTAAACAGGGGATTGTCTGAGAAATTCTAAGAAGTATTCTTTTTTTTGTGATTTGAGGTCCATAATTTCTCTAGGATGTAATTCATGGAGAAAAAAAGTAATAAAATAGATAATGTTTATTCCTCATTTGGTCCTGATAACTATGCTAAGAGCTGCATATGTATTATGTGCAATATAACTATAACTTTAGCAATAGGAAATATTTTATCAGTATTTTACAATATCATGTTTACTATAAAAACTCAATCTTATTTTCTCCATAGTTTCCATTCTCTCTCTCCTCTCTCTTTATACATTTTTATCGATTCTTTTATTTATTTCTCATCATGAATCCTGATGCCCCTCATTTCCCTGTCTCCTCAATTCCATCCTCTGCCCTTGTAACCCCCCCAAAACAAAATTTAAAAATAAAACACATAACCAACAAAATAAAACATATGAAATAATATTTTGGCATCAGTGCTATAGTTTGGCTTAATGAGTCAAAGAGTATATCCCTTAGTCCATATGTCTCTAATTCTAAGTATTCAATGCAATGAATCATTGGTCTGGTTCAAGGCCTCTAGCTTCTGCCACATGATTGATAATGGGCCCTCACTATGACTCCTCTTAGATATTCTATTGTTGCCCTATGTCATGGAGATTTTGTAGTTCTGGATTTTTTGGTTCCTCCCCTTCACATGATCTAGGAACTCATTGATGAGGCAGTTGTTGTAGAGGGCAACCTCATAGTCCTGGTTCTAGTCCTATGTGGTAGCTAAGTTTGTCAGCCTATCAGCTCTCTCTCACCATCACTACCCAGGCATGATCTCCAGCACTGCCCTGGCTAGCAGTATAGCAGACAACAATAAATAGGGACCATTCAATTGTTCTAACATGTTCAGGACTAGTTCACCCACCACCACAACACCAACGTAGCTCTACAATTTTTTACAGGGAGGGAATTGGGGCAAATTTTTTCTCACCCATGCCAACACATGCTAGACAAGAGCATGATGGGAGACATTATTCTGTAAATATATTTCCATTCTGGTTAAGCACTGTTGGCCAATAGGAAAACAAGATAGGTGGGCCTAGGAGACTAGGAGGAAAGAGGAAGGAGTAAGATGAAGTCAACATGGAGAGACTGGAGATGTAGAATGCCAGCCCCTCTGCCGGTAAGATGAGACCATGTGGAAATACTTAGATTAATAGAAATGGGTTAATATTTAAGACAGATAAGCAATGTCATTTCTGATAAGCAATGACAGTTACTGCCCAACAGCATTATATCAAATACAGCGTCTCTGTGTAGTATTATTGGGGCTTGCATGGTGGCAGGACCAACCATTGGGAAAACATACTCATTACAAGAGCAGGTGCTATTAGTCTTCCTTTTCTGTGCACCCTCGAATAGTTCACCTGAACTGCAGCCAACAGGATCAGCTCTATTGTGCTGCCCAGGTGCAGGACATGTTCTCCTTAGAGTTGCTGCCAGTGTGTGGGGGCAGGGCCAATTCTCCCACTCTCATGACCTCAGGGACAGCCTCACCCCCACCTGCCTGTCACCAATGCCAGCAATGAGTGTGGAGGTCATTTCTTCTTTGCCCAATCTATCATATGGTACAATGAAGGGGGGTCAGATCTCCCACACATTTTTGTGGGTCTTTTCATCTGTGCCCCTATCCATGGGGTCAGCTTGCTATGCTGTCTGGACTAGATGCAGAGCTCGCTCTCCCAAATACACCAGCCTGTAAAGGGAAAGATAGGCTGTCCAACTCCTCTGAGTCCAGGACCAGCTTTCCACAACTGCTGTATATGACTCCAAGGGACAAGGAACAAGGAGCAATAAAGGGAATCTTTCCCTCACCTACGAGTGATCGACCATGGGCCTAGTAGTTGTCCCACTCTTTCATATTCAGGGCAAACTCACTCATACCCCCACCAGCTGTGACATCTCTACAGTTCTACCATAGGGACATAACAGACCCTCTGTCCATCATGGTGCAGTTGGTCAGGGGCAGGGACAGTTCTCCCTAGTGCCACTGAGAATAAGGGGCAGAGCCAACTCTCTGCGTGTTTTCTTTTGCTGCTGCTTTTATTAGTAAGAGGAACTGTTAAGGGCACGTTTTTTCCTGCCAGTCGAGTCCTGCTGCCACGCCAGCCCCCAATAACATGCTGAGACTCTGTATTTGATATAAGGCTGTTGGACAGTTAATAGTTTCTTACCGGCTAGCTCTGTCTTAATGATTAACCCATTTCTACTTCCTTTGCTATTGGCCAACAGTGCTTTATTCATTAACCAATACAAGAAACATATTTACAGAAAAACATCTTACATCATCTCCTCTTTTCTGTCTAAAATAAAAGGAACAATTTTAAACTTAACATAGCAAAATATACCATATAACAGTTATCAAATGAGAATCACAGTTAACAATATTTAGTCCATTAACATTTTGTAAGACTTAAAATATCATCTATCCTATCTTTGTGAGTCTAAAGTCCTATATGTAACTATCTTTAATCCTAACTAAGGAAAACTATAACATAACTATCTGTCTTCAACTCCTTCAAAGACAACAGAAGGATAATATATGAACTCTAGAAATGATAGAGACAAAATAAATAATATGGAAGGGTCTAGGAAACAAGGAGAAAAGAGGAAGTGGTTAGGAGGAGTCAACATGGAGAGCCCGGAGAGGTAGAAAGCCAGCCGCTCTGGCCAGTAAGATGAGCCACATGGAAATACTTATATTAGTATAAATGGGTTAAAAATTAAGAAAGACAGAGCTAGCCAGTAAAAAAACTATTAACTGGCCAACAACCTTATATCAAATACAGAGTCTCAGCATGTTATTTGGGACTGGTATGGTGGTGGGACCAGGTGGGCTGGCAGAAAACAACTAGCTACAAGGAGCCATTTACTTCAACAGAGACAGCAGCTACAGCAGGTCCATGGAACCAGATGTGGCCCCTAGGTACAGCCCAGATTAAAAAAACACCATGGCACTGGTTGGCAGCACAGGCTATTCAATGTGCATGCCACCAACAGAGACTGAACCCTCTGACACTATTCTGGCCATAGCTGGTAGCACAGGTCACTGTTGTTTGCATAGCCTCAATGGGGAGCTACAGGGTATGGACATGAGTACAGACCCCAGCTGTTATTGGACAGGAAAACTTGACATGTTCCTTGGTCTCAGCCCAGCTCAGATGTAACCATTGTTTTTGTTGGTAATGCAGCTCACTTAGATCAGAATGCATAGAATGGCCATGTGGTCCTCAAAACTGCATAACCCCACATGGACCCAGGTTTAGGCCCAAATTACAGGCTTCTGTCATTGCCTTTAATGGAAACAGGAGTCTGGATATCAGCACAAGTCCTGTCTGCAGCAGGGCCATATACCATGACATAGTCCGGGCTACAGCTCAGTCCCTCACAATACCTCAGCCTCTGGGGCCAACACATGTGTCTCAGATCTATATAAGCCTGGTAGCAGAACAGCCTTTTGATGGGAGATGTTATCCTGTAAATATATTTCTCTTATTGGTTAATGAATGAAGCACTGTTGTAGCATGTATGTTTCCGCCAGTCCGCCAACCCACCAGACTGGGCCCACAGCCGCGCCAGCCCCAAATAACACTCAGAGACTTTGTATTTGATACAATCTTGTTGGCCAGTTACCGTTATTGTTAATGGGCTAGCTCTGTCTTAATTATTAACCCATTTTTACTTATCTAAGTATTTCCACGTGGTCGTCGCGGAGCCGCGGCATGCATCCTGCTTCTTCCCTGGGCTACATCTCGACTCCGCCTTCTACTTCCTCTTTCTTCCTCCTAGTCTCCTAGCCCCGCCTATCTAGTTTTCTATTGGCCACAGTGCTTTATTAACCAGTATGAGAAACATATATACAGAATAACATTCTCCCATCACACTGTTGACCTATAGGGAAAGCAAGATAGGCAGGACTAAGATACAAGAAGGATTCTGAAATATGTGATAGAGAGGAGTCGAAATATACTACTTAAGAGGAATAAGAGGTCCATATGCTCTCTCTCCAGTAAGATAAAACCACATGGGAACACTCAGATTAATATAAATGACTTAATATTTAAGATAGAACTAGCCAATAAGAAACACTACTAACATGCCAAAATTCATAACTAATAGAGTCTCTCTGGTTTATTTTGGGCCTGAAGGGGCTATGGGACCAGGCTGGTGGGAAAATGCTTGTAACAGCCTTCAGGCACCAAGAAAAGGTCAAAGATAGAGGTCCAGATCCTAGGCATCAGTTTGGCCCTTGTTGGCAGCATGGGCTACCGACTCAGGCTGTGTTGTGACGACAGAGCCAGACATAGTCCTTGGTAACAATCTAGTCCAGATGATATTATTGCCTTTTATGGTATTGCATATCAACAAGATCATCATGGCCCAAGTGACTACATGAGCCCCAAATGCCAACATTTCCTCCTCAGGTAGCAGAGCAGACACCAAGTATTCATACAACCTTCCACATTAAGAGAGGCCATGGACATCAACACAGACCCTGGCTGTGATAGGATCATAGATACACATATGGATCATGGTTTCAGTTCTGGACTGATGACACTGGGAGGCAGCATAGGGCTCTCAGGTCTGTATGGCTCCAGCAGCAGCTTCATGCTCTAAGGCCAACACAGCCCCAGGTTTCAGTCCTGACTGTAGGCCTCAGCAGAGTCCTTGGTGTCAACAGGAGGTGTAGGCATTACTCAGAGACCAGCTTCAGCAGGCCTATAGATTCAGAAATGCAACCCCAGTAACAGACATCACCATGGCCCTGGTTTACAGCATAAGAATCCTGGATTGACATAGCTGCTACATAACACATCCCTTGAACATCATATTGGTCACATTTAGGGAGGCAGACTCCTGGCATTCACACAGCCTTTAGTAGCCACAGACATCAACATAAACCCCAACATTTGTATCATGGTAACATATCAAGTCATGGCCCTTGTTAGCAGCCCAGGCACAAATATCACATGTGACAAGACTTCTACCTCAGCCTAGTCTTCATCTCATGGTAAAATTCTCCCCTCTCCCAGGCTAGAAATCTGGGTGTTGCTGCACTTATCCTTTGGGGTCAACTAGGCCCCATTTCCATTCTCTTATGAAAAGTCAGTAGCCACCATTGTTCATTTATAAAACTCAAATAAGTCTCTTTAGAGATTTTGAATACAAACTATCCCTTACAGATTTATACATTTGAACTATAGATAACCAGCTGTTAGTATATCTTCAAGGAGTTGTGAAGCCTTTAAAAGGGGTGTCTCACTGGAAGGTCATGATGTTTGATGGCATTCTCCCTGTCTCTGTTTATTCTCTGCTTCCTGTCCATCGTAATAAGAACAGTCCAAGCTGCATGCTTCAGTATTCCCAGAGCTGTCTGCCATCATGAAACCCCCTCCATAATAACCCACAGCTCATAAAACTATAAGCAAAGCAAACCCTTCCTCACTGCCATTTCTCCCAATTGGCTATTTGGATATTTAGTCACAATAAACGAAATAGAGAAAATATACAAAGTGCATACATCTCTTCAGGGTGTCCTAAGCATGAGAACAATTCTCCAAATCTCATTTTCATACCAGCATAGTGTCACACCCAGGAAAACAGTTTGAAATTAAGTATTTCAAGGGGAAGAAAGGAGTCTAATGCTGATATTGCTGGCAGGGTGGCGACATGAATTTGATATACAATCATTTAAATGTTAGATCAAGGTATGCCTACAGTCATAGACCCCTAAACCATTTGATTTGCTGCACTAATTGTTGTTGTAGATAATAATGATTCATGGGGTCTTAGTATTGATGATCTGCTCAAGCATTTTATTTAAGTATAAGTAAGCCTTTACTTGCTTTCTGGTTAAATATGGTCAGTACTTAAACTTTCAGTACTTAAACAGTTCCACTTTCATATTCATGAATTCATTTAGATATTGAAACTCCCCAACTATGGCTGGAGAGATGTCTCAGTGAGAAAAGATTCTTGTGCCAAGAAAGCATAACTAACTTAGTCTTCACATTACATGCTGGAAGGAGAGAATAGATTCCTGTAAGTTTTTCTGTCACAGATCAAATACACACACACACACACACACACACACACACACACACACACACAAACAAGATACCACAAATATGAAAGTGTTAAAAAAAATAAACAGACAACATTCTCACTTCCCTTTTGTTGTTTAGGAGAAATGTTAGTAGAGTATAAATAGATCCTGAAAATTCTTGGTAGGAGATGATAAATAAAAATTGTGACTAAATCCATAGATAATTTTTCCTCCCCTTTGTCTCTGACCCAACACTCAACCTTCTGCCTTCCTCTGGATAGCTTCTCACTGAATTTTCTATATAATTGTGTGCTTGATTTTTATCTAAACATAATTTATAGTTCACAGTATACTTTAATCTTTGCAAGCCATTCAAGTCAATATTTAATATGCAGGGATTACTATTTTAATAGAGCTATGAAAAAGTTTGCAATATACAAGGTATATTTTTGATTATATTTTTTCATACACACCAGTAAGCTATAATGGGACATTTATATGATATGCTTAGGTTCTTATTTACCTTTTAGCAGACAAAGCTGTCAAGGCGTTATTACTTTAATCTCCCCCAAATTAATTTTCCTGAGAAATTTTATCCCTTACTGTAAAATTACTTGAAATAAAACAGAACAGCATACTGTGAAAGCATTGTTCTATGCTGTGTGTCATCTCTCTTCTGCACAGCCATATTTCAGGCCCTATACATTTATTTGCTCTATGCCCCATTTTATTTTAGAAAATCAATATATTATCTTAGAAAATAATTTAACAAATATGTTTCAAAATATTTTTTCTTTTGATTTTAGCCAGGAATATATGTTGATGTATATGAAGTTTTGCTTTGAGTCTATGGATGCACAGTTGAGAGTGGAGGTAGTCTGATTGCTTAGCATAAACAGAGCTCTAGGATCAATATCCAGAATTGCACAAATAGGAGTATTAGTGCATGTCTCTAAAGAAACTCTCCAGAAGTGGTGACAGAATGAGTACAAGTTCTAGGCCATCCCCGCCCATCTGAAAACACATGATGTTCTATGATAATCTGACTAATTTTATTCACTTCTCTGGAAGACATAGATAAAGTAACATGGTTGTTGATAGACTAATAAAAGATGAAATTGCTATGCATTGCTAATGTGACAGTTTTTGAACTAAAGAAATAATAGTGTACTAAAGAAATAAGCAGCAAAATGTCTTGGCATTGATAAGTCCAGAAATTCCATGTCAGAACTTTTCATACTATAAATACCCCACTGTGGTGTCTTCAAAATAAGAAAAAGATTATCTGATGTAATTAAATGTGCACATTTCTTATTTAAGTTTGTACAAAAAACTCTCTTGCATTATGTACCATTTGCTATAAAAATGATATCCATGAGAGTTTTCACATAACTGAAATATGGTTAGGTATGAATTGAGTTTCTTTTCTTCATAGAAAAGAGTGTCTAATAAAGAGTTGGTTCTGTAAATGTAAATAATAATAGTAATAACAATAATAATAATGAACAACCAAAGCACGTTTCCATTGTTTACTTGGTAAGATACTTTCTAATGTTTATAGTGACTGTAACACTAAAAACATCTTGGATGCATTAATCACTGGCACCTTTGATAAAATATAATTGAATGAAAAGTAAACTTTAGATTAATATAAGAACCAAGTTTGGAAGTTTGGAAGAAGAAACTGCTGTTGGAGAACTTGACAACAGAAGAGAGAGAATTATTTGATTTGTTGGTTTTATTTTCTATGATTGTATAATAATATTGAAAAGTCTTTCTTCTTGTTGAATTTTGAATATTGTATAACTTTTCTAATCTAAGAGAGTTTTGCGGGTTATTTTTGACAACACAGTGACAGTTTGTATTAATAAGTTTATTGATAACAATAATTTAGTAAGTTATGGAATATTCCTAGCATAGTTAGACAAATAATTAGAAGGCCAAAAAAGTAAGAAGCTAGATTTTCTCTAGTTGTGCTTATAATAAATTATGATGTGTTTATAAGCCACTTCTCTACTCTGTAAATATACTGGTGAATAAGCAAATCTACAAAAAGTAAAACTATTTCTTTAGACTAAAAGGTGTTAATACCACAAGACTAACATCACAGCAAACTTCCAGACCCTAGATGAACAGAATAAATACAAAGTACTCAAAAACAAGAGAAAAAAATACAGGTTGGGTAAGAGTAAAAGATAACTTTAAATGATGGATTTATTTTTTGAAAAATATCAAAACTTGTGGAAGTAAAAACAGCACATAGTCACTTTGACTTAAGACCAGCCCATATCTGACACTACCTGGGTGACCAAGAAACTTAGACCAGATGCTGAAGAACCTGAACAAAACAAAAACAAAGAGAAAACACAAAACGAGAAAAACAACAACAATAACAAAAAGAAAAAACAATAATATTGTTCTAAAGAAAACCAAAAGGAAGTGGTGATAGCAGTAAAATGTGAGTCCTAATGGTACTCTGATGTATTCATACATCAGTGCCTTGTCCAGCCAGCAGCAAAGAAGCTTCCTCTTGCAGCAGATGAGACCAAATATAGAGAACTACTGTCAGATATTACAGAGAGAGTGACAGACCTTGAAACACTCAGCCATAAATAGGATTTCGCCATGAATTCTCTTCTCCCACAGCTCAGGGACCCCCAATGCTCAGAAGAGGAGTCAGAAAGAGTGTAAGTGCCAGATCAAATTTAGGAGAGCAATAACACAAGGCCCTATAAATGAACGCTGGCAAACCTCATGTATACTCATGGGGACTGACATGGCACACACAGGGCCCACACAGGATCTGCACCATGCTCTTTGCTCTTATATTAGGGCTTCCAGCCTAGTGTTTTCTTGGGATTCTTGAATGTGTGAACAAGTGGGATTCTGTATGTTCTGTATGTTTTGCCATCTTTTGTGCATGTTTTTTGCTGTTGGTTTGTCTTGTTCAACTTCATTCTGATATATATATATATATATATATATATATATATTGTGTGTGTGTGTATATATATATATATCATTATATGTTATATACACCAATTATATATAATATTATATATCATAATTATATATTATATATCACAATTATATCATAATATATATGATATTATATTTCATTATATATTAATATATATTATATATATAATTTAAATGAATGTATGAATGAATGAGGTGAATTCTTAGCCACTAGCCTACAGGTTCACAAGTGAACTGTCACTCATACCTTCTGAAAGATGGAAAAAGAATTGTCTGCATTGGAGTGAAACTAGGTATAAAAATCACTCCAGAGAAGGGCTCTTGTACAGGAGTAATTGAATAACATATAATAGACTCCACAGTTTTATGTATGTGTTCTCATTTCATTATGGTTTTCATATTCTTTTTGGGTGCTACATATTTTCTTGGCTTGGGGGATATTGTTGTTTCATTGGGTTTTTACTTGGTTGTTTCAGAAAGAACTTTCAGTTTGTTGGCAAAGGAAGAGAGAAACTGAAAGGATTTGTGAAAGGGCAAGAATACAATTAAAATACGTATAAATAAGTAATTATGTACTTTATTATAAATAATAATACCATAATCCAGTCATTTAAGCAGGTGATTGTCTAAAAACAAAACAAAGCAAATAAACCATATTAGTTAAGGGCAAGTTCCTCATTTGTTAATGGTGAATGAGATAATGAGCCTGAGGAAAATGTTTAGCAGATAAAGTGCTTACCATGCAAGCATGAATCCATATACCTGTGATTGCATACCTAGGAGATAGGGACAAGAAGAACCCTAGGGCCAGAGGCGCAAACACACTACCAATCCTGAAGATACACCCAAATCTGAACTGAAGTTAACTCTCATAAACTTGTGAATACACACACACACACACACACACACACACACACACATACATACACAAAATGCATTCATGCATACATATATACACACCAAAAAGTAGTCTGAGTTTTAGTAAGCCTTGAAAAAATGTGATGACTAATTATTAATGGGGAAGTGCTCTTTTTATATATGTAAAGAATGTATTCTTTGTGAATGATTTTGTAACCTTCCTCACCAATTAATACATTACAACATAGGAACTAGTCTTGAATTTTTAAGCAATCAAGAATTGATATAAAGCTAAGAAACTGGCTCATATTCAAATATAGAAAAGTAACTTAGAAAGAAAACAAAATGTAACCAAATTGAGATAATGAGGTATATATCAGGGGATAATTTCTTTGGAGTAAAGGGCAAGATGGGGTTATTTATCCATGTTAGACACATTTCATTATTTCCAGAATTTTATATTCATTCTTGTGCAGTATTATGATGTGATTACTTCTAGTTATAAACCTGGACTGTTGTGGCAAATTTCAAGGACAGACTGAACACATCCTTGATTAAATAGGATTGTGTTTGTCTATCCCTTTGTCTACCATAAGTTGAAAATATGTTTGAAAACAAATTCCATTTCATTAGAGTTTCACCAAACAGATGATTTTCAAATCATCAATATATATGCTGGCAGAGACTCACCAAATGTAATTGCTATAATGGACTTAGAAAACTCAAGTAAAATAGATTATATTCTAATCATATTTTCAATATTCTAAATGAAAATAAAATCTATACTTGTGATAACAGATTTCTTTAAAATACAGTTATAATTAAATTCTCTGTTAGCAAAAGAATTCCTTTGTTTCTGAACTTATTGTGTAAAAAAATGGAGCTAATTATGAAGTTCCTCATTTCGTAAAAAAAAAAAAAATACACATATGACTAAAAAGAAATAAGGTGAGCAATATTGTAGGATAAATGCAGGTTTTCTATGCCTTATTTTAGACCAAAGAAAATAGGCTTTCAAAATAGAAGCAAGGACCAACATTAACCAGGACAAATAATTGCATTTCTAAATGGATTTCTATGAATCAAAGTACAGAGTTGTTTCAGATTAGCTCTATTCATTGATACCAACTATAAGAATATGAAATCAATTGAAGACTTCAGATAGCAAATATTTTTTTTTTGCTGTGAATCATATACTCCTGCCTTTTAGTGATCTTCAAATATACATTAAACTGATTATATTATTTGCAATTGAAAGAAGGCCGCTATATTCCCTTGGATCCTTTTCCATTCAAACTCTTGTGTGCTATCCAGCATGTTTACTGTGTTGCTTGAAGGATTTTCTTTAGAAGAGGGTATTGACTTAATGTGATTCATGTCTCTACAGTAGATTTTAAAATTCATTTTCACATTGATATTTCACAATATTTAATGACAATTGAATTTTAACAAAAATGGATTACAGATGAAAAAGTCAATCGATCAAAGTGCATTGAATTGTTACTGAAGAAGAGAATCAAAGTAAAGCCCCAGCAGCAAGAAAGCATTCAATCATGAAAAGCTTCAGGATGGTTTGTAAAAAGAGCTGACTGCAGCTTGCATAATCCTTTGTCAATAGGGTTCCAGCTCAGGAACTTCTGGGCCCTGTGTCTCAAATAGATGTTGTCTTCATCCTTCCACTTCACATACTTAGGATTGCATATTCCTAAGTAGAGTACAATAATTTTCTTTGATGTTACTTGCCTGTGTATGTTTTCAAGGATATTTTATTGAAATACTAATTAGTATGTTTGCCTCTAAAGAAAAAAAGCTTTACCCTCTTTGAATTCCTTTTCAATAACGTTTTGTGCAGTTGGGTTAGCCTGACCTTTCCATCCTCCTCCATTTTGGCTTATCTCTTGTTGTCATTTTTGTTTCAATCATGTTTAGGCAGTCAATCCTCTAGGCAAATAAACAATTCACACTTCCAGAGCTATAGGACTTAATTTTAACTGTATATTTATAGTTAGATACTGACTTACATGTATTATAGATACACTAGGTAGGCAGTTAATAGTATTATTCCTTATATTTTTTTCAGACATCCTTAATACTATTTTTACCTCATCTATCCAACATCTATAATATTCTCACCTGTCCCTTCTAAATAACACTCCACATTTTCCCCATTTCCTCTTCCAGATCATTTTTTCTGTTTACCCCCACTCCTCGCCTGGCACCACGATTGTTCTCCTTGCCTGTTATGGACCCTATGCACTCTTCTGATTTGTGCTGTTACTCCAAGCTATGTGCACATACCTAAAGATCTGGAGCTTTGAGCCTCTGTTGTAATAACAGAGAAAATTGACTTTTTGGGTCTGGGTTATATGATCTTTTCTAATTCCTTCTATTAACCTCCAAAAATGCATGATTTTATGTTTCTTTATTGCTGACTAATATTTCACTATGTATATGGATCATATTCTCATTATCCATCCATAGTTAAAGGACTTTATTTTGTTCCCATTTCCCATCTCTCATCAATATAGCAGTGATGAATAGGGCTGAGCCAATATTTGTGGATATGGATGTGAGTCATTTGGACTTATTACAAAGTGACATTGTTGTGTCATATAGGAGAATTCTTTCTAGTCATTTGAAGAATTTCCACATTAATTTCCAGAGCTGCTGGAATAGTTTGCAACTATACCTACAGGGATTGGTTTCCTTTCCTAATACAACTGCTCCAGCACTCAGTCTTGATTGCTTTATGGGTCTTTGGCATTCTGACATGGGTTAGATAAAATCCCAAAGTTATTTTCATTTTCAAGTTTTCTATATGTTAGGGAATAGGGATTTTCTTGAGATATTTCTCAGTTGCTTTTTTTTTTTTTTTTTTTTTTTTTGTCTTCATTCGAGAAAGCTCTATTCAGGTCCAGGACACATTTTTTAAATGTGTCACATGGTATATTTTAACTCTCTATTTTGTGTTCCTTACGTATTCTGAATATTAATCATTTATCAGATGTATACCTGCCAAATAATATCTCTCTTTTGGGTGCTTTCTTTTCACTTGATTGACTGCTTCCTAAATTGTTCATAAGCCCACAGATAAGCATAGTTCTGGCCCCTCATCAACAGAACTTTCCTTCACAGCCTAGAGTTCTCAAGGGATGCCCTTTTAAAACAAACACTATAGAGTGTATAATTTATTGATGACAGGTGTCTCTAAACTTAATGTCAGTTGTAACATAAACTGTAGACTACATGATGGATTACTAGTTTTGTCATGCTTCATGAAATGTTCCACAGGTTCAAGGAGAGTGAGAATTCACGAAACCTTATTTATGTCAGGATAACGTTCAAACCCCTCAGGTTGTGCCTGAGAACTCTAACTCGATTTACAAACTCCTTCAGTCACTATTATCTGTCTCTTTTTGACATTGTCTTATCCAGTGGCAAATGGTTGATACTCTGGGAATTAGTTAACAAAAGAAATGTCACTTTTTCATAGTAGGTAATATCCCTAAGAATCATGGCTTGTGATATCTGAAATCTACCTCAACAACTTAGCTTACCTCCCAGATATCTTTGACTTCAAATTATACTCATTTTCATTGTTAGATCATGAAAATTGTTAGATACTACTTAGTACAGCTAAAGTTCGAGAAAGGTAAATCACTGACTTTGTGTATGCAAATTATGACCGAATGCTGTTCAGGTCTGACATTTCCCAAAATATAAATATTACCTTTTAAAGAAACTTGATTTTTGTTTTTTCAAAACAATATTTTTTACAATATCAAAAGTAGAATAAAAATAACATGCTTAAAATGATTTTTCAATAAATTTAGTGCTTTTATGACCAATAATAAAATTGATAATTCCTTCCAGTATTGAGAGTGTCCACATAAATAATCCCCTTTTATAATTTTGTTCTTATATTCTAATTGAAGTAAGGATATAATATGGAAATGTGAATAGTGGTTATAGAGAATTACTTCAAGTTTTTGAATTTTCAATAAGTAATAACTACTATGACAAGAGACTGAGTGTCTCACAGGATGAGTTTAGTTCTTGGAGACTAATATCCTGCTGGTTTTACTTGACTATCAGCACTGAGTTTATGAGAATATATTGTTGAGTCATGAATGAACATATAAATCTTCCTTCTTTTTGGAGACACTGTCATCTCAATTTAATAAATTACCAGGATTTTACATTAAATGTGTCTAGCATTTCTAGATTTCTAGGTTTCTTAATATAATATTTTTTAATAAAATGCAAAATTTCATTACTTTGGAGAGAAACTACCACCTTCTCAGCATTTCATGTATGCTCTGTAGACAATAAAATTAGAGCATTCTTGTTTTTGCTTACTTTTGATAATTAGGCATGAAGATACTTTGATAAACTTGGTTCTTTCAAAAGTTAGTTCTTAGATAGAAACACTGTTGGCAAAACATGTCATTGAGCCATTTAATAGCACTAACTTTTCATTTTTTTATTTCTTCCTTTGCCTTTTTGGGTTTGTTTTTCTCTTTTACTAAAAATAAGTTCTTTTTTCTCATTCTTTTATATATTGCATAATGACCACAGTTTAATGAAATGGAACAGTTAAATGAAATGGAAATATTTCCTTAAAAAAATTTGAAAGTATTTATCAGAAATGAAATAATATGAAACAGAAAAGACTAAGAGATGTTACCTTATGTCATGAATACAATAGTTCAATAAAAGTATTCAGAAAGACTCTTAGTCATACAGATTTAATGTTTGATTTTTTCCAAATAATTCAAACTAAGTTGTGCTATTGATTCTCAAAATATAACTTCTGTAAACAAGCTTTGGTTCATTAAGTATAAACAAAAACTTTAAATTATTTTAATTTTTGATGATGCCCTCTAAAATTTTATATCAAGTATTTCTGTTCTGTTTTACCTGTGATAAAGAAGGCATTTTGAAAAATAACCAACAAATGACTGCTACCAGATTTCATTATATTTATAATGATTTTCCTGAATATTTTATTACATGCTATTAGATACAGAAAAATTCATTAAACATTTTCCAAATATTCAATTAATATTAATATCTGAAGGTATAAAGAAAGCACATTCTCATTTACACCCTATTGTTTCCCATTATTATATGTATTTACACTTTGCATTATAATTCCTTAATGTTGCCCTAAGTTATAGTTTTTTCCATTCATATTCAATAAACAGCATCAGAAATATAATCACTCTCTATTGTATATTTTTATAAATGGCCTCATTATTCTATATTATAATTATGCTCTTTCATTAAACTATTATTTTGTTTCATATGTGCTTAGTGGCCATATTTCCAAGTTCCTTTCCTTCTTCCATATTCTCCCATACCTCTCTGCTTTATCTTCAAAGTCAGGGCCCCTTCTCTCACTGTTTTGTATGCATATATTGACACATTCACTAGGCCTTCATTTTCATAAATTATTTCCTGTATCTTTGACCACTAAACATATCATGACCCCTGTAGTAGTTTCTCATTTTATGAAATACACATGTGATAGGATCTAAAAGTATGTGTGAAACATCACGGACTTCTCTATTATCCTTATAAAATATATACAATTGAAAGTAATATAGTTTCTCAAATAAATTCAGTAAATATATGCTACAACGGTTTTTTGACATAGTTACCAAAAATTTCAGATGGCTAAATTTGAATTTATAATTGGAATTCCTTTATAATAACAATCCATGAAGCCTGTAGCAAAGCCTGCAACTGAGGCAACTATAACATAGATTTTTACAGAATGAGAAACACTTCACATAATAGAATTGTTCTACAAATAAAACCCTATGAAAACTCAGCATTTTGAGAACCTCTAGTATTTAGAATCAGGAAAAGTCTGAGACATATTTCATAATTATTTTCAAAATATTTAAGTTGAATATTGTTCTGAAAACACTGAAAATGGTTTTAAAAGCCGGGGGACCCTCTGTGTAGAATATCAAGAACTTTTTCTTTGAGATTGTGTCCACTACTAACATCAGAAGCTAAAACTATAAGTCTTACCAATATGAATGCCTCTCATGCCAACAAACTAGTGAAATGGGACAGAATAAAAAAAACACACAAGCTTTCAAATCTCCAAAAAGAACTACAAAATACTGCATAAAACTAGATGGAATATTTCCTCCTCAATTTGTTGTCTAGTGTCAAATATTCAGTTCTGGAAAGAAAGAGTAATAATATATACTCATAGCTTGTATTTAGGAATTATAGTAATATTCAAATACATGAATGCAGATGTGTGTAAAACAATAGATAACAAATAAAAGGACATACAGTTGAAAGAGAGAAGAGATGGGTAAATGGTGGTTTGGGAGGGAGGAATTGAAAGGAAAAAAAGTAATTTGCTTACAATCTCAAAAGTACACTACAAATGTCTAAGAATTTCAGTTAAGAATGTTTGTTTAAGTAGCTTCAAAACCGTTCACAATAGAAAAGTTGAGTAATAAACAGGCAATACCTTTAGGCTTTTAAATTTTAGGTCCACAACTGGGCAGTGGTGGTATATACCTTTAATTCCAGCACTCAGGACTCAGAGGCAGCCAAATCTCTGTGAGTTCAAGGCCAGCCAGGTCAACAAAGCTACACAGAGACATTCTTTCTTGAATAAAAAAAAAAAATGAAAAGAAATCTTAAGTCCCAAGATAGTGTGTTTTCAGGTTTTCAGTGTGTAATAATAATGATGCCAAATCTACTTATTGCTTCCTCCCTTATGAGACAGCTATAGTTAACAGAACACTTTGTCAGTGGTTATGGATACTTCGTATTAAGCTTAAAGGCAAACACTTCCTTGTTCCATAGTTTCTTGAATAATGTGATAAAAACCTGAAATTAACCAGCTTCATATGATACTTATATTCATGCTGTTGTTTTTATGTCATAAACTAAGTATACTAGCTTTTAAATGTACCTGAATACACCAGAAAATTATTTTGATAATGTTCTCTGTTTAACTGCATATCACAATGTTATAGTGTTCAGTTTAGTATGTGGTTATAATGTATGAGAAAAAAATAAAGTGATAAATATAATTCCATCATATAAACAAAATAAAATGATCAACAAAACTACATACAGAAGATTTAGTTATTCCATAGACAATTAAAATTTACTACTGTTTGTATTCTTCAAGAAATTTTGAATGAAGTATTTGTAATTTGGGTAGGTGCCACCATGTTAGTTACTCTCTCACTCCTCTGAAGAAACACTATGACAAAGCCAACTTATTATGGATATCATTTAATTGTGGGCTTGCTTAGAGTTTCAGTGGCTGAGTCCATGATCACCATGGTAGGAAGTAGACAGGCATGTCAATAGAAGAGGAACTAAGAGCTTACATACTGGGAGAAAGACACAGACGGACATACTCACACACACATACACACACACACACACACACACACAGAGAGAGAGAGAGAGAGAGAGAGAGAGAGAGAGAGAGAGAGAGAGAGAGAGAGAGAGACCTGGACTGGTTTAAGCATTTGAAACCTCAAAGTTCATACCAAAGTTGCACAAAAACCACATAATGTAACCATTCCTAAATAATTTCATGAACTGGTGCCCATACAGTAGATGGATTTATTTTAGCATTGTATATTCAAGTTAATTATAGATGGGTTTGAGTAGCAGATTAGAATTATCTAATTTTAATTAAGAGATAAATTAAGTTGCCTGCAATTTTTCATATATATATATATATATATATATATATATATATATATATATTCCCACATTGCAATAAGAAAATATGATTGGTAAGTTTTTATATAATCGGCATAAAATAATTCTTGGGCGATAGTAAGTGATAAAGCATGCAAATTGTAGAAAGGTGGCACAAGGGCAGCAAAAGATAGCATTTTCTTCTAGCTAACAAAATGCATAATATATCTCAAAGTTATTGAAATAGAGATATGAGGATATATTTTTAATTACCTAATGAAACTTGCCTGGAGATCAGAAGGCAAACCTAGCTACAGCCATAGAATCCTAGAAGTGGAGGCACACACCTTTAATCCCAGCACTCATGAGACAGAGGCAGATAGAGCTCTGTGAGTTTAAACCCACCCTGGGATACAAGAGAAACAGTTATGACAGTTTTAATTCCAGCATTAGAGACAATATAAGGAGCTCAATATAACCACAGAGAGTAGTCCAAGTGAATCTTAGGAACAGTGATCTCTGGATAAGCAAACTGAGGTTTGGTGGGTTGCCCCTTTAGTCATGAGCATTGGTAGAAGTGAGAACTCTCTAGGGCTGGCTGTTTTGCTTTCATGATATTCAGGTTGAACCCCAATATCTAAATGGCATATAATGCTGTGTGAGAGGATTCAAGCAGAGGTGGTTTTTTTGTTTGTTTGTTTTTAATCAGAGAAAGACATCATAAAAGGGGCAAATGGAAGAGGGCAGAACATTCTCTGGAGACAGGAGCTGAAAGAAAGAGGAGAAAGGAAAGATAGGGAGAGAGAAGAAAGCAGGGAATAGAGATGGAGAGAGAGATGGGGAATAGACAAAAGACAGAGAGAAAGAAAGAGAGAAGGATGTAAGTTAGGCAGGGCCCTTTTAAAGGGAAACAGTGAATATACTCAGGTGGTACTCTTAGTGGCTGTACCTGAAGGTGTATTCTGTCAGAACCCCAAGTACATCCCAGTACAGATGAATGAATACTAACACTACATATAGGCATCTTCAAATCCTGTTATTTTTTTATCATAAAACATACATACTCAGATATATTGTAGTGATAAGTAACTTATTACTTCTGAACACTATTTTTAAAAAATGTTGGGCCATTGATAGATCTATCTATATGAATTAACTTGTCTTAAAATATTTCTCTTGATAAAATTATAATATATATATATATATATATATATATATATGTGTGTGTGTGTGTGTGTGTGTGTGTGTGTGTGTGTGTGTGTGTTGTAAGAGTTTTACTTTCATTTCCACGATGGATAAGAATGTTGAACAGATTTTTAAGTATTTCACAGCCATTTGCAATTTCTTATTTTAAGACTTTTCTGTTTATATCTATCTGACACTTTAATTTGATTTATGGGATTACTAATATCTAAATTCTTGTGTTGTGATATATCATTTATGATTTAATAAAGCTTTTAATAATGATCAGAATGCAAAGCCAACTACACTAGAAAGCAGCAGAAGCTGGGCAGTGGTCGCACATAACCTTAATCCTATTGCTAAGGAGACAGAGACAAATGATCTTTTTTAGTTCAAGGAAATGCTTAGCTACTAGAAGTTTATCCAGTCCTAAAGAGAAAGAGCTTACACATAAGGGGTCACATGACCTCAGTCACAGGATTTGAGTAGTAAAGGGAAGAAGCTGGACATTGGTGATGCACATATTTAATCCCAGCAGAGGCAGGCAGATAGTCTTTGTTCATTTGAGGCCAGCCTCATCTACAGAGCTAGTTCTAGGAAGGCTCCAAAGAAATACAGAGAAACCCTGTTTCGATAAAAAAAAAAGAATTAGTCTCTAGTTATGTAGTCATCTTGAGGCGAGCATAGTAGTCTGAGTGAATCTGAAGAGCAGTGAAGTGAGAAGCAGTTTGAGAATTGTCCTTTGGTTTGAACACAGAGGTAGAGGTAAGAGCTAGGTGCCAGCTGACTTGCTTCTCTTTTGTTCAGTTTGAAGCTTGAACCCTAATATCAGACTCTGGAATTTTATTGTCTGTGTTACATTCTTGAGTCATTTATTTAGTTTGATATGCTTTGGACAAATGTTCATATAATTTGCTATGGAGAGCTTCTCAGTGCTTTACTATCTCATTTATTAATAGCTGGAATTAGTGTCTGTGATGTTTGTGTTCTGTTCAGAAAGTATTGTCATGTGTCATTGAGTTCAAGATGGTAAGGCTTAGTACATCTACTTTTATTGTGAGGATATTAAATCACCTGGATTGAGTTTGTACTGGGTGGTAAATCTGGATCTATTTGCATTCATCGGTATGCATCTACATAGTTTAATCAGCACAATTTATTGAAGATGCTATCATGTTTCTGGATTTTTTATGCAAAAATCATGTGTCCAATGGAGGATGGATTTATGTCTGGGTCTTAAATTATTTTATTGATTGATATGTCACAATCAATTTTGTGTCAATACCATGATCTTGTAGTTAGGGTTTTTGTAGCTGTGAAGAAATACCATGACTATAGCCACTCTTTAAAAGTAAAATGAATAATTTGGGTAATGGGCTTATATTTTCAGTGGTTCAGTCCATTATCATCATGCCAAAGTGCATGGTGGCATGCAGACATTTGCGATACTGGAGAAGTAGTCAAGAGTCTTATATTTTACAGGTAACAGGAAGCTGACTGAGTCAATGGGTATTATTCTCAGCATAGAAAACATCAAAGCCCACCCCCACAGTGACACACTTGTAATAAGGCCATTTCCACTACAACAAAGGCACTGCCTTTGGGGGCTATTTTCTTTCAAACAACATACATAATGTTTTCCAATTATAGTTCTGTGGTACAACTTGAAATGCAGATGGTGTTATCTCAAACAGTTCTTTATTATTTACAATTGTCTTACCAAACATGATGTCTTTGGTTTTCATTTAAAGCAAATTTTTACTTTCAAGGTTGGTAAAGAGTTGTATTAAAATTTTGAATGGGATGTATTTAATATGTATGTTTATTTTGATAAGACTGCCATTTTTAGTATATTAATAAGATAATCCATGAACGTGAAAGAACTTGGCATCTTCCACTACTTTCTTTCTTCAATATCTTGAAGTTTTTATGGTGCAAATCTTTTACTTTCTTGGTTAGCATTACCACAAGGCATTATTTGGGGCTATTACATAAGATGTTTTCTCTTTTCTTTCTTGGTTCATTCATCCTTTGTATACAGGAGGACTTATAATTTTTGTGAGTTAATTTTATTTCCAGCTACTTTTCTGAAAAATTAACTCACAAAAATCATGGGGGGTTGTGGGTATGGGTGAATACTATGAGTGTTACTGGCATTGCCTCTTCTTTGTGAGACTGGTAAAATTCTGTGCTATTAAAGAAATGGTGATATGAGAGAGACCAATGTGTTCAGCATACAAACTATTTTCAGTTAGGATTTACTCTTTTGTAAAAATCTTTATTAACTATGTTAACTATCAATACTATCATAGAATTTTACATCATTCGATGGATTCCTATGAAGTAAAATTAATATTAACAACTAATACAAAAGTAAAGACTTTCAAAAGTATACATCAATTTTAAAGCTCATTTTTGTTTTAAAATATTATTTAAAATACATTTCTTAGATGGGCAAATCTCATTTTGATGTTTAGGACTGGCTTCTAAAATATGGATCTCTTAATTTATCTTTTTAATGTTAGAAATACATATTTGCACACACACACACACACACACACACACACATATATATATGTATGTATATATTTCTTATTTCACATATTGAACCCACTTTCTTTTCCTCCCTCCCTTTCAAGCCCCCTGAACCGCCTTCCATATCATTCCTCCCACACACCACAGGGAATGTGATGACTCCTAGAAGAGATTATCAAAATCTATCAAGTCACTTGGAGTAGTGTCTAGACCTTCCTCTTACTTCTAGGCTAAGGTAGTATCCCTCCCTGGGAAATATGCTCCCAAAGTTCTTTCAGGCACCATGGATACATCCTGCTTCCACTGTCAGAGGTTCCTTAGACTGCCCAGACCTTTTAACTGAGACCCACATTCAGGGGGTCTGAGTTGGTCCCATGCTGAATTCCCAGTCTAGGGGCCCATTAGCTCCTCCTTGTTCAGGTCAGCTGTCTCTATGTGTTTCTGTAGCCTGGTCTTGTCCTCTCTCTACTCTGTATCTGGATTCCAGTTTGGCTCAGGGTTTAGCTGTGTGTATTTGCTTCTGTTCCCATCAGCTACTAGATGAGGGCTCCATGATGGTGAATAAGTTAGTCACAGATCTCATTATCAGAGAAGAGCATTTATGGTAGCCTTTCCACTGTTGTTCAAATTGTTAGTTGGAGTCAGTCTTGTAGGTCTCCAGATATTTCTATAGATTCAGTATTCTCTTCAAACCTATAATGACTTCCTTTTTTATTCTCTCTCTCTCTCTCTCTCTCTCTCTCTCTCTCTCTCTCTCTCTCTCTCTCTCTCTCTGATCATCTATTCCTCCTAGTCCCAAGTGCTTTGCTCTCGTCCCCTTCTATTTCTCCTAGTTCCCTCTCCACACACTGTCCTCCATCACTCCCCATATGCTCAGGACCACGAGTCAGAATCTTAACAAGAAACAAAAGCACTGGCAGAAGTTGTGTCTTAATTGGGTTTAACAAACATCTATAGAACATTCCATTCAAACACAAAAGAATATACCTTCTTCTCTGTACCACATGAAAACTTCTCTAAAATTGGCCACATACTAGGCAACATAACAAACCTCAACAGATACAAAAAAAATGGTATAGTCCCATCTATCTTATCAGACCACGATGCTTTAAAGTTGTAATTCAACAACAACACAAATTGCAGAAACCCTACAAACTCATGGAAACTGAACAATGCACAATTGTACCATACCTGGGTCAAAGAAGAAATAAAGAAAGAAATAATCATTCTCTTATGCTCTATGACTTAATGACCTTTTTGGACACTTATTCTGGGTTTCTTTACTAATGCTCGATGATGGTTCCATCTAATGAAGTGGTCCTGAGACGCAGTCAGAGATTCATTAGTAACCCCAAGAATATTTTGTCACTAGTGCATTATGAGTCATACTGTCTGAGGACAGGCATTGTTGTAGTTTTCAGGAAACGCAGCAACATAAGACTGATGACAGGTTTGATCCTCTTGTAGTTCTGGGATTACTAGTCATTAGAGATGAAGATTCCAAGCCTGATTGTCTTATATCATGACTCCAATATATTGTATCTTCAGCAAAGGTTATTACTGTCAAGTTGTGCAGAATAAATCAGAATATCACCAATAAATTTAATGGTTCCCCTGTCTGTGAGATCCCATTGGCCAACAACTGAAAGATATCTCCCCTATTCCTGGTATTTGAATTTTTATTTGATTGTATTTTTTCTAGCTAGGCTATTCTCTTGCCTTTGAAATGGTACTCCATTAAAATTCTTTTCAGATATGTATCTGTAAATATTTTGGGAAATATCTACTGCAATAGGTTCTCACATGGCATTTTCATAAGGAGGTTAGTGCTGGTTATTCATTCTCATACTTTCCTACTCTACCAGGCCCTCCCTCATAACTGAGGGGATTTTCATTGGAAAGGGTTCAGGAATTAAAGGGAACAGAGGAACAGAAACACTTAATTATATAAGTTTAAATAAATGTCTTTAATAAGAAAATTTCAAAGGCAGATTATGTATATAACGACAAGCAAAAAGTGTTCATTATAGATAATTTATCATTTAATAGACTTGACATACTAAAGTCAAGTCAAAAGGCAAGGCAACATATCAATTGGTAGCTTGTTTACATTCGTAGATAAGATTCAATAGTTTACATAATATGCTTACTTTACAAACGAGTAGGTAAGAAACAAAATTTAGCTTTGATTTTATCAATAGTTAAGGAATAAAGCAAATAAACATTTTCCTTAAACAGTGTTTCTTTTGTAATTCCCCATATTAATTAGTATGCTACTATGTAAAGACAGTTACACAAATGAAATGCTGAGAATGAAGCTCAGATATATAATATTTGAAAAGCAAGACATTTTCTTAGTTCAACCTGCAGTATCCCAGTATAACAAAACAATACTTTTACAATGAAATTGAAATGAATAAGTAAAAATACAAAATATTGACATTTTTATTGAGATCCCTACTTGTGCTAGAGTAGTTAAAACATTAAGCAAATATTATTATACAGTACAAATTATACTATTTAAATAAACAAATTTATTTTGTAATGATTTTATTTGCATGGGAGCCAGGATAATATTTATAAGTTACTTCTATCAACTTAAATTTTGTGTACTTAAAAGTTGTGTCTTATTGCTTACAGTGTGATGCTATTGTATATGAAGAAATTACCAAGTCAAAAATAGTATTGGATGAAAAGTACAAATGATCAAATTATTTAGGTGCCAAGTTGAAAATGAAATAATGACAGTCTATAATGGCCCTATCAGAATCAGCGATATTGATATCCTTCCTTTAGGAACTTTGATGTTTGAATTTAAACTGCAATGATTGAGAAAAACCAAATTATTAAAGTGAAGACAGTCTTCTTAGAATTGTTTGTTTTTTGTTTGTTTGCTGAAAGGTCTTTCTATGTATTTCTAGCTGTTCTATAAATGATATATTGATCAGTAAGGCCTCAAATTTACAGATAATCTTTTTCCTAAGTCTCCCGAATGCTGGGTTTAAAACCATACCACACCAAACAAAGATCTTTGAATGTTTTCAATATTTGCCATAAAAATATTGTTTCTAGTGCCTATACATATATTTTCTAATTTTTGATTATGCTTTCTCATAGTCAGTTCCAGATTTAATTTATTAAAGTACTTTAGATGCTATACTTTCTTTGGTGAAAAGTTGAAATTGAGTTAATGAATATTGATTCAGTAATTTCTTTCTTTTCCTTTTGGTTGAACAAATATGTTACTATATCCAGATATTTACTGATGCTTTCTGTACAGATATTAAATCATAAATTAGGGTAATTAAAGAAAAGTCCAATATATTTTGGGCTTCCTTAAATATTATTGACTAGGTATTATTAAATTTCATTAGTTTATTATTTTTATTTAAATAGAATTTTCATAGGGAAACTTTAGATGAACAATTTTAAAATAGTCACAAGCTAGTTCAGTATTACTTATGCTGTCAATTTAAATATTATTTGTTGTGTATGAACTTTGTACCATTCATTAACATCCAACTATATCAGGAATTCAAGATGACAATAAATTTGTTTTCATAAAAATTCTCTTTCAGTCAATAATAAATATTATGACTTTAGCTATATTAGCAGATAAATATAAGGAAAATACTATAAAACCATATACAGTATTAAATTTAAAAATATCTTGTTAATTAATACAATAATGGTAATATATATGTATGTATGTATATATATATATGTATACATATATATATATGAAAAAGATGTCATTCTTATACTATTTGTAATAAATTCAATAAATGTGTTTTTATGAACACAATGATGAGACAAAAGTTCATGAAATGATTAGATTTACCAGAGAGAAAAATAGAATTATTGCTTTTATGAAAATAAAGGGTGGTACAAACTGAATGAGACTTTCCTTTGTACCTATAATATAGAGTGTTCAACTGTAAAATATGAGTGAATTTAATAAGATATTTGTGCTGAACTAAAATTACTATAAACATATTCTTTCATACCAACCATAAGTAGCAAACTAATTTAAATGCCCATGCATTAACTGGCCCCAAATCAGGTTGACATTTTAAAGGCACAGTCACATTTTAAAATCCCATATACAAAAATTTATTGGGATTATCAAGTTTAGGTACTAGTATAATATGCAGAGATTTAAAATAAATTACTGGGGACTTAACTATTTTGGGGAAATTATCATCTTAATGATAAATTAATAATTTAGGATTCCATAATGGCTTATCCATGATAGTTACCAAAACATCAAATTTTTACCAAATAGTATCTTGAATCAGAAATATTGTCCATAATGAAGGACAGTATTATTTAAAGAAGCAGTACTATGCTTGAAAGAGATGTATAAATTATCAGTTCAGATTTTGAAAGTACTAGACTTTTAAGGTAAGTATTTGGGAAAATGTTCAATAACACAATTATAGTACTGTTATATTAAGTGAAAATATTTATGATTTCAATGTACATTATCTAAGAAAAAGAATGAAATAATACTCTACAAAATAATGGATTATTAAACTGTAATTTAGACCCAATAGCATCATAAAATATTAAGAATTAAGACAGACAACCAAAAATTGAAGAAAATCTCACTGACTTTTAATACAGTATTTATTTATTTCACACATGTGTGTTAAGAATTTCAACTAGAAACAAGAAAATTAATGGAAAATAAAAGTAGTTATATGACAGGAATAATCAATAATCTTGACATTAAATTTTTTGAATTCTATTTTAGAAAGACAAGAGAATAAGAAAACATATCACACAGAATAAGAATAATAGTTCCTTTAATCTGTAGAGTATATATTATTAAATACTCACAGCATGTCTGAAATTGTAGGACATAATAAATGCAAGATGTAATATACAGATTATTCACAGTAAGAGATTATTGACAATATTTCCATGCCATTTAGCTAAACACTTGAATTGTTTTCTTAATGAAATTAAGAAACTCTCAACTTTTGCTTACAAAAGACTTATACAAATATTCTTAGCTTAATTAATGTCCAAAATCATTACTGTTGCACTTTAGAACTGTTTATGTAGAAGGAAATTTTAGTACCAAACACATAAAATTGAGAGCACAAATCAGACGCCCTGATATCCACTCTGGCTACTAAGTGAGTGGGGCTAATACTGTTTAGATTGTGTTTACATCAGACACAGGATTCCCCACATAGATATATGGACATTATGACTAAATGAGACTTTTGAAATGACCAACAGTAATTTGTAATTTAAAACTTATAAATTATTCTCTTTATTTTCTGGCTATAGAAGCAAACATGTATTCATGGGATGAAGGGAATGTTTCACATATCTTTGGTCATTAGTGTCATGGTTTTCATATCATGCTTCATTACTATCTTTCATTTTACTAAGAACTTGTTGGCCTGAAACAAAAATAGATCTTTCTTTTCCTTATCCTCTTATGTGAGTGCCATAAATTATGCCCACTTCTGTACTGATCCAATGCCCACCTTCCTAGCCTGTAAATTTTTGCTGATGTCCTCTTGTTTTCATTATTACTATGGTCTGTAAGCATCCTTAAAATTACACCC
This sequence comes from Cricetiscus sungorus, assembly GCA_030556225.1. Classification (NCBI taxonomy): domain Eukaryota; kingdom Metazoa; phylum Chordata; class Mammalia; order Rodentia; family Cricetidae; genus Cricetiscus; species Cricetiscus sungorus. Next base: position 27,896,975 of record JANBXA010000741.1, on the reverse strand, counting down.
GTTTAACAAAGGCACATCTTTAGTATTCTGTTCTTTAGCTAATTTTAATTTATCAAGTCTTCAGATTGTTTCAGCAGCCAATGCTGGTTGGCTGCCAGATGTCCATATCTACCAGCTTTCTCCTGTTGTGCCTCAGAATTTCTGCTCGATCAACTGGTCTCAATAGCATGCAATGCTAGTTTGACTCTCCAAATACATCGGGTATGTTGCTTCAGGGACTTCTTCCTTGTTTCTACTATGGAATATCGCCCTCCCCCCCAAAAAAACCCAACTTCACTCAGTTAAAACTAGTTATTTACATTCCTGAGTCCTGAGTACCTGCCCAAGAGGAGGGGCTGACTGAACTTTCTATCTCAGTAGTATAGGGAAAAGAATTAACTCTAGTGTGAACATAAACTGATGTACATTTTTGTATTATACACAACAGATGTCTATGTCTTTTATCCCTTCAGCTCCCATCACACCCTCAAATGGACACTTTGGGTATTCACAGTTTAGAGAGGGATATTTAGGAATTAAAAGGAATATAAAAAACTAGGCACATAATTTGAAAGGAAACATGGATTTCAATATATCAGAGAATATCAACAGAAGCATACTGTACTTTGAAAAATGCAAAGTTCTTGAAGTTAAAATTGTTGAATATACTTCTAACAACACTAGAATTGCAATGTACACTCTACCCATCTGAAGAACGAGAATCACCCATTCATTGTAGAAAATGAAATTTGCTGGTTGCTCAGATTTTTTTTCTAGTGAGGGACTACATCTGAATAACCCTCTCTATCACTTTCTAAGGTATGAATCAAAAGTATTAAGCCTTGATATGAGGAGATAGCTCAGACCGTAATGCACTTCTGTTGCAAGCTTGAGACAGAATCCACATAAAAATTTTGGTGTGGTATCACACAGTCATGGTGAGTGGGGAAGTGGAAAAAATAGATCCATGGAACTTGCTACCTAGCTTACTTGGTGACATCTCATACCACAAGTAATTGACTTTAGTCTCAAACAAAAAGGTGACAAGAATCTGAGCATCAGTGATGTCCTCTGACCTCCACACACATGTGCACAAATGCATACACATACCTGCACAACACATGTACTTCTCTCTCGACAAACACACACACCCCCTTCAAGTACAAGGTATTAAGCTGGAAATTTTGTGGGGCAGGAACTATAACACATACCCAGGGCTTTATACATACTAGACCATGAAAAGTATCTATCTTTTGTAAGCGCCTGCCCTCGCCAGCAAGGAAGATGCGACTCCGGGTAGATCTTCTTCAGGCAGTTTTAATCAGGATCCTTTAAACATGTTGCTTCTGGCCCATAGGGAGAGAGAGAGAGAGAGGACCCCTGCACAGGCTTAAATACCCTTGAGCTAACCAACCCCAGTGAGCCACGTGGACTCTGCAGATATGCTACTCTAATGCTGAAGCAGACAGGCTGAACAGACTTAACCAATTAAGGGCTTGCTTACCCAGAGAGTCTACACCAGCGGGAAGATCGAAGGTGGAAGCCAGCACCACTTTAAGGCGTGGCACTGATGGGAGATGTTATTATATATATATATATATATATATATATATATATATATATATGTTTCTCATACTGGTTAATAAAGACCTGTTGCCAATGAGATAGCAAGATAGGCAAGGCTAGGAGACAAGGAGAAAAGAGGAAGTAGGGGGGAGGAGTCGAGATGTAGCCCGGGAGGAAGGAGGACGCCAGCCGCGGCTCCCCGATAAGATGACCACGTGGAAATACTTAGATAAGTAGAAATGGGTTAATAATTAAGACAGAGCTAGCCCATAAACAGTAATGGTAACTGGCCAACAGGATTGTATCAAATATAGAGTCTCCTGAGTGTTATTTGGGGCACACGTGGTTCTGGGACCATGGCGGCAGAACCAGCGGCAGCCGGCAGGGAAACCTGCCGTAACATGGCACTACAAGGCTCTCTACATCTTTACAATAATACTATTTTGAAATGCTAAGATGGCCAATGTTACTTAATGCAGGTCCTTCTTGTGAACCTGCTGGTGAATATGGAAGTTGGACCTATGGTTGAGGCCCCTCCTTTTCTACAAAATTTCAGATCCTATTTGGACACCACAAGTAATGGAAATGAAGAAACAAAAATGGTAGAGAGTGATTATATATATATATTCTCTGTGTGTGTGCAGAGTTGAAATATTTCAGTATACTGAGTGAAGACCTGCAATTGTAATTGGTTTAATAAGAAGCTGAATGATCAATAGCTGGACAGAATTACAGACACAAATGACACTGGGAAGAAGAAGGGTGGGGTCACACAGAGATAAGGACAAAGCAAGAAATCAGTACTTACATGAGGGAAACAAACCTTGGGTCAGGATATAGTTTAATAGAAATTGATTAATTTAAGTTATAAGTGTTAGCTAAAAACAAGCCTAAACTGCCTAAACTTGTAGGGAGCCGTTACAAGTACCGTTGGTAGACAGGAGAGATGCGCATGCGCTGGGTAACTGTCAAACCCTGGGTCCCTGCCTCTCCAGTGGCATCATATGGGCCGATGAGCAGCAGCAAGTCAGGGGGTGTTTGGGGTCTCTCTATCCTGTAAGCTTATGCTCTCCCTCTCAAGAGCATTAAAGCTTTACTGCAGAAGGATGCTGAGTGTGCCACATCGTTCTTGCTGGCGAGACGGTAGCGCGGGACATCTGGTGCCGAAACCCGGGAATCAAGACCTCATCATCATCAGCACCATCGGAGACCCCTTGGCTACAAGGAGGATTCAGAACTGCAGGTAGATATGTTCGGAGAGGTATGTCTTTTCTGGACTTTGGCTTGGGACTGTTGCCACCTTGGGACAGTAGTGTCGAGGCTTTAGTGCTTGTCCTTGGGGCCATTTTGATCTTTTCCGCTATCCTGTTAGCAAAGTGTCAAAGTACCCTTGAGGAGGTCCAGAATAGCATGTCAGAAACCGAGTGTAGTGAGAGGTTGGGTGCACGTAGAAAAAAAAAAACGTCCACAAGAGGGAAAAAGGCCCCCCCGGTGAGTCTAGTGACAAGGGGGTATATCCGCCAGATCACAGGGATCCTCCCCCTGCTGTCAAACCAGAGGGAGGAGCTGGCTTTTACCCTATACGTGAGCTTGAAGCCTTAAATATTGATAGCTCCAATGACTCTGAAAGCTCAGGGGATGAGGTCTTAGATACTGAGGAAGAAGCTGAGCTAGATAAGGAGGCTGCTAAATATGAGGAAGAAAGATACCATCCAGATGACCATATGCAAAATAGCAAAAAACCTCGGAGACGGCCGTTTCAAAAGGCCCTCTCACAAGTGGTTCCCTCGGCGCCTCTGCCCTATGAGAAGCGCCCAAGTAAAAAGAAAAATGCGTCTTGCCTTTCCCATCTTTGAAGGCATTGACGCATCACAGCGGCTACATGCACCTGTGGAATATAATCAGATAAAAGAGTTGGCTGAGTCAGTCAGAAAATATGGGGTCACGGCCAATTTTACTCTTGCACAATTAGATAGACTTGCCCTGGATGCCCTAATGCCATCTGACTGGCAGATGGTCGCAAAGGCTACGCTTATCAGCATGGGCCAATATATGGAATGGAAAGCACTTTGGCATGAGGCTGCCCAAGAGCAAGTTAGAGCTAATGCGACAGCCTTGACCCCTGAACAGCAGTTATGGACATTTGACATGCTAACAGGCCAGGGTCGTTTTGCAGCCGATCAAACTAATTATCACTGGGGCGCCTACTCCCAAATTGCTAGTACAGCCATTAGAGCCTGGAAGGCACTATCCAAGAAAGGGGGAGCAGACAATCAACTGACAAAAATCATCCAAGGGACTCAGGAACCCTTTTCTGACTTTGTAGCAAGAATGACAGAGGCAGCAGGGCAGATCTTTGGTGATCCCGAACAGGCTGCACCTCTTGTTGAGCAACTTATTTTTGAACAGGCCACCCAGGAATGTCGCGCAGCTATAGCCCCGAGAAAGAACAAAGGATTGCAGGATTGGCTTAGGGTCTGTAGAGAACTTGGGGGACCTCTTACTAATGTGGGGTTAGCTGCTGCCATCCTACAGTCTCAGAAGCACCCCCTTAAGGGGCCAGATAAAAGAACCTGTTTTAAATGCAGAAAGGCAGGATATCTAAGAAAGGATTGCAGGATGCTGGACAGGGAGAGAGAGCCACCAGCACTCTGCACTCGTTGCAGCAAAGGATACCATAGGGCTTCCCAGTGCCGCTCTGTACGGGATATAAAGGGTAGGATTCTTCCCCCTATAGAAACACCAATAGAGGTTCCAAAAAACTGGGCGTCAGGCCCACGGTTCCAGGACCCGCCAAAATATGGGAACAGAGTCACCAGGATGATGAACGAGGCCCCTCAGGAGTCGGAGCAAGGGTGGACTTGTGTGCCACCTCCGACTACCTATTAATGCCTCAGATGGGGGTGCAGCCCATTCTCATTCAAGCCCCCAAGTCATTACCGGACGGGACTATAGGTCTCCTTCTCGGTAGAGGGTCACTTACATTACCGGGACTGGTTGTTCACCCAGGTGTTATTGACGATCAACACTCCCCGAGATCCAGGTTTTGTGCTCCAGCCCAAATGGGATATTTTCCATCAGCAGAGGGGATAGGATAGCTCAATTACTGCTCCTCCCAGGCAACCCCCACCATGGTATGGGAGATAAACGGATGGGTTCTTCAGGGTCAGACTCTGCTTATCTAGTTGTTCAGCTTCATGATCGGCCAAAGCTATCTCTCTGGATTAATGGTAAAGGTTTTGAAGGCATATTGGACACAGGGGCAGATCGGAGCATCATCTCGTCTCATTGGTGGCCGAAATCCTGGCCAGTCACAGAATCATCACATTCCCTGCAGGGGCTAGGCTATAGCTCTCATCCCACTATTAGTTCCTCTATGCTTACATGGAAATCAGAAGAAGGTCATCAAGGACAGTTCACCCCCTACGTGCTTCCCCTCCCTGTTAATTTGTGGGGACATGACATGCTACAGGGCTTGGGGCTCGCTTTTCCCAATGAATACTCGCCGCAAACTGTCAATATTATGAAAAAGATGGGGTATGAAACTGGAAAGGGGTTGGGACGCTTGAAACAAAGGCAAGTAGAACCCATATCCCCTGATCCAAATCCAGGGAGACAGGGCCTGGGTTTTTCCTAGGCGCCACTGGGGCAGCACAGCCCATACCTTGGAAAACAGAGGACCCGGTATGGGTTCCCCAGTGGCCATTGACCTCTGAAAAATTAGAAGCAGTAAACAGCCTTGTGGCAGGACAGTTGGCATTGGGGCACATAGAACCATCTACCTCCCCTTGGAATACTCCAATTTTTGTTATTAAAAAGAAATCAGGCAAATGGCGCCTACTTCATGACCTAAGAGCCATTAATGAACAAATGCATGCATCCTTTGGGTGCAGTGCACAGAGGTCTTCCGGTGCTCTCTGCTCTGCCCAAAAATTGGAACCTAATTATTTTAGATATTAAGGATTGCTTTTTTTCTATTCCCTTGTATCCACCAGATAGGCCCTGCTTTGCATTTACCGTCCCTGCCATTAATCATGAGGGACCTGACAGGCGATTTCAATGGAAAGTATTACCTCAAGGCATGGCAAATAGCCCTACCATCTGTCAATTATATGTACAGGAGGCTCTCAGACCCATCAGAGAACAATATCCAAGTTTAATTGTTATACATTATATGGATGATGTGCTCCTGTGTCATAAGGAATTAAACGTCCTTCAAGAGGCCTATCCCTTGCTACTCAAAAATCTATGATTCTTGGGCCTCCAGATTGCTACAGAGAAGGTCCAAATTGCCAATACCGGACACTTTATAGGGTCCATGGTGCTCCCGGACAAAATCCTTCCGCAGAAATTAAAAATATATAGGGGAGAATTACATAATTTAAATGACTTTCAAAAATTATTGGGAGAGATAAATTGGCTACGGCCATTCCTAAAGATCCCCTCTGCAGATTTAAAGCCCCTGTTTGATATTTTGGAAGGGGACGCCCATATTACCTCCCCCAGGTCTTTGACACCCGCCGCAGAGGCAGCCCTCTGCTCAGTGGAGGAAGCTATCAAGGAAGCCCAATTATGTCGTATTGACCCATCACAACCTTTTTCCCTCTGTGTGTTCAATACGAAGAAACTACCCACTGCAGTGCTTTGGCAGGATGGGCCCTTATTGGGGGTCCATCCACATGCCTCCCCGCAAAAGATTATTGATTGGTACCTTGTAGCAATAGCTCAGCTTGCCCTTAGGGGTCTGAAGGCCGCTGTCAGCCATTTTGGCAGACATCCCACGGCTTTAATTGTTCCCTACAACTCTTTTCAGGTACAGACATTGGCCGCCGCCTCTGATGATTGGGCCATATTAGTCACCACCTTTTTGGGGAAAATTGATAATCATTACCCTAAACATCCTCTGTTACAATTTGCTGCATCTCATCCTATCATATTTCCCGGGTCACCTCTCATACCCGGCTAAAAGATGGATTGGTGGTATATACAGATGGCTCCAAGACTGGCCTGGGAGCCTACATGGTGGGTACCCAGGTGTTCTCGCAGCAGTATGCTGAAACTTCCCCTCAGGTGGTAGAATGCTTGGTGGTATTAGATGTTCTTCAAAAATTCCCAGGTCCCCTTAACATTGTTTCTGACTCCTCCTATGTGGTCAATGCTGTAAACTTACTGGAGACGGCTGGAGTCATTAGATCCACTAGCAGAGTGGCATCTCTATTCCAAAAATTACAAGATTGCTTGTTAACCAGACAGGCTCCCATGTATATTACACATATTAGGGCTCATTCGGGACTTCCTGGCCCAATGAGCCAAGGAAATGATTTGGCAGATAAAGCCACAAGGCTGGCTGCTACGGTTTTTGTCCCCCCGCTGCAAGCCGCTAAGGCCTTCCATGACAACTTTCATGTTACTTCTGAGACCCTACGCAGGCGCTTCTCTCTTACCAGGAAAGAGGCACGTGATATTGTTACTCAGTGTCACAATTGCTGTCAGTTTCTCCCTGTCCGCCATACCGGAGTAAATCCAAAAGGGATTCTGCCATTGCAAGTGTGGCAGATGGATGTCACTCATGTTCCTTCCTTTGGAAAACTCCAATATGTGCATGTATCAATAGACACCTGCTCTGGTGTCCTCCATGACACACCACTCACTGGAGAAAAGACCTCCCATGTAATTCAACACTGTCTTGAGGCATGGAGTGCCTGGGGAAAGCCTAAATGCTTGAAAACTGACAATGGACCTGCTTATACTTCTCATAAGTTTAAACAATTTTGTGCACAAATGCAAGTCACACATGTTACAGGCTTGCCATACAACCCTCAAGGGCAGGGCATCATTGAGCGCGCACATCGCACGCTCAAATCATACTTAATTAAACAAAGAGGGGGAATAATAAAAGATTTGCCCCCCGTGCCACGAGTTGCCATAGCAGTGGCACTTTTCACCATAAATTTTTTAAACTCAGATGAGCATGGTCAGACTGCGGCAGAGCGACAGTGCTCAGACCCACATCGACCTAAGGAACTGGTGAAATGGAAAGATGTGTTAACCAATGAATGGAAAGGCCCGGATCCTATTTTAATAAGATCCAGGGGAGCTGTTTGTGATTTCCCGCAGAATGAAGAAAATCCTTTCTGGGTCCCTGAAAGACTTACCAGGACAGTCCTGGAGCAGAAGGATGCAGCAGACCAGACACATAAAAAGGGGGAGCAAGCTGATGTTACTGATGATGATCAAGACCCCAGCTGTCCAGGGAGAACCACGTTGGGGAATCATGTCAACGTTCCCACTTCCGATGCTGGTGATGTATAATGCACAGGTTTTTCCCTGATTGACTTTACCCTGGACTGGATGCCAGTCCAGGGGCTCTGCTTGGGCCATTGAGGGCTTGTTCTATTTTTCCCCCAATATGGGTGTGGGAACAAATTTCACATCCTTGGATCCCATGCGATCCAGCCTTGACCCATTTGACCAATGGCTGCTCTGTGGCATTAATGGAAGCTGCACTGATCTCACACCTATGGCAATGCTTAAAAAAGGTAAAAGTAAAAAAGGGCGGTTGGAGTTTGACTGGAAAGGGTCTTTGGGGAGCAGCCTCCAGTCGGGCCATAGCTCTGGGTCATTTAGTTGGACTGCCAATGATATAAAGTATCAATCCTTCAAACATACAAACTATGATGCCACACCACACCAGTGTGTGTCTGGTCTCCTTTTATGTGGATTGTGAGCAATAAGAGTGCTACAGATAATGAATTACATTGTGAGTCCGGTAGATGTTACTATACTTTATTTTGGGATGCTCAAAAATTCCCCCTTGCGGTGGTAACTCGAATGCCGCGCTTTGTGCCCGTTCCAATAGAGGTGCCCAGCAGCATGACATTATTTCGAAAAAAGAGGGACTTTGGAATCTCAGCAATTATTGTCGCCATCGTGGCTACTACTGCGGTCACGGCAGCAGTGACAGCCTCTGCCCTTGCACTATCCACCTTGGTGCAAACTGCACAGGCTATTAATGGCTTGTCGGCTACTGTCTCCGAGGCCCTGGATAAGCAGGCCTCTGCAAATACTCAGGTACAGGGTGGCCTGATGCTGGTAAACCAGTGCATTGATTTAGTGCAGGAGCAGTTGGACATGTTGTGGCAGATGGCCCGATTAGGCTGTGAGCAAAAGCTCCCCGGCCTATATGTCACCTCCATCCAATATGAGAATTTTACCAAAGCAGCTAATTTGTCTAAAAGCCTTTCTCAGTTCATGTTGCAGAATTGAACCTCCGAGTTTGAGCAGACACTTCGGGACCTGAGAGCCGCTATTATCCAGGTCAACTCCACTCGTCTTGACTTGTCTCTGATGGAGGGATTGTCGTCATGAATTGCCTCAGCTGTTTCTTATTTCAAAGAATGGGTTGGGGTGGGATTGTTTGGCACAGCCGTTTGTTGTGGACTGTTGTTGCTTCTTTGGCTGGTCTGTAGGCTCAGGGCTCAAAATAAGAGGGACAAGGTGGTTATCGCCCAAGTGCTTGTAGCTTTGGAACAGGGGGCTTCCACAGATATTTGGCTAACAATGCTTAAGCAGTAGGCCACCGGTCAGATAGCTCTTGCACGCCCAGAGCATAGGTTCATTGCACAGGGTAGAGTGTCTGGTCTGAGCAGCCCATGAGGGATGCTGAGCAAAGCATCGCACAGAGAGTTGCCTGGCTCTCTGGGAGGCATGTTGTCCTGCATAAGGGTTGCCTGCCCTAGTCTCCCTTTCCCAGAAAAACGGCAGAGGACGGGTCGAGGTCACTTCGGGGTGAGTTGACAGCCCCATAGCGACTCTCGCACATGGTCTTAATTTTTGATCTGGGAGGTACAACCTCTGTCTCTATCCCTCGTTATATGGGTGACTTACCTTCTGAAAATTGGGAAGCCTCATTAATTCTGTTCCTATTAATTGACTCTGTTTAAAATAAATAAAAAAGGGGGAGATGTAGGTAGCCGTTACAAGTACCGTTGGTAGACAGGAGAGATGCGCATGCGCTGGGTAACTGTCAAACCCTGGGTCCCTGCCTCTCCAGTGGCGTCATATGGGCCGATGAGCAGCAGCCAGTCAGGGGGTGACACGTCCAAGGCAGAGGCTGCTAGCTTATATAAGGGATGGGTTTTGTGTGTTTGGGGTCTCTCTGTCCTGTAAGCTTATGCTCTCCCTCTCAAGAGCATTAAAGCTTTACTGCAGAAGGATCCTGAGTGTGCCGCAACGTTCTTGCTGGTGAGAAGGTAGTGCGGGACATAAACTATTAGCCAAGATTTTATGAGTAATAATAAGTCAGTTAGAAGGCCTGTGCACTTTTAAGGAACATCTGACAGTGGAGCCAGGATGTTTCCCTGGTGTATAAAATCATGTTGGGGTCACATCTCACATGGAGGGATACTCAAAACCTAGAGGCAGGAGGGAGGGCCTAGTCCCTACTCCATATGAGTTGACAGATTTATATGACCCCACCTGGAAGGCATCACCTTACATGTGGAGTGTGGGAAGGATGGAGGAGAGGGTAAAAGAGAAGGTAAGAGAGAGATATGAAGGGATTGAGGTAGAAAGAACTGGAATTTGATGAGAAATGTTATTCTGTAAATATGTTTTTTAACAGGTTAATTAATAAAGCACCGTTGGGCCAATGAGAAAGCAAGATAGGCAAGGCTAGGAGACAAGGAGGAAAGAGGAAGTGGTAAGGAGGAGTCAAGATGTAGACCGGGGAGGAAGGAAGATGCCAGTCGCGGCTCCCTGATAAGATGACCACGTGGAAATTCTTAGATAAGTAGAAATGGGTTAATAATTAAGACAGAGCTGGCCCATAAACAAAAATGGTAACTGGCCAACAGGATTGTTTCAAATACAGAGTCTCTGAGTGTTATTTGGGGCCATACGCTAGACTGACAGTGGATGGGCTGGCAGAAAACATACAAGCTACAGGAATTGATATGTAAAATAAAATTAAAATAAATACATTTTAAAAAAGAAAATAAAAAGAGGGAATTATTATTCCCTGTAAATGGACATAGTAACATCTCTTAACTCTCATCAGAAATGTACCATCCCTATGATATTTTCAACATACAAGCCTTGGAAACCTACTTAGGTGTGATAGTAGAAAGATTATTGTGGTAAATAAAGGTGGGGTATCTGAAAATGAAACAGTAGTTGCACATAGAAAATCACAGTGATTGTGACAGCAGGCACAGGACTTTCTCGTACAGTTTATGTGATACTAAAGTTGCAACACTGAAGGACGTAAGTATGAAGTCCTACCACAAGCTGAGGTTATAGGGAGATGTGATAGCTGCTGCAAGAGGTAGAATCAGCTATCTTTAGTGATATGATCCCTTCAATGTCAACCATATCCCAAAGCATGTCCCATAGCAACAAGTTTCTTGGTTACAGAAACTACACTTGATTTGAGGGGGGAGAAATTTTAAGAGTTGAGTTTGGTGGAGAAGAATTAATGGAGGAGTCATTGGGAAAGAATTGGGAGAGAATGAATATGATCAAAATACAATGAAAAAACTGACAAACTAAAAAATCTCAGTGAAATCAATGAAGACTTTTAAAGAATTAACATGAAGGTTTAAGAATTTATGAAGATTCCAGTGATAGAGATCAATGCTATTTGTTCACCAGTGGAAATCATCAAATTTTATAAACATTAAAACAATTTTTTTTTGGTTGTCACAAATTTTTCAATTTTTCTTTCTTTTTCATTTTTATTTATTCTAGTGTAGTTTTATATCATTCATTCTCATGCCAACTGTAATTCTTAACATTTTAGAATGTGTTAAAAAATAATTTGCAAAATGTGTAGAATTAAGGAATTTTTGTTATATCTAAATATGTATATATAAATAAAGTTTATATAGAAAAATGTAAGTATTCTAAAATAAGACACAAAGGAAAGAAATAAAATTTTGAAAATAACAAAAAACAAAACCAGTTTTGTTTTTTAAGGTAAGTCATATGGGTAGGCATGGACGATTTTTACCTAGCATATCTCTTCCTTTTGTGACCACTTGTTTAATATTTGGCTTCCTTTTTCTTTACTTCTTTTCTTTTTTTATATAAACTCAGGTTTTATTCAGTTATTCTTCTGATTAAAAGTCTTCAGTTGTATCTTGGGAGCTTGCATTTTATTTATTTATTTATTTATTTATTTATCTTATTTTACATATTGGCCAACTTTCCTCTTCATCCCTCCCTCCCTCACACTCTTCCATTCTCCCATGCACCCTAACCACCTTCATATTTCATCCCCCCAATTAAGCAATTTTAAAACATGCATATATTACCATATAATACTTTTTTCTGTATCAGAGATTAAACCAAGAACCTATTTATGTCAGGTTTATATTCTATGATTTATGCATATATTTTACTTGACTTTCTTTGAAATTAATGTAAATATCAGCCTTTTCAAACATGGAATGTACTCATTACATACCAGAATTACAGTGAGGTTAATGCTATGAAAAATTATGTAAATGCTTATCAAAGTAAAATAAAACAAAATTTTTGGCTCAAAATATTTTGCTTTGTTTCATTTTTTTTTTTGTTTACTGTGTTAGTATGACAGAGACTCAAAGTGTCTTGTTCACGTGGCTGCAAAAGAGCTTTGTTTCTGTCTCAAACACAAAGTAAAGTCAGATTTTCTAGATTCCCTACAAAATGTGTCCTTATAACTGAGTTTTTCTCAATAAAAATTGCAGTGAGTTAGATACAAATTCCTTGGACACAATTGTCTTCCCATGCTTTATCCTCTCTCTCTCTCTCTCTCTCTCTCTCTCTATCTATCTATCTATCTATCTATCTATCTCTATCTCTATCTCTTCCAACACTAACCAACTTGCTGATAACACCAAATTTGAACTTAGGCGCATATCATGAATACACAAATCTTCATGAAAATGTAAACATATTTGGCTGGGTTTTACAGTGAATCTGTTGTATTAATTAGAATCACTTTAATATGTAGGCCTTATACTTTGAAATGGAGTGCTGCCAAAAGGAAAAAATTAAATAAAGCATAGCATATGGTATGAGATCAATAGTCACATTACACAATATTGATATGATACATAACATCTTGTTTATGCATTGTCAAAACATACAGAAAATCATTTCTTAGGATAACACAAAATTAACAGTGTTTCTATTGCTTTAGCTGCATCCAGGAAAAGCAGAAAGGATAATGCTGATTGTTAGTAGTGAGAATGGGTTTTTATGACATTGCTGAGATATTAAGTACAATAGCTTTTGACAGGCAAAAAATATTATATTGTTTTAAACAAGTTGAAGAGGCTGGGACTTAAGCAAATGTGCAATAGTTAAAAAATTATTATTACATAGAACAAAGAAAATATGAGGATATTTCTGTAATCACCTTACAGTTAAGTTGAAAAGTAAATTATAAATTTATCCCTACTAGCTGTGAGGCAAAAATTTTATTTGAATGACTAGGTAACCAAATGCTACATTGATCAAATTAACTTTGGAAAGAATGGTGGTGCTGAATTAGAGAGACTAGAAGGTGACATTTCAAAAGTGTAATAAGTTGGTTGCATTGTTGTTCATTAAATGTTTGCCACATCTATTTAAACTAATTATCCAATATAATATGCTGCCTGGAGCTGTCCAATATTTTGGGTAGTTTCTACAGTTTCCAACTGTAAGCCCCTGCATGAATCCTGGGGGCACCTTGAGCAAGCCTGAAGCTGCTGGCTGAAACTCCTTGCCCCAAGGCTGTTGTTGGTACTCTTGTTTTTGTTAACATATACCTTGTGACAACACCTACCTCATGACAATACACCTCATGACAACACACAGCTCATAGGGTGGAGCTAAGCCTAAAATTCCTGTAGTTTTAACTGTGCTGTAAGTCAGTATTTAAGCCAGTTCCATACCCTCAATAAACGGCATTCGGCATTTGGTGTTCCAACAATGCCATTGAACGAATGACCCGCTGTCTTGTCTTTATTTCAATCTCTAGGCCTTCGTCCAGTTCGTGGAATAGACCGTAGCATGGGCATTACACCCAACTACAATAAAATTTCCTGTATTCAGTGGAATACCAGTGAACATAGCTTATGTTACACAGGAAAAAAAATTTAAAAACCCATTGTTCATTCCAATCAACACTTTCATTGTACTGCAAAGCAAATACTCCATATAAAATCTGCTTCAATAGACAGGGCCCATGAAACAGAATAGCAAACCTGACTGGAGGCTTATTTATAGCCTGTAGCTTCTAGTAGCTCACAGACAGAACACTATGTAATGAAGAAATCACCCCTTTCTACAGCAAGAGTCATTGAAAATTTAGGGGTTTTTAAGCATAATGCTATTAAAGAGAAACAAAATATTATAATTTGTAATACAACTAATATAAAATGTATAGAATTGATTTCTTTCCTAACATTCTATGAAATAATATCTGTTCCTTTAGCTATCATCAAGGTGAAGCTGTGTGTAATCCCAGGACAGTAAACTCCCAATATCTCTCATCTGTTACAGCCAAATGGCCTCATAAACAAAGAAGGACTCCCTGAGTGCAGCAGCAGCCACTAGAGAACAGTGAATAAGAACACATTCAAGATCAAACCTTGATTATCCATATTGTTTATAGAGGGAAGTGAAATCCCACCCAGGGAACTGCTGTAGTGCCACTCTTGCTTTAACTACTCCAGCAGTGCTCTTTGTGTGGCAAATCAATAATATCAAGCCAATCCTCTGGGAAAGAGAAGTACATTAAGCTACAGTATTAAAAAAGAGAGAGAGAGAGAGAGAGAGAGAGAATCTTACTTCAACACCTCCGTGTTTCTTTTAAGACCAAGAGACAAGTTAGAATATACTGACCAACATAATACTGTTCTTCCTAGGTAAATTGTTTACACACACACACACACACACACACACACACACACACACACACGCACGCACGCACACCACTAGAAAGAGAGAGAAACAGAGAGAGAGAGAAAGAGAAACAGAGAGAGAGAGAGAGAGAGAGAGAGAGAGAGAGATTTTTGAGATTTTCAAAGGCTGAAGAGTTGTTTCTTTTTACCAGTACTGAAATTGAGATATATTTTAAGAAGTTTATTATTCTTAATGAGTCTATTTCACCAATAAAATGGTCATGCATTTTCATTACTAGGCTTTTTGTCAGAAAAAAGATAATGCATAAATGTAGATGTTGATAAGGGAGTTCTTTTAGAAATAAATATATTTGCTAATAATTATTTTTTGTAACATGATACTCACTGTGATACTTTATTCAAATTAGTCTATATATTTAGATTTGAAAACATTTGTAAACCACATTATTATGTTACATAATTCCAAGAGAAAATGCATTTTTACATATGATACTCTAATTAAATGCTTGAACCTAGGCCAATGAAACAGTTCAGCAGGTAAAACTGCCAGCTCAGGAATCATGGCTGTTAGTGTTTGGTTCCTGGAAGCCATGTAAAGTTGTGAAATACAAGAACTAATACCAGTAAATAGTACTGTGACCTCAACATGTATATGATGATAAATGTGCCTCAACACACATCATGAAAATACACACACACACACACACACACACACACACACAAAACAAATATAATAACAAAAGTTTTGAAAAAGAAATGACAAATTCTAAGTCATAGAAGTTCTAAATGATTGACAGCCCATAGTTTTTCCCAAACACAAATTTGTATAGTGTATTGAAACAATTTATAATGAACTTAGTCTCACATTATGCAAAGTTTGTTGTGGCTAAATAGTTAAGGGTTTAAGGATTATACAGATTAGATGGAAGAAAATTTACCTTTAGAACTGCGGTTCACATTTTAGCAACTTTAATAATACCCTTTTATAAATATTTATGAAAGGTTTCATATTCAATAGGTTTCATAAAAATTATATGGATGTTTATAGTTAAAAGTTACATTAATTTATTATTTCCATTGTGGGAAATATCCTAAAAATGAAGACTAATTATTATTTATATGAGAAAATTATTATACAAATTATGTGTGCTTTGACATTGACTTACCCAGAGCAGGATAGCCATCCACATTTTTCTTTCAATTTCATGTCTGAATTGACAGGACATTTGGCTCTGTAATCATATGTTCAGAAAACATGACAAATGGAACATTTGGATAACTTCAGGGGTGACAATAGATGTGAAACTCTCACTTGGTTATCAATTAATTTTAGTCATAACTTGATTATAATCTGTGGATCAGTTCTATACCACTTACATACAAACTTACAGACATATATAATTATGTTAATAAAATAAGGACATTTGTGATTAAATTAGTGACACAATTGAAAGTCAAAGGAAATTTTTGCTCTCAAACTATGGCACTTTCAGTTTTGTGATATTCCTTTCCTTCTTTTCTCCCATGCCTCCTCTTTATTAACTCCTACATGTTTTCTTTGAATCAATATCCTATTCTCAACTGACTGGAGGATGAATGCCTTTCTATTGATATGGCTGGAGAGTGAATGCCAGCTCTGAGCTTCTTTCATGTCTTACATACACTTTATGAATCCTGGGATTAAAGGCATGAGTTCTGTTACTCTTTTAGACTGATTCAATCTCATGTAGCCCCAAGTGCCCCTGAATTCAGAGAATCCATCTGCCTTTGTCTCCTAAATCCTGGGATTAAAGTTGTATGCCATGACTACCTGACTTCTATAGGAAACTAGTGCTGTTTTGATGTCCAGTGGTTTTAATAAATCATAAACAATATATCATCACACAGATACTTGTGTTGTTTCCATATTTTGGCTGTTATAACTATTACAAGAAATATTAATATACTAATGATACCATAGAAACCCCCATTTCAATAACTTTGGAAATGTAGTTTCAAAGTGAGTTTTTTATTACATTTTAACTTCTCTGTGGATATATGTACTGTACATTCATAGTAATATCTTTGAAGGGTCCCAGATTTCATGAACAAGTAGAGTGGAACTGGATTTTTTTAATTGACAGGTTTGGAAGTGAGAAATTCAATAAGGACAATGGAGATTGTGATAGCTATTATTGGTTTCCAATTTGTTTACATGTGGAATTAATGAAAACCTAACAATGGGGTGGTACACCTGTAAGGGAGTTTTTCTGAATTTGTAGTGGTAATTCCAACTTTGAGGTGGGAAGGCACACATTCATTCCCGATCTTTGAAACAGAAAGACAATCTTTACTCCAGATACATATCTTTTGAGATATGAAAACCCACAAGTAATCAGGGCACAACTTCGGCTGGAAGCCAAGAACATGGAAGAAAGAAGATTTGCTTTTTGCTTTTTTGTTCTTACCTCACTAACAAATCTATTCCTTTACTGGCATTAGAGTCCATTTCCTCTCAATTTTCACTTATACTGAACAGCAGCTGAAATATCTAGCATCTTGGAGTCAAAAGTTATAATGATTCATTTTTGAATTAGTTATACCATAGTCTTCAAATTATTTTAATGAATCCCATTTTTATCTCTCTTTCTTTCTGTTGCTCAAGAAAACAAACATTAATACAGAAATTAAATAAGATATTCTTTTAAGTAGAATAGGACATTAATACTCATGATTTCCATGCTTTTAATCAAATCATACTTAAGAATAAAATATGTTTTACTTGTAGAAAATAACCGAACTTTAAATAATACATTATTTTAGTTGATCCATACATGCCTTTATGATAAATCTAAGTAAGTACATTGCATTAATGAAATGTTAAAAAAATCTTGTGGCCACAATATATGATGAGTTAAGCAAAATGGATTTTATAGTATTTTCTTGTTATAATAACATAAGTCTTATCTTATACTCAGAATGAATTAAATAACTGAAAGGATTCATTTTGGAGACAGATCAGAGGCAATTTTGCCTATAATAGGACACAAAATAAAAACTAAATAAATAATATTCTGAGACAGATCAAGTTTCATTAAAATTGTTTTTGGTTAATTTTGTCAAGATAAACAGTAGATTTGTCATTCTTTTCATATTGTTTCTGGGACTTTTCAACAGACCAAAAGAGATTCCCTTAAGAATGTGGATTTGACAAGCATATATTTGTACTGCATATTTATTATCTGTGATATAGATATCCTTTAAATTGAGTGCCTCTATTTCATTAATGAATATTGTCATTGCATTTACTTTTCCCTCATTGTATTTAGAGAGAACGTATCAGGGATCTGAGACTATTTATAGCTTGACAATGAGTAATTAAGTTAGTGTCTTAGACATTTTGGTGTCTGGAGCAGCAATAATTTTGTCTTTCTTGATATTTAATAAGAGAAAAATATAACAAAATTGTTTTGAAGAAATTTTAAAATGTTCAATTGAAATATATAGTAGACTAAATACTTAAGAAAACATAGTCAAAAAGAGTAATATTGTAATAAGTAAGTTTTTATGTTCTAATTTATACAAGGTAATGTTAAGAGAATGGATCAATGAGAAAAGAATGGCATAAAATGTGTGCATATTTACATGGCAGCAATTGCAAATATTGGTAATTACACACATTACACATTCTCTATTTTAAATTTTTCTTTTCTAAAGAAGACGTTTGTAAAACCTAAAATGTCCTTTGTGTTTGTACTTATTACTTTAATGTATAATATATATTATGAATTCTTATGGCTACCCTTTGGGATCTTCCATTTCTATATTCTTTTACTTTCATTTGCTTCAATGTTGATTGCCAGTTAACTTTATTTAGAAATATTGATTGAAAGAGAATGATTTGCTTTTCAAATAGGGAGATGATTACTATCAAGTATTTCTCTTTGCATTCTGTGAGGAAGTTGTATGAAAGAAACAGTATGGGTTTAATATATGGTTAAAAAATTGGTATAGAAAATGATATTTTGATTGTAGCTTTTCCTACTTTCCTTTTTACTTTGTTAATATTAAGGAAACTTCTGGTGTCTGCTTCCCAGGAGTATTTTAAAAATTGGAAAGTGTCATCTTTCTGATAGATTAGGTGCAATTCAGCCTGCAGGCAGGTGACAGTACATATAGCCTGTGTGCTGTGATATGAAACAAGACATAACAGGCTTTGAGTACTTTCTAACAGCAGTACATCTATTTTTTTCCCCTGCAATTTTGTAAGTTGTCTTGGATATAAGATTGAATTATCAAGCAACATTCAATTTATCTTGAATTTTTACAGTCCTAGTGCGTATAGATTTAAGAAATATTACAACAACTGAATTAGTTACAGAATGATTCCCAGTATTTATAAGTAATGATATTTGTATGATATTAAACCTCTCTTATGAAAGGTGAGAGGAAATATTTATAATAAACAAACAAATTCATTCATTCATTAAATAATTAGATAATAGTTTTGAATATAAAATTAGAAAACACTGATTTCATTTTCTATTCTATCCCTTTTAAAATACTTACATTTACACAATCTTAGTATGCAGTCATCTTAGTTATACTTTTTAATAATGCCTTACATTAGGATTAAGTTTATAAAACTACTAGAAATTTTGGAAGGAATAAGATACAAATCAAAAAAACTCAGTATTATCAAATAATGTATAAACAAATAAATATTATCAAATAAAATATATAGAGGTATCTGTTTTAAATAGAATCATAGTCCACACTAGCAGCATCATATAATATCAGGCATAATATATCATTGATAATTGTACATAAAGTAATATTATTTACATAATATTTCATGAAATTGCCAAGTAGCTGCATAATATACATGCTAGCCATCCTGCAGCAAATGACTAAAGATAACATCAGCTATTAAAATTTTATGCTTCTTTTTAAAGACCTTCAGCCCTAGGTACAATACTTAGGAAGTGTGATGGTAACAGTGCAAAGCAAAGAAAAGAAATGGTGATGAGATTATAGGACTTATTACATTCTAAGCAAACCTAGAAACATGACAAGAAACTTACCTTCTTTACACAAAAACACAGGGAGAAGAAAGCAAAGTAGTTATAATTACAGAAATGATCAACTGCAGCTTCCCTTACAGATTACAGTGGGACATATCTATATTTTAAATATAGTTATGGTTATTGTTATCTGTTTATTAGAAGCCTTATCCTAAGGTGGGTGTTATAGAGCTGATATACCATGGTAGCAGAGGTTATATGGAGTATTATAGACTACTCAGGACTATGTAGATACATCTCCAAAATGAGTAAAACATGTTTAATAATAATCAAGGACAATTATTCTCACTCCATTATACTGTAGGAACATGCAGATAAGTATTGCATATAGTGATATTTATGCCTGTAAATAAATGTAAAGATTTGCCTGCTTTTACTTTTTTGTTATTTATTTTTGTCAATTTACATACAAACCCCAGTTCTGCCTCACTTCCCTTCTCTCATTCTCCCCACACACTACCCCCACGCCACTCCCATCACTCTTCAGAGGCAGTAAGGTCACCCTTGGGGAGTCAACAAAGTCTGACATATCAAGAAAGTCCCTTCCTCCTTTATCAAGACTGAACAAGGTTTCAAACCATTGGGAATGGGCTCCAAAAAGCCAGTTCATGCACTCAGGATAAGTCCTAGTCCAACTAACAGGTACTAGCAAAGACACATAATGGTCATTCACATTCAGAGGGCCTAGTTCAGTCCCATGTAGGTACCCCAGCTGTCATTCCAGAGTCTCTGAGCTCCCACTGTTTCAGGTCAGCTGTCCTATTATTTACTAATCATGATCTTGACCCCCTTTGCTCACATGACACTCTACCCTCTCTTCAACTTAGCTCCAGGAATTCAGACCAGTGATTGACTATGGATCACTGTATCTGCTGTCATCATTACTGGAGGTATGTTTTATGATTACAATTAGGGTAGTAACTAATCTGATTATAGGTGAAGGCTACTCCAGGCACTCTCTCCACTATTGCTAGGAGTCTTAGCTGGTATCCTTGTGGATTCTTGGTAACTTTTGTTGCACCTTGTTTCTCCCTAACCCCATAATGGCTCCCTCTATCAAGATATCTCTTTTATTTCTCTCCCTCCACAAAATGGGTCATCTCAATCCCCTATGTTCTCATCCCTTATTCTCACTCTACTATGATCCTCTCAGTTTACCCAGGAGCTCTTAACTATTTCCCCTTTCTGGGGCCCTCTGTGTATGTCCCTTTAAGGGTCCTCCTTCTTTCCTAACTTTGCTGGGTTGTATATTTTAGACTGGTTATCCTTTGCTTTATGTCTAGTATCTACATATGAATGTGCACATACCATGTTTGTCTTTCTGTGTCTGTGTTAACTTCATATGATGGTGTTTGCTAATTCCATCCATTTGCCTCTAAATTTCAAGATGTCTTTTTTTCTGCTGAGTATCCTCCACTGTGTAATTGTACCATATTTTCTTTATCCAATCTTCAGTTAAAGGACATATAGGTCATTTCATGATTCTGGCTGTAACAAATACTGCTGCTTATGAGCATAGATGAATGCAAGTAGATATGTATCTATCCCCATGCACACAACTCAAATCTAAATGGATCAAAGATTTCAACATAAATCCAGTTACACTCAACCATTAGAGAAGATAAAGTGGGAAGTACCCTTGAGTTCATGGGACCAGGAGACCATTTCCTAAATATAATGCTTGTAGCACAGATACTGACAGCAACACTTAGTAAACAGAATTTCCTGACACTGAGAAGTTTTTCTAAGGAAAATGACATGGTTAATAAGACAAAATCACAGCCTACAGTTTGGGAAAAATCTTGACCATCTCCAAATCTCACAGAGGGCTGATCTAAATAATATGAAAATATCAAGAAACTAGACACAAAATACCACATAATTCAAATAAAAATTGGGGTATAGATACAAACAAAGAATTCTCAAAAGAAGAAACTCAAATGGCTGAAACATCTATACAATTGCAGAACATGCTTAACCACCAGGGAAATGTGAATCAAAACATCTCTGGCACACCATCTTATACCTATCAGTAGGATGTGGAACAAGGAAAACATTCCCCCATTGCTGGGGGAGGTAAAGTGGAAAGTTTTTCAAAATTGATGATCAAGAAATAGAAATTATAACAAGGTTTGATAGAAATGGAAATCTATAAGCAGCCAATATTTTGAAGAGGTTGTGAAAACCTGTACCTACTGTGAAAATATTTGTCAATCTCCAAACGTTTTAAATATAATGTCATCATATGACTAATAAATTATTTATGCTTTCATATATCTATAAATATATATGTATAAGTGTTAAATATAAAATGCATCATGCCTACAAAAAACATGTGCCTAAGTAGTATTATCAGACTATTCCTAATAAATGTACAGCATAAATATTCCAAATAATTGCTAAAATTGACTATGTAAATAAATTGCACAATATTAATACATTTTTCCATTAGAATATGAAAGTCTAAAATATCTGTATCCACCAGCACTCAAAACAATAAGTAATAAATTTATCAAAGTAATTTAAAGTTTTTACAAATTACTTATTTGTCATTATGTAATATATATTTTAATTTTAAGAAAATATACTTATGTACAATGGAGATTAATGACTACATCATCTTAAATTGGTGGATGGTATGAGAGAAAAATAATTGCAGAGGAATACAAAATTAATTTTAGGAGTGATGAAAATGTTCTAAATCTTTGAACTTCTAAGAGGTGCTCCTTGAAATCATCGCATACATTAAAAATCAATGGATTAGATTATATAATTGATAGATTACTTTTATGTTCATCATATTTTAAAAGTTTAAAACTAGGATAGTGTCTGCATTATGAACTTTTCTCATTTTCATGATCAGATAACTGACAAAACACGACTGAAAATTGTAGGGATATATTTTGGATCACATATCAAAAGTATTCAGTTCAGCGGCAGGGCCAACACATTGGCCAACAATGCTTTTTCGGTATTGCTTATCAAGGAACAAAAAAATGTCCATGTGGCTCTTTCTTTTACCATTTTTTATTATATTCTAGAAGCCAACCGTTAGATGGTGGTACCCACATTCAAGGTGTCTCCTTCCTCTTCATTATTGCATAGTAGGAAATCTCTTCAGAGCTAAATTCAGAGATGAAATTAAGTGTTTCCAAATTTCCTAAGTTGCCAATGCAAATAAACCACCATAGTTGTTCATTACAATTCCTATGAGAGTTGATTTTTTTATAAATCATAGCAAAATTTTCTAGTGATTGAAAAATATGAAAGCGACTGGTTTTACTGACAAGAGCCTCTATATTGGATGAAAGGAACAGAAGTGAATTGTTTGCCATTTTTACAAGTAATTTGTGAATTTTGGAGTAGTTAAAAAAGTGTAAGTGTATATTAACTATACTTAATGAGGAGTAAAGTAGAGATATGTATTCATAAATAGGAAATATTTTAGATAGGTCACCTAAATAGTCTCATTCCATTTAAATATAACTTTAAATTATATAATAGGGGAAATATGGCACATGTGAATGAAGTTATAAAGAAAGGCCTGAAGTTGACTATAATAAAATATAAAGTTAGCTCTAGTGAGTCTAACAAACTTAATAGTAAACAAATTTAAAACTGCTCAAGTCTTTCTTACAAAGATGTTCATGAATGCCAGCTTTTTATTAATGCCTGCAGAATTTTGGTATATATATTAATAATATTGTTCTCATTTTAAGCAATAATTTCAAAAGTTCTCATTGCCTACACTTACCCGTTTTTTTTTTTTGTTTTGTTTTTTTTTTTTTTTGAAACCAGTATATCTCTTTTTGTTTTTATGGAGATCAAGTATCGATCTTTAGAAAATCTTTTTAAGCTTAGATAACATTCATGTTTTATAGATTTACAATTTGCTGTAAATCACTTTTTACTTGGTATTAAGTAAAATAGAATGGTAAATCTAGCTAATATCCATATTAAATAAATAAAGACACTGGACTTTGCAAACAGGCTATGGAGGACAGATCATCGGCCTGGCCTGCTGTAAAAAAGTGTCATTGACTTTGGCTTACAGACACATTTTTCCTATTTTTGTGCCAATACAAGTCTGTTTTCAGGACTAAAGCTCTGTAATAGAGCTTAAGTCAGGAATGGTGATACCTCCTGAAGTTCTTTTATTGTACAGGGTTGTTTTGGTTATCCTGGCTCTTTTGTTTTTCCATACAAAGGTGACTATTATCCTTTCAAGGTCAGTGACAAATTGTACTGGGATTTTAATGGGGATTGCATTGAATCTGTAGATTGCTTTTGGCAAGATTGCAATTTTTACTATATTTATCCTTCCAATCCAAGAGCATGGGAGACCTTTCCATTTTTCTGGTATCTTCTTTAATTTCTTTCTTTAAAGACACAAAGTTCTTATTGTATAGGTCTTTCACATGTTTAGTGAGCATTATCCTGAGATATTTTATGTTGTTTTGGCTATTGTAAAGGATGATCTTTCTCTGATTTCTTTCTCAGACTCTTTGTCATCTAAATAAAGTAGGGCTACTGATTTTTTGAGTTTATCTTGTATCCCGCTAGTTTGCTGAAGGTGTTTATCAGCTGTAGGGGTTCCCTGGTAGAGTTTATTGGGTTGCTTATGTAAATGATCATATCATCTGCAAATAGAGACAGTTTGACTTCTTCCTTTCTAATTTGGATCCCCTTGATCTCCTCTTGTTGTCTTATAGCTTTAGCTAGAACTTCAAGTACAATATTAAAGAGATATGCCAAGAGAGGACAGCCTTGTCTTGTTCCTGATTTTAGAGGAATTGTCTTAAGCTTCTCTCTATTCAGTTTGATGTTGGCTGTTGGTTTACTGTATATTGCTTTTATTATGTTAGGTATGTTCCTGTTATCCCTGATCTCTCCAAGACCTTTATCATGAAATAGTGTTGAATTTTGTCAAAGGCTTTTTCAGCTCTTAGGGAGATGATCATATGGTTTTTCTTTATCAATTTGTTTATATGGTGGATCACACTGATAGATTTTCCTATGTTAATCCATCCTTGAACCCAGGGATGAAACCTACTTGATCATGGTGGATAATTTCTCTGATGTATTCTTGGGTTCAGTTTGCCAGTATTTTATTGAGTATTTTTGCATCGATGTTCATCAGGGATATTGGTCTGTAGTTTTCTTTCTTAGTTGTATCTTTGTGAGGCTTGGTTACCAAGATGATTGTGGCTTCATAGAAAGAGTTTGGTAATGAGACTTCTGTTTCTATTGTGTGGAGCAATTTGAGGAGTATTGGAGTTAGCTCTTCCTTGAATTTCTGGTTGGAAGGATTTGGATGATATTTCCGATTTCATTGGGGGTTGTAGGTCTCTTTAAGTTGTTTGTGTGTTCTTGGTTTAATTTTGGTAAGTGATAGTTATCCAAAAATTTGTCCATGTCCTTTGAAGTTTTAAATTTTGAACAGTACAGGTTTTCAAAGTATGATCTGAAAGTTGTTTGGATTTCATCTGTGTCCATTGTTATGTCCCCCTTTTCATATCTGATTTTGTTCATTTGCATGATCTCTCTCTGCTTTTTCGTTAGTTTGGATAAAGGTTTGTCTATCTTGTTGATTTTCTTGAAAAACCATCTCTTTGTTGCATTGCTTTTTTTATTGTTTTCCTGGTGTCTATTTTATTGATTTCAGCCCTCAAATTGGTTATTCCCTGGCATCTACTCCTCCGGGGTGAGGTTGCTTTTTTCTATTTTAAGGCTTTCAGTAGCTCTGTTAATTCTCTAATGTGACTATCCTCTGTTTTCTTCACATGGGCACTCAGTGCAATGAACTTCCCTTGTAACACTGTTTTCAAGGTGTCTCATAAGTTCAGAAATGTTTGTCCTCATTCTCGTTCAATTTTAGGAAGTCCCTAATTTCTTTTTTTTTTCTTCTTTGATCCAAGTGTGGTGCAATTTCCCATTATGAATAAAGAAGATGTGGCGCATTTACACAATGGAATACTACTCTGAAGAAAAAAATAACGGAATCTTGAAATTCGCAGGCAAGTGGATGGAACTTGAAGAAACCACACTGAATTAGGTAACCCAGTCACAGACAGTGAATGGAGAGAGAACTAGGAGAACAACAAGGGGAGGAGAGGAAAACACGTTTGACTAGATAATTGATTAAGGGTGAGAGGGAGCCATTATTGGTTTGAAGAGAAAAGTACACCCAAAGAAAGGTCATGAGAACTACCAGACCGACTCCAGCTAATAATTTGAGCAACCATGGAAAGGTTACCATAAATGCCTTACCCTGATAGTGAGATCAGCAACTAAATTATCCACCGTCATGGAGCCCTCATCTAGTACCTGTTGGAAACAGAACCAAACACCTATAACCAAACACTGAGTCAAACTAGAACCCAGATACAGAATGAAGGGACATGGCCAATTTGCAGAAACTTACAAAGACAGCTGACCTGAATAAGGAGGAACTTGGGCCTCCCTGACTGATGGCTAGGAACCCAGCAAGGGACTGACTCAGGCCCCCTGAATATGGGTCTCAGCTAGAAGGACTGAGCACTCTGGGTGACTTCAGACAGTAGAAACATGATCAATTTCTGGTGCACAAAAAGACCATGTGGACACATCACCCATGGAGGGATACCCCCTTACCTAGAGACAGAAAAGAAGTCCTAGTCCATACTTCAAAAGACTTGACAGATTTACATGACTCAACCTGGATAGCATAGCCCTATAAGTGGAATGGGGGTGGGGGAATGGGAGGGTAGGGTAGCCATGGTGCATGTCACAGGGGAAAGAGGGTAAGAGGGAGGGAGGGTTGGAGGAAGGAAGAGAGAGGAAACTGGGATCCACATGTAAAAATTTTAAATTATATTATTAATAAAAAAGAAGGAAAATGCTAATGGATTAATTATATATATATGTATATATGTATATATATATATATACATATATACATATATATATATAATGCTTTGACTTCAAAATTTAAGCCTTAGGACAAGTTACTGGGGAAAAGGATTTATAATTTTGTTTCCACAGAAAATGTAAAACTGTGGATCCCTTCCAGAGTAATGTGGTTTGATCGAGCAAGACCCCCAGAAGCAACATCATTGGGACTTTACAGCTTTGCAGACCATTACAGCCAGGATTTCTGTGTCTTCTTAGGATTCCTTTATGACAGTACCCCCTACCAGCTGGAAGCAGTTTTGAAAGCAAATGCCCAAATTCCCAAATATTGTTTATAAATGTTTATTATCATTTAAAATAAAGGCATGCATAATTATGTCCAGCATAGAATAAATAAATGCTTTTTTTAAAAAAAGTCATAAGACTTAAAGGTCTAAGGCATGGCTACCGTAGGATGTTCAGTTTTGGTCTTGGTTGTATTTTCTAAATAGCAAAAGATTTGCTCAGAGATGTGGTTACTCTTGACCCTCAAGGCCAGATAACAAGAAATTTATTCTAAGATGTGGTTACAAAATATTTGGAGAATTAAGGAAGATGGTCTATTTCTTCCTTGTATCTTGACAAAGTCTTTTGCCATGTTCCCCTTTTAGGTTTGGGTACTTAAGAATGTTAGGCATCCTGTATTCACTGGGTTGCCCTCCTGACAAAAAAAAAAAAAAAAAAAAAAGAAACAAACAAAAAAAACCCACATTTTGCTTTTGAAAGATTTAGAAAAGGGAGTTCAAGATAAAGGAATCAACAACTTCTGTATTCTTCTGGGCTTAGAAATAGTTGTCTTCCCATTGTTTCCTTGTAGGACAGAACATGAATGAAATATTCCCAGGACATTAAGAGTAACAAAAACACCCATGAACATGCTGTCCAGGAGATATACTCTTTAGGTGATAACTAGAGTAAACAATTCCATTAGGCATGGTTCACTTACTATTGAGAGTCTCTCATAAAATATGATGAGATAGAATTAAAATCACAGTTCACACATTTGACTAAAACTTCTGGGGGCTTAAGACAGCAATATTGTGATGATATTTAATTATGACTTATTAAATCTTGCCTGAGGATTTAAAAAGCAAAGCAGGTCTCAAGATATAGAAGTTCGGCAGTGGTGATACACACCTTTAATCCCAGCAGCCATAAAACTAGATGGTAGTGGTATACATCTTTAATCACACCACTTGGCAAAAAGAGGTGGATGGATCTCTGTTAGTTAAGTCTACACTGAGCTACTCAAGATATATCCAATCCTGAAGAGAAATAGCTCACACAAAGGTTATCTCAGCACCTGGGTTCACATCACTTTAATCCCAGCATTAGGGAAGTATATAAGACAGGAGCCAGGCCTCAGAGCTGTCATTCAGTTTGAGAGTTAGTCTCTAGGCATGTTGTGCAGAGCATAACAGAGTAAATCCAAGGAGCAGAGAAGTTGGGAGCAATGGAGGATAGCCCCTTTGATCTGAGCTGAGAAAGAGGTTAGAGCTAGTGGGTGGCTGCTTTGGTTTTTTGGTTTTCAACTTGAAGTTTGACCCCCAATGTCAGTCTCTGGGTATTTTATTTATTGGCTACAAATCAGAACTTCAAAGCACATTATGTCCCATCAAAGATTTGTCCAAGGATGAAGATCATTGAGCATTCTTAGCCAGTGAAGATACTAATATAGAAGGACAAACAAGACAAGATGATGCAGATGTCTTAAACACTAAGGAAAACAAGAAATTAAATTAAAAGAAATATACAAATTGATAATTTCCAAAGCAGATAAATGACCTATAAGACAAATACAGGTGCTGATTCCTTGTAAAAGCTACAAAACAAACAAGGCCCTGGATAGTTTCTCAAAGCAGTAAAAGGAACGAATAATCTAAAATACAATCCATTAAAATTTAAAATATGAAATCAACCATGTGCATTTTAAGATCTCCTAATAAATCATTTATAGATATTCAAGACAAATAAGGGAAAGTATTAACATAACCTAGATTTAACCTTATGAAAAAATCAAGAGAAAAACTAAGATAGTCATGAAATATGCCCCTGGTGACTTTCTATGACTAGCTGTATTCACACTTGACTTTACATAAAATTTCTTTAAATGTGTGCAGTTAATACACATAGGAATCAACTAAGCAAAGAAGTAAATATGAAAAATATTATCTCTTTAGCTTATTTTCAAGAATTGTGACTCAACTAATCTCATTTCTATAATATGCTTAGTCCTTTAAAATGAAGGTAACTATAGTCCCAAAGACTCAGGTTCATAATTACATGTGTAATAACAATGTTCTTTCACTGTTCCATCATGACCACTAAATATAACTTGTAAAGAGATGAATGATATCTTAATTAATATGAAGCAAAGTCATAGTGCATCATTATGTTAACCCTAAAATATCTTTCTCTAGAATTATTTTTTGTTTTTCTTGTTTTGATGTTCCCTCCAAAAATAAAGTCACAGACCCTTCTTATATAATTTAAGGTGAGTGCAATAATCACATAGGTTGTCACACTAACACAAGTTTAAGATGTTTAAAATACACTTCTATCATTATAGACTCTTACTTGTCTATATTATTCACTACCAGCCTGTGAGGTGCAGTCAATTTGATACATAATTAGGAATAATTCCATTTTTAGTGATTTCATTATTTGTGGATTTTTTCCCTGAAGATTTTCTTTTTGGTTTTTGATGTTGTTTCTGTATAGCAGATGGCAATAATCATAGAAATCAGTACAGCAATCAAAGTGATGATTGGTATGATGCAGCTTTGTCAGGGTCATTGGATATATCCACTGGGAAAATTGTAGCAACATCTGACAGCAAGTGTTGAATTTGCCTAGTAATCAGAATGGATCCAGACAGAGAGTGACCTACAGCTCTGAGTGAAATAAAAGAGGATTTGTTAGAAAAAGATGCCAGAAGTTTATTTTCAGCAAGACTATGAAGTCAAGATTCAGACTCTTTGCCATTTCAAATCTGTAGTGTTCACAGCTTCCTTGATAGGCTCATGTGGACTTGGTAGGACACTAGATTACATAAGTTGTTGGGAAGATAGGCACACACTTGGCTTCTCAATAATCATTTCATTCAAAAGCTGCGTAATTTGATTCTGCTAGGTTTTTTTTGTTTGTTTTGTTTTTTGTTTTGTTTTGTTTTGTTTTGTTTTGCTTTGTTTTTGTGTGGTGTCCTTGATCAGGGAACCTGCATGGCACTGACCTAGGCTTTCTGAGTATGTGGTATAGTTTTGTAACATATTCCTTTTGTGGGACTCTGAACACTGTAAGCAGAGACTGCTTCTGACTCTTTTACCATTCTTTGTGAGCCTACTCCTCACACTGGGTCTTATTGCCAGGCCTTAAAATGGAGAGAGGGGGATGCTTAGCCTTGAAGTGACTTGATGTGCATTGTTTATTTGATATCGATTGGTGACTTTCCATTTCAGGACCTGAAACATAGGGTGAGTGGATAGGAGGGTGGGAACAGAATAGGGCAGGGGAAGAATGAGAGTAGAGGAGGGAAAGAAGCTGTAGCCTGGATATAACATGAATAAATAAATGTTACAAATTGTAGTTTTTAGCAATTTCTAAGAAAACATTTAAATACTTTTGGGCAGAATTCTCTATATTTTATTCACGAAAACACATGCTGGGTATATAAAGAAGAAGAGATGAAACTAATTTCAACATAGTATCTATTGTCTTCAAAAAGAATTTTAGTTTTTTGTTTGATGCTGATGGTTGAATTCAGTGCATTGCCTTTGCTAGGCAAGACTTCAAATTTGAGCTTTATCCCTGTTCCAAGATTTACACATGTGAAGTTATTAACTACTGTTCCTTATTTGTTTTGCTTCTTTTGTTCTCTTTTTATATATAGGCAAAAGTTAGCTATCTTAACATAGTCACTTCATATGAGAACCTCGATTCTGGTCTCACCATGCATATTCAATCGTTAACCATGAATTATTGACTTCAGAATCCAATGACTCTAAATTAACCACACAGGTCTGCATATGTACTTAATTATTCATGTGGTTATTTACCTTCTATATTAAGAAAACCAATACTGGGACTTGAGATTTGTAAAAAGTTATTCATCTTTTATTTGTGCCCATGTGTAAACCTGCATGAGTTTATTTGCATCATGTACATAGCTTTATGTGCACCACATGTGCTGTGAGAGCTTGTGGAGGCCAAAAGATAGCATCAAACAATTTAGGTACAGAGTTGTATGTGATGATGAGCTCCCAAGTTTATTCTGGAACTGAATGTAAATTATCTGAGGGAGCAGTAAGAGACCTAAACGATCACAATTCAGGACGTGGATAATACCTTTATCTTTCTTCCCGTTTGTCATATTACTTATCATTTCCTTTATATAAAGTTAAATTTCCTCAAGCAGTAAATTCTCACAAATTCAAAGTTTATAAACATTCAATAAAGTGACATCATTATTGGGGTAGTTGTGTAGTAATTCACTATTTGTGTATAGGTATTTCCACTGAGGATACTCATTTTGGGGATGGAAATCAGGCAGAATTACTGGAATCAGGGATCTTTGAATTTTTGAAAAGCAAGATATGACCCACTGATAAGAAAGAAAGAGTAGTTTACTCTTGGATAAAAAGATAGGTGAATATTTCCAATCATACTGGTATTACTATTTTAATCTAGAAATCAATTCAAATATATGCCAAAAATCTGTCTTTAATTTTGTGAACCAAATGCGTATTGATGTTTAGAAAAAATACTATTATGCTACGGTTGTGTTATTACACACTAGCAGATATTATTGAGTGGTATTAATAAGGTTATAAACAATTTTGAGCTATGTGTGGAAAGTTTATCCTACCCAAAGTGGGATAACTATAATGAGAAATGTCATCTGGATTAAAACCATGGACTAGGAGATCTTCATTTAAGTCATTCAGTTGTCCTCACAGAACTAGCATCTATTACACAAAAGCAAGAAATATGCCTACTGTGGTGAATGGTATTATGTATTCATTATATTGCAAAAGACTGGGTATTTGATAGGTACAACTAATGTTACTTAACTGTACAAAGTCCAAAACCCTCAGGAAGATGAATGTCATGTCCTACATTGTTTTTTTTTTTTATTTTAAATGATTAGCATCCATTAATCATACATAATAATTGGAATCTGTGTGGTAGTCTACTAAATTCATGGGATATGTAATAAGTTTTCTTTCTTAGTGGTCACTATTTCCCTGTAACTTTTCATCTAGGTGTTGAATCTTCTAATAATTTTTCTATCCATGATGACAAGCCAAATTAAATTGTTTTGCTATTTTGCTAAATTAAACATATTGTTGAGATTCCATATGTAAAGCTAATTCAATATCTTATGTATTTGAACTGCCAGCCACGGACAAAGCATGTGAAAGTAGAATATTATTTAATATAGTAATCCATGTTATTATTAGAATATTTTTATGAACAAAGAAAATGTTCCAGAAGGATTTAGGTGTTTATTCACGGTCATCTGAGTAGTAAGGGACAGAACACTAAAACAATTATTAATGTTTGTCATAGAGCAGTTAATTAAGATTAAAAGGAGACAAAGGGAATGAAGTAACTCATGTTCAAAAGCCAACAGAAACCTAAAATAACAATAAAATTGAAATGTTATACAATGTAAAACTTTTTATGTGGAGAATATTTTTTTTCTAGACAGAGCTTTAATTTGTAACAGCCCTGGTTGTCTTGGAACCTGTTTTGTCTATCAGGCTGGCCTTTAACTCTTAGAGATCTGCATGCCTTTTCCTCCATAGTGCTGGGATTAAGACATGTGCCACCATGCCCAGCATTTTTTAATCATTTTCAGAGCTTATATAATACTTAATATATGATAGCATTCCTCTGAAAAGTAGATAATTGTAGGATAAAATTAACAGTAACACAGATAAGTTTCTGATTTACAGTATCTATTATTTCACAAGCAATTAAGTAGTAGCCTTCTTCTACAGAAACCAAGAAAGTTACCATATCTCTCATTTTCACACAGATTTCCTATAACTTTGAGTATAAAAAATATAAAGCAAATTATGTCATCATATAACTGAACAAAATTAATTATAACTAAATATGATTTTTTTGATAATGTGAACACAATTCTTCCATTTTTGCAATCTCTCTGAATTTTTTGCATTTATCAAACTGAAGCATAATATTAAGATGTAACTGAAAACAATACTATTTCCAGATAGAGAATAGTGTTGTGATAGTTCTCTTTTACTATTTAGCACCTACAAAGCAACATTTAAAGATGAAGTTTTGCTCATTTATGGCTTTCTTTAAACATGGACAATAAACTTTATATTTGTAAGTAAATATAAATTATATTTGACTATAATCTACATCAAGAAAAGTAACCTTCCACAATGTAGTATATAACATTCTAAATCTGAGACAGTCCAGTGCTGCACAAAAATGCCTTTAAACTTCCATGACTGAATTTTGACAAGGGCCCTATAGATGATGAACAAAAATGTAAGAGTATCACATTCTTTTTTGTTCCTTTCTAATTGCATTGCTCAAACTGAAACATAGATTTAAGAAATCCCTCGTGGAAGGCCTTACCTTCCCTGGGGAGCAAAATGCAGATGGGATAGGGGTTGGAGGAGCAGGGGAGGAATTGACAAAGAGGAAACTGGGATTGACATGTAAAACAAGCTTGCTTCAAATTTAAATTAAAAAAAAAATAACAGCTACACCATATTACGTGATTTTCTGTTCAGGATTCCCTAAATACCCTATCGATAATCAGCAAATATTGACTATATTATAATGAAAAACACTGCAAAAAGAATACTTTTGGAACATACATGTTCTTAGTACCTAGCTATTATTTTTGTTCTGGGAATGTTACAGTAAGTATTTTAGAGTAAAATAGCATTTATTAGCTAGGAATAAAAGTGTTTCTTGAGTATCATATTCTGCTTAGGATGAATATGGGTACATGATTAGTTTTGTAATAAGCAATGATCATAACACAGTGACCACATTGTCATATTGTCCTAGAGTTTAGGATGAATAAGTGGCTGATAGGGAAAACTGAAGCACTAGTGTAACCAAACTTTCTACTGTTCTTCTCCAGACCACTACAATATCTAAGAAAAAGAGTTCTTTTTAAACATTTTACTACATGTTGATAATTATAATGTGCTTTCCAGGGAAGTACAGATATTGCATATGATAAATCTTTGAGTCACGCACATCACACTTTTTGTATGAATTCAAGTCAATCACCCCATGTAAATATCTACCATGGTATTATTTATATTATTTATACACTATAAAATAAAGCAGAGGAAAATTTAGTTTGTCAATAGCCGATTTTATCTGATGGTGGTTGTCTTTGTTTTTCTAAAGGAAAATTTATATAAAGCATTGTGTTTCTTTAATCTGAAATATGGATAATAATTCTAGGCTGAGATACAATCAAGCTAGTCACAAAACCCTCTGTAGTGGGATATTCACTTTGTCTGCTTCTGTGGCACTGACCACACCCATTGAGGGGTGGAGCTAGGAGCTGACAGGTGGAACTAGGTCTGAGTAGAGGCGAGGAACACTCTCTTTCTGGCTGGATGCAGAGAGAGGTTAATCCAGTTCCAACTGCTGTGTTCATTTGTCTGAGTTGTGAGTTGTTTCTCCCTAAATAAACATCTATTTGGCCTTTTTTTTAATCCTGACCCTTATTAAACCACAATAACCCTCCACTTACATTCTGTCCTGACTGAAAGATGTGTGGGGCCAGTGGTGGCTTAGAACTTGAGGGTATGACCCATCAATGTTTGGGTTAACTTGAGGCCCATTGCATGACATGAATCCCATGCACTACCTTGCCTGGATAAACAGGAACTACAGACTGGTTAGCACACAGACCTAGGGTAGAGCCAAAATGACTAGCAAATGAAAAAAAAAACATTTCAAATAATATTCTGCTATACTCATAAACTGATTTCTTTTCTAAAAATCATCAGAGAGACTTCCCCAAGCAACATATAGAAGTATCTGCAGTTAACCAAAGCCAGATATTATTGAGGAAGAGACAGTCTAAATTGAGGGTCTATATCTTGTCCCTCCCCTCATCTTGGGGAGGCCCTAGAAGAGGGGGAGGAAAACCTACAGGAATCAGAGGTATAGAGGAAACAAGGAGAATATGGCCCACTATTCGACTAAATTAGGGATCATGTGGGCTCAAAGAAACTGAAGTAGCAAATATGGACCTGCATGGGTCTGTACCAGGTCCTCTGGGTGTATGCTATAGCTTAGCAGATTGCTTAATGTGTGTGTGTGTGTGTGTGTGTGTGTGTGTGTGTGTGTGTGTGGCATGTGAGAGAGAGAGAGAGAGCAAGAGCAAGAGAGAGAGAGAGAGAGAGAGAGAGAGAGAGAGAGAGAGAGAGAATGTGGTTGTGGGAGTTTGGTATTTAGGGTGACACAGATTTAAACTTATCTTCAATGACATTATAAGGGGGGAACTATTGTGCTCCTCCATTATTCAAATGGAAAACCCATAACAAATAGAGATAATGAGTTTGTATTTTCACCATATATTTTCTAAAAACGTTTTCATCACCTTAATTTTAGTCTCTATAGTATTTATAGGATGCCAGTCACCTGCTCTTTACTATTGCTGAAAATACCAACCACTGTCACTAACACAAACACAAGTCTTGCCAATTGTAGATAACCTGTAGTTCCACATTATTTTATGTTTGAAGCCTATTCAGACTTAGACATACAATTCATCTTCTAAAATTAAAACTGCACAAAAACATTGTGCTAAATTAAATATCCCATCTATTACGTGTGTGTGTATGTGTGAGAGAGGGAGAGAGAGAGACAGATAGAGAGTATAACTTTAAATTACATTTAATAGGAATTCCCTCTATAACCTCCTCTATCCACTTCTGCTTCATCCAAAAATAGCCACTGCAAATGTGACACTTAAGTTCTATTAACTCTTTTGACAGATAATTCAATGCAAATAATGTTATGTAATTTTGAATGGTAAAATATTATTTATGATTTATTAAAGCTTTCCTGAGGATTCAGAAAGCAAAATCAGCCACAACCTTTAGAAATCAGGCATGGGTGATGCATACCTTTAATCCACGCTACCAGAAGCTATGAGGTATCAGTATACACGTTTATCCTAAAACTCAGGATTAACAGGTAGTTGGATCTCTTTGAGTACAAGGCCACCCAGAGAATACACAAAATTGTTTCAGTCCTAAAGAAAAACAGCTTAAACAAAGATGATCTAAGTATGTGGGATCACACACCTTTATTCCCAACAAAAAAGAGTTATAAAAGATAGGAGCAGGGTCTTCAGTAGTCAGTGTCAGGCATTCTTTTTCTAGCCCCATTATGGATAGGAAGGTGTTGAAATATCTGGAATCTTCAGCTGCACTAAAATGTTACAGTCTGAGGTTTGGTGGAGCCAGTATCAACTTTCATTCTGAGGTAGAATTAAGAGCTAGTGATCAGGAGCTTTGCTACTCTTATCATCAGCTTGAAGCTTGAACCACAACATCAGTCTCTGTGTCATTTATTTATTGTGGAAGAATTTTTAGGTAAATATATCTAATATATATGTATACATATATATCAATTATATATCACAATATTCCTATATTAGGAATTTTGCTATGCTATATATTGCTTATAAAATTTTATGTTTATATGACTTACATTTTAAAAGTTTTAATGGAACATCAAGCTGAACATAGTAATCTTTTATCCTGTAATACATCTAAATTTCTAGTGTATAATGTAGAAAATAAAATTTAAATATTTTAGGTAGTGTCAGGAAAAAAGAAATTACATTTGAATTCCACTTAAATTACAATTTTTAATTAATACTTAAAATGATTTTTAATGTTTATAAGGTAATTATCTTTTTATTACACTAATATATATGTGTGGGTGTTAACGCACAGCACAATATTTTGCAATCACTTCAGAAATTTCACCAGTTTGGGTACATCAACTTGTAAAAAAATAACACAGCAAATAAGTCAGGTTTTAGGAAAATAAATGTTTATAGTACATCTAGATTTATTATTATAGGCTATATTATCAAATGAAAAATATAACAAAATAACTTTACTGGAATCATCATCTAATTCAGTAGCTTACAACCTTCCTAATATTGCCATGCTTTAATACAGTTCCTTATGTTGTGTTGACACTGAACCAGATAATTATTTTGTAGCTGCTTCATAGTTAATATTTCAAGAATGCTATTAATAGTAATGTAAATATATGATTTGTGGAATATCTGATTTGTGGCCCACAAAAGATTGTGATAAACCAGTCATGAACCACTGATCTAATTGAAGTATTAAACAAGAATATTCTGCAACAAAAGAAACTTCTTGCTCTTTCCAAACCCCAAATCATTTCACCTGTGAAGATACTTATGCTCAATGGACACTGACAATCAAGCGGTAAATACTTTTGAATTCTCAACTGCCTCTGGGTTTCCCTGAGATGCTGACACAGATAGAGTATTTTAATGTACATCAATTCCTGAGAGTCTTGAAGCTAGTCTAGGGGCAACCCCAAAACCTGCCTAGAACAAAATTCTCTTGAAATCTTTTGACTAAGTTCTGATTGCAGAAAATCCAAGGCTTGATTGTAACATGAGACCCCATTTCCTTGAGGCACTATAGGGTACCATGGTGACAGAAGCAAAATCAGATTTCACAACTTTGAAGAGCACTGTATTCAATATATGGATTGGAAGATTTTGAGTTTTTCCAAGAATTTCTTTGTATAACAAAATACTTTCTTTTGGAAAGTTAGGATATTCTGACTTAGAATTTATTCTGTAAATAACTTTCAGCATGGTTATAAGAAGACATGATCAAATCTCATCTTTGTTATCTTCTTCATAAGAAAAAGATTCTGCAGTCCAGAGGAAGACAACTCTATCTCATCCATGTGATAACAAGACAGAAGGTTAATGGAGACAGTTCTATACTTACTTTCTCTGCAGACCCACCCATCCATGAACCAACAGGCTTGGCTTGATTGTAGTGAAGTGCAGGGTCTGTTCTGAGTATTGAAGCTGGTAAACATTGGGGGTGGGTCTCTTTTCCATGTTGCTACTAGACAGATAAGAAATGAGGTAAAGCACCCATGCTCACACCTTGGAGGCTCGCTCACCCACACCTCTGTTGATAGGGTTGATTGTACTGAACTGCCCTGGTAAAAATTAGGGCCTGCTCTCCCTAGTTTTGCAGGCTGCAAGAAACAGAAATAGCTCTCTCACTCTGGGTACCTCAGTGTTCAATCTACTACCTGCCTCAGGCATTATGAATAAGGGCAGAGGGAGGGCTTCTCTTCCAATCTCATAACTAGTTTATAAACATCACTGATGTGGAATATTAATTTAAGATGCATTATATTTATTTATGCTGTGAAATAATTGCTTAATAATACAGACATGAGTTGCATTATTTTATGTTGCATTTTTTGTGAAGTTAGGTTACTTTTCCCATCTAAAACACCTTATTGTTATAGTAAAGAGCTGAATAGACAATAGCTAGGCAGAAGAGAGAAATTGTTGGGGCTAACAACAAAGAGGAAAAATAAGAAGCAGGAAAAGAGAAAATATTGAGAGAGAAGATACAGAGAGAATACCAGAAGGGAGTGACCTAGCCAATAACCAGCAAATGGAGTAAAAAGTAAAGAATGGAACATAAAGAAAGGCCCAGGAGCAAAAGGTAAGTAGGTAAGTTATGTTAAGAAAAGTTGGCTAGAAATAAGCCAAGCTAATATATTTATTTGGACATTGTGCCACTAGCTCCCAAAGAATAAAGAGGAAAAAAAAAGAAAGAAAAAAAAAAAAACAAAAATGAAATCACATTATCACATTTAATTGAAATTTATATTTTAAAAGGTTTTTTTAGTTTGTTTATTAAAACTTCAGTGATGTTCAATTAGTGTCGTAGGCTATATTATTAGTGTTTGGAGTTCTTGGTCCTATTTAACCATCATTTTTGGATAATCTAGGAGAAGTTTTACCTGTGGGGAAATGTTTGTTTTCATAATTATCCACTGCTTTTGCTCTGTTTCTCTTTGTCTCTTTTATGGGGGTTAGGGGGTGGGGATGGGAACAACCCTGCTTACTGGTCAATAACACACAGAGGCTTATGTTTAGTTATGAATGCCCAATATTATCTTGGCTCATTTCTAGCCACCGTTTCTTATCCTAAATTAGCTCATCAACCGTTTTACTCATGGCTTTTGACTTTTATACTTCTCTATATCTTTCTGTCCTTCTTACTTAGTGGCTAGCTGGGTGGTTGGGTATGTGAGTTCTTCTCTCCTTGTTGTTTATATTCCCTGCCTGCCAGCCCTGCCTATCTTTCCTCCTGTTTTGCTATTGACCTTCCAGCACTTTACTATACCACCAGGTGTTTTAAACAAAGAATTAGTTTCATTGAGTTAAAGAAATGCAACCTAAACAAAAGTCACACACCTTAAATAATATTCTACGACATATGGGGCTGTGTCACTCAAAGTAATTTCATTTTGTAGTAAATTAAATGTGTGTAACACATAACTAATATCAAAGTGAGTGATTACCACATTTGGAGAACTTGTATGTTTGTGCCTAGAGCATATGCATGAGAAAACAAATAATAACAGACTACTGTTTAGTGCCCCAGGATTTTTTGCCTAAAAGAAAATCCTTATGAATGTCATTTTTTTCCTGAGCCTTAAAGACGTTTATATGTCTAAACCAACAATGCCTGAAACAGCATATCATATTCTAAGGCATCAAGTATTATATAATGGTCTAAAAATCTTAACAAACATAATTTTGAAATAATTGGATTTAGGTTATACATTAGAATTCTTCCTTTTAAATCTTGTAACTTTTAATAAGGTCTCTAAATCTTAATTTCTCTCATTTACAGTTATGCATGATTCAACTACAGTAATTATTATAATTGTTGTAATTATGATACATTCCATTTTCTCATATCCCATATAAGGAATGGGCAGTGACAAGCAAAAATGGCATTTCTAATCCCATGGATGCAAATTACTGTGCCAAATTGGGACTTCTGATGAGCCTGAGAGTGACAGGAGGAGATTGCTC
Source organism: Cricetiscus sungorus (assembly GCA_030556225.1). NCBI lineage: Eukaryota > Metazoa > Chordata > Mammalia > Rodentia > Cricetidae > Cricetiscus > Cricetiscus sungorus. The sequence goes on along the minus strand of JANBXA010000741.1, from coordinate 27,857,385 downwards.
TTGTCTCAAGCCATAGAGTTATTTTACTGCTCTGAAATAGCAAAAATTACATCACTTAGATGAATCACAAAAACAAGAAAGTTTAAACTACCAAGAGAGTTTTACTGAGACCATCAGACATCACTGTCATTGGTTAAAATGAACAATTTCCTACTACATTTGTATATAACTGATCGCTTTTTTGTACAGTGCTTCTTGAATTGAGTGAAATATGCACTAAAAAAAAAAGATTACCATATCTGAGTTGGGTTATAATTATTTCATAATTTTATTTCCAAATCTGTGAGTTGCAAGTCAGACTCTACTGTCATCCACCTGAGATTTCAGTTGCCATCTGTGTGTTGTGTTTAAGTACCAGTTATTGTGCATGCTGTTATATGAATACACAGCAAGTTCTGTTGAATAAGAGTCTAAGTGAAAGACAAATAAAAATCCACTTGTCTGTTTGGTAAATTGGTATGTACATTTGGAAATCCTAACACAAAGTTAAGATATCCAAGGTCCTGTGGATGAAGGCAGAGTTTGCATGCAGTGCTAACAATGTTAAAATGTGATGCCTAAAATAACTTTAGTAGGTCCATATTTGAACTAAAATCTGAGTAAAGAGAATAAGAACCTGAATAAGGATGTATTCATTAGATTTAATATGAGTACATTTTGAAGTATGTTGTTCTGCAAAGATATGCATATAGTTTATTAGCTTCAAGGATTAAAAGGATTAAGTGTATTCTTCTTGGTAATTCTATTTTCATAGAATGAATGTCATTATACCTCATTTGATGTGACAAGTGGCAAAAAAACCTTTGAAAATAGTAAGCAATTTGGAAAAGAGGTTTTCAGTAGAATATGGACTTAGGGTTTATTTTGGAAATTTAACAAGAATGCACAGAATATATATATATTTATATATATATATATATTGTTATATATATATAAACACAATACTAAAAAGAAAGAATTATAATTATCTAGGATGCATATCAAAGTGTTTATCAAATGGCTCTCAACAAAGGTGACTTAAAACAGTGCTGTTCTATTTCTTCTGATTCACTTAGATATGAGGATTATACCTCAGTTTATCTTGTGGAATCCTGCAGCACATCTGAGGTCTAAATGCTGAAAGAACAGAGATTACACTGGATCGGTAAACCTTTGTGTACTTGTCAACTGCCTTGTTGTCTTTCTTAGAAGTATTAGATTCCAGAAAACTAATAGGCTGTGCAGTGACTACCTGAGACACCAATGGATTACTATTGCTGTTTCTGTCCGTGAGTTGTAATGGTAGAAGAGAGGACTGAAAATAATCATCCAATCCTAATGGGTTAGCAGAAGTGATTCTGAGGCCATAAATAGCAGAAATTAGGATTTTGAAGTCCACAGAAAATTAAAAAAAAAAAAAAAACCTAAAGCCAAGACCTGAAAAACCATTATTCAAATTGAGTCATTTATCTGTTTACATGACCAATGATTGTCACATCTATACATTCTGAAGATTGATGAATGGCCATAGTTTTCAAAAGATTGATATATAGCTTCTGTCACTGAATTGTGGACAGCAGTGAATATGATTACTTCAACTATAAATTCTATGTTAAGATAAAGATCAAGAACAATATTGAGGGTATTTTTAAGATTTACTTTAAAATATTTATTTAAGGGACATATACACATATACTTCACATTTTATCTGATATATTATATATAATGTCTAATCTACTTAATGAAAAAACTTTCAAACTATAGCTAAGGAGATCAGCAATAGAGTCTGAAAGGAAGAAATCTGCCACACTATGTGGAGATCTCATTGTCAATGAATGTCACAATAATAATTTCAAAATGCAATAATTTTAGAACTTCTGAATGTATGTTCATTGACTAAATTTTCAACCTTTTAGGAGAAATTTAGGAATAAATTACATGCTAATTTTTTCCAAAATGAATGCAATGAGAATAGCTTAGTTGTATTGCTATTATATTAATATAATATAGACAAAATCTAGACTCTAAACTTGCAGTGATTTAAATTGAACAATAAATAAAAAATAGAATTTATAAAATTATTTCTTATAATCACAATTAGGTTTTAATGTTGAATGTTGCTGAACTTAGGGAAAAACCAAAACCCTTTCAAAATATTCACATCTTTATAAGTTTACTGGCCAGAGGAATGAATGGTAACTGGATTAGTTACCATATATTTCTAAAAGCATATTAACTGATTGTAATTTATTTGTTTTGGCAATGCTAGTTTGTACTATATTGTGCTAAGACAAAATTAAAGGATTTACAATATTCTGAAAACTAAAACAATTATATAAATTTAATTTTTTTCTTAATGTAATTATTTCCAATTACAATATACACAAGCACATAGGCACACCCAGGCACACGCACAAACACACACACACACACACACACACACACACACACACACACACACACACACGGTATGGTATTTAGGTTTCAAGACTGCCTTAGACATACATTAAATATGTAGAATTCCTACATTCTAGATAACTATCACTGTCATGAAGAGACAGACTTAACATGTGAGTTTGAAAAACTAGTCAATTACTTTATGATTTAACGTTTAATAATGTTTATCTTAGTAGTACATTTTAATGCATTTATGTCTTGGTGTGCAGTTTATAGGTAAAAGGGAGGTAGAATACTTTCATCCTAGTATTAGACAATTGACTGATATGAAACTTAATGATGGGAGATGTTATTCTGTAAATATGTTTTTCATACTGGTTAATAAATAAAGCCCTGTAGGCCAATAGAAAAGGAAGATTGGAGGGACTAAGAAACTAGGAGGAAGGAGGAAGTAGTTGGGAGGAGTCAGGATGTAGAGTAAGGAGAATGAAAATGCAGGCAGCATTTCCTGATTAGATGACCACGTCGAAATATTTAGATAAGTAGAAATGGGTTAATAATTAAGACAGAGCTATCCCATAAAAAATAATGGTAACTGGTCAACAGGATTTTATCATATACAGAATCAATGAGTGTTATTTGGGGCCAGCACGCCAGACTAGTGGTGGGTGGGCTGGTGGAAAACAGACAAGCTACAGATGCCGCCCAACGTGGCTATAAGAACTTTCACTTAAAACTTGATAAAAGCTTTAAAAGAGATTTTAGAAACAAAGGGACACAGACTAGCAAGACTTCTTGGTAGCATCATTTTCTCTTGGATTTGTTTTGCTGTAGACAGAGATTTGCATGGCTCCTTTAAGGGAGGTTTCCTAAATTAGCATCAGCGGCAAAAAACCACCTTGCTTTTAAAGAGCTCTGTTAACATTTTATTGGTGTGTAGGAGAGCTGCAATGAAGGTTTACACTATGTTTTAAAAAATACCATGGCTTGGGAGAGAAAAAAAAAAAGAAGGACAGAATGGTTTAAAAAAGAAAAAATGAAATAGAATGATTGGGTGTGGTGGCACAAACCTTTAATCCCAGCACTTGGGATTAAAGCAGAGGCAAACAGATCTCTGTGATTTCAAAGTAAACCTGGTATGCATTGAATTCCAGGACAGATAAAAGTTACACAGAGAAACCCTGTCTCAAAATATGTAAAAATGGAAGTAGAAGATATAGAGTAATAAAAAAAGCCACATAAAAATGGAAAGCACAGAGACACTTTGGATAATATACACGATTCTGTTTTCTTTAAATTGTTTGCTGAGGAAATAACAACTGATAAAAGAAATGCTGCTGGATTAATTCAATTTATATATTTTAAAAATTCTTTGACTCCAAAATTTAAGTCTAAGGACAAGTTACTGGGAAAAAGGATTTTTATTTTTGTTTCCACATAAATTAAAAGCTGTGGATTCCTTCCAGACTAAAGTGGTTTGATCAAGCAAGACTCCCTGAAGCAACGTCAATGGGACTATGCAACCTTACAGGCCATTACAGCCAAGATTTCTGCATTTTCTTTGGACCCCTATGACAGCGCCCTCTAGCAGCAGGAAGTAGTTTGGAAAGAACGACACCCAAATTCCCAAATAATGTTTTTTTAAATGGTCTTGGTTATAAATGGTTAATGATCACAACCAATCATTTTATAGGTAAAAGAGAATTATGGTATAGATTTGAATGCTTTGTATTGGATTGGATTTTCAATTATTGATACAAATTTAAGGTCAATTTTATGATATATATTTTTCTCCTCTTGTTTAGGTAGTGTGTTTATATAGCTCACTGGAAAATGTAATGTATAATTTAGTACAGATTAGAGAATTACCTATGATAGTCAAAACTTGGAGTTAAGTTAGTTAGGATTTATAGATATGAAGAGATGTATTTGAGATGGATAGGCATTCTTCAAACCTTTCAAAGACCTACAGAATATGGCGTTTAAAATGGTTTAGGTTTTTCTTGACAATGAGGCACAACAGCTCCTGGAAACACCACCTGTGTCAGAAAGGAAGATGGACATCAAAGTACTATGTTATAGAGTTTGCTTCTAATATGGCAAGACTAGCCATTTGAGCAAGTTACTGCTCTTCTTGACTGATTGACTTTATGTTGTAGAAACTGGACATGCATGGCCCACAAAAAGGTGACTGCTGATGCAAGATGGACATTGCTACAGGATTCCTGCTTCATGGAAGAGGCTGCCTGCCAGACAGTCTACAGTACACACACACACAAAAAAATGACTGACAAACTGCCAATACAGGTGGACAGTTTAAAGTTTTCTGCTTTGTTGAGGAGTCTGGAGACACACTATGGCCTATGGGCTGAAGATGGAACATTACTTAAGAACTTCAGGTGACTGACCAGGTAACGAGTTGTCTCTGTCATTTCTAGAGTTTATATGTTATCCTTCTGTGGTCTTTGAAGGAGTTGAAGACAGATAGTTTTGGTTTTAGTTTTCCTTAGGTAGGATTAAAGATAAATTACATATAGGACTTTAGACTCTCAAAGATAGGATAGATGATATTTTGTTTAAGTCTTACAAAATGTTAATGAACTAAATATTGTTAACTCTGATTCTTATTTGATAACTGTTGTATGATATATTTTGCTATGTCAAGGTTAAAACCCTTTTTTTATTTTAGACAGAAAAGAGGAGTTGATGGGAGATGTTATTCTATAAATATATTTTTCATACTGGTTAATAAATTACCCCTGTTGGCCAATAGATAAAGAATATAGGAGGGACTAAGAAACTAGGAGGAAGGAGGAAGTAGTTGGGAGGAGTCAGGATGTAGAGCATGGAGAAGATGCCAGCGGTGGCTCCCAGATAAGATGACCACGTGGAAATATTTAGATAAGTAGAAATGGGTTAATAACTAAAACAGAGCTATCCCATAAACAATAATGGTAACTGGCCAACTGGATTGTATCATATACAGAGTCTCTGAGTGTTATTTGGAGCCAATGTGCCAGACTAGCGATGGGCATGCTGGTGGAAATCAGACAAGTTACAACATAATGCCTGAATAAAGGCACTTTTCTGCATTAGTTTGGCCTGGAAAGTCAGAAAGACATTTGACATACGATTGCACAAAAAAATGTGAAATATAAATCTGTGTTACTTATAGTTGTAGGGAGATAGTAATAATTATATTATTCTGTTATATTTTAAGAAATTCTTATAACATGAGTGTAGTTTTATATATAAGCTTATGTTAAACAGAGAAAATACACAACAAAACCTTACATATATTCATGGTAAAAATTGTAATCATTAATGTCCACTTTATGGAAAGTTTAATTTTTTTGGATTTTTTTATTTAATATTTTTCCCCTTTCTTTTTTATTTATAATATAATTTAAAAATATTTACATGTGGATCCCAGTTTCCTCTCCCTTTCTCCCTCCAACCCTCCCTCCCTCCCTTCCTCTTACCCTCTTTCCCCTGTGACATACACCCTGGCCACACTCCCCTCTATCCACCCAACCCCATTCTACTGGTAGGGCTATGCTATCCAGGTTGGGACATGTAAATCTGTCAAGTCATTTGAAGTAGGGACCAGGATTTCTTTCATGTCTCTAGGTTAAGGGAGTATCTCTCCATGGTGGATGATTATGCAAGGTCCTTTTGTGCACCAGGAATAGACCCTGTTTCTACTGTCTGAGTACCCCCAGACTGCCCAGTCCTTGTAGTCTGGGAAAAGATTAATTTTTAATGAAGCTTAATTTTGATGAAAACAAAATCTTTGCAGTAAAAACACTAATTATAATTTATTTTCTTTATAGATTTTGCTAGGAAAGTAAGAAAACAATTTTACTTTTAAGAATATTTTTATGAGCATTTATGGCTAATAAATAAAAAAACCTATTTTAATCTAAATAAAATTTGCCCATGGCTGAAAACTTGCTCATAAATTTTCTAACACAATTATGTGAACAGCAATGATAATAGTTATGTATTTAAATTGCATTATCTTGTTTTTTGGAATCAGATATACATGTAGAATTCATTACCATATTTTCATTAGCTTTTAAGATGATATTAGTTTTGTCATATCACATATATGAGCATGGACTATTTCTCCAGCTTTTCTTTGTGGTTATGAGTAGAACAATACTGTTAGGAGTCCTTTGATTATCCAGCCATCACAATGTAAGTCTAGCCATTTCAAGACATTTTGCTGAATTATTAATGTTCGATTCATTTGACCCATCCTCCTATCATGTGGATTTCAAGAATTCTCCACTAGAGACATATATGTCCTTCTAACATATTTTAAAGTAATTATTCCCCAACACAAATAGATTTACACTTGTTCTCACATCCAGTAACTCATTCATTTAGTTTTAAAGTATACCATATATTTTATAAGTCTATAAATACTTTCCCAATAGTCCCCATACTTTAGCAATTTTATCCTTCAAATATATAGATTCTTCACTGCTTCTAATTTTCCCATTCCAAACATAAAACGTATGCTAAATGTTAGATCTAAGTAAGTTCCAAGATAATAAACTGAGGCTCAGGAAACCATAATCTTGAAATGCATTTTTCCTCTGACAATGATGATCTGGAAAGTCATGGAGAAAAATCAAGTATAGTATTTTAGACAGTGAGAGTTACTAAAATGTAAATAATTTACAGATACAAATTATTAGTATGATATGGTATATATTATTTACTTTATTCCATTGAGATGAACTCATAGTTAACAATAATCTTGAAAATATTCAGTCATCCATTCAAATTTCTTGTGCTTTCCACACTGACACATATTCTATTTGGTTCTAAGATAATTGCATCAAACAGAAACTCATTTCCCATGGGTAGTATACTAAAAGTTTATATTTTACTGAAATGTTTTTTGTTACAAGTATCAGCTGATATCATAGTACTGCCAAAAACACATGTAAATATTGTAATTTCTGGTGCATCATAGGTAGGAATAATACTTGTATGAGTATTCATAGTAATGAATGGAATTGAGTTGATTCAATATTAAAGGAACAATTGACAAACATCCATATACTTGAAAGGATGATTGTAGGAAAAAAGTCCTGAAGGGTATAATGGATCAGTGTTGCTAGCTTATATATTTCACTTATCAATTATAGCCCAGTAAATCTGAAAAAATAAAAACCATTTGAAGTGAGAAAGCATAAGCAATCTACTACATTTTCTGGAACAGTATAAACATGATGAAGACATACAAAAATACACAGTTTACAATAAAAATCAAAACAGTACAAGAACCTGGGACCAAAATAAAATAATTTTTAGATTTCTGTGAAGAAAGTGCAGTATTATATTTCTGAATAATGATCTAAACTTTACAATCTGAATACAGATGATAAAATTTGTTTTTTGAGACATTTATATTCTACCAAAGGATTTTTAATTTAAAAAAGCAGCAAAATTTGGATTTACTGTTTTTTTTTATTACATTGCTATTATTACTATAGTGCCCATGAAACAGAGATGCTACTATTTTGTAATTAAAATTTAGTATGGATATGAAAAAAAAATGTCATTCAAAGTTTTTGAAAAAATCATGGAAATGCCTTTTAGTATCTAATCTTTAAGAGCCAGAGCTTCTTGGGCTTTTTCAAACTTGTCACTACTCATGTCCAATTTTTTTTAATAGCATTTATAGGTGAAATGTTTTAGATTATACCTGGAAACTATACATTTGCTCATTATCCAGAAACACAATTTGACACTTTCCTAAAATTCGTAAAATACATGATGATTTTGTGAATAAAGGAATCCACAAAATAATAATGCAGCAATAACTATGCTAAAGAAACCAAATGAAGTGAAATTATCATTCCAAAATGTGTATTCAATTTGTCATTGTATTTCTTTTTTATGTATCACACAATTTGTGAGAATGGTGTTTAAACATTATATATGACTATTTAAAAATATAATAACACATAATACAAATTATATATCTACTCTACTAAAGTAAAATTATATGTGTGATTAAATTTTGAAGAGTATCTTGACATAGTATTATTAAAAAGTAAAATGATACAGTAGGCTAATTACTTTCAGTCAGTTCTTATATGTATTGTATATTTGTACTTATACACACACACACACACACACACATATATATATATATATATATATATATATATATATATATATATATATATATATATATATCCAAGAGATCTATTTCTTTATACATATTCCAAAATCATTTGTCATTTGGTAAGTATACATCATAAATTCAGACAATAAATTCATATCTTAGATCTTATAGATCTTATTGCTATCTAACTATGTGGTACAGAATTAAAATGCAGATGTCTGTTAATTGACCAAAGGGAGGTTTCTCCCTGCTGCACTACAACAGTAATTTCCATTCTCAGAATAAAATTAGAACAAAAACTATCCTATAATGATATATTTTTAAAAAATAATCCATTCCCCAACAATCAATCTAAGCAATGTCACTTTAAAATTTCAGGAATGTGCCACCACTCAAGTACCATGAGAAAACAAAATATAAGAACAGATGTCACACACTGATATATAGTTCTGGAGATTTTCAAATTCACCCTGCATTTAAAAGTGCTTTGAAATGTGACATGCTTAAATCCAAAAAAAAAAAAAAAAAATTAAGACTATGTTTTTTTTTAATTTATCTATTTTTAATACTGATTAATATTTTAAATTTCCCTAGGAAAATCTGTGTTCAATAGTGATGAACTTAGTTAAGAATTATTAAAAATTCTGTTAAAACTAGAAAGATGTGAATATTTATTTCCCAAATGATTGGTATTCTGACTAGAAAAAGGACCCATGCACATTTTCCTTTTTTACAAATCTTACAAATCAGATCTTACAAATCAATGTTGATAAAAGCCTATAATATTTGCCTATATCTACTACAGTCCTTTATGTTTACATGAAACCTTTATGTAACTCTTTATATCTGTGCATAAATGAGGAATATTTAAAAGTGATATCTTGGTTAAATTCTTGAATTTTACATGATATTATTTAACTTTCATTCATAATATAATTGTTGAGAGTTTCACTACAAAATTGGAAATTGTTGAAGGCACAGCTTTGGTCCTGGATACCATAGCACAGCAGGTTCAGTCCCCTACCCTTATCAGACTAATAAAGTAGACAAGCATTCATGAAAATCAGAAACTATATTTATTGGGTATAGTCACACTACCAACAAAAGAATCAAGATGACAATTGACACTCAGTCTCCAATTTTTGTATTACCTGAAGTATTAGTGAAGAAGTATAGATTAAAAAAACCCACATTTAGGTATAGGCACAATGACAATTGATCCTTTGTTGCCACAGCTACAAGGTGATCTGACAAATTGTCATAACTGTGGAAAATAATTTTACAGGACATAAGTTTCCTCTTTGGCTAGCACAGGCTTTTGCCTATTCTTTTTTTCCCTATGTGTGACTCTCTTTAGAATGTCTTCACATAGTATTTACTATTCCCAACCCCATTGCCCCCCCAGTCTACATTGCTTACTATAATGTACTTCCACTTCCCAGAGATATCCTTGCATCCTCTTTTAAGCTTTCCTTGTAACTTAGCCTCTCTGGGTCTGTGGACTATTGCACGATTATCTCTTATTCTACAGCTAATATTCACTTATAATATCCACCATGCTTGTGTTTCTGTGTCTGGGTTAACTCATACAGGATTGTTTTCTAGTTTTAGCATATTTTTTCTGGAAGTTTCATGATGTCATTGTTTTTAACAGGTGAGTAATATCCCAATGTGCAAATACACCAATTTTCTTATCTATTCTTTTGTTGAGAGGTGTCTAGAGTGTTTCCAGCTTTCTGGCTATTCTGACTCAGGCTGCTATGAACATAGTAGAACAAGTAGACATATAGTATGATGGAGCATCCTTTGTGTATATGCCCAAGAGTTACAGAGTTAGGTCTTTGATGGGAGATATCATTCTGTAAGTATTTTAATGAATAAAGCACTGTTAGCCGCCAATAGTAAAGCAAGATTGGTAGGACTAGGAGACTAGGAGGAGAGAGGAAGTAGTAGGGAGGAGATCCGAGATGGAATACTGAGAGAGCAGAACACCAGCCCCTGTCTCCTGTAAGGTGAGATGATGTGGAAACTTAGATCAATAGAGAGGGGTTATTATTTAACACATAGCAAACCAATAAGCAATGATCATAACAGGCCAACAGCATTATATCAAATACAATGTCTTGGTGTGTTATGTATCCTTGATGGCTAAGGAAGGCAAACAATTTTTTAAATGTTTCTTGGCCATTTGAGATTCTTCTGAGTGGCTTGGTGTTTTTATGGGGGTGATTACAGAGGCAGGGGAGACTAACTCTTGGTATTTTTATTCCAAATGTCAGGACTTTTTCCTCATACTTGGTTAATGACTTTGAAAGTCATTAAGAGTGAGCAGTGGATCTCTCCTAATTTTCACATGTTAGGGTTTAATATTCTGTAGACTTATTTTATAATCCAAATAATAAAATCTCCTCTGTGTATTTCTTCAGAAGCAAATTGAAATGCCCAAACAAGGCAAGATTTAATTCTTAAGCCTTCTTTATAAAGTATCAACATTTGAATCAGCTAGTAAAATATATTTCATATGATGGTAAACTATAGTTTGGAAATTCCTTACATAATATGTACAATGGCTGACTTACAAAATGTTGGCATAGGGTAGTGCTATTGAACATTCCCATTGGGGAATGATATGTCTTTGCACACTGAGAATTAAATATAGGCAACATGAAGGCAAATTCTTAACTGTATTTTCTTTTAAAGATATAGTGAAGAAAACATCTTAAATAAATAACTATAACAGGCCATCCTTTAGGTAATAGACAAGGCAAAGTATCTCTAGATTGTAGAGAACATTTTACTAAATCACCCTAATTATTGTTTGTCTGCACTTGTGTATACAAAACCTTCAATGAGGATGTTTTGTTCTTACTTTTAATTTTTGTCTTTTTTCATTTACAGAAGTTTGTCAAAATATTTTCCTTATAGTTACTCCTGAAGTTTTTACTCCATCTTCTATAGCTGTTCTATTATTCAGAGGAGTATGGTTTCTAACAGTAGGCATTAGGTTCTTTAGTTTCAATGGGAAAGAGTTTCCTCCATGATTACAGGAAATGACTAAACAGAAATTGACATGGAAGCCCCTCAAGGTGTTGCCCTACTGCAAATAATTACCTTGGCTGTCCCTTGTTAATTTAAATTCTGTATGCCAATGCCTGACATTTTCACATAGAATCTCGAAGGGAGGGGTGTTCTATTTGAAATATACTAGGTGTTTCTGGAGTTTGGGTGGCAGCTGGAGACAATTGTAGAGATTGAAACAGGAAAATCTAAAACTCTCAGAGGTTTGGGGGATAAAAAAGAAAAGAAAACCTAGCAGACAGAATGTTGACTAGAGGGTGAGACCCCCACATGCAGCTCTATCATATGCCAGTACTGTAAAGCCACAGCAAGGAGATTTTTTTTTTTTGTGAATTTGATGTTGGGTAAAAAGGGTAGAAAAAGTCCTAATTGGTCTCTGTAATAAAAATGCAGAGAGAGATATCAGGGTAAATGGTGAAAGATCAAAAACACAGGGAAGCCACAGCCAACACTTTGCTCACCCACTTTTCACCTGAAAATGGACTGAGCTCCTGCCTGTGCCTTATAGTATTACTTCCTGCCTTTTGAACAGACCTCTAGGCTTCTATGGTTAACTAGTGGCTAGCCCCACTCTCAGATCTCCAGGCAAGCTTTATTTGTTAGAGCACAAACAAAATATCACCACAGGTTTATGAGTTTGTATATGTGTTTTCATTGTGGTAGCACATGACTTTCTGCTCTATTCTTTATATAGCCTCTCTCCCTGTGATCTTAGGCTTTTAGAGTAGGGTAGGTTGGCCAGAAAACCACAGCAAAATGTATGTATCTACACATTTCTGGGATTAGTGTGCCTACCATAATGGGAGATATCATTCTGTAAATATGTTTCTATTATTGGTTAGTAAATAAAGCACTGTTGGCCTATAGGAAAATCTATATGGGTGGGACTAGGAGAGGTGGAGAATTCTGGGAAAAGTGGGAGAATCACAATGTGATCTCAGAAAGAGAAAACTTAAGTCTGACGTTCTCAGTAAGAGAAGACCACGTAGAAATACATATATTAGTGACTACGGGTTAATATTTAAGGCAATCTAGTCAATAAGAAATACTAGCAACCACCAAACAGTTTCATAATTAATACAATGTCTCTGTGTGTTATTTTGGGGCTGACAAGGCTCTGTGACCAGGCTGAAGGGAAAATGCTCATAACAACTTTAGTTTTTATAGAGATTTTAGTGATCAAATTCAAGCCACTATTATCATTACAAAAGTATCTTACCAAATATCTATTTCCCAATCCTAGAATGCCTACTTATTGTTATTTTTTTAGATTTACACTGTAACATTTATATTGCATATAAGAAATTGCTAATCTCTAATTTCTTTTTAGATTGAATTGATACAGCAATAATTATTCTTAGATATTTCAGTCTCTTTTTAATGAGGTTCATGTAGTATTTTCTGAAAACTCTTATATTTCAAATTATGGCTTGGGGAAATATTCAATTAAAAAGATGAGAGAGAATCCCTGTGTTCTATGATATGTCTCTTTAATTGGCTGAAATCACTTGCAATTTAATCTAAAACATGAACTATTTCATAACATTATTTAAAATTCTGTTGCTTTAGTGTTGATGATAGGATTCCAGTGTGCAAAGCATTAATGATAGATTACCTCATAAAATACAAGTCATTTACTAGGAAATTAACAGGGGCAAGAAAAGAATACATGAAAAAGTTGGTTTTAATCTGAATTATTTAATTGTAAAATTTAGCATACCCTTTGAGTGTCAACATGACATATGCAACATTGATTGTAAGTAGATGCTAAGCTTGAGCAGTTGTTTGAGAAGTAAGGCTGTGAATACAGTAAAAAATATTTCATTCTTCCAAGGTAAACTTGTAGGAGCTATAGGCATTAATTCAATGTGTGTGATTTTCAAATTCTATAATATAGTAATTTTACCTTCTTAAAATACAAGCTTGTTCATATTTGCCCATCTTAGCATAGCATTTACAGCAGTCCATATGCGGTAGGAAAGTTTAGTCCCTATCATGATGTAGTGCTTCTTCTACTGAAGCATTAAAGGAAGAAAGCCAGCAGTTTGCAGAATTTCAAGTTTGAGCTCTTCTATCTGTCCCTTTGATCATTGACTGCCTGAGGGCTTTTTATAAATTGATATATCCACAGTCTCTAACTTCTATCACTTTCTTCACTTCTGTTGCTTTTGTAGGTGACATTTCAAATCCTGTCAACACAGAGCTCACAAACTTTATTTGTATTATATATCATATCAAAGGCAAAAATTTAATAAAATAACTTTAGCTGTATAGATGTTTTATACATGTACATGCGGAGACACATATGTACATATTGATATTCCATGTGTAGGTGAATGTCCAGATCTTCTTCAAAATAAATATACTATTTGTTTCTTGGGAATGTGTTTTATTTATCTTCAACTTTAATATTTATTCTACTTTTATTAATTAAATCTTATTATTTACTGTGAAGATCATACTATTACTGAAATATTATGGAGGGTTTCTACTCCTGATTTTTTAGATTTTTCTAAAACTGCATATCTTTAAAAATACTATAGTCATACCTATTCTTTAATTAATTTTTAGGGCTTAAATTTTTATGATGCAGAACCAAAATATTTAATTCATCAAAAATCATGTAATTATGTAACTGAATGCAGCAAATTGTTTACCTATAGGTCAGTAAGAGTTATTCTCCATGTTCCAGCACTTTAATATTTGCTAAAAAAAAATCATAGTTAAATCCATCTTTGTGTTTTATTTTAAAAACCTATTTCTCTATTTTATTTTTCATATTAGTTACATTTTTATTTATTGGTCTAATAATTTAACTGGGATTTTGATTTGGAAAATATGAAGTGTTTTGATTAAGGTGGATAACATATAAAGAATGAGATATTTGTATTTTTCCCATTCTTGAAATAATATTTCTATTACTTTTTATTATTTATTTAAATATTTTTATGTACAATATTAATGCATGTTTCCATTTATTTTGTTTTATATAATATTTTTTGTACTTAAAAATGCCATGAAACTTGTTCTACAGCAAAGATCTCATGCTTGATGTACTCAACCTATCACAAATGTATGACTAGAGAGTCCATAGTCCCAGAGTGTGGATACTGTCTATCTAAATCTGCCAACATTTAAGTACAAAAAAACTGACTCTTTAATTTTTCCTGTAAGTTCTTTGTTATTTTTCAAAACAAAATTCTAGAATTTTGTCAGTTTATGAACAAGTACATGAAACTGTGATGTCACAAGAATACCTCAAAAACTTATTTAAATCTGGAATTGAGACTTGAAATTGTACTTAAATTGCAGTTTTGGAGAGGAGTTTGTCCTGTCAATATATGCACAGAAAGCCTGAGAGCAAATTTGCATAAAACTGTCCACACCAAACACAGGCTTGCTCAGCATAACTCCAAGTTCCCTTCCTTTATACAAGATATCCCAGCCCACACCTCTGCAGTAATCTTCTATTCCATAAGAGAACAGTATAGTTGACCTGGTCTTTGGGGTTCAGGCTGCTGGTATTTCCTTTGGATTTCAGATTGTAGGCCTCTAGGATTCAGGGTGCTGGTCTGACCTCAAATTTGCAGGAAGATGGCCTGGACTGTGATGTGGTAGAAGGTTTCTGCTAATAATCTGGACCAGGTAGAATGATAAGAAAAGGAGGGGCAGCTGGAGTTATCCTGGGTAAGTGTGAGCAAGATGAGGGACAGTATTCCTGTGGGTTCAAAATGCTCACCTGTTCTATAGTTGAGTAAGAGGCTTTTTCCAGAGGTGTAGGACAGGATAAGGCGACAAGGATAATAGAGGAAGTAGGGGTTATGCTGGCCAGGTGAAGTAGTACCGTTGGGTTGAGGTGTTGTCTTCCCTGGTTTCATGGAGCTGGAATGTTCTCTGATGGGGTTGAAGGTTTCTGTCAGAAGGGTTGACTGGAATATCTTGGTGAGGAAAGGAAAGAAATTGGAGTTGTGCTTGGCAAGCACAGTCAGTGTATGCTTGTCATGGGGGTGAGGAGTCTTCCTGTGTTTCAGCATGCTGTCTTAGCTTCTGGTTGGGTAAGAGCTGAAAGTTATTATTGACTATAAATTCTCACATAAACATATTTGTCACAACTCTGGTGATTTTCAGCATGAATGCGGTCTCTGGACAACATAACATTGTCACTAGTTAAATTTTATGTGAGAAAAATTGAACAATACACTAAGCATGATTCCTCAAAGCTATCAAATCTTCCACTTCTGACATCTTTGCTTCAGTGTTCTTTGGACTTCAAGTGATGTTCACACACCCATTCTAATCACTCTTCCCTAAATTATGCATGGACTTTTAGTATTTTTCCAAATTTCTAAATTTACAAGTAAGAAGACCTTTAAAACATTACATATGCACTTTCTTCATTAAGGACAAATGTTAATATTATGATCCAACTAGTAAGACTTTTTTGTATAATACAGTTAAAAAAAATACCATATTGAAATATAAATTTCAAGGGACTTTAGTCATGGCAATTATTAATATTTTTAACTCTAAACCTGGACTTTCTGTTTATAATGATAAGAATAATAAAAAATTAAAATAACGGATAATTATTTAAATGTAAAAATTGTAGTATTTTGTTTACTTGAATGTGAGCAGAAACCATTTTCAAATTTGTAAATTATAAATAGCTAATATTTTAATGTGTACCTCTTTGGACATAAAGTTACGTGAAAATTACATATTGTTTTCTAGAAAGTGCTAATAAGTAAACACAGTCTAAACAAGCTTTCAAACATTAGGAAAATATAGGCCATAGAACTTTTGTTAATTTTCTGTAAAGAATCAGTATAAAACCTTTTAATTGATTTTGTTACAGGGATTAATATTTTAATCTTAAGATTTTGAATATTGTAACTTAAATATGTGAAAGATCTACAAAAGTGTGTGTTTTAAAAAATGCAGTATTTTTATAAAGGTATAATAAAAGTAATTAATGATATTTGAAGAAATTAAAAATTTATTTATTAGAGAGAAGTAAAGATGTAATTTTTAATATGTTTTTAATCAGATTTTATTCAGAAATTAAATGCAATTAAATGTTAGAAATTCTCAGGGTAAATTTAAAAAAATATTTAACTAATATATTTTCTAATAATTTGATATTGACTTGAATTTGGATAGTACTGTTCACTCATTTACTACCAATCTATAATTTACCATTTATGAGACTTTGAGATAGTAAATGCCCAAAGTTTTAAGTATCACAAACACAAATGTTTGTTTTGAATCATAAGATCAAATGCAGTGAGAAAAATAACGTGTCACTGAAAGCTTATATTACACCTAATCAGTGGATGCTGAAGACAATAATATCTGTTATGTATCCTATATATAAACACAATGAAATATGATTGACTTGTCAAAATCAAAAAGCTGTAGAGTCTTATTTTATAGTAATTTACATTCATTTTCAATTTTATTCTTATTTTATATCCTACATTCATCATCATAATTATAATTTTTGTTATATGTCTAGTCCCTTTTGGGGGATGATGAAAGTAGATTGAAGGCAATCAAATTAATTTGTAATATCTCCTGAGAATATCAAATGTTTTTATTATTGGACTTATAATACTGTTTATAAAACCACATCTCTTATTGTAAAAGTGTTTTAAGAACTTATAGAACTCTTAGAAATGTCTGCTATATAATAACACCTTAAATTTTAATAAGGTTGATATTATTAGTTATTGATATTTTAATTGGTATATTAATATATTTATTATAATTTGGGTTTCTTATTTCTATTAGCAGCTTTAATCAAGTTTTGTAAAATAAAGTATTATTGTGATTTCCCTCATTTGTCTAGTTAGTGAATACATGTTGTTAAGCAACTCTTCAGAAAGCATGAAAATGTCTAAATAAAAATAAATTTTTCTAGGTCTTAGTGGTCCGTGCCTTTAATACCAACACTTGGGAGGCAGAGGCTGGATGATATTGTGAGTCAGAGGCCAGCTTGGTCTACAAACCTAGCTCCAGGACAGTCTCCATAGCATTATAGAGAAACCCTGACTCAAAATAGCAAAAAACAACAACAACAACAAATGAAACAAATAAAAATTGATCTTCCTGTGTCTTTACATGCATTTTAATACTTCTTGAATTGCCTTTTATATTAAAATTTGTGCTAAAATGTCATCTTTAATGTAAAATAACCATTTTTCGGTCATTTTTAACTGATTTTGTAAACAATTACCTACAAAGGTGAACTGAATTTTCATCATATATACCCGTTCCTGCACCTCAAATCATCCTATTTCCTCTCCACATGCTTCCCAGAGATAAATATGCTTTTCTCTAAATATTTAACTTTTACTTTACATTTTTAAATTCTTTTTTAGTTTTAGTGTCCGCCTGGACTTTCTCCCATTCACCCTCTATTCTCAAAGTGACAACCCTTCTGTGAGTTTGTTGGTGTATGTGTGTGTTTCTGCACAAATATTTACAAATACAACCTCTGAGTTCATGTTTGTTATTTCTGTGTATATTGTTTCAAGGCTGAGTAGTGTTCATTGAATATCCAAAACAGGGCTTATCTCTGAAATGGGTTAATTCTTCCTCACTCCAAAATCATTACTTAGCTGCAGTTCTTTGTAATAGGGTGGGATACACAGTGCAGATTCTTCCTTCAATATTAACATACCCATTAATATTGCCATTGTTCTGTTTTTATTTTATGTAGATATTTCTAGGTGAGAATCTTTCAATGTAGTCTTTCTTGTATTCTGACACTTTAAAACATTTCTGTTTCTCCATACATAATGCAGACCATGTGTGGAACCAGACCAAGGGAGAAAGTGAGTCACAAAGCTGAATTAGAAAAGCCATGTAAAAATCATTTTAGCATCAGGCATGGAATTGCAAAAATTGAAGTTGATCTTGTTGTGTTTCATTCATATCTTGGTCCTGTGTATTCTCACAATGCTCTCTTTCCTCTCTTGGGGAATGGTAAAGTTTATTTTGTGCATTGCATATGTGATGCATTGTTTTGCTTTTTGTTTGTTTGTTTGTTTAGTTTAGTTTTTATTCTGGAGGAATTACACTTAAGACACTGCCTTGAGTCTCAAAGTAGACTTTGGAGTTTGGTCTTTTAAACAGTGTTGAGTTAGAAGGACTATGGAGACTTTAGAAGATGAACAAAATGCATTTTGCATTTTCATATGGTTACATGCCTCTGGGAGCCAGCTATACTGTATGCTGATAAAGGGAGAATGCCGCCCCCAAGGGCTTGCATATATGAATGGAAAGTCACTAAGGGGAGAAAGTCCTGGAGAAAGATTAGAAGGCTAGGAGTAATGGTCTTTGAGGAAGTGAGTTGCTGCGGCTGGGCTTTGATATTTCAAAATCACATGCTAGGTTTATTCTACCTGTTCCCTACGGATAAGGAAGTATGTAAGTAAAAGTGGATATTAACCAAGAATATTGTCTTAGTCAGGCCACCTTATTTCATACAGCATTTATCACCTAGTGATGCAAGGTTGTCACTATTTTCTAGCTCTGAATTGTGATTTCTTTATTATTCTGAGCCTATGCTGCTTCTCCAGCCATGAATATTCATCTATCACATTACTTTTATAGAAAAAAAATTCCTCGTCTATTTAACATTTTATGTCTTCATTGTAATTTTGCTACTTAATGCTGGAAGGGATCCTAATGATTTTAAAACAATGATAGAGGAACTATCTATACCTCTTATTATTTAGATCCATTATTTTGTAATTCTATATTTTACTCAGTATCAGAAGGCATTCTATAATCATTCACTTTAATTCATTATCACAAGAAAGGAATCACCTTTCTGAATTATAGTTTGAAAAATTCATGCATTTAACTCATTAAAATGTTTCAATTATTCCCTTTCCTCAGAATTTCTCTCTATCCTTGTATTATACTTCCCTTTGTTCACTTAAGAAATTTTCACAGTTTTATTCCATGCAGTCAATTTACTAAACCTTCTTAAACACAACCATGGGAAAATCCCTTTCTAAGAGGCAACAATATAATCATATATTGCATATAAAAATTACTCTTTTAATATATTTTAAATGAAATATTTTCATATAATATCAAATTTCAAATTGACCAAGAGTTCTCCTAAAACTCTCCAGGAGCTACATCTATTGAATTATATTAGAACACTAGAATATATCTGCTAAATAAGGATTATTCCTACTTGGTATCTCAAAGATTGGTTGCTATATTATATTTATAAAAATATTATTAGTTAATTTTGTTTTCATGATTTTCCTTCTATTTATCCAAACATATATGCATCATAGTACAATTTTTCAAAAAAATGTACTTATGACCAAAATTCAGATAAATGCTTTACTTATTTCTTTTTCTTTTTTAAATTTTACATATCGATTCCAGTTCCCTCTCCCTCCCTCCCTCTTTAGGTCTCTCCCACCCTCTCATGCCCCTGACAACCCTACCCTCCCAAACTCCCCACCACTCTACATGTAGGTTGATGCCTTCCAGGATGGGTCATAAAATCTGTCAAGTCATTTGGAGTAGGAACTAAGCCTTTTCTCCTGTTTCTAGGTTAAGGGAGTATCCCTTCATGAAGGATATGCTCACAAAGTCCTTTTCTGCACTAGGTATATGTAGCGTGGATGTTTCCGCCAGCCGGCCAGTCTGGGCCCACAGCCGAGCCAGCCCCAAATAACACTCAGAGACTCTGTATTTGATACAATCCTGTAGGCCAATTACCATTACTTTTTATGGGCTAGCTCTGCCTTAATTATTAACCCATTTCTACTTATCTAAGTATTTCCATGTGGTTGTCTTATCGTGAGCTGCGGCTGGCGTCCTGCTTCTTCCCGGGCTACATCTCGACTCCTCCCTACTATTTCCTCTTTTCCCTCTCCTCATCTCCTAGCCCCGCCAACCTAGTTTTCTTATTGGCAGGGCTTTATTAACCAATATGAGAAACATATATACAGAACAACATCTCCCATCAGGTATATATCCTAGTTCTACTGTTTAAAGTCCCTTAGACTGCCTAAGGGCCCTTAGACTGCCCAGGCCTTCTAGCTGAGACCCACTTTCAGGGGGTCTGAGTCAGTCCCATGCTGGATTCTCAGCTATCAGTCTGGGGGCCCATTACTCCATTTTGTTCAGGTCAGCTGTCTCTGTGTTTCTGTAGCCTGGTCTTGTCCTCCCTCTCCGCATCTGGATTCCAGCTTGTCTCAGTGTGTATTTGTGGGTGTTTGCTTCTGTTTCCATAAGCTACTAGATGAGGGCTTTATGGTGGTGGATAAGTTAGTCATCAATCTCATTATCAGGGAAGGACATTTATTGTAGCCTTTCCACATTTGCTCAAATTGTTAGTTGGGGTCAGTCTTGTAGGTCTCTGGACATTTCTCTAGGTTCAGTTTTCTCTTCAAACCTATAATGGCTCCCTCTTTTATGTTCTCTCTCTCTCTCTCTCTCTCTCTCTCTCTCTCTCTCTCTCTCTCCATCTATGTCTGTCTGTCTGTCTCTCTCTCCTCTCATCTATTCATACCCTGACTCATTCTTCCTAGTCCCAAGTGTTTTCCTCTCCTCCTCTTCACATTCTCCTAGTTCCCTCTCCACTCCTCCCCCCCCCCAACTCACCATATGCTCAGCGATATATAGTCCTGAAGACAGCCTGGCATTGGCACAAAAATAAACAAGTATACCAATGGAATTAAATAAAAAATCCAGACATTAACCCTCACACCGAAAAACACCTGATTTTTGACAAAACTGTTAAAAGTATACAATGGTAGGAGGAAAGCATCTTCAACAAATGGTACTGGCACAACTGGATGATGGTGTTTAGAGGACTACAGATAGACCTATGTCTAATGCCATGCACAAAACTCAAGTCAAAATGGATCAAAGACCTCAACATAAATTTAGCCACACTGAACCTCTTAGAAGAGAAAGTGGGAGGTACCCTTGAACAAATTGGTACATAAGACTGCTTCCTAAACGTAACTCCAGTAGCACAGTCACTGAGATTAAATATTAATAAATGGGACCTCCTCAAACTGGGAAGCTTTTGTAAAGCAAAGAACACAGATAGCATCACCAAACGACAGCTCACAGATTGGGAAAAGATTTTCATCAGTCCTACATCTGACAGAGGGCTGTTCTCCAAAATATACAAAGAATTAAAAAATAGTCAATAAAACATGAAATAACCCTATTTAAAAAATGGAGTACAGAACTTAATAGAGAACTCTTAATAGAGGTAATCAAAAAGGCTGGAAAATACTTAAGTGCTCAATATCCTTGGCTATCAGGGAAATGAAAATCAAAACAACTTTGATATATGATTTACTCGTGCCAGATGGCTAAAATTTGAAACACAAATGACAACTTATGCTGGAGAGGATGTGGAGAAAGGAGAACACTCCTCCACTGCTGGTTGGAATGCAAGCTTACACAGCCATTTTGGAGATCAGTATATTGGTTCCTCAGGAAAATGGGAATCAGTCTACCACAAGACCTGGCAATACCTCTCTTAGGCATATACCCAAATGATCTATATCCATGCAACAAAGATATGTGCTCTACTATGTTCATAGCAGCATTATTTAAAACAGCAAGAACCTGGAAGCAACCTAGATGCCCCTCAACTGAAAAATGGATAAAGAAGATGTGGCACACTTGCACAATATAATACTACTCTGGGGGAAAAAATGCAATCTTGAAATTCACTGGAACTTGAAGAAACGATCCTGAATGAAGTAACCCAGTCACAAAAAGAGGAATAGGGTATGTACTCACTCATATATAGATTTTAGTCATAGAACAAAGGATCCCCAGCCTATAATAATATGGCCAGAGGAACTAGGATACAAGGAGAATTCTAAGAGATTCATGTAAGGTCCCTCACACAAGGGGAATGGGACAAAATCTCCTGTTCTTTACTTATTTCTTAAGGAATTTTATGATGTTATTTTAGTATTATTTCAGGTATGTTTATAAAGCAAAAAAACAATCTAATTTTTTGAATTTATCTAGTCGACAGCAGAAGAGGTTGCTAACATGAAAATCTGACTACCAAGAATATGTACATAGCCATAGTATTTAGGACATATTTGGAAAACAGAGTAGCCAGATTCTGTACACTAATGTTACAGAAAATTTATACTAAAAGACTTGTGTGCCTTTTAGGAAATTCAAATATGTTGCAGAAATATAAATTCACATGAGCTGTACATATGTGTATAAATGGGTAAATAAACAGAAGATACTTTACAGAGAGAGAGAGAGACAGAGACAGAGAGAGAGAGAGAGAGAGAGAGAGAGAGAGAGAGAGAGAGAGCCACAGACATAGAGAAAATTGAGGCAAACTTACAGATATTATGTTTGGAGAAACTCTGCAAGGACATGGGATGAGTGGATGACAGAAAAGATTAAGATAGTTATGCAGGTTTTGTTTTTTTAGTTATCTTAACACTTATGGACAGTTATTGTTATAAGTACAGTAAAATATGTGACAAATAGTACACCAAAATGCTTTATTTAATTTAATAAGTGTGTTGGATCTACTAATAGAACTTTGTGGAAACTCAAAATTTTACAAAATCTTTGTTAATTTTAAGAAAAAAAATTGTAAAAGTATGAAACACTCTTCCTTTTTTTTTAAAAATACCTCCTAAGGAATTTCTGGTAACTGAAACTTTAGTTAGGCTCCAGTGTTTTATATATTGCTTAACTTAAAAAAAAAGTTTAATTTGTAAAATAGTCACTAATAATGAAATAAACAAAAAACCCCATTTATATACTTATTTAAACCATACGAATTACTTCTTTGAATTCCCACTTAATATTTTAGAGAGTAGTTGGTTATGCAAATTTAAAACTGTGGATGTGAATTTGTGCATTGAATTTTAAACATATTTGAGTTGAGCTTTTCTCAGTTTATCATGTTACGGCAAGGTGTCTGGACAGAAAAGGATGAGAAATTTTCTCCAGTGTAAGTAACACAGTTGATTAAATAGACAGTCTCCAAATGGCTCTTTCAGTATTGCTCATTTAACATTGCAACACAGCTAATGGCAGTTCCTAACTATACAACCCAAGCCAATTTGTAAGGCCTTATTGAGGCCAAAGCACTAGTTAATACAGACACTCTTTAATTATATAATATAGAAATCATCAAGTCAATTGAGATGTGACTTAGCTCCAATATTAAATAACCAGATTTGATAAGGTGAGTTCCTGTATGGACTGAAGTGTGTTACTAAGAAATCAATAGTAAAAGAATTATTGAGTTACTTAATGAGAAATCAATGATGTTAGCCATGATAAAGGACCTTAGGTGGCTCTGAGAGAGTTTGGAAAAATTCCAGGCACATGCAATTAACATTGTACAGTTGAAGTTTAATTTGAACAAATTCTTAGCTAACACTTCTAGATATCAGCCACCACTCAGTAACCACTCAAAATATTTTTTGTCACAATGAGTATATGTGATAATTATAACATTATTGAAGAGCAAGTATAATTCTAAGCTTACACACACACACACACACACACACACAGAATGATAGAGAGAGAGAGAGAGAGAGGAGAGAGAGAGAGAGAGAGAGAGAGAGAGCTTTTTTGATTCATTTCAAAATGTTGAAAGAATTACTTTTCTCTTATGTGGGTCAAAACTGACTATATTTCAATTCAGTCAACTCTTTTGTGAATAAAGTGCAAAACTTTATATCTATTCTATTGCCACAGATATTCTACTTTTTGTTTATGGGAGTTATTTTTCTCTTTTTTAATTAATTAATTTTAATTTCATCTTACATTCCACCCACTGTTCTCACTCTGATACCTCCTCCTACTCTGTTACTTCCCATACTGTACATCTCCATCCACTCTTCCCACTAAGTAAGGGCTCCCATAAGGGGTCAACAAAGTCTGGCACAATAGGTTACGGCCGAGTCCCTCCCACTTCTATTAAAGCTGTGCATGGTATTCCTTCTTGGGAATGTGCCCCAACAAGCTATCTCAGCTCATGAAAGATCTTGATCCTAACACAAGGGTCCCTCAGCCCACACTTCACAACTGTCTTACACATACAAAGGGCTTAATAGTGTGGAGGCCTCACAACTATTAATCCAGAGTTCATTGAGTTTCCACAGCTTGTTTCATTGTGTTTCTGTATATTTCTCCACTATGATCTTGACTTCCCTTGGTAATATATCGCCGCCTCCCTCTCTTTAGCTAGATTCCTGGTGCTCAGCCTGGTGCTTGGTTGTGCATCTTTGTAATTGATTTCCATCAATTACTGGATGAAGGCACTATGATGATAGTTGAGGTGTTCACCAATCTGATCATAGCATACGGCCAGTTCAGGCATCCATTATACTATTGCTAGGAGACTTAGCTAGGGTCTTCCATGTGGATTCTCAAAACAGTCTAGTATAGAATATTTTGTGGTAATTAGTAGGTTTCCCCACATATTCCTTCCTGCCTTGTTATTAAACAAACAGTATTTTATTCATCAAACAAGAAAACCTATATACAGAAGGATATTTCCCATCATCAGTTAAAACTACAGAATAATTGAAACAAATACTTTAATATTGCAAGTAGATAAGAATTCTTTGTCATAGAATTCATATTCATGAATTTTATAATAGCCTAAAGTTTGTTTTTGTTTTAACAAAATTTACTTTCTCAAAAGAAGATTTTCTTGTCTCTCTCTTTCAGAGTTGATTTGTAAGACAATGTGAATGTCCTCTGTTTCATATAAAATTATGAAGATGTTCATTTATAAACAGAATCTATTTTCTAATTAAATATGCTTATTTTAATTTACTCCAATTTTTCTATTTTTACTCAATGATTGAAATAAGTACAAAGTGAAGATGAAGAAAGACTTAATTCAATAGAATGGATACTCTACTTCTACTGAAATGTAACAAGCTATTGTCTGGACTACTTTGTCAGACAAAAAGCTATTTCTTATTTTAATCGTATTTCTTTGGGAAAAGGAGTGTTCATTCACAGTCAGCTCTGTCTATTTCTGTGTAAACTGAATCTTCTTTTGCCATGTCAAATTTCTTTAACATATTTTTTTTATGAATACAAGAGACAAATGTAGAATTTCTAACATAATTACTTAGTTCAATTACTATAAATATTCTAAACACACCCATAGCATATTGTATATTACATATAACCGCAACTGAAGTTCCATTATTTGTAAATAAATCATCTTACTCAGAGACCCTCATTCACAAAGAAAAAAATAAGTATTTTTTCATGTATGCATGAATATTGGTATACATAAATAAAATTAAAACTAGCCAGGCATTAAGTCATTTTATTGTGTGATAATTTGGTTTGTCGTTGTTACTAGAGTATTGCAATTAGCAAATTATGCACATGAACTCAAGAGAAAATGTCAGAAAAGTTAATTTCACAATAGACCATATAAAACAGTGCATGCATTTATAGAAATGACTTTCATTAGAGCTTCTTTGGTGAACTTTATGAGTTTCAATGCTTTTAAATAGGAAGGGATAATAAATAAAGTGAGTTGCATAATTAAAACTAAAAACACATGAATCACAGGGTAATGATCTTATGAGGGCAATAACATGAAAGTGTTAGACCCCTACTAATGATTATTAGATACAATCTCAGCTGTGTGGGAGTTCTTCAATGATCACTTGATAATCCTTTTGACAGCAAAACATTAGGCAAATATATTAAAGGAATATATAATTTCTGAGGTTAATTACTCCCAAGATTTTATTTGATCATACTTTCCATGAAACATACTAATTCCATCACATAAGAATGTCCACATGTCATCTCTGGTTCATACCTTGTACAAAGACAATTATTGTACATGGCATTGACTTTAAACATCTTATTTAAAATATCATGATGTCTCTGTTACTATGATAAATCAGTGAATAAATGAGCATTATGCATATGCCATGATTGTTCTATGTGGCTTCTATTATGTTTCACAATATTTATCAAAATTAGCTTATCAAATAAGTTGAGGAACTAATAACTCCCTAGTGCAGCGAATTTTACACTGTTAAACCAGCAATTAAATTTGAAATGCCTATAAAAAATATACACTTAATAACATGTGTTTTTTTATTTTCAGCAGGTATAGATAAATTAAAAAATTATGCTTCATCTTAGTTATTAGTTCACGAAGGTGGAAATAGGTGGTAGAATGTTTTGCTAAAGGATTAAACCCTAAGTTTGTCAAATGGATGCCACAGATATGTACACACACACACACACACACACACACACACACACACACACACACTCTACAGTTAAAAACTTTTCAGACAAATTAAATAAGATTGACATTTTAAAGCCTAAGTTAACTTTCATAATTTTACCTAAAATGAAGACAAAAGAGTGAACAGCCCCTTTTCTTTCATGAGCATTATTCCATTTTCCAATGGAAAACTGGTATGGACTATCATATAGAAAAGTCATGTAGATAATTTGATTAAATATAAAAGAAACATTTTAGTATTGTGATAGAATATGACTTAAGTAACTAAGTAAATAGTGTTAGGAATAGTTCTAAATTAAAGAAAACAATCATTCTAATCCCCCAGTATTTATTAAGTGAAGTTTCACCTGTATGTTAAGGAGCCAATTAAACTCTCATGTACCTTGTAGAGAGATATATAGGCAAAACAGAAAATACCAAAATATTCAGCAACTGAAGAGTGAGAAAGATAATTACATATTGTTATTATACCTATAATATATTGTAATACAATACAACTTAATCATAAAAGAAAGAAAATCTTGTCCCTGTGACAAGATGAATGCCACTGGGGTCACATTTTCAAATGCACTGAATGACACTTGCCACATGTTTACATATGTTTGCATCAGATTTTATGAAAAAGTTATACATTTATTTTTTAAATGCACTGGAATATAGGCAGATTAAATATTCATATTTTAAAAATGATAATTACTATTGATTGAATATATAATCTGTGATACATATACATGTGATATACATGTATATAAATATATTATTTTTTCTTCCCTGTGGTTTTCTTAGTAATCCATGAAGAAACATTAACATTGTCATGCTTAACAGAGAGATACCTATCATTCTTTACTCAATCAGTGGTTAAAAATAGGGTTACCAAGATCATAGAAATGGCTCACCAAATCTAACTACCTCAGTTTGATCCACAGAAATCAGTTATAATCATAGGGATAGAACACAATCTGCAAGGCTATCCTCTGACTTACATATACACTACAATGCTATAAAAAGAAAGTTGGCCTAAGTTTTCTGAATTTGCTCCAGAGTTTTCAGTTAACACAATTTGTAAGGCAGACAGAAGGTGCATTTGGTGTTGTGTGTGTCTGTGTGTGAGGGGGGTGTTGGAATGTTTGGTTCTTTGAATAGGTAAATGTTTACTCAGAGGTACACATTCATTACTTTTCATCCCCACAATCTATTTTTCGAGACAGTGTCTTTAAGTGATAATTGAGTTTAATGGTTGTGCATACTGACTAGACTGTAAGCCTATAGGGTAGTCTTATCTCCTTCAGCATAACTGTACATGATGTTTGCTTTTAGACCAGATTTTCACATGGGTGCTGTAGAAGAAAGCTTGTTAAGATAGCTCCCTATCCCCAGATGACACTTTATGTACTTATTAAATAACCATAATATAATATTTTTTAAACAACAAAAATATTTTATTTTCAACATTAGAGACTGGCTCTTAATGATTTAAAATACACTTTTCAGAAATAGTGACCTACTGGCTCTCAAACGCATTAAGCAGGTGGATCAAGATTTTTAAGCTTATACTAGTTTTGAAGCACACTAATCAGAACCAGATCAGCCTTGACTACAAAAAGGAAACTTTTTTCCTTTGTATTTTTATTTTATTAAAAAGAACAAAATGATTAGTTTCCTATATATCAACTTCTATTTTGTTTTGGGGTATTTAAATTTTTTCTTTTTTTATATATCAATCCCAGTTCCCTCACCTTCCCTCTCTCCATCCTTCTCTCCCTCCCTCGCTCCCTCCTATGCCCCTGACCACCCTCCCACCCCTTTTCCATCCACCAACTCCACAGGGAGGGTGATGCCTTCCAGGAAGGATCAACAAAATCTGTCAAGTCATTTGGAGTAGGGATTAGGCCCTCCCTCCTGCCTCTAGGTTAAGGCAGTATCCCTCTACCATGGAAGGGACTTCTTTTTTTTAAAAAAATATATCTATTATCATGAAATATAGACTAAGTTGTCCAATTTTCAACATGTTTTTAATTTTTATTTGTATTAAAAAGTGATTTAATGATTTCTCCAAATTTATGAGAAAGCATATAAAGCGAACTTAAACACCTAGTGGTAGTAAAATAGCCTGGTTTACTTTGCTAATTCTCTCAAATAGGTTTTCCTTACCTTTTTCTTCCTGTTCTTCCTTTGATTAGTAGGTCTCTTCCCCTTATCATTCTTATCTTCTATCCTCCTATCCCCCCCCCTCTATCTCTTTCTCTCTCCCTTTGAAGGGAGACAACCAAGAGAAAGATTATCTGGGGAGTGGTTAGGGGTTCGACTTAGGAGTAGTTGGAGAGAAACTGTGGTTGGGATGAGAGAAGAAACTAATTTCAATTTTTGAAAAAGTAAAAATAGACATTCCAATTCACTGGAACTTACTTTTATGTAAAGTTTTATTTAAATTTCCTTCTTCCTCCAATCCTCCCATGATCCACACCAAACTCCAATTCCACTCCCCATTCACTCTCCATGATGAGTGAGACCTTCCCTGAGGATCTTCAAAGTCTGTCACATCATTTGGGGCAGGGCCTCCACCCTCCCCCTGGGTATCTGAACTAAGAGAATATCCCTCCCTCCATGGGGACCTGAAATGATATCCTAGACCATTCATCCAGTAGGTGATGGAAGACACCCACAGCTAAGTACTAAGCCAAACTCCTGGAATCCAGTTGTAGAGAAAGAAGAGTGATGAACTAAGGGTATAAGACCAGGCTGTAGAAACACACAAAAACAGCTGAACTGAGCAAGTGGAAGTTCAAGGACCCCAAGCTGAGAGCTGGGGAACTAGCGTAGGACCAAACTAGGCCCCTGAACAAGGCTGTCAGTTAGGAGGCCCGGGCAGTCTATGGGGCCTCTGGCAGTGGAAGCAGTATTTATACCTAGTGCAGGAATGGACTTTGGAGCTCATTCCCCAAGGAACTTATTTTGATCATTACTGACTGAAGTATCTTATTTTTCTCATGTGTTTTCAGCTAAATATCTGCATTAGGCTAAATTATATCAGTTAAATCTGACATGCTAAGGAAGACATACTTTAATAAAATTAATTTTGAGGTATTATATTTATTACCCTTGAGTAAAGTTAGGAATTACAAAAGTTCTGCAATTAGAGCTAATTTGGTGGAGAATGTATGTTCTTTTCATCTTATAAATGCTTTTACATCCTGATGCATATAGCAAAGTCATATTTATTTGTAATAATCTTCATCTGTACAACTAATTATGTCTCTTACCTTTTCAAATTTTCAGTAATTTTCCATATGAGATAATGCTTAAACAAACATATTCCATTCAAAAGGATGTTTATGTTCTTCTCTCCATTGCCCTTCTCCCCCTTCTTACTCCTCCCTCCCTCCCTCCCTTATAACCACATGCTCCCAATTTACCCAGATCTTGTCCCTTTCCCTTTCTCAGGGGTCCATGCATGTTTCTCATAGGACCCTCCTTGTTTCTCTGGGGTTGTGGATGTAGGCTGGTTATCCTTTGCTTAATATCCACTTATGAAAGAGATCCCTTGAAAGAGTGATCCATTATGGACTCAATGAGAAATCTGGCACTAGGAAGCTCTCCAGGAATACACAAG
The DNA here is from genome assembly GCA_030556225.1 of Cricetiscus sungorus. Lineage (NCBI taxonomy): Eukaryota > Metazoa > Chordata > Mammalia > Rodentia > Cricetidae > Cricetiscus > Cricetiscus sungorus. The sequence goes on along the minus strand of JANBXA010000741.1, from coordinate 27,826,881 downwards.
GATGACTTCAGCTAAGAATATAAGCAGTAATGGAGAGGTTACCTTAAATGCCCTTCCCCTATAATGAGATTTATGACTACCTTAAATGCCAACAAAGAGCCTTCAAACAGGAGCTGTTGGAAGCAGAAGTAGAGATTCATAGCTAAGCTTGATGGCAAACTCCTGAAGTATAGTTGTAGAGAGGGAGTAGTGATGAGCAAAGGAATCCAGACAATTCTTTGGAAACTCACAGAAATAGCAGACCTGAACACGTGGGATCCTGCTGATTCTCAACTGACAGTTGGGGAACCTATATATGACAGACCTAGGTACCTTGAATGTGGGTATTTGTTTGGAGTCTTGAACAGTCAAGGGGCCACTGGCAATGGAACCAGTATTTATCCTTAGTACATGAATTGACATGTCCCTATTGAGAGATACTCTTTTAGCCTAGATTTAAGGGTAAAGGCCTTTGTCCTGCACCAAATGATATGACAGATCTTGATGATCTCCCATGGGAGGCTGAACCTCTCTAAGGAGTGGACAGAGGTGGGATGGTGAGAAGGTGAGAGGAGTGAGTGGAAGGCAGAGAGAGAGAACTGGGATTGGTATGTAAAATAAATTTGTTTTTATAATTTAGTTAAAAATTAATATAAAAGCATGTTTATACATAATATTTTTCCTTAATTGAAGTAAACGTGAATATAAAATAAATCACAATTTTTCAAAGTAAACTTTGCTTTATATTCCTAATGAAAAACAACCTCAGAGTATTAGATATTCATTCAATATGCATATTATTGTTTGAAAAAATTCTACTTATTTTAGTGTTTGAAATACTTTATAACTGCCATAAAATTATTATACATCTTTATAATTTTATTATCTAGACATCCCCCCTGGAAAAGATTTTCAAAACAAATACACTAAAGAAAATTACTTGAAATAAAGTAATATATTTATATAATTAAACTTCTAGATAAAATTTCTTAAAGAGAAATCAATGAGAAAAAAGGCAGAACAATTTCATCTGAGTCATCTTTCACAAGGCAGGATGATTTTAAATGTGGAAAGAGATCTAAACCCCAAAACTAATGTAAACAAAGGAACTATAAAAAATAAATTCTCTTTGCTCACTATGGGTACATTTTATGGTGTATAAAGTTTTTTTCTTTATCTTGAAAGTAATTTTCACAGATGAACCAAGTTAAACATGAAGCCAAATCTCAAGGATACAGATGTAAGGTAGTAATAATTATCAACAACATGCAATAATTTGAACATTTTTGAAAATATTTTTAATGAACTATCATCTGTTGAAAAAAGTGATGATGAGCCTAAAATGATAGTAATAAGCCAGTGAATAAATTAATATAAAATTGCTTATATTCATTTTTACAATAAGCATCTGTTATTAATAGAGAGATGTATTATCATAGTGAAGCTATTCAATCATCATATGCTGCCCAATTGATTTAAGTGAACTTCATCATCAGTAAAGGAAACCAAAACTATATTCACTCACCACAGTACTGTGTTTTTGTGTTCTTGAGATATATGAATAATATTTTCCTGGCATAGGGAAACATTGGGAAAAGTAAAATTAAGGAATGCCATGGAAATATACTGCAATGTAATTGTAAAATTTAAGCAAATCTTAAATTCAGTAATGGACTATGGAAATATTCTGGACTAGTCTATGACAACAGAAAACAAAACTAGTTCATTCTCAAAGTAACATTAAATTCATTGGAAAAGTTCTCAAAATAGATTTTTTTTCTAATAGTAATGAGGCAGCAATGGCAATTCAATGCTTTTTAAAATAATATTCTTGTCTATTCCTCACAATGACTTGGTATAAAATACATTTTAAGCCTTCTGGATAAGAGAGCAGTATGTTAAAAAAAATTCTTTAAAAATATTTAGATATGGCTATGGAAGAGAAACATTCCTCTCTTGCAAATATTCAGGATGATGAGAAAGAAGAAGTAGATTTTAATGTAACTCTGGGCTTAGTACAAAGACACAAAGACACACAATTTTGTTGTTGTTAGTTTATTTGTATTTAATACCTGTGACTGATAGAAAACCTCTACTGAGTCCATGTTTCCTGCTCTAGGATCAGAACACAAATTAGCTCTTATTCTATGAGTTAAATTTCAAATAAAAAAACGAGTTCTATAAGATACAAAGAATTTATTCCCCTGTGTATATTAAATGTGTATGTAGGGCAATTAGTTTTATTTTAATACTTAACATTTCTACTTTACATATGAAAAATTTAAAGGATGAATTATATAATATTTTGTTTATCTAACAACATATCAGGTAGTGTGATGATTTAGCAGTTCAACATGCTTGCTGTCAAGCCTGAGAACTGAATTAAATCACTGAAATGGACAAGATTTCAAGCAAGGGTCTCTCATCTTGCCATGTGACCATAAGTGCATTGTGAAAGACATATTCCCTTCCAATACATGTGCACAGAACCAAAAACATGTAAAAGTAAAACAATATATTGATCATATGATATTATAATAGCAATCAAATGTTGAAATTAGTAGAACATAAAATATTATCTAATTTAGATATAAGATAATTATAATTACATTGATAATCTCCTAACAACTTGTTGAATAATTTGAAAATTTGAATTCCAAGTATTTGCAACCAACCATATCTTTGTCCAAAAATTAGATATTTCAGTGAAGTACTTCAAACAAAAGGCAAAAGCTTCTACATGGTACCACATTACATTTTCAGTTTTATTTTACCTTATTATCTAAATCCTTAGACCATTTTTGAAAACCAACATACAAATCAGTCCTACAAAGAAAATAAAATAATCTAACTTTAAAATGTCATAGCTTTCTATTTTGAATCAAATATTTTATGTAAAATTTGTACATATGAAGGATGAATCTGTTAATATTTATACCACACACTATTGGAAATTCTTATCAGCGAATAGTACCATAATATCATATGATGTAGATGAATGTCATAAAGCCTAAGAAGATATGAAAATAGTTTTGGCCAAACATGAAGATGCACAAGATTTCAAAAATGAAATAATTAAAAATAGTTTTCAGAATAAATGAATAAACTCACCTTACTATACTAGATTAATTGTTCTACTTGCACATATGATCATATGATATTTTATGTTTTCTTTGTGTGTGTGTATGCACATGTGCATATCTATGGAAACACAATGTCTGAAGTAGAATACTGAACTCTCTGCTATATTAACCTCTGTATTATTCCTTGAGATACGGTTATTCACTGAAACAGAAACTCAGTTTTGGCTAGTCTGGATGACTAGGTAGCTCCTGACTGCCTTTGTCCCTCAGTTTTCAGATTTCCAATATAAGTGATCATGTTTTGCTTTTATGCGGGTGCTGGGAATGCAACATGAAGTTCTTAAGCTTCCATAGGAACTTCGTTTACCCTCTGAGTTATGCCCCAAACCCTGGAGCTTCTTATCCTAAGGCAAATTCAAGGATACTCTATTTTTCTTGTATTTAAAGAAAAAAAAATTCATATAATAATAATTTCTCTGACTTCAGTTCTTATGACAGAATCATTGCAGATGTTTGCTGTGTGATTTACTTCATTTCATTCAGGCCAACCAATACTTTCATTTGAGAAAGATGACTTACATGTTGTAAAACCTGTTTGTTTTCACTCAAATAGATTTAGATTACATTCCATCAAAACAAAACAGTCCAAATAAAAATTTGTATATCAAAAGTTATGAATCTGTGTAGTTATAAATTCTGACATTTCTCTTCTAGAAAAATTTTCAGGCCTAGCCCCACTTTTACATGGTTGCTCTAAACTTTTAATTATTTTCATAAAATTTTTACAGTTTTTCACTTAATAGCCTTACAGACCTTTCCACATTTCAAAGCAGCAGATTAAACTATAGACTAAATACAACATCCAGGCATCTATTATTTCCTATATAGCTTTTGAATTTCCAACTTTTAGCTCAAAACATATTTTTAATTCTCCAAGAATAAAGACATTAAATTATTTTTATTTTTAAGTAAATTTCCTTCATTTAATAACAACAAAAGTATGCTAGTTCTTTATATTCTAGGAATAATTTTATCTTCCTACTTCCCCAATGCTACTTATTAGTATTTCAGCAGTGGGTTTGGGGACCAAAATCTCACGGGAAAGACCCTTAGCAAAACACTTGGTGGATTTGCATTACTTCAGTATAAGAAAGGGTAGACAGACTTCTCTATATGAAAGAAGCATTGATTCTGCCCTCCTCCCTTGTTTACTTGTGTATCCTTTATCTCTCACATATGTTTATACAGAGAAATCAAGCCTTACCCTGGGGATGCTGAGCTGGAAGATGTGAGATATTCACTGCATTCATAGACTGGCAGCCTGCAGAGATGGACATAAAGTCAATTCAAGACCTTTCAGAGGGAAGACTCATTTAGTAAATATTTACTGAATGACTATTGTATGCTATTAACTGTTCTAGGCTTTAAGGATTCAAAGATCAGACCTCAAAGAGCTCAGAGCAGTGTACCAGGGACAAGTAAATAATTGTGTCTGCTGGTAGGATCATCACTGCACTGTTTTCCAGTTCCAAATGCAAACAGCTTCCATCTCTCCTTAAATATCCTTGAGGAAACAGAACTATATGAGCTCAGGAACTGCACTCAATGTTTGTTATTGCCAAGGGAAATCTGTTGTTTGTTTGCTCTTTTCCAAACCCATTATACAAAAGATAGAATTGAAAATACAGTCTTGATCACTCATTGCCTGATCTATGTGTAACCAGAAGAGACAGGTCATGTCAAGAAAGGTTTGATGTAACAGACTTCACTTGTTATTTACATATAAAGCCAGAGATCACAATGATTAAAACAAACACATAAAAATAAAAATACTTCCTTCTCAAGAATGGGATAGACAAGAAGTAAAATAAAACAAAATAGCAGGATCCCTACCTAAATTTAGAGAAGTATACTATCAACCAACGAAATACAAAAAATACAAAAGCATTTGCAAGTAACAGCCTATCATGCAAAAACAAAAATAAAAATCATTGCAAAGCAAAAAAAAAAATTGAATTCAAAGAGACTGACAGTCTTCACATGGCCTGGAAAGGACCAAACCAGAGGACAGGTGGACAACATGCCTTTATCTCTTTCCAGCAGGTATCCCCAAATGATAACCAATTGGAAAAAAAATCTGTAAATGAATATCAGTGGGTATACAACCACTCTATATTAAAATTAATTTTACATCCCAAAACACAGCTCCCCCTCCATCCCCTACTCCTAACCTTCCTGACTTTGTCACATGCCACCCCAACATACTCCTCACAAAGGGTAAGACAACCCATTGGTAGTCAACAAAGCCTGATTTGGCTAAACTAAAAACTTTAGAAGCATTCTACAATAATGCTGATCAAAGAAAAATAAAGGGAACACTTTAACTAATAATTTGGTAATACATGCAAAAGGGTTAGCCTGGGAAGGATACAGCTTCAAGAGTATTGCTGCTGAATTAAATGAACTCGGATTCTCAAAGAAAAAGCTAAGTACAGTAATGAGGTAGGAATAAGTGTTTTTCTGAGAGATAAAAGGTGAAGCAGGAAGCTTTGCTTGTGTTTCTTTCACACTCAGGGTTCCCTACCTTCTCCTCTCTTAGTTGTATTAAATAAACCCTGTCTAGGTCATTGAGCATCCTCAAAGTTCTGTTACTGCAAGCAAACAACGATAAATGAGTCTGAGATTGAGTCAATGATCATATAGAAAGCTCTGAAGATTTAGCATGCTTTTTCTTATTTCCCCATATGAGTCATTACAACAGACGGTTATGACACTGCTGTCAAATTTCTACTTACTAAAATTTCTAGGCATTTTAGATCTCATCAATATCCAGGCATTTTAGATCTCATCAATATCCTAAAAATCCATGTTCACCTGACAGCGTCTTTAACCAGATAAACAAAATATCACCCAGTTTTCTATTTTCCTAAAACTACATTGCCATAGTGACTCACCAGATTTGTACCTTGAATTTCTACATTAAAAATTCCACATGTAACCAAATGCTTTCTCTGCTCTATACTCAACTGACAGCCTTTGTAAGTTTATTTAATTATTTATTTTATTTGAAATGTATTATAATTATCTAAATCCCCCCTTTCCTCTTCTTGTTCTAACCCTCTCATATACTCCCTCTACTTCTCTTTAAAATACAAGATTTCTTTGTTCATTAATTGTTATTATATGCATATAGGTATATATACACATAATCATAGATACAACTGATTTTTTGAACCTTTAGTGTTTTAATTAATCTACTTTGCGTGTTATTATAACATTTTTGTTTCGGGAAGAGATACTCGAAGTTTGCTCCAGAAGAATTTTTTGGACTTGCAAATGAAGCATATCCATTATTAACTCTACACAAAAGTCAGGAAACATATTTTCCCTTTATATAGTCATCTGCTTGCATTTGTTTGACCTAGAAATCTTGTCTGGGTATCCTATCCTTACCAAGTTTCTCTTGTGAGACTTCTCCATTATCATCATCCAAAGCTGTTACACATCTGTTACTTTGAGAGTACAAAGGAAAGATACAGAATGTCACTTCAAACACTAAGGGTGTCTTTCTTTGTAACATCATTTGGCAAAATCTGATTTCACCCTTATAATTTATGAATTAAAAATACTGATTACTTGTAATGTCAAAGGTAGGCAGCATAAGACTGCTATTTTGATAACAGCCTCAAAATTCAGAATATTTATTTTCCACTTAGGAGACATTAGTACAAATTTAGAGACCCAGTAGCATCACAGACACATCCAAGATACCCAACATTTGGTTATGATATCTTACCATTAGATGTACACCAGGATGTACCTTGTGACATGGCTTAAATAGACTTAAAGAAGACTCCAAAAATTGATACAGTGGCTTCCCTTGGAAAAAAACAAAATGAACAAACAAACAAAAACAAAAACAAATAAAACAACAGCTTTTTAAATCATTTTTTCTTATTTTACATATTATTCCCAGATCTTTCTCTCTCCCTTCCTTCCTTCCTCATTCCTTCCCTCCCTCTCTCTCTCCTTCCCTCCTATCCATTCCTATCATGACCACATACCAGTATTGCTTTTTCTTCTTATATCACAACAAACAGAAGATAATTTTTATTGACTCTTGGCTTCTCGATATAGAGGAAAAATGTTACAGGCTTCCTTGGACCAAGGCCCCCTAAATCTTGACCGAGATTATTAATAATTCTAGGCCTTAATTAGGCTTGTTTCTAGCTAGCTCTTTATAACTTAAATTAATCCATTTCTATCACTGTGCTTCTTTGAGGCTCATTTACTTAATTTATGCACTACCCATTCTTGCTTCCTGCTCTCCTTTCCTATCTGGCTGGTTCCTGGCAAGTTTGTCAGTGACTAGCTGGCTTGCCCTGACAGGTTAGCTTCCTATTTCTCTCTGGCCACTGGTCCTGACTATCCCTCTTCTGCTTAGATATTGGCTGTTCACCTTTAATAAGGCCAATCAGGTGCCTTAGGCAGATAAGGTGAAAAAAAAAAACAACACAACTTTATATAGTTAAACAAATGCAGTATAAACAAAAGCAACACACCTTTACTTGATTAAACTAATGCAGCATAAGCAAATGAAGCACATCTATACATAGTTAAACAAATACTCTCTTCCACAACATTTCTTCCTTATTAGCTAAATAAAAAGGAAAGGTTTTAACTTTAACAGAGTAAAACTGTATACAATAAAAACAAATATACAGTTAAAACTACATTTACAATATCTATTTCATTTTTATCTGTCAAATTTAGAGAAAATACTCCATTATTTGTCCTATCTTGGTGAGTACAAAGATTTGTATCTAATTACCTTTTATCATAACTGAGGAAAATTGTAACTATAACTAATCTTCAACTCCATCAAAGACTCCAGAAGGATATATTACCTGAGTAAATGGGTCTACAGTGCAAATCACTTACAAAAATTTAGAAACAACACAGACATCTGGTTGCTTGGGCAGGCCCACAAAGTTCCTCTGCAACAATAGGTATCCATCCTCAGCCTAGAGAACTAAACAGTGATTTTGAGGACTATCTTGCATTGTCTCGACAATGTTTGGCAGTCACTTTCCTTTGTTTCCTGGCAGACTTTTCTGTGAAGCAGGAATTTTGAAGAACTATCCTGCCTTGTCTAGGCAAAGTTTATCAGTTGCTTTCTATTTTGTCTTGCATGTCCAATTTGGATAGTATACTGTTCTCAGTAGTGACAAACGCAGGTTTATTTTATGTTTTATTTATTTTTTTGTTGTTCAAGCGGTTAGCTTTGACACAATGTAAGCAAATTAAATATAGAAGTTCTTTGATGCCAATTACAGTTTTATAAAATAGATTGGTACTTCTAGGAGCAGCTGTGTCCCACTGTCATGAAAAATCTTAAGTGGTTCAATATTTTAAATGCCATATTTTGTAAGTCTCTGAAACATTTGAAGATCATCTATATATCTAAAATTAATCTATGTTAAACTTTTAAAATATTCCTAACATAACTACAACGTTGATTATTATACATGAGTAACTACTAACCTTAAATATACATTATATTTTAAATGAGTTGCATAAGCACAATACCAGAAAGAAGAGTAGAAACAGAAATGCAGTATAACAAACATAACTATAAATTTGTATCAATATCCCCAAACACAAACCAATGTAAAATACTGAGATTAATATGTTTCTATCTTCTATTCCTATATACTCCTTAACTGATGCTAGGCATCCATTATCCACTAAATTACCATATATCACCTCACACACACCTCTTTGGAATGTTGTGTTCTTTATACTGTACTCTGTTGTCTGTGTGGTGACAGCATTCTTACCAGACATTGAGAAAATTGAGATAATAGTCATGAAGTGGAAAAATTAGCAGTAACAATTGTTGTCTAGTCTCAGCACTGTTCCAATTCAGAGGAATCAGTATATCACCCATCATGTAGTTTTCTTGTTTTATTTCGTTTTGTCTACAGCCAAGATTTTCAATAGGTCTCCCAACAACAACCTAATCTATATTAACCATAAAGGAACCCACGGCCTTTCATTTGTTTTTTTTTTTACGAAAAGAAAGCATAATCTATCCCTAAACACAATACATTTTCTTAATTCCATTTTAAAGTTAAGACATCGTAAAGCATCTAGGCTGGTTCATTTTTGCAATACATTTTACAATCCAATGACAATCCACACTGCCAGAAAAGCTAGAAATCAAGAACTACCCTAAGTGAGACAAACATGGACCCTTGGAGAAGGGGAAAGAGACAAGATCTTCCAAGAATAATGGGAGCATTGGGAGAGGGGAGAAAGAGTTAGGGTGGAGAGAAAAGGAGAGGTGGGCAGGACAGAGCAGGAAGTTTGAGTCAGGAAAAGAATAAAGGAAAGCAAAAAATGATATCCTATATTAGAGGGAGACATTATAGGTTTAAAGAGAAATCACGCACTAGGGAAATGTTCAGAGATCTCAAAGGATGACCCCAATTAACAATCTAAGCAATAGTGGAGAGGCTAATTTAAATGCCCTTCCCTGATAATGAGATTGATGACTACCTTATATGCTATCCTAGAGTCTTCTTCTAGTAGCTGATAGAAGCAGAGCAGACACCCACAACTAAACACTGAGTCGGACTCACGGAATTCAGTTGCAGACAGGTAGGAGATATGAGCAAATGGGTCAAGAACAGGCTGGAGAAACCCACAGAAACTGATGACCTGAACAAGGGAGAGCTCATGGACCCCAATCTGATAACTGGGAAACCCTGCAGATTCCCTGAATATGGTGTTAGTTGGGAGGACTGAGCTGTCTATGGGGCCTCTGGTAGTGGATCAGTATCCCTAGTATATGAATGGACTTTGGAAGCCTATTCCACATAGAGGGATACTCCCTCAGCCTAGACACATGGGGGAGGGCCTGAACCCTGCTCCAAATGATATAACAGACTTTGAAGACTCCCCATGGAAGGCCTCACCCTCCCTGGGGAGCAGAAAAGGGATTGGATGGGGGCTGGTGAAGGGAACAGGGGAGGAAGTGAGGGTTTGAGAACTGGAATTGACATGTAAAACAGGCTATTTCAAATTTAAATTAAAAAATATATAGAATATTCATAAGCAATACAACACCACGCAAAGTGCAGACTCCCTGTGTATTTCTCATTTTTACTTGGCTCTTTTCTTTGTGTATTACCTACTCTCTCTTTAAATACTTTATTATTTTAAACTACTTATGTTTCCTAATGACTGTTTATACCAATCTTCTTTTCCTTAAGTGTATCTATGCATATTTTTAAACACTGTAGTTTGTTTAAAGGTTTTTCAGGTCCTGTGCAGGTACTATGGACCTGTAGCCATCTCTAACAACCTGAGTCATATGTTAAACATACAGAGGGCTTTGAATTGGAGGCTGACTTATCCATACTTGGTACCATGAGAGCAGAATTTTATACCTCACAGGCCTGGTCCACAGCTATGTTTTACTGAGAGCAGCATTTAAAGGGCACTGCATGTAACTGCCCCAAATCTAGGAAGTTGGTACAAGAACGGGGGCTGGTGCTTTTTGCTTAGTTTGTTTCTACTTAATTCTCTGCTTGCCCAAGTGCATGCTGTATCGCAGAGCCACACTCTATGCTATGAGCACTAGGCTTCTGGGAAGCAGTGTCATGTCATATTTTATTTTTATTTTTCCCACCTTCCTCAGACCCTAGGTAGAAATAAGTGCCCCCAAGTTTGGTTTCACATATAGCAGGGTTTCATGAACCACCAGTCCCCACATCATGACAGACAGACTTGTTAACTATGAATACTCGGCCACAGCTTAGTCTTGTTTCTAGCTAGCTCATTTAAATTAATCCATCTCTATTTATCTATGTCCTTCCCTGGGAATCGTTTAACTCATAGTCATCTCCACATTGTCCCTCCTGCTTTCCTGCTTCCTCCATGTGTCATTGTCTAGACACAGTCCAGCTGGACCCTGGCTGGATGGATAGCTTCCTTTTCTCTCTGCACACCAGCCCTGCCTTTTCCTCCTCTTCTGACCTATTGGCTTTTCAGCTTTTTATAGAACAATCTGGTACCTATGAAGGCAAGGTGGATGACAAAACATCTTTAGAGAATTAGTCAAATATTATATTCCACAATAGACTCATTGTTTTCATTGCTTTCCTTTGGAGGACATGTGACTGGTAGCCATAATTCTCCTAGGAATATGAAGAAAGATGACAGCAAGAACACATACTTTCATTCAAACAACAATATTACACTCCCTGTTCTCTAAGGCTTATTGCTGTATCATAATATAGAATGTATTTAGTATAACTTCAAAATTCTCCATTGGAATATGTTAAAAATATAGATTGTATTTCATTTGTATACCCATATTAATCATAAATATTGTAATTCTTTTAATATGAATATCAGATACAGAATGTACATATATATATATATATATATATATATATATATATACTGTTCAGCTAATCTTTCACATAACCTCTTTCAGTGAATTGACAAAAATAGCAACATCTTTGTATTAAATGTAGCATGCTAGCTATTACAAACTATACAGGGTGCTTTCTTTTTAATTGCTTAGATGACCGAATAAGGGTTAAGATTACATATCAGAGTAAATATTTGAAGGATATTATAATTAAGTTGATGCAAAGATAATTCCAGAACTTTTTGTGGAAATCCATTAATAAATTATAAAATCTTCTAGATAAATTATTCAGGTGTTTATTTACTCTAAATCTCCCATTTGATGTATTTTAGATGTGAATGTCCCTTCAGGGTATACATGTATTCATGATTTCTATAAAGCTTGCTTACACCTAATTATAGATTTTAATAAATTACTTATTTATGTATTGTCATTTTAGTTATTGATAAACTTAGGGTCTTATATTAAATGACTTTAGGTTTGTTACTTTTACTAAATTTTACGCTTCCTATTTCACTGAATTTTCTATTTTGTTCATATTTATTCTCACTTAATTTGCTTAGGCTGCATAAAATCATTTAATAATTTTTGAACTTTCCCTTTTTCTAATATACTTTTATTATTAAGTAGTTTTGTACAATTTATCCTAATTTATTTATGCTTGACCTTTCCCTGAGTTCCTTCAAGCAACTGGGGATAAATCTTTCTTTAAAGCCATTGTTACATTCCAAAATATTTTCTAATATTTTTCTTCTTAGTTTTTGGACCCTGTGTTGGCTTAAATCTATGAATTTTTTAAACAACTTATGCCCTTGTGTCAGCACCCTAGAACCTTTTAAAAGTAAAAATTTGAAAACAGTGAACACGTGTCTGTTGCACCTACTGAAGTACAGTTATGGGAAAAATCATCCTAAGAATTGAAATATGTTAACTCTTCTATAGTATAAAACACCTAAACATAACCTCCAATTCTTCTATTGTGATTTTTTTCTTTGGTAATAACATCAGGGAATATACATAATATACTTGTTTATGACTTTACTATTAATACTTGTCAAACACATAGGAGTTAAATGCTATTCAACAGGAGGAAGCTGAACAGTTGGGCTGTAACCAACAATAAGGAGGAATGGGCCCACATATTTGTATTAGACACAATATTTTTTAAATAAATGAGATTGGTCTCAATTAATTTCATGTTTTATGATGCTACTCATATGCTCTGTGCAAAAGTTTGAAAGAAAAATTAATTCTATGGACTCATGTATTGACTACTCTTATTGACGTTCTTTGGAAAAATTTGGAAGTTGTGGATCCTAGATCATTAATGTAGGAGACTACTTTTCTAGTAATGAGCTTTAAAAGTTCATGGCCTCAAACATCATTCATTCTTTCATGTGTTTGAATTTGTGATTTCTCATTGTTTGACTAAGACTTCCTACTATCATGTATTCTTCAATATTATGTACTCTCTCTCTAGAAACATATTCAGTACAAGCCTTTTTATTCCTCAGTTGCTTTGGTCACAATATTTTTATCACCAATAAAAAAGAAACTAATATACTCCATGAATATATGGTTATACAAATAATCAAGTATATCTATAGCAACAAAGAATCAAAAAGTATTCAGCATCAGTGATTTTTACAAGCTGGTGGCACAAATGGCATTATCATAAATGGACAGCAGAAAGTTGGATTTTTAACTTAAAACATATAAATTAAGATATGATATATTTCTTGGATTTGTTAATATATGATTTTTCTATGTGAATTACTTAAAATATAAATGGTAATTCTTACTCTTAAATGTTTTAAGACAATAGAAAAAAGTTTACCAAAGACAAAAGTGATAACTGCTTTATAAAGTCATTATATTTTCATAAACTTTCTGTCCTTCTTATTTTTTATTCAAGGCTCTTGCAGAAGACCATCCATAGGGACCAATGTTATATTTATCTTTTATTAAAATATAAGACATACATATTTGTTTATATAGCCATATTATTATTAAATCCAGGAAAAAGATATTAATATGGAATAAATATACAAAAAGGTTAAAAAATAGATCACTAAATCTATCCTTTTATGAGATTATAAAAGATCTGTGTCCTTGAGAAAAAGAAGCCTACATATCTGTATGTTGTTTTGATTTTTTTATCATTTATTATTTTTGCTACAGTTAAATGAGACATAAATGAATAAAATAAAGACATAAATGAATAAAAGTAACATTTACTTCCCAAAAAATGAAATATCATTTTTAGACTCCATAAAACATACATAAAAACATGTCTTTTCAAAAAATATCCTGCACATTTAACATCATTATGTCATTATAGAGAACAAACTATTTTGACCAAGAAATATCTGGGTATTATATTTCTTTAAGTCTGACAAAAATAAATAAGTGATTTTGCAGATTTAAAGTGTAAAAGTTACAATATCTTTCTATGTAAAGGGTAGCTACATAATTAGCATCATGTTATAATTGCTACTCTTCTTATAGGTATATCTTGCTGTGCTTCTTTTTTTATCCGTATATCTATACAGAGCTTTCTAATCACTTCTTTTCACATTGTCAATTGATCAAAACAGTCTTGGGTAATGAAATTTCCCATAGTATATGCTTATCTATTCTTTCCTATTAAGTGCCTGAATATATGCCAGGTACCAGATTACTTCCTGTTAGAAGTTACACTTTCCTCATTCTAAACATAGCAACTCACAGGGTTTTCCTGGCTGTATATCTTTCAACTTCACATTCCTCATTAAGATATTCTTTGAATATAAAAGGGAAAGGCAAGTGCAGCCAGATCCTCTAACACATCCTGCTGAGATCTTTTCACTTACAGAATCACTTCTCTTCCTTCCACATCCTACCAAAGCACATTTTAATGTCATATTATATTTTTCTTCTTCCCTTCTCAGTGAGATTAAGTGACAGAACCTCAGAAAAAGAAGGGAGAAAAATAACTTTAAAAATCCAAAGACAACATTACTCTACCATGTGACTTCTTTGAAAACAATATCTTTCCATTCCTACATCTGTGTCATAGAGGTTTTAAATGTGTAAGCACAAAAGAGATCAAAACTGTAAAAGAAAAAAAATAATTGGCCACCTGCTAACAAAAAAAAAGGAAAAACTAGGCACATGTAATCTGAATACTGGACTCAAAAAGAGCCCCCCTTAAACTCCTAGTTCTTCTGAAATAAAAGATGGAAGGATTTTCAGTTGCTGAGGAAAGCTTGTGCATGTGATTCTGTATTAGGATTTGCTAACTGACTCATCAGCCATGATCCAGTTGAGGTTATTTTCCAACCCCAGAATCTCAGAGCTAAAGGCACTGTATTTCTTGATAGTCAACCTCAAATATATGATTTCCTGGTATCTGACAAAGGAAATCTTGGTTTTAAAACTGTCAAGGGGCAAATAGAAATATAGCACAAATGAACAGAAAAGGAGTAACTTGTCACAAAATTTTTAAAGTAAATGGGCTACAAAATGGGGAGTCAAGAGCAAGCTGAACTGATCTGTGAGAAATTCCTTTTTATCCCTTTAAACTCAAGATGTGTAGGTGCTAGAAAACCTGTGATAATGATGGGCAGCAGAGGCATTAACAGATTCATCACACAACAGGCTGCCTGGATTCAGATTCAAAGCCTCATCAAAACATATCATCATTAATTTATGAATTCAGCTTGAAACAATTGTTTCTGAAACTTTAGTACCAATAAGAGATTTATTTGAGGAATGTCAATGTCTAGGAAATAGATAATATATTATACTTACTGTTTGCAGAATTAAATTGTCGTCACAATGAAATTTCAAAGTAACAGTCTCTTATTTTTAACCTCATATCCATGACCACGGTAGAAAGGGTACAGTTATCAGGTCCTGAACAGCCTTAATCATAATGATATGATGATTTTAGCCATAGTTTCCTTAAAATGTATACAACTATACAAGTTATAACAAGCAAAAAATACAAATAGATAATTATTTGACCTTGACAAGTTAACACTTTATTTGCTTTTGTGCTCATGTGCTGCCTGCCGTCATTGTTTTATCTGCTATATTATCTAGATCTAGTCTTTTATAATAAGACTGTTAATTATATAGTTAAACTAATATTTTCCATTTGATGTAAAGACTATATGTATTTTTCTTTCTTTTATTGACTCCCTACTTGCTTTGTTAATCTTAAAGATGCAAAGAGAAAGACCACCAAGCTAAATCATCATGGCCAAATTAATTAAAGGAAGCAATTAGTTAAAGCAAGTGTTTTTATTTCTGTACATGGGCTGTCACCCTCTAGGTCAGATTTTGAGAAGTCTTCATTGGATGTTAGGAAAACAAAGTTTTTACAGCTCAGGCATTGAAGTTTTCAAGATGGAGAATGTGGTATGCAAAATATATAAAAGTATTGATGCAGAACAACATAAGAACTTAGTCACAACAAGCTCCTGAAATATATGATTGCAATATTCAAAATGACCTATAGAAACAAAGGCAGTGTTTTAGGAGAGTTACCAGACTTTTTGAACAAAAGAAATTATTGTTGTCTCTGGACAAAGCCATATAGAACCATGAGTACTTAAGTTTATAGATCTGGCATAATCTGATGATTTAAGTAGGATTGTGCCTAATTCATCTTTATTATAAAATGGGTTTTAATGGTGAAATTGCACATTGTTCAATTTCCATGAGTTTGTAATGATTTTGCAATTTATGATGTTGAATACTAACTTTAGAGCATTGTGGTCTGATATGATACAGGAGGTTATTCCATTTTTGTTTTGTGCCTATTGAGGTTTACTGTATTGCCAAGTAAGTAGCATCATAAAACATGAAATTAATTGAGACCATTTTGATACTTCCAATAATATGGATATCAAATAACTTACTTAGTCCAAGCTTTAATAAGGAATACATAACACCCTTATTAACAAAAAGTTACAAAGTACACATGGACTGTAAATCTGTAAAATTAGAGGACACAGATACATTATTATCTCTCTGTTTGAGAGAAAAGTTAGAGTTTATCAGAGTTTAACAAGGAAGTGTGGGAGCCAGTGTGTGTGTGTAAGAGACAAAAAAAAGGTCATAGAGACTCAGACTGAAGGCAAGATAGCAAGAAAGAGTGGCAAAGTGAGAGTAAGGAAGAAGAAGATACAGGGACAGAAAGGGATTAAGACTCAATGATTCTCTTTTAATTGAATATCATTCTTAATTTGAACAATACAGATATAGGTACTTCTATATTTTCATTTGTTCACATATAATTTATAATAAAGAAAATTATCACAGCTTTCAACTTATACTTCGGTATTCAAAAGTCTACTTTCCTTCTATTATTTTTGCCCCAGTCTCATTTGTTTTCTTGACATGTCATTTAGAAAACTCATATCTTTTCCTTTACACTCATTTTAAATAAAGGTAATTACTGATACACATCTCATTGTTAATATTAGTCAGATCGTAGAAGTTGTGGTTTCCATGGCTCTTTAAAATTATCTTGAGAAACAATTAACTTCATAAGTTCAATTCAAAATAAAACTTACAAAAAAGATTAAAATTCTCTGATGCCCACTGCTGGTCCTCTGCCAGAGTTCCAGGCCTTGGGCATAGATCATCCTATCCCAACAAGACCATCCTGAGTCCCTGCCTGCCATATCTTTTACCCTATCACCAGGTCTCTGCTAGAGGACCACCCTGAATACCTGGCTTCCTGATTACTGATACACACCACTGGTCCTCTGCCAGATTCCAGGCCCTGACCAGAGAACCACCTATCCAAATAAGACCATCCTGAGTCCCTGACTGCCAGAATATGACCTCCCTTTGCTGTGCCTCTGCTGAAGCCTGACATTTGACTTCTATTGCTAGGTTTATGCATAAGGAGAAACCACCTAGAGAACTTAGACAAACTAGAGCTACAGACATCGAACTTCTGACTCACCTAAGGCCACCAGAAGAGAAGCAGAGAGAGAGAGAGAGAGAGAGAGAGAGAGAGAGAGAGAGAAAAACCCACCTGCGCACCCACTTGAAGAAGCAATGGGAAGAGCAATACACAAAAACACCTAACAATAGAAAAACAAACATTACACCACTAGAATCTAGGGACTCTAGACAAACTAGAACTGACCTTCCCAAAGCAGAGGAAGCAGAAAAGAATGACTTAAAAATATCTTCATAAAAATGATAGAGGCTTCAAAGAAAATGTGAGAAAATCGGTTAACGAAATAAAAGAAATAGAAAACAAAATATGGACAAAATGAACAAATCTTTTAAAGAAAGTATGAAAAGCCAAGAAAAAAACCAACACGTGAAGGAAACAGTTCAAGACTTGAAAACTGAAATAGGGACAATAATGAAAACAAACTGAAGGAATGCTGGAAATAGAAAAACTGGGCAAGTGATTGGGAACCACAGACATAAGCATAACCAAGACCCCGATAATGAGATTGACGACTAATTTATCCACCATCATAGAGCCCTCTTCTACTAGCTGATGAAATCAGAAGCAGACACCCACAACTAAACACTGAGCCTAACTGGAATCCAGATGCAGAGAAGAAGGACAAGACCAGGCTGCAGAAACATAGAGACAGCTGACCTGAAGATGGAGGAGCAAATGAGACCCCCAGACTGATAGCTGGGAATCCAGCATGGGACTAACTCAGATCCCCTGAACATGGGTCTCACTAGAAGCCTGAGCAGTCTAAGGTACCTCGAACAGTGGAAGCAGTATGAATTCCTGGTGCACAAAAGGACTTTGGGAGGACATCCACCATGGAGGGATCACTTCCTTAATCTAAACACAGGAGAGAAGGCCTAATTCCTACTTGAAATAACTTGACAGATTTAGTTGACCCCCCTCCTGGAGGGCATCATCCTACTTATGGAATGGGGGGGTAATGGGAGGAGAGGATGTTCGGGGGGCATGAGGAAAAATGGGAGGGAGGGAGATGGAACTGGGAGCAATATGTAACATAAAAATAAAAAAGATATTAATTACTACTCAAAAAATTATTATCAGCATAAACTCTTGATAAATCCAAATAAAACACCATATAAAACATTTGGGTAGTAAAATTATAGTATATAAAGTGTTTGTTATAAAAAACAGCCTAGGAACATAGGTGTATATATAGGATGATATTGGAAATAGAAATTATTTGTGAGTCACAACTTTAGAAGATAAAGGCCATGAAGTTTGGAACTCTCATAACTTGATGAATAGTGGTCGTTTAAATGTACTGAAACATTAACATAACATTGCTGTAATAAAGGCATGTTTGAGAACTTGGTAGGCATTCGATGTAATAATTTTGCTTCATTATAAAACTGACTTGATATCATTATTTTCCGATGAATGTTCATTCTTGTTCACTTCCTTGCATTAAATAACCTAATAAAATTTCAGTTGCTTACTGTAATGAATTATAACTCACGAAACATATCACGTTCTTTATATCAAAATACTGATTGATGAAAGAGTATTCTGTTTAAAAATTTTGTTTAATATATAATTCCACATTCCAATAGGTTTATTGTTAGCAGTAGAAAAAAGGTTTAGTAATGTCCAAATAATTCAAATATAAATACAAATATATTTTACTAAATGGTAAATCTAATAATGCAAAATTATATTATTATATGTAATCTACTGTGTCCACTAACAACAATAGCAAATATGCTAATTGAATTAATTGATAGTATATTCTGTTTTCCTGGTTATGATTTTAAACCATGCATACATAACTTCTGACTAAAGGTAAATGTATTTTATGTGAAAGGACATAACATGATAGCTATTACATGCCAGAGATACTTTAATACAGTCATTTAAATACTCTGAGAAATTGACCAAAATAAAAGTTCTTCATGCAGTCTAATAATTGAGAATATACAAAGGCTTTCTCTTTTAACCCTAGCTGTCTTACATTGCTAATTATGACATCAATAGCCTGTTTAGCAATTAATTACAATCCAGTGTTATTTTGTTTTCAGTAATGACTAGGGAATACTCACTTAAGCTTTGCACATAAAAGTAAGCAAGCAAATATTTAACAGTAAATAGTATTTAGGTACACATAGCATATCCTAGCATTTTGTTACAGAGTAATTCATTCAAATACTGTTGTCTATTCCGTAGAATAATCGGGAAGAATTCTCTCTTCTGTCTCCTCCTGTGCATTCAGAAATCTGGCCAGACCACCAATCATCTTCTCTGGGACATAAAGTTATCTTCTTGTAATCTCCTGCTCCCTTAAATCTTTGAGCATATACAAGATAACTTGAATTACTGTTAATCTTCAAAGAGTTGACAAATAAAACTTTTATTAACTACAAAAGAAAGCAGACTCTGAGAAAGAAGACATGGTTACTGAATGAGACTTGTCCCATTTGGCTCATGTAATTGAATTACTGCTATCTAGTTGGTGGGATGACATGGGAACCATTAAGTGTTTATAATTTGGAGGATGTGTATCAATGAAAGGTATGACTTGAAGGTTAATTTTTAATTAAATTTTTCATTTAAATTAAAATAACCTTATTTTATATATCAATCCCAGTTCCCTCTCCTTCCAGTCATTCCACTATCCCCCACCATCTCAGCATCCCAATCCCCATCCACTCCTCAGGGAAGGTGAGAACTCCCATGAGGGATCATCAAAGTCTGTCATACTATTTGGGAAAAGGCCAATGTCCTCCCTTCTGCATCTAGGAGGGGAGGTATCCCTCTATGGGGAATAGGTGCCAAAAGCTCATTCGTGCACTAGGAATAAATACTCGATCCACTGTCAGTGGTCTCACTACCCAATTCCCTCAAATGACACCCATGTTCAGCTGATCTGGTTTGGTCTTATGCAGGTTCCCAATTTTCAGTTGGGGTCTGTGAGCTCCCACTTGCTTAGGTAAGCTGTTAGTATGGGTTTCACCAAAATGGTCTTGACAACTTTGTACGTTATTCCTCCTCTGCAACTGGATTCCAGCAGTTTGTCTTCAGTGCTTAGCAATGAATCTCTGCTTCTGTTTCCATCAGCTATAGTTGGAAGGCTCTAGGTAGTCATCAATATCATTATAGGAGAACTGCAATTAAGGTACCCTCTCCACTATTGATTAGCTTCTTAATTGGAGTCATCCTTGTGGATTCTTGGAAAAATCCCTGGTAGCAGGTTCCTGGTTAAGCCAATAACAGCTCCCTCTATTAAAGTTTATCTTTCTTGGCTCACCTCTGTTCTTTCCTCAACTAGACCTTCCTGACCTCTCATGTTCTTCTCCCCACTCTCCTTCTCCCCTCTTCTTTTTCCGACCTCACTCAGACTTCCTCTGTGCTGCCAATCTGCTCAGGAGATGTTGTCCCTTTCCCCTCTCAGAGTAGCCTTGTATGTCTCTCTTGGGGCCAACTTGTTTCCTAGCTTATCTGAGGTTGTGGATTGTAACCTGTTTATCCTATGCTCCATGTCTATTATCCACTTATGAGTGATCTCATACCATGTCTTTATGTGTCTGGATGCTGGTTGTGGTGTTGCATGCCAGTAGGATTTGCTGAAGGAAGAAGAGGCAGGAGGACCACAACATGGATGTGTTAATAACCAATTTTGCTTGAATTTTTTGTCTCATCTTGACACAAGCTAAAGTCATCTGAGCATAAGCAACCTCAATTTATAAAATCCCTCCATAATATCAGGCTGTAGGGAATTTTCTCAATTAGAGATTTATGGTGCAGGACACAATACATTGTGAGTGGTGCCACACCTGCGTAGGTGGTCCTGGGTGCTCTAAGAAAGAAGGCTGAACAAGTCATGAAGAACAAGTCAAGATGCATCACCCCCCCCCATGGTTTCTGCATCAGCTCTTTCCTCCATGTTTGAATGCTGTAAGCAGAGCTTATGGAATAATCCTGTTGTATATAGAAAGGCAATAATTGTTGGGACTAATAGGAACTTTGGAAGTCGAGGTCAAGAAGTTTCAGAGGGAAACAATATTAAAACCTCAGATAGGGACAATTCTTTTGATATTTTGATGAAATAATGTTTTAGATTTCAGCAAATATCCAAAATATGCCTAAGATTAAACTTAAAGAGCTTTCAGACATTTTGTATATTAGTTTTGGTGTTGGAACTTTTGTCATAGTATTTAGTTTATATATCACTCTAATTTTGCATTACTATGGAGGTGCTTGTGTGAGTTTGCTTCTTATATTTTTCTTGGTCTTTTAAAATATGACTTGTTTAGGTTTGTTAGTTTGTTTGCTTTTTATGCAGAGAGAAAGAAAGCATGGAGTAGGGTTGATGGTGAGGTCACAGGTTTTAGGAAAGAGGAAACTTATTTTAAATACAGGTTGGGACTAATTTTATTGCCAAGCCTAAGTCCTCGACAGGTGGACATTGATTATGTTGGTTGGTTATTGATAATCATGGCAAAAGAAATACAAAATGCACAGTTTGATGAGAAAAAAAGAACAGCACATGTAATGTTCACTGGAGAAAATAATGTTCAAATTCATAATGGGACAAAAGGAATGGTGTTTGAATGCAAGATACATCCTGTTTGAGCTTCAATCTTATCAGGAAGAAATAACAAAGAAATATTCTACTCATAAAACATAGAAAAGTTTATATTACAAAGAAAAATATAGGTGACCAAGTGTCATCTAATGGACAGTTAAAATTATCAGTGTGACTACATATTTTGGCTTTATAGTAATGAAGACTACAAGAATAAATGGTTTGTAGAATTTTCCTCCCATTTGGAGAAAGGTACTGAGTCCATGCATGCAGCTGGATAGTCGATAAATCTCAGAGAAGATGTCTTAGTCACTCTTCTATTTCTGTGAAGAGACAATACCATTAAAGCAACAACCATGCAAAAAGAAAAAGAAAAATATATGGGGATTGCTTACAGTTTTAGATGTTAGTACAGATTTTCTGCTAGCAGAGTAAGTGTGCTTCATCATGGTCTACAGTTTTAAACTATCTTTTAGTCTCTGGTAACATCTAACATCTCATACCTCACTATTCCAGGAATAAAGAATCATTTTGAACCTGATCTAAGCAACCTCTCTAGTTACTATGCATTAATTCTTGACAAAATAAATAATTTAAAAAATTTATATTAACTCATGTTTGCTTATATGACTATCTAAATGAATAAAGGTGAATAGGGTAAGAAAGATAGACTATATATATATATATATATATATATGTATATATATATATATATATATATATGCACACACACCATTGAAATATGTATTATATATTTCAATGATGTAAATGGAACCCAAAATCTTGCACATACATAGGGATTTTCATTTCCACTTGGCTTTATCTCTGACACTAGCTGATAGGTTTATTAAAACACAGAGGGAAATAATGTATACTCTTAATCTTTTCTGTAGTTTATTATTTTTAGAAATAGCCCATATTCTCTTGTTTCTGAATGATTCTAGGGTAGATTTCCCCTATGTTTTGATTTCATAGCTACCATTTTTAATGCCAGAAAAGAATGGAACCATTAATCATCTGTGCTGAAGACAAACTTAGATAAATACTATATAGCTGAATTTATTATCCACTGAAATTTGAAAGGAACATGTTTATTCTGAAAGAAGTCTCTAAGCACAGTAGACAGTGATCTTAAATAGGAATGTGGAAAGTGTGAGTCACATATGATGATGTATTCAGGGAACAGGTTAATGATAAAGCTACAGTATTGTGAATAACCAGTTAATATTGATAGAGTTGGAATGCTTCAATACCAAAGTTACTCAACAGAAAGGAAGAACACCCACTAACTGACTTATTGAACTATGATGACTGCAGCAACCTTAATTTTCACACATTTAAAATGAAACAATTATTTTCTCATTTTTCTATTGTTAAGTAAAAAAAATATTTTCAAGTGTGTGGAAAAATTCGTTAACTGATTCTTTTTCTTTTGACTTTTTTTTTTAAACAATCTTTAAAAGAGATCATTGCTTCTTTAGGTGGTATCTTGGGTTCATTGATTGACCAAGTTCTGTTCTGGATAATTGACCGGTTCTCTGTTACTACAAACATTGATAAATCACCTTTCTAGATTAGTAACCATGCTTTTCTTCTTTGCATACCACAATCCCCCTGCACATTTTTTATAAAAGAATACATTTTCATTATATCAGATGTCCAGAAAGCAGAGACAGAAGGACATTTCTTTTGGAACAAAACATAGAAGAGGTATTCCATTCTAGTGATGAGAAAGAATAGTAATCAATGAGTGTATAGGAACATCGCTGGCCTAGGTAGACCATGTATGAGTGTGGGAAACAAGGACCTACTTTAGTTTATGGGGGTAATGTGCTCAATGTAAAAATACATAAGAACAGTCCAAATTGCTTTTTTTTTCTTATGTGGTCAAAATTCATCCTCTGGGATAGTCTCCATTTATTCATTTAATTAAAAATCAAGCGTGCAGTATATTTTGATCATATTCTTCCCTAACCTCAAAATTTCACAGAGCCTCATCACCTTACTAACAACTCACATCATTTTATTTTTTTCTCTTAGCAAATAAATAAATGAATGAAGCAAAGACCTAAATTGTAAAGCATTATAGAAAGCCTATAGTTGACAAAAGTTATGAGAAATCAATATCTAAACAGAAATTGAAAATATTCATATATTTAGGAAAGTGGCAAAATGAAAACTGAGCCATTTAATTGGATTAGCAAAATGCAGGCATTTGGCTAAAACAAAATATAAACACATACCTGGGTGTTTAAAATGCTTTTAAGTGGTTGGCAATACTGGTAATATTCCAGTAATTTCTTGAATACATACATATACCCTAAGTTTAGCTTTAAAACACAAATTTAGATTAAATAAAAATTTATATAAATGTATGGCAAATAAAAAGGAAAAAAAACAGCACTGGGGACTAGAAAGGTTGTTAAGAGTGTGTGATTAATTGAATAAGAATGCCCCCCATAGTTATACTTGTAGTTATGAATGTTTAGCAACAAGGAAGAGGAACTGGTTGACTAGGATTAGGATGAGGGGCTTTGTTAGACTGTGTTATTGAGAGCAGGCTTTAAGTTTGCAAATGCTCACACCAGGAACAATATGCCTCCACCTCACTGCCTGCTAACTGGGGGTCTGTAGGAAAAACTCTGGGATACTACACTAGCATGATTAAGGTAACTGAAACAAAATAGCAAAATGTTCTTACAAAAATAGAGAATGGAGTTTTAAATGTGACACATATAAACACCTTAAAATGTTAAGCCCTTACTTAATTTTAAAGTATGTATTATAAAAGATCTTAATTAGCCTCGAATTTTTTTTTAAGTTTCTTATTGTTCAAAAAAAAAAGGCTTCAACCATTTAAATATTACTTAATTGTAATGTATACCTATAAGTAACTTAATTTTTCCTTGGCTAAAATAAAGTTTAAGTTAAATAAACAAGAGGAAGCATGAGTACATTTCAAGAATCTGAAAATGGTAACAACAGAAGTTAATATCATTATATATATATATATATATATATATATATATATATGTTCATGCTGAATATTTTTAGACTTTTCTCTGACTCAAGAATATCACATATACTTTAGAGAATGGCACACCCACTGCCTAATTCAAAGCTAAAGCAATTCTATGCAGCAGCAAAAGTCTTCAGTGTTGCAAGAAAAATTGTATGGGATGACATTTCTTTGGTACCATATTTTATTATCAACTGTTTCTGAATAAGACATTGTTATTGCCATAGTTCTTACAATATGTACAGGTTATATTTTGTCTGGCCATCACATTAAAAAGTGGTACCTCAATAAAAATTGGAAAAGAAAAATCTAAAATACTGTTGTGTATCCATGCTATCATTCCACAAATATTATTAATTTTCTCACCATACAAAATATAACTAAAATTTAGGAATATACAGAGCATAAACACATGGATCAAGATATTTACAATGATTTGCAGAGAAAGTCTACAAGAAGATAATAATTTATTAATATTAATCAATATATATGTGTAATTAAATATAATAAGCTACACACTTGAAAGACAACAAGAAGGATATATGGAAAGATTTTGAAGGAGAAAAGGTAAAGGTATATGATGTCATTATTTTATAAACACAAAAACCACAAGAATATTTTTAAAAAAGAGGGTTCATTCAGAAGTGATCAGAAAGTAGCTTATGTAGAGGTTTCTAAAACTTCCCCATTAATATAATTAGTCTGGGGTTTCCAGGGGGTCAGGATATCTTTGTAGTAATGCTTCAGCATTCCAGGTAGGATACAAGTCTAAAGGAAATGAACCTCTCTTGTTCTTAAACCAATTATGGATTCTTGAAGGTGTATCTTACCATTAGCATCCTTATGATAAATCTTTTCTTTCTCAATAACTGTAAAACTTGATGACCAGAGAATGGAAATAAGAAAAAGAAATGTTTGATGTATCCCTAATGACTGTTTTTTGAAACTCTAATTTCTTTGAGGAAAGGGAGAAAACTATTAGAATATTAAATGAAAATTTATAAGCCTTGATGTAGGAAAGTGAAAATTTAGAGATCAATAAAGTTCAATTAGAGAACTTTACAATGATACTTTTAACTGTCTGTATTATTGATGACCACAAATATCTATTAATAATAAACAACAAAGTAGTAAAAAATGAAAAATGGTTAGTTGATTTGATTGAGATCTACGATAATTCAATTTGGGGTATCTGGAGAAGAGGTGATAATTTATTATTGTACTCTAAAATCACAAAGAAACATTCACTCACAAGGTCTATCTACATTAAAATAGCATCCTGCTCACAGTGATCCACATATGTTGGGAATGGAAGAAACATTATGTAAAATGAGTAAGTTTTAAGGGCAGAAAATGTCTCCTCTCTTTCTTTGGGGATTTAACCTTTTCATTCAAAGTGTATAAAAGTAAATTCTTGCCACTGGTATCCCAGTCCAAAAATATGTGTCTAGTGATTAGAGAAAGAAACAGCAGAACTAAATTTACAGTTAAAAATTCAGACAGAAAATGAAAAACAGAAGAGAAGGAATCAAAACAATAAAGCTAGAGTGAGCATGCTAATTCTATGGTGGAGGAAATATGAAAAGATTTTTTTCCTTTGTCAATATTGAAAGCACAAAAAAATTACAACTATAAAAGCACAAGATATAATAGCATCTCATGTTTTCATACATACAAATGCTTCCTAGGTCTACAAGAGCACAGCTTTAAAAATAAATAAGTTGTCAAATCAGTGGAAGATATACTTCAGAAGAATTTTGAATTTTTTTCAGAAATGAGAAAGAGAAAAGGGGATTTATGCTTGTTCATTTGTTTGTTTTCTAGGACCCTCTCACAAGATGAAGAGGCTTCAGGTCAGGAAGATGCACTGGCCCTTTGTGTTAAATTGTATTTGCGGTTACCCTATATGAAGTGGAACACAAAGAAAGAATCAGAAGGGTGGACATGCTTAGTAAAATGAGTATTACATATAATGTTGACTCTGCTGGAGAGAACTGATTTACTCATAAATATTGGTCCATGAGCTGACATGTGGATGTCAAGCAAAATACAAATGGAGAAATTGGAAAGTGTTTTAAATATGCATGTACTTATGCAAACTAAAGTATGCTTCAGATAGAATAAGGTATGAGTGTTTTATTTCTTGAATTACTAAATAATTATATTTGTGGATATATTTAATTGAAAGATATAAAATGACATATCAATATTCACTCATACTATTGAATAACTAAATCTAATTAATAACTCAATCACTTAATATTACCTATAATGTTTTGTGATGGGAATGTCTGAGCTACAGTTTAAAAATTTTAAAGAATAATTTTTACATTTGAAAACTAAAAGGTGTTTTACATGTTATCCCATAAGATGAAAATATAATAACTGAATACAATCCTCACCAAAGAAAGAAAGAGAATTTAAAGATTTGAAGAAAAATTTTATAAGATGCTCGAAATTTTTATATTTATTATATTTTTACATATTAAAAATTTTCATATATTTTTCTTCTTTGATGATTCTAAAATTTTAATCTCTTTACCAGTCAGCAACAAAGTCAAATGGTAATTGTCAGGGCTATGGGAAATAGTGAGTCTTTTTAACCATTTAATGGTTTACAAAAGTAAAAATATAAGAAAATAAAAAATAAACAAATGAAATGGATGGATCTTCTCTTAAAGTTTTTTTTTTATTTTTGCCTTGGCATCTTGAAGAGCATCACATATTAAATTTGATGGTCTTGAAAAGACACTGAACACAGTAGCTATGCCAAAATGTCCTGAATATTTCAGGATCAGAAGTGAAGGAGGTCAAAGATTTGTGCATCTTGGAATGTTGTTGTCCCTCAGATCAATTACACATTGTTGAATGAGGGTAGCATTGGGAACAGGCTGAAAATCCAGCTGGAAACTGTGGAACTGTTTTCTAAAAAGGGGGTCTCAAAAGAGAACTTATTTTCGGTTACCATCATATGAGGATTATAGGAATAAATGTCATTATAAACTATATTCAGAGGTATTCTACTCATTTTAAGAAACAGGTCACATCTTTCTATTGGTATCATGAAAGGTGGCCTGGACCCTCTATATTTATGTAACTTTGAAACATATTTTGACTCAGCTTATCCTCTTCATTTTATGTGTCCATTTTCTAGCCCACTTTCATGTATTTTGCCAAAATTTCCATGTAAATTAGATATTGTAAAAGTTGTGATTAAGTGTTTCTTTTACTGAAATGTATGCAGTTGCACCCTTTTTGTTCCTAAGAGAGCCTCCTAAAAATATCAACTTAACACAGGATAGCAAATGCAATAACACTAGGCACAAAAAATCATATAAACTCTGGACAAGACATGTGTAGGAAGAAAAGGATCCCAAGAACAGATGAAGTCAAAGAAAACCACCTCAACCCCACTGTTAATATTCTCAATAGAACAACAAGCTACACAATCATAGTAAATATGCAGTACTAGGTCAGACCCATGCAGTGTCTCTTCTGTTTATGTGAGCCCCTATGAGTCCGTCTGAGTTGGTTCTGTGTGCTGTGTTCTCATGGTCTTCTCAACCTCTCCAGCTCCTACAATCTTTCTTGTCCATTTTCTGCAGGGTTAATGTTTGGCTATGGATATCTGCATCTGTCTTCTAGGTCATCCAATCTCCTCTTCTGAACATCCAAGCAGTGTCATTCAGGAACTCCCTCTCAATGAACTGGGTCTCAAGTTGGACTAATCACAGGTTGTCCATTACCAACAGTTCTGTGCTATCATTATTACAGGCAGAAAAAAAGCCTGCCCTAGATATGGTACCCAAATGCATTCATGGTGTAGGCTTGACTCTGTCTCATCTATATGAGAAAAGTGCTTCTTCAAGTGAACAATAATTAGTGTTTCCCCCAATTCCAAGACAACATAGAAAAAGATGTAAAGTAGGGAAGATAAATGAGCTTTGAGCACAATTAAAAAGATGTATACACACAAAGATATGCAAAGTCATCAGAATGGGCTAGGACCCTGTAGGTGCTTGCTTAAATTGTAAAATTGTGTGCCTGAGTTCTAATATGAAATGCATTTCCAAAGAGTAGGCCAGATGCTTCCAGTAGTGTCTGCATAATGGTATATATTATGATTTTTTTCAAAATCCCTTTGACAACACTTCAAATTAAGTACAGGTAGATTGATTTCAATCTGTTTTGATTTTGAGAATATAAGATGTCCTATACATATTTTCAGGAAAAGCAAACAGCTATTAAAACTGTACTAACCTTATGCATTTTTAAAACATGCATAAACATAATAAACTGAAATGCTATATTCATTCACAGAATGTACATAAATAACTTTAAAATTTGACATAGGTTGAAAGAATTGTTTTGGTACTAAGAAGTAGGGTAAATTTTCATCAAGATGTAATTCTATAGTTATTCAAGAAAAAGAGTGAAACAGAAGGTGAATGGCTATAAAGGTAATCACATAGGAACAATGATGAAAATTATGTAAATACATTGTAAACATAAAATGATTGAGGTAAAGAGATGGTTCAGTGGTTAAGAGTATGTATTGTTCGCAAATGACTGTAACTCCAGTTTCAGAGAAACCAACTTCCTTCCCTGAAAGCCACAAAACTATACTCACATGCATAACATCCACATACATACCACCCATATAAACAAAAATAAAAATATAATATTAATAATAATAAGTACTCCATAATTATTAAATGTGAAATTAGATATTGGTAAATTATTTGGTATGATCAACTAATATTAGAGTTTATGGCTATAACATAGATTATGAGATATAGCTCTCTGCAGAAAAATATTACTCAAAAGTATTAAGACAATAAAGAAAACAACAATACAAGAAGATTAAATACAGAAAATAAACTAAATAATCTCTTTTAATGAATATTTTAATGTGTCCTTATAAATATATTAAAATGTCTTAGAATTAGAGATTATTAAATTAAAGATGGAGACAATGTCTGTCACGATTATAGAAAAAATAACATTTATTTATCCATACAACTTTAAAGCTGTGAATATCCAAAATCCAGATAGAAATAATTTTCCTAGGGCAACAAAATATATCATTTTTACCTCAATATCTTAAACAAACAGGAAAGAATGAGTTATATACACAAGTATGTTTATAATTTCCTAGTGTTAGTCTAATACAGTGTGCACATTTTTAGATGAAATCAGAGAACAGCAATTTAAAAACCTCAAAAGAAATGTATTATATGGTTAGTTTTTATTTATTTTATACTCCAAAATTAATCATTGTACTTTTATCTAGAGCAATGTAACATAATAATGTATTATTGTCTGAGGAATTTAATATAATTCTTTGTGATACACTAATTCAAATTCTAAGTTTAAGTATAATTTAGTATAATATTTTCAGTGTAACTGAGAAAAATAATTATGCAGGCACATTGATATAAATGTAAAAGAATATAGTTGAAGTTGAGTAGACTTCTAAATACTCATTTAAGCAGGCTGTATCCACACAATGTTATTGTTGGAAAAACAGGATATCTATTTTTATTGTTGCCTTTAATGTAGATATATGAATTATTGATTACTTTAAAAGAATTGGCTAAATAACATATAACTAACACTGACTTATAGTTATTAAAAATGCTGGAGAATTTCTTCTACAAAGGAAAAATACCTTGGATTTAAATTAAATAAAAAGTATTTATTGAACCTTTCAATAACAAAAGCACTTTCAGACACACAATGTAGTGTCTTATGGAAATGGAAGTATGTTTTAATATCTTATTTTTATTAAAATGTTGATTTTATAGAATGAAATCTAATATATGCTCCAGTTTGTCAAATTATATTGAAAACTAAAATAAAATGCATAGCAAACTTTCATCTTTGTCATATATATATTTCCTCTTTCTTTATTTGCAATGTGAAACATAATAGACAGATATATTCACTCAGTGAAAGCATTGTTGAATCTAAAATTGAATATCAGTATTCAGTGAGTTTATGTCATGTTTTCCTCGAAATAAGAATATAATTAGGAATCTTATTGTTTTCATCTCTTGTCTCAATGTATTGCACATGGTACATGAATGTTCGCTAATATTATTACCATATTCCATATTTTTTGTTGAGAAAATCACTTGAACTTTCTTTATTCAGAGGAAATTAAATTTGACTTTGTCCATTTAAGGGAAAAGACTCATTGCTTAAATTAGGACCAATATAAAATGAACACATGTTTGAAACACTACAAATAAAACACCAAAAGACTGTGATTCCTAACTGAGACATTTTGACAGCCCTGTTAATTTTCTGTCTTCAGAGCAAAGAACACTTTCTAGGCAGTCTATGGGAGAGGGATGGCAGGTATCTTGAGATGACTACATGGAACATGGCGGGGAATCTCATGTGTGTTACAAAACACAGTATTACACCACAAGAAGAGAGTCAAAAGACCTGTAGAATTTTGAGGTACTTACCTCTGAAGCATTCTGCAGAATAGTCATCAATAAGTGAATGGCAGAAGAGTATGTAATGAAAAGAGATTTAGCAAATTCAAATCAAACAGAAAGAACAATGTTTTGACCCCCCACAAAGAAATTGAATAATATGGTGTGACACAACAAGAAACACAAAAATTGTCATAGATAATTGTGCATTTGGGAAGAGGACTTCAAAAACTGAGTATGGGCTGATAGTGGGAATAATGAACTAGGAAGCAATTATTTTTCAGCAGTGCTTATTTTGCATGAAAGGGTATTTTGTGGGGTTTTTTGTTGTTGTTTTTTTTTTTTTTTTGGAGGGGGGGTTCGAGACAGGGTTTCTCTGCATTCTATGTATCTCTCTATCACTTTGTGCTTTGGAGCCTGTCTTGGAACTAGCTCTGTAGACCAGGCTGGACTCGAACTCACAGAAATCTGCCTGCCTTTTCCTCCTGAGTGCTTGGGATTAAAGGCATGGGCCACCAAATCCCAGCTTGGTATTTGGCATTTTCCAAATGATTTCTACTTCTTGAAGCTCAGGTGCTCTGATAGGTTCAGACTAGAGTGTTATATTTTCACTCTTTCATATAGCCCAGCTGAAACAAAGACAATAAGGAGCTAAGCAGATGGAAGTGATAACAATTAAATGCTTTAGAACCGGGTACAGACTAAGCACTCTTGAGTTGCTGTCAGCAGTATCACAGCAGAGACATGAGGAAACAGTATTTCTGAAGCATTAACTAGCCTTCTGAAAGAACGATCTGTGACATTTATTAAAAATACTATGATCATCAATATTCACATCTTATGTCATTTAAAAAAAAGTTATTTCCTTAATAACACAAACCATAAGTGAACTGTTTAAAAGGAATATACTAAAAGCAATGAATAGAAAACTCTTAGGTGCAGAGGAACTAAGGTAAAGGCAACAGCATTTTTCTACCAGGAAATTATTCAGTAAGAATACTGGAGCTATGGAAAACAGTGAAGAAGATGTAAGTGACCATGGAATTCTACACACAATGAAATCATGTTCAAAGCCAAGGATAAATAAAGACATTTTCAGACCCTTTAAGTTTGATTGTATCACAAGTAACAGATGTTATCTGGCTATACAAGAAAAGCCTATGTGCTATACTTCAGGTTTGGCAAAGGAATTATGAGGCTCTTTGCTGAGGAAAAGAACCCAGTCCTGTCATAACAAATTCTTTAGGGAGAAATAGTCAAGAACTCTTAACTATTAGGTCCTCTTAACACAGTAGAGCCTTGATAATAGAACCACCTCTTAGAATTTTCTGTAATAGGAGTCATGGAAAGAATTTTATATAAGGAGACCCTTCACTTTAATTTTCATCGTCAGTGCTTACTTTTAAAGGTCAGGAATTTTAGTCTAGAGTATATTTTGTTTCTCACTTCCATGGAGTGAAATCCTCTTTGCTTCCTATATTGTGTAGCCTGGACCTCTTCCATACCAAGTGTCAACCGTTGTGGGTCAACATTTTATTTTTCCATCTTCTAAAATTTTGTTTATGCCATGATTTGCAATATCCTAAAACTTTCAAACATGTACCTCATTCAAACACACAGTTGGAAATAATGTGAACATTGCAAATTCCTGTAATAGGTTATCTGCCCTTGTAGTTAGAAAGCATAACCTGCAAATTTGACATTATATTTCTTCTGCTAAACAAATTTCAATTGTTGCTTTCTTATTAGAACTCCTTAAATTATAACATACAATTAATATATTCACTAAATTATCTTTCTTGTGTTATTCTTCTATCCTCACAATATAGAGAAAAATTATTGCCAATTTTGTCACACTATATTCTGTGTGAAATGTGAAAATTCACATTTTCTTTAATTAGCATTTATTACTATCTACAATCTTAAGTGATTTGGCATTTATGTAATTATTACATGTCTATAAGGCCTAACTTTAGGCTTTACTTATAGTCATGGGTAAATACATTTTCTTCATATCATTGCATATTGATCCATACCAGAATTGAATGTCAAGATATCAGTCAGCTTGGACTTTTTGCTTACCAGTTTTCTTTATCATGTTATCTTGAGAATAGCAGGCTAACAATGACACAATTTGATCTATTTTAAACCAATATTACTAATAATTATCTCTGTAAAATGTTTGCACATAGGAGATAAATAAGATAATTCTGGCATTTTAGTATTAAAATTAAGTAGAAGATAAATATATACTTCAGAAGATAAATATAATTCAGCATAAAAATTTTATTGATTATGTGCTTCAAATATTGTGATTGGTAATTGAGAACCCACGTGAAAAAAAATGTCTGAGAATTTGCTGATAACATCGAACATATTATACCTAATTTCTTCTGAATATTTTAAGTTAATTAATTAGTCAATGATAATATAGAAGGATTTTTTGGGGGGGTTAGGCTAATAGAGGATGAGCACGTTATTTCTGATATGTTACTCAAATTTCTTCTTAGTTAAAAAAGACCTAATGAACCTACAATCTATGAAATAAATATTAGTACAAATTATATTTTATATACATAGAAACCGCCTATACTCAGTAAATAAAGTGCACTTTTAAGTAATGAGTTTTCATTTGTTATGCTTTTTACCTATGGATGAATGGATAGAAACTCAAACAGTGACAAAAGGTGGGCTTATTTTCCAATAAATTTATACTTTAATTTCAGGGCTTGGTAACAGAACAGGGTGTCAGATAAGAAGTGACTAAACAAAATATTAATTACTATGAAAACAAAACACCATAGTTCGTAGTTATGGAAGTCTTTGGTGGCAAAAGATCTACAGTGATGTAAATTTGCATTTTAGTTAGAAAAATAACTTAGCTAATGCCCCTCTCTTTAGCACTTGCTTAGGCAGTGAGTGCTTTAGGGTAAGTTTAGTACCCTCTCCATAGTCTCTCTTCCTCCATTGTACAATGTACAATAATACCAGATCCATTGCCCCTGAAGTTAATAATACTTTATGCTTCATCCATGCTTATAAAATACAAAA
Source organism: Cricetiscus sungorus (assembly GCA_030556225.1). Lineage (NCBI taxonomy): Eukaryota > Metazoa > Chordata > Mammalia > Rodentia > Cricetidae > Cricetiscus > Cricetiscus sungorus. The sequence goes on along the minus strand of JANBXA010000741.1, from coordinate 27,792,340 downwards.
TTCTCATTTTCTAAGGAGTTGAGGAAGAGAGTGAAATACATAAGTTGACTATGAAATATCTATCAGAAGCTCACATAGTCAATGCTTCATCTCTAGTGATATTTGTGAAGTTTGAAGAAACTGTAGGAAATAAGACATCAATAAAGAAAATAGGTCACAGGAGCCTTCTTTTTGGCATTTTGTCTATCACTACTTTCAACCTTCAACTCTTGTGTGCACTCACACAAACTAGCAAATATGTTAAATGATCCCACTCTCTAAGTGTCTATGGCCAGTTGGTCATGGGCTAAATACTCTCAAACCCTAAGTTTGATTGTTTGGTCAGCAATTTTATAAAGTAATGCAAATGTAACATATAATCTCAAAATACATACAAAAGTTGCTAAATAAACATTTCATTTATAAAAAAAATAAAAAATGCAACTCTTGAAATTACAGTTCTAACACATATTAAAATCAAGGGCATAGAGTTTACAAAGAAACAGTCATGAATTGTGGTTTGTGTCTAACTAGCTTAGAATAGAAGGGACACAATGACAAGTCTGTAGCCTACAATCACCACAATTCAACATGAAGTGAAATGCATAAATGTGTAAATCACAGTATACCAACATTTATTATTAGTTATGTTGTTTAAATTTAAGCCAGGTCACAGAGTTCATAAGTATTTACCATCTGACAGCTGTTTGCCAGCCTGTGGGAAATCAAACTTTCATCAGATTCAAGCCATGAGTGAACAGATGGTCACACTAAAAACTGACCATAATGTTTATAAGTAATTGACATCCTTCCTGGGCAACCCAGCTGAGAAGCTAAGGACTGAATATATACTAAGACTGAAGTCTTCAAAGACTTTAGAAAGAATCTTTTGTAATAAGAGTTTATCACCAATGTGAATACAGAGAGCTGAGTCAGGAATATTTAGGTGGCAAAGATTCTTTTATTAATATCTTAATCAATTCACAAGTTATGACTATTTGTTTCTCACATAATTATTTAGAATATGTAGTAGGAATTATTAAACAAGTAACTATTTCAGTGATTTAATTTATTGTTATAACTAAAATAACTTAATGATAAATGTCTTGTTCACACCAGTCTATAAATCACTGTGTGATCAAGGCTAGTGAATCTCAGATTTCAAAAGCTGGAATTATTATAACAAGTTACCAAGACAGATTATAACACATATTGTTTTATCATATTCCCATTTGACAATTAACATTACCTATTATCAAAGTACTAAACTGCCTACTTCTTCCTAACTTCTAGTATCTTCCTAAATACACATTTAGTCCTTTACTCATCATGGAGTTCTTGGATATCATATCATGAGCCCATCCAGAATTGTTTTATGTCAGTCATTCCAGTGGTCTAATCTATCCCCATAGCCTCCCTTTTTAAGTATGTGCCCACAAACGATTGATACATGGTTAAATTTTATTTGTGAATTGTTTTGGGGACACAAACCAAGAGGAAACCTGAGCTGCTTCCTCTGCAAGGACTCTGCCCTCATACAAGTATTTTCAAAAAAAATTGATAAATTCAGAAATTGATAAATTCCAAGTTTGCTCTTTACTTAATCTATTTTAATGAGTCAAAATGATACCATCTATAAGGAAAGAGCCTTCAACTTGATGTTATTTTCAATTACTTTTGCGACAGGGTTTTCTCTGTAGCTTTGGAGCCTCTCCTGGAACTCATTCTGTAGATCAGGCTGTCCTCAAACTAACAGAGGTCATGTGCCACTGTGTCCCAAGTGCCGGGATTTATGTCATGTGCCACCACTGCTTGACTCAACTTGAATGTTTGTAACAGTTACATAGTGATCATGAACGAAACACTGCTAGGAAGACTGTAGTGTTATTTTATCAGGTTTCAGCCAAGAATGGCAAAGAAAAAATGAAATTTAAATGCAATGTAATCTTTAAAATATTGAGGAAATTTGTCCATTGTCTTGTGTATTGTAAAAGGAAAAGCTTATGTGAAGAAATGCCAGTAAAATTATAATAGTCATGCTTTATCTTGAGTCAACATAACAGTGTGAAGGTGAAATTATTTTTAAAAATGATCAGAATGTATAGAGATAGAAAAGGATGTCAATAATGAAACTGAATCGAGATACCCATTGCTCTTTCCAGCCACTAATTAAGTATGAAAACTAGCAATAAACCACAAAGTTTGACAATAGTGACCAAACAATTCTGCTTAGATAGGACACAGTGATGGTAGCAACCCTGTGGTAGAGATGTAGAAGAGGATGGACCCACAGAGATGGCACTATCCAGAAGAGGTAGCATCATGCCTGAAGCACATTATACACTCCTTGTAGACAAGCTTGAAATAGCCATCAGCTTAGATTATTTCAAGCAATGTAAACAGTAAGACTGTCAAAACTCACATTAATACCATACATATCTTAAGTCTCAGCTTGAGTAAATGCTTTATCTTCCAGGACCAAATTAATTAGTAAGTTTCCTTTCAACTCTGTCAACACAAAGTTTTAAGAATAGGCAAAATGTTTACAAGTTAAAGAGGGAAATTTTATTTGGCTCGTGATTTCAAAAAGCTTTATAATTCACAGTAGGGAGGACTGACAATACCATTGTGATGGGAGATGTTACTTTGTAAATATGTTTCTCATACTGGTTAATTAATAAAGCACTGTGGCCAATTGGAAAGCAAGATAGGCGGGGCTAGGAGACAAGGAGGAAGTAGTAAGGAGGGATCAGCATGTAGAGCACAGAGGACGCAAGATGCCAGCGGTCTTGGATAAAATGACCACGTGGAAATACTTAGATAAGTAGAAATGGGTTAATCATTAAGAAAGAGCTAGCCCATAAGCAAAAATAGTAACTGGCCAACAGGATTGTATCTAATACAGAGTCTCAGTGAATTATTGGGGCTCGCGCGGCTGCAGGACCACCTGCAGGTAGGAACAAAGAATGGGACCAGACCAATGGCTGGGAAAAACATGCTCGTAACACCATTGCTTTCATGAGGAATAACAGAACACTGGAAATTAGTGGTTACTTCATTCTTACCTCTTCACTATTTATTTTGCTATGGCCCCAGATAACATGGCAAAGTATCATCACAGTCAAAAGTAATCTTTCCTACTTAATAAATTAACTCTGGAAACTTCCTCACTGATAAATCTAGAGCTTTGCCTCAGTTACCTAGTCTATTCTAAATATAATTAGATAATCATAAAAATTAAACAGTGCTTTATAACTTTTTATAATAGAATATTATGAGATATTTATAAGGAGAATAAACTGCTATATCTACTCTCTCTTTAATATTTGAAAACAATCCGTATTTATTAAATACTAAAATACAGTCCAGCTAATATAAATGATATGTTTGCATATGAGTAGAAGAAATGTTAAAATGTGAACTAAACAAGAGTTGTTATTAAAGGCTAGAGAAAAAACTCATAGATTAAAAGCATGTACTGCTATTGTAAAAAATTTAGCTTTATTTTCTCGTACTCTTACAAGGTGGCTCACAAGTGTTTGTCACTCTATCTCCTGAGTGATAAGATATCTATGGATGCTCTGGACAACTTTGCTTAAGTACACACAAGTTGTGTGTACTTCTGTACTCACATATACACAAACACACAGACACAAACATACACATAACCTCAAAATGAATTATAATCCTTTAAAAACAAAATATAATTTAAAATTTTACTTTTAAATATTAACTATTAATTTCTGAAATATGCTATATTTTATATACAAAAAAAGTTCAGAAGTAAACTTTAGTTTAAAACCCATCCAAATAAAGAAAAGTAAGATTAGATATTAGAGAAAAGTAAAAGACAAAAACAAAACCCTTAAATTAGTTACAATGACATAGCAAAAATTTCTCCTGTTTCTGTCTGAATGAATAGAATTAGTTAAACAGAAGATAATAATATACAATATATATTTAATACCATTCCTAGTGTTATTTTCAGAATATACCAGAAATAATTATACTTTTCAATGACCATCACTGAATTATTCCATTATAGCACTTCTATGATGGTATTTTATAGCATAGCATTATAGCAATATTTTATTCATTGGTTTAGTTGTGAAGATAAAGAACATCAGGTGCATTCAATTAATGTCTACTGAGTAATGGGTGCCAAATCTAGTTTGTCTGTAAGGTTGGCATTAACCTGTTACAAGAATTGAAGACATTTCAGAATCATGAGTAAACATAAAAAGAAAATTAAACAGGAAATAGAGGAAGAAAAGATATAATTGAAATACTGTGGTCAATATGTATTACAAAGCCTTTATATTTCTCTGAAGGTGGGGATGGCTTGCCTCTTAAGCCTTTATCAATTAAGATAAAAAAATCACCACTTCTTCTTAGTAAAGCATATCACTTGTCTCACAGAGTGCAGCAAATTATAGCTACTATTACTCTATTAACACCATTGACTTCAGTCTATCAGAAACAGTTTAAAGTCTTCCAGAATAGCCTCACAGAAGAACCAGCAATATTTAGTGTTGAAAACAGCAAAAACAACAAACAAGCCAAGGTTAACACAATTGCTGTGTACATTTTCTTATAATTTTCTTCTGCTCTGGTTGAAGAAATACCTTTACATCATCCTCATATGGACACTGTGTGGGAGCACAGTAAGTCCTTGCCTAAGGTTTGAAGATTTTTCTGCAATCCACTCTCATTGCAATATTAATCCCGACAAGAATTATCTGTATCACATATAGAAGACTTAAAATAAAATTTATCATTACACATAACAGCCTTCAGTTTACTTCAATAAATGATGTTCTTCTTGACATTGAATTTTATTGCAATTAATTATGCCAATTTTTCCTTATCTGATATATATTACAAAGTATATTATCTATAGGTGAAAGTCTATATAAAACCTGTTATTTGAGATTGTTTAAGCTCATTGATCCTCTTTGTTATAAAACCAATAATCCTTTTGTTCTCTATTGTGAACAGATATTTATTTTCAGTTAACTTCTATAGATATCTAGGTTACTTTAAGCTACTTATTTTTGTTTGTCACATAAATTCTTGTTGTGTTGTGTTTCTAAAAATGTATGAAATTTAAGGCTTTATGTTACACAAGTTTTCTGGAATATTTTGATTTAGATTTCAAAATATTTAGTTACATTTTTATTCCATAGCATATTATGCTAAATTTCTTTTATAATTTTTGTGATCTTGATATATTAAAGGGTCAATAATACAATATACTGAATGTATTACTGATGATGAATTTCATTGTTTGAGTTACTCACTGCAAGACTTAATAATTTATGTATTCTAATAAATTATGGGGAAGGATATCCTTGAAGTTATTGCTGAGAATAATGTATCAACACAGATCAACTGATTAGCAAGTGTAAAAGTAGTAGTACCAGCATGTACTATGGGTTTATGCCAAGGCATTATCCACCCTAAAGAGGTGATCTAACGATACTTCAATAAAACAATTACCCAAAGAGCTAGAATTAGCCAAATCATAGTCTATTGATGTGGGTGTGGTTTGTTGTGATGTTAGATGTGGGTGTGGTTTGTTGTGATGTGTTCCAAAATCATAGGATGAACTTAATGTTAAAGTGACAGACACGAGCCATGCTTCAAGTAATTCAAATTGTCCACATTTGCTAAATAAATAGCAAACTGTTCATGTTAAGATAATTGCAAATCTTTGGCCAAAGTCTTTAGAGATCAGAAGTGCAATCTATAACATTTATTAATTAATACTTACAAACATCCTAGTATACTGACTTAGATTTTATACTACAATATGAAGTAATCATTGATAATTATTGAATTATTAATTGAAAATAATAACTGGTTTTAGAAGGAAATAATGTTTATAACATATAAATAATAGTAAGGTTAAATTCATGACCACTTGTTAGAGTAATAGCAAGAAATCTTTATCTGTGGCCTCTGAACTGTCTAGCCATAGTTTATGGGTCACAATTATGGTGCCAAATAAGGATTTCATTTTGGATAGCAACACTTGAATAAAATTATAAAATGGCTGAATACTGACATGATATTCATACCACAATTTCAGCAATGATCATACCTTGCAAAGATGCTCACTGTTTTAGTTCTGAGAATTCACACTTGGGTAAATATGATCACCACTCTTACCAATTTTAGCAATCATGACAAAGAACTTCCCATGTTTATGAAAGGTATTCAGTAGGCATGATGCTTTCACATGAGTAAGAACTTGATCTCTCTAGATTCTATGTTTTTAATATGTTGCATCTTACACAGATTATAATATCAAGTACTGTTTAGAAATCTTAACAAGGACAATAGCCTTCTTTGTTCAAGAGTTCTATGGGGACTTGCTAACCAACAGCTTCCATGAAGTAACTTATTCCTGACATTTGCCTTTTCATTTGTTAGCATGTGGTATGTATTAGCAGCTTTTTTGCCCCATTATAGGCTATTTACGTTTAAGTGCTACATGTGTATATTTGTATTTATGTATTTTAGGAAGCATACATAGTAATAGTGTACCACATATGTTTCTAATTTTTTAATGTTAATTATATTTACGCACATTTTCTCTGCTACCCTACTCTCCAAGATCCTAATCTAGTTTAACCCTTTCCCATTATATTACTTACTTTAACTGGTTCCAACACTGCATTCTATCTCTCCAGCTTTGAAAACATTCCCATTTGCATCATTGCTCTTTTAGAAAATAAAAGACATTGATCAGTACTCCAAAAGTCTAAACATATGATAACAACATCAAACTATCAGAAAACATGTGACTTTTTTCTTTCTGTATCTGGACTCCATGAGAAATTGTTTTCAGTTCCATCCTTTTAATTTAAAAATACACAATTACATTTTTTAAGAACTAAGTAATACACTATTATGTTTGTTATTTGTTGTTGTTTTGGCTATTTGGAATAGTTAGTATATACCCATGAAATTTGCAATGTTGCTCAAATACCATGAAGAAATGCATTCAAATTTTGATAAGGATTGTATAAAATCTGTGAATTGCTTTTTCCCAAGATACCTGTTTTCACAATATTAGTCATACCAATCAATAAGAAAGTGAGGATATTTCATCTGCTATCTTCTTATATTCCTGTTTTAAGTGTTCCAGCCTCTTAATTATATAACTATTTCATTCTTTTGGTTACATTTATTTAAATATTTTTGAGTTTACTCAAGTGGGATTGCTTATCTAGTTGTTTCCTCAGAATATTGGCCATGTGTCTCTGGGAAGACTAATAAGTTTTTCATGTTAAATTTTATTCCATTTATTTGCTGAGAGTAAAATGAACTTAAGTACTTCAAAGTCAAACTGTACAAAAGAACAAATTTAATAAAATTGCTCTAATAGCAGATTTTGTAGTTTTACAATAAGAAATACTTTACATAAAGAATAGTTTGTCTCACAAGTGGACATGCATAAAACAATGCAGCTTTGGATTATATCCACAATATTTTAATACAAATATTACAACATGATTCCAACATATTTAGACAGGCAGAAATTTTAACCATTCCAATTCGTTTCCTCTAAATATGAGACATGGCTTTTTCAAAGGTCAAGAACACTTATATACAACTCAGACTCCATTTTGAAAATGGCCTGATATTTAAAAATGCTATAATGTATAAATAGTTATTTTATATCAATAAAATAACCTGCAGGATGATTTTACCTTCCCTAATAAGTTGAAATTTATAGGCAGAAGTGAATATGTAATTGAAGCAAATGCATCTTCTTCTTATTTTTAATAACTGTCACATATTCTTTTTGCAAGTGAATGTCTTTATTCCTATCACTTCATTCTTTATGATGTCCACATTATTGCTCCAATTTATAATCCTCAGAATTTAGTCACTCCAAAGTAACTATACATTCTTGCTTTGCCTAATTTACAAAATAAAATTATTGCTAACACTAAGATCATTCTTGAGAGAAGAGAGAAGAGAGAGAGAGAAAGATACCATAAAAGAGGGAGCCATTATAGGTTTGAAGATAAAACTGACTCTAGAGAAATGTCCAGAGACCTATAAGACTGACCCCAACTAACAATTTGTGCAACAGTGGAAAGGCTACCATCAATGCCCTTCCCTGATAATGAGATTGATGATTAATTTGTCCACCATCATAGAGCCCTCATCTAGTAGCTGATGGGAACAGAAGCTGACATACACAGCTAAACACTAAGATGAACTAGAATCCAGATGCAGAGAGGGAGGAAAAGACCAGGCTGCAGAAACACGTAGAATCAACTTACCTGAACAAGGAGTTAATGGGCTCCAGACTGAAAGCTGGGAATCCAGCATGGGTCTGACTCAGACCCCCTGAATATGGGTCTCAGTTAGAAGGCCTCGACAGTCTAAGGGAGCTCTGACAGGGGAACCAGGATGTGTCCCTGGTGCACAAAAGGACTTTGGGAGCTCATTCCTCATGGAGAGATATTCCCTTAACCTAGATGCAGGAGGGAGGGCCTAGTCCCTACTCCAAATGACTTGACAGATTTTGTTGATCCCTCCTGGAAGGCATCACCCTCCCTGTGGAATGGGGGGGAATGGGATGAAAGGGTGGTCATGGGGGATGCATGAGAGGGAGAGAAAAATAAGAGGGAGAGAAGGAGAGGGAACTGGGATCGATGTGTAAAATATGAAAAATAAATAAAAAAAGATCATTCTCATTTATTAAGTCATATAAATGTAATATCCTAAATATTGGCCTATAAGTAAAATGTTTTCTCTATATATTTATTGGTTAATTATAGATGAAATAATGAATTGTCATCTTAAAGCTCTTATATTCTTATATACTTATAATTAAGGTAATTACATTAAAACTTCATGAATTTAGTATTTAGTATTTGTGGAGTTATAGGAAATATAGGGGAGTTATAAGTATTTAATATAACCTGTATTATGTCAAAACCATAAAATATGTTTCAGTTCAAAATTGAAAATGTGAAGTAGTCATTATAATAAATTCATTTAATAATTAATCGATAAGCCTGTATTAAGTCAAATGAATAACTTAGATGATTAATTTTCTATATTTGGGACATACAATGGAGTTTTAATATTTGTATATGTTTAACTCATTTTTCCAATAGTATGATTACTGATAAAATAAACCCAAATGGCACAGTAGTTAAAATGAGCATAGTTCATAAAGGATTATGAAGCATTTTATCTATCCTGTAATGAGCTAAAGGGAATAAATTATTCTCCTGATTATCCTAGTCCTAAATCTTTCCTATTTATAACTGTACTCTAGTTCCTCTGGTTCCATTTGAAAAATTTCACACAATGGTTGAAGTAACCCTTTTGACCTATACATTAGTATTAGGCCATATTAATTGATGTGAAGTCAGCAGAACATTATGACCTGATTCATAGTTTATATTGTTTTCACTAAATTTTCTTACTATCTTGTTTAGATAAATTAATTCTTTACAAATTCCCACATATCTACCTTTGCCATGATATTATTGTTATTAGAAGAATTTAAAGTTGAGATATAGGCATAAACCCTTCTCCAAATAATTATATTTCATCATATATATCTATGTATGTATAAATATAGATGTTTGTTGTCACTATCAGTTTTTGCTCTACTGAATACCTCCAGTTTGAGACCTGTAAACTCTCTTCAAGTATTTATATGTCTGTATCATCCCATCACACAAAGAAACTCACAATGAAAATTATCATTAATTTTCACCCATGCCTTTAAGTAATTCTTTTCTCTTTTCTACTATTTGCAAAACACAAATATTTTAACTAGACATATCTTCCTAGGAGTTTGTGTTTTTGTATTCTTTCATTCATTTCCAAAATAAATATAATAAAATCTTAATATGTGAGAAAGAAAATAGGAATGCAAAGTACTAATAAATATATGCAATATAATGCATAATAGAAAATGTTTATAAAATTGATAGAAGAAAAAGAGTTGTACTTATTGTTATTCATAAGACAAAAATATTACTGGGGGTTTTGCTGATATTTTGTTTATGGTCTAGCAAGTGAAGATTCTTGAAGAGCCTTCTGCAAAGCGAGCCACACTAGTTAGCCATAGAGGCCAAGTAGTGGTGGCACACACCTTTAATCCCAGCAGCCATACTAGTTAGGTCAGACAATTGTACTAACCTTTATTACCAGCACTCAGGAAACAGAGACAGACAGATCTCTGTTAGTTCAAGGCCACTCTGGAATCCACTAAATTGATCCAATCTAAAGTAGAAACAGATTTCATACAGTGGTTATCCCAGCACTTAGAGTGACACACCCTAAATACCAGAGCTAAGGTGGTGGAGACAGGAGTGGTATGGGTAGGCAGAGAGAGGAATATAAGGCAGGAGACAGGAGCTCAGTGCAGTCTACACAGTCAGTCTGAGGCAGTCATTCCAAGCATTCAATCTGAGGACAGGATTGTCCCTTTAGTCTGAGGTAAAGGTAAGAACTAGTGGCTGACTATTTTGCTTCTCTGATCTTTCAGCTCCCTTCCCCTCATATCTGACTCCAGGTTTCTATTTTAAAACCTATTAGAACTTTTGCTATAGGGAATTACATAGTGAAATACCTGTTATTATTGTAGTTACAGTGGCATGATTGCTATGAAAAGAACCCAAAACTTTCTAACTTAATGTATGCTTAGTCTAGATAAGGAAATCCATGCTTTGTACTGTAAATCTGGCCAGGTGTATCTAGAGTTATTATGAAACTTAGAATAGAAATTATCATATTGCTAAAAGAATATAGTTTCAAACCTTTTACATATACATTAATGTAGTTCTCACGTCTCATTACAGAAATATCTTTTCTTCACATGACTTCTGTTAATATATACACTTACAAACAGTCAAAGTACAGACTAAGGGACCCTATATAGTGGGAGAACTATATCACACTTTTCCCATAAAGACTCAAAAAATATCACAGAAAATTGAGTATAAAGATTATAAGCATTCAGAATTTGGGGAGAATAACTAGGATACAATGTTTTCTTGATATAACAAGGAGAGTTCATTCATGAACTCAGAATACTTAGGGTGGCCTGTACAAGATTTGAAAAGATCAATTCATCAAAAATTCCAGCATAAATGAGGAAGAAGAAATAAGGCTCGTGCTTCACTAGATGTTTCTGCTTCCATATATATATATATATATATATATATATATATAACATATATATATATATATATATATATATGCATGCATGCAGGGGTAACTGAACTTAGTAGTTTACTTATGTAAAAAGAATATTTGAAACTTAAAGGGTGTTCTAGTTGAGTGTTTAGGATAAGTTAGAGGGGGAGATTCAAAGACAGACCTGATCCAAACGCAGTGCTTTCAAAATATAAAACAAAATTAATACATTAATACAAGAAAATATTAATCAGGACTTTACTGGGTTTTAAAGAATAAGTAAATTTTCTTTTGCATCAATGGAATGTAAGTAAGTATGAGAAAAATAAAAACATTTTCATAGCTTATGCAGTATCCCTTTGGGCCAAGAATTAGGAAAGCAATTCTTAACTCAAGAAAAATAAAGCCAAGCCAATAAATTGCATTGCCACTATATAAAGCCACATAATAATGTTTGATCATCATGGAAGAGAGGGCTAAAATATGCTAATAGCCATAGACTTTGGTTGTTGGTGACTACAAGGAAATCATATTTTCTGGACGGTATTTGCTCAAGTGAACTCACTGCTTTGACATGCACATTATGCTCACATGCCAGAGACAAGCTCATACATGAAAAATCTGTCATTAGTAGTTATAGCTAATGCATGAAAAAGAGGTATTTTTTTCTTTAAGGCTACATCCCCTGGCTTATCAATAATCAGTCAGTGGGTGACTACATATCTATTAATAAATGTGTTTTTAAAAAGTTTAAATTAAAGGGTTTAAAATATTTTGAGGATAGAAAGTGGGATGGGTATGTGTTGTAGTTAGGTTTTTCTTCCTTTCTTTCTTTTTCTTATTTTACATATTGATCCCAGTTCTCTCTCTCTCTCCCTCCCTCACTTTTCATCCACCCTTTCATCCCATCCCTGCCCCACTCCATAGGGAGGGTGATGACTTCTAGGAGGGATGAACAAATCTGTCAAGTCATTTGGAGTAGAAATAAGGCCCTCTCTCTCCTGCCTCTAGGTTAATGGAGAATCCCTCCATGGGGATATTCACCCAAAGTTCTTTTGGGCACTAGGAATACATCCTAGTTCCACTGTCAGATGTTCCTTAGACTGCCTATGCCTTCTAACTGAGACCTATTTTCAGAAAATCAGAGTCTGTCCACACTAGATTCTCAGCTAGCAGTCTGGAGGCCCATAAGCTGTTCTGTGGGTTGCTGTAGCTAGGTTTTCTCTTGCTGTGATGAGACACCATAACCACAGCAACTGTTACAAAGAAAACATTTAATTGAGGAGGTTCACTTTTGGTTTCAGAGGTTCAGTCTATTTGCATAATTAGGAGTATGTTGTGCAGGCAGATGTGATGCTGGAGCTGCTAGTGCTACATCTTCCAGGTGACAGGAATTCAACTGAGGCATGTGTTACAGGTGACCATGCTCAGACACCCCTTGGTGGAGGATGTGAGAAGACACTGCACAAAGACTCAGGTACTGGGTCTCAGTGAGTAGTAGATCATGCTGCAGACTCTTTTAAAAAGGAGGTTAGACTAGCCTTTTATCCCCTTCCAAGGTCCTATTGGCTCAGACTGCTGATTCTGTTGTGTTTTCCTTTCCTCATTGATGTCTCTTGTAAGATGTCTCTTCCTCAACAGTCTCTTGGCATAGAGGCAGGCTTGGCTCAGGGAGGAAGTGCCCACGCACTTATTCATACCAGCTGGCCTGGACATCTGGGTAGGATGACTGTGGCTTGGGTAGGCCACCAGAGTTTCTCCTACAGCACTGGGTAATATCTGTGCATCTGAAATTTCAATGTGCATTCCCACATTGACATGACACACTTCCTTCAACAAGGCCATACCTACTCCAATAAGCCAACCTATCTAACAGTGCAAATCACTATTGATTATGGAGGCCAATTATATTGAAATTATCACATCTAACCCTATGGCCAACATAAAATTTTAACAATATCATATTGTAAAATTTAGTAAACACAACTTCACAATTCCCCAAACTCTGTTACAGTATCAATAGTGTTTTAAAGTCCAAAGTTCAATGTCTTTTATGATATATATGCAATCTCTTAACTGTAATCACCTGTAAAAGTAAAAATCAGAACACATACTTCCAAAACATAAAGGCTCAGGATATATATTGTCATTCCAAAATTCAGAGAAAGGAGCATTGTTAGGAAATCTGGACTAAAACAAGACCAAAAGAGCTGAGTGAACTCCATGATATTTAACACCATATCTGATATAAAAACTCTCTCCACATCTCCAAATTCACTCAGTTGGGTTGCCTGCAGCAACACACTTCTTTCTTTTTTGCTAGTTCCGTTCCCTATTAATAGCTCTCCTTGACATGTATCCCATGACTCTGGTATCTCTAATATCTTGGGTTCTCCAAAGCAATCCAGGCTTCAACTTCACAGCTTCATGCAATAGCCACAAAGATACCCTGATATACGCTGGCCTCAGAAGCTTTCCTTAGTTATGTAAACAAACCCATAGCCCCCTTTTTTTTCTATACTCAACTTCAGAAAAACTTAGCCAAAGCTGCCAAATTCAGCTGCTTTCTTGAGCTACAACAGCCCCCAATCCATCACTCAATTACATCTTCACCAGCTTTCTCTTTTATTTACTAAACTGAGATATTCTGAAACATGTTCTGTATATCAGCCTGGCCTCAACTCAGGAGATCTGCCAGCTTCTGCATTCCCAGTCATGAGATTAGAGATGTACCCTACCACACCCAGCTCTCAGCTTTTCACAATTTGGAAACTCAGCTGGGAGAGATGTTGCCATGAAGTCACCCCTACTTTATTACATTTCTTAATCTGCTTTTCTTCATGAATATATAATTTATCTCTCTTCTACTTTCTGCTGCTCATTCTTTCCTCATAATTTGCATTTTGTAATATACATGCCCTACTCAGCTTGCTCCTTTTCATTATAAATCTTTATAAGAACAAACACTAGCAACCACATGCCAAAATCTTTAGGTTGTTTTGAGTTTCTCCCACAAATGGTTTTTAACACAAAACTCTTCACTTTAAACTTAGGCAAACCCTTCAGATAAAAGTGGGAAAACTATCCACGTTCTTCATGAAAATATCATAATATCAGTCTCGACATCATATGCTAATATTCTTTTCTTCTGTAACCTCTTGATCCAGGTCCCCACAGTTCATCAAATCTTATTCAATAGCACTTTCTTCCATGTTTCTAATAGTATGGTCCATATGTATTGCTTAAAGCTGCTTTTATAACTCAGAGTACCAGAGTCCAAATTGAGGAGGCTTGCTTAGTTTCAGAGGTTCAGTTTATTATCATTATTAGAAACATGGTAGTATGCAGACTGACATGGCACTTTAGTTTCAAGTGCTACATCTTGCAGGCAAAAGATATTTGACTAATATAAGAATCCTCAAAGCCCAAAACACACACTTCCTCCAATGATCCATACCTAAATCTTAGGTATCACCTCTTAATAGTGCTACTCTCTATGAGATTATGGGTGCTAGTTATGTTTAAACTACCACAGTTTGGAAGAGGACATGGTTAAGGCAGGAGTTGAGCAAGAGATGCATATTATCAAAATGCAATGTATGGGATTTCAAAAATAAATAAATAATTTCCAACCTACAAGATATCTTTCTATATTTCATTTAAAATATTATAAAAATGTTTAATAATATGAATTATTTGGACATATTTACTCCATGTTATTATTAAATCAAAAATATAATTGAGATATTAATGTAAAACAGAGTCAAATATTTATACAACTACTATAAAATCTGTACAATTTTTAAAGAGATAACAGGGTCACAATAGGATACAACATTGAGGAACACCCATTAAGGCAAACAAGAAAGACATAATGCTGGGAGGATTTTTTATTAGGAATAGCAAGTGTTTAGAGAGAAAAGAAAGGGGATGAGAAAGATTACTGGGAGAGAATATTATCAAAGAAGAGTGTGTGTGTGTGAGTGTGACTGTTCATATATGTATATTCATATATGTATATTCATGTATACATTCACATTATGAAAAAAATGTTAAAAATATTTATCCTTGCTGATATACTTTCTCCTCAAAATAATAACCAATGTAAGAAAAATGTGAATACTTTATCTACAGACATATGTTATTTATCTTGGAAACATGATAACTCATGTTCATTCTGAATTGAATTATCCAAATAAAGCTCTTTACTTTCAGAAAGACATCAGCATGCTATCAAACATGTAAAGCCAATTTTAATGTATGTTTCTATAGTGAAACCTTTAAAATGTGCTAGGATTTGACATTCAGTCTCTGATAAGCAGTGAGTTCTGGAAAATGCTGATGAAATGTTTGCTGAATTTCTAATGAATGCAAGTATTTCTTTCACATAATTAGTCTCTATATTATTGCTGGGTTGCTTCAATTTTAATCAGCAACCATAATGTTGATGGCAACAAAAATTAGTGCTTTATTTTCTAATGTTCTATGAAATAGCTGTCTCATAAAATGGAATTGTTTGTAGGCTATTTAAACATTAAATATAACTCTCATCTCTCACAAAATAAACATGAAAAAATTTGAATAATTATTTTTCATTACTATAATTTAACTCAGAAGTTTTAGGTTGAGACCAAGGTACAGTTTAGAGTGGTGATTCATTTGCATACTTATTTTTTCTCAACTTTTTAAAAGGGAATTTTTCAAGATATTTTTATATGTTTATATGTGAGGCCTGCATTTATATATGTCCATGTGTGTGCTAGTGCCTGGAGAAGAAGACGTTGTGATATCTTCTAGAATTGAAGTTACATGTGGTTGTTAAAAATCTAAGGTGTCATCTGTGATCTGATGTTTTTGTGTCTTCTGGAAGAGAAGTACCTGCTATTTAACTCTGAACCATATTTCTAATGGAAGGTGTGTTTTATTTTTAAATGACATAAAATTACATGCATGTATGGACTTACCATTATGTTTTGAGTACATATACTATAGAAATACTAAATGTTTTTATTAAAATATGTAATACCTTATGTAATTACATTTGGTAATGGGAAGACTACACTCACAGCTAATAACTTTAATGAATGTTCAATTTGTAGTAACAACAGGTTTGTTAAAATTGAATCTCTCATCTTAACAAAAACTTGTGAAATATGGGCACCACAAATCTGATTCACACATATTCCATTCCCTTCTCATCTCCATTCTGCCATCCATTTCACTGAATGGCAAGATTACCAAAATAATCCAATTGAAAAAGAACAATAACATTTTAAAAGTAATCTTTAATTAATCTAAACATGCACCTATAAAAACTTAACAACCTCATACTTTAACAGGTCTTTGACTTGCACACATACACAAACCAGTGAAATACTAAAATGCTAGTGATATCCTCGAGGTGTCTATACTTAACTGAATTTTGCAATACAAATTGTCTAATTTAGATATTGTGCTCTAATTAGGTAGGCTGTCAGCTTTTATTTAAATTGCTTCAAGGATGCATGACACTTTTTTGTACTACTTTGCAACTTATTATAAGACTTTAATTATTTCAAAGTTGAAAGTTTTAAAAATAAAATTTGATTGCAGCATAGTTTCCATGACATAGGATGGAACACTCACTTTGAACATTTAGGTTCCCCCCTTTTTTTTTTTTTTGAAGGCCGTGTGATTTATTATGAGGAAAATAACCTCAAATATCATTGAACTTACAAGGAACCCAGCAAGTTAAATGTTTATAATAATTCAAGGTGTTAACAACAAAGCTTTCCTCATATAAATTAAAAAAGAAAGCCAATGGAAAATCATTTAAATTGCTTTGTGAAGCAGATTTTAAAACACTACACTACTAAGTGCTCATAAACACTGTCTTTCCTTAAATGGGAAGACAGGCTGTGTTGCACACTAGTCTTGTGAACTCTGCAGTTCTTTTTTGTAAATAAGCTTCTTCATATATCAAATCAAGATGGTTTTATACAAAGAAGGTAGCCCACAGATGTAGTGTAATAGTTTGAGATACTAATTCAAAACTTCAAGGTAATATATAAAACTATTTTCCAAAGTAATGTATAAATACAACAAAGCAAGACAAAAACAGTTGTAACTACATGATCTGATCCAGAAACCAATAAGAATTCTGGGTGTGAAGAGCGGGAGGCCCATGAAGAGTTCTGGGACATGATAGAGTATCACTACAGGAAGTGCATCAGTCAGATGCTGCTATAGGCCTGGGCAACAAGGCACAGGAGATGCTGGAACACACACAAGGATGGGACTCACACATGAAGGGTAGGAGAATGCTGAGTGTAATGTGCACCACTTTGGAATAAAGACTATTCTATGCTAAAGACACTGAAAGACAATGAGTACAAGCACCTTCCTTATTTTCTCTCTTTCCGAACCATACAAACAGGGAAGATGCTGACCCTATACCAGAAGTAAAATAACACAGGAGCATATCCCCTTCATCTTCCCCAACCCCCAAGAAAAGGCAAATGTTTATTGCCTATAATTGTTATGAGTAAGTTTTCTTCCAGTCTGGTACTGTAGCCGTGCCAAACCCAAATAACACACAGAGACACTGTATTAGATACAAAGCTGTTGGTCTTATATCTTGAAAGTCCTACCTAATACTTCCTCTCTCCTCCTTGTCTCTTAGTCCTGCCTATCTTGCTCTCCTATAGGCCAAAAGTGCTTTATTCATTAACCAATAAAAGAAACATAATGAGACATGTTATTCTGGAAATATGTTTCTCATACTGGTTAATGAATACACACTTTATTCTCCTAGGCGGGGCTAGGAGACAAGGAGGAAAGAGGAAGTAGTTAGGAGGAGTCAGCATGGGGAGCCTAAAGAGAGTAGATGCAGGCCCAACACTCTCTGGTAAGATGAGCCACATGGAAGTACTTAGAATAGTAGATATGGGTTAATCATTAAGATAGAGCTAGCCCATAAACAATGATATTAACTGGCCAACAGGATTGTATCAAATACAGAGTCTCAGCGTGTTATTAGGGCTTGCGTGGCTGTGGACTGGGTGGCTGGCTAGGAGGAACAAAGAGTGGGACCAGACCAGCTGTATGGAAAAACCTGCCCCTAACAGAAACATATTTACACAATGACATCTCCCATCATGTAATGGTTAACATTGATTAGATTACCTATTAAAGACATATTGACTCACTCATTTCTTTTCAAAATTTGACTATCAAAATATTTAAATTTTTAAGAATATTCAAGAATATTCCTATTAAATTTAGTAATGGATAACGTTGACTTTGCTTCAGTGACACATATTATACGATTTTTGCAACAGGCACTCACTTTTAAAATTTATTTATTTAATTTAGAAACAATCTTATTTTAAATATTAGTCTCAGCTCCCTCTCTCTTTCATCCTCCTATGCCCCCACACCAACCCTCTGATCCCACCCCTAATCACTCCACAAGGAAAGAGAGGCGTTCCATGAGGAATCATAAAAGTCTGTCACATCATTTGGGAAGGGTCTAGGACCTCGTCTATGCATCTGGCCTGAGGTAGTATTCCTCCATGAGGAATGTTTCCTGAAGTCTATTCATGTACTATGAATAAATGCTGGTTCCACTGTTAGAGATCCCATAGACTGCCCAGGCCTCCTAGCTGGCACTCAGATTCAGAGGGCTTAGTTCTGTCCAGTACAGGTCCCTAAGCCTTATGACTGGGGTTATGTACTCTCACTTGGTTAGATCAGCTGTTTCTGTGGGTTTGTCCAGCATGGACCTGACCACTTTGTTCATCCCTTTTCCCTCTCTACAACTGTATTTCAGGAGTTTGTCTCAGTGCTTAGCTGTGCTTGTCTTCTGCTTCCATAAGATACTGGATGAAGTCTCTAGGATGACATTTAAGGTAACCTCTCCACTACTGCTTAGACTTTCATACCTATGAAAAGTGAGCCCACTACTGTCTTGCATACCAAGTCAATGAGTGTTGCCCTCAATACTCAGGGCCCAGGCCTATAGCCTGTAGGCACTTTTTTACCCACAGACATTTGGCAAAAAAAAAAAATTCCCCTGGAAACTCCCAACTCTGGAATCTCTGCCATGTGCCTCATATGTAACAGTTTTACTAGAAGTCCACTGTGGATATCACACTGCATTGCTCAAGAGAGACATTGTACTGGGGACTCCTATATCAGAACAATTTTCACTACAATTAAGCATGTTTTTCCTCATGTTTTTCCTGATGAATAAGTGTTTCTTAAGTGTAATAATTTCACCAACAATCTTACTTTTGTAATTTAATATTATGAGATATCCTGGAGCAGGGGAAGAAATGATGTATTAAGTCTTGAAAGTCTCTACTTCAGAGCTGGTCCTGCCTTACCTGCTTTGTTCCCCCATTTTTATTTTAATTTAAAACAAGGTCATTTTAAATATCAATCCCATTCCCCTCACCCCCTCATCCTTTTCTATTACTCCCACCAAACCCCAGCCCAAGACCTCCCAAGCAAATTGGGTCCATGGAGGGGAAAGAGAGTTAAGAGAAAGAGAAGGGGCAAAGAGGAGGGCATGGGGGAGAGAGAGGTGGGCATGAGGGAGAAGGAAGATTGAATACGGAAAGAATAGAGAACAAGAAAAGAGATTCCATAATATAGGAAGCCAATATAGATTTAAGGTGAACTCTGGCACTAGGGAAAGGCCCAAAGATCTACAAGATAAACCCAACTAACAATCTAAGCAATAGTGGAGAGGCTACCCTTAATGCCCTTCCACAATAATGAGATCGAGGACTACATTCTATGCCATCCTAGAGCCTCCATCTTGTAGCTGTTGAAAGCAGAAGCAGATACCCCCACCTAAACACTAGATGAACTCCTTGCTTGCTTCTTACAGACTGGGCACATACAATTCACCAAGACATTAATTTCTGAGTTCCTGGGTCAAGTATGTTGATACATACTAGTATACCTGCTTATATTTGTGTTTGTAATTTGATCAATGATGACTAAAAGAATGATAGATACATAGTCTCAGTGAGAAGCTTATTCAAGCAGTTCTGGGAAAATGGAGAAAAGAAGAGAAAAATGCCAAGGGAAGAGGAAAGTAGAAAAGTGGAAACGAGGGGAGAAAATGAGAAGAGAAGAGAAGACAAGAGAAGAGGAGAAAGGAGGGGAAGAGAAGAGATAGCAGTAGAGGAGAGTGGAAGGGAGGAGGGGAGGGAATAGAAAAGAGACATATGTAATAATGTGCTTCCTCATGAAAAATCCTGAGGTTTTTCTGTTGCCCTTCAAATGAATGCATCTACACACACAAACACACAAATCCTCATGCATACAGATGCATACCCACACAAACACAGACTTTACATATTTATGATCATATATGTGCACTCTCACAAGAGAACATCAGGTCTGCTCATGTAAAAATGAACTCCTATTGGTAGGTTCTTCAAGAGATTTCTGTTTCATTTATAGATCTATTAACCTAAACAATTCATTTGACTAAAACCTAAAATATTTTCATAAACTTTTTGAGAGTTAAAACCCCATTCAATATAAGAACAAATGTAAAATAAATAAAACACTTTGTAATAATACTAAAATGTCAATTAAAATGTTTACATAAACATATTAATTTGTAAAAACAAATTTGTGATGGAAATATGAGAGAGACTTGGACTTATTGTTTCAAATGTCTAATAATATTATAATAATACTATTAGATTTTTCACTGACAAATATACTTAGTTTACAATATCCCCATCTTAGTCTATTGTATAGATATTCCATGGTATAATTAATCACAAACCTTATAGGTGTAGAGTTTACTCCTCATACAGGTTTAAAACACTGATTTAGCCATAATAATAATACAAAATAAAACATTAGCTGAAAATTCTAACACATTTGATAAAACTGTGAATTTCATTAGAAACATTGTTTGTGTTCTTCACTTTATGAAAATAGAGAAGTTTATCTAAAGTAATATAATAATATCATGAGACATTATATAAATAATTGTCCATTTGTTTTGCATTTCTTGTATGCAATTTTTTAATGCCAATTATATTGCTCTGCATTTCATGTCATATTAATTACTGTAATTAGGCACATGCTTATGATTTGGAAAAAACATATTTTCCACTCAGTAGTGTTATTAATATATGAATGATTAATTCTCAAGCATCTTCACTGTCAGCAAAGCCATGGTTTTCTCAAACACACTGGTGTTCACAAGGGATTTATTAAAATAACAAGTAAAATGCATAAAAAAGAAAATGCTGTATGTTAGAAAAGATTACATACAATATTTTGTTGAAATTTTCATGTATTATACTTCAAACCTTAAGTTAGAATTTTAATTCTTAAAATCACTGAGCAAACACAAAAAAATTAATTTTTCACTGATTAAAGAATTTACAAATCTGGGTGCTTGAAAAAAGTAAATAAAAAAAGTCTTTTAAAGCTGAAACAGAGTCTCTCAATACAAAATTAAGTATATGCGATTCTCCAGAGAGACACTGGATGACAGGTATAAGTTTTACTGCTTAATGCTACATAAAATCATTGTATGATTCAAGGCTGAATGTAATGCTGACGAGAGATGATATGAATAGCTCTGCACACTAGTAATTATATGCTCTTCCCTTATTCAAATATATGTGTGAGGTGCTTTTCTACATCTTCTGTTGTTTCCCTAGAGTTATTGTAAAGGGATTATTTTCCTAGGCACTGAAGAATTCTGAAGTGATTTCCATGTTTCAAAGAAGCATTATCTCTGAACACTGAAGAATGACACTAGATTCAATAGATTTTAGGGACACCTTTAAAAATTTCTTTCACCATTTCTATAAATGTCATAAAAAGAGGATTTTAACTTTTCCCCATCAAGTAGCACTCAACACATTGTCATTACAAATGATGATATGGTGAATATCCAAAAACAAAGCTGAATACAAATAAACCCTAATGACTCATATTTATTTAGATGACTTTACCAGCCTTTTGCTTTCCTTTTTATTCTTATTTTTTTTAGTAGAATGTGCTGTTGCTCTGTCTGTATACATGTGGATATATATGTATGTATTATATATATATGTATATATGTGTGTGTGTTGTACATGCATTGTGTAAGTATATGCATATGTATATATGACAGTGTAGACGACAGACTTCCCATGGCAGTATGAAGAAATCTGCTGCTTTTGATATTTAAGATAAAAACATTCCCTCATAGAAACCCAACAAACTTGGTGTGCACTATTGTCTTACACTGAAAAATAAGTACTTCTTGATTTAAACTTTGTGAACAGCGACTCACAGATCATATAAACACAAACTTCTTGAGATCCTGTGACAACTAAGTAGCCATTTCTTCAGTCTCTGCATTCTTTTCATCTCACTGATTACACAACTGAAATGGGAATTACATAGACTTACAAAAAAAAAATCTCATCTGGAAAGAGTCTTTTAAAATAACAATGACTGTTTTTACTCGCCACCCCCCCACCTTTTAAGGCTATACTATTCCCAACCACTTTTCATTACAGATTAATGAATGATAATTAATTATTAATTACCGGGAGGGTGATTACATGCATTTGCCTTAGGCTTGACAAGCTGTCAAGGGTTCGTGCCAGGATTGCCAAGCTCAGCAAGTTACAGAGGTGTGACACTGAACACTCAGACTCAAATGATATTTCCAAAAATGGGCAGGAAGAGTGTGAACAGCAGAAACATTTCCCATGTGTTGGTCTGTTCTTGCATGCAAATTAAAAAGAATGTAATTGTGATGATACCCTTTTATTGTATAGTAATGATGTTGCTTGTTTATTATAAAAATTCCTCCCACTTTTGCCTCCCAAAATGTCTTATATGTCTTATCAATGGATTATTGGTATGTCTCATTTTGGAATATTTTCCAATATATGAAAATAAACATTTATGCAAAAGCTCTGTAACCAAACCTATATTTATATCTGAAATCTACCAAGTACCCAGATGTTAAGTGTGTCTGTGACACGGGCAGAATTGGGACTCTGGTACATTAGCCACACTTTAAAATTTAATTTCAGTATCCAAGAGCAGCAAAACAGAATAGAAATTAGATACCATGCTATTCTGAGTAATAATAAGAGTAGTAATAGTCCAGCTTAATGAAATAACTCTTGATTGTGTCAAGAACTTGCAGCTTTGATCATATAAAATACATGGTTTGAATTACAATTTTATCAATAAGAAAGGAATGCATATCAGAAAAAAATGATAAGTTATTCCTGGAATCATGTGAACATGTAGCATACATTGCTTTGAATTACCAAGAACAAGCACAAAATATTTCACAAATCATTATTTGTGTATTAGATATGCTTAATACTGAATTAACTAAATTCTTACATAGCTATTGTGCTGTCTGTGATTATATTCTTTTCTATTTTTTCTTTTTATTGCACATAAATTTCTTTCTCACTTAATGTATCCTTACCACATTTTCCCCTCCCTTTACTTCTCCAGTTCCTCTGAACCTCCCCTGCAATTCATATCCATTGTCTTTCTGTGTTTCATTAGAAAATAAACAGGCTTCTATAAAATATAATATTGATAACATAAAAACAAATGCTGACAAATAAGATTTTAACAAATGAAACAAAGAGAAGCAAAAAAACCCAATGGAAAACACAAGAAACAGAAAATGCTAGTTTGCTCATGGAACCATAAAATCCTAAATTTTAAGTCATAATTCATACTCAAAGCACAAATATATATGCATGTGTTCATGTGAAATAAATAAAAATAAGGATAAAGATAAACGGTAAGGTAAAATTAAAAATAAAACCAAAGGAAAAGTCCTGATATGTCATGATGAGACAAAAAACTTCCAAATACACTGTTTAGTTTATTTTCATATACTGATGCTTATGCAGCCTACTCCTCAGTGTAGTCTGTTTTCCCAGTGATACTCTCCTGAAGGTAAACCTTCTTCTGCACATGGTTTTCAACTGCAGATAGCTTCTTGGCTAGGGAGGTCTCGTGTTCAGGACCCCAATATATGCAGTCCCCTGTAGGCCTTGTGCATGCTGTATCATTCCCTGTGAGTTCAGCAGCAGTTAGTTGATTGTGTTGATTTTCTCAGTGTCTATTATCCCCTCCAGCAATTACATTCTTTCTAAATTCTTTTCCACTGGGTTCCATAAGCCCTGAGGGGAAAGCTTTAGTGGAGCCATTCCATTTAGGGCTGCCTGTTCTAGTGTCTTTTCCTCTCCACTTAATGCCTGACTGTGGGTTTCTATAATTTTTCCCATCTGCAACAGGTGGAAATTTCTCTGAGGATGGCTTTTTTCTCTAATTCTTAAGGACAGTGACCAGTTTATCTTTAGTGTTTTCTACAAAGAAAATATCATAAAAGCTCCAAGAAAAATGAGGTGTGCTTAACAATATTTATTATAAATTCATTTTACTTGAATGAAATTTGAATATGATATCTTTTCTAAGGCAAAATATTTTAGGGTGTGGAGCTGTGGGTCCAGCTTCTAAAGCTATAGCTCAAATCAGCACTATATTAAAAAAAAATTGAAATGTCAACCTACCATCAACCATTAATTTCCAGAAAAATAAAATTACTAAAATTTAGGCTATTCACCATTTCCCAGTAAATCTATGTTCCTGATGAATTTTATTGTACTTTGAGTAATGCTTTGTATATAGACATTTTCTGTTTCTACATTTTGTGTGTTTGTTTCTTCTTTTTCTTTAGGTACTTTTTTTATTTATATATTGCCTTTATATTTTTTTGTATCACTTGAATCCCAACCCCTTCATGTTTTAAGTGTAAGTAATTATAGTAATAAGTAAAATGAACCAAGACAATGAAGTAGGCTATCATAGTTTTCCACAACTGCTACAAATGAATGATGAATATTTATTAGGAGAAATAAATGAAACCATATTCATAATCTCTGATATCATAATATATAAAATGGTCATTAAATCTTTTGTATGTTCTTATTAAGCTTTTATGCCTATGAATAATCAAGAAATGAGAGATACATTTCTCACATCCACTGTACTTGGATATTGGACAATTCTGAGTATTGTCTTTAATAGGGGATAATCTGAGATATTGCATCGAAGATTCTATAAGGTACAAAGTATATGGTATTATGTCTCTATATGAACAGAAAAATGGAAATGAATGTAATGACAAGAGATAAGGGTTGATGAGCAAAAATATCTGTTTACTTGATAAATTCTTGAATCTAGGTATAACAAAGCCCAGTATTTATGATGTGAAAAAAACAAAGTAAATTCTCTTCACAAATTCATTTTATCAAGTTATAGATATCAAAAATGTCCCCTGAAGGCCTCATGTGTTAAAGAATTGGCTGCCAGCTTATGGGTTTCCAGAAAGTGATTGGAGCCCATGTACTCTGATACAGTCAGAGAATCTATTTGTTCAGGAATTCATACATAATTTCTTTATTGAGTGGTTGAGAAATCTGTATGGCGGGATCTTGTTATTAGAATTATATCACTTGTGTCTTGAAAGGATGTATATGTCAGTCTG
The DNA here is from genome assembly GCA_030556225.1 of Cricetiscus sungorus. Lineage (NCBI taxonomy): Eukaryota > Metazoa > Chordata > Mammalia > Rodentia > Cricetidae > Cricetiscus > Cricetiscus sungorus. Next base: position 27,766,635 of record JANBXA010000741.1, on the reverse strand, counting down.
CCTTCTCTTTGTCTTTATCTGCTTCCAGTTACAGGGAAATTAATAGATCTGTTTGAACCATGCATAAGGTTAGGTCTTGCATCAGATACACATGAAAGGAGCCCTCTACAATAGAATGAAACATCTAAAATGCAATCCATATTAATCTCCACTAGTTTCTCATCTCACTGCTGTTATCCAATAACTTCCAAAAGCAACATCACAAAGGATAGGTATGTTTTAGTCCATGATCAAGATATCAGATTCCATCATAGTAGAAATGTTTGCTTGCTAAGTGGTATCAGGTTATGGTAAGACTTCTTGATATCTTAATTAATACAGAGAGAGCAGGACAAGACACAAACATCCTTAGCCACAAAGACCTGATACTAGTGGCCTAGGACTGTCCATTTTGTCACATGTCCAAAAGGATCTACTACCTCTCACATTGTAGCTTGGGATCTACTATTCAAGGCTATAATTCAATGTCAGACATTTCAGACAGAAATGATAATATTCTGCCCCTGGCTCTGATACATTCTAGACCATCACATTAAAAAAAATGAATTTACTCCAACTTCAACGTATTGAAAGTCTTAAAATTTTAACAGTGTTCAAAAACAAAAAGAAAAAAAAAAACAAATGCCCAGAGTTCTTTTGCTGCTCCAGCCAAACTTGAATGAGATAGTTGTAGGAATATGATATATCATGTAACCCAGAGACATAAAGATAACTCCAAAGGCTCAGGATCATACCAGGAAAACAAAGCTAAAGAAAATTAAACAATGAAATTTTATGCACTACCTCTTGGATATATATATATATATATATATGTATATATATATATATATGTATATGTATTATGTATATGTATATGTATATATGTATGTATGTATATGTATATATATATATATATATATATATATATATATATATATAGTAAGTTCTATTGCACTTGGCCAGCCTTGCTTCTGTACCATTCCTATTTGGAGAAAAAAAACTAAATCTCTATTTGAATAGCTTTATCTAGGTTTTCCCTTTGTGAAATCAAGTATTCTTGGAATGTCCATCATCCCTGGTTTTCCACTGAGACTTAGGCTTTATTTTCAATGTTTTCAATGCTTGCCATAGGACCTTCTATGCTACATACTGCTTGATTCTATAATTATTCTTTTTATATTGCTGTTGTTAGTTTGTTTTCCATTAACCTAATAGAAACATCATTAACCCCTTTACTTCTGACTTCTATGAACATGCTTGCGATATAGTACAACAGGGATAATGGTTGTTTTTCTTTGAAACCAAAATATAGATACAGTTACCAAATAAGCCTATATTTATAATTCCCAGAGCCTTTGTTGGACTGGGTATAACTTCCAAGATAGTTTTCATATGTTTCTTGTACAGAATAGAAGGTGTCTATATAATGGTAGATAATCTCCTTGAATAATTGTGGACATTTTATACAAACTGCCTTACATGCATCTTTATAAGTAGTGATAAGCCTTTCCTTTCTTGATTGCTTATTTTCTACACTGATTTCTATACTTTCTCTTCTGATTTTTGACCAGTATTTTCACTGTAAAAGCTTAGTATAGACAATGAGCAGTTACCATGCCACAACCTTGATGCAATGCCATTATAAATATCCTCTGTTAAAAAATTAGTTCCTTACTCAATTTTTTTCTTCTTATTTAAATTTTCAAGACATGTCCAGGAGATAGACAGTCTTTGTTAAAACATAACAAGAAGATAATGTAAACTTTTTGAATTGAATTGAATGAATTTTGCTTAAGTAGATGTCCATCTGTCTTTGAGGTTGGTGGTAGAACAGTATTATTTAAGAGATATGTATTTTGGTGTCAAATTGACAAGGGGTGGACTCACTATGGTTAATTATGATAATCAATTTGATGAATTTTATAACTGCCTCAGAAAAACATCTCAAATGTGTCCATGAGAATTTCTAAAGAACACAAAAGATCAAGTCTGAATGTTACCAGCATCATTCCATGGTCCACAGGACTGAAATGAATATAAGACAAGACAAAAAATAAGAACCGTCCTTCAATAAATATTTCTCCTTGCTTAATGACTGAAGATGCAGTATTACCAGTCACATACACTTCTGGCATATACCAACATGCCTAAAGTATGAGGGTGAGTCTTACACTCCAACTAATGCCACAACATGAATCAATTTCCCAAACATATACAGAAAGACATAAGTTAATTACAAAAACAAAATAAAATATATATATTGGTGGTCCAATTGCTTTACTAAAGTCACAGAAATGAAGACGAAAGAAAAAAAGCACCAGCTGCTTTAGTTTTACTGAATTAAATGTGAGTTTCTTATCATGATTGTACGATATATTTAAATAGGAAAGCTGTTGTAAAATACCCATTTCCCACAGCTTTAAGGTAAGTTGGGCGGTGTATCTTCTGCCAAGATACTAAAGGCTACTTTATCTTATTGAGGTGTTCTATTTCAATAAGTTAGTTTTCTGTAAAAGTCTGTGGATAAATTTCTCTCTTCTGCATGTTCCTAATGAGGCTACAAGCCTTATAACCTGGTTATATCACACTAAACAGTAATATAAGCTCCACCTTAAACTGTAGAAAATCTTTTTTATGTATTTTCTTATCTTAACTTATATTCTGAAAATTCCTGCTTTCAAAGAATTCTAAGCATGAAAGATATCTTTGTTCTTCATAGATGTCCTAAGAAATAAAATGTTCATTTCTTTAACTTAATAGCCGAGCACTCAAAAACCATAGCGTATCTGTACTGACTGATTAACTGCTGTATACCTGAATTATACTGGAATACAATATCCAATCAAATAGTAATCTCATCCTTTATGAAGTATTTTGCACACAATTTAAAATAATAGAAAATTACATTTTTGGTTTTAATTTTGGCTTTAAATTTAACTATCGATATTTTAAGTCAACAAGTATTGAAAAAAGTGGCCCATGAATTTGAAAGATAGGAGTTTATGAGTGGATTTGAGGGAGGATAAAAGAAAGACTAAAGGGAAATGTTGCTGTTGTATTATAATGAGGAACATAAAAAATATGATAGAAAATTTGATTGTGACAATAATTTGACAATATCTGGCTGAACCCTCATACCATTCATTGTGTCTGATATTATATAACTTATAAACTCAAGATATAAAAGAAGGTAGTAGATGATAAACCAAAGAAGAAACAACATCACAAAATAATTTAACAGGCCAATTATTTGTTTTTTTTTTTTGCAAATTATGATGTTAAAAGAATGGAAGTAGAATGGTCTGTGTGTGGTAAGGAGCTACAGAGAAAGAGGGTAAGGAGAGAGTTTTCAATAATGACTAATGATCTATTTTGATTCTTAGATCCCTAGGCCCTATCTGGTAGAAAGACAAAACCAACTCCTCCAACCTGTCCTGTATATTGATATCCACATGCATATCCTATTGCATGTGGATATCAATATACATGTACATGTAGTCAATAATTGTAATTTGATTTTTAGTAAATAAAATAAAATATCAAAGACAACACAAGGACAAAATGACTTAAGAAAGTGTCCTTGCTTATTATTTTCTTATGAGTAGTAGTCAGTTATTATAACACTTATACATTAACAGAGACATTTGTATAAAGAATTGGATTTGAACTGAGACTGCATTCCAAAAGCAAATAACTTTGTGACTTCAAATGCACAGCAAAATATCCAGTGATTTGTGATAAATAACATAGAATAAAACTGAGTATTATTTTCTATAATTAGTTAAAATTTATTTTGTCTTAGTTTATTATAGTATGTGTAAGTGCTCGGCCTGCACGTACATTAGTGCACTATATTCATGTTTGGTGCCAACAGAAGTCAGAAGCAGTGTTTGAATCTCTTCAAACTGCAGCTGTGGATGGGTCTATGCCACTGTATGAGTGTTGGGAAGATACCCCAAGTCCTCTGCAAGAGCAGCAAGTGCTATTAACTGCTGATCCATTACTCCAGCCTCTGCGAAGATTACAAGGGATTTTATTGTATAAATTGTAAAATTATGAGGATGAGACTGTGGAGTCCCAGAGCATACATGAATAAAGTCAGAGACAGAATTCCACAGCACTTGTGGAACAAACACAGAAAGATGAGTGTTGTATCCTAGATAATATTATTAGCATAGTATGAAAAGTTGTAGTTTTATTTAAAAATATCACTTCATAATAAGATGTCAAATAGTAGAGTATGTGTATGAGATGTCATGTGCATGTATGTGCATAAATATGTATGTCTATGATTATTTGTAAGTGTGTATATTTATATGTATGGATATATATTCTTTGTCTTCCATGGGATAGTTTTAATCAGTTCATGAAGAACCTCTTTACTATTTTATTAGAAAAAGTTTTTTTTTTCATACAATATATTTTTATCATACTCATCAAGTCAGTGAAAATTGTCACTTTTTGATATGGGTTAATGAATAATAGACAACCATTGAGAAATATGATCTTAACAGTGTATGTAGTGTTATGGCAATGACTTTAGTCTCTCTGTGGGATATTCGTAACTCTGTGAAAAGGAGGTGATCCCTTAGGAGTAGGATCTTATGACATACCATCAGGGGATGAAAGGCAAAGAAGAATTTTAGAGCCACTGTAACTAGAAAAGATGACTGCCTGGGCTATAGTACATATACATTTTTTTCTAAGAAATATTTCTTGGCTTGTTTATAAGGATTATAATTTATATAAAATAGCTTAGGGAAAATAACTTCTGCTATTCATGATCTGACTATGGAGACATAAAGCATAGCAGAGACACCAGAAGATTGTCATGTACCTCACACTTCCAGGGCAATTTCAGTACCATAAATGTAAAAGCAATATGTTTTGGGCATCAGAAATACAAACATGTACATTCTAGTCATCATTATTTTTTAATGATAATTATTTACATATTCTTAAATGTTTGTCCTCCTTGCAACTGTCACCATACTGATAAATCTACATCCCAGAAGTAAAGTAAATTCTTAGCATTTCTTGGTATAGTGCACTGTTATGTTTTTATAACTACAATGTCTTTGAAAGAGTTATCTGTGAAGTATTTTGATATAAAAGAAACTAGGCCTTCTCTTGACTGAGGAGTATCAGCTTTATAGCTGCTTAAACAATCCAATGAAAAATAACTAATCTTATTTGTAATATTCCAAGATGGAAAGTAATTTTGCAACCTTCATGTCATATGGTTATTGACACTATATACTTATGAACACTACAACTATATTAATTGAAACTCATTATAGTTATATAAGTGAACCAATAAAGAGCAACAACATATATAAAATAAATTGTGATTAATTCACAGATTGCCTTAAACACATTTGCTTTTGGTAGTTTCAGTTTAATGTGTATATTGTAATTAGATTTTATTTTAAATTTCAGTTACCTAAAGCATTGTGAACAAAAGATAAAACTCTTCAAGTTGTTGGTATTTTTTTCTAATATACTTAATTTTCTATACATGTTCTTGTTGTTATTGAATTTCTTGGAGAGAAAAGGAGGACAAAATCTTTTATACAATTGTTGTACCTGTTGTAAATTATTTACTGTTTTCTAAAATTTTACCCAGGAGTCTTTTGTCTACAACATTCATATAAATATGTTCGATAAGTTTTACCTTAAGAGTTGTATAAAACTCCCTGTAACTTTATAGTTTTAGAAACCAGCAATCATATTTGAGCATTTATTTCTGTATTGCACAAGCAAAAGTTCCTCACCATTTTAACAAGCTCTTGTACTCTTCTGCTTCTCTCATTTATGTGTTAAATGTGACATTGACATATGCTCATTATCTCTATGACAGTGAGGATTTTAACAATTTGAAAACTGCGGACTGCTTCTACTGCTAATACACTCAGTCCTCCTATTATTTTTCAATGACCCCATTCACACTGTGAAATTATTTTTGAAAAAAGAAAAACATATGGTAGCCTGTAAGGGAAGAGATGTGGTTAAAAAAAAAAAGGAAAAAAATCCACAATTATATTTGAATTGTTTATTTTTGGATACCAATCACTGGTTTCACTATACTTTAGTTTTCTACAGTTGTGATTTCTTAGTAATATCTGAGAGCAGTATACATTACAAAACTGTGACTCTTTAAGTGATCACCTTGAATTTTCAGTTTCTGAAGTATTGGTGTGACATTCTTCTGTGAATTTTCACTTTGTATTTACTCAAAAATGCTTTGTAGGTCTCTGTCAGGGACACCATTCCAGGGATGTGGGAATAAGTGCTTACTCACCTTATATATGGAACCAAAGAGAGACCAAAGTAATGTCATGAATGTCTCAGCTGATAAGCAAGAAGTTTTGTTTGGATCTCCTACAGTAGTGTGGGCGAGTTTACACTTACAGATGCAGACAACCTGTCTTTTAAAATTTCATCCCTGTTTTGGTTATGGCTGATAAAGCTGGAAGTCTCAATATACCTACACAGTTTCCAATTCTGCAGGTTAAAATGCGTCCCTGCAGTCAGTTTTGCCAATTTAAGTCTCTTCCAGGAAACTTAGTTTATCTGATGGTTTTCTTCGAAGTCCATAATGCTCAAAAGCTCAAGGAAGAAAGCGCCTGATGCATATTCTAAATTTCAGAGACTTTCTTAAACCTTTGAGTTGTTTTCTTCCCAGGCTAAACTAGCTTCCTGGAGGATGGATAATATCAAACCCCTATTGTAGATAATCAGTTAACTAATGAGAGGAGAGGAAGGGAGGGTGACTGGGATTGACATATAAAATGAGCTTGTTTCAAATTTAAATTAAAAAAGAGGAAAAAAGAATATATTAACTATAAGTCATTTAACATAATTAAAATTCACTTTAAATTACAGCATTGATTTTTAACATGTACATTCACTATTACGGATCTGTAAAATTGAGTCAGTTATTAAAATGTATGAAATATTAGAAATTCAAAAAGGAATATTAACAATGGTAATAATTATTTTTCCCTAAATGTAACAATATATCGATGAATATTTCTTCTGCAAAGTGCTCATCAAATCAATACATTTTAGCTGATACTAGGGAAGCAATTTAATGACTGTAAAATGAAAAAGGCACAGAGATCTGACAATCATGAAGTGATGGAGATGTTTGATAACTATTAAAATAATTTCTTGAATATTATTTTTATTTTGTTGAATCTTTGACACAGCACATTTTTGGGTTGAGATTTGGAATGTTGTTACAAAGTACAAGGAAATATGATAAATCTTTGTATAAATATTATATATTTCATTTTGTATTTCAGCAAATTTTCTGATTGTCTTGTTTCTGTTAAAATTCTAAAGAATAGCTGAGGAGTGGTTGTTTGTGCCTTGAATCCCTGCACTCAGGAAGCTGAGTCAGGCATTCCTCTGTGAGTTTGAGGCCAGTCTGGTATATAGAGGGAGTTCTAAGATAGCTAGGCCTAAAAAGAGAAATCCTGTCACAATAAAACAAAGCAAAAGAAATCTTGAGGTTAGAATAAAAAAAATAATATTGAGTTTTTAACTCATGTCTAGATTTTAACTGGGATTTAAAACATTTAGATGAGTTAATATAAAATGTAGGTGTAGTTCACAGACTGTAAATATATTTCTCCTTCCCCATTGAAAAAAATCTATAAGGACATCACAACTAATGGTGATAAAATCAGTTGTAGTAAAACATTGTGTCAATGTTTTATGATATCTGATCATTTCCTAGTTTTTACTTTGGCCAAGTTTTGCTCTTTGTATTAATCCCAGGAAGACCAAATTACTTTCATTCTTTTTATGTAATCTCAGTAACCACATCTAATCTTTCTTCCAAAAGGTACTTAACATTCTACAGGATTTTGTGTTCTGTTTAATGTTTTCTATTATTCACAAGATAATAATATTCTTTAAACAAATTTTTTAAGCTAAAATTGTTCTGCTTCTGCTTTTGGTACACATGGCCACCTAATGTGCCTTTTTCATTGGTTCATATTGATAATACAGATTGATGGGCTTCACCTACACAATTTTAAACCCACATATGATTTCGTTCAGTTGTACCCATCCCAGTTTACACTCTTTTAATAACCCCTTCATCTTCAGCTTATCTAAGGATGCATCCTTATGTATCACACATTCTTTTTAAATACAAATAAGAGGAAAGTGAGTGATGGATTCTCTGAAATTTCTATCTGACTGCAATTTACATGATTATATTTTTGTTCATCCATTTATCCTACATACAACATAATTTTACTTCTCTTTATGGCTAAAAATCCATTGGACACATATGTCCACATACACACATGAAGAAAATACATTGTAGTCAATTACAGCAATATAATATGTCTCTGGAAAGAAAATATGACCTTAATATATTTATTTTCCTGATTAGTTCATCAGGTAAATTACTGGTTATATAAAGGGGTTTCTGTGAGTAATGCATCAATAATCACAGATGTGCTTGTGTAGCTTCAGTAACCTTTCATTCTCTTGGTTACATATAGACCTACAGCAATTCTGTTTTTATCGTTTTAGTAACCTGAACACAAGTAACAAAATGGTTGATTTAGCTTATATACATGCCACAATATGTTGTTTTTAACCCTCAAATCCCAACAAGAATTTATTTATCATTAGTTTTGGTAATATTAATGGACATGTTGAGAGGTATAAAATACAATCACAGTGTAGTTTTTACATATCTTATCCTGATACCTTAAGATGTTGAGTATTTTTGACACCAGTATTTCTTTACTAAATTTTGTCTCTTTATATATTCTGGATAGATCTTCTCAGCTTTAGGCTACATTTTCACATCTTCTTTTCACTGCATTTTATTTCTTATGCAGAAGCTGTTAAATTAGAGGCAAATACATATTTTGTGTGGTTCTAGTTTCCTGAGCTATTGATAATCAACACCTATTATAGTTTCCAATTGCTCTGCTTACATTTTTCTCTAATATTTCATATTTTCTGGGCTATACCTTGAGGTCTTTATCCATTTTACATTGGCTTTTGTTCAAGTGAGAATTAGAATTTTGCTTCACGCTTCACTGTGTTGATAACCCATTTTTAAGCTATCTTTTTGTTTGTTTGTTTTTCAAGACAGGGTTTCTCTGTATTGCTTTGATACCTGTCTTAGAACTCACTCTGTAGGCAAAGCTGGCTTTGAATGTACAGGGTTCCACTTATTTCTGTCTCCCAAGTGCTAGGATTAAAGATATACACCACCAAAGAACATCATGATAATCGATTTTTAACAACGTTGTTAATGAGGATATCTATTCTTCAGTGTGGTATAAGAACTTTCTTACCAGCCTGGTCACAGAGCCCTTTTAGCTCCAAATAGCACATAGAGACACTGTATTAGTTGTGAAACTATTGGTCAATTACTAGCATTTCTTATTGGCTAGCTCTGTCTTAAATATTAACCCCTTTTTATCAATCTAAGTGTTTCCAAATGGTCTTATCTTGCCGGAGAGAGGGTCCGGACCTCTTCTCTCACTTCCTACATTTTGACTTCTCTCTACTACCTCTCCCAGAATCCTCCTTGTCTCCTACCAACATGTGGTGGGAGGACAACGTTGGAGCAGGAACCACGATGGTCATTTGTTTTTTGTGTAAGTTAACTATCCCCAAATAAACCTCAGCCAACATGCATTGTGTCCCAGAATCTTATTACCCATTTTTAACAGTGGATGGCTTGTTAGTTATAAACATATCCAAGATTCTACCTCTTATTTTCTATCTAAATTTCTCAATATAATATATCACTTATAGGTATGTAATTATATCATTGTACTGAAAATATATAAAATGAAAATAATGCAGAAGAATAGAAACAAACATAGTAAATGCCACATCTATACATAGATTTTTTTTCCCAGGGTGCAAATTTTGCCATATTTGTTTTAATGACACTCCTTTTTAAATATTTTGCATTCTAACAAATACAAAAAATATATCAATGGATATTCTGTATTATTTGATGGAAATATTGACCTATTATATACCTGTTTGCATATCCTGTTGTTGTGGTTTGGACTACAAAGCCTCAGTGAAATACATGGTAGTTTCATATATTTCCCAAGGATATCTAACATGCCAAAATCAAGAGCCATAAAAATTACATTTTTTTCTGGATCCCTCAACTAAATATCCATTTTTCCATTCCCTATTTCTAATGACAATAATCAATAATTTGCTAAGTCTCCTACCTTGTAGGTTTGATATCTCTTTCTAACTTCATCACACAAATGTGACTGCTCTCATCTGTTTGCTTATAAAGACATCTGTGATTCTGTTATACCCATCTGGAAAGTCTCCACCCCATAGACCTTTAATTAATTTCATCTGCAAAGTGAGTTTTGCTTGATAAAGAAATATTAACACATTCTAGCAATCAGTATTCAGTGATGTTTTGTGGCTTATTATTCAACCTAACACAATTTGCAAATATTTTGCTGTTCTCAAATTATTTTACATGTATATTCTTGTAATAATATACATTTTCAAATATGATAACTCAATTATACTTTTGGATATTTTGTGTTTTCAGTTTATTATAATTATTTTTCCTATATTTACACATTTGCTTTTTGAATTAGTATTTTTCTGTTATAGAGCCAAAAGCAATTGTGCAGCATGAATGTAAGTGTGAGGATTCCTTATTTAATGACTAGCTCTATCTTGAAGACAAAATATCTGTGAACTTTGTTAAGCAAATTAAGAATTGGCACTACTTTTTTTACTGTTTCTAATTATTTGATGACCATAGAAGTATACTTTACTTTTCTTCAATCTTTCTTGAATTGCCACATTTCCTTACCTTTGTATTTAGAATAATAATTGATTTTCCTATAATACTCTTTCAGCTCTTGCATTAGTTAAAATTAGAATTATTTCATTGTGCTCCTGAGTTCCATTGATAATTATATTAACATATCTGGAATTCACGGCAAAATCAACTCAAATTCTTTCTCTATGAGCTTAATACGATTTGATTATTTTTAAATTCAGGAGAGTTATTATTGTCTTCTTTGTTTATTTCCGGGAGTATGCATTACTGATAAAGTTAAATTTTGAATTTTCACATCAGTCTTTTTTTTTTTTTTTTTTTTTTTTTTAGTTTTTTGAGACAGGGTTCCTCTGTGACTTTGGAGGCTGTCCTGGAACTAGTGCTTGTAGACCAGGCTCAGGCTGGTCTCGAACTCACAGAGATCTGCCTGCCTCTGCCTCCTGAGTGCTAGGATTATAGGATTAAAGGCGTGCACCACCACTGCCCAGCCATATCAGTCTTTCCACTTACTCCAAGCAGGAAAGTCTCTAAGAGATGTAAAATAAAATGGCAGGTATATATTCTTTCACCAGTAAGACATAAAATGTTTTAGAGTAATAAGCATTCTATGTTTTGTTGTTGTAAGTTGTTTTGGTTTTGGTTTTTCAAGATTGGGTTTCTCTGTATTGCTTTGGATCCTGTCCTGGAACTCGCTTTGTAGACCAGGCTGGCCTAAAAATCACAGAGATCCACCTGCCTCTGCCTCCCAAGCCTCAGCCTCCTGAGTGCTGGGATTAGAGGCATGTATCACCAATCCCAGATGCATTCTACTTAATATTATAAAATGAACTGTTTAGACTTATAAACATTTTAGTTCCTAGGTTACAATGATTTTCTATATTGCTTCATACTTCCTTGTTTAATGATGATCTCTCAAAATCACTTTTTTTTAATCTCTTCTCTTATAATTTCCTTTTAATTTTTCTCTCATCTATCTCACATAATCTCTGAAATTCTTCTTCCACCCATCTTATCATAGACCTTGAGATGTGGGTACTAAAAAGAAACACTTACATAACCTCAATTTAAATTAAATTAAATTAAATCTCCTCTCAAGGTCTATCAAGCTCTGTTCATATCTTCTAATACTTCAGCTCTATGAATAATTAAGTTTACAGAGTCATACACTATAATAGTTATAATAGTGCTAGCATCTACCAAAAAAAATTATTTTGGATTTGATTCTTTCCTTCTTGCCTTGATATCCAGAATTTAAACATAGGATATCAGGCTTGCGAAACAAGTGTCTTCACAAGCTAAGTCCTCTCATCAGCAAAAATGATTTGTTCTTGTCTTTTCTTTGGGAAATTATATATAATATATATATATATATACATAAACACAAATAAGCACATACATATACATATTACACTTGTTTATACATGTATACATATATGTATATATATTTACATACACACATAAATACACACATGCATACATATATACATATAAACACACACACATATATACATATATATATAACATATATGTATATATCTCCAGAATGTCTCAGTTGTTAAGAGAGCTTGTTAATGTTTCATAGAACTAGGCTTTGAATACCAGTATGCAGAGAGAGCAGTTTACATGGATCTGTAACTATCGCTCCAGGAGACCTAAAAGTCTTTTCTGGACTAATCTAACTGAGGAACTACCTGCACATGTACATATCATATCACCATATTCATAGCAGAAATAATAAAATAAATCTTCTTTGGAAGGAGAGCAAATGAGAATAAACATAAAATTGGGTGGGTAACACTGAGTAAAAACACAGAAATAGTTGAAAAAGTAGGAACTCATGAACCCCATTCTGACAACTGGGAATGCAACATAGGACCAAAGGAGACCCCATGAATGTGGATGTCAATGAGGATACGGGACAGTAATGGAGCCTCTGTCAGTGGAACCAGGATGCATCCTAGTGCACAAACAGACTTTGGTGCCCATACCCTACAGAGGGATACTCCCTTAGCCTAGAGACATGGGAGAGGGCCTAGGCCTTACTCCAAATAACTTGACAGATTTTGATGATTCCTCATAGAAAGCCTCACACTCCCTGGGGATGGGATGGGGGACTAAGTGGTGGTCATGGAAGGATGAGAGAGAGGGGGAACTGGGATTGATATATAATATAATTCATAATAAAATATTTGTTTAACTACTGGGTGGTTTGGAGTGCCATGCTACAATCTGTTCCACTAATTCAGTGAAGGCCTAGAGATTTAAATAAAAGACAAGACAGTAGGTCATTCCTGCAACAGGAATGTCGGAATGCCAAATACCATACATTGAGGGGAAAGAGTGGGCTTATATACTGACTCACAGCACAGTGGAAAACAATCAAGGGTAAGAATACAAGTTCTGGGGCTTAGTTATTCTCCAGCAGCTGTGTGTTAGCCAATCCAACCCACAGCTTCAGGCATGCTCAAGATGCCTCAGGCGTCTATGCAGGACCCTACAGTGGATAAGAAGGTGAGAAGTATATACAGGGATTGGGAGGAAAAGAAAAAGATTATCAAGATTAGTTTTCTGAAAGAATAAAAATAAAAATTAACTAAATTCACAAGATGCTCATTACCAAAGCATCAAATAATATAATTAATAAATGGTGTAAGATCTAAATAGAGAATTTTCAGTGGAGGAATCTAAAATAGCTAAAAGGTGTTCAACATCCCTGGCCATCAGGGGAATACATAACAAAACAACTCTGAGATACCATCTTACACCTGTTAGATGGCCAATATCAAAAACACCAATGACAGTTTATGCTGGAAAGGATGTGGAGACAAGGGAACACTCCTCAATTTCTGGTGGTAGTGCCAACTTGTATATCCACTTCGGAAATCAGTGGCTGTTTCTCAGGAAAATGAAAATCAATCTACCCCAAGACCCAGGAATTCCACTCTTATGCATATACCCAAAGGGTAAACATTCATACAAGAAGGACATCTGTTCAATTATATTCATTGCAGCATTATTTGTAATAGCCAGAACCTGCAAACAACCTAGATGCCACACAACCAAAGAATAGACAAAGAAAATGTGTTCATTTACAAAATGGGGTACTGTGCATTAAAAACAATGGCATCGTGAAATTCACAGGCAAATAGATGGTACTAGAAGAATCTATCCTGAGTGAGATAACCCAGAGACAGGAAGGCAAACATGGTATATACTCTCTCATAAGTGGATATTTGACATAGAGCCAAAGATAACCAGCCTACAATCCACAACACCAGAGAAGCTAGGAAAAAAGAGGATGTTAAAAGAGATATACATGGACTACAGGATAAAGGGGAAGAGAGTAAATGGGGGCACAGATGTGGAGGAAGGAGGGAGGTATGAAAAAAAGGAGGTAAGAAGGGGAAGAGGAAGGAGAACATAAGAAGCAGGAAAGTATAGTTGAGGGAAGAACAGAGAAAGAGAGCAAGGAAAGAGATACCTTATTAGAGGGAAATATTATGGGCTTAGTGAGAAACCTGGCACTTAGTACATTTCCATAAATCCACAAGGAGGACGCCTACTAAGTTTCTAAGCAATAGTGGAGAGGGTACCGTAAATGCCCTTTCCCTATAATGAGATTGATAACTTTTAAATGTCATCATAGAGCGTTCATCCAGTAGCTGATGAAAGCAGAAGCAGAGATTGACAGCTATGCATTGAGTGGAACTCCTGGAATCCAGTTGCAGAGAGGGAGGAGTGATGAGCAAAGGGGTTAAGACCATGTTGTGGAAACCCACAGAAATAGCTGACCTGAGCAAGTGGGCACACAGTCTGACAGCTGGGGAAGCTGCATAAGCCAGAAAAAGGGACCCTGTACTTGGGAGTCAGTTGGAAGTCTATAGATCTTCTGGCAGTAGAACCAATATTTATCTCTAGTGAACAAGTGGTCTTTGGGTGCCCATTCACTACAGAGGAATACTCTCTCTGCCTAGATACATGGGGAAGGGGCTAGGTCCTGCCACAAATTATGTGACAGAATTGGTGATCCTCCAAGAGAGTACTTAACCTCCCTGAGGAATGGATGGGGGGACTGGGATGGGGAAATGGTGGGGGAGTGGGAAGGTGGGAGAGAGAAGAAACTAGGATTGAAATGTAAAGTGATATTGTTTTTAATTTAAAAATTAATTTTAAAAAGGTATTTATAAAACTGTTAAAAATTGGATAAAGAATAAAAGAAAAAAATGAGGAAGAAATAGGAAATAGATCCAGTTATAATTCCTCCTTCTATGTCATGATGACTGATGACAGAAAATTGAGGCCAAATAGGGTAAAACTTGTGCTAATGAGATGACTCAGAGTAGGAAGGTGTCTCATCCCAAATCTTGTGACCTGAGTTTGATTCTGAGGACCCAAAAGATAAAGCTTGCCTAAAGATCAGAAGGTAGAGATGCCACTACTTAACCATAGAGGTCTTTCCGTCTGTACAAACAGACAGAAAAAAAGACCTCTGGACAGAGAGGAAAATAGGTGGGAGGAGATAGGAACTCGGTCTCCTTTCAGTCTGAGAATTTCATAGACGTAAATGCTCTAGTTGGTGGGTGCTCTGCTTCTCTGATCTTTCAGGTTTCACCCCTAATACATGACTCCAGTTTATTAGAAAGACCAGTTAGAACAAGTGTTGCATGTTGGTGCCCAACAAGGGACATGGATTCACACACACACACACACACACACACACACACACACACACACACACACACAAAAAAAAAAATGCTGCACAGGCCAGTACTGCATATGGGGTCTCATCAGAGTCAACAACCAACCCAGTTAGGTTTTATTGTTTTTTTCCCCTGAAGTCTCTGAGTATGTTTGTGATTTTCCTGTTGTAGCCTCTCTAAAAGTCTCCAGCTGCTTATTTCCTGAAGCCCCTGTGCTCCAAAGCCGGAGTACTTATCTGCCGTAAGTTAGCATCTAGTTTTAACTAGTGAGCCATTTCTCCCCCACCCCCATCTATCTGTTCCTCTGTGTTTTGATGACTCTATTTTTATCCAGCCCTCCCTGAGTCCTTCATAGTCATTTCTATATAGACTTAGGACTTCTACAGTTGCAAGAAGAAGCCTTACTTCTGAAGAAAATTGACTATGCCTCCCCCAACAACAATTGATTGCCAGTAGTCCCCATCCCACCCCTCCTCGGCCCCATAAAGGGGTTTCAGAAATGACACAATGCAAAAACATTTAGACTTTTTAAAATGAAAACAATAACAACACAATATTCAATTGTTCTCTTATCTAACGTTGCTCCATGTCTATTCAGGGAACTGCACATGAGCAAAGTTCCCTTTCTTAGACTCACTGAGGCTCTCTCAGTGCCAGGAGTGCTTTAACTGGAGTGAGTCTTTTTTTTCCTGGAAGTTCATGGTGACATTAAACATCCACTCTAAAACAGAGACATTAGATTGTTGTTTTGCAAAATTGAGAAATAAAATTCACAAGGCACAGAATGATAAATTACAGAAAGAATGCTTCTACAGAATTATAGTTGTGAGATAAAATAAAGAATGCAGATCTCCTATTAGGACTCTGTACAAGAAAATGAGACACCTTTAAGTAGCTTTTATTGTACAAGAAACTAGTGTATGTTACTACAGAAACGGCGATCTGATGTTTTCCCCTGTTGGGTCATCCATGATCTGACCATGTGCCCCTTGCTTTCAGCCTGATCCCTCAATTATGATTTCCATATATAGGTGTTTGTTTATGGAAAGAGCTAACAAACTAGCTCATATTTTTTACATTTCTGGCATCCAGAAGATAGGACTGGCCAGGTTCTAGCCATTAGCAAGAGTTAAAAACTGCTTGCTCACATAATCCTTATCTCAGAATATTCATCAAAATTGCTTGGGGGGAAGAAAAGGTTTATTTCACCGTATAGCTTAAAAATCTATGACTTAGTACAGCCAGAACAGGAAATCATGGCAGACACCTGGAGACAGTTACTGAACCAGAAGCCAGCGTAAAATGTTGCTTACTAATTTTTCCAATGGTTTATTCAGTCTGCTTTCTTATTGCATGGAGAATCACAAGCCCAAGATTGGCATAACCCACCATGATTTGGGACCTACTTCATCAAACAAAAATCAAGAAAATGTACTACAACAGGCTACTTTTTTGAGGTCATTTTCTTCCTTCCTTCCTTCTTTTCTTCCTTCCTTCCTTCCTTCCTTCCTTCCTTCCTTCCTTCCTTTCTTTCTTACTTTATTCTTTTAAAAATTTTAAACATTTTTTAAAACATTGTTCCCAGTGCCCTCTTCCTTCCATCCTCCCATGCCCCCCACAGAACCCCCAATCCCATCCCCCATCCCCCCCCCAAGAAGGGTGAAGCCTATCATGAGGGATCATCAAGGTCTGTCAAATCATTTTGGGTAGGGCATAGGCCCTCTCTTGTGTCTCACGGCTAAGGGAATATCCCTCCATAGGGAACGGGATCCGGAAGTCCCTTCCTGCACTAGGGATACATCCTGCTTTCGTTGCCAGTGGTACCATACACTCCCCAGGCTGACTAACTGAAACCCACATTCAGGGGATCTGGGAAGGACTTATGTTGTTTTAACAACTATTGGTGGGGTCCATGAGCTCACCCTTGTTCAGATCACCTGTTTCTATGGGTTTCTCCAACCTGGTCTTCTCCCCTTTGTTCATCACTTCTTCCTCTGCAACTAGATTCCAGGAGTTCTGCTCAGTGTTTAGATGTGGATGTCTGCTTCTGTTTCCATCAGCTATTGGATTAGGGCTCTAGGGAAGCATATAAGGTAGTCATCAATATCATTATCGGGGAAGGGCATTTAAGGAAGCCTCTCCACTACTGTTTAGATTATTAGCTGGATTCATTCTTATAGGTCTCTGGACATTTTCTTAGCATGACAATTATCTTTAAAAGCTATAATGACTCCTTCTAGTATGAATTGTCCCACGCTACTGTCTCGCCAGCAAGAACGACGCGGCACACTCAGGATCCTTCTGCAGTAAAGCTTTAATGCTCTTGAGAGGGAAAGCATACGCTTACAGGACAGAGAGACCCCAAACACGCAAAACCCATCCCTTATATAGGATAGCAACCTCTGCCTTGGACGTGTCACCCCCTGACTGGCTGCTGCTCATCGGCCCATATGACGCCACGGGAGAGGCAGGGACCCAGGGTTTAACAGTTACCCAGCGCATGCACATCTCTCCTGTCTGCCAACAGTACTTGTAATGGCTCCCTACAATGAATCTCTTTTCTTGTAATTTTCTGTTTATTCCCTGACTCAATTTCCTGCTCCATCATGTTCTTCTCTCCCCTCCTCTTCTCCCCTTCTTTTCTCCTAAATTCTTAAACTCCCATCTCTCTGCTCCCAATTTGATCAGGTCTTGTTCCTATTCCCTTCTGTGAAGGATTTTGTATTTGTCTTTTACGGTCCCCATTTCCTAGCTTCTCTTTTGGTGTAGATTGTAGGCTGGTATTCCTGTGCTCTACATCTGAAATCCATATATGAGTGAGTACATACAATATTTGTCTTATTGTGACTGGGTTACCTTACTCAAGATGGTTTGCTTTTGAATTTCAAGATTCCATTTTTTTTTCTGCTGAGTAGTATTCCATTGTGTAAATATACTCACATATTCTTTAACCATTCTTCAGGTAAGGGTCATCTACATTGCTACGAAGTTCTAGCTATTATAGAAAAATGGTGCTATGAACATAGTTGAACAGTTGTCTTTGTTGCATGAATGTGCATCTTTTTTGGTACATGCCAAAGGGTAGAATTGCTGGATCTTGTGGTAGTCTAATTCCCAATTTTTGACAAATGGCCATAATAATTTCCATAGTGGCTGTACATGTTTACACTCCCACCAGCAGTGGAGGAGTGTGCCTCAATCCCCACATCCTCTTCAGTGTAAACTGGCATTGGTGTTTTTGATTTTAGCCATTCAGACTGGAGTAAGATAGTACCTCAGAGTTGTTTTAAGTTGCATTTTCCTGATGGCTAAGGACATTGAGCACTTCTTAAGTGTCATTCAACCATTTTAGATTCCTCTATTGAGAGTTCTCTTTTCAGTTCTGTACCCCACTTTTTATTTGGATTATTTAGGGTTTTGGAGACTAGGTTCTCGTGTTCATCATATAATTTGGAGATTAGTCCTCTGTTAGATGTGGGGTGGATGACGGTCTTTCCCCACTGTGTGGCCAGCCATTTAATCCTGCTGACTGTGTCCTTTGCCTTACAGAAGCTTCTCAGTTTTAGAACTTCCCATTTATTAATTGTCAATCTCAGTATTTGTATTTCTGGTATTATGTTCAGGAAGTGGTCTCCTGTACCAATTGTTTTAAGTGTACCTCCCACTTTCTCTAAGAGATGCAGTGTTGTTGGATTTATGTTGAGGACTTTGATCCATTTGGACTTAAGTTTTGTGCATGGCAGTAGACATGAATATCAGGGTTTCCAATTCAAATACAATGGTCTACCTGTCTGTTTTAGTGCCAATATCAAGCTCTATTCAGGACTATAAATCTATAGTAGAGCTTGAATTAAGGGATGGTGATGCCTATGGAAGTTCCTTTATCATTCACAGATGTTTAGGCTATCCTGGGTCTTTTGTTTTTCCATATATATTCTTTCAAGATCTGTGAAGAATTGTTCTGGGATTTTAACAGGGATTGCATTGAATCTGAAGGTTCTTTTGACAAGATTGCCATTTTTACTCTTATCCTGCCTATCTATGAGCAGGGAGTTTTTTTTTTTTTTCCATTTTCTAGTATCTTCTTAATTTCTTTCTTGAAAGACTCAAAGATTTTGCTATACAGGTTTTCACTTGTTTGCTTAGCATTACCCCATGATATTTTATGTTGTTTGTGGCTATGGTAAAGGGTGATGTTTCTCTGTTTCATTTTTCATTCCCTTTATTGTCTGTTCATAGAAGGGTTACTGATTTTTTTTTTTTTGAGTTAATCTTCTATCCTGCCAATTTGCTGAAGACATTTATCAGCTGTAGGTTTTCTTTGGTAGAGCTTTTAGGTCACTTATGTAAACTATCACATTTACAAATAATGAAAGTTTGACTTCTTCCTTTCCAATTTGTATTCCCTTGATCTCCTTTTGATGTCTTATTGCTCTAGCTCTAATTTTAAGTACAATATTTAAAGCTATGTTGAGAGTGTCTTGTCTTGTTTCTGATTTTAAATTGCATTGAGATCCCCTCCACTTAGTTAGATGTTGGCTCTTGGTTTCCTCTATATTCCTTTTGTTAAGTTTAGGTATGTTCTTATTATTCCTGATCTCTCAAAGATCTTTAACTTGAAAGGGTACTGGATTTTGTCAAAGGCTTTTCCACCATATAGTGAGATGATCGTATGGTTTTTTTATTTTTCAGTGCATTTATATGGTAGATTACATTGATAGATTTTTAGCTGTTCAACCATTTCTAGGATGAAGCCTATATGGTCATTGTGAATGATTTCTCTTATGTGTTCTTCAATTCAATTTGCCAGTATTTTATTGAATATTTTTACATCAATATTCACGAGGGAATTGGTCTGTAGTTTGCTTTCTTAGCTGTGACTTTGTGTGGCTTGGTTACCAAATTAATTGTAGCCTTGTAAATAGAGTTTGGCAATGAACCATCTGCTTCTATTGTGTGTACAATTTGAGGAGTATTGGTATTATATTTTCTTTGAATTCCTGGTAGAATTCTGCACTGAAACCATCTGGCATGTTCACTTTTCATAAGTCTGTAAGGTTTCTGCAATTTGTGTTGTTGAATTCTAACGTTAAAGCATGGGGGTCTGATAAGATACAGGAGGTATTCCAATATTTTTTTGTATCTGTTGAAGTTTGCTATGTTGCTGAGTATGTAGTAGATTTTAGAGAAGGTTCCATGTGGCGCTGAGAAAGTATATTCTTTTCTGATTGGATGGAATGTTCTATAGATGCCTGTTAAACCCAATTGGGACATAACTTCTGTTAGCTCTTTTGTTTCTTTGTTAAGTTTCTGTCTGGTGGTCCTGCCTAGAGTTGAGAGAGGGTGTTACTATAAGTGTGTGAGGTTTTATGTAATAATTGACTTTTAGTAATGTTCTTTTATGAATGTGGGTACTCTTGTATTTGGGGCATAGTGTTCTGAAGAGAGACTTTGTCCTGATGGATTTTTCCCATGAGAAATATGAAGTGACCTTTTTCATGTCTTTTTATTTATTTTAGTTTGAAGCCTAGTTTGTTAAATATTAGGATAGCTAAAACTGCTTTTTTTATTGGGTCCATTTGATTAGAAAACTTTTTCTCTACACTTTACTGTAAGATAGAATCTGTTTTGGAAGCAGTGGTGTGTTTCTTGTTTGTAGAAGAAGTATGAGTTCTGTCTTTGTATTTATTGTGTTTATTTTTATCATTTTATAATTAAAATCATTAATATTTGGGGAAATTAAGGGCTATGATTGTTAATTCTTGTTTGTTTTGGATTTGTTGGTAGTAGTGGTGTTATGAATAGATTAGCCCTACTTTTTCATTTGGCTTCTGGTAAAGAGGGATTTTTTTTTTTTTACCCAAACCATTACCCCTAATACCTGTGCTTTTGTGAATGCAGTTAAATTCCATGTGTTGGAGTTTTCCTTCCAGAAATTTCTGTAGGGCTGTATTTGTGGAAATGTATTGTATACATCTGGTTTTGTCATGGAATATCTTGTGTTCTCCATCTATAATGATTGAGAGTTTTGCTGGGTATTGTAGTCTGGGCTAGCATCCATGGTCTCTTAATGTTTGTAGAACATCTATGTAGTACCATGTGGCTTTCAGAGTCTCCATGGAGAAGTCAGGTGTAATTCTGATAGGTCAGACTTTATATGTTACCTGGCCTTTATCTTTCACTGCTCTTTATATTATTCCTTTATTCTGTATCCTGCTATGCTATGATGCTGATCCTAGGTGCTGGAGTGTACCAATAATCTTTGCTACTGTTGTTTTCTACAGCCTCTCCTGTGCTTTATTCAGGAAATCAGCCATGCCACACAGTGCCAACCCTCAGTGCTCTCTCTATTACATCTTCATGACTATAATACCAATACCACCTTAGTGAGTTATGAAGAAAAGGTTTGGCTGCCAGTGTGTGCTCCCTCCAGAAAATAGCTTCTGTGTCATAAATCTGAGGAAATAATTCCCAGATTTTACCTCAGTGATACTGGTCTCCTATTAATAAACACTTACTTTTTAGCTTCTGCTTTACAGTATCAACTGCCCTAACAACGAAAAAGAATTACATCAGTTTTTCTAGTCTCTCATTAATCACACTTGATTCTTCAACTCTAGCTAACAAGAACCACAGAGTCTCAAATCAAAATATCAAATAACACTAATAGTCTTTAAGTGACCCCTGAACTTCCCTTGGGACTTCAGAAGTTATTACATTATACTTTTCATTGCTCTCAATATTGATTATTTCTACTCTACTATAGTAACGCTCGCTAAACATTGAATATTCAGTGGCTTTGCTGTCCCCAAATCCCAAATTTCTTCCACATTCTTCCCACAAACAACCTGGTCAGGGTCATGCTACAATAACCAACTACCTGTAAAAATTTCTGTCTTAGTCACTATTCTGTTTCTGTGAAGGTGAAGAGATAACATGGCACAAGGTAGCTTGGGGAGGAAAGGGGAACTTCATCCTTTGGCAATATTTGTGTGTGGAAGAATAATATAAAGGTTACACTCCACACATATCGTGATGAAACTCCTGTGCTACATATAATTTTTTCTAAGAAGTTCAATTTCTGTACACACTGTTGATAGGTAATTTTATTGTGTGATTGAAGAATGGGTATCAAATGGCTTGCTATTCAATATTCTTTGAAATTTAAGCTAATGGAGGTAGAAATTTCTTGAGATATTTCCAATAATTCCATTTTATCCACACCTCATGGTTATATTGATGACTTATTTACAATATAATGCATAACTGAATAGCAGTAATGAAGCATAACCATAAAATGTAACTATATCATAAGTCTCAAATTAGCTCTTATTTAACATAGTATTCTCATCAACTAATATTCCCTATCAGCTTCAGTGAAAGATTCAACAATGTAATATAATTGAGCATATATTAGAGCATATAATAGAGTTCACTGGTGTCAATCTTAGTGGTTACTTCTCATTAATGTTTCCTGAGTTTTTTCTTTAAATTTTCCATGTTCAAAATAATCTTGGGATGTGAATGGTGAAATCCTATAATATGTGTGTAAGAATAACATTGAGAAGTACTTAAGATGACTGGGGTAGTGGTGGACTTGTACACTAATAATCCTGACACAATGTTTTTACAGATGATAAAACAAAGGGTTTGGAGATGATAATGATTGTTCATAATTTTCTCATCCCATGCAAGAGTCATGGACTGCAAAGGACTAAACAACTACTTCTTATGTACTTTTAGGGTAACATTGCTTTCTTCCTTTGCTAACAATTATGGATGCATATCCACCTGTGAATTATCACAAACTATATTGTAGGGGAATAAGTGTCTTATTTATGGAATATTTGAAACAATATCTGCTATTATTTTTGACATATGTTAGTTTTAAGTTGACCACTGAAAATGGTGAAATTCACAGAACTGAACTTCATACAATCCCACCCAAGAGTACAGAATTAAAGAGCATTAACTTGATATTGTTAATAATCTTTGAGATAGCCAGATTACTAAATAAATATAAAAATATTTTACTTCTCTGATACTCATAATTTTTGCAGTATCTTTGCACATAGAAAATGGGAAATTTTATTTCCCAGAGGGAAATAAAAATAGTAGGTGTATTTTATTGCTAAGTCATAAAAGCTATTGTTTGCCTAACCATTTACTCTGAAAGAAGATAACTGACATACTATGAAGAAGCTCATTGAGAAGAGAAGTTCAGATGGTATGGTGAGGCTTCTGGCTATAAAAATGTGATTATATCGTAGTCCCATCTCCAGATGACACCAGCAACCTAATTTCAGACACTGAACAGCAATATCCTCATGTGATTGATGCTCATTACTTGGCTTTTCATATTTTGAATTAATTAGATATGCATCAATAGGTAATGCAACCAATATGTCATTAGTATCCTGTCTATTAATCAAGTATGTCAATGACTGTTACATGTACAAAGATGGAATTTAGCACACACTAAGTTCAAATGCTTAATTCTCAGTTTGCTTGATTCTCTTAGAATTTTGAAGGACACTGACATTGATATCCTAATCTTTTTTTATTTTTATTTGTCAATAGTTTTCATCTGATTTAAGAGACAACTTAAAGCCTCTCCTGTTTTGACTTTTCTGAAAAATTCAGTGTTTAATGGAAATAATGAAAAAAGTAAGAATTAAAGAAATATCATTTAATCCTATTAGTCTTATTTTAGCCATGTCAGAATTCTAAAAAGGAAATATGGTGCCTAGCTTTTGATTCTACTGAATGAAAATTCAACCCTAAATCTTCATTTGTCAGAAACAAATGAGTTCTAGAAGGTAGAAGTACAGACCTAGTTAGAATATTTAAACTGTATACTGTTATTGTTCTGACTACATCTTCTATGAACATGCAAAATGTTTAAGATTTTTGAAATAGAGATAGAGAAGTATATCAGGAGGCTCAGAGGAACTATAAGAAAGGAGACTGATGTAACTATATTTTAATCTCAATTAAAAAGAAAATATTTCAAACTGAAAAAGAGCTTTTGCTCCTTGAGGAATTGACCATGGAAACAGTATTTGGAGATTTCAGCTATTCTCCACTGCTTGAACTATTTCAACAATGGCAAAGTCATGTGGCTGTCACGATTGGAGAAGCTCAGGATGTGCAAAGGCAATGGAGTGATATCATCTGGGAGAAAGAATAAAAACTATGTAACATGTGACCAATGAAAGTATTTCCAACAAAGATATATGGATGATGATCTGTTGTCTTAAAACCCTCCCATAAGCATAGAAAGTGGCAGCTAGCAAACAGTGTTCAGTTAATATTTATTTATAAAATGGTAAATGAAATGAATGAAGGTATTTATTTATTTTTGTTTGTTTGTTTTATCATGTCCAACAAGTAAGGGTGGGCAGTTTCACCATACAAGACTCCTTTAAGAGGGAGTCTTGTATGAAAATGATAAAGAAATGTGAAAATGTAGTTTTGAGCCAAGTAAGTAAGAGGAAATAATAACCTCACAGAATAGTATATGCCAAATACTTGGTAATAAAATGACCCATGATCTTAATCTGAGATAAAGTGAGCACATGTGGAAGTCCCAAAAATTAATTATTTTAAATAGACAGTATTAATTGATCTACCTACATATGAGTTGATCATGTTTCTCTCTACTCATATAAAACAAGTGCATTCAAGACATTTCAAATTATAAATAATAATTCATATTCACTTAATGTTTTATATGTTTATGAAGAAATTTATTTTGTGAGAACAGAATTACACTGTCAATGGCTATTTAAAAATTATTGTGGACACATGCTCAGAGGGTATTTTAACATTGGTTGTAGAGATATTTTAATATACGGTCTCTTCTTTTTCTTTCCTTAATCCAATACTAAACTACATCTTGAACCTTAGTATCATCTTTTGTGATTAAAATTTTAATCCACCCTTCATGTCAAAAGGGTTACTATAGAGAATTAAATAGATGTGTCAGAGCTGGTAGTATACAGAGACATTATAATATGATCACTTCTATATGGCATTATTTCTTTAGAAATCCACACACTCATTTTTCTATATATATTTAAAAAATAACAAAAATTATGTAGGCAAGTCAAAATTGCAAATCAAAGGGGTGGTGGTTGGTGAAATAATAGTATAAACATTGTGTGAGTCCCCATCCACTACCTGATTAACCACACTTTAAAAAGTCTTACGACCAGCAGAAGATGGAACAAAAAAACAAAACTAAGGCATTTTTGGAGCTTTGTTCTTTCTTATTGCTTTGCTTGGGCATTTCTTTTTACCTTACCATTTGTTTGCTTGTATATTATAGCTTCCAGTTTTGTGTTTTAATAGTGTGTGTGTGTGTGTGTGTGTGTGTGTGTGTGTGTGTGTTGTATTTTCTGTATTGCTGGCTAGTAGGTATGTATTTCACTACTTAGACCAGGTAGATCCTGAGTTAGTAGAAGTTACCTACCTTTGCCTCCTGAATTCAGGGTGGTTAAAACATGTGGGGCCCTATCTGTCTGACTAGCCTGTTCTAATAACAAACAGAAATATTCAGCAATAAAAATCCATTTATTTTATTTATTGTTATTCTGTGTGTGCATGCATGTGTGAGTATGTGTGTGCTTTAAGTATGTGTTCTTTGATATGAGAGATAAATTTCTGGGACTTGGTTCTTTCCTTTCACTGAAGATTGTCAGAGAATGCTCAGGTGATCTGCCTTTTATAGAAAACAATTTTACCCACTGTGTCTTCATGCTGGTGAAACAAATTTTATTTTATTGGCGAAGGACCAATATTTAACATGATAATATTTATGTATATATATATATGACACAGAGAAAAAAATATATAATAACAATTACTGAATAAAAGAGGCCATGAATTTGACAAAGAGCAAACAGAGGTATAGGAGTTTGGATAAGTAAGGAGAATGAAAAATGGTGTGGTTAAGTAAAAAGAACTAAAAAGGTAAGTATTTTTTAAATGTGAAGCAATTACGAGTAATGGAGTGATAACTAGGGATGAGACAAATGAAAATGAAAGAAGACATTATCTATGATAACCAACAATGAGCTGGATACCTTGGAGGAATGAAAATGAAGAAAAACTGTGGTAGAGAGGCCTCAGAACTGTAACATAGCCTTTAATGTCACTCTGTTGGGGAGAAGGGGTGATTTATATCAGAATCCTTCCAAAGCAATGTTGAACCCTGCAGATAAGACCAATGAGATGATGGATGTCTGAGCCAAATAAAATACATTAATTCCACATGTGAAGAAAAACTGGGTAGGTAAACCCAACAAACAAATATCATATTGCTTGAAAGGACAAATGCAGAATAGAAAAATTCATATTCTTTAAATATCTGGAGTTACAAAATGGTTATTTCTTATTGGAGTGCTAGCAATAAATTTTCATAGCTTTACACAGCTGCATTATGCTAGATTTGATATGCAGACTTGCTGTATAAAAGCATAAAGTTTGTGCATTTGTCAATCATTTTAAACTGTATTTCATATTGGAAGCTGTTCAACACATAATTGTATATCAGTAAGTTAAAGACTAAAGAAGGATAACCAGATTAATGTCAGTTAATGAGCAATCACTAAAATTTGTTCTTTTTAATTACAGGCATCTAGTAACATAATACTTGAGAATTTGTCTTTTGCCACTTGGCTCATACAAGTGACATTTTCTAAACCTAGCTTCTTCAGTAGTTTCTACCACACTTGTAGAAAGACAAATTGCATTTAGAAAACATCTCATGCATGCTGAAGTGTTGGTAGTATGTATATTTTTAAATAATAGAAAAAAATATGTATCCCTTTCTTTCTGTTCTTTTTGTACAGCATGGGTAGAACGGTGGTGTTCATGAATAAAATCTGTAGTTATTGTGAGAAAATGCTCCACTATTTCTGAAAGAAAGTCCAGAGATTTAGATATCAAGTAGGTAGATTTTTTTTATCAATCACAATAGGATAGTACATCACATGTAACACAGAAGTCCAAAAGCTGAGCCATATAGCAAAACAACAATGGTGTTTATTTTTCAGTAACTGGAAGTCTGTTGTGCACTTGGAACACATCCAGAGCAACAGCTTTCTCAGCAGAGAGTCAGTGATCCAGGAGGAAAAAGGCTACACTACACTCCCGCTAAATCAGCTTTAATATATGACCTCCTCCACTGAAGTAGCAGAGAAAAGAGAGGGAGAATCAGCACTGACAACTAAATGCTTTCTTTAAGAAATAAAACAGTTCATTGTCCATACCCAGTGTATAATTATTCACACTTTTAAATAGCCAGAGACCAAATACATAAAAATAGGGGGATGGTATTATGGAATATTTATGCTTAGCTTTCATGATTCCAGTGGAGAGATAGCTAGACTGATAGACTGTACTTACCTGGATCTATATCAATTTCAAGTGGGATATTCCTTTACTTAATCATAACCCCCACTGCAGGACCTCTGCTAAAGAGGCCCTACTAAGCTGGTGACTGCCAGCTAGACTCTCCTATCAGTGCAGAAACATCCAGAGTACCAGCTCAGCCTTTGTCCCCCTAACACCAGGCCTTGGCTAGAGGCCTTAGCTAAAGCTAGACCCAACAATTCCTGAGGAAAAATCCTGTGGGCTAGCCTCTGACAAAGACCTCAGCTCTCCTTTGTTGGAGCCTGATCTTTGACCCCTATCATCGGGCCCCTGTCTACGGAGAGACATCCTAGAGAGCTTGGACCAACCAGAACTACAGATATCGAACCTCTGACCCACCCAAATTCATAAAGAGAGGGAGAAACCCCACCAACACCTACTGGAAAAAGATACAGGAAGATGACAATACAAGAAAACACCTAACATCAGAAACACAAGCATATCACCATCGGAATCTAGGGAATCTACATCAACTAGATCAGAACACAACAAAGCAAACAAATCAGAAGAGAACGATGGAAATATTATCACCATAAAAATGATAGAGGCCCTCAAAGAAAATATTAAATACAGGAACATACCTAAACATAATGAAAGCAATATACAGTAAACCAACAGCCAAAATCAGCTGTAATATATATATATATATATATATATATATATATATATATATATCTTCAATATTGTATTGAAGTTCTAGCTAAAGCTATAAGACAACAAAAGGAGATCAAGGGGATCCAAATTGGAAAGGAAGAAATCAAACTGTCTCTATTTGCAGATGAGATGTTCATTTACACAAGTGACCTAATAAACTGTACCAGGGAACTCCCACAGCTGATAAACACATTTAGCAAACTAGAAGGATACAAGATAAACTCAAAAAAATCAGTAGCCCTAATTTATTCAGAGGACAAGAGGATAAGAAAGAAATCAGAGAAAGACCACCCTTTACAATAGTCACAAACAACATAAAATATCTCGGGGTAATGCTTACCAAACATGTGAAAGACCTATACAATAAGTACTTGGTGTCTTTAAAAAAAGAAATTAAAGATAATAAAGAAAAAATGTAAAGATCTCCCATCCTCTTGATTGGAAGGATAAATATAGTAAAAATGACAATCTTGCTGAAAGCAATCTACAGATTCAATACAATCCCCATTAAAATACCAGCATAATTTGTCACTGACCTTGAAAAGAAAATAATCGACTTTATATTGAAAAACAAAGATCCAGGTTAGCCAAAACAACACTGCACAATAAGAGAACTTCATAAGGCCTCACCATCCCTGACTGTAGCTCTACTACAGGGTTATAGTTCTGAAAACAGCCTGCTATTGGCACAAAAATAGACACATAGACCAATGGAATCAAATGGAAAATCTCAATATAAATCCACACACCTATGAACACTTGATTTTTGGCAAAACATCTAAAAAAATACAATGGGGGGCAGGAAAATATCTTCAACAAAGAGTTCTGGCACAATTGAATGATGGTGTGTAGAAGACTGCAAATAAACCCATGTCTATCACCATGCACAAAATTCCAGAAAGAATTCTCAATAGAGGAAATCACAGAGGCTGAAAGACACTTAAGACAATGTTAAATATCCTTAGATATAAGGGAAATGCAAATGAAAACAACTTTGAGACACCATCTTACTCCTGCCAGAATGGCTAAAATTAAAACACCAATGACAACTTATGCTGGAGAGGATGTGGAGAAAGGGGAACATTCCTTCACTGCTGGTGGTAGTGCAAACTTGTACAGCCATACAGATCTCCAAAATGGGAGATCTTCAGGAAAATGGGAATTAGCTTACCACAGGTCCCAGCGATTGCACTCTTAGGTATATACCCAAATGATCCACATCCATGCAATAAAGACATGTGCTCAACTATGTTCATAGCAGCATTATTTGCAATAGCATAAAACTGGAAGCAACTTAGATGCCCCTCAACTGAAGAATGGATAAAGATGTGGCACATCTACTCAATGAATACTACTCTGAAGGAAATAAAAATATCGGAATCTTGAAATTTGCAGGCAAGCAGATGGAACTTGAAGAAACCATCCTGAATGCAGTAACCTAGTCACAAAAAGAGAAACAGGGTATTTACTCGATCTTATATGGATTTTAGACGTAGAGCACAGGATCACCAGCCTATAATACACACCAACAGATGTACTCAGACACAAGGTATATTCTAAGAGATTCGTATTTGGTCCCTCACAAAAGGGGGAAGGGGCAAGTCCCCCAGAACACATGGGAAAGGGGGGTGAATGGAGAGAGAATTAGGAAAAGAAAGGACATGTGACTACATAGATTGAGTCAGGGTGATGGGGGGGCATAATAGTGGGAGCCATTACTGGTTTGAAGAGAAAACTGAACCTAAAGAAAGGTCTAGAGAACTACAAGACTGGCTCCAACTACCAATTCGAGCACGAATGGAATGGCTACCATAAATGCCCTTCTCTGGTAGTGAGATCATCTACTAAATTATCCACCATCATGGAGCCCTCACCTAGTACCTGTTGGAAACAAAAGCAAACACCCATAACCAAACACTAGAGAATCCAGTTGCAGAGAGAGGGACAAGACCAGGTTGCAGAAATACACAAAGACAGCTGACCTGAACAAGGAGGAGCTAATGCCCCTCCAGACTGATAGCTGGGTATCCAACATGGGACTGACTCACACTCCCTGAATGTGAGTCTCAGCTAGATGGACTGAGAAGTCTGGGGGACCTCAGACAGTAGAAACAGGATCTATTCTTGTTGTACCAAAGGACTTTGGGAACACATCCCCCATGAAGAGACACCACCTTAACCCAGATACAGGAGAGAAGTCCTAGTCCCTACTTCAAATGACTTGACATATTTATATGACCCAACATGGATAGCATAGCCCTACAAGTGGAATGGGGGTGAGGTGATGGGAGGGGAGGGTAGCCAGGGTGCATTTCACGGGGGAAAGAGGGTAAGAGGGAGAGAGGGAGGGTTGGAGGCAGGAAGGGAGAGGACCCTGGGATCCACATGTAAAATTTTAAATTATATTATTAATGAAAAAAAGAGAAAATATGGGCTATACACTCTTCACAAGGCAGTGGGCCAATGGAGCAATGGTTAGCAAGTGTACATTGTGCTATGTGAGAAAGAGAAACAAAGACATGGGCTAGTTGGGCCTGCCCCTCTCATCTGCCACATAGCAGCATTGGTGAGAAGAAATTGGACCTCTACCTCTCATGTGCAGAACAGTAGAGTTGACCATGAAAACAGACCACAATTGAGTTAGCTCTGCATGCCTGAGAAGAGCATTACCCACGGTGAGTCATTCCTTTGCAGTGTGGTATTGGGGAAGATGGAAAGATGCCCTCTCTTCCTGCACCTACTGCCTTCAGCTGGAGAAGTGTAGAGAGCCGCAAAGTGCCACAAATTAAAGTGGTGCTGGCTCCCGCCTTACACCTTCCTGTTGGTGATGTCTCTCTGGCCCAAACAAGCCCTTAATTGGTTAAGTCTGTTCAGCCTGTCTGCTTCCGTGTTAGAGTAGCCTATCTGCAGGGTCCACATAGCTCACTGGGGTTGGTTAGCTCAAGGGTATTTAAGCCTGATCAGGGGTCCCCGGGCTCTTGCGGGTCAGAGGAAACATGTATCATGGATTCTGATTAAAACTGCATGAAGAAGATCTTCCCAGATTCATGTCATCCTTGCTGGCAAGGGTAGGTGCTTACAAATCGTGGCCCATAAGGGGAATTTTTCAGATCGGAACTTCTTGCAATCAGGGCAGCGCTGGCAAGTTCCCAAGGTAAGTTGGGACCAAATTTAAGGTCCTCAAAAAAGAGGCGATAAGGTCTCAGGTAAGGAGCAATAAAAGTCCCAGGTAAGTTGGGACCAAACTAAAACCTGCAGAATTAAGCAGCAATAAAGTATCAGACATTGAATGAGAGGTTCTAATGAACTGAAAGTAAAATTTTTAAAATGGGGACTTCTCAGGCTCATCAAATTTTTCTGGCTCTTCAGGAGCTACTTTTGTCAAAGAAACTTAAAATGAAGAAAAGCACACTAGAAAGATTACTGAGCGAATGCAATGTCATTGCACCTTGGTTCGCAGTTTCCGGAGACATCAAGGTAGCATTCTGGGCTGAGGAAGAATTGCAAGCCCTGGTAAAAGGATTCCAGAAACAATCCCTTAAGGGACAGAGGGGGAAGGGAGAGGAGAAATGGCAATGTGGGGGAGGGGAGGGACCCTTCTGGAACAATATCTTCAGTGCCTTCTCCTGATCAGAGTGAAGAAGGGTGGGGCTGAGGTACAGGGCGGTCCTTTTGCCCTGAGGTCAGGAAAGCCTTATGAAATGACTTAAGTCTTGGACAAGTAAATCAGATTGCCATAAAAGCATATAAGTCATTGCCCAATAAGAGAGAGGTGAGTGGTAATCTCAATAAGATACTGCAAGGCCGAATGGAAACATTTTCAGATTGTGAGGCCTGTTTGGAGAGGTTGCAGGGAGATATTTTGGCATTACAGCAGCCATAGTTGCAACTATCTCTTTTGCAGTTGTGGGTTCAGTCATGGCTGTTGTGGCTATGAGCACATCAGTGCAGACAGCCTCTAAGCTAAATGAGTTGTTCAAGAATGCGGCTACCACCTTGGATGCTCAATCTACAATTGGTGTTCAACAAAAAAGGAGGTTTAATGATTATAAACCTAAGAATTGATCTGGTGGAGGAGCAAATACATACCTGGTGGAAGCTGGCAAATTTGGGATGTGAAATGAAATATCCAGGTTTGTGTGTTACCAGCATTCAGTATGAGAACTTTACATGTTCTGCTAATTTGTCACGACAGTTGTCTAGCTATCTTTTAGGAAATTTGTCTGCTGACTTTAATGATCTGATGGCACAGCTGAGAGTGGCCATCGTTGCAGTAAATTCAACACATATGAATGTGGAACTGGCTGCCCGATTGTCATCATGGTTCCCGTTGCCACGGATCATCTGAAAGAGTGGGCAGGAATGGGAGCCATGGCTGTTCTCTTGTGGCTTATCTTTTTGCCTTTGCAAGATGAGGTTTGCTCAGAAGCGGTATGCAGCTATGGTTGTCTAGGCATTTACAGCAATTGAGGCAGGACAATCTCCCCAAGTATGACTCGCAGTCATGAACAAGTATTCATCCTTCATGTTCAGGTTGTATGGCTAGCACTGCACTCTGAGTAAACTCTGGAAGTGAGCAACTCTGAGAAGGGTAAGTCTGGTTGCATGTGGGTTGGTGTCCGAGGCTCCACCTCCAGGAAAAATATACGGGACTGGTGTGGCACTGACTTGGCTGACTACCAGGATTCAGGGTCAATACAATGTCCACTGCTTTACTGGAGACCAGACCACTACCCTTGGCTGTTGTGTTATTAAAACAAAAAGGGGGAACTTTAGAGAGCCGCGAAGTGCCACCCTTTAAAGTTGCACTGGCTTCTGCCTTACACCTTCCTGTTGGTGAGGGCTCTCTCGTGTAACCAACCCATTATTTGGTTAAGTCTGTTCAGCCTGTCTGCTTCCGTGTTAGAATAGCCTATCTGCAGGGTCCACGTAGCTCACTGGGGTTGGTTAGCTGAAGGGTATTTAAGCCTGTGCGGTTCCCCAGGCTCTCGCAGGTCAGATGAAACATGTTTCAAGAATCCTGAAAAAACTGCATGAAGAAGATCTTCCCGGAATTGCATCGTCCCTGCTGGCAAGAGAAGTAGCTGACTTTTTTGACTAGATGCAACCCTTGGGGCAAAGGGTCCTGCAGTTGTCTGGATAGCACATGGTAGCTGACCATGTTGATAGGGCTAGAGATGAGTCAGCCTCTAGAACATGAGCATGGAAGATCTAATTCCTCCCCTCATCTGCCATATAGTGGCATGCTCAGGGAAAGGATGCCCTCCTTGCCCATCGGTGCCTGAGGCAGGTGGGAGAGTTGTCCCTGGGCTTATAAGAGCCAAAGAGCTGACCCTGTCCCACACCAACTGCAACATTTGGCAGAGCAGGGCCTGTACCTTGCCTGGTCATCACAAAAGAGCCGATCCTGTTGGTAAGGATATAGGTAAGCCAGCCCTTCAGTTGTGAACATGAGAGAATTGTCCCCACTACAGTGTATAATGTGGTGGGGCAGGCAGAGGAGAGGTGGCCCACCTACTCCTTGCTGCTCACTGCCTTTATCAGAAAATGGAACTGACCCCTTCACTGCCATCTGCAGTACTTGGGAATCTAAACTCTGTTTGACAGCTGATGAGCATAGTAGAGCTGAAACTGTTGGCAAAGCAGCAAGGGAGTTAGCACTGAGTATGATAAAGTCGGATAGCTGGCCACACTCACTGTGTCTGCAAATGTGTTGGTTTAAGACTAGGGTAGGATGCCCACTGCCCCTTCCTCCTTCCACCTGTAGGATCAAGAGAGCTGACTATCCCTTACCAGCTGCAGCACTCCAGAAAGAGCACTCCTGAAAGCGTACCAGCACTTCATCTGACCATCACAGTAGAACCAACCCTACTGGTGGATTTGTGAGTTAGCCATCCCTGATGTTGTGGTAATGGGAGAGCTGTCTCCATTACTCATCTGCCCCATGCTGCCTGGACAGAGGAGAGATCCCCTTCCCTCCACCTCATCCCTGCTCATCGATGTCTGAGATAGATGCCAGAACTGGCCCCAAGGTTATAAGAACTGTTGAGTTGTTCTATTTCCTCATTAGCTGCACCACTCTTTAGAAAAGCTCCTACATCTCAACTGGGTAACACAGAGGGGCTGGCATTGAGGGTGTCCCCTGTGGGAGAATAAACCCCGAGAAGAAAGAAAAAATGGAGCTGCCCCTTGCTCATCACTGCAATGGGTGGAATACCCAGGGCAATGCTGGAGACCGCACACTGGTGACGAAGACAGGTGAGAGCAGGCCAAGTGAGGAACCCTGCAATCACCCAGGCACAGCACCAGGCTTATGTGAGGGCGGACCCCCAACATCCACCCAGTCTGTGATTCCCTAAAGCACAGACCAGGGAAAAGAGTTGGTCATTCAGACACAGGGTTGCAAGGTTTACACAACACACAGCAGCAATAGGATGTTCTAGAAGAGTCCTGGTCAGTGTTCCTTATCAATGGTGTAGCATAAATCAGGTGTCTCAAACTAGACCAACCATTCTTTCAGATGAATGCCTGAAAGAAATAAAAAATCTGTAGATAACTGGTTTACTCTGTGACTCACTCTATCCCATTGCAGCTTCCATGACAAAATTCTCCTTTTAGTTTTCTTTCAAGCACTTATATTTTATTTTGTATATTTGGTGGGGAGGGTGAGATCAGAGGACATGATGGGGAGAGATGATATGAAGGACATGAAAAGTAAATAAAAAGAAGGTTAAAAAATTTGATTCAAAATAAACCCATATTTGTTCATTGACCACAACATTTTGTTCTTTGGTTACTATATTTGAAATGTGTATTGGACAGCTTTAACAAGAACTATTAGTTATTGATTAATGACTGACTTATAGAATCATAAATCTAATTGTGGGATAGTCTAGAGGATGTAAATAATTTTACATGCAGTCTAAAATTGGCTTAAGTGAAGTTTAAAAAAAAAGTTTTGAGAGCCTACTAGCTTTCCAGTGTTTAAAATAAAAGTTACTCTTTTTATACCTTATTTCTATTTGGTGACAAGTATGAATTAAATACCTGTAAAGAGGTTTTATATAACTTTCTTCCAGAATTTGCAACACTTTTCTGTTATTTTTTTGTAGGAACATTGAAGGAGATAAAATGAGTACCGTACAGAAAGAAATCAAACAGAAAAACAAACTTTAAAGAACAAAGACAAGCAAAACCACAATAATAGCATGCATTATGGTAAGGTGAAATAACAGAATTAATCCACAATGTTAATATGATCTGAGCATTATATGAGACATTTAGACAGCCATGAAATTCAATGGCTGAATGCTTCACTGGCTCCACACTCAGGGGGCAGGGCAGAGCACATAAGTCAGACTATCACCTGCTGTCTTCCTGCTATACCTGTACACGAGCCTTATACTTTCCTACTGATAAGTGATTAACCCCATGTACTAGACTCATTCAGCAAGACTCAGGTGGTTAAGCTAATTAAATTGGAGGTGCCCTACATTATCTGCAATATGATTTCCAGTTGAACCCTTCCCTAAGAGGGGTAAATATTCCCTTTTGACTTCTGGGCCAAATGATGTGTTTTGTACACCCTTAAAGAGAAAGAGAGTATTGTCTGCTACTCAAAGACTTCTTAAAATTATTTATGCTAGTGAGTGTAGAATGTAGAGTCTATTAATTATTTTGTTGTAAACATCTGGGGCAAAAGATGTTATTGATTCTATAATTTGTCTATTTATATATTTATTCATTGACTTTCTTGGCCTTTTAACTCAATACACTAACTGTAACTGTTTTATACAATTGGAATATTTGTGATTAGAATTCTTACAATTGAAACAAATTGAAAAAGTAACACCGGGATTTTGTACAAACATCACTTATTTAATGTCATTAATTATTAATTAGAATTCAATGTTTGCATTGTGTCTGCATATATGTCATGAAACTTTTGGGGGCTTAAGAGGACAATGTTCAGAATCATTTCTCTCCTTCTACCATGTCAGATGGAGGAATCAAATTTAGGTCACCCATAATGGCAGCAAGTAGTTATTGCTCCTATAGCCAAATTTTCAGGTAGAAAAACATTGGAGTAGTTATGACAAAAGGAGGATAATGCAGTCCAAATCAGTAATGAAGTATTATGTTAAAAATACAATTTTAAAAATTCTCATGATTTACTTAACCACATGTTTTTGGATAGTGATATATTTAAAATTATTCAATTTATAAATAAAGTTACTTACTTTCCATAATCCACATTTATTCTGGAATTCTCACCAATCAATTATGCTTGGATCAGCAGTTACTTCTCTATGTAGTACTCAACTTGAACTTGTCCTATGTCACTGTGTAATTTATTGCCACAGATCAAATCACAATGTGTTTACTCTGTAGAGATCACAAATGTGGGCATTCAACAACTGTACTCTAAAGACAGGGTCTCAACAGGCTGAAGTGAAGGGTTTTCCTAATTTTCCTCACATCTGGAGCACAGGATTGTCCTTCATGGTCCTCTGCCAGAACTTGGTTCTGGAGGTGATAAAATTGGATTCCTAATTTACTACTGACTCTTAATGGGTATTCCTCTTTGCTACTAGGATCTTCTTCCATCAGAGTTCCTTAGTCAGGGAAAAGAGGCAACTTCTGATTCTGCTCCTACAGAGGCTAATATAAGAAAGTAATCAGGCATTCCTGCCTATACTGAGTGGATGTACTTATGCAGTGGATGTATTTATGTCTAGGTAAATAGAAGGTGTGAATCTTGAGAACTACATTCTGCATTTACTCTTGTATTTAGCGGAACTCATGTTACCAAACTTGTGTACAAGAATCATGAAAAATAAGTTGTATGAGGACAATATGTTCCTTATAATTGAAAGAAAGGATTTTACAAAAAGGATTTCATCTCCTTTCCTCTAATTTAGAATCGGAATGAAAAAGAAATCTGAGCAAAATTTGCACAGCTGTAATCCCTTAACTCCTGGAGCTAAGGTAGAAAGAAAACAAGTATGTGATAGTCTTGAACTATATGGTAAGTTTTCCAAAAGTTGTAAAACATATTTTTAAAAAGTAAAGGATAAGATAATGATCTTTGATCTCATAATTTAGACATAAATATAAACATCTGACTCCTAAATGCGTGTGCACACACACACACACACAAAGCGAGAGAGAGAGACATAGAGAGAGAGAGAGGGAGAAAGGAGTATAGGCTCAGTTTATCTTACATGTGTCATTTTATCAGCCCTGTGATGAGTCATCCAGAACTTAATTCATAATGACATGAACATGCTTTCTTGGTAAAAACATGGGAATGCTTTTGATTTATTAACATAGATTTGAGAAAAATAATTAACATAAAAACCTTTTGATTTGTAAAGGCCATGCTTAGATAACATCATTTCAAGCTATGCTTATTTGGATATCACTTGTGGGTTTCTCTGAAGGTTACAGGACTCACACTGCTTTCTTCTCTCAGTAGCCTCCCATTCTAGTTCTGCATCAAGATAAGAATATCTCATTAATTCCTGTCCTCTTAGATTTGACCATTGAAACAGTGAATTTCTCCCCTCTGAAGACTAAATCCTTTCTTTTATTCTGCTCTTACACTTTATTTTCTGAAAATGGTGATGCTGAAATTTTATATTTATGAGCAAGTTTATCATTGAATCCATTCAACATTGCTTTCCTGTGGGTTTTTTGTCATATAATGAACAAAATCAATTGGGAGGAGATGGGTAAAATGTACTACAGTACTTTTTCACAGTTCACCCCTGATTTCTTGAATATCATCAACAGAATAAGCACTGTATCTCTCATCACTATACCCACATGATTTTCCAAGGTTGGATCATTTTATAAATCTAAGGGTTAATAATCTACTCATAGGAACCTAAAACATATATGATACTGAAATATAGTACTAGAAATAAAAATTTTATGTGTCAAATATTTTAATTAGCCAAACCATAAGGATTGGGGGGAGGGAGGTGTGTGTATGAGGGTTAATGTTCATGTATGTGTTTTGATGCATTTGTAAACCTGAGGACCACTTTGGTTATAGTTCCTCAAGAATAAGTCACCTTGTTTTGAAGACAGGGTTTCTCACTGTCACACTAATTTAGGATACAGTGTCTGTTAAATGAGGGCCAGGGATTCGGCTGAGCCTGCATCCCAGTACTAGGAATACAAGTACAAACCACAAAACGTGCGTTTTTACAGGAGTTCTAGGAATGAGATTGTAGTCCTCAGTCTAAGATAGGTGTTTTAATAACTGAGCTATCTCTGCAGTCTAGGATTCCCCTTTCTTGTTTTTTCTTCAACACAATCCATTTTTTTACACAAAGGAGAATTTATTTTAAAATTATTTTCAATAGCTGATGTAAAAAAAATGTCTGGAATACTTCCCTAGTTACTAATTTAAATTCAAATAGAGAGAACTGAACGTTCAGGAATTTCTGAAGTGTGGCACAAGACAAATTTGCCATATATGTCCTTACTATATAAGAAAAGGAATCCTGTTTTCCTGGTTTTCCTATAATTGAATACAGCATCATGCACAAGTCTCACACAGATCTGTATCAGTTCCTCTCTATATATGAAATAGCTTCCACCTTAGTGCTTTTATTAGATATTTAAGTGAGCGAAAGACTGGGTATCAGATCCTTGTATCTGTTTCTGGGCCCTTTTTGTTCTGATTGTTTCTTGTCAACTGTAACGTATTTTTCTCTTAACACTTTGAAGCCTGTTAGTTTTTGTTTGTTTGTTTTGTTTAAAAAAAACAAAGTGGGAGTTATCTGGATACTAGGGGAGGTATGGAGGAACTGAGAAGAAACCATTCCTTCTGTGGAAGAAATATTTTTTTTCCATAATATGAAAAAATATAGATTTTTTTCATACTATATATTCCCAATTATAGATTTTCCTCAACAATCAGAATCCACACACTCTATGTCTTATCAGATAACAAACAGGAATATAAAGAACAATAATAAAATAAAACAATAATAAACATAAAAATATAGTCAAGAAGAGAGCCAAAGAATAAGCACAAGAAACATATAAAGGTGTAGAGACAGACGTGTTCACATACACAGTGATCCCATAAATAAACAAAAACAGAAGATATAGTATATACATAAAATGTACATAAGATTAAAAAATATCCTGACTTAACATTAAGGGACAGAGGAGCCCAAGATGCCAATGAATTTGTTTCATGTTTGCCATCTAATGCTAGGCATATGTTTGTCCTTTAAATAGTTTGCAACCCCTGTTAGACTCCATTACAAAGATCTAGCTTCCATGTGCAGGTGCTACCAACTGGGTCACCTTTTGAGTAAGGGATATGCCAATTTCTCCTCTCTGTGCTTGGAAACAATCTTGTTGATACCCATGCAGGCTCTTTGCATTGCTGCTGCATTTTCTCTAAATTCATATATATTCTAGTTCTGCTTTGTTTACATGGCCTGGTTCCTGTTATCTGTTATAGGTTCAGAGTCCCTCAGAGATTCCCCACAACCATGAATAAATTTTAATGAGAAGAGACTTTTAATTTAGATACAGGCACCTTGACAGATTTGTATCTGGTATCAGGAGTGACTGCACCTGAGAGCTCTGGCCATATCAGTCTATGACTGGTAAAGACAAGTGCCCCAAGATTACAAGTATTTTGCCTACGTGTAGGCAGAGGTTCATTTTTAACATATATGTCTTATACTTTTCCTAGCTATCAGTTTGAGGAGAACAAATAAATTTGATTATAAATCAGAAATAGCAGTTAGTCTTATGACTTGGTATCTTGTAAGAATATAAACTATTATAAGATCAATCTGTTTAAGAATAATCTTAAATGTATAAATGTCTGTGATACAGTCTGTATAAGTTATGGGCTTATATAAGAGAGACATTATTTTGATTTTACATTTCTCAAGAATAGTACATCTAAACTTCAAGTATAATGTTAACCATCACAGTGTCTTCTTTTCCCTCATGTTCTTAAAAATGTCATGTAGCAATGCACATGCTAAGCAAGTTTTTGTGGTAGGACAAAGCATTATTTGGTATGTGACCAAGAGTTACATAGGTGAATCTTAAATTAGATCAACTCCCATCTCCCTGAGGAACAACAACACTGATTTCAGAGAGGATGTACAAGTTTGCCTTCTCACCAGAAATACATGAGTGTCTTCTTAATCCACAAACTTGACAGCATGAGCTTTCATTTGTTTTATTGATATTGGCCACTCTTCATGGTGTAAGATTAAATCTAAAAGATTTACATAAAAGGCTATTGGCATTGTGCCCCCCGAAAAATTAACATATTCTCACCAAAATGAACATTCATTTATTCTTGTAAAATAATGTTTTGATCAATTTTAAGTTATTTTTCCTTATAATTTTTCAAGGTGAACAGATTTATTTATATAATAACAGATAAAATTACTTGCTAAAACATAAATAAAGTAATAACACTATGACAATCTTCAGAAACAGACAACACAATTATTGAATAAATGACTTTTAAAGGAATAAAAGCTACCCAGTTACAGAGGTCACATTATTTTTTCCCAAGCTAGTTAAATTCCATAAATGTCACCAGCCATAAAATTTTTTAGGACAGTGCCTTTGGCTTTTCTCCTTGAGCCATTTTGTGAAGTGATGTAAACTCA
Organism: Cricetiscus sungorus; assembly: GCA_030556225.1. Lineage (NCBI taxonomy): Eukaryota > Metazoa > Chordata > Mammalia > Rodentia > Cricetidae > Cricetiscus > Cricetiscus sungorus. Next base: position 27,725,380 of record JANBXA010000741.1, on the reverse strand, counting down.
GGAATTATTAAATAGTGTAGAATTTCTTAATATCCTCATCCAAAAAGACAAATCATATTTTGGTTAAGATTCTAGGTTTTATATATTGTACTTTGAGTATAACAATAACCTGAATTTGTTAACAATATAATATGTCAGAACATAAACAATTATTTTTTAAACAATGTGAGGCAACACCTATCATAAATTAAATATTTCCAGGCACTGGTATCGACACCTGAGAAGAGATCTTTGCTTTCAGTAGGAAGAACTTATACTAAAACTATGGTTTAGGAATAATTTTACATATATGTGTTACTTTAAGTAATTCTTTGAACATTAGATTGGAAATTAAATTCTATGATATTATACACTTTACCAATGAATACCTTGAAACCTAGAGAGGAAATTTAAATCAATAGTATTTTTTTCTCAATATTATGATATGAAATGAGGTTTTAAAACAAGGCAATCCAAGTCTGGCATGGAAATAGCCCTGATGGCAATACAGCATGTTTCAGAAGTTTTCTTCTATTGCTTTGTGTAGCATATGCAAAACAATTTAATGACCCATATTCTTTTAATGGAATTATCTAGGAAATACAGACACATCAATATTGCTATAGTATAAAAATCTTTATGCCTCTCTGGAAAAGTACAGACATATTTCAGCCAAATCTACTATAGCTAACAGAAGAACATGAATCTTTCTTCACTGTCTATGACTTTGGCTCATATTTTCATATAGCCAGGAACTCCCAAATTAACCAGTTCATCAGAAGACAATTATGCCTGACTGAAAACATAGCTAACTACCAGTAGATTATTTAGTTCATGAAACTCCAAGGAGAACCTACTAATGTCACATTACCAGAGCAGCACAGTATCCTACTGCTTTCTTGTAGAGAGCCGTGAAGTGCCATCCCTTAAAGATGGCGCTGGATTCCACCTTCCACCTCCCCAAGGGTGAGCACTCTCTGGAGTAAACAAGGCCTTATTTGGTTAAGTCTGTTCAGTCTGTCTGCTTCTGCATTAGAGTAGCCTATCTGCAGGGTCCACGTAGCTCACTGGGGTTGGTTAAGCCTGTGCAGAGGTCCCCCGGGCTCTCGTGGGTCAGAGGAAACATGTTTCAAAGATCCTGATTAAAACTGCATGAAGAAGAAGATCTTCCCAGAGTCACATCTTCCTTGCTGGCAGGGGTAGGCACATACAAATGGCAGTCCGTACAGGAAATTTTTCAGATCAGAACTTCTTGCAGTCAGGGCAGCACTGGTTAAGTTCCCAAGGTAAGTTGGGACTAAATTTAAGGCCCTTACTAAAGAGGCAATAAGGTCTCCAGTAAGGAGCAATAAAATCCCATGTAAGTTGGAACAAAGTTAAAGACTGCAGGGAAATATGTGGCAATAAAGTCTCAGGCATTGAGCGAAAGGTTGTAATGAACCAAAAGTAAGATTTTCAAAATGGGGACTTCTCAGTCTCATCCAATTTTTCTGGCTCTTCAGGAGCTACTTTTGTCAAAGAAACTTAAAATAAAGAAAAGCACACTAGAAAGATTCCTGAGCGAATGCAATGCCATTGCACCTTGGTTTACAATTTTGGGAGACCTCACGATAGCGTGCTGGGACAAATTAGGCAGGTATCTTGATTTTTCTTGGGAACAAGGGATGCTAAAGTCCAGAGTCCAACCTGTTTGGAAGTTAGTGCTTAACTGTATCGAAGACCAGAGGTACTGTAAAGTGACAATGGAAAAAGGAAAAGCTGCACTAAAAATGTTACCAAAAAAAAAAAAAAAAAAAAAGATTAGAAGAGGTTAAGAGCACAGGAAAGTCATGTACAGACAAAACAGATTCTGAGAAAGAATTACAAGCCCTCATAAAAAATGGTTCAGAAACAATTCCTTAAGGGACAGAGGGGAAAGGGAGAGGGGAAATTGAGATATGGGGAGGGGAGGGACCCTCCTAGAACAATGCCTTTGGCGCCTTCTCCTGATCAGAGTGAGGAAGGGCAGGGCCCAGGTATGGGGTGGTTCTTTTGCCCTGAGGTCTGGAGAGCTGTACGAAATGAATTAAGCTTGGCCTATCCAGTTTTTCAGGATGCCCAAGGCAATAGATATGAGGAACCTTTAGATTTTAAAGTCATCAAGGCTTTGGCTGAATCTGTGAGAACATATGGAATTTCAGCTTCTTTTACTGTAGCTCAAGTTAAAGTCCTAAATAGGTATAGCTTGACTCCTAGTGATTGGGGTGCGCTGGCTCGAGCATGTCTAAGCCCCAGGCAGTATCTGGATTGGAAAGCCTAATCCACAGGCCACAGGCCACAGCTAATCTGGCAGCTGGAAACGTAGCATGGGACAGGGACATGTTGCTTAGACAGGGACGCTTTGCCAACCAACAGACAGGAAATTCAATAGAAGTTTTTGAACAAGTAAATCAGATTGCCATAAAAGCATGGAAGTCATTACCAAATAAGGGAGAGGTGAGTGGTAACCTCACTAAGATACTGCAAGGCCCAATGGAACCATTTGCAGATTTTATGGCCTGTAAAGGTGGCAGAGAGAGATGCTGGCATTACAGCAGCCATAGTTGCAGCTATCTCTTTTGCAGTTGTGGATTCAGTCATGGCTGCCATGGCTATGAGCACATCAGTGCAGAAAGCCTCTAAGCTAAGTGAGTTTTCCAAGAATATGGCTATCACCTTGGATGCTTGTAGAGAGCCTCGTAGTGCCACACCTTAAAGTGGCACTGGCTTCTGCTTTACACCTTTCCACTGGTAAAGACTCTCTGGGTAAACAAGCCCTTAATTGGTTAAGTCTGTTCAGCCTGTCTGCTTCTGCATTAGAGTAGCCTATCTGCAGGGTCCACGTGGCTCACTGGGGTTGGTTAGCTCAAGGGTATTTAAGCCTGTGCAGGGGTTCTCTCTCTCTCTCTCTCTCTCTCTCTCTCTCTCTCTCTCTCTCTCTCTCTCTCTCTCTCTCTCTCTGTCTCTCCCTGCGTGCCAGAAGCAACATGTTTAAAGGATCCTGATTAAAACTGCATGAAGAAGATCTACCCGGAGTCGCATTTTCCTTGCTGGCTCAATCTACATTTAGTGCTCAACTAAAAGGAAGTTTAAGGATTGTAAACCAAAGAATTGATCTGGTGTAGGAGCAAATAGATATCTTGTGGCAGCTGGCCCAATTGGGATGTAAAATGAAATATCCAGGTTTGTGTGTTACCAACATTCAGTATGAGAACTTTACAAGAGCTGCTAATTTGTCATGACAGTTGTCTAGCTATCTTTTAGGAAATTGGTCTGCTGACTTTGATGACCTGATGGTACAGCTGCGAGTTGCTATTGTTGCAGTAAATTCAACATGTGTGCATGTGGGACTGGCTGCCAGATTGTCAACATGGTTCCCGTTGCCATGGATCATCTGAAAGAGTGGGCGGGAATGGGAGCCATGGCTGTACTCTTCTTGCTTATCTCCTTCGTGGGCCTGTGGTGCCTTTGCAAGACGAGGTTTGCTCAAAAGCGGTATGCAGCTATGGTTGTCTAGGCATTTACAGCATTTGAGGCAGGACAGTCGCCCCAAGCATGGCTCGCAGTCATGAACAAGTATTGATCCTTCACGCTCAAGTTGTATGGCTTAGCACTACTCTCTGAGTTAGCTCTGGAAGTGAGCAACTCTGATAAGGGTAAGTCTGGTCACATGTGGGTTGGTGTCCGAGGCCCCACCTCCAGGAAAGAGATACCAGATGGGTGTGGCACTGACTTGGCTGACTACCAGGATTCAGGGTCATTATAATGTCACTGCTTTACTGAAGACCAGACCACTATGCTTGCTTGTTGTGTTATTAAAACAAAAAGGGGGAACTGTAGAGAGCCACGAAGTGACGTGCCTTAAAGATGGAGCTGGATTCTGCCTTCCACCTCCCCAATGGTGAGTGCTCTCTGGTGTGACCAAGCCCTTATTTGGTTAAGTCTGTTCAGCATGTCTGCTTCCGTGTTAGAGTAACCTATCTGCAGGGTCCAGGTAGCTCATTGGGGTTGGTTATCTCAAGGGTATTTAAGCCTGTGCAGGGGTCCCCCGGGTCCCTGTGTGTCAGAGGAAACATGTTTCAAGGATCCTGATTAAAACTGCATGAAGATGATCTTCCTGGAGTCCTGTCTTCCTTGCTGGCGAGGGTCAGGCACGGTATACTTTCTTTCTCCTTTCTTCTTTTTAATCGAAAAATTTTGCCTGTTCATTATTATTATTCCATATCAACTGTAAGCAAAGTTAAAGGTAAATATCTTCATATTTTCAAATGGCAGATTTCTCTACTCTTTTCATTTCTTTGTTTCAAAAATGTTTTGTTTTTACACTTCAGAGATTGTAATTTATGTACATCTCTCCTTTCCCTTTCTCCCTTCTAAAGCTTCCCATATCTCTCTCTCCATGCCCCTGAAATTTCATGACCTCCTTTCATTAAATGTTATTAAATGCACATATGCATTTCTATATACAAATGTAATTGTATTCCCATATATAGCCTGATGAGTCTATTCAATGTGACTTTTATGAATGTTTTCATGTCTGGCTGACCACTTGGCATTAGAGAAACAATTGGTGTGCTCTTACCTGGGGAAGCCCACATTTCCTGCTCTTAGATTTCCTCATTGGCCTTTAGCTACTAGTGCTCTACAGTGGTCTTTATTTGATACAGCATAGTTTCTTGAGGATAGGGAAAAGTTCATAAGGCCCAGTACTACACAAAATATATGTCATGATATGTATTTCCACTCATAAAAATCATTATTTTTTATGAGAAATTAGTAGTTTTCCACATACACATATTCATTTAGTCTTCTATTTAATTAGTTCTTTTATTATTGCTTTATAGTTAGCACTTTTAAAAATTTCAAAATCCAGTTGGCTAATACTGTTTTTTAAATATTAGTGGAACACTGTGCATTAACCTCATGCCAACATTTTTGCTGTGCTTTGCTATTGATTGCAGAAGCTCTTCATTTGTTTTATGTTCTGTTTGATGTATTGTTTATTGTTTATTTATTTCCCACTTGGGAGAAATATATATATATATATATATATATATATATATATATATATATATGTACACAGAGAGAGATCTTCTATGATTCAGCAGTGTTATTTCTTCATAATCTATAATTTCTATCTTTCTATCATACATTCTAGGACTTTAGTTGCAATGTTAATTAAGAATTAATGAAGAGCTCATCCTTGTTTTGTCTTGACCCATGGCACTCCAGTTTCAAAGGTAGAAATGTTGATTACTCTAAATTTGGTTTTACTTTGTTTGTTTCCTATTTCCAAAGAAATTTAAAGACATCCACTGTTAATGGATTGTTTGGGTATAACAAATTTTTCTGCCTCACTTGATGAAGCCATATTTCAGTTGTATTTTTTATTCTTTGAACAGACATGTGAACTGATTCCAAGTGTTTATTAGTCTTTTATTCCTAAGAAGTTTCTTTTTTCATAATGATTATTCTTTTAAAGTACTTTGATTTAATTTTGTATTATTTCTTGAATGTTTTTAGTCTACGTTCTCAAGACCTGCATATTTATAATCTATACAATATAATTTTCTATGTTTTGTTAGAAAAATGCTAACTTCCTATATATGCCTTACCCTCAAGAATTGCAGACTAAATTTTGTCTAAAATTTCAGATCTTGACTAGATTTAAAAAAGGATGTTTTTGGCTTTTCTTCAATTTTTTGAAGTAAACATGCCTGTGAGAACATGTAAAACTATTCTATGTTATAATGAGAACCAGAGTGTACAATGATATTTAAAATAAGTATATCATGTGACAATCATAATATATTTCTCATTTTTATCAAATAAATTCAAATTTATTTATATTTCTAAGAGTTTTGTCTTAAGTCTGGCTGTTCTAGTTAAATGCAAGCACATTATTTTTGATAATTTTTTTCATTTATTTATTTATTCTTTTTACTTGTTTACATGTTTGAGTATACAGTGAAAGAGGGCATATGGATCAAGAATAAGGGACATGGCATGGACCACCACTTGGTGACCCTTTCCATTTTTAAAAGTTATAACATGACAACATTGCAGACAGACCACACTTCATTCCTAATGTTTCTCGACTTTTCCTTTTGGGAAATTTTGTAGAGGATAAAAACTTGTATGATGGTAACCTAGTCTCTTTAAACAAAATGATTCTTTGGTTGGGTGGGGGGTGAGTAGCAAAATCCCCAACACCAGGGTACCAGGATATCCACCTTGCCCTCCCTATGGACACCAAGAATAAGACACATTAGACACACCTGATGGCCTTCAATCAGATGCAGAGGAGCCCAAGAGAGCCTGAGCCCATGAAAGGCAAAAATTCAGTTCATTAATACAGAGAATTCAGAATGGTACATTATCCTTGGAGAAGACTGAGATGTCAGAAGCTTCCCTTTTGGGCTCCGCAGGAGAGGGGAGAGAAATAGCATTGTCATTAAGCTAAGCAAGGCTCTGCTTGCTCCCCTGAAGTTCTATCCCCCAACCTCTCCCTGAGATCATGTATTTGCATAAAGGTCTTCATTCATTCCCTTGGGAGGAACTCTGCAGGTCTTTAATTATCGTATGTCTGGCATTGCCAGGCAGCTATAGTGCATGCCTTTAATCCCAGCCTCACTCACTCACTCACTCACTCACTCACTCACCCAATCACTCACTCACTCACTCACTACCTCACTCACTGGTATATCCCAGTGATTTCAAGGCCACCCTGGGTAAATACTGCGAGTTCCAGGACACCCAAGGCTACACATATAAACACACAAACCCAATACACACACACACACACACACACACACACACACACACACACACACACCACCACCACCATCAACAACAACAACAATAAAATCCCAAAGACAAATAAAGATAGCTGGTGTCTGTGTCTATTGATAGACTTGTCAACCCCTGACTTCAAGTCACACCCCAGTTCATATTCCCTTCATCTACCACGTAATCCTAGGTGCAACTATAAGATGGAACCTTCTCTTAGTGAAATGCTACAGGCAGGATCACGATTCGCCCTCCGATCATGGCAATCTCCTCCTTCTCTCCTCACACCCTCTAAGAAACTGTATCACTATCCCTTCTTATGTTGGGATGATTAAGTTTTTCTTTGCAAGTTGCAGACAGGCTTTTATATAGTGCCCGGGGCTATTTTAGTTCCAGCACACCAGCCAGATATGTTTCCAGGATAACCAGTGAGGGCTATCTCATGATGGTCTAACCCAACTTATGTTCCCTATTAGTGGGTGAACAACACAATGCTTGGTAAATTTTGCTTCACAATGATAGGAAGAGCCAACATCAAAGAATGAAAAGCAATGCCGCTATGAACGCATTGCTGCCACAATCAGTTAAATTTCTGATATTTTTGTCCTAAGTCTGGCTGTTCTAGTTAAATGAAAGCACATTTTTTTTCATAATTTCTAACAAAAAATTTTCCTAAAATATATTTAATAACATTTCTGAAAGTTCTAAATGTGAAAAAGAAAATTAACCTGTGAATATATTGTTTAATATTGAACATATCATGTGTACTTAAATTCAAATTTTCTGAAATAAGCAGAGATAAGGCCCAAAATGTATATTAAATCAAATAATATCTTAAGTGGGTCTATGAAAATCAACTCATTTTATTGAATCAATGAATAAATGGAATTTATAGGTCTTCCTTGCATTTTAACTTCTGTGATATGATATCATGACCAAAGCAACTTGGTTTTAGATGTTTGAAGTCCACAATCATTATGTCAGGGAGCATGCTAACAGACAAGCAGATATGGCACTGGAGTAATAATTTACAGCTTGCATCAAAATGCATAAATGGGAGGCACAATGCAACATCAAGAATTTTATTTTTTGTCCTATTTATTTTATTTTTTTTATAATTGAAATTATAGTATAATCACTTTATTACCCTTTCTCTTTGCTCCCTCTGATTCCTACAGCTAATTTCTCCTTACTCTCTTTTCTAATTAATAGCCTCTTTCTTTCATTAATTGAAATTATATTCACCTACTAAGAATGTCAGAAACTACACCCTTAAACTATCACCAACATGATTGCTTGAACCTGAATTGAACAACGCAGAAACAACAGACCTAAATAGTAGAAAACTGATGAGGCCATTTCTATACAGAAAAGACTGCAGCTAACTAAAGGATCATGAAAAGAGGAGAAAAGATGCTGCTAATCTTTTCCAAACATTTCTACCAACTAGGGTCAGTGTATTCAAACATGGGAGTTAAGGAGGACATGTTTGATAATACGAGAAATTGCTTCTTTTGAAAATAACTACTTGAAATATTCTTGTAATTTAATGGTAAACAAGGCAGCACTGGCCACAATCATACATTATTGAGTACATCCATGTATACTAATACTTATCATTTAGTCAAATCTACATCTTGAATTTGTGGTATTTTAGTTATTTTCATGTGTTTGGGTGTTTTGCCTGTGTAGATTAGTATATACCACATGAGTGACTGATGCCTGCAGAGGTCAGTTCAGGGAACTGGATCTAAAAGAACTCTAGTTACAGAAGTATGTGAGTCCTTGTGTAGATACTGAGAATCATATATGTTATTCTGAGGTAGAACATTCAGGGCTTTAAACTATTGAATTACGAATTACTCTTCTAGCCCACAGCTTTGATATATTAAAGTGCATTAAACCTCATGTTTGCTAGGAATAAGTATTGTGTTCTGGAAACAAGAATAGAACAGGAAATTAATGCAAACACAGTGGAAATCAAAAATTAAAAAATGGAGCATCAATGACAATTAGCTAAAAAGCACAGAATGCCAACTTGATACCTCATGATTTATGTGACCTGACTACAACTTGCATATTCTCTTTGCCTGAAAAGTGGATTTCATTGGTGTTTGGCCTGATTACGAAAACAAAAAATTGGCATTTAAATATTTGCTTCAAATCTATAATGGAGACAGTTGTAAAGTGATGGCCATAGAAAGATCCCTAAGATTTTTTAAACATGTTTCCAGTCAAACACATATTCCATAAAAGACAAAATGTTAAATATTTTAAATACTTAAACTTTAAGAATATGTTTAGTTTAACACATTGAAAATATTTTATGAGAAACAGTTCTTTTACCATAAATCAGATTTTATAAAAGTAGATAAACAGTTTAAGATTCTCATAAATTTAAGCTTAACCTGGTGTAATTCCACTCCAGAATGTATGTCCAGAGGGTTAGCATTTACCACTGGGTCAACATGGAGAAAATATGACAACACAAGTTAATGCCTATAAATAAAACCCTGAAAGCCCTCTTTGAAAATAGATCTGACAACTACAGCAGCTACAGACATTACCTCTATCAGGACATCTCTTGGAGCTGTGGAAGCTCCAAAAGTACACATTTGACAGGAATACAACTGAAATGTAAGTCATAAACTCAAGAAAAGCAATAGTACTTTTTTACTTAACTGGACATCTTGCTTTCTAGATTAGTTGAATTTCAAAGAATTAGACATTTAATTCATATATATATGTATACATATATGTGTATATATGTATACATATGTGTGTATATGTATATGCAAATCTTACAGAGAATTTATTGTTGTTTTGAGCCAGGGTCTCACTTAATAAGCCAGGCTCTCTTCAAACACCTGATCCTCTTTTGTATATTTTCCAGAGGTTGGAAATGGTTTTTCAAATTATTATCTTTTATTTTTGAAGATTTTAATATAATTATATATTTTTTCCTTTCCTCCTCAGAAACTCTCTTTTATTGTCTCCCTTGCTCTTTTTCCCATTTATGACCTCTGTTTTCTTAGATGTTGTTATGTGTATATCAATATGGATATATTCTTTAATATATAAATACATTGTGCTCAGTTTATTTAATGTTTCATATATATATATATACATATATGTATATATATATATATATATATATATATATATATATGTTCTCAAGGATGAATATTTGGAATAATGGATAAGCGATTGGTGAGCTTTTCTCTGGAGAAGACTATTACTACCCATCTCTGCTATCCTTAGCTACCTTGGCTCTTACTTTAAGCTCGGGGCCTTCTGGAATTTATTGACAAGTCTATTGTTATCCCTGATCACCACACATTTAAGAAGTCATGTTGAGGACATTTTCTGGGTGTTACTTCTTACATTCCTTACATTTCTTGAAGACATAATCTGACAGGGAATGCTATGATATACCTACTGTTACAATCTTTCCACTCTAACTTCAGCAAAGATCACTTAAGTGGGAGAGTTGTATTGTTGATTTAGCCATTGGACTAGCAGCACACAAATATGCATATGAACACGAATCATGTATATAAGAATCTACACCTGCACATTGTTACATACATCCATGCACACACAGTCACATACACACACATAGCACACACAGCCACCAATAAATGAGAACACATTCATAACTTCCATCATCAGATGTCATCACAAGGTCATATTTATTATATATCTTTCCTCAATAGTTTTTATTATATGTGTGCATGAAAATATAGGGTATTTTTGAAGAAATGTTTATACATATATTTTAAAATTAATTTTAAATATTAACACATTGTTACAATTGCCAAATTTGAATATACCTGTGACTTTTTCTGTGCCAACTGAATTTATTCTAGTATTTGATCATTAAAAATATTACTTACCCCAACATAACAAATTTCACGAATAAACTTCCCGATGAAAAGTTTGCATGTGTGTCCCACATACTATAGTTGTGCATTCTGAGGGCATATTTCTCTTCAGTTATTCTTCAAAACCCTTATGCACTAGGTTGGTTATCATTAGCTCTTTCTTTAATTGTCCCCTTTTTTGAAGCACAGGCATGTAATGTTGACATAGACAAAGCAATGTTTGCCCCAATGATCATATCTGTACAGAAAATGATTTCACAGAAAGGGAACTGTGCTTTCGTTTATTAAAATTTGGTATATAAACATTATTATTAAATACATAAAAGGAAAATGGAGAGAGGAAGTGTGGTCAAATATTTCATTTATTTATAGGACATTTCTCCTAAATCCAATCACATTTTCGAAAAGAGAAATTTAAATAGTTTTATTAAGAGAAATGGTTTATGATGGGCTATATTTTCAATGGAATGGGTCTACAGTGATCCTGGTTATTAATGTTTTATCAAATGCCTTTTTGGCTCTGAAGCATATTTTTGCTCACTTCTACTCCTTAATATACATTTTTTCTTCCCATGTGATCTTTAAGCACTTTGAAAATAAGGGTAATTTATTATATAAGTTTAAAATGCTTAGTGTTCAAATATTATGCAGTACTAAGTACATGGATAAAAATTGAATAAGATCTGACTAAAAGGACAAAGGACTTGTTGTACAGAGGAAGGAAAAGCCTTTGAGGTAAAGTAAAAGAAGTCAAAGCCTCAATGCTCGTACTGATTCGGGGTTTGAAACAAGCAGGAAGAGAAAAGTATCCTTTAGTACAAGAACTGAATGCAGAAGGAGATATGGACATTGAGCCCAGGAAAGACAGTGACTGGAACTTGGCCATAAGATTGCTGGTTTATGAATTCACAATCTCAAATTTAGGCAGGGATAAAACTCTTATGCAGGATGAGCCAGCTTGGACAGATGTTCAAAAGACACCACTGATTAAAGGGTACTTGTCTAGCTGAAAAGTTAATTCTCTTGGATAGATGAGTGCTTCACTGCAAATGAAATTTTCAGTTTGCATTACATTCACAATTTTCCTCCCCAAGGTTAACACCTTCCATAGATAATTGAAACTAATGAAACCTGATGTGTTCTTTTTCTCAAATAGTTTCAATAATTCACTAAGTATTTTAAATTTAAATGTTCTTTTTTTCCAGCAAACCAGAGAGAAAATTAATAAATATCATCATTGTAATCTTAGAAAGCCTAATTATTTTTGTCTTTAAGTTACATAATATTTCTTCAGAAAACACACAATACAAAGTCAAGTATAGACTAATACATACCAATATAAAGTCTGTTATAATCCTCAAAATTATTATGTGCTCAAGATATACATTATTCCTCTGCTTCTTAATTGATTATTTCTGTCAGATAAACACAATATAGAGTTTGAGTCAATATTAAAACATCAGGTCATTACTATCATTATTATCCTTAAACAGAAAATTTAAAGTTGTATTATTTATTACTGAAAATAATAATTAGTACTAGTTCATTGTGAATTCAATGTGTGGCTCAGAAAGGTTTTATAACTATATATATATATATATATATATATATATATATATATATATATATATATATGCAGTGATATACGTATGAAAACCTATAATGTGGATGATCAAATTATATGGAAATTAAAGTCAACATTATTATTAAGATAACATACAAGTTTTGCTAATGATACAAATAATACATTATAGTAATAATGTATTTTAATTAGTGTTTTCTCCAATAAATTGAAAATCCAAAGCTTAACAACAGATTTTAAGTGAAAATATATAATTATCCTTTCATAGAATAGAATATACAAGAACTCAGGAAGAAGCTAAACAGTTTTCCTAATGTGTTACAACACAGAGAGAGACATACTGCCATACACACACACACACACACACACACACACACACACTGTAACATACATATGATATATATATTATATATATACATCATATGTTGATACATATATATGATATATGTGTGTGTTTTGACATATTACAAAGTGTTTGTGTGTGTTGTTGTCATAGAGTATCCAAAGCTTCCCTCTTTTGTTTTTTCTTACTTTTTAAAAAATCATACAAAGAATTTTAGCACACTACCCACTGAAATTCAGCATACCAGATGCAGTGCTCCATCACTCTGATTCCCTTCTGGCCCAAGGATTATCCTCCCTGCTGTTGGAAGCTCTACAAGCAGATGGTCCTTGTCAGTAGTCCTCTTCATTTGTTCAGGTTGTTGAGGAATGTTGTGTTGCCTAGTTCTTGTTCCTTACAAATGGCAAGCCTATATTCAGTGATTGATGAATGCTGGTATGGAGAAGCCTTGTCCACACCCTGACTCAAACCTACAACTGAGGTTGATATGCTTGATGGTGGACTATCAAGAGATGCAATTTTAATATGGCTACCTTTCCCCAAGTGGCATACAATTCTCTGTGCCCTTCTTGTAGTGATCTTTCTTTCTTTCTTTCTTTCTTTCTTTCTTTCTTTCTTTCTTTCTTTCTTTCTTTCTTTCTTTTTAATGGATGATAAGACACCCATTCAAGTCCAAGGCATCCCTAGTGGCAATTTTGTTATAAAGGAAAGCAAGCATTGGCATATCCCTTTACACATGTGTAGGAGGCAATATGCCTCAAAGTATATCATCTGGTTCATGAGTGTATTTCCCTTAAATAGGTAGAAGACTAGAATATAATACAATTCCTGAAAGTTACTTGTATGTGATGAAACTGAAAATAGACTTTGATAGTTGTTGTGTGGCATTTACTGTGGCCAAACAGATAAAGACATTCAATTGAGAACCAGCCATTTAAAAATAAAATTAAATAAAAACCTGACCTGCATGATGGAAAAATATAAGTTAAATATAAATGTGGACATTATCCTCCCCATTTTTTGGTCAGGAAGAAAATGGGTAAAGGGTAATATGACATTTAGATGGAACCTTCTGATGTTTTAGACTTGTGTGTTAGAAGAGTATTTCCTGGGATCAAATTCTTGGGCACCATAGGAAGAATCAAACAGCAGTGAAGAAGAGAATGAGGTAGACATGTAGATAGACACATCTCAGGTATGTCCTAACAACTAGGGAAAAAAATGCATCATAACACACTGAGTTGCAAACCCAAAAACATGACAGAATAGAAGTGTGGCATTCAGAGGATATTCTGTAGATGAGGTACTTCAACTGGGTAGACTTTTAAACAAGGCATGCCAGATTCTCTCACCACTTAACTTCTGACAAACAGATGAACTGAATTGGTCTGAGCATTGTGACAGTTATACAACTAATGAAAAATGGATAGCATTACAACAAATATTGGGCTTAAAAAGCAGGGTTTTTTGTTTTGTTTTACTTTTTGTTTTTTGTTTTGAACCTTTGCTTTAATCATGTAGGACAGTGTTCAAGGGATAGTAAAGTAACATGTCAATTTCAGAGGACTCGGGACATATATGGGGATTTGGTTCATTGTGATTTAGACCAGCATGTAAGTTGTAAAGTGCTATATAAATCAAAGTCAATCAAAGAAGTGAATATCATATAAATTTATTTTTGCATGTCACTCAAGGGAAAAGAAAAGTTTTGTATCAAACCTGCTTTATAGGGAAAATTATGAGAAGAAATACCAATGTTAAGCTAATTAACTCATAACTATGCCAAAATGTTAAGCAACATTTCACACAAGACATGAATGATAAAATGGAACAGGTGACAAACATACAAATTCTAAAAGTGAGCAGTTTTATCTTCAGAATAAACTGTGTATATTCCTCTTGCAAGTGAAAATAGAATAGTCATACAGATAGGTTTTCCAAACTGCATTGTCTCATCAGCCAAATGCCAAAGATAAAAAGAAAATGTCACCATATTGGTTTCAATTTTGTCAAAACTAGTATCTGTTTTGAGCAAAATGAATTGCAGTATAGAATTAATTCTTTTCCTTCGTTGAACCTGTATTTGACTTAGGCATCTTAAACATGCCCCATGAAAGGAGCAGTAACTGTGAAATTTGCTTAGGGACCATTGAAATATCATCAGCCCAGGGTACAATGGCACATGCCTCATGAGAACTGACTGGATTATAAAGGGGAGAAAGTAGATTAGCTCCAAATTAATGCTGCCACACTCAACACTGGTCTTTGAAAAACTACATTTATTGAGTAGGATGCTGAGTTCCTTGGGCAATTGCCTAAACATGGCTACAAAAAAAGGATGAAGCAAGTTCACATATCAACATATATGTAGAAAAGCTCAGGAGGCCTCAACCCTTGATAAATAACTATAGGCACCTAAGGAATCTTGAAATCAGAAGAAACGGTCTCCCAAGGAATGAGAACAATTAACCTCCAACACCAAATAGTCAGTCCTGAGAACACACATCCAAGTAATGTTGGATGCATGGAGTAGCTATTTCAGTGATATAATAGTCTTTGAGCCACCTATCCTTTTGTAAATGTCCCTTATAAACTCACTGGTTTACTAAACTAGATGTATGGAATCATCTCTTTGGTTTGTTATTGGTATTGGTATTCTGTTTGGATTGAAAAGAATTTTGTTTTCTCAAGTCATTCACTATGCAGCTTACACATTGAAAAACTCCAACCCATTTTCTTCAATCAATTCTTATTTACAGTTTTCACAAGATGCCTCTGTAAAGCAAGACATTCGACTTCGTTGAAATTTGTATTTTTCAATATATCATTCTATTTTAACACTCTAAAAAGTTTTTCTAATTCCATGGCATTCAGGAGTCCATTGCCTACAATTTTTTTCAGTACCTTACAAGCCTGAAGAAGGAAGATTGTTCAGTTTCCTCTGTTAGAATCATCTTGCTTCAGCCAGGCATGGGTGGTACATGTCTTTAACACCAGCACTTGGGAGACAGAGGTCTGTAGATCTGTGTATGTTAAGACCAAGCTGCTCAACAGCTAGGTCTAAGACAGCCAAGAAACCTGTTTGGATAAACCAACCCCACCCCCCAAAAAAAGAATAAGGCATTTGTTTTTTTATTGTGTATGTCCTTTCTTCTAGACTTCCCTTGCTTATTTACTAGGTGACCTCATTGCTGCTATTCCTTGATTGCATATGGGTTTGATACATCTCATCTTACCCAACTAGCACAGTTCCATGTGCCTAGATCTGGATCACTTCTCATCTCTCTTTGTTTACCAAGAAAAAGAAGTTCAAGTTTATTCTCTGTAATTATTTTTAAATGTAATCACTTGCTATATTATTACTGTTCTCTATTATGGCTAACATTTATGATGTCAGTATCCTTTAATAGGTTCTTCCAATAATGTATTTGCCTAATCTAACTTTTTAGGTCTTAGACTTGCCACATATAAATATCTTATGTACAAGTTTTTCCCCTTTCTTTTCTCATTAGTAGGCTGTGCATAATTTCATTTTTGCTAGTTTAGTGTCTCCAATTCCTAGCATTATTACTTTCCTTCTTCAAAACCAAAAACAACAACAAAAAAAAGGGGGGGTGTTACAGCAGGTTTTTCCTCCCCGCCGGCTGCTGCGGTTCCTGCTGCCATGGTCCCACCGCCACGTGAGCCCCAAATAACACTCAGAGACTCTGTATTTGATACAATCCTGTTGGCCAGTTACCATTATTGTTTATGGGCTAGCTCTGTCTTAATGATTAACCCATTTCTACTTATCTAAGTATTTCCACGTGGCTCATCTTATCCAGGAGCTGCGGTGGGCTTCTTCTTTCCCCTTGTACTTTAGTTCTAACCAATTTGTATAAGAATCTCCTATGTTTTGAACTAGATATTTTCAATTATTTTTCCTGTCACTCATATATATATATAATTATATATAAAGAAGTTTATTTCAAGTAAAGCAATGACATTGAGTAGACTTTGGTTTTTGAAGATGATGACTTTTGTACTTTAGAGCTACCCTTATTGTTGATGAAGGAATATATTAATAATAAACAACAGGAGCATGGAACGAAGCTTGGTTAGTTTTCTACACATTGTGTATCATGGCAAATGATTTGGCATAACTACTGCTGATATGTACAGATATCTATTCATTTTTGCAAATAAGATTTAACTTAAAGAAGTATTCTGATTGTTGTATTAGAATTTCCAGGTATTTTTCTTTTCTGGTTTAATATCATAAAGTTACAAATTTCTGTAGGAAGCAGTATTATTTCTAATATCAAATTCAAGTTTTTAATTTTGGTTTTTGTTCTTATTTTTTTATTTGTTTTTCCAGACAGTGTTTCAATATGTAGCCTTGGCTGTTCTGGGACTCTGTGTAGACCAGGCTGGTCTAGAACTCACAGAGATCAGGATTAAATGTGTGTGTCACCACTCTCTGATCACATTAAAGATTTTGTAATATTTTCTTTTAATTTTTATTTTGAAATGTTTAATGTAGAGATATTCATTGTAACCAACATTTGAAGACATCATTATACATTTTTTTTTATTATTGAGACAGTGTTATTATAGTGCAGGCTGTCCTGTAAACCTCTCTGTAACATGTACTTGATCTTGGATCAGTTCCTTGCCTTAGTATTCTGAGTGCTGGCATTATAGGTTAGAACTTCTAAGCCTATTTTATGTTCATATATTTGTAAATATTTAGACCCTAAAAAAGTCATCAAATTCATCTTAATTATTTGTGGTTATTTGTTCTAAAATATCTTCTTGTTATTATACTCCCAACTTTTTACATGAAAGTATCATGCTTTTGTTTTCAAAGTTTATTGGCCTTCTAGTTTTAGAAAATTCAAATCTATGATTTACTTTTCCTTCATCATAATTGTACCCTTTCCAAATTATTTTTGCTATCTAAATTGGTGTTGGCAAAACTTCCAATTTGCAACCAGATTTAAATTTCACTAACTTACTGTTTTCTCCATCTTCCAGATAGTTAATTAGGTTGTTAAGTATGATCAGCCCTCATACTGATTCCTCTGGCACTTTGGTAAATACATTGACATTTGTTTGTTATACTTCAGTCAATTTTATATCCATAAAGCTCTTCTTTTCTGCGAGCTAATCTGAAATTTTTGTCACTCTTTCATGACACCAAAAGATATTTTTTCCAATTTTTAAGCATATATAATCCACATCCTTGACTTTATGGGCTTTTTTCTAATGATGTGACTGTAGAAACAACATTCTGGAGTTATTTTCTTTATTTTGACTTTTAAAACCAAGACTGTTCCAGACTAAAGTTTTGAGCAGTATTTGTTTTGACTTACAAAAATAATACAATCAAATTGAACTTCTCCCTCATTTCTTTTTAAAATTCAAGTGTTTAATTCTAGATAATTTATTATAAAACATTTATGATAATCATTCACTGACACAATTGTTCATATGGAATACTTATGATCCATGATATATTGGGGTTAAGTTTTCTCCTCATAATTTTGAATTGAATTAAACATTTATTTCAAGAGTTTCTTTTTAATTAACTAATTTATTTAATGTATTTTCTTATTATACATTTCAACCCCTGTTTCCTCTCCCTCCCATCCTCCTACGTCCCCCACCAACCTCCATTATTCCATCCTCAATCCACTTCCCAGGGAGAGTAAGGCCTTCCATGAAAGATCATCATAGTTTGTCAAGGCATTTGGAGTAGGTCCTAGGCCCCACCCTTTGTCTCTGGACTAAGGGAGTATCTCTCCATTGGGAATGGCATCCCAAACTCCATTTGCATAAGGGCCACATCCTGGTTCCACTGTCAGAGGTCCCATACACTGCCCAGTCCTCCTATCAGACATTCACATTCAGGGAGCTTGGTTTGGTCCTGTGTTGGTTCCTCAGCTATCAGACTGTGGTCTGTGGCTCCCACTTGCTCAGCTCTGCTGTTTCTGTGGGTTTTCCCAGCATGGTTTTGATGTCTTTATTTGTCACTCCTCCCTCTTAGAAACTGGATATCACTAGTTTGATGAATGCTTAACTGTGGATGTCTCCTGCCTCCATTAGCTACTGGATGAAGGTTCTAGGATGGAATTTAAGGTAGTCATAATTCTCATTATAGGGGAAGGTCATTTAAGGTAACCTCTTCAGTATTGCTTAGGTTCCTAGTTGGAGTCGTCCTTGTGGATATCTGTACAATTCCCTAGTGCCATATATCTATTTAAACCTATATTGTCTCATTTTATTGATGTATATCTTTTCTTGCTCTCTTCTATTCATCGCCCCCTTCATTCTTCCTGTTCCTTCATGTTCTCCTGTCCCTCCTCTGCTTCCCTCTTCTTTATTTTTTCAAATCAAATGTTGACCAATTTTGAAGCACATACATTTTTCATTATGGACTTGACTAACTTATTAAACTGCAGGCATATTGTAATTTCATAATTATATACCAAATTAATTTAGTTAAACTTACATCTTAAGTTTCTGTACCCAGTTTGACAGGAAACTCTAACATTTAAAACACTGAGAAGGAAGCACAATGTAGGAAGAAAAAGTTGGAAATTCAGTACTGGTGGGAATGAAACTCAGGATTTTTCTGCAACTCTTCCTTTCTTCTTTCTTTCTTTCTTTCTTTCTTTCTTTCTTTCTTTCTTTCTTTTTATTTCTTTTTGAGATTTTATTGAAATCCCATTTCTCCCTATCCTTTTCTCGATCCATCTCTGCAATATAAAATTTTATGTTTTCATTAAAATTCAAGGACACTGTTTTCATTTTTTATGCATATAGGCAATAGGCATAGGATGTACATACACACAGGTACACACCCCCGTATACACACACACACACATACACACACACACACACACACACACACACGCACGCACACACACAATCCCTAAATATTAACTGTTCAGTCTGTATAATGTGTTACATGCATGTTTTCAGGGTTAAGCTGATCATTTGTCACTGGAAACCAGTTCTTTAAAGCCTCTTGAGGTTATGTATAATTTTTTTCCTAGTAATTTACTTATAACTATAAAATAACTATTGGTTACTGACTCAATTACTATTTGTGATTTCATTTCCATTTTAAGTATAGATACAGGATAAGTGGTTTCAGAGAAGTTTGACAGGAAAATAAGAATGCTTCCTTCTAAGTGCCTAGTGTTAATAGATGTTAGAATTTTTAAAGGGCAAAATAGCTTCCTATACTACTTAGAAACATGGAAATTAGAACTGATGAGCAGGAAGGAAACAGGCTGTGGTTTTTCTGTTTTCAGCCACAATAACTTTATATGATGAGAGTTTTAAACTTTATGGATATCATGGTTTAATAAGGATCAGGATAAACGCATAGGCCAAATAGATGTTTATTCAGGGAGAAATAACTTAAAACCCTGACAGATGAACACAAGCAGGTTCCACTGGATGCTCCCCTCTCTACCTCCAGCCAGCTAGAGAGCTCTCCAAGGCTTCTCGTGAGACCTAGTTCTCCAGATCACTTCCGCTCCTGGCTCCACCCCCCAATGGGAGTGGTCAGTGCCACAAAAGCAGACAAAGTGAATATCTCACTACATATGTATACATAACCTCAAACAAAAACTTATTGTCTTAGAATTAATGAGTGCTTCTGTCATCTTCCTCATATAATTTTGGCTCTTGTATTTACCTTTTATGAATTTTATTACTGTGTTTGCTTACACACTTAAAAAAAATTCTTTTCTGTGTATTATTTTTCCTAATACTCATGGAAGCCAAAACAGGTCATGGGTTCTTCTAAAATTGAAGTTAGAGTTGATTGTGAGATGTCATATATGTGCTGAGAACTGATACTTGGCCTTCTATAAAAATGTCCATTTGTCTTATTCACTGAGGATTCTCTCCACTCTCTGAATTACATAATTTGATCCTCTGAATAGGAATATATGTCACTGACTTTGTTTTGATCCTAAAGATCTAGAGAATCTATATTGGGTGTATGTCTTGCAAGCAGTTCTTAACTTTGATGATAAAACACCTACAGCACATTTATTTGCATTTCAGTATTCAGAATAACAAAAGATGTAAACCAAGCATATCAGTTTGCAACTCTGTATCACTAATGAACAATTGTGATACAAGTAATTTTACTCTAGGTGTTTTTTTGTACAAAATAGAAAAAAAGTCACTGTTTTCCTTTTGTTTGGCCTAAATATGAATGATTCCATATGCATTTCTGGTATAATTTCAAATATTTGTATATTTAACATAGCTTTCATATTTTTATAGTTCTGAAATATGTGCAGTAGTTGAGTACCCTCATGTATTGCAATACAGATTTTAGAAAAGAAATTAATGGTTTGTGATAATAAATAATTTTATAGTCTCTCTACATTAGAGTAACTATTTTCAAATAGCCATTGATTTTGATGTGACAAAATAAAGTGCTTCAAGAAAGTAACATAGACTAATATGTATTTAAAGATATTGTGGAACAACAGGATATTTTACTTAAACTTACTTATTTTCTTATATTTCCAACATTTGTTATCTTATTTTTTTATTTTTATTTCTTATTTTTTCTTATTTTAACATTGATTAAAGCAAACCACATTGTTACACTAGTGTGTGTGTGTGTGTGTGTGTTTTTCTGTGTGTGTGTGTGTGTGTGTGTGTGTAGTTTGCAAAAACTTGGGATTATATTTCTAAATTTTTTTATCCAAAAATCTCATTAATATTGGAATAGCATAGTTCTATATTCCAAAAATGTATCTTGAATTTCAGGGCAGCTATGGGTAAAACTGTGCAACCTAAATATAAATACACCCATGCAAATAGAGATTATGTTTTCTGATTTATATTTATCATCCAAAAATGACAGCCTGAAGATGTTTAGAGCAAAAAATGTCTCAGAAGTCCTGGGGAAACATAAAGAAAGAAAAGTACTGAAGACAAATGGGAACAAGTGTGAAAAAGGTCCATGAAGAAAGGAAACTTTATACACTCTAGAAAAGGAGAGAAAATCAATGCATGAAAGGAAGATACTGTCGATCACATAGGCAAATGGAAAAGCCATCCCTGTTTATAAAAGCAACACCTACAATGCTTCAATGCTCTAGGCTATAAATTTTTTGATCCTTTCAAATAAATTTCTACTTCCAAATCTACCTGGAGGCAAGGAGGTTGTATACCTGCTGTGTCTGCTTTGCATAGTAAGATATTTTTTAAAAGTAGTTAAAAAATACATTTTTCTGTTGTTCTTTCCTTGCTTTGTCTAATTTTCCTTTTAAATTTCCCTATCTGAAGCACGATATTGGAGCATATTTGTTTACTGTCGTGGAAAATACATACTTAGTATCAGTTAAATTATATTGATCAACTCTAACTCCTGAATTACATTTTTTATATCTTTCAATGTTTCTCATTATAATAGTCTAGTACATTTATAAAAACAGATGCAACCTATCACTAGATTCAAGCTAGTAATGTATCTTATATCTGAATTCACAAAAACACAGTAAAAAAAACAGAGAAGTAATTATTAAGGTTCATAAAACTCTTCAAAGATAACATGAATATAGAAAATTACATATGGGTATATTAATATAAAATTGATATGAAATTGTTGCTTTTAGAATAAAAATTTATTCCCTGTGGTGGTCATAAAACCAATGAAAGTGTAAGGAAACATTAAATTTGTAGTTATTAAACTATATTTAAATGATACTCAGAATATATAATGTGTGCATATGTATAAGCATACATATTCTGAATGTTGTTCAAAGATACTATGCTTATATATAAATATTACATTTGCCAAATTCTAATATTTAATTTATTAGAAGAATAAATAATATTTTCTTGTTATAAAAAATCATTAATAGTCTAGCTTAAGGAAATTTTAAGCACATCCAATACATCTTATTTAAACCATAAACTTTAAATTGGAAAAAAATAATACTTTGTGACAGAGATCCATATTTCATGTGGGTCAAATATTTTAAAAGATCATTGATAGGTTTCTGCACAACAAGTTACTTCCATGTAAAACAACAAACATCTCTGTTTCTGTCAATGTGAAATGTAAGACTATTTAGAGCATGTGGTAATTTGAGTATAATTGGTCCCAAAGGCTCAAAGAGAATGGCGCTATAGGGAGGTCTGGCTTTACTAGAGTAGGTCTGTCCTTGGTGGAGGAAGTGTGTTAAATATGTAGGCATATTTTGTGGTCTCATATAGGCTCAAGCCCCATCTAGTGTCTCAGACCACTTCCTGTTGCCTCCAGGTTCAAGATGTACGTCCTTTTCAAATATCAGCACCTTATCCAGCAGCACCATGTCTGTCTTCTTGATGCTGTGTCCTTCCATGACAATAGTGAACTAAACCATTAAAAATGTAAGCCAAAACAATTGAAGTTTTTATTTTCTTTATCAGACATAGTTATTACATTCTTTTTTGCATAATGACCTTCTATCATTTCTTTATTCAAAGGATTACCACCACCTACCCAGCTGCTCAGTTGATATGTTTAAATGAGTTGGACTCATTATTTAGACATATCCATGCTTAGGAATTGTTAAATGATTTCTCAAATGAAATCTCCTTGGTTATATGGGAAAACCTTCCCCAGAAGAGTTAGCCATTCTATCCTCTGTTATTTAAAAATATTATATTTTACAAACTGTAGATACTGACACTGAAGCCATGAATTCCTCAAATTTTAAAAGGAATAAACTCCACTAAGAGTATGCAATAGTATTATGCTAACATTTGCCATGGTAGGCTAGAACTAAATAGTAATAAGAACTGAGATTACATTATTTTATTCCCTGAATCACTAAATTCACTGATCTATTGTTGTTTCTCCTCTCATTTTCTATTATTGATAAGTTATTGCACAAAACAAGGAACCCAAGAAGTAAATCAGATATTGACTGATCAGTGTAGAAAATAGAAAACTTCACAAGCTAAGCAGAAGATAAAACACAGTTAAATTACTTCCCTGTCTGCTTATATGAGTCTTTCATTATTTTTCTAATTATCCTATCACTTCATGATATCTGCACCTAAGATATATTGAAAAGCTTACAAGTAAAATAACAACAACAACAACAAAAAAGATCTAGTAGTGTTCCCAGTGAAAATAAATAAAAAGAAAGTTTGGTTTCAGTTTTAGAACATCGGTAAAAATGGCACACAGGCTGATTGATTAAATGACATAGCAGGATTAATTTACTTTCCATAACAAGATAATTAATAATTATTGCAAGATGAATTATTTTCTCATTAAAATCTTTTTTGTTTTTACTTTATGTGTATGAGTGGTTTTGTTTTTGTTTTTGTTTTTTTTTTTGTTTCATTTTGTTTTTTGCCTGCACACACATATATGTACCAAAAGATAGCATGGGATTTCCTGGAACTAGACTTTGAGAAGATTGCATTTGCCATGTTGGTGATGAGAACCAAACTCAGTTTCTCTGCAAGAACAGCAAGTCCTTTTACCTGATGAAGCATCTCCCCAGCAGTCCAGTGAACACACACATACACACACACACACACACACACACACACACACACACACTTACTGAGATCCTTAATGTTGTGCTATAAACATTTGTTTAGGACTGAGCAATTGACCACTTGATATTAAGCAAGTTTTCATTGACTTTGTCTCTGGATTTAAAAAAAAAATAAACCTGGTTCATCCCCCACAACATAAAATGATTTCAAATATATTTTCATCTAGAGGAACAGATAGCATGGTCATTATGGAAATCTTGTTCTACAAACCCTTTTGTTGACATTTCACAGGTGTCATGTTTATAAGAGAATACCATATAGTACTCACCGTTGTCTGTAGAGAACCATGAAGTGCCATACCTTAAAGTGGCGCTGGCTTCCGCCTTACACCTTCCCATTGTAGAGGGCTCTCTGGCGTAAATAAGCCCTTATTTGGTTAAGTCTGTTCAGCCTGTCTGCTTCCACGTAAGAGTAGCCTATCTGCAGGGTCCATGTGGCTCACTGGGGTTGGTTAGCTCATGGGTATTTAAGCCTGTGCAGGGGTCCCCCAGTCTCTCGCGGGTTAGAGGAAACATGTTTCAATGATCCTGATTAAAACTGCATGAAGAAGATATTCCCAGAGTCGCGTCGCGTCTTGCTTGTTGGTCAGGGTTGGCGCAGCACAGATGGTGGTGCACATGGGGAAATTTTCAGATCAGAACTTCTTGCAGTCAGGGCAGTGCTGGCAAGTTCCCAAGGTAAGTTGGGACCAAATTTAAGGCCCTCGGTAAAGAGGCGATAAGGTCTCCAGTAAGGAGCAATGAAGTTCGGGTTTGAACTAAGACTAAGGACCTCAGTAAAGAGGCAAAAGGTCTCCAGTAAGGCGCTATAAAGTCCCAGGTAAATTGGGACAAAGTTAAAGACTGCAGGGGAAAAAAAGCAGCAATAAAGTCTCAGGCATTGAGTGAGACCGAAACTAAAATTTTTAAAATGGAGACTTCTCAGTCTCATCAATTTTTCTGGCTCTTCAGGAGCTACTTTTGTCAAAGAAACTTAAAATAAAGAAAAGCACACTAGAAAGATTCCTGAGCGAATGCAATGCCATTGCACCTTGGTTTGCAGTTTCGGGAGACGTTACGCTACAGTGCTGGGACAAATTAGGCAAGGATCTTGACTTTCCTTGGGAAAGTCCGACCTGTTTGGAAGTTAGTGTGTAGCTGTATCGAAAACAAGAGGTACTATAAAGAGGCAATGGAAAAAGGAAAAGCTCCGCTAGAAATGTTGCAAGAAGAAAGATCAGAAGAGGTTGAGAGCACAAGAGAACCAGGTATGGATGAAACAGATTCTGAGGAAGAATTGCAAGTCCTCATAGAAAAGGTTCAGAAACAATCGCAGAGGGGGAAGGGAGAGGAGAAATGGCAATGTGGGGAGCGGAGGGACTCTTCTGGAACAATGCCTTCAGCGCCTTCTCCTGATCAGACTGAGGAAGGGCAGGGCCCAAGTACAGGGTGTTACTTTTGTTCTGAGGTCTGGAAAGCCTTATGAAATTACTTAAGTCTTGAACAAGTAAATAGGATTGTCATAAAAGCATGGAAGTCATTACTTAATAAGGGAAAGGTGAATGGTAACCTCACTAAGATTCTGCAAGGCCCATAAAACCATTATCAGATTTTATGGCCTGTTTGGTAGAGGCTACAGAGAGAGATTTTGGCATTACAGCTTCCTTGATTACAGCTATCTCTTTTGCAGTTGTGGATTCAGTAACGGCTGCCGTAGCTATGAGCACACCGGAGCAGACATCCTGTAAGCTAAATGAGTTGTTCAAGAATGTGGCTACTGTCTTGGATGCTCAATCCACAATTGATGCTCAACTAAAAGGAGGCTTAATGATCGTAAGCCAAAGAATTGATATGGTGCAGGAGCAAATACATACCTTGTGGCACCTGTCCCAATTGGGATGTGCAATGAAATATCCAGGTTTGTGTGTTACCAGCATTCATTATGAGAACTTTACATGTGCTGCTAATTTGTCACAACAGTTGTCTAGCTATCTGTTAGGAAATTGGTATGCTGACTTTGATGACTTAATGGCACAGCTGTGAGTGACCATTGTTGCATTAAATTCGACTTGTGTGGATGTGGGACTGGCTGCCGGAATGTCAACATGGTTCCCTTTGCCATGGATCATCTAAAAGAGTGGGCAGGAATGGGAGCCATGGCTGTCTTCTTGTTGCTTATCTCCTGCATGGACCTGTGGTGCCTTTGCAATTTGAGGTTTGTTCAGAAGCTGTATGTAGCTATGGTTTTCCAGGCATTTACAGCCATTGGGACAGGACAGTCTCCCCAAGCGTGGCTTGCAGTCATGAACAATAATTGAATCTTCAAGCTCAGGTTGTATAGCTTAGCACTGCACTCTGAGTTAGCTCTGGAAGTGAGCAAGTCCGAGAAGGGCAAGTCTGGTTGCATGTGGGTTGGTGTCCAAGGCCCCACCTCCAGGAAAAAGATTCCAGATGGGTGTGGCACTGACTTGGCTGACTACCAGGATTCAGGGTCATTACAATATCCACTGCTTTACTGGAGACCAGACCATTACCCTTGCCT
This sequence comes from Cricetiscus sungorus, assembly GCA_030556225.1. NCBI lineage: Eukaryota > Metazoa > Chordata > Mammalia > Rodentia > Cricetidae > Cricetiscus > Cricetiscus sungorus. Next base: position 27,698,685 of record JANBXA010000741.1, on the reverse strand, counting down.
GTTGTGTTATTAAAACAAAAAGGAGGAACTGTAGAGAACCACAAAGTGCCATGCCTTAAAGTGATGCTTGCTTCTGCCTTACAACTTCCCATTGTAGAGGGCTCTCTGGCGTAAATAAGCCCCTATTTGGTTAAGTCTGTTCATCCTGTCTGCTTCAGCGTTAGAGTAGCCTATCTGTAGGCTCCATGTGGCTCACTGGATTTGGTTACCTCAAGGGTATTTAAGCCTGTGCAGGGTCCCCCAGTCTCTCGCGGGTCAGAGGAAACATGTTTCAAGGATCCTGATGAAAACTGCATGAAGAAGATCTTCCAGGAGTTGCGTCTTCCTTGCTGGTTGGGGTAGGCACGGCACACTTGTCCTCTGTGTTGTACATCCTCTTTTAAGTGGTTCCCTGAGTCTTAAAGAAGACATTGTGTTATACTAGTACAGATTTGGTATGAGCCTCCCACAGTCATTTATTTTGTCCATGTAGAGGAGTTTTGAAAATTTGTAGTAAAGTGTCTGCTGCAAAATGAATCTACTCTGATTTTGAGGACACTTCTCTGTGGGCATAATGGAAAATGTCCTGAAGATAGAAGCTATAATGGCTCAGTGTGTTTGGCCACTTAATCAATGGATAGTCCATTAGATTTATAATATCTAAGGTTGAAAATTCTTTACATTATATTGGCCAACTGTAGCATTTTTAGAAGATGTAAATGTGACTACTGAATATGACCTTGCCAGGCTACATTGTTATGGTTCACAGGCTATTCACAGTAACAAGGAAGTGGAAGCATTCGAGAAGTTGATCTGTTGACAACTATGTTAAAATTATTGTACATACATAACAATGGAAATCATTCTAGACCTAAATAAAATTGAAACAAATTAGTTGGCAGATCAATTAATTAAAATCAATATATTGTATCGCGTGAAATAAGACAGACCTAGGACGACAAGCAAAACCTTTTCTATTTCTTTTGTTACTATTTCTGGATCTTTAAATCTGAATATATATCATGGGGATAGTACCCTAGAAAGCTCATTTACTTTTTTTGGAATAAACAGATTGATAGTTTGAACTGCTTCCTTTTTTATTATTAAATTTTTATTGTATGAGAATTTTTTATTTATGTAATTTTTTGTGATAAAGCCAATGCCACTCCTTTTTTAAAATATCTTTTGTCAGTTACAAGTTATAAAATTAAATGCTGTGATTTTGAAGAACATTTGAATGGGTGCTATAAAACATCTGTGTTTAGACTCCTGCTATTGACTAGGTAGATGATATTTGCAGCTTAAGCATTCTGCACTCCGTTTTTATTTTTTCAATGAATATGTTTAAATCATTTAAGAAAATAATTTTAACTCCAAAGTCTCTGAGTATACTGAATGGAGATGACATATTCATTACAGTTTTGATATGGGTCCATGACATAAACGATACTGCTTTTATAAGGTATAATTGCTTGGTTGAGAGAAATAATCATTTTCTCCTTGGAGTAGTGAGTGAGCTCTGACTTTAACTACAGTACATATTTAATTAGTATAAAAGTGGTTCTTAAAGTGGTTTTCTTCAGTTTCTTGCTATAACCCTTGTTTCATTTATCACTGTATAACTTGTCTCTCATAAACTCTGGTTGCATGAAGCTATTCGCCACAGGGCTCTCTCCATAGGCTAATGCTAGTGTCATACTATCAGATCTCCAGAAATATGAGCTGAATCAACTTATCTTCTCTATAAAGTACTTAATCATCATTTTGCTATAGAAACAAAAAATAGATTAACGCAAATATATAATAAGCAATGAATCAGAAACCAAGCTTTACTTTAAACTTTAATCCCTGGAAACAAATTTATAGATGAAAAAAATTTTATAATAGAGGGGATATATTCTTTATTTTATTCTATGACTTGCTGGCAACTCTGGCAACTGTTGATCACCTTTATTACTGAAGAGAATCTTGACATCAGACCACTGAAAATGAATTGAAATTGAGCCTTTTTATTGACTTCATTAATAATCCCTTCTAATTCTATTAAAATATTATATTGAATACTCACACTGTGTAATATCATAATATTAATTTTAGGTTGGGTACATAAATGTATACTATCTGTAGTTTAATATTAATGGAGTCTGTTAGCAAGAATTAGAAATGTCACCTGACAACAGATCATGCATGACTGCTCAGCTGTGACTTTTCAGAGACGCAGGTAATTTCCCAGAATTTACTAATACTATTTGGTAAATTTGTGATACTCTTTCTTATGTGAAACTGGGCATTCTAGTTTAGGCTTTATTGTAGTCTACCATGTAAACTGAGTTGTGATTCTAGTTGACTTCCATCTTCATTTCACTCATATTTTAATTACTATCTATAAAGAAAATATAAATTTGAGATCTATCTAGGTAGTTACATTTAAGACAGCATATATATGCATATGAGGTATATGTGTGTGTGAGTGCATCTGTGAGTGCATGTGTCCTGAATGGCTCAGTACCAATATAATAGACATTTAAGTATTATTAATTAATGTAATTTTTAACTAAACAAGGAATCATCAAGATAAATTTAATGAAAATAATTAGAGACTTAATCATATCATTTCTGCAGTTGCTAAATCCAGATTATGGGCAATATTCTTATATGCTTTCAGTAAATTAAATATATTCTAAAATATAACAAACTACAAGTGCTACATTTTCACAATCCTATGAACTCAGTTTCTAAATCAAAATTATATTTTATTTTAGTAGTGAGTGAGAGACAAGCTAGAAGTTGGATCCAAGTCAGCCTTGGCTTCAGAGAAACAGGGAATCCCTTTATGCTACGTTCTTCAAAGAATGTACTTTTACTTTATTAATATTAGCTGTTCTTTTGGTTATAAGATGAAAATTCAAAGATGGTTGATTTGTAGCTCCCCGATGACAAAGAATATTGAGTATTGACTTTCCTGTCTATATTGGAAAGGGTTCTAGAGCTGAAATGTGAGGCTGATAAATGCCCTCATTAGTAAACCAGAAGCTGTTAGGTGTGGTAACACACATCTTTAATCCCAGCACTTGAGAGGTAGAGGTAGGCAGATTTCTGTGAGTTTGAGCCCAGCATGGCCTATGAAGTACATTAGAGATCAGACAAAGCTACACTAAGAAACCCTATCTCTAAAAACAACAGTCGCAAATGCACATACACACAAACACACACACACACACACACACACACACACCACAAGAGAGAGAGAGAGAGAGAGAGAGACAGAGAGACAGAGAGAGAGAGAGATTTAGAAAACTATGTAAGTGAAGTTCCATTTACAGATAGATGAGAAGGTTATATATTTTGAAATGTATTTTTCTCATAACAAATAATGACATATTCCAAGATTCTTGAGATTATATATCGGAGATTCCTAATACAAAATAATGATCTCAATTTTATTAGAAGAAAATGATTTTGGCATTCACGCTAATAATAAGTGTCTAAAAGCCATATAATATATTCACAAATATCTATTTTATTCAATGAACATATTTAAAGTGTTTACCTTTATTCCACCATCTCTCTGTGTGGGTTTGTGAGTATGAGTTGAAGCTAACAGTAGGTAATGGTCCCCTGGAGCTGTGGTTGCAGTCAGTTGAGTCCTATCTAAATTGGTCTCTGGGAACTCAGCTGAAGTCCTCTGGAGAAGCTGTAAGGACCTTAAATTAGTGGAGTGTCTCTCAGCCTTAGTCAATGAACAGTTCATCACTCTCTATACTAATTACTGTATTTCTGAGTAATAAAGCAATCAAATCTGAATTGTTTTTAGAGTGAAATGGAATAAGTATAGTGCATCTATCAATGTGCCCTGAGGATATTTACAGAAAAGATTAACTACATGGGAGCAAGATAGTGCCTGAATGTGGAAAATAATGTCCTATAGTCTGGAGAACCGAATAGAAATATGGAAAAACCAAGAGTCACAGAAATTAATCTTGTCATTGTGCAACTTGGTGAGCCAATAAGTTTACTAGTAAACTTATAGAAGTTCATTGAAAAGTTTTTTATTAAACTGTTGGCAAAGCAAAGGCAGCTTAGTTCACTGCAAAGCATCACACCAGCATGGAATATTACTAGTAAATGAAATTATCATTGGTTACAGGTCCAAGCATTCAATTTTCACCTTTCTTTGTACTAAACCACACCAAAAGCCATTATAATAATTACATTTCTGTTGCTGATTGAACATGGCAGGCATGGTGAGAGAAAATCCCAGAGAAAGTAAACCGGAAATGGCAGAAACATTTAAACTCTCAAAGGTTACTACCAGTAAGATACATTTTCCAACAAATCTCTATTCTCTAAACTTCCCCAAACAGCACTGATTGCTGGGGACCACACAGATACAAGAGCCAATGCAGGACATTTTTATTCAAATAATCACATCATATTTAGACAAGGACAAAGCTGTGACTGAAATGCCAAAGAAGGGTCTGCTGACACTTTTCCTACAAATATATGCTTACAGCCTTCTTCCTCATGTACTTAAGCATCACTGCATTGTTCTGTTTATTTAATTGACATATGTTAAAGCTAAGCTACTCTGCAGGTCAAACCTGTGATTTTACTTTATGGTGGTTAGTATCATGTCTAGCTGGAAGGCAATAGTTCCACTAAAAAGGAGACAAATTATATCCTACCTGAAAACAAAAATTGGAAGATGCAAAATGAGTGTCTTTTAATTTTTAAGAGAATTTTATATAACAGGATTTCAATTGAGTACATAAAACTACAGTACAACAGGATACAATTTGGCTAACTTTATCTCTTAAGTAAATGACTGTATCCATTGTAACAAGAAATGTTGCTTGTAGCAGTCAAAGGAAACTTCAGCTTGTTCAGAACAATGAAGCATCTGCAGGACATGCATTCTACTGGAAATGAGGGAGGGAAAGAGAGGGTAACATAATGTGTATGCTTTCTGAGATGCTCAGTGTACTTTCTAAGAACGAGTTTCTACCTCTCTTCCCCAGCAGCTCCCTGGATTTCCTGCTTCATTTCAGGCTATTGTCTCTAAAAGTGAGCCTTTTTATCTTCCATTATATATCTGATTAGCACAACAGAGTAAACAATCAGCAAAGAGCAAGGTGATTATTTAACTTGAATATTTCCCACCACATCTATTTTCTAGGTTTTTATTTATTTATTTATTTATTTATTTATTTATTTATTTATTTATTTTTAGGTCACATGTCCCTACTAGAGTTAACAAGCATATGTGATGGAATTTTGTTGACTAGCATAGACAAAGAACCAAGGAAAAGTCTATCCTTAAAACCACATAGAGTTTAATGCCAGAAAGGTGAATCATTCCCAGTGAGTATTTCAATAATCAGCAAGAGAAGGGCACAAATTACGATGACTAAATACATAGTGTTACAATTTTTCTAATTCTTATCACTTGGTATTCTTAATGGTTTTTAAATGTATTCTACGACATATACTTGACTCATATCCAAAAGTTACATCCAAAACTGCTCTCATTTTAACAGAAAACCTTATTACATATTTTTATCCTTTTAAATAATTGCTAGGTTTGCTTTGCAAAATGAATTATATTCTCCTACAGTATATATAAATTATAACTATAAGCATATATCTCTCAGTTCCAACACAACAAAGGGATTATATACTCTAAAGTGAGAATTTGCAAGTGAAATATGAATAATTTTACTTCTAGTATGCCTGAGTAAGCTTTAGCAGATTGAACTTCCCATTGATGACAAAGATAAATTTCATGGGAATGACTTCCCTATAGGGAATGGGTAATGTAAAAAACAAATTCTAATTTTGGCTGAAAATAGAGAACTGCACTAAATAGTATACCATGATGTTCCAATGTTTATGGTTTCCATATGAGGTAGGGCAGTAATCACAGTATAGTTGGCAGTACCTAAATCTCTCTTAGAAAATTGCCATATTTGAAGACTAAAGTAATGTCCTGTATGCTGAGAATATGTGTTGCTTTTATTGGTTGATAAATGAATGTGTTTTTATCAATGGCTAAGCAGAATATAGTTAGGAAGGAAATTCAAACAGACTTATGGAGAAAAGGAAGGTGGAGTCAGGGAGATGCCATGTATCCATCAAAAAGGTAAGATGCTAGAATATTACCAGTAATCCACAGCCACATGGTGATATACAGAATATTCAAAACAGGTTAATTTATTAGAGAGAGCTATCAAGCGATAAGCTTGAGCCATTGGCTAAACCATTATATTTAACATTAGCCTCCGTGTGGTTATTTCATAAGAAGCTGTGGGGACACATGTGCAGGATTGAAACAGGTTCAGGAGGTCCAGTGGAACAGATAAAAATCATTCAAGTACACTGAAGAACCAGAAGACTGTTACTAGTACTTTCCCACCGGCATGGTTCTACAGCCAAAAATAACACACAGAGACAGTGTATTAATTACAAACCTGTTGGTTAGTTACAAGCATTTCTGATTGGCTAGCTCTATCTTAAATATTAACCTATTTCTAACAATCTAATTGTTTTCACTTGATCTTATTTTACAGAAGAATTAGTCCAAACCTCTTCACTCATGTCCTACATTTTGACTCCTTTTACTACATCTCACAGAATCTTCCTTGTCTCCTAGTACCACCAATCTTGATACCTATTGGCCAACAAGGCTTTATTTGTTAACCAATAAAAGAAACATATCTACAGAATGACATCTCCAATCATCTATTTCTGTCTATAATAAAAAGAAGGGTTTTTAACTTTAACTCCTTAAAATTACATATGACAAAACTGTTATCAAATAAGAACTACAATTAATAATATTTAGTCCATTAACATTTAGCAAGAATTAAAGAAAACATTCCATCATCTATCTTTTTCAGTCTAAAGTCTTATATGTAACTTATCTTTAATCCTAACTAAGGAAAACTATGAACATAACTATCAGTCTTCAACTCCATCAAAGACCACAGAAGAATATTATATAAACTCTAGAAATGACGGACAACTCACTGCCTGGTCAGTCACCTGAAGTTCTGTAATGTTCCATCTTCAGGCTATAGGCCATAATGTGTCTGGCAGAATCCTCAACAAATTAGGAAATTTCAAACCGTCCCATCTGTATTGGCAGTTTGCCAGTCACTTTTCTCTGTGTCCTGCAGAATATCTGGCAGACTTTTCCATGAAGCAGGAACCCTGTATCATTGTCCATTTTGTTTCAGCAGTCACTTTTTTGTAGGTCGTGCATGTCCAGTTAACATAAAGTTAAACAGTCCAGACAAGAGCAGTTTCTTGCTGAAAAGGCTGGTCTTACCATACTGGGAGTAAACTCCATAATGACTTTCTTCAATGTCCATCTTCCTTTGTGATGCAGGTGGTGTTTCCAGAAGCAGTCATGTCTCACTATTAAGAAAAACTCTAAATCATTTTAAATGCTATATTCTGTAAGTCTTTGAAAGGTTTGAGGAATATTTATCTACTTCAAAAACATCTCTGTATATCTAGAAAAACCTAACTAACTTAACTGTAAGTTTTGACTAGCATAGGTAACTATCTCTAATCTGCACTAAATTACATATTACATTTTAAATGAATATAAAAAACACAATATTAAATAATAGGAGAAATATACATATCACATAATTGACCTTAAATTTGTATAAAAATTTAAAATCCATTCTAAAACAAAGTATTCATTTCTATACTATAATCCCCTTTTTACCTTTAAAGAGAGATTTATTGCAATCATTAACAATTTATAACCATCCACATTTAGACGAAAACAAACATTTATAGACAACATTTGGGAATATGGGCATTATTGTCTCCAAACTGCTTCCTGCTGGTTGGGGATGCTGTTTTCACCATGGGAACCCTAAGAAGATGCAGAAATATTTGCTGTAGTCTGCAAGCCTGCCTGTTCTAGCTGTTTTGAATATTGGATCATCTGGGACACTGTTAAGTGGGTCTTGCTTGATCAAACCATGTTTCTATGGAAGGAATCCATAGCTTTTAATTTTCTGTGGAACAAAATAGAATTTTTTCCCCTGTAACCTGTACTTTTACTTAAAATTTGAAGTCAAAGCATTTTAAAATATATAAATTGGATTAATTTAGCAGCATGGATAATTAAGTGTATTTTAGTGATGGGAGATGTTATTCTGTAAATATGTTTCTTATACTGGTTAATACATAAAGCACTGTTGGGCCAATGGGAAAACAAGATAGGTGGGGCTAGTAGACAAGGAGGAAAGAAGAAGAAGGAAGAAGGAGTCAGCATGTAGAGCATGGAGAAGCAAGATGCTGGCTGCCATGCTCGGATAAGATGACCACGTGGAAATACTTAGATAAGTAGAAATGGGTTAATCATTAAGACAGAGCTAGCCCATAAACAATAATAGTAACTGTGGCCAACAGGATTGTATCAAATACAGAGTCTCTGCGTGTTATTTGGGGCTGGCACAGCGATTGGACCAGGCAGCCGGTGGGAAAAACCTACTCATAATATTTTAGCAGTTGTTTTTCCTTCCTTAGCAATTGAGCAATTCAAAGACAAAACTATAGCATACAGTATCCAGACTCTCTGTGTATTTCCCACCTTTAGGTGGCTTTTTATTATTCTATTTATTTTACTTCTATTTTTTTTTATTGAGATACGGTTTATCTGTGTAACTTTGGCTGCTTTGGAATTTACTCTGTACAGCAGGCTGGACTTGAAATCACAGAGATCTCCTTGGCTTTGCCTCCAGACTGTTGAAATAAATAGTGTGGGCTACTTTCTTTCTTTCTAAACCACTATATCCTGTTTCTTTTTCTTCCCCAAGACTATATTTTTAATCATGCTGTAAAAACCTTTAGAGATTTTTCTTTATCTTAAACTGTCTTTACTGTAAATCTCTATCCCTTTATGGTCATGCATCTTTTATCTGCTAAACAACAACAATATTGCTTTTTAAAATGGCAGAGGTGATTTTAATGCCAGCAGTAAGAGCTGTGCTCACTGCCTTGGTCTATCCTGAAAATAAGCAGCATACTGCTGGCTTGGAGGTATGGTTATTGCCACTGACAGCTGTTGCATACACCATTTAATTGTTAGCAAGTCCTCTTAAAAGATCTCTGTAGTTCTCGTTTTTGTTTGATTGTTTTGTTTTTTGTTTTTGTTGTTGTTGTTTGTTTTTTTGTGTGTGTGTGTGTCATGCCTGACCCTGCAGCAAGGACAACACAACTTCGGGAAGATCTTCTTCATGCAGTTTTAATCAGGATCCTTGAAATATGTTCTTCTGACCTGCGAGAGCCCCGGGGGACTCCTGCATATGCTTAAATAGCCTTGTGCGTGGACCCTGCAGATAGGCTACTCAAATGCGGAAGCAGACAGGCTGAACAGACTTAACCAAATAAGGGCTTGTTTATGCCAGAGAGTGCTCACCCTTGGGGAGGTTGAAGGTGGAAACCAGCAACATCTTTAAGGCATGGCACTTCGTGGCTCTCTACAGTTTTCACTTCTGCAGAGTCAGGAAACATCCCTTAAAGGAGCCAAGTGAGGCTCTGCTTATCTCTAGCAAAACATAGCCCAACCTAGAGAAATGCTGCTACCAAGAAGACTAGTTTATCTTTGTTCTTTTGTTTTAAAATAACTTTTTAAGCTTTTGTCAAGTTTTAGGTGAAAATTATTACCCACATTGCAGGTAACATTTTGTTATGAGCAGTTTCCTGCAAGCCTGGTCCCACTGCTGCATCAGCCCCAAAATAGCATTCAGAGACAAAGAAGTAATTATAAGACTGTTGGCCAGTTACTAGTGTTTCTTATTGGCTAGCTCTGTCTTAAATATTAACCCCTTTTTTATCAATCTATGTGTTTCTGACTGGCCATATCTTACCAGAGAAAGAGCCCAGACTTCTTCTCTCATATCCTACATTTTGACATCTCTTTCACATCTCCCAGAATCCTCCTGGTCTCTAGTCCTTCCTTTTTTGCTTTCGTATTGTCCAACACAGCTTTATTCATTCAATAAGAGAAACATATTTACATAATGACATCTCCCATCCAGAAGGCTTATCTCAGGAAGGTATAACATAAAAATTATTAGAAAAATGCTAGAAATGCAAGAGCTCTATCTCTTGTTCACCCTCTAACAACCTCCTGAGAAATGCGCCTGCAAACATACAACTCAAACAACCCTTGGTAAGTATCTGGCAACTACCATGAGGAAAAAGAATATACAACTTTTTCTCTTTTAAGGAAAAAACAAAGCAAAATAAAATGAATTCAGATTACAGTAGTTGCATTCAAAGTCAATCAAGACGTGATAAATCACATTTAAAAAACTATTAAAATTAGCATAATACATAATGAGGAATATTACATGTGATCAAAGAGATGTGAAAGGCTATTCTCACTGTAAAGAAAAGAAATGAAATTCTGAAAAGGAGCACAACACAATAATATTTTTTTTTGTCCAGATTGAGACACTGAATGAGGAAACGCAGAAAGCCAAGACACAAAACCCTTCTTTGTAATAGAGTAAATGGGAAAACTTAGACTGCTATAGTAACTAAAATCTATAGTCCACAGTACTACAATTATCATCAAAAGAATATGTTTAACACATCGTTAGGTTAATCATCACTGTGATAGATGCTTATTTATTTTTTTTTACATATTTAGCAGGTGTCAATTTCTCTGTCAGCAAGTACAAATGTTTTATGAGAACTTTGAGACCAGGGCATTTATTCACTTTTTGTTTATTGTGTTTAATTTTTAACTCATTACATTCAGTGGAATGTTAAATTGTTGATGATTTTGTTTTTATATCTAATAAAATAATTCCATAATCACTTAATTCTTTAATATTTTTCTCTTACTTCTATTTTAATATTTATGTGCATATAGTAAACAGAGATTTGCAAACACTGTAGACAAACAGAGGAATGTAAGGCTTTTTGTTACCTCTCTAGGAAATTCTTAGCCAACTTTCTTTTACTATTAGTACTTGATTTATTGTATTTGAAAGTGTGAACAATATTTTAATTTCTAATTCTACTGGCTTTTAAATATTAGTTATAAATAAGAAACAAAATAATTCCTTGGAAAATGTATACACTAAAAGACTAATTAAATATAGCCTTTGACTTCTGTTTGTAGTTCATCAAATAACCACCTATTAAAAGTCTCCTGGTAGGATAAAACTAAAACAACTTGTGGCTAAGAAACCAAATTTGATGTAGCTAGTTTGTACTAACTGCCAACTACCATGGGGAAACAGACTATACAACATTTTTGTTATTTAAGGAAAGAAAAATAAAACGAACAAAAATGAACACATAAAACAGTCAATGAATCTGAAGTCCATCAGGACATCATAATATAAGGTTAAACAATACCAATATAAAGGAAAAGGACTGTATATCCTCTTCCCAGCATATGCCACTGTAAATGTTGCTCAAAAATCTAATGTTGCTTAGTGAGCACAAGCTAGGGAGGTTTCTTGAGGAAATTGTCTACTTTAGACCAAAGTAAAGAAACTTTAATAAAATTCAAGAATGTATGGCCATTATTTAGCAGTAAAGCCAGAAGTAAATATGAACAACCTGTGCTAGTTTAAAAATACAAAAGGTAAATGTAGAGAGTTTTGAAATAAGACATCTGAGACAAGCTATGTAGCAATAACGAAAAACCTAACAAGCTCTCCTAAGATATTCAGTTCTATGAATATACAGAAGGTAAGAGAACAGAGTTTCCATTTATAATATTCTCATTCAGACATAACTTTTTCTTCTTTGACAGGATTAAAGTTTGCATTATCAAATGTTACAGAAAGCATTCATTTAAGAAAATTTTAATAGTTACTAATAAGGAAAATAATATTTTTGTGGCATGTCATTTACTAATTGTGACAGTTCATTTTGATTGGCAATCTCATTAGTTAGAAATTCACCATGAAGGCAAACTTTGAATATTATGGTGAGGAAAATTCCTTTTTAAATCACATGTCGTGGGTTTTATGTGCATATGGAATGAGTTTGAGTCAAATCTGCCACCTCCAGTGAGTGTCCTATCCAACCCTTTTGACCACCACAACCTATTGCCAGCATTTTTAACCCACTTAGTAAGCATGCATGCAGTTGCTTATAGGAAAATACAAGAATGCTCAAATGGCCTCTCAGGTGCATCTTCTCTTAAGAAAGCCATGTCTCATGCTCTCAGCAGTTAACAACTCTCAACATCTCCTCAGTTATATTGGGATATTTTAGCTCCTTGACCACCCATTGCAGAATTTTAACTGACTTGATCTTGTTCAGGCTTGTATACTCAGACACACACTCTGATTTCTTACACGTAATAGTTCCTCCTCCACAACAGTGTTCCTCTATAACATCTGGCTTTTCCTTCTAAGATCCTTGAGAGGAAGAGGTGGGTCACAGATCCTCAGTTATGGCTTAGTAACTTGTAAATTGCTTGGTTGGTATGTGTCAAATGGGGTCCCCTTGCCCCCCCCCCCACACACACATGTTGGTTGTACTAGCTCATGGGTTGAGTACTGAGAAAGGACAGTGAACAGCAGCATTCATTTCCCTACATTTCCTGACTGCAGATGAGAGTAGCTACTTCAGGTGTTCTCTGGTTTGATCTCTTTGAAATTATGGACTACACCAGAACCTGAGGCAAAATAAAGCCTTCCTTCTTTAAGTGGCCTTTTTCAGATGCATTGACTTGACAACAATAAAGTAACTAATACACTAACAGAAATAAGCATTCTATATGACACTGTCAAAAAATGAAAAAAAAGAAATGTTGAGGAAGTAATGAAAGTTTGAAGGCCTAAAAAATGTTGTTAAATGACTGTATAATAACATTGTATAGGAAGTTTGGTATTAAGCTCATCTAACAGTTAATTCATATGGTCTACTCATTGCTAAAATTACTCACTAGTACAAGCTAATTTTTTTAATTAAATTTTAACATACTTACAGATTTCTTATTGAAACATTCTCTTGTCTTATTAAATAAAAATATTTCAAGTTATTAAAAAGTACAGATATGAAGCAGATATTTAATATTCTTTTATATTTCAGACAGAAATGAGTTTTGTTGTAAAGATGAACATTCTTAAGAAAATAATTTCTCATTAGGTTATTAAAATTATATATTATATAATTTGTTGAACAGAATAATTATAAATCTAATTGAGCCATTTTGCGAGTTATCTGAATTGATACTATGTTTATAACTTCAAAATTATTTTATTGACCATTTTTTATATTGCATTCATCTGAATTAGTTTATTACTTATTGTTCTTTTCAAATTATTGTTACTTTGAAAAACAGAATTCTCAGCCAGGTGATTATGGCACGTGCCTTTAATACCAGCACTTGGGAGGTGGAGGAAGGAGGATCTCTGTTAGCTCAAGACCAACCTGGCCAACATAGCTAGTTTCAGGACAGGGGTAGGCTCCAAAGGTACACAGAGAAATACATTATTCTGGAAAAAACAAAACAAAGCAAAACAAACAAAAAAAAATGAAAAAGAAAATACTCAAATTGTAGGTAATCTTTCTAATTAAAGGAAATTAGCACCAAGCATAGTGGCACATGCCTTCAATCCTAGTAATTGGAAGGCAGACAAGCTCAGTCTACAGAGCCAATTGTCCTGGATAGCTAGGACTGCATAGTGATTCTGTGTCTTGAAAAACAAAACAAAAAGAAAAAATTGCAATTGAACACTAACAGAGGAACAAATAGCATATCACAGAAATGGTGATAATTAAAAAAAAAAAGCATCTTAAAATTTTGCAAGTGAATATAATCATGAAACACAAGTGGTGTTTCATTTCCAATATAATTTAGATTAAACTGACAAAATGCACACACCACAGAGATTTCAAGAATTTATAACATGAAGAATTACTTTCTTTCTTCCTTTCTTTCTTTCCTTATTTTTTCCTACATTTTCTTTAATGTTACAAATTCTGCTACTCTCAACAGTCTTTTCTTGATCACAGAATTCTCTAGTATTAATCATACTATAATTAAATTTCTCATATCTACATACCCATGTTCAGAAAACTTTTCATAAGAAATATTTTGATGACATACTTCCACACCATTATCAGGCCATGTTAATAAAATTTTAAATGATTGTTTATTAAATATTTTTTCTTAGTAATATTTTAACTACTTTTGTTTTAATTTTGAGAATTATATACCATAAACAAATTTCCATCACCAGAAGTAAAATGGGCCTTTTTTATTTATACAGTTTCAATGGTTTCCAAGAACAGTTTTACAATCAAATTTTTTCCTTAAATTTAAAAATAGTTTCAATAATTGTTAGTTTGTTCTTTAGCCCCTTTCCCTATCCCTCCCCTAATTTTCTTATGTTTAACTATTACTAAATATTTGCTCTATAGTTGCACTGGGAGAGGCATAAGCAGTGCTGCAAGATACACAGGAAGTTTGCTAACTAGGCACACCTACAGATACGACAGCAACCCCAATTGGCAGCATTTGCCATTACAGGGTCATTCAAAGTGACAAATAGTTTTGCTCTGGTGGTTAATATTTACTTCTGGTAAGGTCTACATTCTCACAATGGAAGAATGGGTTCTGTCTTCACCTCCACTCTGTAGAAGACAGAGTGTAGAAGACGGTGTTTCTTAAATTTCTTTTTAATAGTTATTTAATCTTATTTTATGTGTGTTGCCTGTAAGAGCAGCAAGTACTTTCAATTGCTGAACTCATATGCTCCCTTTAATTTTTAATGGAAAATTTTATATAATAACTTGTTATAATGTTTAAATAACATACAACACTATACCATTTTGAAATTAGAATTATGTATACATTGGCAATAACTAAATTGACCTAATTGATCTATGTATTGCTCATATAATTCTCACATTTTAAGAATTGTTATTCATATATTTAGGAAGAATTTCTAGGAAAAGAATACCAATTATTTTTCCAATACCAATGTGCTTAACCCTGAAAACTCATATACAATAACAGTCTGTACTATGACACTTAAGGGTAACATACACAGACATATGCACACAAACCACACACACACACACACACACACACACACACACACACACACATATACATATATATATGTATATACATATATATTTGTATATACATATTTGTATCTGTGCATGTGACAATAAATATTGTGAATGTGTAAAAGCAAGAAACCAACAGATTAAATTGAAGTAATTGTTGACCTTTCAATACTACTACAATTCTGACTATAGATATATAGTTAAGGTCATTCTTTTGCAAAATGGGTATCAGTAATTATCTTCATTTACATTATTTTTAGTAAATAAATCTTAATAAGCTTTTTGTACACTTGGAATTTGGCTCTCTGATGAAGGTAAAAATTATATATCTACAGTATATCCTTTGGTTAAATATTCAAGCTAATTTAATAATATGGTAAAAAATGGTAATGTATGTAAGATTAAATCTTTGTGGTGCTAATGATAGTGACATTATTTGCTATTATTAATTCCATATTTAATTTGAAAAGAATTAATGATTATGACATTATTTTAAAGTTACATTTGAGCATAAAATTAGGCTGAAAATTATTAGAAATCTTGCTACATTTTATGCCAAAATGTTATAGTTAGCAAACATTAGTATTCTTTCCTTTAAGTTAACATCAGTGTTGTTAATAATTTAAATCATTCTTTATTTATGTGAATAAAAATGGAATGTCTAATTTTTTAACTTCAACTGCTAAAGTTGGTATAAATTACAAAGCATTGTATGTTGTTCTTATAGATTCTATCTTAGCAGTTAATCAGAATTGTAACTTTTGGATTCTTGTCTAATCAAATGTTCAAAGAAGACCTTGTAATGTTAAGTCTCTAAAAATTGAAACAATGTACATAGCATTTATAATTCCCTACCTGTGAAGATATAGCACTCTACTTTGACAAGATGCTCTATTGTCTTCCTTTGTAAGTGTAGCAAGAGTATGCCTGTTAGAATACTTTATTTCTATTTCATAATGAATTAGCACAGACATATGCAGGACTGACTAATAAGAACAGTTGTCCTGGTCAGATCTTTTGGTCTACTTGGCACAAACTAAAATCATCTGGGAAGAAAGAATCTCAGTTGAGAAACGCATCCATTATTTTGTGCTGTAGACAACATTTTTGTTTTTTCTCGATTGATAATTGATGTGGGAGTGCCTAGCCCACAGTGGACAGGGAAATTCATGGACAAGTGATCTTGTAGTGGTCCTCCATGACTCAGTGGCTTCTGCTTTAATTCCAGAATCCTGCTTGGAACTCTTGCCTTGTTTACCCTCAAAGATCAAATATAGTCGGTAAGATGTAAAAGTTTTTTCTTCCCAAAATATTTCTGCTCATTTTGTTTGTCACGGCAATAGAATAAAAATTCAGATCCCAGCTTTCAAAAGTAAAATTTCTAGTGAATTTCTTGTGTGTTACAGTTCCTTTTCAAAATCTGTGATTTGTTGTTCATATCTAAAACCCAGATTTCACTCCTGAGCTGGCTCCATTTTGTGTATAAGATTCCAAGACCCGGGCATTCCCTGAGAAATGATAATGTTACACAGAAAGTTAGAAATGTGCATTTATTAACAGCTTTTGACCAGATTTATAGTACCCAGTATGTAATTCCTCCTATGGAGTGGGCACCAAATCCATTCAAAAAAGCCATATCTCATCATACCAATATTGGTCAATTACTTTTGTCTTACCTAGCAGCTGGGTTGTATGGCATGCAGGGTCCAACACTAAGACTTGATGTTGTTCTCTGTGAATCTTAATAGCATCTTTTAACTTTACCAAAGCCATCCTTGCTCCAGTCTGATGTAACTATTAGGATAGTAGCTTTCTAGGACATGCAAAACTCTTGACACACATACATACATGCAGTCAAACACTTGTACACATATGGTAAAAACTGAAAACATCACTAAGTGTCCTAAGTATTTACTGTTAGGATTTTCATTAGGAAGCACTATTTACCAAACTGCTACTGAAAGACCCCCACTCAAGGCTAATAGCTTAAGGCCTGGCTTAGCAATGGTAACGCCATTTTGCAAGGCTTCCACATAAACAAGTAAAATTCAGTACTCACAGGCTGCCACATCTGGCCTTGGGGAGGGAGCAGAGAGTTTGGAGAAAAACTCAAACATGAGCTAAGTCAGCTATTATCAGATCCCCAAACACGTAAGAGGCTTGTCCTCGGATGACTCAACGCCTTATTTGAGCTGACCAATGGGACCCCTGTAACTATGCATCTCGCTTCTGTACCCATGCTTTTGCTACCCAGCCCTATAAAAGTCCCTCTCCCCAGCCTGTGGGCGCACAAGTCTTCCGAGAGACTTTGTCGCCCACAGGTACCTGTGTATCTCAAATAAACCTCTTGCAGTTTGCATCCGCATCCGTGGTCTCGGCTTGGTCTTTGGGTCCAGGGGTCTCTTCCTGGAGGGAAGTCCTCTTCTGGGGTCTTTCACTACTATCACCACAGTATGTCTGATCATAATAGTTTCAGATACATCTGTATTTTCTCCTTTGTATCTACTATTAAAAAATAATGTTGGATAGCCTAAGGCATAGGGTAAACAAAACATTAAATGATGTGTAGAATTCTGTTTAAGAGGGAAAATTAACAGAAAATTGTCAGAGTTAAGGTGAACTGATTAAAATAGCTACATTCTCAAAATATCAGATTCAAAATCAGATACCTGGGCATGAATTACACACTGTCTTGTCAACCTCATATTGCAGAGGTAAAAATCTCTGTGCTCATTTATTGGAAGTGAAACTACAATCCTAAAATGGAATCTTTATTCAAGTGGCAATATCTCAAGTATCAAAAGTGGGGATGAACTTTTTACAGAAAGCTTAAATTATCATGATTCTTTGGCCATGGGCTAGAAAAGTATGTTTTATAAAACAGGAAAAAAATTGAAACATGATTTATGTAGAAAATGTGATATTCATGTGCTCCCTGAACTATTTCACTGGAATTAATATAAATTATTTCTTTAAACCAAAATCTTTTACCCAGATCAAAACAAATAGAACATAAAACTAAATTTATTAGCCATTATTCTTGTTTATAATACCCAAATTTTTATTAGAAATTATCTAAATTATCTTGTTCACAGAAAGAAAAAGAAAAAGAAAAGGAGAAGCAATGTACTTAATACTCATGTTGAGAAAATTTAACTTCTACCTTCTGTTTTGCTGGTGGTGTTTTGTTAATTATCCAGGGGACACTGGAACTTTTGCAATGCTTTTTCAACTATAAACTTAATAGAAAATGTAATAACATATTCATAAGCCATTAATCCAGAAAGACCACTTTCTGTGGTACATCCCTGGCCTTCCTTTTTAGAAAAATAGTATTCTGCAAGGCACATATGTCAGACTCACAAAGAAACCAGAATGGGTCCTCTCCTGCAAATGTTTGATATCATGTTTTGAGCAGTCATTGCATTCTCCCTTATGAGCATTCAGCACTAAGATCATATTTGCCTTGTTGATACTTGAAGAGTCTAAGATCTAAATTCTTAATACTCACCCAAACTCTATGCTCAAAACAGAGCTTTGTGTCCATGGTGAATATTTGTGGTACATATTTTTATCTCTTCCTTATATCTTATTAAGAATAATTTTATGGAATATTGAAACACACCAATACTTTATCTAAATTAGTCAATCAAGTAAAGAAATACTAAACAATGTAAGAAAATATACAGCCCATCAGGAATTTGATAAATTATATTTGCATCATGAATATTAAACTTTGGTATACCCAGAGTTTGTTTTCCAAAATTAGAGTTCAATAGACCTCATTAAACAAGTTGTTTAGAAATTTTAAGTATTCTTTTTTTTTTCTGATATAATGTTGTTGGCCTGTTACGAGTTTTTATTGGCTAGCTCTGTCTTAATTATTAACCTGTTTCTATTAACCTAAGTACTTCCATGTGTTCTCATCTTACCAGAGACAGGGACTGGCATTCTGCTCTCTCCAGTCTCCACATGCTGACTCCTCCCTACTTCTTCCTGAATCCTCCTTGTCTCCTAGTCCCGCCTATTTTGCTTTGCTATTAGCCAAGAGTGCTTTATTCATTAACCAATACGAGAAATATATTCATAGAATGACATCTCCTATCATCTCCTCTTTTCTGTCTAAAATAAAAAGAAGGGTTTTAACCTTAGCATAGCAAATTATAACACACAACAGTTATCAAATAAGAATCGCAGTTAACAATATTTAGCTGTGTCCATTAACATTTAGCAAGATTTAAAGAAAATATTCTATCATCTCTCCTATCTTTGTAAGTCTGAAGTCCCATATGTAACTTATCTTTAATCCTAACTAAGAAAAACTATAGCCATAACTACCTGTCTTCAACTCCATCAATATTCTTTTCCATGGTTATTTAAATCTAGCAGTGGTGTAATTCACAAGTGATGGAAGATGTTATTCTTTAAATATGTTTCTCATACTTGTTAATGATTAAAGCACTGTTTGCCAATAGGAAAGCATGATATTCAGGGCTAGGAGTCAAGGAGGAAAGAGGAAGGAGTAAGGAGGATTCAACATGGAGAGCCCAGAGAGGTAGAAAGCCACCCACTCTGGCTGGTAAGAAAAAATCACGTGGAAATACTTAGAATAGTAGAAATGGGTTAATCATTAAGACAGAGCTAGCCGGTAAGAAACTATTAACTGGCAAACAGCCTTATATTAAATGCAGAGTCTCTGCATGTTATTTGGGGCTGCCATGGCGGTGGGACTGGCAGGTTGGTGAAAAACAACTAGCTACACACACATAGTAGAAATTCAAAGGGAAAGAATATATGAAACCAAATACTTTCAGCTGTGGTATATTACACTTAATCTGGCAACCAAGTTAATGAAACTGATATGGAAATTAATTCCAACTGGCTTTTCCAGACTTCAGCAAGATGCAGCCAATATCAGATAATGGCATTTAAAACACACACACACACACACACACACACACACACACACACGAGGACAAAGCTATGTTAAGGCAGCAGGAAGTGAAGTAGCTTCCCAGTCATGCCCTATTAAGGAACACACACTTTTTTGTTTAATCAGGCTCAGCTCATTTAACTCAGATTAAAGAACTATGGTAACAATTTAATGATATTACTTTCTGTGAATGGGTTGGAGGCAAGCTCACTAGCTTGATTCCTTTCCTACCGTCTTTGTTCTTTACTTTTTATGTAAAGGAGGGCCATATTAAATTTTGTGTGAAATTCTAATGCTTTTCAAGTTATAATTTCTCACGGGCCTTATTTTATAGAAATGCATTGGGTGAAATTCTCAAAATAGAAAAGTAATATTTTGATCAGTAACTGTGTTAGCAGTTTTTAGGATTTTTACTGATATTGACAGAAACTAGTCAAAACAACAAAAAGATTCTGAGAAAAACCTATCATTCAAATTTATAACAAGAGTTAAGTGTTGGTGTGCTTTGTTATACTCTTGAGCTTCTATAAATCAACAAGTAGAGAATAAATTTCTGTAAGTCATGCCATGCCTGCCACTTCATAGTGTAACTATTTAATTTTTCCTACACTATATTTTGATGATGTTTTGCCTTTCCCTAAAGTCTTCCTTACAGATCCTCCTTTATAACCAACAAATGCCATGTTTTTTCTTTAAAAACATAGCAACAGGAAATCAAAACACACAAACCAAAACCAGAGAGAAAATCCACAAATAGCAAACAAAAAAAAGAAAACCAAAAAGAAAACACACACACACACACACACACACACACACACACACACACACAGAGTCCATTTTGTTTGGTACATCTACTCCTTGGCATAGGTCCTAACCTGGGGTATGGTTGACATATTCTTTGTAGCTCCAAAGAAGAAAAGCTGATTTATAATTAATATTTCCCAATAGGTATCACTTATAAATAGTTTCTTCATTAGGAGTGGGACTCTTTCTACATCTTCTTTCTAAGGGATAATTTTTTTTTAATGATTTGAACATATATGAGTCTTGTATAAACCAAATAATATCAATGAGTTTATATGTACTTGTCTAGTGTCAGAAAGACATTATTTCCTTGGTGTCATCAATCACTAATTTCTCTTACAATATTTTTAAAATTATTTTTCTATTTAAATTTGCAACAACTTTGTTTAACAAGTCAATTCTAGTTCCCTCACCCTCCCCTTATCCCATGTTCACCTCCCAACCTTCATCCCATACCCTTTCTGCTCCCCAAGGAGAGTGAGGCCATCTATGGGTATCTTCAAACCTGTCATATAATTTGGAGCAGGACCTATGCCCTTGCCTATGTGTCTAGGCTGAGAGACTATCCCTATGTGTGGGGTGAGCTCCCAAAATCTATTTGTGCACTTGGGATAAATACCAATCCACTACCAGAGGCCCCATAGAATTCCCAGTCATTCTTCTTGCCTCTGTAAACATAGATCATTGAGCATACAGGAGAGGAGTTTCACGACTTCCCATTTGGGACTGAGTACTCCCAAGTCTGTCACTCTATACATATCTTTCAAATGTTTGTCCCTTTGTTAATTTTGATCTACAACAAAGAGAAGCTTCACGCTGGGTGTTGGTGTCGCATGTCTTTAATCCCAGAACTCAGTAAGCAGAGCAGAGGTAGGCTAAAATCTGTGAGTTCAAGGCTAGCTTGCTCTACAGAGCTAGTTCCAAGACAGACTCCAAAGCAATACAGAGAAACCCTGTCTCAAAACCACCCCCTCCAAGAAACAAGGGGAAGCTTCATGATCTACACTGATGGGTTCCATTTTATGTAGTGTATCTCAAATCTAATCAATGAGTGATTGCTCTCAAAACATTTGTTTTATCAATGTACCAAGATTTCTTGCCAGTATGTCTCTGTTACAAGTCAGAGTTTGTAGCTGAGTGGTATCATTATCTTTCTTTTTAGGAAGAGTGAAGAGTACTCCCTGGACCCATGAATACTTGTGAGTAGGGGTGAAGCTTTTAAGTAGGTACCAGTTTCACTTCTCCATGTCCAATAGTGTCTTATAATCATGTTGTGAATAACCATGGTAATAGCTTATTATGTTTTTAGGATCCTTGGCAATGCTTTTTGCAATGCCGCAACAAAATTTAAAGCATTTCTGACATTGACATTGGAAATTTTCTAGGTAATTCTGGATTGTTTCCTTCATTAACTGGTAACTTCACTTGAATTCCTTTCATATATATATATATATATATATATATATATGCATAATACATATACATAATAAATATGAGTGAATATATATATGAATATATATTATAATATATAAAACTTCTACAATATTAAGTCACCATACAATCTTTTAAAATTCTTTTAAGAATTTGTTGGTCTTTCCTACAGCCCCTCTTTTTTCTGCACACTCCTATCAGTCTGCATTTAATTTTCCTATTCTAATTTTCCCTGTTTTTATTCTTACCACTATATTTTCTTTCCCATTCTTTAGATGATTACATTCTCCTCTGTGGTTTCTAGTCTTCTAATTAAAATATGCATGTCTACAGTTTAAAAGCTAATACCTACAGGTAAGAGAAAACATGAAACATTTGTTCTTTTCAGGTTACATCACACAGGATGGATGTCTCTAGTATAATTTACCTGCACATTTCTGCATTCACTTTGTTCCTCTTTGAATAATTTTTCATTGTGCAAATTAACCACGTTTTCTTTATTTATAATATTAAGAACATCGCTTCAATCTGTCCCCATGTATACATTTTAACACTATCCTTTATCTTTCATTATCTTACCGAGTAAATTTCATATATTTTGAAATGGGAGACTTCTCTGTGTTTAAAGCTCTTGTAGTAGGGCCATTAACCACAAGAGCCAGAGTACAGATCCCAAGAACTCAGTTTAAATTCAAGGTAAGTATGGCTCATGTCTTTAGTTCCAGTGCTGTGCAGGCATTAACAGAACTAATGGAGAAAGCTGCTTAGCAGCGTAGTTATATCTGTTACTTCGCTGTTTAGCTGAATACCCTTTTTTAGTGAATATGCTGGAAAGCGATGAAAGAAAAATGAATTTGGCTTCAGTCATGTACATGTACAAAGTCGCATGTGCATGCAAAACTGCCCACACATAAATGGAACATGCACATACATGCATGTCATTCATATTCCTAAGACATATATTTAATGAACATAAAAAATTGTTATTAGTTTTGTGGTAGAATAATATCATCATTGAAATATATTTATATGTACTTTTTAGGACACCGATTCTGACTTAAGGCAGAACTGAATATTGAATCATAAGGACAACAATAAAAATGGGAATCATCTATACCAGTAAAATGGGGAGTTCACAGAATTCTGGAGACAGAGTAACTTTGATTCCCTAAAATAAACAAATGATTTAAATGATAAAATGAGGCTGGAGAGACAGCTCTTATTTTAAGGGTATCGACTGCTCTTTCCCAGAACCTGATTTTGTTCATTGCACCCACGTTGTGGATCACAACTACTTTTTACTTCAGTTCTAAGGAACCTGGAAACTTCTGATCATGACAGTGCCAGCACAGAGTATAAATATATAAGATAGAGAAGCACTCATATACTTAAACTAAAAACAAGAAATACTTTTAAAAAGGAGCAAACAGCATAGAAGAAATTCATTTGTGACATAGTCCAAATAAAATTTAACCTAGACACTGAATATGTTTGCTTAAGTAAATTTCATTACAGAAATTTATTTACTATTTTTTTACTATTACAACCCCATAATAATCAGAGCTATTGAGTGGAATTTGTGATATCTTAATGCTGTTTAGGGAATGTCTGCATTATATTTGTTCTGACTTGTAACATTTAATTATATATATGAAAATCTATAGATTTAGCTTAGTGGTAGAGTACTTCCCTAACATTTAAAAAGTCATGAGTTTGGTCCCAATTTCAACTATGCCATAACCTCTGTCATGAAGATTATGGTCAGGCATGGTTGTTCATGACTGAATTCACAGCATTTGGATGGCTAACACAGGATTATTATTCTGAAATTAAGGTCATCTGGGGTTATCTAATGAATTACAGACTGTCAAGCTATCAAGAAAAGTTTAGTAACAGCAACATAAACAAAAATCTGATGATATGAAGATTACATATAAGAGCAAGACATACCTCTAAGACTAGGGTTAGAGAAGAAGCAGATTTATGACCAGTAACATATTTGGTGGAGGGAGAAATCATCAGTGCATTTCTAATAGTTCTGATAACATTAGAAAAACAAGCAAATAAGTTATTTTAATTACTCAATTTTCAATAATATTTTAAACTTTCAGGTTTCTAATTAAAAACACTTTTTATTTATTTATTTTTTTATTTTACATATTGATCACAGTTCCCCCTCCCTTCCTCTCTCCCTTCCTCACTCTCTCCCACACTCCCATGTCCCCCAACCACCCTCCAATCCCATCACCCCCCCACTATACAGGGAGGGTGATGCCTTCCAGGAGGGGTCAACAGAATCTGTCAAGTTAGTTGGTGTAGGGATGAGGGCCTTCCCTCCTGCCTCTAGGTTAAGGAAGTATCCCTCCTTGGGGAATGTGCTCCCAAAGTCCTTTTGAAATACTACATGTGTGTGTGCCTTGCATGAAACTACAAAAATTGAATATTTACTTTGCAGAGTAAATATTTCCATGAAAGGAGTGAACATGATAGGAAAGTGCCAACACAAGCATGGCAGTTGTCATTGAGATAGCTTCTTTCCCAAAGGAACCATCTTTCGTAGAGCCTTGTCATGTATGAAGTACACAAAATGCAATGGTGAGCCATTTCTTATTGAACTTCAGAAGAGAGGATTACTGTAAATATCCTTTCTGAAGCTGTAGAGGTTGAATAAAACATTAAAAAATCATTTAAAATATAGAAACATAGGAAAAAAAGGTTACTGTTTATCTTTAAAAGTCATTTTTCTTCATTAATATTTAACTTATAAATGATTTTGAGAAATTTAAAGAACAGTAAATGCTTTCACATAGAAAATAAAATAATTTATTATCTCACTTATCTGCATATTTCTGTGGTTTTCCTTTTCCTGGGTATGTAAATAGTCTCCATATCGGTCTTTGATTCTTGACATTTGCATGTCATCTTCTTAACTACATGCAAATCATTCAAAAATAAATATGATACTTCTATAATATGCACTATTAAAACCATGTTAATGTACCTGTTTACTTGTTCAATTCTGAACTCTCATTTCAAGTACAACCCAAACATTTTTAAAAAATTTCATAGATGTCAGAAATTAAATAAAAATGTCCATGATGCTAATGAATGAAAACTTTGAGAAACAAAATGAGATGTTTGAGTAGTTTACTCTTTTTATTTAATAAAAAATAAAAAGTATAGGGGAGTGTCTTACATCATGTTCATGCCTTAACCTGACTTTTGTTTGTTCTGGAATTTTATTGTCCATTTATATCACTATTATTACAACAAGCTAAGTGGTTATATATTTAAGATATAGATTATAAAATAAACAAACCAGCCTTCTTGGGATTTGTCATTCTTATAAGGTGGTTGAGTGAGGGAAACTTGATAAAAGTCTTGTTGATGATGAGCAAAGCAAAGTTTTGATGTGTTCATAGTATTTGGTGATTTATTTGAACTTGAATATTATTTTATCTGTTTTGATGTCATCAAGAAATGAATTAAACATAGATGTCTTTAAATATTTCCTTTCATGTGATTTTTGTAAGATGTGCAGTCTCTGGAAGAATGTGGCTTAAAAATGAATCGTGTCTTCACTCAGGAGTTTGTTCATAAGACATAAGCTCTGTTTACTTATATTGTAAGTAGTCATAAATAGATAAACAAGTTTGCTTTTCTCAGGAAGACAAATTAAAGGTCATAAAATAACTTATCAGAATCGTTTGCCTGGTCCTGGAGACTTCTTACATAAAGGGTTCAAAAATATAATGAGGAAATGACAATTTTGATCAGCAGAGACCTTCCTGAAAACCTTGGCTGCAAATATGAAGGAAGAAACCAAGAAAAACTACAAGAAAAAAAGTACAAGACAAATAACATATATGCTGATTGCTGTACTTGAAAACAGCTCTGAGACTTAATGAGTCATGATGAATCTAGTTTGCTATGAAGGCCTCATGGCAGTTTAGTTGTGTAGGCCAAATGGACTTACAAAGTTGACAGATGTGTTTTCACTGCTTAAACAGAGATGTGAATAATCTTTAACCAATTTGTACATACTGTGGATTCCATACTTGTGTTAGTGCAGCTATGTATATATTAATGACTGGGTTTTCATCAATGAAAATAATACAAGTAGCATAGGTGATCCAGCTTCTCAGAATGTTATGTTACTGTTTCCTCAAAAATCATCTCAGAACAATTTTAAAGTTACTAGCTAAGACTCAGCCTCACAGGCTAACCTAGCCAGCACTCGGTTAAACCCTACAGTTTCCCGTCACACAGAGACTAAACAGCATATGATTCTGCCAGCTCTCCCAGTACTTGGCCATTATTGGAATATTCTACGGGAATTCTAAAGATGCAGTAACCCCTAGGCAGCAGGAACTAATTTTAAGAACATGACACCCACATTTCCTATTAGTGGGGTATGTGGTTTTTGATTATTGAATGACTTGTGGATGTCTGGTTAAGGAATTTTTTCCCCTCCTTCTTTCTTTCTCTTTTCTAGTGCTGAATAAAAGGAGGGAACAGGAGAAAAAAGGGAAGAAAAGGGGTATATAATTTTGAGGGAATAAAAAGGTAGATAATTGAATGTACTATTGAACTAATAAAAAGAGAAACAATTACTGGTCTCAAATATTTTACATATTTATAAATTTTGTATTTTGATACAAATTAAGGACATTTTTGTTATAACATATTGTATGGATGTTTTTTCTCTGGTTTAACATATTGTACCTATGCAACTATTTTTAAAATGTCATGTAAAATTCTAGTCTTTTCATCCATTGTTGTAAATTGTTTAAGATAATTAAGAAATGCAGGTTAGTAGTTAGTCACCTATGACAATAAAACTCGTAGTCATGTTAGGTAGGCTTTTAAGGATAAACAGAGATGTATAGAGTAGATTACTGACACTTGCCAAATACAAATGGACTGTAAATTGTGAATGAACTTCTTATCTGAAAATTGTTCTTATTAAGTATAGTTCTACTGTTATAGATTTAAACCCTTTCCCTTTCATTTAGACAAAAAAGAAGAATTGTTGGAGTTTATTTGATAACACTGTGTAAAGATTTGTCTGTCCTTCCTCACCTGCCTAAAGTGTCTTCTAATTGGTTTCATAAATAGCTGAACAGCAAATAGCTAGGAAAGAGAGAAAAGGTGGTCTTCTGTGCAGAGATAGGAACTCCGGGTATAATCTGAATGGTGAAAAATTCAATATCAAAACACAGATGTAGTCAGATGTAGACTATAGAGCAGAGGTAATGAGCCATGTGGAATAACATAGATTAATATAAATGGGTTAATTAAGTTATACAAGCTAGTCAGCTTAAGCTAAGGCAAAACCTTCATAATTAATTATAAGTCTCTTTGTAATTATTCAGGTGCTGGCAAACCAAAGAAAGTTCAACTACAAGTTACAATGTCACTAACATCAGACTTATCAATATAACTTTATTACCAAATGTCCCTTATTATTAAGAATTAAATGTTCTTGTTTGGATAACGATAAACTAAAGTAGCCTAAATTAAGAGTAGTAAATATACTTCAATAAAAAAAATAAAGATCAAGCAATGTTTGCTTAAGTTATTAATTAGAAAGTCAAGCATTTTGGACAGTGTAATGATATGACCTTAATCTATAATTTACAAGTTTTGAAAATGTACTTGAGTTTGATTTTACTGTATAAAATAAAAGCAGTCAATACTGAGATTAATAATGATGAAACATGATTTTAGATTTTAGTTTAGTATAATTAAATAACAAAAAACATAGACAAAAGTAAACAAACTCTGATTAGAATGTTATATATTCAAATAAAATACAATCACTAAGATGATTCTGAGACTGTGAGAGTAGAATTTCTTTTAGTGTACAGCATTGGTATCCAAACTTTCTAATGCTGCGACACTTTAATACAGCTACTTATTTTGTATTGACTCCCAACCATAAAACCTTTGTTTGTTAAATTGTAACTGCATTTTTATGTAAATATCTGATATGTAGGGTATCTGATAAGTAGCCTCCAAAGGGTTGCAACCCACATGTTGAGAACCACTGATTTACAGAGACTGACATTTTCTAGATTTCTAAACTATAAATGAAAATTGCTGATATTAGCCAAAGTTAATGAAAATGTGGGCAAGGAAATTTGATGTATTATTGAATATATGTGTAGAATTGCTACATAAAATTCTCACATTGTAAAATAAGATTTAATTTAGAGTAACTTACAAGTGAAAATTTCAATGAAAAGATTCTTGGAGAATTCACAATTTTGACATTAAAACTACCTTTGAGGTAATAAATTTTTTCAATAATAAAATATCAATAGAGCTTTAATTCAATACACATTTTTCTATCTGGTTCTTATATAATTTTTCTAAATATTGACTGCTATGCTTACATATAAAATACTATATTCTGATCATGAGTTAAAGAAAATGAACTCACATAAAGCTGACTGATTCATTAGTAGAATTTTGATAGTTGGGTTTTACACATTTTTACATTTAAGTAATTTAGAGTTAAATTATTTTTTTGTAAATAAAATAAAATACAAAATATAGCATATTAATATAATCCTATATAATGTAATAGAATAGTATTTATAAATTATCACTGAGAAATAATGTAATTTTATATAATATTTTATGGAGGCATCAGATCTTTGCCATTTATATGATCCTGCAAGTAAACTATTGAAAAATATGGAAAAATTTAATAACCTTTTTGACATGTTAGTAAAAGGTATATTAAATAAAACCATTCCACACATAAAGAATTAAATGTATTAGTACATATATATTACTAGAGAGTTTTTTTTTTTTTAATTTACAGATGAGGGAACCAACACAAAGAAATTATAATCTATGATAAAATATGTCCCTGAAGAGCCATGATTGCATGAAAAAATTTTCAAACTAAAAATTGGACAGAGTAAAAAGAATTATGTATGGTTTTATAAAATTAAAAAGGTATGTGTCAATACATAAAAAATGAATATAAGTAATGAATTTAACACAATTGTTGAAATATGCCTGATCTGATTATCTTCTCCAGTTAACAAATAATATTTTCCATGGTTCTACAAACCAGAGACTACTTCTAATTGCTTATTCCATAATTTTTAACAGAGCTCACAAATAGGAACTGAATAAAGTTTCATCTATGGTATGGTTTCAAATTTATATTAAGTGTGGTTGGAAAACTACCTAATTGCTTCCTGAAAAATTATGCTGCATCTTATGTACAGGAACACACCTATTTTTATTACTAAAATTTTTAGCAAATGATAATGTTTTGGGAATCAATATTCAAAAGTTAAGTAAAACATACTTCAGGAAATTTTGTAACTAATTATTACTTTCATATTAATATTAAATATATTTATTTATATTTAGAGTAAATGTGACAATTCCCATAATGTTTGGACAAAGAGTTTCAAAATATTATGGTGCAAGAATGATGGAAAGATGTAAATTTAAATATATATATATATATATACATATATATACATACATACATATATATATATATATATATATATATGTTCAAAGAGCAAGAGACACAATTTACAATCTAACAAAAAATGTACATTGATATGTACAAAATATTTCAATAGGCAGTTTAATCATACCCACAAGATAATTTTAGTTTGTACCCTACCACGTGTGAGGATACCTCACATTGTAAAACAAACAAAACAGTCAGTTAGTGTAACACAATTCCTATAGAATTCTGAGAAAATAGAATTTTCTTTCTTTCAATGTAGTTTACAAAAATTGTCATAAAGCATTAAACCAGTTATAAAAAGACTACAGAAGCTCTACTTGTAATCGGCCATAGGTGACCTGTGACAATGGTTCGCTACTCTCTCGACACAGAAAACACTACAAAATCATGCAAGTCAAGAGGATCGAATCTTCGGGTTCACTTTAAGAACACCCGTGAAACTGCCCAGGCCATCAAGGACATTCAAATCCAAAAAGCCATCTGAAAAATGTCACTTTGAAGAAGCAATGTGTGCCATTCTGGCTGTACAATGGTGGAGTAGGCAGGTGCGCCCAGGCCAAACAGTGGGGCTGGACACAGGGTTAGTGGCCAAAACACAGTGCTGAAATTTTGCTGCACATGCTTAACAATGCAGAGAGTAATGCTGAGCTTAAGGGTCTAGACATAGATTCTCTGGTCATTGAACACATCCAAGTGAACAAAGCACCTAAGATGCTCCAACGAACCTACAGAGCTCATGTCTGGATTAACCGGTACATGAGCTCCCACTGCCACATCTATATGTTTCTCATGGGAAAGGGGAAAAGGAGCAGATTTTCCCAAAGCCAGAAAGGAGGTTGCACAGAAGAAGATATCTCAGAAGAAACTGAAGAAAGAAGAAACTATGGCATGAGAATAAACTCAGCATAAAATTATTGCAGAAAAAAGTAAAAAAAAAAAAAAATAAAAAAAATGAAACAGAAAGTTCATGGAGTTTGAAAGAAGCTGAGTGTCAAACAAGCTGATAGAGATTTGTCTCTATAAACAGATATCTGGCTTGTTGAAGGAATTAGAAAAATAATCTTGTCATGTGACAGCTGGAAGTACCATTCAGAGTAGAATTCCAGAAATTAGACACAGGAGATGCTGTCCATATAAAGGATTGGACTAGATCCAGCCACGCAACAAGAAGATGGTTCATGTTAGCATACATGTTCAAATACATGAACACATACAAATTTGTGTACTCCCTGTTATCAGCATACACTAGCATTAACTGGAGCCTCTGTGTCATCCAGATCTATGCCTGTAGGTCTGGTGTTTTCTTCTATTAGATCTTGAGCTATGTTTTATCATTAAAACTACAACATTTGAGACAATGAAAGATACAAAACACTATGGGCAGTTCTACATTCTCAGTTTTCATTGATGAGCATGTAGGTTGTCATGCTTTGTGCTTTTAAAATATTATTTGTTTCTCTGTACTATGTGTGGCGACACTGAACAGCTGGTTTTGTTAAGGTGTCCACTAAAACCAAAGTCATCCTCCAACCTTAAAATGGAATCAAAAGCTGCTTGGAAAGTTGTGTCCTTGGGAGCAGTCATAAAACAAAACAAAACAAAACAAAATTGTTTTACATGATGTGCAAAAACTCTGGGCAGAGTACAGAAAGAATTCAAAAAATGTTAAAACCTAACAATTTGTGCACCTAAGTGAACCATTGTTTGTCAAAAAGCTCAGAGGCAAAGTTGAATTAACCACCAAAGGCAGCATTTATCTTAATAAGTCATGTCACAATATCCAAATCATTATAAAAACAAACATCAACCTCACACAACTAAAACCAATTTCACCATCTATAATTATCTCTTCATTAGAAATATCCAAATAAATGTGGTGAAAACACGTATCTCCTTTAAAAATAACTAAACAAATATTTTTTTTAAAAAAATAATGTTCATGAGTCAACACTGTACTTGACCCTCATAAGTTCTTTCTGCTCCGGAAGTTTAAGTAGAGGATTACTTGAACCTTAGGCTTTGGATCAGGATGAGAAAATTAGCAGGTCCTTATCTCAAACTCTTAAATGACATACATATAAATGTTAAAGAATTGTGTAAAAGGAAACATTTTTTTTCAAAGTCACATGTAAATAAAATAAAAGAAGTCGGGATTGTATATAGTGTTATATATAAAGTAAAAATAATTACATTTGGAGTGACTTTTTTCTCTAGAAATTATTGTTCTGGGACTTCAAAATGGGCAAGTGTTATATAATCAGTGTTAACCTAGAAAGCTATAAAAGAATTCTCCCCATGTCATAATTGATGTAAGAATTTAATCATGGACAAGGAAAATATAGTTGAAACATCATTTAATTTTATAAGCTTCAAGGTAAAATATTAATATACACTAGGTACAGAAGCTCTGGTTTCTGAGTTAATATTCCTCAGGAAACTTTATAGTTATTCTTAACATATAACCAGGAACCTGGACTTTTAGAGCAGAAAAGATACTATCAGTTAAAGGACACTAGAAAGAAATTGTTACCCAATGAATAAAATAAAATCATGTGCTGTCTTCTAGTTGTATGTGAGGTAGTGGTCACCATAAATTACATGCTATTATACTCCTAAATAAATCAAATGAAAAATAATATTGAAATTGTCCCAGGCCAGAGATATCCCAATTAGGAAAAAATAACATTATTCATATGACAGCTAACATTTTAACCACATCGTGCCCAAGGAGATAAGCTAGAGGTATGTACATTTATGTAAAGAAAATAAAAAATTTACTTTTTTAAAATTTCAAATTGACAGAAAGAACATAGTTCTCATGGATGTTTCATCCCTCACTGCACAGCTTCACAAGTATCAATATCTTTCACCAAAATCTACAATTCTCGCCATGGAAGTAGAGATTTTGGCACTCCATTATCTGTCAACCAGAATAAATAGTTTAAGTCTATACCTTTGATTGCATATCCTGTGCTTATGACAAATCAAAAGGATGTGTATCAGCTGTATTTCTCTACAGATAACTTTAACTCTGCAGATTCCCAGACACCACATTTCTTTGCCCCTTTTCATAGTTTGTTTCATTTCCAAAATGTAGGGGAATTATGTGTGTGTATACTTTTCAGATAGGTTTTGGTCACAATTATTTCTTCTACATATGGTTTATTTTAAAATGATCCTACATCTTTTAATGTCATAGGTGTTCATGTAGTTAGGGGTCAACTTAATTTTCAGTCAGCCAGTACTACCATTAATACCCATCCCCTCCTGTGAATAGATATGTTGGTTGCATCTCAAGTTTTGGTAGTTGTAAGTGTAGCAGTTGCAAATATCCATGCAGAGTCGGTTTTGTGATTGTAAGTTTTGTATTTCTTCATATAAAATTCCAATCTTGTATGTTAAGAGAATATATAATGTTGCAGAAAACTCTATTTTATTCTCCAGTGCCACTGCTTTTGTTTCAGCTCACCAGCAAGGAGTTATAGATCCTGTTATTCCAACATCCTCACTTTATTTAATATGCAATGTATGAGAGTTTTTAGCTTTTCTATCACATCCTTTCTAGTGTACACCGGCTTAATTTAAAATGCCCAACTGACATGAAATGTTAAACAATTCTTATGATTTATGTGTAGTGTATATAACTTCTCTTTCAAATTCTCTTCAGGAGTCCTGTTCCTTTGTTGTTGTTGTTTGCTGTGATTCATGAGTTATACCCAGAGCCTTGTTCATGATCGGCAAGTCACTGCCACTGACCTACACCAAAAGTCCAATTACTTATTGGCAGTTGACTTTATTTTCTTATTTTAGTTCTTATTTATCTAAGAAATATTTTCAATGGTAGTTCTCCATGTAATATCTTCTGGGAAAACCTTACTCCCAGTGTACAGCTGGTCTTCTCAATCACTTTTTAATGCCTTTAATAGCACAGGGATTTTTGTCTTAATTGAGAACACTAATTAGATTTTATACTTCATGCCTTTTGTTATAACTGAAAAGCCATTGTTCAGGTGGCATGAGCTATTTTCTCTATCATCTTCTAAAGCTGTAAAGGACTACTTTCCATTCAATGCTTCTCCATATGATGTATATTAAAGTGTGTGTGTGTGTGTGTGTGTGTGTGTGTGTGTGTGTGTGTGTGTGTGTGTGTGTGTGTGTGTGTGTGTGTGTGTGTGTGTAATGGGTAAAAGCTGTGTCTAGAGACTGTGTCTAGAATTTTGCTTTCACTTTTCTTCTTTAGATTGTGAGTTCTGGGATCAATCCCAGTGTTCAAACAGGCTAAAAAAAGTTTTGCTATTTACTTATTTACTTACTTACTTAGCTAATTAGTTAGTTATTGCAGAGAGATACAAAGTTTTTCCCTAGTAGAATTTTTTAAAGACAACAATTTATCCATTGTGTTGCCAACTATTTATTGCATCTCCTGATGTTTTGTTCTCCTGATGAACTTTTCTAACAGTAGCTTATATTGGACTATGTCAGGTGATATAATTTTATTGAAATTTGGTGTTAGGTAGAAAGATTTTTTACATATTAATCAAGATTCTCTAGAGGAACATAACTTACAGAGTTCTCTCCTAATATACTATATATTTATATAATACGTTAGAATGTGGTCCAGTTAAACCAAATATGGCTTTCTAGGTATGGAAGGTTCAAGATTAACCATCCAAGATTAATTCCTTCTATGAAGCTGAATGTCTCAATTGCTCTTTAGTTTGCTGTAGAATCCAAAGAATCAGGTTCTAATGCCAGTGAAGGAAGGATGTTAGCAAGGGGATACCTAGCATGCAAAGAACAAAAGCTGCTTTTTTCAATGTCCTTACATTTTTATTCTTCTAGCAGAAGGGGTGGCCCATTTGAGGCAAGTCTTTCCACCATAAAATCCAGATATGAATAGATATTCACAGGGGACTATTCTAATTCTTCTGTATCTGTTGAGGTTTGTTTTGCCACATAGTATGTGGTCGATTTTAGAGAAGGTTGCATGTGCAGCAGAGAAGAAGGTATATTATTTTGTGTTTGGATGGAATGTTCTATAGATGTCTGTTAAACCCAGTTGAGACATAACTTCTGTGAGTTCTTTTGTTTCTTTGTTGAGTTTCTGATTGGTGGTCCTGTCTAGTGGTGAGATTGTTGTGTTGAATTCTCCCACTAGGGGGGTGTGTGGTTTTATGTAAATTTGAGTTTTAGTAGTGTTTCTTTTACAAATGTGGGTGCCTTTGTATTTGGGGCATAAATGTTCAGAATCGAGAATTTTTTGTTGATGGATTTCTCCTGCAATGAATATGAAAAGACCATCTTCATCTCTTTTGATTAATTTTTGGTTTGACATCTTACTTGTTAGATATTAGGATAGCCACACCTTATTGCTTCTTAAATCCATTTGATTGAAAGATCTTTTCCCAGCCCTTTACCCTGAGGTAATGTCTATTTTTGTTGCTTAGATGTGTTTTTTGTTTGCATCAATAGTATAAATTCTGTCTTTGTATACATTCCTTTAGCCTGTGTGTTGCAGCAGGTTGTTTCCGCCGGCGCCAACCTGCTAGCCCGCCCCCTCCTGCCACCAGTCTGGGCCCTCTGCTGCGCCAGCCCCAAATAACATTCAGAGACTCTGTATTTGATACAATCCTATTGGCCAGTTACCATTACTGTTAATGGGCTAGCTCTGTCTTAAATATTAACCCATTTCTACTTATCTAAGTATTTCCACGTGGCCATCTTATTGGGGAGCCACGGCGGGCCTCCTGCTTCTTCCCTCGGCTACATCTCGACTCCTCCCTACTACTTCCTCTTTCCTCCTCCTGGTCTCCTACCTCCGCCTATCTTGCTATCTCATTGGCCACAGAGCTTTATTAACCAGTATGAGAAACACATATACAGAATAACATCTCCCATCACCTGTGTCTTTTTATAGGTGAATTTAGACCATTAACGTTGAGGGAGAGTAAGGACCATTGATTTTTAATGTTTGTTTGTTATAGATTTCCTTTTAGCAGTGGTATTGTAAATTTATTTGTCCTGCTTTACCCTTGGTTTTTGGGGAAGTGGAATTATGTTGCCTACATCTTTGTGAGCATGGTTAACATTGATGGGTTGGATTTTTCCTTCCAAAGCTTTCTGTAGGGCTGGATTTGTAATATGTATTGGGAAAATCTGGCTTTGTCATTAAATATCTTGTTTTCTCAATCTATAGTAATTGATAGTTTTGCTGGTTATAGTAGCCTGGGCTAGCATCCGTGGACTCCTAGTACTTGTAGAACATCTATCCAGGAACTTCTGGCTTTGAGGGTTTCCATGGGGAAGTCAGGCATAATTTCTTTATAGAATTTATGTTAGAATATTTGTTAAAAATGTAAAAATTCTTTTGATATATATATATATATATATATATAAATAATATAATTGAAAAATTTTACATGTGTTTCCTCTACATTCATCTCTCCCTCCATCCCTCCCTCTCTCCCTTTTGCCCTTTTTCCCTCCTCACATGCACCCTGACCACCATCCCCTCTCTTTTCCCATCCTCATTCCACTTGTAGGGCTATGCTATACAGGTGGGGTCATGTAAATCTGTCAGGTATCCCTCATGGGGGATGTGTTCCCAAGGTCCTTACAAACTGCTCTTGTCCTCTCTGCATCTGGATTCTAGTTCAACTAAGTGTTTAGTTATGGGTGTTTGTTTCCTTTTGTTTTTTTTTTATGCCAGTTATTTCAAATCACTTTGAAAGGAGATAGGAAAAATGTTCAAGACAAAACCTAAAAGTCATGTATTCTTTTGGCATTTGTCATAGGATACTTAACCAATATGCTTTGGTTTGGGTGTAATTTGCTGTTACAGAGATGAATTAATATTGTTTCTATTCTAATTTGCATCAGAAACATCTTGTAAATGTTTCTAGTACATATAATACATTATGAAACAGGTCAAATAAACATTTCCTCTGTTAAATTCAACAAGGATTTGTATATTAAAATATAAGAAATTTATGCCTTTGATATCTGTACGTTTGAAAACAAAACAATTTCCAAAGGTACAGGGCATGTAGATTGTGTTTGTTTGTTTGTTTGTTTTAGGAAATGGATCCTTATTTTAATTAGCTGTTGTGTTAAATCAGTCAGCAAATTGCATTAAGATATTTTACAGATCTTTGGGAAAAAGAGCTGTAATAACCCTTATATACTTCTCTCGGATTTGTTGCCTGCTCTCACAACCATTTTCTGTTCCCTCACAGGGTTATGAATTGAGAATGGGGTTCTGTTCTACTTTCCCTTACAACATTTTAAATCTGCTTCCTAGACTCTTTCTCCAATTTCATTTTTACAATATTTTAATTGTCAAAATTCAACAACACAAATGTATTTTTATTGTATTTCCCATGCATTGTTTTCTAACATTTGATCCAAACAACCAAAAATGTCACAGGTATGTCTTAGGAAATAATAAGAACACACACATGAATCAGAGTAAATGGTTGGATTCATACTAGAGCAGGTAAGATGTGTACTTACAAAAATCATTGCTTTATGTTTTGTCTGTATCTAATAGAAAGACTTCCTTATCCTGTCCGCTGTTCATGACTTTTGAAGAATATTGTACATTATTGTCCAATACTGAATATGAGGTAAAAACATATTTATTTATTTATTTAGGGATTTTGAGACAAATTTTATGTGGTTTGTAGCCCAGGCTGTTATGGAATTAGCTCTGTAGAATAGGTTGACTTTGAACTCTGTGATCCACCTGTCTCTGCCTCCAGAATGTGCATCACCAAGCCCTGCTCCATTTTATAGTCTAATACCTGATTATCACACCCATTTAGAAATGTGATATAAAATACATGTGGCACAGATAAGTTATTAAGTGTTTCAATAACACAATAATGTACATATATACATATATATGTACATATATCACATATATATATATATATATGGTGATTTAAATAAAAATAAAAAAGCCCCCCAGGGATGATGGGGTTTAAACTATTAGGAGGGCTACCCTTTTTGAAGTAGGTGTGCCCTTGTTGGGGAAAGTGTGTAAGTGGGAGTGGGCATTGAGGTTCTAAATGCTTCAACCTAGTTCTAGTGTCCCTCTGTTCCTGCTGCCTACCAATCTTGATGTAGAACTCTCATTTGTGGCTGCACACAGCCATGTTTTTTGCTACAATGATCATGGACTAAACAACTGAATGTATAAGCCAACTGCAATTGCATGTTTTCCTTTATAAAATCTGGCATGGTCATGGTGTCTTTTCACAACTTCAAAACAATAGATATAATAGCAAGATAGAAGGAGGGTTGGTAACTAGTAGAATTGATGAAAGAGAAGAAAAGATAATTTTAATTTTGATAAAAAAAAACATCCAACAGATCCAACAGGGAAAGTAACTTTAAGCTAATCAGTAACATTTCCCAATAGAAAGAGCCCAGATTAGACCAGAATATTCCTTTGAGTGATGTCAATAGGTTGAGCAATTAGTTAAATAATAGAACAAAGGTAACACAATCAAATCCAGGTTCTACAAGTACCAAACAGAAATTGGTTAAGGGAAACGCCTAAAAGAGCACCTAAAGTGAACCATTGAGAATACTAAGCACAGCAAAGTGCCTACCTAGGGTAAGTTTTCCAAGTAAAATAGCACAGAACAAAAGGCACAGACAACATAAGCTGGCTGCTCCTGACATCTAGCATAAATAGCTCAAGGATGGAGAGGAACAAAGATGGTGTTCCCATGTAAGGACTCACTATGGCTGAGCTTCCTGTGGGCTAGACATCAAGATTCTCTTTCCTATTAAACAAAATAATGATATGAGATAAGCAATAGTAACTTATATTGGAAATAGTTAACTCTGGTTATTATCTAGGTGCTCTATTTTAATCTAGAGCAACTTTGCTGTTCTCCCTTTCCTATCACAAAAAATGTGCAGGAGTAGTAGATCCTCCATAAGCCCTGTTATACACTATGGTACCATAAGCTTGGGTCTTAAATGGTAGTGCTAATCTTTACCTCAAAAAATATCCTCTTAGTGACACTGACAAGCAATTACAGTTTAAAAATATTACATGCATTATAGCTTGTCTATCCATATTGTTGAAATCTAGGCTTAATGAGAGAACTTGCCTCAAGAATCAATGTACACTGCAATGAGGAATCCACGTGACATTGATCCTGGGCTCCATACATGAGTGAATATGTCAAAACTTCCAAAAGTACACACACACACACACACACACACACACACACACACACACACAAAATTATTGTGAAAGGGTTGTTGTAATTCAAGCCTATAATTCCAACTAGGCATAGGATTATGCAAGAAGGATAGATGTGCAAGAAATTCCTGGATTGCGGAATGTGTCCGAGGACAGCCCAAGCAACATTGTGCTTTCTACAGATTAAAAAGGAAAAATAAAATGTAAACTGTTCATTTTATGCTTGTATAACAAGAATAAATCCTTGATTTGAACCATAATAAGGAAGAAAAAAGTGATAGGAATATATTTTGATAATGAATCTCAAACAATACCTAAATCCTATTTTGTGTCCATAATGTCCTCATATTTCTGTATTTGATTTGTTTAATTTTATTTGGCATCTTCTAAATTCTTTATAATTTACATATTCTTTATTATTTATAATAAATATAGCACGAAATATTCAATACTGAATCCAAACATGTAGTTATCATGTAAGCATTAGGAATTAAAAATAATCAGAATGATGAAGAATCAGTGATAATAAACATGAACATCGATATCTTTCTTTGTTTATTGACAGCCATGTAAACAAATCTGTTCCACAAAAGCCAATGCACTCTTGCTCTTAAATAAAACTTTTGTATTTATTTCATTAGCTTCAAATGGTGACATATATTTTTTTTAATATCTTTATTGGACAGGTTTATTCATATTTTATTGTAGCTAGAAAACAAGGTCTTGTTATTATATACAATTGCAGGCTGAACACAAACTCATAATCTTTCTGCCTCATCTTCCCAAATTGGGGATTGCAGGTCTGTGACATTACCCCATCTAGGACAATATCTGAAAAGAAATTGACTTGGTATTTGAATACATGGTTACACAACAGAGTGAGATATACAAAGCAGTAGAAAATAAAAATCACCAGACTTGGCAGTGCTTCGGTGCTCTGGCTACACAGAATAACAAACAAAATCATTCAATATTAAGCCTCAATCAGTTACTACAGTGTCATATGTTTTGAAATAATTAAAGTAGCTGTATAAAAAATACATTATTCAGAGTGTAACAACAGGTTATACATTACAAGGGAATAAATATATATTTGTAAAAAGTAAGCTAGCTTTAAGAAATACCTGTATCTTTTATGTGTTTTCATATAGTAAAAAGAAAAACCATGTAATCTTATACTATTACTTGCTGGATGTAGCAATATATCTGACAAAAGCAATTTAAGGGGTGATAATCCACTGGGATAGAGTCCATCATGGAAGAAAAGAGATGACAGCAGAAGGAAGAGTAGCTTTTCACATTGTATTGTTATTAGAGAAGCAGGGAAGCTTGAACATTTGTTTCAATTCCCATTTCACCATCTCATCCATTCTACTGATTACAATGTGCTTGAAGAAAAGTACAATAATGTATAAGGTTGCTCACAGACATGCTCAAAATGAATCACCACTTCTAAATTTGACCATTATTTCTAACCTGTAACAAGTATCAACCTTGTGCACATGTTCTCTTAATACTAGAAAGAGGCATTTCCAATTGTTTTTTTATTTTAACTCTCAAAGGTAGTTTCTCTTTCTTGCTCTCTTCAAGGTACTTCCCCATCCACTCCTCATCTCATTCATAATTGGTAAGCCTCCCATTGATATCAACAAAATATGGCATATCAGTTTAAAACAAGATTAATCTCCTCTCAGTGTATTAAGGCTATGCTATGCAATCCAGTATGAGGGATAGGTTCCCAAGAGCCAGCCAAAGCATAAAGAACAGACCCTATTCCCTTCACTAGGAGGCTCTCAAGAATACTGAATTATACAACTTTCAAACGAATGTGCATTAATGTGTGTGCATATTTATATGAATGTTTCACTTAGCCTAAAAGAGGTGTTTGAAATATACTAGAATTATATTTTCAAAAATCCTCTTTAGATATCCACATATGAATAGTTTGGCAAAGAAAAATAGTTTCAAAGTCCTGATTGAAAATTACAAGTTTTTCTCAACCATAGCAGGAACAGAGGGACAGTTCCACACTGTGACTATCAGGAACCTGAAAAGCTGCATAAACTTGCATTGACCTAGATTCACCTATTAAAACTTGACTTCAACACACATAAAAAATGATTTCTTTGTGAACTGTGTTAAGCAATTTCAAGTTATTTAAAAGCTTAGTTAGGTAAAGATGCTTGAAAGGAAAGGAGAACATCTAAAGAAGATGGATAAGCTTTGAAGAGAGAGTTAACTAACATTGTCTTTCCCAGTCTTCCATAGGATGGCAGTGACTTCTGAAGTTAGTATCTGAAGAGTAGCAAAGGGATTTTATAAAGATCAGAGAGTGTTTCCTAATGTGTACATGTCAGGATTACAATTGGTGAGGTAAAAATCTGAATTACAGGAAGTTAGGATAACTTTGTTGTAAACAAAGTTAATATTATTACTGAGATTCCTAGAAATTATCTGGCAGACTACTGAAGCCATACACAAGTAAAATTACACACAAGATTTAATTGTGGTAGTTTGCTTTTACAATTTATTATTATGTAATATATATTTTATAAATAAAATATTACATTATGTTGGAATACTTCAGAGCAAATATCATTAATTTTCTTGTAATTTTAACTCTCAACCTGTAAGAAGTTTCAACAATACTCACAAGATCCTCTTTTGTTGTGAATAACAACATATTTTTTTCTTGTCTAT
This sequence comes from Cricetiscus sungorus, assembly GCA_030556225.1. Lineage (NCBI taxonomy): Eukaryota > Metazoa > Chordata > Mammalia > Rodentia > Cricetidae > Cricetiscus > Cricetiscus sungorus. The sequence goes on along the minus strand of JANBXA010000741.1, from coordinate 27,657,036 downwards.
CTTGTCCCATGATATAAAAAGTTTCCAGTTATCTTTCTACTTAAACTCATTATTTTTAAGTAAAGATGAGATGGTCAAATAATCTGTAGAGTGGTGTATTTAAGATTGTTGTACTGGAAGTCTTATTCACTTATTTTTTGTTTTTGAATGAAATACACCAAAGAAAACAACCATTTACATCACTGAGTATACTACCTGTTCTAGGAGCTAGTTTCTCTTCTTTGAACATCTTCATAATTATTTCTCATTCCAAAAGATATTACCTAGAGACAGGAGAGAAGTTCTAGTCTTTACTTCAAATGACTTGACAGACTTTCATGACCCCACCTGGATAGCATAGCCCTACATGTGGAATAGGGATGGGGGAATGGGAGGAGAGGGTGGTCAGGGTGCATATGAAGGGGGAAAGAGGGTAAGAGGGAGGGAGAAGGGAGGAAGGAAAAGGAAACTGGGATTGACATGTAAAATTTTTAAATTATATTATTAATAAAAAAAGATATTATCTTTGACAAAAAGAATTTAATCAATAATTTTTAAATATTAAAATCAATTTTATTTAAATCAATGGTATATATATATATATATATGCATATATAACATATATCCATATTACACATTTGGGTATATAGTTTGCATAAAACATGTATTTATTTATAGTATAGAATACATATACACTAATGTATAATGCCATTTTATTAAATTTTTCAGAAAATGCTATTTTATATTTAAAATAAGTATTTCTCTATTGTCTCAGTGACATATATTTAGGTAAAAAAATCAAATACTTCTTCACTATAGAAAACAATTTCAGGGTCAGACTATCTCACATTCAGTAGAATTCAAAATTATAACAATACAAATAAAAGTATAACACTTATAAAATTCAAAATTGCTATTAACCAACATTTGCTTCAAAGCAAGCATCTTAAGTATTTGGGAAGTAGTAAACTATTGTCTATAATGGCAATCGTACTGAAAGTACACTGTTGGCTTCTGCTATTTTGCCTGCTCAAAAGAGCTGACTTTTGTAATCAGTGGGATTTTTGAATCAAGAAAATGAATATTTGTGTTACAGAACCATAATTTGTCTCTCAGGTAAAAGCAACTGCTAAAGAAATAGAGAGATAATTATGTAGATGAATAATTGTTTTATAAAACGTATGTTTTTGTATAAAAATAATGTCTTTCTTTGAAAGTAATGCACAGATAACTTAATAGTTTAAATGATTTAAAAGAAACTTTAAAAGTGCGTCTCATCAGACTGTGATTGTTTTCTGACTCTGTCTTGTGCTTCAAAACACACAAAGTTCAGAGTGTATTGGTACAGAGATTTACTATTTCTCTTTGAAAACTGCTGTATTTAAACTCCCCAGTATCCGAAGATAACTGAACACAAATAATCTTATTCAAATATTGGATAAATAATAATTGTGTACGGTTAATTAAGAAGACATATGTATTTTATTAAATATCCAAATGCAAAATGGCAGAATTAATTTGGTTTCATTGTTTTGTCTTAATATAGGCATATAGTGGATCTGTCAATATTTTTATAATGTTCATCTGCCATCTATTTTATGTATATATAAAGAAAAATTAGGACCTGTAGAGAGAAAACACTATAGTTTCCTTTTATTGTCAATTGAAGAAGGATAAAAGATTATGGTTAAAATGGAATTGGAATAAGCTTTTGGATAATGAAAGAAGCAGTGAATCAATAATGCTCTTCAAAGTAGACTAAAAAAAAATCTACCCATTCTGTATGCTGTATTAGTGTCATATCTGGATAAATAGGAATTTATTTAAATATCCTCAGGAAAATTAATATAACACAGGTTACCCCAAGAAACTTAAAAAAATAAATTAACTAAAAATCATTTAATGGTTAATAGGACATGAATTTATTATTTTCTAAATATATTTGGAGGATATTAGTTTCAGATAACAGCATTCTCCATGATATAGACTAGTATCTCTATATGATATGGAAAATAGATTCCTTTGAAAAAGGATATAAATGAATATAAATGCTTCATCCAATAGGGAGAAGAAAATAGTCAATAGAATCTAGTAATAGAACAACTATATGTGATTGTCTAAGTGAGATGGCAAGAAATGATGAATATGAGATCTTTATGTTTGCCTTATTTATAATTGCTTATGTAAACACTAGTCTCTGAGTCAAAGCCTCATTTGACTATGCTTAAGAATTATGCCCTGATTCAGGAGGATAGCAACACACACACACACACACACACACACACACACACATATATGTATATATATATATATATATATATATATATATATATATATATACATACATACATATGTATATTGGGCAAACTTTGTATAATATCAGATTATAACCAATCTGTTAATCCAATTAAGGTAATCTTTATGTTGGCAGGTCTTTTTGTCTATTTTGTTTACTGATGTCATGCAAATTTTCATGAAATATTTGTATGTGTTTGAATAAAAAATAATTTCATAATGTTAAGAAAGGCCTTTCTCATTAAGTCAAATACAACTCAAGGAAACAACATATATGAGAAAGAGTTTATAAAATTCTATATTTCAAAAAAATAATCATGGTCTGTAATGCTATATGTAGATAGATTGCCTAATATTAATTTTAGATATAAATTTTCTTCTATTGTACTCTAAAGAGGCATTTGGAAAATAAAATAGATTAATTACTTACTGCTAGGAGGAGAGAATTAATCATAAATTCTCTTTTACAGTTTCCAGTTACATCATAAGAGGAAAAAATAGATTACAATCTTTCTCGTTCAAAACCTTCATATTATGCTATTTATGTTTTTCTCCTTTCAAACTTTAATCAGCCAAGAATATAATACATCTCCCTTCAAGTGTATCCCTGGTTTTTTCTGTTTTTTTTTTTAACAATAGGAATAAAAAGGGTAGTTTTATATTTCAAATTTGTGTCATACCATAATTTTATACAGTGTCCTCAAATTTTTTTTACACAGGGTTTCTCTATATAACTTTTGCCTATCCTGGAATTCATTCAGTACACCAGTTTCACTTTAAAATCATAGAGATTTACTTTCCTCTTCTTCCTGAGTTAAAGATGTGTGTCACTACACCCAGCTCTCCTCTCTTTGTTTTTTGTTTGTTAGTTTTTTAATACCACTTTATAATGTTTCCTTTTCTCTCCCAAGCCTACATATATTTTAAAACACACTGTAAGCCTTTAAAGGTTTTTCTTTATCTTAAGATAAAGTATAGGGTTTCTCTGTACTGTTTTGAAGCCTGCCCTGGAACTCGCTCTGTAGACCAGGCTGGCCTGGAACACACAGAGATCTGCCTACCTCTACCTCCTGAGTGCTGGGATTAAATGCATGTGCCACCAATGCCTAGCTCTGGCCAGGAGTCTTTTATCTGCTAAACAACAACATTGTTAAAAATTAAAGCTGTGGCTCTTTTACCCAGGTGTTTGTGAACACCACTCAATTATTAGCAGGGCTTCTTAACAGAGACATTTGTTTTTTTCTGCTTATGAAGGTGTGTGAGTCTCTACTTGTCTCTAGCAAAACAGAGTCCACCCAAGAAAAATGTTGCTACCAGGAACACCTCACTGGAAATAAGTGTTAAGTTTGTATGTTATTAATTTTCCTTTTCCTAGAGCATATTTGATATTTATTATCATTTTATATAGTTTTGTATCAAGCCTAAATATTTTCTTTAGACTTAAAGGAAAATTGTACTAAGATATTATCTAACCACGCCCATTGGGGCATGGGGACAGGAGCTGGCATGACCTGAGGGAACTATGTCTATGGTCCTCTACCCCAGCTCACTCACTTACTTCCTAATCAGAGACAGAGAGCATCCTGTGGCATCCTTGGGACAGGAACCTGGTGTAAGTGATTTCTCCCTAAATAAACAATCATCAGCCTAGTATTTCCCAGATTCTTATTTACCATACTTTATCTGGTGTCAGGTGTGGGATAGGGATTTTCACCAAACCTAGGGGATTAGGTTTTACCCAGCCATTGGGGAATCTACTTTGCTTTCCTATTGGCCAACAGGGCTTTCTTTATTAACCAATAAAAGAAACATATATACAGAATTACGTCTCCCATAGAAAAATAAAATCTTCTCAACTAATAATAACTTGATGGATTCAGTAACGAATACCACCACACTTCAGAGAAGAATACAAAACAACACACTTCCAATTATATAACAGAATGGAAATTTTCTATTTCAAGAGCACATCAAAATCATTATCTACTAGGAACAAGGTGGCTATATCCAAGATTGCCTATAGGAATCAGCATAAGTAAGTCAACACACATTTCCTCATTTCCTCTTCATGTCCCTTATAAATTTCTTTTTTAGAAAAAAATGAATTTATTTAAGTGTCAAATACTGCATCCCAGTGCAAAGTTCTCAAGGGAAAAATGATTGAACAAGTCCAAATATGTAGAACTTTCATTCATTGTAACATAGACACCAAGATTGCACATATTTCTGATTCCAGTGAAGAAAACCTGCCTCATGGCAGATATTTGTTTAGAGAATTCATTACAAGTACAAATGTAATTTAGGACTCAAGACTTCTGGGGTTGGAGATAAACCACCAAACAAAGATTCATATTTTCTTTAGTCACTATAATGTTATTTGTATATATAATATCTTAAGGTGAGCAGGATTTAATATATGAGCAAAGAACAGATAGATATTGAAGGCTGAATATTTGTTACTGTTACCATGTTCCTATCAATGTGATCTTCTCTGAGGAATTATAAATATCGTTCTCTCACCATTCCTTAGTTACATGCCATTCTTTGTCTAGGGTAGAAGCCTTCCAAGTGGCACTTCTTCCACATTAATAGGCCCACAGATATCATCCTTTACCAGGAAGTTAGATACCATCTTAATGCAGAATTATGAGCTGCTCAAGGACAACACAAATGGAGACATAGAAGTAGAAAGAGAAAAGCTCAAAAGGCCTCTATTTAGTAATATTTGTATGGGTGTGTTTTACATAACACCAATACATATAGAAAAAACAGTTACAATTCAATAAGAATAATATTGAAATAAGATGATATAAATTGGAAGGAGAATGGGCAGAGGTAACATGGAGGATTGGGAGAAAACAAAAGAGAAATATTGTTATTACAATCGTTTTTTGTATATGTGTGTTTGTTCATGTATATGTGTGTGTGTGTGTGTGTGTGTCTATGGATTGTTTTTTCCTTTAATATTTTTTTGAGTTTTAAATATCAATCACAGTGCCATCTCCATCTCTATCTCCCATGTCCCCCAAAGAACCCTGCATCCCATCCCCCATCAACTCTCCAGGGAGAGTGAGACCTTCTATGATGTATCATGACAATCTTTTAAGTCATTTAGGGTAGTACATAGGCCCTCCTCCATTGTCTCTAGAATAAGGGAGTATCCCTCCAGGGGGTATGGTCTCCCAATGTCCATTACTGCACTAGGGATACATCCTGGATCCATTGTCAGAGAGTCCATAGACTTTCCAGGCCTCCTAACTGAACTCACATTCAGGAGATCTTGGTTGTTTTTATGTGGTTTCTCAGCTGTCAGTCTGGGTTCCATGAACTCTGCTTGTTCAGGTCAGCTGTTTCTGTGGGTTTCTCCAATCTGTCCTTTACCCCTTTGCTCATCATCTATTTGTCTCTGCAACTGGATTCCAGGAGTTCAGCTCAAGGTTTAGCTATAGCTATAGGTTTGTTTCTGCTTCCATTAGCTACTGAATGAAGGCTCTAGGATGGCATATAAGGTAGTCATTAATCTCATTTTCAGGGAAGGACATTTAAGGTAGCCACTCCACTATTGCTTAGATTGGTAGTTGGGGTCATCCTTGTAGATCTCTGGGCATTTCCCTAGTGCTATAGTTCTCTTTAAACCTATAATGGCTCCCACTTTTTTCTCTTTTCTTGCTCTCCTCTATTCTTCTCACCCCCTCCCCCAACTCAATATTCCTTCTCCCTCATGTCCTCCTCTCCCCTTCTCTTCTCTCCTTTTCTTTCTCCTAATTCCCTCCCCCCTCCTTTCCATGCTCCAATTTTTTCAGGAGACTGTGTCCCTTTCCCCTTCTCTGGGAAACCATGTATGTCTCTCTTAGGGTCATCCTTGTTTCCTACCTTCTGTGGCCATGTGGATTGTATGGTGGTGATCCTTTGTCTATGTCTAAAATCAATATATGAGTAAGTACATACCATGTTTGTTTTTTTGTAACTGGGTTACCACACTCAGGATTGTTTCTTCTAGGTTCATCCATTTGTCTGCCAATTTCAAGATTCCATTGTTTTGTTTTTATTTGTTTGTTTCTGCTGAGTAGTATTTCATTGTGTAAATGTACCACATTTTCTTTATCCATTCTTCATTTGATGGGCATCTAGGTTGCTTTCAGGTTCTGGGTATTACAAATAATGTTGCTATGGACACAGTTCAACACATGTCTTTGTTGCAAGAATGTGCATTTTTTGGGTGGAATTACTCCATCTTGAGGTACACTGATTCCCATACTGATTTCCAGAGTAGCTGTACAGGCTTGCACTCCCACCAGCAATGGAGGTGTGTTCACCTTTCTCCACAGCCTCTGCAGCATAAACTGTTGTTGGTGTTTTTGATTGTACCCATTCTGACAAGGGAAAGGTGGTATCACATAGTTGTTTTGATTTTCATTTCCCTGATAGCTAAGTATGTTGAGTACCTTCTTAAGTGTCTTTTAGCCATTATAGACTCCTCTATTGAGAATTCTCTATTTAATTTGGAACCCCACATTTTAATTGGATTATTTGGTATTTAGGTAACTAGCTTCTTGAGTTATTTTATATTTTGGAGGTCATCTGTTTATCAGATATGGGGTTGATGAAGATCTTTTCCCATGCTGTGGGCTGTCATTTTATCTTGTTGATTGTGTTCCTTGCCTTACAGAAGTTTCTCAGTTTGAGGAGGTCCCATATATTAATTGGTGAACTCAGTATCTGTATTACAGGTGTTACGTTCAGGAAGCAGTGTCCTGTACAAATTTGTTCAAGGATGCCTTCCACTTTTTCTTCTAAGATATTCAGTTGACTGGATTTATGTTGAGGTATTTGTTCTATTTTGACAATCTTAAAATGAATGTCTACACATTTTAGACAGAATAAATATGTTGAAACTGTCACTACAATTTTAAAAGAAAGTCAAAATTTAAACATCATTGTCCAGTTCCACAATTTAGCAGTCAAACACAAATATAGCAGTATGATATATTTTCATAAATATCTTTAGCTGTTTGAAGAAGAGGGCACATTTGTTTTTCTACTTTGTTGACATATCTTTATGCTAGATTGGTATCTAGTTTCTTTAAGTATATCTGGTACAGTTTTCAACATCCAATCTACATCTGATTTTAAATTTCAAAATTTCAGTGGTATATTTCCCATGATATTTTCCCAGTAGTTCTTAATATGTGAGAGATATAGGAATGGTGTCCCTGTCCTCTAATTTTGGAAGTACAGTGTCTTCCTTCCCTCCTATTTTCATTTTTTTTTCAATCATATTAATTTATTTACTTTTTCCAGCGATCACCATTTCCTCTCTCTCCTTCCTCTCCCCAAAGTACTGCCCGTTCCAAAAATACTTCTATCTGCCATGTATCCACTCCTCCTTTCTCTTTGGAAAAGGCAGGCTTCTCATGTATAATACCCAGAAGTATCATATGAAATTGCAGATAGAATAGGACCTTCCTCCTCTATTAAGGCCTGAAAACACTATATAGTAGGAGGATGGCTCCCCAAAGCAGGTAAGATAGTCATACATGCCCCTGCTTATACTGTTAGGATGCCCACTAGAAAGCAATCTTTGCAGCTGTAATCTATGTGGGGAAGATATGTGTTAGTTCACGAAAGTTTTCCAGTGGTTAAGTCTCTATGAGTCCCAAGAATCCAGGCTACTCGATTCCATGAGTTTTCTTGTTACCCAAGACCTACTAGAGAACCAAACGCAATGAAAATAAAAGTAAAATAAAATTTTAAAAATCTCAATGAATTATCCTAATGATGTTCTGCTATGTCCATTTATTGTTTGGTGCCTAACCTAGCCCAATTGTCATCAGAGTGGCTTCACCCAAAAACAGATTGAAACAGACTCAGGGACCAACATCCGGACATTAAATGGGGCTGGAAGGATTGTGAGAGCCAGTGGAGTCAACGACAGCACGAAAATCCTCTTTCTATTTTAAGTGCCCAAATTATTTTTGGTCATGTCATCAACCTTCTAAATTAGGATTTTTAAGTTTGTATGTTCCCTCATCACTCATATTTGCTTCCATTTTCTCCATAAATTTCTTATTTAAATATGTAGGCAAAAATAAAAAAGTAATTCATTCTCTATTGCTTTAGGATAATATCTGAACTGAATAAGGTAGGAAGAAAATTCTATTTAAGCCCATGTTTTGGGCTTATGTAAAGTGAAATGTACTGAATATGCATATTGTGTCTTCCATAAGACTTGAACCTTGGATGGACCTAAAATGGCTACTCAAGGCCTTGTCTGAGGTACCTCCCTGTAGCCGGGCCAGAGTGGGTGTGGGTGCTGACTAGATTGAAAGTGGCCCTCTGTGATGGTTTCCTGGGCTCTCCTGCCTGGGCTCTACTGTAGACTGTAATATTCCAGAGAGGTCCAGAGAGGTGGTGTTCCTTCTCATCAGTGCAAGGAAATTGACTGGGGAACGTGAAATCCTCTGTCACCCTCTTTTCTGCTTCAGGGTCCACATGTGAGGGTATCTGTGCAGGTGAGACCAGGAGACTTTGTAGTATAGCAATGGTGTGGGATTTGGGCCTCTACGGTTAGGATCATCCCTCCTGGCTCAGAAAACAGGGAAGTCATGGGCCAAAAATGGATGTTAGGACAATGAACTGAAAACTTGTGGCTGAGAGCCAGGGTAGAGCACTCAGCCTAGCACCAGAAAGGTATGTGATTTCTATTGCTACTGAAAGGACTTCAGCTGGTCACTAAGTCCAGAGCAAACGACCAGTTGGGAACCTGTTTGTAGGGCAACAGTCCCAATCCTATTCAGGAATAGTGGGAAAATTAATTACTTTTAGTTTTAAATGTTTTACCAGAACAAAATATCTCATTTTCAACTCTACTTTCAAACCTGGGTTGTTCATCTGTTTATCTGTAAAGCTCATTATGAATATCCTTTTCCTCTCTAACCTGTTTTAGAAATTATTCATCTATATTTCAATGCATTTCCATTAAATAAATAGGTAAAGGTCGAATTGACTTTTTTCCATAACAGACAAGAATGTGTTTTCTTTTTCAGTATCAGTTACTTGAATTCTTTATTAGAAATACTTCCTACACTAAGTCCTTGGATATTAAATTTAAAAACTGTCATTTTATTTTATCTATTCTCATGTGATTTTTTTTAAATTCCATGTGGTTTGACAGATGCTTGCAAAGTAAATTCAAGTTAAACCAAAGATGTGGTTAGTCCTTGATATAAAGGACAGTATCTAAATTTTGGGAAAGTATTTAATTTATTCCTGTAGGAACAAACTCAAGACATAGGGTTTTATTAAAATTCATTAGCATGATGTGATCTGTAATGAGAAAAAGTATATTTTATAGGCAGATTCTCATTTTTCATAGGTAACAATTCTGAAATTCTGTGTAAGATGTGCTGTATTTAACAGAAACAAAAAAATTAATTTCAGATTCAATTAAGTTTTAAGAGCAAGCAATTTAGTTTCTTTTAAAGATTAATAGTAAAATGTGAGAATCCCAATTTTAAAATCTATATATTTTCTATATGTTACAAGAAATTATTTATTGAAATAATTTGTAATTATGTGGAATAATTTATTTTCTTTTTCCTTTTTCATTAAGAATAGAATTTAAAAATTTTACATGTGGACCCATGTTCCTCTCGCTTCCTTCCTCCAAACATCACTCCCTCCTTCTTACCCTCTTCCCCCTATGACATGCACCCTGTACACCCTCCCCTCCCATCCCCTAAACCCCATTCCACTTGTAGGGCTATGCTATCCATGTTGGGTCATGTATCTGTCTAGTTATTTGAAGTAGGGACTAGGACTTCTCTCCTGTCTCTTGTTGAAGGAGTTATCCCTCCATGGAGGATATGCCGCAAGGTCCTTTTGTGCACCAGGAATAGATCCTGTTCCTACTGTCTGAGGACCCCCAGACTGCTCAGTCCTTCTAGCTGAGACCCACATTCAAGGAGTCTGAGTCAGTCCCATGCTGGATTCCTGGCCATCAGTCTAGCGGGGGCATTAGCTCATTCTTATTCAGGTCAGCTGTCTTTGTGTGTTTCTGCAACCTGGTCTTGTCCCCTCTCGCTGCATCTGAATTCTAGTTCGACTCAGTATTTGTTTATGGGTGTTTGTTTATGGGTGTTTGTTTCTGGTCCAACAGGTACAAGATGAAGGCTCCATGATGGTGGATAATTTAGTTGATGATCTCACTATCAGAGAAGGGCATTTATGGTAGCCTTTCCATGTTTGCTCAAATTGTTAGTTGGAGTCAGTCTTATAGTTCTCTGGACCTTTCTTTGGGTTCAGTTTTCTCTTCAAACCAATAATGGCTCCCTCTTTTATACCACCCTCTCTCTCACCCTAACTCAATCTATCTAGTCACACGTGTTTTCATTTCATCTCCTCCACTTCTCTTTCTCCTAGTTCTCTCTCCATTCACTAATTTCTTAAAGATTTACTGTGTAATAATTGCTCTGAAATAATAAAAAAATGAAAGTTTTTATAAAACACACAAGTATGCTAATTTTCAATAATAACCTGAAAGTTTAATTTGAATAATAATTTTATCTTAGACACCAGTAAATATCTATTTTAAATATCAGAGTTCTATTTGCATAAGAGAATGGTTATATGTGTTCAGATAAATTCTACTATTTAATAATTAAAACATGAAATGAAAGGGATTGAAATTTTATTTCTAGTAGTTAATATCAGTACTTTGTTGTTAGTCTTTTAAAGAGCTATTTCATGAATTTAATGTAATTACATCTTACTATAATATGAAATCCAAATGATTACTTATAAAGAAGAGGCCTTGTTTTCACTTTTATGCCTACCAAATTATTTATATATTCACAAAGTTGTCTATTGTTTTTTGTTCTATAAATAAATGTATTATATTTGCAAAAACTTTTAAGGCTAAACACTTAAGCTTACATTTGAAAGTTTACTGATGTCTCATATTGAATAATAGCCCAGGGTACAATAAGAAAAACTTTGAAAATACATATAGGAAGATACAATTAAAATACATTTCTTGCTTCTAAACATTTAAATGAGATAGCACAATTTGATATTATAATATTTCATTGCCTTATGAAAATGTCCATAATAATCATGGAAGCTTTCCCTATTGTATTTACACTAAAATAAATAGGAAATAAAAACAGTTACAAAGAAAATACATCCTGTTGATGCTTTCTTTGACACATTTGATATTGACCTGTTTATGGTGCTTATATAAATGTTCTTTTGGTATTCTGAAGAGAAAAGCTGGAAATGTTTCATCCTCATTATTTCAAACATATTCTTTTTTCATTTATTGTTGCTCCCCAGAAATGCTAGACTCTATGACCTTTGAAACAGACAGGGATGAATCATCTATCACTTGCAGGAAGATCTTATTGAAGCATGTCAAATCCTAAGTTGTCAAATTACCATAAAACACTTCTTGTTTATTAAACACCCAAACAATTTACTACTTTATGTCAACTTTAACAGTTGTGATTCACATATGAAAGTTAATTAAACTAAAAATTCAAAGGAGTTATTAACTGTTGAAATATTCTGCTCTGACAGTTGCATTAAGATTTTATTAACCATCCTTATATTGTAATCATTTATTCCTAAGCATTTTCCATTTTAATTTGGAAACTTGCTCTCTGCAGTCTCCTCAATTTGGGGAGCTAGTGACAGAAAAGGATTACTGAGGGAGGGAGAAGAGACAATTTTCTCTGTCTCAAGGGAAGCCCATATTCCAGTGGAGAATCATAGTTGAATGTACATATGGGTAGCAATTGTTGAATGTGGTAGGTTATGGAAACCAAAAGTAATGAACTTTGGATGGAAATGGGAAATATTTTAAGAGGACTGGGACACCATGTGGGGAGAGTGGGGGCTGAATATCACCAAGATGCGATGTTTACATGTGTATAAATTTAGGAAATGTGATTGAAGATGAAAATAAAAATTATTTTAGAGAATTTTGAAATGGATTGTTTTAAATAAATATTTGTACATGAATTTCAAAAATTTTAGGAAATTTATTAAATTTCTTTTTAAAGAGTACATGTAACTGATTTCTTTATTTGCTTCTATAGTATCCAGTCCATATTGTTCTTTTTCATGTTTCTCTATTTTTTCTTTTTTTAAAAATGGATTTGACTTTCATGTTATCGTCTTTGTTTTATCTATAGCTAGACACTAGAAATAGCTTTCTATTCTCTGTCATTTCCAGTGTAATTTTTCTTCTTCCTATATTTTTACATTTTTCTGTGGATTTCAAACAATTATTTTGTATTTCTCATATGTTTTCTACTACCTTACTATTGAATATAATCTTATTTGTCCAGCATTAGCTTGGCTTCGTGTTTCCTTTACTATATGAGTTCTGATGCTTTGTCTGTTGTTTGAAATCATATCACATTTTGGGTTTTTTTTTTCTGAATGATCATATGAGTAGCCAAACATACATTTTCCACATTGTTGTTTGAAAGTGTACTTCAGTCTCCCCTTGACATAATCTCATCTGAATCTTGGCAAATACATCAACAAAAGCAATAAAAAATATTGTAATTTATAGTAAATACTTTACTCTAGGTGTGCAAACCAAAATGTGTAAATAAGGAATAGCAGAAATTGATATCGCTCAACTGTAATCGTGTTTGCCTAGTATGGATGAGACCCTGTGTTCAATATAACACTACAAAAACATAAAAATGTGAAATGCCAATATAAAACCAGAAAAGTTGTTGTCCGTAAGAATTGGATTATATTGATCAACTCTAACCTGGTTTTCTTACTCTGTCTCCCTGGGTAGAATATAATTTATGATTTGTAACTCCATCAGTAAAATTTTTGCATGTGTATTAGTTTTCTTTGGTTCAATATAATAGAATGATGCACAAGCCTTTTGTTGTGCATCATCACTACAGTAAGAAAGAATAGAACCAAAATTATATAGATGGGGCACTCAAGAATAGAGACTATGATACGTGTTGATATGGAGTGTACTATAGTTTACAAATTCCAGTCATTTAGAGTAGTCTTGAATACTGCAGAAAATGAGCATTGAATTAAGAGCTATGCATGAAATATATTTCCATTATCCACTCCTAAATCACCCTCTTTGTAAGTCAGACATGCAGATAATAACAACCTTAATTTTCATCACTGTATCTTAGCAACCCCCATCATTGCAGATGTTGTTCCCAACTATTAATCCAAATTTATTGAAAAAAAAAGCCATCCCATATAAACACAGAGCTTCCAGAAAATGCAATGTCTAGATTTATGCTGGAGCACAAAACATGCACAAACACACACACACACCACTATGCCACTACCACTACAAAACAGCACACATGCTTTAGAAGTCATAAGCCTAAGATTTAAATATAAAAATAACCACAGAATCCACAGATTGGTCAATACTTTTCCATTTTTTTTCTCTGTGGGAATTATTCAGTGTGTGTGTGTGTGTGTGTGTGTGTGTGTGTGTGTGTGTGCACGTGCGCACACTCACACACGCTAAAATATACACAGGTACCCTCAGAAACCAGAAAAAAGAAATGAATCTTCTGAAGCTAAAGTTTTAGGCACTTATGAACCGTCTCATGTTAGTGTGGACAATTGAACTCTGGTTCTCTGCAAGAGAAGCAAGCACTTGCAAGTAGTGAGCCATTGTTTCAGAGAAGAATTCAATACATTGAATAAACAGAATTTAAACAGGATAATACACTGGAACATCTCATTCTCTGTGGATCTCTTTTTAAAATCATCCTAGAAGTCAGCCCTCAACAATGTTTTGATATTTTTTGTGACTGATTCAATAATATATATAAATACATATATATGTATATATATACATATATATATTTGCTTAGACATACAAAGTAGGTAGATGCTTTTATTTATGATCATGGGGTATTATAAAATTGATATCTTTTGTAATACAGGACAAGCAATTTCAGGAAAAATATTATCAAAATAAAATTTAGATTTTAAAAAATGATTTGGCATGCAGTTGTACTCAGTGTGAAAACAGGAATTGCATCATTACCTGTGGTGATCAAGAATGACTATCTACTGATGACCTAAGTATGAGAGATGTATCCTGTGTGCAGGGTGAGGTAGTTGACTTTAACTTTTCTGGATGACTTAAAAGATATGAAGTTTGAGATGAAAAAATTAAATATTCAGACCAAGGTTCAGAAAGACAAGTAAGCATTTGTAAGAATCTCTTATTAATTTTACAACTTGGTTGAGACAGAGGAACAATAAACTAAGTTCAACCTAAAGGTGCCCATTTATATATGTCAAATTATCATTCTGACAATCATTCAAATACATCAGAGCTTTTATATAAGATGGGAACAATGAGTATAGATAGAAGGCCATGTAAATGAATTTTTATAATTAAATTACATCAAGTTTTCAGACTCCAAATTGATCTCTATTTCCCATTTAGATGTACCATACATGACTAAGTTGCCCTAACAAACAGCAACAAAGATAACACTTAAAATTATTTGAGCAGTGTCTTTAATTTTTATCACACATAGTTTTTAAGAACACTCTTGTGGCCTTCAGATGATAGCAAAAATCAGGTACAAGTAAATGTAAGGCATTACAATATTTAAAAAAATATAATAAAAGAAAAAATCAGCAAAAGGAACACATTATTTCATTTTATTAATATGTATTTTAAAACGAGAGGAATAATGACATAATATATGCAGGGGTTGGTTATGTGGTTCCAGCCATATAATCAATCATTTTCAAGTTAATTAGAAAAGCCAGAAGTTATTTATTTGGAAGAAAAAAACTGGAGTATTCAAGGCTGTATTTGATGTATAAAATGCTTTATTTGTTTCCAAAGGTTAAATAGTCAGGAAAAAATATTAATTTCACCAAAGGCTAAGAAAACCACAAATAAAAAGGGAACATGCATTGGAAGATACAGACACTGGGAATTCTGTGCATCGGTTTGTAGATGTAGAAAATCCACCATGTGAAGTTATTCATAGACATACGATAGTCATGGCATTTGTTAGTCCAGACAGAAATTTGAATTATTTGATCTTCAAGCACCTCTGGCACAGGTACTTTTATCATGTAATTTGTAGGCCTACTATCAGTACTTTTCCACATAGATACTTCCTTAATGTCAACTACCATTTATAAGACATCAATACCCTGTTCAGGCTACAAAGTTGAACTCAATATGGGGCAACTTAATTTGGTTAAGGTATTAATGGCATCACTGAAGATAAGGGACAAACATGTCACAACATGTATGTGGAGGCTATGTGACAATCTCAGTAGTCAGTTTTCACCATCTACTTTAATTGACAAGAGGTCTTTTTGAAGTTCTCCAATCAACATGTGAAACCAGCTCTCATGCTCACTTCTGTGCTCTCCCTAACTCTACCTCCCAATTCACAGTAGCAGAAAAGTATTATAGATGAGTGCCCTATATTAGACTTCACATGGCTTCTGGAATTTCAAACTATAACATCATATGTAATCATCTTCGCAGTGACTCAGACAGCTTTTATTGGCAGGAGTATTTTTATGAGCCAGCATACCTGTCTTACCCCTGTCTTAACACTATATCGTGCATTTATGAGCATTGAATATATACAGTTGGCCTAATATAAATATATTGCATGCATTTTAAAGATATAACAGATGTAGCTACAGAACTTTATAACACAGCAAAAAGTAATTGTGATGCAAAGATTTTAATGAGAAGTTAATGGAGACCTAATATTGTCAGGTGAAGACTTGTAGTAACAACAAAGTTAACCACTGTCATTATCAAAGAGAGGACTAAATGAAAGATTTCAACTGATTGAGAAAGTAGTTTAACTGTATTTCAAGTGAGATGGTGTCAGAAATATGAGAGTTTTAATACACTCTGTGAATGTGGCAAGCAAATCCTCTATTTAACAAACTACGAAATTGATACCTGTCTGGTTTGAATACCCAAGAAATGTTCAGATGTGCGAAAGTTAATGAATGTCAGAAAATCTTTTACATTGTCTCACTGACAATATCCTACGAGGAATACTTGCATTTGGTAGGTGGAAAAAAAAAAGATTCTCACACAGTCATCTAAAAGTAAGTGATTTCTCTGATCCTTGGGCAAAATTGGTCATTTATTCATAATATACTGAAAACAATGGTCTATAGAAAGTAATGCAAATTGGTGGCCTTTGCCATGGAAAATTATTTTAAATAGCATGTGCCTCATGATGAAATTGTATGACACAGGTTATTTGTAATCAGTAATCTTTTATTAAAACATTTAAAGATTTATTTATTTATTATGTATACAATATTCTGCCTGAAAGTATGTCTGCATGCCAGATACCATTATGGAAGAACTTGCCAGTGCTCTTTACCTCTGTGTCATCTCTCCACCCCCTGTAATCAGTAATCTTTTTAAAAAAATATAGCCCTTACTAAACATTGGTAAATGAAATGACTGTATCTAAAACTATAATATTTCCCAGTAAATAGAAAAACTAATGATAAGGAAAATCTAACAGACAAATATTCAGTCGTACTGACAAACAAGGCCACCAGGGACATTGAAGAAAAAGAAAGGATGAAATTACACCTATATTGCTGTAGCTGTCTGTAGGAATGACTATTGACATAAAATTTTCTAATTGTATTTGATTTCTGAGATTATCATCATAAAAAGTTATAATAATAAAGATTTTTGGCATATATACTGATTTCTGTAATAAATCCCAAACTATGTTTCTATTTTTTTGTACTTAAAATCTTGGGAATGAGTTTCTCTTTCTTTTCTCTGTGAATAATCTTTAAAGATCTTGAAAAATTCATATTTAAGAACATGCAAGTTTTACTTCTTAAAACATCCTCTAGACCTCCAAAATTCATTCTAATATAAAAAGTTGATAAAATAATCATCACATTTAGATTTACCTCCTATAATTTATCTTTTTTATAGCATTGATAAAATATAATATGCTTCATAAAAACCATATGATTTAGATAGACATTTATCTATTTTAGTTTTTGACACCTTAGAATATTAAGATATTAATTTCAAAGCATACATCTTTATTATTTATGTTCCAGTGAGTAAAAGTTTTCTTTACTAATTTTAGATAACTTGATAATTTGTTCTGATTATCTTAAAATCTTATTAACTTTTAGAATCAAAATACATAGATGAGTTAAAAAAAGATGTTGAATATATGCTCTGTTTTATTTGTTATCATTATTTCAGAACTTGAGAAGTAGGGAATAGTAATTTATTATAATTGCTATTGGAATGAAGAAGCAAATATAAATTATGCATCTGTAGTGCCAACACAGTAGCTAGATGATCGAGTATTTACATCTAAATATCTTTATTCATTTGATGCAATTATGCCTTGATTCAAGTATTATTTGCATCTCTGTTTACCTTAATATATTCATACTCCTGAAACTGTTATTTGGTAAGACATACTCTAGTGATTTTCAATGCATAATATTACTTCAAGATATAAATATGAAGAATAGAATAACTGATTTTAATTTACCCCTTTTCAACTTACAAACTTAAACATCTAAATAGGGATTAATGAAAAATCAATCAAAGTAATGAATATGTTTATATGGAGGTTTAAATAAAAAAATCACCCGAACATTTCAGATTTGAACATAAGACTGGAAAACAGAAGATCTACAATTAAACATGATTTTAAGAAGTTTATCATTTGCCAAACTATAAAAACATTCAAATAATTTATTGAAATTTATTTAGATCTTATCAGTAGCCAAAGACATTTTCAACTAAATGAAACATCTGACTTATTTTCTCAAATGTATTATTTGTTTACATATTGTTGTTATATATGTGAATGTGTATGTATATGGGTATATACATAAAGAAGGTGATAGATAGATTGATAGATAGATTCATTGATATTTAGATACATTGGGCCAAAGTCTTAGTATGTATCAAATGCTGATTTTGTATTCAAGATTCTTGTGCATCACCTCCTTCATGGTCAGAGTGTATACTTATACTATCACAAACAACTAACAATTGATACATTTATGTAACATACCAGTTTCCTTTCCATAACTGGATTTATATGAAGATATGTTAGAGAAATTTCTTAACACCCCAATGTTATGTGTAAAATGAAGATTTAATGGTACACTAAAATAAAATCACCTTAGTATATTGTCAGTGAGTTTTTTAAGAGAACAATGTCAATGATGTATAAAAACGTATCAATATTCAAAAACCTTGAGTGTGGAGGGATGGGAGATATTTAAGGGAAACTAGATATAAGTGGCTGAGAAGAAAAGGGAAGGCAAAAAAACAAATGGAAAACAAAATTTTAGCAAACTTTAAACAAAAGAGATCAAACTAAGAGATCATAACATTCATATTACAAGTATTGCATGCATTTGCATGAATGGTAAATTATTGCAAATATGAAAATAAAGTATCCTTGCATTGAAATATGCTAAAATAATTAGAAATCATAACTAGCCACAAAGTGAGACACCTTGTAATTATTTCAATAAATGATAGTAGAAATTATGTTATCAGTCACCTGCATTTTTATCTGCAGAGATTGCATTTGTCTTTTGTTTCTTTTGACACATTCCCCATCTCCACCTATGAAATACTCACATTCTAGTCTTTAACTTTTTCTCTTACTTGAATATTTAATATTTTAACTATCAAGATGTATTTGATTTTATAGCATCCATAAATATAGACATATTGTTTAAATTAATTAAATAATATTTGTTTTCTTTTAGGGGGTTCTGATGATGTAAAATGGCAAGATACAAGTGTTAGCAAGTATAAGATTGAATAATATGGAAGTGATCCAATTGTAGGACAGACAAGAAAGTCAATACAGAAGGATTAAAAAAGATAAAAGTACCCAGGTTGCTTCAGAAACCCTCAAGGATTCATTCTATTTTTCATTTACTGAAAATCACATGCATATATACAAATACATATATTACACATGCATATTCACTAATAAAATAACACTAACACACATGCATGCACACACATTGACACAAAGATACACATCTTCATATGGAGGTTTAAGTCTCTTCAAATGACATTCCCCACAAAAACCAGCAACTAAGAAAATCCCAAATATAATACATATGAATAGCCTTCCCTTCATTCATTGGACAGGGTAGCTCAGCAACTTCCAAATAATTAATGTAATATTGTACTTCCAGGATTGAAAACAATGAACACTTAGGAAACAATACTCAGGTTATTTTCATTGGATTTAAACGGAAAACAACTTTCCTTATGTCTCACTACCATGGTCACAGAAAGTAACAAGCAGATTGCCAGAAAGTAAAGTGATTAAATAACTATACCCTGCTGCAACACATTTGGACCATGGCAATTATCAGCATACCCAGATTTTAATAAAGATGCAATAAGTGAAAAATTACATTTCAGTTGTAACCAACATCTTTCAAATTGGACTTATCACCAATTCAAAGGGACATAAATCATTCTTGGAACTGGAAACCTCAGCAGCTTCCTAGGCCCAGTGACTACAAGGACATCAGAAAAGAATCTAATACCACCAGTTTTTTTATACCAGCTTTGTGTTATATATTGTCCAACGCAAAAAGATGTGTAGTTAGAATCTCTCATCAAAGCAGAGGATGATGTCCATTATCTTTAGATCGGTGGGAGACCTTCACAGAAAACTACTAGTCTTTCTAGACTTCAGAGATCTACAGATTGTGTGAAGCCCAGCCACAATGGCTATGTCTACATGGCATAGGAAGTGTTGTTGAAGAAAGGATAGAAATATTGTAAGAGCCAGAATACCAACAAATCTGGAATAGTTACTCCGAGTAATGACTACACAAACAAGACCAGAATAATGCCAATTACAATGGGCGTGTTAATTTGGAATGAGAGAATTGCCACAGTTTTCACTCCTAGAAAAAGAACTTTGAAAAAATTAGGGACTGATAGACTGAGAGAATTAGCTTTTTCTTGAGATGAGGCTGCCATTTGTTATAAATTACAGGGTCATCCCTCAAACCATAAACACACAACAAAAACAGACTCGGTGCATTGTATTTACATGTTTAGTGCATGCACATGCATAAGAGGCTAAAGAGAGGAAAAAGGTATGAATATGACCTTATTCTATTTTAATTAAACACACTTTTGAAAAGTTACATTCTTCTGTCATAATTGTACCCATTTACCATATTAGTTAAAATATAATTAAAGCCATTTTCTCCTTCCCTTTTTGTCTTCCAACTGTATGTGTCCCCCGTACAGTGTCAGTTTCTGTAGGAATATTTGTATGAAACATGTGCATGCTTTTTGCCTACAGAGAACACAGGATGTTGAAGCCTGAAACTGAAGTTAAAAGCAGTTATTATCCATACACTGCATGCTAGGCTGAAGCCAGGCCCTCTGCATTTTTCCTATATTTAAGAGAGAATTATTCATCACATATTTATTTCACCCTCTGAAACCTGTCTGATTTCTCCGACATTCTTGACAAATTTTCTTCTAATTCATAACTGAATATCTAGTATGTTTATTCATTCTTTCCAGAGACTCATAATATTCTATTAATTTCTGTGTAAGTATATTTTTCAATTTTCTAATATATGCCTAGATACTCAATTTGATATTTGCACTTTTCTCATTATCATCTCAGTTGTCAGAAATAAAATAAGTCCAAAAGTTTCCAGAAAAGACACATTTTAACTACAACAAAAACATGAATCTAGATACTGATTTTCATTTATAAAGATAAATCTGTGTTCAGTAATTTTAGGAAAATTGAGTACTTTAGAGTTATACTTTTCTGTCCAAAAATTTTTTAGTACTTTGGTCAAAAATATTAAAGTCATCTATCAGTTTGAATCGTTTTCTCTTAAATTCTTAATTAATTAATGTGTAAAATCAGGCCTATTATAATTATAAGCAATCTCTCAACAGAGACTCTAAAAACCAGAATTGAATGAAAAATAACCTGCAAACTCCATGAGACCACAGACATCAGCCCACAATAATATACACAACAAAACTTTTACTCACCGTAAATTAAAACCAAGAAGATATTCTCTGCTGAAGTAAAATTTAGAGAATATTTTTGAAACTCAAGCCCTACAGAAGATACTAGAAGAAAACTCCAACCCAAGGAGGCTTATACCCACAAAACACAGTAGTCTTCCTATGCACAAAAGACAAATCAACTGAGAAAGAAATCAGGGATATAGCATCCTTCATAATAGTGACAAATACTATAAAATATCTTGGGGTAACTCTAACCAAGTGGCAAATACTTGAGTGATATAAAAATATAGTCTTGGAGAAAAGAGATTCAAATAGATGTCAGAAGACCAAAAATTATCCCATTCCAATGCACTGTTAGTACTAACAGTAGTAAAAATGGCCACTCTCCCAAAAACAATCATTACATTCAAAGAAATCCCCATAAATCTCAATGTAATTTATTACAGACTTTGAAAGTGCAAAACTCAATGGGGGAATGAAACAGAAAAAAAAATCATGATATCTAAAAAATGTCCTGCACAATAGAAGCACATCTGGAGATAGCACAATCGCTGATTTTAAGCTGTTCTACAGAGTTTTGGCATAAAAATTAGATAGGACAATCAATGGGATTGAATCAAAGCACCAAATGTAAATTCACACAGAGATAGACAACTAAATTTTTAAAAAAGATGCCAAAATACACAATTGAAAAAGAGAGAATCTTAAACCAATGGTCTTGGTCAAAGTGGATGTCAGCATGTAGAAGAATACAAATTGATCCATATTTATCACCCTTCACAAAATTCAAGTAAAAGTAGATCAAAGACCTTACTATAAAATTAGATATATTGATTTTAATAGGAGAGAAATTTGGGAATAGCTTTGAAATCATAGGCACAGCAGACAGTTCCCTGAACTGAAAATCAATAACATAGGCACTAACAACAGTTAATAAAAGGGGCCCCGTGAAAGTAAAAAGCATTTATAAGAGTCAAGATCTCATCATTGGGACAAAACAGCAGCCAACAGAATGGGAAAAAATTTTCAGCAACCCCTATACAGAGCTAACATCCAAAATGTATAAAGAACTCAATAAAATAGGCATCAATCAATCAAATAATTCAGTTAAAAATTCAGTACAGATCTAAGCAAAACTTCTCAACAGAGGAATCATAAATAGCTCCAAAACACGTACAAATGTTATCCGTCAGGGAATAGCAAATCAAAGCTACTTTGAGACTCAAACTTGTACCTGTCACTATGTCTAATTTCAAAAGTACAAGTGACAGCTTATGCTGGAGTGGATATGGAACAATGAGAACACATCCTTATTACTGGTGGTTGTGCAAATTAGTAGTCACTAAGGAAATAAATATGAAAGTTTCTCTGAAAAATGGGGATTGATGTACCTGAAAACCCAGCTATAACACTCTTGTGTATATATACAAAGGACATTCCATCCTACCACAAGGATGCTTGTTCAGCCATGTGTTTTGGACCCTTATTTACAGTAGTGAGGAACTGAAAACAACCTAGATGTCCCTAAGCAAATCACATTCAAAGAACACATGAACATTGATATAATAGATATTACTTAGCTGTTAAAACAATGACACATATAATTTCCAGGCAAATAGATGAAACTAAACATTATTATCTTGATTGAGGTAATCCAGACCCAGAAAGAGAAATGTGTTTTGTAGTCACTTATAAAGGGACACTTTCTGTTGCAGAATGGATAATCATGCTACAATCCACATGCCCAAAGTGTCTGAGAACAATGAAGTCCTAAGAAGGAACACCAGAATATTCCTAGGAAGGGTAATTAGAATAGATTTCTTTTTTTTTGAGTAGTCTATGGGTGGCACGTTTGTGAACATAGGGTCAGGTGGAGGGGTGGGATGGAGAGAGGGGGAGAGTATTGGGAAGACAACTGTAATTGGGGGTATTTGGGGGGTTATATTTTAAAATCTAGTGCAACAGAAATTTTCTGTAATCTAGAAGAGTGACCCTAGAAATCTCTCTTCATAATGAAGCATGTGGAGGCCAAAAACTTGCCATCTTCTGCAACAAGGCAAGGTTCCCAGCAGTGGAACTTGGACATAATCCCAACCTGTCTGCAAGATAATTGTGACAGGCAACACAGAGGTTCTGAAAGTAGCCAATACATGGCTGGTCAAAAGTTTGACCCCATTCTTGACACCTCTTGGATGGCCAGGAGCTAGAGTCATGACACCCTAGAGAACCAGGGTAGAAGCAAATATAACTGGCAAAAAAAGTAAAGGAATTTATTCTTGGTTATATTCAGCTATATTCATAGATTTACTAATACCTAGTCAAATTGCTATCCAACAGGTGCCATCCAGAGAACCAGTAGGAGCAAATAGAGACGCCCATAAGCAAACACTAGATAGAGTTAGGATGACCCCCAAGAAGAGGGAGAAGAAGGATTGTAGAAACCAGATGGCTCAATGATGTCATGAGAACATGAGCCACAGAATCAAATAAGCACGGCTCACAGAGGCTCACAACAAGTGAAGCATAAAATTATGGATTCTTTATAGGTGTAAGCTAGATCTTCTGCATAGACCTTATGATTATGTAGACTGGTGTTCTTATGGGACTCCAAGCAATGGAAGTTGGGGGTATCTTTGCTTATTTTTTTGTATATTACCATTTTCCTCTTATTGTACTGTCACTTCCTGCTGTGATATGAAAGTTCATGTTCAGTCTTATTATATATTGTTAGACCAAGTTAGGTGATGTTCCTGGGATGTCTGTCTGTCTGTCTGTGTGTCTCTATCTGTCTGTCTGCCTGCCTGTCTGTTGTGTTTACCTGGAGCAAAAGGCAGTTTAGGGAGGGATTGGCAGAATAGAGGGAGGAAAAAGAGTGATAGGGGTATGATGTGTGAGAGAAGATGCATGAAAGTTTTTTTTTTCTTTAAGGATAAAATGTCTGAAATTCCTGACACGTAGAAGAAACTTATGATTCAAGAAGTGAGACTTCCCCCTCACAAAATGTACTTTTATCTCATTCATATATTCGATTATATTTCCATGATTTTTTACTTGCTTCTATACTTTCTACAAACAATGGCAGCATATAAGTGAGAAAAATATACTATACATTTCTAGGTCCCTAATTATAATACTTCTTGACCAGTGTTGCCTCAAAGCTCTGTTCAATGATAAGAGTATAATTAAACTCCTTGCTGTTTTAGCAAGAAGTTACCAAATAGAAAGGAATATTTGGCACTCTTAAATATGCCCACTGGACAATTTCAGGAAAAAAAAATAGGCTAAGCTCTAGAAACTTTGTTCCAATGAACAACCTTATGAACAACATACGGCCATACAGATATCAACTATACGTGTTTGTCTGCTCTACCCATGCATTACAACATTCTCTCAATGGTGGAAATTGCATCTTATTTTCACTTTATCATCAACTCTATATTCATTGAGTTTATGTGATGAATGAGAGAGCATCCAATAAAATGGACTGATAATTAGTATGTATCGACAAAACCCAGGCCATCAGCAGAGCTGTGGAGCCAAGGTCTGGTCATGATAAAGGAAAATCATGATTACAGGAGATATTTATCTTCGGCTGGTATGATGATTTCTGATTAAATTTCTAAACTGGATAGACTGGTAAATGGCCAGGGCCAAGATTAGAGGTATAATTAGAAGCAGTATTCTAGATATATATATGTCATGCAGACAAATATGAAATTTATAACAATAATAATATAGGGAATATGTGCATATATAACAATATTGAACACAAGGACTCCCTAAGCAATATATATCACTGAATCTCAAGGAGACAAAGGCGTAGATTTTCAATGTATAAAATTAAAAAATTTTACTGCAGTAAAATTTACTGCCACCATACAGTAAATAATGTACAATTAAAGATCTGAATCCTTTATAAATATTTACTCTCTTTGTGGCAATGTGACTGAAACCAATGTGAGAAGAATTTTAATGATAGAAGACTAAGTAGCAGGTAATGAAAATTAACTTAATTTTTCCAAAACAATGGAGCATCCTGACTTGACATATTATAGATTATAGCAGTTTTACATTTTGAATAACTAATTTTCTTTGAGAAATTAACTTTTTACTGGCCTTGTTTATACTATTTTCGATTTGTGTTTACTTATTTCATGTGTATTTGTTTATTTAAAAGTATTCAAATATTCGAACATGGTCTGATTCTTCATTATCAATTCTCTAATCTCAACCTCCAAATATCTTGGATTTTTCCTTCAAGAACCTCCTTCATTACACAATGAGCTAAAATTCTTTCCCTTCCCCCCCCAAAAAAAGTAGTATTTATATTTTCAAGAGAAGATTGTGGAGATTGTATCATCTAATGGAACTTCTTTGGCTTGAAGGTAAATGTGCTTTTTTGACTTACTCTAAAGATATTTTACTGGGTTAATCTCAAAAGCCATGCAAATATTTTGACATAGTGTGCATATATGATTAGAATAATTTTCTTATCTAATTAGTACATCTGCTGTGTTATTCCTTTTTCCTTTTATTTAAGAAAATAAATATATTTCATTGCAAAAAAATGGTAACTGATTACAATAATAAAAGACAAGTGTCCTTCACATCTGAGCAGTCTCTACAGGTGGTAGGTGAGAGATTCTTAATTTACATTAAAAGAGTTATTTTAAGCATTTGTCAATATCTAACCATGACTGCTTTTTTCTATCCTATAGTATGTTTAGAAGATTCATCCCCATCCTAATATGTTAGAGAGATGAGCCAAGTTGCTACTAATGAGGAATCAGCATTGCTGCAGACCTTGTCTCACCTATGATCAAATATGGCATGTTCTTATAATCAAGAACAGCTTTTGACTATTTTCCAGACCTTGCATGTGTTGAATGTACTTATTATACAGAAAGCTTTAGCACGAGGCCCTGATTTGGTGTCTCTCTATTCTCTTACTTGCCTTTCTGAAAGACAGAAATGGAAAGAAGACACATGAAGCCCTTGGGACTTACATGTGACTAAAGCTTACTCACTAGGGCTGTGGGGATCATAGGACAACTTTGGCTCTTTTTCTGTGTGAGCTTCACACCCAAATAAGATGGGCTATATCAAGTGGGAATAATATGACATTTATTCCCTATCTTAAGGACATATCCTAAATTGATCAACAATCCCACAAAATTGTGTACTTTACCACTTACTTCTTTCTGTCTGACTTTATTTTCCATTCTTTTTTTTAACTAAAAAAAAAAAAAAATGCTATTTTACATATGGATCCCAGTTCCCTCTCCTTCCCATCTTCCCATGCCCCATAACCACCCCTTATCCCATTTCCTACCCATTCCACAGGGAAGATGAGGCCTTGCAGGAGGCACCATCAAAATCTGCCAGTCATTTGGAACAGGGTCTATGACCTCCCTCTTGCTTCTAGGTTAAGGGAGTATCCCTCCATGGGGAATGTGCTCCCAAAGTCCGTTCATGCACCAGAGACACATCCTGGTTCCACTGACAAAGGACCATTAGGCTTTCCAGGCCTTCTAACTGAGACCCACTTCCAGGGAGCCTGAGTCGGTCCAATACTGGTTTCCCAGTTATCATTCTGGAGGTCCTTGAGCTTCCTCTTGCTCAGGTCAGCTATCTCCGTGGGTTTCTGTAGCCTGGTCTTGACCCATTTGCACATCATTCCTCCATATCTGCAACTGGACTCTAGGAGTTCGGCTCTGTGTTTAGCGGTGGATGTCTGCTTCTTCAACCATTAGCTATTAGATGATGGCTACTAGGATGGCATATAAGTTAATTATCAATCTTATTGATATTTAAGGTAGCCTTTCCACTGTTGTTCATATTGTTAGTTGGGGTCATCTTTGTAGGTCTCTGGGCATTTCTCTAGTATCAGCTCTCTATTCAAACCTAAGGCTTATAACATTTGATAATTTTCTCGGAAAACTTCCAATTAGGAATTACATGCTGTTTATTCTATTAAGAGTAAGGATAAATATAAGATTGTAGAATTAAAAATTACAAAATAGAAATAAGTAGTAATGAAATTTCATTCAAAATGAAATTTCACCACCTACAACTAATCACAGAAGACATATTGATACTTATAGGAATCTTTTTACACATAACAACTGCTTCTGTATGCCTTCATCTAATACAGGGATTGCTTTTTCTTTAAGCTTTCTTCACTGAAGAACATTTAGGAATTTAAGTTGCAATTTAAGTTGGAACTGGTGGACACAAATTTATTTGATAGGTAAGGGGGTTGGATCTGAGAGGGTTTGGAGGACGGAGTAAATATGAATAAAAAAACATTTGTATGAAATAATCAATGAACTAACAAAAAATAAAGTCCAGTTAATTTTCAGCATTTAAAACAGTCATTTCTGTCTAATAAATGGGAACATGAAAACACTGAATGCTCAAATTTATCGCTTGCTATGAAAGCATTAACTGCATTTCATATCACCCTCAAGTAAAATTTTAAGGAACTCATTTACTCAAATTTCTGATTATATATAAATTATGACTTCATTGATATTGACAATGTGGGCAGTGCTGCTTAATTCTTATCTAAACAGGCTGCTTTAAAGAGTAGATTTTTTTTTCTATAATCACATGGCATTCTTTCTGAACTAAGAACAGGAATATCACTAAAAAACATGATTCTAGTCGGGTTTAGCCAGAGAAAACACTACGAACAACATTTAAAGAGAAATGTGAAATCCATGATAGTAAGTGGAATAAAATATTGGACATGCTTTACAGTATGTGAGGTGATACAAGAGGGGATTATATTCTTACTCAGTTTCAGTTTAAATTTTGTGGCTTGTGAAACAAGAACAGTTTGCCTCCTTAAACATGCCAGCAAACATTGACAAACAGCAGAAATTGTATTTTGGTATCTATTCATAATCTATAAATTATAGATTATGAGTAAAGACATTGACTCTATTGAGATTTTTTTTATGGTAAAATAGTTTTGGGAAAAAACTAACTGAATTTTGAAGTGAACAATTAAGGAACTGATATAAATAAGATTATTATGTGATATTACCAAAGTAGCCATATGGAAATGTGGACTATTTTGTATTTCCTTTTCAGATAAACATTTGTGTATGCGGGGGAGGAAAAGAGAGAGCAGTTGTGGAATATGTTTTTTTTTTCACTAAAATGTTAATATTTAATTATCTGATCATGGAGGCTAAATTTGTGAACATTCACATCTAACAAAATAAATAAAACACCCAGACACAGATATTGGGGTTCAAGCATCAAGCTGAGGTTCAATAAAATAAAGTAGTTGGTCACTAGCTCTACCCACTATATCGGGCATAATGGACTGATCCTGCTGCCTCTCCTCAGAATGTCTAGAGAATCTTGATACTGAATGACTACCTATAGTTAATGTGGCTGGAGAAAGAATGCCTGATACCAAGACCTTGGTCATGTCTTATATATTTCCATAACAATGGGATTAAAGGCTTGTGGTCCCAGGTGCTGAGATCATCTTTCTGTGAGCAGTTTCTTTTAGGATGGGATCAATCTTATGTAGATCTTGTTAGCCTTGGGCTCACAGATTTGCATCTATCTCTTAATCCTGAGTCCCAAGGTTAAAGGAATGTACCACCATTCCCTAGCTTCTGATTGCTGGGATTTAAGACATGCGCCTGATTTCTATGGTTTTGTGGAACACTTTGCTTTCTGAATCTTCAGGCAAGTTTTATGAAATCAAAAATAATATATTACCCCACAAACTGTTATAATACTCTAGCCCTCTTAGTAACAAAAACTCTTTCTGAGATTTATAAAATATCATCAAACACTAATTAATACTTTTGTACCACTTATTGATATTACATTTTTACTTATAAATACACAATAATTTTTCTCCAAAAGACTATGTGTTTCCAATTTGAAAGAACAAATATTTAATATTGTTGAATTTGTCTGTAAATAAGTATAATTAAATGAATACATTCTAATTATCTCTTTCTGTTAATGTCATTAAACATTAGAATAGTGTATTATATAATCGCAAATCAAAAAGATGTATAGTAAATTTATCAGGAATGTATTAGAATGATTATATATATTTGGAAAAATATTGCCCTGAGAAAAGAAGCTGGTCGATGTTTTGATGACAAAATAAGAATCAAGTCTAACTTACGTGTTTCCAAACCAGCAATTTATTTATTATTTCTTAGTTTTTTGTCTGAGAGAAATAACATTTATTACTTCTGCCTAAAATATTGGCAGTGTATATAAAATTAATCACAATTTAAAATAAGGTGTTTAAAACAGACCCTGACATATAGTCAAAGTTTCATGAATGGTAACAATTTTCTTTGGCTTTGTCATTTTTTAAATTACCTAGAGAAATAATACACTATGTGAAAACAGAAGAAGAAAAATGGAATCTTGCGATATGAAAATAAATAATCTAATTAAATAAATTATAGAAAAAGAAGTGGGATTCATGACTCCTTAGGTATCTCATAACTAAGGGTGACCTATAACTTATATGACTTTTGCATCACCTGATTAATTCTAGAATTACAGGGATACACTATCACTCACTATCCAAAATGTTTTATGTTTCTTGTGCAACTACTGTCCTAACTAGTAATATACATGCCTACTCCCAATAAATAAATATATACACAGTCATTAATTAGTAATATTTAAGTAAACTAGAAAGATGCTGATTTTATTATGTTCAATGCAAGAAAAATCATTATTTTATAATCATTAAAAACAATGTTTTGTACATAAATAGTCTTACTAAAAGTGAAGATTTTGTGGTATACTACTTTATAAAATATTGTATTTATGCAACAAAATTATCTAAATAGAAATATTAGGATTTTATTAATATAGACAAAACATTATTAAAATTTACAATAATTTTCATGTGTTTAGATAATTTTTGAAAACACACTAACCATGGTCTATGGCACTGAATTGATTCTTAAACACTCTTGGGCATAATATGGAGATACTATACTTGTTGGCCATAAAGTGTCTATACAACACACAGCTTTACTTAATGAAATTAGTGTTTCAGTAAATAAATGCTAATTTTGTTAATTGCATTTAAATGGTGTCTAATATGTAGTAGATACTATTATTTCAAATTAATGGTAATATATAAGAAGAATAATTTTAAGAGTTTAATTTACTTTAAATATATTCATTAATTATGCTCACTAGCTACACCTACATTTTAGTACTAAAAATAACAGCAAAGTGTGATTTTAATCCTCTGATTCTTCGGGGAAATTAAAATTCTGCATGTTGGGTTCTAGGAGCAATACTTAAGAAACAATCTTCAGAAATGAATAAACTTATAGTATGATCAAACTGAAATATTACTTTATTAAATATACCAGTTGAGCCTCTTTTAAGCTTGAAGGTTTTTTTATTTAAATACCATTTTTAAGAATAGTCTTCACTAGGGAAGATAAATCCAGTTGGTTATCTAATATAAAATGATCATCTCTGAAAACCAACATGCAAGTAAGTATGTACTTGTAAGAAAATCCTATTAATTCATTAACATTTTGATGATAGCTTGCTAAAAAAAAATGTATTCATTAGTAAATTTTGTTTTTCTGTATTTCAAATGACTGTGTGACCTTTGAAGCATAATTTTGTTCATAATTTTTCTTATATTCTACCTTTGTAGAATAGATGAGCTTATATCTGTTTTGATGTAGTAGTATAACAGAAATTGAAATGAAATAGTTATTACTAATAAACACTGGATCTTACCCTGCATGGCTGGAGCCATATAAATTCCATTGAAGCTGAGAGTGGGAACTGTGAGTCCCTAACTTTGTT
The DNA here is from genome assembly GCA_030556225.1 of Cricetiscus sungorus. Taxonomy (NCBI): domain Eukaryota; kingdom Metazoa; phylum Chordata; class Mammalia; order Rodentia; family Cricetidae; genus Cricetiscus; species Cricetiscus sungorus. Next base: position 27,625,853 of record JANBXA010000741.1, on the reverse strand, counting down.
GGTGTCCTAAGTGTTATTTCCAAGGTATAATTTTAACTGGCAATTTGGAGCAAGCAGTTTCCAAGATACTATGTCACCACTGAGTGTGGCATAACTTATCATTCAGTACTCTGGAGCTGGGCAGGCCTACTCGGTGATCTGTCCCTAATTTTCCTGTGAGAAATGATCACCAGCTGACCACTGTCAAGGCTGCTTTCATTCAGAACCAGCATCACTGAGAAACTGTGAAAAGCATTACAAGTAGAAACCAGCATACTGTGACAAATTTCTACAGTGACATTCTGAATCACATTCATAATGAATAACAAAGAAGAGATTAGTTGCACAAATTCAATTTAGTTCTCTACTTTGTGTTGGCAGGTCAGTAAACTCAAGTTTCGAAAACTTTTCCAATGGCCAAATTAAGAAAATTCAAAGTTATACATTCACGTACATGCGCACTCACAGTTAAATTATATATTTTAACAGGGTAAAAACTGAAGTGAGAGGTACACATATCAGTGTTCTCTAGACAATTTCACTGGGACAAGAACAAAGCCCTTATTTTCCTCTTGTTTTCAAAGGAGAGAAATGTGTATTTTGTGAAATAAATTATCTATTCAAAATGAGAGTCCTTTATAACTGCTTCAGAATATGTGCTTTTCTTGGGACAAGTCTAAAGCAGACACCGGGGACACAGATGCAATTTGAAACATTTCATTTCTACATTACTGGTATAGTCTCTGTTATTAAATCTTATCTCACAGTCAAAGAAAAAAATAATAGAGTACTGAACTGTGTGTCAAGCAAAGGGAATAGAAAAACAACCCACAAACTCAATACTGCTTAGTCCAATTTATGAAGTTATTTGAAGTAGGTAATTCAGATTCTGGGGGGAGAAAAAAAAAACTGTCTTTCACTTAAATACCTAAAGATCTAATTTAATGCAGTTGATATCTCCATCTCAGGCAGAAAAGCTGTTTCATCTTCATTTTAGCCGAGATTACTAAAATATGGAGTGACAGTGGGCTAACCTGCTTTGCTTGTATACTTATTTTCTAAAGAGTGCTGGGAGTGCTATTGGCCATCTCATTTCTGATTTGAGAAACGTTCAGCATGTGAAATGGACACAGTATTGATCTCATTATTTTAAATTATCTCAATTCCCAAATAGGAAGAATTAATTAATTGATCAGTGAAATATGTAATGTGGTCTAAATCTTGAGAATGATATCATGTCCTCTAAAATGATATTTTTAAGAAGAATAGTCTGTAGAATTCAATCTATGAATGATTTTTAATAACTACTATCAATAATTGAATGACACAGTTCTTTTCTGATGAGTGATTCTTCCCTTGCCCTGTAACTGCTTAATTTTGTTTCTATCTTGATTGTCTCATCTGAAATATATTTTCACGTAATAATTTATTATTAAAAAGCAGAAAAAAATAGCAGTGAAACAATTTTAATATCAGATATAGAGGGATAGCCAATTTCTACTTACATAAATAAAAATCAGAAATTGGCCTTCATTTAGGCATATATTGAAATTATTAAGATAAAATGATAGTAGAATTCTAGAAATTGATCTGAACAAATTATGCACAGTTGTATTTTTCTTTTGTTTTGTTTAGTATTTTTTTTTTTGAGACAGGGTTTCTCTCTATTGTTTTTTGCCTGTCCTGGTCGTAGCTTAGTAGACCATGCTGGCCTTGAACTCAAAAAGATTTGCCTGCCTTTGTCTCCAAGTGCTGGGATTAAAGGTGTGTGCCACCAACATTTAGCCACATTGTTAAATAAGGATATAACTATAGTGTGGCCTGGTTTCTGTACATGTTAATTCACAAAGCTTGTCTGTATTGGTTAAAGTTTCTCTTGGTATTCCCAAATTTATTTGCAATACAGTTTACAGATTTTTCTTTCATCCAAATGTGGCATGTATATGCATATTCTCAAACACTCATTATTATACAAATTCATCTTATAATTTTTTATTTTAGTCTTTATTTTGCTAGAATGGAAGATAAACATTTCTTCAGATATTTAAATTATTTCCTGGAAATCACCCTCATCATTCTCTCATACTGTGAGTTTTTAAATAAAACATCAGCATGCCTATCATTCTAATAATCCAAAGTTTATCTAGTTTAGTAATTTTCAAATTTACCAGGCTTCATCTTTATACTCAAAGGTTAGTTTTAGGAGATTCCTCTTTCATAATAGGAAATGTAAATGTCCAATATTATGAAGTCAAAATTCTGCATCTTCACAAGAGGAATGTGAGAAAGTAAATTTTATGTAGGGTTAAAAAAATGAAAAAATAAAACAATGGTACATTCAAATTAATTTCTTAGTATTTCCTTTCTATTATAACATGTTAATTCTTTCACATTTTAAACTAAGTTTTATAATCTAGTGTAATAACATGCTTACTTATTTCCTCTGTCATTTTGGTTAGTGGTCCTGGGTATTTGATCATTTTAAATTATGTAACCATTTTTAGTTGTTATCTGTGAAAGCCAATTGCAGACAAAATTCACCCATGCCATTTCAATACTTTTTAAATGATGTCTACACCTCTCAAATAATGTCATTAATCCATTCTGTCATATTAATGAGTTAATTGTCATATTATGAGTTAATTAGTTTTTAATCTAAAATATAGGTGCTTTAATTGTAGGTGCAGTTTTTTGTAAGGATAATGATGAAAATATGACTTTGAGTGGCTGTTAAAAGCCTCAGAGAAGATTATTATCTGCTCTGTATCAATCTATTAACACGCATCATATCATATCATGAGTATGACATGACCAGGCAAGCCTTGCCTTTGGAAGGAGATTGATACAAAAGAGCAAATGTGCAGGGTAAGGTTTTGAAAGCTGTAGTATAGTGAACAGAATTTCAAGTGTAAAGATAAGTAAAGGTAAAATGGAACATATTATTTGCTGCCATAATTTGATTACTGAGATAAACCCCACTAAACCTATGTGTTCTATTTACAGAATAATTTATGGCTCAACATTTACAACAGTATATAAAGACTTCTTCGAAACATGTGCAGTTCATGGGTATATATTTAATGAAACAATGGTCAGGAGACTTGAAAAGTTCTGTGGTGAAGGATTCATACTATTTTTGTTGTTGTTATTTTTGCTTTTGTTTGTAAGCAAAACTGAGTTTGGTTGCCAGTATCTACTATAAACAGGAAGCACCTGATATCTTTAGCCTCCGCAGTAACTTGCAGTTAATTGCACGTGCTTCAGCTCAGACACACACACAGTTGATATAAAACAACAAAATCAAGTGTTTTTAATGAAATACTTTTAAAGAAACGAACTTGGAAATAATTGTTTTCCAGTTTTCTATGCAAGGTCAAGTAAAACTCATCTAGATGAGACAAATACTTAAGAAGATTAACTCTAAATTAATTATAATCAATAGCACACTTACAATCTTTCTTTTTTGTTTCTTTCATTATATTTTCTTTTTTTTTATAAATTTTTAAATTTGAAACAAGCTTGGTTTACATGTCAGTCCCAGTACCTGCAACCTCCTCTGTTCCCCCACCAATATCCATCCCATCTCCTTTCTGTTTCCCAGTGCGAGTGAAGCCTTCCATTGGGGAATCTTTAAAATCTGTGGTCATTTAGAGCAGGGCTCAGGCCCTCTCCCATGTATCTAGGTTTAAGGATATCCCTCTATGTGAAATGTGCTCCCAAAATCCATTTGTTTACTTGGTATAAATAGTGATCCATTACCAGAGGCCACATAGACTGCCCAGTTCTCCTAACACCCATATTCAGGGAGTCTGGGTTGGTCCTTCACTGGTTTCCCAGCTATCAGAGTGGAGTTCATGAGCTCTCCCTTGTGAAGGTAGCAGTTTCTGTGGATTTCTCCAGCCTGGTCTTGACCCCTTTGTTCAATTGATTTTAAGCATATGACAAAGAAGGCAACACACTTAAAATTAGGAAGCAATGTAAAAGCTATTTGAAGCTCTGCAATTCAGACATTCTAGAGTAAATCAATTTACATTTCATCTTGATTCTATTATTGTAAACATCTGGTCTTGTAAAACAATGTCTTTGTGTTAGATTTGCTGTTTCCAAATAAAGAGTAAAAATATTTGTTTTTATCAAATATACTTTCATTGAGGTAGGCAGAAACGTAAATTATAACAGATTAACTGTTCATTTTATAGGTGAAATTTTATGTACCTTTTTCACCATTATCACTTTTTGTAACATAATTTCTGTAATGAAAAAATTAATAGTAGCTACATTTTCTAATTAAATTCTAACTACTCTAATGATATCCTTAAATATTCAACTTCAGTAGAAAATTTACCCATGTTTTGTCTTTTAAACATATTAAGAAAATATATAGTTATTATATGTTACATAGTACAAATAGGCACGTATACATATATATCCATAAACCTCATAGAATTAAACACCGTGGTATTTTAGTTCTAGCCTAGATGCAGTGATGTGGTATAAAGCTCCAGCAATACCAATCAAGGTTACTAATATCAGGTAGATATGAGGTACAACTCTTTTAAAATATGACTAATAATATTCAATATCAAATGTTAATAATGAAACTCATTAATGATTATATACTTAAACCACTTGGAAGCAAGTTGTGATGGTTTGCAAATCTAATCATATAGGTCAGGCATCAGAAAACGATTGATTGTCATAAATTTAAAAGACAACTTTGTGTACTGAGTTTCAGGCCAGCCTCAGTAACAGAGTGAGATCCTGTCCTGGGAGAAGAAACTAATTAATTAAAATAAAACATTTAAAATTTTGACATATATATATATATATATATATATATATATATATATATTACAATGTATTACATTTTATAAACAAATTATAAAACATATCTTTAAAAGTATAGCAATATACAGTTTAAGTATATATATAATTTACAAAAATGCTTTTATTTAATTATGCCAGATACCTTGTATTTAGATTTCTAATGTTTTTATCTTTTTTTTTTCTCCTAATCTGAATTATAGGGTCATTGAACTAAGAGTTTTAAGGAAAAAAAATGAGCAGGAAAATTAATTATGTCTATGTAGTAAATGTTAGTTATGAATTTAAATTCTTTTTGATGTCATATACAACTTCAAGCACTTATTACCTTTTTCTGTAGACATCTCTAAGCCATATGAAAAGCTTGATGAAGATACTCATTTAGGACTAAATGCTGCAAATTCTCTCATTCTCTGCATTTAGTTTTGTATCTCTTTATTAATTCTCATCTACGGCAAGAAATTTTATCTCATGAGGGTAGAATGATACACTTATCAATATTTTCTTATGAATAATTTTATTAGGAGAACAGAATTAGTCACTATTGACTAAGGTCATTTTAACCATTTTAGTGAGGTTTATTCTCATCACAGGGCATGGTCCTTAAATGCAACAAAATATGGTTGGTTACTCCCATAACATTTATGCCACTATTGCACTAATATATCTTGTAATTTGATTTATGTTTTAGGTTGCACAGTCTATAGCTGGATAATATTATTCATTACAATTTTCTTCCAATAGTGTGCATTGTACTTTCCAGCAACTTGAAGCATGTATGAAGAGTCTACTTGAGCACCACCTCAATTTCTCCATAAGTAACTTATTTTCAACAATTAGCCCTTACAACCTTACAAGAATATTTTAGAGAGCAAGTAGCCCTAACAGTATTATGTGATGATTGTAAACATCGGTATAATTCCTTTTGACAGCAACTCAACGTCTGTCCCAGAAGTTTAACTTGATGGCATCTCAAATTGTGTCCTTGATATCCAGTTTCATCCAGACACAAAAGAGATGTTACACATATTGAACAAGCAAATACTATGAACGTATGTACAGGACCTTTATAAGTTGAAGGTAGACAAAATCATAATACTGAAACGAGAAACTGGAACCAAACTCTCACCAAAACAAAGACACTGTTGGCAAATGGTACTTGTTAGGAAATGGAATTTCAATTTTCTCAAATGGTATGTCACTGGATGACACAGGCTACTCCATACTACAGACCTAATTGTAGTACTTGCTTGGCCAAGACCCTTTTTTTTTGCCATTGTTTGTTTTAGCTTTATGTGTGTACTGAGGGGTTGTTTGTGTTAGCTATTTCGCATAACATTTTGTTTTAATTTTTATATTTTTTGTTTATGGGTTTTGTTCCTCCTTTGAGAGTAAGAGTAACAGAGAGAGAGAGAGAGAGAGAGAGAGAGAGACAGAGACAGAGACAGAGACAGAGACAGAGACAGAATGACAGAGGCAGAGAACAGTAAGTTGGGAGGGAAAGCAGATGGGGTGATCTGAAATTAAGATGGGAAGCAACTGAATAAAACACTCAGTGTGGACATTTGTTCATGAATGCACAATCTCATCCCATCATACACATACATATTCTTAATATACATAATAAGATTTTTAAATGTGAGGATATTAGGAGATATTTTATCTGGTATGAAATCCCTTGACTAATATCAGTCAGATTAAGTGTAATTAATTTAATAAATGAAATATATAATTCAGTACATTTTGCTAGTTTGAAATTTCTCATGAATACCTTGTTTCAAATGAAATTTAACAGCAGAAAATATAATTCTATAAACATAATCTCACAACAGACACACATATCTGCTTCTAGCCTCCTATTAGTCTTTTTTTTATTATTATTATTTCATAATAGTCCCAGCTTTAACTTTCATTGCTAAACTGAACGGTCCCCAATTGTGTTAGGGTTTCTATAGTTGTGATGAAACTCCATGTTCTTTCCCTCACAGTACCATTTTACAATTCATCACCCTCATGACTTAATCATGTATGAACAGAACTCAGACTTGACAGGAACCTGGATCAGGAGCTGATGCAGTGGTCATGGCATAGTATTTCTTGTTGGCTTGCTCCCAATTGCTTGGTCAACATAATTTATTGTGGAACTGAAGAACATTAACCCTGAGGTGGTCCCACAAACAACTGGCTGTGCCTTCTCGCATCTATAATAAATTAAGAAAATTCCATTACGTGCTTTCCTACAGCAAGTTATTTTAGGTTTTTTTTTTCAATGAGATCCCAGCATTTTGGTTGACTCTGTTTGTGGCAAAAAGACAAAAACCTGTAGTGTCACTCTCCCAGGAGACAAAAACAGCCTGCACTGACCTGTTTTATTCATCAGGTCCATGCATGGAGGAAAGTATGTCAAATAAGAGGTGTCAGGTAAAAATATATATATATATATTAAAACTGAAGGAAAGGCAGAGACACACTCTAGAGTCAGAAGGACTTTCCAAAGACTACTGGGAAAAATCCCCAAGTTTATTACACACCAGTCCTTATATAACCCAATCAAAAGTGGAAAAAAGGCAAGAGTTCCTTACCAAGACCCAAAGAACAAGAAGCATGATTACCTAATCAGTTCCCAAATCATCAAGTAATTACACCCTAAACCAAGTGTCCTGTTATCAAGACAAAATACACAATAGTCACACCTCAGGATAAATATCCTGTTGTTAAAGTAAGACATACATTAGCTACTTTTTAGGCAAAATATCCTGTTGTCAAGGTAAAAACACCAACAGTCATACCTTAGGTCAAACATTCAGTAGTTTGACCTGGAAAGAGCAAATTAGTGGGTTTGAATTTTCTAACATTAAATCAAGATGAAGCATAGCTATATCTATGATATCTGACATAAACATAGCCAGCAAAACTGTTATATCACTTATATCAAAAAATATGTTTCTGTTTTTATTGCTGAAGAGTAATTATATATAAATATTATATATTTCCTTGTTAGGCTGATATTTAGGAGTACCAGGACTTATACTAATACCAATTTGAAGAGTGCTTATCAGCATGAGTTGATAGATGTCTATGAGGTCTGTTTTCCCAGCTATCATACTGGGGTCCATGATCTCTCCCTTGATCAGTTCAGATGTTTAGGGGGGTTTCTACAGCCTGGTCTTAATCCTGTTTCACATCACTCTTCCCTCTTTGCAACTGGAAGATTCAAGGAGTTCAGCTCATTGTTTAGCTGTGGATGTCTGTTTCTGCTTCCATCAGCTACTGGATGAAGGCTCTAGGGTTTTATATAAGGTAATCATCAGTCTCATTATTAGGGAATACCATATACAATAGCCTTCCACTATTGCTTAAATTGTTATTTGGGGTTATTGTTATAGATTTCTGGACATTTAACTAGTGCCAGATTTCTCTTTAAAGCTATAATGGTTCTCTGTTTTGTTATCTCTTTCCTTGCTCTCCTCTATTCTTTCCCTAACTCAATCTTCCTGCTCCCTGAATTCCTCCTTTCCCCTCCTCTCCTCTCCTTTTCTTTCGCCTAACCCCTCTCTCCTTCCCTATGCTCCCAATTTGCTTAGGAGAGCTTTTCACTTTCCCCTTTTCAGAGGGATCATGTGTGTCTCTCTTGCATTCTTCCTTGTTTCCTTGCTTTTCTGTCAGTGTGAATTGTAGGCTGGTGATTCTTTGCTCTATATTCATATACAAGTACATAGCACATTTATCTTTTTATAAATTGGATTCCTCACTCAGGATGGTGCCTTGTAGTTCCATCCATTTGGCTGTGAATTTCAAGTTTTTATTGTTCATTTCTGCTGAGAGTACTCCATTGGGTTAAGTGTACCACATTTTCTCCATCCATTCTTCAGTTGAGGGACAGCTTGTTTCTTATTAATAACTTTCTGCCTGGTAAAATACTAGATTTTCAGCCATCCAAAAATTGTAAATTAAGGGTTTTTTTGGTACATTTTTAAGTCAGAGATAATATGTACATGGATAAAGATCAGATGTTACAAAGCTACAAAGAAAACACTATCTTTTTTTTTCTCTCTCATACACACACACATACACACACACTAAACACTAAAAGATTTTGTATCAGCAAAATCTATCTTCTCAGAACTTAGTTTCAAATGCCTAATATTTGGAGCATAGCTTGGGAGACAAATGCATTCAGATGAGGTCATCACAGTGAAATCACCATACTAGGATCTTTTAAACTATAAAGAGAGATATTAGTGTTCAGGACTTGGTTGACTGTATAAAGTACTTGGTTTGTAAGGAAAGCACACACATACATACATACATACATACATACATACATTCAAAGCCAGTGCCATGGCACATACCTGAAATACCTGATCTGTGAACAAGATGGCAAGCATATCCCTACACCCCATTGGCCAGTACTGGCCAGAAAAACAAGAAAACAAGGGAGGATCTCCTTTCAGTAAGACATTCTGTCTTAACATCACCAATAAAAAGGTACAGAAGAGATTGAAAAGACATGGACCTCAAACACACACACACACACACACACACACACACACACACACACACGTGCGTGTATGTCAATGCATCCACATAGTTTTATAAGTACAAAAACATAAGTGCTTACACAACCTATAAACTCTCACACAAAGATATACTACAGCTTCCTTTCTTTGGGAGGAGAGCATCAGAAATTTGTTATTAAAAAACAGAAATCTCCCTGCAACAAGAACAGATCTGTCAGTAATATTTCTTGTCTTGTCATCATCAAAATTATGAGCAATGACTAGTGCAGACATTGTTCAATATATGGCTTTTGGTTAGAGCAAAGAAATGAAACACCCTTTAAGTTTTGTCATATGAAGAGTAAATGTTTTCAAAGAAATATACAAAAGTTTAGACAGCTTGGGAAATAACAAATGTATAGAATTCTTACTATGTGGGGAACAATTGACTATGGGCTGCCTAAGTCCTTCAGCAATTTATTTGCCTTGCTTTACTTCTGTAATAAGTAAATATATTTTTACTGTTGGGATGATGAGATTTATGATGTCTGTCCCAGTGTGTGTGTGTGTGTGTGTGTGTGTGTGTGTGTGTGTGTGTGTATGTGTGTATGCACAGACACATGAATGTGCAGGATTAAAGTTGACAGCATTTGAGTTTTTTCATGGCTTCCATCCTTAATTTTTTGAGAGAATTTTTCACTGAGCCAAGTTCTCATCAATTATGTTAGAGTTTCCAGCTACCACCAAGCTTTAAGGTCCACCTCTCTCTGCTCTAAGTCCTAGTGTTACAGCTGTGCCTTTCCAAAGGGCAGCTTTTATGAGGGCGCTGGGGACCCAAACTATGGGTTTTTTTTGTTCTGTCTTCACAACATTAAGCCACTTCCATTGAACTTGCTAAACACATTTGTACATCACAAATTGAAATCCCTTTGGCTGCCCTATATGTACTGTACTTATCAGAGTGTTAATCACTGATTTGAGCTGAAAGTATCTTGTCAATTAGCATATGCACTTCCATTATATTAAAATGATAGCTATGACAATGGAAAATGACTGAGGAACAGTAAATAATACTCATAAAACTTTCATCTTGACTTGTAATTTTGATCCAAAATTTTAATACTTCAGTAGGAAGATCATCGTCAAAACAAATTTGCTATCTACCTCAATATCAAATATTAAGTACATGAATAATACCCCATGTATTCTTTCTAAGGAGATTTGTAGCTTTATCAATTTTTATATTATTAGTTTACTTTTTGACATAAAGAACAATATCAAAACAAACATAAGTCATTGTCACTGTGTTGTAAGAGAATATATTGTTCCTAAAAGTTTGTCTTTCTTTGTCTTTTCTCATTTTTATCTATTCCTCCTTTCCTTTTACCCTCACTAATACACAATACAAACAATTACATGATATCTAAAAATTAGTATTATTAATAAATTTAATTATAATAATACAAGGTTAATAGAATTAATGTTTCTTACTATAATCATTAGTAGTTTGTCATCAGGGTTTCAAATTTTCTGACATGCTATGTATATATATATTGAATGATTATTAATTAAGCAATAATACTATTTTGTTTTGTAGTTATATGCCAATTATTTTTCTTTGATACCAGATAGCAATGCAAGCATTTACATAAAGCAATAAATAAAATTCTGCAAGTAAAGTTCAACTTCTGGGTATAAGAAATGCAATTCTCAATGTTTCCATATACTTCTGCTTCTATAACATAAGATATTTAGAGCTGACTGAATGCATTAGCCACCCTGGTATCTGGTGCTGTTATCTATTCAGCCAGTGTTTTACCCAATCTAAAACTCACCGTGGATCCAAGAGTGTCACTAACATCCAGTTGATTAAACAGGCATGTAAATAAATAGCTCTCACAAGGCATACTAAGGAGACAATGTATGTATTGCTTCAGGATTAACATGTCTCTCTCTGAATGTGATGTTTTTAGGGAAGTGACCAGTGAGATAATTTCAGCAAAATTCTTTTATTTGCATTTAAAATGTTTCATATATGGATTTTTCATAATATTCTTTTGAGCTTCAATACCTGAGATGAGCTAGATGCTCTGTTAGCTGAAAATATTCCTAGGGGAGTTCTTTAAATGAGATGCCGTAGAACAATATTTTTGGACACTGTGAATATATATTAATCTCATTGGCTATTATAATCCTGATTGGCTGATAGCTGCACAGGAAGAGACTGAGAGCAAAAACTAGAGTAGGTTAATTCTGGGTAGAGAAGAGAAGTAGATGAGAATTGTATGCGCCTGCCCTCACCAGCAAGGAAGACGCGACACCGGGTAGATCTTCTTCTTGCAGTTTTAATCAGGACCCTTTAAACATGTTGCTTCTGGCCCGCAGGGAGAGAGAGAGAGGGGACACCTGCACAGGCTTAAATACCCTTGAGCTAACCAACCCCAGTGAGCCACGAGGACTCTACAGATAGGCTACTCTAATGCAGAAGCAGACAGGCTGAACAGACTTAACCAATTAAGGGCTTGTTTACCCAGAGAGTCTACACCAGCGGGAAGGTGTAAGGTAGAAGCCAGCACCACTTTAAGGCGTGGCACTACGCGGCTCTCTACAGAGAATGACATCCTGAGAATAAATACCAAGACAAGTGGTTAAACATAGATAAGGATTAATGGTTAATTTAAGTGTAAGAGTTAGCTAGTTACAAGCCTGAGCTATGGATAGAGCATATATAAACAATATTGAGTAGCAGTGTGGTAAATTGGAAGCAGCTGTCAGAATGGGCAGTCAGGACAGGAAACTACACTTTACCTATAGTGTTCCAATGTGGGGTCTAATTTCCACATAAAACCTGACAAAGCTTAAAGAGCATTCTAGACATACAAGAACAAAGGCACGCATGGCTTCTTGGTAGCCATCTTTTCCCTGGGAAGCTATTTGCTGGCAGTGATCCAAGGCACGGCTCCTTTAAAAACAGTTTCCACCTAGTAGGAAAAAATGGGCAGCACTTTTAAAAGGCCTTTCTTCCAAACACATGGCATTTATGAGCAGGTGGTGGAAGGTTACTTGGTGGCAGCTTTAACTCAGAAACTCCAAAGTGCTTGGACAATACCTCTGACATGAAACCAGGCTCTCAGATCCAATGATTTGGGCAGTGCCCGCCACTAAAGCCCCACTTTGGTCCTAGTCTCCCTTCTCAGAAGTATAGAGACTCATGTGGTCAGCAAAAGATAGAGATACGCAGGAAATACAGATTCAAACAACAAAACAAGCCGAAAAATACCCTTCAAATGGGTTACAGTGCGTTTAAAAATATGTAGGTTTGGGAAAGAAAAGGAAAAGGGTAGAAAAAAAAATCCTTAAACAAAGAAATAGGATAATAAAAATATAATAAGCCATGTAAAGTTGGAAAATACTCATGAAAGACCAAAGACCCCCACTCAAGGCTAATAGCTTAAGGCCTGGCTTAGCAATGGTAACGCCATTTTGCAAGGCTTCCACATAAACAAGTAAAAGTACAGGACAAGGTCAGTACTCACAGGCTGCCACATCTGGCCTTGGGGAGGGAGCAGAGAGTTTGGAGAAAAACCCAAACATGAGTTAAGTCAGCTATTATCAGATCCCCAAACACATAAGAGGCTTGTCCTCGGATGACTCAACGCCTTATTTGAGCTGACCAATGGGACCCCTGTAACTATGCATCTCGCTTCTGTACCCATGCTTTTGCTACCCTGCCCTATAAAAGTCCCTCTCCCCAGCCTGTGGGTGGGCAAGTCCTCTGAGAGGCTTTGTCGCCCACAGGTACCTGTGTATCTCAAATAAACCTCTTGCAGTTTGCATCCACATCCGTGGTCTCGGCTTGGTCTTTGGGTCCAGGGGTCTCTTCCTGGAGGGAAGTCCTCTTCTGGGGTCTTTCACTCAGAGTCTGAATACTATATATGTTACTCATTTTGTTTCTATGTTGTGGCTGGTAATGAATAAATGATTACTGCTGAGTACATTTGATTATGGAAAGTGATACATTAAACCAACTATATATATTTAATATACCTTGACTTCAAAATTTAAGTTAAAATACATGTTAAATTTGGAAAGAGTTTGTGCCTTTATTTCCAAGGGAAATAAGAGACTCTGAATTCATTGTGGGTTAAGAAAAGTCAGGTTTTATCTGAGAACCCCTGAGAAATCTTTGATGGGAATGGATAGCCCAGATGATCCAACATTCCAGCACACACACCTATGTTGCAGTTTCCTCTGAATTCTGCATCCAGAACAGCTTCAAGGCTGCTAGCTGACATGATATAGCATAATAGAATAAATACTCCAGTCAGGACTTTATCATAATTCGATATTTTTTCAGGATCCGCCAAAGATTGTCAGTGCCCCAATAAACAGGAAGTAGTCTATAAAACCACAACCACAGTCCAATAAATGGTTTATGGATATTTATTATCATTTAAGGGGCTTGTTACGAGTTGTTCTTGATAGTAGTCAGGAAAAAAGCTAAACAAAGTAGTTAGAGTCAAAGATTTCTTTCTAAAGGAGATAGGAAAACTGCACTTTATTACAAAGGGCTTGATTGGTGGTTTAAAGGTTTGGAAAACTGCTGGTTTTACAGAAGAAATGGATTCCATTCCCAGCATGTGCATGACCTCCCAAAGCAGTATGTAATTCATCTGACCTCCTCAGATTTCAGGCATGCACACTGTGCATATGTATATATTCAGGAAAATACAATTCAGACACCTGAAATTAAATAAACATCTAACATTTTCTATTCAAAATGATTAGTCATCTTTAATCATGGGAAGAAAATGCCTCACAAGTGGCATTTATATACAAAAGGTAAACTGTTGTATATAAATTTCCATTTTCTACATGGAAGGAATTGCTGACTATTTCTCGTGCATTTCAGGAAGAATAAATATTAATCTTTCCTAGTGAAATAATAGTTCATATAAAATGTATGCATATTTATACTAAGAACAAGGAGCCAGAACAGCATGTATTGAACATGCATTCTAGTTCAGAGTGTGAGCTTACTGAGAAAATGCTTTATTTCCAAAAGCAAGAGAAAAAACACATAAGAAATTAAATCATTTTATTATATTCCTAATGGTATAAGTTCTTCTTGTTTGCTTTTGTTTCTTGTGTCATGATTTCTCTGGGCAATCCTTGCTGTCCTAGCTTACTCTATAGACTAGGCTAGCTTTAAACTCACAAAGATCCACCTGCCCTTGTCTCCAGAGTGCTGGGATTAATGGCATGCACCACCACTGCCTCGCTGATTTAAGCAGTTTTTTTAATAAGGAAAATTATTCACAGTATAATCTAAACAGATAAGAGATTTGGACATGCAATCATGTAACATGTTAAAGTTAAAAAAGATAAAATTCTTTCAAAAAAAATAAAAGAAGAAACAGTGCTTTATTCTTTTTGATTATATGTCATAATGTACCACTTCTTGAAATGTACTACATTCAAAATCAAATTTTGTAAGTCTCAAATCAGTTCAGATCAGATAAGAAAAGAAACATAAATCTTGAACAGGTACTCATAAATGTATTAAATCTCTCACACCCCTGGGACACTTCATAATGAAATACATGATGCTGAACAACTTGTAGATGTATTTAGAGTCACAGTGAGAATCTATGTGCAAGAAAGTTTGCAGTCGTTCATCAGTATACCTAAAAGCCAGGCCTCTAGTCTTTGCATTTGCGAAATGATAAAATCCACAGGATCTAGTCAAAATGAAAGTAAAGTATTTCCAATATTCTTTTGCAATTTGCAAGTTGGTGAGATGATTCTTGGTGTTGACAATTGCCCTTGCAGCATTCCTTTCAGAAGTATGATGATCACATTCTGTGAGTTACATTAAGTCACATGTGCAAAACAGTTATTGCTCCCATTTTTATAAAATAGAAAATTTATTAAGGAACCTATCTTAGAAATCTTTCTTGTAAACCAAATGTACTAAACTCTGACAGAACATTTTGTTACACATGAATATGTTATATGTCAATATTGTAATATGTGAGGTGATACCACATTTTGAAATTTTTTTGGACTCCAGTTTTTCCTTTAGTTTCAATACATTTTTATTTCTTCATTATTGAAAATAGGTTCCTTTCTAATTCATTATCTTCTGATTACAGTTTCCCTTCCCTCCATTCCTAAGAGTTCCTATACAGATCGACTCCTTTCTATCTCTCAGTATAAAAGAACAGACCTCTAAGAGATCATTAGAAAAATGTAACAAAAGGAAATAATTAAGATAAAACAAAAACCATCACATTTAAGTTGGATGAGGAAACACTTGGGGGTTGGAAAAGACCTCAAAGAGGAGGAATAAAGATCAAAAGGCCACTAACACATTCAGGAATCCCATACAAGTACTAAACACAAAGCATTATTTACAGAGGACTTGGTTCAGACCTCATAGATCCCATGATGCTATTTCAGTCTCTGTGATCTTTGCTTTGTTAATTCAGAGGGCCATGTTTTGTGGTGTCCTCAATCCCCTTTTGCTCTTACACTTACAATCTTTTCTACTCCTCTTCTGTGGGTTTTCCTGACCTCTGAATTAAGAGGTTTCATGGAGACATCCCAATTAGAGCCCTGTATTCTAAGGTCTGTCTCTTTGCAATTGTTGACTGTAGTTTTCTGTTTTTGTTCCTATCTATTGGAGTAGGAAGCTTCTCTAGTAGTAGCTGGGTAAGGCAAAGTTATCTGGTTTTTTTTTTTTTCAGTTTCTTCTCTTAGAAAATTTTATACGTGCATATAATGTGTTTGGATCAAATGAATTCATCTTTTTTTTCTTTTTACTTTTTCCTTATCAAAGCCCCTTGCAATATTTATGTAAGGAAAATGACTGAGAAAATAAAGTAGTAGATGAAAGAAAAGAAAACAAAGGAACATTGGCTACAACTTCAACCGATATCCGTGTATAATAAAGATAAGGAACAAAGAACTGGATATATCTAAGAAAATGTGGGAAAAGATACCACAAATCCTATGAATTTAAAAAAGAAATAATAAACAATTAATAACAAAATCCCATATTAATCTCAGTAAGTGGAAAACAACTATTTCATAAAATGTCTCTTAACTAATAAAATCTGTGATAGACCTATAGTCAATGATATATTAAATTGGGAATGTGACATGGATTAATAAATAACCCAGATACAGATACTGGGGTTCAAGCTGAAGATCAAGGAAGCAAAGGAGTTGGCCACAGGTTCTCACCTCTAGCAAAGCCTGAAAGAGATGATCTATGAACAAGCTCTTCACCAAGGCTCAAACTGCTACCTCCTCTCAGTGTGCCTGGAGAACGAATGCTTCTCACTGAATACTGGGGTCTGTTGTTTATAGCCCTCTAGTGTTTGGATTCAAAGTGTGAGCTATAATTCTCTTTTAGAATGAGTAAATCTTGTGTAGTTCTGGGTGGCCTTGGACTAACAGAGATCCATTTACTTCTTAATCCTGAGTCCTGAAGTTAAAGGTATGTACCACCACTTCCCAGCTTCTGACTGCTGGAATTAAAGGTGTGTGTCACCACTGCCTAATGCCTATAGCTTGAGGCTGACTTTGTTTCCTGACTCCTCAGTCAAGCTTTAATAAATCACAAATAATATATCACTAAAGGGGAAAACTGGATGAATCAAATGATTCATAAATGGGGTAACACTAGTGCTACCATTCATTCACTATAATGATTGAAATTTTAGCTGGTATAGGATTTTAAAGTTCAAATTACATTGAGATTCCATTACACTGCAGTCATAATAGGAGTCATTAAATCATATTAATAATAAGTGCTAACAAGGAGGAGTACTGACAATGTACAACTATGGCCTGCATATTTTTCTTAATTTTTGAAATTTTTGAATATATTGCTTTAACCATTTTTATTTTTCTTTCACTGCTCACCCAGATCTATGACCTCATTTCTTACCCATACAATCTTTTGTCATCATTTTTAGTTTTTAAAGACATCAAGGGAGATTTGCATTGCCTGTGTAGTCTTGAAATTATGAATTTCTATAGTATTGTGATTTACCAGGTGATACACTTACAAAAACAATAATAAGACAATCTCATTTTCTCCAAGCAACTATCAATTTCTAATAACTCTAGAGCTAGCTCTGGTTATGTCCTACCAGATCAGCTCTCAGAGTTCACAGATGGGTGAGATTAATTGTATATATCACTTTCCAGGACTATCAAATCTAGCCAGAGTACATGAAGCTTCCAGATGAGTAAGAGCATGATCCGTACACATTCCATTAATCAAGTATGGTAGTACCTTTAGGAATAGAACCTTACTGTCACATTCTGGAGGGTAACCAATAACATTGACAATAACCTTCAATATTAATAACTTTTTGTTGCATTGATGGCTTAATCAAAGTGTAAAACTTTCTTTTTTTTTTGTTTTCAACTCTTTTATGTATAACAGCCTGAAGTCTAAGCATGTTTTTCCTAATATTCTGAAACTCTTCCTCCAATTCTCTACCATGTAGCTCCGTACAGGAATGCACTGCTGTAAAAGTCGTGTCTTGACTGAAAGTGGCATTCCCAGATCTGTAAGCTCCTAACTAGACAGAAGTTCTGCATTCTTTATTTCTCTTGAACTATCACTTACGATCTTATGAAAACACTCCTTAATAAACCAATTCTCTAGTTATTTGTGACTTCATTTTTTATGTTTATGAGATGAAGCTAGAAACGATTGATTAAGGGCTACTTTGATGGGCATTAATATATTCATTAGCCTAGAAGCTCAAGTTATGTTTGTCTGAAGCAAAAAAGCTTCCCTCACTCTTTAGATAGTACTGCTTTTGCTTTGTAACCAGATTTAAAAGTATCAAGGAGTTAGGCTTCTGGTGTGCTATTTTTAATAAAATGATTAAACTGGATGAAGATAATACTAATTAAGTTGGAGTGACTCATACTAAATGTGTGTAGTATCATTCCATGGACTTGTGACCTGCTCTACATAAGCAGAATCATGAGAGCCTGTGTGGATCAACAGATAAAGACAACTGCTATCAAGCTTGAAGGCCTGAGTTCAGTTTCCAGATCCAACATGTATGAAAGAGAGAACAGGGTCCCAAAAATTTTCCTCTGGTCTCTACACAAGTATGTCTTTATGCCTCCACATAAAATGACAAATACATTCAGCCAGTTACAAAACTAACTTACAATCAATGACTTTTCTGCATACAAAACATTTAATTCAAAAGAAATTTAAAAGCATTCATAATCACAGCAGCCTCCTAACTCCCCCAAAATACAACCTATAAATCAACATAAACAAAGGTAATAAAGGCCTCAATAAAAATTATGAAAAAAGGGGAAACAGAACAAGATATGAGATGATAGAAATCTGCCTCATATTGATGGCAGAATTAACAATGTGTAAATATTTATTATGATAGTCAAGTATAATTCAATGTAATAGTTCTGAAACCTCATCATCATTTTCATAAACATATATATATACATATGCAAACATTTTAAATACATATGGAAGCACTTCTGTTCTAAATACTCTATGAAATATTTTATTTTTAACTGAATTAAAGTCAATCACAACTATTAGATGAAGAGAATTCTCAGGAGTAAGGCACATGACAACATTGTTACGGGCATCTCAAGACACAATCATAGGAACATGCAGCAAGAAATGCATGCTACAAACCTCACAATATAAGACTTTAAATTGCTGAAGAATAACACTAAATACAAGACTGTAATAATAGAACAAAAACAGAAAGACAGTCCAATGGAATATATATATATTTTTAAAAAGACTCAGAAATAAACCCATAAAGCTAAAGCCTAAAAAATAAATGTGTCAAAAACACATTGGAGAAAAGACAATCTCTTTAACAAGTAGCAAGGGAAAAGTGAATTTTCACATGTAAAAAAAAAATTAGGTTTCATCTCTCATGCTGTACAAAAAATAATCAATTCAGCATGGTTCAAAGGCCTTACTAAAATAGCTGGGTATCTTTAACTAATGGAAGAAAACAGAGGAACAGCTTCAAGAATGGACAGGTAGTTATTCTCTGTGTAGAAATCCAATCACTTCAGAATTAATAACATGGATTGACAGAACTTCATAGAACTGAAAAACTTCTTCATTACAAAGGAAATAAGGTAGGTAAAGAATCAGACTACAGAACAGTTGCAGGTCTTTGTTAAACAATATTTTATAGAGGGGGTTAAAATACAATATATGCAAAGAAGTAGAACAAACAACAAAAGAAAAATAGAACAATTCATGGGTAAATAAGCAGAATAAGTTTGTTTGTAGGAATACAGAAAAACAAGATATATTTGCTAACTATAATTTCACTAACAAGCAAGTATAATATTTACAGATACTTTCCCTTTTGTACCTGAAAATCGCATGAAAAATTTCAACAACATTAGTTATTAAGAGAGAAAGAAAAGAAAAAATTACAGTATGATTCTTTTCCACCAATGTCAGAATGAATGTCATCAAGAAAACTAAGATTAACATGTGCTGATGAGATGTGTAAAATTGCTGCTTTTATATAATACCAGCAGAAATCCTAATAAATACAGCTATTCTGAAAACCAGCATGGAACATCATTTCCATCTAAACATAGAAGTGCTCTATTTTCTAGATATAACACACACCAAAATACATGTAAAGAAGTTAATGCCAGCATTTGGAAGTATATCTGAGCATCTGTGTTCACTGTGGCAGTACTCACACTTGCCTTGCTAAGAAACACACATTGGTGTCCACAAACAGTTACTCTAACATTTAACTAACATTCAAACAACTAAAGAAATAGATGAACTGCACATATTATACAATATTATCAGGCATCGAATGAATCCATTTACATCAATTTTCAGAACAATAGACAGAACAGCATAGAAGCTCGTTTAGATAAAAAAAAAATCACAGCTTCACAAAATTAATGATCTTGTGTGTTTGATCTTATTAAGAACAAACAAAAAGATTAGGTAATCTTGGGAAACTATCGAAGTTAGGCAGAAAATCAGTAAAAAGAGAAAAGGAGGGGTCAAAAGTGATTAAGAAGAAATAGAGATAACAGTTCCTTATACAGTTGCCTAAAATGCAGTCAAATGCACTGTTCTATATGAACAAAATGTGATAACATAAAATATATTAAATTGAAATAGTGAGATTGATGATATCCATGGCATGCTTGCAAATGTCATCGATGAAATATTGGCTTCTTGTGTGTTGATACAAGGATGTGGTGCTTTAGAGAATCCTTAGAAATCACTGAAGAGAGGCATAAGTGATCATATTTCCTAATATTTCCTACTGAATACCCATCTGCTACTTCAATAAGTATCTTATTATAATATATATATATATATATATAGTACATGTTGAGTTAAATATATATATATATATATATATATACATATATATATTTACCAAAGGAAGCATAATATATTAAATAAAAAATAAAATTTACATCCAATATCATAAGACATTTTAAATTTAAAATTTTTACAATTACATTATTTATGATCTCCACTCTCTGATCTCGATTTCATCATTATCTTTCATATAAGACTACCCTGACTTTTACAACAAGAAATCTCTTACTGTGTCTACCTAGTTTATTTTAAATCAACAGGAAAGCTGAATACATTCAGGGGACTGAGAGGGTGGGGTTCCTCCTTGCTTACTATCACATATATCAATTGTCTTTAGAAACTCCCATGCAGACATAAACTAAAGTGAATATTATAATATTTAGACATTTCACAATCCAATAATGTATTCTGTCAAAACTACCCATCACACCAAATAATATCTACCTTAAAAATTGTGATAGTCACTGCCTCATTCTTAACCCTCACAAATAAATGGAGATGTTAATAAAGTAATGCAACTTACACATCTTACTAGTAAAATAATCTATGGGTCTTGTATATTAATTTACAAGGACAGGATAAGGCATCTTTTGTAATAAAGATAGGGAGATCTTAAATTGTAAATAGTGGCATAGAAAAGTCTCATTTCCATATTCTAAAATTGTTCAATAATTTTAAAATTAAGCCAATTTGACCTCTTCATTAAGTTCTCTTACAAATAAAGTAGTGCAAAGAGAATCAGAAATCTCAAGTTACATTACAGTGAAATTCTCAAAAAAAAAGCAGCCATGCCTGTCTTCTGTGTTAACTCCTTCAGATTTTATTACACTCACATAGGGGATAATAATCATGTGATTTAAGTCCAATGAAGATCTACATCAAAGCGTTATTAATTAAAACATTTTAACCCATTTAAAAAGAAAGAAGTCAATAAATATACAAAATTTTTTCAAACTTTAGTAGAAAGACAAAATTAACATCTTGTTCATACATAATTATCTATGCAGTTATTCCTAATGTCCTATTGCTGAGTACAATAACCAAGTCATTTTAAGTCTAGTGGTGGACATATTAGAAAACTGTACAGATGTTTGGTTAAAGACATAAAAGAGACCCAGCAAGGGAGTAAACCTCCAGTCGGCTGGAAAGCCACCACCCCTTGGATTCTATCTCACAAATCCCACTCTACCTCCCGACCGACTTACCTCATCATTGTCCCCTTAGCCAGCCCTTCTCTGCAACTCCACCACAATATAAAGGCCCATATACAGCCCACATCAGCTGTGAGAAGAGGTCAATGCCTAGCTCCAATCTCCAGATTCCAAGCCACAGAGCATGTCCTAAGTCCCTCAACCTCCCATCGCAAAGGAAGCAAGACTGCTGGGCCCTGCCCCCAACTCTAGTATAATTCTACTACTATCATTCAGTCCCCACCAAATAGCAAACAGATGAGTGACACGCCTGATAGCTGGACTGATCCTTTTCCCCCAACACACACTCTGTCACCCAACACTAACCATGTAATTCTCCCCATGGCCAGCCTTTCTCTTAAACTCTAACAGAGACTATAGGACCATGTGTAGCCCACACACATCCTCTCTACTGGGCTCCATATCCTGGTCTACAACTTCTAAAGTTTACATTGGGTTTCCAGTTGGCCAAATGGATCTAGGCACCTAAAGCTCCAAAAAAACCCAGCAGACCTACTGAGCCCAAAGACTTGGAGGCCACCAAAACCCTTAGCCCTCTAGGCCAGAAGAGAAAATAAGAAAGAAGACAAAGGAATAAACCACCCTTCCAACAAAAACAAATGAAATAAACACTTAGTCCTGTAACCATTTAAATCCAGAGGCCTGCAACCAGTGTCAGAACAGATTCAATAACAGAAAGGGTAATATGGCAGCACCAGAACCTAGTAATCCTATGACAAGAAGGCCTAAACATGCCAACACATCTGGAGCACAGGAACATCACCTTGAAAATACTTTAAGAAAGTAATAGCGGAGCTAAAGAGGATTTTTTTTTTCTTAAAGAAACTGAGAAAAGGACAAACAATGGAAAAGTAACAACAAAAGTATTGGCAAATCTACAGAAAGACAATAAAAAGATAAACAGGTGAAGGTAACAATACAAGACTTGAAAATAGAAATAGAAGCAATAAAGAAAACACAAACCAAGGGAATTCTGGCAATGGAAAATAGGTTAAGGGAATAAGAACTATAGATGCAAGAATCACCAATAGAACATAAGAATTGGAAGAAAGAATCTCAGGCACTGAAGATATGAAAGAGAAAATAGATTCATTGATTATAAGAAATATTAGCTCTAAAAGATTCCAGTAAATCTGGGACACCATGAAAATACCAAACCTAAGAATACTATGAATAGAAAAAAGAGAAGAATCCCAGCAAAAAGGCACAAAACATATGTTCAACAAAATTACAGAAAACCTTCCCAATCTAAAGAACAACATGACTATAAAGACAGAACAAGCATACAGAATGACAAATAAGCTGCACAAAAAGTTCCCTTGCCTCATAATAATCACAACAATAAACACACAGAATTAAAAAAAAAAAAAGAATATTAAAAACTTGAAAAGCTTCAAAGATAAAAAGCCCACTTACATGTAAGGACAGACAAAAAAAAAAAAGAAAGAAAGGAAGAAAGAAAGAAAGGAAATATAACCAAATTCTCAATGGAAACATTAAAAGTAAGAAGGTCAAAAGCATCTGGAAAGATCTCCTGCAGCCATTAAGAGATCAGGGAGTCCACAAGACTTTAAAATACCATAGACTGAGAAACCATAATATTTCACGAAAAAAAAATTAAACATTACCTATGCACAAATCCATCCCTGAAGAAGGTACTAAAAGGAAAACTCCAACACAAGAAAGTTAGCTGCACCAAAAAAAAAAAAAAAAAAACCCACTGGCAATATATAATTTTACAATAGCAAAATAAAATAAGGGACACACACACACACACATACACACACACACACTTCAGCCCCACTACACACACAATAACACACACACGTGCACACACACACATGCTTGTGCACACACACCACCACCTCATCATCAATAACAGCAAAATAATAGGAATTAACAATCTCTATTCATTAATATCTTATCAATGGACATAAATCACCAAGAAAAAGACACAAGCTAACAAATTGGATATGAAAACAGGATCCATCATCCTCCTTCATACAAATATGCCTCAACATCAAAGACAGGCATTACCTCATAGTAAAGGGTTGGGAAATGATTTCCAAATTAAATGGATCTAAGAAGCTAGCTGGTATTGCTATCCTAATAGCTTATAAAATAGACTTCAAACTAAAATTAATAAAAAGAGACGTAGAAGACCATTTCTAGTTTACCAAAGGAAAAATCCATCAGCATGAAGTCTCAATTATGAACACTCATGCCTCAAATAAAAGGTCATTCACATTTGTAAAAGAAACAATGCTAAATTATACATTACACATTGAACCACACACACTAATAGAGGGTGTTGACATAACACCCATTCTCACTAATAAATAGGGATGCTAGACAAAAATCACACAGAGATATAAGGCAACAAACAGATGTTATGACTCAAGTTTACCTAACCAATGTCTACAGAATATTTCACCCACTGACAAAGGAATATACTTTCTTATCAGAAGCTCATGAAACCTTCTGAAAAACTGACCACATTGTCAGTCCCACATAAAGTCTCAACAAACAAAAAAAGGTCCATGAGCTCCTCCTTGTTCTAGTCAGACAGATACAGACCCGTGAATGTTAGTGTTATGGGACCGCTGGTAGTGGATCAGTATTTCTGCCTATTATATGAATGGACTTAAGTGCCCATTCCACATAGAGGAATACTCTCTAAGCCATGCTCCAAATGATATGACAGACTTTGAAGATCACCCTCCCTAGAGAGAAGAAAGGGCATGGGTTGGGGACTGGGGGGGGGGACAAAAGAGGAAGGGATGGTAACAAAACTGAGCTTGACATGCAAAACACGCTTGTTTCACATTTAAATAAAAAAGTATCAAAAAAAATTAATCCCATGTACCTTTTGGAGCACCCATGGTTTAACTTGTAGTTCAACAACAACACAAACTGTAAAAACCTAAAAATTCATGGACATTTAAGTGCCCTCACCTGGATTACCACTTGGTCAAGGAAGAAACAGAGAAAGAAATTAAACACTTCCTAGAATTCAATGAAAATTAATGTACAACATCCACAAACTTATCTGACACAATAAATGGAGTTCTAGGATTAAAGCACATAGTGCCTACATAAATAGTTTGGAAAATATAACACCAGTGAGTTAATGGTACGGCAGAAATGTCTAGAACAAAAAGAAGCAAACACCCTGAGAAAAGACAGCCAGAAATATTCAAACTGAATGCTGAAATCAATAAACTAGAAACAAAAAGAACAATACAGACAATCAATAAAACAAGGGTTGATAAAATCAGAAAAATCAATAGCCCACCTATACACAAATGAAAAATGGGATGAGATATAAATCAGGGGAAAAAACACCTTTCACAATAGGCACAAATAATATTAAATATCTTTAAAATGTCTTGGGGTAGCTCTAACCAAACAAGTGTATAAAAAGAACTTCAAAGTCTTTAAAGATTAAAAAAATAAATACAGGATATCAAAAGGTGGAAATATCTCACAGGCTCATGATATTGCAGGATTGACTTAGTAATATTTTTCATTACTAAAGCAGTCTACACACTCGCTACACTTCCCATCACAATCCTAACACAATTATTTAAAGAACTTGAAAGAACAATATACAACTGCATATGGAACAACAAAAACTCAGTGTAGGTAAAACAATCCTGTGCAATAAAGGAACTTCAAGAGGTATCACAATCCCTGAATGCAATCTCTTCTAAAGTGTATAGTAATTATAAAAGAGCATGGTATTGACATAAAAACATATAGGATGATCAATGAAATAAATTCAAAGACCCTCACATACATCCATTTATCTATAAACACCAGTTTCCTAATAAAAAATTATACAATGGTATAAAGAGAGCATCATTAACAAATGTTGCTGGTCATACAGGATGTCACTATGTAGAAGAGTACAAATTGATCTCTACTTATTACCCTGTGCAAAACTCAAATCCAATTGGATTTAAGATAGATATACAGATATCCAACAGCACTGAACCTGATAAAAGAGACACTTCCTGAATATAATGTTAGTAGCACAAACACTGAGGTCAACAATAAATCCTCAAACTGAAAAGCTTCTATAAGGCAAGACACTGTGAATAAAACAAAACTCCAGCCTATAGAATGGCAAAATATCTTCTTCACCAAATCCACATCTGACCGAAGGCAGATCTTCAAAATACATAATGAACTCAAGAAACTAGATATATAAACAATCCAACTTAAAAATGGGTTATAGACCTAAGCAGAGAATTCTCAAAGGAAAAAATTCATATAGCTAAAATACTCATAAAGAATTTTTTGAGATCCATAGCCTTCATGATATTCCAAATCAAAATGGCTCTGAGATAACATCTCACACCTGTCAGAATGTCTAAGGTCAAAAACACTAATGACAACTTATGCTAGAGATGATGTGAGTAATGGGAGCACTACTCCCCTGCTTGTACATTGCATTGCACTGCGCTATAGGTTTCTAGAGAAAACAGACTCTGGAGAAATGTCCAGAGACCTATAAGAATGACCCCCAACTAACAATCTTAGCAACAGTGGTAAAGCTACCTTAAATGCTCTTCTCTGATAATGAGATTGATGACTAACTTATCTACCATCATAGAGCCCTCATCTAGTAGCTGTTGGAAACAGAAGCAGACACCCACAGCTAAACACTGAGCCGAACTGGAATCCAGATGCAGAGAGGGGGAGTGATAAGAAAATAGGGACAAGACCATACTACAGAAACCCTCAAGGGGGAGCTAATGGACCCCCAGACTGATACCTGGGAAACTAGCTTTGAACTACTCAGACCCCCTGAACATGGGTCTTGGTTAGAAGGCCTAGGCAGTCTAAGGTACCTCTGATAGTGGAACCAGGATGTATCCCTGGTACAGAAAAGGTTGGGAACGTATTCCCCATGGAGGGATACTCCCTTAACCTAGAGGCAGGAGGGATGCCCTAGTCCCTACTCCAAATGACTTGACAGATTTTGTTGATAACTCCTGGAAGGCATCAACCTCCCTGTGAAGTAGGAGGTGGGTGTGGGATGGGAGGGTGGTAGGGGGGCATGGGAGACAGGGAGAGAGGGAGAGGGATCTGGGATCGATATGTAAAATAAGAAAAAAAAAGAAGTCAATATTGTTCTCTCTCAGAAAAATGGTAATCAATTCACCTCAAGATCCAGCTATATTATTCTTGGGCATACAGCCACAAGATACTCAGTCACACCACAAGGACACTGGCTCATCTAAGTTTACAGCAGTCTTCTTATTTTTTAAATATTTTATTTTTTTAAGTTTCATTTAACCTCCCAACTTCAGTTCTCCCTCCAACCCCTTCTCCCACTTCGCCCCCATGTTCCTCTCAGCCCACCTCCTGCCCAATCCCCTTCATAGGTAAGGACCCAATAAAATGTGGCATATTAAGTTGGGCAGTGCCAAGCTCCTCTGCCATGCATTAAGGCAGAACATAGTATCCAACCATGGGATACGCTTCAAGCTACATCAAGTACCAGTTTTGCATCATGGTCCTACTTCCAGGGGCTGCTCAGCTAGTACAATCTTCACAGGTGTCTCCTACTTATGCAGGGCCTAATTAGATCCCATGGAGTCTCTATATCTGTTAGTTTAGAGTTCATGTGTTTCCACTTTCATTTTGTCTTTCTATGATGCCCTTGTCAATCCCTTTAACAACTATGCATAATACACTTTTATAGTGTCCTCCATCCTTCACCTTTATGTCTTCATTATCCAAATTCTGTCTTTACCAGTAATGAGGAAACCTAGCCCATCATGCATGATTTCACATGAAAGAATTGAGATAGTTTAGAAAATGTCTCAAAAAAACCCTGGTAATATAAGTATCACTACAGTCTTCTGAGTAAAATAACTTGATTTTCCTCAAAAA
This sequence comes from Cricetiscus sungorus, assembly GCA_030556225.1. Lineage (NCBI taxonomy): Eukaryota > Metazoa > Chordata > Mammalia > Rodentia > Cricetidae > Cricetiscus > Cricetiscus sungorus. Next base: position 27,598,035 of record JANBXA010000741.1, on the reverse strand, counting down.
AATAAAACTCAAAAATAAAATTATGGTGGAAAGATCACAGATGAGAAAAGAGTGTGTACTGCTTTTGTAGAAGTCTTGAGATTATTTCACAGCATGCATTTTGGGTTGTGCAGATATGCCTATAATTCCAGCTGCAGGGAATTTGACACTCTCTTTTGCTTTCCACAAAATCCTGCACACAAGTGGCACAGATTCACACAGACACATATGCACATAAATAATAAGAGACACAATTTTAAAACTAAAAAGCAAAATTATACAAAAATTCATTCATATACAATCCTTTCAAGTATAAATAATGATGATTTAACCAATATGCTAGTTATTCGTGAACAAATACTTTCTATGATAACAAGTACTAAAAACTTATGAATTCTGAAATAAAGACTATAATTTTTTTCAAATTAAAAAAGTCTAGGTAAAGCTGTAGAATCCTTTAACATTGTAAGATAAGTATGTTCATATTACATTTAAAAATGCTGACTTTAATGGAATTAATGTAACCAATATTCTACAGAATCAAGTTTTGCGCTATAACACTCAGAAGAATGGTTGGAGGCCCTGCCCTTTTGGTCAGATGTTACCATCACCATAGCTTATCAGTTATTCCAGGTCTCTACATAATATGGAATCCACCTGCCCCCACACCCATAGGATCTTCCTGGTTCTACCTAGTCTTTCTGCTTGATATCAGTTAGTGCTATCCTACCTAGCAATATGCTCTGCTTACGTTATGTGGGAGAACAAATGAGGGAAGGAGTCAAATAATCAGGATAGGAGATTGCTCATTAAAAGGATGCCAAAATCCCAGGTTCCACTATACCCAAATTGGAGTAACAGTCACCTGGATGATTGTGTCTCTTTTCCTTTCTGATAGACAAATCAATCATGTCTAAATAATGTAGATACTTATGGGGGAATGCCACTACTACCCTTGCCAACTAGAGAGGGAGTATATTCGTGATCATTTTGATCACAAAAGGATAGATCCATTTTTTTTTCTGATAGATAATGATGATTTAAATACCTTCCTCACATTCATGTACTATACATTGCAGATCCTTGGAACAACTGTTGGCACACAGTAGGGTACCGTTGAGGTACCCTACTCTTCAATAGAGCCCCTCCGTTGACATTCAAATCTCCAACAGCCTGTACCTGCAGCTAAACTTACCTTAAATCATCATAATTTTGTTATTAAAAAAAAAAGTTAGATCGACCACATTCTGCATTGTTTACATTTAAAATGTTGCTGATATCCTCACATTCACTGATCATCCGAATGCTTCCCATTGCTTCTTTCGAGCAACTTAGGAACGGCCTTCTACAAGCGGCAATACCCACAAATACTTCCTTAACAATTCTAGCCAAGAGAATTAACATCGGTCCAGGCCTTCATAATATTCCCTTTTTTGATTAAACACCTACCCCAGCTTATACTTACAAACCACTCACAGATGCACTATCAATCAAATCATTACCTTCTTAAGCTGCACACCCTCATTTTCCTTCCTTTGGTGTAAGCGAAAGATGGCCCCCTGCATAGAAACCTCCCTGACTGGATTTTGCATCCCTGCTGTGATTATTCAACAGTTTTATCTATACAAAGAAGAGGCATCATTGCTGCTAAATACCAGATAAGACAACAGATATTCCTTCCTTTCCTGGTATGAAAAGGACTTCTCATCTCCCTTGTATCTGTTGGGCCTGCCACAATTACCTTTTTTGACACATGATGGCTGGAGACTTTAGAAACACTCTCAATCGGGCAGTGACCTTCACTATTCACTGCCTTGAATCCCTCCAACAACAGATGAACTCTCCTGCAGGGGTGGTGATTCAGAACAGAAGAGGATTGTGTCTAGTAACTGGTGAACATGGTGGTATTTGCTTGGTAAATGGGGAAGAATAATGTTTCTAAGTAAATGAGTCAAACGTGATTGAGACTAATGTCAATACCCTCAAAAATCTCAGGGACGAACTCTTAAAATTTCAGCCAATAGAACAATTTGATTGGTTCAATAACCCCTTAATTTTCTGCCCCCTGCCCTTTATCAGTCCTCTATTTATGCTATGTTTATTCCTATCAAGTCATAGACAATTCTGACACAGATGACAGGTTCCTCGAGGCTCGAGATGACATGTCTCAAAGGACACAAAATAAACACAATTCAGTAATGTGTTTACTGCTTACATAATTATAACAATAATATTTTTATGTGTTTCATCTTTAATTTTCCTCAGGGTATATATTTGAAAAACAAATTTTGGACTGAGCCAGCTCATTATTTTCTACATAGTCTTAGAAATCAGACTTTCTTTTCCTAGCCTGCTGTACTCTGAAAGCTTCTCCTGCCTCCTCCTTTTTTTAATTTCTGATTGTAATATTTGCTTAGCTTGGTTTTCCATAGCTTTTTTATGGAGTTGTAGTGGTTAATGTATATAAGCCATGATCTTTTGAGAAATGGTTAGGTTCTTCTGGTTTATTAAACATAAAATCAATATGAATTGCAGTAAATGTATTGGTGGTGAGATGGACAGTGATCAGCATGTTTTCTATTTTGTTTTTCTACAAAACTGGCAAGATTGATCTGTTGTTTATTGACAGCGATAATCCTGAATGGACTTGATTTCCAATCCATTTGCAGCATAACTACTTCAACAGCTAAAAGTGTGTCTTAACAAACTTAACACTACAGATCACAAATGCTAATTATGCTATACTTAGGAAAAAAATGAATTTAATCAGGACATCATCTGATTTCAAAAAGTACTTATTTTCTTGTGCAGAAAAATAAAAATCTAACAGAGTAACTATCACAAGCAAAACTGAGCTTATGCCATGATTTCAAGATGCCTTGGTTTCCTGTAACATAACATCAAGAACTTTGGAGAATCTCCAGAGCATATCTGAATGACAGAAAAATGATTTATATTGGAATAAATTGCTTTTATTATATATGTAGAGATGAGATGAATATTTCTAGAAATGCATACATAAATTTAAATATATTTTATAAACACCAAGTATCTACCATTTCCACTATATCGCTGTGGTATTATGAAGTCAATTTGATTTCCCAAATGAATGAGAAGGCACACACCATTTTACTTATTGAATGGAGAGGTGAATAGATGATAATTTATAGTTATATTCTGTAGTTTTCATTGGGGGAAGGGATGTAGCCAGGTATGGAAAGTGTAGATATTTTACCTCCCAAAGTTCCATCCTAGTCACTTTCCATAAATACCAAGATTCATTCCAAGTTTTTCTTCCCTACTATATTTGGAAATTTTCCTTTTAAATTTCTCTCATAAATGGCAAAACTGTTTTATTCAATAATTATCAACAAGCACAAGTTTAGACACTTATTGTAGAAAACACTTTAAAATTGTAGGCAGAATACTGAAGTGTGAATGTTAACTTACAAATAAACTCAAAATATTTCATGACAAGATATTAAAATAAAGATTTAAATTCATAAAATTATTTGTATTCGCAATTTAATTTGGAGCAATGACGTTATTAAAATGAATATATATCTATGCTCACAGTGCTAGAAATGGGGAATGAAAACATTTTTCCTGTTTCTCAGAAGAGATTAATGAACACCAGTCATCACTTAGTGTTTGACTGCTTCACACATGTGGAGTTTAAATCATTATCTCCATAGAAGTAAACTTATATCCTAACCAGAAATAAGAAATATAGTTGTCAAAATAATTATAAATGACATTGTTATTTTGAGGTATGAATATTTTCTGAATTTGTAAACAACCTATTTCAAAGTTGAACAAAATTTCTAATATATATCACATATTATAATTACTCTATATTAGAAAAACCTGTTTATATACATAAGAGAAATTAAGTTAGAGAGATAAAAGTAGCAAATTGAACCTGTGTTCTCTGTGTGTTCACTTCTTACATTTGTGGAATCACCAGTAAGAAATTAAGACATCTTAAAAATAGGCTACAACAATTCAAAATTTACAAAAACATCTTCAACTCTATTTGAAAATCCTAAATGTGGGTGCTTCATTAATAAGTTAAAAAAAACATGCTAATTTGTAATACCTTAATATTACCATGAAAAAAACATATTTGTCATAGTAACAGTAGCCCAATAAATACTTATTTGCCATTATTTATGTACATAAGTTTACTTAACTTTTAAGTACTGATTTGACAGGTTTTCAAGACTAGATATTTTAGCTTTATGAATTATTTCTAAATTTAATTCATGCAATAAATATGTACACTTTTAAGGTTATAGTACCTATGCAAAAATAAGAAAATTACTTTAAAGATCAATTATAGAAAAATGAGGTTTAAAGATTTCCTTTTTGATTTCTTTTTTGATTATAAAGCAAGATTTTTTTATTTTTGTTTTATATTGAAAATTGATTCTTCTCTCATGAAATGTATTCTAATCACAGTTTTCCATTGTTTCACTCCTACCACCTCCCCCCCAACCTTCCTTCTCTCCATTTCTTTTCATAAAAGCCCAGGCCTCCAAGAGCAACAAACAAAATGAATCAAACATAAGATATGACAAAAGTCTTCATATGGATGCTAGATGAGGCCACCTGGGAAGAGGAAAAGAGTCTCAAGAGCAAGCCAAGTTGTTAGAGAGAGACCTGCTCACTTAGTGCTCACTGTATGTGTTCCACAAATTACCAAACTAAAAGCACATGCAGACCCATAAAAGCCCCATGCGTGCTACTTTAGTCTCTGTCATCACCTATAACTCATAAAACTTTCTGGTCTCTATTCCAAGGGATTTCCCGACCAGTGAGGAGAAATCTGATAGAGAACCCTAATTTCAACTCTCTCTACCATAATATCTGGCTGTGAATCTCTGTACCTTCCTCTATCTCCTGCCAGAAGAAGTTTCTCTAAGGATGCCTGGACAAGGCATCAATATATGTGCAGAATATCATTAGGATTCATTTCATTGTACTTTGTTTTGTATCATTTTATTTGTTTTGTTGCCATTTGTGGTTGATTCTAACACAGGTCTCTGAGTTATCAAGTCCCTAGTTCTTGGATGTGATGATTTGAAAGAAAATGACCCCCTCAAGGAGGGTGGCAGTATTAGGGAGTATGGCCTTTAGCCACTGTTTCTCAATAATCCCACATACATCAAATAGGAGATCATGAACATTCATCCATTTTATTTCAGTAGGAGCTTAAAATATCATGAGTTGTGTAATTTTTTTATTTACACATCATATAAGCATTGTCAAGTTTTAAAATTGTCATATATATACAGATTAAACTAATTAGTTTGATACTCATTTTAAGTGATAATTATGCTGACATTTCCTTCTATTAAAAGATGAGTGTGGCTGATTGTTCAGTCAGTAATTTATTTCATATATATGGAGCAAAACATTTTCCTTTTTTGATTTTGATGTTCCATTTCATGTGCCAGCTTGTCCCAGAAATAGTATACAATGATTATTTAAGCACTGCTATATATGTGGCTGAGAACGCATATTGCCAGTATTGTATTTTGAGGCTGCCACTGATATTAGCTGATGTTAAGTGAAGGAGACCATTTTTAATAGCTTTGAAAAAGCATCATCAAAGCAATTAAAATACTTTATGAACAGAGGTTGTGGTTTCCCTGTGTGAATCCTCCAGTTATCTCTGGCTACTGCCCAAGGATTCCAAAATAGGTCTGGTCAGATCCCAAGATTCCCCTACACAGATTTGGCAGGACCTAGGCCAATTCCATCCAATAAAAAACGTGAACATGCATATTAGTCATATAGTAAAATTCAGATGAATAAATGTATAATATGAATTTTAACTCATTGTTTGCTACAATAAATGATTTGTCAGTTATTATTTGTTTATGGTCTGGATGCTTAAGAAAATATTTTAATGATACATGGAAAGAAACAAAACTGTGCAAACTCAATTATAAATGTGTGAGGGCATTATGAACTACTGAAGTTTATCTTGAATAACAAATAATAACCAAAGCAGTCAGTTGCACATATAAATATTTTTCCAATGATTTAATTATCAAAGATAATTTCAAAGTTCTTTTTAATGATTTGAGAGTTGTACAAATAAAATGTTTAGCAGAGAATGGAGGTATTAAATAGTCTCTTACTTATATTCAGAAAACAGAGTCTTACCTTATAGTAAAAACATACACTACTATAAAATAATCAAGTTTAAAACCAATATCAAATTGAACTCTCCTCTATTAATTGTAATGCTGGATATTAGTGACATCGATAATTAATATGTGTGTAATGTATATAATTCCAAACATAAAAATAAGAGATCTACCTAATTTTATACCAATGGGGAATAATTGCCTGATAATTTTTGATACTTTAATAGATATCAATATCATTAAAATTGAAAACTTATATAATTGATTATGTAGATAGGGTATCATATAAATATCTTTAAAAACTCAGTAGGAAGCTGATAAGGAAAAAGAAAAAATATAGTGTTTGGTAAGGTTACTTGACAGTTCAGGAAAACCACATACATGTATAACGGAATTATTTCCAGATATTTTATACTTAGAATCATGATGCTGTTTGATGTTTGTATGGCAATTAGTATTTTATTGGCTAGTAGTAGTAATAGTAATAGCAGTAGTAAAAATAATTGAGTAATAGAGTGATGTTAGGGTTATAATTGAGTTTTTCACTTTGGCCTAAAAAAATATAAAAATCTCAGGAGACAATACAAAGAAACATACATGTGTGTACTCTAGTCTCTATATATTTATTCACATTACTTTAATTTGAACAGCATACTTTTTAGATACTACAGACTTTTAAATTTCATTGCTTCCTAGAGTAATTTACTTTATCACAATCTAAATTTATTTCTGAATGTGTTTTCACATAGAAAATAATAAAAATAATAGAAAATAAACATGTATATGATAAATTGTGATTCATAATGTCCACTATTAACCACTCATCCCTATCCCTGACCCCTTTAACAGTTTGCCAATAAGAAGTCCTTCCCTGGTTTGTCTCATTGTTTGTGACTCAGTATGTTTAAACAAGAATGCTTGCCTGAAGGTGACTAGGTTTTTCACATGTAGGAGAATTTCTTACCCATGACCACATCACTGATAAATATGACTGACCATTTTCCAGCAACCATTAACTGATTAGACTTTAGCTTCTCTGGAAGATGTGAGCCACATTAACCACTTCTTTGCATGATGGACTTTTGATTACCCAGTCATGATCATGTCTTTTTCATATAACTACTGATGCTGTGAGTTTGTCTGTATGTCAGCTATGATGGCTCCAGAAGACTATGTTTTTCAGAATGCTTCTCTATACTCTCCTTCTTTCATTATCTGTGTCCTTTTGATGATTAATGCATTATTGATATAAATATTCTATTTAATGTAGTCTATTCAAGTTTTACATATTATGATGAATTTGTTCCATCATGAATGTCTACCTTTATCAAATCCACTCCAGTATAAGACATTGTTCTTAACAAGGCTTGAAACAGCTATGATACATACACATCAACATAAGTATACAGAAGCTAGTTATTCAACATGCCTGATGAAAAGGTCCATCAATAAAACATAAAAGTATATCCCAAGAGTCATTAGTGCTTCTCCAATGGGCTTTTGGCTAGGTTGCCAGTTCTAGGGATTTTTTTTTCTTTATTGGAATATGCCCCAAAGCCAATTAAAAGTTATTGTTGCCCTCAAACAAATGTATTACAACATTTTGGCTATTTTTAATATAATACAATATACCAAACCAAAATAGGCATGTATGTATATATCACCACACATAAAACATGTGAAGTGTTTAATGCCTTCATAAAGAGGAGATGTATACACAACTCATGTATATTATTTTATATAATTTCAGGTAAACTCAATACTCATATAATGTTAAAAGTACTTGAAGAACAAAAATATAAAGTCATATACTCCAGTATATGTAAGTAAGCTTGTTATGAATATAACTTTTTAAATCACAACTAACAAAAGAAGCATCAAAGACTTGAAACTTATGGTAAGAGAGAGGCTATATCAAGAAACATGATGAACATAATAGCCATCCTAATATTTTACTTTCTTGAGTTCCTTAAATTGTGTCTATTTTTTAAATTAGTTAGGGTTATTTAATAAGGTTATTTAATAAACATTTTGTATTCTGTGAAATGAACAAAGAAAATGCATGTCAATATGCTTGGCCTCATGTGTATATGTGAAATAAGAAATAAATATGTAAATAAAGTCAATTACTCATTCATGAAAATATATAATAGAATTAGAAAGTGGCAAAAATAGAAATATAAATAATATGGCTATTTAAAATATCTGAAGTCTTTTTGACTAAAGTTAAACATAAGAAATGAACAATGACTGTCCAAAAAAGCCAAAACTCAGAACAATTGCTTAACCTAGAAGAACAACAGATAGCTAGAAAATGAGTAAGACCTATAAAACAACAATGAAAATTCAAATGTGAGCAGAGTATAAACAAATGTCACAGATACAAAACAGTCCTACATACAAATAGAAGTTATTTTTCTAGTGCATAAGCTTTCATTTTCCTCTAGGAAAACTGGAAATCATGAAATAGTGGAATGAACCATCATACATTTAGAGATGTGAAATCTCCCAACTACGCTAGTAATTGACGATGTGATCAAATTGTCTGAAATAGAAAGAGAATGTGACATCGTAATGTCCATAATATGGGGACAATTAATGAACAGTGGTGTAGAGTGAATGTCAACTTTGACATGAACAGTGATCATGAGCCTAGATGGACATGAATTACTTCCGTGCTTATATTGATCACAGGGGTAGAGAATTTGAGAAGTCATCATTTATTAGGTTTGAAAATTCCAAATGCTTCTTTCTAATTGTGTACATTTAACAAAAAATAAAATAAAAGCACATACATTCAAAGATTCAATAACAAGAAACAGATATAATTTTTATATGAAGAGGTATTTTGTGATATTGCAAATTGTTCAGGCAATTAGCCAATAAAAATATCTTCTCAGTTTTAAAAGCTTCATATTAAAATATTTACTTGTGCCTGTAGAATTTAAGCTATCTTTTATAAACCCCAGCTGTCTTCTGCTTATATTGTATGTGATCAATATTGTTTGCTTTAATGCCTCAAATATATACTCTTTCCTCAAAATATACTCTTTTCTTTGATTAAAATATTTGTTCAAAGAATCACTTTGCTCTCCCCATCCTCTACATACTATAGATTCTACCTGTAAAAACTATATCTCATAGGTAAGAAAAGTAGTGTTTATTTTTCTAAATGTATATAAAGCCTTTCTCTAAACAAGAAGACTGACTTTTGTTTGTGTGATAACCTTCTTTTCTTGCAATTTCCCTCCATTTACAAGTTTCAAAAAGAGAAAAAAATTCCACAAAAATTTGGAAACAATATGAGTACTGAAAATACAGCTTAATCATTTGAGAGACAAGTAGTTAAAATGAAAATGATTGCTACAATTGTATTCAAAACTTAAACAAATAATGATTACTATAATTTCATTAAACACAGGAGAGCTTTTACTACACAAAATTCGTAGTCATCAAATACTAGGAGGACATACATTTATGTCACACATTTTAGCAAGTTAAATTAGAAAATGCAGTGAGGTCAATATTTGAAGTGACTTGTAGGGGAAGATGCAATAGAAAAAGGCAATTAAGGAATAAACAGAGTTTAATTAGAAGAGTCAAAGAAATAGCTTTGTAGTCAAGTCTACAACAGTGCAGTTATCTATTTTATTCAGTATGTATTTTCAATGCAAACCACAAAAAGCAAAGTAGAAACACATTAAATATTTGTTATTAAATAATATGGGCCAAGAAGTCTTTCTAAGCTGTTCTTTCATATTAATTATCATTTTTATTTAATAACCTCAGGAATTGTGGGATTCCTAATCTTCTATCTTCTTCTGCAAATTAGTAACTCTTCCCTTAAGCCAGTCACTGACTGTATGTTTCAAATCTCGAATTTCATTTGATGTTGTCTATCAGAACTGTGTCTTTGATGATACAGCTGTTAAAGTAATATAAGAGATTATAAAAAAGACAAACACAACTTATTTAAATATGTACTTTAAATACTTTAATATTAATGTAATTTTATTGAAATTAATTTTACTTTAAGTTTATTAAATCATGTCTTAGTTTGCCTTTCAGACTAATATATTAGTGTAATTTGTATGTATATACATACACACACATACACAAACACACACAGACATACACACACAGGAACATACACACAAGCACACACACACACACACACACACACACATATATATATATATATATATATATAACATATATATATATATGTCCACTCAATTTGAAAATATGTGTAACATTAACATAATAATTTAGATGATCAACTTCAATAAGCAACTTATCAAACAGTCAGTTATTAGTATATTTTCCTTGCTTTTTATCAATTCCCTGTTTCCCACTAGTGTAATTACTCTAGAGACCTTCAATTTGTCTATACTAATGTTCCAAGGAACTGATATATACAAGTAGAAAAATGTATGATGTGAACAAATATGTTTGCCCAAATTCCTTACATTTGTAATGAGTTTCACTGTCTTCTGAAATAAACATGTATTTATTTGTTCAATCTTCCTGTTTTACAAGTATCAAGTTAATTTCTTTCAGATGACAACTATTGTGACCTTGTGTGAGTACATACATGTTGACATAGGTGTGCACATGAGTGTATATGTATGCTCATGCTTTAGCATAAAAGTGGAGTCAGGACAATCCTTTAAAGTGAATCATTTTATTCTATTTCTCTGATTTTGAGAACTGAACATAGGTCATGTGACTTGCATACCAAGACTCTATGACAGCTGAGCCTTTTCTCTGGACTAAAGCTAGCAAATTATAAAGTTTGATTTGTAACAATGAGTAACCAAGTTTTGTACAGCTGACTTTAAAAACCAAATTCTCTTGATTTGATATAGATATGTGTATCTGCATGTTTGAAGAGAAGATTTTATCATTGTATCATGATATTTTAATTATATCCTCAGGCAAAATATGACATAGAGTAAATGAAAAATTATCTGTTGGAGGGATATTCTAAAACACAAATAGAAATTGTAGACAAATAAAAATTGTCTGGTCACTTACAGATCCTTCAGAGCTAACATTCATACCTTACCCTGCAATTACTCTAAGAAACTTGAAGCCTACTAGAGATTTATTCTAACTAAAATAGAATTAAAATATGTATTTTAATGTGGCCCATAATTTCTGTGTTGTTGTAAAATGATATAATAATGTTAGATATCTTTCTACAAAAACTTAGGCACTTGATAATTGATGAACTTTCTTATTCATAAGATAGTTTATCTATTCTCTCCAGAGAGAACAATACTTTTTTCCCCCAAAACACACTATACTACTAAAACGAGGAAATGTAGTAAATGACTTTGCTGGGAATTTTGAAAGCAAAGCATTTGTAGTGTTTCCATTTATCCTCGAAGTGACCGAAAATGTTGGCATCTCTTGTAGTTTTTAAAGCAAGACAAGATTTTTCTAGCTGTTTTGGGCTGCAGAGTAAGCAGCATTACTGCTCAGAATTTATAGTTCAGATTATGAAAACATCTGTGATGGATGAGGTTGTTGAAGGGGCATTCTATATATCCTTGCTAGCAAAAGTAGAGTTGAATTCACTGTGTTTTGGAACCAAGATATTAGAAAATAACTTATCCTTTAGAAAATCAGGTTTGGGTCTTCAAACACCAGGTCTTATGAGGCTGAAAAATGATCACAAGCCCAAGGTTCTTCTGTGGCACACCCTGAGACTTTGTGCTAAAAAACATAAACAAAATGGTACATAGTAATTGACCTTTCTCTTTCACTAACCATTGAACACTGCTATCCCAGTTGTCTGTTCTGGGAAGAGTATATGTTCCTTCTAACCTTTAAATGATCTAGAAACTATCCTGAGTGAGGTAACCCACCCACAAAAAGAGGAATGTGGTATGTACTCACTTATATATGGATTTTAAACATACTAAAAGGGATCACCAGCCTTCAATTCACACGACCAGAAAAGCTAGAATACAAGGAAGACACTAAGACAGTCATACAAGGTCCCCCATAGAAGGGGAAAGGGACAAGATTTTCTGAGCATATTGGGAGCAGGGAGTGGTCAGTGAGTGGAGAGAGAGTAAGGAGAAAGAGAAGGGGAGAAGAGGAGGGGAGAGGAGAACATTAGGGAACAGGAAGAATGAGTCAGGGAATGTATAGATAAGAGCATGAAAAGAGATGCCATAATAGAGGGAGCCATTATAGGTTTAAAGAGAAAACTGACTCTAGAGAAATGTCATCTAGAGGATGACCCCAACTAACAATCTGAACAATAGTGGAGAGGCTACTTTAAATGACCTTCCCTGATAATGAGATTAATAACGTACTTATATGCCATCCTAGAGCCCTCACCAAGTAGCCAATGGAACTGAGCCGAACTGGAATCCAGTTGCAGAGAGGGAGAAGTAATGAGAAAGGGGTCAAGACCAGGCTGCAAAACCCCACAAAGACAGCCGACTTGAACAACGGGAAGCTCATGGACCCCAGGCTATAGCTGGCAAACCAACATAAAACCCACCCTGACCTCCTGAACGTGGGTCTCAGTTAGAAGGCCTGGGCAGTATAAGGAACCTCTGACCATGGAACCAGGATGTATCCCTGGTAATGAAAGGACTTTGGGTACACATTCCCCATGGAAGAATAATCCCTTAACCTAGTGACAGGAGGGAGGGCCTAGGCCCCACTCCAAAAGACTTGACAGATTTTGATGATCACTCCTAGAAGGCCTCACCCTCCCTGTTTAGTGGGTGGGGAATAAGATGGAAGGGGGATTTGGTGGCATGAGAGGATGGAAGGAAGAAGGAATTGGATTGATGTGTAAAATTAAAAAAATATAGTAATAATGAAATGGAAAAAAATGATGCTAATGTAACAGGAGTGATATCCTTTTTCTTTTGATTCTAATTTCAAAGCCTTTTTCGCAATATCACTTACATTCAAAATTTAGTGTTAGAGTCTAATTGGCAGATTGATCTTTATGATATAGTGAAGACAAAATAAATTTATGTTCATTGTGACTCAAATGCAATGTAGAAATGAAAATGCTACAAATTTTATTGTTATTTTCATGAATGCAATGACTGAGGATTGCAAAGAAAGAATAATTTAAAATAAATAAGATAAGAGGGCCTTTATGAAGAACACTGATATTTGTTTCAAGGAGAATATAATGAACTGCGGGTGGGGGTGTGTGGGGCAATTATACAAAGCAGGATTTGTGTGTAGGAATATTGATCCTGGATGAATATTCTCTATTGAGAACTGCACTATAGAAACAGGTCAAGTATAAAGTGATGTCAATTACCTTCAACTCCAGCAGTGTTTGACAAGTTCATGAACAATATCTGGAAAGATGGTAATAAAGAAAACACTACAGACATCTGATTTCTTTACACTGGAAAAGGTCTAGTCATCAGAAGCTCCCATGTTCAATTTTCTAATGGAACAGAATGACTTGCATATCTGATAAACCTGAGCTGGCCCACCAACCATTTAGTTGAAAGTGGTTTATATTGAGCCTTTTTTTTTTTTTTATTGGAATGGCCAATAGTCTGTTACCATGAGGCAATGATATACACAAGAGTTCAATTGGATTTCTTAAAGATTTGTTTTGTTTTCATCTGTCTATACATGTATAGGAATCACTGTGTGGGAATGTACCTAGAGTATGTTGCCCATAGAGCCCATAGGCATTGGATTCCCCTGAATGAAGGAGGGGCCTGGAACTAACCTGTAGACTTCTATAAGAGTAGTAAGTACTCAAAAATGCTGACTCATCTCTCCAGGCCCATGACTGGATAGTTTTAATCCATTATTTGTCTAAGATTTGAAATAATCTGTATTGAGCAGCTAATTTCTGTTGAGGCACTAACTAGGGTAGATTTGACCAGAATGCCTCATTACATGCTTCCTGTTCTCCTGACCTATTTTGTTGCTACTCTGTCTCTATCCTACCTCCAGGGAATCTTCCTCCCTTTCCCTACACCGTCCCTACAAGAGGTTCCTTTTCAAGGTAATTTCCTTTGTAACCTCTACATGAATGTATTGGTTATTTAATAAAATGTATTCAATATCAGCATAGTTGTTAGTTTATCAAATTTACCTCTGCTTTTGTTTTATATAATTTTATTTGGTTATGAAATGTAATCTCTTACTTTAATAACATTAAATTTATTGACATCCAAATATTATAACATTGAAATTTATGTATATTTTTAAGAAAATTTTTAAGTAAATCATTTACTTCATTTTTTGATTTTTAGTTGATATTAATAAACTTAATTTGTAACGTGCCTACCCTCGACCAGCAAGGAAGACAGGACTCCGGGAAGATCTTCTTCATGCAATTTTAATCAGGATCCTTGAACATGCTTCTTCTGACCCCAGGGAAATGCCAGCGCAGGCTTAAATCCCCTTGTGCTGACCAACCCCAGTGAGCTACGTGGACCCTGCAGATAGGCTACTCTAACGCGGAAGCAAACAGGCTGAACAGACTTAAACAAATAAGGACTTGTTTATGCCAGAGAGCACTCACCATCGGGAAGGTGGAAGAAAGAAGCCAGCACCATCTTTAAGGCACAGCACTTCGCAGCTCTCTACATTAATTGATACCATAAATTAATTATATTAATAGATGTTAATATTAAATACTAATATTTAAAAGGATGATAGAAAACTTCCTTCATCAATAATTTATACTAATACATATACTAAAATGCATAATTCTTTCTATAGTGTCAGTTACAGTTAATGTTCAGATATCATATAAACAGCCTTATCAATTGAAAAAATTTGCTACAAAATTCAAAGTACTTTAATGATTTAAAGACATATTCAACAGCCTGTGAAATGACATGAACCAATTCAGCTTGATAAACTGCATCTATATGTAAGACATAATTGACATTATTCAAACTTTATGTTGAAAGATTAAATGGACACAAATTTGGATATATATTATGAATATTTTTAGTATATTATTATTGTGAAAATAAGAGTAAGAGCTATAAGTAATGAAAAGGGGGAAAGAACCTCACTCTTTATGTTATAACATTTTTTATGGATAATCATAAGTAATATGTTAAATGTACTAGAATTAATTGAAACATTTAACAGTATAACAGGATGTAGGGCAGTGTACAACATTCATTACATTTATTCACTACAAATAAAAATTCAAAATGAATATAAAGTATTAATTTTGTTTACCATTCATCATAATAACACAATAAAAATGAATTCATACAAAATTATATTGGGCTTTTTAAACTGAAATTACAAAATAATGATGAATTGAATTATGCTTAAGGAAATTAAATGGATTTTACATACATTGGTCTAGGTAAATTAATATTTTATAATAACGTATTCTACCTAGATTAACACATTCAATATTTAGTCTGTTCAATTTTTTATTGCTTGCAGAAATGAACATAATAAACTCAATTTTATATAAAAATGTAAGGCAGAGACTAAAACATACACCCATATACAAATATAAAATTTGGAGGTTCAGTTTCAAAATATCCTGTTAATCTCAATAATTGAATCAGCAATTTTCTATATGAGCAAAAAACATTTACCTTATGTTTCAATGGATCCAACAGTATTGCATTTTAGAGGAGAAATAATGAATAAACTCTTTGTATAGACAGAAGTTTCTGTCCCACCCAGTACAAAAGTCATTTAGTCCCAAATAAACACACAGAGGCATTTATAACTATAAACTGTTTGTCCTATTGCTTAGGCTTTTTATTGGCTAGCTCTCTCTTAATTATTAACCCATTTCTATTCCATCTGTGTATGTTTATATTAGCTTGACATACTGGTGATGCTCTTGCTTCCTTGACAGCTACATGACATCTCCTTGACATCATCTACTACCTTTTTCCATCTCTGATTGTATTTCCTGCTTGGATAAATCCTGGCTGTCCAATGTCCAAACAGCTTTATTCACTGACCAATAAGAAAATCTTAAATTCACAGAATGCAGTAGGACATCCCCTATCTTCTCCTCTTTTCTGTGTAAATAAAAAGAAAGTTTTTAACTTTAACATAGTAAAATTATATATATCAAAACAGTTACCAAACAAGAACTATAGTTAACAATATTTAGTTCACTAACATTTGGGAAAATTTAACTAAAATATTCCTTTATCTACCCTTTCTTTGAAAGACTAAAGATTTAAATCTAACTTATCTTTTATCATAATTAAGGTAAATCATAATCATAACTATTGGTATTGAACTACGTCAAAGACCTAACAAGGATAATATGTGAACCCTAGAATTGACTAGAATTCTCCATTGCCTGGAGAATCAGGCAAAAGTTCTGTAACATTGGAGCATCCCTCTTCAGCCTATAGGCCCAGAATGTCTGGCACACATTTTTGATGAAGTGCCAACCTCAAAGGACCATCCTTAAAGGACCAGTGATTGCAAGTTGAGCAATCACTTTCTTTGTAGCCTGCTTGTCCAGTCTGGACACCATACATTCAAGCAGTCCAGGGAAGAGAAATTTTTTTTATTCAAGTGGTTATCCCTGCTATATTAAAAGCAAACCTCATGTTTCCTTGATGTTCATCTTCATCTTTGATGTAATTGGTGTTGCTAGGAGCAGTTGTAGCTCATTGTCATGAAAAAGGCTAATAAACAATTTTACATGCCATATTCTGTAGGTACTTGACAGGTTTTGAAGAATACCTATCCATTTGAAATATGTCTTTGTGTATATAGAAAGCAGGTGACTATAATCTGTATTTAATAACATGTTACATTTTAAATGAGCTGTAAAAACACAATACTTAAAGAAGAGTAGAAATATACAGATATCAAAATTGAACTTAAATTTGTATCTCTTATTAAGGAAGGACTTGGCAACCCACAATTAAGGAAGGAAAGGAGCTCAAGAATTTTTAATACTATCCAATGTCTTTCTGCAGCTGTTGTTCTTTCCTCACTAGCATTTAAAAAATTTAAAATTAATAAAGTACTTTATACTCTTTCTCTGTGGATCTTTATTACCCCTTTCTGCTTATTAGGCGAATCTTTTAAAATGTGATTAGATATTTCTATGACTCCTTGCCCTGTGGAATTGTTTGGCATACCTGAAATGTGCTGATAATTTTCTTGGACTATTTAAGTCCTTATCACCTAGTAACATTTAAAATAAATTGTTTAGCTATGCAGTTTTTAATTTAATTGTGAACCATAGACAATATCTCCTGGCGATTTTTGAAAATCATTAAGAGTTTGTAATTGATCTCTGATATCTAATTTCTGTGGTTGAATTTTCTGTAAACCTACCGTACATACTAGGTATTAATACAATTTCCTCTTTATGTTTTACAGTAAAAAATTGTAATGCTCAACAAGGCATAATTTTCTATACTTCATGAAACATTTTTTATAAGTATTTCATGTGAATTCAGCCAATAATTTTTCATCTGTATAATGATAAATTATAGATTGAGGAAAGTGTTTATGAATTATTTCTGGTGGTCGTTTTATAAAATATTGACACAGGGTAGGGATGTTTAGCATCCCTCTAATAGTAACTTATAACAGGATGAGACTTACTATGGGTATGCATGGTGAAAGCAAATTTTTCTCTAACCTGTTCTTATAAAGATATAGTAAAAAGCAGTCTTTTAAATAAGCCCTTATAGTATGCCATCCCTTAGATAATACATAAGGCAAAGGTACTTCAGACTATAATGAGTCCATTGGCTGAATCATCATATTTAGAGCTCTCAAAGCCTTAAAAAGGAGAAGAATATATATGAGAAGGAAAAAAACAAAAATGAAAAATTACTCTTAAAAGAAGTTATTGTGGAGCTCTGCAAGAAATAGAGTAATTAGTATTTTAAGATAAGAAATTAACATTTAGCCCCTGTCTGGTTTAACATATAAAATCCTAAACTTATATGTGTAGACAATATTCTTACTCTACAGATGTGCTATAAGCTCATGTTTGTGAAGTTTTGTCATGGCCAGAGACCATATTTCATAGACTTTCTTTGTATCCAGAGTTTTTCTGTGGTCCACCCAGTCCTGCAGTTACTTAAAAAATAATCACTCAAAGGTTGAATATTAATTATAATTGTTTGTCCAATGTCTCAGGCTTATTACTAGCTAGGTTTTATTTATAAATTCACCAATTTCTGTATATTGCCATGTGTGTATTGTCATTTGGCCTTTGCCTGACTGGGAATTATCTGGCATCTTCATTGGCGGCTGCTGGAATCTCTGCTTACTCCACTCTGTATCTCTGCTTGGATTTCCTAATGAGTTATATTCTTCCCTGCCTTAGGCCAAAGCAGCTTTATTCATCAAAACAAAATTACATATTTGTAGCATACAGAAGGACATCCTGCATTACTTCTTCCTATCACCTATCTCTTAAATTCTTTCCTCTCTATCTTCCTAAGTGTGTCCCGAGTCTTTCAACCATTGATCTAAACCATCACATTTAAGTACTTAACACTCAATGATCATTTATTCTCAGCTGTAGAGAGCTGCGAAGTGTTGCGCCTTAAAGATGGTGCTGGCTTCTGCCATCCACCTCCCCAAGGGTGAGCACTCTCTGGTGTAAACAAGCCCTTATTTGGTTAAGGCCTATGGTGCCTTTGCAAGATGAGGTTTGCTCAGAAGCAGTATGCAGCTATGGTTGTCAAGACATTTACAGCTATTGGGGCAGGACAGTCTCCCCAAGCATGGCTCACAGTCATGAACAAGTATTGATCCTTCACGATCATGTTGTATGGCTTAGCACTGCACTCCGAGTTAGCTCTGTAAGTGAGCAACTCCGAGAAAGGCAAGTTTGGTTGCATGTGGGTTGGTGTCCAAGGCTCCTCCTCCAGGAAAAAGATGCCAGATGGGTGTGGCACTTACTTGGCTGACTACCAGGATTCAGGGGCATTACAATGTCCACTGCTTTACTAGAGACCAGACCACTACCTTTGGCTGTTGTGTTATTAAAAAAAAAGGGGGGGGGACTGTAGAGAACTGCGAAGTGCCGAGCCTTAAAGATGGTGCTGGCTTCAGCCTTCCACCTACATAAGGGTGAGGGCTCTCTGGTGTAAACAAGCCCTTATTGGATAAGTCTGTTCAGACTGTCTGCTTCTGCATTAGAGTAGCCTATCTGCAGGGTCCACGTAGCTCACTGGGGTTGGTTAGTGCAAGGGTATTTAAGCCTGTGCATTTGTCTCCTGGGATCTCACTGGTCAGAAGAGCATTTTCAAGGATCTTGATTAAAACTGAAAGAAGAAGATCTTCCTGGAGTCATGTCTTCCTTGCTGGTCGAGGGCAGATGCAGTACACTCAGCACCATTAACCTATACATTCACCATCCTATGCTACAAAGGAAAGTTTTAATGATCTTGGTTCAGATCAACATTTGTCTATTGGCACATAATTGAAGATATTGTATAACATTAAGTTAGAAGTATCCAGTTTCTGAAGAGCTCTCATCTCTCAAGTAACCGTCATTAATTTTTTTATTAATTTAAAGACAATAACTTTTGAAATCTTTACACTAAAAAATTCCAGAAAAAAAATGGATATTGTAAGTTGACACATCTCTCTTAAGGCACTTGAACAAGTAAAACTCATAAAACACATAGAGAACAATGAACATATACAACATAAATTATACATTGCTTTAATTTTATTTAATTTACTTTGTCTTTTACTTTCTAAGTGATCTATTTTTCTTATTGTTGAAGTATTGGCTTCACTGTATTAACTGCTCTACTAATCCTAAGCACTTAGGATTCCTTCTTTTGATTATCAATTCAAAAAAAAGTCAATGATTTAATATTCAATTAACCTACACAAAAATTAATTGTTATGTTTGTGTTTATTGATAACTATAGAAAATTTGGTATAAAACCAGAAAATATATAGATGCTGAAATTCGCAATACTTCAGTCATGCAGTTATTATTTTTAGTTTTTAGTTCATATACCGAAAAGTAGATTATTTTTTTCAAATAAAGTATGACTTAAAGACCTTGTATAGAAGCCATCTTTTGGAACTGATCTTTAAAGGAAATAGAATTTGGAAATGAAACTGAGAACAGATGGGGACTCTCTGGAGCCTCTCTCATTTAAAAGATTTTACAAGTAAAATTCCACATTTATGTGAGATGTGCTTAATAATCTCACTGGAACAATGGTATATGCCAGGTACTGGTAAATTCTGTGGAAGAATACTACTATACTATAAGTATACTAGTTCCCAATCACAATTTGGGTATTTAGGCCAGTTACAGGTTATTTTCTCTTCTGTTCTCAAATGTCTAATTTTTAGTTTGTGCCACAAAAGCAGGTTGTCTCGCCATATTAACTGGAAAAAAAAAGAAAACAAAACAAACAAACAAAAAAATCTTGCTGGATTGAGTCTTTCTCCTATTATTACACATGATATAACCCATGTGTACTTTGTATCTGCAGTTTGTAGGCAGGCTAAAAAGAAACTGTTGAGTTATTTATAGCAACAACCTTTTATTTTTTCCCAGAAAGAAGAGAAAAATTAATTTTTCTTGATTTCAAAACCAGTATTGTGCTCATTAAAGGACAATTTGTGATTAATTTCTTTCCATAACAATGAAATTATTTTATAATATTGCACACTCCACTCAAGGCTTCACAGAAGTTAGTCAAGTCCTCTACCACTGAGCTACTTTCCCAATCTCACATTGATGATGATTTACATTTTAAAAGAACATAATAAGTGGAAGTAGCATATTGTGATATAGCATCTTCTGTTTTATCCATGAAATCAAGGTGCAATTATTTATGGGAGAGCTGCTTTTTTGTGTTTGACAGGAACAAAATTTTGAGACATAGCCATTCAACATTCAGTGGGAGTCTCACAGCTACAAAGGAAGACTTGAGAAAAAATAATGAAATTAGAGAATTTAAAAATTAATGAAAATTCAATTTTTTGGTGCCTAAACTATAAGTTAAGTGACTCTAAAATGAGTTTCTATCTGCACTGAACTTTTTGATGGCAATTTTCAGAATCATCACTTTTGTCTAGTTATGGCCATTTCATCTAAATAGGCAGATGGTATACAGTTAAACATATGGGTTTGTGTGTGTGTGTGTGTGTGTGTGTGTGTGTGTGTGTATAGAATGTGTTACACTATATGCTTTATATAACTTTCTTGCTAAAAATTGAGAATAAAAACATATTTATCTTTAAGTGATTCAATCATACCAAAGACTCCAAGTGCAGCATGACACACCCAACTGGTTATGACATAGATTACCCAGGCTCCTATGTTCATCACTTATTATTTGCATTAAACTCTATACT
Organism: Cricetiscus sungorus; assembly: GCA_030556225.1. NCBI lineage: Eukaryota > Metazoa > Chordata > Mammalia > Rodentia > Cricetidae > Cricetiscus > Cricetiscus sungorus. Next base: position 27,576,574 of record JANBXA010000741.1, on the reverse strand, counting down.
AATACCCAAGATATTAATATCCAAGATACTAATATCCAAGTCCAATTAAAACCAAAGGCATCACTGTATATATTAAAGGAGCACTGCTTTGCCACACACTATCACCATGAACATTATTTTGTATATTCTTATGAAAGGGAAGTTTTACTCCCAGTAGGGTAAAATGTTGAGATCTCCCTTTCTGTGCTCAAATTTACATCAAAACTGTTAAAATCTAAATGAAAATACAATATACAACAAATGTTGTCTTTCAAGTTTCTTTAAATCTATCACATTTTATGGTTGTACTACCAATTAAAAATAGAAATCCTTATAAGGTAATCTGTATAGTAATTCATCTTAATTGAATCAGGATTCAATTACGAGAGATCTGAATTCTGGTAAGGTCTGTTTGGTTATTTTTTGGAGGGATTAACTGAAAAGAGAACATCCTTATATCCACTGAGAATGGCATTGTCAGGCTTTGCTCACTCAATAAACTGTTGCAAGGGAAACACTATTTCTTTCATGCCTACATAATTTCTCTCATTGCTGCTAAGTCCATCCACTCCTGTTGACACTGTTGTCATTTTTCATTGGTAATGTGGACTAATGTCCCACATTCACTGTTCTCAGCAACTACAGTGTGAAAATGGCCATTTTCAACTCTCTAGACCATATTGTGTAAGCCAGTCCAGTAAGTCCTCTGTGTAATATACACCAATTCAATCAGCCTTGATACATTATAGGACCCTGATTAATAACATCTTCATACTGCCAAAGACATTACAAGTTCAAATATTTATTTCAGCTTAGGCCCTAATTTCTCAAATATTCTATATTTAATGTCTTTTTTCTGAGACACTGTTAAACTTCTTTTGCATAAGCAGGGCATATGCAATCACTGCATATAAAACAATTATATAAGTATCTAATAAATGTTTTATTTATAGTTTTTTCTTATTTTACATATTGATTCCAGTTCCCTCTCCATTCCATTCTCCCATTCCCCACAACAACTCAGAAGGTGAGGCCTTCCAGGAGGGATCATCAAAATCTTTCAAGTCATTAGTGGTAGGGGATAGGCCCTCCCTAATGTCTCTAATCTAAATAAATATCCCTCCATGGGAATACACTCCTGAAGTCCTTTCATGTACTAGGGATACATACTGGTTCTACTGTCAGAATCCAATAAACTGTCCAGGCCTTCTAACTGTGACCCACATTCAGAGGGTCTGGGTGGGTCCTATGGTGATTTGGTAGCTATCAGTTTGGTGTCTGTGATCTCTCCCTTGTTCAGATCAGCTGTTCCTGTGTACTTCTGTAGCCTAGTCTTGACCCCTTTGCTCATCACTCCTTCTCTGCAACTGGATTCCAGGAGTTTGACTCATTGTTTATCTGCTTGTGTCTGCTTCTGTTTCCATCAGCTACTGGATGAGGGCTCTAGGATGGTATACAAAGTAGTTATCAATCTCATTATCAGGGAGGAGCATTTAAGGTAGGTTCTCCACTATTGCTCAGATTGTTAGTTGAGGTCATCCTTATATATCCTACTGTCAGTTTTCTCTTCAAACCTTTAATAGCTCCCTCTATTATGGTATCTCTTTTCTTGTTCTCTATTTTTCCCCTGACTCATCTTCCTGGTCCCTCATGTTCTCCTTTCCCTTCCTCTTGTCTCCTTCTCTTTCCTCTTTCTCCTTACTCCCTCTCCACTCACTGCAACCCTCCCACACACTCAAATATGCTCAGGAAATCTTCTTTGTCCCTTTTTTTTCTTTTATGGGGGACCTGTAATAAAGATTTTAAGTCAATGGAATATATTTATAATTCTGTTTATCCTGTGGTAATTGGTTGCTTATCACAATACTGACTTTCAGATACACTGTGATAGCTCACAAGTGAAATGAACATGTTCCTAAAAATCCAACTTATGTATTTTTATTCTATTTTATACATTCTAAGACTAATTGTATCATGTAAAACATATAGAATATAGTACAAATTTAATATATAGCAAGATTATTATTCTATCATGTACAGCTTATGGGACATGATTTCTATAGCTCACAATCACTTTGCTATTAATTTCTTCACTCATTTTACAAATAAAAAATCTGAAACATAGAATAATTCAAGAACCATAAGAGGGTAGGAGAAAAGTTATAAGTTGATAACTTTTTACCTCTGCCTTTCCATGCAGAAAGAAGTCATAAATTCCACATAATCATTGTTTCTTAATTATTAGGAAGAACAGAGAGATAAAGTTTCAAAATTTACACTTTTTGAAGTGATGCTCCTCAAAAGGTATTACCTGTAATCACATGATAATGACAAAAGTCAACTTTGAAATTTCATTCTCTAAACAAAGTTCATTGGAAAGTATGTCATTAGCTAAAGTTAAATAAACTATACAGTTTTTCTAAATAAAGTTTATTAAGTATTTAAAAAGAATAAATAAGTGATAAATAAAAATATTGACTTAGAGGGGAATTCCCTATGTGTACAGTGTCAATTATCCCAGTATTAGATCAGTTAGAACTTTTAGCCTATATTTATCAAATCTGTGTTAAATTTATTCACATCTAAAGTCAGGTTAAAAAGTTAAGTGGAAAGCAGTTGTATGTATAAAAATATACAAATTTAAACTTTAAAGAAAATAACTTCAAAGAAATTGGTTCAGGATGTAGATTATTATGCTAATTCATCATAGGGCTTAGAATCTCTATTAATATACTTATCTCATCAAATGCAATAGTGAATAAATTACTTAAATTATAATACTGTTATTTTTAAGCTTAAGGGGAAAAATAACCATAGACTATGAAGTAAGTGTCAAAAATACAGAAATTGATTACCTAAATTAACTCTGCTCTTAATGGATTTCCCAAATAATTAAATATGTAAGTTATGAGCAGTGTTAGTGATAAATTGCTAGAGGAAAACATAGTCACATATGAAATGACTAAATGTATAAATAGCAATATCCATTATCTATAAATTTTAAATATTAAGAATAGACTAAATATTAGAATAAGCATTAAGTTTTATGGTAGAAGACAGACGCTACACACACACACACACACACACACACACACATATACATATTAATGATAGGATAGAGTTAACCTCAGGTACTACAAAAGAATAGTAACTTTGTAACTATACCATAATGACAAAAAGAGATAAAAATAAGATGGAGATTAAGGAGTAAAAAGCAGTCACAAATTCGTTATTTTTCCATACAATGTTGAAATCAGCCATGTCATTTCACGCCTTTCATTTGAATATCTTTCAATCTATATAGATCTGAAAATCATGTTCAGTAAAATTCATGGCTTAAGTGCCCCACAGATTAAATAAAGAATGGGCAGACACCTGTAGGGCTTTCAGTACAATGTCACCCAGAATTGAGTTCCCATATGTATACTATAAGATGTTGGTCTTTAAAATATTATTCACTGATTATATGTTTCCAGTGACCTTCCTTGAAGCTTACAATTACAGACATGTACATAAAAATAAATTTTAAAACTTGAGTGCAGAAAAAAGTGTCTTTCATATGCTAAAATATATGGCAAGATTCAAGCAAACAGATGGAATAAACAGTAGGAGGATAAAAATTGAAAAATCTTATTTGATTAGCCCAAGAAACACCATATGACATGGGTTTTGAAAAGGCAATGTGTAAATATTCTCAAATTATCCAGATGAAATGTACTAGTGCAGGAAGAAGTAGAATTTTAACAACTATGTTTCTTTGTTTCTGATATTGTTAATGCTATAGAATTTGCATTTTTACCTCCTATTTCTCTCTAAAATGTTAGCTGAGAATCTAAAGAAAATGCCTAAGATGGTCACTCTATACCTAAAACATATTGAGGAAAATAATGCTAATGTGTTAACGTGAATCAACTGTACACAATGTAAAATCTTACATTATCACATGATAAATAACAATGGTAAAAACACATCATTTTAAGTGTCTTATCATGGAAGCAAACTGACTTGAACTAGTTACAGCTTGTCAATATATTCTTTGCAATTTCAATTGAATACTGAAACAAGAATATGTTAAGTATATATATATATTCAGGTTAATGTTGATTGTTCTACTTATATTTCAGATGACATATTTTATCTTATGAATAATTTTAATTATGTGGTTTCTATGGCATGCAGAAGTGACATATTGAATTTAGAGTTTCTTTTTTTCTTTATTTTTTTTTCAATGTGCTTTTAGTTTAAATAGAATTACAATACTTCCCTCTCAGTATTTTAAATGTTGGGCTCTAGAAAATAATATTGCTATACTTAATTAAAATATATTTGTCTATTTTAACTCTTTTGAATTCCTAATTCCAACTTTGTTAAATTGAGACTTTAGTCTAACATTCAATGTTAAGATATTATCAAAATACTTTCCATCTTCCATCATTCTGTTTTATTTAAAAAAAATCAGCAGTAGAATTTAAGCTTAATACTGGGTTGGCAAGTTGCATATGCCAACATTTCATGCTTTGGATAATCATGCCATGATGATTGCTCTTTGGTTTATAGTTGTAATTGCTAGGTAGGAAGATTGTTGTTTTCCTCTTATGGAAATTTGCATGGAGACTTCTAATACAATAAAACCAGTCTTTGGCAGAAAGGCTTTCAGGTCAGATCAACCTCAGGTTTTCTTGGTCTTAGGAAAGAACTGATTAGTGTCTTTAGCAAGAGTGACTTATCTTCCAAATTTTGGGAGCCATCAATGGCAATAGCTATAGCTCATGTTTGAAAGAGTCTCTTGGACAACTCTGATTAACAAGCAAAGAAGGAGCACCTTTTGCCTGATGATGAAGCTTTTGTTAGACACTATATAGCCCTGGAGTGGGGGGAGCATTTTCAAACCTGAATGATGAATTTCATTTAAACTCATATATATGCATACAAAACTTCTATGCATATCTAATTTTAGGTGAAAAAATTCTATGATTCCTTACAACATCTATGGACATCCTTGCTGTTACTGAACACCTTTGCTTCTTTCTTCTGTATTCACATTCCCCAGCCTTCAGTATTAATGGCTCCCATGTTTCTAATTTGCCTTTCAAATCCCATTTGCAATATCATTTTTGTCTTTGCTGCTGCTCCTCTCCTGATCTTTACATTCTTTGTTTCTACAATTACTCAAGGTTATATACACATTTAAGTCTGAAAATCTGACACTAGCAAGTACATATGAAAATTTGTTTCTGAGCAGTGATGGCGCACACCTTTAGTCCCAGCACTTTAGAGGCAAAGCCAGGTAGATTTCTGTGAGTTCAAGGCCAGCCTGGTCTACAAGAGGTAGTTCTAGGACAATCAGAGCTGTTACAAAGAGAAACCTTGCCTCACCCCCCTCCATACACACACACCCCAAAAATAAATTTTGTGACTTTTGTGTTTTTTGTGTTGTGGTTACTTCACACATTATAACCATTTTTAGTCTCATCTATTTTCCTGAAAATTCCATGAGTCTGGTTTTATTTTCAACCTTGAAGTATTCCAATGCATATATGTCCTTCATTTCCATTATCTACACATTAATTAAATTAAAGGATGTTTACACTGTTTCTATTTTTAAGCTATAGTGAATAAAATAGCCACAAACCTGGCTGAGCCAGTACATGGAATAAGATGTTGAGTCTTTGAGCATGTGTTGAGGAATGGTATAACTCCATTAGAAGGTAAATTTATATTTCAAATTTTGAGTATTCTCTAAACTGATTTCCAGAACAGCTGAACCAGTTTGTGTGGGAGTCCCTGCAAGTGTCATGAATGACAAGGAAATGATCTGTGTGATGTAAGAAAGAAAACTGATTCAGTACAACTTTTTTAGCCATTGCTCATTCAAACCTATAGTGACTCACATCAGGCCAGTTAACTCTTAACATATTTAACTACAGTACAACTTTGAAAAACAAAATGTCTCCAGGTAACAATTATCCAAATCCCAATTTCACATTAAAGCTTAAGGCATAAATGAATCAAACTCTTTTGCAAAATGCAAGTGATGTCTCTCCAATGGATGAGTTTTATTAACTGATAAAGCTAGAGTTCTAAGAAGGCAAAGGCTCTTAGAATCATTCTGGGGGATTTGGGTAAGACCTGCCCCTACAGAGTGTAAAGGGTACAAGGTTATTAACAATATCTTCTTCCAGTCTTTTGGTTTGAAAACAGGTATGCATTTCCTCCATTGAGGAGACAAGCTTGCAGCATTAACATTCTTAGTTTATTCAGTGTGAATTTGTGAGTATGTGTGCCCTCTGCAAGTTTGTGATCCCACTAAGAGTGAGTTAACATTGTGCCTGGTTGAGCATTGGAAACCTGAAAGCCTACTCTCAGGGACATACTGCCTCTAACAAGGGCATACCGTCTAATCCCTCCCAAGTAGTTCACTTCCTGATGACTAAGTTTACTAGCATATAAGCTTGTGGGGGTTATTCTTATTCAAGCCATTATATTAAACTTAGAGAAAACAAATTCTTATTAAATATTATATATGTTATTATTCTCTGTATAACTATCAAATTACTGGAACTTCTTTGGATTTCAGCTATTTAATAACCTTTTAATTGCAACTTTTCATACAACGAATTACAATCACAGTTTAGCCTCCTCCATATCCTCCCAGACTCTTCCCATCACTCCACCTACCAAAATTCTGTCTATCTTTCTCTCTTTGTTTAGAAAACAAACAAAAAGATTCATATTTCTTCATTTATAAAACTGAAAAATCTTGAGTAGAAATAAATTTTTCTTACATATTAATATCAATTAATATTTTTAAAATTTATGAACCCATAGCTGCCAAAATAGCAACATTTGTGACAGAAAACACAAAGTTATTGATTATCTCAACTATTCCTTTCCAGACATATAGCTTATGAAACAAGGCACATGTCTCACTCTAGTGGGAACTATCACAGCCACATTTTTAAATTAAATTTATTTTTTATTTATATATGTGTAATGTGTTTACATAAATCCATCCTCTGCTACTCTCTTTAGTTTTTTTTCAGTGTCCCCTCCTGGCTTCTAAATGCATAGCCTTGTTCTCTTTAATTTTTGTTTCTACCCACACTCATACACGCATACATAGACACAGGTTTTGGAATGATCATTTATTATTGGACAATCAATTAGGGTGTTCATTCTTGGGGAAGACAATTCACTCTTAGAACCCATTGTATTACTGCAGTTCACTATTTAGACATAGAGCCCTTGAGATCTCTCTTGTTTATATATGTTCAACATTTTTGGAGTTACTACCATCTCAGGGTCCATGAGATTTATAACAGGTGACAACTAGTGTTCAGGTAACAACCCACCAGAGGAATTACAATCTATGGAGGTTAATCCTGTCCAGCCACGTCTGTAGGACCATTGACTGTACTCTGGAAACTGTTGCTCACTTTTGCTAGCTTGATGCCTCACCAATACTTGCATTGTAGTTTGTAATTTCATGTAATGTGTATATTTAATATCATGATTGCGTCTCAATCTTACGGACACATATATCTGTGGATAGTCAGGAAGATAATTTTTCATTTAGCTATATAGTTTTAATGTATAGAATATATACTGGGACATGATTCATAACTGGATCTTCTTGTCCCATGAGGATTATAGAAACTTAAAAGCCTGTTGGTTTCTTTTTATTCAGACTAATATAAAAAACTAATAATTTCTCCTTAGTCAAATATAAATCAAACAATTAGCTCACTTTTACCTCAGAGCAAGTTCAAACTAGACAAAAGGTTTTTTTTTTTTTTTTTAAGTAGACCTGAAGTTTAAAACAATATAGCTATGCACAAGAGTATTAGATGTTCAATCAAGGTTACTAAGGAAAGCATGACAATTCTTTGCTTGTCAGTCTGTTAGCAAAAGACCCGTGTTTCAAAGTGTATCTCCCTTTATCCCCTATACTCTAACTATGCTATCATGTTTGTAACCCTGAACCCTTGTGTTGCCATGGCAATGGGTCACCTACCTATCACTTGTCCTAGGAACATGCTCTTGACCAATGAGAAACAAGTCTTGTAATTTCTTTAGTGCTCCAAGGCACTAAAGAAATTTATCTGGGGTGAAAAATAGAGATTTTAGAAAAGACAAAGCCCAGGATTAATTAGAAGTAAGTAAGACATAAAATTAAAGGTAGAGACACACTGAAACTGCACAGGTGTGAGTGCATCATGCTACCTCTTAAAGAGCAAAAATTCTAAGTCCCTATGCTGAAGCTGAGGCAACTGACCTGAAGCTTGGTAGGCAATCAGTAGAACTGGACTCTGCTGGCCTCCAATACAATCAAATTATTTAGGTTGTAAATGTCTACAGATGATCTTAAACAATATATGGGTGGATATGCTAATTATCTCCAAATTTGAGACAGAGAGACAGAAGGATCAGGCATTCAAGTCTAAAATATGGGCCAAATTCCATCCAGTCTGAGCCATATGACCTTGACACAAATATTAAAAGAAAAAGGCAGGAATGGTAGATATAAGAGAGTAAAGTATTGATGAAAAAAGGGAGGATTAAAGAGATATCAAAGGAGGCAGATAGAGAGAAAGAAAAAATGTAAAAGCTTTATTAATCTACAATTTGACAATAGAGACTATTTTTGTAGTTATTTTTCAATGTGCTGCAGAACTAGCAGCAGTTTATATCACAGTTCCTAGTATTTACTGTATTTCTAAAATGTAAACCAAAGGATTTAGGTGCCCACTGTAAAAGATCATGAGTTAAACATTATGTTAAAGCAACTTCCACACTAGAACTTTTTAGAATTTTTATAACATCCAACGCTCTATGACTTTGCCTAGTGGACAGGTGCTAAATCATTCCTCCTTCTCCCCCCTTCTGTCTAGTTTACCAATTTAATCTTCATTTTCATATTGAAAATGCTTTGCCTTCTCTAAGAAATGTGTCATACCTAATTCCTAACAATATGCACCTTTTTTTTTTTTTGGTGTGAACTCAATATATTTTTTCTTCTTAACCATTTGTTTTATAATTGTTCTGTTTATCTTTTCTAATTATGAATTTATTTGAATGTTAATTGTGTAGTGTAACAATCAAATTTACCCACAGAACTTTAGGAACAAACATAAAACATTCTTTCCAACATCATCTTAATCATTTCTTCCCCTTGCTATGCCAGAGTAAAGAAAGGGAATTTCCTATGTTTTGGTCCTATGGCCCTTGTTTCTTTATTCCTCTCTTTGGTGCTTTTGCACTTTTTAGTCTAATTCTTTATTTGTGATTTCACAGACTGATCCGTTTGGGAAACATGTAAAGTTGGCAGAAGTTGAAAACAGTTCAAGCAACTTGTTTATTTCCTCAGATCTTAAAATTGCTCTAATGAGTTCTGCTTTTTTGTTTTTTCCTCTCTTAACTTTTCAGACAGTAAGCATGAAAGCAGATACTTATATGTCTCTACTGGATATTTTAAATTCATTAATAAGGAATTGTCTATATGGAATTATTTTTAGAATGACTATATATATTCCACCCACTCTTCTTAAACAATTCAAAATGAATATCAAGAAAAACTTTCTGAAATTCTACAAGTAAATGAATATCAGATTTCTATGAGATATGTACAGCTGTGCAGTTTAAAATAAAACTGACAAGTTTAAGAACACTTATTGTAAAAGGCAAAAGATTTATACAATCTGAAAAGAAACTAGTCTATGGTTCCTCCAGCAGTGGAACCAGTATTTATCCCTAGCACACAGATGGACTTTGGGGGCATATTCCCCTCTGGAGGGATACTCTTTCAGTCTAGAAACATGAGGGTGGGCCTAGTTCCTGTCCCAAATGATGAGACAGATTTTTATGATCCACCATGGAAGGCCTCACCCTTCCTGGGAAGAGGATGGGGGATGGGATGGGAGGTCTATGATGGGTATGGGAGAATGGGAGGGAAAGGGAACTGGGATTGATATGTAAAATAAGATTCTTTCTAAATTAAATAAAAATGTATAAGAGAAAAAAATGAATACTTATTTGGGCTCAAAATAATAATCCAGAATCCCTGTTGTTATTTCTTTATGAAAACATGTGACTCTCTAATGTAATAGACTACACAAACTTCAAAGTACTTCTAATGACAACTGTTGACTTCACTGTCTCCTCTATAACGTTTAGGATAATGACTCCCCTAAAATTCTGGATCAGAGACTGAAGACTAAAACCAATATCAACAACAACCAAACAACTTTTTCCTCACATATAAAGTAATACTGTACTTGCATGTTTCTTTCTTCCTTTCAATTTTCCATTTTTCTTTCTAAGGAGTCTTATTTAAAGTAAAAATACACAATCATTAATGGGAAGAGAATCTTCACAGTACTCACATTGCTTTGTTGTGTGTGTGTGTGTGTGCGTGTGTGTGTGTGTGTGTGTGTGTGTGTGTGTGTGTGTGTGTGTGTGTGTTTCCAGGAAGCTTATGAACAACAGAAGATGTAATTAGAAATATGGAATTCACAATCAATCTGAAAGTGATTTTCACTTTGACCTTGTATGAGATCACATCGGTTCTCTCATAATATGGTGAGTAAAATGTTCCAGTTAACCAAACATATTGTGGATATCAGGAATCACTCTCACATCCTCAGACATGGCAATAGGTGCCTTTGATTTACTTTTCCCTCTCACTGACAAATATATATCCCTTTAAATCTATCTTTATCTTTTTAATATCCATTTTCTTCCAAAGTCTGAAATACTCATCAAACAGTAACCATATTCATAAATATTGCATTAAATTACACATATTCTATATTATAGAGTTAATATGAGAGCCAAAGTTACATTTTAATTTTACTTTTCATAAGAGAACCATGAAACAAAAGTACCTCTGATCTGCAAGTCCGTTGACCAAATACAAATGAATCCTGAAATTTTAGAGGCTATTATTTACAGGAGATAACAAGCTACATGTTTCTTATTCCCTTAAACAAGTTTGTTGGACCCAACTGCACCTGATGTTCTTAATCACATGTGGGGAAGAGATTTGTAAGTACATATGATGTATGCTTGACCCTGATTGGAAATGAGGAGAAGTGCAAAAAATTACTGTGACTCCAGGCTACCCCCAGGAACCCGTGTATGGACCTGGTCAGAGCCAATTCACCTGGTCATGATTTAATTAAAGCTTGCTTCAAATTGGGCTTTAAAATGTGGTAGTGATCTATTTCTCAATATGGGTGATTAACATTGGAAAATGATATCCTCCATACATAAACTGCACACTTTTCATAAAATCTCTGCCTATTTTTATCTCTTAAAATAATCATTATCCAACATAAACAAACAAACAAACAAACAAACTATAAAATACTGTTCATTTGCTTTTATTTGGCAGTGAGAGATCATGGCCATTATAACTTCTTATATCACATTCCCAAACCATTATTGGAATATTTATTCATCAAACCTTTGTAACAAAATTTCTAATGATATTGAATTAACTGAAAAACTACCATCTTATGTGTTAGGTTAATAGGGCTTCCAGCCAGTGTTCTGTGTTTTGGCAATCATAATATAGAGGTACGCTTCAATTCAATCCTTTCTGTATTTCAATGAACTTTGTTCCTTACATCTTATTTACTAGGGGAAAACTTTTTTAAGGGTTTAGCACAGATGATTCAAATATTCAAAAGAATACACAAATAAAAATCAACCTTAGGAGATAGAAATTATTAGCTTTCATGATTCTAAATTTTTTAGGTTTTTAATTATTACTGTTATTTTAAATCATTTATTTATTTATTTATTTATTTATTTATTTAAGTTTGACACATGGTTGTTTTACTTGTCAATCTATGTTCCTTCACCCTTACATCTTCCCTTGTTCCCCCCTACTATCCCTTATACCATCCCCTTTCTGTTCCCCAGGGAGGGTGAGCCATCTTTGGGGGGGTCTTCAAAGTCTGTCATATCAATTGAAGCAGAGCCTAGGCCCAACCAGATATGTCTCAGGGAGTATCTCTGTATAATCTGCTCACAAAGTATATTCGTATGCTAGGAATAACTACTGATTCACTACCAGAGGCACCATAGACATCCCAGCCTTACCAATTAACACTGCATTCAGGGAATCTGGGTTGGTCCTATGCTCGTTTCCCAGCTAGTCCATGATCATCTTCCACTTGGTCATTTACTGGTTTCTGTGGGTTTCTCCAGATTCCAGATTGGTCTTGACTAATTCACTCCTCCTCCTTATTTTTTTTTTTGTTTGTTTGTTTTGTTTTGTTTTTGGGGTGACAGGGTTTCTTTGTAGCTTTGGAGGCTGTCCTGAGACTAGCTCTTTTAGACCATGCTGGCCTTGAAATCACAGAGATCACCTGCTTCTGCCAGAATAGTTTTGGGATTAAAGGCATGGACCACCACTGCCCAGCCACTTCTCCCTCTTTGCAACTGGATTCTAAGAGTTCAGCTAGTATTTAGCTCTGCCTATCTGCTTCTGCTTTCATCAACTACTAGATGAAGGCACTAGGATGTCATATAAGGTAGGCATCATTCTCATTATCAGGGAAGGGCATTTAAGGTAGCATCTTCACTATTGCTTAAATTGTTAGTTGGGGTCATTTCAGTAGATCTCTGAACATTTCCCTAGTACCAGACTTTTCTTAAATCCCATAATGGTTTTCTCCATTATGGTATCTTTTTTCTTGCTCTCCTCTATTCTTTCCCTGACTCAATCTCCCTGCTCCTTCATGCTCACCTCTCCTCTCCTCTTCCTCCTAAATACTCCCCCCCCCACACACACATTGCTGCCAATATGCTTAGGAGATCTTGTCCATTTGCCCTTCCTCTTCCCCTGGGGAACATGCATGTCTCTCTTAGGCACTTAATTGTTTCCTAGCTTTCTGGAAGTGTGATCCTTTCTAGCTGGTAATCATTTGCCCTGTCTAAAAACATATATGGGTGAGTACATACCATGTTTTATTTTGTGACTGTGTTACCTCAATGAGGTTGGTTTCTTCTAGTTCCATCCATTTGCCTGTGAATTTCAAGTTTCCATTGTATTTTTTTCTGCTGAGTAGTATGCCATTGTGTAAATTTATTTTATCCATCCATTCTTCAGTTGAGTGGCAGGTTCTGGCAATTACAAATAATGCCACTATGAACATAGATGAACTGATGTGGTTGTTGTATAAATGTGCATCTTTTGGGTATATGCCTAAGAGAGGAATACTAGATCTTGAGGTAGACTGATTCCCATTTTCCTGATGAACCACTGTACTGATTTCCAAAGTGCACACCCACTAGCAGTGGAGGAATATATCCTTTTCTCCACATCCTCTCCAGCATAAACTGTCTTTGGTGTTTTTGATTTTAGCCATTCTGACAGGAGTAGATGCTATCTTAGAGTTATTTTGATGTATATTTTCTTGATGGCTAAGAATGTTAAGCAGTTTCTTTAGTGTCTTTCAGCCATTACAGATTCTTCTATTAAAAATTCTCTATTTTATCCTATACCCCACTTTTTAGTTGGATTATTTGGTGTTTTGTTAACTAGCTTCTTGGGTTCTTTGTGGATTTTGGAAATCAACCCTATGTCAAATGTGGGGTTGGTGAAGATCTTTTCCCATTCTGTGGCCTGTTGTTTTGTCTTGTTGATTGTGTTTTTTTGCCTTACAGAAGCTTTTCAATTTCTGGAGGTCCTATTTATTAATTGATCCCAGTGTCTATGCTACTGGTGTTATGTTCATGAAGCAGTCTCCTGTACCAATTCATTCAAGGGTACCCCCATTTTTCTCTTCTAAGAAGTTCAAAGTGGCTGGATTTATGTTGAAGTCTTTGACATACTTGGACTGAAGTTTTAGGCGATAGATACAGATCTATATGCAGTCTTCTACAAGTCAGCATCCCGTTACGCCAACACCATTTGCTGAAGATGCTTTCTATTTTCTATTGTAGAAATTTATATTCTTTGCCAAAAATCAGGTGTTCATAGGTATGTGGGTTAATATCAGGGTTTTAGATTCTATTGGTCTTCCTGTCTATTTTTGTGCCAATACTAAGCTGTTTTCAGGATTATAGCTCTATAATAGAACTTGAAGTGTGGGATAGTGATGCCTCCAGAAGTTCCTTTATTGTACAGGGTTGTTTTAGCAAACCTGGGTCTTTTGTTTTTCCATAGAAAGTTGAGTATTGTTCTTTCAAGGTCTGTGAAGAATTGTATTGTGATTCTAATGAGGATTGCAATGAATCTGTAGATTGCTGTTGGTAATATTGCCATTGTTACTCTGTTGAACCTACCTATCAAAGTGCATGGAAGATCTTTCCATTTTCTGATATCCTCTTTAATTTATTTCTTTAAAGCTTCAAAGTTCTTATTATATAGGTCTCTCACATGTTTGGTTAGCATTACCGCAAGGTTTATTATGTTGTTTTTGGTCTTGTAAAAGGTGAAGTTTCTCTAATTTCTTTCTTAGCCCCTTTATAGTCTGTATAATACTATTACTCCTCAAATTGTTTCACAGAATGGAAACAGAAGGTTCATTGACAAACTCTTTTTACGAGGCTATAATTACCATGGTACCCAAGCCACATAGAGACAAAACTAAGCAAGAGAACTACAGACCCATATCCCTCATGAACATTGATGAAAAATTACTCAATTAAATATGGAATAATCGAGCCCAGGAACAATCAGAAAAATCATACATCATGACCAAGTGGCCTTCATCCTGAGGTTGCAGGGATGGTTCAACATATGAAAATCCATCAATGTAATTCAACATATAAACAAATTGAAAAAGAAAAACCACATGATCATTTCACTAGATGCTGAAAAAACCTTTAACATAATTCAACACCCCTTCATGATTAAGGTATTGGAGAGATCAGGGATAACAGGAACATAGCTAAACATAATAAAAGCAATATACAGCAAAGCAACAGCCAACATCGAACTGAATGGAGAGAAACTCAATGCGATTCCTCTAAATTTAGGAACAAGGTTGTTCATTCCATATCTCTTCAATATTATACTTGAAGTTCTAGCTAAAGCAATAAAAAAACAAGAAGAAATCAAGAGGATACAGATTGGCGAGGAAGAAGTTAAACTGTCACTATTTGCAGATGATATGATAGTTCACATAAGTCATTGGAAAAACTTTACCAAGGAACTCCTACAGCTGATAAACACCCTTAGCAAAGTAGTGGGATACAAATAATTTTTTTAGTTTAAGTCAAGTTTTTTTCTTTTTTGTAATTTTTTCTATTGTGCATTTTAAAGTTAGTAAGAAGAACAGCTAAAACATATGCCATCCATAATATTGAAATGAAAGCAAGAGCCATTATTTTCCTTAGCAAAGACATCGCTGCCCATAACAGCAGCCAAAGGGAAAGTCATTGTTTGGATCCCTTTTCTTTCATTAGCATTTTAGGAATTCAGGACAGGGAAGTGTCAGAGTGCTGGTAATCTAAGCACAAACAAGGTTACTGCAACCTCCTAGATTTCAAAGGGACTGCCTATAGGCAGCCGTCTTCTTCAGATAAGGGAAATGCAAGATGCAAAGAAAGTTACTTTCCATTGTAAAGGTTTTTAAACAAAGAGTACAAAGAAAAAAGAAGTGTCTATTAGGCTTTAGATGTAGAAATGTTGCTGGCACAAAAGAATAAGGTGGGGAGAATAAAAGAGAAAGCAACATTCACATCAAAGTTGAATGAATACTGAATATGTTAGGAAAATGGAAACTATCCTTATAGCTGTTTAATATGTACATATATGATGAAACTTGAAACCTCTCATACTATAAAACTAACAGCGCAAATACTATCTGTTTATAAATTTGCTTAAATGAAGGGATATAGTTATACCTGACCAGTAATTAATTAAAGCTGCTTTATCTGGCTTTAAATTGTGCTAGTGGTCTTATTATCCTAAACTCCATGTTCCAACATGTAGACAGTTTAATGAAGTCAAATTTAAATTGCAAATTGACTTGGGAGAAGGGAGCACATAATGGAGATTGTTACAAAGATTCAGGAATTTTTTTTTTGTTTTTTTGTTTGTTTGTTTGCTTGTTTTTATAGAGCCAAGGTGCTAGCTGATAAGTTCTTAACTCTTGTGTTGGTGAAAGCTACTGTTCTGCTAATAGGTTCTAAAAAACATTTCTCTATGAGTGTCAAGAAATTCAGACTCAAAATTTCCAAGAAATGGCTGTTTTGGAGTCTAGTATTCAGTAAGATAAATTATTGTACCTGCAATATTCCAATCTTTTTAGTACTGCACTTCAAATTGTAAGACATGGAGAGCATGGATCCTCATGCCCTGACCACCCTGCTCACCCAAATTACTCACGAGAAGTAGTCTTGATGCAAAAGCATGAGGTCTTTTATATTCCAAGTGCACTGGGGTCCACAGCCATACTCCAAGTGGTGCTTTAGGACTGGGAACCCTGGGTACAGAATTGAGACAGCTTTTACAGGGTTACAACAACGCCCGTGCATCATAACCCAATAATCTCATAGCATCCAGTGCAGACCAATCAATTTGAACTATCCAAGCCTGTACTTAGCCCTGGAAGTCTGCTTTTGCCGGGCTTCTGGGTAGGGTGACAAGACTCATTTCCTGTGCTCACTCTGAATCCCAATAGTCTCCAGGAGACACTATCCAATGCAAAAGCAAATTGTCCTTAAGGGTATTAACTTGGGTCCTCTATCCATCTAACACAGCTGGAGGAGGGAGAAGGAAGAGAGGGGCCATGGGGCAGGGAATTTATTGGGGTAGACAAAGGGGAGTGTCTGGGTCCACAATAGTTTCAGGATTGGTGCACTTCTTAGCTTGGGCAACCTGTCCTGATTTGATTGGCCAACTGCTACTGAGGGTAGGTTGTTATACCCTATAGGCCCTTTCAGGGCCCTTGCTATGCTCTGCATTTCCCTGTTGCTGGAAAGTATATCCAGAACTCACCAGCTATCTTCTGATTGGTTCCTTCCAAATGGAGGATTTCTGGTTTCCAAGTCACTGGAAAAGGTTGGGCAATTTTTGAAGCTAGCACATGCTTCTGAATCAGAGGCCTACCTTTTGGTGGATCTTTTCTGCAGCTTTTGTGGTAGCTACTAAAGCAGGGGATTGGGTGAGGGTCTGTTCCCTTCATAGTGAAAGCTTTCTCACCCTTGTAAACATATATTATTCAAATAAATGTAAAATCAACATATATTTCAGAATACTGACAGAAAGATACTCACATACTATTTAGACGCATATCCTGGGTGTCCTCAGCTCTGTGCACTTTTTCCTAGCAGTCTCCTTACGTCCGTTAATTTCATGAATAAATCTAGAGGGTTTTACTGAAGATACTAGCTTGATATTATTTTGTTGCTTTATCTTCCTGTTCTCTGTCTCTTCCACAACCCTCTACAATTCTAAAATAATCACTCGTTCAATATGTATCTGAGTTTTTTAGCATACAAATGCATGGATGTGATATACTGCAATCCCTGTTCTGTACGATGGTAAATAGTTTGTGACAGGAAACTCACCTGCATGTACTGCTTATATCTTCGTGTAGTTTATACACTAAAATGATTACTAATGAATTTGCACTATATCCCCAGCATTTTTACTGCTTTTCTTTTTTCAAAGCCAAATGATTTTAGAGAGTTGTCACTGCAGTGAAAATGATATAATAACTTTGGTATCCCATGTCAAAACAGATTCAACTTGACTTTTGTATTAATTAAATTTATTATTAATAAAGTTGACAGTTTCAAATTTCCAGATGATCCAGAAGCATACTAATTGTAAGAAAGAGTAAATTTGCATTTAAAGCATGCTTAAAGGAATGTTTCACCTGCAGGTGTCTTTTATAAACATCAGATTACCTCAAAATAACCATTAAAACACACTTATTAAATAAAATATCTTAGAGAAAAGAGTTGTAATAAATTTATATGAAGACAAAAATGAATAAAATTGTAAGATCTATTCTGAAGAGTGAATATAATTTACTGGAAATATAAATTCTGGAAATATACATGCACTGGTCATTACAAAGATTATAAAATAATTTGCAATTAATGTCTTCTTGGGACTGTAAAGATGTAGTTTTGCTGAGTAATATATAAGATTCCAACCCATCTAAAACACAGGAAAGAGCAAGTGAGGAAAGGTGTGTGCATCATAGATCTTATGCCACTGTGATTTGGAAAGTAGGATAGAAATACATGGAAGAGAAGGGATAGTAGTAGTGACTACCCAAGAAACCTGGGCAATAAGTTTTATTTGTTCAAACTTGCTCTAGGAAAAGAGACTATAATTCAAATTACAGACATTTACAGAGTAGTCTGTGGATAGGCTAGGTTGATGAACATTTCTTCTTTGGTGGAGGTGCAACATATGTGATACCTTACCAGATGACTAGCAAAATTTGTACCTCACCTACCCCTGCCAGCAAGGAAGACATGACTCCAGGAAGATCTTCTTCATGCAGTTTTAATCAGGACGCTTGAACATGCTTCTTCTGACCCACAGGACCCTGGGGGAACCCTGCCCAGGCTTAAATCCCTTTGAGCTAACCAACTCCAGTGAGCAACGTGGACCCTGTAAATAGGCTAGTCTCACACGGAAGCAGACAGGCTGAACAGACTTAACCAAATAAGGGCTTCTTTATGCCAGAGAGCACTTACCAACGGGAAGGTGGAAGGCTGAATCCAGCGCCATCTTTAAGGCACAGCACTTCGCAGCTCTCTACACTTGTGAACAGACTTGCCCTTCTCGGAGTTGCTCACTTCCAGAGCTAATTTTGAGTGCAGTGATAAGCCATACAACCTGAGAGTGAAGGATCAATTTTTGTTCATGACTGCAAGTCATGCTTGGGAAGACTGCCCTGCCTCAATGGCTATAAATGCCTGGACAACCATAGCTGCATACCGCTTCTGAGCAAACCTTATCTTGCAAAGGCACCACAGGCCCACGAAGGAGAAAAGCAACAAGAGGACAGCCATGGCTCCCATTCGTGCCCACTCTTTCAGATGATCCATGGCAAGGGGAACCACGATGACAATCCAGCATCCAATCCAGCATCCACACTTGTTGAATTCACAGCAATGATGACTCGCAGCTGTACCATTAAGTCATCAAAGTCAGCAGACCAATTTCCTAAAAGATAGCTAGACAACTGTTGTGAAAAATTAGCAGCACTTGTAAAGTTCTCATCTGAATGCTGGTAACACACAAACCTGGATATTTAATTTTACATCCCAATTGGGCCAGCTGCTACAAGGTATATATTTGCTCCTGCACCAGATCAATTCTTTGGTTTACAATCATTAAACCTCCTATTAGTTGAGCACCAATTGCGAATGAGCATCCACAGTGAATGGACAACTCATTCAGCTTAGACACTGTCTGCCCTGATGTGCTCATAGCCGTGGCAGCCGTGACTGGATCCACAACTGCAAAAGAGATAGCTGCAACTATGGCTGCTGTAATGCCAAAATCTCCCCCTGCAGCCTCTACCAAACAGGCCATAAAATCTGAAAATGGTTCCATTGGGCCTTGCAGTATCTTAATGAGATTACCACTCACCTCTCCCTAATTGGGTAATGACTTCCATGCTTTTATGGCAATCCAATTAACTTGTTAAAAAACCTGTATTGGGTATCCTGTCTGTTGATTTGCAAAGCGTTCCTGTCCAAGCAACATTTCCCTGTCCCATGCTGCATTTCAGGCTGCCAGATTAGCTGCAGCCTGTTCATTGGCATACTCTATTAAAAAGGCTTTCCAATCCAGATACTGCCCGGGGCTTAGGCAAGCTACAGCCAGTGCATTCCAATCACTAGGAGTCATGCTATACCTATTTAGGGCTTCAACTTGAGCTACAGTAAAAGAAGCTGAAATTCCATATGTTCTCACAGACTCAGCCTAAGCCTTGATGACCTTAAAGTCCAAAGGCTCCTCATTTCCATTGCCTTGGGCATCCTGGAAAACTGAGTAAGCCAGACTTATGTCATTTCGTACAGCTTTCCAGACCTCAGGGCAAAAGGAACAGCCTGTTCCAGGGGCCGCCCTTCCTCACTCTGATCTGGAGAAGGCGCCAAATGCATCGTCCCGGGAGGGTTTTCCTCCTCCTTACATTGCCATTTCTCCTTTCCTTCCCTTCTTCGTTCTTTAAGGGACTGTTTCTGAACCATTTTTATGAGTGCTTGTAATTATTCCTCAGAATCTGTTTTGTCTGTACCAGACTCTCCTGTCCTCTCACCTTTTCTGGTCTTGCTTCTTATAACATTTCTAGCACAGCTTTCCCATTTTTCATCGCCTCTTTACAGTACCTCTGGTCTTCAATACAGCTAAGCACTAACTTCCAAACAGGTCAGACTCCAGACTTTAGTGTCCCTTGTTCCCATGCAAAATCAAGATCCCTGCCTAACTTGTCCCAGCAAGCTACAATGAGGTCTCCCGAAACTACAAACCAAGGTACAATGGAATGGTATTTGCTCAGGAATCTTTCTAGTGTGCTTTTCTTTATTTTAAATTTCTTTGACAAAAGTAGCTCCTGAAGAGCCAGAAAATTTGGATGAGACTGAGAAATCCCCATTTTGAAAATTTTACTTTCGGTTTGTTACAACCTCTTGCTCAATGCCTGAGACTTTATTGCTGCTTATTTCCACTATCTTTATCTTAGTCCCAACTTACCTGGGACTGTATTGCTCTTTACTGGAGACCTTATTGCCTCTTTACCAAGGGCCTTAGCTTAGTCCAAACCCAGAACTTTATTGCTCCTTACAGGAGACCTGATTGCCTCTTTACTGATGGCCTTAATTTGGTCCCAACTTATCTTGGGAACTTAACCAGCGCTGCCCTGACTGCAAGAAGTTCTGATCTGAAAAATTCCCTGTAAGGGCCATCATTTGTACTGCACCTATGCCTGCTAACAAGGATGACAGGACTCTGGGAAGATCTTCTTCATGCAGTTTTAAATAGGATGCTTGAACATGCTTCTTCTGACCACCGGGACCCTGGGAGACCCCTGCACAGGCTTAAATCCCCTTGAGCTAACCAACCCCAGTGAGTCACGTGGACCCTGTAGATAGGCTACTCTAATTCAGAAGCAGACAGGCTGAACAGACTTAACCAAATAAGGGCTTGTTTACACCAGAGAGTGCTCACCCTTGGAAAGGTGGAAGGCGGAAGCTAGCGCCATCTTTAAGGCATGGCACTTTGCAGCTCTCTACAAAAATTAAAAAAAAGAAAGAAAAACATTTATTTTTTGAGCATATAAAATCTTCCATCAAAAAATCTTCCACATACATCTCTTTCCTCTTTTTTTTATACATCATGTTCTATTATTTTCTTTGTTTTTATATACAACTGTATATATGTATACACACACACACATATATATATATATTTACATAAGAATACATATTCTTAAAAACAGAATTATAATCTGCTCAGTTTGTATAATGTTACTCCCATGTTTTTAGAACTGATCACTTGGTATTAGATAACAAATTGTTGCCTTTTCTCCTGGTTGGGCTGTTTCTCCACACTTAGCAATTCTTAATTTTTTGGTCATTCTTCTTCTTTTTTTATATATATATTTAAATTTGAAACAAGTTTGTTTTAAATGTCAATCCAGTTTCCTCACCCTCCCACCCTCCACTATCACCTCATCAAATCCCAGTCCCATCCTCTTTCTGTCCTTCCATGGGGAGTCTTCAAAGTCTGTCATATTATCTGAAGCAGGGTCCAAGCCCACCCCCATGTGTCTAGCCTGAGAGACTATCTCTCTATGTAGAATGGGCTTCCAAATCCATTTATATATTAGGGATAAATACTAATCCATTACTAGAGACTTATCTTTTAGTAGCCTAGGCTCCTTGGATATCCCCTGTTCAATAGTTAATATCTCCTATTGTTGTCTCTGGTTAGCTCAAATTTGGACAGTTCTGTTGGTAATACCAGATGGATGTAGCTTCTGAAATTTGTAGGAGACATATCTTATGGTTACCTCTCTTTCCTCTTACTCTTATAACACCCCTATGCCCTATTCTTTTTCAGCAATGTTCCTTAAGTCCTAGATTTGGGTGTCATTTTATATTTGCATACATTAGAATTGGGCTCTTCTCATCCATAAAATGAACACAAGATACTTATTTTACATATTTTATGGGTAAAAATAGAGAAATCAAAATGCTTCTAACAAAACCACAATTTGGTAAAAATATTCTTTAAAAGTATTTGCATCTAACTACAAATATACCCTGTCTGAGATAAGTCACTTAGGATTCTTACAGCCTAGCTGCTCTGTTTGTTGGTGTAAAGATATTTTAAATGGCTGGATTGTAAAATAAACTTTTAATAAACAAGACTAAAAAAGAATAAAAGAATTGGGCTCTCCACTCTGAGTTTTGATTGGCTATGATTTTTGGTAATATTTTACATTTGCTAAAAAGGTAAGTTTTCTTCATGTGGGATGTGGAGTATATTTATCTGTGTGTATAAAATCAAATATTTATAATATAATTAATGATTATTCTGGTTTAGTAAATAACCTCTAAGATCTATTATCCATTAACCCTGACTAGTTTCCAGTAACATGTATGGTTTGTCTCTTGTTAGTGAGGTCTTAAGCACAATTAGAAAACTATTGGTTATAGCAAATTTAAGTAACTATGTATGCATAGGGATATTTTGCCAAATTGATAGTTGTTATGATTCTCAGGCATCATACCTGGGTACAACTGTTGATTCTTTACCTGCTTTAGAAGCTTTCATGGAATTTTCTATTTTCAAAGCAAGTCATCAGAGAGGAGGATTTCAGATAAGTTCCTGCCCAGAGAACCCAGAGACCAATGTCTATAATGCAGGGTGTCTTTTGCAATTGAGACTTACTTTCTACCTCTGGGCACAATCAAGGACAATAGCAATGCTGTGTCACAACTCTAGACATACCTTAAACAATCCTGGAGAACTCAAAAAAGAATTTCTAATTTTGTTGTTGGAGCCTTTGTCTCTTGAGGGAGCATTGGTAGCCCAAAATGCAAATTTTCATTTAAACTCTATATGTGTACTTACATACTAGATTATATTTACTATGGTTGCTTTTTTTTAAATTTTAAAAATTTAAACAGATTACAGTTGTTCTACTACAGTCTCCAGATATACCATTTTACTAATTCAATTTTTTTCAAAATATAAATAGAAGGTATTTAATTTTAAGGAAATAAAATTTATATACTTATTTTAAATGGTTCAGTTTATTTTAAATATATTTTTTCTGTTAGTTTTTGCGTTTTATAACAAACTATACTCTTTTCTCAGATTTATATTTTTTTACACTGAAGGACAAACTCTTAGCAGGTAAGAGAAACTGGAGAGGAGGTATGGAGTCAGCAAACTATTGGACAGATGCACAGACATGCAGGAATTTTATCTGAAGGGTTCAAACTTCATCCTTCATTTCATTATTCTTTTTCTGCTGCTTGTTCTTTCTGTTTTCTACCCAGAGTTCTTTTCATTCTCCTCCTCTTGATTTCCTTCTATATTTTCCTTCTAAATATATTCTGATATTTTCCTTCTAAATAGTTCTGGTTGTTTTCCTTCTATTTCTGTTTTCTTTTCCTCTTTTGTACTCTCTAAGACAAAAAGTACTACAAACAAAATTTACCTAACAAACACAACTTATATATTTCCAAAAAATAAATTAAAAATGTTACATATGAAAAACAACACATGATCACAAGTTATATATTATTCTTGGAAGCACACAAGGAATTAAACATTTTTACATTAAATTTGCAACCATATCATTTTTACCCCAAAGCCAAGATTCATTTATAACTTATGAACAAAGTTTTAAACAAGCCAAGTATATTTCTACCAGTTTGTTTGTCCTGACAGACAACTGTTTGGGGTTACAAAGAAAGGATTAATCATTTCATTATTTACCTCAAAAGGTAGGCTTACAAAAAAATCTTAGAGAAGCACAAATCTAAACATTGTATATAAAAAATAGTCATTTCTACTTTATGGCCTCAGATGCACACCCACTAATCTACATATTTTTAAAATAAATCATATCAGGAAGCACAGAGCCAACTTGGGTATAAAAAATTAATCATTACCTTTGGTTAAAAACACATATTTGGCAAGAAATGCACATCAGCTAGTAATAACCAGACTGTATTGAGATACTCACTTTGTCTGCACTGATACCCCCACTGGGGGTGAGGACAGGGGCAGATTTTACCGGGGGGACCTAGGTCTGGGGAAGGCGACCCAGGGCGCTGTCTTCCTTGCAGCACAGGGACAGGAGAGCATCAGGAGGCATCCTTGAGACTAAGAACCTGCTGGTGGTCATCTGTCTATGTTGTAAGATATTTCACCCTGAATAAACATCTATTCAGTATATTTTTTTCACCTGATCCTTATTAAACCATAATACAAGAATACATTTTTTTCTTGTTTCTTGACCTCACTGAATCCCTTGCTCATGTGTGACTTTCTAAATTTTAAATTGTTCCCCAAGGTGTTTTAGATCAAAGCCATTAACAAAAAAACATTTTAAACCTA
Organism: Cricetiscus sungorus; assembly: GCA_030556225.1. Lineage (NCBI taxonomy): Eukaryota > Metazoa > Chordata > Mammalia > Rodentia > Cricetidae > Cricetiscus > Cricetiscus sungorus. The sequence goes on along the minus strand of JANBXA010000741.1, from coordinate 27,552,030 downwards.
ACTTTACTAACAATCTTCATCTCTAAATTCTTTCTAAGTTTGGTGTGTAATTTTCTATGAGTTCCAAAGCTGCTTGTTATTCTTCTTACATGGGACCAAACATTCATATATTTGATTTTTGTCAATAGGAGTATATGGTGTGTGGGAGAGATGTTCCTCCTCACTGTTCACCAATGCTTGAGGAAGATGGGAAAGCTTGTCTTGAGGTCATAAGCTTCGGAAGAGTTATACCTGTCTGCCTCCAGCTGCAACACTTGGGAAAGCAGGCTCTCTACCTTGCATTGTCATCACAATACAACTGGAATTGGTGAGCCAGCTCAGAAGTGGTAAGCATGGAAGTGCTGTTGCATCCCCATCTGTTATGTGGTGGCATGGGAACGGGTGAGATGTCCCCATGCCCATCAATGCCAGAGGAAGGTATGAGAGCTTGTCCAAACCCTCTTTAAATGCAGCACTCAGGATAGTGGTTCCTACACCATGCCTGGGCAACAAAGAAGAGATGACCTTCAGGGTGTAGGTATAGGAGATCTGACTCAGAGGATATGAAAGCAAAAGCAGGAGAACTCAAGGCTTGAACTCCCCCATTACAATGCAGAAGAACTCACCTTGGTTGTAAGGACATGGAGAATTCTTAGGCTAACCAACTCTGCAACTACTCAGGCCCAGAACCAGGTTCAAGTGTTGTCATACCCCACCATCCCTTCATCTGTGATCTGCTGGAACATGTGAGGGGGTAAGACCCAAAGTTGTAGGACTTTCACAATCCTGGGCAATACCAGGATAACAAGAATAGGTCTAGTGAGAGCCTAGCATCAATAATATAGCAGAAGCCAGAATCTTATTGCCATACTAATGATTGTTGCAATGAACACTTGCAATCAAACATATATGAAAAAAAGGGTTTACTGAATAACTGTGTAACAATATTGCTTCAATGACAAGATTGATTTTTTTCTTTGTCCTTTTTTTTTCTTTTTTTTCTCTTAAATGTTAATTTTTGGGGGGATATTTAAAGGTGAAAGTGGATACGAAGGGATGGGCAAATGAATGTGATGAAGATGCATGATGTGATTAAATAAAATATAGGATAAAAAAAGATTATATAAAATTGTATATTTTACTTTCCAAAGCTATATGCCTTTTAATCTAAGTTAGGATTTTACTGTCAAATTTTATACGTTATTTACTGAGGTACTTCTTGTATGACTTGTTAGTTCATTGCTTATTCGTAATACCACAGACAGCTTATAAATATTACAACATACATACATTTCCCTTTACCAGAAACACTGCTACTATGTTCATTTTAAGACCTAAGTTAAAAAATTACCTGCAAATAATTTTCATCTAAAAATTTAAAATTGACTCAATATTTTTCTATTTATATGACATATATAAATTTCATATTTTATAGAATTCCTTTGTTATATCTATCACCTTTGTCACTAATCATTTCTTTGTGTTGGGGTAATAAAATTATATTGTTTTGTTTTTAAAAAACATCAAGTATCTTAACATTAGTTATTAACTAACTACTTTTAATTGAACATAAGCACCTCTTTTATTTATCATTATAGTAGCATGCTGACCCTTCATCAATATTTGATCACCTCTGTTTCACACCAAGTAATAAGGTCTATAAATTGCTCATAATTTCCCTAATATCACCATTTTTATAATCCACATAAATATAATTTTATGATTTTATTTTATGTTTAAAACAGTTAATGGGCATGAAAGTTATTTCCTTGTCTTGAGTAATATTGTTCTATAATGCATCAGCAATTGAGTTTTGACATGATTTTATTGACATGATCCCAGAACATGTGAGCTTTGCTTTGTATTCTGAGGAAGTTCCACACACTTTCCTATGACGGCAATATTTTTGCACACTACAATAAAAAGTGATAGTTTTAAATTTGTCTTTCCTCGAATATTTAGCTACAGATGATTAGCTTTTACTTTGGGATGATGAATTGCCTCACTAAAATGTGCCTAAAAGTCTCTGATTGTTATAGGAACTGACCCTTCCATAAAACGTGGTCATCTTTATGTCTTCCTAAGTGCATACCTACTTATACTCTTGCCTATTATAAAGCTGGGTGTTATCTGGATGATTTTCCTGTTGATTTGTGTGAAATTAATTATGTGTTGTTGATGTTAGCTTAAGATAATGTTAATTTCAAATATTCTCTCTCTCATCCTGTTAATAAACAATTCATATTTATTTTTTTATTTTGCAGTGCAGATGATTTTATTTGAAATAGCCTCATTTGATAATTTCCTTTAATCTCTCTGACATGTGAGGTATCTAAACAAGCACAAACAAGAGAGTTAAAAATATGCACAAATTCTCATCAACTGTAATGTCTAAAGTATTTTCTGTTTTCTTTCTTTGTATGTTTTTACTTTTTTCATAATTTTTGAGTCTTCAAATTGAAAGAGACAAAACTGCATAAGAAAAAACCATCAGTGTATTTTAAACTAATGGGGAAGAGTAAAATAGGTATCAATTTTTTATAATATTGCAAACATGGTATAGAAACTGCTCATATCATTAGGAGGAGAAACATAAAGCAGAACAGAGAGATTATTTTAAGCCAAAAAGAGAAAACACCTGAGGACTGAGTTTGATTCTCTCTTGGGATCCAGATAAGTGGACAGGTGTCGAGTCTATCACTTATAGCACCATTCTTACAGGAACTGGAAAAGTGAGGAGAACATTTGAAGTACAATACATCTATGTTCATGGTATGAGTCAGTTGTTTCAAATGTTTATGCATGCTATACATTGATTCATCAGTCCAAAGTATTTGCTTTTATAATCAAATGAAGCCTTCATGACCTAGAAAAATACTTCACAAATTCATATGGAAACAGCGTATTGTATTAGAGACTTTTGCAGTGGTGAAGCAGCATGTGTCTGCTCATCTCACAAAGGGAATCTGTGACAGACCAAAAGAAAGATTGTGCCAAAGTCTAACCTGTAGCTCAAATTCTAATTAGTCATAGTAATAAAAAACCTGCATTCAATTATTAGGATGTGAATGTTGAAAAATCAGAGAAGCAGAGCAGTTGGCCACTAGAGATCTTACTTCTAGGAATCCTTAGTTGAATGAGCCAGAAGTCCTGTCACCACCCAACTTATATTCCTGTCTCTACTTCCTCAGTGCTCTAATTAAAGACATAAACCTCCCAAATCCTGGGATCAAAGCCATGAAATCCCATGTGCTGGAAAAAGGGTATGTGCCACCATTGCCTGACCTCTGTGGATAAATAGTCTCTAGTTCTGCCTTGTAATCTTCAGACAAGATTTGTTTGTTAGAGAACAAACAAAATATTACCATACCAACCTGAACGAATGAAATTTTACTGAGGTTACATGCAGCATAAGGATCACTTTGAAACAGCTCCATCTCTGAGAATCCAACTCCAGTACAGGTGAGGATTCCTGAAAGTTGTTTCCCTATCTGGATTAGATGGTTAATTAAGAAATAACCTGTGTCTGAATAAAACTATAGGCAAATCAGCCTTTCATTTCTCCTTTTTTAATTTTTGTTTTGGTTTCAGTTATTTATTGTTGTTTGCTTGTTTTGATAAATGGTTTCTCTGTGTAGCCCTGGCTAGCCTGGAAATCACTCTGAGAACCAGGTTGGCCTCAAACTCATAGAAATCTATGTGGCTCTCAAGTGTAAGGAATAAAGGCATTCACCATAATACCCAGCTTAAGAATCACTGGTATTCTTAAAGCCAGCAGCGTAGAAATTCCATTGTCATAGATTATCAGTAAGGACAGAGAAATTCAACTTATGTCACAGCTTGAAAATTACAGAAATATCTTTTATTTATCTCTTCTTTTATCAAACACCTTGCTAGATAGCTGCATTCCTCATTCACTGAAGAAATGTAATTTGTGAGAGGAGAGGTTCATAGGGAAGCATAATCATAAGAAAATAACGATAGGGAAAAATGAAATTATTACTTGGTAGTGCTTTGAAATGGACATCAGGGTTTAGTCTCTGGTTGGAACTGTTGCATATTTGAATGCAGTAATAAAAATATACGAATAGTTGGAATCTTTCTTTTTACCTCCTGTTCATGGTTCTAATCCATGCATTGGGATGCATGATAAATGTAAATTAGACAGTAAGCTAGGATGCAAAGCAAACCTCTGTCTTTAAACAAGAACAGAGAATAATTCTCTTAGTCATTTGTTTATGAGTAAAGCTTTTTATTTGTAAACAATTATACATGTTATTTAACAATATATTTTAATAATAATAGTCTTCACAAAAGAAAATGTATCTGTGTTGACATGAGAGATATTCCAAATTAATGTTTTTCTTATTTTATTTAATAAGCTATTTAAATACTATTTCTTTAAATTCTGTTCTTTTTTGTTATAATTTCAATGACTAGTTCTTGTAATTTTCATGTACATACAAAAGCCTAAACATACTATTGTGGTTTAATATTTCAATTTACCAATTAATATTTTTCTGAATTTTTTATAATAGTAGAGCTATTTAATGTTTTCCAAATTTCTATAACATATTTTATAGTATATCCTTTTTGCTAATATTTTATGTTGTAAAATCTAGTATATAATTAAATATTTCACTGTTCATAGAGTCACTATTAAAGTATGAAATTTTTACCATAAGAAAAGAGATCTGAACATTGATGTAAGATTCAATTTATTTTCACAGCAACAAACACACATACAAAATTAAAGTCCATATTGAATATATATAAATATACATATTTATACATATGTATATATATATATATATATGCATTTATTAAGACTTGTGCACTACCAGCAGAACAAAGAAACAAAATTCTAAGATACTAACACAGATGGCTGGTCTTTTTAAAGAAAATAAGAAAGCAAGCAGGGTGAAGCTTGCAGTTTGTTCACGATTTCCCGTTGAGTGTCTTAATCACAGCGTCTGTTATTGCTCCTATAAAAGTGGCTGGGCAGAAGAAGACAGGAAGTAACATTTGCCCAGTGATTGAGCAATGTGGCTAGCGTGCTGATCGGGAAAAGAAGAAACAAAACAGAAGCAAGATAGACAGAAAAATCTTGAAACCACCTTTAATAATATCTCCAAGCATGGAAGAAGAGACATTTGACATTTTGACAAAATGGATCATCTGCTCTACAGTAACCTTTTATTTTTCCTCTATTTATTTCTTGGATCTACAGCATTAACTGCTTGGTTCCCAGTGACTCTATTCACAAATGCTTACTAAACTGCCGTGCATGAATGATGAAAATCCACATGTGGATGTGGGTACGAAAAGTGTATTAAATATTTGTCAAAGCACTTTAGTTACAATTTATTCTCTCAGCCAACTTTAATTCAGCATTCAACAGAAAAACCATCTACATTTCAGAACTTAGGTTTGGAGAAGGAAATGATATTGCCTCTGTGGTGCACTTGGGAAAAGTGTATGTTTGTGAAATACCCGCGATCTTATTATACTTAAAAATATAAAAATCAATTATTGTTACACTACAGTTTATGTTTTTATTTAAGTTCTGTAACATGTATTATTTTGCTGTTTTTATTCATCTATAATTTCATTTTGAAATACATGTTTTGTTAAGACTAAATTAGGCTACTGCTGCCTCTTTCCTTCCTCCATCACATTTAAGGTATGATCAGTTCAGTCCATCATTTGCCCCATCTCTCAAATGGATAGCTGCTTTTTAATATATATATATATGTGTGTGTGTGTGTGTGTGTGTGTGTGTGTGTGTGTGTGTGTGTGTGTGTGATGCATTTGCAGTTATATAAATATAACCTATTAGAGTCCATTTTTGTTTTCTAGTGTTTTTGTTATCTAGGTGTATATGGATTCAGGACTGTCTATTATTGAGTAGGCACAAAAGGTTCATTTTGCTGTCTTATAAATCAAAACATTATTATTAATTGAAGAAATTATCATTTTAATTTCTATTTCCTGATCTTATTTTTATTTATACTTATATTTATTTTATAAATACATTTTTAAATATACATTGTGCTGCTTCTGATTTTTTACTCACTTTCATAACAGATTTTTACAATAAACAGGTTCCTAGGACTTTGAAGTATTCATATAAATTTTGAGCATATATTCAAGGAGGATTTTGTATTAAATTAGAAATTAAATTTATGGGTCTACTAATCTGGGTCATCTACAAGGAACAGAACTGATAAAATGCTCTCACACACACATAAACACACATAGGCTTATGTATATGATATTTGTGATTATTAGAGTGTATGTCTTCAACCCAAATCAACAAAACAAGGATATATGTATGGGATTTTTTTAAAAGAGTTGATTACAGGCTGTGCTCCTAGTCAAAATGGCTATCTCCTGATAGAAAATATGAAGTAGTTGTTCAGTTCATGAGATTGAATATTTCAATAATTGCACTCCTGTGCTTTGATCCCAAGGAGATCTTAGAAAGCTGCCTGTTTTTGGTACATTTGGAAGTCCAAGGAAGCAGGTTTTAAAACCAACAAAGGAATTGCTCGGTCAGAATATTGATAAACTTGCTATCCAGAGTGAGGGCAAGCAGACAAAGAACAAAAGAATGCTTTTTCTGTGTTCTTTTATGTGAGCTGTCACCCAAAGGTATGGACCTGATATAGAGTTCTCTGACATCAAATGATCCAGATTCACAGTTGGTCTCCCACCTCAAATAACCCAACCAAGGAAAATCCCTCACAAGTTTGACCTGATGCATGGGTTTTAGTTATATCTAGGTGAAGTAAATTTGACAACCAAGATTAGCCATCAAAATAGGTTAATATTACCTTTTTATCTGTACTAGTAAATAACCAATACTAATAACACTAATAATTATTTTGGAATTAATTAACACAAAAATAGTAACTTACAGTGCACCCAGGTGAACTAGTTTATCATTTGTCAACAAATAGAAAGAGTCCCCTTGATTTAAGTACATAAATTTAATAGTAATATCTAAATACTTTTTAAACAGTTATGCATGTGTTAAAGCTGCTCAATAATTTTGATAGTAACTGTGCTTATAATATTTTAGTAAAGGTTTTATCAATAGCATTTTTAGTCTTATCAGTAATCACACTTTAAAAAAGTATCTGAAGAACTAAGTTCCAGTAGCGCAGATAATCTTCATTACAGGCATTTTGTTTTTGTTGGGCACTAGTATGTATTATGAGTTCTAACAGGTCTTACCAGATATAGGGAAAAATGCTGAACGATCAGAGAAAGGAAGGAGCAAAAGCAGTCATGTAAGCTCCAGTCTCCACCTGCCTTATCACTTTCTCTGCCTAGCCATATCACTTCCTGTCTGTACAGACTTCCAGACCTCCATGGTTAACTAGTGGCTAGCTCTGCCCTACGATCTTCAGGCAAGCCTTATGTGTTTGAGAATAAAAAAGATATCACTTCATTCTTCTATGTCTACAATGTCTTTAAAATTATATGATACTTATATTTTACTTAAGGAAATAAAAGTAATCAGTATTTATTAGTTGTAGAGACTATAGTCTTATAATTTATAGACCTGAAAAATAAACTGTTTGTTTTCATTTTGTTCTGTTTTCTTTGTAAATTATTATTAGTAATAGAATAGAAATATATAATTTGGGCAAAATTCACATACCTTCTGTTTTCTAGCCATTCTGATAATATATAAATATGTTTAAATATTTCAATTTTGTTGCATAAACAGCAAATATTAATGTCTATTTCTTTATATAACTATCACAATCTAGCATTCAAATTCTGAATCTCGGAAGATATGTTATGATGCTTGATAATGAATTGATTATACTTTGAAAACACTAAAATAAGAGCATTAAATGCTCTCTAGACAAAATTAGGAAACTTCACTTATTTTTATCTCAAAACTTTTATTTTTCTGAATATAATTAATTGGTTTTGTTTTGTTCCTGGTGTATGCCATTTTCCACTTTTTAGCAAAATGCAAATTCTTCAGGTATAGATTTCTTTCATCTTTGTCAACAAATGATAAAGGAAAACCCTAACTCTCATGTCTTTAATTAATGAGTAAAACTTGAGAGTTCTAAAAATTGATGTGTATACTATTTTTCATATCTTGATATTAATTCAGAAAGTTAGGAATGCTGCCCTCTTGTCCAAGGTGTTATTGTAGGAAAAGGTCAAGAGAGAACTCTGAGCTTTCCAAATTAGAAAGTGGATTCTCATTTAAGTCAACAGTGAATTAAAAACAGTCTCTGCTACTGGACTCCCCTTAGTGCACTAGGGATAAATACTGGTTCCACTACCAGAGACCCCATAGACTGCAAGTACTCTCAGCCTAGATAAATGGGAGGGCCTAGGTCTTGTCCACAAATGATGTGTCAGACTTTGATATTCTCCCATGGGGCCTCATCCTCCCTGAGGAGTGGATGGGTAGTGGGATGGGAGCATGGTGTGGGAAAATGGTAAGATGGGAGGGAAAGGGAACTGGGATTTGTGTGTAAAATAAGATTATTTCTATTTAAAAATTAATGAAAAAAATCTTAAGACCCGAGAGTATAGAGACATTTGAAACATACCATCTTTTTGAACTATAAATCTTTACTGGTACCTCTAACAACTAAAAATTTGAGCAGGCTAATAGAAGTTTTCGGCAGAGATATTTTTTAGAATATGATAAGTAATCTTATGTTACTGAATTCCTGCTGTGTTATACCTCATTTGAAGCAGATGGCAATTATACATGTGCAAGTTGCAAAGATAGCTATCATTGCAATACCATGGTTTTAAGAGATCATTTCTGATCACTTTAGTTTTATTTTACAAGGTATTCTGCTAGGTACTGAGTATCCTACTGATATCAACTCTGGATCTTCTAAAATAAGCTGTCAAATAATCTATTGATTTGAAGCACTTGAGTTTTAACTTTTCTCTTCAACACTATTTTTCCAAGTGACCATGAAATAAACAAAATTGTTTTTATTTATCATTTTTTTTTGTACTTGTAGCTTGTTAGAGAGAGAGCCATACCCCCTTGTTGTTAAACCAATCAGGAAAAGAACATTTAACTTTGTTACTTAAAGATATCTGGATTCTTGGACTATAGTTATTTCTTCATCTATACACATTGCTCCTGTGCCAGAATAATAAAAATATTTCTAAGCTTATCTTATTCTATTAAAATTTCTGTTTATCTATCATCTATCCATATATATATATGTATATATATATATAAAAACCTTTCTCTCCATCCATCCATCCATTAATTCATTTATAGTATTTATCTATCATTTATACATTTCAATAATCAGTTAGGAAAATAGCCATTGCTTTTAGTTATATATTATCAGAAATGTAAAATAATTTCACTTTGAAAGGTGACTTCCAAGAGTGATCTCCTTTAATGACATCAAAAAAACACATTAACAACATAAAATCATAAAAGAAACAAAACATTAGAAAGCAAAAGATGGCAGAAAACTAATGTTAACTAATTATTATTTTGTTTATTCCTTTTAATCATTGTAGGCTTTATATATGTGGAATGTACTCTACAAGGATTTCTGGTAGGATGATGTGTGTTTATGTGCCTATCTATGTACATAGGAGAGTAGTTAGAATAGTGTTGGGGTACAGCCAGAGGTCTATTAATATGTTTCTTTCTTTGTTTTTTGAGATTGGGCATTCATGTGACAATGCAGATGAATGATCATGTATGAGTATAGCTCAAAGTTAAGTGATTTAATTGAGTTTAATATGAGTTTCTGATTTAGATTGGACTTTATTTTTATGCAAGTATTTTCTAACGAACAAGCTTGTCTGCCAACCAAAGCACAGAGAGACAGGCCACTGTGTACCTAGCTCCATAGGGTAGAGCTGGGGATTCAAACTCAGGTCTTCATGCTTGCATAGCAGGCAATTTACCAACTGAGCCACATCCTCAGTCTCTAAAAAGATGACATCAGAATCACCAAAAGTGTTTTCTAAGGTTTCTCCTTTGTTTGGAGTCTTGCTCTGCTGTTCTTAACTCTAATAATGCCTACTTTCCATCTTTTCTGCTTTAATATTTAGACTGAATACAAATCCTTTGAATGATACAAATTAAAAGGGGTTACTACTAAGATTGACACATTAGGGAGTCATTTTCCCATTAGTGCCTTTAATTAGTCTTTAAAGATCATTCTCAAATGGTGTTACAGTATATGTGTCGGTGAGTACTGTGTTTTATGAGTTATTTTCATATATCCTTTGTATAATTACAAAATTGTGAGAGTTGTTTCCATGCTATCATGTATAAAGTGGGAGTATTTGAAGTCACTGTTTTTCAAATTATATCAAATCGCTTTACTATTGTGTAAATAGAGAGCTCCATATAGTTTAACTTTTTACAGAAAAATAAAAAACTGAATAATAATTAAATATTTTTATATTAAAAAATAATTAGGCAGTTCTGGTGAGATTCTGATAGCTATCACCTTGAGATCAACCATGTTATTTATTTAATCTTTTACAAATAGAACAACATTGATAACTTATTTCATTATTTATGCTTTCTTTTCCTTTTCAGTATTCTCATTTTGATTTTTTTATTCCTTTCAATTTCTACTCATATCACAATCATGTTTTTGTGAGTAGCAACTAAATTTCAAAGCTTATATGTATCAGCAAATTAATTAGCATCAAGTAACCTTTAGAGTAAGATTGATAGAAAACAACATGGTAAATTTTCATTTTAGTAACTGGATATTAATACAATTATTCTTCCTCTAAAGAATCACCTTACCAGGTAACTACATAGCAAGGTGTTATTGGGCTCATTTCTTCTCTTAATATGTATACTCCATGTATCTGCATATGATGCATTGCAATGTAATCCCTAGTACCTTTATCTCCATTTTAACATAAATTATAGCGGGAAGTATTATAGAGGTAAATAATTTAATGAGATAGTTACACTGCCTCATCCTTTTAATTCCAACATATTTAGGATCTATCCTGTGGATTCTTAGAATATTTAATTTTTGAAGTACAAGAAAATTTATAGATGAAAATTGGGTGTTTTGATTCTAACACAGGTATGCAAAGCCCACAGTTCACATTACACAAATTCTTTGTGCAATGTAAACCATTACCTAAACTTCCCTTCCTGTCTGGATGTTCATGATCTTCTCTCAAAATCTAAGAAACACCAATAGATAGTTTCTTTCTATCCTAAGTCTTGATACTTATAATGCATTGTTGAATAGGAAAAGGAAGGCAAAGGGTGTTGCAATAGAATCATTGATTGTATCACCCGTATTGTATCACATGACAGTCTGCATTCTATTATTCATATTATGTCCAACATAATAAACAACTACTATCAAATATCAAAAGCTGCCATAACAGTAAAGCCAGAATGAGCCAGATCTTTATGACACAATAGTTTCTGAAGATTTGAGTGACTGTAATGAATGGCCTTATCTTTTTATGTGATAATATATATTTTTATTACTTTTTATTAATAATATAATTTAAAAGTTTTACATGTTGATCCCCGTTTCTTCTCCCTCCCTCCCTCCCTCCCTCTTTCCTTCCTCACATGCACCCTGACCACACTCCTCTCCCATCCTCCCACCCCCATTCCACATGTAGGGCTATGCTATCCAGGTGTGGTCATAAAAATCTGTCAAGTCATTTGAAGTAGGGACTAGGACTTCTCTCCTGTCTCTAGGTTAAGGGAGTATCCCTCCATGGGGGATGTGTCCTCAAGGTCCTTTTGTGCATCAGGAATACATCCTGGTTCTACTGTCTGAGGTCCCTTAGATTGCTCAGTCCTTCTAGCTGAGACCCATATTCAGTGGGTCAGAGTCAGTCGCATGCTGGATTCCCAGCTATCAGTTTGGGGTCCAATTAGCCCCTCCTGTTCAGGTCAGTTGTCTTTGTGTGTTTCTGCAACCTGGTCTTGTCCTCTCTATATAATATTTTGTATTTAAATTTGAAACAAGCTTGTTTGCATGTCAATCCCAGTTCCCTCTCCCTCCCTCCTCTACTCCCTTGCCTCCTCCCAACTCCCATCCCATCCCCTTTCTGCTCCCAAGGGATTCCCATGAGGGATCTCCAAAGTCTGTCATATCATTTGGAGTAGGGCCTAGGCCCTGCTTCATGTGTCTAGGTTGAAAGTGTATTCCTCTATGTGAAATGAGTTCCCAAAGTCCATTTCCATACTAGGGATAAATACTGATTCACTACCAGAGTCCCCATAGACTTCCCAGTCCTCCTAATTGACACCCACGTTCAGGGAGTGTGGATTGGTTCTATGCTAATTTCCCAGCTATCACATTGAGCTCCACCTTGTTCAGGTCAGCTGCTTCTGTAGGTTTCTCCTGCCTGATCATTACCTCTTTGCTCATCATTCCTCCCTCTCTGCAACTAGATTCCAGGAGTTCGGCTCAGTATTTAGCTATGAGTGCCTGCTTTTAGAGTTCCTCAAAACAGGATTTCTGAAAAGGAGAGTAGGACTACTGTCAGTAATTGATACACCAGGATCAGTCATTACAGACTCTGAGGAATGGGGTGTGGATAGCAGAGCACCACTGTCCTAAGAAAGGCTTTCAACAGCAATAAAGAAAATGAAGGGCTATGAGCAAGAATCCCCTTTTAATATAATAATAATTATTATTTTTCTTAAATTAATTTTAGAAATATAATCATAGATATGTTTATATTGGTAGAGAATAATATGGAAATTTAAATGGAAATACAGAGTTGAATGAAAAATTACAAATAGAAAATAAATTGATAACTGTTCCATTATTTGAAGAGTATTTTATTATATTATTTTGGTATCTTCTTTATTATAACAGCCAATTTTAATTTTGTAAAAGTTAATATTATGTAGACTGAAACATATTTTTTAAATGCCCCCAAACCAAAAAGTAGGCATTTAAAACAAAACTATATTTCTAATTAATGAGTATTCTAACTCATACAACTTTTAAGAACAATATATGTAAAACATTTCAACTTTACTAAAACCCCAAAATATACATTTAAACTATTTGTGGAAATACATGTATTTTTTATCACAACTAAACTCCACAAGTTTCTTGCTGTCAGGCAACTTTTATGTTGGGTTTTGACCTGTGATTGATGTTATATCATTATGGAGTTGAAAACCAGGACCTATAACAATATATTGTGAAGTAAAAATTTAATAATAAAAACCAGACACTCTCCCATAGAAAGAGAATAAAAATGTCTCAGTTTAAAGGCAAAGTAGTTTCTTCATACCCTGGCAGCAAGTGATTAAAAGTGGAATTTTGCAGTTATTTTTTGATCTCAGGAAAGGTACATGTTATGGATTTATGATCATACAGTTAGCATACCATAAAACATCTTATGGCCAGTCAATTCTAGGAAAAATGGAAACAATTTATGTTGTGTAGTTTACAGGATTATTGAGGAAGAGTGAAAAATGTTGACTTATACCTAAGGGCACAATCAAAGTCTAACATTTTTTTTTTTTTTAACTAAATGAAACTAGAGTCGGCTGTCTTTTATCAATATATACCCAAATTCTTTTTTCACCTTCTTATTCTCTTGAAATGGAAAGTGAGTGTATCCTGCTCTCAAAGTTGTATTCTTCTGAATCTACACTGAATTTCTACCAAAAGTAGAAATAATAACACCCAACATATCATCAATACTGTGTTTCTTTTAGTGTCTGTGCTAGGTAGCTTTTTGGCAGCTTCTCACATGATGTGATCATCTGGAAAGAGAACCTCAAATGAGAAAAAAATGCCTATATAACTTTGGCCTGCAGTGAAGGATACATAACATTTTCTTAGCTAATAACTGACATAAAATGGCCGAGATTGGTGTGTTCTCTTCCACCACGGAGTAGTGGTGTTGTGTTGTATCAGAGGAAGCTAAGTAAGTCATGGATAGCAAGACAGTGCAGAGTTCTTCTGTGGCCCTTGCTTCGGTACTAGTCTCCAGATTTCTGAGTTCCTTGTCCTGAATGTCCTAATGATTTAGTTTTCATTTATAAAATTAGTATAATAAATATTATGATTGTCAAGCTGTAAGATTAAATAAATCCCTTCTATCTTCATGATCCTTTTGGTCCCTGTGTTTATTACTGCAAGAGAAACTATGAAAGAACAACGTCCTTTCAGATGAGATTGTGTGGTATGGTTGTAGAAACATTTTCTTTCAATGCTCTGACATTATCTATATATATTGAAAACATAATTATTGTCAATCTTAGCTAACACTTGTTTTTGTTTTCTAGTATTGACAGTAAGATATAGAAAAAGTATTTCCCTCATATGAAATTACATTCAAAGTAGAACCTGGGTAGACAGAACTTGCTACTTTTGTTTCATCTTGCTACTGCCATTGTCTCAGTGTTACAGTAGTTCTAAAATTATCTAAAATCACCATATAAGTTAGGTTTCTTGAACTCTTACGGAACACAGAGAAGGTGCAATTAAAACATGTAATATACTATTCATGGTTTAACCAATATTATTTAGCTTTCTTAGAGATAACATGACTTAGCTAAAGATTGAGCTTCATCCACTAAAGATGTCAGTATAAATGTAGATTACTCAGGTTGTAAGATAATTATACTATATTTTTGAGCTACAAAATTCGCAGATCATATTAGGCTAAAATTAATGTTGCAGAGATTACACATTCATCTCTTATTAATGTCTCAAGGCATAGGAAGACATTAACATTTTGGAGTACTAAAGCAATCATTCAGTGCTATATAAATTTCCAGAAATCACTTTGTTATATTTAAAGAATTACTATAAATTATAAAAATCATATAAGTTTAACTGAAAAGACCTGCCTAATACACATACATAAATATGTGTGTGAGTATATATATATATGTGTGTGGTATATATATATATATACATATATGTGTGTGTATATATATATACATACATATATATATATATATGTTTCTGCTTGACTTTGCAATTTGTAAGGTTTTTGTATTTTGGACCGTTTTTGTTTTGTTTGTTTTGTTTTGTTATTTGGCCAGAGTTATTATCTGGCCTTGCAATAGCTGAAGGTATAAGAATCCCCAGTGTGGCTGTTGATTCAGCCAAGGTCATCAATAGACTTGTGCATTTGGAAGTTGTGTTTCATCGTATTAGAGTTTATATGTTTGATATCTTCTCAGTGGCAGCTAAAGATTTAAAGAGCTCCTAACAGATATTTGGCTACAGCACAATGGCTTGGCTGTATGAGTTGGAAAATAGCATGAATTATAAATTAGAACAGTGTTCCTTTTAAGGCCTTATATATTTTTTTTAAAAAAATTAGAAACAAGCTTTTTTACATGTCAATCACTGTTCCCTCTCCCTTTCCTCTTCCTCTGCCCTCCACCAACCCTCATCTCTTCCATTTATGCTCCTCAGGGAGTGTGAGGACTTCCTTCAATGGGGGATCTTAAAAGTCTGTCATATCATGTGAAGCAGGGCGTAGGTCCTTCATTATGACAAGGCTGAGAAAGTATCCAACTATGTGGACTAGGTTCCCAAAGTTAATTTGTATACTAGGGATAAATACTGATCCACTACCAAAGCCTCATAGATTTCCAAGGCCTTCTAACTGACACCCATGCTCAGGGGTTCTGGGTCGGTCCTATGTTAATTTTTCAGCTATCAGTCTTGGGTTCACAAGCTGTCCCTTGTTCAGATCAGCTGCTTCTGTGGGTTTCTCTAGCCTGGTCTTGACCCCTTTTCTCATTACTTCTACCTCTCTGCAATTGGATTCCAAGAGTTTGGCTCAGTGTTTAGATCTGAGTGTCTGCTTCTGCTACCATCAGCTACTGAAGGTAGGCTCTAGGATGGCATATAAGGTAGTCTTCTATCTCATTATCAGGTAGGGGCCTTTAAGGTAGATTTTTTGCTAATGTTTAGATTGTTAATTGGGGTCATTCTTATAGGTCTCTGGACATTTCCCTAGTGTCAGATTTTTCTTTAAACTTATAATGGCTCCCTCAATTTTGGTATCTCTTTTCTTGTTCACTTCTATTGTTCCCATTACTCAATCTTCCTGCTCCCTCATTTTCTCCTCTTCACTTCTTCTCTCTTTCTCTTTCTCCTGACTCCTCTCTGCTCTCCCCATTGCTCCCAAATTTCTCAGGAGTTGATTACCTTTCCCCTTCTCAGGGTGACCATGCATGTCTCTCTTAGGTTCCTTCTTCTTCCCTGGTTTCTCTGGCAGTGTGGATTGTAGGCTTGTAATCCTTTGCTCTCTATGTATATAATCCATATAATCCATATATGAGTGAGTATGCTCTTATTTTTTTTTAATTTAGAAAATTACTGGTAATGTTTCTCGACTTTTCCTTCTTAGTTCATTCAATATAAATTGTTATGTTTGTGGTAAACCTGGAAGATTATCAGGATGTGTCTAGTAACATAGCATTTATAACTTAATGTTTTAAACATTAATTTACATGATTTGTTTCAACATCTTGGAAACTCATCACTAAAATAAGTGGATAAAGTATAAAGCAGGGCATTATTTATTAAACTAAGGCAGACTTCTATTTTTCCAATTGTAGATATTTCATAAATTATTACACTTTTAAGCAGTCTTTTCTTTCTAAAATATTCTCTGCCATTTGAATATGACACAGTTTTCCAAGTGTGATAAATCCAGATACTATGTAAATGACGTTAATGAAATAGGATCTAATATTGGTATTTTACTCATGTCCCTCAAACAATTCTATTTGGAAATGAACCTGTTTAAGTAGTAGAAGTTCCCTGATAGGATCAAGCAACAAACTCAATTAGTTTTAATCAGTAATGTAAGTGAAACAGATTTTAACTTAATTAAAGCTAGCAGAAGTAAAATGCTTTGTAAGATAATGGGAGATAATAGAATTTGAATTCCCTTTCTGGGCAGTAATATCATTGAGATCTGTTGCGATGAAGCCTAGTACAAATGCCATAGGTTGCTTGACTGATTCTAATAATTAAAAGAAAACAGATAGTGGGGCTGTGTTTAAGAAAGAGATAACTACCTACCTCTTAGTTAGTATTTAGAAGTCATCAAACTAATCTGAATACCCTTGGCACCTTTTACTAATGGAACAAATGGCTTCCATCACTAAAATGCAGTGCTTTATATAATGGACTATTTGCACAAGTACACTTAATTATACCATAGGAATTTCTGGTTTTGTAATTTTATTTTTTAAAAGATGTTATGATTATCTTGCTATTTGTAAACAAATGTATCAAATTAGTCATACAGAGGATTAGTATTAGGTTACTAACAATATTTTTGGAAGATATACTTATTTATATTACATATTTGCTTAATAATTCAGGAGTGTAAACCTCAAGAATGTAGAATTGTTTCCATTTATTTTTCTTACAGGAAGCAGACAGACTAAGAATATTGGAATTTGTCTACAGCAACACAAAAATTTATGACTGCCTATGCATTCATAGGTGTAGAACCATGTAATGGGGCATTGGTCATCCATTATTTTAAAGATAATAATATCAGATTTAATGTGTGAGCTGAAAATTATGTTTGAAAAAGTAATAAGTGTAATGCCTACTTACATGTAAACTTAGCACAAGCTAGAAGCACCAGAGGAAGGAGTCCTAACTAAAATAGTCTCTATAAAAATCAGGCTATAGGCAAGCCTGAAGGGCATCTTCTTGATTAGTGATTGGCATGTGATTTCCACGCCAGTGCCTGTTGTGAGAAGGGCAGCCCCTGGGATGGTAATGCTTTGCTCTATAGGATATAAGGCTAAGAAAGGTCATAGAGCAGTACCCCTCCATGAACTCTGAATTAGCTCCAGCCTCCAGTACCTGTCATGCATGATTCCTGCCCTCACTGCTTCTGATGATGGATTGTTATATGGAACTGTGAGTGAACTAAACCAGCCCACTCCACACCCAAGTTACTTTAACTTGTGATGTTTCAGCACAACAATAATAACCCAAACTAAGACAGTAAGATTAAGTATATTTTTGAAAAAAAATCTTTAAATCTTATTCCCCGCCAATAAGAGGCACTCCAAAGGAGTTGTTTAATTGGTATTTACCATATGTAAGATTATTATTGGATAGTTATAATTAAAATTCTCTTCAAGAGTCAATGTGATAAAAGGTGATATAAAATCTCTTATAAATTACCAGAATTGAATAAATAATCATGAAAATGTTAATGACGTCTGAATCTCTACTTTGTTTCCAGAAGTGGGTAATACTATTTTCTCCTTCAAAAGAAAGAAGTTGTAGTGACTTGTTGGTTTGATTGGATTTCTGCTGGTAACAACAATAATAATTTGCATGAGAACAATTTGTCCTTGGATAATTATGAATGCTTTTTCTGAAAGCATTCATAAAATATTTTATAAAGTAGTAAAAGTATCAATTACTCTTGGATGAATATTGATTGCTTCAAATTGCAAAAGACTTTGTAGCAATTACTGTTAAAAAGTGTATCTATTGATAAAACGAAGACTCATACAATATTGTTTTCATATACCAGTCCATTAAAGTAACCTATCTTAAAGGAGAATCAAATGCAAACTTAGGAAGTTTATATCTGTGAACCACTTCAGGATGTGTGCACAGTAAATACTCTATGGATAATTATTCTGTTTCCAGACTTTCTCTTAAACTCTAAGTCTGCTGTTCTTCATTGGTTCTACACATTGGCAGACATAACATGACAAGCAATAATTGTTTAGGGAGTTTTTAGAGGAAATGGGCAAATAGTTTCTCATGTATATTAATCATAGGTAAGGTTTTCAGTTCTTTAAATAATTAATATTAAAACTTTCAAAAATGAAGATTGACTCAAAGATCCAAGCATATATAAACTCACTCTTCATTTTGCATTTGTATTCTATATTATCATTGGAATATAAGGTGTTTAATAATAATATTTGATTCTTCTAATATAAAATTTTAAAACATTTTTGAA
The DNA here is from genome assembly GCA_030556225.1 of Cricetiscus sungorus. Taxonomy (NCBI): domain Eukaryota; kingdom Metazoa; phylum Chordata; class Mammalia; order Rodentia; family Cricetidae; genus Cricetiscus; species Cricetiscus sungorus. The sequence continues at coordinate 27,533,076 of JANBXA010000741.1, read as the reverse complement.
GTGTACAATTATTTAAACAATATAAACTTTTAGACAATATTGTCAATAAAGCTGACTAACATTTCAACATTTGTACTCTAACAAAGAGTTATTTTTCACATATTCCTTATTATATGTAATTTCTCTAAATAAGAGGAAATGTTACTTTTGTCATAGCATAACTTAAACACACAATTTGCTTTATTTTCATTTCTTTCTGTTCAGTCATACACAATTTTACTAAAATTACTTCCTTTGATAATGTTCTTTAATTTAACAAAATTATGTTTTCTTCTAGTAATACACTTAAGAGTGTTTTGTGTATTGCTGAGTGCTAGATATTGAACCTATAATATTGTACAGTGAAATATTTTCTTCTGTCTAAAGAAACTGCTATTTCCATCCTTATGTAATGTAATTTTTATCTGTGTTAAATAATATTGCTTTGATGCTCTTGGTTACAGAAACAAAATATTTGGAAATACCGACCTTGTTTAAAAACAAAGGCTGCACCAGTATAGAGGTTTCTAATTTGACTTCCTAGGCATCTCTTAAACTTCTTCTGATATCTGAAATACTGCCTCAGTAATATCTTATGTTTATTAAATTCCTTCACAATTTATGGGGAAAAGAAAATAAACAAATAAAAACATATACATAAAGAAGAATACATTGCTTTTTTATTGTTGTTACTATGCCATGAATTGTAGAATTGATTGTCTTCAACTATCATTTTTTTTTGGTGTTATTCATTGATGACATTTGGCTTTTATTACTAAGTATTCTATGCACAGAAAGTAAAATTTTGAGTAAGTAAGAACATTCTGTTATTTATTAAATTACCATCCATTTTCTATCAACTGCTATATCATCTATTCGCAAACATTTTTTTATCAGGTTACATATCAGCCTATGAAACTATATACAAATCAGCTGAAAAAACTTTTTATCAGTCTTTATCCCTATCATTTATATATTTATCCTGTATTTACTCATTTGTGCATTCATGTATTTTTAAAATATGAATTCATCCAACTTATCTTCTATCTACCCATCTATTTATCAATCTTTTTATTCATTTTCTTTCCATTCATAACACTCAGCTTTTGTTTTATGCTTACTAAGCTCAATTGAGACTCATTCAACTATCTCTGTTTTCAACTCTGCCCCAATAAATTCAACAAAATTTAAATTGAAATTATTCAGAGGACTATGTTTGAACTGACTCCATACATACTTATTTCTGAAACAATGCCATTTCACAATTACTTACATGGTATTTACACAACTCAGGCAAACTAGAGTTGATTTCAAGTACTATATAGTTCATAAGTTATATGACAACACTTCTGTCTTATATAAGAGGATTGAGCTCTCACTGGTGAGTATATATATATATATAGAGAGAGATTCTGCAACCAATCCCCATGCAAAACTGAGATGAACTTTTGTAATATAGCTTCTTCCCTCAATATTTTAGTACTGGGCTGAAAAATTATAGTTTTTCACAAAAATTGAAAGAAAATTACTGTTTGGGCAATGTGTAAGTACAAAGCAAATGAGATTCAGTATAATGCAGAACTTGAAAGCAAGGTAAATCTAAATGAACTTTTATAAAAATAATGGACTTTAAAACAAAGAATTTTAAAAAAATACTTTTAAATGTATTTATTTTTCTTTAATATTGATCCCAGTTCCCTTTACCTCCCTCCCTCTCTTGCACACTTACATGTTCCACCAACCACCCCCCATCCCATCCCCACCCCCACTCCACATGGAGGGCCATGCCTTATAGGAGGGTAAACAAAATCTTTCAAGTCATTTGGAGTAGGGACTAGGCCCTCCCTCTTGCCTCTAGGATCAGAGAGTATCGCTCCATGGGAAATATGCCCCCAAAGTCTTTATGTGCACCAGGGATACATCCTGGTTACACTGCCAGAGGTCCCTTAGACTGCTCAGACCTTCTAACTGAGACTCATGTTCCGCGAGTCTGAATCAGTCCAGTTTTGGATTCCTAGGTATCAGACTGGGAGTCCATTAGCTCCTCCTTGTTTAGGTTAGCTGTCTCTGTGGGTTTCAGTAGCCTAGTCTTGTCCTCATCATATAACCCTTATCTAGTAGCTGATGGAAACAGAAGCAGATACCCACAGCTAAACACTGAACTGAACTGGAAGCCAAATAAAGAAATATTAAAGTGAAGATATGTATCAAATTATTTTTATGTAAAGAAAAAAAGGTTGTTCGGAGATTAATTTGTATAAAATTAAATCCTTTATAATTCCTTTTGAGAGCTATACTAATTTGGTTCGGAATGTTGAAAGCATCTAGAGGGCAACATATATTCAAGTCAGGAGAGAGAACAGGACAACAGATGTGGACTATGAAAGAGTTGCTAATCCATAAAGATGGCACCTCCAGAGAACTAGCTCAAGACCTGCTAATTTTTGCTAATTTAGTTGAATCTACTTCTTTTATTGAAGATTGATATTATTTTCTCACATAATATGATAGCCCCTCCCTCTCCTTCTACCAGTTCTTCTCCATCTCCTAACACAATTCACTTCTTTTCTGTTTCTTTTTAGTAAAAACATATTTCTAAGGGATAGTAATGAAACATAGCAAAATAAAGTATAACAAGATAAAACAAAACTAACAATCACATTGGAGTTGGGAAAGACAAGCAAACATGAGGGTAAGAGCAGAATAAAGCCACAAGAATGAGAGAACTTCTTGTTTGCACACCCAAGGATCCCATAAGAACTTGAAACTGGAGCCCTAGGGAGCTGGGTGATACATGCGAAGACACTGCATGCTGCTTCTGTCTCTGTGAGTTTATGTGAGATTTGCTCCTGTTGGTTTAGAGAGTTTTTCTCCTGGAATCCTCCATCCCCTCTTAAACTCTTTCAGCCCCTTCTTCAGTGTTCCTGAGCCCTTAGAGGAGGGACTGCTTTAGATGGTCTTAACACTAGTTAATGTTGCATGGTGTGCAATTTCATGAAATATTTTCTGAATATGGTCCAAATGCTCACTCTTGTCACCCACATTAATTTTCAATGGATTTGGTATTCATGTTACTCCTAACATTAGTTTAGAAATAAGATTGAATAGCTGTCAAATATTTTATTCTTGTAGTTCAAATAGTACCTTTGAGTAAGGAATTGGTGGATATAATCTATCGTTAAATAAAAAGTCTCTAAATCATTTCTAGAAGACATGATTGACAACCCTTTATGGCAATATCATTTTTAAAAATCACTGAAAACCTCAATTTTTACTTTTTCATCTTAGGTTTTAAGTATGATCAATTGGATCCTAATATATACTCTAACACAAATATGCACACACACACACACACACACACACACACACACACACACACACACATATATATAATCGAGATTGATTATATTGCCTTCTTCACTATTACAATTTTTTTCATGTTGAAATACTTGATAGCAGAGCAGTAGCAACCATTAATAAGCATTTTTCAGGATGTTTTTCCAATGTTAAAATAGAAAACACAACAAAATGTATCTGGTATATATTTAATAATTGAATCAAAGATATATTAATCCATAACATTAAAAAATGTTTTACTTAGAGTTCTAATGATTTAATATTTTAATTATTCAATGAATTATACTATAGGTTAGTTCTCTTGAAAATGACTTCTCTTTCCAAGAAAAATAAGAGATTATTAATATAAAATTACTTGATATCTAATGTTTATGACACCATTAACCTTATGATTAATTTCTTATTCTTTTCATCGCGAACAGAAAATTCATATTATCATTGTAAGGAAGTTAAATTGATTAAAATATCTTTAGCTCTGTTACCAGTACTAAGGAACAATGACATTTGAAAACCATGTGATGTCTGTCTACTAGAAGCAGCAGCACTTCTTAATCATTTTCATTATGCTCAGATTGTACAATAAAAAAAAAACACATTTGTAAAATAACAGCTATAATGCATTTATCCTTCTTCATTACTTAAGTATTTGATTTTTCCTTATGATGGGAAGTAAGAATATGGTATAAATAGAGGCAACTTGTCATAAATTCAATCAATTCATTTACCCAAATAATTTAATTTAGGTTTTTGTTAATTTAAATAATTGATTTCCAATGGCATTAAAATATTGATCATTTATGCTCCTTTTGTTTGTGTGAATAAAATGGAATGTGGCTGAATCTAATGACACAAAATGACATATACTGTGAAAATTGTTCAGAACTAGGGAGTTGTATTTTTTTGTAGAGAGGCTTATGTTGCATTTACAACAACAAAAATAAAACCCCATAAGTCTATAAAACATTCTGGAGGCCATTTTTATATTGTCACATACTTTAAAATTTTTCCAATTTATGTTCTATATCTATATTTCTAAAGAATTAGATTTAAGATTGGAATTTAAAATGAAACTATTCAATTTAAATTTGATCTAGGTTTTTGTACTAGGACTCCTATTTGAGGATACATAGAATATTTTATGGATTACTTCTGAGTTATTTTAAGTTTTTCATTTCTTCCTATTTCACCTTCAAACATATCAATTTTTAAAATGATTTTCTGTTAAAATGATAGTTTAAGATTTGCCATGAACAGTTACCAAAACCAATACATTTATCAAAGTGAGGGAAAAAAATCTTGGTGACTATTAAGGCCATTAGAATCTTCAAAGTGGGTTCCTTTCTTACTTTGTCCCCTTTTCTTGTCCAAAAGGAACTCAGACATATAAAGTTTAGAAAGAGAGAATCCCTGTAGTTTGGACAAAAAAGTAAATAAATACAATTAGTGTCTAAAAGTCATACATTCAGTACTTTAGGATATTTATTTATTTATTTTTAATCTACCTGTTATATTCCAAAAGTATGTACCTAATACTTGTAATCTTTTGTTTAAAGAAGGAGAAGACACATACTAGGATAAGTGAAGGGTTAATTTGTCATGTGACACAATTTTACAAGACCTGGGGATATATCTTTGCTTACTTGGTTTTGAGAATTCTGGATTCAACACATGTAAATGGGCAATAATAAAACAACACCAAATATTCTATGATGAAATTTAAAAACAAATATTATTGAGATTCTTTACAACAATTTGAAATGAATACAGAATTATGACAGTATGATGTAGCCAAATCCATCACACCCTTACTACTGACTTTTTTTTCTAAAAAAGGCAGAGCCAATTTATTATCATTGCAAGAAAAGCTGTACAAGTTATATTTACAAAATTCTACCATGAACGTGTTTTTATTTTCAAGAATCTTGCTAGAGAAACTTTTCTTTTAATTTATCATAAATATTTTAATCATTAACCTACATAATGATTACTAAAGAAATGTTGCAGGAATGGCTGGTAATTAAAGGTGCATAGCTTTGATTCAAGTACATATTCTTCAAGTGACTGAAACAAAGGGTTGAATGCTTTTCTAATAAAATAAAACTTCCCTCAAGTTACCAGTTTCAGAATTACATTTTTATGGAATTCTAAAATCAGACAAGTCAGTGGAGCATGTCTTACTCTGAAATCTCCCCCATAGTGACTACGGAAGACCCCGCTCTAATCATTTCTACCCTTCAAATCCCAGGATTTTAGGCATGTATGTGATCCCTGGTGCTGAGATTATCTTTGTGTGAGATGTTTTTCTTAGGACTAGAAAAATCTTGTCTAGAGCTGGGTGGCCTTGGACTCTCAGAGATCAGTCAACCTTTGAATCCTGTGTCCTAGGATTAAAGGTGTGTACCCCTACCTCCTAACGTCTGGCTGCTGCAATTAAAGGTGTGTATTATTACTGCCTGATCTCTATAGCTTGAGGGCTTGAGGCAGGCTTTGCTTTCTGAATCCTCAGGCAAGGTTTAATAAATCGTAAATAATATATCACCACAATTTCTTTATAATGGAATCATTCTACTAAATATTGGGCCACCTTTAAATCATCATATAATGCTTTCTAGACTGAACGTCATTATAGTCATTAAAGTCAACATTTTTATCTTTATAAACATCTTTATAATTCTATGCTTAAGCCTATGTACTTGTACATCTGTGATTTTGTATGATTTACAAATTTGTTGAATTATTTTAAATTTAATAAATGTTAAAATTATTAGATTGCTTTTAAACTATTCAGGAAGTGTTAAATATATATATATATATATTATACAAGTATAACATAAATGATTCAAGCAATATTGAAGATAAAGCTATGATACTTTTGTATAATATTTGATTATAGTAATTGGCAAGCAATTATTATATTATCATCAATCTCAATTTTTAACAAAATCTTAGGGTCCAACAAACTCTGAATGTATATGAATGCAATTATTTCCTAAACACATTGCCAATAAAGAAAGCCTTTCAAAATCAGTTCACAATTGCTATAGTGGTAATTAAAATTAGGATTCTATACATTTCCAGTTGACAAAATAAAACTATAATATGATGTATAATTTGGAGGCAAAAATATCAAGAGTAGGGTAGGAGAGCCCATTAATACTGCTGAGCCACTAACAACATTACTTGCTTAGAATTATTTACATTACTTAGAATTCCATATATACTACAATATTAATATAACTCTCACATGTTATAATCGAACTGCAGTTTACCCTCCCTCCATTTTTGCAAGACCCCCAACATCCATTGTGATCTACCTCTTATAATACTTTGTTAAATAATAAGAATGATTCTGTCCACCCACATACATGAGAGGAACACAATAAGTTTTACAATTGAATGCATTAATATTTAAAGATACTTCTTATTTTTGATAATTTTGTATTCTCTGTCAAAATATATTGCTGTTCTATGCTTGTTTTTCTCATTTAGAACCTGGAATGTTATGTAATTTGAAACTTTACTGTTTCATTTAAATTATTTTGTTAAATTTATCTTGCTAAGATTCCATCTTGTATTATTTTCACAGTTTTTGAATGCAAGCCATGAACCTGTCCATTCTATGCAAGTGTGTGGCCACAAAACTTTGTCTATGTCTCATATTGCATGTCCTTGTCCTGTCTAGTTAAAATATAGCATGATTTTTATGACTTCGAACAGAAGGGAAATAATGAATACTTACTGAAAAAGACCAGTCCATCAAGTAAACTATCAAAATAAAATTATTTTATACAACAAATGAGAATACAAGTGGTGATGCTTTGTCTAAATGTACACCAATACTTAGTGCAAAGTGATCATTTCTCTGAAGGCTTGAAAACAGTTTGATTTTTATCCAAGGATGTTGAATGTGGGGGATAAAAACAGAGACTTATAGTCATACAAATACAGCTAATTTTATGTAATGTTAATTAATTCACTTAAAAATATGTATGCCACAGCTATGGGGCCTCTAGCGGTGATACCAGTAGTTATCCATAGAGCATGAATGGGCTTTGGAGCCCATTTCCTATGGAGGGATATTCTCTCCACCTAGATACATGGTGAGGGGCCTAGGTCCTGCCCAAAATGATGTTACAGGCTTTGAAGATCTCCCATAGGTGGCCTCACCCTCCCTGAGGAGTGAATATGGTTGGGATGATGGTTAGTGGGAAGGATGGGAGTATGGGAAGGAGAGGGAACAGGGATTGGTATATAAAATAAGACTGCTTTTACTTTAAATAAAATTAATTTAAAAATATACATGCCAAATAGATTAGTAACTGAATTCTAATCTGGTTCCATTCAGTGGCAACCAACTCAAAAACTATTAAAGAATAAATGAGGATGATTAGGGCCTTGTATCTCATTACTGAAATTATGGTAAGAAATTTATAGGCATCTGAAAATGACAACAGTACATCTAAAAACTGTAAATGGACTGTAAATGCTATAGATTTATAGATATATTATGCTTTGATGATACTTAATGCATTTTCAGCTCTCCAGCTCTTAATATTATTATCTTGATCTGACAGAAGATTAAATAATTTAAAATATCTTCAGTGTAACATTTAGAAAATTTTCCTTATATTATTATCTTTTTTAATTGATCCTAGTTTTCTCTCCTACCTTTCCTCCCATGCCCTCCGCCCTGACCCCCCTATTCCATTCCCCAACACTCCACAGGGAAAGTGAGGCCTTCCAGGAGGGATCATTAAAATCTGTCAAGTCATTTGGAGTAGGGACTAGGCCCTCCCTCTTGTCTCTAGGCTAAAGGAGTATCTCTCCGTGGGGAATGTGTTCAGGAAGTCCTTTCATGCACCACGGATACATGCTGGTTCCACACTGTCAGAGGACTCACAGACTGCCCAGGCTTTCTAACTGAGATTCACATACAGTAGGGCTGGGTTAGTTCTATGCTAGTTTCCCAGCTATCAGTATGGGGTGCATGAACTCCTCTTTGTTCAGGTCAGCAGTTACTGTGGGCTTCTGCAGCCTGGTCTTGACCCCTTTGCTCATCACTCCTCCCACTCTGAAACTGGATTCCAGGATCGGTTCAGTGTTTAGCTATGGGTGTCTTCTGATTCCATCGGACACTAGATGAAGGCTCTAGGATGTCCTATAAGTTAGTTATAAATCTCATTATCAGAGAAGGACATTTAAAATATATTTTTAATCAATATAAATAAAAATTAGAGAATAAAAAACTTTTGTTAACTTCATAATACTTCATCATTAAAAGTCCATTGTTATTAGTTGTTAATTTTTAAATGTGGCATATATTGACACATCCTCTTTATCCAAAACCCACCTGTTAAAATTGCAGGTTATTTGTACAGGACACCTTTCATGTGACTAATTACTTAGAGCTCAGAAATGCAAATAACACATGTTATGTGATAACCCTTTTTCATGCTGTGAATATGTTTTATTCCCATTTGTTAATAAAATAGCTGATTTGAACCATAACAAGGCAGGATAGAGCCAAGCAGAAGTTCCAAGCAGAGATACAGGAGAAGAATGGTAGAGCCTGGGAGATGCCAGACAGCTGGCAGAGCAACAAGATGTATTACAAACAGGTAACACCATGGGGCTACTTGGAAAAATATAGATTAATAGAAATAGATTAATTAAGTTGTAAAATATATTTAGCAATAAGCCTGAGCAATAGGCCAGAGTTTGTCATTAATATTAAAATTCTGAATAATTATTTTAAGAGCAACTGCAAAAAAGGCAGGACACAAAACTCCCTTAACCGACACTGTTAGAGTAGAAAATCTGAAAACATCACTCTACTGTTACAAGTCAGCACAAAGCTATAGAGACAGGCAATTTTTTCCCTGCTGCTTTTCTGTACAGTGATTTCAATGTCATCTACATTTTTTCCTATGGAACTAAGAGTATTAGAAATAAGATAGAACAGCAGGAAAAGACGCTTTCCTCTCATCTCAAATTTAATTAAAAAGAAAAAAAATTCTTCCTCTGAAGAGACTAATAATGAACATGAGTGATCTAATGGTATAAGAAATTAATGAGTTACAAAGTAATGGTTTTCATTCAATCACAAATACTTGTGTAAATACAAATACTTTGACCTCTTTTCTTATTAGCATCCGAGTGATTTTTTTTTTCAGTTGTCCTATTAGAGAATCCTTTTATGTTTTTATTATGTATCAAAATACATGCCTGAATTTTCTCTTTCCCTTAAATTAAATAAAATCCTGCATCATTTTTCTGCTGGTATTAACAATTAACAGTTAACAATTAACAATTACTGCAGCTCAATGTTCATATAGTAATTTTGAAAGATTATCACAAAAATTTCCAATGATTAAAACAGAAAAAACTAGCAAACATACAAACAAACAAACAAAAAGAAAAAAACTATTTGAGAACCAACTGAAAACTGGCAAAGAGACATAAGCATTTCTGAAAGGAAACTACCTCAAATGCTTCTGTAGTAATGTACTTATGAAATGAAAAAAACGGGGCATGACAATGGAAATTCAGGTGTAGTTCTGAACCAAAGTCATAATAGTTGTGTATGGGAAAACAGTATCTTCTATTCTTAGGGTATTTATAAAATATAACTAAAACCATGCCTATGAAGATAAATAATAAAGAAACATGGAAATTATCACACAAATACTCAAGAAATATAATTCTGTGTCAATATAGAACCTTTACAAATATAGGTAGATGTTAAACAGTAATAATTTCTTTTTTTAAAATATTTATTTTTTCTCTTTTTTTACATATTGATCCCAGTTCCTTCTTCCTCCCTCTTTACCTCCCTCCCATGACCCCCGACCACCCTTCTATCCCATTCCTTCATCCCCCATCTACCCCCCACCCTGCCTACTCCAAAGGTAGGGGGATGCCTACCAGGAGGGATCAACAAAATCTGTCAAGTCATTTGGAGTAGGGACTAGGTCCTCTCTCCTGCCTCTAGGCTAAGGGAGTATCCCTCCATGGGGAATCTGCTCCTAGAGTCCTTTTGTGCACCAGGGACACATCCTGGTTCCACTCTCAGAGGTTCTTTAGACTGCCCAGGCCTTCTGACTGAGACTCATGTTCAGGGCTTCTGAGTTGGTCCAATGCTGGTCTCCCAGCTATCAGTCTGAGGGTCATTAGCTCCTCTTTGTTCAGGTCACCTGTGTCTGTATGTTTCTTTAGCCTGGTCTTGCCCCCATTTTCTTATCACTCCTCCCTCTCTGCATCTGGATTACTGTTTGGCTCAGGGTTCATGAATATACACATAGATCCAAGCTGTGGTAGGACCCCATACAAGGACATGGCCCTGGACAAGAACCCAGGCCCTGATGACAACAATGCCCCAGATAGTCTTAATGGCAACATAGAAAAAAGACTTCGATACATATACCAGCATCAGTATAACCACAGACCCAGACATGGTCAACAGCAATACAGGTCTGAAAGACACCAAGACCCAAGATGGTAGTGTAGACCACCCAAAGGTGGAGCATGATCCTAATGTCAGCATTGTCTTCAGGTAGCAACACAGCCCTAAGTACTGGCCAATACCCCAGGAATATATGTGGACCTCATGGCAATAATAGCCACCATAGTCAACTCAGTCTTTGGCTATAGTAGGGCCAGGGACTCAGACATGGCCCCCAGTTTCATCCCTGGTGTAGCCTTTACTATGGCACTGGATAACAGCAGTACTTGACACTTTAATCTCTATGACCCAAATGCAGCATGGCCCCTGGGCATAAACTTGGTCCCAGGTGGCTGATAGTGCTATGCATATCTTTTTCCAGTCCCAGTCTGGCCTGTAGGTGGTTTGCATCCACCTGAGCAACAGTCATCTGACAGGCAGTGGATGTCTTCCCATCAGCCAGAAAATGTCTCCCATCAACTCGGGTCTTCAACATTTTATGTCCTTAAAGAATTGAATCAATTCAGATGATGGTGCTCATTTTGATTATGAAAGTTGATACTTGGTCATATTAAGAAATCATAAATTAATAAATTTATTATATTACTAAAAGGAATATATATATACATATTTTAAAAGAATATAAAATATATAATAAAGTAACATAACATAATACATATTATAAATAAAATACATATATTTTGTATTTATATTTTTCCAGATTTTGAATGGATGTTGTTGTCTAGCAACTACATGTTAGCACATATCTTTAATTCTAGCAGTCACAAGATAAAGGAAGGAATATTTACTATCTGGTCAGAATTGGATACATAAGGAGATCATGTCACCTTGGGCTACATAAGAAAAAAAAATCTTATCAAAGAAACAAAATCAGCAACAATGAACGACAACCAAAAATACCAATGCATTTGTTCTACTGACCGTTCTGTGGCTGATGACAGGTGAAATGTGTGTCTCTACATGTATAGAGTTATTTAAAAATTAGTATTTTTATATGACTTCAACTAATTTTGCCTATTCTTTGTTAAATTTATAAACTACAGAATTGGATAGATTTTTTTATGATTTTTATGCACAGAATATCAATTAGCTTTAGGTTTTTCAAATATTTTCTGTGTCTATTCCTCTCTCTCTCGCTCTCTCTTTCTCTCCCTCCCTCTCTCTCTCTCTCTCTCTCTCTCTCTCTCTTTCTCTCTCTCTCTCTGTCTCTCTGTGTGTGTGTGTGTGTGTGTGTGTGTGTGTGTGTGTGTGTATATGTGAGTGTTATGCTTCATGGTTAACTATAATTTTCAATATTTGCAAGATAGTTACTGTGTTGTATGAAAAAACAAACATTGTATACAAGAAAAGAATTTTAGCATTTGAAAACAAGGCATATAAGATAAGTGATCTGGGAGTGAATATAAACAAGCACAAATCAAGGGAGTTTGTTCTATAAACAGTAATAAAAATCAGTGTACTCATAGGAGCCCAGAACTAGCCATATGTTATGTGAGTACCAGCACTCTGTAAGGTCGATCTTCCATCTTTAATACAATGTTAATTATATTGTACATGTGAAGTCATACTTTCATACAATAAAGAAATACTATAAATTCACAAGAATACTAGGAAACAGCCCATGACCCAGAACAATTGTCAACCTCACATGGTTATCTGGCCTTTACTACACACATTCTTACCCTGAACAAAAATAGCTCTGAAATTTGGCATCAAGTGACAAAATATACTTTTAAAAGGAATAATTCAGCATATTCAAGTTGCAAATTAAAACACTTGACAGATTCCCTTGTAGAACTACAATGTTGTTTTTATTTTTAGCAAGGCATATATTTATTTATAAGTTAAAATAACATAAGATGTCAATAATATAATTAAAAAAATATTTTAAAATACAAAGCTATACAAAGAAACCCTCTCTTGAAACGCCCCCTGCCAAAAAATATTGGAGACCAGGCTAGACATCTACTTTATTTCTCTGAACATTGTTTGGACTGAAATGACAAAAAAACAAAGATTCTTACCAAAAATTGATATAACTCTAGTATATCCCATGAGTTTAATTAAAACATTTTAACATAAGTTGTACTATCTTATAATGTGAAAGTTTTTTTATGTTTAATATAACTATTCCAACATAGCTGGTTAATTTTCATAAAGTTTCTTACAAAATGACTTGAATAAATGTTTATACATAGATAACTTTATACATAGAAATAACTTTTAATATTCATTTTGCTATGAGTTAAATATCTTCACATGATGAGGCATTAGAAAATGTACTCTTTCGGTCAATTTTTTTTCAAAAACTATTAATTTATTATGCTTGAATTTTGAAGGACAATTATTATTTTTAATACATATTTTATGTTGTGTGATATTAGAACATTGACTATTTTCCTTCAGCAATCACTTAATTCATTATAAAATAGGTCCGGTTCTAGTAATTCTCATTTAAACCCAGAAAAAAGGAGACTTTAAATGATATTGATAATTACTATTGTGCCTTGAGCACAGGAACTTGTATTTACTCCAACACCTACCCCAGATGTATACATCACACAATAGGATGTTGAATATATGAATGAAATTTTTTAGTTTGTTTTAATTTTGTTTTACTTTAACTATTTAAAATTAGGCTGCTACACATTCTCAGTCTTTTATACACTGAAAAATGCAAATAAAGTTTACAAATCATAATGAACACAATATAAAATTCAACTCTACAATATTGGTGTGGATCGCCAGTTCTCTTCACTGCTGATATGTAAAACTTGTGTGTATACAAGAAGACATTATAGAATGCTAGGATTCACTGTCAAATGTGTTTTATTTACTCCACTGCAGCATGAGTCATCCTAACTTCTTCAATAATCTATAAATTCTCCCACTGTTTTTCTAATGTATTTTGTTTTTGAATTTGTAATTGAGTTACTTTTATCCTTCATCTTCCATTTATTTCCTCTAATTTATCCTATGTCCATACATTTTCACTTTTAAATGATAAATTATGCTATATATGAACCACAGTCAGCACATCAACGTTTCTATGGGTACAAACGCCTTGCTGGTAACCAACAGCTCTCAAATGAACTTTTTGCAAGGAACAAGAGCCATATGTATCTCTCACTGGAAATTTAGTCAAGTACCTTGTACTTGTGAAAGCATGTATATTGAGGAAAACTTACAACTCACACTTTACTAAATGAATGCAATTCTTAAATATATTCTAAGAATTTGTTCTCTCTTTATATCAATAGATGAGTGTGTTTCATGTGCATTATCAAAAGAACTTCTTGAAATAGAGACCAGTGTTGGTGGTCATACAGGCCTTGCCCATATGGGTTTCTCCTCCATCAGAAAATCATCCCTTTGTTGGGTTAACTTCTAACAAAGATGCCATTTCCTACAACACCCATGGCCTGCAACATATTATACATTCTTTACCTGAAAAAGTTTTGGTAAAGGCTAAAACAGAAAAGTTGCTTACATAAAGGTTACAGGACTGGACTTATATTAATTATCCTGTATTATATTGTACCATACCACCCATTAAAAGCTATAGTGTACTATTTTGTACTTGACAAGGATCAGTCTTCTTTATTTGTGTAAACACCTACACATTTATATTATCAGTTAAAGTAACCAAGCATTAGAAAATCCCACAATATCATCTGTACAATATGTCTGTAATATTCATAAAAATAAGATAATTGTTGCATTATTTTCGTCTTTAAAATTTTTAATTTTAGCTGCAACGAACACAACTTTCCATTTTGAAGATTTTTGATTTATTTCATGAGATTAAATTAAAGGTAAAATGTGTAGAAAATGGAAATAGATGATGTTATGTGAAAGTATATTTTTGATAATCAATTGCAGTTAATATCCTATGAAACACCATTCTAGTGTTCATTGAAACTGTTAAAGACATGTATTAATTTGACAGCATAGAGTCCAGGGTTGGAATATTATAAAGGATTAAGAAATGAGTCAAGTCTGCATTAGTATTTATTTTGCCTCTTTTTAAAAATGAAGTAACACTCTAGACCTCTATTTGTTTATAAAGAATCATCTGCTTCTTGTTATATTGAAAGCTTAATAACACTTAAAATAATATGAAGATCTGACTATTAGTCAGATAATTGCATACTTATATTTATTTAGCTGATCTAAGTGTCTTTATGAAGTCCTCATTGTAGATTAATATATTTGCCATGAAAAATTTAGGCAAACATAAACAATCACTTTATATTAAATGTTATACAGAGAGCCATAGGGATCATAATTTTAAAATGTATCTCAAAATTTAATTCAAGTTAACTTAAAGTAGTATTTCATTTATACTAAAGTATTTTTTTATTCAGTGGGATAAAAACAAGAACCTGTAGCATAGTTTCTGAAAAAGAAGATGAAAATGATTTTTGAAAGAAATAACAAGCTAGTCTACAAATTATAAAACATTTGCTTTTAATTTTTAATTGACCTGGAATGAGTTATTCATACCAACCTATGAGAGATATAATTATAAGACTTAGTGGAAATCATACTACATTCTTCCTTTGGTCCTAGATACAGGATTTTATAACAAATACCAGGAATATATTAAGTAGAAAATGACAAAAAACAATAAAAGAATATTTTAGAGTATTGCAATCACAAAGATAAAATAACAAAACTCTTTAGAGCTAAGCTGATGAATTATCAGTCCAGCTACATTTAAAGAGTAAAGACATATTTTTGAAGTCAAAATACTTGGAACACAAACATTATTCTAAAGTATACAGTAGCTGATGCTTTCAAAGCAATCATCAAACTTGAAATGAAATTGAGTTGTAATGACTTCTATGATTCCAAAAGAATAAGTAAACATTTTAAAGTTTCCTAAATGGTTACATATTTCAACAATCACATATCATAATATGTAGCCTATCTTCCCAGTTTGGAAGTTTGTAAGTACAGACTGACCAGCTCCATCTGAAGGAAAGCAAACACATTGTTTTCAAATTGAGTTGCTCTCATGCATGTCCACAGAATGTATCCTCTGTGCATACCATAGATTGATTCTTTTATCCAATACAACAGAGGACATTTTAAGGTCACAGTTGTGAATTATTTTACCCATGGTCAAAGAGTACAGAGTGCCCTGTGTCAAATATAGAAACTTAGAAGACAGTGCAATCTAAGTTTCTTGCTATTTCATGAACACAACTGGACAATATCCTGTATCCTGTATTTCGTGCTTAAAAAATAGTTGTTTTGTTAATGATTTGACAGTAATTCCAGTGAGAGTGAAGTATACAGGTTCTTAACCAGTGCAAAGGCAGTATACATTGATATATCTAACTTTGCACAAGTTTTTTCAATATTGCTTAATACTTCTTTAAATCAACTTGTGAACTTCTTTCCTCATACCTTTTCCAAATAGGTGACTTCATATTAGTAAAAGAAAATGAATATTATCTACTTTCTAATTATTCTATAACAATTTAAATAAGATATATAGCACAAATTTCATCCAATAATTCTTATAGTCTTTTATTGTATAAGACAAATTTCATTTTCCTTCATATTGTCAAAATTAAATTCTGACTATGAAGTTCATATAAAGGTTCTGATTTGCTTGTCTGACACATTTACATTTGATAGACATGCAATAAAACAAAGCTATGAGATTTTAATTATTTTTCCCTTTGTGTATTTCCTCTATTCATGGGTAGTTTATATTCATTCAATTAAAAGATATTCCATTATTATTCACCATTTGTATTTTTTTAATTTGTTAAATCCAGTCCTACATCATTTTTTTGATGAGAAAAATATTAGTGTGACAGATATTATATTGATACTAATGTATTTCCTTTTTTTAAAATATTAGTAATTTCTACCTGAACTTCCCTCTGTTTTAGGCAAGATGGTAAGTTCCTGTTCCTGGAAATGGAGTATAGGTTATTATACCGTCTCCAGCTAGTCAGGTATCCAGGTGTTTCTTCAGGATGCATACTAATTCAGGATTACTGCCTGTGATGAGGGTTCATTCACTCTTGACAGGAAATTCTATTAAAAAAAAAATATCTAGGAAGACAAATGTTTTAGAGTAATGTCACAATTTATCTTTATAAAAATGATTAGAATTATAATTAAATAAAAACTGAAAAATAATCAAAATATATACAAACGAGAGATGGAAACTTAAAAACATATACTACAATGAAATAACATATTCTCCAGTTAATTTCTTAAAATTGCATCTTATACACAGTCTTTTAATGATGCATTTTTACCTTAACAGAATGTGTAACTTTTGATAATATTTTTATTTACATTAAAAAAAAAGCTTGTTTTACATGTCAATCCCAGTTCTCACATTCTCCCTTCGTCCCCTGTTCCCTCCATCAACCTCATCTCACCCCCCTTCTGCTCTCCATAGAGGATCTTCAAAGTCTGTCATATCATCTGGAGCATGGCCTAGGCCCTCCCACATGTATCTAAGCTGAGGGAATATCTCTTTATGTGGAATGGGCTACCGAAATCCACTTTTATACTAGGGATAAATACTGATCCACTACCAGAGGCCTCATAGACTCCTAACTAACAACCACATTCAGGGGTTCTAGATTGGCCCTATGATGGTTCTCCAGTTTTTAGTCTGCGGTCCATGAGCTCCCCCTTGTTCAGGTTAGCAGTTTCTGTGGGTTTCTGTAGCCTGATCTTGACCCCTTTGCTAATCACTCCTCTCTCTCTGCAACTGGATTTCAGGAGCTAGGCTCAGTGTTTAGCTGTGGGTGTCTGCTTCTGCTTCCATTAGCTATGAGATGGAAGCTCTGGGATGGTATATAAGGTAGTCATCAATCTCATTATCAGGGGAGGGCATGTATGGTAGTCTCTCCACTATTGCTCAGATTGTTAGTTGGGGTCATCCTTTTAGGACTCTGAACATTTCTCTAGTGCCAGTTTCCTTTTCAAGCCTTTAATGTTTCCCACCATATTGGTATCTCTTTTCTTTTCTTCTCTCTCTCTCTCTCTTTTTTTTTTTGTTTCCCTAACTGAATCTTCCTGTTCCCTCATGTACACCTCTCACCTCCCCTTCCTCCTAACTCTATCTCCCCTCCTCCCATCTATTCCGGTGGTGTGGATTGTAGGATGGTAATCCTTTGCTTTTCATCTAAAATCTATATATGAGTAAGTACATACCATGATTGTCTTTTTGTGACTGAATTACCGCTCTCAGGATAATTTCTTCTACTTCCATCAACTTGCCTGTGAATTTTAAGATTCCATATTTTTTCTCCATCCATTCTTCAGTTGAGGGGATCTCTTAGCAGTGAAAGAGGGAGGTACCCTTGAACTAATTATTAACAGGAGACCACTTCATGAAAAAAGCACTAGTAGCATAGACACTGAGATAAACAATTAATAAATGTGACATCCTGAAATTGAAAAGCTCTTATAATGCAAAGGATAGTCAACAAGACAAAAATGCAGTCCACTGAATATATACATTTTTAATAAACTATTAAGTGTAATTAAGCCTTCCTTCTTCTATAATATTTAGATGCACATAACTCTTTGGAAATGGTGGTAGAAAACATTAATGTTGCACATTTAAAAATTTTGAAAAATAATTTCAGCTAAAAATGTATTATATTTGATCATTTAAATAAATGTAACTATGTCTCTGAAATGTATATGGTGTAACGTAATGACGTTCTTGATAGTGCGTAACTTTGCTAAAAATAATAAGATTGCAAAATTGTATATAAAAACAAAATACCTATTTTTACTTGGTACCTTATAAAGAAGTTTAGCATATAACCTTGGTGTTTTGTTTCCCACATTTCAATAGATTTAATAAATGTGTGAACAGTGAACTTTAGAAATTTAAGTACTTTCTTCTCTTGAAACTGTCCTATTAGGCAGATTGATGTTCTAAGTAATGATATCATTGTATCGGTTAATAGTAATTAATCAACATTTTGACATTATTCCCAGAAATTCACTTTTGAGTGTGAAATCTTCCAGGAACAATAGAGATAATAATCACATATTTATTGGTACAAAAAAATTGTAAACATTCCAAGATTACCACGAAGAATAGCAGGATATTAAAAAAATATGACAAACATACTGCCGATTTCAAGCTATTATTCTTCATACTATGATGTCAATAAAACAGCATTATAAGAATATATTTTCAATGTTGTTAGAACCATCTTATTAATATAGGCATCATGTGATATTATTTTCTTTTTAATATATTATTTGTGTATTGAGTAGTAGAGCACATGTCACTACCTGTATATAAGGATCAGGAAATTCCTTGAAATACTTATTACTTTCATCTAGTAGTTTTGAAGAATTGAACTAAATTTTTTTAGTTTAGTGTCTGTTGACAAACCCTTAATGTATTGTATCAGATTCTTTTTTTTTCTTTTTGAATTTGTATAGGCATAACAAATAAAATAAATGTACAGTGTAAGTGTATGCAATTCTAATTTGCATTAAATGAGTCAAACTCTAATATTTCTTATTTTATAAAAATGAGTGGACACAACAAAAGTAGCTTTGAAAAATTGGAAAAGTTTGCTCAGAGATGCATTACCAAGTAAAAAGTACTGATAACTTCATAGTGAATACAATTGTAACAGTTTTCTTAATATGCTATCCATGAGAAGAAATAGTTATGGATGTCAAGAGAAATTAAAGGCTAATAATCGAATATCTCTTGTTTTAGATATTATGTCGATTGTGTCAGTAGTATGAATATTTTTTCTATGTTAATTTTTAGTTTTCTTTGCAGTTCTTTTTAGTATTAATATTAATATTTTAATATTACAAGTCCATTACTTTTCCATTTTAATGAAAAGAGATCCATATTGCATACAACCTAGCTTGATTACAGCCTGCCCATGCTTCTATCCTTACTGTTGCTCCATTCATATTCTTTAAAAGAAGAGAAATTCTAAGCAATTCCACAAAAATAAGGAATGAGAAGTGTGTCTACTCTTTAGGTACGTATTCAATATAGTATGTGAAGTCTTAGCTAGAGCAATAAGTTAGCTGCAAAAGTTCAAAAGAATACAAATTGGAAGGGAGTATTCAAAGTATGTTTATTTGCAGATTTGGTAATATACATAAGGAAACCTAAAAATTCCCCCTGGGGAGTCTCTTCTAACAATAAACACTTTTAACACAATTAACTCACAAATATCAACATCCTTCCTACATCCAAATACAGACCTTGGAAACAACAACTTTTAAAATAACCTCAAATAACATTAAATACCCAAGCAAGTAAAAGAGTTGTATGCTAATCTTTGAGAAAGAAATTGAAAAATAAATCAGAAGATGGAAAGATTTCCTTACCATGTTCATTGATCTGTGGGATTTACAGAGTAAAAATGGGACTATTATAAAAAGCAATCACCAGAATTAGTGTAATTCCCATCGCAATTTTAACACAGTTCTTTAAAAACCTTGAAAGGATAATTCTCAGCTTCATATGGTGGAAAAATAAACCTAGGATAGCTAATACACTCCCAATGATTATATTATTTTATGAGGAGGTTATGTTTAATTATCTGAATCATGTTTATTTTTTTAACTTATTATGTTAAATGTAACGATGTATAAGTGTTTCTACTGAAGATGAAATTCAAACCTGGCAAAATTATTGGGCCAAGTACGCGAAGCTATACATGACCTATGTGGGCCAAGAACCTGAGGCAACACATGACGTATGTGATAAGTTGCTAAACATATATATATATATATATATATATATATATATATATACACACACACATACATATACACACACATAAACACACACACACATTTAAAAAAACTGCTATTGTATTACTTTCAATAGAATGTTATGGTAATAGAATGGCTTCAACAGGCTCATATGTGTCTGTGAATACCTGGCCTAATACCAAGATTAGGAGGCATTGCCTTGTTGGTGTACATATGACCTTGTTGGAGGAAGTGTGTCATAGTGGAGGTAGGCTTTGAGGTCTTATAAGGTCTTCTGGCCAGTGTGACATAGAGTTTCCTTCTAATTTCTGCAGAACAATATGTAGGTCTCAGATCCTCCTGCAAAATATCTATTTACACACCACCATGTTCTACCACATTATGAATGGACTAAACCTCTGAAATGTAAGCCTACCCTAATTACATTTTTCCTTTTTAAAAATTGCTATGGTCATAGTGTCTCTTCACAGCAATAGAAACCCTAACTAAGGGAGAGTGGTTAACAAAGTGATATTCAATTGGCTAAAAAGTGCATGGAATAGATGACAATTGTTAGTTCTTTGGAATGAAAGAGTCAGTTTTCTTTCTGAGTTTCTGACCATGGGCCATTGTAAGACCACATACACCTCAATGTATCAGCAGAATTGGAATTCAAGAGTGAAGAGAGGACAGAGTTGATTGGGTAAGGAAAAAGTACTTCATGGAAAAGTTAATGGATGGAGAGGATACAATCAAAAATACATGAGATTATTAAACTATAAATAACAATAAAAATAATTATTAGGAAAGAGAAAGACAACACCTCTTTTATATATATGACATTTTAAAAGCTTCATATACAGTAGGAAATGAACTCTTGAAATATAGGTGTGAGATATATTAACGTTCATTGAAGCATAACTACTTCAGTGTTAAAAGAATCTGAGCTATGCTGAAGCATGCAGCCATCTGGTATTGAAAACATATTTTCTGGTTATTTCCTGTGTCAATGTATCTAGTAATATACTATAGGAGATCTGAAGTATGAAGAGTTAACAACTATCTAATTAAAGAGCAGCATTTGTGGAACAGATGAACACTATCTCAGAATAAATCAATATTAATAAAAAAAAAAACAAGAAACAACCCAGGGTGTTCTTCTGGGCAGTTGTGAGAATAGCCTTTGTGGTAGAGTAATTATCTTTGTAGCAGATGATACACACAGCACCACTGTCAATTTTAAAAAGGTAATGGGATGTGAAAAGCAAGGCTTAAAACAAATAAGAGATAACATGACTGTCCAAGTTTAGATTAACTGGGAAGAATCTGGGCTTTTTTTTTTTTTTTGGTGGATAACAGAAAGTGGTGTTTAGTGAATAAATTCTTTATGAAAGGAAGATTATTTTTATGAATTAATTATGTGTGACAAGATTCAGAGAGTAATAAAAACATTAAAAGGGAAATTCTTTGGTTATTTAAATGCAGATTATTAAAAACTGTTTTGAAACTTGTAGCATATAGTGCATTGGTGACTAGTAAAATTATTTATAAAGATCATATGTGAGTGTACATATTTTAAAGATAAAATCATTTCACAATTTTAAAATACAGTAATAAAATTTTGGATTTTGTTTTTCAAAACTTCGAATAAATGACTTTGTGAATTTAAACCATTTGCTTGAGGTAAGTTAGTTTATAAATTTATTCAAAGTTTCACATGTTTTAAATTTTTTAATACATTTATTTATTTCATATCCTGGTCACATACCCCTTTACCGATCTCAGGCACTCTCCCTCATTTCCCCTTCCCCTCCCCAATCCACTCTACTTCCATTTCTGTTTAAGAGAGGGAAAGTCTCCCGAGAGTATGAACCAAATATAGCATATTAAGTTGCAGTAAGACTAAGCACCTCCTCACATATTAAGGCCTCGCAAGGACACTCAGTATAAGGAGTAGAGCTCCAATAGTCAGTAAACAAGTGAGAGAAGTCCCTATTCTGACTATTAGTAGTCCCACAAGCTACACAACTGTAGCGTATATGCAGAGTGCCTAGGTAAGCATCATGCAGGATCCCTGGATTCTATGAGCCAATATGAGTCCAGGTTAGATGAACCTGTGGGTTTTCTTGTAGTGTCCCATGACTACAACAATGCTTTCTTCCCATCTTTTGCAGGTTCCCCTAATGCCATATAATGTTTAGTTGTAGGTCTAACAGTTGCTGATTGAAGCCTTTCTGGTAACAATTTGGGCTAGGCATGAATATGGTCACAGGAGGTGGCTAGTTCAGGCTATGCATCCTTTATTGATAGAAGTCTTAGCTGGAGTCATCCTTGTAGGTTCTTGGGAAATTATCTTTAGTCAGGTTTTTACCTGACACCAAATGTCCCTGTTTTACAGCAGTCTTTTCCAGTACTCTTCCCCACATCTTTCTAGCTCTGTATTACATCACTCAGAATGATTTTATTTTCTAGTTCCACACATTTGTATTCAATGCTTTTAATAGCTAAGTAATACTCTATTGTGGAAACTTACTGCATTTTCTTTATTCATTATTAGGTTGAGGAACATCTATGTTGTTTTCAGGATCTGGAAATAAAGCTGATATGAACATAATTGAGCAAGTATCCTTGTGGTATGACTTAATATCCTTTGTGTATATACACAAGATTGGTATAGCTGGGTTTTATGGTTGATTGATCCGAGTTTTCTGAGAAAGCACCACTATGATTTCCAAAGTGAATGTACAAGTTTGCACTCTGACCAGCAATGCAGTAGTGTTCCACTAGCTCCAAGTCCTCTCCATCATGAGCTGTGACTTGAGGATTTGGTCTTAGACATTCTTCTGATAGGAGTAAGATGGAATTTGACTCATTCTAATTTGCATTCTTCTGATGGCTAAGTATGATTTTTGACTATTTGAGAGCCTTCTGTTGAGAATTCTGTTTAGACCTTTACCCCAGTTTTAATTGGGTTATTTGGCTTGTTTACATCTAGTTTTTTCAGTTCTTTATATTCTTTGGAAGATCTTTTCCCTATCTCCAAGCTGCTGTTTTATCCTACTGACAGTGAACTTTGCCTAACAGAAAGTTTTCGTTATATTAATTTGCATTTTTTAATTGTCTATCTTAGTGCCTGATATTGGTGTTCTCTAAGGAAGTTGTCTTCTGTGCCACTACATTCAAGATTATTTCCCACTTTCTATTCTATCAGGTTTACTATATCTAGACTTATGTTGAGATCTTTCATCCATTCTGACTTGAGTTTTGTACAGGTTGATAAGCTGTAAATTTTTAACAGATTTGTAAATTTTGTTTCCTTGTTTGTATATTGTATTAATCTAGTTGCACATTGTGAATAAATAAATTTATAAGAATACATGCAATCAAAATACACAACCAAGCCTAAGAAAATTATACTTAGAAATCAATATTGGAAAGACTTCTCTGAATTTTTGGCAAATTTTACTGACAATATATGTGGCATGTGATGGAGATGACACAGTAGGTAGGTGACCCAATATTCTCTGCCATTCTTTAACTTAAAGAGTGGTTCCTCTAAAACAGCAATCCACAGTCTTTCTATTGTAATAATAATAAAAGGGTATGATTCAAATAGTTAGGAAGTAAAGATATGTGACAATAGTTTGTATTGAAATGCATAATAATTTGAGGATATTTATATATTTATATATTTCAAAGAACATCCTGTATACATAAACTTGCTATATAAACTTATTCAAAATATATACCTATCAGACTGCTAAATTTAAATTTAGTTGAATAAAAAAATATAATGGTAAAGTAAACCAAAACCAGTCCATAGTATTGACTTTTAATTATAAACTTTCAATGTATTGAGATTTTTTCTTTTTCTTTGTATTTGAAAAAATTATGGTCAGAGCAATTTTATGCATTGTCAGCCTGGGTTGCATTTTCTGCATTTGGTGTCAGAAACACAAAAATATTACTTAACAATATATTATTAAAAGCACCAAAATGACATCAGTATCAATTTGCCAATCACTATCAAAGACTAAATTTTTAGGAGAGCTATCTGCTAGGAGTCCATGAGGCTTCAAGCACAGCACCAAATCCATGCCAAACAAAGGGTCTTGGTTGAACATGGTAGGGCATAAAATGTGAAAACACACAAAACAAAGACAAAACATTATGGCATGTGGAATTGGGAATGCATTGTAAGTGATGGGAAAAATAAGAGAGGGTATAAGGATAGGAGTAACCAAAATGCTTGATCTGCATTTGTAAAACTGTGGAGGAGTAAACTTAACTAGTAATAAAACAAATTAAAAAAAATCAATGCAAATGCTTTAGCAATTTTTATTTGTGGGAAGCATATTCTGTGTAAGTCTGTTTATGTAACTTTTTAAAAGAACACGTGACTCATGTTGTCAGTTGTCCATTGTATCATCCAGCATGTTATACTTGTGTCTTTTGAATTCGTGTATTTATATTGTTGACTATTTTCAGGAGGCTTTCATTTTAACAATAGTTGTTTTATTGTTATTTCAACTGATATTCAATTCTAAAAGTTTAGCAAGTGATGGAAAATTAGTTTAATGCTAATGAGGACTACTAGCATTTCATTGATGTTTATGTCAGTGGTTTAACACAAATTGATAGCAATTTTTATAACAGATTTCTTAAAGAAATTAACAGAATAATCAATTTATTATGTTACAGTCATAAACTGTCCAATCTTTTATGTTTCTCCTTCAGAAATGGAGCATCATCTGATTTAGTTCCACACATTCTCTCTGTATCCAGATTCTATTTCTTGGATTGGTAATACATATTACATGACATTTTCTGTTGGAAGTATGTACTTCGCATTTTTACTTTTACAGGAGTTGCCATTAAGAGATTGCATTGAGTCTCAGAGGAGATTTTAAAGTATAAACTTTTCAACATTATGAAGACTGAAATATTAGAGATTTTGAAGCTGAACTAAATGAGTGGTATGGCTACCAGTGAATCACAGCTGATAATTGCAGTATGGTAGATTGAATGAGTAAGAATGGTTGCTATATACTCAGATAAATAAACTGGGTCTAGGTTGGTGAAGCTGTTTGGGAAAGATTGGTAATGTTTCGTTGTTGAAGTACAATGTGCCAGTTTATCAATCTCTGAGTCATGCCATTTATTCCTGCATCCTACTCAAGATGCAAAGTCACAGCTGTTCATGGTCTACCCCTTTAAAGGCTAACCTTCTGAAATCTTGAACCAAATTTGGCCATTATTTTAATAAACTGCATTGATCATGATGCTTTATTACAGCAATAGAAATCATAACTAAGACAGCTACAAATTTAAACATTTTTCTAGACTTATAACAAATTTAAACTGTACAAACCCACAAAATTGTATCTTGAAAAGTAGATTTCATACTTTAAATCTTTTCAAAGATAATTTTATAATTATTTATTTGTGTGTGTGTGTGTGTGTGTGTGTGTGTGTGTTTGCGCAAGATCCTTTGAGCAAAGAAGAGGGCATTGTATCATGTTGAACTGGAATCACAGATGGTTATGCACTTCCATGTGAATTATCTTTATATCTACAAAATGCTCTTAAATGTTAAGCCATCTCTCCAGACCCAAATACTTTTGAATCTTTAAGTAATGTTTTTCCCTAGTATAAACTCACAAGACATAATGTAAAACTAAATTCAGGGACTTCACAGAAATTAACTTTCAAAATTTTATAAACCCTTGGAATTTCTAAATACATTCCATCATAAAATATGACAGTCACTAATTTTTTAAATATATTTATCTAAATATGACACAGTGACTTATATTAAAGCAAAATCCTTTGCTATGTGACTGAACCATTTTAACTTGAAAAGAACTTTAGAATACATTTGTTTTAAATTTATATTTTAGTGTTTAAAAAGTCTTGTATAATATCTGTTTATTTCACAATCAATGTAGCATACGTAAGTCTCATTTAAGTTACTCATAAGCATTTCATGGTAAAATGAAAACTGAATATTGATCAAATGGGAAAACCTTATTTTCTCTGCGTTCACATTGACTTATTAGAATTAGCAATATCTATTCACAAGGATAGAATTTTGTTATTTCCAGTAGTAAAACTATTTTCTGACCACACAAAATGGAATTTTACTCCTAATATAAAAATCCCTTTGAATAATTAATAACTAATTAGAATTCAAGTTTTAACTTTGAAAATTATTTCTATGAAGTCATTCCATTTATTGTGGTGGTGGTGGTGGTGTGTGTGAGTGTGTGTGTGTGTGTGTGTGTGTTTGTGTGTGAGTGTGTATGTGTGTGTGCTAAAATCAATTGCAGACTCTTTACCCTCCATTTGTTTTTTGTATAGCATTTATAACAGTTTTTTGTTAAACAAGAGTAAGGCTAATATATTAACTTCTAACATGCAACAGATGGCTAACAGCAGATGGTACAGACCTTTGTTCCTATGTTTTGAACAGCATAATCAAGAAAAGGTATCCAGGTGCGTGTATTTGAGAATTACACTCAAATCTAGCTACCAAAGTATTTCCAAAATTCACTTTGAAATTATCCTCACTTATGAAACTTATAGGAGAGATTATATTTTGATTTGATTCTTGATCACCTCAGCCATGTTTTTTTATCTATCTTTATTCGTAGGAATATATGAACATTCCATTTTAGAGATATTTTAACTTATTAAATATATAATATCAGAAAACAAAACCAAACATTAATTAAAATCAATATACAATTATTTCATTGTAGTCTTGTACTAGAGTATGTGTGAATACACACACACACACACACACACACACACACACACGTGTGTGTGTGTATACTAAGGAATATGCATTACTTGATTATTTATGTCCATTTTCTCCCAGGTTCTTTCTTCATCCTGACTTTATTCTTTTAATTAATCCATGAAATTCCATTTCTACTTGCTGTCAATATTTTTCCACTGGAGTGTTCAAACCTTCAATAGGTCACATATTTACAAAGATCAAATTCTTCACCTCCTGTCACCTCTATTGTATAATGATAGTTTAGTAAAGAATACAGTAATATTCAATGTTTCTTATTACTTTATTAATTCACATTACCTTTTAAAGTATGTTACTTATATATGAGTTTGTCTTATCTTTCCATTAAAAATTTTAAAATACAGGTATGCAAATTATATATTAAAACTTAGCATATTTTAACTACCTTTAGTCATAATTTTTTCTATTTATCTTCTCCATTCATAGACACTCTTTGAAGAATGCCAATCTATGTTCTAGAAACAATTTTTTATATCCTATATAAAGTTTTTTCAGACTCAGTAAAGCTAAAACATCAGGGTTTTATTATTATTAAATTTATTTATTTAATTTAGAAACAATCTTATTTTACATATCAATCCCAGTTACCTTTCCCTTCTATCCTCCCATGGTTACCCACTGAACCCCCTTCCCACCCTTTACCCACTTCCTAAGAAGTGTGGGGCCTTCCATGGGGGATCACCATAGTCTGTCACATCATTTTGGGAAGGGCCAAGGCCCTCCTCAGTGTTTCTGGGCTGATAGACTATCCCTCCTTGAGAAAGGGGCTCCCAAAATCCATTTATGCTCTACAGAGGTCCCATAGACTGCCCAGGCCTCCTGACACCCACATTAATAGAGCCTGTATGGTCCAATGCTGATTCTCCAGCTCTACAACAGGGGTCCTTGTGATCCCACCTTGTCAGGTCAGCTGTTTCTGTGTATTTCTCAAATATGGTCTTAAAACTTTATTTTCTTAGTCGAAAATTTAGAATTGATATATACCTTCTCAATACTCTCAAAAATCACAAGAATCTCTATGTTAAATTTTGTATATTTTTCCAATAAATAAAATTTAAAACTCCATTAATAAAAGGTATTTCTGATTACCTACCATGACAAGAATTCAAAGCTACTTGTATTGGTAGAAGTCATGCTTGATTGCCATTTTTAATGATAATCTTACCAGGAAATGTATTATATCATAATCTTTTTCTTGATTCATCACTGGAAGTTTAAGGATTTAAGACATGTTATGCGATAATCTCAAAAGGTAACATGTGACTGTTTTAAAATTTTCATTCATCAGGCTTGAGAGTGTAGGCTTTCTCTGAACAAGTGGGAGCTACCCACTTTGAATTGCACATGCTGCCAATCACTTTCAGAATTCCCCTACACTGCTCTAGTCCAGCTAAACATAGAAATATACTGATTTCCAAGTTAGAGGTTAGTGAGCAGGCTAATATTTCAAGAGAAATACTTAACACTGAGGCAGATAGTGACATGAAGATGAAAGAAATAGTTCCCTTTTTTATGTGAGTGTTTCACTACTTTTTTTTAAAAAAATTTGACCTCTAAGTGAATACTGAACTGTTCCAAAATTATGTGGTGAAATTCTGAATATGTAACTCAAAGTTAGATTATCTGCCTAGACAATTACAGGTTCAGTGAATGAGAACATTATATGTTTGAATGAACATTGATGAATAAAATAGAGTTGATTTAATTTACAGCATGTAGAAGTGCATTATTTCAATGTTATGTATTGAATTAAATGATGCATGACTAAATTATGCACCTTTATGGCATTACAAAATACATTTCACTGTAGTTATTATTAGTTCTTAAATCCTAGAAGAATACTTTGCAATGTCATTTATAGATGTAGATTCTCCATACTGTTTTCTTACACTAAAATCTGTGTGAATATTTAATAACTTTATAAATTTGACAAAGATTTTAACATAGATATGCTTTAGTTTTCTAACTTGAAAATAAAGAAAATAATAGCACATAGAGAGAAGGATATCAGTGAAATATTTGCAATGTTAATAGTCCAGGTCTTGCATACATTGTGACATAAGTGAATTTTAGTAGAAGTTGAAGCAATTGCATTCTCTCCATCATAGTGTGAGTCTGAGATGGGAAAGTAAGGCCTTGCCTTGGAACTAATTTGATTTTAGTATGTTTCATTTCTCTCTGTTCTAGCAGATAATTATGGTCTTTACTAGATATTTGAATTGTGGTAAAACAGTAAAACTAGATATATTATAATCATAAATGCCTTGAGTTTTATTTATCAGCCTGTGAGATTAGCATATATGTGTTTCTCTGTGACTATATAACTCAAATTCCCTTGATTTTTCCAACATTGGCTTCTTAAATCTATAACCACAGACAGCATGAATGTTAATTGGTCTATATACTTGGAAGAACTTTTAGTATAATCCTAGAAGTACAGTTACTCTGTGACCATTATATTACATTTCTATTTATCCTACATAAACTAACACTTACCACAAAGCCCAAAAAGTAATATTTAAGTTGGTTACTTCCAAATGTCTAAGAACTCTCAAAATAAACATTCAACATTTATTCATTACTTTTATACTCCTCCTTTTCATCATTCCATATGATGATTTAAAATCACTAACTCTTTTTCAAGTTGAGAAGTATTATCCTCATTGGTTTTAGTGCCCGCCTATGTTTATACTTTTTTAGGGTACAGTATTCCAAATTTCTAGTTAATTTCATGTAATTAATAATGTTTATATGCTCTTGTCACTGAAACAATATTTTAGAACAATATGGGAATAAAGGATAAGTATTTATTCTCTATAAGTTATTCACTGTATAAAGAGTCCTAATATCTTTTTAATGTTCTTAGCTTGGCAAATATTATTTTGTATATGTTAAGGACACAAACTCTTTTCTCAATTTTATGTAGTATGCTGCTCACATTATCTTTGTAATTTAGTGAATGTATTAGTTGTTTTTCCATGTCATAACCAAAAACAGTCTCTTGGAATCATCATAATCATTGCATTATTTCCACTAACGCATTAGTTCCTCCAAACTATACATATGTAGTATTTCCTATAGAAACTGATTATCATTATTTAATTACCACTTACTTGAAGAAGTCTCCCTTGCTGACTCACACTAACCATTAGTTTTCATTATAACTATAATCTGTATAATATCTACAATTGGATAATTATATCTTAATTATTTTGTTTTATATCTGTTTCTCCCATTAGACCACATACATGTTGTTAAATAAAATAATGAAAGCATGCCTGTACAAATGAATAAATAAAAATGAGGCAAATCTAAGTTACCATTTTTAATTAATTTCAATAGGCTACATGTTTCTTATCAGTAAAATTGAACTAGTGCCCCGTATCTTACAGAGTAGTGAATACCTATAATTATATTTTAATTCAATAAAAATGTTTTAATTAGATAAAGCATATATGATATATAGTAATTGTGAATTATTGTTTTTCAGAGCATATTTAAACATAAAAATGATACCATAATGTAATAAATTAGGAGAATCTGAGAGAATAATCTGAAAATTCTATTAGATACACTAATTCTTTAAGAGATATGATTAAATGAGAATGTTATTTTTAAAAAATCTCAGGACTTTTTTTTGTTATCACTTTGAATTTTTTCTTTTTGTTTATAGGTTATTTTTTAAACGTTTATTTATTTTATGCTGGACATAATTATACATGCCTTTTTTTAAGTAAAAACTAACATTTATAAACAAAAAGTACTCGTTGCTCAGCACTCACATCTGTAACTTCAGTGCTAGGGGAGCCAACACTTTCTCTTCTGGCTTCTTCAGACACTGTACCATGTGATATACAGACATACAAACAAGCCAAACACCCATATACATAAAATAAAAATAAATAAATCTTAAAAAATAAAAAAAAATCTCAGGACTTAAATGGTAACAGAATATTGTATAATGAATATTTCAGAGCATATGTTAATTTTACAAATATAATCTTATATGAGATGCCATGTCTAGGACAGCTATTGAAATACTCAACTTGAGAAATAAAACACTGCAAAGCATATTACTATATTAAATATATCAAAAGAGTACGGTGTAATAGCACAAGCTTTTAATTACAGTACTCAGGATCTAGAGGATGGCTAACATGGTGAGTTCTCAGTTAGCCTGGTCTGCAGAGTGAGTTCAAAGATAGCCAGAGCTATACAAACAAGCCCTGATACTAAGAATCAAGACAAATAAATAAATAAATAAATAAATAAATTTATAGGGTCAGAAGGAAGGAAGAAAAAGAAAAAAAGGAAGAGGAAGAGTATTCTTAGTACGAAGCTTGCTTTAACAGTAAATGTATGTATGTATGTATGTATGTATGTATTTATGTATGTATGTATTGGAGACTTTGCAGTACATTGAGCTCTATAGAGACAGTGCTGGGGCAAGAGTGAGCAGAATAGGCATGAGCATCATGAACAAAAATCAACGTGGGCAAAAGAGATTCTAAGAAGCTGAGAGGCAAAACGTTCTCATATGCAAAGTTGCCAGGATGAACACAAGAAGCACCCGGATACTTCTGTCAACTTCCCAAAGTTATTTAAGAAGTGCTCAGAAAAGTGGAAGACCCTGTCTGCTGAAGGAAAGAGGAAATTTGAAGACATGGCAAAGGCAGACAAGGCTCGTTCTGAAAGAGAAATGAAAACCTACATCCCTCTCAAAGGGGAGTCCAAAAAGAAGTTTAAGGACCACAATGCACCCAAGAGGCCTCCTTCGTCCTTCTTGTTCTGGTCTGAGTATCACCCAAAAATCATCTTTAGTTGTCTCTGATGAAGCATATAAAAAAATAATTATTTTTTAACTGACTCACTCCACAATTGCAAAAAACATTGCAGCAGTTTTGTTGACATTCAGAATATTTCTATGTAAATACATTTTTTTTCAAAAAAGGAAAGAAATAAAGATTGTAGAATAAATTGACCATAAAAGGAAAAAAAATACAGATGTGTAACAAAGAATATATATTTTTTTGCTGTATGGGCCTTACAAATATTGGGACATGGTGAAAAAAATAATAATAACTTGTTTAAAACTCAAAAAGAAAAAAATTAATGGACAGTGTTCAACAATTTAGCAATGCAAACATTGAATACATTAATGCTTATAGAACCTAATGACTAGTTTAATGTAATTTTATGATAGCCAGCATAATCTAGGCAGAATTTTTAATACAAATCACCCATTGGTAATGTTGACCTCATATTTGGTATTTGTGCTAAAGCTTGTATTCATTCTTTATTTTGTGTCAGTCTACTTAAGGATTAGTTTTATCCTAAAAATTAATGGTGATTTCACATACAGTGGTGCAGTGTATCAACCTTATTTTGCTTGTGATCAATATTGTTGGTTATCAACTTGACTGCATCTGGACTTAAATAAAACCCTAGATGCTGGGCACACATGTGAGGGATATTCTTTTGATTGGGAAAGACCATCTAAAATATAAGACACCTCTCTTAGTAATGATTATATAGGATGTGGATAAAGGAAGCTGGTGTTCTTTGCATGCTTGTCTGCCCGCTCTTGCTTCCAAGTTCATTCCTTCACTGGAAGTAGTTTACGTGTTTGAGACTCCAGCATATACTGAAGACCATGCGTAATATCCAGATGGTGGAACTAACAACTACTGGATTCTTGAACTTTCTTTCCATAGACACACATTGTTGGGATAGTTGAACAATAGCATAAGTCACAATATTAAATTTCATACATATATGAATATATTTTACATGTGTGTGGATATATTTGATTGTGGAATAAACAAATATCTTGGAGGTTTTCTGTATCATTGATGGCTTTTGACTTCTCTGTCACTCCTCTCCACACTTGCACGTATATTGTTGTTGCCCAAGTTAAAGTGCTCGTTTTGGCTGTCATGTTGATGAAACACGAAGATTTTTAAATAGAGTATTTTGAAAAGTGATACTCAGTTAATTATCATAATTGGAAATGAAATGGAATAGTATGTAAAGGCACTTAAGTGCTAGGTCTAGTGACCCAAGTTCAATGTCTGGCCCTAGCATTGTGTTAAAAGACAACTGTATTCACAAAATTGTACTTTGAAATCCACTTGCATGCCATGGCAAGTAAATACATAAATATATATGGAAAAATAAATGAAATAAAAATGATTAATGTACTTCATGTAAGTACATATTCAAAAAACTGTCTTGTCATTCTACATGTTTAGCTTTTGTAGTATATATTTTCAATTATATGTACTCATACACAATATTTGCTAATGATTCCAATAGTTATTTATGATCTATATTATTCATCTCTAATGGCAGTTACTATGTTTGAATTATTTAAAGATATACTCTGTGAAATTATATTTGATAATGTAAGAAGTTACTTAGTGGTGTTTGAAGAGTAAATTATCATGGAGAGATAATTTATTCAAGTTTGTTATTTACTTATCTAAAAACAATAGCAAAGTTATATTAAATTCAAAATATAAAGTAGAAACTGAATGGAGGTTTATATTTTCTGTTAAGCTAACTGTTTTATATCATCAACATGATAGCAAACATAACAGGTTCTTTAATCTGCTTTATATAAGTTAATATAAAGTTTGATTATACTATCTTATAAAAAGAGTTGAATCAAAGAAAGTCTATTTCTTCGAGTGGTTCTAACCTCATTATGGATGGTATTTTATTTTGCAGAATTAGAGCTGTAAGTTTTTTCTACAATTTGTAATAATTTAGTCTTCTTATAATCAATATGTATGTCAAATCATGAATATTATGGATCTAAACTGAATATTTTTGATTGTAGATATTGAGATTACTTTATCAAGTTCACTAAATATTGACTGGGTAAATTTATCATTTTATTTAACCAAAAATTTAAGTCTTTTGTTTATATGGAATATAAACACAAGACATTTATATTACTTAATTTTGACAAAAATCAAATCTACTTAAACTATTTTATTTTTTCCTTTCATCTATTTAATTTATTTTAATTTTATTATATTCCAATCACCATTATCCATTCTCCTCTCCTGCCCTCCACACCTCAACTCCCATCCCACCCCCACCCTATCCACCGCTCTTAAATAGTAAAGGCTCCCATGAGGAGTCAACAAAGCCTGGCTCATTAAGTTGAGGCAGCACCAAGCCTCTCTCCTCTGCACTAAAGCTGAGCATGGCATCTAGTCATATAGAATTGGTTCCCACAGCTAGCTCTTGAACAAGGGATAGATCCTGATCCTACTATCAGGGGCCTTTCAGCTAGACCCAGCTATGCAGATGTATCCCACATGTAGAGGGTTGAGATCAGTCCCATGGAAGCTCCAGCTTCTAACTATTTGATTTTAAACTAAATTTGTTCTCTAGATGTCTAAATTATATTGAGCATAATACCCAATAATTCCAAATCTAGAAATGATCAATGAGGACTCCGCAATATCTTTAAAACACCAAGAAATTTATTAGACAATGAATGTTATAGAATATATGTTAGGTTAACATAAATGAATACCAGGTTAACTGAAAACTAAATATCTTGCAATAGCTTATTAGAGGATAACTGCAGATTTAAAAACAATAATTCCCATATACTCCCTGGTCTCTGGGGAATAAAATGGGCCATGTATACATGGAGAAACGTGTTATCATTTTTAATGTCATTTATGCTTACCTCTATTTAAACAGACTACATACACTTTTTAAAATCTTTCTGCTTTACTTCATTTTCAATTTTGCTTTTTTTGATATAGATGGAGTTTTAGGTATTTTTTCTTTTGATTATTTTTTTTATTTTGCTGGCCATCTTTTTACAATATTGTTTATATCAATTACTTTAAACAACTTTTTTTTGATTTTCTGTTGTGCCTTAAATCAAATAGTTTAAGTATATTATATTTTCATCAATATTAAATAATACAAATGTCTCGTGTTTATTTTCAATAAAAGCAAAGGACTTAAAATTTTGTTTAAAGAAAATGACCCTCCCAAAACCACCAAGGGACCAGATCCAATGCAAAACCAAAGTCTTTATTATTATTATACCAGCATGCTGAGGCGAATACCCAAACAAAGACAAGATATTGACAACTCTGGGAAGAAGGTGGGACCTCTTTTCAGCCTTACTGAGGGGAATGTCTGAAGAAGTTAGGTCATTTTAGATATGGTTGGCTTAAGCAAGTGGCAATAATATTATGTTCTCATTGACTGGAGTTAGTCAGAGGCTGGTCAAACATATAGTTTTCTATTTTTGGGCAGGCCTGGTCAAGTTCCATGGTCTGTCCTTAAGCTGCTGTGGAGGCTTCAAGCCTGGGCTGGTTAGGTGCTGCATGTACCAGGCCTCCTCCTTGCTTGTTGGGGGTGTTAGAGATTGGTTGTCCTTTATTCATGGCTTTTTTCTTAGAAACTGCTTTTTCAGTCTCAGGAAACTGAATGAAAGCCAGATCCTCTGAGGGAAGACTGACAGCCTATAATGGCATCTGCTCAGTCCTTTCACTGTTAATTTACTCAACTGTTACTCATTCCACTGCAGGCAGAGCTGGCAATCAACCTCTGTGTAGCCCAGGCTATCCTGAAAGTCCCATCTGTTTTCTGTTATCAGTTTGCAGAGTGCTGCATATGCAGATGGGCGTCAATATCTCAACTTTGTATTTTGTACTGTGTTATTTTGTACATACAAATACATAATTTTATATGTTTTAATTAATCAATCCTTTAATACTTTGAAGTAGCAATTTTTACTTCAAGTTTAATGATGTTCTATATGATTTTTGCACAGCCCTTTCACATGCTTTTTTTCCTTTGAATTGAACATTTTTATGTGTCTATAGAAAACAAGAGAGCAATTCTCATGTATGATAGAATAGAAAAATATATTAAATGGCAAACTAATTGACAAAGCAAATAGCTTTTCAGACATCAAATACAGATGAAGTGTTCCAGCAACATAGAAGGGACTGCTGCCCATCGGAGAGAGAAAAATGACAATGTATGCAGATGAAATACAAAACGTTAAGCAAGGTTCACAAAATTAAATTGAAGGAGACTAAATGTTTAAGTTTCAAAATGCAGAAAAAAATGTGGGACCTGCAGCTCTGGTGGTAGAGCACTTTTCTAGCAGGAACAAACCCTTGATGACTGCCTTACAGCATACAAACAAATTCAATAATACTAGCTCTCTGGAGGTAGAAGGGGATGGACTGGAAATCCATGTTCATCCTTGGAAACAGTGAGTTCAAAGCCACATGGGATCACCAGACACTGTCTCAGAAAAAAAGTACAAAAGTTGTTTCTTTCCCTGTTAGATACACATAGAAATCTGCTTTTAACTGTAATTTTAGAGATAAAACAATAAAATCAAGTCTGTCTGCTTATCGCTCTATCCATCCATCCATTTCTTGAAAGAGCACCATGCGGTTTCTTTCTGTAGATCTGAATGGGAACCTTGTGTAAAAAATCTGAGTCATGTGTCCACATGTTTTGGAAATTTGCCACTGTAAGTACTTAGGAAGAATTGGTTCCATTTTAGGGAATCTTTTGGGGAGAACTTGTAAGTTACATATTCGTAGAAAGAATGGTCTAGAAGATTCCAGACCGAACTTACACAAATATCATGAAAGAAGGTGAAGAACTAATTTCAGAAGCCCTCCTGTTAATATTGTAGTTAAGAGCAGCTGTACACAGTATGTCTTGTAAGGAACACATCCTGGCTGAGAAATGCACTCTCACGCCCGATAGGATGAAAAGGCAGCTGAATGAGAAAGAGGTAGTAGATACAAGCTGCTTGTGACCAAAGATTGCTACTTAATGCTTGGCAGGTGACTGTGTCAGGGAATTATGATGGTGCTAATCAATTAAAAAGGAAAGAGATAAGAAGGGTGGTGGTGGCACACACCTTTAATTTAAGAAGTCAGGAGGAAGAGGCCAACCAAGTCTACAGATTGAGTATCAGGGCTAACCAGAGAAAATCTGTCTCAAAAAACCAAACCAAAATGAAAATAAAATAAAAGGGTAAAAATGAGCTGTTTGAATGTTCTAGAAATGGTAGTCATTTCTAAGCAGATGAATATATGACAGTCAGTTATATGACAATCCTGTGAAGGGTATCAGTGAAAGGGATGGACCTCTGAGGGAATTGTCTTTGTCCTGCTTGATGGTAGGAAAGAGGGCCAGTGTCTTTGAAATGTTATGAACAAATGAAGGTAGATATGGTCAGTCGGTGGGAACAAAGTCTTCCTCATCAGAGTTAATGTTGATCAAGCCAACATCACATGGGTAGGTGACATGCTTTGATTAATGCTTATCCCTCACTCCCATAACTAATCCCCTGGTAACTATGCCTACACATGGATTGCAAACCTGGCTGTTCATCCAAGTGCATATATAGCTATTTATACCCTCACTCCACCTAGGCAGCCTCTTCTTCTTTCTTCAGCCACCTCCATTTCATTCCACACCTCTCTCTTTGCCCTTGAATAATAGCTGTGAGACTTATACTGTGATTAGAAGCATTGCATCCTCAGACTCACATTCTTTTGTTGTTGTTATTGTTATTTTTTGAGACAGGAGTTTTCTGTGTAACAACTCTGGATGTCCTGGAATTGCGTTGTAGACTAGGCTAGGCTCAAACTCAAAGGGATCCATTTGGCCCTGCTTCCTACATGTTGGAACTGAAGGTGTGTGACACCACTGTCTGGCCACGCCCTTCCACATTCTAATTGTATCATCTTCCATTCTTTTGCTTTGCACCTCTGTTTATTGTTTTTATGATACCTGTCTTAAAATCACCAAAGTACTTTGTCCATGGGTATTTGCATTTAATCATTAAAATTCCTTTTTAGCAGTTTCCATTTTAATCTTTTGCTAAATAACATATCTAATGAGTTTTCACTTTCTCACAGTGAAAAGCATTTACATACTTTTATTGTTTATTTGCTGATTTTACTTCATTTAATAATTATATTTTGTATCATGTATTTAAAGATTACTAAGAATTGTAACATACAACTAGACATATAAAAATCAAGTAGAGTCATAATATATTTTAATTTAAGTGAAATATATTAACTTTTAACAATTATGACATTTATATATATTTGTTCTTAGCCATTTCAGGTCACTGTTAAAATTTTAAGTAATGTGTTACTCCAGTTACTAATGCCCATAATCTTCCCATTTACTTTAGAGACCATGAAAGAAAAAGAAAAACGTTCTTCTTGATTATGTGATTGTTACTTAAATATTCAAAATTATTTTTCTTGTTATATTAATTTGTTTCATTATTTGAGTGGCCATCTACTAACTTTTCAGATTTCATTGAAGTGTTGGTCCTGTGCTGACTACTTGCAGATGTCATCAAACCTATTTTTATGTTGTTTGCTGTAAAATTCAGTGTTTACTTTCTAAAATTGTTTATTTTGCGTAAAAACAAACAAAATGTCAACACTTACATCAACTTCTAAACATTTCCTGCTTGTTTTGTTGCATGTTTAATCTTCTTGCTCTGTTCTTCTGCAAGTTTTTAGCCATTTAATATTATTTTTAAATCTTCTAGCAGCAAAATCTCTTATAGTTCCTGTACTTTTTAAGTTGGAAGCAGCAGTTCGATTTTGAAGAATGTAATGGAAGAGTTCCAGTTAACAGCCACTTTCATCTTCTTTCTGCTGTGTCGCTGCAACAAGCTACCATTATGGTTTTGATTTACTGCATGACTCTGTAATTCCCCTGAGTACTATTTTTGGTCCTTGTGCCCCTAAAGAATTTCTCCTTATGCTTTTAATATATGACATTTATGTCAGGATAAGATATCCTCCAGTACCTCTGTCTGAAATTTTGTGGTGCTTTTGACCATATAGATTAAGATTATTCATTAAACAGTCAGTCAATGGTTTCAACTGCTGCCATGAATTCTCTGCACAATTCCTTTGATCTGATATGCCATTATAGTAATTATTATTAATTCCAATATGTATGTTACAGATCTCCAAGATCCTGTTTATTTTGGTTTGTTTTGCTTTACTTGGCATGTAGACTCTCTATTGATTTCTCTTCATATTCACTAATTTCTCTGTATTTCAGAGTCTAATGCCTCAGACAGGTTAGTAAATGGCTTTCAATTATATTGTAGC
This sequence comes from Cricetiscus sungorus, assembly GCA_030556225.1. Taxonomy (NCBI): domain Eukaryota; kingdom Metazoa; phylum Chordata; class Mammalia; order Rodentia; family Cricetidae; genus Cricetiscus; species Cricetiscus sungorus. Next base: position 27,493,562 of record JANBXA010000741.1, on the reverse strand, counting down.
CACAGATACTCAGTGATTGATGAATATTGTCTCATGTCTTTCTTTAAATTTGAAAATATCATATCCTTTGTTCTTCAAACATATTTAACCTACGTGGTCTGAAAATAAAATCCTAAGTCAATTCTCTGAACTTCTTTAAAGTTAAATTCTATGGCTTCTCTGTGTTACTTTTTCTCCCATGGAGGTTATACATTTCTGAAGTATGTTTCTGATATGTAGCTAATGATTTTCCTTTATACTCATGTTTTAAAAGTATAAGATGGCAATCTTGAACATGACATCCCTTTTATAAGATTTCACTCATAGGCATATACCCAAAAGATGCACATTCATACAACAAAGGTATCTGTTCAACTATGTTCATAGCAGCGTTATTTGTAATAGCAAGCACCTAGAAGCAACCTAGATGCCCATCAACTGATGAATGGATGAAGAAAATGTGGCACATTAAACAATGGAGTACTACTCAGCAGGGGAAAAAAAGGAAATTCACAGGCAAATGGATGGAACTTGAAGAAACCATCCTGAGTGAGGTAACCCAGTCACAAAAAAAAAAAAAAGGAACATGGTATGTATTCACTCATATATGGATTTTAGATCATCAGCTGACAATCTACAGCACCAGAAAAGCTAAAATAACAAGGAGGACCCTCAAAGAGACAGACATGATCACCTGAGACAAAGAGACAAGATTTCCCAAGTAAATTTGGTGCACGGGCACTGTAGTTAGGAGTAAGATGAGGGGAGAAGAAGAAAGGGGACAAGAACATGAGGGTTCAGGAAGATTGATTTGTGGAAAGAATAGAGGAGAGCAACAAAAGAGGGTAAGAAAACAGGGATAGAAATGTAAAACAAGGTTGTTTCAAATTTAAATAAAAAAATTATCTAAATGAAAAAAAAAGAAAGTTGTGTGATGTGGATCCTGCTATCCTGACTCAAAAAGACAGTTTTTCTTCATATTTAAATTGGACTCATAAGTTAAGGTTCTTCTTAGCCACTATAAGGTGCAGTTATGGATGTGCATACCATCATCAAAATTAGTAATAGAGATTCAGTTTTCTTATGCCAGGTTTACTAAGAATTGTTCCTAAGTCAGCACGGCTCTTTTTCCAGGAGTATTTGGCTAGAGGTTCTATTTAAATCTCTTTTTTCCCATATAGTTTCTGACTTGTGTTATTTATCTATGTGTAGCCTGAGAATCTGTTTAACCTGCTTAACTTCTTGTGTCAATTTTCTCAACAGTTATACCCCAATATGTGTCAGCCTACTCCCTAAGCCCCAGACTTAGTTATGCTGTCATGGATGTTCATGGATGCCATGCTCCCTGTTTTCTTTTAAACATTTGGGTGCTTTATTATGAAAATTCTAGCAGGTACCTTTTTGCTGTTTCCCATGATCTCCATTGTTTTGATCAATACCTTCTTATATGCTGTTCTCTCGTAACAAAGTTCAAGAATTTACTCATCACAACATAAATATTTTAGAATACATAATTTGTTTTAGTTCCTATTATTTAAATTTGATGAGCTTTAGTACATTGTTTCCCCAGTATCTCTACACATATAATTTAAATTTATGTAACTCACCTCTGCATAGACCTTTCGTTATTTCTTTAGCATGTTTTGACTTCTAAAACAGTTATTACCAATTATTATAATTTGTATTAATAGGTGCTATTTTCTGCACAAATTATTTTTCATACAGGACAGTGTGAATTTATTTTATGTTAGTTCAGAGGACAGTGTCTATATATTATGTTACCTTAACAATTACTCTATAAAAGTTAGTCAATAATTAAGTATTCAATTACCTAGATTTATAATAAATAAAATTAACTTTTAATTAATGTAACATTAAACTAATGTTATAACTATTTTAAAAATTACTTAGGAATAATCACTACATTAAAATACACTTCAGAATATAGGAATCAAAAATAAGAAGAAGCAGGGGTTTGTATTCAGAAGAAGAATTAGAAGCAGTCAATGAAACAGGGGAATTACCATTTTTGTCATCTTGTTTTTTCTCTTTTTGTCGTTCTTGCTTTGTTTTTCTGGAATAGAAGCTCAATTCTAAGTAGTCAACTCTAAAACCACCCAAATAAAAGTGAGAGTAAGTTGCTCAGTATATTGCACAAATGAACAAATACACATATTATATTAATAAAAATAAATGAAGAAGCCATGGGTTATAAGAAAAGTTAGCTGGGGCACATCGGAGAAGTTAGAGATACAAGAAAGGTAGAAATCCTATTAATACAGTGTACTTATTTACCGACTCTTCTAGTAAACATAATTGTCAACTGTAAAATATTTATTATTTTAGACAAATTTGTGTTCCTATAAATTTCCTCAATCTATAAATTAATTTTAATAAAATATGTTAAAAAAGAGATTTAATCAAGGATAAACTGTAATTTTTCAGATCTTGTCTCTAATATTTTAATTTGAATGGTTTTTAGAATCTTATGTCAGCAAAATTACAACAAAATTTCAGAAATATGGAAAATTAAGAAAATGAATCAATATGGATAATTAAGAAAGTAAGTTTTGTTTATTCTAAGTTGTGTACTATTCCATTTTAAAATTAACTATGTCATCCAAAATTAACAATAAGTTAAATTTATGACCTTTTGACAACCTAGTTATACACAGCTCTGATGGACCTGTGCATGACAAATTTAGCAAATATTTACCAAGCACCCACTCATAATGTGGCATGTAACACATTTATGTCCAGGTAGGTATGAAATAGTGATAGAAATTTTCATTGAATTTTTGGTTTTTCATCTACAGGTCTATGTAGTTACTAAATTTCTAACAACTCATGTCAGAAAGCTTCAGATCTTTGAATTCAGAAAATCCATGAATCTGCAAACCCTATGGTCCAACAAGAGAGGCAATTAAATAAGAGATTTAAAGAAAGCTTTATTGGTAGATCCTTCATGGATTCATTTGCTAATTCTTCTAAACACAACTATTGATGTTTAACTCTGAAAATCTATTTGCAACAACCATTTTTGTTTCTAGTATTCTGTTTTTAATCAATTAAAAAAAAACATATTACCTAATATATTTCCCTAAACAAGAAAGCTGATAACCTTGTTAATTTTCATACCCAATATCTTTCATTATTTTTATTTGCCTAATAATTTTTATAGAATTCAAGAATTCTTCATGAGATTCTCAGATCATTTTCATGATATTTAGCAGTGGCTTAGAGGACTGAGTATGTATTTTTTTCAGGTAATTGCACAGGTAGTGTCTATATAAATTATTGTTGGTATCTTGTAAATTTTCAAATCTTCTTTTTATCTTATTCCAAAATTACTTTTCCACAAAACATTGCCTTCCTCAAATATGATTTCAGAAAGCCAAAATAGTCATATAAGTAATTGTAATGTTATATTTTATGTCTTACCACTATTTACTCTTAATTTTACAAATAAAATATAATTGCATCGTTTCTTCCTTCCCTTTCCTCTTAAAGCCCCTCTCATGTACTCACTATTCTTCTTACTCCTCAAAATAGTGACATTTTTATTATCTATGTGAGTATGTGTACATATGTCTGTAAGCATATATTATAGATGTATGTATTTGAATACACACACATATGCCTAAATATACAAATAAAACCTAATGAGTCCATTTAGTGTTGCTTGTATTTGATTTCAGTGCAGATCATTTGGTACTGGAGAAGCAGGTAAAGGGGTTGATACTGGGATTATTATTTCTCCCTCTCTCAGCATCCCTTAGTTTCCCCTACTAAATTGTTTATGGTTGGGCTAATAAAACTTATCCACTTCTGTTTTAGCGTAACTATTGGTGTTCAATGTGTTCAGATTCTGTTGAAGTCTCATTGCTGAAGCTTCTTTGTCATTTCTAGGTAACAAATTCTCAACAACTCTTAGCATACTTCCCTGCCATCTTCTGCTATGACCCCTTAACATTTAGTGGAATAGTAGTGTACACGCATATATATGGGAAGATCACATCATTGTCACTTGTACTCTGTATTTTGTTTGGTTATCTTACTATCACCAATATGCTTGAATAGTATAGATCTCAATATTACACTTAGTTTTTATATAAAATACATATGAACAATTTTCATGTGTTTTTCTGTTTTATGGTCTACATAACTCACTACATACAAATTGAGACCTCATAACATAATTTTTGGTTTGATTTATGTTATTTAATTTATAAAATTACAGAATTTCATAAAAACAGTTGTTTATATCTTTTGAATGTTTAAGTAATGCTTTTTTATTATATTTCCTATAAGTATTATATTATCAGAATACCTTTTGTGAAGGCAATAGTTTTATTTCTTTTTTTTTTTTTTTTGGTGATTCCAATAGCTCTCCCTAAATTTCTATATGGATGATAACCAGAAGTAAAATAATTGTAAATAATCATGAATACCAAGGTAAAAATAGTTAAGACTAGTGGATATTTAAATGTAGACTCAATAATCTACCCTTTTATCTTATCATTTATATACTATATCCTGCTTTCTTCCTTTAGAAGACATCCTTGATTAAAACGTCTTTGCTTAGCTTTGAACTGACCACGACCAATATCAACTTGTAATCAACTCTATTAAATAAATGATGATAAACATCCATAACACATCAAATGACCAAAAGACACCCACCCCACGTCTTTGGAATGTGGGTGTCATGTTCTCTATGCTGCTTCCTGTTATCTTCTAAAACAGTTATTACCAATTATTATAATTTGTATTAATAGGTGCTATTTTCTGCACAAATTCTTTTTCATATGGGACAGTGTGAATTTATTTTATGTTAGTTCAGAGGACAGTGTCTATAAATTATGGTACATTAACAATTACTCTATAAAAGTTAGTCAATAATTAAGTATTCAATTACCTAGATTTATAATAAATAAAATTAACTTTTAATTAATGTAACATTAAACTAATGTTATCACTCTTATGTGCACTTTTCTAGACCTTTTTCTAAATAGTCTGAATTCACTCTCAGGCTGCGTGTATATGGCTTAAATGTGGGACTTTTAGAGATATTCCATTGGTATCAAATTACATTCCATTACTCTCCAGATATTTATATGTCATTTAATAATTATAAATGAGTGAACTGACATTCAGTGAATGAAGCTCAGTTTCATTGAGTAGCTGAAAATGTATCAATATTGATTTTGATGAAGAACTTATGTACTTATGTTTAGAATATTTTGTTCAAATTTCCTCAATAAATTCAAATTCTTAAATAATAAATGTGGTTTTATTCAATATTTTGCTAATGAGAAAATTATACATTTTATATATTACACTGAAATATGTAGGTCATTGTAAAGTATGATATCAAACAACTTCTAAACTAATAAGCCATAATTAATGAAAATAACATCTCCTGAAGCATAAAAGCTATAAACACAAAGTTATGTATCAGCATTGATATATGAATATTTATATACCTAATTATATAAATAATTACTTCACAATAGCATACTTATACATTAATAGATATTGCTACTTAGCAAAGAATAAAATTAATAAGTTTGAATTTTAAAATTAGAATTAATTTATAGTAAAATCTCCTTGTAAACTGTATAACATGCTTACTTAGGCTTTCTGAATAAGATTCTGACTGTAAAGTGCCTTAGTTAAAAACCCAAGAACCTTATGAAAAGCAGGGCAAGGTCAAGAGTGCTCCAATAAAACTTGTTATCCAAGTCTTACCTCTGTGCATACATGTTACAAAAATATACACAAACTCACATACAAGTAAGAAACAATAAAATGAAGATTATAAAACCCAAGATAAAAAATTTAATCAGATGAGAATAATTGAACACGTTTATACATGACCAAATATGTGTACCTATCCATAACTATGCTCTTATACACAGAGATATATGTATTTGGCTAGTATGCTTAGGAAAGCAAACAGTGTCATTTTCATTTGATTAGTGTAGTTGTATATTGATATCACATTAATATAACATTACACAATCATCAGAATGGTTAATCTTAAAAATATAAACGAAGACAGAGTTTTAGAAACTTTCAAAGGATTTAGAGCTCTAGTACAATGATGCCATAATACAAATTTGTACAACCAATTGGAAGCAGTTTGACAGTTTCTTATAAAAGTAACTATATAGTTACCATATGCTGCAGCAATCCCATTCATAAATATTTAAGCAAAATAAATGAAAACATGTGTAAGCAAAAACTTGAACAGGACTATAGTCTTAATAGTCATGAATTAAAAACCTTCTAAATACTCATAAATAAGAGAACAAATTGACCTATATGTACATATCAAAAGGAAATATTTGAAAGGCTTAATTTTAAAAGCCAGCTACAGATATCGCAGTGATATAAATTAATATCTAACTCATGATACTGTTCTATAATTAGATAATTTGATTTATTAAATTTCTGAAATAAACTTTCTTAATGAAGTGGTCCATGAAAGCAAATCAGTGGTTTTCTGAGATAAGGGAAGAAGAAACAGCACAAGACAGTCTCTTGGCAAGACCGAGATACTCAATGTCTTTAAAGTCGTAAATTTTGCCTGGGTTAATGCAAAGTTATTGATCTTCTTGGGTACAATAAAGTGAATTCTATCAAAGAAATTTAATATTTCATTGAATTATTTTCATGAAAATTAAGGAGTGCAACATAATGAGATGGAATAAAGTCTCAGTGGAACTTTGTTCAGCTAGTTTATATATCAATTACTTCCATGTGAAAATAAACATTTGGCTTTTTTTGAAAACTTTTTTTTATGGAATCAATGAAAAGCCAAATAACATTGCAATAAGTATTTGATTGTGAATATGAAAGAATGACTATAGATACCTACACGGGAAAATAAGGCATGCATTTGATGCAAAGGATATTTAAAATAAAAATAGCAAATAACTAGATATGTTACAGAATACAACTTTAAATTATTATTTTGTTATGTATTTTTAAGAATAATATGCAAAGAATATAGGGCCTTATATTTCTCTGGACCTGAAAAGAATAATTCATGCTACAAAACCATCCTATTTAAACAAGTTTTTACTTGTGCATGTTGCATTTATATGTGCATGACTTCAGGTCTTACTACTTGGTATTGAATATGCAACTAGGGTGCTCTTTCCTGAGGAATGTCATTACTATTACTTTTATTATACATCAGTTATTTTGTCTAGGATTCAGGTCTTGGGAGTCATTTATCTTCATTGTGACAATGTCCAATGCTATAGCCTTATTTATCATTTATTTATGTGGCTATTTTCATGAGACTTCACAGGTTCAGCTTCTCTGAACACAATTTCACTTACGACTTCCTGTTCCTGTTGCTCTTACCACAGTCTGGTCAACTTCTATGATGTTTCTTGACTTATGTTGCAGATATCAGTTTAAGTTAGGTGGCCAGAGGGTCACTTGTTATCTGCAGTTTGATCAAATGATGTTGTTTTACATATTTAGTTTATATATTTAGGTATGTATGCATATTTACATAGATAAATAAATAATGAAATGATTCGCTAATATTGAGAGAGAGAGAGGAGCTGGGGAAGAGATGTAAGAGGTTGAAAAGAGGAAATGAAAGGGAGAAAAGATGGCAATTATTTTAATTTCAAAAGCTAAAAAGAAAAATAAAAAAATATGTATAGTACTTGTTCTATGTGAGTGATCGTCTTGTTCTTTTTATTTTGTTTAAAGCCTGAAGATTTGTCTTAACAATTAAGAGTCCTGGTTGCCTTTTCAGAGTCAGATCTTTGATTCCCTGTTCCCACCCAGCATTCACAACTCCAGTCACAGCAATTTAGATGCTCTCTTCTGTTCTGTGGGCACAATGCACCTAAGTGGTTCACATACATATATGCAGGCAAAATCCCTGAATCTATGAGGAGCAATAATGAGTAGCCTGAAAGACATGCTCAGGGGTGTGCAAAAGCCTTGAACAGCAAGGGGTAACTTAACATTTTTAAATCCTAGTCTAATGAGTGGACTTAAAGTGAAATCAACAGTTAGTACCATTATCCATCCAAGAACCTATGATTAGCAGGTCATAGGTCATAGGTGACAACCTACTATTATTTTCCTGCTCAATTATCTTCGTATAAAATAGACTTTAATGACTGATTGTTATACCACATTTTATTACTTCTCTTAACCTTTATCTATTTGCAGTAGATAGTTATTAACAAAGTTGCCCACAACTGCTCAAGATGCAGAAAAAAAAAATCATTGGCTACTTAAGCCTAAGTGAAACATATATAACTCAGTGCCCTCTGCAAAGCCTCAGGGATCACTCAGGGAGAAAAAGCAGAAAAAGCAGAAAAGCTAAAGGCTATGGAAGACTATGAGGGAATAATTCCATGTGGATGCAAGCAGAGAGCTTCACACATTAATTTACAGTTCTTGGGCAGCATCCACAAGACCTTTATAAACCGAAGCCAGACCATATCCCAGCATGGAGAGAACAGCTGTTCAAGAAATCCCACCTTTGTTCATTTGGAACAGACCAAAATGAAATGATCATAAATGATTAATGTATCTTCTTCCATGCCAAAATGATCCTAGTGCATGTAAGAGTGAAAGCTTCTCAAATTTTTCTTTCCAATACTTTGTTACATTTTGAAATTAGGAGATGTGGGGGACTAGAGGATTAACATGTGGAGATCATAGGATAACTGTAGATGCCAGTGTTCTCCTTCTTCTATGTGGGTACTAGGGATCTAACAGCAGGCGATAAAGCCTGTCAACAAAGTCCCTTTCCTAACTGAGCTGTCTTGGTGTCCCAAGTATCAACATGTAGATACAGTGTTTTATGTGTTTTCAAAACATTTAACACAAAAGTCTATATATTTACTTGTTTTTAGTCACTGCTGAAAAGCTGTTAACCATATGACAAAAACGTAAACTTTGTGTTAAGATAATCAAGTTAGTTTTGAAAAATTCTTCCAAAATATGAATTGTAGAGATTCAAACAAGATAATAAAATTGCTACAAAATAGAGGAAGATGCAAAAATTTAAAAATTACTTAAAGGTACCACCAATTTCTTTAAATAATCATACTTGTGTTCTGCACCCCTGTGATTCTTTTTTTTTTTTAATCAGCACCCACGTGGAGTTTATTGGTGGAAGGGAGAGACACAGAGGGGGGTATTTGCTTGTGGCCAACCGAAAGCAAGAGAGGAGAGAGGAAGAGCAGAAAAGAGAGAGAGAGAGAGAGAGAGAGAGAGAGAGAGAGAGAGAGAGAGAGAGAGAGAGAAAGGGGAGAGCTTGGTGAGCTTGCTTTAAAAGGGTAACTTGCACATGCATTACTGAGTCCCTGATTCCCCTGTGTAGCCAGGTATCTCATGACATAGCAATTACATGGCCCTGAGCAACTGCCCATTGTTAGGGGACTGTGTCAGCATACTGCTGGTTTACAGAATTCCCACCTCTTACTATTATTAAAAAGGTGGGGGATTGGGCATGGTAAGTTAGGGAATAAGGACATCTGCCCTCTGCTGATGGCATGAGACCTGTGGGTTTGGAGCTTTTGGAAGACTTCCTAACATTGGCTCAAGCAATGTGGAGAAAATTGATTCCACTACCCTCTTGTCCATAGTCTTTAGGGCCCTTTGCAGCAGTTGAGATGAAAGGCAGGATTGCTTAGTGGCTAGCATTGCCACTTTTGTGGGTCGAGTTCTTCAGTGCCCACCAGTCTTCTTGGAGGAAAATGGGTGGTGCCAGCAGCTGGCCTGTCTCTCTATTATAAAAGCTTTTTAATGAAACATTTTAATGCCATATTCTCTAGATCTCTAAGCATTTGAATTCTGTCTGACTGTTTAGTATATCTCAGTAGACAAAATTTGTCTTTAGTTACTTGCCTAAAGCACATAGGTGGCCAGTAATTAATTAATCTGTCTGGAAAACTGAATCCAAGCTGAGAGACTGTGGAGGGATGTTTTACTCAGAGCCCTCCAGCCTGATTGTAGCTGGTTTTTAACATAGGAAATTAGATTTACACCTCTAAAGGACAAAGAGGTAGAAAAAAATTGTCTTTTTGTGATAGAAGCTTAACCTTTATAAACAGTTTACAGGATGAGCTAGGTGGCATAAATATTTTGCTAAATTGAAATAGACTTTTATAACCTTAAATATTTACCATCACTTAAAGACACACAATTTAGAAATATTTGACGTAGCACAGTTGAATTTAAGTTGTATATAGAGTTAGCTTACATTTATATATAAAGTTAAATTTAAATCACATGCACAACTATTAAACAGGACTGGGTAAAAATAAGAAAAATCAGAGGGTGAATCCATATGCAACATAGACAGTGAAAAAGGAAATTAGAGACAAAGATTACAAGGCAAAAAGTAAATGAATTACAGATTCTGTCAGCGCCAAAAACTGGCTAGACTGTCCCTTTGCCTATGCTGCTGGTGTAGCAGAGAAAGAACCATATGAGGTAAGGCTAGGTCAAATGGTCAAGACAGTGGCTGCCATGAACACATTCCCAACTGTAGGCATGGCTTTTTTTTCTCCAGTTCTGAGGCAGAAGAGTCTATGAACCAAACAGGACACTGGAGTCTAAGGGGTACAACATCCAAAAAGACCACCATAGGTCTGAGAAATGAATGTACCAGTCTAAGACAGTGCTAGGGTATAAAACCGAAGAGACTCCTCGTGGGTCTGAGAAACGATTGCACCATTCATCATGAGTGGTGCTAGGACACAAAACCCAAAAACCTCATTAATGGGAAAAATGAAAAACTCTCAGAGTATCTTGAGCAGAAGCTACCTCAGCCCAGCCCATGTGAGCCACTGGTTCCTGCCCTGAGATGGGTTGCAGCTTTGGAAGGCAGAAGAATTTAGCATTGTGAGATCATGTACTGTGCGTACCCTGACCAGCAAGGAAGACTCGACTCCGGGATGATCTTCTTCATGCAGTTTTAATCAGGATCCTTGAACATGCTCTTCTGACCCGCAAGACCCCTGGGGACCCCTGCACAGGCTTAAATCCCCTTGCGCTAACCAACCCCAGTGAGCTACATGGACCCTGCATATAGGCGACTCTAATGCAGAAGCAGACAGGCTGAACAGACTTAACCAAATAAGGCCTTGTTTATGCCAGAGAGCACTCATGCACGAGGAGGTGGAAGGCTAAAGCCAACACCATCTTTGAGGTGCATCACATCGCAGCTCTCTACAGTTCCCCCTTTTTGTTTAATAATGCAACAGGCAAGGCTAGTGGTCTGGTCTCTAGTAAAGCAGTGGACATTGTAATGACCCTGAATACTGGTAGTCAGCCAAGTCAGTGCCACACCTGTCTGGCATATTTTTCATGGAGGTGGAGCCTCGGACACCAACCCACATGCAACCAAACTTACTGTTCTCAGAGTTGCTCAATTCAAGAGCTAACTCGGAGTGCAGTGCTAAGCCATACAACCTGAACGTAAAGGATCAATACTTGTTCTTGATCTGAGAGCCATGCTTGGGGAGATTGTCCTGCCTCAGTGGCTGTAAATGCCTAGACAATCGTAGCTGCATGCCACTTCTGAGCAAACCTCATCTTGCAAAGGCACCACAGGCCCACGAAGGAGATAAGCAACAAGAAGACAGCCATGGCTCCAGCCCACTCTTTCAGATGATCCATGGCAATGGGGACCATGATGACAATCGGGCAGAAAATTCTGCTTCCACATGTGTCAAATTCACTGCAATGATGGCCACAGGCAGCTATGCCATTAAGTCATCAAAGTCAGCAGAGAAATTTCCTAAAAGATAGCTAGACAACTGTCGTGACAAATTAGCAGCATGTGTAAAGTTCTCATACTGAACGCTGGTAACACACAAACCTGGATATTTCATTTCACATCCCAATTGGGTCAGCTGCTACAAGGTATCTATTTGCTCTTGCACCAGATTAATTCTTAGGTTTATAATCATTAAACCTCCTTTTAGTTGAGCACCAATTGTGGATTGAGCATCCAAGGCAATAGCCACAATTTTGGACAACTCATTTAGCTTACAGGCTGTCTGCCCCTATATGCTCATAGCCATGGCAGCTGTGACTGAATCCACAACTGCAAAAGAGATAGCTGCAACTATTGCTTCTGTAATTCCAAAAACTATCCCTGCAGCCTCTACCAAACAGGCAACAAAATCTGAAAATGGTTCCATTGGGCCTTGCAGTATCTTAGCGAGGTTACCACTCACCTCTCCCTTATTAGGTAATGACTTCCATGCTTTTATGGCAATCCGATTTACTTGTTCAAAAACTTGTAATGGATATCCTATCTGTTGATTGGCAAAGCATCCCTCCCTGTCCAAGCAACATGTACCTGTCCCATGCTGTGTTTCCATTTGCCAGATTAGCTGCAGCCTGTTCATTGGCATACTCAATTAAAAGTCTTTCCAATCCAGATACTTCCTGGGTCTTAGACATGCTCAAGCCAGTGCACCCAATCACTAGAAGTCATGCTATACCTATTTAGGGCTTCAACTTCAGTTACAGTAAAAGAAGCTGAAATTCCATATGTTCTCAAAGATTCAGCCAAAGCCTTGATGACCTTAAAGTCCAAGGGATCCTCATATCTTTTGCCCTGGGCATCCTGGAAAACTGGATATGCCAGATGTAATCATTTCCTACTGCTTTCCAGACCTCAGGGCAAAAGGAACTCCCTGTACCTGGGCTCCACCCTTCCTCATTCTGATCAAGAGAAGGTGCCAAAGGCTTTTTTCCAGGAGATTCTCTCCCCTCCCCATTTCGCTATTCCTCCTCTCCCTTGCCCCTCTGTCCCTTAAGGGATTGTTTTTTAACCTTTTCTATGAGGGCTTGCAATTCTTCCTCAGATTCTGTTTCATCAGTACCTGACTGTCCTGTGCTCTAAACCTCTTCTGATCTTTCTTCTTGTAACATTTCTAGTGCAGCTTTCCCTTTTTCCATCTCCTCTTTACAGTACCTTTGGTCTTTTATAAAGCCATGCACTAACTTCCAAATAGGTCGGACTCCGGACTTTAGCGTCCCTTGTTCCCAAGCAAAATCAAGATCCCTGCCTGACTTGTCCCAGCAAGCTACTGTGAGGTCTTCCGAAACTGTAAACCAAGGAGCAATGGCATTGCATTCGCTCAGGAATCTTTCTAGTGTGCTTTTCTTTATTTTAAGTTTCTTTGACAAAAGTAGCTCCTGAAGAGCCAAAAATTTGGATGAGACTGAGAAGTCCTCATTTTGAATATTTTACTTTTGGTTCATTACAAACTCTTGCTCAATGCCTGAGACTTTATTGCTGCTTATTTTCATGGTCTTTAACTTAGTCCCAACTTACTGGGACTTTATTGCTCCTTACCAGAGACCTTATTGCCTCTTTACCGAGGACCTAAGTTTAGTCCAAACAACCAGGAACTTTATTGCTCCTTACCGGAGACCTTATGGCCTCTTTACTGAGGGTCTTAATTTGGTTCCAACTTACCTTGGGAACTTAATCAGCATTGCCCTGACTGCAAGAAGTTCTTATCTGAAAAATTCCCTGTACGGGCCACCATTTGTACTGTGCCTGCCCTGTCCAGCAAGGAAGATGTGACTCAGGGAAGACCTTCTTCATGCAGTTTTAATCAGGATCCTTGAACATGTTCTTTTGGCCCACGAGACCCTGGGGGGCCCCTGTACAGGCTTAAATCCCCTTACACTAACCAACCACAGTGAGCTATGTGGACCCTGCAGATAGGCTATTCTAATGAGGAAGCAGACAGGCTGAACAGACTTAACCAAATAAGGGCTTGTTTATGCCAGAGAGCGCTCACCCTTGGGGAGGTGGAAGATGGAAGCCAGCACCATCTTTAAGGTGCGGCACTTTGTAGCTCTCTACAGGAACAGAACAGAAGCAGACAAGTTTAAGGAAAGAGATTGTCTAAGAGAGAGGTAGAAATAGCTGGGATATTTGGTAACTCCTTCCATCTACCTGTTCATTGGCAGTAATTGTGGCCAATTTCACTTATATTTTGGGAAGATCTAGGCTGGCTTATTTCTCTGGGCGAAGTAAAAACTAGGCAATCATTCTTGGGACTCATCAGCCCAAAATGTGGCCGAAGGCAAGTGGCTTGAAGGCAAGAAGAGCCCGAAGGCAAGAAGGCTTGAAGCCTTTTGCACTGCACAGCACAGATGGTATCTTAAGTCACCTGGGAGAAATGTCCCAGACCCTAAGGAAACAAGTTATAATGAAAGAAGGTCCCTTGCTGAATTGTAGCCAGTATGAGATGGTATTTCCAGTGAACAGGTAGATGGAAGTGGACTGCTGGTTCAGAATCTGGCTATCTGTCTGATGACAGACAGCCACCACTCCTCAAGGAGGGCCAAACTGAGTTTCAGCACCAATGTTGTTATTCGTTTTGCTACATTTAGTGCCTGTGAAACACAAACACTAGACTCAGCACCCAAGTGGAGTTGTTTGGCAAGCTGAATACAGGAGAGAGAAGAGAGAGAGAGACAGACAGAGAGAGAGAGAGAGAGAGAGAGAGAGAGAGAGAGAGAGAGAGAGAGAGAGAGAGAGAGAGAGAGAGAGAGGAAAGGAGGAAGGAAAGGGAGAGGGAGAGGGAAGGGAGAGGGAGAGCTAGAGGGAGAGAGAGAACACCCATATGATTCTTCTACAAAGATTGCTTTCCTCAGTACTGATTTGTGTCATCGTTCATAGCAAACATGGTCTTTTCTGCAAATCTTTCTGATTCATTCTCTGCAGCTCTTGCATAGAGTTATTTGTTTATTTCGTTGGTTTATATCCTGTAGCACTTGTTCTACACTGGGCCTCATCTTGGCATGTACAAAAGAAGATGGCCAATCACACATAAAATTAGTTATGATAGACATTAACTCATCCAAAAGAAAGGGAATATGCCACCTATCTTGCCCTTTTTCAGAAGATAATGTCTCATACAGTTTTCACAGCAATAACTGTTCATATATTACACAAATAAAAATGAGCTTTCATTGTGTCCCTAGATAAAAATAACACTTGTTCTACTATAGAAAAGTGACTGTTCTTATATATCGGAGTATTTTGAGGCTAGGGGATATGAAGTTATATTATAAATGAACTCTGTTGCTCTTGACAATACTTGAAAATGGCTGTTGGAGATTTTGTTATTTTGTTCTTGGTGTTGACAGCTTCTTAGAACTTTCTTTTTGTTTTGTTACCCCTCTTTCACTGTCTCTTTCACAGAGGTAAACGATGATGATATTGGCAAGATAAGGAGGCTCATGAGGATTACTATAATGTATTGCTAGTTAACACTACATGCCAATGGAGTCATTTAACAAAAAGCAAGTCCAGATTTGGATTATCTTCTTCATTTTTACCGTGTATTTCAGTATCTCTCAGTGTGTAGCATAAATCTGAATTTGTACCTACCTGATCCCATCTTTTAAGTCTGTCCCATTTTCTCTGTAATACACATAATATGTATATTACTATGTGCACATATTATATGAGCAAACTGAGTGGTGTCTGTCTGTCCCTAACAGGACTTCAATCTGTATCTTGAACAGCACAGAAAGCATTTCATGAGGTATAAAATGGGATACATTACTTACCTTTAATAGAATGGAGGCTGTCTGCAACTGATCCCAACTGGCCTAACTAACAAATATCATTGTTTATCACCAAATATTTAAAATCTTTGATTTTAATCTTATGTTAGATTTTAGGAAGTTGTTTTTGATTTCTGTATTTGCTGTTTTCACAAAATAATTCACATGCATCATATGGATCAGGGGCTTGGAAGAAAACCTAACTTAAGCTTGCAGTTATAGACTATTTAAAGCTGTAAATTCTGATTATATTTATAAT
The DNA here is from genome assembly GCA_030556225.1 of Cricetiscus sungorus. Classification (NCBI taxonomy): domain Eukaryota; kingdom Metazoa; phylum Chordata; class Mammalia; order Rodentia; family Cricetidae; genus Cricetiscus; species Cricetiscus sungorus. Next base: position 27,477,724 of record JANBXA010000741.1, on the reverse strand, counting down.
CTGAGGCATCTAATAGTGATTGATGCATTGTTCTATTAAAGGCAGGTGATGCAAACAGTTTGAGTACATAGTAGGCCAGAAGCCTTAAGTCTAAAGTAACTCTCAAGGTTTATTATTAACTATGACTTTAATATGCAGCCAAAGTTCCAGTCTCTTAAATTGGAAGAGATACTTTCAGAGTATTGTTTTGCCTGGAGTCATAGTATATGGAATTATTTGGCAGGGTGGAATATGAAAAATATATTATTTTATGAAAAAAATTAAAAATAAATTAAAATCAATTATATCTTAGTATGCATGCACACACACTATAACACACACACACACACACACACACACACACACAGACTCACACTTCTCCTAGCCAAGATACGTATTATTGCACATCCTCCTAAAATCTCTGCTTACACACAGCCTTTTTTCTGGCCATTGCATGGAAGAAAATTACAAATAGAGCAGATAGCATTTCATCTCTAAACTAATGACAAGGAAATCACTCTGCTGTAATTTTGTTTTTAATGCTTAACCTCTTTGCAATCAGAAGGAAATATACAATCCTGGTAAAGGAGATGATTGTGAATAGGTTCATGGTAATGATGTTAAGTTTAAAATAAGCCAATACATGGAAAATTAGATGCTAAAAAATGTTATAATAATGTCACTAGGAAAATAATCAAGGTGTGTGACTCTCATCATTAGCTTGCAAAGGTAAGCTGGTCCCCATGCTGTTGCTGAGGAATATGATCCTCCGCTGCTGTTGCCACATCATCATGAGTACAATTAAGAAAAGATCACAGAATTTGTACCAGAATTACTCTTTGTGAAGCCATTAGTTGTTACTATTGGTTAACTAGGGTTGTTTGTTCCCCTTTGTATTTGTTTATACAAAGAATAAAAGCTTTTTACAGTTTCTCATAAAAACATCAGAAAACAACTATATAAAGTTTATGCATCACAATTACATAATGAAAGAATCCTCTAGCCCCACACTCCTTTGAGAAAAAAGACTATCTCCAGTAACTGTGCAGTATGTCCAATTTTAGGAAATTATGAAACTTAAAATCTATATGAAAGCAACAATGAAGTGCCAAATATGTGAGCATTTAAAAATGTCCCTGTCTAGAATCTCAAGGAAAGTCATATTTCAAAATGTGCACATGTAACAGTGTGATCCATAAAGTATTGAAGTCTCTAAATACAATTCTTAAACCCTATAATCAAGTGTTAATAACTACACTATAATCAATGTACCCCAGAGCAGTATTTCCCAAAGGAAGCCTGGGCATCTCTCCAAGGCCTGTTAAAAGGTCACAATTGCAGACATAGGAGAGTTTTGTGCAGGCATTCAGAGAAGACAGATAACAGAACCCAGCTCTTCAAAGTACTGCCATTAGAAATCTCCACCCCCACCCACTGTGTCTGTGTCTGGAAGAGAGGGAGCTGGAGAGGAAGAGAGTTTTGGAGTGCTGGAAAGCAAGATAGTATAGTACACAGCAAACTGTCCCCATTCAATAGTCAATTATTCAGGATCCTTAAATAAAGTATGGAGCTTTTTGTCCTGGTTTTCAAGCTGTCAGACTGGAGTCCATGAGCTCCCCTTCGTTCAGGTCAGCAGTTTCTGTGGGTTTCTCCAGACTGGTCTTGACCACTTTGTTCATCGTTCCTCACTCTCTGCAACTGGATTCCAGGTGTTTAGCTGTGGGTGTCTTCTTCTGCTTCCATCAGCTACTAGATGAAGGCTCCAGGATGGCATATAAGGTAGTCATCAATCTTATTATTGGAAATTGGCATTTAAAGTAGCCTCCACTATTGCTCAGATTGTTAGTTGGGGTCATCCTTGTAGATCTCTGGAGAGGGAGTTAGGAGGAAGAAGAGTGCAGAGACAAGCATGATGAAGCAGGAAGATTAAGTCAGAGAAAAAATAGAGGAGAACAAGAACAGAGATACCATAATTGAGGGAGACATTTTGGGTTTTAAGAGATCTGACACTAGGGAAATATCAAGACATACAATTTTTACATAAAATTTTTAAGAAATTATATTAAGTAAAATATATATTATCTTGTAATTTAATATATTTACCCACAAAATTGAATAAATACTTTATAGGAACACAATTTAATTCACAGAATGATGGTTGAATAAAGTATTTATTTTTTGTAAATCATATTTATAGTTTAATTTTAGCTATAATGCATACTGAAAGCCATGAACACATCTCTCCACATTAATATTAAAAAAAAAAACAACACCTTAGCTAACTTAGCTTCTGGGTCACAATTGTTTTCTTTATTTTTTTCTTTCATTATTTTTATTTTACATATTGATCCAAGGTCCCTCTCCCTCCCTCCCTCTTTCCCTTTTTCCCATCCTCTTATGCCCTCCCCCCCACCATCCTCCCCTCCCACCCAACCCTACTCTATATGTAGGGTGATATCTCCTAAGAGAGGTCATCTAAATCTGTCAAGTCATTTGTAGTAGGGACTAGGCCCTCCCTCCTGTCTCTGGGTTAAGAGAGTATCCCTCCATGAGGATGTGCTCCCAAAGTCCTTTTGTGCACTAGGAATATATCCTGATTCCACTGCCTGAGGTCTCTTAGCCTGCCCAGGCCTTCTAGCTGCGACCCATGTTCAGAGCATCTGAGTCTGTCCCATGGTGGATTCCTAGATATAGCTGTTAAAAGTATAAAATTAAAATTTCAGATATATAATAAACTTCCTATTATGGTATATTTTAAAGAGAAATATGAATATTATTTTCAACATTTTGTCAAGAAGTACTCATTTCATTTTATGATAGATTGTGCAGTTCTAATGATCTAAATGATGTAAAGTTCATCACAAGGATTCAGAATTTTATATGTAATGATCACTGAGAAAAACAAAACTTTTGTAGCTTTTTTCCATCCTAGGTAAGGGAGAAGAATGAAGGAATTGCTAGGTCATGTGATGCTCTATAATAGAGTGTCATAATACATTAGAAAGTTGAGGATAGATAAAAAGTTACCTCAACAATTTTCCTGGTGGTAGGTTTTTAACAAACAGCAGGAAAGACACCTTAAATTGATGTAATGAACAAACAGGTGAACGGCACTCTCAGAAAAAATCCTTTAATCTAGTTTCCAAAGGAATGACAATTAGGTTCCAGCCTGCAGAGTGTGAGCAGAGCTCCACCAACCCCCTGCCTGGAAAACTGACTGAGCTTAATCAGGCATGATTTCTCACATAATAATAGAAACAAGAAATGTGTTAAATGTGGGCACACAAATCTCAGTGAAAGATCCTGAGAGCTGAAAAATTAATCCCAGACATAGAGCATTACTACATACATTTATAGTTGAGAAAAAAAAATCTTCTGGGTGACAAAACAAGCAAAATAGGAATGAAATTGCTATTCAATTTACATTTATATTTAAAAAAAACAAAAAAAATCTTAGTGATATATTATAGTGAAGGTTAAAAATAATAAGCTTGACAATCTCAGTATTTGGCCCTGTTATTTTACAATTGTACTTATGAGGTAAAAAGAAGTGACAATACTTTTCTATTATTATTATTATTATTATTATTATTATTATTATTATTATTATTTTTGGCCAACTTTTCTAAACAAAACCTGAACAGCAGGCCAAGATATTTCCAATTAGGAAAAATGAACCTTCTTATTAATAAAAGAAAGTTATCATCACAGATTCAGGCATGGTAAGAAGAAGAAAAAACACCTAGATTTTATTCCCCTGCCACATCTGGAAGTCTCTATGAAACATGATGTAGTTTTTCTATTGCCATTTTAAACCTGTAGTATAATTTGTCTTTACAACATATTTTAAATTAATCTTAATCCATTTGTTTTTTTTTCTATGTCTGAGTACTTAATATGTAATCTCAGAATTACAAATATGCTAAAATGATCTAGAGAAATATATTTCTCCATAATTACCATTTTAATGACATTTGTTTCCATTTTAATATTTAATATGTAATATAAAATATTTATCAATTAATTAATTAAAATAAGAAAGAAATAGAAAGAAAAAAAAGAGTAAAAGAAAAAATTATGTGCCATGATCCCTCCTTAAATTATATTTAGTTTTGGAGACATCAAGCATTGTTTCATTTTATGAAATATTTGTTACTGAATATAAATTGATCATTTTCTTTAATTATTTCTGTTTAGTAATCTTAAGATTAAACATGATATTTTTTCTTTTCACTAATTTTTTTTAAATAACAGGCATTTAATTTTTATCTTATATGTATTTACATCATTTTCCCTGCACCATTTTTGAACTCTTCTGGTACAAATTTGCTTCCTCACACACCAACTGCTGCTTTTTTAAAAATGTTTCAATTGTAAATTTTAAAAAGTGAGAAAAAAAATAAGTGGGGCCATCTGAGATTTAATCCATCCATGTTTGTCTGTCAACTACTCTTGTCATTGTTTAGATCTTAAGTAGGCAATCTTATTGATGAGATTTCATGTCTTTAGCTCTCATATCACATATGGATGATACACTCAACAAGCAAATGTCCCAACCCTCTTTCTGGGACATTCTTTCCACACCCTCTTTATGATTTTCCTTGAACTGCAGTTATAGGGGTTGAGAAGTAGATTATCAAACCTGCATGTAGACAACAGGTAGCCTGTTGTTCCTTGCGTTGTGCCAGTTGTAGCTTTCTCTTGGCTCCTATACAGTTCAGAATGAAGATACTTTAATGAGAAGTAAGAACTATACTTTTTGAATATGATTCCTTTTATTCCGTTGATCCTTTTGATTCTTGTTTAGTATTTTGAAACTTAGTAAGACTTCTTTTTATATTATGTGTGAGTACATTTATATAGATAGAATTTAGATGTTATAATGGTTTGCAAAGGTATCTTTAGTTTTTTTCATCTAGATTATCATCACCTTACCATTCAAGGAGTGAAGGTAAGCACACATTGGATGACCACTCACTGTTGGACTATTTGCTAAAGAGGGCTTGTGAAACAAGAAGAGATAGATAGAGGAGAGACAGAGAGACATTGGAGAGACATACAAAGTGAGAGAGACAGAGTCATTACTTTCAGTGTTATTCCCACACATGAACCCATCAATTCCAATGAATACTTTCTATCCAAAGACTGCATAGAAGGATATTGTATAACAAAGGTCAAAAAACAAAATCAGAAATCATGAACCTGCTAGGAGAAAAATGCATTGATAGTTATTTGAGGGAGACAAAGGAGGATGGGGTGAAAGTTGGTGGAAATAAAAATGTATTATATTGTTGTATGAAACTAACTAGGAACAAAATAGATTAAGAAAATAAAGAAAAGTTTAATATTAAGTACTGTGCATAGCTTCATGAGTTGGTCATATATGACACATCCAATTTTCTACACATATTTGTTCTTCTAGAGCTTGCCTACATGCATGAGATGGTGTTGAAACAGATTACATGATTAGCTTTAAAGTCAAGTAGATGTTTATCACAGAAAGCTAGAAGAAAATTAGATGTCTAATAATTTCACAAATTTCTGAAAGAGTATATTCATGGATCTAGTCAATTTTAGATGATATTTGTAGTTTTCTTATAATGATAGAATTATAAATTAAAGTCAGTTTATATTTTTTCAACATAGAGCTCTTTTCAGCCACATAGTTTACTGCCTTTAAACTAGCGAGCACTATTGCTAAAGATTGTCAATGTGAAGAATGATTTTTGATGATAAAATGAATAAAATACTCATAGTAAAAATAAATCATTAAAGCAAGAAATGAATTTTACCAAAAATGTTAAAGATCAACCCAAAAACTCTCCATGATAAACACCTTCAGCAAACTAGCAGGATACAAGATAAACAAAAAACAAAACAAAACAAAAAAAAACAGTTGCCCTACTATATATAGAAGACAAGGAACTGAGAAAGAAATCAGAGAAACATCACCCTTTACAATAGCCATAAACAACATAAAGTATCTTGGGGAAATGATTACAAAACAAATGAAAGACCTATATAGCAAGAGCCCTATTACAAATTGAAAAGAGAACTCTCAATAGAGAAAATAAAAAAGGCTAAAAGATACTTTAGAAAGTGTTCAACATCCTTAGGTATCAGGGACATGCAAATTAAAGCAACTCTGAAATATCATCTTACTCCTGTCAGAATGGCTAAAATTAGGAACACCAATGACAAGTTTGACAAATTATGCTGGAGAGGATGTGGAAAAGGGGAACATTCCTCCACTGTAGGTGGGAGTGCAAACTTGTACAGCCATTTTGGAGATCAGTATGACAGTTCCTCAGGAAAATGGGAATCAGTCTACCAGGGGATCCGGCAATCCCCCTCTTAGGCATATACCCAAATAATCCACATCCATGCAAGAAAGACATAGTTCAACTGTGTTCAGCATTATTTATAATAACAAGAACCTAAAAGCAACCCACAACTGAAGAATGAATAAAGGAGATGTTTTTTCATTTATACAATGAAATACTACTCTGGAGGTAAAAAAAAACATGAAATCTTGATCTTGAAATTTACAGGCAAGAGGATGGAACTTGAAGAAACCATCCTGAATGAAGTAACCCAGTCACAAAAAGAGGAACATGGTATATGCTCACTCATATATGGATTTTAGACATAGAGCAAATGAACACCAATCTATAATTCACCCTGCCAGAGAATATAGGATACAAGGAAGATTCTAAGAGATTCATATTAGGTCCTTCACAGCAGGGAAAAGGGACAAGATCTCCTGGGCATATAGGGAAGGGGGGTAGTGAGTGGAGAAGGAACTAGGAGAAAGAGAGTACTAGGAAGATTGAGTCAGGAAAGGAATAGAAGAGAGAAGAGACAGACAGAGAAAAGAGAGAGAGAGAGAGAGAGAGAGAGAGAGAGAGAGAGAGAGAGAGAGACAGAGATAGAGAACATAAAACAGGGAGCCATTATAGGTTTGAAGAGAAAACTGAACCTAGAGTAATGTCCAGAGACCTACAAGACAGAGCACTAACTAACAATTTGAGTGACAGTGGAAAGGCTACCATACATGCCCTTCCCTGAAAATGATATCAACGACTAACTTATCCACCATCATGGAGCCCTCATCTAGTAGATGATGAAAACAGAAGCAAACACCCACAACTAAACACTGAGCAAAACTGGAATCCAGATGCAGAGAGGGAGGAAAAGACCAGGCTGCAGAAACACATAGAGACAGCTGACCTGAATAAGGAGGAGCTAATGGGCCCCCAGACTGATAGCTGGGGATCCAGCATGGGACTGACTCAGACCCCCTGAATATAGGTCTCAGATAGAAGGATTGAGCACTCTAAGCACCTCAGACAGTGGAACCAGGATGTATATATGGTGCACAAAAGGACTTTGGGGGCATATCCCCCTTGGAGGGACACTCCCTTAACCTAGAGACAGGAGAGAGGTCCTGGTCCTTGCTTCAAATGACTTGACAGATTTAGAAGTCCCCTCCTGGAGGGCATCACCATACAATTGATGGGGACCAATTGGTGTGGTGGGAGGGAAATGTGTTATGGGGCATGAGGGGTGGGAGAGAGGGAAGGAGGGAGAGAGAGGGACCTGAGATCGATATGTAAAATAACTATTAAAAAATATAATCATGGTATAAAATCAATAAACAAAACAACATGAAAAAAACTAATGTTAATTATTTTAATTTTCAAAAGGCAGCACAGAAAAGATGCCATCCATGCGACAGTGTTCATGCAGAATTTTTTTGCGGGGGAGGGGTGTGATCATAAAATGGGGAAAGGGGAAGCAGAAGACCAGCCTCTAGAGTCAGGAGGAGCAGGAGAGGTGAGAGAGGGAAGAAGAGAAAAGGAAAGAGAGGGAGAGCAACAGTCAGTGAGGACAGAGAGAAAGGAATGTAGGAGGGATGGAATGTGGGCAGGGCCCATTTAAAATGGAACATAGTGAATATACACTGATCTTAGAGGCTGCAGCTGAGGTCCCTACGTGTACAGGTGCCTCAACACTAACATTGTTTCCTTTCTATTTATTATAAGAAGGAGTTAGTAAAGAGTAGTAGGTAAGTCAGGGATGAGGATTCATTGCTCTCACGACTAATTCCTGCTATCATGGGGGTCGTTGCTCATCTTTGGAAATATGGGAAAGCTGGGATGCTAGCTAGGTCCTGGAGTAGCTGGAGTAGTAATGTTTCACTTTACTGTCCAGGGTTTTCTGACCCATCTGGTGCCTCCTTGGTGTGGCAAAATGCCATTCTTGGTGTATACAAATCAACTCCCTAGGACTTATAGAACCTGTACATTTCCCATCACACATTATCACCTGGATATGTTTGGTAGTCTTACAGACCCAATTGTTGTTATTGAGAAGAAGATAAAGTCATCTGTGAATGAAAAAACAGATTAGTTGAAGGTGGAACAGAGCAGATCTACTGAAGGTGGAGCAGGTGGGTAGTGCCTCAGTTTGAATGGAATACAAAGTTCTGGAAAATTGATTTTTTTTTATAAATTATTACATATGAGTGAAGCAGAACATGATCCACTGGCTTTTATCATGCAAGAATTAAGCAAGAAAGGCACAAGTCACCTCGATGATTCATCAATCAAGGAGCAGGACCCAAAGAACCAAAGGGTCTGAGACTAGCACAAACCACCCAGTGGGTCGTCAGGCAAAGTGTGAAGGGCAAGGGCTCGAAATCCCAGAAAGCCTTGGTTTACTGGTACCAGAACTTAAGGAGACCAAAAGATGAGAAACCCTTATGGAGAGAAGAGGTGAGTTCTCACTTATGGGAACAGCCTAAAATAGGGAATGTGTAGTAACTCACCATGCATGCTGATTTGGGATGGAAGGCCCCAGAGAAGTGGAGAATCGAAGCTGTCATAAGTGAACTGAGTTTCAGGGTTCTGACATGCCTCACATTGCCTGTGGGTAGCAGTTGATGCCAGGGAAGCCTTTCCAGTCAGGGAACCAATGTTTTAACTTTAAAAAAAAGCAGTGCACAAGAGAAAGATGCCATACTGCAGAGGATTTCTGAGTTTTTGTTTCTTTCTTTGTTTTGTTTTGTTTTGTTTTGTTTTTTAATTAGGGAACGGGATCATTACCAAGGGAAAGGAAAGAGGGAAGGCCAGCCTCTGGATACAGGAGTAGCAGGAAAGAGGACAGGGGAAATTGGGGGAGAGAAAGAAGATAGAGCCACAGAGAAAGAGAGAGGGATGAGAGGTGGGCAGGACCCTTTAAAAAAGGGAACATAGTGAATATACACAGGTGGTGCTCTTAGTGGCTACAGCTAAGAGTTTATCCTGTCAAATTCCCATTTGACAGGACAGTACTGATGCCTAAATTCTAACATTAATGACTATCTATGCTAATAATAGCCTAATGAGTAGGATGCATTCAGAAATAAAAATTATTAGTGAACAACATGATGGTTTCCGCAAATTGATTTCCATTATTCCTGATATAAAGTTTGCAATCTCTTTACGTTACAAATGTGATCATTTGTGAGCTAATAAATAATAACATTGGGCTCTTATATGAACATATATCTGTACATAATGTTAGTCATAGAAAATTGGATATGTGTATAGAACCAAAACAATCCCAGTTTTAGCCTTTCATTTTAGAACTGAATTCTGCATTCCTAAATTCAATGAAGGACAGATAATTGAACAAATAAGAAAAATTTTCAGAAGAAAGAAATGACAAAATTTTTGAGCAAGCCTATTCCAGTAGTCCGTTGAAGGAGCTATATACCTTTGAAAGAAGAAAATAGCAGTGGCATGCTAACTGATGAAATTCAATATGGGCACAAGCAAAGGGAAATAGTGATGTCAGAAAAAATGCATTGCTAATTCTGATATAGTTAGTGAGTTGAATTAATTCATTTGATATAATGTAAGGTGAGTTTAGTAAATCATCACCAGGTCTCAAATATCTTCCTGAGATACTAATTGAAATTGGCTTGGATAAGAGCACTGCCTCGGGAACTGAAACTGACTAACAGACCACAAACAAAAACTAATGGTAAGTGGCAATGCATGAAGGAGAAGAAAGCCGTGTTTCCATCTTAGAAAAATTAACATCTTTATGAACACAATGAAATTTGCAGCTTTAACAGTGTGAGGTGTAATTGGGGTTTTCCAAAGAAATAAACAAAACAAAATGACTTCAAATAATCTTTACATCATTTAATTATTGCTCAATTTGTTTGTGGATGTTTAAGAAGGAACATTGTAATTATATTAGAATCTCAGAAAATATTGTTTTAAGTAGCTAGTCATGAAAGATTGCACATATGGGTTTATTTTTCTACAGCAGTGAACCTTCTTGCAATGGTTAGGCTTCTGTATTTATGGTTTAGAAGATCTCTCACTTAAGTGGCTTTTCTTTGTAAGTCAGTGTCAACAACTTTGAATGAAGGGGTTATTTAAACTGTCAAATTTATGGACCTCAGATTGATTTCCTTAAATTTACTTTTACATTTGAATTGCAATTCGGCTGCCATATCTTCTGGCTACATAGCATGAGGTTAATGTTTATTGTCTCCTTTGATAGCCATGCCAAAATCACTTGGAAAGGCAATTTGGAGACAACCTCTGCATTCTTGACGCTATAGCTACGTTGGAAAGCTATTTCTTTAGTAAAGCTACAACTTAAGTATTTTCATTTACAATTTTAGTTCTTGTCATTCTCCTGATGCTCTTCTCAATGATCATAATGCCTTCTCATAGAAAAACAGAAAAAAATGTTCTTTTCCACATTTGAATATATAGCAAGACAAAAGCAAATTGTCATAAAACAATGCTCAATGAATATGTGTACTCTATCTCTAGGAACAGTCAACATGGTATCAAAGTCAAACTAGGTATCCAAGGAATAAGAAAACTTATATTCTGTTACTTTATTGATTTATTCTTGATTGGGAGATACTGGTAGTGCCTGAAAAAATACACACATGCTACAAATGATTAACTGATGAATTAAGCGTATAAACTCCACATTTGTCTTTGTGTGTGCTTATTGCAAAACGTTGCAACACAAAATGTTACATTAAGTGAATTAAGCCAGTCATAGACAAATACCAAATGTTCAGTCACAAACATAGAAATTTATAAAAAAAAAAAGTATTGACTGGGTGTAGTATAGTGATCTCTGTTTTTGGAGAATGTACTTGAATACAGGCCAGTTTTCATAAGAGAAAGTTGAGTACAGATGTTGAGATACCATAACAAACCTCATTAATAAGTCTAACTAACATATGGTTGTCAAAATTATGACAACCAGATCACATAATACCTATTAATTGTGGGGAACCACAGAGCAAGTTAGCATCTGAACAGCGATTTTTCCTACTACTCTCTTAGATACTAACTTACTGGTAATTTTCCATTCTCCTATGACTGTTCTCTTGTTAAACATGATGCTGCCTGACCCTGAAAGAGTCCCAGATGCAGGCATATTGTATAACACCTTACAGCAGAACACCTTCATCCTGCTTGTAAGGACAGTCTGCCTCCCTCATATCCTCCCTTTGGCCCATTTCCTCATTTCTCCACTGCTTAAACCCTGTGTTTATATTCATTAAACAAGACTTGATCAGAATACTGTCTTGTCTCCAACTCTCATGTCTCTTGTCCCTTCATTCTCATTGCCCCCTTCAGGGTCCCTGTCAATTGACACCGCAGGCCAGAGAAATTAATAAATAATACTTTGATATTGAGAACAATCCAGGCTTTTCAATATCCATGAATACTTTCCTAAATCATCACTTATGTTTCAGCATTCAACTATAGAATCAGTTATAATGCCATGTAAGTGAAAGAAACCATGGTTCCATAACAACACCTTGACAAAAAATAGGATTTACTTTATATTTAAGATAAATTAGTATTTTTTCAGATATAATTTTGTTTGTGATTTAGAATTAGTACTTTCTCTCTCTATTTCACCCCTAAAGCCTTTCAGGTCCATTACCCCTTTCCCAAAAATCAAAATTAATTTGTTATGCCTGTATTTTCTACTCAACAGGTATATAATACAAATATTCTGAATTATTTGTTCAGTAGAAGAAGCAGGCTCTTCTGCTAGGCAAGAAATGGTCTCTAAAACTCCACACATGAGGTGTAAGTATCATAAATATAATACTCATGTAACATAAGTACCAATTATGTATTCTTAAGAATATTATTAGTTTATCCCCTTCTTTTCTTTTTTTTTCTCTAAATTACTTTTTTTTAAACCTCAGCAATTATTAGTTTATTAGTATCATCCAGGACTCATGTTCAGTAACCCTCCCCAAACTACATAATCAAACACAAATGTAAAGAATCCAAGTCAACATTATATAACAAACAGCACTCCATCACAAAAGTGCGTACAATTGCATGTACAATAATTTTAAAACACTGGTACTTTAAGAGAATGGTAACCCCCCTACCCCCAAAAATATCACAGAATTGCCAAATTGTTTCCTAAACTTCTAAGCAGATTAAACATGACTAATAAATGAATGAGTTTGGGTTTTATAAAGAAAAACTAAATGGATCAGACAACCGGTACTAATATGAAAATTTATCATCTTTCCTTGTATCTGATTTATAAAGGGACAAATCACAATATAGGAAAATATACCCTTACTTTAATTTTAAATGTGGCATAATTTTAAGAAAAGCTGTCTCAACTAATTAAAAATACTTTTTAAACAGTCAAGTTTCCTGAGCAATACTGTATTTAGATAGATGGGCAAAGGCAGTATAGCCAGCCTTCTCATCATAGCTTAACTAAGACTAATGTCAGCAAATTTAATATGGCAGTCTTGTATTTTAAGCTCATGCTTTTGGGGATACATTCTCAGGTCTTTTATAGGGAACTACAGAATGTAACTGCCATCACACAGTAATGGACATTAAGAAGAGTCCTCCCGTAAGGATTAGAACACAATTTTCTTCAAGGACAGACTTTCAGATTGTTCAGTTCTAGTAATTCCATGGTATGATAGAATTGTTTATTCTCTACTTTGCACATGGGTTATGTACTATCTCTTATCCAACTGATCATGGATTTTGGAACTTCAACAATGTATGAAAATGTTACCCATCACAATATGCAAGGTGTGTAGATAAAAGGTTTTTTTATTTTTTTCTCCAGCTAACTATATGAAAAGAAACACTGTAATAATTCATGTAACCCAGGCAAAAGCAAAAGACTAGCTTCTCCTTGAGAAGAAAAATTACAGACCTTTGAAAAGGACAATACTAATAAAAAAAAAAATCTGTACTTATTAGAAGCATTCACAATGTCAACAAAACAGCTGCATTTTTTTTTTGCAATTACAGAGTGGTATTCAGTTAACAGAACAATTACCTTCATATAAAATGCATCAGAGACAACTGAAGATGAAACAAACAAACAAGAAAAGAAAACCAAAAAAAAAAACCTACCATCTCCATATATAACTAATTTGTGCTGTGCACCAAGAACCTGCTTTAAATTTCCATGCCAGTTTAAAACCCCCAGACTGTACCAGGCAAGGTTAGTGGCCATTGAGTATACCACCAGGACAGGCTATCTAAAGACACATTCGATAGTGTGTTAACTATACAAAAAAAGACATGTACAGTTTAAAAACAACTCTTACACCGCCTTACATTTCAATTTTTTTTTCTTTAAAAAGAGTGAGTTGTTTACAGGGGCTTTAAATGCTTTATAGACAAAAAAAAAACTGCTCTAGAACGCTAGAACCAACTTATTCATCATCATCATCTTCTTCTTCTTCATCTTTGTCTTGCTCTTCTTCTCCCTCTTCCTCCTCCTCTTCATCCTCCTCATCATCTTCCTTCTTTTTCTTGTTCTTTTCTGCCTTGACACCCCTTTTGTTCACTGCATCGGGTTTCCCTTTAGCTCTGTAAGCAGCAAATCCTTTCCGTAATTCTCCTTCAGCTTGGCAGTCTTCTTTTCATAGGGATGCTTGTTATCTGTGGCAGTGTTGTTCCACATCTCTCCCAGTTTCTTTGCAACAACACTAATGGACAAGCCTGGGTGTTCTCCTTTGATTTTTGGGTGATACTCAGAACAAACAGGAAGAAGGCCGAAGGAGGCCTCTTGGGTGCATTGGGGCCCTTGAACTTCTTTTTGGTCTCCCCTTTTTGGGGGAGTAAATTTTCATTTCTCTTTTATAATGAGCCTTGTCAGCTTTCACCATGTCTTCAAATTTCCCCTTTTCTTTAGCAGACATGGTCTCCATCTTCCTGAGCATTTCTTGGAGAAATCTGTGAAGTTGATAGAAGCATCAGGGTGCTTCTTCTTGTGTAGAAGCATCAGGGTGCTTCTTCTTGCGTTCCTCCCGGCAAGTTTGCACAAAGAATGCATATGAGGACATTTTGCCTCTCTGCTTTTTAGGATCTCCTTTGCTAATGTTTAGTTGATTTATGTCCACAAGGCACAGAGTCTGAAAGACCCGCAGAGAGCATGGAACCTCACACTCCCACTCAGGAAAGGTACCACCCCACATCACTCACACTCTCGTGTGAGTGGTCTTGATGCAAAAGCATGAGGTCTTTTATATTCCAAGTGCACTGGGGTCAACAGCCATAAGCCAGGCAGAAGTAGAAGGCTGAGGACCCTGAGTACAGATTTGAGACAGCTTTTATAGGGTTACAACAAAGCCCACGCATCTTAAACCAATCATCTCATAGCATCTAGAGCCCACAGGGAGTGGATCAATGAATTTAAATCATCCACGCCCCGCTTATCCCAGGAGGTCTGCCTTTGCACGGGCTCCTTCCTTGGTGGGGTGACAAAGCTCTATTCCTGTGTTCACTCACTGTTGTCATAAACAGCCCTGTTGTAAACAGCAAAGAATGTGACCTTTTGCCTACTCACTGCCAGGGGACAGGATCTGGGATTTTAAACTTCCAGCTTCCTGGGGTCAGTGGAGAAATAAGCTAAATTTTACATCTTTACAAGTCATCCATTGCCCATCTGGCTAGCACTTGCCCTGGCACTGTCTGTATGTAGCTCAATGCACCAAATTTACCTTTTGTTTAAAAAAAAACTTTCTTTGTAGATATCAAATCATGCATCTCGATCCCATTCATCCCACGATCCTTTCACATCTGCTCTCTACCCTTACAACCTTCCCTGTGAGATAAAATAAAATAAAATTTAAAAGAAAACAAATAAAAGGAAAGAAGAAAAGGAGAATCTCATCAAGAAAGCTGTAGTGTGACACAGTGAGTCATACAGTATACCCTTCAGTCCATACATCTTTACTTGCAAGTGTTGATCACTATGAAGCAATTGTCTGGTATGAAGACTGGTTTCTGCTACACCATTGACACTGTTCCCTCAGTGGGACTGCTCTTGGATATCCTGTTGTCCTGTGTCATGGATATCCTGTATCTTTGGGCCTGCAGGACCAGCCCATTCACATGCTCCAGCATCATAGATAGGATGGATATTGGGAAGGTCCAATTCATTGGGCCTGAATGGTTCCTGAATTGGTTAGCCTACTATTTTCCCTCATTCTCTCCACCAGGGTGACCTAGCCAGCACTGTACCTGCTAGTTTATCCTATGCATTAAGCAAGATGTGGCAGGGCCAGCTATCCCAGCTATCTCAAGGCCTGCTCCCCCACACCTACAGCACCAGAGCCATCTCTACTGTGTTGCCAAGATGAGGGTCAGGGACAACTCTCTTGAGATCAGCAGCTGGTGAGAAGTTGGGCCAGCTTTAGAACTTGTCACTACAGGGCCAGTTCTTCCACATGCCCCAGGATGTGTGGGTAGGTGGGCTAGAGGGAGGAAACTCTCCCCTACCAGCCTCTACATGGTAGAGGAACAGTAGTGGAGCCAGCTCTCCCATGCTCTTGCTCTTGTGGCAGACTCACCCATGGGAGGGCAGGATGGGTTCCCTCACTCTCAGGCCTTCATGAACAGCATACCCACTCCCCTACCAACAGGGGCAGCCATGTGCTGCCCAGGGAACATATAACACCAAATCTATGGAGTGTTCCAACTGATGATGGGCAGAGCCATTGAGTGGGGGGTGGGGGGAGGGTGGGGATGTGTGTGTGTGTGTGTGTGTGGGTGAACTTCCTGCAGCCCTATCCTTTCAGTCCATGGTTTCTTAGTTAGGGATTTCATTGCTATGAAGAGACACCATGAACACAGCCACGCTTATAATTAAAAATATAATTGAGGGGTCTTGGTTATATTCCAGATGTTCAGTCTGTTATCATCATGTTAGGGAACATAAGTGGTGCTGGAAGAATAGCTAAATATCTTAAATCTTTCATGCAACAGGATGTTGACTGAGATACTGGGTTGTATCCTGAGCACAGGAAATCTTAAAGCCTGCAGTGAAATACTTCCTCTAAGAAGTTTATTCCCACTCCAACAAACCTGTACCTCCTAATAGAACTATTTCCTATGAGATTATGGAGGCCAATTACATTCAAACTACCACACATGGTAACAGGAGCCATAGACAACAACATAGACAACGGCTTCTGTGGGGTCACATGCTCAGATAGGGCCCTCACCATCAGCCCAGGCATGGACATCATCATACCAAGTAGGGCACCCTCTTCAGCCTGCTTCTCAGCACCTCTTTTTATATCTGGCTTTCACAACCAGACATGAATCATTCTATCCATCTCTCACCCATACCACACCATATATTTGTTTACCATAATAGTCCCACTCTTTCTCTAGCATCCCAGGGAAGACAGCCTTGGATAAGTTAATGGATCTTCTCCTGGTCAGTTTTAAAGGTACAGGACAGGCTCATCTCACATTAATTTCTTAAGACTAAAGACTAAAGAACATTATTCTAGTAATAAGTGAAAACTACAGACTTGAAATACATTTCTCTCAAATCTGTGTCTCTGTGTATGACAGGTAATGTTCTTATTGTTATTTGAATACATTCACAATTTGTTACACACATTTTACCTTATCCGGTAAATATTAGCACTTTATTATGCTCACCAAGCCCACTTTGCATGCCTGTACTATAAGCAATTCATTTTGTAATGAATTATATAACTAATATGATTTCTTTCACTTTGGTCATGTCTCTGTTTTGATTAATTTATGATCAATTCAAATGCTTTCTAACTGAACTCTCCACTCCCTAGATTTGGTTTCCAAAGACCAATCACACCACTCCCCACCATGATGGGTGATGTCATTCTGTAAATAAGTTTCTTGCATTGGTTAATGAATAAAGCACTGTTGGCCAATAGAAAACCAAGATACATGGGACTAGTAGACAAGGAAGATTCCGGAAGTAGTATGGAGGAGTCAGCATGGAGAGATTGGAGAAAGCAGAATGCTGGCCCCCTCTCTCTGGTAAGATAAGACCACATGGATATTTAGGTTAATAGAAATAGGTTACTATTTAAGACAGAGTTAGCTGATAAGAAACTAGTAACTGGCCAACAGAATTATATGTTATACAGTGTCTGTGTGTTATTTGGGGCTGGTGTGGTGGTGGGACCATATTGGCAGGGGATAAACCTACTCCTAACACCCACATTTTACTGTTCAACTCTTAGCTCACCTGTTATGAGCAGTTTGGCTACCAGCCTGGTCCCAGAGCTGGGTCAGTCCCAAATAACACATAGAGATGCTGTATTAGATATATTGTTATTGGCCTGTTATTAGCATTTCTTATTGGCTAGCTCTGTCTTAAATATTTCCCCATTTCTGTTAATCTCACTGTTTCCACATGGTCTCATTTTACCGGAGAGGGTCCAGACCTCTTCCTCACAAGTCTCTATATCTTTACTTTCCCTCTCACTACATCTCCCAGAATCCTCCTTGTCTCCTAGTCCCACCTATCTTGCCTTCCTATTTATCAACAGTGCCTTATTCATTAACCAATAAGAGAAATATATTTAAAGAATGACATCTCCCATCAATTGCCCCTACCCCATAAGCCTGACTACATCCACTTATCAAGTTCAGGCAGCACCAGGCAGAAGAAAAGTGAGTAAACCACCTGCTTGCTTAGCTGACTCATTCCCTAGATTCAGTTTCTAAACAGCAATATTACCCCCACATTCCTATATCACCACCAAACTCCAGGCTAGATATTACCCCCAATGCTGGGGATCCACAGAAAATCACTTGTAGGCCAACCAGTCAGAAGAACAGCCCCACTATCAGGACCCTGCTCTCAACCCCAATGAACTTCCAAGTTTTAAGTGAAGGACACTACAGTCAAAGTAATGGAGCAGGCCAAACCAGTCAAAAACCCCACTATTTTCTGTAGCAAAGGCCTAGCCACCAGAAACCAGCCTCCAAATTAAACAAAGACTCTTTACTGGATCAGAGGTCATTGGAGCCATAAGAATTCCAGGCCACAAAGACCAAAGAGAAATCAAACAAAAGAAAAAATAGGCATCCAAAAAAGATAAAATATGAAATCATCATCTAGACCTAT
Organism: Cricetiscus sungorus; assembly: GCA_030556225.1. Lineage (NCBI taxonomy): Eukaryota > Metazoa > Chordata > Mammalia > Rodentia > Cricetidae > Cricetiscus > Cricetiscus sungorus. The sequence goes on along the minus strand of JANBXA010000741.1, from coordinate 27,459,292 downwards.
AATTATCCCAAACCCGGATTCCTAAATACCAGTATAAGAACAGAATCACCAACAGGATGACACCACCAGGCACCAAGTAATTTATGATAGCAAGACACAAATATTTCAACACAGATGAAACACAAGAAAATGACCTTAAAACCTCCATCATGAAAGTCACAGGGGTCCTTAAGTGGAAATTTAAAAAAAAAAAAATCTCTTAAAGAAAATGAGGAAGAGACAACCCATGAAATTGGAGGAAATTGACAAATCCTTTAAATAATGACAAGAGAGCCAAGTTGTGTGTGTGTGTGTGTGTGGGGGGAATGAGGGAAAGAAACAGGTAAAAAGGATTGTTCAAAAACTGATAATCAAAATAGAAGCAATAAAGAAAGTACAAAGCAAATTCTGGATATGGGCAATCTAATTAAGCAAACAGCAACTACAGATTCTACCACCACCAACAGAATGTATGAAAAAAAGAGAGAATCTCAGACATTGTAGATATGGTAGAAGAAATAAATTCAACAATCAAAGAGAATTTTAAATCTAAAAATCTCCCAATACAAAATATCCAGTAATTATGGTATACTACGAAAAGATCAAATGCAAGAATAATAGGAGTAGAAGGAGAAGAATACCAGATCAAATATCCCAGAAAATATTTTTGACAAAATCATAGAAGAAAATTTTCCTAACCTAAAGCACATGTATATAAAGGTACAAGAAGCTTACAAATCACCAGATAGATGGGACAAGGAAAAAAGTCCTCTGTCACAAAGCAACTAAAACACTATATATAAAGAACTAATACAGAGTATTAAAAAAGGTAAGTGGAAAAAGCCAGTGACATATACAGTTTCTCTACAGATATTCTTAAATAAGAGGTCATTGGAAGATTTTTTTCTAATGACAGGAAAGACCGAGCTGATTAATAGGCAATATGATATCATTTTTGTCATATTCATGTCTTCATTTTTTGACAATTATGAAAATTTGTGCATTTCTGAAGTGAATAACCTGTTAGTTATTTTTATTTAAAAAGACTAAAATTGAGTATCTAGTTTTAAATAAATATACCATTTAAATAATAATATACAAGTACAAAACTTATTTGTTGTTATAAATGAATAAGTTTCTAAAATAAAGTATTTATCTTTAGTGTCTGTAAGTGTTCAGAAATTATTGTTTTTATGATGATTTGATATCACTAGTTAAGCTTTCCACTCAGTAAAGTTTCCTGGCCAGGTGACAGTGGCAAAGTTCAAGGTTAGCCTGATGTACAGAGCTAGCTCCAGGAAAGGATCAAATGCTCCTCTGAGAAACACCTCATATAATTGGAGATATATTTGAAATTAATATGTGACTAAGTAAATATTTATAAACGTTCAAACCAGTGATCAAACCACTTGTGAAAAAATACATTTCAAAATATGTATTATAGTTTTTATGCTGACAGTATAAAGATGAATACAAAATAATGTGAGTAAAACTATGAATATGTATAACCAATATTCTGATTGGCTCAGAGTGCGTATTCTACTGATTAGGACTGTTTGAGAGAAAACGGAATATGTTCTTTTCTATATATTTTCCTGGCTGAATTAATTTTGCATGAGATATGACACTCATCATATTCCCTAGAGGATAATGTCAGTCATTGAAAAATTAATTGATTTGACAATTATGTTAAATAAAAATGACTACACAACCATTTGAGAGACGTAATGTACTCTGCTTCCTATTTCCTATTTCAAATTTCATTAAGCATTTGCTTTGGCAATTATGAATCAGTTCTATGAAATAATACTCTCATAGAACAATATTTTATAAACTATTATTCCAGATTTATCATTTATAAAAGACAGCAAATATCATTCATTCAGACTCTCACTTCATTCTTAGTAAAGATCTCAATAGAAAAGATTCATATTAGTGGAGAACATATAATCAGAACATATATACTACAGGTCAAGGTTGTACCAACTTTATTATTTTAATAATTAGTAAATTATTTAGGTTGTCATAATGTATTTTTCATTTTAATTCATATTATGAAAAACTACACAAATGATTATGTTGGAGGAGGTCTGAAAAATAGTGTTTTGCATTGTTAGAAAATTTAGGCTATTAAACTGGTTTAGTGTCTTGAGTTTTCCACGAATAGAGATTAAAGTAATTTGGGGACAGAATATTACCACTGTTACAAATGTAGTAGCTGGGTGATTTATTCATGTGAAGGTCTTCCATGGAGGATCAGAATGATCATATAAACTGCTAAGGAGCCTTTTGTAAGCTCCAGCCAACATTGTAATGAACTGTGGCCATTAGATAGAAGAAAATCCACATTTAGCTCTACCATCCTGAGAGAGCCCCACTGGATAATTAACAGGAAATATAAGTCTTTTTAATCCTTCAGTATATAAGGGATTAATTCTTCAGAGAAGACAAGCTTATGTTTTACCGGCTTGAGATGTGTATCACATATATTTTATCACAAAGGACAAGAAATATTTGTATTTAAACACTTTCTCATTTTTCATAATTTAGTTATAAATCAATATATAAGAGTATATATTTTACTTCAAATGCCAAGCTTGAGTAAGGTTCATGATACAACATTAGCACAGGAAAATGAACAAATATTTTGATAATGCCACATGTGAGTTAAGCCACATATTCATTCAAATTTTGGATTACACCACCTAAGACAATGTGTATCCTGATCTTTACCTTCTCATCTTTCTAGTCCTAAGTACAAAGATGGGTTTAATTATGTCATTTGTGATGACTCATGCTGTGCCTGTCCTGCGAACATTCATACAGAGAGGGAGAAGTGATGAACAAAGGGGACAGAAAGGAGACAGAACTGGGAATGATATATAAAATAAGATTATTTTTAATTTAAATTAAAAAAAGAAAACAATGATTGAGCAAGACCCCCGAAGCAACGTCAATGGGACAGCCTTGCAGCCTTGCAGACCACTATGTAAGCCAGGATTTCTGCATCTTCTTAGGATTCCTCCATGACAGCGCCCCCTACCAGCAGGAAGCAGTTTGGAAAGAACGACACCCAAATTCCCAAATATTGTTTATAAATGTTTGTTTTCACTTAAAATAAAAAGGCATAACATAAATAAATGCTTAAAAAACAATAAAGTATATTTTATTGATCATAGGATAATAGGTGGAAGCAGTTATGTGAACAGATATTGAATAAGTATGTGTGATTATTTCCTTAAGGCTGTTCAAATACATGTGAGTATATTGCTAATATATTTGGTATTTTCTGTCTCTGAGAATAATTAAACATAGCAGTTGTACACTAGAATATTGTAAGCAGAAGTCACATACCATAAAATACATCTCCCTAGGTGAGTAAAATTGTTCAATCATAAGAAACTATAATTTATTCTGAGGCACTTGAATATAATCTGCATTTGCATATAATCTGCATGTATTTCCCTTCATAAAATATTATGTTTGTTAAAGTTTATTGCATGTGATGGGATGTATATGCCATTCCCATAATTATCTAGTTGCTCATATTTATACCTAACACATCATGTAAAACTTTACAGACCCTCAAATTTGTGGATAATGCACATCTGACCTTCCACTTGCTACTTGAATACAAAACTATAGGTAGGAAATATATCTTGTTTCACAGAACAATATCTTTATGGTTTTATTCTTATTCATTGATCAAATTATTTACAGAAATACAACTACAAAGCATTTTGTAGGTGTATTTACAAACTCATGTAGTTCTGTTATGGGTAATGTTTCTAGAAAATATATAGCATAGATTTAGACAAGTTTGTTCAAATAGTGTTCTAGAGATTTGATGAGAGGATGTGTTTGAGACAACCTTAGGATTTATAGTGAGAACATGACTTAAATATATAAGCACAAATACAAAAATAAAAATAAAAAATATTGTTGAGGTATATTTTGTTACTTATTAACTTACATTTTTATCAAAAGATAGTCATTGAATCATAAATGTAGGTATAAGATAAATTATACATGATAATTTCAAATTTGTTATTTTAAAATGACATATAATAACATGTAGACTGATCAAAGATATGTAAGAATACATGCAACTAATTATAAGAAAGTGTTTTATATTATGTTTGACAAAAGAGTTAAGGGATACATTAGAAAAATGCTTTGAATAATACATGATTTCTGTGAGATCGATAGATGAAAAATTTTTATTAACACAATTTTCTGAAGAAATATAAAATTAAAGACAATATAGTTTTCAAATTCAGGAAGTATACATCCAAATGTATTTATTTATATTAATTAAAATTTATCCATATTAGTACTTTAAAATATCTGTTCATTGATATTTTGTTTACATATTAAAAGGTAGCATATTGCTGATAAAAAATAACAACATATTTTATAAATTTTTTTGTACATTATCTACCCTGAAAACTTTTATGACTCATGTTTTCCACTTCATCTCACTTACTCTTTGGCAACTATGACAAAAATGTTTAATTCGTTTTGGTGTTATTATATACTTTTAATAAAATTATGTCTGCAAGAAATTATTAAAATTTGGATTGGAAATGCAGATTTTTACTACTTGTTTCAAATTTTTCCATGATGTTATTTTATATATTAAATTTACAGACTTATTTACATTCAAACAATATATGATCTTTCCCTTAAAGTGTGTGACTAATAATAATAATATTAAAATTAATCTATGTTGATAGTGGGTTTTATTTCTGTTTGGCTGTGCACTTATTTTTGTAGTGATTTAATTTTCTGATTATTATAGCATTCTTTCTTTGAAGTCAATCAAGTTTGATCTATGTTCCTCATTATTTTAAAATTTTACTAGTATGGCTTTGACACGTAATGAAGCAATATTATAAAAATGAAAACATTCAGTGTCTTATAATCTAATTTAATATTATATTGTCATGTTTCATCTATCATGGGAAAGTTGAAATAGTGGCTTAAGTTATAGAAAATTTGTAGATGAAAACATTTTAATTGGTTTGCTTTTTACTTTTATATAATTTTGTTTCTGACTTTTATATCCTATTCATTCAGATCACAATTTAAACACATTTTGTTTTTGGAAAAAGTATTGTTTATTACAAAATTCATGTCCATCACTAGGGGCCTAATTATCTAATTAGGTATGAAAACAAAGTTATAGAGTGAATATGACTACTTACTGGTAAATGAAGTCTGATTATTTTTAATATGGTATCATCAAAGAATTCTTTTGCTTTGTATATGAAATCTGTAACTCTCAATTTTTATACACTTGAAATTACCATTATTGTATTTGATGTCTTTTTTTGGGCCAAGAGGTAGCCCTTTAAAACGTTACTTACTGTTTAAAAGTTTATATAAAATTAAACTGTAATAGCACATTTGTTTTCATTGTGGCAGTTTGACAACTATTGTAGAATGTGAATACAGGTAAAATAAAATACTGTATGAAGAACGTATCTATCAACACACAATAATGGCAACATGACATAGCTAACCTGTCTTCCTTAGAGAACCATATAGCATAGAAGAAGGAAAACACCATTTAGAACATTACAGTATATTATAGAGACCTAGAGTGGAGAAGCCTGTGAGTTCAATAAAATACGAAACACAGAAGATTGTATCTTCTTTTCCTGTGACTTTTAAAGGTATTAAGAAAGAATAAAACTTAGTTTAAAAAAATGAGATCAGTATACTGGTTCCTCAGGAATATGGGAATTAGCTTACCACAGCAATTCCACTCTTAGGTATATACCCAAATGACCCACATACATGCAACAAAGACATGTGCTCAACTATGTTCATAGCAGCATTATTTGTAATAGCAAGAACCTGGAAGCAACCTAGATGCCCTTCACCTGAAGAATGGATAAAGAAGATGTGGCACATCTACACAATGGAATACTACTCTGCAGAAAAAAATAATGGAATATTGAAATTCGCAGGCAAGTGAATGGAACTTGAAGAAACCATCCTGAATGAGGTAACCCAGTCACATAAAGAAGGACAGGTTATGTACTCACTCATATATGGATTTTAGACCTAGAGAAAAGGATCACCAGCCTGTAATACACACCACCAGACAAGGTATATTCTAAGAGATTCATATACGGTCCCACACAAAAGGTGGAAGAGACAAGTCCCCAGAGCACATGGGAATGGGGGAACAGTGAATGGAGAGAGAACTAGAAGAAAGAGAAGGGGAGGAGAGGAAAACACGTGTGACTAGATAGATTGAGTCAGGGTGAGAGAAAGAGAGGTGGGCGGACATAAAAGAGGGAGCCATTGTTGGTTAGAAGAGAAAACTGAACCTAAAGAAAGGTCTAAAGAACTACAAGACTGATTCCATTTAACAATTTGAGCAACCATGGAAAGACTACCATAAAGACCCTTCCCTGATAGTGACATCATCAACTAAATTATCCAACACCCTGGAGCCCTCATCTAGTACCTGTTGAAAACAGAAGCAAACACCCATAACCATACACTGAGTCAAACCAGAATGCAGATGCAGAGAGAGGGGACAAGATCAGGTTGCAGAAACACACAAAGACAGCTGACCTGAACAAGGAGGAGATAATGCTCCCCCCCCACCCAGACTGATAGCTGGGAATCCAGCATGGGACTGACTCAGACCCCCTGAATATGGGTCTTAGCTAGAAGGACTGAACAGTCTGGGGGACCTCAGACAGTAGAAACATAATCTATTGCTGGTGCACAAAAGGACCTTGTGGACACATCCCCTATGGAGGGATACCCCCTTATCCTAGAGACAGGAGAGAAGTCCTGGTCCCTACTTCAAATGACTTGACAGATTTTCATGACCCTACCTGGGCAGCATAGCCCTACAGGAGGAATGGGGGTGGGGGAAGGGGAGGGGAGGCTGGCCAGGGTGCAAGTCATAGGGAAAGAGTGTGCCACGCTACCATCTCACCAGCAAGAACGACTCAGCACACTCAAGATCCTTCTGCAGTAAAGCTTTAATGCGCTTGAGAGGGAGAGCATAAGCTTACAGGACAGAGAGACCCCAAACACACAAAACCCATCCATTATATAGGCTAGCAGCCTCTGCCTTGGACGTGTTACCCCCTGACTGGCTGCTGCTCATCGGCCCATATGACGCCATGGGAGAGGCAGGGACCCAGGGATTGACAGTTACCCAGCACATGCGCATCTCTCCTGTCTACCAACGGTACTTGTAACGGCTCCCTACATCTCCCCCTTTTTTATTTATTTTAAACAGAGTCAATTAATAGGAACAGAATTAATGAGGCTTCCCAATTTTCAGAAGGTAGGTCACCCATATAACGAGGGATAGAGACAGAGGTTGTACCTCCCATATCAAAAATTAAGACCATGTGGGAGAGTCGCTATGGGGCTGTCAACTCACCCCGAAGTGACCTCGACCTGTCCTCTGCCGTTTTTCTGGGAAAGGGAGACTAGGGCAGGCAACCCTTATGCAGGCCTCCCAGAGAGCCAGGCAACTCCCTGTGCGATGCTTTGCTCGGCATCCCTCATGGGCTGCTCAGACCAGACACTCTACCCTGTGCAATGAGCCTATGCTCTGGGTGTGCAAGAGCTGTCTGACCGGCGGCCTACTGCTTAAGCATTGTTAGCCAAATATCTGTGGAAGCCCCCCTGTTCCAAAACTACAAGCACTTGGGCGATAACCACCTTGTCCCTCTTATTTTGAGCCCTGAGCCTACAGACCAGCCAAAGAAGCAACAACAGTCCGCAACAGATGGCTGCACCAAACAATCCCACCCCCACCCATTCTTTGAAATAAGAAACAGCGGAGGCAATTCATGATGACAATCCCTCCGTCAGAGTCAAGTCAAGACGAGTGGAGTTGACCCGGATAATAGTGGCTCTCAGCTCCCAAAGTGTCTGCTCAAACTCGGAAGTCCAATTCTGCAACATGAACTGAGAAAGGCTTTTAGACAAATTAGCTGCTTTGGTAAAATTCTCATATTGGATGGAGGTGACATATAGGCCGGGAGCTTTTGCTCACAGCCTAATTGGGCCATCTGCCACAACATGTCCAACCGCTCCTGCACTAAATCAATGCACTGGTTTACCAGCATCAGGCCACCCTGTATCTGAGTATTTGCAGAGGCCTGCTTATCCAGGGCCTCGGAGATAGTAGCCGACAAGCCATTTGTGCAGTTTGCACTGAGGTGGATAGTGCAAGGGCAGAGGCTGTCACTGCCGCCGTGACCACAGTAGTAGCCATGATGGTGACAATAATTGCTGAGATTCTAAAGTCCCTCTTTTCTCGAAATAATGTCATGCTGCTGGGCGCCTCTATTGGAACAGGCACAAAGCGCGGCATTAGAGTTACCACGGCAAGGGGGAATTTTTGAGCATCCCAACATAAAGTATAGTAACATCTACTGGACTCACAATGTAATTCATTATCTGTAGCACTCTTATTGCTCACAATCCACATAAAAGGAGGCCAGACACACACTGGTGTGGCATCATGATCTGTATGTTTGAAGGATTAATACTTTATATCATTGGCAGTCCAACTAAATGACCCAGAGCTATGGCCTGACTTGAGGCTGCTCCCCAAAGACCCTTTCCAGTCAAACTCCAACCGCCCTTTTTCACTTTTACCCCTTTTAAGCATTGCCATAGGTGTAAGATCAGTGCAGCTTCCATTAATGCCACAGAGCAGCCATTGGTCAAACGGGTCAAGGCTGGATCACATGGGATACAAGGATGTGAAATTAGTTCCCATACCCATATTGGGGGAAAAATAGAACAAGCCCTCAACGGCCCAAGCAGAGCCCCTGGACTGGCATACAGTCCAGGGTAAAGTCAATCAGGGAAAAAACCTGTGCATTATACATCACGGGCATCAGAAGTGGGAACTTTGACATGATTCCCCAACATGGTTCCCCCAAGACAGCTGGGGTCTTGATCATCATCAGTAACATCAGCTTGCTCCCCCTTTTCATGTCTCTGGTCTGCTGCATCCTTCTGCTCCAGGACTGTCCTGGTAAGTCTTTCAGGGACCCAGAAAGGATTTTCTTCATTCTGCAGTTCTGAATCCTCCTTGTAGCCAAGGGGTCTCCGATGGTGCTGATGATGATGAGGTCTCGATTCCCGGGTTTCGGCACCAGATGTCCCCTACTACCATCTCGCCAGCAAGAACGATGCGGCACACTCAGGATCCTTCTGCAGTAAAGCTTTAATGCTCTTGAGAGGGAGAGCATAAGCTTACAGGACAGAGAGACCCCAAACACACAAAAACCATCCTTTATATAGGCTAGCAGCCTCTGCCTTGGACATGTCACCCCTGACTGGCTGCTGCTCATCAGCCCATATGACGCCACGGTAGAGGCAGGGACCCAGGGATTGACAGTTACCCAGAGCATGTGCATCTCTCCTGTCTACCAACGGTACTTGTAATGGCTCCCTACAAAAGAGAGTAAGAGGAAGGGAGGGAGGGTGAAAGGAAGGAAGGGAGGGTTGGAGAGAGGAAGGAAGAGGAAACTGGGATACACATGTAATATTTTTAAATTATATTATTAAAAAAAGACAAAGGATAAATGAATTTCCTGTATGAAGTTTCTCTTTTACATGCTTATTACATTTACAATAAAAATAATAATGGATTTTAATTGTTGTGTAAGTTCTTAATGGGTACATATATATTCTAATCAACTAATAGAGCATGTTTTTTTATGCTTTTTTATTAGATTACTAAAGGGTCAACTGACAATGTAAAAATAATAATGAAGACTATTCAATAAATATGTTTTTTAAACTCTTAGAGGAATTTACAATTATTTTTTTCTTTATTGAAGTGGAAGCATGTTGTAATATTCCCTTTTAATTTTTAACCTATTTTACTTATAAGTGTGTATGCATGTGTCTTTATGCCATCATAGGTATTGGGAGAATCTCCTTCTATTATGTGTGTTCCAGGTATGAAACTCAGGTCCACAGACTTATCAGTAAGTTATAATCTACCCACTGAACATCTCAACATATCCAGTGTCCCTTTTTTTCATTAAGTATTGTTCAAATGACATTTCCTTCATTTATGTATTTTATAAAAATATAAAGATTATGCCTAATAGACTACTCACTTCCTATATCTTCACATCACCATGTAATATATATATAAAAAATTCAGGTATTCATTTACTTTTCTAACAATGTTTTCACTTTAAACTATTTCCACTTGTAAATTATTGTAATATCTCCCTCAATCTGTAGCCTTGTTATTCTAGATAACACAATTATCAGCTTATATCCATCTTACTTTATAAAACTTTATTCCCACTATGAATATACAATGGGTAACAGGAAAGGTGTTATTGATAAATAATTGATAGGAAGAAAGATATATGAAAAGATACATATATGATAAATGATATGTTTTTGATAAATAGATAGATATAGACAGATGACAACAATGAACCACAAGGTAGATAGATATATAATAGATAGGTACATACATACTAGATAGATATATAGATGATATTTAAATATATATATATATATGTATAGACAGATAGATGGTATAGATAGATAGATAGATATAGATAGATAAAGAAATATGAATACATTTTTAAATGTGTTCTTCAGTTCACATTCTGTTTCTTTTAAATGTATGTGTATAGTTGTGCATATGTGTGTCTGGTAGTTTGTGTTTATATACATATATGTGGTCTACCAAAAAATTCAGAAATAGTACTGGAAACTTTGGATCGAAATGGGTATGGAAATGAAACTATAGTCCTCTTTAGAGCAGCAATCACTGTGAACCTATAGTGCCATTGTACTTGTGAATGCTATTTTATATGTACAAAAGGGGGAAATATAAAAGAAAATTTGATATAATAGACCTTTAAAACACAATAAAAAGATGAAACCTAACTCTAGTTAACTTTTTTTGCATTTAATTAAAATCAGTATTGATACAACACTATGCCATACACATAAACATATTTAAAACATGACATTAATCTTAATATGTTCATAGGGACGCATGAATGCAAACACCTTAAACTTTATAAAATTTCAATAATGAGCTGCATTTCACTTCTAAACTTTATCTATTCATTTACAAATAATACTATATTTTGTCTGCATCTATGATAATGAACATTTCATATAAATAAAATGACACAATATGTTTTCTTTTGTGATGGGCACCATATTTTCCGAAGTTCATCCATATTATGAAATGTATTGGTAAAATCCATTTGTGTGAAAGCGCCATGTCTTTTATTTATTAAACCATCAGTTTGTAGTCATTTGGTTACTCTAATTTTTGGATATGAATAAATCAACTGTAAACATGGTTATATAAATTTTAGTGTAGACATATGTTTTTATTACTCTTGGATGTATACAGAGGAGCAAATTTGCTAGATCATATGGCAGCTTTATGTTTTTGAAGAACTGCCAAACATTTAAAATGTTTCTACCATCTTCCATTCCCACATGTAACTTATAAGAGTTTCAATTTTTCACCATCTTTGCCAAGACTCAACACCATCTGTCTTCTCCTTTTATTTTTTTCTTTGCTCATATCAATGTCCAAGAAGTAGTATCTGATTATGGTTTTAAGTTGTGTGTTCTTAATAAATAATTCATCAAATGTCTTTTAGGTGCTCTATTGAAAATTGTATTTCTTTTGGTGATTGTCTTTTCAAATATATTTCATCTTTTCTTTCTGTAAAATGTGAACTCTTTATTTTGCAGTTATTTTTCTCTTCACATTCTTTTTTACAGATACAATATAAAATAATCATACTATGTTTTTTAATTTCAATAATTATATTTTAATTTAGTTTTTATATTAATAAAGTTTGATTTATGTATTTTTATTTACTTTGTTGCCTCTTGTTTTTATTATCTAAAAAAGTGTCGCCTAGAAGCAATTCAATAAGATGTCTACTGTTTTATCTGAGAATTTCATATTTTTGTGTCTCTTATTTGGGTTTATTATTTATTTTTTTGCCTTTGTATATGGTGACAGCAAACATTCCAGTTTTATAATTTGTAAATAAAATTTAGTTTTCTCAGAAATATTCACAGAAAAGACTTTTCTGATATTATTTTTTAGTCTCTAGTTATTCTTGGGAAAAGTAATTGGTTATAAACTAATTATTTTAGACTGATCTCTTCCCAATTAAAAGTAATATGCAACCACTGGAAAATGTTACTTATATGTGTAAAAATGTTATTGTTTAATATATTATATTACTTACCCCAGGTATAAGAGACTGTTTATTATAAAAGTAGGTGGGATTTTAAGTGCCATTACAGTCTACAGAGACAATCATCTTTTATTTTTGTGTGTATGTGTATAGGAATTTCTGCACTTACATTACACTATTTGATTTTCAATGCTAAATAATAGTTTCTATGCTGTCAAGATTCTATAATTAATTGATGCTAGTAAATGCTTACATTTTCAGTTACCAAAGATGCCATTTGAGAATATTTACCTGAGAGATAATACATAAGTGACTAAATGATACAATTCTTTCCTGATCATTTATGCAGTGAGTATTTTATGTTTCACTTTTGGTCCTTGTAGTCACCCATAGTCAACAGCTACAACCTGAAAATATAATTTTGGAAAAATTTAGAAACAAGCTATAATTAATTAAAATTTCACACCAGTGTGAACAGTATGCAAAAAGCAGTCACTCCATCCAACTCTTTTCTGCTCCAGACCCAGCTCTCAATCTTTTCGATCCTGTGTGTACCAACTGACTTTCAGAAGACAGGTTTTCTTCCTCATAATAACCCCAAGAAAATTAGTGTTTTCTTTTTCTAGATAAAAATAGAGAGGATAATTTAAACCCTGTTTATAAAATATTTTTCAATTTTATATACATATCTGTATGTACACACACACACACACACACACATATATATATACACACACATATATATATATATATGTGTGTGTGTGTGTGTGTGATGATATTCTTTTCCTTCTGCCAACTCTTCCTAGAGCCTCAATATTGGAAAAGAGAAAATTTCTCCTTGTTGTTAATTTGATTCTGCCACATACATTTGTAGTCTACCTAAATGTCTCTTTGGGTGATCTTCTTGTCTCGATTCTTATTTTCATGCTTATATTCTCCCTGTTTCCATTATAACTTCGAGTTTTTATTTGTGTTTAACTTAGAGTAAGTTTGACTTTTGTTTTTCTTTGCTTCCTGATTGCAGAAATTAAAGGCATATGATGTCATACTTGGGTCAATTTTAATTTTACTTTGGATTATATAATCCATTGAAAATTTATATATTCAGAGCAATATTTTATTGACATCTAAACCACTTACAGCTAGTATATTTAGAAATAAAGCTTGAATTATACTTAAAATTTAACATTTGTTTTAACTTTATAATTGAAAGTAGATGTTTTTTATACAGAATATTCTGATTATGGTTTTCCCTCAGCCTCCTCTTCCCAGATTCTTCCTAACTCCCCTTCCATTTGCATCTACACACATTTTGTCTATCACTAGAAAATAAACATCTAAGAAAAATTAATGAAATAAAAGTAAAATAAGAAATACCAAAACCAAATCAGAATAGGACAAATCAAACAAAATTTTTAATAGGGGCCAAAGAAAAAGCATAGGGAATAAGTGTAAATATAGAGATACATACATTCACACACACACACACACACACACACAAAGAGAGAGAAAGAGACAGAGACAGAGAGAGACAGAGACAGAGAGAGGGAAGGAGAGAGAGAAAAGAAACTCATAAAAAGGCAAAAATGGAAGTCATAATATGAACACAAAAGGTTTGTAATTTAAAATAGATAGAGAAAGAAAGGCAAAAAGAAAGAAAGGATGAAAGGAAGAAAGAGTGAGAGAAAGAAAGAAAGGAGGAAAGAGAGGAAGAAGAAAAGAGAAAAAGATAATTCTCTGATTAAATATTTGGAGACAAAAAACTTCCAAAGATGCCACTGTGTGTGCTTTGTGTTGGCTAAGTAATATTAGGCATTGGGACAACCCTTAATATAATATTTTTTTATGTAAAAGTTCTTTAAGAAAATTAATTTATTTTTCATTTGTATGTGTTTGTCAGTTTTAGAAGACTTCTAGGTTAGGTATGAAATAACCAACCCATATTTGATTTGAGTTAGTTTTACTATAAGGGATGGTTCTGAACACAAACCTGCTCAAAGGCAAATAAAGTAAGATTAAATAAGCCAGAGTCCATGTCTAAAACCAAATACTACTGTTCTATTAAAGGAGCGTAGGAATAAAATGACTCCTAATGGTATTTGCTATTCTAATCGATCAGTTTCTTGTTTGGCCTACATTGGAGGAGTATTTTCCTGCAGCAGAAAGGACCAAATACCTCTAAGGCCCATAGCCAAATAATGTGCAGAGAGTAAGAGACCTTGAAATTCTCAGGCTAAATGGGATATTTTTTTCAAATCCCTCCCTTCAGAGCTCAGGGAACTCTTTGGAAAAGGAATAGAAGGTATTAAAGACAGCAAGACATCAAGGCCTTTTAGGCAAAACAGAGTTGATACACATGGGGACTCACAGACATCATGGACAAGGCCTGCACGGATCTGTACCATACGATGTCCTAGAACTGAAAAGATAAATAATTGTCCAGTTTCTTTGTTTCACACTGGGATTTTGTGTTAAATAAATATTTTTATTGTAAAACTTAAATAAACCAGTGTCAATATCCTAGATTTTTTTTTGGGGGGGAGTGCATTTTCTCAATGTCTTACAATAGCAATATGATGAGACTATCTCGTGATGTGCTTTGACATCTGCTATGGTTGATTTTTAACTAGAAATTGTAGGAACAAACCCTTTCTCCTCTAAGTTGCTTTTTGTCGAGCTTGTGCTTTACACCAAGAGAGAGAAGACTTGAGACACCTGGGCTAGTTGGAGAAAGTTGAAGCTGGGTTCACTGCTGAATATGTGATTCTCTGAGGGGAGCCTCTATCACACAGGTAGGGGAAGGTCTCACATCTTTAAGTCACCAAGTCCTGTTTCTCTTTCTGTTGTTTGTTTGAATTGTTATATGTATTTTTTACCTGTTTTTAGTTCTCTTAAACAGGCTGTCAAATAGCAGGCGGTGCTTGAACTCACTTTGTAGGAAATGATGGAATTAACCTCTTCACCTGCATATTTTTACCTCATAAATGCAAGGGTTGTATATGTATTTGACAACCTTCCACCTGTTTTCTTGTTGAGTAGAGAAGCATCCTCACCCATTCAATATTCATGTACTTTCTATGCTCTTAATATGTTAAAAAAATACAGGAGGAGAGGGTGTGATTCATAATAAGGGGCATCAACTTTTATAATTTTTAGTCACATTTAGTAGATGATTTTCAGTTATAATATATACATTCATCGTATTTACTTAGCAATATGAGTCATACAAGAATTTTAAATATTTTAAGTAATTTAACTTTATGATAATACTTTTATTTTTACTTCTTTTACTTTTCCTTTAACGGAAAATAATTTTTTTCTCACATAATATACCTTGATTACAGTTTCCCCTCCCACTACTTCTCTCCCCAACCTCCCCAACCTCACGTCCTCTAAATCTTTTACTCTCTCATTTACAAACAAGGTTCTATGGAATAATATTAAAATTAAATACAAGATAAAATAAACCTAACACATCAGAATTTGATAAAAGTAAACAACAGAAGAAAAATACTTCAAGAGAAAGCACAAGAAACTATGATCCACTTGCTATGTTTTGATCACAGTGATTTGCAGGTCTTGTTTTCGAGGTGTTCTCCATTCCTCTGGCTCTTACTCTTTCTCTGCCTCCTCTTCTGATTGTTTACCTGAGATATCATGGGAGGAATTTGATCCCATTAATAGCTACATGTTCCAAGATCTCTCAAATTATGCATATTTTATGGCTTCAATTTCTGTAATCCTCCAATCTGCTACAACTGGGTGAGCAAAGCACTGATCTATGAATATATCTTGGATATTACCTATATTGACATCACGAATGTATCTCATAAATGTCATGAAAGTGATATCTATTATGGTAATTAATGTTTTTATTGCTGTGAAGAAATGCCTTGAACATGGCAACTCTTATAAAGAAAACATTTAATTGGCTTGGCTAACTTACACATTCAGAGGTTCAGTCCATTATCATCATGACAGGGAAGAAGCATGGTAGTGAATAGCAAAGCAGGATACTGGATGAGCTGAGAGTCCTCTATTTTTCAGATAAGAGGAAGTCCACTGAAAGTTACATTGAGGGAAGCTTGAGCATAAGAGGCCTCAAATCTCGGTCTCACCATGACAAACAACAAGGACTCAACTCCTAACAGTGCCAGTCCCTTTGGGGAACATTTTCTTTCAAACCACCACACCTGTATACTGTATTTAATGAGTAGTGTGGATGGGCTGAAAAAGTGTAGGGGATTAGTTATTCAATTATCTTGAGAATAACAGTTAATACCAAAAAAAAATAAATAAATCTTAAGGCACAATGTGAAAACAAAACTTGTATGTTCATGAGATGGCAAGACTCTTGCAGAGATAGAAAATTTTACAAAAGAAATATACATTTCTTTCTTTGATAATGCTAAAACACACACATATTTAAAATCTTTAAAGAATATAAAAATACACATATATAATTTTGAAATATCTTGTCAAACATATCTCACTAATTTATACTGTTACCAACCCAATATGAGTGAATTAATTGTATCATATATAAGCAATGTAGGCATTTTTTACATTGGCAGACTAAAAGGAGGGAGAAAGAGTGCACCTTTCTTTTGTCACATGCTCTGTTCTAGACCCTTTCTATATCAATTGATAGTATTTACTTTCCTTAATATTTGCCACTTCATGATCCAGAGCTGGAGGTCAAACACAGGAACTCATTCACACTGGTTACAATATCTGACACCTACCTAATGTCTGATCCTCAATCATTTTCACTTTTCACAGGGAACACTTGGAAAAAGAAAAAAAAGGAAAAACAAATATGTACAATAATGGTGACATTTTTTGGTAAGTCAGTTTTTTGAAATTTACAAAATTATGGACTTTTAAAATAAGAAATGTGTTTTAATAAATTACTAAATATGTACAGCCTATGACATGATGAATAAATTTGAACTTTTTAGTCTATTACAGTTTTTTATAGTCTGAAGATTCATTCATTTTGTTAGATAATATTTGATTCCCAGGACTAATGTATATTGAGAGAATATTTTGTTTCCAAGGATGGATAGATAAACTTCTAATCTCTTGAACCTCTCTTAGTGTTTCTATTTCTATGAAAAATACCTTGACCATGTCAACTCTTATAAAGAACACCTAATGGTGGCTTACAGTTCAAAGGTTCAGTTCGTTATAATCACGGAAGCACAGTGGCAGGCAGGTAGGTATGGTTTGTAAAGGGAGCCATGAGCTTTACATCTTATGTGCAAGCAATAGAAAGTAATCTGAGACTCTAGTGTGGCTTAGGTATATATGAGACCCCAAAGCACACCCACACAGTATCACACTTCCTCTAACAAAACCACACTGTCAACAAAACCACACTTTCTAAAAGTGTCACTCTTTGTGAAATTATAAGGATAATTACATTCTATCCCTAGACCACATAATGTAATGAGGCCTTTTAATCCAAACTGAAGTTTTTTTTTTTTTTTAACATAGAAGAAATTGTATTTCATCTGATATTATCAGCATTTTAAATTAAAAAAAATCTCTATCGTTTTAAAATAAAAGGTCAGTGGAACATAAAATATGCCCTTTTACAACAAAGAAATCATAATTACATTAACATACATTTGAAATTTTTAAATTATATGTCTAAAAATACATATATGTCAAATTTATTTGTAGGTCTGGAAAAAAATGTGGGTTTTGTAGTATGTTTACTTGAAAAGAAACCCAAATAAATGAAACCACAGAGATAGCTCAGTGGTTAAGAGAAGTAGACTCTTTTCCAGGGAACCTAGCAACAAATTCCAACACCATCTTGCTTCACAATGGTCTGGGACTCCAGTCCCAGAGATTCTGTCACCCCATTTTTACATATGAAACCACTGACCTCCTTTTTTTACATTTTTTGTCTAATTCTTAAAAAAACATAAGCTTTTGTTATAATATTGGTAAATTTTTGTTGAATATGCAGACACTGTGCAAGACTGCCATTGAAGGGGAACATTTTCATTTGTGGATTTCTATGACACATCACCTATGATTCAGCACCACGATCGATGGTGTGTGGAACAGGTGGTAGATCAGCTAGCTTCCTGTGAGTGGCTGCAAGATAGTCACTGCCTCAGCAAGTTGGATTGGGATACAATTGATTCATTGGTCTGTTATTACCCCATTCATTCTAATAGAAATACTCTCACCAGTGAAGCCATTATCAGTCAGAATTAGGGTAAACAATTTGGACCTCTATAAACAAAGAGAGCTGCAATGCTAAATGTAGGATCCATGAGGACAAGAGGGCCATTCATCAGTCGAACAATTGTTTGAAATCATTGTTTAATTTGCAGACTTAATCTTCCAAAGTGACAGAATTTTGGTTTTACAAACTATTGAACAATGAAAATGTACATTTTTTTTTTTACTCTCAAAACCATGTCAACTGTTTGGGCAACACATTTATCTCAGGCATTAGAACACACATGCCAGAGAGAATTTCAGTGAAGCATAATCTCAAAGTAAAATAAGGAGAAAGTACAACTGTAAACCAAGTTTTAAAAAGTCAAGATTAAAAACTTTCTCCTTAAAAGACTGAAAGTAGGACCATTTCCAAAAGAACTTGTGGCAACAAACATTTTTACCATTTCATGTGAATTGTTTTTATTATAATTTTGTGATCAATCACAAAATGAAGAACACATAAGCTTCTACTTTGGGTTTTTCTGTTAATATCTATAACTTTTCCTCTAAGATCAGGAAGAAGACAAAGATGCAACTTCTATGTTTCTAGCCTATTTAGGTAGAAATCTATGGGTAATTGTTTAAAAGAATTTGTAGTGTACTGGCCATAGGTAATCCTGTACCATGAGTGTATAATGAATGAATAAATGAATGAATGAATGAATGAAATCTATAAATTGTATATGTAGTAGTTCATGATTAGGTTAATTACTCTTATTTATCAATTTCACAATGTGTTGATAATGTTTCAGTTTGTTAAACAACTCTATAATATTTAGGATGAAGAGAAAAAGAGACCTCGAAAGATTTTTAATGTCATAAAGAATATATGGAGTAAAAAGATGAAGATACATTAGTTAATTTTAATAAAAATCAAGGTTAGAGTATTAATATAAAGATTAGATTATTAGCACCCTTAGAGCAACCCACTGACACTTTTCAGTTCTTGAGGATTCCCTGCCCTCCTCTAATCTCCATCGATACTGGGAATGCATGTAGTACACACATACAGAAGTATGTAAAAGACACACACAATAAAAATATTAAAAGAAAAATAATGCTTATTGTATTTCTGAGAGTAAGTAATAACCAATTCTCCCTCTGAAAGTCTGCATCTTCCCTCCCATAATACTCAGTACAGATTAATTATACATGTGTTGCCTTATGTGGCAAACGCTTTGCCAGGTAGGGTTCCTCCCATAAACCGTCAGGGATAACTAAGAGGCTAATCTCTATTTATAGCTTTTTAAAACCACATTTGGACCTTCATTGGAGTCAGTATCATTCATCAGAAAACACTTTTTATAAAATAGTAAACTTTGTTAACTTGTTGGGAAGTGCATACTTTCATTCATGTCTACATTCCTGTGTGTGTGTCTCAAGGCATGACATAGACAAATAATGAAGTAAATTAAAAAAAAATAAAATAGGTGAAAGAATAGTCCTGTATTATCTAATACACTCTTAAACTTTATTTAAAATAAAGTATAGTTAATATTTCATATCCACAAATGTTTTCTAAACAAGAAAGACTGAGATATTCCTTCAGAGACATTTAATTTGCTGATGTATATTGATGTTTTAGAATAATTTTTTTGTTCAAATCACTGAATCTTTTTAGATATTATGAGCTTGCACAGCCTATCTCAAGGCAGTGTTTTCTTCTACCTCCCACTGTTTCTTATATATACAAAAAAATTATCTGTGGCTCTGAAAATCAAACTCCTTCTCACCCAAACACATTCCTTTGAAAGCTAGTAGGAAAGCAATTGGAAAAAGAGACAGGGGTTCTCCTCCAATATTCTCTCATCCTCTCAGTTTGATATCTTTCCCTCATATTGGATTTATTTTGTCTTCGTTTGGGACCACATGCTAATTTACACACATCAGATTGCCCAGGCAGAGTGCATAGTTACCTAGGGGGTAACAACACATTTCCTTAGACACCTTTGCTTTCTGCAAGGTCTTGTGGTTTAACTATCCCCAGGACAAACTTTCTTAAACAGCAGGCTGTTGGTACTCTCACTGTTTGTTAAGTTATAAAAGTGTTTCCTACACTGTTTCCTATCATGCACCTCCTGTTTTGCTATTGAGTGTCTTTATAATTCTAATAATATCAAGAGAAAAACTCTCTCTCTTCTCTTTCTCTCTCTCTTCTCATCTCTCTCTGTCTCTCTGTCTCTCTCTTTCTCTCTCTCTCTCTCTCTCTCTCTCTCTCTCTCTCTCTCTCTCTCTCACACACACACACACACATATATTTATTTTCAAGGACAATACATCCAGGATGTTTATTACAATGTAGTCTATTTACATAATATGTAATTGATTTTTTCTATTTTCTAGAGCTCATTCACTTTATTTTACCAATATCTACATTCATGTGATCACTTTCAGTGCTCTTATATCACCAGCTATGTCTATGGAAGCCAGCGGGCCTCAGAATTTCTTTAAGAAGAATGCTTTTGTATAGAAAATAGTCTTTTGAAATGTGTTTTATGTTTAATTTTTGGCAATGACTTATACCTTAAAAGATAATAAAATTTGATGCTACCAAACATTTGAAAATGAAATTTCATCTTCCTCATGTGAGTAGTTCATTTCTCTCTCTTCCCCCCCTTTTCCACTCTCTCTGTTTCTCCTTCTTTGTATGTATGTATACTATGTTTCTAGCAATTGTACATATTTAGTGAGTTTTTCAGGAGTTTTACTGTGATTTTCACAATGAATGCATTGTCTGCTATGCATTGTGATCTGATCTAAATCTGTCATGTGGTGCTTTCTCTGGTATACTACTTAAAAGGAATTGCTTTCTATTACTTACAAATCAACACATTCATGGGGGACAAAGAGAGTGGAATTTATATACCTGTTTTAGATAGAAATAATCTGACAAGAGATGCTGTTCTGTAAATATGCTTCTCTTGTTGGTTAATGACTAAAGCCCTATTGGCCAAGAGGAAAGCAAGATAGGATGGACTAGGAGACAAGGAGGATGTTGGGAGATGTAGTAAAGAAGAGTCAAAATGTAGTGGATGAAAGAAATAAGTTGTCTGGACCCTTTCTCCAGTAAGATAAGACCACATAGAAACACTTAGAATCATAGAAATGGGTTAATAATTAAGACAGAGCTAGCCTTTGAGAAACTGTAGCCATTGCCCAATAGCTTTATAACAAATAGTGTCTCTATGTGATGCTTTGGGACTGATGCTTGTCTGAGTCCAGGCTGGCAGGAAACTTCTTATAAGAATAATCCTATTTAAAAATTTTGAATTTCTTAGAATTGTTCACTTAACAAAATATAATCAACATATTGTGATGTTTACAACAGTTAAATATTATCTAAATAAAGATTTTACTACTGGAAATTATTACATTGGAATTTTATGCTGTAGTACTTTGAAAATAAATAAGGAGAAACATGATATGTTTACTAAACAAAACAAAACTTTTAATAGAAAAAATCTAAATACGACTTTTCTAAACAATCTGGAATTTCTTTAATATAAGATATAAATCATTATAAAAACAATTTTTGTGGGGAACAAAGAATAGTAGTCACATTGTAGTTTGAACTGAGTCATTTAACCAGATGTAGCATATATTGGTAAGCATGGAAAGGTGCAGAGATTATTGAGAGAAAAGATGTACATTATACAGACACATATCACACTTCAGAATTGTCACTTCATAGTTAACTGGTTTTAATCACCAGTTGATGGGAGTTGCCATTCTGTATATAGTTTTCTCATATTGGTTTATGAATAAAGCACTGTTGGCCAATAGGAAAGCAATATAGGTGGGACTAGGAGACAAGGAGGAGAGAGGAAGTTATAGGAGGCAGATTCAACATGGAGGACTGAGAGAGAAGAATGCCAGGGTCTCTCTCTGGTAAGATAAGACCATGTGGAAATACAAAGATTAATAGTTATGGGTTAATATTTAAGACAGAGCTAGTCGATAAGAAACTAGTAACTGGCCTACAGCGTCTCTATGTGTTATTTGGGGCTGGCGTGGCGGTAGTATTAAACCTGCAAGAAAAAAACTACTAATAACAACCAGTAACTTGTGCCAGTTCTTCAACTATTCTTAATTGAAGATAATTATAAATGTATCTAAGTGATTTTGATATCAGAAATACTAATATATCAGTTTTTGATTGAGTTCTATTTCCTCATATTTACGAGTATTTTTCTTTCAAATTTATAGCATTATGATAGTAGTACATATGTATTTTAATACTGTTATTACTTTAAAACATGTGTTTATTTTTTATTTTATGTGTTTGATTTTTATGTCTACATGTATGTATGTGGATGCTTGCTATCCTCAGAAGCCACAAAAGGCCATTGGATATCATAGAAATGATGTTCCAGAAATTTGTTAGCTTCCTTGTGATGCAAAGCCATTTTTGTGTGTGAAAATGAGGCTTCATTGTTGTTTGTGAACATATACACATGTGTATATAGCAAGAGTTACCATCACACACTCCTGAGGCCAGTCCCCTTGTGAACACAATTATAATTCAGGGAGAACTATAAAGTATAATTTTGGTTTTGTGTGATTTTCTTTTGGTATTGTGCAGTTGCAAAGACTTAAGTGAAATCAAATTGCCTGTCTATTAGGTGAAAACTTAATTAACTACTTATCAGAAGGAAGTTGCAGGTCATTAATTGACATTGAATACAGACCACAATTAACTAACAAATCAAAACTGAATGTCTCAATCTCAATAGTTCATTCTGTGAAAATATATTCAATAATACTTACTTTTAAGAATACTGATCAGATAATTGTTATCAGATTGACAAATTTGTAAGAATAATAAATAATATCAAATATATTTTATATATAAAACATTATCTGGAAATTACACTTAAATGACCAAAATATGCATTCACACACAGATCTATTCCCATTTAAGAAATTAATGAGTTTAAACTTAGTTATACTATACTTTAAAAGTGATCTTGCTTCTCAAATATGTCATTATGGTGAAGGACAAATACAAATGTTACAATATAAATATGAGACAGAAAAATTCCTTTCTCTTGTGATTTGCCTTCTGATTACAGTGAGACCAAATATGAGAGCAAAACCCCAGATCTTGGAGAAGGAAAATTGCTATAAATATTGGGAGACTTCTAATGAGTCTGTTCGTATAGGGAAATTAAGCAGTACATGACTACTGTTTGCTAAGGCTGTGCTCATCCGTGCACACATTTAATTTATAGTTTTAATTTGGCTTTAATGTAAAATTTAACTTCTAAGTATTTAAAAATATAACTTGTCCATAATAAATCTGTCACGAATGTGAATTGGTTTCATAGGATTTTAGGAGCAATCTCAGATTAGAGCAAAAGTTCAAGTAAATCATATTTTTAATGTTTGATATATAGATAAAATATGCCTTCAATAATGCTTTAATATTTGGTAGTGGCATCTGCTTTGAATGGAAATGAGAAAGAGATTTCAAAAATATTTTTACCTGCCTTGGAATTTTCTATATTAGCGTATTTTAGAAAACCAGGTCATATGTCTTCAAACTGCTAATTTTCAGGCACTCTATTTCTTAAAACGTGTTTAAAGAAAAAAAAATTATAAGAAAAATATAACACTTGAAAAAAGAGAGAGATAGTATGTTGAGACTCCAAAACTAAAATATTTAATTGTAAAGTAAAATGTGGAAATAATTAACAGGGAGTTTTACAGAGTACATAAGTTTGGGTTTCAACACCCACATTGTGCACTCAGCCATCTTTACCTAAATTCGAGAGAATCTTATGTCTTCTGCTGACCTTAGTGAGCACCAGAAATGCATGTGATTCATACAGAAATACTTGTAGCTAAAACCCTAAAATATTTAAATAAATAATAAATAAATGAAAAAATAAAACAGTTATCAAAGGAGAGAATAAAAACCAATCTCTACACAGTGGTCAATCTGCTTTTATGGCTTTTCTATTACAATAAGGGTAGGAATTTATTTTCCACTCAGCTTTCATTCAAACCTGTTTGTCAAATATGTGCAAGATGTATATATGACCACTTAACTTCTAAAGAAGATAGCCCCTGTTTTCTGTGATATTTGGAAAACCAACAGCATATCCAGTAGCATAACCTGGAGATTGAAGAGGCTTGAATTGAAAGATGGTATTTGTTTTCATTTATTTCTACTTAAAATCAACTATGAATGTATATGTATAAAGTTAAAGTATCTAAACTTGAGGCCTGTAGTAAAGGTTAAATTTATCCATAAAAGTTCTAAAACAAGTACATTTATACCATGCCCTTATGAAGAGAAGGTCATTGATTCTCACCATCAATGGTTAAAATTGAAATGACTCTAGAATATTCTTAATAATAAACACTTTCATTTAAAAATAAATAACTAAATTACATTTGACAAACACTTTCATTTCATCATCATTATCCCTATTAAAGAGCAAATGAAATAATGATAGAAAGTTAGGATAAAAGAAAACTACAAATATATGAAACATGACTGCACATTTCATTAAGAAAAACTGCATTAAATTACAAAACATTGATTCACTGAGATGGGTCATTGATTCAATAAATATTTTAGAATTAACTGTGGTATACTTTCTAATAAGTGTAAAAGGATGTTAAATGAGGCTCAACAACAGTCATTGATCAAAAACAATTCACCTCAGTACTCTATGTCTACTTATACATAAAAATCTAGATGTTTACAAAATACTTTTACATAATGAACAATTAGTAAAATTGACTTTTGAAAATTATAAATGAACCATTATATATATTATGCCTAAAAATATTTATAGCCCTTGGAAATGTGCTCTAAATATTCATTTATTTTAATAATCATATAATAATCATAAATAATCATTAAAGTGCTGCTTCATTTCAGCACTTTAAAAAGAAAAATGTAGATCAATATAAAAGGATGAAAACCATTTCAAAACTTTTCATTAGTTAAACAAGACAAATTAGGCATATTGTTTTATTTCTTGCTGTTTTCTTTATATATATATATATATATATATATATATATAATTTTTATTTAAATTAGAAACAAGCTTGTTTTACATATCAATCCCAGTTTTCCAACTCTTCAGTCCAGTACTCCCCTATTCCACCTACCAACCCCGCTCCAATTCCCATTCTGCTTCCCTGGGAGTGTGAAGCCTTCCATGGTTGAGTCATCAAAGTCTGTCACATCCTTTGGAGCAAGGCCCAGGCCTACCCCCCGCCATATGTCTAGGCTGAGGAAGTATCCCTCTATGTGGAATGGGCTCCCAAAGTGTATTCCTATACTAGAGATAAATTCTGGTCCACTACCAGAGCCCCCATAAATTTTCCAGACCTATCACAAACACCACATTCAGGGAATCTGGGTCAGTCCTATGCTGGTTTCCCATCTGTCAGACTGAAACCCCTACATCTAATAATTGATGGAAGCAGAAAGGGATGCCCACTGGTAAACACTGAGCTGAACTCTTGGAATCCAGTTGAAGACAGGGAAGAATGATGAGCAAAGGGATTTTTTTATTCTTAATTTATCACTTGCGAAAGGTAAAATAGCCTAAATTCAATTGCTATTTTAATTTAAAAAATAATATTTAAGAAAAAATATATATTTTCACCTCCATATATATAGATATACATATTATAAAAGATGCTCAGACATGTTAAAATTTTTTATTGTAACAAGAAAACAGACTTTCCCTTAATAAGTGGTTGAAAATCTTTTTTTCTTAATTACTGGTATTCATTCCTTTCCTAAGTTTATGTATGCTTTAAATGTTGATAATAATTGTATAATTGAATATTATATGAATATTTGCATCATTTAATATGATGGTTAAGACATTATGTTCAAAAAGTTTTAAAATTTAATTATATAATTGTCTTGAAAAAATTTATATAACTTTATAATTAATGAAGAGTAATTTTGTTAAAAACTTGATCCAAAGTAAAAAATATTTAAATAAAATTAACTTACATTTTTAAGCATAATATTATGAATTTTACATGTAATGTCATCAATTTCAAAGGTATAATTAACAGATTTCCAAAGTAATAAGGTCTAAAATGCTACTCATTGTCACAATAAATTAGGAAACTGGTATTTTTAGCTATAAAGTAAATTGACTTTTAAATGTATATATTGTGACTGATTCTGAAATTGTTGCAAATAGTAAAATAATCAAAATCAAACATAAAAACTAAACAAAATGTCTTACCATGGGAGTAGAAAATCAACCTCTACAGTCATTTTATGTATTTTTTCTTAAAATAGAGAGGAATCTTCCAATTATTTCTTATGAAGGATATACTTAATCCTATGTCATAAATCCCACCGAACTGTTATTTAATCCAATGTCACCATACCAAAACATAATTTTTAGTAGGAATATTACATAATCCAGTACCACCATAATATATATTTTTATTTTGAAAGCCTAACCTTATGAAAAAAATGAGATACCTGATATTCTTTCGGCTTGTTTCCACTCCTGGAAGATGCTAGAAGACTAAAGGAATGGAGAAATCAATAAATATCCAGGATTTATAATATTATTGTAACAATAACTAATGGGAAAAGTTATTTGTTTTCATTTCCAGACATGAAAGTCTCTAATTTATTTTATCTAAGCCTTTTTAATTTGAGACGATGAGCTGATAATTGAAATGTAAATATGAATTCACTTGAGATTATTGATGATGAGGAATTTTATATAGTTCTCTGTCAATTATCAGTAATTTTTCAAACCTTTATTTCTATTTCAACTATTATATTAAAACAAGTCTTATTTTTAAATGCAAAATATTTTTCATCTACAATATCAAGTGCAGTAAGTTACTTCCATACAAATTATCAGTAAAATGTTGAACACAGAATATATGATTTCAAATGAAAGCAGAATGCTTTGAATGGAGTATCAATAAATCAATAAGCTGAAAATGTGAATTTTCTGATGTTACATAGATATTATATAAAACATTCCACATGAATGTAAATATAGTATTAGAGAGAAAACAGAATAATTTATATTGTTTAATAATTCTAAGAATTTAAGTTATATGTTAAATTATGCATTTTAAATTTAACATTTTATGTATAATTAATTGATAATTATAATAATGCACTCATAATATGTACATCACTTATTCAGGTAAAAATTTCTCAATGTATTACAATTATATGATTGAAAAATAACTTTTGAAGTGAGAATATATATTAACACTAGAAAGAGCAAATTAGATATCAGGGCATATATGAGTCCTTCAGATAGCCTGCTCACTACTGCTTACATCTTGTGAACAGATTTGTTGAAATAAACAACCAAATCAACCCTATTTTTAAAGAGGAAGGTCTCACAAAGAGATTTAATTGCCGTTAGGGATAGCTGTGATACATTCCCTTTGTTACCAGGCCTCCTTAAACTATGAAGTCATGGAAACGTCTAGATTCATATGCAAGAGAGGATCTCATTTCACTATCATTCTATCTCTTTGGAGGGCTATTTAAATTTTTATCATGCATTTCTTTGCCTTTTCTATTAGCAGACGACTTCTAAGAAAGAACTAAACTTGTCAGAGAAATTTTGTTTAGGCAGAACCCCTATTGCTTTTCCCTGGATTTCTCTATGCAACAGAGGAAAAACAAAACAAAACAAAACAAAAAAAACAAACAAACAAAAAACCAAAACAAAATAAAACAAAAAGTCAACAGATAGTGGAGAGCAGGGAAAAAAGGTACAGTAAGAGCCTACCTAATATTCCTACTGTGTTGTAGGACAAAGAAGAAAGTTTTGCATTGAACTAGACACCTAGACATTAGGACTTACTGTTGTGATGTTGATGCAGGTTTGGAATACTGGTAGCACTAGCACTGAGGAGGAGGAGCTGTAAGGATTCTGTTACTAATACTAGGCTGACCTAAATTCTCAGAACAAGAAACTCTGGGGCTCTCCAGACAGTTTGATCATACAGTCTTTGAAGAAAGATGATCTAAACTTGCTCTATAGAGACCGCTAAACTCAGAGTCAATCAGAGAATGAGACACAGGAAGGATATTAAATCAAGGCCCAGAGCAAGAAAGCCTTGCCTTCTGTGCAACATTTGCCTTTTTACTCAAGGCTTCCATCCTTAAAAGGAGGAATAGGAAAGGAACACAAACAACTGATGACCTTGCCTTTTCTATCATTGAAAGCTTCTGATAAAACATGAACTGAGTTCTGTACATGAAGTTCAGGAAAATTAAATCAATCTAATCTTAACTGGATTGACCTTTAAAGTATAAAACCTCTGCAGAACTGTGGAATCTGCCTAAGCCATCATTAAGGCATAAAACATTGAGATCTGACAGTGCTTGATTAAATTCAGTGAATGGAACCAAATGAGGGCTCTCCTATTTGAGTTTCCTTGGTACAGAAGTTCAATATTTATAGCATTCCTTTACAGCAACCTTCATTCTAATACAGCTGCATTGCTTTTAACATACTATAAAGGCTTTAAAAATGTCTACCTCGCTTTATATAGAGGAACTACAAAGAAAACATAGCCAATGGCTGTTTTTCTTGCAGGCAACAAAATATTTAAGAACAATGCCATATCTTATATTATTCCCTAGATTATATTGGAACTAGTTCAAAATATTTAATTCAATTTGGTCTTGCCTTAATTTATCACTTGACTTTCTTAGAGAACAAAGTAAAAACAAACCTTTCATGTCAATAAATATTTACAGAATGAGCAAATGTTTCACAAGATTTTAAAAAATGAGTCCTTTGGCTGGGGTGGTGGTGGTACATTCCTTCAGTCGCAGCACTTGGGAGGCAAAATTAAGCAGATCTCATATATATATAAATCAAGAAACAGGACATTTTTTATACTTACTCAGTCCTTTCTACTGAGGTAAAATTGTGACTTGAAGTAAATTAGTCAACACAAAGTTCTTGACAGAATACTTCATTTATATTATGAAGTATAGATAAATGTATAGCTTTTATTTTTAAACCCAGCTATTTGTATTTTGATACATTATAATCAGAAGTACGAGGTCTGCAATGGGTATAGAGTATTACACTTCTTTACTATAGGATGAAAAATTCCATAGCCTGTGTTAGACATTCAACATGTTTGCTAGTTGATTTACCATTTTATTTTAAACTGTGTGTTGTGTGATACATGGCCTATTACTTTCCCATACATGTCAATTTTGAGAAGTGGCTGGATTATTTTGTTTCAGGACAGTAAGTTACATTTCTCAGCTGTGCTTTAATTGCTGGTGTGTTACAGGTATCTGGCAAGGTGTTTGCCATGGAGCCTGCTTTCATCATATGATGAATTTCTTCCTAAAAACACTAAAATATTTTTGCAAGTGAAGCTTGAAGCATTTTGTTTGTGTTATCTAGTCCACTACTAAGAAGCAGAGGGAAGCTGTCATCACATTTTCACTATTGGAAAGCAACTGATATAGCTGTCTTCAGCTATATTTCTGTTTTCTTTAAGTATCTTGTAGGAATCAAATCAAAATGAGAATGCTGCTTTGCAGGCATCAATTAGGTTTCTTAATGAGAACTCAAGGTAATCTGTATTGGATCCTCAATCAAGGATCAAAAATTTAAAGATATAGAATAGCATGAAAAATGAAGCTCAGACAAATATTAAGAGTGGTCCAATTCCCAGTGAAGCTGTTGTCATCTTTTTCAGTTGCTTCTTCTTGGGGTTAACAAATCACCATGACACAGGAAATATTTGGGACTCTGTAGTGCTTCAGAGCAATCTCAGAGGGCACCAATCCATGCTTTGACAAAGAGCCTGCTCTTGGTTATTATGCTAGTGACATTAGGAAGCAAAAAGAAAACAACAAATGAAAGTACATAAACCCTGTCTATTTGTTCACTTTTCATTATCAATGTTGGCACATTGGTATAGGTATTTTCAGTCCTAGAATATATTAATCATCAATGAGTAATTAAACTTTCCTAAGATTAGTCAAAGTCATGGTTACAGGAATCCCTAGATATACCATCTAGGTATGATTTTAGCATACTTAGTGAAATAAAGCTTATACTTAAGGAGGACGAAAACATTAACCAAATGATAACTGCTTATTAATGTATGTTATTTTAGCCGTGTCTCAAAGGTAGGATTTTTTGACAATATTTTGTCTATTTAAAATTTCATTGTTATAAATTGCTAATATTTTCAGAATCCTCTTTATGACACCAAATATGATATAAATGGTCTAAATACCATTTATATTGATCTGTTTCTTTTCCCAATTTAATATCAGTCTATAGAGTAGTAATTTAAAATACTTCAAATGAATACACTTCAATATTTTATGGAAGTTTTCTAAGGTCAATTAGAACGGAATAAAATAAGAAAAGAAAAAAAACATCTCAGTTGTTTAAAACAAAACAATGTCTTTAAAGAGATTGCTCTTTAAAGAAAAATTCAGCCTAGGTTATGTTCCTGAACTGAAATGACAGTGTTGATTAGAAAATAATATTGTTAAAATTGCAGAAAACTTGTACTAACTATTTAGAGGTATAATGAGAGCAATGTTAGAATACTGGGTAAGGAAGATGATGGGTTACAATGCATATTCAGATTTTTGCCACTATAGTATGAAGGTGTAATATTTACTGGTCATAAAAAAAAACAGAGATAATTTATTTAAGTCCTGAGGTTCCGATTTCGAGACTTTTTATTATTTAAAGTAAAGTTTAATTACCGTATTACTTGCAAACTTTATAAGACCTTTTTGAAGTGAGAATACCTAGTCATACCTGTACACTATGTTGAGGCATAGTCACAACCTTTATTCAAAATAAAAATGAACACACATAAAATATCTTGGTTTAAAGTGCAAAAAAAATGCTTACTAGAGAATCCATCATACATCTTAGACATCCAAAATACTAAAACAACTAGATGTTCAGAGATGGTATTTTCAAATTTCTTCAGTCTGGTCAGAAATCACAGAAAGGTAGAAATTTCTATTATTTATCATTGTACTAACTAGTGTTTAATTTTATTTATATATAAAAATCACTCTAATTGTATTGTGCTGCACATTAGCTTTAATTATGCTATAAAAAAGGGTAAGCATTTGCATTATATTTAGAGTGCATTTTCATTAACAAAATATTCATGCTGTCAATTGATATCTGCGTTAAAAACTTCCAGATAGGCAACCCTATTTTATATATTATTCTCTATTGCCTTTTTATGTAATGACATTAAGAGGCTGTTAATATGTGGTGGTTTAAAGTAAAATGGCCCTTGAAAGGGACTGGCATTATTAAGAGGTATGGCTTTGCCTGAGAAAATTTGTCACTGTCAGGTGATGCTTTGAGGTCTCTTTTGCTCAAGTTTTCCTCAGTATGACTGGGAGTTGACTCATGCTGTCTGTGATTCAAAATGTAGGAAGGACTCTCAGCTCCAGCACTACATTTTTCTACATAAACCATAAAATCTACCATGCTAATAATGGACTAAACCCTTGGAAATGTAAGAGAGCCCCTCAATAAACATTTAATTTATGAGTTGCCATGATCATGGTATCTATTCACAGAAATAAGAAAACCTAACTAAGACTTAATAAAATCAGCTACATATTACTACTCTGAATATAGAATTTTCTAAACACTTTGATTTAGTTGTACTAATTGAACTATTTTTACTCTTAAATGAAGAATGGGTCCCAGCATTTTAATTTTGGTAATACAATATGAAACATGTCAAAAGTTATATACAAGTTTTGTTTTACCTAACACAATGCAAATACCATGCTTTTCAAACTGATTTATATATTACAGTCACATAGAAGGCTTGTTAAACCTCCAATTACTGGCTGTTCACACCAGAGATTTCTATTATAAAGTCAGGAGAATTGACATTCATGTGGAATTGGGGGAATATATAAATAACTTTACATGTATTTGTGGGGTAATGTGTGACATGTAAATCCATTTATATAAAGCACAGTAATCAAGATAGAGTAATTATTTCATCCAGTCCCTTAAATATTAATCATTTTTATGAGAACATTCACAATTATTTTCTACTTGATGTTTTAACGTATATAATTAGTAATAATCAATTACTGAGGTACAACACTATTTTCAGGTGTGTGATGTTTTATGCTGCATTTGGTTAACTCTGTGAAGCTGTGTTACTGTGCCTACCTAAAACACCTGTTGGTCCTAATAAGGAGCTGAAAGTCCAATCTTGAGGCAAGAGCAAAGATAGGCTGGACTGGCAGGCAGAGAGCATAAACATGAGGGGAAACTAAGAGCAAGTCTCAGCAAGACAATAAATGGGAGGAGGAAAAAAGTCAGTGGCCAGCCATTCAGCCATCCAACTACCCAGCAATCCACAATCCATGGAGTAATATTAAGATTTACAGAAGAGAACAGGAATGGCCCAGAGGCAAGAAGTAGACTGGTTAATTTAAATACAAGGAAAGCTGCCTAGAAGCAAGCCTAGCTAAGGCTGGACATTGATAAAAAGGAATAAGCCTCATTGTATAGTTATTTTGGAGCTGGGTGGCAGGTCTCCTCAAAGAGTAAAGCATTACAGCAATAAAATATAGTTATCCTATTGTCTGCAGAATATCAGAATCTTTTCCTCCTATACATAAGTTTTATATTTATAACAATGAAGTATTTATAACCTTTATTGGTCTGATCATTCCCAATTTAGAATAAATTTATGACTTCCTTGTGTTTTTAAGATGCAAAAAAAAAAAAAATCAGTAAGTTAACCTATTGGCTGTAGCAGAAAATCTTTAGATTAAGTGGGTGGAGAAATGTCTCCTTTAGACAGAGTACTGACTACTTTTTGAAAGTATTCTCTGGTTGATTCCAAGCATGCACATAACAGTGTCCTACCCTCTGTAGGCCCAATTCCTCCTTTTCAGGCTCCTTGTAGGCACTTTATACACATGGTGCACTTGCATATATGCAAACAAAATATCCTTTCATTTAAAGTAGTAAAATAACTTCTTAAAAAGTCTTTTGGTGCTATAAAACATTGTCAGCTGCTTAAAATAAATTTACTCAGCTTTCAAGATTCATAGAAAGAAATCTTTTCTGGGAAGTTAGCTACTGATGCATATCAACAAAAATCACATCTGTATTGCAATGCCAATTTTCTAAGAAGGGAAAATATCTAATAGAAGGACCAAATATACATTGTCTCAGTTTATAAACAAAGGATGATTCTTACTTTCAAAACTGGAAAAGTAGAAGATCAGGTTAGAAGATTCTATTCCTTGCTAGCTATTATATATTCATAAATTGTATTTTAAATGCAAATTCTATGATATGTACTACTTTTAAAAATTGTTGCATGTCCTCAGCTTACAGAGGGTATGTTTCATATACAATGACATTAGTTATGCATTGAAATTATGTTTTTAGTTATAAAAAGTAAACAGGTAGTGTCAGCTTAAATGTGTGGAGTCATCAAAATTTAGAGAATGTAAGAAATACTGTGACCTTTGCAAAATACTAGCAATATTGTTTTATAGTAGATTTTGAAATACGTTTACATGCTTGTGGATTTTCTAGGGTATACTCTGTGATGAACAACAAAAGTGTAAGTGCTACAAAAATAATAAATAAAAAATATTAAGTTCCATGCTTCAAACACTTTATAAGTTTATTTTAGTTTTTCCCAACTTTTTTATACATATATGAAGTGCATTCTGATTACTGTAACACCTAGTGTCAATAATCTCCCTCCTGCTTTTATTATCCCAAAACTTAACCACCTTTATTGCCTTAAATTCCCTTTCATTCATTCATGTTTTCATTTTATTGTTGCTGTTTTTGTTATTTTATTTGAATTTATACATTCTATAGGGACAACTGATTGTAGTGACCTATTCACCCAGGAACCAGAAGTAATGAGTACTTAATCAGGGAGAATTATCACCTGCTCTGGATCCATAATTTACCTGAAGATTTTGGCTCACTCTTCTTTGAGCCACAAGTCAGCCCTACACATTCCTTCTTTGTGTATTCAAGTTAACATGTAGACAAATACTTCAAAAAAAAACAAAGGACTTGCATGTGGCAAAGTTCCCTGTGATTTTTGATTTTTCTTAAGCAAATTTTTGTTGGAAATGGAATAACATATGGTTATTTCAGAGCCTTACAAATTATTATTCCTAACTTAATCAGAAGCATTACTCACAAAATATAATTATTTTTCAAGTCTAACACATTGCTACTGTTTCTGATTTATCACTTTTATCACTATTTGTGGGAGCAGACATACTAGTCCTTGATTTTTATCTCTTCCCTGAGATTCTGTGTTCATGGGTGGAGATGCATTTTGAGTATGGATAGTCAAAAAATAACTGTATTTAATATTAGTTCTTTTATAATATTTGAAGGTAAATTACCCTTTATAAAGACAGAAAGCAAATTAGGTAAATCTAATCATTAATACAACTGAAGAGTTTTATGTCTCCCTTATCAAAAATTAATTGAGGGAAGATAAGTATGCTTTTATTATCCATTAATATTGTAGCTTTTTAGCTAAAATAAGACCAACCATATATCAAAAGGTATTACTGAACTTGAGATTTAGTTCCAAAAGAGCAGATTCAGTAGTAAAGACTACTCTCAAACAATTTTTGTATTATCATTAATTTGGTTTTGAGTTTAGGAAACATTAAGCAGGAATGCTCTTTTCATAGTAACTATCCTGCCAAGTGTCTGGAAAATACATTATGTTGTGTTAGGAATAGAATGAAGGAAAATTCATCCTTCTTTGAGGATATGGAGAATAATGGTGGAAAATGAAACATCCATAAATAGGCATTTTGAAAGAAAATTTTATAGGTCTTGAAATCACCAGTTATTTTATCTTGATGTATAAACTCATGCATTTTGCAAAATTCTTCTGAAGACTACATCAGATTTAACAGCCTTGTAATTATTGGCATATCATTCAGATATTTTTAAAAAATCCATTAAATGCATCCTGTTATCATAGAACCTTTTGATAAATTTGACCACAATTTGGAAAAATTACATGTATGTAAGTTCTGTTTGTGAGAGATTTCAAACTTAATGGTATCATTGTTTCCAGCAGAAACACTTCATTTTTGTGCTTTGTTTGTTTTTGTCCATTATATGTAACTTTTTTCAGAAAAGAAAATTTTCTTGTTTTCTAGAAAAAAAGATCATTACTGGTGTAGCTAAATGAGTATGTATAATTCAACCCACTTATATTTATGATGAAAAGTATTATTTATGTTCTATCAAATCAATCTCAAAAATAATTATTGACAAATTAGTTGACTACTAAGACTTTTCAGAATGATTCCCATTGTCAAATAAATTGAGAAAAATCGACTAGAATCAGTTGCTCTAATCAAATTTCAGGCTAAGTGTTCTTTAAATTTCACCTGGAAATGATTGCTGTTTGAGATAAATCATGTGATGGCCTCTGAGTGGTCATTTCCAATATCGTGAGAAAGGAAAGAGAACTTGTTATTGTTGTTTTCTATTCTAAACAAAAGTGTTTATTTCCCAGGTATTGAACATTAAATTTTAATAATTTAATAATAATTCTGATAAAGAACAGGCTTGTGTAATGTGGTAGTTTGAAAGTACTGGATTCAATGAGCTCATATATTTGAAAGTTTGATCACAGTTGGTGGAACTGTTTAGTAAGGATTGGGATGTATGACTTGGTTAAACAAGATGAGTCAATGAGTTTTCTAAAGCACATGGCTGTCCTGGTCTCTCTTATTCTATCTGTTGCCTGTACCTCAGATCTAAGCAGGAAGCTTCTTCTCCAGTGGTATGTCCACCTGCCTGTTAATGCCATTTTTCCACCAAAATGGAAGTGGACTGCAATTATCTGAGACTCTTAGACACAAATTAAATGCTTCATTTTATAAGATTAGTGACTAGGACATGGATTTTATCATTTAAATTTAATGCATCCTATTATGACAGTATTATTGCTTAAAGTAATCTGAAAAATGATCTAGTGAGCAATCCTAGCAATGAGGCATACAGAGTGTCAACTAGCTACCTCTTTTAGTCTAACATGGCCTCCATTCATGGGACTAGGGTACATTCAATTGAGTTGTTTGCCAAACAACCCAGACTGTAGCTGACCTCCACAAACGAACACTGAGCCCCCAATGTGGAGGACAACACACACACACAACTCATTGAATATGGAGAAGTCAAGCTGGTTATTACATGGAGCTCTAACCCCTACATTCTAGCCTCTTTGGTATGCAAATGTACTCTTCAGACTACCAAAATAAGAAATGTGGACAGCAACCCTGGCACAAAATCTCTGTCCTACAATTTGTCCTACCTGCAAAAATATGCCACATCAATGTCAACGGTGGCACAGAATATATGGGCATAGCTAACTAATATTTGAATTGATCTAATGTCCACTCCATGAGAAGGACCTACACCTGACATTGGTTGGGTAACCAAGATCCAGAGACTAGATATCTCAGAGATCAAGGCTAAAACTAAACACTGCAAGGGGAATGAATTGTAGGGTACAAAAGGCTGGGAGGAACAGAAGGGAGCAGAGGCAGGGGAAATATAATCAGGACACATTGTATGAAAAAAATACTATATTTTCTTGTAGAGAATAAAAGAAGGAAAAGATGAAAGAGGACAAAGCACTGGGGTTTGTAATGGCTATTCTTGGTTGTCAACTTCACTAAATCTGGAATTTACTAAAACCCAAAAATGAAGTGGTATACCTATGGGGGACATTTGCTTTATTTGAAATGGGAAAAGCCATTTCAAATCAAGGTATTTGATGTGGGAAGAGCCATATCTAATATGAACCATGAAATCTATAAAGACACGGAAAAGGAAACTTTTTCTTTTTGGTATCTTACTTTCACTCTCACTAGCAGTTCATTCTGTAATTTGTATTAGGCTGCTTCTTTTAGATTCTGGAATATATTGAAGACTGGCTGATATATCTTGTCTCATGTATTTAATAATTACTAAATGTGTAGACCCTTCTATATAGGCAGCCATTTTTTGATTAGCTGTCTGACAGCCTGTAAGTCATTCTAATAAAACCCCTGTATATAGTGAGTGAAAGAGATATATTTTATAAGTTATGTTACTATAGAGAACCATGACTGGCTAATATGTATCTGTTAATATTATGGTACCTTTGAAACTAGAACTGATATAGTTCGTCTCATGAGATGATTTTTTGAATCATGTGTATGAACACTTGGTCCACAGTTGGTAATATGTATGTTGAACATTTAGGAGTTAAACTCTTATTTCATAAAAGAGTGAAACACAGGCTGACATTAAAATTTTATTGACTTAACCTATGTACTAATCTCTTTGTATTACACTGCAGGTGAAATTTAGGAAGCAATGTCTCAATCCTGCCCCAATGGCTTTCGCCTTT
The DNA here is from genome assembly GCA_030556225.1 of Cricetiscus sungorus. NCBI lineage: Eukaryota > Metazoa > Chordata > Mammalia > Rodentia > Cricetidae > Cricetiscus > Cricetiscus sungorus. Next base: position 27,421,421 of record JANBXA010000741.1, on the reverse strand, counting down.
GTTATGGTTTATTTTGTCTTGAAATATAAGCCAAAATAAATCCTCCATAAAAAATTATTGAAACTAGCTGGGCATTGGTGGTGCATGACCTTAATCTCAGCACTGGGGAGGCAGAGGCAGGCACATCTCTCTGAGTTCAGGGCCAGCCTGGTCTACAGAGTTAATTCCAGAACAGGCTCCAAAACAATACAAAGAAACCCTGTCTAGAAAAACCAATAATAATAACAACAACAACAGCAGCAGCAATAATAATAAATAATAATAATAATAATAATAATAATAAATAAAAATACTGACTTAATTTTAGTCAAATTTTAATATCTGATATTTTCTTTTTTCTATATACTCAGTATATCTTATAAAAGTATACATTAATGATTGACAACATTTTGTCTTTTAAACTTCTTCACTACTATATTTAAAGTAGATGCATCTGCAATTTTTTTAGTTTTAGAGATTTATTACTTATTTCTTCACTTCCTGAATATAAGACAATGAGATGAATATCACATATCAAAAATTATTTTAAATAACAATTTACAACATCTATTTGTCAATTAAAATAAAAAATAAATATTAAGAATGAGTACCATGAATAGTTCAATTCTTTCTTGATAGTCATAGCCTCTTATGTTTGCCAAAAGCCAGTGTGGGAAGTCACAAAGGTACAATAGGTAAATAATCCTGAAGCTGTAATGTGAAGTATTTCTTTAAAATGGCATTCTAAGAAACTGTGGGCCTGCCCAGAAGGGTTTAGGCCAAACAGGCAGAGAAGGACACACAAACTTGCCTGTTGCCCTTGCCCTAGGTTGGAAGAAGAAACCAGGGGCCCATCTGGAGTCACTAGGTACCAAGCAATCCAGTGTCATTATGGTGAGCAAATACATGGTGAAGGCATTGATAAATGGGCTAAAGTGGGATGCCAACTGGCCAACTGCACCATGGTCATTTCCAGGCCTGGGTTGCTGCCAAAGTCTATGTCTGTGTTTGTGTTGATGCTCATAGATTCTTGTACCACCAAAGTCCATGAGGATGTCCAGGGTCTGAACTACTACATGTGGACACATTGGTGTAAGCAGTCCATGCCATTGCAGGGGCAATTCCAATCTGAGTGACCTGCATGCTACCTGGTCCTATGGAAACATACATGAGCTTTAGGTGAGGGCCATGTCTACTATACCAGGGGCTGTGCTGATATCTATGGCTATGGCACCTGTTATCATCAAGGCCCTCTGTGTGCTGGTGTCTGAGTTGCCACCTGGGGTTATATTGGTATCTGAAAGCCACCCTGAAGCCAGGGTGATGATAACCTGCGCTGTCAGCCTGGTCATGGTGATATCAGGGCCACACTATTGCCAAGGACCATGTCTATGTCCATGGTCCTACCACAGACAGGGTCTCTGTTGATATCAACAGTCCATGTCACCACCAAAAGCCACAAGGATCTCTGGGATCTGTGCAGCCACCAGTCCATGTTGAGAGTCATTTCTGGAGCCACACTAATCTCAGTGGCTGGTACTAACACCATGCTACTACCAGGGGTATTCTGATGTGAGTGGACTGTGCTATCACCTGGGACCATGGTGTTATTCTAGCTAGGGCTGGTGCAGAGGGCCATGACTGAGTCTGTGCCTATGTAGCAACCAGCATCTGAGTTGATACACCTGGCCTCCTGTTGACACTAAAGACCACACAAATGACAGGGATCTGGTCAGCACACTTTAATGTAGAGCTTTACTTTTTTCTTCAGGCTGACATTACTGAACAAAGGACTTAAATACTCACTTTCCGCTGCACATTCTTAAGTCATAGAAAATATAGCAATACCTGTATTGTTTTTTCATATGTTTATAGCAGAATCAGTTTACAATGCCCATAGTTTATTTTCAACTAGGAAACTTTCTTTTATTTAGAAGAAAATAACATAATTAAATTCAGGAAATAATATAAATTCTTGTCTTAGGCACTATATGTGTTATTGTGCAGTAAATTTTAATTGTGAATATTTTTGAAATACTTAGAAGGTGTAAGAAGGTCAAATGACTTTGACTGGTTCTATAAGTTTTCTTTGATACATACACTCATATATTTCCAACCAATTTGTTATAAAAGTGCATAAGATAGTTACAGAATATAGTCTAAATTATAAAACCTTAAAAATGAACTTAGCTTGTTGGCTAAGAACAATTTCTATTTGGACAAATATCCAAACTGACAAGTAGAATTGTTTCTCTCCTATGTAACACAAAGAGCACAGAGCTAGCAAGAGAATATTTACAAGAATTAATTTTAAAAAAAATCAAACACCATCAGCAATGGCTAGAATATATAGAAAATTATTTTAAGTATTAATTTAAAAACTGTTATATGAAAAATATTACTTCATAAATCATGGTCAGGTATAATAAGCAAAAAGGCTTTGCAAAGCAATTACTAATGAATGCCAGGTAATATTATGCAATGCTTTTTTTTGTGACGATTCATAAACAGAAACTAAGTAAATAAAAATAACATTCTAATAGCAACACTGATTAATGTGAATACGTGAATTAACACATGATATGAACTGAAAGAGACTATTATCTTGTATTAAAAACTTATATTTACATTTATGATGGTGTTAGCCCATTTTCAAAATTATGTTTGTTTCAACAAAAACACTTCCTCAATTTTATTCCTTGTTATAATTTACTTTATTGCTCTCCTTTTTGATTTTGGAACTTTTTACTGTTTCTTTTTATTGATTATTTTCTCATTATAGTATCATCTATGGATATTATATTACTGTCAATGTCTAAGTCACAAAAAATATGGCAGGGTTATTTGAAAATCCACAGTACTTATTTGAATATTGACTTAGAAATTATACTAGGTGGGTAAACATTTTGCTAAATTCATTAACAGTGAAAAGAGTGCAGGCTCAGCTGAATGGATCAACTCTAAGTGTGCTTGCTGCCAAACTAGACTTTCCATGTAAGTTTAGTTGCAGGCATCCACATGATGAATAGAGAGAATTACCTTTCACAATGTATTCTCAGAGATCAACATGTGTCATGGAATACATTTTCCATTTCCAAATTAGTACATAAATAAATGCAATATAAAATGTAGGGGAGTAAATGAAGTAAGTATACCATTGGGTAGAAGAAAAAGCTTCAAAAGTTAATGAAGCAGGATAATTTGGCAAAATGAAAGATAATCTTTATTCAGTTATATTTGGGTTTCATGAATACAATTTGAAATGTTTAGTAACAGAGTGGGTCGAGTTTATCAGTGATTTTATGATGATCACAAAATCTGTTTACTCATCCCATGACTTAACTTTTATTTCTATTTTGCTTCTGAGAGGGCTGTAACAAATATGAAAGCATTATGCAGTTAAAATACTGCCATGAGTTTCAACAGTAGTTGTTGTATAACATTCCTGAAAAGATAGGAACAAATTGTTCCTCAGTCCCAGATATGGAACTAACTACAACCGAATGTACACTAGCATCAAAGGCCTGCTGATGAACCAAAGTGTTTTATTGGAATTACTTACAAGATATGGGTGCAGGGCTAAATAGAGTGGCAAAAATGAGAAAAGACATTTGCATCACCAATATCCACTTCATCAAAAGTAACAGGTCATGAAGGCTGAAAACACTGTACATACCACACCTTTGCAACTATCCTGGCTAGTTTTATGTGAACTTGAAAAAACTACACTTATCAGAAAGGAGGGAACCACAGCTGGAAAAATGCCTTCTTAAGACCCATCTGTAGGAAATTGTATTAAAGTGATTAATGGGAGAGGATTCAGTACATTCTGTTTGGTGCCATTCCTGTGACCAAGATCCTAGGTTATGTAAGAAAGCAGACTAAGCAAGCTGTCTGGTACAAATCATTCAGCTGCACCCATCCATGCAGCTGCATCAACTCCCACCTCCAGGTCACTGTCCTGCTTGAGTTCCTGGCTTTGTTGGTTGGATAGTTAACTGTTACATGGAACTGTAAATGAAATAAACTCTTACCACCCCAAGTTGCATTTGCTCATGGTGTTTTATTACAGCAATAATGACCTAAGATAGCTAGCTACCTACTCCTTGATACAGTATGAAACTGTCCAGCATTTATATTCATTTAATAGAACTATTTCTGGAATTGTAAATCCTAGAGTAAAAACTTTATCTTCAGACAAGAGTATAGTTGTGTTTGATGATGCATGTACAAAAATAAAGGTTGACATATTTATTGTGTTTTATTATAGTTATCACCAACAATTCATTAGAAGTTCTAAGAATATAAACCTTTCTCATACGTATGGTGGCTTATACTTACAAGCTCAGTTCTTTGGAAAGTTATGAAAGAGAATTATTGATTTTGAGGCCAGTGTGGTTATACAGTGAGTTCTAAACAAGCTTGGCCTACAACAGAGAGTGACCCTATGTCAAAAAATGTCCTTGCATGGTAACACAACTATGTAAAAGTTATGCCAAGCCAATGAAGGGCAAATGAGTCACTATCCACATGTTATTATGAAACAATTTGAAAAATGTTGCCTGGAATAAGTCAATAACTTTCACTGAAATAGTTTAAGTTGGATTAAATATTTAATAGGAGCATTCAACTAGTGACTACTTGTCTGTAAAATATGGATCATAAATTTAAAAAATATGACTGGATGATTAAGAGTTAAAAGTAAAAATGGTTAAATGAGGGTCTTATCTGTATCTTTTAATTCAGTTCAAAGGAAAATATGAAAATAACAGTTACATATTATTTTATGAGTTTATTAATAACATCAAAACTTAAGCACTTTTCACATTGTATCTTCATATTTTAGAGTGTTTAATAAGAATCATTTATATCCATTTGTTTTTCAGATGCTCAAATAATCTAGTCTTTATTAAATTATAATTCATACAGAAAAGAAACATAAAGTCCTTTTATATTTTAAATACTAAAATTGGTCCCACTTACTCTCCTTTCAATGATTAAAAATAATCAAGGCTTTCTTTATGTCTGATTAGAAGTCACATAATGTATAGCAGAAGACTGGGTTTTCACACTACCTGGAATAACAATGATGAATGTATTACTTTATGGAAGTGCCAATTAGTAAGAATAAATGATATACAAAGTATACATTAATCCACATTGAATTGGACTCCATAAATATTTTTAAATATTGTCAATTCACAAAATAAAAAAATGCAAAATCGATACATATAAACAATAATAACCAACTAAATTCATTCATTTATATTTTACAAATTATTTTCTGGAAATTTTAGCCAGTGATGCCTGGTAGAATTAATTGGAAACTTGAGAAGAATGCAAATACACACTTTTCATTAAGAGTTCCAATCTCTTTTGAGAAATTGGTTTTAATTACTTCCGTTTTCTCAATGTAATATTACTATTTGTTACTTTTATTGTATCAATGTGCATATTTTTGATAATATTTATAATTACTTTCTGCTTTTAAATTCACTAGTTAGCCAGTTTAATAAATTAATTAATTTCACATTCTGAAATTAATTAAATGGAAAGCATCTCAAAGAACCCTGTTGTCTTTAATTAGTGATTTGTCTTTAGAAAACCTGGATAGGAAAACTTAGAACAACAGGATTGGGACACCAGAAAGCATATTCAAAAGTGGATTAAATTCACTTAAATTTTGTCAGTCATTCTATTGTTCAATAACTAAATAGGCAATGCCAGGGCAGAGGTCTAGGAGAAGTTTAAAATATAATTGAAGACATTTGAATGTGTGTCCTTGTGCCAGAGCAAGATCAAAAACAAGAAGGCAGTTGCTACATGGCTACTCACCAACAAAACAAAACACCAAAATATTTCTCCCCATCTCCTATCTTCATTCAAAAGCTTTCTTTATTTTTTCTTTCAGTTTAATTTTACAAAAACATTTCATGAGAAATCTATTAAAGAATGCAATGGGCGAATTAAGAGATACACGAGGAATTAGTGAAAAAGCTATGTAAACAACCTGATACATTCAGGTCTCAAAATCAGTAGAATCTTATTGATACATCTGCAATCAATGTTTGTGTAAATACCTGTCTTGCTAGATACATTACAAATGAAAAATTACAATATTTCTCACTAAGTATGGGAAACAATTAAAATATATTGAGAATCTGAAGAAGTAAATAAGCTGCCAAATAGATGACGATCGTCAGGGAGTTATACAAAAAAAATGAATGGAAGCAGGTTATCTGAACACTGTTGAGAGATTTCTTGAGATTTTTCCAGTAATTAAAGTACATGGGAATCATTAAAAATGAATGTGTAATTTTCTCCAGCTACAGCAGGAGCTCAATGAAGAATTGTTACTCTTCATATTAATAATATTCTGCTGAGATTCCTAAATGTCTTAAATATATAAATTTATTTATAAGGAGAGTACATTCTGGTAAGCTAATCAATACAACATCATTTTTTTATAATTTGAAACATACTTTATTTAACAAAGTGATTAAATTAATTTAAATATTTAAAATATTTTTCTACTCATCCCCTGATTCAGTCCTCTTGATCCCTCATATTCACCTCCCCTCTCCTTTTTTGTCCCTGATCAGTGCTCCCAATTGACTCAGGAGCTCTTATCACTTTACCTTCTCCAGGGGACAGTGTATGTCTCTCTAAGGGTCCTCTTGTTTACTAGCTTTTCTGGTACTGTGGATTGTAGGCTGGTAATCCTTTGCTTGATGACTAATATCCATATATGAGTGAGTACATACCATGCTTGTTTTTTTGTGACTGGGTTACCTTACTCAGGATGGTTTCTTCTAGTGTCTCTTTGGCTGCGAATTTCAAGATGTCATTGTTTTCTTCTGCTGAGTACTACTCCATTGTGTAAATGTACCACATTTTCTTTATCCATTCTACAACTGAGGGTCATCTGGGTTGCTTCTAGGTTCTGGCTATTACAAATAATACTTCTACGAACACAGTTTAACAAATGTCTTTGTTGTATGAAAGTGCACCATTTGGGTATATGCCTAAGAGTAGGATTGCTGGATTTTGAGATATCCTGCTTCCCATTTTCTTGATAAACTGCCATACTGATTTCCAAAGTGGTTGAACAAGTTTTCACTCCCACCAGCAATGGAGGAGTGTTTCCTTTCCTCATATCTTTTCCAGTGTATACTGTCATTTGTGCTTTTGATTTTAGTTATTCGGAAAGGTATGCTTTCTCGGAGTTGTTTTGATTTGCATTGCCCTGATGGCTAAAGATGCTAAGTGATTTCTTAAGTTACTTTCAGCCATTTTAGATTCCTCTATTAAGAATTCTCTATTTAGTTCTGTACACCAATTTTTACTTTGATTATTTGGTGTTTTGTTGACTTGAGTTCTTTGTATATTTTGGAAATCAGTCCTCTGTCAGATTGGGGTTGATGAAGATCTTTCCTGATTTTTGTGGGCTGTCGTTTTTGCCTTTTTACTGTGTCCTTCGCCTTACAGAAGCTTCTTAGTTTCAGGATGTAACATGTATTAATTGATGATCTCAGTGTCTTTGCTACTAGAGTTATGTTCAGGAAGTGGTCAGCTTTACCAATTTGTTCTAGGACTTAGTTTATGTGGAGGTCTTTGATACATTTGAACTTAAGTTTTGTTAATGGCTATATTTAAGGATCTATCTGAAATGTTCAATGTGTCAGCATCCTGTTATGCCAGCACCATTTATTGAATATGCTATCTCTCTCTTTCTTTTTTTCATTGTATAAAATTAACCTTTTTGTTAAAAATCAGGTGTTTGTAGGTATGTGGATTAATATCAGGATTCTCAATTCCAATTCCATTGGTCTACCTGTCTGTTTTAGTGCCAATACCAAGCTTGAAGTCAGGGATGGTGATGCATATTTAAGTTCCATTATTGTACAGGGTTATTTTGGCTACCCTACATTTTTTGGCTTAACATATAAAGTTGAGTATTGTTCTTTCAAGGTCTGTAAAGAATTGTGCTGAGATTTTAGAGGTAGCCATTATAGGTTTAAAGAGAAATTTGACACTAGGGAAATGTCCTAGATTCACAAGGATGACTCCATCTAAGAATCTAAGCAATAGTGGAGAGGCTACCTTAAATACCCTTCCCCTATAATGAGATTGATGATTTCCTTAAGTGACATCCTAAAGCCTTCATCCAGCAACTGATAGAAGCAGAAGCAGATACCCACAGGTAAACACTAAGCCAAACTCTTGAAATTCATTTATAGAGAAGTAGGATGAATGAGTAAAGGGGTAAAGATCATGCTGGAGAAACCCATAGAAACAGTTGACCTGAAAAAGTGGGAGTCCAGGATGCCAATCATAAAAGTGGGGAACCAACATTAGACTGAACCAAGCTTTCTGATTGTGGGTGTCAGTTAGGAGGCCTGGGCATCTTATGGGACCTCTGACAAAGGAACCATTATTCATCTCTACTGCACAAATGGACTTTGGGATCCCATTCCTCATTGAGAAATACTCTGTTACAAGCATGTTTTCCCACAGGCCTGGTCCCACAACTACGCCATCCCCAAATAACATGCAGAGATGCTGTATTAAATATAAAGCTGTTAGCCTGTTACTAGCATATATTGTTGGCTAGCTCTGTCTTAAATATTAACCTATTTCTTTCAATCTAAGTATTTCCACATGGTCTTATCTTAGTGGAGAGAGGGTCCGGAGTTGTCTCAGGGTCCTACGTCTTGAATATCCTCCTATCTCTCCATGAATCCTCCTTGTCTCCTTGTCCCACCTATCTTGCTTTCCTATTGGCCAACAGTGTTCTATTCATTAACCATTAAGAGAAACATATTTACAGAATGACATTTCCCATCAATACTCTCTTAGCCTAGATACATGGGGTAGGGCCTAGGACCTTCCCTAAATGACTTGGTAGACTTTGGTGATTGCCCATGGAAGGTCTCACTCTTCCTGGGGTATGGATAGAGGTGGTAGAGAAGTTGTTCACTGGGGCACATGAGAGAATGGCGGCAAACTGGGATTGATATGTAAAATAAGATTGTTTCTAAATAAAATTAAAAAATTAAAAATAAATATATTTATATTGATTTCTCACTTCCTTTTCTTCCTTTCAATTGTTCCCATTTACCACCCAAGCTGTCTTTTAAATTCATACCTTCTACTCTTTAACTGTATATATATATATGCATGTGTGTATGTGTGTATTATATATATATATATATATGTGTGTGTGTGTGTGTGTAGAAATAGTTCTGTACACACACACACACACATATATATATATATATATATATATATATTTAAATATGTAAATACCACATGCTTAGTCGATGTAAGGAGATATATATATATATATATATATATATATATATATTAATTTCAAGCATGACCACCAGCTATTGGATAATTCAAGGACAATGAAGGATACTAATTCAAAAGAGGAAGGGAGATGTAAGGATGTTTGAAAAATTCCTAAGGATTCATATTATGTATTTACCAAAACATAAGTAAAGTACATATAAGTATATAAATATATATGTATAATTTAAACAAAGTTTACCATCTGAGAGGGCAGTTCTTTCTCATTGAGCCATAGACTATCTAACAGGAATCTCAATACAAGGTATGTAAAGTTCCTGAGGAAAACCCACAATGTGCTATGTATGTTTCTTGGAAAGGGAAGTAACTAATACTCATGCCTATTCATGATGCTATAATGGCCTCTCTTTTTTTTATCAATTTGCCTATATAAGAATTGGCTAAAACCCAAGCAGATGCTTGAAATTACTGTACGGAATTTTCCTAATTTAATCATCTGAAGTGGGAATAACTAAATCTTACCCAAACACTCTGGTGCAAGGCAGCCGGAAATGACATGGGAAATAAGGACGCTTTTGGCTTTTGCCTGTTTAATTTCAGTCTCTCTGGCAAGTTCATCTATCCTGTTCCTGAGGCATGCCTTCACTGGTGCTAGAACACATTTCTTAAAAATTCCAATGCAGTCTAAAATATAGCAGCCCTTTAGGTATGTCCTGGGATGTCATTATCAGGTTGGGACTGCAAGGATATCAAATGTCATGAAGTAGGCAACTACTGCCTTTTACATTGAAAGACATTCGTTTTTGGATTACTCAGACCACAGCCAGTAAGCCACAGTAATATAATCCTTATATGAAACATACACACACTCACACACACACACACACACACACACACACACACACACACACACACTCACACACACACACACACACACACACAAACTTTACTATATTCCTTCCTATACACTTACACATTCCATTAAATAAAACAACTAATACAGTTGTTTATATACTAAAATATCAAACAGCATGGCATAATAACTTTAAGGGTACAATTTCTAGAACTGAGTTCTGTTACACAGGCAAAAAACCATGACCATTCCTGTAATCCTAGACATCTACATAAGGCTAATGAAATCACAGACCTTGGAGGGAAACTATAGCTACAACTACACTAAATCATTATGATTCCTACCTACATTCTAGACATTTCTGCTTTTACTCACAAGTAAGTATAAATCTTACCCCTCATCTTGCAAAAGATCATTACAGAAGAACACCATTGATCAAAACATAGAGAACAACCCACACTTGCCCCAAGTGAAACGTGTATAATTACTGCATTGTGGTAGCTTGAATATAATTGCATCCTCATAAGCTCACAGAAAGTGGTGCTCTGAGGAGGTTTATCTTTGTTGGAGTAGGTAAGGACTTATGGAAGAAATGTGTGTCATTGTGGGGGTAGGTTTTGAGGTGCCATATATTCTGAAGAGACACCCAGTGTCTCACACCAGTTCTCATTGCCTGCCAGATAAAGATGTAAGTCCTTCTCCACACTCAGTCTTTCTCCAGCACTGTGTCTACTTGCATGCTGTCATGTCCCACCATGGTGATAATGGACTGAAGGTCTGAAACTGTAACTCCCCAATGGAATATTCTCTTTTTTTAAGAATTGCTATGGTCATGATGTCTCTTTACCGCAATAGAAATTATAAAACAGAAGTTAGGACCAGGGAATATAGACCTTGAGACTACAGATTAGAAAAGCAGCTGAATGCTTTAAGTGCTGCTGAATAGGCTACACCAGTAGAAGCATGGTAAAGAATGGTGCTGAGCATTATTTGATGAACTGTGGGTATGTGGCTCAATAGTGTTTTCAGAGTAGAAGAGTAATAATATGTGGCCTAGAGATAGTTACTGTGTTATCTTGGTGAAGAGTGTGATTGTCGTATACTCTTGTCTGAAAAGCCTAACTGAAGCTAAAGAGATTTGGATTAATTCCATTGGCAGAGGAGTTATCAAAACAGCCTAGTAGGTACTAGTGATTATGAATGTTAATTCTAATAAAGATATATAATAAAATGGAGGAAGTTTAGCAGGGAAAAATGTTTGAAGAAAAAAGGAGCACAAAATGTGAAATGAATCTATGTTCCATGTTTGAGGATATAAAGAGATTAAGAAATAACAAAAGGGAAGTTATGACCTTAGGGCAAAATTCCACCCAGCAAAGCTTCCAATTTGTGAAAAGGAATTAAAGAAAAAAGTAAAGCAGGGTATGTTGGTTCACAACTTTAATCTCAGCACTCGGAAGACAGAGGCTGGAAGATCTCAGAATCTGAGGCCAGCCTGGTCTACAGCCTCAGGACAGATAAGCTTAGGCAGAGAAGGAAACCATTAAAAACAAAAGATTAGTAAAGATAGAATTTAGCAAGGGGACCATGTACCAGTCCCAGTAAACTTGAGAACTTGGCAGCTTTGGCCATGTAATTCTGGATTTAAGGATAGAAGAAATAGACTACATGATTTGCCTCTGTGACTAAGGAAAGCTGCTGAGGCCAGGCATTTGTTAGGGGGCTCTTGGATGAAGCTCTGAAGTTGAAGCCTAGATTGCCTTGGAGATCCCAGGATGTTGAAAATGCCAGAGATGTGTTATACCTGTCCCAGAGAACTGCTAGCCAGGAGTGAAGTCAACCCAAGAGAAAGGAGTGTGTTGCTGTCAACAAAGCTGAAAGGAATTGGGACCTTTAAAGTGTTTGATATCAGACATGGAGATGCACAGCATTGAGTTTTCTCACCTGGTTTTTGGTCTTGCATTGATCCAATATTTCCTCACTATTCTTCTTTGCCTACATTTTACAATGGTAATATATATCTAGTGTCATTATATGTTGGAAGTATATATTATAGGGGATTACAGTTCAGAGATTACATATCAGAAGAGACTTTGAACTTACAGCTGAGAATATGGTAGACTATGAGAAATTGTACTAAATGCATTTTCCACTGTGATATTATTACAAGATACTGGGCAGAGGATAGAATGGGGTAGTTTGAATGAAAGTGACCCCATAAGCTCAGAGGAAGTTCTTTATTATGAAGTATGAATTGTTGGAATAGATGCCCTTGCTTGAGGAATTGTGTCATTGTGAGGGTGGGCTTTGAGGTCTCATATATGTTCAGTTCATGCCCAGTGTCTTGGACTACTTTCTGTCACCAGCAGGATCAAAGTTTATCTCCTTTCACACTCTAAATCCTTTCTGTGGCACCCTGTCTGCCCTGCATGCCACAATTCCCTACCATGATGATAATGGCCTGAACCTCCAAAACTGCAAGACACCCTCTATAATGTTACTACTTTGCACACCATTTACAACTCAGTTGTACTCATAATTCCAAAGAGAAATCTGGAAATTCTTATTTGGAATTATATCTTTGCCTATAAATGTGCAATGCATTTCATTTGTTGGTCTTTAAAAATAAATAATAAAATCTTTAAAGGTGATAAATATTAAAGCACTATTACTAAACAATGACTGATTAGTTATTAAAATATGAATATTATTCCTATTTCTCCTCATTTTTTCCATTCAAAGTTCAATATTCATAAATGAGTATTAGTTTTCCTGTTCCCAAAATAGTTTCAGAGAAAGTCTTTCATTTGTATGTTTCCTATAGCAGAAACAAAGAAAGAAATCCCTGTAATTAGAGTACATGTACCTGCAAGATTTCTATATTTAAAATTGAAAATAGCCTTTTATATCAATAGCCAGAGAGTTTAATAATTTTCAAAAATGTAATTACTTTCTGTAAATCCATCTCCAAGCTATTATGTAAAACATTTGTCTGATCATCACGGCAAAAGAAAAAAAGCCTTCAAAGGAAGTATGTATGTCTCTCACAATGAGCATTTTATCTTCTGTCAAAGAAACCTCTTTCTTTTATTTTGCTCAGTAGTTTTAAAGAAAGGATCTTTGAAAGAGACCTCCATATAATTGCAAATAACCACTTTCTACATAGGTTGCCTTGTACAGAATGGAAACAATTGTGTCAGCCTTTTGTAATCCATATCATTTTTTTTACAAATGAGGTTTTATTCTACATTCTATTGAATATTCTCCATAACAATTTAAAGCATACTTTTTCAACAAATTAGAACATACATACTAGTATTCACATGTAAAATAATTTTCTTTATGTTAATTTCATTAGACGTTCTTTCAGTCATTACATATTTACATAAGGGGCTAAGTCTGTTTTGTACTTTCTATCCTAGACTATAGATTGATCTTTATTAATTTATTCATTTTAATACTTGCTGTATAACTTTAACCATAGTAACACCAAATGAATATCAACTAAGTACTTCAATAGTTTATTAGAATAATAATACCCAATTTACCCAGTCTTTAAAATTATTCTATGTGTTGTTTTTATGGTCCTTTTTAAATTAATAAACATTTTTAAATTTGTACATAAGTAGCACATTAATACATTCAGAAATAAATAAATAACTTAGAAAATATAATATTCAAAAATATTTTTATTATTTTAGAATATGAAGGAATTATAATATCAAAAACAGTATTTTTAATGTTCATTATCATGCACCCATTTGTTTGACACCTTGGGAAACATCGTTGCCAGTGTCATGACATGGCAGAAGGCTTTGAAATGAGAAGGCTATGGTAAAAGCAATCACTTGTCATGAATGGAAACCAGAAGAATCCTGGGAACACCCACATTTAAAGACAATTATCCTGCACTGTGGAGCTCAACAAAGTACCATCAAAACTACATTAACCTCTGCTGTGGAAAGTGTCCCTCATTCCCTAATATTCATCACACAATACTGGCATACTAAGAATGGAGCTCTCAAGACAATAACCCCAGTGTGTACAGCCCTGTTGCAATGGATGCAATCTTGTTGGAGAAAGTATGGTCTTGTTGGAAAATGTGTGTCACTGACAGTGGGTTTTAAAGGTTCAAAAGTTCACATCAGGCAAGGTGTCTAGGCCTCTCTGCCTGCTTCCCATGAGTCAGGATGTAGTTCTTAGCTTTTCTTCTAGCACCATGATTGCCATGTATGCCATCATGCTTGTGTGTGTGTGTGTGTGTGTGTATGTGTGTTTACTACATACAGAATATAGAAAATAAATTCATGAAAGAATAACAAAGGATACTTACTATATTACGTAAGATATGAAGCACAAATAAGGAAACAATTTAGAATCCTGGGCTGGGACTGGGGCAGGGAAAACAGAGCTAAAATGTAAAGTACTTTACACACAGTAAAATTTCCTCAGCTCATTGAAAGAGTGGGAGAAATAAAAATTCCTACTATCAAATGGGATTTGTGGCTGAGTTACAGGAGAAAAGAACTTGGTTGCTCCTCATAACGACTAAAAACACTAAGACAATTTCAGCAAGTAAGTGTGGAAGGTATATAAATTAAATAATAGCCTCAGAATAGTGTATTACTTGTCCTAGCGTGCAAAGCTAATATAAAAGAGAAAGCACCACCAAGAAGTTCCTTGACAGGTCTGAAAAATGGACATGTCACAAGTGTTCACACACTGAACACACCAGACTCTGAAAACTTTGCAAGTACTGATCCAAACTTAAATGTCTCTGTTGTTTCACTGTAGGAGGCCTGAAGATAAAACTAATTTGAGTGGCAGAATACATTCAGTATTGTCATGCATGTGTTAGTAATGAGAGGAAAGCATGTGGGCCTAGGAAGATTGAGAGAGAGAGAGAGAGAGACAGAGAGAGAGAGAGAGAGAGAGAGAGAGAGAGAGAGAGAGAGAGAGAGAAAATACCATAAAAGAGGGAGACATAATCAGGTTTGAAGAGAATGACTCTAGAGAAATGTCCAGAGACCTACAAGATTGACCTCGACTAACAATTTGAGCAACAGTGGAAAGGCTACCATAAATGCCCTTCCCTGATAATGGGATTGATGACTAAATTATCCACCATCATGGAGCCCTCATCTAGTTGCTGATGGAAACAAAAACAGACACCCACAGGTAAACACTAAGCCAAATTGGAATCCAGATGCAGAGAGGGAGAACAGAGGCTGCTGATCTGAACAAGGAGAGACTGATACCTGGGAAACCAGCACTGGGCCAACTCAAATCCCCTGAACATGGGTCTTGTTAGTAGGCCTGGTCAGTCTAAGGGACCTCTAACAGAGGAACCAGGATGTATCCCTGGTGCACAAAAGGACTTTGGGAGCACATTCCCCATGCAGGGATACTCCCTTAACCTAGATGCAGGAGGGAGGGCCTAGTCCCTACTCCAAATGACTTCACAGATTTTGTTGATCTGTCCTGGAAGGCATCACCCTCCTTGTGGAGTGGGGAGGAATGGGATGGGAGGGTGGTCAAGGGGCATGGGAGGGAGGTAAAGAATGAGGGAAGGAGGGAATGGAACTGGGATCAATATGTAAAATAATAAATAAATAAAACCAAGTACCACAAATCAAAAAAAATGGATTTTCATGTATTATACTTAGCTAATGATTTGTGTATGTCACCGGGCCAATACTACAGATTGAAGACAGATTATAAATGTTCATCAGTCTACATTGGTGCCGATATTTTGACCTTGAGTCATAGCAGATATTCAGAGGGCAGGTCCATTCTCCACTGCGATGGGGAGATTTATGTAGTATGACTAAATTTTGAGGAACGTGACTGAAGAATATATGATGGAATATTTGTATGTCCAGTTGACACAGGAGTCTGGAGAAAGAAAATTTTTGTGGTAGACCAAATGATTTTAAGCAGATTAATGTTTAAATTTCCTAGAAAAGAAAAGGTGTACCAAATATTTATCTTTTTTTCTTATTTTAAATATCGATCCAGATCCCTACTCCCTTCCCTCTCTCCTCCCTCCCATGCCCCCTGAACATGTCCCATCCCATCTACCTCCCCCCACACACACACACACACTCAAAAGAGAGTAGGGACTAGTAGGGACTAGGCCCTCCCTCCTGCCTCGAGGTTAAGGGAGTATCCCTACATGGGGAATGTGCTCCCAAAGTCCTTTTGTATACCAGGGATGCATCCTGGTTCCACTGTCAGAGGCCCCTTAGTCTGTCCAGGCCTTCTAACTGAGACACATATTCAGGGGGTCTGAGTTGGTTTATCTTGATTTGTTTGTTTTAGTCCTTTTTGATTACTGTAGCTGAAAGTAACATTTACTTAGCAAGGAAAGATAAGTAATTTTACAAAACTATATTATGCTAGAGAACAAATGGTTGAGCAGAATTTGAAGGAAATAGAAGGTAAATGATATGAATCATAATGCAAGAGTGTAAAGCAGAGAGTGCCTTGGACAGGACTATCATCAAATTCATCCATCAGCACTTCGCTCTTTTTACATCAGTTTTGTGTGATTTAGGCTGCTTGTTCCTTCCATCTTTGTCCTTCTAACATATATGAAAAAAAAACATGTAAATATATTTATTCCTAACTTTGACATTTCCAAATGTTTTTATTTGTTTTCATTAATAAACTAATAGGGTGTTCACTTCTAGAGAAAATGTTAAGTAATTTTCTTTCTTTTAAAATTTTAAAAGAATTTGTTTCTGTCAGGATTGAAAGAGCATGAATCTCCAGTCTACTTCTACAAGTGATTCCAAAGTTTAATGGAAGTTTTAGGAGACAAAATGATATATCTGTCTTTAAAACAAAATAGTGCATCCTCTTAGTGAAAAAAAAATACAGTGATAGCATGATATCTGCTTTAGTCTTTCTGCACAAAATTGCTGGAATGTGTTGTATAAGAAAGATACCTGGGCAGCCTTTATCTTTCCACAACATTGGAATTCAATGAGTGTGTATAAATATATGAGCTAATTTGGTTTCATTGGCTACAATGTACTAAGTAGCTAATCATGAATGCAAATGGATTAATTTATTCCAACCTTATTTACTAATATTAGATTTTGATGAGATATTACACTGTACAAGCAAATGTACTATCTACTGAACTACCTATCTAAATGTTTATTTTTTAATATGTAGGTATCAGAGAGGCTACAAAAAGAATAAGAAGGACAAAATAAGTAGAAAGTGTCCCTAACTTGAAGCAGAAAACTTGACAGAATAAAAAATAATGCACTACAGTGGGTTTGTATGATTAATAAAAAACCAAAATGAAAACCTGTTAGCCAAATAGGGCTGCAGGGACTATAGAGTTTGATGATTAATCTGAGCCTCAGGGCTGAGTCAAGCTATGCGATATGCAGGCCCTGGAGTGTGTGGAGGTGAGGCATTGGATACAGGATTATGATGGATTAAGATAGAAGAAGCAATAGGCAGATGGAACATATGTGAGCTGTAAGGGATAAATTGAGTTAAACTAGATGCAGTCATTTGTTCACTGCCTTGCTTTAATAAGATCCTAAGATGTTACTCCTGTTACATTTTATTTATTAGGAAACAATTTAATTTTACATATCAATCCCAGTGCCAACTCCCTCCCATGCTCACATTCCCCCCCCATTGATCCCCCATCCCACCCCTCATGTACTCCCCAGGAAGTCCCACCCCTCATTTACTCCCCAGAAAGGGTGAGGCATTCCATGGGGCATCATAATGTCTGTTCTCTCACAAAAACATGCAGAAACATCTTGTGTCTCTGTTTACACTTCAAATGGAGGCAAATGCTACTTTTAATGGAGATTTAAGTGGAGATACACAGGGCAAATGTAGAACGCTGCTAAGTGCTACGCCTTAAAGATGGCGCTGGCTTCCACCTTCTACCTTCTCAATGGTGAGTGCTCTCTGGTGTAAACAAGTCCTTATTTGGTTAAGCCTGTTCAGCCTGTATGCTACCCTGTTAGAGTAGCCTATCTGCAGGGTCCAGGTATCTCTGGGGTTGGTCAGCACAAGGGGATTTAAGCCTGTGGGGGTTTTCTCCCAGCATCAGAAGAAGCTTGTTCAATGATCCTGAATAAACTGCATGAAGAAGATCTTCCCAGAGTTGTGTCTTCTTTGCTGGTCGAGGCAGGAACGTTACAGGCAAGGTAAATCTGCAAGCCATTGTTTTACATAATATGGAGTCACTTAGTACAACACTTAGCTGGATCTCATCATATAGTACATGAGCTCTGCAGTTTATTGACTAGTAAGTTGACAGGAAAAGTCAGGTCCTTTGCTTACAGGTTCATATTCTAGTCAATACATTAATTTATAGGCTGACAAAGAGACTTACAGGGCAAATTAATTAATAAGAAGATGTAGTCTTTGATGAAACCAAAATATCTAGACTGACAAACCTTGTGAGCCAATATTGGGACTATTTAGCTTGTTATTTCCTTATGATTTCAGAGACTTTGGGAGGGGGGGTGTTTTCCGGGAATGAATTGATTGCACAACTTTTGTGAGAAACACAAGTTACAAAACCACATCCTTGAAGCAAATGTAGTATTGAATTGAAGCTGGAGCACATGAGTAGTGGAGTAAAATTTCCTTATAATTTGTTTTACCAGATTGAGTACTTCCAGTAAAAAGTTATTTTCTAGGAATCTGGTAATAATATATGACACAAACCTAGGGTTTTTTGGGGTCCCTAATGATTGTAAACCTCTGGGAATGTATGCAGTATTAAGACCCTCAGCCCATTACTGGTTGGATGAATGATGCAACAGCGCCTGTTCTTGTCTGAAGAACTTGAATTTAAAGAAACCTTAAACTAGAATGTAAATGCTAGTAAGTGTTATGCTTAGTATCTCTATTTAAAAATCTATCTCCCCTCTGTAATAAAAAAATGAAAAATGTTAATAGCACCTGTTGAAGTGTTTGCTATACAATCTTGATGTAAGTTTTAGAAGTCTGTATGTAACACCTAAAGGCTGGTAATAGGCAGCACTCACAGAGATACTGGGAGGCTCTATTATCATCTCTAGGAAAGGGAACATAAGCAGCAGACAAAGAAAAACAAATGAACAAAGAGACATAAGTATACCAGAGATATTTCATCACAAGAAAATATCAAAGGACATCTCCTCTCTTTGTAAGGTGGCCAGAATCACCATCAGAATTATTATAGGTCTTCATAAACCCCACATCTGACAGAGGGCTATCTCCAAAATATACAAAGAACTCAAGACATTAGTAAACAAAACACCAAATAAACCTATTAAAAAGTGGATACAGAAATGAAGAGGTGATTCTCAATAGAGGAATCCAAAATGGCTGAAAGACATGTAAGAAGGTGCTCAACATCCTAGCCATCAGGGAAATACCCAAATGATTCACATCCATGAAAAAAAAAACAAAAAGGCATCTATTCAACTATGTTCATAGCAGCACTATTTGAAACACCAAGAACCTGGAAGCAACCTAGATGGCCCTCAGCTACTCTGCAAAAAACAAACAAAAAACAAAAAACAACAATAAAAACAAACAAACAAACAAAAAACCAGAATCTTGAAATTTGTAGGCAAGTGGATGGAACTTGAAGAAACCATCCTGAGTGAGGTAACCCAGTCACCAAAAGAGGAACAAGGTATGCACTCAGTCATATATGGATTTTAGACATAGAGCAAAGGATCACCAGCCTATGGTTCACACAACCAGAGAAACTAGGATACAAGAAGGAAACTGAGAGATTTATACAAGGTCCCTCACAAAAAGAGAAAGGATCAAGATCTCCTGAGCATATTGGTAGTGGGGGAGGCAGTGAGTGGTGAGGGTACTAGGAGAGAAATAGATAAGAGTAAATTGAGAAAGAGAGAGAGAAAGAGAGAGACCATAAAAAAGGGAGCCATTAGTGATTATAGGTTTGAAGAGAAAACTGACTACAGAGAAATGTCCAGAGACCTAAAAGGATGACCCCAACTAACAGCAGTAAAAAGACTAACTTTAATGCCCTTCCCTGATAATGAGATTGATGACTAACTTATCTGCCACCTTAGAACCCTCATCTAGTAGCTGATGGAAACAGAAACATATATCCACATGTAAACACTGAGCCAAACCTCTTCAATCCAGATGCAAAGAGGAAAGATAGATAAGAAAATGGGGGTAAGACCAGGCTCAAAAACCCACAGAGAGAGCTGACCTGAACAAGGAGGAGCTCATGGATCCCAAGACTGAGAGCTGGGAAACCAGCATTGGATAAACTCAGACCCCCTGAACATGTGACTCAGTTAGAAGGCATGAACAGTTTAAAGGACCTTTGACAGAGGAACAAGGATGTATCCCTGGTGCACGAAAAGACTTTGGAAGCACATTTCCCATGGAGGGATACTCCCTTAATCTAGAGGTAAGAGAGAGGGCCTAGTCCCTACTCCAAATGACTGAGAGATTTTGTTGATCCATCCCTGTGGAATAGAGGTGGGAGTATGATGGGAGGTGGGTCAGTGTCATGGGAGGGAGAAAGGGAGAAGGAACTGGGATTGATGTGCAAAATAAGAAAAAGTAATAAAACATCACACAAAAAATAAATGAATCATGTCAATCATGTAAAGGAACTTACTCTTAAATTTGTCTAGTTATTTTAGTGTAGAAATTTCAGTTCAATTATAAGGACTGCATTTGGCAGCTCATAATTAACTGTCATTCTAGATCCAAAATATCTGTCAGTGTCTTCTGGCACCCACACATTTAATCTAAAAACACCCACCCCACCCCCACACAAACAAAAATAAAACATTAAACTATATTATTATATATGAAACAATATATATGGCAAAATATGCTAATACCAAAAAATGTCTGAGGCAAGGAATAATTGCAAATTATTTCAACAGTGAATATTTCATGCTAATGGGGCTAAATATTTGTTTATAAATGATGACCTAGATTCATTAAAATCAGAACTACATGCAAATAGTGATCATTTTCACAAACATCGTAGGAACATACACATTTTAAATATCACAGCAGGACTCTCTAATCACTGCAGAAGGTCTTTCTAAAGTCAACAGTGTTTCTTTCCGAACAGAATCATGAGCAGATGAATGGGAACACTAGAACCAATTAATCAAGTTTAGAATCAAAACAAAATTGCAATAGTATTATTTACTTACAACCTATTAAAAATGGTCACTCTGGCAGTTTCTAAAAGAAAACAAAACAAGCAAACAAACAAAACATAAATGATTTGACCAGAAACATTGCACAGTAAAATTAGATGAATGAGGTTTAGTCGAAAAATAATAAAATCTATTCTATCTTTTAAAACCCAAGTGTAAGCCCCTGTGAGCAGTTAGACTTGCACCCCTCACTTTTCTAGCCCCTTGAGGTGAGAGAGTGGCCAGGACCCACCCTCAAGATAAAGAAGCTCAATTTCGATTTCAGGCTACATACCCCACCAATCCTTGAGCTTGCCCACATATTCTTTAAATCCCTGACCTCACGTGAGATCTCCAACCAATAAAGTACCAAATACAAGGTCCACCTCCTGCTCAGCTGTTCTTGCTTCTTAAAGGGGCAGTCACCCTCTTTGTTTTCCTTCCCAATAAATCTCTTGTAAGGGTCTTTCTGTTGGTATGATTATGTGGTATTCCCTGGCTCTGGAATTCCAGGATATCTTTCCCCTCTGTGATAGTTTGAATGAAATAGGCCCTCATAAACTCATAGAGAGTGGTACTATTAGAAGGCAAGGTCTAGTGGAAGTTTGTATGATCTTGTTGGGGGAAGTGTAGAGGCATGCTTTGTGGTTTCCTAAGATGAAGATAACTCCCAGTATGCCACTTTCTCTTGTGGGTTTAACATGTAGATATATCTTACTTACCTCTCCAAGACCATGTTTGTCTGCAAGTCAACATGACCTATAATGATGATAAGTTTCCATAAAACCAAGCAATTCTTCCTATATTTGAGGCTGGGCAAGGAAAAAAATCCAGCATGAGAAATGGGTCATAAAAGACATTTCAAGCAGTGGGACAATCCCTGCCCCCATTGTTAGGAGTCCCACAAACAGATCAAGCTACAAAAATGTCACATACATACAGAGTATCTAATAAGTCCCATGCAGGCTCCTGGGTTGTTGATTCAGACTGTTGATTCAGTTCCCATGAGCAAGACTAGCTGTTATAGTAGGTTTTCTTGTACTATTGCTGACCCCAGTGGTTACTATAATCCTTTTTCCCTCTAATCAACAGGACTGCCAAACACAGGCCCAGTGTTTGTTTGGCCTTGGTTCTCTGAACCTGCCTCCATAATTCATTGGATGAAGTCTATCCACTCACAGGGAATGACCAGTTCAGGGTAAGTATCCACTGCTGGCAATATTCTTACCTAGGGCCATCCTTACAGACTCCTGGGAGTTTGTTTTCCTTGCTTCAGACCTGAACCCCAAATGCTACCCCCACTTTCCAGTTGTCTCTTAGCACACTCCCTGCTCCTCATATCCTCAGAACAATCCCTCAAGCTCCCATGCCCACCTGCTCCAGCTCTACCCAGAAGATCCCTTTCATTTCTCTCTCCCAGGAATATCCATCATCCCGACATAGACACTCCTTATTAGGTAGCCTCTCTGTGTCTATGGACAAAAGTATGACTTTACTTTACAGCTAATATTTACTTGTGAGTGGTTACATACCATTTTTGTTTTACTGGGTTTAAATTATCTCACTAAAAATGCTTTTTATCCAGTTCAGTTTATCTGCCTGCAAATTTCCTAACTTTTTTTTTTAATCAGCTGAGTAATACACCATTGTATAAAAATACATTATTTTTCTTATCCATTCTTCATTTGAAAGGCATATAGATGATTCCCAGGTTCGGGCTATTACAACAATGCTACTATAAATGTACTTGAGCAAGTTTCCTTGTGGTATGCTTGAGCATCCTTTAGGTGTATGCCCAAACATGGAATAAGTGGGTCTTGAGGTAGATTGCTTCTGACTTTTCTGAGAAACCATCATATTGATTTCAAAGGGCTTGTACAAGTTTGTACTCCTACCAACAGTAGAGGATTTCTCTGCTTGTTCCACATCCTCTCCAGCATAGGTTGACATTGGTACTTTTAATCTTAGCCTTTCTGACAAGTGCAAGGTGGAATCTCATAGTCATTTTGATTTGCATTCCCTGATGGCTAAGGGTGTTGAAAATTTCTTTAAGCGTTTCTCTGTCATTTGAGAGTCTTCTGTTGAGAATTCTTTGATTAGGTATTTGCAGTATGGATTAATGGTTTTTTGATGTCAAGTTTCTTGAGTTCTTTCCCTATTTTAGAGATCATGCCTCTATCAGATGTGTTGGTATAGATCTTTTCCCACTCTGTAGACTGTCATTTTGTCCTATAGATAATGTCCATTTTCTTACAGTAACTTATCAGAGCACTAGCTTTTATGGTACTAAAACCAACTGTGAAAACTTCTAAAAATCAACCAATAGCCCTAGCCTGACATACAGCCTGATATGTGAAGTCTACTCTAAGTATCTAAGGCATACCTCCTTAGAATTTGGTGACAGAGCCTAGCCCTAATCTCCATTACAATCTTCCTCAGAAAGTAGCTGATGAGAGAATAGATCACAGCCTTCCTTTCAGCTGCCCTGAGTTTCTGGAATGAAAGGTTAATGATCCAAAAGGCTTAGGTAGAGAGAAATAAGATTTTACTGATAACTCCTATGAAATATTTTTATAAGGTGATTTTCAAACTACGCCACTCTGGTTTCTACCACTCTGAGGCTGCAGCAGAACAGACCTCCAGTTCTATCAAAAGTCATCTTACTACCGTGATACTATTTGTACTTGTCAACTTGACTATATCTCTAATTAAATAAAATCCAAACATCTGGACACGCCAATGAGAATTTTGATTTCTTATATAAATGACGTGGAAGACAAATTTTCCTTTTCCTGCTTTCTCTAGATTTCAATAGCAAGTCCATTTTTTCACTGCCATTACAGCCTACTTCTTCAGAGTTTGTGAGTATACTGAAGACCAGAGGAGAAACCAGTTTCATGATCTGAACAATTATTGAATTCTTTGACTTTCTCATGTCAGATAGCCATTATTAAACTAAATGAACCATATCTTTTTATGATACTTTAATTTAAATTTGAAACAAACTTATTTTACATGTCGATCCCAGTTCCTGCACCCTTGCGTCCTCCCGTGTCCACCCCACCAACTCCCATCCTCTTTCTGCACCCCAGAGAAGATGAGGCTTTCCATGGGGAGTCTTTGAAGTCTTCATATCATTTGGAGAAGAGCCTAGGCCCTACCCCATGTGTTGATGATGAGAGATTATCCTGCTATTTGGAATGGGCTCCCAAAATGAATTTTTATACTAGGAATAAATACTGATTCACTACCAGAGGCCCCATAGACTGCCTAGTCCTTACAACTAACACCCACAGTCAGGGAGTCTGGGTCCTTCCTATGCTGGTTTCCTAGCTATCAAACTGGAATCCATGATCTCCCCCTTGTCCAGGTCAGCAGTTTCTGTGGGTTTCTCCAGCCTGGTCTTGACCCCTTTTCTCATCACTCCTCCCTGTCGGCAATTGGATTCCAGGAGTTTGGCTCTGTGTTTAGCTGTGAGTGCTTCTGCATCATCAGCTACTGGATGAAGGCTCTAAGATGGCATATAAGGTAGGCATTACTTTCTGTAGCTTGTTGTTTTCTGCCAGCCAACCAGCCGCTAGTTTGGCGCACCAGCCCCAAATAACACACTGAAACTCTGTATTTGATACAATCCTGTTGGCCAGTTACCATTATTGTTTATGGGCTAGCTCTATCTTAATTATTAACCAATTTTTACCTATCTAAGTATTTCCATGTGGTCATCTTATCAGGGAGCAGCGGGCCCAGCATCTTGTTTCCTCTAGCTCTACATGTTCACTCCTCCCAACTACTTCCTCCTTCCTCCTAGTTTCTTAGTCCCACCTATCTTGCTTTTCCATTGGCCCAACAGTGCTTTATTGTTTAACCAGTATGAGAAACATATTTATAGAATAACATCTCCCATCAAATCTCAGTATTGGGGAAAGACATTTAAGGTAGCCTCTTCACTATTGCTTAGATTGTTAGTTGGGCTCATCTTTGTAGATCTGGACATTTCCCTAGTACCAGATTTCTTTTAAAACCTATAATGACTCTCTCTAGTATGATATCATGTTTCCTGTACTCATCTATTCTTTTCCTGACTCAATCTTTCTGCTCTCTCACATCCAACTCCCCCCTCTTCTTCCTCCTAACCCCTTCTCATCTCCCCTCCCCCAATGCTCCCAATTTGTTTGGGAGATCTTGTTCCTTTCTACTTCTCCAGGGGACCATGTGTGTCTCTCTTATGGGCTGGAGAGATGGCTCAGCCATTAAGGCTAGGCTTACAAGCAAAAATTTAAGGGACACATCTTTTAAACTACTGTAAAACCCCTCAGTGTGTTTTTTTAAACTTTCTATTTTAAGTTTTATTTTTTTTCTCCAGAGAAAATGTCCCATGTCCCTTTGGGGCTAAACAGGCAGGACCAGGCAGAACAGAAACTCCATCTTCATCAATCTCTTC
This sequence comes from Cricetiscus sungorus, assembly GCA_030556225.1. Classification (NCBI taxonomy): domain Eukaryota; kingdom Metazoa; phylum Chordata; class Mammalia; order Rodentia; family Cricetidae; genus Cricetiscus; species Cricetiscus sungorus. Next base: position 27,395,656 of record JANBXA010000741.1, on the reverse strand, counting down.
AAGTGTGCAACATAAAGAATTTCAAGGAAATCAAAGTAATGGGACTGGTTTGAGCATGATGGAGGGAGGAAAAGGAGGTGAGAAAATGATGTAAATATGTTTCAAATAAACACATAATAAAAGAAATTCAGTATAGATAAATTGATAAGCTGTTGGACATATCATCCCTATGATATGGAAAATCTTGAAGGTGTATATCTAATCTCATTTCTTGTTCATTTACCCTTGTCTTTTTTGTATAACCAGATCAATTCTCTGCTCCATTCCTTATGGGAGTCTTCTCCCTTCCCATGGCCAACCTTATTCATAGGGCCTAGGTAAATTATTTACTTTTTCTCTTACCAACTTGCCACCCAGGTGCCTCACCACACCAGATTCCTGAGGCCTTCAGGATGGCAGCTATCAAGTGTGTCACACAAACCTCCCACTGAGCATCAGTCCACAAATCCCGACTCCCAGACTGCCCCCTGCCTTGTCTGCCCATGCGTGCAACATGTAGCCAGATTTGAATTGGCATCCATACACTTGAGGAATCTGGGATACTAGGGTGGTAGTTCCACTCCGGCTCCAGCCTCACTCTCACCCATTCCAAACCACACACAGATGTTCTGCTGGGGACCTGGCATCACTCTTCCCATTCCAGATCCACCTGTCAGAAAGCCCTCCAACAGTAAGCTCCTTCCCCAGAACTGATCAAAGCCTCAGCTGTGGAGTATTTAAGAAATGGTGCTCTCCTGCTTTTCTAAGCTTCACCTGGGAGTGCTCTATTTTGCTTTGCTCTGATTATTATATCTGAATTTATTAACTTAGTTGATTTGGCTTATTACATCTGCAGAAGAGTCCAATACCCAGGGATTCAATACTTATAAAGAGCAAAATAAACCAATAATGTATACCTTAATATATTCCTTTACTATTTTAATATTTTTAATATTTCCTTTTTAATTTTATATTTTCTATAATACCTCCCTTTTATCAAAACCCAGAAATGCAGTGAAATTTTATACACACAGTGAAACAATGCTGACCTACCAGTGAGGATAAGGGATATGTTGCAATAAAAATATTTTAAAACACACATAAAAAACAAAAGAAAACAAAGCAAAGTAACCCACAAATGTAAATATTTTTAACATAAGAGTTGAGAAGAAAAATGTTGATTTTCAAGAATTAATGACTCTGTCTTAAAAAACACTTGAAACAATATATTTCATCACAAAGTACAAATATTGAAGAAAATATGAAGGAAAGTTTGCTGTAGTGAAATTATAACTGGATTTGTAGATGAGAGCTCAGAGTTTACGACAATATTTTTAGATTTTAAATGAAATTGCAAATAAAAATCAACAAGGACATGAATATTTTTTCTATTTTTTGATAAAACTTTATTTCCATTTTGAATTATTTCTGTTTCTTATTTAACTAAACTATAAAAATTGTTCTCTAAATTGGAGACTGATATCTATGTAATATTATGTCAGCTAAATTTTTGAACCGTCATAATGCATTTAAAAATGTAAAATGAAAACACTGTAGGAACTTTGTATAAAGATAAAGGGAATTTGAGGATATAATTGATAATATTTATTTTACTAGGGAAGTGCACACTTAAAAACTACTTTTTAATGGGTGAAAATAAGAAATCTGAACTGTTTTTACTAGATGAAATATTCACAAATTTAAACAAATCTTGCATAGTATATTGATAGAAAATTCAGATATTGTACTTTAATGAAAAATAACTTGTCTTTAATCATAGGTCTTTCATAATTCTCATAGCAATTAGGGATAAGTAAGAAAGAGTTCACAGATTGCTGTGATTCTAGATTCTAGATATATACTAATACAATCATGGTGTTCAAAATTCATCATCTCACATGGTGAATATATCTTTACTCCTTTGCATGACAAACTTCTCTTTGCTCTTGCACACTGACACATATGAAGTAATGCACAAGGACAGTACACTTGGAGGTGGTTGCCTTTCTCATTTATGAATTCTAGGTACTTGGTATAGTGGTTTGAATAAGGATGCCACCCAGAGGCTCATAGATTGGACTGCATGGTCATTAAGTAGTGCAGCTACTTGACATGAATTAAGAGATGTGGCCTTGTTTGAGGAAGTGCGTCCCTGGTTGTGGTCTTTGGGCTTTCAAATATTCAAGCCCAGACCCTTTCTCTCTGTCTCTGCTGCTTGTGGATCCAGATATACATTTCTCAGTTGCCATTCCAACAACATGTCTGCCTGTGTGCACCATGCTTCTTGTCATTATTGCAATGGACAAAACATCTGAACTGTAAGCCAGCTCCAATTAAATGTTTTCCCTTATAAGAATTGCTATGGTCATGGTGTTTCTTCACCAAAACAGAACACTAAGTAAGATCCTTTGTTTACATAAAACTGAATTTTATTGAAGGTTTGGAATAAAGTTAGGAATTATTATTTTTTTTCTCATTTACACTGACATGATGAAGATACTTTACAATTTCTGCATCATGAGCAAATGAAGATTTGGGGGTTCTATTGAAGATTAAATTTAAAAGTACACACACACACACACACACAGAGAGAGAGAGAGAGAGAGAGAGAGAGAGAGAGAGAGAGAGAGAGAGAGAGAGAGAGAGAGAGAAGAAGAGAAAAAACAACCTGAAGAAATAAAGACTTGGGGTTTGTGAACAATTGAAATATACTTCCAGGATGTTAACAAAACCTCTGTTCAGAAAGTTTATGTTTCTGAATACTTTCATATGCTGTAGGCAAATAAAGTCAGACTTTTTATGTATTAATTCAATGTGTATTACTGTTCAAAAAACATTCACAAATTGAGACAGATTTCTAGCCACCTAAAGCTTGATCTATGAAATACTTACGGTTTGATTCTTCCTAACTTACTCATTCAATTCTTCTCATTGATATTAAATCATACTCCCCTAGATATTTTTATGCTATGAATAAATGGAGTTTTATTAGGATATTCCTCTGTTCTATTCTTTCACTCTACATCTTCTGAATCTTGTCAATCAGAATGACCTATAATAAGGACATATCAAATAAAATAGTCAATATAAAATAATGGATTTTTTCCAATATTCTCTTAAAATATTTCAAACTAATATTTTCACACTTACTTGATGTCATCCCTGATCCCCATCAGAGAAACAGTATTTGCTTCTTATATTAATCTCTGAATTTTCTCTGCCTAAAATATAATCAGTTATAAAATGTTTTATATATATTTTCCTAAGTCAAAAATATGGATGTATAAATGAAGAATATGTGACTTATGTAAATGCATTATATAAGTGTTTACTATGGTTGTTTAGATAAATGTATGTATTATTGCTTGATAGAATTAAATGTCTATTCCATTCTGCAAATAAATAAGTCATTATTCTTAATAAAAATATTAAAATATATAAACATAATTGGGCTCTACTTTTAAACAAAGGAAGTACTTTTTGCCTATAGTCTATGCTTATTTTAATAGCGATAGATAGGTTTTAAATCCATTTCACAGCACAGGAAAAGATAATAAGAGATTATAACCACAGAAAACACAATCCTTGATTAAATTTTGGTGCTGGAGAACTTTTTACTTCCAGCTTTAAAACTATCTACAAAATATAGGCATATGTGTTTGTTGTTTAGACCACTGAAATATTTTTTACGTACTGGTGTGGTTTGAATGTGAAAAGTAATCTAATACAGTCTCAGGTATTTGTATACTTGGTTGCCAGTTTTTGCCTCTGTTTGAGGAGGTAGTGTAGACTTACTAGAGGGAATAAGTCAAATAAGATAGACTTTGAGAAATAATAGCCTCCACCTACCCTAGCTCCTCTACTCTCTGCATTGTTTGTAGTGAAAGATTCCTTAGTGGGATGTTGTCAAGTCTCCTTATCCCTTTTGTACTCTGCCCTGGCCCAGAAAACTAAAAACTATTTGTGTATGAGATATTTTAGTTGTGGTGCTTCATTATAATAATAAACATGAATAATAATAAGGCATCAGTGTCATATAAATTAATTTCAATTATAGTTACAAAAAGATGAGCAATTAAACAAAATATTCTGTGAAACAATATCAATTCATATTAGCTTCAATTTATGTCTTACTGTTTTTAAAGAATGAATGTGTATGATATGTGGTATGTATGTGTGTTTGTGTATATATATTTGTTTCTGTATGCCGTTATCCATATAACATGGTCTACATATGAAATCAAAAACAACCTAAATTGTTGGTCTTTGCCTTTCAGCTTGAATAAGGAAGAGTCATGTCTTGTTCACTGATGCATAAGCCAGCTTGCTGACTTATGATCTTATGTATCTTCCTGTACCTGTCTCCCATCTCTCTTTAATGTGCTGAGATAATATATGCATTTTATATATTCAGATTTAACTTGCTCTGAGCTTCTGAAATCCAGTTTACATTCTTGTAATTTTTTCCTATTGAGGTACTTCCTCAGCCCAGTAAATTAATTTTAACAAATCAGATTTATTCTGAAAGATTTTAAATAAATCATTGTTTTATAGTTAACATTTTATTTTTACTGAGTGTTTCTATTATAAGTTTTTATATAGGCACTTTGAGAATATATTTGAATTTTAAAGTTTTGAAGGTGTCTGACTACTCAAGACCAGAATATTTGAAATTAAGATGACCAAAACATTCATCAAAATGTGTTTAATTACTGGCATCACAACCCTTGTGTGATAATGTGTAAATTTTATAAACATTTAAAATATTGTAGAACATTTTCAAGACTGTGGCTTACTTGTTTTGGATTTATAAGTACATATCATTTAGATTAAATTAGCCACAATAGACTGTCTGGTGTACTACATTTATTTTTTTATTGTTAGTCATGTTCTTTCATAGTAAATAACATGAAAAATGTTTCTGATAGGACACCTGAACAAAATGAGATATCAATAGTATTATTCCTAATGGCGTGTCAACATTATGCTTTATGTATGACAGAGACAATCCTGTTTGCAGTCATGTGAGGACTCTCAATCATCTGTGTGAACTTAGTTTGTATCTACCTAGTATGGCTGGTTTTATCAAAATCAAATTTTTGCAGATTAGTGAACACACACACACACACACACACACACACACACACACACACACACAAACACAGAGTAATTTTCTAGTCTGTGGTCAGATATAATGCTTTTCTTTAAGCCCAGGGTTTGAGTTCCTGAATAATGGACTACAAGTATGTTGACAGATTAATATACTTTTTAAAATAATACCATACTTTCCTGAAAATAGAATACAGCATGTACTTTAACAGTAAATAATGTCTATAAGTGGCTGTTCTCCAACTACCAGCTTAAAAATGAAAGTCATGAAGTGGAGGCAAACTCTTCTTCAAAAATTTAAAAAAATATTTGAGTTATTACTTTGTGTTACTTTAGGGTGGATGTGAATCAAATTTAATTTAAAACAAATCGAATACTTGAATATACATATATGAAACATTTTATAATGAAGGTGATAAATTGTAGGAATTATTAGAAAACCTATAGCCATTAAACACCAAATTACTTAAGTACCAATTTATTAAGTGTCACATCAAATTGAATGGAAATGGATTTCATTTTTGCTAAAGTTTTGTTCAGTATAAAGTTATAACTATAAATTTAACTATTGTGCTAATAATTTTATATAAAGCTAAAATCAAAGAATAATACCTCAGGTAGCTTACACTAAACAAATAAGAAATTGTAACAAATAACTTCATGTCAAGGCTCCACTGCTGTAATGATTTTAAATTAGAACAAGACATTTCTTGGATAGGTTGCTCATTTAACATTTTTAGGATCTGTCAATAAGATCCCTTTTGGTATAGAACAGCCTATTTATTTTGATTAAAACAGAATCCCCCCAGTGAAACAGTGACTAACAACAACACTTTTCTAGCCACAGAACCAGCAAATGACTGCAGAGCCTTGAAAATCCTGATAGGCAAACAAAGATATGAGAATCTTCATGCTGTTTTCAGAATACAAATATAATTTGAAAGTGCTTAAAGCTATTGGGAAGATTGTTATATGATTACATTGACTAGATTATAGTATGTTGACTAGACGAAGTATTGTTTTGCAACTGAACAACAAAAATCATGTTTTCTCTTTTGTTCCTAATATTTCTCATTCAGCACTACTGAATTGGTCATATATATTTAAAGGAAGATAGCTTAGCACCTTCTACTATTAGATAGAAGATGGTTACCTATTAATTGTTTTGATCTTTTGACTAACTGGATTTCTTTGGTCAACTTGCCTTTGACTCTTGGCATTCCCTTTGTTTCAGCCTCCCAACTAATGAGTTACCTAAATGAGTATGTGGAGTGACCTCAGAGACCAGAAGACATGGGATCACCAGTGCATGGAATTGCAGAGAGTTGTGTGCTATGGATGATGGAAATCCAATCCCAATAGTATAGCAGAACAGCCAGAGCTCCTAATTGCAGAGCAGTAGCTCTCATGCCTGAGTTAGCAATATTTTCTAAGAATAATTATTGTATGGTTTAGATTTTCTTCTATTGTTTTTATATTTTTAATTTCTGTGATTTTTATTTTTTCACATCTGGCTTTTAAAATAACTGAGTGATGCTGAAGATGACAATGTAACATCTTACTTTATATTTATATGAAATACATATTTAGGTATATGCTACCAAATTACATCAATTTAAGGAAAAGAAGTTCCAAAACCTCACTATCAAGAAGTCATTAGTTTATTTGGCTCACATTTTGAGGGTATCATTACTTGTGGCTTACTCTACTCGGACACCCCTTGGGAGAGGAGGGGAGAAGATGTTGCATCATTGACTCAGGTACTGGGAGTCAGTGAGTAGCAGAGCATGCTATAGACTCATTTATTAAGGAAGTCTAGACCCGCCTTTATACCCCCTGTCAAGGTCCCATTGGCTCAGGTGGCTGACTCTGCTGCATTGTCCTTTACCCATTCTTGTCTTAGTCAGGTGTCTCCTTGTCAGCAGTCTCTGGGCATAGAGGAAGGCTTGGCTCAGGGATGAAGTGCCTGCCCCATATACTCATGCAGACTGGTCTGGGCATCTGTGGCTTGTGTACTGGCTGGCAGTTTCTCCTACAATAGCCTATCATAGTAGAGAAGCGATGTTGGTAGAAGTGTGGTGCAGTTGATCCCATTGCATCCCTGATGTTAAATAAGACCATCCTTGGCCATTACTCTGCTGCATTGTGTGTTTTCCCTTGTGGAACTGGGATTATACATAATTTTATGGGTTTTGTCATTTACTGAGATTCATATCCATCTTACTTTTTAACTTCTCATGGTATCATATATTTTATTTTTTATCTACATGTTGATAAAAACACTGGTTGCTTATTTTTATCATAATCAGCATATAAATTATGGTATGAGCTACCTCTGTGTAAATGGAGTTCTTAATTGGTGTAGGTAATAAAAAGCCAGAGTCAGATATAGAGGGAAATGCGGAGAGGTCAGAGAGAAGGAGTAAGCCTCAGCACACTTTACTTGCTTAGTGTCATTACTTTGGAAAAGAAATTCTGTTTTTGTGTTCACAGAAGATAAACAACTGTGGACTCCGTCCAAACTAATATGGTTTAAACAAGCAAGACTTCCTGAAAGCAGTGGCCCAGGTGATCCTGTATAAAAAACACCTGAGACCATGAAGCCTTCCAGACCCCTGCAGCCAGGATTTAGCCACTATTCTAGGTTTTTTCATGCTCTCTGTGGTACTGACAGTATCCCAAAACAGAAGTTTTGAGAGAAATATTCCAAAATTCTCAAATATTGTTTATAATATTTGTTTATAATGTTTGTGTTCATTGAAGAGGGATTGGTTATAAATGGTTAATGGTCATATCTAATGTTTTTCTAATGAAAAAAAGTGAATATGATATAGAAATGAATATTTTGCATTGGTAAGGATTTTGGTTTAATTATACAAATTTAAGGTCAATTTTGTTATATGTATATTTCTTATTTAGGCATTGTACTTATAAAGCTCATTTAAAAATTTAATGTATAATTAAATACAGAGTAAAGTTACCCATAACAGTCAAAATTTATAGTTGTGTTAGGTAGGTTTTCTATAAATATTTATTCTTCAAAACCTTTCAAAGACCACCAGAATATGACATTTAAAATGGTTTGTTAGGGTTTTTTATGAGAGTGAGAAACAGCTACTTCTGGCAATACTAATTACGTCAGGAAGGAAGATGGGCATTGAAGAAACTTCTTACAGAGCTGTTCTTCGACATGGAAAGAGTAACCATTTAGGCAAGAAACTGCTTTTGACTGGTTTGTTTGAATCTATGGTCATACAGGACACACAGGAAACTAACTGCTGAATTTGACAAAAAGATGGCACATTTCTTCAGGATTCCTGCTTCATCGAAGACTCTACCATACATTCCTCAGGACACGGAGAAAAGTGACCAAAAAACTGCCTATTCATGTGGGACAGATTCAAATTAGCTGCTTCACTGAGAAGTCTGCCTGACACACTATGCCTATTGGCTGAAGATGGATGCCCTAACAATACCAAGAAATTTGGGTGACTATCCACGCAGCTAGATGTCTCTGTCAATTCATTATATATATATATATATATATATATATATATATATATATATATATTATTTTTCTGAGGTCTTTGATGTAGTTGAAGACAGATAGTTATGATTATGGTTTTGTTAGTTAAGATACAAGATAAGTTACAAATAAAACTTCAGTCTCAAAAAGATAGGATAGATTACAGAATATTTTCTTTCAATTTTGGCAAATGTTAATGGACTAAATATTATTAATTATAGTTCTCAATTGATAACTGCTTTATATATGCATATATAAATATATACACATATATACAAACATATATAATTTTTACTATGTTAAAGTTGAAGCCTTTTTAAAAAAAGATTTAGACGCAAAGAGGACATAATTGGGGATGTCTTCTGTATATATGTTTCTCTTATTGGTTAATCAATAAAACACTGGACAGTAGCCAGGCAGGAAGTATAGGCAGGGCTACCAGAATAGAGGACATCTTGGGAGAGTACACAGAGAGAGGCTGGGAAAGTGGGAGGTACCATGTAGTCGATGAAAGAGTAACATGTTGGAGCAATACAGGTAAGCCACAGCCTCATGCCAATAAATAATTCAATAGAAATTGGTTAATAATTAAGAGCAAGCTAGCCAATAATAAGCCTGAACCATCAGCCAAACAGTTTCTAAAAGTATGTCTATGTGTACTTATTTGGGGCCCAATAGTTATGGGATCAAGTGGACCAGAAACACTGTCTTCACTTCTGTGATAGCATTTCTCATTTGTAGCTTTTACTCAGCCACTACTCAGATTTCTCCTTTAAAGTAAGTGCACATAATTAATGCATGATATCATAGGTCTTCCTCTAAATAAAGCAATCTGAAATGATTCTCATAGTTCCTACTAAAGTGAATATCAAAAGTGATTCTCTATCCTGTTACTTTGACAGTAGGTCAATGAATACTCTATATTACAGTAACTGATAATACATTTAATTTTTAATTCCATCACCACACACTTTAGTACAGAATCTGGAGAAGTTGATCTCATAGAAAAAGAATAGAAAGATGATCACCAGAAACCAGGAATGAGACGGTTGTTTAATTAAGGAACTGTTCATCACAATATTCAATATAATGGAAAAATATGAGGAATTTGGGAAACTAAATATGTATTAGTGGCATATAACATTACTTTCTCCACTCTCTGGATTAAATATGATTGATCTTTTTTCATAATATGAAAGATAAAATTATTAATATTTAGATATTTTGTCACACAGGCATACTCATAATCTAAATGATGAAAGTAAACATTAAAAATATTATAGTATGTACTCTCATCTTTTAGGTTAGATGTTAATAAACTTACTTCTGATAAAGTTCTTTGTGTTTTACTCTATGTTTAAATTACATCATGGAATCTTTAAGATTTTTCTGCTTTTATCTTTTATAAAAAATTTAATATAGTATGCTTAAATATTAAATGTCAGGTATTTATTTATCCTGTGTGATGGACTGTAAGTTTTCTAGATTTGATTTACTCTATGTTACTAATTTTGTAAAGTTCTTGGTCATTCTTGGATATCTTGAATGTTTTCCTGTTATAAATTTGCATTATATGTATGTATATACATATATATACATTTTTGTTATGGTACAAAAATTTGTATTCTAATTTATTTTTAAGTTCTTCCTGTATCGCAGATTTCCAATTTCTGTCTATATATTGATAAACCTATTGATTGACTTTTGGTTTTATTCAGCCTAAAAATAAATGTATATTTTATTTCTGTTATAATGTTCTTATGTGCAGCTTTTTCCTTCTGGTTGTTATATATTCCATAAATCAGCTTAATCAATACATGAGTTCTTTAATATTATTCTCTGTATTTTTTAAAGTCTTTAGAAAACTTTAATAGCATTAACATCCATTCATTAAGGATAGCCCTTTTCCTCTCTTTTACAAGAGCTCTTTGAATATTTAGCCTTGGTTGTTTTAAATTTACAGTATGAGAATTATAAATTGCATAGCATATATTACCCTAGCTCTGACTTGCTATTCTTCCCTCACCTTTTCTTTTCTTTTCTTTTCTTTCTTTTTTTTTTTGGTTTGTTCCTCTTTTGTATACAGAATCAAATGGATTATAATCTTAGAAACAGAGAGTTTCTATATGATAACTTATACACATTACAGAAAAAACTGTATTTTCACATTCCAACAATATGTCTATGGCAAAGCCACATATAAAAAATAATTTCCCTAGGTCCTGAAATAAGGAATGTTAGCACTCTAATATAAGAATTGAGGCTGAACTTGTAATAAAATCTTAAAATACTTATATCAGATATGGAATATTTAAAGGAGTGAATATTGGAGGGAAGAGTAAAGCTATTTCAGAGAAACTATCTATTCAGAAGGCAAGATTAATTAGCTGTGAACATTGAAGTCATCCAAATGTTTGGGATATATAATCTCCCAAACTCAACTTTTCAGTATGTGCTTATATAGGTTTGCTAAAAAGGAAAAAATACATTTCCTGGGCTTGGCATAATTATGTCTCATTTAATAACCCAAATGATACTTGAAGAGTCTGAAAAATTAAGAAAGTTACATAAATTTGATGAATATGAAAGTATCTCTATTATAAAAGGTAAAAATGCGATAATAGTGTCAAGGAAATGTAAATGATGTACACTTTCTGTATACAGATCATCACATGCTTATGAGGAAAGGGTGTTTTATCTGGCTTTATGCTTTTCATTATACCTTTTCTCTTAGGGAGTACAGCATATCTAATTAATCGACCATGATAGATGGAGTTTCTATATCATTAGAAGCCACTTAGAAAGAATCAAAGGGACATTCCATGGGCAAACACAGAAATGTTAATCCCTAGCTATCAAAGGTTCATCTCCTGCAAAGTCAGTTCACTTTGCTCAGACATTTACAAGGGACCATTTACATAATATTCAGGCAGTGGGAGAGAAACAGCTACTAAAGTTTTAATTGAGTTATTCAGCCATCAACTGAGGATTTGCAGACTGTAAGAAGAGAAATTGAGATAGAAATCCTGAGAGAGGATTTCTAACTTACAAAGAAAATAATAATAATAAAGTGCAGAAAACACAGGTGAGTCCATTTCCTGTTCTCCAATGGGGAGAAAACCTGCCAATTACTACATTTAGAAAATTGAAAGAGTCAGTGGTGCCCTAACATACTTAGACTATGAGTTCTGATTTCTTCAGCTTCTATTCTGTGACCTTTATGAAGAAATATATTTGCTACAAAGAAAATGGATGTAATGAAATACTTATTTTCAGATTTTTCTTTTAAAATACTCATTACAAATCATATGCTAAATCTGTCCTTAACAAGCCATGAAAAAAATCTTTAACATGGTTCATTTTCAGTGGAGAGAAGTAAATGAAAAAAAAAATGATTGAATGAATTCAACATAAAAAGAAGGAATAAAAATCTATTTGTGACAGGACTATGAAATTTTACAGGTGAGAACTTTATTATATCAGAACACCTTTTTCAAAAAAATACAAAGCTGTACTAGCTAAGACACCAGTCTAAATACTATGTTTCTATCACCATTCTGTTTCATTTTAATCCAGGCACTACTTTACTAAATTATTTGGAGGTTAAAAATATGTGAAAAATATTTCACATTTGTATGGAAACAAGAAATGAGTAAAGTAAGTACGTATATGAAATAGGACGATATTTTTCTCCATAACTAAAGTGACATCTAATCAATATTGAAAAATCTATTATGGAATATAAAATATTTTTTAAAAATTGTGAAAATATTAATTAGTCATGAATAAGCTTGTAAATACTAATTTGTATTTGAGGAACTTTCCAAAAATCAAATTTAAAATTGAATATTATACTGATCAATATTTTTATTGTGCATATGTGAGAAAGAGACAGAGAGAAGCAGAGAGAAAGAACAGCAGAATGACAGATTCTGAGAGATAAAGAAAATGTGAATATGTGAGGCATCTATGTGTATTGTATGCTTCTGTAGGTGCTAGAAGTCAGAGGTAGATAGTGAATATCTTGCTCTATTGCTCTCTTATTCCTCTCAGACACTCTCTCATTGAACCTCTATCTAGGTTGTTAGCAAATAAATCACAGCAATATCCTCTCTCCACCCTTGGGTGCTAGAGTAAAGACCTGTAGATGGTCATGCTTATTCTTTTAATCTGTTACTAAAGTTTGAACATGGGTCCTCTTATCTGTGAAATCAAAGCTCTATCTACTGGTATATCCCCCAAGTCTTTAAACTGTTTATGTTTGAAACCCATATTTAACTATCAACTGTAGGATGGTTTATAAAGAAGACATTACATAAATAAATATCAATAACTATTAGTATAAAATCTAACAAAATGCTGTTTATATGTAGATTTTGAAAATACACATAAATGTATTTTGTGTTACTACAACAGGTGTTTGGCATTTAAAAAGCAGTATAAATTTTTATTGTATGAGCATAAATGAAATGTTCTCCTAATCTAGGTTCTTAATATATGCTTTAACCATCAGAATGTAAGACCTCATTAAAGTAATATCAATATAAATGTCTGTGCATGTTGGAAACTAGGGAAGACATTACTTCTAAAATGATAATACATTGCTCTTGTATATGATTTGATATCCTTCTACACAGTTCACATATTATCTTCTAGACATCATAGTGTGAACAAGTTCTTGTTGCTGCATTATTGAACTATGAACTATAGTATGTGACTCATGACTCATTATTATTATTTTTTAATCAATAACTATACTAGGGACTGTTTCAGACTTCAAGGAAAATATAACAGGATAGTTATTTCCTGATAATCTTTGATGTGAAATTTTATTTTTTATATTATACCCTAAAAAGCTATAGAAGCCGAGTCTGAAAATGGAGAAAATTGTGTTTAACAAGACAAAGTTATTGAATATATTTATTTGGACTTGGAATTTTCTTAATGTATTGTCATCTTCTTGGGATTAGGAATATATTTTGTTACTCTAATAAAAATGTAGATTTTTTTCCTCATGTGATATATATTTATTAAGTATGATATAATGAACAGACGATAGATGAGAATACTACTGTGTTTTTGTAAGATAAGATAATATAAATATAGAAAAGTAATGTTGGTGAGAATATAAAAAGTATAATTTTTTAAAGTTATGTACCTCTGAATATTTGGGAACATACTACTAAAATTAAATATGTGCAAAATAATTCCCATAGAAACTATAATTTTTTACTTTTCCCTATTTTAAGCTCTAAATTTCAGGCACACTTAGTAAAGATAGAAGCTTAATACATATTTCTTTAATAAACAATAAGATAATGGATAATGAAGTGTATATTTTGATTGTGTTCCTAACATTACCAATGGAAATAATACCTTGGGAATATCACATGTGGGGCACCAAAATTTTAACACCTAGACCTCCTTTGAAATTGTGTCTCTTAATAATGACAAAGAACATTTATCCATAATACTTCCACAGAATGAGTGCCTGAAACAAGCCTGGAAAAAGTAAAACACAAAAAGAAATGGTAATATGGAATAGAAACACTTTATGGTGACCTACCAATGAAGAGACTGCTATAGGCAACTAAGGAATGCTAAGAGCAGAACTAGTACTACTCAGGCATAAGCCCAATAATTCAGTATGTCTTATCAAGCAGTCATGGCTGAAATCTTATGAATGCATGTGACATGAATCACAGTATACACACACACACAAACCCACATTTACACATATGTATCAAAAAAAGACCATGCTAATGAAAAGGAACAGTCACTGTTAACGCTTCTGTTGCTGAAGAAAGATACCATTACAAAAAGTAACTTGTGGAAACAAGGCTTACTTGGCTTGCAAATTCAAGTGACACTCCGTCACAGACAGAAGTCATAACAGGAAGTAAAGAAAATCAGGAAATTGAAAGAAATAGCGTATTCATAGGTTAAGTAGATTCACCATACTGACTTGCTCCTCATGGCTTGCTAAGCTTCCTTCCTTATTCAACAAAACACAGAAGTAAAAGAAGAGAGTCATGGGAGGGGATGAAGGTAAATAGAATCTGAGAAATGATTAAGGTATATTTTAATAAAAAAAAAATTAACCTCGTAACTTAAAATCATTAACACACAAAAATCAGAAACTTTAATGAAAAATTAAAATGGAGTATTATTTTAAATTATCATAAAACTTTATATCTATAAGCATATTTAAGAACTATATTATAGCCTACTTCAATTTCAAAAATATATGAAAGTCCTATATCTTCTTATAATGGCTGTTATGTTGCGGGTAATTATATACAAAGCCATTTAGAAGTCTTCAATTTACCTGTAATTCAGACAATTTTCTTTATGAAATTCAGTTATTTTTCTTAATATTGCCTTTAATAAATGGAACAAAATTTAAGTTAATGACATGTGATACTCATCTCTTTTGGGGCTCAGGTACAACAAAGCTCAAAATAAAGAACCATTAAGTAAAGTTTCACAAAATAACCTAGAACAGAATTATCCAAAATTTTAAACACTTTTCTAGTGGGAGATTTTCCTGCTTCTACCCAATTTGAATATAAACATTTTAAAATATAAAAGATTCACCCATAAGGATCCAAAATGGACAGAGCATTGATGTCATCTTATATAAACTCTAAGGAATGGCACTGCTCAATACATAAGCCACTTGCCATGGATCATCTGAAAGAGTGGGCAGGAATGGGAGCCATGGCTATCCTCTTGTTGCTTATCTTCTTTGTGGGCCTATGGTGCCTTTGCAAGATGAGGTTTGCTGAGAAGCGGTATGCAGCTATGGTTGTCCAGGCATTTACAGCCATTGAGGCAGGACAGTCTCCCCAAGCATGGCTCACAGTCATGAACAAGTATTGATCCTTCATGCTCAGGTTGTATGGCTTAGCACTGCACCCCCAGTTAGCTCTTTAAGTGAGCAACTCTGAGAAGGCCAAGTCTGGTTACATGTGGGTTGGTGTCCGAGGCCCTACCTGCAAGAAAAAGATACCAGACAGGTATGGCACTGATTTGGCTGACTACCAGGATTCAGGGTCATTACAATGTCCACTGCTTTACTGGAGACCAGACCACTACCCTTACCTGTTGCATTATTAAAACAAAAAGGGGGAACCTTAGAGAGCTGCGAAGTGCTGTGCCTTAAAGATGGTGCTGGCTTCCTTCCGCCTTCCACCTCCTTAAGGGTGAGTGCTCTCTGGTGTAAACAGACCTTATTTGGTTAAGTCTATTCAGCCTGTCTGCTTCTGCATTAGAGTAGCCTATCTTCAGGGTCCAAGAAGCTCACTGGGGTTGGTTAGCACAAGGGGATTTAAGCCTGTGCAGGGGTCCCCAGGGTTCCTGCGAGTCACAGAAAGCATGTCCAAGGATCCTGATTAAAACTGCATGAAGAAGATCTTCCTGGAGTCGCATCTTCCTTGCTGACAGGGGTAGGCGTGTTACAGCTTTCATTTCCAGAAAACACTCCTTCCACCTATTCATAATGTAATTATTTCTGAACCTTAAGAGGTATGTGATATAAATGCCAACTTAGATCTGAACATATTTCAAATGTTTATTCTCTGTTTTTTTTAACCATTTGATGATGTGTGTTAATTTTCATCTACTCTAAAAAAAATTTTTCTCAGATGAGTTTTGGGAGAAACAGCAATCTCTGGGAGTAACAAGAAATTTTTAAGAGTTGGTTTGATACTATGTTGCATTCTCAGGGTAATAGGAGATACATGTCTGGTTTCTATGAGCTGTCTTGCCATAGGTTCTTGAGCTTGATAACTGCTATTTACAGATTTCTTCTTGTAGAGTAATTCAATTGAATCAAATGTATATTTTTACTCCCATGATAATCATGTTCCTATTGCACCAGTGAGCACATCTTGCCACTGAGGTTGTTATTGTGGCTACCAGTGTTCACACCTGGATAAGGGTGATGATTACTTTTCTCCTCCTATAGCAAGTATAGTATTTTTAACACAATATAATCAACCAATAACATTGAATCTTCCATGTCAATTCCAAGTTATTTTTCTTATGTTGTGTTCCAAATATGTGAGGTGTTCAGCAATAGACTTTTACTGTCAATTTCTTGAGATTGGCTAATAATAAGAATAAGTTCGGTGGACTCAGTGAGGCTTACTGGCTAATAACTTCAATATAAGAAACACATTCCAGCAATTGTATTATTATTTGTAGCCTGTAGTATCCTGTATCAACACTGTTGTCCAGGTATAAAATAACTTTATTTTAGCCTTTGTTACTTATGAATATTTTATATTTTAAGACATTTCTGTAGCAAAGTTTTTTCTATGTGAATTTTTCAAAAAGTATGTAATGTTATTAATTTTTGCCTATATTTTATATTTCACTTAGCCTTTCTCTGATTTAAACATAACCATCCCTTCATTTTCCTTTCTTTCTTGATATTGTGGTTTCTATCTTCCTGCCTTGAAAGCTCTCCCTATATGGTCCACTACCATTTTTCTAATTTTATAGAAACAAATGTAAAATTTCAATGTTACCTTCTGCAAATGGGAGTACCCCTAAGAAGCTTGTCTTTCTGAGTTTGGGTTGTTACCTCAGTCAGAATAATAATAGATTGTTCTGAGATTCATAATTTCTTTTTTCTAAAGAGCTGAATAATATTTCACTGTATTAAGAGCAGTAGGAGTATGGGAAGATGGGAAGGAGATGGAACAGTGATTGATACATAAAATGATATCGGTTCTAAATTAGGTAAATAAAAATGTCACACACACACGCACAAAAAAAAAGACCCCACTTTTTGATTATCTGTCAGTTACTGATACTCAAGTAGTCTGTTTCCATTGTCTAGCCATTATGAAAAGAGCAACGGGGATCATGCATGAACAGTTACATAAATGTAGAATATAGACACTTTGAAGTTTGGTAGTATAGATAAATTGAGTGGCAAATATATTCATATTTATCCAAGAAACTCCATATTGAGTTTACAGTAGCTGAACCAGGTTGTACTCGCAACGTCAGTGAATAATTAATCCACTTCCCCAAGCATTCCATGAGCATTTGCCCTATATATATGTATATTTATGAAGATGTAGCTCCTTCTGTCATTTATAAGATGAAATCCTAAAATAGTTTATTTCTTCTTGTTGACTAAATATGTTAAAAATTTAAACTATGCTTTACAGTTACCCTTTTGGGAATTTCTTATGGTTCACTGACATTGACCCTTTTTTTTTTTTTTGGATTGCTTTCTTATGGTTAATTTTTAATTTTTTCGCATATTCTAAATTCTAACCTTATGTTGGTATATAACTGGTAAAATGTACATCCATTCTGTCATTTTAATCTTCACTTGAATGATGGTGTCTTTTGCTTTTTAGATCCATGTGTTATCATCTATCAATTGTTCATCTTATTGTCTTTACTATAGATATCCTATTCAGAAAATCCTTTCTGTGTCTCCTCAAATTCAAGTTTACTCTTTCTTTTCTCATCTTTTTGGTTATATATGACCTTTAAGTTGAGATCCCTAATTAATTTGGAATTGGTTTCTCTCAATAAGAATTGGTAGTTATTCATTAGTATTGTATATTAAAGTTGGTTCATTTTCTACCCTACAGCTAACACCATCCCAAGTACAGAAAAACTTAAAAAATACTTGTAAAACAAGATTTTGATATCCATCCTTCCCTTTCTTGTAAACACAGTGTCTTAATTTAATGAAACAACTGAAGGAGAAACAAATGGGATAGGAGGTAGTACAAGCACCTTTATTGGCATATGATTGTTATCTACAAATACATGAGGATAGAATATATAAATTATATGCATATAATTCTATGCAGAAGGAATGGATCAGAAAGTTTTGGGCTGATAAACACATTAAGGAAAGCAGCAGGTTAAAAAATTAGCAAGCAACATACAGAATTTTTTCCATGATCAAATGACAATTATTTTAAGAAACATATCAGCAAACTATGCCATTCATAATAGCATCAAAAATAAAATATATTGGGACAAATACAAGAAGTAACACTTGTATTACAGTGAAAACTGTAAAACACCAAAAGAAGAAAGTATAAAAAGGGATTTGGGAAGATGGAAAGACTGCCAATATTCTTTAAGTAGAGGATTAGTTTTCTAAATGTCCATCATAACAAAATAACTTGAATTTTCTATAGCTTTCCATATTCCAACATTGTTACTGATAGAATCTGAAATAGCAGTCTTAGCTTACAAAAGGAAACACTTCTGTCCCCAGATAGTCAAAAGTTTCCTAAAGATTTCTCCACTTTTTAATAGTTCCAGAAACAGTTCATCAAATACTGCCAACCAAATTCAGGATGGGTATTACTAACTCAATTCTCAATTATCCACATAGATGCCCAGAGGCCAATCTAACCAAGAAGATTATTTATTTGAAGAGTCCAGGTGATTCTAGATTGTATTAAGTTGATAGTTAAAACAAACCTCTATATTCTGAATGTTATTCTTATGCCAAGTTAAGTTAATTTGCATAATTTGTGTTAGCACACTGAGATTTAGTTCTATACAGATGGAAAAAAAACCAAATATATAGTCAATTAACTAAAACAAATATTTGGACCTTTACTTCTCAACAAGGAATTTTAACTTTATTAATTTACTTAGTAATTAATTTTATATTTTTTACTTGGCCATTCTTGCTTAATGAGGGCAGTTGTACTTACAAGTAAATTCATTTTTTGTTTTTATGCAGACAGTTCTCTGGGGATAATATTGTTAGATTGGAGCAATTATTTTACAATATGAGGAGTAAATTTCAGATGTGATTTAGCAACAGTACTTAAGGGAGAAAACTATTGTTTTGTAATTCATTTATATTGTATTTAATCCCAGCATTAGTAAGTAAAGGACAGGGCAACATGATTTAAAGTCAGACCAAGTTTTTGTCTTGTTCTAAGTCCATTTTATTTGAGTTCTAACAGGATGGAGAAATACCATAACTACTCAGAGACATCTGGCAAAGGGCTTCATCAACAAATAACTTAAAAGAGCCAGATAAGGAACAAACACATCTGCAAAGAAAATAACAGATCCCAGTTGGACTGACATTTATGCAACTATCAGAGAAAGAGCTTTTGGGAACCTGCTGCCAGCCTTGTATAAATCCTCCCCCTACATAGCTCAGTTTCCCATACAATTCTATTTCCTGGGAAGACAAGGTAAACACTTCTCAATAAGAAAAGGTAAGTAAATCATTTGTACAAGCAATACTGTTGCAATTTTTAGCTTTTGCCATTTCCAGTCTCAATTCTGAACTACTTTTTTCCCCAATCCATATACAGAAACTAATATTCCAATCTCATTGGATACTCTGGTTTTTTCAGCAAATCAATTATCAGAACATACTTAAGCCTAAATCTCTTGAGGAAAGCAGGAGGCTGCTTTCAGAAGACAATGATTCATGAGGTTTCTGAAAATTAGGTACTATTTAACTTCATTGAAAAATATTTCTAGCACATGTCTTTCTGCTCTCCCCATGGAGACTCCAGGGAATTTTCTTCCAGAGTTTCCACAGTTTCCTAATGCATATGGTACCAGAGGATCTCTTGTTTTTAAGAACCCTAGATTATGGTGGGGATGCAGTTCTTTGATCTCCTCTCAACTGCAAATTTTTATTTTTTCCTTATGATACTGGAGAAGTTGTTTCAATCTAATTCATTTCCTACTGTTTCTTTATCTTCTCAAAATGTGGACAGGAAATTCACTCAGACAAATGATTCTATAAAAAGACTGCTCTTTTCAAGCAGGTTTTTAGAAATCTCTAATAAATGCACAAATTTTATTTCTGAATAAAAACTTCAAAAGCCTGAATGAAAGACCCCTAAATAACGCAGGAAGTTTCATTGCTATTGGCTGCCACCAAAACTAGCTACCCATGCACAAGAGAGGCTGTCCTGGCACACCAGCCTATCCAGAGTCTGCCACCATTCTGGTTTAGCCTCTACTTATGGAATGAGATGGCCTTCTGTTGTCCTTCTAGAAGCTTCCTAAGGAATTGGGACTGTGCATAGATAACCCATCCCAACAGACCAGCCCATCTGCAGTCTGCCAGTGACCTAGCCGTACTTCCACTCACTGGACGAGGAGAGCCATAGGAATATTGAATCTGCTTGCATCCACCAGAAGAAAACCTTTGTCCAGTCATCACCAGAAGAAGGAGGAACACCATGGGTGCACAATGGAAGTAGAGTTGTGTAGACAACAATATAAGAACACAGTCAACAACAGAAAAATCAATATGACAGTCCCAGAGTCTAGAGACTCTACACCAGCAAGACTTGAACATCCCAACACAGATGGAGTAAAGAAGAATGACCCTAAAAGCGACTTCATAAAGATGATAGAGACCCTAAAAGAGGAAATGAAAAAAACCTTTAAAGCAATGGAAGTAAATGTAAATAAAAAAATGCAAGAAATCAACAAATCTCCTAAGGAAAACTAAGAAAAAAACTATCAAACAGATGAAGGAAACAATTCAACAGTCCTTGACCTGAAAACTAAAATAGAGACAATAAAGAAAACACAAACTAAGGGAAGGCTAGAAATAGAACAGCTGGGTAAAGTACAGATGCAAGCATAAC
This sequence comes from Cricetiscus sungorus, assembly GCA_030556225.1. Taxonomy (NCBI): domain Eukaryota; kingdom Metazoa; phylum Chordata; class Mammalia; order Rodentia; family Cricetidae; genus Cricetiscus; species Cricetiscus sungorus. The sequence continues at coordinate 27,374,416 of JANBXA010000741.1, read as the reverse complement.
CAAAGAATACAAGAGATTGAAGAGAGGAAATAAGGCATTGAAGATACACTAGGGGAAACACATTCACCAACCAAAGAAAATCTTAAGTTTAACAAATCCCTAACAGAAAATGTTCAGGAAATATGGGACACTGTGATAAGGCCAAACCTAAGAATAATAGATATAGTAGAAGGTGAAAAAAAAAACCCAACTCAAGGTGCAGAAAATATACTCAACAAAATCATAGAGGAAAACTTTTCCAACCTAAAAATAGACATGCTGATGAAAGTACAAAAAGCATACAGGACACTAGAGTGGATAAAAAAAAGATATCCCCTTGCCACATAATAATCAAAACATCAACCACACATAATAAAGAAAAAATATTAATACCAGCAAAGGAAAAAAGGCTCAGTAATGTTTAAAGGCAAACCTTTTAGAATTATACCTGACTTCTCCATGGAAACTCTGAAACCAAGATATTCCATGATAAAACAAGATTTAAACAATTCTTATCAACTAATTCAGCCGTAAGAAAGTTCTCGAAGGAAAACTCCATCCCAAGGAAGTCACCTAATCCCACAAAAACATGAGCAATAGATAATCCCACTTTACCAACAGCCAAAAAATATAATGGGAAATCCACACATAATAATAATAACAACAACCTATCCAAAACAAACAAGAATTATCAATTGACGGTCCTTAATATTCCTTAGTATCAATGGTCTTAACATGCCTATAAAAAGACACAGGCTAACAAATGGATGTAAAGACAGAATCCATCCTTCTGCTTCATACAAGAAACTCATCTCAACTTCAAAGACACTTTACCTCAGAGTTATAAGTTGGGAATGATTATCCAATCAAATGGACCCAAGAAACAAGTGGTGTAGCAACCCTAATATCTAGCAAATTACACTGCAAGCTAAAATCAATCAAAAGAGATGAAGAAGATAATTTCATATTCATCTCAGAAGAATTCCATCAAGATGAAGTCTTTAGTTATGTAGCATTTTTCTGTTGTATGTTGTACTATGGAAATAAAGTCTACTTTTGGTATATGTCTTTAATAGAGAAATATATTATGTGTAGTTTAAGAACCAATGTATATCTATGCCTTGACTCCTCCCATCTGTTTCTTGATCTTTAGGCACTTCTAACTAGAGTGATCTGTCTACTTTAGCCTTCCAAACTACTGCAAGTTTCCCCATTTATCCCATTCAAATCTCTAGTTATACCCTCACATTCTTATATATTTTTATAAAACTAAAAAAAAATCTGTTTTCTATTCAAGCCCAAGTACTGCCTTAAAAAAAAAAATCCTTTTTTTTTAATTTTCTAAAAGTCAATAGTCTTAAATGTCTTAATTCTTCTTTTAACACTGTACTTCATGACAGAAAGCCAGATGGTCCTTAATACCTGGTACAAGACTATAGAGTCATCCAGGAAGATTTTGAACTCCTTCTTCCTCATGTTCCTTGCATCCATAATTCTTAAATGTGTTTTAATACTTTGCACAATTTGGTTTTTGTTACAGATTGTTTTAATTTCTATAAGGTTAATATATTAAATAATAATTTCTCTGTTTTAAATTGTCTTGATGCTTTATATTCCTATGTATGTTTCTTTTCTAATGTTTAGATACCTTTAAAGACTAAATCTAATAAAGAGCATTGACTATTTCCATTGTGTGTTTACATGCATGTGCATGTCAAATACTGTATAATCATTTTATTTGAAGGTTATTTTTGATATGGGTTCTCACTATGATACCTAGATTATTTGTAATAGCCAGTCTTTGCTGCCCTCCTTTCTTAGACTCTCAAGGAGCTCAGACTACATGGAAAGACAATTGTATACCACCAGGGCTAGTTAAGCTACTTCTTTAAAATGAAATGTAATATCCTATTCAATTAACAAATCACAAAAGATAATTAACCACATAAGATTCTGTGATGAGTTTATGTGATTATCCTATGTCATATACATATTGATTACATAAGGGAAACACTTGAACTGGGAAAAATTATGTAAATAATTTAAATGCTGTATTTCTGAAATGCCAAATATGTCAACATCATTTTTTCTCTTCAGTTGTATCTATGGTCTAATGAGGGTAGAAAATTTACTAAATTCACTATTTTATTTTTTTTTGTGTATGTAAAATTGATACAGCTCATCTTAAATGCTGCCTTTAAATATCCATCAAAGCTTGCATAAATTATAGAATGTACTCCTTATAAATGTGAAATTAGAACTCAGGAATTCCTTGAATTAATTTTAAACTCAATACACTCAGATGTGCATCTTTCTGAGCAGTCCATTAATCAGAAGAGCTAGTAACTATTCATCATACTTTAGTGTATCAACCCTTTCATATCTTCCTATCTTTGTTGGGCTATATATTTTGAAAATTGCTTACTCTTGGGCATTTTCTCCATTTGAAGATAAAATATCTTGCCATCAACCTCAAATCTCTTCTATAATGATCTAAAAAGTGTTGTTCATTTTAAAACACATTCTGGCAAGCTGACAAGTTCAAATATTCCGCATATGAGTCATAGCTAGCTTAAAAAATTTTACATATGTTTCTAATATTGGCAAATTCATCATATATATACAATATAAAAATTTCAAATATAAAATATATGTGTGTGTGTATATATATATGTATATATATATATATATACATATATATATGGAAAACTCATTTTCATAATAGAAGAATAAAAATGTCTAGGAAAATATTTTATTTAATATTTCTAATTACTGTGACCTTTTAAAATTCAGTTATATTACATCAAAAGAAGAAATTATTATGTAAGCTGAAAAGCTAATGTGGTAGTCTGGTGACTTTGCAATTTGCACTGTACTAGACAACAATTGCCCAATGTATTTGTTCTCATGTAGTTTCCAATCTATGTGTTTTACCTCCATTCTCTCAGTAGTCAAACTATAATAGGAAAACAAAAACAATGAAAGTGTCCAACTTTTCATGCAATAAACCTCTTTAATTTTCCTTACAGTCTCTCTTGGAAGAGCACACCAGATGATACAAATTAATATCATCCTCCAGGAAAATATGATGACTATGTATCTGCATCTTGACTCCCGGATCCTTGTCAGCTGCACCAATTTCCAACTTTCACTTTACTGTCATGGCTGCAAATAGCTTTGATGGAATGTATCTAATTTATTAAGCAGAATCTAAAATTATATATGAGCAGTTGCTAAATCAAGGAGAATAATTAGAGAAATGATGTAACTATTAAGGTTATTAATCATAAACCAATTGAGAAATGTTTCTATTTTGTAGTTGTTTATTCTGTAGGCAGCTTACAGGAATCAATTTATAAATGTAAACAATAACCTAAGAACATATCACTTTCTCTTCTTTTGCTTTAGTTTCCTATAACCATATAGGCAATTCAATATAATGTATTTTATGTCAATCTATCTCCTGAAAAGAGTCATATAACAAAGAAATAAACTGGTGTGGAAAATAGTCCTAGTAGATTAATGCTGACCAAATTCAGTCTATATGAATCCATTTAGTAGATATTAAACACCCTGTCTCATGTGTCATCTATTTGCAGAAACATATATTAACATAGTTTAAATTAATTAATAATAATATAAAATTACAGTAATCCTGTATTAGTGACTCCATGATACATGATAAAATAATTTGTGTTTAGAACAAACCATTTTATATTAAACAAGTATATGAATAATGTATATTTTTTAACTTTTAAATATTTTTTTATTTCAAAATATAGACATAGAGAAGCTTCAATTCCATATGTCTCTTTCAGTTATCCCTATATCAACTTTTTAAGTAATTAAAATACATATACCTTATAGTAATAAAATGCATTACACATTGTTTTAATAAATATCATAATCAATACAAAATTGCCGGTTGTTATCTAGCATTCTTTGTCAGTTCAACACTTCCATGTGTCCTACCAGTACAAAATTAGTAATTCAATCTCTTTGGTTTAGTTTAATTTTCTGATGATATTCCACTTATATTTATTCTTATCTACATTGATTATTATTAAATTATAAGTGATATTTTAGGTAAATTAATGTCACAGTTGCATAAATTATATTTTAACCCATAATTTATTTCTACGTTTATCAAAAATTTAACATATTGTTAGACTTGTGTTGTTTTTTCTCATATATATATATATATATATGTAAATATATATATGTGAATTGGTCTATAGGTTTTCAGTGTAACTTACCAAATATATAGTCTGTAAATTAGTATTATCATAAAAATATGTATAGTTGTTTACTTCTAATGATGGTATATAATCACAGAATTGTGTTTCAAGTTTCACATTTTTCCTGTACCCCAAAAGAGTAAAACCTAAAATGTTTCAATCACAGAACCTCAATATATTTCATGCCCATATTAACAAAGTATTATCTCTCAAGTGTAGATATTTTTTTGCACAAAATACTAAGTTAAGATCAAATCTAATGTTTGTCATCTTAAGGCTACTAATAAAGATGACTTCATTTGTGCTTATTAACACGGAACTCTGTTTTTATCCTTTGTAGATAGGATAGTAAAATGAAATTACAGTGTTTTATCTAATTTGAAAATATTTTCTTTCTTCAGTTTGAATGTTGAGGCCGTATGATTGTCATTTCTGTGATAACAGTATACAACAACACAAAGGAAAAGACTTTTATATAATTAAATTCTTAAATTAATCAGATTGTGGAATTGTCTAATTATCAAGAAAATGAGAAACTTTAAGTCAGGACATTTTTTATGTTTTGGCATTTAATCATGGGAGAGAGAGATCATTTGTGACAAGCATAACTAAATCACTTGAAACGGTTAGAGGCTTTCAGTTTTCTCTAGTGAGTCATATATTCCTGGAAAATGCTTCCAATTCCTGTGTAGTTGTAAACTGTCATGATTCTTCTTCCAGACTCCATGCACATGTTTATCCACTTATGTTCTCACACAACGTGTTGTATATAAATAAGTGATCTTGGTCTTTATTTCCATCACCAGGAAACATGTAATAAAAAAAGTTTTAAATAAGAGAGTTCCCTGTAAAATTGTGAGCCTTTCCCTAAGCTATTTAATACTGCACTAGCAAATGAATTTAGGTGTCAGTTAATGATGCAAGGTGGGTCACAGTGATGATTTTTATTGGAAAGTGGGGTAGCCTATGAAAAATTAAAACCTAAAAATATGCAATTACATAGAACACTTAAATTACTTTTTAAACTTTATTCTAATGTTAATGACTGCAGCAATTTCAAATTTTAATGGCCTCTGTTTTATATTCTCCCAGGTGTGTTTTTGGGCTTATTTCTTAAATTTTCTAGACTTAGCTATTTTAATGCTTTGAAAAGCAGATATAATTCTTTTTAGAAAAATCAATTCTGTAAAAATGTAAGACATAAAACATGAAGTTTCTTAAAAATTGTATGGATTAACCACAAAACAATTGTGATATTAACACGTAAGGAATCTGACATGATTTTATTTGCTAAATCTTGGAGATTAAATATCTCTCTGAGTCATTATTAACTCTGCCAAGATAAAGCCAACCACAAGATTAAGCTTAGTCTGTGCTTTAATTTTGTAACTATGTAGCATACAATTTAAAGTGAGTTATAATGTACATTTTGTCTGTATTGAAAATTATCTCATCATTGGCTTCACATTGGCAGTAGTAGAAAGTCATTGAACCCATTCCATGGAGTTAAATATCAAGCAATCTAAAGGGTCTAGTACCTCAGAATATTTCTTACCTGGAAATTAATTGCCAAGCAAGACATTCTTCCTATCCTTACTTTGTTGATTAGTTAAAGTATATTCACAGGTGATGATTGAATTTGAAAACTGACTTGAACTTTCTTACATGTGAATGCAGGCATGCTGTATCCAAAGTAATTCCTTAATTCCTGGAGCACTAACTCTAAGTCAAATGTCAATAGTTTATTGTTGCTAAATATGTATTTTTATAAATTCTTCTTTACTAAATTGTATTTCACATTGAATAAAATTCTCCTGTTTTGACTGTCTTTTTTCAATTTAGTAAAACGTGTATGTTCATACATTGTAAACATATTGGAGATGTAAGGATTTTTCTTAATTTAATACATTCCCAACAATTGTTAAAGTTAATGACTCCAGTATTCAGGACTACATGTCATAGATATTACCAATTTCTACTTCATTAAATGCATTTTGTCTTTTCTCAAATCATACGTATACAGGAAAATTATATAAATATATTATTCACTATGTTTAATAAAAATGTATATAGAAAGTATGAAATTATAGGTAACAGATTGATATTGAGTAAAATAAGTATATAGTAAAGATGCAAAGTAGACCTCCAAAATACATATATGAAATATAATTTTAAACAAATTATTTTAGTACATAATAATTTACAATGTAATCCCAAACTTATAACTTTAAAATGACTCCATATTCTTAGACCTACAAACTAATCACTTAAAAAGGAACAAAAAACAAAACTATTACTAGTTTCAAAAATTGCCCTTTATGTAAACAAAATAAAGGAACAAAGGTGCTTATTCACTGTTCCACCTAAACCCTTGGTTTGATTTCTGAAACCTACATAAAGAGGAAAAGCATGTACTAATAACAAAGTATTATTTTACCTCCAAAATCAGAAGCCAGATAAAATTAATAAAAAGTTTAAGAAAAAATATGATTTCAAAAATTTAAATACAAATATTGTCCACTACATTTATTCATTAAAGTATAAATTTATAATGTCTCATTTCCTTTTAAAATGTGTTGTTCAGAAGAAAGAAAGCTACATTTCTAAGTGATAAACAGGCTTTATTTATAAAAATAATCTGTGTTAACCAGGTGTTGGTGGTGCACGCCTTCAGTCCCAGTACTCAAGAAACAGAGGCAGGCAGAGCTCTTTGAGTTCGAGGCAGCCAGGACTACAGAGCTAGTACCAGAACATGTTTCAAAACAATACAGAAAAATCCTGTCTCAAAAAAACAAAAAGAAAAAATCTGTTTCATGGAAGTAGAGCAGTAAATATTTATTTTGAAAATTAGCACTCACTAAAAAATTAATGATTATTTAAAATGTGCCTGATTCTACACTCTGCCTCAAAGAGGAGAGTGGGGTCTCTCAATAAAAATGTTTTTGTCATGAATTCACACTTCTTTAATACAAATTCTACTAATACAGTGTTGCAATGCTTGATTTTGCAGTATTTCATTTTTGTCTTTATAAAAAGAGAAAATATTCAATAAATAATTATGAACTTGCAGTTCACTGAGCTAAATCTCTTTAAACAGGCACTAATATGAAAAACCTAGTCTATAAATCATACCATTTTAACTCTATAGTAACTAATTCAAGACATATGAAAATTCTTTTCTTCATCATATATAAAGGACACAGGTTATGTGTACAAGTATTTGAAGCTCTCAACTTGATAGCCTTGTACTTACTTTCTGTAAATCTGCCCTTTGAAAAATTATATACATTTCAATCCTTAATGCATGGAACTTTATTATTCATTATAGCATATATTTTAAATAGGTACTATAGTTATCATTTGAAAATGCAGATTCTTAAAGTGATTTAGATTTTATTAGTTAACATTCGTTGAAAGAATATGGAACTTATTGCAAAACTTTGCACTATATTTGCAGTGAACATGTCTCCAAACATTATTTGTATTTAACCGGAGAAAATTTTATTACATTCCCTCTATGCAAAGTCATAGTACTAACTTATACTTACAGGTATAACATAGGATAGAAAAATCTATCAAGGCTATAGTTTGTGTTCAAGCTTCTTTTCTGTTCTATTCTCCATGTAAAGTAGCATTATCTCTTTTAAATCTGAATGTAGGAATTTTTTGAAATAGTCTCCCATATTATCATAAAAATTAGCAACAAGATTGAGTTGTATGATGGTATTGTTTTTCCATTAAAGTGATTACCTCTTTTAGTCCAAGTATTTTCCCAGGAGAAAGCCTTCAGCAAAGTAGGGACACTTCAGAGCACCAAATATAAGAATTATAAAACTGTCATAAATGTCAGAATATATTGCAGTCAGCAGCACTGTACAATTGCCTGGAAAATAGCCATTTCATCTAAGGATTTTTTAAGATTCGGCAAATTGCATTACATTTAAACAAAATAGAAATGACAAAATAGTTTAATCATTCAGAACTCCATTTCTCCATTATGACGTATTCTATTCTTTTAACTTTGTAAAATCCAGTGGATCAATGAAGAAAACATTATTTTTACAAAAACAAAGCAAAACAAAACAAAACCATATGTACATAAAAAGAACTTACAAAAATATATATATATATCATCTTTAGAAACTTCTAGGGACAGACAGAGAAAACAAATTACAGTATATTTAAACATCAAAATCAGTAGAAATAATAAAAATCATTGAAATTCCCTATTTCTTCATTATACTCTATTTTGTATAAGTAGGAAATCGAATTAAATCAATGTAATTTCAAAGTCTTACATCCTGATGACAATTTATTTTGAATACATAGCATTGATACTTGAAAAATTGTTCACAGCATCTTGATTCTTCCTCCTATATTTATATCATGTTTATTTGTCCTTGTTTTATTTTTTAACTTTTGCTTGCACTCCCAGGCATTATACTCATTTGGTCATGTCATTAAGAAATGCTGGATCGAGAATTTTATTATTTGATTATCGAGTGTTTTGCCTTCTCTGAACAAATTAGTATTCCAGCTTCTGCACCGACTGCTAGACACTGAATTCAGAGAGAACACATTATGCGTTATACCAGTTAAGAGGTTTTAAATTAGATTTGTGACTTGAAAGTTTGAGTAAGAAAACTAATAGAACACAAAATGAAGCAGAAGGAAAATTAGATTAATTATCTACATCATTCAGTGTGAAAAGCTGATGATGTACTGTGTTGTTGAGAGGTATTTTTATTAAAACATGCCTCAATTCTGAATGCATTCCATAATTATTATGAAAATACACATGCATATTCATACATCTTGGACTACATTAACTATGACAATATGCCTAAATAGGTCAACCACATTCAGCCTATCTCCAAACAGAAGCATTTGTTGTGATTACTTTAAATATTTAGTTTGCATATTTTCCTCTTTTAAAACAACTGCTATAATCCAAAGCACTATACACTAAATGCAAATCCACATAATTCCCAGACAAATTTTATTTCATTATACATCTAAAACATAGTATGGATAAGTGAAAATGGCCAAAAGAATTGGAGAAATTATAGATTTCACTGTAAAAGAAGAAGTTGAGATGCTAATCAATCATTCAAATGTTACTTCAACTTTTCATACCTATTTGAGACAATAAAACCAATATTCTAAAATCAGATCCGGTTTATAACAGAAAGTCCTGTACCACATGCATGTGTATGATGTTAGTAGGTATGCTTGTATGTCTATATTCAGATGGTCATATCATTACATAATAGAAATAACTTCTGTCTATAGGTCCTCATGCCTGACTAAGTAGTTATAATATCTTAAGAATGAATTGTCTTAATAGTATAGACATAACAGGACTGAAACACATATGAACTATTAGAGAATGGGGGTTCTACAACAGAGTCTCATTGAAATAAGAGAACAATTAATGGTAGGAACCATACATAGTTATAGTTGGACAGCAAAAAAGAACCCAAAAGTTTTGTAGACCTTTTTTCTCATATTGCATTGCTGGGAAATTTTATTGTATAGTGCTCTTTTGCTTATATACTATACATTTTCAATTTTGTCATTTGTTTTAATGTGGGTTGTCTGTTGTGTGTTTGTGGTTTTTTTTTTTCCTTTGTAGCTTTTAATTATGTTGTTTACTTTTTTATTTACATTTGATTCAAGGTTGATTTACATGTCAAACCCAGTTCTCTCACCCTCCCCTATCACTCCACCAAACCACAGTCCTTCCTCTTTCTGCTCCCCAGGGAAGGTGAGGCTTTCCTTGGAGAGTCTTCAAATCTGTTCCATTATTTGGGGCAGGGCCTAGACCTTTCCCCATGTGTCTAGGATGAGAAATTATCCCTTTATGTGGGATAGGCTCCCAAAGTCCATTCATATATTAAGGATAAATACTGATCCTTTATTAGAGGCCCCATGGACTGCCTAGTCCTCCTAACTTACATTCACATTCAGGGGCTGTGGGTCAGTCCTATGCTGGTTTCACAGCTATCAGACTGAAGTGTATGAGTTCCCCTTGTTCATGTCAGCTGATTCTGTGGGTTTCTCCAACCTGGTTTTGACCCTCTTTGTTCATCACACCCCCCCAAACACTGCTCTCTGTAACTGGACTTCAACGGGTTGGCTAATGTTTAACTGTTGGTGTTTGTATCTGCTTCCATAAGCTACTAAATGATGGCAGTAGGATGGCATATAATGTAGTCATCAAACTCATTATTGTAGAGCTATAGTCTTGAAAATAGCTTGGTATTAGCACAAAAGTAGACAGGTAGACCAATGGAATCAAATTGAAAACCCTGATATTAACCTACATACCTAACATCAACTGATTTTTGACAAAGAAGCTAAATTCATACAATGGAAAAAATATCTTCACCAAATGGTGCTGGTATGACTGAATACTAGTGTGTAGAAGACTACAGATAGATCATACCTATCTCCATGCAGAAAACTTATGTCCAAGTGTATCAAAAACCTCAACATTGATCCACTTAAAAGAGAAAGTGTGAGATACCCTTAAAGGAATTGGTACAGGAGACTGCTTCCTGAACATAACATCAGTAGCACAGACACTGAGATAAAAAAACTTAATAAATGGGACATCTTGAGAGTGAGAAGCTTCTGTAAGGCAAATAACAGTTGACAAGACCAAACAGCAGCCCACATAATGAAAAAAGATATTCATCAACCCCTCTTCTGACAGAGGAGTGATTTCCAAATTATACAAAGAACTCAAGAAGCTAGTTATCAAAACACCAAATAATACAATTAAAAAGTGGGGTACAGAACTAAATAGAAAATTTTCAATGAAGAAATGTAAAATGGCTGAAAGACACTTATAAAAGTGTTCAACATTCTTAGCCATCAGGGAAACACCAATCAAAACAACTCTGAAATACTATCTTACTCTTATCAGTATGACTAAAATCCTAAACACCAATGACTCTTTATACTGGAAAGGATGTGGAAAAGGGGGCATACTCCTCCACTGTTGGTAGGAATGAAAACTTATACAGCCATTTTTAAAATCAGTATGGTGGTTCCTTGGGAAAATGTAAATTAGTCTACCTCATGACTAATTTACTCATTACTAATTACCTCAGAAATTCCACTCTTAGGCATATAAACAAAAGATGCACATTCATACCAGAAGGTCATCTGTTCCACTATGTTCACAGCAGCATTATTTGTAATAGCAGAACCTGGAAGTAATCTAGATGCTCTTCAACTGAAGAATGGTTGGAGAAAATGTGGTACATTCACACAATGGAGTACTACTCAGTACAAAAACACAATGGAATCCTAAATTCAAAGGAATTGGATGGAAGTAGAAGAATCCATCCTGAGTGAGGTAGCCCAGTCACAAAACAAAACAAAACAAAACAAAACAAAACAAAACAAAACAAAAAACCAGAAAAAACAAACACACAGTATATACTCACTCATAGATGGATTTTAGACATAAAACAAAGAATTTCTTGCCCACAAGTCATACTGCCAGAATAGCTCGGAAACAAAGAGTACCCTAAGAGAGACATGTATGTTCCCCCTCACCTCCAAGTAAGGGAAATGGACAAGATGTCCAGAGCAAATTGGGAGCAGAGAGGGAGTTAAGAGAAAGAGAAGGGGATAGGAGGAGGACAAAGGTGCGCTTGAGGAAACAGAATGATTGAGACAGGGAAAGAATAGACAACAAGAAAAGAGATACCAGAATAGAGAAGCCATTAGAGATATAAGGAATAATCTAGCCCAGAGATCTACAAGGATGAACCTAACTAACCATCTGAGCAATAGTGGAGAGATTACTTTTAATGCCCTTCCATGATGTTTACAGTCTAAAGACAAAAAGAAATAGCAGGAAATTGGTTGGGAAGGATTTGGAGGAGAAGAAACGATGATCAGTATATAGTTATGAAAAAAGTTTTTCAAGTAAAACAATTGGAAACAAAATAATAACAGCAAAATCAACACCAGGTACCCTTGCTACATGGTAAATTACATTACAATTTAAAAATTTAGTCATTAATACTCTGAATCCCCCAAAATTGCTGTTTTTATCATGAAATCAAGTGGTAAAATAGTGGAATAAGACCCATATCCTTCATATGAATCAAAATATGGATATCAATCATTGTTCAAATATTTAATCATAGCACATGCTTTGACTCCAAATATAAGCCTAGGACAAGTTACTGGGGAAAAGGTTTTCTAATTTTGTTTCCACAAAAAATGAAAAGCTGTGGATTCCACCCAGAATAATGTGGTTTGATTAAGGAAGACCCACTGAAGCAACGTCAATGGGAAAATGCAGCCTTGCAGACCAATACAGCCAAGATTTCTGAGTCTTCTTAGGATTCCCCCATGTCAGCACCCACTACCAGCACGAAGCAGTTTGAAAAGAAAGTCCCCCAAATTTCAAATATTGTTTATGAATGTTTGTTTTCATTTTAAAAAAGCCATGTATAATTATGTCCAGCATAAAATAAATAAATGTTTATATATATATATATGTACACACACATATGTATGTATATATATATATGTATATATATATATATATCAGAATGGCACTCCAAGATATAAGAAATAAATGTGCACAGAGGAGAAACACAAATAATAAATAAAAGATAATGTCATTAAGTAAAAAAAAATCATAGCACATGATATCTCAAAGTTAATACTGTATATAGAATATTGATAATTAATTCTTTAAAGACAGAGGTAAGAACGCACTTTCTTTTCATAAAGAACATTTGATTAAATGTATGATTTATGATTCTTTAGTCATATTTTCATTTTATATACTGCAGAAACTTTAAATAGTAATAGTATTCGGCAGTTTAAATTTCAACTTATTAGTAGTAAATACGAAGTGCCACATATATCAGAGTAAATGAGAAAGAATGATAGCATAAATTAGTTTGGACAAAACTTTAGTATTCATGGGTAAGATAACATCTCTTTGAATATCTCACAAGTAATAGAATACAAAACGTTTTTTTATATAATTTTATTTCAATCTTGGCACCTTTTAACTTGGGTGTTGTGATAATACTTCCCCTCCATTAACTCTCCTCTCTCTCTCTCTCTCTCTCTGTCTCTCTCTGTCTCTGTCTCTCTCTGTCTCTCTCTGTCTCTGTCTCTCTCTGTCTCTCTCTCTCTCTCTCTCTCTCTCTCTCTCTCTCTCTCTCTCTCTCCTCTCATGTGTGTGTGTCATCATATCTGTGTCTGTGGATATGTGCAAACTTTGTGTGCAGATGGCCACAGCTGCTCTTATTTTCATGGCAGCAATGATGTCTGTGCCATTTCCACGCAGTATTTTACAGTGTTCATGTTATCATCTGGCTCTTCCATTCTTTTATTCTTTACATTTAATTCCCATAATATTTTCCTTAGCCCAGAGTTGATTATATAGTATTCTCATTTAGGCCTAAGCATCCTTTTTATTCACAGGATTTTGGTGAGTTTTGAATCTCTGTTTTGAAAAGTTACATATAATAAAGAACACTCTTTGACTAATGCTTAAAAGTTCCCTCAGCTATGTGATAAAAATGTTTTTGGAAAGCTGATTAGCTATAAATACATTTCTCAAAATATCTACAGTATTTTTTTCCACAGGGACCATAACTACCCACTGGGGATAGGGGTGAGGACTGCTGAGGAAACAGAGTATCAAGTATATGTATGAAGGCACTATGGAAGCTATTGCCTTATAAGCTAACCCAAAATATGTTTATTTTACATGGACTGTAGATTATCACAAGCAGGTAATTAATTAATGCTCCCCAAAGACACAGGGTTTCCTTAAAAATCTCAGTGTTTATGATTCTTCCTTATGATCTATTTGTCAGGGAATATCTAGAGACTGGCAAAATAATACTGGTTACTGCCAAAGCTCTTCCTGCCCATTAGAACCAGATGGTAAGAACGTGTTGCTGATGACAAAACACACTTTGGATACAGAGAAAAGAGAAATCAATCAGGAACTAAGCAGGGACTTTCCTCCCTAATAAACACTATCCGTAGTTGTGCAAGTTGCTATGCAATCTGTTTGGGTATAGAACTCATCAAGATCTTGAACCTTTGACTAGTATTTATTGCAATTTCACATTTATTAAATGACTAATGATGATACATAGGAGATGAATAAAATCTGGAAATGCTATAGTTTTTCCTAGTTCTCTTTGTGCCTCAAGAGGAAGTGTCCAAATATAATGAATGTATTCCAAAAACAAGCTTTGTCTGTATCCCATTTTAAATATAAACACAAAAGTTTATTTGTAATACATCTATGCAATATTGTTTGAACATGTTCACTTTCTTTTTTCCAAATCCTCTGAGTATAGCCAGGTCACAGTGAGGACAAAAGTCTACTACTAGCTGAGAACTATTAACATCTGATAGTTTTATAGCTGAGAGGAGACGAAGAGTCAGGTGTATGGGTTTTTGTTTGTTGTTTTTAATGATATTGCTCCTGTTACATTTATTACTCAGCAAGCCCCCATCTCACCCAATAGTTAATATTTAAACAGCTTAGACATTTTCTACTACAATATATACACATATAAGCATATACATATGTTCAAAGCCAGAAAAACTGGTATTCCTTGTTTCTAGCATATATAAATTACACTGAGAGAATTCACAGCTAATCTGTCTCCCAAACTATCAGAAAAAAACAATTAGTTTTGGGGAAGCAATTTGAACAAGTTTCTGCTTGGCACAATTTGTTGCAATGTCAGTAAAATACTGATATATTGCTCCTTAGAAGGTGGAATTTGTCTTCTATAGCACCAAGCAAGCAGCAGAATATGACATTACCTTAAACTTGCTTCACTGGCTCCCATCAAAAGAGTCTTAAGGGGATTTAAGGTTACTCTCAATCTTTCTATTCTTTCTAGAAAAAAATCTGTCAGAATGCTGTCATGACTTAGATACATGTTCCCTTTTCTATGGAATGAATCCTGACTACCCAGTAATGCAAGTCTCAAGCAGAGTCATAAATCTTCTTTGGAGTGTAACGCTGTAGTCTGAACTAAGTAGGAGGCTTGCAATGTGTGATGTTTTGTGTAGTGTGCATAAGGTAAAATGTACGATTTACCCTTTTCTTATGAGAGATGTTGAAAGCAAACAATTTAAGTGCATGATATTTTCTTCTCAGATATCTTCATAAAAGGATAAGATTCCCCACATTTTTTAAAACCCACTTAAAATTATTAATAATGACAACATAGTTGGCTAGCATAGTTAAGATTGAAAACCTGCATATATATTGCTAGACACAAACATTAATGAGAAAATTGTTGGTCCAGAGTCAGTCCAACAAATAATGTTCATCTAAGGATGAATGGATAGTTAGAAAGGCTACTGTATGTTTCAGACACCATTAACTACCATTCAGGACCAAAGGTTTCTTATGGATATGCATCTCTTATGAGGAGTTAGCTTTTAAATCATCAAGATACTATTTTATTTTACATATTCAACCCTACATATAAATATTTATTATGGGCCAATAAATAGCATTGGCAGTTGGTTGTAACTGGATGAAATAATTTTACAAAACATTTTAGACTTTAAAGATTGAGTTTCTTTAGCTTTAGAGGTCTGTTACAATGTAATAAAAAATAATGACTGTTGTGCTTGTTAGCACTACATTATAATCACCTACCCCAGCACAAGGGAATTGTTCTGTTTTGTTGACATTTTCCAAAGGTTCCAACCTTTCTGGAAACAATTGAAATTTAAAACTCACCAAATAGAGCAGGAAAAAAAAGACCTTTAGATACTGTTTGCTCCACAACTCAGAGGTCTTGATGAGTATAGCAAGAACCTCTTAAATATTACCACACTTATTATAATGGCTGGGAGTTGCTGACAACTCCAACCTTGCCTCGATATAAGCTCCAGGTCATCCAATGTCCCTGATTCAATAAAAATGGTACATTTCTTGTGCTGCTGTGACTACACTCAAGGCCAACATCTAGCCTCCTGTACCTATATACATTTACCTGATTCATTACACAAAATGTGAACACCTCACCATGCGCATTAAGGTAAAATTTGGAATGCAATTGTATATAACAAAATAAATGTGTTATTTAATAAGGCTGGATACTTTATTGCATTTTTTAGTTATTTTTCTTCCTGCTTTTATTTTACAAAACATTGCATCATTCTTGAAGCAGTGGCTGGTTCCTTCAATAAAATGGATAGGAATAACAATTGTTACTGCTTAATTTAGTTTCCAGCATTTTGTTAGAAGAAAGTAATAAAATAGCAATTACAATCTCATTCACATATTGTATTTTCCCTATTAAGATGTCATGAACTACAGATGAAAATATGCATACCTTTTAGAATGTCTTTGTTACAAAACTACAAAATTTTACAAAATGGACATCAGAGACTCCATATTAGTTACTATTTTCTGTTAATGCCATAAAAATATTATAACCAAGTTGACTTCATGGATGTATATTGTGCCATTACTAGGACAGACATTATCACAGCAAACTCTTTTTCTAGCATTCCTTCTGCCCTGTATTCTACAATGATCTCTCAAATAATCTTAAAAACAGGAACAAAAATCAGTAAAGTAAAACATCATGAGTAAAGTCATCTTATATAAGGAAGGGCCTATATCCTAAGGGAGAGTCTATAATTGTGAAAAAAGTAAGCAATAGTTATGTAAAGCTGGAAGCATAGAGATCATATCTCAAACATCTACAGTGGAAAGGATGAGCCAATTGGAAGAGGACAATTCCACATAATATTACAGGTTGTCTCAGTGACATACTTCCAGCAAAGCTCCAATTCTTGAACATTCCATAACCTACCAAACACCACCACCACCTTCAAAGACAGAATGAAGGGTTGGGAAAATATTTTCCTTCCAATCACGTAACCTAAGAAAAAAGCTGGTGTAGAAACCCTAGTATTCAACATACTAGAATTCAAACAAAAACTAATCAAAAGAGATAAAAATATCATTTCTTATTCATCATAGGAAAAGTCAATTAATATGAAGTCTCAATTCTAAACATCTATGCCCCAAAGACAAAGGCACCAACATTCATAAAAGACACATTAGTAAAACTCAAATCACACACAAAAAAAATCACATACTAATAAAAGAGACTTCAACACCCCACTCTCACCAAAAGACAGGACTACCAGCTAGAAACTAACAAAGAAACAAAGGAACCAACAGAAGTTATGATCCAATGGGTTATTAAACACATCTATAGAATTTTTCATAAAAAAAAAGAATATATGTTCTTCTCAGCACCACATGGATCCATCTCTAAAACTAAGCACATACTAGGCAGTAAAGCAAACTCAACATATACAAAAAGAAATAGAAAAAAAATAATGAAATAGCTCCCTGTATCTTATTGAAATTACCATGGCTTAAAGTAAGAATTCAAAAACAACACAAATTACAGAAACCCTACAAACTCATGGAAATTGAACAATACTCAGTTATATCTTTCTTTTGTCAAAGAAGAAATGAAGAAAGAAATGTAAAGACTTACTATAATTCAATAAATAAATAAACAAACAAACAAATAAATAAATAAATAAAGGCACAACATGCCCAAACTTATGGGACACTTTGAAAGAAGTGCTAAGAGGAAAATTTACAGCACTAGGTGTCCACATGAAAAAACTGTTGAATAGTCACACTAGAAAATTAACAGCACACCTGAAAGCTCTAGAATTAAAAACTAAATTACCCAGGAGAAGTAGATGCTGGAAAATAATATAATTGAGCCCTGACATCAATAATGTAGAAAAAAAGAAGAAAATAAAATGAATTAATGAAACAAAACAGTTGTTTTTTTTTTTTTTTTTTTTTTGAGCAAAGCAACAACATAGACAAACCTTTACTCAATCTAACATAAAGTCATGGAAAGAATTTGCAAGTTAACAAAATCAGAAATGAAAAGGGGGACATAACAACAGTCAGAGGAAATACAGACTTTTCAGATTATACTTTGAAAACCTCTACTCCACAAAATTTGAAAATTTTACGGAAATGGACAATTTTCAGGATAGATACCAAAACTAAGTCAAGAACAGATAAACATTAAATAGACCTAATGAAAGCAGTCATCAAGATCTTCCAACCAAAAAAAAAAAAAAAAGCCCTGGACAAAATGATTTTAGTATAGAATTCTACCAGAAATTCAAAGAATAGCTAATACCAATGGAATCAAGTTGAAGACCCTGATTTTAATCCACACACCTACCAACATCTGAATTTTGACAAAGAAGGTAAAATTATACAATTAAAAAAAAAAGCATCATCAACAAATGGTGTGAACATACCTGGATGCTGACATATAGAAGATTGCAGATAGCTCTATGAACCTAATTTAAGTCCAAATGGATCAAAGATTTCAAAATAAATTCAGCCACACTGAACTTCTTAGAAAAGAAACTGCAAAGTACCTTTGAACTCATGGGCACAGGAGACTACTTTGTGAAGATAACACCAGTCGAACAAACTCTGTGATTGACAATTAATAAACAGGATCTTCTGAAACTGAGAAGCTGCCATACTGATTTCCAAAGTGGCTGTACAAGATTGTATTCCTACCTGCAATGGACGAGTGCTCTCCTTTCTGCTCATCCTCTACAGCATAAACTGTCATTGGTGTTTTCTATTCTAGCCATTCTGACAGGAGTAAGATGGTATTTCAGAGATGTTTTGATTTGCATTTCCCTGATGGCTAAGGAATTTGAACACTTTCTAAAATGCCTTTCAAACATTGGAGATTTTTCTATTGAGAATTCTCTATTTATCTGTACCCCATATAATTTTTTTATTTACCACATTTTTTAAAAATTGGATTTTTTTTGGTGGCATGCTTCTTGAGTTCTCTGTATATTTTGTAGATCAACCCTAAGTCAGAAGTGTGATTGGTGAAGCTATTCTACCATTTTGTGGCCTGCTGTTCTTTGCTGTTGACTATGTAGTGGTTTGAGATTAGGACTGAGATCAATCTTATCCTAAACTTAAAATGGAAAATAAGATGCATGATAATTCAAAAAACAATGATAATCCAATGCAACAGGTAAAGACACAATAATAGACTAAAGATCAAATAAATTGATCTTTCTACCTGCGGTTGACAGTCATTTTTTCTAGGATGCTCTTGTGTATTAATTATATTACTAAGTTGTTTATAATCTGCTCTTAATTATTCATTCCCTGTAGTTTCATGGAAGTGATAGGAAATACCAGGCTTCTAGGCAATTCTGTCGTCTCAGGGCAAATCTCAAGAGAGGGAAATTGTATTGTGAACTTTAACAGCTAATAAACATGACTCATAAAAACATCCTGGTATATTAGTAGGTATATATAGTAGGTATATTACCTACTACTCCAGGCCAAAAGGATGCCAGAATTTCATATAGCATGGCTATTTTACTACATAGTAGAATCTCTGTCTCAGTGATTGGCAGAAATAATGATAATGGATTTCCAGATTTCATCTACTAACACCATTAAGCATGCTGTCCAACTGGCATCCACAGCAGGGATCAGGCAAGATTACAATATAAGACTTGAGTCTTTGTGCAAACAACATGTGCTCGTGTGTATCATGGCCCAGCAGGAGATTTATTCCAGGGATTCAGAGCAGATGGTATAGTTGCCAATTGACCTTTATAGAGCATTGTTCACTGAAATAAATGGAGGTAAAGGAAAAAAAAAAAAAAGGACTTGCATTCTCAGCTTAATGGACCAAAATGTTAGTTATGTAATCATACATAAATGTTAAAGTACTTCCTACCTCCTTTGAATTAAACTTTATAGGGATGAATCCTAGGGCAGATCACATCAATATTGTCAGAAAATCTAGTTTTGAATGTAAATTAAATAAAAAGTAATTGTCTCAATAAAAGTTTTCTCTGGAATCTAAAATGTATTCATAGTTTATGTAATATGAATAATGAAATTGAGCCTGTACTTAATAGGCTAGTATGCCCTCCTTATATAATAAATCATTTAAAGTATGTGACTTCTTAGTATAATGACATTTTTGAATTGGAGAAAACCAATACCTTTCATTTCCTTATCTCAATATAATTTATGGGAAAAGTATATTTGCAAAGAATAAAGGAAGAGAGCATGTGAATAAAACACTCAGGTGTTTAGATTATTGCTCCCTTTAAGTTCCCACCAGCAGATATAGATTCCACTTATAGACACATACATTAAGGTCATAGACAAAATTTTTATTCTTCATTGTCATAAAGTTTTGTGTTTGATAAAACCATAGCATCAATTTATAAGTGTAGTGTGAAAATATCCATTCCTTCAAAAGTCTGAAACAAACACACTGCATTGCTTTCATAGCTGTGCAGAGTGGTGTTGAGCTATCAGCTGTAATATTACTTGGAATTAGAAACATCCATCATACTGAGGAACCCACCAGTTAAAGTGAAATAACATTTCTTTATGTGATCTCCCTCTAGGAAGGGAAGAAAGCAGTCAGACTTTCTTATCCACTAGTTCTTGTATCATTGTCCAAGATATATATCTCTTCTGTCCATTGATACATATGATTGAATTGCTAGGGTTTCTGTGCACTTAACATGCAAAACCATTTAGTCTTTAATAAAATGGATCATAAGAAAAAGATTATATTAAAATATAATGTTATTCAATAATTTAATTTCACATGATTGAAACATGTAACAAGCAAAATATGGCCCCAAAATAATTTTAAGAATCATTTGCATTTTTTATTTCTTTAGAGGGGTATTATTGAATGTACTTTCACCCAAAAATACACTTTACAAATATTTTTACTCACTTTGCTTACAAATTTTGAGAAATTTACAAATACACACTGAAAACTGAATAATTGGAGCTGGTTGCTCTACCAAACCTAAATTCAATTTCCAGTACATGTGGTTGTCACAACCATCTGTGATTCCATCTCCACGGGATCCATTGCCTGGGGATCTGTTGCCTCTTTCTGGCTTCCCTAGATACTGCATGGACATGCACTTACATCTAGGCCAAACACAAAGGCATATAAAAAATAAAAGAGGTGGATAATCCATTCACCATTCTGGCATAAGTTATGGTTTTACTAAAGACTTTAGTTATTGTTTCTTTGTTCTTTTTGCTTCCTTGACTTTGATTTTCTACTCATCAAAGATACACACACAATTTGAAGATTGCTTACAAAAATAATTGAAAAAGGAAATGCACATCTTATAGCAATAAAGATCATTTAGTGTGGAAGAATGACTTTGAACAATGTGTCACCATTGTAGGGCATAAAACCAAATCTCTAACAAATGATAATATTGTGGTTCCTCATAGAGTAGGTGAACAGGTGACAAATAGAATGCCGAAGTCATTTGTGATTGATCTCTACTGAATAGTTCTAAGAAGCATGAGATGGGAAAAAAGGTCATTATTTATGAGGTATATATCAGAGACTTTCAAAAGACTTGCATCATGCATTGAGCACTGAAAATCAGGGGCAACCTGGGTACAAGAGTAATTCAAACATTCCAATTCTCAGTCACCTCCCCTACATGCTATTCTCTTTCTCCCATTTTCTGCTTCCCCATTTTCATCTACTGCAATATGGTGAGACAGAAATACTCTTCCAAAGTTCTTAAGATAAAATTCCATTTCACTTCAGATCTAAGTATTGTAATACACCAATCATGGAATGAATGCACTGAAAATGTGATTATATAAACAGCTATTTTCTCTTTAAAGTTGTGTCATTCAGTCATTTTTTCCCCAGGTATCCATTCTATTTTTATACATGTGCTCTTACCATAGTCACATTAATTCCCAATTTATATGATTCAATTTAGAGAATGATAAAGATAGCAGATTAACAGATTGCATACTATCTGAAAAAAATTTAAGCAGATGAATGTTTGAATTAAACCTGGGGGTCTGCACATGCCAAGGAATTGTAATTACTAAGAAAAAGTCCTCAGTCTTTTGATTATCATTTTGAATATTGTGGCAGAAAATATAACTGTCAGAAAAATTAAAGGGTATGCCAAAATATTTAAAAAGCACTTAAGTCTATCTTAAGATAATATAAAAGTGATATAGAATATTAAACAAAAGAATAGCTAAGCAGAATTTTGTGTAATGAGGTTTTATGGGCAACTATGTGATAGTTACACAAAAATTCAAGTAAGAATAAAAATATTTACCTATAAAATAGAGAATATAAAAAGTGTAATAACTTTTAAAATTTGGTTCAGGGGCAATAATATGTAAGTTAACATGCAATATAAATTTTTCTGAAAATATAAGTGGTTGAACTATTATCTATTGACTGACAATAAATTTTCCATTATATTCTAGACTCCTTAACACTGCATGTTTTTTATATTTTTTATAAAAATGATATTAAAATGCAAGAATAAAACAAGATTTTGCAGTTTGAGAAGCATAGACAAAACATGCCTATAGAATATCAGTTTACTGATTATGTGAGCATGTGTATTTGAATATGGACCAGTACTGAATCTCTTCTGCTCTTAGTGGTATCATCTTTGAAAACTTACTTTTCAGCACTGATAAGTAATTTATTTTCTCTTTTTAAACATCTAGTCTTCTTTTCACAACCATCCCCACACCCCCTCTCTGTATACCTCACCTGAAGAAGATCTTATCCAGGATTAGTAAAGATAGCTACAGATACTGGCACTAAGAAGACTGAGCAAAGAGCAGTATGAAGGAAAGTAGTTGAAGACAAGTCTGAAATACATGCCATGCATCTGTTGAAGAGCAACAACAAAGAAAAGTGAATATGTCCCTTCTCATCGGAGGATGTTATTTTCACACTGTACAGAGATGACCACGAGGGAAAGCCAAATTGTTCCGTATTAGAAAGTAGTGTGGCTGTTGCACTTAATATTTCCAAATAACCCTGATATCACAAAGTCCAACCTAATATAATAACACTATTGCTTACAAATTGAGCTTAAGACAAAACAAACTGGCAAACACTGTAGGGACATTAAGCCATGACATTTTCCTAAGTCTATGATAAAGTACTCATAATTTTTATCTTTTAGAAACTATATGTATATTCATACATATTGACAATTCATTTAGTAAAGAACCATAGAGGAAATACAAAATAATGTTAAAATATTTTCATCCCTACAAATGTACTAAAACATAGCTTATTTGTCATGCATATTTTCAGCAAAAATATATTTTTCTATATCATAAAAATTTATGATATAAACATAAGTTCCCTGGTAATACTAACCCATCTGTTTTGCTCAGATCTTATCATTGTTTTGCTCAATGCAATAATAATTAAGTATGTTGGCAGTAAGAATAACAGTTGAATTTCTTTAGAAGATTAACAGTATAAACATTAGCGCTGAGGAGAAAATTTTTTAGTATGCTCTTAAAATAGCTTTATTTGCATCTCCATAGCATAGGAACCTGGAGAGCCACCCACTCTCTCCTACCTATCAACAAATGGCCACAGACTCCAAAGCAAGTAGAACATTCCAGAGCCATTAATAACTCTGAAGATGGTTTGTCAATGCTGACACCACAGCATTGTATCTGTCACTTTATGATTCTCCCTGATTTCTATTTTTACATTTAGGATCAAGTTCTTGGTTCTGTTATTTTTCCATTGCTTTTAACCCTGCTCCCTATTTTAGGGTATACCTATTTAAAATTAAAAATCAGACATGTATCTTTCAGTTGAACTTCAATTCTCCTATTCTTAGACATATGATATTTTAATTATTTAATGCACAGATTATTATATCTTATTTGATCCCAGAATTAAGCCTTCAGGGCCTTTCTGATTTTGATTAAATAAGTGGGCAATTTTAATTTTGTGTGTGGAATGTATACATATGTTCTTATTCTTATTCTTATTATTATTGAGGTTATTATTTCTTAAATCTAAATTGACATTAGACAATCTTCATGTTTCTGGTTTCTGATGATGATGACAATGTATTATTCAAATATTTTGTCAATATATATGAAATATTCCTCCAATTATAAACTATTCCAAATTAATTTAATTAATAACTACATATAAATTTCAAATTAATCATATCAAAATGGTTTGGAATGGCTTATGTCTAAACTTACAAGGTCATACTTATTAGTAAATATATTAAATATATAAGAATATCTAGAGGAATACAGAAAGTTTGGTTTATATCTTAATTTGTATTTTTTAAAACTAAAAGACAAGATTAGCTGCTGAAATTTTAGGAAACACATTTTACTTATAAAATCAAGTCAAGTAAAAATATCACTCCTCAGATCTTAGATTTAATTTCTACCTTTTAATGAAAATAGATTGATTTTTTTTATACATAATATATCCAAATCATGGTTTCCCTTCTCTCTGCTCCTCCAAGTTCCTCTCCATCTCCCTCTTTCTACAGATCCACTTCCTTTGTTTTTGTCATAAGAAAACAAACTGTCTTCTAAAGAATAAATAATAAAATATAATAAGTTAAGACAAAAAGTAACACATCAAAGTTGGTAAAACCAAAAAGTGCGAATAAAAAACATGTAAAAGGCCAAGAATTGGGGGCCATCTTTTTTACGTACCCAGAGATCCTACAAATATACTAAACTTGAAGTCATAATACCTAAGCAAAGGACCTGGCTAAAACTTATGAAGGCCCTGTCTATGCTGCAAGAGTCTCTGTAAGTCCTTATGACCATCGATCAGGTTGACTTAGTGGAGTTGGTTTCCTTGATATCCTCTGTCTCCTCTGGCTCTTTCTGCCTCTCCTTCTGCATGGTTTCCCTGAACCCTGAGAGAAGGGATTTGATGGTGTCAGTGTTGAATTATATTTTTAATGTGTAACTTTGTTTTTTCTTGAGACCAGAAACACATCAAATATACAACTTAAAGGTATCATATTTCTGTTACTAGGAAAGAGTTTTCTGACTGTGTTTCTTTTACTTGTGTAATACTAAGATTATACTGTATTTGCAATATAATTTTTATAGAAATCTAAATATAACTCCAGCTCAGTGTTTAGCTGTGAGTTTCTGCTTCTGCTTCTGCTTCCATTAGCTACTGGATGAAGGCTCTAGGATGTCCTATTCATCAATCTCATTACTGGGAAAGGAAATCCTATTGAGTAGTGGATCAGTATTTATACCTAGTTTACGAATGAACTTTGAAAGCCCATTCCACATAGAGTGATACTTTCTCAGCATAGAATCATGAGGGAAGACCTGGGCCCTGCTCCAAATGATATAACAGACTTTGAAGATCCCCATGGAAGGCCTCATCTTCCCTGGGAATGAGAAAGGGAATCAGATGGCAGGTTAGTAGAGGGTATGGGAGGAGGCCAGGGAGAGGGAACTGGGACTTACATGTAAACAAGTTATTTCTAATTTAAAGAAAAAAATTAAAAAAAAAATCTCAATATAAACCTTGTTGAAATATTTTTTATCAACAATATAGTAAGTTCTATGCAACTACCAATTTCTCAAAAATCACTATTCCAAAGATATGTGCATAATGTTTAGAATCTATGGATTTTTATGTATTTTAAAATGATTTACATGGCAATCGGAAATGATTTATTTCAAACCTTCAACTATTAGCTATCTTCACAAACATGCTGTCTGAAATCAATGTGTGTGTGTGTATATATATATATATATATATATATATATATATTTAAAATATGTTACTAAGTGTTAACTATTTATATAAATTCTAAAAATTTTACCAACCTACATATTTAAATCTCTAGAAAAACACATGTATTACCAAATCTGCCATAACATACTTTCAAAATGCCAAAGTCTCCTCCTATGAGGCCATATGCACTGTGGTAACATGCCAACAGAGTATTGATGTAAATGAAAATAATTTGTTAAGACTGTATTATCCTTTATCACCTCAGTGAGACTAATGTAATTAAAGAAGGACTTTTAACTATAGAAGCAGGGGTC
Organism: Cricetiscus sungorus; assembly: GCA_030556225.1. Classification (NCBI taxonomy): domain Eukaryota; kingdom Metazoa; phylum Chordata; class Mammalia; order Rodentia; family Cricetidae; genus Cricetiscus; species Cricetiscus sungorus. The sequence continues at coordinate 27,348,211 of JANBXA010000741.1, read as the reverse complement.
AAAATATCAAGGAAGGATATGTGGTTAAAGAAAACAAGGGTTAGAATTTGAAGAAAAAAAAAAGAGGCAGCTGAAACAAATGTGAAACTTTGTAAAAATCTGAGCAAGCATGAGCATTACTTACTATTTTCATTTATATGGCAAATCCTTTAAAAATAACTTAAAGATGGATAATCACAGTTTGATAGAGGAATAGAAGAAGGAGTATCATGCCCTTGTTCACATTGTCCTCGTAATCTGGAGACAGAAAGTAATGATGGCTTGTTTTGCGTGCTTTATACTTTATTATTTGGCATGGTTCTGCTGATATTCAGAGTGAGTCTTCCATCTGAGGTTCAACGTTTCTGTAAATACTTTCTTAAATGTAATTATTGATGTGTTTTTAGGAGGTTCTAAATTTTTTCATGTTTGCACAATTTCATCACAGTCAGTAAATACTTTTATGGTTTCAATGTTATAGAAATCTAAATTGTAACTACCCTTATATGTTTGAAGATTTGACATTGTGGTTCTGTTTTTGTATCATAAAAACCATGGTAGGGAGGATCTCTTGAATACTTGGTTATCATTAATTTTATCATTATTAAGAATGTGCTGTTGTGGAATTTTCCACATTCCTCTCACAGTCCTGATATTATATTAGAATGAAGAATGTTTCATTGATTGTTCCACCTATGATGCCGTAATCTTTGGCCACCTTCTATTCTCTGAATAGGGTACAGTGTTTTTCAGACTCATGGGTATCATTGATGACTTGTTACAGTAGATTATTCTTCTTTCAATGGTGGCTTGTTACCACTTTATCTTTCTTCCAGGTAAGGTATCTGAGACTAAAGGAAACATCTCCTACAGGACTATGATTTCACATATTCCCTGTCAGCCACACTCCCTTTGGATCAAAAGAAACAAACTGATCAGACTACCTTTGCTTAGTGATGGGGTGACTACAAGAACACTAAGCCAGAGTGTTCTGTTAAATTAAAGCAGAACAGATTTTTAAATTCCCCATGAACAAACTAATTTGACTTCCTCACTCTTTGCTACAATAATGCTTCTTGAATTATTTGCAATGGTTTTGGTTAGAATTGGAGTATAACAGATAGAAAATAATCTATTGTAGTTCGGTTATAGAAAAAGTTCCACTTGTTTTTTTCTACATTAATGATGAATAATGACTTTCAAACATTTGGCTCATCATAAATATATTTGAATATATTCATTTACGTATAATCTCATGTATATTCCTTTTAGCAATGTAATAGTGGTCTAAATGAAAAACAGTATTGTAATATGTTTACTCAGAGATTTAGTTCCAAACTCCAGAAACAGTATAGTTCTTGAGAGTAGGGCCTTTCTCCATATATTTGGAATTCTCTCAAAGCATTCTCTCTGTTCCCTTATGTAGTATTTTAGAACTCCAGAATGTGAATAATGACAAGCTAAAAATATGTTATCATTACTCATTACACTTAACAACTAGAGCGTGGCCTTTTTAATAACAAGAACATATCTCAATTCAGTTTAAATATCAACATTGTATCTTTTTTCTGTAACTCTTTTGCCTGTATGAGCAATTCAAAACAATTTATTTTATGTACTAAATATATTTATAGGACTAATTCTTTAAAATGTAGAGAAATCTTCATAAACAGTTCTCTTAAACATAAAATTTAAAATGTGTTCTTGTGAAGAGTTGCATAAATTAGTCAACAATTATCAACTCTAAAATAAATCCTACTCTCAAAAAAAAAACTGCCTGCGATGAGACCAAACTCCTTTGATTTCTACATAATATCACCATAATCCTAATTTACTTTGATGTATAAAGTTATATGTCCTTGTATTAATATTAGAGAATGTTTCCATTTGAGAAATATTTAACTTTAGTGTCATTAAAAAATATTTTCTAGTGCCAGATTTCTCATTAAGCCTATAATGTCTCCCTCTATCAATGTATCTCTTTCCTAATTCTCCTTTTCTGTCTTTCCTTTAACTCAACTGTCCTGATCCCTCATGATCTCCTCCCCCATCCCCTTCTCTGATCCTTTCTCTCTCCTACTCCCTTTTTCCCTCCCCCCCATTCTCCCCATTAATCAGGAAATCTTGTCCCTTTCCCCTTTGAGGGAGAGCTTCTCTGGGGTTGTAGATTGTAGGGTGGCTATCATTTGCACTATGACTAATATCCACTTAAGAGTGAGCACTTACCATGTTGGTCTTTTTGTGTCTGCTTTACCTTACTCAGGATGGATCCTTCTAGTTCCATACATTGGTCCTCACATTTCTAGATATGGGGGTGGGCCTTGGTCTGCTCTAAATAATGTGACAGTCTTTGGTGATCCCCATGGGAGGTCTCACTGAGTGTATGGGGGAATGAGATGGGCAGATGGGAGAGGAGAGTGGAAGGACAGGAGGGAGAAGAAATTGGGATTGGTATGAAAAATAAGTTTGTTTAAAATTTAAGTTAAAAAAAGTAAAATAATGAGCTAGTTAAAAAGAGGCCTAAAATAAAGCGAAGATTTCAGAATTAAAAAAAAGGCCAGATCCTTACTTTGTAAAACTAATATTGCTATACCCTAGTTTCTGTTTAACAAAATAAATGTGTTTTTTTTTCATTCAGAAAAAAATATTCTCAGTATAAGGTATGAGATACCATATTTTAGCTATTGATTATGGAATCCCCAGGGGTAGTGAAAATATTAGAGGATATTGCCAATGCTCTTGGTCCAACAGAACTGGGTTGAAAGACCCAATTTCTGAAGACAACTCACACTTATGTTGTAGAAAATTGGAAAATGAAGCTGGAAACATCCTGGCTATTTCTTTTCTACTGGCTGGTTTTCATAATGCCTAAAGGAACTAGCCAGGCTTTTGGGGGTGGGGAATAATCCCTCATAGCTATGTAACTTGTGAGACAAAATAATGGTCTATTTATCAAATTATGCCTCACCTAAGCAAGGATTACATTATTATTCTGGAGATAACCAATCATTTTGTTCTTGTATTTAAAAACTGTTCTCTAGAAAGGAACTGAGGTCAGGAAGTGTGGTTAAGGAGGTCATAATCCCCAGTGAGGAATGAATAACTGTTTTCTTAAGTGAATACTGTGTCAAATAGCATTCTATGCATTTATGCCACCTAAACATGTATGCCCATACTTGTAGATTAGTATTGCTTCCAGCCTTGGACAAAAACCTTCCTTCTGATTTGGAGAATGATTATTGCAGAAATTTGCTACTACCAATATGTGGAGAATGAGTGATTGTTGGGAGCACTCAACACAAATTAAAACATGTATAACATTTTCTCCTAGGCTCAGGGACAATCATGTGAAAGGCAAGAAGAAAGAACATGAAAGCCAAAAGTTGGATAAAAGTACTCTAAAATGGTATCTTCTGTTCACTCATAGAGATTGATGATAAACTTACTTTAGCTGTGGGTTTCTGCACATGGCCTGGACAAGCGTCGGTCTCTAGTAGATGATGCACCACCTCAGTAGTACTGGTATGGAATCTCTTTTCTTCAGAGATGTAGCAACTGCCCATGTTACAGTAAATTACTCCATATCAGCTCATGAAACCAGTAAAACTAACTAAGTCACTCAACAAATAAAAAGAAAAGAAAGAAATGTAAATAGAGGCAGAATTGCTAGGAAGTAGTATTTGCTACTTTACTACAAAATTCTGGAAAGGTGTTATGGTGGCTTGAATATAAATACACACACACACACACACACACACACACACTTCACTTTTTCAATTAATGCTAGTTTGAAAGTTCTAACTTTTGTCTCATACTTGAATTATTCACATATGGTGATAGACTGAACACAATGCAGGGGAAGCAAAAGTGTAATATGCTTGGGAAATGGAACGGTTAATGTATTAGTGCAGGCTACTGGAAGCACAATGGTGACTAGGGGGAAGAGGTCAATCAGTGAAATGTTGATAAATCAGCTGATCAATCTTACAATAAATACAACCTAAGTTCATTATTATTTATGGTGAAATCTCTGTTTATCAAGGATTGAGCTATACCATCCTATAAATTTAACTACAAATACTTTTGCACTGAATATTTCAAAGCAGCAATGATGCCTTTGTTTCAAAATGTTGTTATAACCATAACCACCTTCTTATGAACACCTTGCAAACATGCCTTTTTTCCCCAAAGGTTTTTATGACCAACTTTTTATGCTTATATTCTGCATCTGTAACACCACCTATTTGTCTGTCAGTCCTCCTGTTTAGAAAACAACTTCTCTTGATCTATAGAAACCCTAATCTTCCCTATGGCCAATGCTGGTTTCATGAAACAAAACTTATTCAAGGACAGTTCATATACATTAAATTAAAAAGTTTGCTTTAATAATTTCTTGGCAGGAGAGATACCATGATCACAAAGGTGATTTTCCCAAGTTGAGGCTTATCCATTGCATTCTGGATGTGCTGAGCCCGGAGATTTCCCCAAATGCCAGAAACTCAACTGCATAATTTGTGGTAGTAGGGGGTTACGTTTATGCACTCCTCTGAAGAAAAGGGAGAGAAAAATTTTGCTTTAATTAATGTAGCCATGATTTAGGTAGGCGGTCTTTACATTGGTATATTTTATATTCTACAAAAAATTCTTGTTATTTGCGTATTTCAATTGCTGTCTTGTGACCTTATGAACTGAGAGGGCCTGTTGTTTCCTGAGGTGTGTACCTATCAATTCCAGGCCCCTGGGAATGGGATTACATTCTCTCTGATGCAAGAATGTAAAAACTGGAGAAAAAAGTCACACATGTCTATGAAACAGAAAAACAATTCATGGATGCAAAATTTCAAAAGAAAAGCCTTTGTCAAAGTTTGTCTGTGATTCTATAGTCACTGTGAAATTCTATCATTTAAGTTTATTTGAAAAACTACATTGTAAAGACACTGCTCAGTAAGAAACTATCTATTTTGAACAGTCTGTCTGCATCATCTAAATAGCTTGGGCTGTGGAGGATTGAAAGTGTTGCAGAATTAAAAAAAAGAAAAGAAAGAAAGAAAAGAATAAATTAAAATCTTGGCAAGAAACATAAAAAAGTCAATCAGAACTTAAAATGCTACAAAAAACTTGATAAGGATTCTGGAACCCACAGGGCAGCTGATTTTTATTATGTACATGATAAAACTGTTCTCATGGCCGCCCCCCCTCCTTTGTGGCTGAATCTAGAGCTGTACATGTCTTAATTAAATACTCCACTGTTCAGCTGTATCTGAAGCCTTATTTGAGTTCTTAATTCAGGTTAAATTACAGTGAAGGCCAGTATCGTTTCAGAATTTAAGTATCCAATAGTTAAAATATAGGTCCTTCCATCATGAATGACTTAAAGTTAGCCTCTGATCATGTCTACATAAGGGATACTGTCAGTTAGTATAAACTGTAAAGTCAATAATTTCTTGAATTACTTAAGCCTCTAATCATGATGTGGGGTACTATCTTGACTATGTTAATGTGTGCCTGAAGACTCATGTTAGTTGTGGGCTGGAGTACTGCCTGAGCAGGTGGTTTTAGATTGTAAAAGATTGGAGGGGGGGAAACAACTGAATACTAGCAAGGATAGACTTCTTGTTCTTTTCTCATGACCTAGTTTACAATGTAACTACATGTTTCAAGTACCTACCTCCTGCCTTGATTTACTCTTCAGTATTGAACACACTCAAAATATAAGTTAAAATAAATTACCCATATGATTTCTTTCTGGTAGTAAGAAAAGAAACTGAGCCAGAGGTGAAGAAAGAGAGAACGGACAAACAAACACAAGCATGCTTGTGTGTGTGCACTAGCACACACACACACACACACACACACACACACACACACAAAGGAATGCAAAGGAAAGAAAAAAGCTTTAGGAAAATAAAAGAGAAAGAGAGTAAGAATCAATCCCAGAAAATATGTTGAAACATTGCAGGATAATATTTTAAGTTTAGTGTACTATATAATCAACTGTCATATAAGATCAAAGGGTTATCAATTTATTGTTTTCAATTCATCCTCTTTTCAGGAAATTCCCTGGCTTGCCATAGATATCAGTATGTGGGCTATTAATTTTATTATAAGTGATTCTTTCTTTCTTATTGAGAAAGCAAGATATCCTTGGAATTTGTCCTCTGAGTTTTCTTCTAAATTTATATGAAAGTTATGAATCATATAAAACTGCTTAATGAAGAATACCAGTAGAATGATAAAGAACATTCAGGAATGCCAGATTTATGTAGCAAAGACAAAGAAGATGAAAGGTAACTGGGGGAATTCTTCTTCATATGTGCTCCCGGTAGTCAATTCCTACTATTCTTTCTTTTTTTTTTTTTTGAAAAGCAATTTAGATATGTGTTTTAATCTATAATACTAAGGGGATGACAGAACAAACAGAATGAATATATGGTAAGACATCATCTGGGTAACAACAAAGCAATGCTTTAATTAGTGTCTTGGACATGCTGAAGGAATGCTCCTTGCAAGTGTTCTATGTATGTATGTATGTATGTATGTATGTATGTATGTATGTATGTATATGCTTTTTTTTCTTATTTTACATATTGATCCCAGTTCCCTCTCTCTCCCTACAATGTGCCCAACACTCCTCCCATCCCATTCCCTCCCATTCCAAAGGTGGGTGATGACTTCCAGGAGGGATCATCAAAATCTGTCAAGTCATTTGGAGTAGAGACTAGGTCCTCCCTCCTGCCTCTAGGCTAAGGCAGCATCCCTCTCTGGGGAATGTATTCCAGAGTCCTTTTGTGCACGAGGGATACATCCTGGTTCCACTGTCAGAGGTTCCTTAGACTTCCCATGCCTTCTAACTGAGACCCACATTTAGGGGGTCTGGATTGGTTCAATGTTGATTTTCCAGATATCAATCTGGTTGTCCATGACCCCCCACCTTGTTCAGGACAGCTGTCTCTGTGGGTTTCTGTAGCCTGGTCTTGACCCTATTTTCATATCATTCCCCCCTCTCTTCATCTGGATTGAAGAGGTTCGGCTCAGTCTTTAGCTGTGGGTATATGTTTCTGTTTCCATCAGCTACTAGATGAGGGCTCTATGATGGCAGATAAGGTAGACATCAAGTGTTCTACTTCTAACTAGAAGACAAAATGTAAAATCAGCTGATTCCTTTTTTTGGTAGTCAATTCCTTAGATGTTTTGTACCTTAGATGTTTAAGTACCTTAAAGCTCAGATCAAGGCTTTCTGAGAAGATGTCTGTGTCAGCAACATTTCCCATGAGTGGGACAAAATACACAATAAAATCAGCTTAAGGAAGGGAAAATTTTGTTTGGACAATCGTTTCAGGTCCTTTATGGTGGGGAAGGGACAAATGAATTAGTAATTGCGTAGCATGAGAGTATGTAGATTGAGTATATGGAGGAAGGCAGAAGCAGATTGTAGAGGTGAAAAAGGTGGTCCAACCTGAAAATTCAACCTTATTTAACATATTTCCATCAGCTGTGCCTAGTGTTCCAATGGGTTTGCAAGGTCTTTATCCAAAACCAGCTGATGGTCAAGTACAAGAATATGTAGGGTACATTTACCTTCATTTAAAATCAAGTTACTATCACACACACACACACACACACACACACACACACACACACACACACACACACACACTGTGTATGCTAGTGCACATCTATAATCTCAGCACTTGGGAATATATTCAAAGGGATTGAGATCTAATATCATCCGTAGCCCACAGCAAGTGCATTCATTTTTCTTCTTTGAATATGTACCAAGATGTATGTGTATATGTGTGGGTATAGTAATATGCTAAGATGATTTAAAGAATGTAATTATATGATCTAATAACTTTACATACATATATTGACTTTATAATGCCTTATTATAATTTCTTATTAAATAGATTTTTCCTACAATATATTCTGATTATAGTTTTTCTACACTCAACTACTCCCAAGCTCTCCCCAACTTCCCACTGGAATAAGCACTGTTTCTTGCCTACTACTATTAGTAATCAAGCAGGCATCTAAGAAAAAAAAATAAATTTAAATTTAAAACCTGGATTGGACAATAAATGGACAAACAACAGCAAAAACACCAAGAGCAAAGCAAAAGAAATATATCCAGAGGCAGACACACATACATAGCCATACACAGAAACATGAAAATCAAAAAAGAAATACAATATAAGAAAAAGAACTTAGTGGGGGAAAAAAAGTCCAGACCCAGAATCATTAGACAGAAAAATCTCCAAAAGTATAACTAACTTTTTAATTATTGTTCAAATGCTAAGCATGTTGCTTGAAATTAAGTGTGGTTTTTATACTAGGCGAATATGCATTGAAAGTTTTATTTGTGACAGTTTTCACTTGGAGATGGTTTCTAGGCTGGGGTGGGGTCTTGTGTCTTTTCATATATGTACTATTTTAGAAGCTTCTACTGTTGTAAATTTCCATAAAATCCCTAAATGTTCCTTTTAACCTCTTTAAACGTATAATATTTGAGATATTAGCCAACTGCAAAATATATATTTGAAGTTTGGGAAAGTTTTATCAATATTTCCTGCTTGAAAATTCAGCACACCACAAGTTTCATAACCCAGAGAACATTTAATAGTACTCTAGTATATGCTCATTTGCAACATATGCTTTTAAAATAATAAAGTAGTCATCTGGAAAAATGTTATTTTATCTTGCAGTTTTATATTTTAGGAATGTCTAAAAATAATATATATATATATATATATACATATATATATATATACATACATACATACATACATACATATATATATGTATATTCCCTTAATAAAACTCGTTTTTAAAAATTCCCTTTCCGTAATCTACCAAAGCCATTGCCACATTCCAAATTATGTATTAAAATACATCCTCTACATATTCATCAGTGTGAATATGTGTACATGTGTACAAGTGCATATTGAGCAAATGGAAAGGCTGAAAATATCCTATATCTGTGATAAATTTACTAGTTTCTACTTGAAAATGAAATATGGAAATATGCAAAGATTTACATTCTTAGCAGTGACTAAGTATAAGACTTAACAAAAAAATAGTTTTTATCATTTTCCAGTTCAATTGAAGAGTTTCCAATAGAATATTCTTTGTTATACATATGTACTTGAAAAGCTCTCCTACAAATCAGAAGCACATTAAAGTACCAGGAAATGGTTAAATTTCTATTTGTCAAGCTCATTACAAACATTGTCCTCTGGATGAAGATAGGTTGCTTCATTTTCTCTTTTTGTTATATTGTTCAGGCTTCAAAAAAAATATCATTTCCATGTAAATTACCCTCTTGCAGCATTCATTAAACTTCTTTTACTGAAAACCTAGCTGGTTCTTCAGTCCTCTCAGTTATCTCTGGGGAATCTTCCAAGGGTCAAAACACCAGAACAATGCTACACTGATTTAATATGAAATATGGAAAAGCAAGATATTGTTTAAAGTTGTGTTTTTGTGATGTGAGAATGTTACAGTGGCATGCTACTGAAATGGAATATGTTTTTATGTGTTAAGCAAAATAATTAAAGCAAGAAATTGCACAAATAGACTTTTATTACAGACTCCAAATAAGAATTCTATTGACCCCTTCTGAACCTGTAGTTCAAGGGGCAGGTTGTTTACATCTCATCAGTGCATCCTTCAGGAACTTGAATTTGTTCTGTTTCTCTTAGTCTCTGTTTTTTTATGTGCATGACAAGTAAAGTGAGAAATAACAGTAATCTGCAATGATGAGAAACAATAGTTTATTCAGACATTTTGTCATTATAATAACTGGGATATATAGATCTTTTATTAATTTTGACTTACAAATATTTGCAATAAAAATTTATAATTTCCTAAACCAAAAGGATGACAATATTCTATCATTTAATCTATATACTAGATTATACTTAATAAAGGCATATGTATATTTAATTCAGTAGCATATTATTAAATATTTTTAAATTGCAAATATTCCTTATATAACCTACATTCTATTTAGGCTCATTTAATGAGTGCTCATATCATCATTGTAAGGATTCAGGCATTATACTCTTCTGTCCCGGTCATATGGCAGAATGAACTAAGGCAGTGCCCTGGTCAGACCAGGGTTCCATGTCTACATAGTCTATGAGCAGGTTCAAAGAACCCTTGAAAAAATGTCTCCTGCCCACGTTGCTCTCTTTTCAACTGTTCTCCTGGGGCATACAGAGATTTACCTGTCTCCCTCTTCTCTTCTGTCCTCTCTCTGTCACTGTATTCCTGTGTCTTTTTACCTTAATTTTTATCTCCTCCTCATAAAACTTTCAATATTTGTCACATCTACAAGTCTCTGCCTCCCCTTCCCCTACTGCTGGTACAGGGGTCTGTGAAGTTTCAAGTGCAGGACCAGGAACCTTACATCTATGATACCAACACTTTATTCCTAACAATAATTGATTTATTTTAACCATAAAAAATTATAATGAAATTACATAAGTAGTCTACTACATGTTTAATTTCAGAATTACAATTTATAAGGTATAGTGTTAGGAACATGGATATAAAAGAAATCTATGCAGTGTATCCAAGTATTGTATTTTAAACAATTCCATTGTGTCATTTAATAATTTCAATGATTTATATTTAAAAATTTACAACTACTCAAATGACTCATCCTTCAATTTTCTATCTTTTTGTTGAAAATACTGCATAGTACATAAACACAGTACTACTTTTCAAATAATAGTCTGTTGGAAAAATTATATCTTGTTTTAATGTTTGCCTTACTGAAAAAAAGATGCTTAGATATCTATTATGTTTTAATATGCTTTTCCAAATTGTTTGTCACCGATGTGGTATGTTGTTCTATATACTACAAATATGTGTTACATTTATTGGTTGATGAATAAACCTGTTTGACCAATGGCTAGAGAGAATATAGCCAGGTGGGAAATCAATACAGAGTTACAGAGAAAAAAGGGTGAAGTCAGGACATGCCATGTAACTGGCAGGAAAGAAAGATGTGAGGTAACAATCAATGAGCCTTCATGGTAAAATATGAACCTTAGAAATGGTTTAATTTATGTGTAGGGCTTAGCTAAGTAAGTATTTTTAATATTAGCTCCTGAGTGATTACTTGTGAACAGGCAGGCAGGACAAGAAACCACCAAATACATGAGTTGTCCAAAAGTTTGGCAAGAATTTCCACATAAAGTTTCAAAAGGGATCCTAAATGTAAAACATCAGACAGTCAAGTGGGTCTTCTTGGTTAGTAACATTTTCTCAGTGGGCTGTTTGCTATAGACAAGAAGAGGTGGGGCTCCTTTAAGAGATGGCTTCCTGGTTCCTGCTGGTGGTCTTTAGAGAGGTATTGCTATGGTGTACTTTCATGGGGGACAGATTTGAGCAGCAGCCTGCATCTGCTTAATGGCAGCATGGACCTGTAGATTCCCTACAGCTGGGGTGGTGAGCAAGGCTTCCAGAGTCAGTGATAGACATACTACTGAAATGTCAAAAAGCAGATCAGGGCAGAGCCAGCAGCCAAAGCCACCACTTTAGTACTAGCCCACTTAGCATTTTAAAAACAGATACGTAATAAAAACAGATTCAGACCAAAAAAACAAACAAACAAAAAAAGCCTCTAGACAGGTCACAGTGTATTTAACGAATTTGCATGGGCTTGACAGCCAAGTATACAAGATAGAGTTAAATTGAGGTCCTTAAGGGAAATATAAAGCAAAAACCTGTATATATACATAGTCAGTTATGTAAAGATGGAAAATACACAACCTTATTATGTATATTATTGTTTTCTTTGATTTTTTTGACTGTTAATGTTAACTAGAGAGACATTTGATTGTGAGGGCTGCTAACCTAAACCAACATATATGTTTTAAAGGTATCGTCTCTTCAAAATTTGGGTATAAAGACATGCTGATATGAAAAAGAGGTTCTGCTTTTATTTCCACAGAAGATGACTCCTTCCTTGCTAATATGATGTGATCAAACAAGAACCCCTGAAGCCATGGCCAGGTGATCCAATATCCAAAACAGCTTCATGACAACAGACTGAGATGCTACATCTTCGGTAATTAAGATAGCCAAGATTTAACCATGTTTCTAAATTTCCTCAGGATCACCATAAGAACATTGTGCTCAACAATCATCAGGGAGTAGTTTAGAAAAGCACATGAAAATTTCCAAATATTGTGTATAAATGTTTATTTTTATTTAAAGGGTGCTGATTATTAGTGGTTAATGTTGCCAGCCAATCTCTTTTTTTTTTTTTTTAAGAAAGGGTGGATATGATATAGAAATGAATAGTTTACATTGGAATAAATTTTGGTTTATTGATACAAATTTAAGGTCAATTTTGTTACATGTTTTTCCTCTTTGCTGTTTGCACAGAGCATTCGTGAATTTTATACACAAACCTTGGTACCTCATGTTTCTTCTAAAACAACATTAATGTAGTCTCATCCACACTCAAACGTTAGAAGTATATTTTTACATATTGATATTGACAATTCTCTTTGCTCATTAGAATTTCCATTAACTTTCTGAGTCCTGCTAAATAGCTCACATTTGGAACATAGATGCACCTTTAAGTAGCTGGAGGTGGTAGTGGGTAGATGAAGATACAGAGCTACTATATATTGTGGTGAAAATTACAGCCAGTGAAACACACCTGATACTAGATATAAACAAGGTAGTAAAGCAAAAATGAGAAAGAAATGACTAGAACAGAATTTTTGAAGTTATGACTTTCACTCACTTGCACCAACTCACAGGGGAAGCTTCAGAGAACAGCAATTTTCAATTCAATCAGGCACGGGATAAGTTGCAATTGGGTCAATGATGCTTCATGGCCATTTAACAAAAATGATCAGATTATGAGGCACACAAAAGGGTAAGAAGCAATGCACTGAATATTTAGTATTAGAATTGAGATAAGCACATAATAGGCAATAAACCAGTACAGTTCCCCTCTGGGTACAATTTAACAGTTAAGATATATGAAACCGAATTAGAAATTATGAAAGTATAATTAAAAAGAATGTAAAAACTACTATATTTGGAATCATGTATTCTTAATTTCAAAGACAGTTTTCTAAGAGTATTTCATTTTCCTTTAGCAAATGTGAGCATTTCAGCTTTTGTTTCTTTATACACACAAATATACACATATGCTAAAGATATATTTTAATAAATCATATATTTATATATTTATTTATGGTAATATGCATATATACTCTGAATGTAGCTACTTCGACATTAGGAAACTTGTTACCACTGATGCACATGGTTAAAGTTATAGCATATAATAAATTAAGCATTTTCATATGAGATTATTTTCTTAGCTCTTTATTAATACTGCGTTGTTAAAGGCCATTTTGTGTGATGTTAATAACATGGTATACTCAAAACATTTCCACTAAATCATTTAACACTGATATGGTAGCAACTACATATATAAAGATCCTCATTTTCAAATAATATTTTATATACCTTAACACAGTTGCATGTAAGAGTAATTGACAAATGGTACCTGATATAATCTTATTCATATATTTTTTTGTTGTTGGTCTTTATGTTAGTCCACTTATTAATGAACTACTTAATGTCTATATTTTGTATTCATTCATGCCTAAATTTAATATTCTGAAAATTTCCCGGTGTCACAATATGACAATATAAGACCATTAATAATATCACTGCACATATGCTGTGAGGCTACAAATTTGTGCTTTAACTGTTCTTTTTCTTATATAGTAATTTGATACCCTATTCTATTAACTCTTCAAAAAACTATTATGTTGATCTTGTGAAACCAGTAACTTTTTTCTAGAGATTTGACACCTCATAGAAGTCTTTTCTTCACACACATAACCTTAATTATCCAAGTGCCTGTTCTTTCCTCTATTGTAACTTCTTCTTAATCCAGAAATTGTCTTTGAAAATGTCTTGAGTACATGGAGGTGCATGGACAATGAATTCATTACTGTTTATTTATATAAATGTCATTATGCCATATTTATTTTGGTTAACAGTTTTGATGGATATACACTTTGAAATTAACAGTTTGTTTTCAATCTCAAACACTCAAAGTTTTGCTTGAGTTCTCTCACCATCCTAACCCCTCTTTCAATATATGTTGATTCCATTTAATTGAATCCTTTACTATGAATCATTTAAATAATTCATTAAATACTTTAAATATTGCAAACTAATACAATTCTGACTTATCAATTTATAAATATATTCCCTGTGTTCCTGTTTAATAATTTATGGTGAGTAGAAACAATTTTAAGATTTTAGTGGCTATGAATGTGATAAATTATCATGGTTTCTAACACCCACATGCACAGGAGACTATTTTTATAAATACATAATATATAGCCCAGGCACTTTTAACATCCAGGAAATCATAAATATTTATAAAAGAAAAAATTTTAATAGCGAGTATAGAGAAACTCAAGTCAAATGCACAGACACTATTTTTAATAAATACACAAAAGAAATTTCTTCAAAGAGACATATATCAGGGTAAAAGAAACAAACAGAACATCCAAAGAAAAGGACAAGAAAATAAATCCCAAGAGACGCAATGGAGCCAAAACACTAAAAACACAGAACAAAAGAAGGATATTAAAAGTTGCAAGAGAAAAGACCAAAAAACATATAAAGGCAGGTCTTTATAACAGCATTAGACAATTCTTAGAAACTCAAATATCAACAAGGGCCTTAGTCAATGTTCCAATAGTTCTGAGATTGAAGATGCTTGCCAGGTCACCACATTGCAGAGGTCTATTCATCACAATTTGTCAGAGGAAGAAAAATCTTTCTATGATGTAACCAGACATAAACAATTTCTGTCTACCAGTCAAGATCTACAGACGGCATTCATAGAAAAATTACAGTTTGTAGATACAATTAATAGTTTTAACTGACCCTTTGTTCCTATTGAAACAAAAGCATTACTAAAGGTATATCATGTCAATATACCAAGGTCAAGAGGATTTAGTGAAAAATTCTACCAGGTATTCAAAGAAGAATCAATGTTTTAACTCCTCCAGTTACACCGCAGCAAATGGGAATAAAACCAGATATGTACAACTGGATAATGTGTAGAGTTGAGACTTTCAAGCACTCAGATATACATGAAATGTCTTCATCTAAGCTCCAAACTCAAGGCATAAGGGTCTATGCAGAATAGGAGGCATGAAGACTGAAACAGCCAAAGATAATTCCTAGAAAACAGTTTTGTCCAGACAGAATAGGATGATAAGATGTATGAGGTCAATGAAACTATTGCAACATGTAAGACATCTGAGTACAGGTGGTTTGTGGAATGAAAGGGGAGATTAGAAATGGGGTTCCACACTTTACCAACAACGTATTTCACAAGTAATATCTACTGGCACAGAAAAAAATCAGTTTTCTCCAATGGAGTGTCACTATGTGTGTGTGGGTGAAACACGTTGTGGCCTTGTGTGGGTGTGGGTGCCCTGTGTTTGTAATTGTACAGCCTCAACAAAATATATTAAGCTGTGAAAGTATGTCGGAATTGTTATAGACAGCAACTACAGTGCAATTAAGTCTGAGTTAAATTTAGAACACACTGCAAAATTTTTAAAGTAGAATTTGATATAATAATTGTTAAATTACACAATGTGGTAGTTAAATGAAGCCTACTATTAAAAAAGAAAAACTGGACTACATTGTACAAGGACATATAATAAACCCCAATTATTGTTACAATTATTGTTAAATAAAAGAAACATTGAATATTTTCCAAACCTGGATCAATATATATATCTTCTACCATGTGCATTCTCAAATCCCATTATAACAATTAAATGTAAGGCCAAAATTTTAAATAACATGATGGACTGGAATGAAATATGAACATGACATTATGACTTTCCAAGTGAAGATCTTTTTGCCTATATAAGAATTAAATGAGATTTTTGAGACAGCAATTAGTGGGTGGTAAATTATCTTCAGCATCCTGTTGTAAAGTAGTGACTGATGATTTCCATAGTGATGCTCCTCACAGGCAAGGACCATGAGCTACTCAATAACATATTAAGCTGAAATGCATGCAATGGGTGAATTAACTCTAAACCTATTGCACTTTCTAGACTAAAGAAAAAGTTATGCAGTCCAGGCCTGGCCAAAAAAAGGCTTGCATGGAAAAAGTTGCTTCTTAGTGTTGAAAATGGAACAGTTTCTTTCAACACTAAGTTGAATTATGTGAGCCAAGAGTATTAGTGACCATGTTCTTAGCAATACACAAAAATTTCCAACATTTTGTTTTGTGTGCCCATATGCATGTGCGTGTATCTGTGTGTGCATTAAAGGCACAGGGGGAGTGGAGGAAAGAGAGAGAGAGAGAAAGAGAGAGAGAATCAACTAATGGCTGAATTTGATTCCTTTCTGAAATTTTTTTTCATCAGACTGAACCATATTTTTGTTATGTTAAACCAAATTTTAGAGAAATGTATCCAAATAGCAAAGTAGCAAAGTAGAATAAGTTTACACACACACACACACGACACACTAATAAATAAAGTAAAAAAAAAAAAAAAACTTTATTATATGGGAACTCTTGAAAATATAGTTCACAGAGCTATTCCAATTAAAACTATTTCTGGAATGCTTGCTGATGCTTGTTTGGAGTCTTCTCCTCCACTTCTGATGAATGTTACATAGTAACTATAGGAACATCACAGGATTCTATTGTTGCTGAGTCTGCTAATGATGTTTCTTTGTTTTTACTTCTTAGAATAATAATCAGTCATAAACTACTGGTGATTACTCTCCACTTTTAAGTAACATATTAGTCATTATTTTGTGGGAAGCCACAGCCCCAAGATGGCACCTGACTGGATGCCACGTAGTTCAAGCTTAGCTGTAAACAAGCCTTATTTAGAAGTGCTTGATGGAGCTTATGCACTTCTACCTTCTGTGGCCTATCCGGAATAGCCAGGTGGCATGAGCTGATTGGGCTGTGAGAGCACATTTAAGGGCTTGCTTGGGCTGGGGGAAGCGGAAGCCCATGTACAAAGTTCCTGAATAAACTGATTGAAGAAGAGTTGTGGTCATGTTTCCTTACTGGCTGAGGTAGATGTGACAATTTTTCAATGCAGATTCAGAAACAAAAGTTATTTCATACTAAATACTCTCTCCATTTCTCTCAATTTCATTTCAAAACAAAATAAAATATGGAGACTACATTTATTTTCCATTTTAATGAATTATAAAAATGAGGGTGTTTATGAAAAGAGAATTGCAAGACACTAGAACAAGTTAATAAATATAATATATGTGAAAATGAAATTATTAATGATATGTGTTCCATTCTGATCACAGGGGACAATATTAAGATCCCTGACTATACTTTATAGCTGGGCAGAGACACACAGAGCTGTTGTTTAGGGTGCCTCTTCTTCTGTGTGTAGGTAAAATGAAAACAGAATAAAGTTACCTTGTATAGTATATATTGGAAGTATGACACATATTTATATAAAATCATAATAATCTGTGAAATATAACATACATATTCTACATGTACTCTATGTATGTGGATGCACACACACACACACACACACACACACGCACACACACACAATTGTACATATTAGTGATCAATAAAGTTGTATGTGTGTATTTGAAAATATCCAGACACCCAGGTTATATGAAAAAGACATTAAATAGGGAGAGAATTTTAGTGTAACCATGCTGGAACTAAGAAATAAGTCAACATGAAGGAAACTGAAAACATAATCAGGAATGGCATGATACTAAGTTGCAAACGGGCAACAAATGGATGACATGCCTATATAACATATTGAGGCTGGGCCTGGCTGCCAAGTTTTCTCAGCATCTCTAATTCCCTACCCGTTACAATGCATAGATAGCATTCAACCCTGGGCTCCTCAACTCAGGGGCTGAGGTGCCCTTCAGCTGTTAATCCCTACATAGCACAGATATTTTGCTTACTCTTCTTTTTGGACCCCTGGGCTCCTGCCTGTTGTACCTTAAGTCTCCCTTTTTCCCATCTCCCTACCTCTCCATCTCTTTCCACCTAGACCAGTTTCAGTCCAGCTGCGTGTACTATGAACTCTCCCATATCTCTCTGCCTCTGACAATGTTATTCCACATATGAACAATAAACTCTCTCCTCCAAATTGGTCAGATACTACCTCATTTTTCTCTTTGAACTTTACAAAATTTTATCATGCTAACATGCACATACCCTGGGTTCCAGACTCATTTCTATTCTTATTTTAACTTTCTCTTTGAATTACTACTGCTATCTATTTTGTTTTTGTTATCACTTATGAAAACTTTTACAATATAAATGCTTTAAACCTCAAATTTACATTTTAAAATGTAAATGTCATACTTAAAATCTATGTTTTTTTCATAGACTGATGCCTAAAATTATATACTAAACAGGTCAAAATTCAATACTAAGAAAATACAATGAATCAAAATAATTTAAGTAAAAAAATGACTTTATGTGTATCACATTAAATATGAACAAAACATACTGTAATTAAAATATATGTTCTACAATACTAAGGGAGATTTTATAAGGAAGTTTCATTGTGATAAATATTTTTAATTATTATTTTATTTGGGGGGGCAGTTTTTTGAGACAAGTTTCTGTATGTAACAAGCCTGACTGTCCTGGCCTCGAACTCACAGAGATTCATATGCCTCTGCCTCAAAAGCTTTAGGATTAAAGACCTGTGCTACCACCACCCAATCTATAACTTATTTTTTTTTAAATGCTTTTGACCCATGTCTAGAGTGAGAACTCAGTATCGCATGCTGTTGTTGCAGAGACACCCGGTTTTTCTTTCACACCCATCCAGTGGGTCAAAACCTTGTTACTTCAGTTTATGCAGTATTTTGCACCCTTTTCCTGAATCCGCCAACACCCAAAGACAGTGGTGTGCATCTATAAATCCAGGAAAAACGCTCTTAGGAATAAAATAAATAAACCTAAAAGTCTTTGATGTATTGGTGGTATCAATAGATCTTCTTTACCTGTTAAGATATGGGATAATCTACACAATTAGTATTTTATTTATTTGTGATCCAAAGGAAAAGAAGTTCTGAAAATCTATGGTCTACTACTATCTATCCCTTTGTAGCTAGAACTTACATACTTTTCATTGTTTACATTCAATTCATAACCTTTGTTTGCTTTTGGTATGGTTTACATTTACACTAGAAATTTAAGATATCAAATTCAATAAAAAATTCTAAAGTTTGATTTACTCTTATTCATATTTATTATGTTATTGCAGTTATCTCATTTTCTTGTATTTTATATTCATCCACATATTACCAAAAATTAAGTTCTTTCTGTCTTTTCCAAGTTTTGTTTTCTCATTCATGTGTAAGTAATTTTTAAAATATTCATTGGATTTTAATATTTTCTCCTGCATATATGAATTTGTACCATGTGTGCCTGTTGTCACAGAAGCCAGAAAAGGGATTAGATCCCCTGAAACTGAAGTGGTAGAAGATGGTGAGATGCCACCTAGATGCTAGGAACCCAATCTGTCTCATTTCCAATAATAGTTAGTGCCCATATCTCCAGCTATTTTTTAAAAAATGTTCAAAGACACTTTCAGTTATTACATCCTCTCCCCTCCATGTTGACTATATAGGACTAACATTCAATTCTTAGAAAATTTGTCAGATTTG
Organism: Cricetiscus sungorus; assembly: GCA_030556225.1. NCBI lineage: Eukaryota > Metazoa > Chordata > Mammalia > Rodentia > Cricetidae > Cricetiscus > Cricetiscus sungorus. The sequence goes on along the minus strand of JANBXA010000741.1, from coordinate 27,328,516 downwards.
CATATTTTAAGACAAATAAAGCACCTCATAATTAGACATTCTGCTAAAATTTTAGCTTAAAAAATAGTTTTTAGAAACAAAAGAACAGAGACTAGCAAGACTTCTAGGTAGCAGCATTTTTCTTGGTTAAACTTTGTTTTGATAGAGACAGAGATTTGCGTGGCTCCTTTAAGGGAGTTTTCCTGACTGCATAAACGACAAAAAAAAAAAAAAAAAAAAAAAAAACAAAAACAAAAAAACAAAAAAAAAAAAAAACGCACTGATTTTAAAAGAGCTCTGCTAACAATTCATTGGTGTGTACCGAGAGCTGCAATGAAGGTTTACACTGTGTTTTAAAAAATATGCTAGCTTGGGAGAGAAAAAGAAACAGGATACAGTGGTTTTAAAAAGAAATAAGGAAGTACAATGGCTGGATATGGTGGCGCACGCCTTTAATCCCAGCACTCGGGAGACAGAGGCAAGCAGATCTCTGTGATTTCAAAGCAAACCTGGTATGCAGTGAATTCCAGGACAGATAAAAGTTACACAGAGAAACCCTGTCTCAAAATATGTAAAAATAGAAGTAGAAGAAATAGAGTAATAAAAAAGCCACGTAAAGATGGAAAGCACAGAGAAATTTTGGATACTATACGCGATTCTGCTGTCTTTAAATTTTTTGACTGCTAAGAAAATAACAACTGATAAAAGAAATGCTGCTGGATTAATCCAATTTATATATTTTAAAGATGCTTTGACTCCAAAATTTAAGCCTAAGGACAAGTTACTGGAGAAAAGGATTTCTATTTTTGTTTCCACAGAAAATGAAAAGCTGTGGCTTCCTTCCAGACTAATGTGGTTTGATCAAGCCAGACCCCCGGAAACAGCGCCCCAGGTGATCCAACACTTGAAGTAATTGAGGCAAAGCCTTGCAGACTACAGCCAAGATTTCTGCATCTTCTTAGGATCCCCCATGACAGCGCTCCCTACCAGCTGGAAGTAGTTTGGAAAGAAAGACGTCCAAATTCCGAAATATTGTATATAAATATTTGCTTTCATTTAATTGGGCTTGGTTATAAATAGTTAATGACCACAAGCAATCTTTTTAAAGATAAAAAGGGAATTATGGTATAGATATGAATGTTTTGTTTTGGAATGGATTTTCATTTATTGATACAAATTTAAGGTCTATTTTGTGATATGTATATTTCTCCTCTTGTTTAGGTATTATGTTTATATAGCTCATTTAGAATGTAATGTATAGTTTACACAGATTATACATAATTGCCTATGATAATGAGAACTTATAGTTAAGTTAGTTAGGACTTCTAGATATGCAGAGATGTATTTAAGATGAATAGGCATTCTTCAAACTTTTCAAAGACCTACAGAATGTGGCATTTAAAATGGTTTAGGGTTTTCTTGACAGTGAGGCACAACTGCTCCTGGTAACACCACCTGCGTCAGAAAGGAAGATGGACATCAAAGAAACATGTAATAAAGTTTGCTTCTAAAATGGCAAGAGTAGCCATTTGGACAAGATACTGCTCTTGTCTAGACTGACTATATGCTGAATAAACTGGATGTGCAGGACCCACAGAAAAGTGACTGCTGATGCAAGATGGACATTGCTACAAGATTCCTGCTTCATGGAAGAGGCTGCCTGCCAGACAGTCTACAGGACACAAAGAAAAACGACTGACAAGCCACCAATACAGGTGGACAGTTTAAAGAGTGGGACCAGACAGGCAGCAGCAGGGGAAAAACCTGCCCATGACAAACATACTTCTGCCTAAAATTGGAATTGAGGTATAACTTAATTCGTAACTATGGAATGAATGTGGATGTTGCTCCAAGAATTGTTTTCCCTGTGTTTCTGCTACAGCAGCTTCTAAACAAGTGAGTACACACTTGGCCCTGACATTTTGTTGTATTGAGATTCTTGCATTGATTTCTCCTTCGTCGACTAAATCATCTGCATTTTCTATGATATTAGATTTTCTAATTATATGTTTTAGCACAGATTTAAATAACTTAAGTAAAATAATATAAAAATAAATTTTTCCTAAATAATTCAGCCAAGTAACAGCTTGATTTTGAGCTGAAATCTTATGAGAGATTTCTTTTTTATTCACCAACCAATAATTTGTTATTATTTTAAGCTGAATAAATAAATTAATACTATGAAATACTTATGATAGATAAATAGCAAATATGTCAAATTATTACTATTGACTTTTTCTCCATTGAAATAATTAGCAAACAACTAGAATTGCTCTATGATTAATTTGTCTTTAATTTTCAAAACAAAGTGAATATTCATATTTGTATTAAATATCTTACTTGTTGAATGAAAGGAACAAATACTAGTTTTACTAATATTTCAATGAAGGCTCTAAAATCTCATGGGTCCTTTTATTTATTATAGTTTATTTCAGAATGCTTTTGTTGCTATCACAGGTAAAAATAGTAATGAATTTGTATATCATGTAACCAACTTCTATAGTTGATTTTAGTCCATAATAAGGTCACATAAATGAAAATATTAATTAGAACCTCTTAATAATTGCTGTACCTGTAGGATAAAAACAGAGACAAATTATCTGTTTCACTGTACTTGGCAAATACTTGTAATACATAAACAGTCAGGTTGTAGAGAAGCCCTAATTACCGAATTTTAACCTTTTAAAAAAGTCATTTGAGAAATAAACAATGAATAAGGCAGAATAAATGAAGCCATTGTGGATATGTTGTTTAAGACTTCCAAAAAAATGTTATGGGCATCTTTTACAGTCTGTATTACTGGAAAACCTCATTGAAAAAATACGAAGTTGTGTCTGTAATTTATTTCATTTGTATATTAAACACAAGTATAACATGTTTGTTTTATTGATACAACTTACCTATGTCACAAGTGATATATATGTTTTACACATAAAAACAGAAAGCACACTAAATAATATGTTTAATTTAGTTGTTTAGTTTCAGAGAATTCAAGTTCCATAAAAATTGTTAGTTAACAGTGCTGAAGCAACTAAAAAATCTGAAGTTACACATAGATTAGTTGTTAAAAACTGACATCATTTAGAAATGTAAACCAGATATAAATGCCTTGTGAAGTAGTATTAATCTAATCACAAACAAAGTATAATTTTGATGTATGATCATTTTATGACTTGGAATAAAGCCACAATATTAGTGAAAATTAATATTTCACAATTGATTCATCTTGGTAAATCCTAGATATTTATTCACATTTGATTGTAGAAATAACTAAGTAACCTACCTTGTTCTGACTTTTAAAATTACTCTAATAGTCCTGGATCTAATTACACAATTTTTGAGGCTAATTTAAAATATACTAAGTAATTTATCAACTTTTCAAATTATATTTGCAGTTTTTATCTGTTCGAATACACTTGGTGGAATATACTTAATAATCACTTTTTACATAGACAAATAGAAATAGTGCACAGATTTGGGTTTTTTTTTGGTTTTTTTTGTTTTTTGTTTTTTTTTTTTTCACTTTTGGGAAACAATGATCTTTTCTCATATAATCAAGCATAGATGTGACTCTGGAAATTGTTGTTAAAAAACCCTTGACTATAATGTGAATCTGTGTAGTTAGATATATGTTCAGGTCTTTCTATCCATTGTTTTTGGACATAAGGTTTGTGCATGATGATAGATATAGCTCTATCTGCAGTCTTCTTCAAGTCAGCATCCAGTTATGCTTGCACCATTTGTTGAACATGCTTTCTTTTTTCCATTGTATAGTTTTAGCATCTTTGTCAAAAATCAGGTGTTCATAGTGTGTGAGTTAATATCAAGGTTTTCAATTTGATTCCATTAATCTTCCTGTCTATTTTTGCACCAATACCAAGCTGTTTCAGGACTACAGCTCTATAAAAGAGCTTGAAGTCAGGGATGGTGATGACTCCAGAAGTTCCTTTATTGTACAGGTAGTTTAGTCTATACTGGATCTTTTGTTTTTTCATATAAAGTTGAGTATTGTTTATTCAATGTCTGTGAAGAATTGTGCAGGGTGTTTGTTGGGGATTGCATTAAATCTGTCGTTTGCTTTGGGCAAGGTTGCCATTTTTACTATGTTGATCCTACCTATCCAAGAACATGGGAGATCTTTCCATTTTCTGGTATCTTCTTTAACTTCCTTCTTTAAAGACTCAAAAGTTCTTAATATATGGGTCTTTCATTTGTTTGGCTACTATTACCCCAAGACATTTTATGTTATTTATGACTATTGTAAAATGTGATGTTTTTCTGATTTCTTTCTCATCCCCTTTATCATCTATATATAGTAGGGCTATTGATTTTTTTTGAGTTAATCCCTGGTAGAGTATTGCAGGGCACTTGTATAAACTATCCTATCATCTGTAAATAGTGAAAGTTTGACTTCTTCCTTTTCAATATATATCCACTTAATCTCTTTTTATTTTCTTATTAGTCTCGCTGGAACTTCAAGAAAAATATCGAAGAGCTATGGAGAGAATAGACAGTCTCGTCTGTCCCCTGGAGAGGGAAAATTGACAAGATATCCCAAGAAAATTAGGATCATGGTGGGGGGGAGACAAGAGGAAGAATAGGGGAGAGGTGGGCATGACAGAGCAGGAAGATTGAGTCAGGGAAAGAATAGAGGACAGTAAGATAAGAGATACCATAATAGAGGGAGGCAATAAAAGTTTTAAGAGAAATCTGGCACTTAGGAAATGTCCAGAGATATACAAGGATGACCCCAACTTACAATCTAAGCAATAATAAAGAAGATATCTTAAATACCCTTCCCTGACAATGAGATTGATGACTACCTTATATGCCATCAAGGAGCCTTCAGCTAGTAACTGATGGAACTCCACAGATAACACTGAGCCGAACTCCTGGAATCCAGTTGCAGAGCGGGAGGAATGATGAGCAAAGGCATTAAGACCAAGCTGGAGAAACTCACAGAAACTAGCAACTAAACAAGAGGGGGGGGCTCATGAACTCTAGTCTGACAGCTGAGAAACCAGCATAGGATCAACCCAGACTCCCTGAAGGTGGGTGTTAGTTAGGAGCACTGAACTGTCTATAGGGCCTCTGGTAAAGGATCAGTACTTATTTCTAGTATATGAATGAACTTTGGGAGCCCATTCCACATAGAGGGATACCCCCTTAGCCAGACACATGAAGGAGGGCCTAGGCCTTGCTTCAATGGGTTTGGTGGGGGGAACAGTGGAGAACAAGAAGGTGTGGGAACTGAGAATGACAAATAAAACAATCTTATTTCGAATTTAAATTTAAAAATGTATCAAAAACAGAAACAAAACAAAACAAACACACAAACCAAAAACCCAATATGAATCTGATATCCAGGGCCAGTTTTCCTCTCACTTGAATGAGGTGGGGCACTGGATTTCTCAGGCCAGTATTAACCATTCAGGAGACTGTATTTATTTCTAACCAAAGACTTGACTTTAGTGCAAGCACTGTGTGACAGTTCAGGGCCACTTCAATTAGTTTTGTGGGAGAGATTTTCCATTCTTCTCTCTGCCAAGGTGAACCTGGGACATACGGTGGTGTGAAGATGCAGCTGCCAGGAAGATGGATTGTAGTCTAGGTAGATGAATTGCTGTACAGAGGACAAGTGCCTTTTCCAGACTAACCAGCCCAATATGGTGTAAATCATGAAAAGAAAAACAAAACCCTTGATTGTATGCAGTTGTTAAAAATCTTGAGAATTAAAAGATTCTAAAGTAATTAAAGGACAACTTCATTTTAATTTGAACTGCATATTTTAGTTAGCTTTTCTAATAAGAATTTTACTCCCTTGAAGATATTTTTGTCTCTTTTCCAAATATAATTTTCTTATACTTTCTTCAGATTGATCTGTCCTTATTAGGTTAGAGTGTACTCATCAAAAAATTATAAAAATTGCATCCTCTTATATTGTTTATGTAACAATTACTATGCAGGTCATGATTTTGTAGACCATATTATTCATATATGGACCTGAAGATGATTATACTCTTATTTGTAATAGAGTCAAAAGCTAAAGGATCACAAGTAATTTTTTCATGAACATGCTAATTTGGATCTAAATGTATAAAAATAGATATAATTTTGCTTCAATTTTGGCATTTCTTTTTATTGGTTCATTAGGATTGATTCATTAGGTCTTAGTTTAATTTGTTTTGTCTTATGCAATAGCTCCCCCTCATTTTCAACTTGATTAGACTGGAAAATAACTCAGAATTAGGAATCTGGCTCAAAAGCTTGACTGATAAAGTTGCTTCTCCTAAGCCTCAAGAACTGAGTTCTATCCCCAGGACCTACATGGTGGGAAAAGACAACAGACAATTGCCAAACTTGATCCTGATATCAACACATACACTATGGTATACATACATACACACACACACACACAGCACACATACATTCATACATGCAAAATCACATTAAATAAATAAAGATATTTAATGTTTTCAAAGAGATGTCTAACATTCTGCATTCCTAGGAAGGATTTACTAACCTGACAAAGAATATACCTATGGATGTGCACAATCACTTATTGGTAACATAGATATAAAGAAGTTAATTGAAAACTCTCTAGTTTATATCAAGGATCTAAGAAGCACTCCTCTTAACCTTTTCTTTTGCATTGTATTGTGGTAGTGGTTACAAGCTACCTTTTTTATATCTACTGTATTTTTTTTTCAAATGGGAAAATTTTGGAAACTGACAGAATATAAGACTACTGGGTATATTCTTACAAGGTGAAGACAGACGTGGGAATGAAAAAAAAAGAAAATACCCAGTGCTTCTTTTGATTTGACATAGTGGCAAGTGAAATTCTGGGAAGGAATAAGTAAATACAAGCTACTAAAATGGGTAGAGTTGTACTATGTTAACCTAGAGTATTATTTTTATATTAAAGTTCAATATCTCAGGTTAAATATTTACATATGTCAAATTCTCTATATTAAAAATAAAATATATAATATTTAGTATGTTATATAATCTTAAAATTTTGTGATCAAGGACACACACACACACTTGATTTTCGAAAAAGAATCCAAAATTGTACAGTGGAGTAAAGAATGCATCTTGAAGAAACATTTCAGGCATTACTGGATATCAGCATGTAGAAGAATGCAAATAGATACAGAGCTATCACCCTGGACAAAACTCAAGTTTAAATAGATCAGCGACTACAACATTAAGCCAGTTAAACTGAACATGATAGAAGAAAAATGGTGAATGGTATTGAACACATTGGCACAGGAGACAACTTCCAAATTAGAACAAAAATAGCAGAAATACTAAGATACACAATTAATAAATGAGACCTCATATAACTGAAAAGCATCTATAAGACAAAGGACACTGTCAATATGACAAAATAGCAGAATCTGAAATTATCTTCACTAGTCCCACCTCACCTCCAAGAGAGGCTAATCCCCAACATGTACAGAGAGCTCAATAAACTAGACATGAAAAAGCAAATAATTTTAATCTAAAATAGGTTATACTAATAAAAGTGAATTCTTAAACAAAGCATCTCAAATGGTACAGAAACACTTAAAGAAATGCTCATGAACCCCTGACTGACAGATGGGAAACCTGCATAGGACCAACCCAGAGACCTTGAATGTGGGTCTCAGTTAGAAGCCATAGGACCTCTGACAGTGGAACCAGGGTGTATCCTTTGTGCATGAAAGACTTCATGGAGGGATACTCCTTTCTCTTAGAGACATGAAGAAGGGACTAGGCCCAACCCCAAATGGCTTGACAGATTTTGATGATCATTCCTAGAAGGCTGATCCATCCTGGAAGGCCTCACTCTCCCTGCGGAGTGGATGGGGACTTGTATAAGAGGGAGTTTTGTGGGGAGAACAAGAAAGGATGGGAGAGAGAGGGAACTGGAATCCATACGTAAAATAAGAAAAAATAATGAAATAAATGTCCAACTTCTTTAGCCATTGGGAAAATGCAAATCAACTCCTCCACACTTACTCCTGTCCAAATGACTAAAATCAAAAGAATCAATGACAGCTTATGGTGGAGAATATGTGGAATATGTAAGGGGAACACTCCTCCACTGCTGATCAAAGGGAAAACTTTTACATCCACTTTGGAAATCAATATTGCAGTTTCTCAGAACACTGGGAAACAATCTACCTCAAAACCCAGCTATACCACTCTTGGGCATAGACCAAAAGGGCTCTCAATCATACCACAAGGCCACTTGCTCAGCAACATTCATAGCAAATTTATTTGCAATAGTCCTAACCTGGAAATAACCTAGATGCCCCTCAACCAAAGAATGGATAAAGAAAGTGTGGTACATTTATACAGTGGAGTATTACTCAGCTTTAAAAACACTGACATCAGCAAATGGATGGAACTAGAAAAATGTCATCCTTAGTGAGGTAATCCAACCTAGAAAGATAAACATGGTATGTACTCACTCATAAGAGCAAATTATTCTAAAGTAAATACATGCTACAGCCCGCAAACACGGAGAGGCTAGAAAACAAGGAGTGCCTAAGTGAAGATGCATTGATCTCTCTGGAAAGGAAAATAGAAGAGATCTTCATGTGTTTACTAGGGGTGGATGGGGATTGGGAACTTGAGGGATAGGGTTGCAGGTTGAAAAAGGAGAATACTGAAAGAGATGACTGGAAAGTGGGACTTTCAGGGGTCAGCTAGAAAGCAGATGCAAGGAAAATTCCCACAAATCTACAAGGATGGCCCCAACTATGCCTACTAGCAATAGCTTGACCTGGCTATTCCCTGATACCAGACATTACCAACTATCTTCAGAGAGCCTTCATCCTGTAAATGATGGAAACAGATGCAGAGACTCACAGCAAAACACTAGGCAGAAGGGGAGAATCCTGCTGAACAGAGGGAGGAAGGATTATCGGAGGTGAGGGATCAAGAATGTCACAGGGAAACCTACAGAAACCACTAACCTGGCTCATAGGACCTTACAGAATCTGAACCAACAACCAGGAAGACTGCATGGAACTGACCTAAGCCCTCTACATAAACATGACAATTGTGTAGCTTTGCCTATTTATGGGACTTCTAACACTGGGGGCAGGGCCTATTCTTTCTGTTCTGGATGTCTCTTGAAACATATTCCTTATGCTGACTTGCCTTGTATAGCCTAAATACAAGGGGAAATATTCAACTGTACTTCAACTTGGTATGCCATGCTTTGTTAATATTCATGGGAGGTCTGCCTCTTTCTGAACAGAAACAGAGGAGTGGATTGGTGAAGGAGGAGTAAAGAGGTAGGGAGAGGGAGTAAGTGGAAATGAGGGGAAAGGAAACTGCTGTTGGGATAAAAAAGAAGTAAATTAAGTAAATTAAGAAAAGCTTTGGAGATTAAAGAGCAACTCATAAATACTTTAATATCTTTTAATTTTACACAGCAAGTAGCAAGTAAATTTTTAGTCTTATTTAAAAACAATAAATAAAATCTTGAATTTTGGGACCGAAATGATGTAAGAAAAATAATACAATTTCAGTGAGATTTCAGAAAGAACACTGTTTTCCCCACACCATTTCATAACTCCACATGTTCAAGGTCATCAACTAATCAGTTGCATAGAAAAAGAATCTCTTTTTCAGCCACCCAGCCGACTGATATTATTATTGCTACATTCAATTTCCTATAATAATTCTACAATTAAGTTCTAATGTATGTTAAAACAAGCATGTCTCAACTTTATTTTAACCTATGATCCATTTTGGTAAACATCTAACTTTTATATTCTCCATTAATGTCACTTGAGTTTCAAAATAAATTAGGTATTGTCACCAAGAGTATGTCAAATCAATGACAATATTAGTTAAAAATATTATAATGAGAAAGACAAGAGCACTCTGTGCATAAGGTCTGCTTGCTTGACTCAAGGTTCACCCTCCTGAGGACTGAAGTTTAAATACAATTTGGGTCATTCCAATGTCATGTTTATTTTACTCTTTTGTTTTCATGCCAAGTCTTAATGGCACTGTTTGTTTGACTTCTGTGTCTTGATAATAGGAAAAAAAATAATCTTTATACTCTCTTTCTTTCTTTTCATCAATGGTTGTTCCTCTTCACTCTCACATCCCAACCTAGCTTTTTAAAACACTGTCATGTTGGACAATGGACCTTAGTCCTGTGCACTTGAGGTCACCACTGTAGTATTTATACTGTACACAACTTCCTAAGGCAATGGGTTTATTCCATGTGAAGCTCTATTTGTATCAGATGCTAGACTTTAGTAACTCACCACAGACAGAATATGCAAAACCCAGGAACTAAAACAATGAATATTTTGAGAGAGAGAGAGAGAGAGAAAGAAAAGGCAAAGATCATATAGTCTCAATGAGTTTGAATGTAATTAGTTTCAAAATTCAAAATTGAATGCAATGTTTTAAAGAAAATTATACTTACTTAAAAAGTTAGTATGTATCAGAAAATATTTTACTTAAAGACAGAAACACATCTTGGTCAGTATTATTAAAATTGTTATGTCTATTAATATTCCATCATGTACTTGCATTATAACATGGCTTCAAAAAGACAGGATTTCTATGATAACTGTAGCACTTTAACCATAAATATACCTAAATTCTAAGCTGTTTTAAAGATAAAGTAATAATACAGTGACTTTAAAAATAATAGTGCACCATCTCTGTGTACCTGGAAAATATTAGTGATGAGAGAAATAGGAGGTAAGTATCAGAAACATTGAAAGAAATTCCATTACCAAATTTACTAACGTAGTATTTGCATGGAAGACTGCTATCTTCCAGAAGGACGTAAGTGACTATTTCATCAACATCAAAAGCATTCAAGTGGAAAAATACTATGCATCTCCTCCCTAAGCGAGATTAACATTTATTTATTCAGGTCAAAGAAATCCCACTGGCTTGAGAAGCATTGCAACTTAACCAGCTCGATGATTATTCCATAGTTATTATCATTAAACAGCTGTTCTTTTAGAATTCTTCATTATAACACATACTATCAATCTTGTGCAACTAAAATGAGCTCAAATACCACTTTTATCTTTCAGAAGTTCCTATTTCATTACCTAAAATAATATCCTTTATCTTGAGTAGTAATAGGGATGTGCTGCCAAAGAATGTAGTTGTATTTTTTGCTGTTCAGTGTCCATTGTCTGCTTTCTCCAAAATATTTTGAAAAATTTTAGTGCAAATATAACACAATTTTATCTTTTAAGCATTTGTTTCTTGTAGTAGATATTAGATGTCTCAAAAGCAAGACTAATGTGGCTACTACTAATTCTTTTATCTATAGTGTTGAAAACATTCTTGATACATAGCTATTTTAAAGAGATATGCCTGTTTCTCACAGATATGTCAAAAATAAAGGTTGAAGCTAGACTTATTGAATAACGTATTCATTATGGTCTTCTTTAGTCTGTTCTGTAAATTATCTGCAAATCTTGTAACTTAATTGAACTGCTATGAATCCATTTGTCTCAGGAACACTCTGTTCTTGGCCCTTACTTTCCTATTGCTTCAACTCATGTAACCACCTGTTGCTTCCATTGCATCTTTAAGATCTTATAACTCTATATCCTGGGTAGCTTAATATTTCTAGTCATCAAGTTTTCTTTTATTTGTTGTCCTTCAAATTTGTTCACGTCTGAGCTGGATTTCTCTGTTAGTATGTGAACAAGTGTCTGGTAAAGTTTTCAGTCATGCAACAGAGCACAGAGTCTCTACCCCTTTCTTTTACTCTTCATGACTAGGCTTTTCCTCCACCGGTGAGGCCCTTTGTGAGGAACTACAACTAACTTCAAAAATGATGGAGATGTTCATTTACTTTTCAGTAGTTGGCACCATACAGGGTATCAGGCTTTCTTCATGTTCTATCCTAATCAAAACACTAGCAAGCTGTTGGAATGTGATTAGCATTCAAAAATATTATAGATCATCTATGAATTTCATTTGTTCACAAAACTCAGGAATCCTTAGAACTTCCTTCCTTCAGATCTCACAGCTCCACAAACACCTACAGCTACCTACAGGTATTGACATGCTATTTTTTTCTCTTAGGAGTTTTAAAACAAAAACTAAGAAAATTCTCAAAATCAAACACTTTAATGACAAGGTAAAATGTTGTTTATTTGTGTCAGATTTAAACATATTTGAACATTGTTGGAACATAATGTGCACTTTTCCCTTTTAACTTAACAGTGACAGACAACTTTAAAACACTTCAGTTGGACATAGTTATTTTTTTTCTTTCTTTTAACAGAAAAGATTAAGAATTAGGTTTACATATCTGCTCATACAATGTTTTTTAAAATAATACATTAAAAGCATTATGACATATTTCATGGTAGAAAGACAAAAATTACCTGCTTTAGATATCTGCAAAATTATAATTAAAAAGCAACTCAAGGTTGATTAAGCAGTTATTTTTTGTAAACCAGCATATTAGCTGAGTATAAATTGTGCTTTAATGTTCAAGATGTTTAAGGAAATTCCTGAATGTGAATGAACCCTGTTTCAAATACTATGCTTAGTCTATTAACTTACTGTAACTTTAATTTACTACTTTAAAATCTAATTTGTCTGTATTCTTAATCATCTTTTTCTATATATTTGCTCTAAATTCTCTTTAATCTGTAATTCTATTCTAAAGTTCCTTTTATTCTAGGACTGTTTAAATAGCAGTATAATATATTCTGCTTGCTTTGCAATAGCAATAGATCACATTCAATCAATTGAGTCTCTGCAGGATGGATGTGAAGCAACTGAAAATAATATAGCAATCATGCCTTAGCCTAGTAATTTCTGCTATTCAACTGACCAAATAGGTTTGACAATAAACTAATGTGATTTTTTCCCCATGCCAATTGGCTATTTCTATATCTAGAAATATCTAAATATGTGATGAATTGGAAATTTATATCCTGACATTTAGATACAGCATTACTACAGATGGAATATGACTTCAAATTATGTGAAGTATCATCATGAAATACAATGCTTAAAATAGACACCAGGATTTGGGGAAAATGGAACTTGACCTTAAAAGACAATTAAGTTTTGTACTTATATTTCTCCAGTCTGTTGGAAATATATATTTGTGTTCAATATTTGAGTTCAAAAAATTACTCTTATCTATTCATTTTATGTTAATAAAGTTATAGAAATTATTGAATATGATGCAATTATGAACTTATAATTTAAATTTTATTCTATTAAGTGTATTTAATTAATGAATTCCTATTAAAAGTAAATAAAGACAACACTGTGATGCTTAGGCAAGAAATAATTTGCTCCCAAGAATATGTGCCAATGTCTAGTGATATTTTTGGTCTCTAACAAAATAAACTTCTGTAAAGTATTGTACAGGAGCCAACGTTTCAATTTTTTCTGGCAGAGCAATGAGTAATTCCATCCAAACAATCAGAGATTGAGCATAGGATGCCCTCAGTCAACACATAAAATAGCAGCACCATACTGTTAGTTCATGTATTTAGTATGTTGTTTTAAATATATTTTTATAAAGAATTTTGAGTTCCTATTGAAAGAATGTAAGTTAAACATACAAAATAGCTCAGTTATAAACATTTTTTAATATAGTGGAGCATTTTGTATACATAAATTGACAACACACATGGGGAAATTATTAGAAATTAGCCTTCCTCAAAAAAGAATGATAACAAGACCCAGCCTTTGGTATAATTTTAGAAATCACTAAGTTGCAAAACATTAATAAAAAATTATATGTATAACTTTGGGTATTAGGAGGCAGTTGAATTCACCCATTACTGGTGGTAGTTGTGCCTGGCATGTTGATAGTTTAGCACAAAAGGTCCATATATGAGCAAGATTCTCAGTGGCAATCATTCTCTAACAAACCTACATATCATCCATCAGGAAGGAATTTTTAGATATGTTTTTAAATAAAACACACTGTGTCTTCAACAATTTGAAATATATTCAACCTTAACTATATGTTCCCTGCAGAGAGTCAATAGCGATGCCAATATGTATTACAATTTTATTGTTATGAAGCTTCCTGACCAGTAAGTAATTACTAAGTTACCCACCGTGGCATTCAGATTCACACACAGCAATTATAGAGTTCCTAAGAATGCCTTTTCTCATTCTCATATACCTTCTTTTAAACTCTTCCATAATTATTTTATTGGTCTTACAGATAATTTTCCAAATTTATTATAAAATGTATAGTACACTCTAAATAATTGCCAGTTGGTTTGTAATTGCTGTGAAAAATGCCTTATAAAATCAACTTATAGGAAGAAAGAATGTTTTGGCTCAGAGCTCCAATGTATAGTCTCTACTTACTACTATGGGCCTTCCTATAACAGTTAACACAATCTAGTGACTCTATTCCAGATCTTCTCAGAAATATTTCCATTGGTAATTATTAATTCAATCTGGTAAAGGATTAAGTTTAACCCTCACAGGCCAACAAATGGCTTGAGAAATAGAGGTTTTTGCTCTTAGAACATGAAAAATTTGAGTTTGATTCTTGGAATCCAGCTTAACAAATTTTACCTCCAAACAGTTACACCATAGCGTACACACATGTCCATTGGAGAATAATAATTCAATTTAAAAAATCACAATTTAAAAAACATTTTAACTGTCATGTCTACCCACCATTATCAACTTGGCACTGAAATATGTTGTTTGTAAGCACAATATGTTGCTGCTTGTCCCATAACCTCCTGACAATGTTATGATGGGAGAAAGAATTCAAACCAAAATTTAAAAGTATTTACCTTCTTTGGCACATCCAACACTGTTCAGACATGAAATGCAGAGTCTCTTTGGAGACTGAGTATATCACTATGAGAGAATCCATACACATTAAAAAACAAATTACATACTTTCAATATCCAAACATAGATCCATAATACTCCATTCCAAGAGAGAGCAATGTGACATAGAAAGAAACCACAAAACAACAGAAAGACTGGAAGCATAACCGGGCATAACAAATCTCCATCTTAATCTTCTTTTATATTTTTTATTATTAATATAATTTAAGAAATTTACATGTTGATCCCAGGTTCCTCTCCCTCCCTTCCTTTCTTCCTCCCTCTCTTCCTTTTACACTCTTCCCCCCCACATGCACCCTGACCACACTCCCCTCCCATCCCCCCACACCCATTCTACATGTAGGGCTATGCTATCCAGGTAAGGTCATGTAAATTTGTCAAGTCATTTGAAGTAGGGACTAGAACTTCTCTCCTGTCTCTAGGATAAGGGAGTATCCCTCCATGGGGGATGCGATTGCAAGAGCCTTTTGTGCACCAGGAATACATCCTGGTTCCACTGTCTGAGGTCCCTTAGATGGCTCAGTCCTTCTAGCTGAGACCCATATACAGGGGGTCTGAGTCAATCCCATACTGGATTCCCAGCTATCAGTCTGGGGGGCCCATCAGCTCCTTCTTGTTCAGGTCAGCTGTCTTTGTGAGTTTCTGCAAACTGGTCTTGTCTTCTCTCTCTCTCTGCATATGTATTCTAGTTCAACTCCGTGTTTAGTTATGGGTGTTTGCTTCTGTTTTCAACAGTAATAGCTGAGGGCTCCATTATGGTGGATAATTTACTTAATGATCTCACTATCAGGGAAGGGCATACATAGTAGCCTTTCTACGGTTGCACAAATTGTCAGTTGGAGTCAGTTTTGTAGGTCTCTAGACCTTTCTTTAGGTTCAACTCCTCTTCAAACCAATAATGGCTCCCTCTTTTATGCTCTCTCTCCCCCTCCCTCTCTCTCCCTCCCTCTCTCTCTCTCTCTCTCTCTCTCTCTCTCTCTCTCTCTTTTTCTCTCTCTGTTTTCTGTCTTCTGTTCCTACCCTGACTCAATATTCCTAGTTGTACGTGCTTTCCTCTCCTTCCCTTCTTTTTCTCATAGTTCTTTCTCCAATCTCTGCCTCCACCACTTCCATGTGCTCTGGGAGGAATTGTTCCTTCCCCCTTTTGTGAGGGACCATATATGAATCTCTTACAATACACCTTGTATCCTAGTTCCTCTGGTGGTGTGAATTATCAGCTGGTGATCCTTTGTTTTAGGTCTAAAATCCATATATGAACGAGTACATACCGTGTTTCTCTTTTTGTGATTGTGTTACTTCATTCAGGATGGTTTCTTCAAGTGTCATCCACTTACCTGCGAATTTCAAGATTCCATTATTTTTTCTGCAGAGTATTATTCCATTGTGTAGATGTGCCACATCTTCTTTATCCATTCTTTAGTCGAGGGGCATCTAGGTTGCTTCCAGGTTCTTGGTATTAAAAATAATGCTGCTTTTACACAGTGGACAAGACCAAATGGCAGCCCACAGACTGGGAAATGATTTTTACCAACCCTACATCTGACAAAGGGCTGATCTCCAAAATATATAAAGAACTCAAGAAATTATTCAACAAAACACCAAATAACCCTAATAAAAAATGGGGTACAGAATTGAAAAAGAATTCTCAATAAAGGAATTCAAAAAGGCTGAAAGACACTTAAGAAAGTGCTCAACATCCTTAGCTATCAGGGAAATGCAAATCAAAACATCTTTGAGATACCATCTTACTCCTGCCAGAATGACTAAAATTAGAAACACCAATTACAACTTATGCTGGAGAGAATGTCGAGAAAGGGGAATACTCCTCCACTGCCGGTGGGAGTGCAAACTTGTACAACCATTTTGGAGATCAGTATGGCAGCTCCTTGGGGAAATGGGAATTAGTTTAGCACAGGGCCTGATAGCTTTTATCTATTGATTTTATTTTATGTTCTTCCCCCCTCTCTTACCAAAATTTTCTATTGGTGCAAAGATTTTGGATACCAAGGAAAGATATTATATGCTGACCTATTTTTTACACTCTTTTCATGGATACATTCTTATTATGGATACTCAGTTCTCAAATCCAACAGATTAGCTTGTTATCAAGGCTTTTCACCCTCTGCAAGCACCATGCAACTGTTCTTTCTGTCTTGTTTTTTATTCTGTCTGTTCCTTATTTGAGTGAATTATTCTGTTTGAATCTTGAACTGACATAGACTAACATTTCACCTCAAATAGGTAACTGAAGACAGACCAAACAAAAAATTATATTCAAATGCTGTTTGCGAATCTATAAGCATACTAGGTTTACTTATAGAAGCATTGGTAAGAGGTTAATTGCAAGTGTAATGATGACTCAAAGACAGATGTATAACTGATGTCCTCATCATGGGTGATGATTCATGAAGCGGAGACTTTGGAACTCTCTGCACAACTTGCCAATGATTCCTCTGGAGAATCTCTTCTTCCAATCAATTGCTGAATATTTTCATATACATGGGAGGGAGAGCCTAGGATTATCATTTTATAGCTACCATGAGTCTTGTAATTTCCATGACCTTCTTAATCCTGCTAAATTTTCTGAGCTTTATAATCCTCATAAGTAGTCTTAACCTCCTGGGTTTTATAATGCCCTACTCCCTCCAGGAAAGAATACTTCAATTCATGGAAAATAATCTTTTTATTGGCAATGAACATGATTGCAGAAAATGTACATGGTTTATGTATAATTCATACTATTTATTTTTAATACTCCCACATTGTTTCTGTTAGTTTAAAATTATGGTATTTACTGAGACTTCCTCCTTAAGTGGACTGTCTTTATATATATATATATATAAAAACAACAACAACAACAACAAAAAAAAACAAACTTAAATGACTTCTTCATTATCAAATCTGGAAAAGTATGTCAAATCTTGCAGACATTTAATAAATGCTTTGCCCATCATAACAGTACTAACAAGAGCCAACTCAAGAATAAAGAAAATCACTGTAATAGGAAACAGGTGCAAGGGCATGTTCAATACAATTATGGAGAGCATTTCATCTGGTCATAATCATGATGGCTAATGTTTAGTTATATCCATATAATTTCAGTAAATGCACTTGATCAACATATGGCAGAATTTGATTTAGTATGGAAGAAAAAGATACATGTAAATATTCCCATGATCATAATTTCTTTGCTTAAGTACAGATGTGTCCTTCTAAAAGATATGTGTCTACATTTTTAGATTCACAAATATTCCTGTGATCATGACTTCCTTGCTTAATGTGCAGATGCGTCCCTCTAAAATCTATCTATATTTATAGCTATGCAAATATAGCTCAATATACATGAAACTTCAAATTTGCCAAGTAATTTAACTGATTACTTCCATTTGAGAAATAAAAGAAATTCTCACATTCATTCATCACCAAATGATCAACCACTGAGTTCTTCTAAAACAAAAGCATACCATGTAATGGTCAATTGCTTTATACATCAGTAAGTATTGGTTCAATGATGAGGGGATAATAGTTATTAGAAATTAAGGATCAGAATGAACAAGCTAAACAAACGATGTTGAGCAAATAAAACATTATTGAAAATCCACCTGTATTTCTCTTAAAGAAGTTTTTCCTCACAAAGGTTTTATTTGAAAAAAAAACAAACAAAAACATATAACCTTGTTCAGATTTTTTTATCTTTCTTCACATATTTGTTGAAAACATAAATTTGGTATGATACTTTGCACTAGAGGAATTTTTACAGCCTAATATGAGAATGCAGCAATTTAAATGTAGAGAACGAGGCTGGATATACTCAGAGACACAGATTATACTTAGTAATATGATCTGGGAGGTACTATCTCAAAATCTCTTAAAGCAACACTATAATGAATTGTGCACCATATCTCATTTCCTTTTATCTGGAAGCAGCCATATGTTATAAATTATTCTAAAAGCTGACAAGTCTATATTTTTCTATATGCTGTAGGTTTTTTTTTATCAGTTTGAGAATACAAACACATTACTCTATTTTTAACTATAAACCATGAAAATCAGTTAATTGTTTTAATTAATTCACAACATCACATGCACTAACTATTCATTCTATTTATTTTCATATACTCTGTAGAAAACACAAATTTCTCTGTTATAAATATATGTACATATATAAGTTATTTATCATAAAGATAAATAATAAATGGAGATAATGTATATGGGACCAGGCACAGAACCTGGAATGACTCTCAGCTTTAGTGTAGAGGGAACTTGTAACTATATTTATATTTCTAGTGGCAAAAGCTTTAGAAGAAATAAAAAGCAGAAGCAAGAAGCCTCTTCCCCAGTTTCAACACATTACAATTTCTTCCCCCTTAACTTATTCTGGCTACACTTTTAAAGCCTTATCAAAATTACCTTTATATTTTATGTAGGACATCTGAAAATGCTAGCAAGTGCCTCATGTATAATATGGAAGATGTGGTTTCTCTGTTTAATACCTAAATAATTGCAGATACATTATTAAATTGTTTATTTTTATTCTTTTTTATACAGTGTCTGGTATGAATTTTAACTTGTGGATCAGGCCTTAAATTCAATAACAAAGTAGTTTGTTACACTTGTGATATTCTGTGCAATGGTATAGTACCAGAGGGCCTGTCTTGCCAGCCTGGTCATTACAGTGGCACTCACAGGTCACAACTTTAAAATATTTATGATTCCTTTTCTTTACTGATAGCATCATTCAGCACTATATGATCTGGCCAGCAGAGATGATGTTTCTAGGTCAGTATCCATTAGATTTCTTGTTCTGAGACTCCTTTATGGTATTTGCCACAATAAGGTCTTACTGACCAATTGTGGAAAGTAACTAAAATTATTGTCAATAATTTATACTGTTGGGTGTCTATATGACTCACTAGCCAAAAATTGTAAAAGAGGTAACCCATTCCTTGAATTGGGCTATTTATTTGTTATAACATGATGTCTGTTACATGATAACTCTATTAAAATACTTTCTATATGTGTGTATATATTAGGAAGCTTCTATAGCAGTAGGTTTTGATACACTTTTATTAAAATGTGTTATTGTTAATTATCCTTCAGGAATTGATACATACAGTTGAGTTGTCCTGATTGACCCACAGAATCTAAAACTCAACATCAGTTGTTTCATCTAGCTTCTGCTATAAAAAATCCAAATCTGTAGGATCATTTTATTTGTCTAAAACTGGTCTCAAACTTTCCATACTTTTGCTTTTAGTTGTTGAGTGCTGCTTTTATAGGTGCATGACTAATTCTAGCTTAATTAGTCAGTTTCTGTAAAGAAGGCAGGAATATAAATATTAAAAAGAAATTTATCAAACTAGAAATTATATTTATATTATAAGATAAATTATTATGATTCTTCATAGAAGAATAGTTATTTCTATTACAAGGCAATGGAATAGGTGACCTCTTAGTACAGATTAAGAATAGTACATGAAGAATAAAAAAATACAATGAAGAAATCATTTTCAACAATTAACATCATTCATATAAATTACTAAAGTAAATTCAAATTTGGACATTTTAAAATATTTTGCTTTTGGTAACAAAGAAATTACTCAGAAAAGTAATAGAAATTAACTAATATAACTTTAAAGTTTAAAGTTTGACCCTTCTTAAGAAGGGTCAAATATGGGTACATTTAGAAAATGTAGAAATTTGTTATCAAGGACCAAATTTTATTATGTAGAAATTAGTTATCAAGAATCAAATTACATTATGTAACAGGTCAAATTTTGAAAAGGAAATGAAAGTCATCAGCACACTATGTCAAAGCCAAGTGTATCTATGCATGTGTGTAATCAAGTATTGAAGAGGCAGACAGATTAACAGTTTAATTCCAAGTTAGTCTACAGAGCAAGCACCAGTCAGTGATGGCTATGTCATAATACTCTGGTTCAAGCAACCTATGTACTACATACATGTGAGTAATATATGCATGCAGTTCTGGGGTGCTATTTCACTATTATCGCAATTGAGTTTATTGCTTTTTCTTGAATATCTTGAATAATTTAAGTTACTAAAATTCTTAAAATTCTATAACAACAAATGCAGAGAAAGGTGTCTAGACACAATACTATGTCTGTGCCTGTGTGTTCATTGTGATGGAAGGTACCCACTCTCAGTTCCATGCTTGGTGGAATGCCACGTGAAAGAGATAAGTGGAAGGTGCAATGAAATAAGTAGCTGTCTCAACTCATCCTGCAGTTATAACATATCTGTCCCTAGCTGCTCACTGTGCTCTGTAGAATGGGGGTAACTCAGCAGAAGCCACACCTCAGGTTGTACAGATGCATTAAAGGAAGTAAATGACATAGGGATTCCAGTTTGTTCATTTTTCTGATTGTGTAATAGTGAAGCATGGGAGAGCAGTGCCAACTTTCTGTTGGTTAAAGTAAACAGGTGTTTGAAATATTAATAATTTCTGATATTTGAAAGAAAAATGAAACCAAAATAAGAACTAAAAGTACTATTTCTCCTAAAGAAAATCATTTTGGCAGGGTAATTATGACTGCCTATTAATTTCTTTTGTTAAAGAGATGCTTTGTTCCTAAAACCTCCATTGTTTGTAATGGTGTCTTTTCAACAGATAGGCCAGTGTTAATCTTTGCATCTGAAGTTTATACAGTTAATAGTAAGGTTTACCATGCCCTGTTTAATCTATTCTTAAGTCTGAATGAAGAAAACAATGCTAGCTCATAATAACTCTCTCTTTTTTTCTTTTGATGGACAAAAATGGGCATAGTTAAAAATTACTTTAAACTGCATGAGAAGTCAAAGTTTAAATAAAAATTTCAATTAGAGTGCATTTTTCATTCTTTTTTTAATTTTTTTATTTTTTTGTAGTTTTCTTTATTGAATATTTTTTCTTATTTTACATGTTGATCCTAGTTGCTTCTACACCCCATCCTCCCATTCTCCCCCCCCGAAACTGCCCCCATCCACTCCTCAGGGAGGGTTAAGCTTTTTATAATTATTTTAAAGTTTTGGGGATAGGATCTATTTTGAGAAACTCAGATTTTAGTAGAAATCTTACTTATTTCAGTTCTAATAACAGGCCTTGACAGAGTATTTACTGCTGCAGCCTGCGCAGTCATCTCATCAGCAAGAATGCACACGGACAACAGGATCCTTCTGCAGAAAGCTTTATTTCAGTTAAGCCACGAAAGGAGGAAGACCCCGAGCTCAAGAGTGGTGATGCTTTTATAAGCCCTAACCGCATCAGGGTGGCATGAGGTGGCGTATTGTCCCCTGATTGGTTGCTCATTCATCACCCTATGTGACACCCCGGGCTGGGCACTGACTTGGCGCGCTTTCGCAACTGGCACATGCGCTCTGTAACTTGTTTACTGATTATGGGGCCGGATATCAGCGCCATCTTGCAATGGCGGCTATAATATCTCAGCTCTCTACATCTCCCCCTTTATTGTTTAATTAAAGGTAAGGTCTCAAACTAACATAGTCATGTACCAAATATTGGAAGGGTGTCGCCAACATCTGAGCCTGGTAGAAGGCAATGCTCGGCCCTTACCCATCATTGGTTCAACCTCCTCCAGGCGAGGTTGTCCTGTCTTAGGTGGGGAGAGACTTATTTGCAATCTTCTGTCATTGACTTACCAGATTGGCTTGTTCGAAAACAAGACAACTTTGACCTACACCCATCCCGTGCAATGGGAAAATTCCCAGGGAGTGCAATTACTGTAGATCTTGTCGTAAAACATTGTGACTAGTTAGTGGTTCCTCAGCATTGAGAGCCAGACCATGGGAGATGATCCTTGTTCCAGAGCAACTAGTGCTTGTGCGATCACCACCTTGTCCCTTTTTTGTTGGGTTTTGAGTTTGCAAAACAACCAGAGTAACAACAGTAGGCCACAGAATAGGGCTGCATCAAACAACCCTATCCCCACCCATTCTTTAAAATAGGAAAAAATCGAAGAGATCCAAGTGGAGATTCCCTTGGTCAGCGATAGGTCCATTCCCATTGAATTGACTTGAAGAATGGCAAATCTTAGCTCTCGAAGCGTCTTTTCAAATTCAGCAGTCCAGTTCTGTAATAGAAATTGAGACAATGATTTGGATAAATTGGCTACCCTTGTATAATTCTCATATTGTACAGACATGACACATAGGCCAGGTAGCTTTAATTCGCAGCCCAATTGCGTCATTTGCCATAATATATCCATTTGTTCTTGGACCAGGTCAATGCATGGATTGACCAACATTAGACCTCCTTGTATTTGTGAGTTAACTGAGGCCTGAACATCCAATGCTGAGGTGACATGAGCTGATAGCTCATTGAGCGTCTCTACGGTTTATACCGAGGTCGAAAGGGCAATAGCCAAAGCTGTTATGGATGCAGTGACTGCTGCGGCCGCGACCAGTCCAACGATTATAGCAGAAATCCCAAAATCTCTTTTTACCCTAAAAAGATTCAATCCAGTTTGTTCATTTTTCTGATTGTGTAATAGTGAAGCATGGGAGAGCAGTGCCAACTTTCTGTTGGTTAAAGTAAACAGGTGTTTGAAATATTAACAATTTCTGATATTTGAAAGAAAAATGAAACCAAAATAAGAACTAAAAGTACTATTTCTCCTAAAGAAAATCATTTTCTTATAGCAGAAATCCCAAAATCTCTTTTTACCCTAAAAAGATTCAATCTATTAGGAGCCTCAACCGGGACTGGAACAAATTGAGGCATCCTAGTTACCATAGCAAAAGAGTAAGCAGAAGCATCCCAGCAAAGAGTATAGAAGCAATTTTTGGGAGAACAGGATAGCGTATCCTTGAGAGTTGATATATTATCATTACTCACAATCCATATGAATGGGGGCCAAACACAAACAGGTGTGGATGAGTAATTCGATCTCTTGAATGGTTTATAGGCCACATTAGAGGTCATCCAATGAAAGCTTCCTGAGGTTTTACCTGACCCCAGCGCAGTGTTAAGAGACCCCTTCCAATCAAAACTCAATTGTCCCTTTTCGCTGTATCCTCCCTTAATCATAGTCATGGGGAAAAATCTGTATAGCTGCCATTTACTCCGCAAAGGAGCCATTGGTCAAAGGGATTAGCATTGGCCTTGTCTAGATTAAATTCATTACCAATATTAGGAGAGAAGGAAAAATAATTTTTGACGGCCCAAGCAGAAATAGCCTGACATCCTGTCCAAGGCAGCATCAGATCATCTGTTATTGTGCCTTTACAAAATGGTGCCATTCGTGGCTGTTGGGGAGGGGCCTCGTCACCATGACGGCTAGGCCACCATCCGGATATAACTGTAGCGTTGGCAACCATCTCATGATTAGTTCTGCAGGAGGCTTCTTTTAGCCATGCAGCTGATTAGTTATATAGCAGTATACAATTACTAACATTATCAAGCGTGGAGATGATCATAAAACATAAGCTTCCTTTTAATAGGAAGGTTGTATTGTCTTCCACTTCATGGATTTGTTCATCTAGAGGTAAAAAGGCAAGCCCTAAACTTCTATTGGTGGCAAAGAATTGCGGGAAGACATGAGCATCATGCATCACCGGCATAGGCAGAGGGAAGGTTAACACAATGGCCCATCGGGGTTCCCCCATAATACTAGAAACCCAGAGTGACAGGATCCAAGTCATCATCAGGAGCGTCCGCAGGCATGTCCTTTGGGGAGTCATCTTTAGGCGTCAGAAGTTTGTGAGTCAGACGTTCTGGTAGCCAAAAGGGATTGTCTTCGTCCTGTGGAAAAACACAAACAGCTCCCCTGGATCTTATTAAAATAGGATCCGGGCCTTTCCATTGACCTGTCAACATGTCCTTCCATTTGACCATTTCCTTGGGCCTATCCAGCTCCAGGCAATGGCTATCAGCCGCCGAATGTCCCTGGTTGTCCAGGTTCAAAAAATTGAGAGTGAAAATCGCCAAGGAAACATTCACAGGTGGTACAGGGGGCAAAGCCTCTTCAACTCCCCCTTTTTGTTTAATTAAGTAGGTTTTTAGAGTACGGTGAGTACGTTCAATGATACCTTGTCCTTGAGGGTTATATGGGAGGCCCATTAAATGGGTCACTCCCATTTGATGACAGAATTGTCCAAATTTTTGAGAAGTGTATGCTGGCCCATTGTCAGTTTTAAGGATTTTGGGTTTTCCCCAGGCACTTCATGCTTCCAAGCAATGTTGAATAGCATGGGCCACTTTTTCCCCAGTCAAGGGAGAAGCATACATCACTCCAGAGCAAGTGTCAATGGAAGCGTGCAGCTTACCAAAGGAGGAGATGTGACATCCATTTGCCATATTTGTAGTGGGCGAATTCCTCAGGGATTAATCCCAACATGAGGCACAGATAAGAATTGACAACAGTTTTGGCATTGCATGGCGTAACTATTTCTCTGGCTTCCTTTCTAGTTATGTCAAATCGACGGCGCAATGTCTTCGCTGTATCATGAAATTTGTTATGAAATTCTTTGACCAATTCTAGATTGGAAAGGAGGGCAAATGCAATCATCTTGGTAGCGAGATCTGCCAGATCATTTCCATGGGACATAGGTCCCGGCAGACCAGAGTGAGCCCTGATATGTGTGATAAAAATGGGGGAACTTCTAGAGAGTAAAGCAATCTGATTCTTTCTAAAAATCATTGCAAGCTTGCTAGATGCCTTAATTAATCCTGCAACTTCTAAAATTCTATTCGTATTGACCACATAATTGGAATCAGAAACAATATTTAAGGGGCCTGGAAATTTTTTCAAAACTTCCAGGACCATGAGATATTCCACAGTTTGGGTTGAGGTCTCATGAAATAATTTAGAAACGATTTCATTGCCAACCACATAAGCTCCTATTCCTGTTTTGGACCCATCCGTGTAGACTACCAATCTGTCCTGAAGTGGCTTTTGGGACGTGATATGTGGGGAAACTATTTCTTGGGTTAAAGCAAACTGCAAAATAGGGTGAGAAGGGTAATGAATGTCAATTAATCCATTAAAAGAGGTAATTAATACCGCCCAATTATCAGAAGTGGCAGTCAATATTTGAACTTGATGAGCTGTATAAGGTATTAGCAGGGATTTTGGTTCTCTCCCAAAATGGGTGACGGCTGCTTTCAACCCTCAGAGTGCAAGCTGAGCAACTGCATCTGGATACCATTCAATAATTTTTGCAGGGGAGGCATGAGGATGGACCCACAGCAAGGGTCCATCTTGCCATAGCACCACAGTGGGTAAATGTTTGGTTTTAATGACATATAGGTCAAAAGTTTTGGCCTCATCTATGCGTATCAATTGGGCGTTTCATAACACATTTTCTACCATTTGTAGGGCATAATCTGCAGCTGGGGTTAAGGCTCTAGGTGAAGAAATATGAGCATCCCTTCTAAGATATCAAATATGGGTTTTAATTCGGCAGAAGGGGTCTTTAAGAACAGTCTCAACCAATTTATATTGCCCAATAAATTCTGAAAATCATTTAGGGTATGTAATTGATCCCTTCGAATCTCTACCTTTTGAGGAACTATTTTATCTGGATAAATGACCGTTCCCAAGAAGGAGCCTATTTCTGATATCTGAACCTTTCCAGTGGCAATATGTAGTCCCCATTGTTGCAAGGTCTGCTGCAACAGAGGATATGTTTCTTGCAGGGTGACCAGCTCCTTATGGCTGAGAATATCATCCACATAGTGAATCAACAACAGTGAAGGGAATTGCTGCCTAATTGGTTCAAGGGCCATTTGCAAATATAGCTGACACATGGTTGGGCTATTAGCCATACCTTGAGGTAGAACTCTCCATTGGTATCGTGTGTCTGGTTCATGATGATTTATAGAGGGTATTGTGAAGGCAAATCTTTGTCTATCTTGTGGGCATAATGGAATGGAGAAAAAACAGTCCTTAATATCTATGAGTATAATTCTCCATTGCTTAGGTAGGGCAGAAAGTAGAGGCAAGCCTAGTTGCACTGGTCTGAACAAGCACATTTGCATATTAATAGCCCTCAAATCATGTAGGAGTCTCCATTTTCCTGATTTCTTTTTTATAACAAAAATGGGTATATTCCATGGAGAGGTGGAGGGTTCTAGATGACCAAGTTGTATTTGTTCCTTAACTAATTTAGTGGCCGCCTCTAATTTTTCAGAGGAAAGGGGCCATTGAGGAACCCATATGGCTTCCTCTGTAATCCATGGTATGGGCATGGAACCCTCAATGGCAGCTAGTGAAAACCCAGGCCTTGTCTTCCTTGATTATTTTCTTGCGAAATTGGGCTAATTCTTCCTTGTTTTTCCTTCCTAAGACCTTTTCCTTCCTTATATCCCATCTTTTTCATGATATCAACTGCTTGTTGAGAATATTCGTTGGTCAAAGCCAATCCCAGACCTTGTAAAATGTCTCTTCCCCAAAGATTGACAGGGAGAGGGAGAACATATGATGTGAAGCTTCCTGTTTGGCCTTCTGGCACTTGCCATATCAAGGGGCATGAGCTAATTGCGGGGCTGGCCTCATATCCCAACCCTTGTAAGGAGTGGGATGATTGTGTAATAGGCCATGCCTTAGGCCACCAGGTGGAAGAAACAATGCTTTTGTCAGCCCCTGTGTCCAGGATACCAGTAAAGTTTTTCCCTTCTATTTGTAGTTGTAGAGTGGGCCTTGTTTTAAGATCCACCACCAAATGAGCAAAATCGGTCCTTGTGGAACCAATTCCCCTTTCCCCTCTATTCACTGTGTCTGCTTCTATTACATTGACCACACTCATTGAGGGGTGGAGCCAGGGGTGGAAGTGACCTGTGGGGCTTGGTCTCCGAAGGAGGCAGAGAACGCTCCTTTCTGGTGGGACACAGAGAGAGGAGTGTCCAGTTTTAACTGCTGTGTTCATCTGTCTATGTTGTGAGTTGTTTCTCCCTTAATAAACATCTATTCGGCCTATTTGTTTATCCTGACCCTTATTAAACCTCGATATCTGGTGTCAGAAGTGGGATCAGGATTTTCACGGCACCTGGGTTTTACCTAGGCACGGCAGCACCCTTCCCCCACCTTCCCCGAATGGGCAGGTCTCTTGCCTAATCAGGCAGATACACCCTGCCCTAGAACTCCTTTTATCTCCATCTTGGCCCTGAGACTACTGCTCATCTTCTGCCCATTCCCTCAGATTGCATTTGCACAGAGCCCTGCATCATTAGTCCTGCCTTTTGTGTTGCAGAACTAGGCCTGTACTCGGCCTGCTCTGTTTGTGTGCTTGCAGGCTCCGGCGGTGGCGGCAGCTGAGGCTGGTGGACTGGCAGAAAATATACATGCTGTAGTTGCTTGCGGCTCCTGTTATCCCTGTGGTCTCAACAATTGTACAAGGATCGTTTCACTCCTTCATTTAACAAAATTTTCTTGCCTTAGTTTGTTAAAAGCTATTCCACAGGGACCAGGATCAAAAGGATCCTCTCCTGCCAGAAGCTATTTGGCAAACACTCTTTGGTGGTACTGGGTAGAGCCGGAATTGGAAGGATCCTCTGCTGCCGGACGCTTTTTACTGCTATACCTCTGGGTGTAACTACAGCAAGTTGAGATCTACAACTAAAAGCATCAAAGCTCCAGGGCAGCAGAATTTCACCTAAGGTAATTGTAACATCTTTTGCAACTTAAGCTGATATAATATCTGAGATCAATTGTTCCATAGCTATGGCAGATAATTTTACAATGCAGGACTTTAGGAAATTTTTAACTTCATATATAGAAGGAATCTTAGCAGAAGAAAATTATTACTGGATCAATATATACACCTTTTTCATAATAGTAATGGGTTTTATCATTAATATGATATTCTTAAAGAAATGGTTTGAGATTAGCGCAAACAATAAGGAACTTGTACAAACCATAGGAGACTTGGCAACAAGGATTCAAAACATTGAAAATGACAGAACACAAAACTAAGAATGTTTAGGAAAAAAGGTTCAGGATATTAAAGATGGCAAAAGAGAGCTGACAGATAGAATACTGAACATGGAACATAAAAATGACTAAATAGAAAACAAAATTTGTTCCATGTCTGATGTTGCCTCAATAACCAAAACAGAAACAATGCAATGCATTAACACGCTAGCAGAAACAGCTCATTCCTGGTTGGATGAAGCTACTAATAAGGTTAAAAAACTGGAACATCAGATGGAAAGAATAGTAGATAGAATCTCTTCCATGTCTGAGGATAATGGCAAGCTAGCAGATAGAACATTGTTTCTAGAAGGCAGTTTACATGCCATTCAGATAATATCTAAGGATGAGAATATCAAAAACATGGAATCATTTGTAGTTGGAGAAAGTAAGAAACTGACCAATGCAATGAAGGCTTTAGAAAGGGATATGCTTTAAGAAGTTCAGACACTCAAAGAAGCAATGATTAATAGACTTCAGGCTTTAGAAGACCTTCAATCTGATACATCAGAAGAAGAGCTCCAGGTAATAGGGCATGAAAAAAACTTAAAATTTTCCACACCATTTAGGGTCAGGGAAGCTTTCCCTGTATCTATCAATGAAAAATCAGCAATGAAAATACACCCAAAAGTTGGTGTTGCTTATCAGTGGGAACCAATATGTATGAAAGATTTAAAAAGTATAAAGGAAGCAGTAGTCTCTTATGGCATGCACTCACCATATGTGAAGCAATTAATAGAATCATGGGCAAGGAATAACAAGGTAACCCCTAAGGATTGGGATCAATTAATATCAGCTGTCCTTGAAAACTCCTCTCAATTAGAATGGAAGGCTTTATGGAGTGAGGAAGCAAAGGCTCTTGAACTTCAGGGCTTAAAGAAAGGTTATGAAGCTCCCAAAGATAAAATTCTTGGTGAGGGTTATTTATGCTGACCCAGAAACCCAAGCTGCCCATGATGAACATATCTTGTCTCTATGCAGTACGGCAGCTCTGAATGCTTGGGATAAGGTTCATGAACTAGGGGAGAGGATAGAATCGTATACCAAAATAAGGCAAGGACCAAGAGAACGCTTCAATGTGTTTCTAGAAAGGCTGTCTAGAGCAGTACAATTAGAGGTAGCTGACATAGATTCTAGGTAAATATTCATAGAATCATTAGCCTATGAGAATGCAAATCCTCAATGCAAACAAGTGCTTTGGCCTCTAAAAATTCAATCAGCATCTTTGGATGAATGGGTCCTATATACAGCCAACATTGACTATAATAGCAATAACACTGAAGCATGGGTGGGAGAAGCTATATCTACAGGTTTGAGAAGTCATCAAGAGAACAGAAGATGTAACTATGGTGACATAGAAGCTTGGATAGGAGAAGCCATCTCCAAAGGTTTAAAGAAATATCAACATGTCAGATGTTATAACTATGGTAAGATAGGACATCTAAAAAGAAATTGTAGACAAAGCATCTCTAGAAATAATACTCCTAAGAATGAATCGAACAGAAGGCCTCAGCCTTCTGGGTTATGTAGAAGGTGTGGCAAAGGTAGACACTGGACAAATGAGTGTAGATCGACTAGAGACAAGCAATGAAACCCTTTACCACCGGGAAACTCCTTGGGGGGCCTCTCGAAGGTCCCCATGTCAAAGGTAGTCCAAACATTCCCAGTCACAGTGGAGGACAATCTCCCACAGGACAATCAGAAAATCCTTGGCCTACACTACAGGGTGGCATGAGGTGGCGTATTGTCCCCTGATTGGTTGCTCATTCATCACCCTATGTGATGCCCCGGGCTGTGCAGCGACTTGGTGCGCTTTTGCAACTGGCACATGTGCTCTAGAACTTGTTTACTGATCGTGGGGCCGGATATCAGCACCATCTTGCAATGGTGGCTACAATATCTCAGCTCTCCACAGTTTACCTCTTGTTCTCATGGGAACTCTCCCTTCCCCTGTAGAATCCTGTACATCCAGTTTGTAAACAGTCTCTGAACAGAGGTGTGGTTCAAGTTGCAACCTGCCCTGAAGCTAAATATACTCTATTTGAATTCTGATTGTCAGCATGAACAGTTTCCTGTCTCTGCAACTATACCTAAGGCCCAGAAAAGAGCTTCTACTTAGGTTCCTTTCCTGAGTGAGACCCTATGAGGAGTTAATGAATGGGAAATTTTTTGAAAAATCTCTCCACTTTATTTTAGAAATCAACACTTTCACTGACCCAGCTGTCCCTTTACACACTCTTCCAACCACAAGGTCTCTAAAATTGTCTGATCCTTTTATTACAAGCTCCTTAGACAGTAAGGCAGCCTTTACATCTGTGTTTATCCACCTGACCCATGAGAAGGGCCCCTGGAGAACAGATCAACTCTGGGGTTGTCAGGAAAGTTTCTAGTTATAGCCTTTAGCTTATACCATAGCTGGAAGGGATTAGAGTCTTAACTCTTTCATTTTTGACTTTTGCTTTAATTGGTTTCTTTAACTCCTGAGTTCAGTGCTGTTTCCCAGTTTAGATGGGATCCTGACGACAGGCAGAGGGATAATCTAACAACACAGGAACAAGCCAATGCATTAAACTCAATGCCAGTTGCAAGGAGCCAAAGGCTTGAACCTCTTGCAGAACACCATAAGGGCAATTCTTCTGAGGCAGTGTACCAAGGATGAAGGAGGTAGTACTGCCAGTGAAGGATTGTTTAGTTCTGAAAGAAAGATCTGTCATATTTCTCAACATTAGGGTATAGCCTCTAATGTTAACAGGTAGCATAACCTTACAGCAAAGTTGAAAAGATATATATACAGGTAGCATGCAGGCAATATTACACAGGCCCAATAGGTTATATTTGGCACTATATACGCATACATATTAATGTTTTCATGATATAACAATTGGTGAAAAAAGAGGCCATTAATTGAAAAGAGAGTTGGAAGTATATATGGGAAGGTTTTGTGGGAAGGAAAGTGAAGGGAGAAATGTGAATGAAATGCAAAATATAATTAAAGAAATGAAAGCAAAGAGTGCTGATTGAGACTTCTTGTTTCGGTGTCTACATTCACGTTTCCATTGAAGAAAGTTCCATAAAGCAACACAAAAATTTGGAAAAATTTATCTGTGGGCAAAGGTCCACAGTCACCTGGCAAGTGCAAATTTCAAAAAAAAATTGGGGGGGGGGGAGCAAGTAGTTTAGTTCCCCAATTTTGTGAAGAGGAGTTTGAAAGGTGTGAAGAGGTGTTGTTCAGGTGAGTTGGGAAAGGGACAAGATCTTGGAAGAAAATTGGGAGCATGGGGGCAGAAGAGATGGAATTAGGAGAAAGAGGAGAGGAGAAGAGGAGGGGAGAGGAGGGCATGAGGGAGCAGGAAGATTGAGTCAGGGAAAGAATAAAGGAGAATAAGAAAAGAGATACCATAATAGAGGGGGCCATTATAGGTCTGGGAATTGTCCAGAGATCTACAAGGAAGACCACAACTAACAATCTAAGCAATAGTGGAGAGGCTACCTAAAATGTCCTTCCCCTATAATGAGATTGATGATTATCTAATATGCCAATCTAGAGTCTTCACCTAGTAGTTGATGGAAGCAGAAGCAGACACCCATAGCTAAACACTGAGCCCAACTCATCTAGGCGTCTTATGAACCATTTTTTTGGATCAGTCAGTGATGATAGCTTCTTCTTCCCAGGGCTTTGTTTAGGGCTCTATAACGATAGTCATTAAATTTTGTAGGACAGTAAACGTTATTAGTATATTCAATATCCAAGTAACTTTCTAGTGAGTTGACAGATACAGCATTTGTTTATTAGTCTTTTCCTTCTAAGAAGGAAACCATGAGAAGTGATTGTTTTCTCCTGCAAAACCTCATATTCACTGTTTTTCTTGTTGATGTGACAACATACCTGACAAGAAACAAATTATGCTGAGATGGGTCTCTACACTTCAGTGCAAAGCAATACAATCTGTGATATAACTAGTGCTAGAAAACAGATCACATTATTTTGTAGAGTTAGGAACCAGAGACTGGTGAACACTAATGCTCAGCTAGCTTTCTCCATAGCACTGGAAGATTGCTACTGACCTTTAGAATAGAGTTTTTAACTGAAATAACCAGCTCAAGAAACTCCCTCACTAACATCAAGAGAGACTTTTATCTTGTGTAATTCTGGATATTGTTAGGTTGACTATGAATATTAATATTAGTGTCTAGAAGTTCTACATGATTTTTTTCTGCCCTTGATACATTTTAGTTTCCTGAGTCTCCTATATCCATTTATATTGCAGAATTGACCATCAACTTTAATATAGGTCCCAAAGGAAATTCCAGCAATAGCCTCCATACAGCAGGAACACATAGAGCAAATAAATAGTTCTTGGAGGAGGATTATCCTTAAAAGAAAAGGTCAATAGTTCCAATATACTTTTGTAAAGCTACTTTAAGTTTCTGGAAAGGCAGACGGTTTTTCAGTAAGTGTATATCGATAGTTGGCAGTTACTGGTCATTTATCTCTGACATCTAATTTAAATATCTTAGTTTTATTCATTTATCACTTAAATTTCATCTATGCTTATAATCCAGGTTTTAGGGTGACCATATGATGTGGGTAACCATAAGGTACTCAGACCCAAAATCATACTATATTTGATTATCTTCAAATAAATGAGAGGTCCTAATGGGAAAATTTCTTGAGGATAATACCTGAAGTTTATCTGTGGCCATCACATGTATTTATATGTGAACACACAGAGATATCTACATGCATGAACACAAACAAATATACACACCATACAAACATACATACACTTGCCTGCATGCATACATACTTACAAAATCACAAATTATAAGAAAGAAATAAAAGTAAAATATTGACCTTATTACCTTGCAACAGAGACAACAGAAAACAGTACATAGTACTTTCACTCACTTTTGGTAAAAAGTATCTGTGTTAGATATCGGTTTTCAGTAGAATTCAAAAATGTGGACAGGGAAATTCCCCAGGAGGGGATATATTATGTGTTATTGGTATTTTAGATATCACCCTGTGGGTATCTATGATCCATGAAGTATACTGACTGGCAAAGAAAGAGATATAGGCAATGAACTCTTGTTTGGAATATGAGGCCATCACTACATTGGCCTTCATAAGTCCTTTCTATTTTCAATCGTTTTAGACTAAGTAGGTCTTTAATGTCCTTTCACTTTAATTTTCAGGCCATGTTTTTCTTGTTTCTGCTGCTACATTGTACCTGGGAGCTTCTAGATAGTTCTCCTGTTTCTGGGTCCTTTCCCATACAGGAGTGCTGCAGTTACAGACTCACACCACTGTGTGTGGACAGAAACAAGAATCCAGTAACCAAGTTCAGGTCATTAAGGTCTCAAGGCAAGTATTTTCACCCACTGAGCCATGCCTGGCAACATGCAACCTTTAATGCATATAAATGATTCATCTTACAGAAAATGCAAAGATTTTTCTGAAGAAAATATTTTTTAATCTTCACAAATGCCACCATGATCAAATATGCTAAAATGTTTGCCATATTTTGTTAGGTAACTGCTCATTTCACTTAAATAAATGTCATTATCTTAACATTTTCCTAACTTTCAGAGGCTTTGGCTTAAGAATGCCTAATAGTTAATAAATATCACTTGAGACTAAGACAGACAGTAGCCTAAGACATGTTCTTACAGATTTTATTGTGTTGTTAATTTGAATTAATTATGCATTGCTCTGTAACATGTCATCCCAAATTTATTATCATAAAGCAAGCATATTGTTTTTTCTCATGACAGTTGTGTCTCAAAAACTTGAGCAGATTGAAGCAACAAATTGAGCTGAGAAAGCAGAGGCCTCAGGGAGGCTACTCTGAATCCGATCACGTGTAGCTACTGAAAGCTCATTGTCTGAACATGGTAGTTGATGTTAGCTGTCTCTGGGAACATTAGTAGAGTAATAATTATGTGTGGTCTCTTGTTCTGTCATGGGATTTTTTACAAGTGTCACAGAGAAAAGAAAGGCAGGCAAGAGCAATATTTCCTGTTTATTCAAGAGCTGGGACCCATAAAAATGGGGTTTGCCTCACCTTGCCTCAAGGTCAGAGAGTCCAAAATTGTTCTTCATAAATCAAAAGACATAAAGGTCTAAGGCTTGGCTACTGAAGAGTGTTTCAGCTTTGGTAGTGTAGGTTTACTCTCTACCCTCAAGCCCAGTTAACAGGTGTGGTTTCCAAATGCTTGGAGGATTAAGGGAAGAAATCTGTTTGCCCCTTTTGCATAATAATAGAAGTCTTCTGCCATGTCCCCCTTTTGGTTGGGATACTTAACAATGTTGAAGAACAAACTTGAGGCAAGCTATTATCCTGCAGACTCTGACCGGTGTTTCTGTATTCTTCTTTGCAGCTTTACCTGTCATTTTTCAATCCACACTTCCCCTCTCAGGTATGAATCAGGCAAGTAGGCAAGTTCTGGCTGAAGGCCTACAAAGACAGGTTCCCACACTCAATTAGTCAAACTCCATCACTTAGCCACACTGTATTCTTTAGGCAGTTAAACAGGTCTGTGTGCCCATACTCAGTGGGAAAGGACACACACCCTTCCATTACACTGAGGCTTTCTAACACCACAATACATGAACATGAGAGTGAGATACATTGTGTCAGTACAGTGTGCATTTGGAGCCATCAAGGACCAAGGAATACAAGATCCTTTTCTGTTCACATCCCAGTTCTTCCCATTATACAATATTGATTGATATTACACATCTCAGCTTCAAATACACAAGATTACTTCCTTCTATGGGTTCTGTAAGTGAAGGCAGGTTTTCTAAATATTTGGCAACTGCTAAGAGTTGTAACACGAAACTACTAAAAAGTTAATTGGTAAAAAAAATTTGAACTGAAACTGAGGTGTCTTGTGCAATATTCATGCATAGAGAATCACATAATTTCACTGAAGTCTTAGTTCACAACACATAAGTGCACTGGAATTGTGTCATAGTGACACAAAGAAAAGCCAAGAATGCTGCCTCAAACAGCTCTGCTCTGCTCAAAATGTAGGCTAATATGTGCTATTGTTTATTTTTTAACTGTATATATTGTTATTCTGCATTTGTAGAAACATATTTGGTTAATTATGGAAATTTAGATTTTAGTGTTTCCTATTGACTTTTCTCAGTACATAAGTGTCCAAGTACTAAGTAGTTTAACTTTGAATTATATTTGGCAGATGTTTGATATAAAATTGTTTTTAGAGTTGCTGTAGAATTCATTAAAAATAAATATTAAATGGTTGATATTAAGATAATAAGAATTGTCAATAGTTTCTGAAACAGAAACACATATGCATATATATATATATTATATAATCTACCTATATCTGTGTCTATATAATTTCTGTTATATTTAATGTAAAGTGACATTCTTAGCATTGATGATTATAAAATCTACATAGCTATCAAATCCAAAAACCAGCAACAACAAAAATGGTAATGTTCTATATATTTTGGTAAGAAGATATCCAGTGAGATTTTAATTCTTTACACAAACAAACAAAAAACAAATAGATTCAACTCATTAGCATGCAAATTCACCTTTATTTTAATGATTAATAATTAATAAAACTACATGTGCACCAAACAATTGCTTTATAAGACATTTCATTAAGATTTTTTAACCATTACAGTGTATGCTTACGGTTTGTATACCTATATACTTATGTTTACATAATAACTTTAGGCAACACAGGATGGCAAGAAGACCCAGGATAAGAGACTGTGTAGGACCTTATTTGAAGTGCAGAAATATTTCCTCTGTTGGGAGTTTCTGCAGAAAGATAGAATGCAGTTCCTTGCATTCTGATGGTATATTAAATTAAAAGCATTTGAATATGCTCCCCACACCAAGTATGGGCTGGCTGTATAAATATGCACAATTGTTACACCACAATCCGATGGCAGAGAGAAGATTGACATGAGTTATTGCTTCACAGAAGTTCACAAATTCAACTGAGCATGCACTAGAGCTGATTGCTGGATAGGATCCTATCCTGTTTCTGAGGAACGATTTTCCACAGCTGTTTAGGTACAGACTGAGTTCTCAGATTCTCTGAGTCATCTTTCTATCTCCAAATAGCCAACATTCACATAAAACTACAGCATACTACTGATTGCTTCTGTTTCACATTTAGTATGGAAAGAATTTTTTATACTATATACTTAACCTACTTCTTTATTCTGATCTGGCTTGTTATATTATAATTCATGTTATTTTTATGAATTTGGTATGAAGTATAGAATGACATGTGTAATTTGGAAGAACGGGTTAAAGTCTAGGGAGACTGTGGTCCCCTCTGTCTGTAAAACACCATTATGATTTCAGAGGCTTATATTTCTTGTTGTTTTGTGTGCTTGAGGGACTTACACGATTTGTGAGAACTTAACAAAAGTTTCTTGAGTTGTGCCATCATTTGATATTTAGATTACACTTTTCAGTTATGCTCTTGTTGTCATATTAACTGAGAAGTCCTTTCTGAACCTTACCTCCTGCTATTTTATCTTAGATAGTCACTGTCTCATTTTTACCTTTTGTTCATGTATTTATTCAGAAAAATAATTTATACACACACACATATATATACATATTCATATGTATATATATGTATATATGTGTGTGTGTGTGTGTGTGTGTGTGTGTGTGTGTGTGTGTGGGTGTGTAATTTTTTTTCAAGACAGGGTTTCTCTGGCTTTAGAGTTTGTACTGGAACTAGCTCTTATATACCAGGCTGATCTCCATCTCACAGAGATCCGCCAGCCTCTGCCTCTCGAGTGCTGAGATTAAAGGCATGTGCCACCACTACTAGGAGCAAAAACTATAATAGTTTTAGTTTGGTAAAAACTATTCTACTATTTTTCTAGCATTCTTGTTTATTTTGACCCTATATTTAATAATTTGAAAAGACCTGCCCTAAAAATATTTATGAACAAGAGACTTAAGACAGAGCGGGCTGAGCATAATATGTTTTCTTGTATTCAAGTATGCCTAATTTGTCACTTTAAATTGAAAGCTTAATAATAGAATCGATTAAAGATTTATTTACTAATAATTTGGGAATTCACAGTAGACAGCTTTTGAAGGACTAAAATTATTTTCATTGTGCACAAACTTCATATGCAACTTGTGCTTCTGCAGTGTGGAGGCTAGGTTCACAAGCGTTCTTGAGGAAATATGAACAGTCTGAAGTTTTATTGTCTTTTATTATTATACACTATTTTTGATTCTAATAAGTCATGCTGAATGAAATTTCCAATTTCCACAGAGTGAGATGAAGCTACTATTTTTTTTTTAATTGGATTATCGAGACAGGTTTTCTCTGTATTGCTTTGGAGCCTGTCCTGGAACTAGCTC
Organism: Cricetiscus sungorus; assembly: GCA_030556225.1. Classification (NCBI taxonomy): domain Eukaryota; kingdom Metazoa; phylum Chordata; class Mammalia; order Rodentia; family Cricetidae; genus Cricetiscus; species Cricetiscus sungorus. The sequence continues at coordinate 27,290,380 of JANBXA010000741.1, read as the reverse complement.
TATAGACCAGGCTGGCCTTCAACTCACAGGTATCTGCCTTCCCCAGCTACCAAGTGTGCCACCAGCGGCGGGTCTGAAAATTTGATTCTTTGAATACAGTATTTGTTTCTAGTAAGATATCATTATAGATTATCATAATATACTTGATTTCTGTCAGTGAAATTCATTTATTCTAAAATTTTCTGTGATGAGAAAAGACAAAGACATAAGCATCAATCTTCGTCTCATTTTACCCAAACATTTGGCTGGCGTATGTTCAAACATATATCCTTGTGGGAAATGTGCGCTCTATTGTAGTTTCACATGCTGTCAGTGCTTTCATATGCATGGATTCCTAAGGAGGAGCTCCTCACCCACTCTCCCCAAGTAGCAATAAGGTATAGAGACATTGGATTTACACTCTGGATGAACTGTAGATAAAAGTGTTTTCTTAGTGAGAAGGCTTCATTTCTCTGAGGAAAAGTTTAACAATACCTATCATCTACTGTGCCTCTGGCACTTACAATATGTGAATGTCAGGCAAACAAAAATCAAGTAGCCATTATCATCAATATCATTCTCATTCATCAACAGCATATCAGTGCTTTGTGCATATGTTAAATAAAAATCTTCATTACTAAGAGTGATTTGATGGATAAATTTAACTCCTCGCAGTTTTCAGAGAGAATACCCTCATAGCAAAGATTAGGACTAATCCAAGCTCTGTAGACAAATGTTTCATCTATCCTCTACCATGTGTCCTTCCAAGACAGGGAGCAAATCTACAAAAGGATGACATGGTGTGTGTGTTAGTTTGTGTTACTTACATTATTCTCATTATTTACAATGTTATATGATAGAATGACTGCATATCCAAAATGTTATTTCCAAACTAGAAAGGAAAAAAAAATAACTGTTTTTTCTACCTGCTGACTTGCCAAAAGGCTCCAAATTTTCCAATGGTCTATATAGGAATGCAAATAAGAACTGTGAGTTTGTGGAGTTTGCTTAAGACCTGCTGGTTACTATGGTATCAGCGACTTTTTTGAAATCCAGCATTAATAAACATTCAACTCCATTTCCCATTAATGATAGTCCTTTAACCTTCACAACAGGTCTCAGGAATGAAAAGGAAAAATCAGTGCTTATGATTTGGAATATGAACAGTAGACATTAAAATTTCAAAGCTCGACTCTGTGTGTGCAAATTTATATCCAAGTGGTAGTAAAATAGCATATTAAGGAAGACTTCCCTACCATTATTTATTTCCCTTTTCTTATTATTATCCTTACTGTGCTTCTACACAAATTGAAAGCACAAATGCATGCAGATATGGGTCATATGCAAATAACATCAGCAAAGAGGTAAAAACCTGCACCAAAGCAAGATGCTTATTTCAGTCATAAGTATTAAAGGAGAGAAAGCCCAATGTCTGCTCAGGAAATTAGAAAACTGGCTAGCATAGAATCCCAAGTAATTTTCTGTCTTTTTAATTTTCAAATGTAATAAATTTCACAGCTTGAGAGCCAAGTAGGAATACTTGTGACTAAAACATATAAATAACACATTAATCAATGATTCCATGGCATAAAAATCATCTTAATAACAAGTTATAAAGATAACAGACATTAATATTTTCTCATGATCATATGACTTAGTCACTCTTCAGATAAATCAAATCTTATCAAACCTGTGGTGGATTCTTCTGAGATAGCACATATAAAACACCCAAGTGTCAGTCAAATACAAAGAAGATATCTCTTTTTGCATTATAACATTTAAAATTATGGCAATATTGGAAAAACTCTTCCATTCAAAGTCATTACAAAAAACAAACTAAATTTTCATGAATATAGAACATAAAGGATTTCATAACAATGAAACTACATTTTGGCAAATATATATATATTTAGCCTATATAGCAGTAGTATGTCAGAATATCACAATCTGGTAATGCAAACCTAAATGTATTGGTCAATTTCTAGCTATGGTTCCATGATGAAATCTAGCAACATGTGATAAAAAATGAAGTGAATAAGGACACAGCTGCCACAAGGCAACATAATACTTTACAGATCTTTTTCAATTTATTAGTTTTATATTGCACTGTGTTATGGACTAAACCCAAGATGAAGCAAAGGCTTGACAACGGAGCTACATCACAAACTCTTACAGAACATTTTGACATTATCATGAGTTTACTGTAAAATAGGGATAGTAAGAACACTATACTTAGAAACCATATACAGTTATCTTAATGAAATCTTTAGAATATCTGTGCAACCATACCTTTAAGTGTTATGCTTTTTCTGGTTTATTGGAAAATAGATTTTTTTTCATGCAAGATTTTTGATTACAGTTTTGCCTCCCTTTACACTTCCCAGATTCTCACTACATTGCCTCCTATATAGATCCATTTCTGTCATTAGAAAACAAACAGGCATCTTAGAGATAATAATAAAATTAGATAAAACCAAAAAAAAAAAAAAAAAAAAACCAATTGGGATAGGACCAAGCAAGCAAACAGGAAGAAAAGACACATGAAACAAATATAGAATCAAAAACACACTTGTTGTTACACTCAGGAATCTGATAAAAACAAACAAATAAAATAAACAACAGCAACAACAAAACAGAAGCCATAATAGATATGCAAAAACAAACAAACTGGAGAGTAAAAAACAGAGAAAAGGTAAAATTCAAAATTAAAAATTTACATTTAAATAGAGAAAAATGAAAAGCTCCAACAAGCTTTGAGATGAGGAGCCTGGACACTTAGGATTGATTTTTTTCTTTTTGCCATCTACTGCTGGAAATACAGTCTATCCTTAGGAGTAATTTGTTTCTCCAGTGATTTGTTTCTCTCTTTGAGAATAGTAAATTTGTGTTTGGAAGCCTTTATGAATTGAATGAAGTGTCTGGATTAGTATGAAGCTTGTCATCACTTGTTTCCAGTCGAAGTCCTCATCTAGCCTTGAGCATGCTAGCTCAGTCACTGTAAGTCTACTGCATGGATCCTGTTGTCTTTATCCATGCTCCCTTTGTTTTCTCCCTTCCTCTGACTCTTAAACTGTTTCTGCTTCCTTTCCCTTTCTTCAGGTTTCCCTGACTGCTCAGCAAAAGGATTTTTTGGAGAGTGTTCCCACCACTCTCAATCTCTGGCTGTTGGTCTGCTTAAATTTGTCCCCATCTGCAGCAGGAAGAAACGTCTCTAATGAAAGTTGAGGAAGATACTGAGTATATTATGATTATATTAGATTATTACTGGGATTCATTTTATTGCTTATTTCTTTAGTAAAACATTTTTAGTTTTACAATAAGTAACTGAACTATCTAGCCTCAGATTCATCTGCACCCAAACAGTTTCTCATATCATGTAGTGGACTGAAAGTAAAATTAGATATTGGATGATTAATCACACAAGTTTTGTACCATCATTAAAATAGGTTACATTGCAGCCTGGAGTGAACTGTAGATTGAAGGGTTTGAAGCTGTGTTGTGGTTTGCATTTCTTCTTTAGTAGTATGCAGATTACCTTCAGATAAAAGAACACTAACCCATGAAGTAAAGGCCCTGGTAAAAAAAAAAAAAAAAAACCAGTAATTATCCATGCTTATTTTTGTGTAGTTGTTGTCTTCAGGAATAGGGATTCACTGTAAGTTTTCAGAGAACAACCTATAGTCTTTTCAACAGTGTGTTTTGCTTGGAGCTTCCTATGGAGCCCCTTTGTCCAAAAACAATTCTATTACTGAAAGCTTTATTGAGAGATAAAAGATGTTCACATGGGGCTCTGTCTTTCTCATTATTTATCAATTTCCTTTCTATCACTTTCATATATGTACATACTATAGGAAGCCTCTACTGTAGTGTGATTCCACACTACCCTCATAATGCCCCTTAATTTAAGCTTATACCACCTTATACCTTCTCTCATTGCCATCTCCCTTCCCTATCCCTGCTTGATATTCCTGTTCCAGCCCATTCACATGTTGGTGCATAATTTCTTTCTTATTTCCCATTCTAGAGACCTATACAACCCCTACACATACATGAAATTCCTTACTCTATACCTAACCACTGTTGTTCTGTGGATTGTAGCTTACTAAAAATTGAATTAAGATAAAATTTCAAATATAAGCAAATACCATATTTGTCTTTGAGGATCTAATTTACCTCACTCAGGATGATTTTTTTTTATTTCCAGTTCTATTTATTGACCTGAAAATGTAATGATGTTATTAGTAATGGCTGTATAACACTCCGTTGCTTAAATTTAACATCCTTTCTCTATCCATTTATTTGTTGAGGAACATCTATAATGCTTTCCATTTCTGGCCATCATAAGTAGAGTGGCAATCAAAAGGGATGATCAAGAATCTCTGTAGTAGCATAAAGTGTCTTTTGGGGTGTGGACACAATGGTATAGATGTATAGCTGGATCTTGAAGTTGATAGTCTATTTGTTGGAGAACTGTCACAATGATATTATAGAGGTTGAATTAGTTTGCAACCACACTATCATTGGATAAGTATTCCCCCTCCTCCAAAAGGTGACAAGCTATTATGTACAATGTAAGAAGAAATCTCAAAGTGGTTTTGTTTTGCATTTCCCCCATAGCTAAATATGTTGAACATTTCTTTAATTACTTATCACCCATCTGATTTGACTCTTTTGACAAATCAATGTTTAGAGCTGTGTACCACTTTCTAATTGGATTACTTGCATTTCTGGTATTTAACTTTTGGCTTCTTTATAAATTACGGACATTAACTTTCTATCAGGTATGTAGATGATAAAAAACCAATTCCCATTTTTTAGCCTAATGCTTTGTGCAGAAGGTGTTCTGATTCATGAGGTCCATTCATTAATTTTTGATCTTAGTGCCTGTGCTAAGTCTTTTCATTTCAGAAAGTCTATTCATGAGCCAATGGGTTAAAGGCTGTTTGACAGATTCTCTTCTATTAGCTTAAGTCCAAGGTTTCATGTAAAGGTCTCTGATACATTTGGAGTTGGGCTTTTGTGTAGGATAATTATGGGTTTGTATGCCTCTAACAGGGGTGTGATTTCAGAAATATATGAAGGACTCAACAAAGTGCATACCAAACACCAAAATGATCCAACTGAAAAAAGTTGAGGGTGTGGGGTGAACATAGCAGTCAAGACACTGTTGGAGAAACTGACAGAAACAGTTGACCTAACCTAGTGGCAGCACACAGACCCCAGTCATAAAGTTGGGGAACCAACAATGGGCCAAAACAAGCCCTCTAAATGTGGGTGCCATTAAGGAGACTTGGCAGGCTATGGGACCTCTAAGAGTGGAACCTGTATTTATCCCTAGTGCAAAAATTGACTTTGGGGGGCACATTCCCCATGGAGGGATACTATTTCAGTCCTATACAAGGAGGAGGGCCTAGGCCCTCCCCCCCAAATGATGTGACAGACTTTGATGATTCCCCATGGAAGTCCTCATTATCCTTGGGGAGTGGGTATGGGGTGGGTTGGGTGTTGGGGGATGGGAGGGAGAGGGATTGAGGGATTGAGGGATTGATATGTAAAATAAGGTTTTATAAATATATATATATATATATATATATATATATAGAGAGAGAGAGAGAGAGAGAGATGAAAAATGGGGTATAGATCTAAACTAGGAATTCTCAATGAAGATTCCAAATGACTGGGATACACTTAAGGTAATGTTCAACATGCTTAGCCATCAGGGAAATGTAAATCACAATGACTCTGAGATTCTACCTTAAACCTTCCAGAATAAGATTAGGAACAGAAGTCACAACTCATGCTAGAGAGGATGTGGAGCAAAGGGAACTCTCCTCCATTTCTGGTGGGCGTGCAAACATGTATAATATTTCTTAGGAAATTGGTTATTGGTCTACTTCAAATCTCAGATATAGCACTCTTGGACATATACCCAAAGGGTGCTTAATCATATCACAAGGATATTCAGTCAACTATATTTGTAGCAGCTTTACTTGTAATAGGTAGAACATGGAGACAACCTATTTGTCTCTCAATTGAAGAATGAATAAAAAACAATGTGTTACCCTTACAAAATGGAGTATTACTCAGCTGTCAAAAACAATGACATCCTAAAATGTTCAGGCAAATGGATAGAATTAGGAAATAAACTCATCAGTATTGAATTACTACAGACCAAGAAACACATACATTGTGTGTCTCACTTATAAGTGGATGTTGGCTGTAAAGAATAACCATGCAACAATCCAAAGAGCCTGACAGGTTAGGTAAAAGGATCATCTAAGGGGGACAATTGGATCTCCCTGGGAAGGGTATGTAGAAGATATTTCATGGGTACATTTGGTATAGGTGGGGATGGGAACATTAGTTGGGGGTGGGAGGAGGGAGAAAAAACTGAAAAAGCTGCTGGGAAAGGGGGTCATTTTAGGAGCCAGTAGAAATCTGGTACAAGGGAATCTCCAAGGAATCTATGATGACCCCAATTAAGACCCCTAGAATTTGTGGATATGTAGCACAAATTGGTCATCCTTTGTGACCAGGCAAAACTTCCTGTAGAATGACTGGGATACCATCCAGCCACTTATCCTTTGACCTACACTCTGCCTACCTATGAGATATTCTAGGGTAAAGCTAGCACAGAAGTTGTGGGAGGTGCCAGGTCTAGTCTTCAACTGACACTTTCTGGTTTTCTAGGAATTAGTGGCTAGATGGCTCAGAGACAGGATAGAACCAAAAACAACAATGGTTTTATAATGGAATATCTTATTTGTCTTTCATTTTTGATTTTAAGTTTTGCTTCTTATATAATTTTATAATGAAGTCTGTTGTAACTTAGACTTTGTAAAATATTTGTCTAGTGTAGGCGGCCGCCCGCAGGACGCCATTACAAGATGGCGAACTTCCTCTTTCTTGTTTACCTTATTCGGGCATACGCCTGCTTGGCGGCTGCACTCCAGTGCGCCTGCTCGTTCCCTAGCCAATCCCGTGGCTCCAACACGGAGGCGAGGTCTTTTGAGCCTATGAGACCGTGACCCATTGCCTAGTAGGATATATAAGCAGAGCAGCTGTCCCTTCCTGCCCGGGGCCCCTCACCTTCAGCTCTCCCTTCAACCTAGAAGTGTTCCAATAAAGTGTGATCTGAGAAGAATCCTCGTGTGGTTGCCATCTTTCCTGGGGGTCGGGCTTGGCGTGCCACAACTGGTGCCGAAACCCGGGACCAGGTGAGGGGCCGAAGAGGATTCAGAACTCAACACATGGAGCAGCGGTACCAGTAAGTTCCCTTCCTCCTTGTAATGTTTGCTTCTAGTACGGGTTTGTCTGGCATTGCTCTATTCGCTTTCTTGTTTGTTCTGCCAGTCATAGCAGTATGCCTAAAGGATGAGAAGGCTGAAGCCTTGATAGATCAAGGCCATAAAGTTTTATATGAGCATCAAGATAGTGTGTCGGAGGCCGACACTTATGAGGAGGAAGAGAGGGAACGGAATATAGAAAAGGAAAAGACGTCTGATAAAACTAAGAAAAGGAAAAAAAATATAAAGATAAGAAAAGGAAAAAAATATAAAGATATTAAGGAAATACATAGAAAGGAAAACAAAAAAAAGGAAGAAAAAAAGGATAAAGAAGATAAAGGGGACTCCCTTTATCCAGTCCTCAAGGAATTTTCAGATTATGATTATCAGGTGATTAATCCTCAAATGATGGATCCTCAGGTGAGGAGCTATCAGAACTAAGTTAATTAGAACAAGCTGCAGCTGAATATCAAGGAGAAAGGTACGGATGGTGACGGCCTCCTGCCTATAATGTTTCCATGGGAAAAGCCGATGTCCCCATTGCACCCCGGGAATCTTAGGCTCCCTCTGCACCTCCTCCCTATGTTCAAACAGGAGGAAGCTGCCATTTTATAAAAAGGGATACAAGGAGGCAACTGGCCTCCGCATTCCCTGGTTTTTGTTTTGAGAACTCTCAATGATTTTCAACAGCTGTTGGGAGATATTAGCTAATGCCCTTCTGCTGGCATTGCCATGGCCCAATCTGTTCAAATGGCAACACCCTTTGGCAGTTAGCTCAATTAGGTTGTGAATGGAAATACCCCGGGTTATGTATTACTAGTGTGCCCTTTCGTAATGCTTCCCGTGCTGCTGAATTATCTCGACATTTATCCCAGTATTTAGCAGGAACCTGGTCAGAAGAATTTGACACATTGGTCCAACAACTAAGACGGGAAATCGTGATGATCAATGCCACCTGTGTGGACCTGTCTTTTGCAGGAGGATTTGCGTCCTGGCTTTCCTCGGCCCTCTCCTACTTCAAGGAATGGGTGGGAATAGGAATGTTTGGCATTTTTTGCCTGGCCGGGTGTTGTTTTTGTCTCTGGCTCATTTGTAGACTCAAAGCCCAGCATACCAGGGATCGAAAATTAGTTGCACGGGCCCTTATGGCCATGGATGCTGGAGTGTCTCCACAGGCTTGGCTCACTGCCCTTAAAGAATAGATCCTCTAGTCCACAGCCATTGCACCCCTAGAGCCTTGATAAGGCTCATTGCACCAGGGATGGTGTGGACAGAGATTGTCAGTCTCTAAGAGCAATTAGGACCCCTCCACATGGCCTTTGCACCCCCTGGGGAAATTACGTTGCCCCATTGCACTAGGGAAGACATGTGTGAGATCTCGATAGCACAGCCTTTGCACCTCCCAGGAACAAAATAAAGGTTCCATTGCACGGGAGAAGGTGTGTTATCAATAGCAGGCACATCATGAGGTGGGGGCCTGAACGGGAGTAAGACCACCAATATTGCTCTGGTCATATTATAATAAAAAGGGGGAAATGTAGGCGGCTGCCCGCAGGACGCCATTACAAGATGGCGAACTTTCTCTTTCTTGTTTACCTTATTCGGGCATACGCCTGCTTGGCGGCTGCACTCCAGTGCGCCTGCTCGTTCCCTAGCCAATCCCGTGGCTCCAACACAGAGGCGAGGGCTTTTGAGCCTATGAGACCGTGACCCGTTGCCTAGTAGGATATATAAGCATAGCAGCTGTCCCTTCCTGCCCGGGGCCCCTCACCTTCAGCTCTCCCTTCAACCTAGAAGTGCTCCAATAAAGTGTGATCTGAGAAGAATCCTCGTGTAGTTGCCTTCTTTACTTCGGGTCGGGCTTGGCGCGCCACAGTCTAGGCCATCCTGGCTTCTAGAGTCTAGACTGGGAATTATAGAGTTATCCTAATACTTTTTTCTTTATATGCTGCTTGGTCTTTTTCCATTCCAGTTTTTAATATTATTTTTTTTGTTCTGTACATTTTATGTTATGATTATTATTTGCCACAGTGAATTACTATTCTGTTCCAGTCTTTCTGTTGATCTGTATTCTTGAACCTTCACAGACAACTTCTTTAGATTACAGAAAGTTTTTCCACGATTTTGATGAAAATATTTACTGTAACTTGGACATGTGTTTCTTCTCCTTCTTCAATTCCTGTTAATTGTAATTTGGCCTTTTCAATTTCCTCAGCATTTTTTAATGTTTTGTACCTGGATATATATATATATATATATTCTTTCTCATTGCCTGAGATCCTGTCTTCCATCTCTCTTGCATCTCTTATATTCTGCTGGTGAGGCTTGCCTCTGATTTTCTTGTTTGAGTTTCTAAGTTTTTCTTTTCCAGAGTTTTTCTTAGTTTCTGCTTTATTTACTGATTTTATTTCTAATTTCAGTTTCAACTCTATATTCACTTCCTCCCAGGTCTCTGTGTGTTTTTAGACTTCTTGTGTAAAGGCCATTACCATATCCATAATGGCTTTTTTTAAAGGTCTTCAACTTATGTTTCAGATATTTTGTCTTTATCAGCCTATTTTTTTAGGACTGTTTTACTCTAGTGGCAACACGTTGTCTTATTCTGTGTCTCTACACGGTTTCTAGGCAGCTGCATAATGGAAGTTTTAATTCTAGGTACTGGGACTTGGTCTTCTCTTTTTTAGGCTAATGTTTTGTTTGTGGTTTTATGTTGCCCTCTCTGGGTTTAGGGTAGTGTGATAACTATGTTTTACATAGTAGACAATTTTTCTAGGATCTTGCAATGTGTGGTTCCTCGGGTTTGGGGGTTGAATGTGTTTCTATGTATTAGAAGCAGACTCATGATTGGGGATTGACAAATGGGGTCTGAGGAACTACATAGAGAAATGAAGTAAGGGAGTCCACTAGGATGTACAACTCCTGACAATTAGGACAGAGCATTGAAAAAGACCACATACATGTCTACTATAGAGCTGGGGGTGAGACTGAGGGATTAGGTTTGGATAAAGGGAGCAAGAACAAAGATCTGAAAATTTCCTCACCTGATTAGCTGGTCTCCTTTCTTCTCTGGCAGGCTTGACAGATGTGTTTCCAGGGACGACCTAATATAGTTGAAGTCTGGGATCGAGGGGCTGGGAGTTGGAGAAGATCTCTGTGTTCCTCTGGAGATGACAGAGAAAAGAAGAAAAGGCTGCATCTAGTAATCTCCTAGCAAGCCTGGAATAAGTGGGGAGATTGGATTTGAAGGAGAGGTGGCAGGAAAGTTAAGATATGCAATTAAGGTATCTGAAATGCTATAGTTTTATGTGACTCGTGTTGTATTGCAAAAGTTTACATCAGTATCATTGCAAAACACTGAAAAATCAACCCCCTATGATGCTATAACAGCTGTGACATCAGTAGCTTCTTAGAGGTTTTCTGTTTCATAATAGCATTCAGTAATTTCTGATATGTCCTCAGTCTACTTAAACAGCAATGAATATATTGGAATGAGCCAATGTATATCTACAACTAACAAAGTTATACCAATGGTTATGCTAATGTCTGAAGATCTGTTGATTCATGTAGAGTGAGTTTGAGATTTTACCTATATCAGTGAGGTCTTCCCTCTGGGGATGACATCACAGCTTTCAAAGAATAGTGAATAGCAATTGAATATTAATTTACTCACTGACTAGGTAATTAAAATTCAATTATATCATCTGTATTCATTTTGAGCTATCCAAACATATGATACATAAGTATATATTAACATAACATTGCACCATATTATATAAATATATCAATATGTCTTTAAAAATAAAACTAAACACTGGTTTTTAAGGTACATGGAATTATCATTTTGTTAGATATATGTTCCAGTATTACTGTGGCATTAAAAGCAATCATACATCATAGCCTTTCAAACCTTGTGTTGCATAACATGTTATGAACATAAGATGAGTTTACAATGTGCCTATGACAGGGATAGCATTGACTGAGGTAGATATAGCATATCTTATAATTAATTTTAAAATGCAGGCATGAGAGGCAGAGTCAATGAAGGGATATGAAGATCAAGTAGAGGCCAGATGCTGTGAACAAATATTCTCCTGGATAGGACCTGAAAGACACATCTCTGTTCATGCCTGGTCATAGCCTTTCAAGTCTCTGAATTCTCATCTCCTAGAATGTAAGGTAAGAAAGAGACAGTCCTCTTAACACTTAAATGTCTGCCCATTTTTGCCCAAAAATATTTATAAAGCAAGAAGAAATTATTCATTTAATGTATGATCTGACTTCATTAGTTACTCTGGCCTTTTGGAATATGAGAGGAGGCTCTCTGTAATTTAACTGTGTTATCCAGCACAAACTGTGTTTGTTGTTTGCTGCATCACCAATGTAATTAATGGTGATTATGAAAAAAGTAACTAGGACTGTTCCTTTATCCAAAAGTACTTCTTCTCACTGGACTTCATACAAAGTTGCAAAATCCTGTATACTTGGCATAGTACCCATTGACTTCTATAGAATAAATTCAAGTGTTGTTTCTCTCCTTGAATATTGAATATGAATATCCTACAGTCCCTGGATGTCTTGCAATGACCCATCACGAGTTTTCTTCTCTATACCTGCCTGGAAGAACTTTTTGAATCAAATTTAAGCATGGGCATTTCAGAACACCTACTTCTTTCTTGGTCTACACAAGAGGTTTACATTTTAAAATCTGGGTTGAGCCATTATTTGTTTGTATATGTGCATGGATGCATGTATATTTATACACAGTGTATGATTATTTAACAAATGTTTAGAACCACTACCCACATAAAGCTAGATTCAAAGTTGAACTACTTGTGTAGCCTTTAACTTCCCAATGTCATATCCAGTGTGAAATTATTAAATGATGGGAAAACAGCCCTCTGACATGTATTATCAATTCCATCTATCACAAAATGTTATTTCACAGAAATGATAACACTATGAATTCAAAATTGAATGAAAAAGGTACAATTATTTGCAAAGTCAAAACATTTCTTTTAAATAAATGTTAGTATGTAATTTTCACTCAAAAAAGTTTTCATTATCCTCAAAAATTAAAATATGGTACCATAACAAATTTATTGATTTATGTTTTCTAATTTCCATCAGTAACAAGTGAGTCAATATATATTTCTGTTACTAATTCTCTGTTTTAAGATATGTTTCACTACAACAAAACATCCACTTCTCATTTACTTTAAATCCAAAAGTCTTTCCCCAATGACCATTGGCTCCATTCTCCAGTCTGGAAAACCTATAGTCCTTTTATGTAATGAGTCAAATGCCTAGTATTTAAAGGTCTACAGGGATCAGTGTATCAAAACTATATACTATCTGTACCTTAAAAATTTGAAAAGTTTGTTTTACTAACTTAAGAATATAATGTTTTTTATGTGAATATAATTTTCATGATAAATTACCTTAAAGGAAAAGCATACTGTACTAAAAATGGGCATCTAGAAAATGTTAAAATCAAGTAAAAGTTGAAAAATTCAAGAATTAAAAAAAAAGGGAGAGTCCCAGCGATGGGGTTCAAAGATCAGCCAGGTGGGGCCTCGGGGTGATAAGAATATGGGGACTATAGAAACCCACAGAGACACCTGACCTAAAAAAGGGGGAGCTAATGGACTCCCAGACGGATAGCTAGGAAACCAGCATTGGGCAGACTCAGAGCCCCTGAACATGGGTCTCAGTCAGTAGGCCTGGTCAGTCTAAGGGACCTCTGACAGTGGAATCAGGATGTATCCCTGGTGCACGAAAGGCCTTTGAGAGCTCATCCACATGGAGAGATACTTCCTTAGCCTAGTCCCTACTCCAAATGACTTGACAGATTTTGTTGATCCCTCCTGGATGACATCACCTTCTCTGTGAGGTGGGTGGGGGGAAAGAAAGGAATGGGAAGGGAGTTGGGGGATGGTGGGAGGGAGGGATCGAGCAAGAGGGAACTGGGATGGATGTATAAAATAGAAAATAATAATAAATATGATAAATCTAAAAGGAGAGAAATATAGAGAGAAATATAGAGAAAAATAAAGAGAGAGAAATAGAGAGAGAGAGAGAAAGTAAAGAAAGAAAGAAACAAACAAAGAAATAAACAAAGAAAGAAGGAAAGAAAGGGAAAAAGAATTGATCTGATAATGTGAATATGGCTGAGTCTGGCCCACAAGAGCAAGAGAGGAATATGGCCCCTGATCCTTACTGCCTTGTGTAGTGGGTGAGCTGGTCAGAGCAATGCTGGAGACCTCACCTTGATGGCAAGCTGACCAACACAGATAGTGCCCTGGACCACAACTAGAATTATAAATTGGCCCACCCCAACCTCTACCTCATCTATGAGCTGCTAGAGCAGGTGCTGTGACCAACCAACAAATCTAAATCTGCATAATTCACATTAAAGAGAAGCATTCCAATAATAGAAGACAGAGGTCTCAAACCAGCCAATGACTCATTGCAATGAACACTTATGCATAAAGATGAATGAATGAAAGGGTATAGTGTGACTGTGTAACTCACTGTGTCACAGTACAGCTTCCGCTACTAGAATTCTTTTTCTTTTTATGTATGTTAGTTTCTTGTTTTGTTGTTTGCTCTGTTTGTTTTTTGTTTATTGTTTGTTATTTTTCTTTTAAGTTTTATTTTATTTGTGTGGGGTGGGAGCTTGCAGTAGTAGAGAGGACATGAAAAAATAAATGAGATTGGTATGCATGGTGTGAAATCCAAAGAGAATGAAAAAGAAAAAAGGAAAAGAAAAGTGTGTTAACAATCTTAACAAAACTATATGCATAATTTTTGTATTATTTGCATTAGACATTTTGAATATAGTTTTTTAAAATTTTTCTATTATACCTTTGATCAAATAAAACACCAAACAGAATGAAGTCACAGTTTATGGAAGTGAGAAATATGTGGCACATAATCATCCTGTCTCTAGACACTTGCACATAATGAAGGACTTTGGTTCATATTCTGTGGTTAAGTTAAGAAGTACATAGTCAAAGACAGCCTCTGCTCCTGGGCCAAGTGTCCTACAAAAAGACCAAGCCACGTAATTGTAACAAATGCACACAGGATCCCATTCAGTTCTCTATTTGGCAGTTCAGTCTATGTGAGCCCCATAAGTCAAGCCAGTTGATTTTGTTTGGTTTCCTGTTGTATCCTTGAACTCCATGACCTACACTTGCCACATTTTCCTCAATTTTAAATAAAAATCAATGTTTGTATGTATGTCCTGGGTTCTTGATATTATATCTGGTGATCTTTCATATTCTCCAAAAAGTTTTATGTTTGTCATATCAGTGAGGCATGGTTGTAACTTTTGGAACACATGGTAAATGTTTACTAAATGTCTATTGAAAATAATTTTGTCACTTTTAATTTATTGTGTTAAGATAATAAATATCTATTAGAAAATGTTTCCGAATCTTTTTTTATAATGGCTATGTAAATAAAAATCCTCAGCAATGAGCTAAAAGCAGAAAGATTTACATGGAAATCTCAGATATAATCTTCAGAAAGGGAACATAAAATTTGTTTGTGTATATTTTGCCCTCCTGTCTTTTTGATTTTTTTCTGTTAATCTATAAAAATATAACCAATCCTGATGATAAAATTATACTAAGGATTATGAGTTATGGATAGAGTATTTATTTGCCTGATGAACTATGGTATCAAATTTGTAGTAAAAAATATCTGGTACTTTTCATATAAGAAAGAAGTGTATGAAAAAAAGGTTAAGTTATTCTCCTTTATTATTTCTTACTTGAAAGTCAAACAGTTCTTATCAGATACACATACTGATTGCTGTTAGTCAGTCCTTTATTTCATTTTATATCAATTTTTCTTTTCTCAACTGTATTTTCTCTTACTTATTAACCTGGAAAATAATAAAATTATTTATTGTTGTTTTTATCACCTGTGCATTTGAATGTGGGTATTTAAGTGTTGTCCAGAGGACTTCATGCATGTTACTAGACACCCTGAAACTTAGCTACAATCCAAGACCTGGAAAAATTCTGTTTAATCATTTTACATTGTACTGAAATATCTTGGAAAGCATTAAGCCTCACCAGATGTTGTTTTTCTACTCCAAGCCATGCTAATGATTACTTTCACTGTTCTTATCCACATTTTCTGACACTTACATTATAAAATCATTGCCTTTTATAGTTGAATAATTTTATAGTATAAGAAAATGTTATGAAGAAAAGCATTATAATACTATCAATGCTATTGAATCTATACCATATGCCAGCACATATACCATCACAGTCATTGATCACGAAAAGAATCAGGATGTATGAGGTTTGGGTGAGAATATTGAAATAATACCTCATCATAGCTTATTCATTTCCAGTCATACCTGAATATAACCCAAAATATTTAAAATGGTAAGTACCCATCTAGACTGTGTATCTGGTTAACAGCTTCAATTTAAAAATTACTTTAATCAAAAGGAAATATGAAAGAAAAAAATAGCATTTGAATATATTTCTTTCCTATGCTTCTTCTCTTGAATACAAAGCACTTAGGGAAATTCATGTAGTAAAACCTTTGCCAAATCATTATTTTCATAGAACTATTTGATAAGCATTTCTCTTTGAACATGGGGGAGGGCCAAGGCCCTGCTTCAAATGATGTGACAGATGGAAGGTCTCACCCTCCCTGGGAAGCATAAACAGGATAGGATAGGGTTGGTGGGGGGTGAGAGGGGAGGATGGGAGGGTGAGGAAACTGGGATTGGCATGTAAAACAAATGTGTTTAAAATTTAAATTAAAAAAATATTAAAAATATTCAGGGGGTCTGAGGCCGTCTCATACTGGATTCCCTGAATATGGGTCTCAGCTAGAAGGACTGAAAAGTCTGGAGGGACCTCAGACAGTAGGAACAGGATCTATTCCTGGTGCACAAAAGGACCATGTGGCCACATTCCCCCATGGAGGGATACCCCCTTAACCTAGAGACAGGAGAGAAGTCCTAGTCCCTAGTTCAAATGACTTGACAGATTTATATGACCCAACTTGGATAGCATAGCCCTACAAGTGAAATGAGGTTTGGGAATGGAAGGGGAGGGTGGACAGGGTGCATGTCACAGGGGAAAGAGGGTAAGAGGGAGGGAAGAAGGGAGTGAGGGAGGGATGGAGGGAGGAAGGGAGTAAGTGAGGAAAGGAGGGATTGAGGGAGGGAGGGAGGGAGGGAGGGGGGAGGGAGAGGAAACTGGTATCCACATGTAAAATTTTGAAATTATATTATTAATAAAAAAGAAGGAAAAAATATTAAAAATAAAAAACTTACCGAATTATCATAAGTGTCCAAACAAATTTGACCAACTTACTTGAAAATAATAGCTCATCTTCCAATATTTTGTCTTTGCCCATTATTATGCTTTAATGTCCCTAGTCTACCACAAGTTGAATGATTATGGACTGTTGCTGGCTACCTATATCAAGATTTTCTACCAAAAAATATCTTCTCTTTCCCATATTAAACATCTGAACTGGATAGCATACTGCTCCACTATTGCAACAGAATGATTTAATATTACTGAATTAATATTTTCAGAGTTAGGACTTTGAATGTTTCTGTAATATAATAGAGATAATTTCTTCTGGTTTAAAGGTCCTCTATGATTTCAAATACAAAAGTCCTTAAACATCCACCATATCTTATAATTATGCAATATAGCTCTGAAACATTTTATGCAGTGTAGGACAAATCAAAAATCACTTATTGGCAACTTGGGGGTAAAGAAAGATACTGAAATTTGTTTGACCTGAAAGTCTCTTTTATTATTAATATGAAATTGCAATTATCAGCGGCAGCTAGAAAGATATCAAGAAAATACTAGGAAAGTGTGGAAGAAATGTTTCTTCATGTCCCTTTGGTAACCAAGAACTGGAAACTATATGTGGTTTATAATACAGAAAATAAATGAAAAGAAAATAACAGGGTCTTCTGTACCAAAAGAGAAAGAGAATTACAGACCAGTATCTCTCATGAACTAAATACTCAATAAAATGCTTGTAAACAGAATCTAAAAATACATCAAAAAGTAATCATCACATTGTGCTAGCAACTTAAAAATACAAACAAAATATGATCAGTACACAATAACTTACTATCTATAAGGTGCTAATTGTTTACACTGGCTTCCATTCACAAATAAAAGGTCCTACAAGCCACCTTGTCCTCTATGTTTATATTGTTACTATTAGCTTACTATTTTCAGGGGATTCTTGTCTGAAACCAGGTGTGTAACAGAATCTTGTACTTGGTCTTAGGACAATTTTCTTCCTGCTGGGTTGTTGTGTCCAACATTAATATGATACATTTTTCTTCATTGTATGATGTTTTATTTCATCATCTTAGCTGTCGACTCTTAGAAGGCTATTCTCTTCTAATGAGAGACAATAAAGGAGTGAATCTGGAGGAGAATGGAAATAGGAAGGAACTGGGAGAAGAAAAGGGGGTGGAAATTTGACAAGAATATGTTGTATAAGAAAATAATTTATTTTTAATGAAAGAATAAAAAGAATTTATTCTGGCAAGAGAGTATGTAGGATTTAAATATGCTTGTAAAAAATAGATATTGTTTGCACCATTCACACATATACACACAATCACATACATAGATATTGATTGACACAGTGGTTCTATTAATTTGATTTATTGTAATCATATCTTAATTTATATGGACATAAAACATCATGCTGAGTATATATACATGTATGTGTATTATGTATGTATAATTATCCAAAATATGTGTATATTTTATTTGCCAGTTGATAAAAGAAACCCCCACTTCAAAAAATAAACAATAATTGTAATGTAAAGGAAAATGTACTAATTTCATTACTCTCTTGGTAATTTGGAAAGACAAATACAATTTTATAAATATACACATTTAAAATGTGCTGCCTGTTGTGAATATAAACATTCTACTAAGAACTTTGAATTCTTTTCAGGTATTAATGGAATCCTATGTAATAAAATAGATATAAGATTACACATTGAATTTGTAATATAAACCTCATTTATTGCTTGAATTTTATGAATCATTTATCTGTTTGAACAAAACTAGCATTGGAAGAACTGTAAGATGTTAAGATAGTAGTATTGTTTCAACAATTTGTGAAAACATCACAATTTATTTGTACACACACAGCAATATTTAATATGTGATTGGCATTTGTATAACTATATCTTAAATTACTATGATCTCTCTCCTCTGTCTCACTCTCTGTTTTATTCTCTCTCTCTCTCGTGTGTGTGTGTGTGTGTGTGTGTGTGTGTGTGTGTGTGTGTGTGTGTGTTTCAGTGAAACTATATTCTGAGACTGAATCTCTTCTCCAACTTGTGTCTTGAGTTCACAAGTTATTTCTGAACAGGTATATTCAGCACTTCTAATGAGTGTGTTGTAAATAAAGGCTTTTTGTGTTTGTAAATGTATATGCCTATTGTCTCTGAAGATTCAAAAAGTAAACTACTGGATTGCAAAGCTGTCTAAGCAGTTAAGACAGCTTGCTACTTTTCCAGATGACCGTAGTTCAGTTCCCAAAACCCATGTGTGTGGTTTACCACTGTCTGTAACTTTGTCTTTTAGAAGTTTTACACATTTTTCAGTTTTAAGGGAAACCTGCACATGTGCCTATAAATTGTCATATACATACAATATAAGTAAAAATAATATATCTTTTAAAATAGCAACTTGAGACAGAAATATAACCAAAAATAAGAATATGGAAAGATTTTCATTTTATATCATTTTTGTTCTTATTTCTTGCTAAATTCATTTATAATTATTTAATGTAGTTTATCCAGTAAGAAATTTAATGTTTTGTTGACATAACTCTGTTTTTGATCTCCATGATGCTTTAGATAGCTACAACACTCAGCATTTACAACTTAGAGTTGAAAGCAAGAACAATGATGACTAAAGTAATGTTACTTTCTATTATGAGCACGTCTGGGCAACATTACAGAATAATGTCTTACTCTAGCCATCATCTTTTATTTTGTTCCTGCCGCAAAAATATGCTGCCTACAAAGGCTACTGCTATTCTGCCATGATAAAGAGATTTCAATTTTCAGTCTCTAGTAATACTGTCATTAAGAAATTATTTTGATTTGTACATTCTTAAAGAAAAGCAATTATTCCACTTTTTGGCGACATGAATCTGCATATCTGAAGGCACATTTAGGTCCTGGGGGTTCTACCTCATTATAAAATGTGTTACAGTAGAATCTATTGACAAGAAGAGGAGAACAAAAAGGTGTGAAGTCTAAAGTATTTTCACATAATGTTTTAATATTATTAAATGTAATTTTTGATCAAAATTACCTACTTAGAAATCTCACTTTTAGATTGTGATAATGTATAATAGAGAACACTAAATGAAAGCATTAATACCTAGTCAGCAAGCTTATTCATTTCTATGATTACCACATTCCATTTATGTTATTATTTGCTTTATGTTAGCTTTCGAGATTTTTTCCCTTGTGTTAAAATACTTCATCTACATGTTTAAATTTGATTCCATTGTTACACAAAGAGCAAATGAGCACACATTTTATAAACACATATTTGAAAATACTTTATTTTCTAATGCAATATCAACTTTTTCTAAGAAAATTTATACATATTTATACATATTAATTTATAAAAAATATATTTTATTCTAATATACTGATTTAAAATAGATTTAACCTATTGTATATGCAGAGAAACTATCACATAAAGACCTATTACTGAGCAAAGCATTTCACTTAATGGAAATAGTATTCATTGGTATTTTGTGTTACTGTAACACTTGTGTAATCAGTGCATGTCTGAATGTATCAAATGTATCTCTACCACATTTTCTTTTGGGCCACATCTCAAACATGACACTAAGACTTAATATTCGTTGGGAATGTTCAACTAGCTCTTAAAATTTAATTTTACGTATTTCTCTTCTTTTACCTTTAACCTCAGAGCTTTTTAACCTTTTTCATTCTGTATGTCCTACCCCATGTCTTACCGGCTAGTGGCTGCCTGGCACACTGGCCCCACAAGTCTCCCACTCTTTCTTCCTCATTCTTTTTTTTCCCCTTCTCGTAAGCCCAGGGTCTTCCTCATTATTCTTTCTGCCCACCACCTCCACCCTTCCCACCACTGCCTATCTATAGGGTGTTCATCTTTGTATTGAACCAATCAGGTGCCTTGGTAAGGCAAAGAGAAATAGCAAATCAGCTTTACATTATTAAACAAAGGCAACATAAGCAAATGTAACACAGCTTTATCTAGTTAAAGAAATATTCCACAACATTTCCATCTTTTGTCTAAATAAAAAGGAAAGGTT
Organism: Cricetiscus sungorus; assembly: GCA_030556225.1. NCBI lineage: Eukaryota > Metazoa > Chordata > Mammalia > Rodentia > Cricetidae > Cricetiscus > Cricetiscus sungorus. The sequence goes on along the minus strand of JANBXA010000741.1, from coordinate 27,269,759 downwards.
TAGCTTTAAAATAGTGAGAATATATAATATTAGAACAGTTATCAAGTAAGAATTATATTTACAATATTCAATCCATTTGTATTTGACAAATTAAGAGAACATATTCCATTACTTATTCTATCTTGGTGAGTACAACATTATGCTGGCAGCTCTCTTAGTAGGCTCTGCCCTCCCCCCATCAGGTTAATGAGAATTAAGTCTTAAGCCTGCTTAAATATTTAACTGGGAGCTTATTTAACCACCCTAGCTCTAGGAAGCTGGTGGCTGGACTATGGCAAACTTTTCTATTTCGCTTTTTCTTTCTACTTAAGGTGTTGGCTATTCAAGTGATTGCTATATGGCAAAGCCTCTTAAAAGACTGTATCAGTTTTTGGTATATTTTGGGGGGGTTGCTTGTTTGTTTTTTTTTTTCCAATCTGAGGACCTGTGTGTAAAAATCTGTGCCCCATTTTTTAATTACAAATGTATCAGGCTTTCCTTGGGCCACCAACCAGCTCCTAGTGATTTATTATTAGTTATGAATGCTCAGCCTTATCTTATGCTTGTCCCACTAGCTCTTATAACTTAATTTGACCTGTTTCTCTTTATCTATGCTATGCCTTGGAGCTTTTTAACTTTCTGTCACTGGTGACTGACTGGCTCTGTCTTGCTGGCTGGAGACGTCTCCCTTTCTTCCTCATTCTCTACTCTTTCTTCTATTAAGCCTAGATTTCTCCTACTTATTCTCCATGACCACAGCCCAACCTGTCCCTCTCCTGCCTAGCTACTGGCAATTCAGCTTGTCACTAGACTAATCAGATGCCTTAGGCTGGCAGGCAAGGTGAAACAGCAACAAATCTTTCCCTAATTAAACAAATGCACCATAAACAAAAGCAACACACCTTTACAAAATTAAACAAATGAAGTATAAATAAATGTAACACAACTTCAAATAGTTAAAATAATATTCCACACATATCTTTTTAAATAGAACATGAAATGTAAAAGAAAGATATGTAACAAAGTATTAGTTAGAGAGTGAGAGACATATCTAAAAGAAACAATTGACTGGAACTCAATGGACAAAGTGCTGTTGTTAATAGAGATGACCTCATGTATTAGTTTTAACATAATAGCTACTGTATAATAGCTACTATCAGTAAAACATGGGGATAACTTTCAATTTAGTTAAAATGTTACTCATCTGTATATTCATAGGATTGTCTACAAGTTGTATTTAATCAATATTGACCTAAAAATATCAATATATGCACAATGTCTTTCATCCATAACAGATACACAAATCTTGAAATGCATCCAAACCACCATCAGAACTGTTTTGTACAATACATGCAAAAATGTACTCCTGAATGCATAGTTAATAAGATTGGATATACAAAACAATTCTATTTACTAGTATGCTACCTCAATATTTCAAAATTTATCATTTATAATGTTGCTTTGGTAGAATTATTTGACATTCAAAATGTTTTCAATATTTGGAATGTGAGAAATTTGTTTTTTCTATTTTTGGAAATAGATTAATTGACATACAATATATCCTGATTATAGTGTTCCCTCCCTTTACTCCTATAAGTTTCTCCTCAGCACACCTCTCATCCAGAGCCACTCCATTTCTGACTATCATTTGAAAAGAATAGGCTTCTAAAATATAACAACAAAACATAAAAATATACAATATAGTAAGATAAAACAAAAAAAATCATACTGAATTTGTATAAGACAACCCAATAGTATGAAACGTATCCCAAGAGCAGGCATAAAACTCAGAGACACACTTGTCCTCACACTCATGAGTCCCATACATATACTAAGCTAATAGCTATAATATATATTCAGAGGATCTAGTACTGACCCTGTAGACCCTGTGCTTATTTCTTCAGTCACCATGAGTTCAGATGTACCTTGCTTATTTGATTCAGAGGGGTTTGTTCTGGTATTCTCCATCCCCTCTTGCTCTTACATTCTTTCTGACTCTGAAGGGAAGGATTTGATGGAGACATCTCATTTAGATGTTTTCTCCAGCTAATGTCTGGTCTCAGCATCTGTTCCCACCTGCTGCCAGGTGAATCTTTCCTGATGACTATCTAAGTCACTGATCTGCTAGAATAACAGAATATCATTAGGAGTCACTTTGAGTTTTCTCTTTTTAAACCAGTCATTTTTGGACATACCCCAGGTGTCTTGGCTATATATTTTCTAGTTCCTGGTCACCCAAACAGTGTTTGTTATGGATTCTGTCTAATGCAGTAGGCCTTAAGTGATACCAGACATTGGCTGGCTATTACCTCAAGTTCTTTGACAGCATTACCCTAGTGTGTATTCCAGGCAGGATAGATAGTAGGTCAAAGGTTTTTGACTAAGATGTTGCTTACATGCCTCTTTTTTGTAGCATGCAGAGTGCCTTCCTACTATGAGGTGGGAAGACTCCATGTATGCATGCTCTGAACCTCTCCATGTTTCTTGCCACCAAAAGCTAAGGGGATGCCTGGTATCTAGTCTGGATCCTACGACCATGTTGGTGTCTCAGGGCCTTGCTGTCTGGGGGTCTACACTGCCACAGGGGAGCATACTGATCTGACTGGCATGTTCTGCCACCCAGGGCCATGGTAACATATGGGTCTGGGATGCTGTTAGGAACTATGACTGGCTCAATTATCTTGTCATAGTCAGGGTCTGGGGTGATGTCTATGCCTTTTGTTACCACAGGGGATTATAGGAACCTTGTGCCTCATGACGCTGGGATAGCTGGTTCTTTCTCTCACTAGACACTGTAGAATGAGAGACGGCACTGTTCCCCCACCCATGAGATAGCTGACACCAAGCATGCTGACCCCAAGCATGGAAGAGCAGGTGCTGATGGCTTAGGCTTGTGAAAGCTGACTCTGCCTTCTGCCTGATGGGATATCTTTTAGAATGGAGGACCCCTGGGATTCTACAATCCACTTTGCCTTTCTTGTAAATTTACATACTTCTTGTAGAAAATAATTTAAAGTAGCTCACAGGAATTTCCTTATACCTGTGAAATCACCTGAAATGGAAACCACATATAAACTTGTCTAGAAACTGATGCTTCTGTAATTGAACATTATGAAAAATAGAAGTGCTGGTCTTATAACTATACTGTGGCTATCACCTCAGAATTGAAATAGTTCATCCTAGAGGAAAGAGTATAGGCCATAGTGCTGATGAAGGAAACAGAACTTACAAGACTAAAAACATTTAGATACCCGAATATCCTTATAATAGAATCAGTGATAAGTACTAGGGAGAAGTCTCTCCTATTGGAAGGACTGTCTGAAGCTTGTACAGAAATCTCCAGGGATGTATCTTTTTTCTCTATTACCACCCAGTATCAGGTTTAATTTATAATATGTTAACCTATTCTTGTTGAGTCATTTGCTAAGAAATCTAGGAAGCCTACTGAAGTCATTTGTTTCACTGCTACTGGAATGGAGAAAAGAAAGGAAAAGGAAAAGATAATGTCTCCCCTACTGAAGGGACAACTTCTTCCTTCCTCAGTGAGATTCTGCTAATACCTAATAGTTTCTTTCATCTTGTTTGAACTTACATTTAGTTTAAAATAAATATAATGAAGAATTTGGTACTAAATAAACTTTAAACTATGACTTAAATTTAAACTTACAATAGTAGAATTATACCATGCAGATTTTATTTTTGTTCAGAGCCAAACTCTTTAAACACAAATGCTAAATGCTTCATTTTTGAGAAGTAATGGGCTATAAAAACACCGTGTTTTTCTCCTGTGAATGGAAGTAATAAAAATTGAGTTTAAATTTAAACAACATTTTCTTACTCCCAGTATCTATCATTTCCCTAATACTGTGCTGTATTTTTTGCCCTGGCAGTTTATCATAATTGTAGTGTTCTCTTCATATTTTTCTCATATTTTCTCCAATACAACATCTATCTATCAAAAAGTTGATTTCTTTGGAGGGGGGGGATGCAAGACAGGGTTTCCCTGTGTAGCTTTGGAGGCTGTCCTGGAACTAGCGCTTGGTTTCCAACTCACAGAGATCTGCCTGCTTCTGCCTCCCAATGGCTGGGATTTAAGCAGTGTGCCACCAATGTCCAGAGGTATTTATTTTCTCCTTGAATATATAAAAGGTACTTTTTCCCACATGAAGAAAAGTACAAACCAAAGAAATCTCAAAACTTTTCAACTTTATTATTAGCCAAAAATGAGGGGCACCATATTATTCTACCAGGAAACTAGAGAAAAGACAATCAATCACAAATCAAATAGCTCAACTTTCCTAATGGAATTGAGTAATCTTCATGGAAGTATTCTGTTTCACAAGTTCTAGTAGATCTTAGTAGTAAAAACTCAGAGAAGAGGAGGACAGAGGTGGCTATGAGAGAATAGGAAGATTGAGACAGGGAAAGAAATTGGAGTGGGGAAAAGTGAAAGATCAGAGAGACAAAACAGCTAGCCTTCTGTGAGCCAGCAGCAGGCCTCATATGGGTGTCAACAAAGAATGTCATATCAAGTTGAGTTTGGACCAAGCTCCCATCCCTGTACTAAGCCTGACCAAGGAAACCCATTAGGAAGAACACTTTTCTGGAAGCCAAGGTTATCATTAGGAAGAAATCCTGTTTCCACCACTAGGAGTTACAAAGTAGATAAAGCTACACAAAGATCACACATTTGTAAAGGGCTTGGGGCTGTCCCTTGCAGATATCCCAGCTGTATTACCAAAGTCTGTAAGCCCCTATGACTCTAGGTTAGTTGTTTGTTATGGTTCTTTTGTGATGACCATGACCTCCCCAACCCAGCTTGAACAATCCTTCCTCCCTATCTTCAGCTGGACTCCTCAAGCTATGTCCAGTGCTTAGTTGTGGTTCTTTGCAACTGTTTCCATCTATCACTGGATGAAAGCTGGCTCATGACAATTGAGGAAGTTAGCAATCTGATTACAGGAGATTGATAGCTCAGGCTACCTATCCACTATTGCCAGGAGTCTTACCTGGAGTAATCCTTGGCAGTTTCTCTTGCACCATGTTTCTACCTGACCCAAACATGCACACCTCCCTTGAAGAAATGTCTTTCATTATTCTCCCCATCCATCTATTGTGGAATATTCCTTTGCACTGTGTGAATATATGTCACTGGATTTGGTTTATGTGGTTGACAGTTGGGTGCCTTGAGCAGTTTCTTGAGCCACTAGCAGTGGGACCAATATTTATCCTTAGTGCACGAACTGGTTGTTTTGGAGTCCATTCCCTATAGAATGATACATTGCTCCTTTAAGTTACAGTGGGGAGGGATTCAGTGATATGACAGACTTCCTTGATTCCCAATGGGATTCCTCACCCTCTCTGTAGTTGGAGTAGAAACAAGGTGAAGGGAGCAGGAGGACAGGAGGGAAAGGGAACTGGGATTGGTATGTAAAGTAAGATTATTTTAAAAATAAATAAATAAACAAAAAAGCACATTTAAAAAAGCTGAGTGGACAATAGCTAGTCAGGGTTTCGTGGCCCAGGGGACACTGGGAAGAAGGGTGGAGAAGCCAGGCAGATATGGGATGAGTCAGACAAACAAAACTGGAGGGGAATAAATGCCACTTGGTAGACTATAGACTAACCAAAGTGTGGGTTAATTTAAATTGTAAGAACTAGTTAAAACAAGCCTGAGCTATGGACTGAGCCTTCATAATGAATAAGAAATTTCTGTGTTGCAATTTGTAAGCTGTCTGGTGGACAAAGAAAGACTACCTATATTGTTCAACTCACTCAAACTCAATTGCTCTCTTCCCAGGGAGATCCATTATGTTCTCAATCCTCCTTTAGACCCTCCTCATTACTTAGCCTCCCTGGATCTGTGGCTTGTCACCTGGTTACAGCTAATATCTGCTTATGAGTGGGTACATATCATTTTTGTTTTTTGGGGGGCTTAGGATTACCTCATTCAGACATCTTTTTTTGTAGTTCCATCCATTTGCCTTTTAATTTCTGGTCACTTTTTTTCATTGTGTAAATGTAACACATTTTCTTCAATCATTCTTTGGTTGAAGGGCATCAAGGTTATTTCCATGTTCTAGCTATTACAAATAATCCTTTTATGAACATAGCTAAGCAAGTGTCCTTGTGGTATTTTGGGTATCCTGTGGGTATATGTTCAAGAGTGATACAGCTGGGGCTTGAAGATTGATTCTCAATTTTCTGGAAAAACTCCATATTGATTTCCCAAGTGGCTATACAAGTTTGTGCTCCCAGCACCTGAGATGGAATGTTCCCTTTCCATGACACCTCTCCAGCATTAGCTGTCATTAGCTGTCATTAGTGTTTTTGATCTTAGCCAATCTTAAAGCTATAAGATGAAATCTAAGTCATATTGATTTACATTTCCCTGATGGCTAAGGATGCTGAACAGTTCTTTACATGTCTCTGAGCCATGTAAGTTTCTTCTGTTGTGAATTCTCTCTTTAGATCTGTACTCCACTTTTAATTGGATTATATGTGGTTGCTTTTTTTTTTTTGAAGATTTGTAGTTTCTATAGTTCTTTGTTCTTTTTTCTTTTGAAGATTTATTTCTTATGTATACATTGTTCTGTCTACACTCTAGAAGAGGACACCAGATCCCATTATAGATGGTGGTGAGCCATCATGTGGTTTTTGTAAATTGAACTTGGAGTTTCTGGAAGAGCAGCTAGTGCTATTAACCCCTGAACAATCTCTCCCTTACCCTTGAGTAATTTATATATTTTGGAGATATGTCTGCTGTCATATATAGACTTGGAGAAGATCTTTTCCTATTTTTTAGGCTGCCATATTGTCTTATTGTAGTACCCTTTGACTTACAGAAACTTTCTGGTTTTGGGAGCTCCATTTACTAATTGTTGACCTCAGTGTCTGTGCTAGTGGTGTTCTATTTATGATGTTATCTACTTTGTCAGTATATTCATGGCTCTTTCCCATTTTCTCTTCTATCAGGTTCAGTGTAACTGGATTTATGCTGAGGACTTTGATCCATTTACTTGAGGTTTGTGTAGGGCAATACATTTGGATGTATTTGCATTCTTCTTCATGCTAGCTTCCAGTTATTCCAGCAGCATTTGTTGAAGATTCTTTTTTTCATTGTATAATTTGGATCCACTGTAAAAAAAAATAGGTGCCCATAGACATGTAGTTTTTTAAAAAGTGACTGATTTAATTTCATTGGTTCACCTGTCTGTTTTTATGGAAATACCATTTTGTTTTTTTAAATAATTATAGCTATGTAATGGAACTTGAAATCAGGGAAGGTGATAACCTCCAAATGTTCCTTTATTGCTGGCATGTTTTACCTATCTATTTTCCACCATACACTAGTGTATATTGTTCTTTCAAGATCTATAAATAATTGTGTTGAAATTTGTAGGGGATTTCACTGAATCTGTAGTCTGCTTTTGGTAGAGGGCCATTTTTTACTATGTTTATGCTACTGATTCATGAACATGGGAGTGCTTTCAGTCTTCTAATATATTCTTCAATTTCTTTCTGCAGAGACTTGAAGTGCTTGTCATACAGATCTATCACAGGTTTGGTTAGAGTTTCCTCAAAATATATTATAATACCTGTGGCTATTGTGATGGGTATTATTTCCCTGATTTCTTTCTCAGCTCTTGAATCATATTTATATATGAAGGCCACTAACTTTTTTGAGTTAATCTTTTGTTTAACCACTTCTCTGAAGATTATTACCAGCTGTAGGTCTTGCCTGATGGAATTTTTTGGGGTCACTTATATTTACTATTATATAATCTGTGAGTAATCTAGTCTTGAGGACTCTAGTAAATACACCTGTCCTCCTTAATGTCCAATACTATTTCACATTTTTGAAATCTTTTTCTTAAAGAGTAGTGTTAAGCATCAAAATCAGCAAATTAAAATTCTATAACTGAAATTGAAAGTTTAGTGAATAGAATGAAATAGGTAAAATAAAATGAGAATTTTTAAAATAAATCAGTTATTAAATTGAGATAATCATCAAAAGTACAGATGGGTAAATAGAGATGCTATAAAATAAGAAAAGCAAGAAGCAGAAATTAAGTAAAGCATGAGGGACAAAATGAGTGCTATTATTATTATTATTATTTATTTTGAAAACAGCAAACTAATATGGTAGGATGTTTGTATCATTGTATTTGACAAGTAGTACTAAAATCAAGTTATCTTAATTATTAGGAGCTTACTTTTGGTCCAATGTTATAGTCTGTTAGTAATACAGAAGAAAAAAATTGTGCCAAATTCTGGTGCAATATTTGAAATCTGTTTCCTAAAAGAGTGCATCCTGCCAACAGAACACTCAGTCCAAATCAATAAGTATAAAACTCCAGGAAAAGATAGTTGGAAATGAATTGAAACAGAGTCAAAGTACAAAGAACAAAATAAATCTTTTATAATACTGAAAGCTTTCTGTTTTATTTCAATCATAGAATATACCTGTATATAACTCATTTAAAAATGTGCCATTTATGAATTCTGGATCTCTCACCCATGGGGAGACTTGTCATAAAAAAAATAGAAGAGTTCTTACTTCATTTCATTCTTCTCTCAAAAGTTCTTTAAGAAATGCATTGGCTAGTCATTTGGGTCCTCTTTCTTTTCTTTTTCTAAAAATCAGTCAACAGTCTAATGAAATAATTCCTCTGTTATAAAAATCAGGAGAGAAGAAAGAACTGTTTTCTATCACCTTATGAAACTTCCTAAAAGCATTATATAAAACATGGATGAAAGTATTACCTATGATTTATAGCTGACCAGAGAGTCAAGTGCTCATCTGATTGATGAAGAGCCCATGGAGATGTATTATCCACAGACTCTGTGTTAGGAAATTGTGAGCGAGAAGGGAGGTTGCAGCACTAGGGAGGTGGTTCTGTCAGAAAAGCAGTCTCACAATGAGACCTGAATATACATAGTCAGAAATCACAGTGTGCATATATTTAATTTCAGCAGTGAAATGTTAGGGATTGGAAACAGGCAGGTTCCTTCCTACAAGGGCATTAGACAGCTAAACTGACTATGTAGTGACTTTGCAGGACAAGGAGAAACCCTACTTACACCTAAATTAGAGGGCATTCAAAGACTGTACATTCATGGATGTCTTTAGATCTCTAAATTCTACCATGCTATCCTCCCGTGAAATGACACCATGTCCCCCAAACACACACAAACACACACACACACACACACACACACACACACACACAAGAAAAACGAAGGGAAACAAGTAATTTTATCTAAAAGTATGTCGTTATTTCCTTTAATCAATGAAAAGATGGCTTTAGTAGAATATGCAAATGTAAAGAATTTCAAGTTTTTAATGTCACTGACTCTATCAACAAAATAACCAGCAAAATAAATGAATTTAATAACATAAGAATACTGAGTTCTGAATAGACTTGTGCTATGTAAAATTTATGAATCTTATCAATATAACTATGGTAATTAATCATAATGTCTCATTAGATTACTTTACAAGGCATGCTTCTTACTATGAAAAGGGAGTTAGAAGACTGCCTAATTACCGCAGTTTCAGAAGCCCGAGATCTTGACTACAACTAGTGGAATAAAGTTTGCTTCTGAGCCTAGCATTTGCTTCTGAGCCTAGCATTGTTGGCACATGCCTTTAAACCCAGCACTCCAAAGGCAGAGACAGGAGGATCTCTGTGAGTTCGAGGCCAATCTGGTCTACAGAGTGAGTTTCAGGATAGTTTCCAAAGCTACAGAGAAACCCTGTCTCAAACTTCCTCAAATGTATTTACATATAGAAATTATATATAGTCTTATGCTATATATAATGACTCAGAAAGTATAGAAAAGAGTAGGATTGCTTCCCATATTGCCAGTGTGCTTTACTTTTGTTAAAATTATCTATTGTATGAAATTCTTTATAAAATTATCTATATTTGTGCACATACTTCTGCATAATCACATATTTTAAAAGAGACTTGCACAAACAGATTTGTCTGTTTTGTATACATGAAGACATAGCAATTGTGTACCTACCCATATATATATATATATATATATGTATATATATATATATATGTATACATATATATATATATATATGAAGACATTAAGTGCTAGAATGAACGATGATAAACTGTGAAAAGAGAAAAAATAGAAAGAACTCTGTAGGATCTTATATACTTGATCAAATGTAGATCAAGTGTTCTCTACCATTACCCAAAGGTGCAATTTTGAATATTTTCAGGAATTTGCTATTATTAGGTTCTTTCCTCTTAACTCCAGAACTAAATTGACTTGACTTTTAGGAAGTGAGCTCTAGATGTGATGTAGGAAAGAGAACTGTCAGTATGTAAACTACAAACATACTGTCTGTACATGAGACACTGGAGTGGCCCTGATCTTAAAAAAAAATACTTTTTTGCATTTCAAAATATTATCATAGGTTAATCAAATATTTGGCAGAATTGGTTTCTGATTACCTCAAAATTATAGCTTCCAGAAAAGAAAACAATTTTTAAATAGAATTATTTCTTTTTACTCATTTCTCACCACAGTGAACAGTTTAAGGTTTTATGAAAGTGACAAAACTGTGAAAGTACCTGATATGTCCACGAAGGAAGAAAATCAGGATGGGTGGAGAATGTGCAACAAAACTTAAGCTTGACAATTTTATTGATATCATCAGACATTTTATGCCTTTACCAGAAACAGGATATAAGGGAAATTGCCATGTTCTAATGAAATTTGCAAAATAGTACAGTATCCTCAGGATTAATGTCTAAAACCAATTGTCCCGCCAAGTTCCTTGTTTCCTCAACTTTCAAGAAAACATACAGAAAAACCAAAGTGGCCTGCACATTCCCCTGTCTGAGGGGATGAATAGGTCCCTCAGGAGATGCAAGGCACATTGTACCCTGGGAGCCATGGTCTCTAACCTGAAAAACCTGTATGATACACATCTCAAATCAGCTAGACTGGGTCAAATCCATGCTTACTAGAAATAATGGTCATAGAAAGGACTGTATTAGCAACATGTTTGAGAATTTTATACAAGGTAGCACATTTGTGATTATTCCCTGAACACAAGTGAAGACATGAAACAAGTAGAAGCCAGAATCAGATTCTGTGCAAACACGATTGTTCTATAAAAATTGAATTTTACTTGTTCTGAAATTATTTCTAAATAGTAAATAATGAAATTCTCAGCATAGTTTAATTTTCATATCCAGAAATAAAAATGCAGACATATTATAATATGTATAAAATTTAATTTTATAAAATGTTAACATGTAATGTATGCTATATAAACTATATAATTCCTGGCTCATTAATTAATATCTTTACACATAAATTTCATGTGATTTTGGGGGGAAGGGTGGTTTCTAAGACAGAATTACTCTGGGTAGCCTAGTACTTGCTTTGTAGACCAGGCTGGCCTTGAACTTAATGTATATCTATCTGCCTTTGCTTCCAAACTACTGAGATTATAGGCATTTGCCACCACATCCAGGTTTAGATTCTTTTCACTTCTGTTTTGAAAAACAAAGCAAAAATATTTAAAACTTTGTACAACAATTCTGATTTTATTTTTTACCATTATAAACAAACTCAATATAAATTATCAAACTAATAGTTGAATAAACATTGTTAATGTATGAGTGCTTTCATCACCTGTAGAACTGGATGAGCTCTCACAGTAATGCATGAGTTTTTACTGTTCTAGGTCTGGATTAGGGCCAGTAGGAGTGGATTAACAGACAGTGTCTTCTCATTTTATCTATCTCTTTCTAGAGAAAATTTCTCATTTAAAGAGTCAACGATCATCATCAAGTTCTGAACTCAACTTCCAGAGCTTTGACCATAGTGAACAATTAATTCCCTTTATAAATTTTCTAGTCCCAGGTATTTTATTGTAGCAATAGATATATCAGTAAGGAAAAATCCATCAGATATTTGTAAATTGTTGTATCTATCATAATTTGCCACACCTTTTATTGAGTTTAATCAATTCAAGTTCACTTATTGATAAAAGTGATGTTCTCATGGGGGCAACTGGAATGTTCTGTACAATTGTATGGCTGTGTGTGTGTGTGTGTGTGTGTGTGTGTGTGTGTGTGTGTGTGTGTGTGTGTGTGGTGGTAAAAGTGTTAGACTTCAGAGAGTGCTTTACAGCATGGATTTGAATAAATGTTTATTAAGGGTAAACTTCTGATACTTGTTTGCATAAGTCGTTCCTTAGGGGTTAGGTGCTTAAAGTCTCCTTCAGGGATATTGGTTTGCATAAGCTGTTTGCATTTAGATTCCCTTTAGAAGATGTTAATTGCTTGAGCTGTCATTAAAGTGTGGAGATTTAGATCCTGTTAAAGTAATACCCTGGAGTGTGACTGAGTGGAGCTGCTGAGATGAATTTGAATAAGTTTGAATCCTGGAGGTTTCCTGTAGGGTAGAGAAAGCAGGAAGAAATTGCCTCATGCCACCACCTGAAGGCTAAAATCCCTGCAAACTGGACTTGCATTGTTGTTGTTATATGAGTTTTTTTTCTTTACCCTGTAGAGGTTGTGTCTACACAAGAAATACACTTAGTAAAATATTAGATGACTGCATGGGTAGACTCACATTCCCTAACAACTGTTAATCTGCTAGGCTGTTGTTCATTTATGAATTATAATGTTTAAAAACCATTTTATTTATTCTAAATACTGTTTGTACCTTGAACCATACTTTGAATGTGTTAATCCCAGCGCCAACAACACCACCACTACCAAGTCTCTTTCCCAAAGTCTGGCATTTAGAAAAAGCCACATCCCTTGGAGGACTGAAGAAGATACTTCCTACTTGCTTAAAGGAGCCACTCCCTGTACTGTGGCAAAAGGGACAAATGGCTTTTCTATCACTTTGTGGTGCTTGTTAGGGTAGAATATTCTATGCTAATCCTTAGGCTCCCTCAGCACCTCTTCACAAGCCTTTATTATAGAAGGTGTGGCTTCCCATACCTTCATGCCTTGAACCTCTCCAGGTGCTAAATTTGCCTTCCTTTTCCACAGGTTCTCTGGATTAACATAACCCTGCCTTGTTGGCCACCCGCTCCCATGGTCTCGTTTCCCATGTGCTCTCTTTGCTCCTCCTCCTTTGTAGCCTTAGCCACCTTTTCTTTCCTCCCATGTCCTGACTGAGTCAGCTGGCCTGGTTTAATCTGCTTTCATCTAGATGCAACTGGCTGCGCTTTCCTCATATTTACAATAAAACCCTCTTCAGTCATACCTAAGAGTGGCCATGTCCTAATTTTTATTCAAATGTACTTTTTGTATTCCCAGCATTGTTTGTTTTCTTTTCAGATTTCATGTTTAGCATTTCATTATTACTAACTTGAGACAATATCTTGGACAGATTAACTTGGAAAATAACCACATAGTCTAGCCTGATTTTCTAATTTTTCTCTTATATATTAATTAAGGTGATTATACTATATATTATATATCATAAATGATGTATAATGCAATTGATTTTTCTAGCACTTTGCCATGCTTGTAATAAAATATTTTGCAGTCATCAGAAGAGACATTGACAAATACTTTTGTCAAAACTATTCTCTTAGTTTGTAACAAACTAAGGCTTAAGTAAACTGAGGCTTAAGTTAAAGAGGCATATATCCAAAACATCTAAAGTAGACAAAAAGAAGGAAAAGTAGACAAGTTTTCTGGGTACATTTAACCCTAAGGTAACTTGTAATCCTTATCTTCCCAAGGACCAGGCAATTTTTGGGAATTATGGTTTTTGAAAATAACAGCAGAGTACTGTGTCCTCTGGCCTTTATACATGTAAGCCTGTGCAGCATGGAAAAATCTCAGGCCTCCAGCTGGAAAGTTTCCAGGTGGGGGACCTGACCAAATTCCATCATGGTCAGTATATAAAGTTTTAATTAAAAAGTTTGCTTTGATTTGGTCGAAATTGTGAAATTGTTTTTTCTCTGGCATGCTTCAGGCTTAACATAGGGAGTCCAATAGCAAGATAATCCCTGCCTCTGACCATAGCAAACAGCCATGCTTGGTTAAAGAAGTGTGTCCCCTTGTTATGGAGGATTTCTTCTTTTCTTGGTAAACCATAGAAATTACTTTCTTTCTTTCTTTCTTTCTTTCTTCCTTTCTTTCTTTCTTTCTTGTTTGTTTTTTTGTTTTGTTTTGGTTTTTTGTTGGTTTGCTTTAATTCTATGACACTCTTCTGCCTGGTTTATGGATTCTGGTTTTCAGGTACCATACTGAGGATAAAAGGTATCTGAGAAGACCCCAAAATCCATCACCCATGTCCTCTCGTTATTCCTGTTTTTATGTCTGGTTATCTGGGAGTTTAGCCAGAGGCACCAGTGTTTTCTGACCTGCCTCAGAGTATTGCATGCTATGCTGATAGTGGGGGCCAGGGAGACCCACTGCCTTGGCACTGTCAGCAGAATTCTTAGGCCTTGTCTACACAATGAACTAAAGGATGCCCCAGACCATTGGGGGCCAGATTTAGAGTTTGGAGAGGTCCAGTGAGGGAACATCAGGCGGACCAGAGGTTGTGCAAAAAGGCAGCTAAAGCAGCCCCTGTGGTCAGACTGACAGAAACCTCCATGTAACACCAACTGTTATTGACACTCCTGTTGTTTGTTTTATGTCTTTTCTTATGTATCTGATTTGTGTCTGTATATTACAACTTGAGGTCAGTGGGCAGCTTTCCCCCAGGGGGAAGCCAGCAGCCAGTCATGCTGTAACTGCACTGAACCTCAGAAAATGGAATTAAGCAGCTCACAAGGCACTCCTTCCTGGAAATTGAAATACTCAAGGAAATAGAAAAGAAAACACAAACTTATTTTGTAAATGTACGTGATCACTTCATGGTTAAAAATTCTGTACATCTATAAGAAAAAGTTAACTGAAAGCTTGTAACTCAGGGTTGGAGCTGTCCTTGGAAACAACATATGGTTTACTGCCATCTTAACTGAGGACAGGGCTGGTTTGTCTTGATTAGAGCTGAGAGGCAGATGTCATGCCTTCACCAACATCTTTCCTGCAGGCAACCGCATGGTATCATCCAACCAAGAAGACGACAGTTCTCCTAAGATACTTTTAATTTGGGATAATAGTTTTGTATAAATTCCTGTCCCATCTTAAAAACCGGGTTTATAAAACACAGGATTTTAAAGAATGTTTGTTTGATGAGGTATTAAGGCTGTACCTCCATGTGTTCATATAAGAACTTATCTTGCTTACAGCCAAACTTTGTAACATAAGAGTAATCTGTTTTATATTGATTTTAGAGCCACTGGATTGTTTACACTATTAAATCTTGGTATTGCCTTCTACAAATTATGGCTGTTTTCTATGTCTTCATTTTTGAAATAAATTGGAATTTTAGTTTGATATTAGCAGAACACACAGTTGAAAACTTTTAAGCTTCTTTAAAAGGGAGTTTTATAGTTTTATAGAAAGTTTAAATTAGTTGGATACTTTTAAGAAACATATCTTTAAATTTTTAAATGTATAAGCCTGTGGGCCATTTCATAACTTATAACATATTTTATTAGTCTATTTGTTAATATATGACATTGATAAATTCATGAATACAAGGTAAAATTTAGGGCCACAGTTAAACATCCTAAACTGAGGTATTCTTATCTTCTAGAGCAATAATACAGTGACCTAAAAAGTTTGGCAAAGACAATGGAAGCACTATCTTAGAGAATATCTCTCCTTACTTAAGGCCTATTCAAGCTAAGAGACTGATTAAAGATATGTGTCTAGGCTCCTTATTTTTCCTGAATTATTAAGCTACAGATACTTTGGTAAACAGAGTCATATAGGAAACTGTTATATATGGTACAATATGTAAAGATCAGAAATGTTTCTAAACTTTTGTGGACTGTGTTCATGTCTTACCTTGAAACTAAAAGAACTTAAATTTAGAAGTTGTTACTTTCTTCATAAACTCTTAGAGGTGATTTATTTCAGAAGTGTTCAGATCTATACTTCATAGATAATGGTCCCCAAGCTATCAGAGATTTGTTGAACATGGGATTGAGATATTTAAACTCATACCACCCTGAGCACGCCCGATCTCATCTGATCTCGGAAGCTAAACAGGGTTGGGCCTGGTTAAGTATATGGATGGGAGATATTTAAACTTACGTGACAAGCACAGACTTCAAGTTCATAGTAGTGACCTCAAAGATCTCCAAGAAGGTAATGGACATAGTAAGAAACAACTCCACCTGAAATGTGGCTATGCTAACCACTGGGCAAGAACCCCCTCTGTCTTGCTACCATCCAAGGCTCAGTACAAACTCTGGACAAGCAGCATATTGGGGAGTAGATTAGCCCACATTGCTTAAACAAGGTAAGGTCAGTCTCTCCCTCTTTCTCCATAAGAAAAACCTCTCCTTTTCTGGGTTGGGTAGCCAAGATTACTTACTCTTTTGGAATCCAATGCTGGTGAGACCACAAGAGCTTGGGATAAGTGTCTAGAAGAAGTACTGTAGACAAGTCTCTATTATTTTAATTAGTCCTTCTCAATCTCTATTCATATTGAAAGCTAAAATAGCTGTAGTTTTGGCAGCTAGACAGCAACAGGCATCTAGCTGCTTCTTTCTAAGGCTACAACCACCTTGTTAATTCATGAGTTAATTAATGCTACTAGGATTCTTGCTAAAGAAGCCAAATTTGCTTTAGTTACACACTTCATATTAAATGATAAACAGGGTTCATGTATTTTCCACTAAAAGACCTTTAAAAGGATTGCTCTCAATAACTATTTGTGTGTCTAGTAAATGATTAGATTAGAGATAAAATAGGGTTAGAATCTTCAAAAGTTTTCAGGTTCTAAGAAAATGTTCTAAGTTACATAAGGCTCTGAGGACATAAAAGTTTTAAGTATGATCCAAGGGTCTTAGAAAATTATTTATGATATATAAATACAAACTGTAAAGTATATTCTCACACATTGATTTTAAGGCTTCAAAATGTTAACATTAACGAAGAGAGTTTTGATAAACTGGTAGTACACTGACTAGTTCCTATTTTGTCACAAGCTCAGGATTTTAAATTTCATTTGATTGCCTTCTACACATAAACCTAAAGATGTTTTTCATCAAGCTAAAAACCCCTCTCTTTAATTTATATGCCTGGATGTCTAGACAGAAGGGAAAAAAATATTAAGGCTTTTTAACCCATAGCTGTTACTATAACTCCAAGATACAAATCTGTTTTACTGACACCTGTTAAATGACTTTTTCTACAGCATAGATTTCAGTACAATGGTAATACTAATATATCTTAAACTTTTATCTTTTTTGGTAAACTAAACTTTATATATGCTTTAATAATCAACAAACGTCATAAGGCTTGGATTCACCTGTCAAAGGTCAAATAAAAAGGTTCCAAATATAAGGTTTTTCTCTATGTTCCTGAATTTTAGCTTTTGTCCCTCATCTATATTTGTCTCAGCAGTTAGCTGAGAGACACCCTCGAGGGATGAATCCTGTTTTGATACCATTACGCTGATGGTTATTATATCCACTATTGAAACAGTACACATTGCAAAATCAAGGATTGATTCACTATACATGTTTAGGAGGGCAATGTTACACCGTAAATTAACCCATGAGCCCCACCTGGCCAAAGACCAGATAACATCTTGAGATTTTTGAGAATTTTAGTTCTTCAAACCAACAACAAAGATGCCACGCCCGTGTGGCCAGAATACTGAGCTGATGGACAGTGTCAGGATTGAAACACTTAACAGACCTCCACAAGAAGTGAAGAGGAAGCTGCTACCCTTTATTACAGAGAATAATGGGCTTATATACCCAAGCCAGAGGATGGGCTAAGCATAGGAGGAAATCACGCACCACCCATACCTGGGATCAAGGCATGGGCACTGCACACCGGAAAGTTATGAGAACAACCTTGTTTGATCAACCTTGAGAACACAGTTCTACAGCTGGGTGGGGAGGAAGAGAGCTGTAAGGGACACGTTCTTAATTTTCCAAAAACCAAGCCTTATGGAAAAATGTGGTCGTCTATGGATTGGTGCATATAAGCACTGGCAACATGTATCTGGGAACACATAGCTAGAAGTTTCCAGTTGGTGGTCCTCTAAAATGACCCAAATCCATCATGGATAGTGTATAAAGTTTTAGTAAAACACTTGCTTTATTTTAGTTGAAGTGTTGTAACTAGTTTTTCCCTGACAAATCTCATGATTAACACAACATGTTGGAATGTAATCAAAATTCCTCAAAGATGGGTAGGTACACTGCACAATAATGTAAATCCCAGTTTTTCTAAGAGGGCAAAAACAAACAGAAAAACAAAAAGAGAACAGCTTTTTCCCTCTGTTGGAAGCAAAGGTACACTCTGAGCACTACTCATGATAGTCTGAAGGTTCTTCATAGCACATAGGAATTAACTTTTAGAGAGTTTTCATCTCTTGGAGCCGAGCAGGGTTTATGTATTGCTCGGAACGAAAAGACACTGAGCTCTCTGTGCAAAGGCTCACTTAAGATAATGTTGTAGCTTCCCCTTTTTTTCACTTGACAGTATCCATATGCACTCCATTGGCTTAAGTGCCCTTGAGTTGTGAATAATAGGGTTACCAAAACCAAGTCATTTAAAATAATGAAATTATTCTTGTAAGATTTTAATTATCAGCAACTAAGAGCCCATCAGTGACAGAGTTCCACAACCGAAATTATTTAGAAGTCCCTGCATTATGAGCTATATTTTGGTGTAAGTCTTACTAAGATGTAATTTAATGTGACATTTCACCAAGAATAACCATTAGTGAATATTGCAGCATGTGTTGGATGGCCTACTGATGAGAAGTTGCAGTATACCATAGCCTGGCAGTTATATCTTAGCTTGGCAACATGGAAAGCTTCCAGCTCTCTCTACATGGACTTATGTGTAGGATGTCTCTAGGCTCAGGATGCCTGACTTATGTTAATGGCTATCCTTCACACAGTCCCCTAAAAATGCTCTTTCCTTGATGAATCTCGTAGAAATTTGGCAATTTCTCTAGATGTTTAGATAGAACCTTACTGCCACATACAAATCTTACTAAATCTTGTGACAGGAACATGCTATTTAATGTTAATTGGGGTTTTTCCCAAGTCTACCTAATCCTATGTATTTCTAGTATTCTGGAATAAAGTTGATGTGGTTCACAGAAGCAGTCTCCTGGAGGGTTGTCTCCATTCATGCTCATTGACCACACACAGTTTTCTGTCACAATTTCTGCTACTCTGCCCTCATTGACTCATGAATGACAGACCAAGAAAGAAGATCCCCGCAACTATTGATAATGGCTTCGTCGTTAATATCCTATTTGCAGACCCAATTTCCTAAAAGAATATAGTCATGTGAGTTTGGTTAATATTTTTCATGAGGAAAAATGCAAAAGGTTCACACACAAAATATTTTATAAGAAATTATATTGCTTTTCTTTTTTTGTGAAGATGAGTTCTTTTTCTTATTTATTTACTTGTGTAGGTTATACACATGGGTGCTTTGACTGTACGTAAATATGCACACCAGATGAGAACACAAGACCACATTTATGTAGTTGTGAACCAGCATCTGAGTGCTAGAAATTAAACTCAGGTTCAGTGGTCAGTGTCCTTGAGCACTGAGTCTCTATCCAGCCCCAGATACGTTTTCTAATACATCAAATAGTGTAAATATCATTTCAGAAAAATAACTGTGTTTGTAGCTTCATTGGGAAGAATATTGCTAAAGTGAAATTATGTTACAAGAACAACGATACTTTAAACTACCCTCCTTCCCTAATTTATACAAAATCACCCAACCTGTTCTTTAGGAACATTTATAATTTCAAGTAAAACACATTTCCTCCTCTCTGTGAACATTCTGCTTATCAGTGATTTAAGTTTCATTCAATAACAAGTATTGTGAAGTGATATTTCAAGATTATGACCTTTGAGGTTTTCATTTTCATAAAATGTGTTTTAGGAAAGATTGTGTTGACATAAACTCAAAAGAATAGAAATTTATCAGGAAAAAATACAAAGACATTATACTTACAGTCAATACACAGTAATAGCATGGTATGGCATAAGATAATTATTTTTCTTCCCACGCTCTATTCAGTGTTTAAATCACACTCATTAGAAAAAGAAAAAAAAAACACTGACATTATTTCCTTTGCTTTCATAATAGCTGATGTTATAAGCCTCAGATTTTTTAAATATTCTTGTAAGCAATAAACTGTTGTTGTTATTCCCCAAGCAAGGCAGCTAAGTTTCAAAGAGTCTGATAATTCCACAGGAAATATGGATTTGTGTTAGTAAGATGCTATTATTTTTGAAGGTCTGTATTAGCGCTTTTCACTCCTTATATGAATGATCTTTTAAAAATATTATGTTATATTAACATTGAATGAATAGCATTGCAGTTTTCTGTGGATACATGCCCAACCTCATACAGATTAATCTGTAGTGCTGAGACTCGAATTCACACTGAGTCTTAGTCTTATTTGAAAACCACTCCAGTAAGAAACAAGAGCCTGTGTGGAAACTCAGCAGAATGTTTAGAAAGGAAAATCACATCATTAAACTGCTTAGCAGTTTTGTTGACTATGCAAGTAATGTGCATGTTTTATAAAATAGATAAACACAGAGAAGTCATTAATACATATCAATGGTTACCAAAATATAACCCTAGGGAAAACCTGTTGCCTATAGGTCTGTTGCCTATTCATATAAGTACAACTATTGGAACAAGCCCCTTCATTATTTAAAGTATTGCCTACAACAATTTCTATAAGGATTAATTTAGTAGTTAAATCAGAGAATATGGATCAGAGAGCATAAACATTTGCAATACATCCTTTAGAGTAAAACATGGATCTCTTTTAACTATATTATTATAGTCATTAGTTCTGTCAGAAGACTTCTTACAAGCTATTTTGACATTTGTTTTGGTAAGGTGTGAAATTGAAGAGTTTGTTTATGAACTGTCAATGATATAAATAAGTATTAAACACTCTTATGAGAGTCAAGAATGAACTATGCTTTCATGTGTTGATATTGCAAAATTTATATATAAAAAAACTAAAAGAAGATACATTTAGAATTCAAGATAAACACAGGTATATGGTGATATGTTTCTAAAACATGTCACAGTTTATTTTTGTTTACTTATGTTATATTTTTTCTCACCAATAATCTTGTTAATTCTATAAGGATATCACTAGTTTCTTTTTAATCTCCTTTAATTACAATAAGAGATAGGCATTTAGCATGTAATGAATGTTGAATATTGTTTTATGAACTTGTATATGCTTTAAATATGTCTATTACATCTAGATGTATGATAATAGGACAAAACCAAAACAGCCAAATGAGAAAAGATCTTCACCTTTCCCACATCAAGAGGGCTGATATCCAAAAACAAACAAACCAAACAAACAAAAAAAGAAAGACTCCAGAAACTAGATATCAAAAACCCAAATTGGTTAACAATCTACCTTAAGACCCACCTATACCTCTCATGGGCATATACCCAAAGGAGGATCAATCATACCAGAATGACACTTGCTCAACTATGTCCATAAGAGCTTTATATGTAATGGCCAGAGCTTGGAAAGAAACTAGATGTCTCTAAGCTGAAGAGAGAATAAAGAAAATATGATACATTTTCCAAATGGAACATTACTCAGCAGTTAAAGTCAATGGTCTAAGGAAATTTGAAGGTAAGTGGATGGAACTCAAAAAAAAAAATAATAATCACCCTGATTGAAGTAATCTGGACACACAAAGACAAACATAGTATATACATACTTATAAGTGGATATTAACTGTAAAGAATAAAAATGCTACAATTCATAGACACAAAGAGTCTAGGTAACTAAGAGGGCCCAAAGGGTGATTTATGGATATTCCTAGAAATAGAAGAGATCTCATGGGTGAACTTGTAGCATGTAGCGATGGGAACATGAAGGATTTCTTTGGAGTAATGGATTGAAAAGAGTACTGAAAGAGATGACTGGAATCTGGGGGCATTTCAACATCAGGTAATAACCTGATGAAAGAGAAACTCCCAGGATTCTATAAGGATGACCCTAGGTAGGATTACTAGGAATGGTGGGTGCCTAGCCTGAATTGGCCATCTCCTGTTACATGGGAAGGACTGGAACACCAGCAAAGCCACCCAGTCTGTTATCTAAGTCTGCCACGCCTATGAGAAGAACTGGGGGTTTTAAGCATCACTAGAAAAGGGCCAATTAATGACTGGTCCAGCCTCAGATCTGTCCCATGAAAATGAGTCCACCTCTACCAAATCTTGATGTTCCAGGACCCAGGGATTAAATGGCCCAGAGTCTAGGATAGAACCAACACTATTAGAAAAAAGCCAAGGAACAACATCTAATGATATTCTGCTACACTCAGAATAATAATTGTCTTCAGACAGCCTTCAACCAGTAACTGTTTAAAACAGATGTATACACACACAGACAAGCATTGGCTGAGCTCTGGAATCCTTCTGAAGAGAGGTAGAAAGGACTTTACAAGCCAGGAGCATCAAGTACATCACAAAGGAACCCACAAACAAATAACAACCTTGTAGGAACTCATGACAATTGTTCCAGTGAACCACCGTGCATATATATATATATGCACAGAGGCTGTA
Organism: Cricetiscus sungorus; assembly: GCA_030556225.1. NCBI lineage: Eukaryota > Metazoa > Chordata > Mammalia > Rodentia > Cricetidae > Cricetiscus > Cricetiscus sungorus. Next base: position 27,247,101 of record JANBXA010000741.1, on the reverse strand, counting down.
CTTAATGCTTTGGCTGGCTCCTGGAAAACTATTGTTCATACTGGGTTAACTCATCCGGCCATAACACAGGGGAGGATCTTGTCCTACCTCAACTTGATATGCCATACTTTGCTGATAATCAAGGGAAGCACCTGGTTATCGGCCCCTTTAACAGAAACAGAGAAGTAGAACTAGGCCTGGAAGAGGGGAAGGTAGAAGGGAAGAATGGGAAGAGGAGGAGGGGAAACTCCCATCTGGTTATAAAATAAATGAATAAAATTAATTAATAAAAATTGATTATTATATTTTTCTGTGACGTAGCTTTCTCAATTCTTACAACATAAATATCCTAATTTTTATGTTTCCTTCTTTAAATATTTATTTTCATTTTATGTGTTTTATGAAACACATAAAATGTGTTTCAAAATGTCATTGACCTTCAAATATGTCATTGATCATGTGTGTTCATTGTCTGTAGAGGCAGAACACAGTATTAGATCCCCTGAAACTGGAGTTACAGGCAATTGTGACTCATGCAGTGAATGTTGGGAATTATACTGTATTTATTGGTTGCTGAAAATTACACTATTAAGTCCATTTTGGACACATTTTTCCCAATCAATTAACAATATATTTGCTGGCACAAGTGAAGTAATTTTCATAAATCAAAGATCATTAGATATTTTTCCAATGAAAGTTTTAAAATATACTGTATAAAAATCTATTTAATGAGTGTTTTGTGATATCAGTAATTTTAATATATGTTGATACATAGGCTCATGTAATTTTTATTCATGAAAGATTAAAGAGGCTAAGGAACTAAAGATTTGCTCTGTTGGATTTACTTTATAAAGTGGAACTAATGATCACAGAGGTTCAGCTAATGACTTGCATGGGAAAAATGACCCACACATGGTGAAAATCTGAAAGCTTCTGTATGTTTTATGAGTATGAGCTTTAACTTCAATCCTCTATCCAACAGCAGACAATATTATTAAAATCATTCGTCTTTTCATTTACCATCACTATTCTTTATATTATTTGTCCTTTATATTATTCTGTCCAAAATAAAGCTATTTTTGGAACCTTAACATTTACTGATATGTGTGTGTTCTAATACATATTTTAAAACATAAATTTAGGACTGAAATGTATTGCATAAGTTCATTTGATATTTCTGTTTATATCAAAGTACTGCTGGAATTATCCAGCAGGCTGAATGAAGCTGAAATGGTTGTTAATCAAATGTTCCAGTTGAAATAAGGTTTATTTATGTTTCTTAAAAGGGTCTTTTGCCTACTGTTCTAAGTCTCTAATATAAATGCAGCCATTTTAAGAACACAAAACAACTTTACTTGTAACCTATCAAATTCTGAATAGATACGTTTGTTCCATTACTCAATATACAAAATATATTGAGTAACAGGAGTAAAAAAAGGTCTTTAGTGTTAAATATTCTCTAAAAGTGATTTTCTTTTTATCACTTAAGATACTATATAATGTCTATATTTGATAGTGAATATCTAACTTCTAAATACTACAATTTTCTACAAAAGTGGAATCATATTGTGATAAATTAAGTATCAATACCTGAATTCATGAAAACATTCAGTGAAAAGATTCTACAAAATAAACCTGATAACTAAATATTCCATTAAATTTTCCAATTTATATGTATTATAAATTAAATGTTATAAAATATTGTTAGCACTATGTTTCAGTAGATGCCATACCAGATATATTTTCATATATTGATCAATATTTTAAGAATTCCAATAAGATATTACAATAAGAATGATATTTTATTTTACAATTTGAGAAAATAACATTATATTGCAATTATTGTTGAGTACAAGTTTATGTTTGCTATACTGATGAGGTTCCACACTTTACTAATATAAATTTAGGGAAGCATTTAGACAATAGGGAGGGATATAATATGAAAGACCAATTGTTATTTCCCATCTGTAATAATTAATAAAGAATTCACTGGTCACTTCATCCAGACCTACAAAAATTAGAATGGCTCAAATGTTTTCACTGTCAAAAGATGAGTTCATAACAGTTAAATCAGTTCTTTTATACATTTTCAAATGAATTTACTGGAAAACCATAATAATCCATATTCAATAAGAAAAGTACCATCAATACCCCTGGGTATCTTGATATCTATTTGCTCATAATTTGCCTTATTCCAGTAAATTATGAAATGCTCAGTTTGTGACAAGACCTCACACCCAGGTTTTTTTGTACCCTCTTTTTAAAAATAAATAAACATTCAGGGTTCAATAGTTGCATAAGCTGAGCAATATGAACCCATTAACAAACAAGGGGATATATTAAGATTGAGAACATAAAACACACATTGCAAATGGAGAACTGATGGGAGATGTTATTCGGTAAATATGTTTCTCATACTGGTTAATGAAAAAAGCACTGTTGGCCAATAGCAAAGCAAGATAGGCAGGGGTAGGAGACAAGGAGAAAACAGGAAGCAGTAAGGAGGAGTCAGTATGTAGAGACTGGAGACAACAGAGGTTCGGGCTGTTTCTCCGGTAGGATGAGACCATGTGGAAATACTTAGATTAATAAAAATGGGTTAATCATTAAGACAGAGCTAGCAGATAAGAAACAAGCAATAGGCCAACAACATTATATCAAATACAGCGTCTCTGTGTATTATTATTGGTGGCTGGCATGGCGGCGGGACCAGACGGCAGGAAAAACATACTTGCTACAGAGAACAGTAAAATAACACAAAATATTAGTGCACAATTTTAAAAAGACATGAAATTATAACATAGCATAAAATAATGCATTTGAAATGTCTCTTAATACATAAATCTGGCTTTTCTTTAAATATTTTATTAATTCTTTGCACACATCTTAGTAAAATGAAATATATTAACCTTGAGTCTATTAACTGTCCATGATGGAAAAATATATACCTGGCATTAATATTGTACTACTTCTTTTTTGTTTGTTTATTCTTTGAATCATTATAATATTAAATCTTATCTGAAGTTGTAAATTAGTCACTAATGCATCAAAATTTTAATTAGTAAGATATTTAAATACAAAAGCTATTGTTTGCTTCCCTGGTTTATTTTCTGTTGCCTTAGTAAGTTACAGTGGTAAAAACTTAAGGGAGAAAAGGGAGAAATAGTTTCATTTAGCTCCTTGTCCTAAGTTTCTCTTTCATCATCACAGGAGGATGAAAACAATTACATACACAGTACAGAGTGCAGTAAGAAGGAATGCATGCATTTTCAGCTCACATACTCCTGGAGACAAACCCAGGGAATTCTGCCACTCACGTTGTGCTTGATCTTTCCACCCAACATCAACATAACCCCCAAAGAAATGCCCAAGCCCAAATTTGATCTAGAAAAGTCCTAATTCAGAATCTCTTTGTAGGTGATCACAGGTTAGGTCAAATCAACAATTAAAACTAACCATTGTACTTATTAACTCTCAAAGAACAGAGAAACAAAATATATAAATTATTACTTTCCATATTAAAAAATTGACTGGACTAAAATGTAGCTTTCTTTTAAGGCAAACTCAATTTTCTGTATGCTGTACAGTCCTTTATGCTCATTTCCCCTTGTTATAGGTGTAAAATGAAATTCATCAGTAATGTGTTTAGATTTTTATTTTCAATAAAAAGTATTATTATTTTACTTATGTATGATTTCATTCAATAGTATATAAACTTGATGACGTGTAGATATTGAATGATTTCTCTTACAGTTGTGAGGAGCAGACATTGAAAGTGAAAGTTTTACCCAAACCTGACAACCCAAGGCTACAGGAAGGAGACCCCACCCCTGTTGTCCATAGGTGACAACTCCAAAAGGCTCCATGTCTTTTCAACCTCTGCTCAGCATTCTGTCTTCCAAAACTTTGATACCTTTGGTCATCCTTATCACATGCCCTCTTCCCTATCCCTGGAAAATGTGCCTAATGCTGGATTAAGTCCTAAATTTAGGTAATTCTATAATGTGGACTTCATTTAATCCCATGTATAAAATACAATTTTCAAATGAAATTATAGGCACAGCTTCCAAAGGGAAGACATGTATAGATCTTTACATGTAACCAGTATTGTTATGCTATAATATACAAAGTAAATGCTTATAGGGAAATATGTTTGAGGCAAAATAGGAAACAGTTTCTGTAATAAAAGGAAAAAGACATGTTTTCTTACATTTCTCATTTACAAAATCCATTGGTACTTAATGAAAGCCTCAGCACTTAGCATGGAAAAACAAATCACATACAAATACAGTAATACAGTGTATATTTAAAGATGTGGTAGTAAACGAAAATGAGTTTCATAACAATAACCTTTGAACCATTATAACATTTTTAATATTTAATACAAACTTGTTAATAGGTGGTGACAGTGTGAAATATCAACTGTGGTTAAACAGTAAACTTGGTTCTCCTAAATACAAATGCATTTTATTTAAAAATTAAGTATACATGACCTAAATTTTGGATAAAATCACATCCTGAAATTCTGTGAGAAAACAGTAAAAATGAGAAAATATATATTTTTACCTAATTATTGCATAGCTAAAACATCTACAGAGCTATGCTACTTCACTTTTGATAATTACATATGATCCTAAACCATTGAACACAAGGCTTTATAAACTAAAAATATTTCATGCATTTCATAAAGTGTTTAAATATTGACATAAGTTAATCAAAATAAATGTTAACATAGATGGAAATAATCTGGATACATACATAATGCAAAACTCTGGCATCCCAACTTTTCTTCTTTTATTTAGGAAACAATCATATTGTTTTATGTTATCTATTGCTGAGTAAGTAGATGTAAGAGAGAGCATGCATCCAAACAGACTAATGTAATTATCAACATCAATTTACAAGCAATGTTTTCATTATCTGCTATGAACTGGAAGCCGGTAGACAGAGTGCCAAGGTTCTAAAACTGTGTTGTTCAGGAAGATTATGAAGACCTGTGACTCTTGAGTATTTGAAATATGGTGGATGTGACTGAAGAGAGGACTTGCTGTTTAATTTTAGTAATTTCCATTTGAATACCCATTTACAGCTCTTAGAATATAAGTAATGCATATATATGTATATGATTCCAGCTGATATAACCAGTAATATAGTTATAGCTAAAAGCATAAACGTGTGGCAGCATATTTTGCTTTACTCAAGTAATGAATATTGCCACAGTACCATTCACAAGTAATTATTACACACTAGGAAACTAGAAAATTAAGGAGAAAGTTTTGATTCTGTTTGAGATAGTAATCAGTACATAACCTAGGATTCTTGTGAATTTTCAATCATTCTGCCTCACCTGTTGAAGAGAGCATTTTAGTTTCCACAAAGTAAAATTTTCAAGTTTTCTCATTTTGATTTTTTATCACATTTATTTAGTGTGAGAAAGAGCATATATATAACTCTGTGGAGGAGGTTAGGCGACAACCTGAGTAAGTGGATTTTGTTTTATAATGAAATTTACTGCTCAGGCTTGTACCTTTTTACTTTGAGTCATCTTGCAAGCCATTTCCTACTGAGTTTTGTCCCCTTGCCCAGTTACAAAATGTTTTCCTTTAGCTTAACTTACTAATTTTCTTTTATGTTTATACATGTGTACCTGACTGAACATATGTGCACCGTGTGCATAAAAGTACATACAGAAATCTGAAGACACTTCAGACCTGGACATTGGTAGCTGAGCCTTTAATCTCAGCTTTTGGGAGGCAGAAGCAATCATATCTCTGAGTTTGACTCGAGTCTAGTCTACAGAGGGAGTTCCAGGACAGTCAGAGCTGTTATACAGAGAAACCCTGTCTCAAACAAACAAACAAACAAATACATAAAAATAAATAAATAAATAAATAAATAAATAAATAAATAGACATCAAATGTTGTTATAGTAGCCGCAGAGAGGACTAATCATACTGTACAAAATCTCTCACATTAGAGGTTTATTGGGAAAAGGGGAGGGAGCTTTCAAAGGAAAGGAGCAAAGGTCTGCCAACTTCTTTGGAGTGGCCTTGGAAAGGATGGGGGGGGGTGGGACAGAGACTGGACAGGTTGGATAGATAGCCCTTGCTTTTAAAGGGAGCTTAACGTAGTGAAAGACACAGTCTACATAGTGATGTAACGGCCTTAGAACCCTGGGCTGGCCAGCTATCGGCCTGAATGATTACAACGCAGGCCTGCATTTAGGGGATGATCTTAGTGGCTATAGTTGAGGACCCAGGGGTCAGGCTAGCAAAATGCATGAAGTGCTAGTAAGTACATGCACATATGGAGTGGTTGTGGTTGGTTACATATTCTACTAGGTACCCAAGGACAGGTCAGGATAATGCCTTAATTCTAATAAGTGCACCCAAATTGGAATTTATACTTGTTAGGTGTACTGTAATCTTGGTGCTGTTAACGGAATCTGACTGTTCCGAGCAGGTTTTTCCCTGCCATTCTGGTCCCCCAGTCATGCCAGCCACCAATAACACACTGGGGCTCTGTATTTGATATAATGCTTCTCCTTATTCTTTCCTCTTTCCTCCTACTCTCCTAGCCCCGCCTATCATGCTTTCCTATTGGCCAACAGTGCTTGTTTCAATAACCAGTATGAGAAACATATTTACAGAATAACATCTCCCATCATCTGACCTTCTGTAAAACCATCTAACCAGCGCCAGCTCCAAAGTGTTTAATGTTATACTTGAAATGGTTTTGCAAACATTTTAAATGATACCAAAATCATACTTTTCTAGAAATGCTATATAAGCACAACACAGTTGGATATTATATTACATAGTGTGTGTGCTAAGAAAATAACACTTATTACCTTTTGTAAGCATTCAAAAATAATTATTTTTGTTACTTTTTGCTTAAAACAGGTTTTATGTTATTGAAAAATGACATCAAAATTTAACTATTTTCCTTGACATTAAATCTGTTTAAAATATTTGTGTGATTTTCATGTTTATCTCTAAATAAGGTTATATAAAGCTATAATCCGATTAGGTTATACTTACTGAGATGAAGTATTATATGAAAACTCAGTTGCCAAATAATAATCTTTGTTTCTCTTGAAGATAGAACTTTTCTGACGAAAGTAGACTTTTTAACAATGGTCTTATAAATTCTGGAACTAAAAAGTGTATTTAATAATGTTCTCTGGGGTGAAACTTTATGAAACTGAACGTTTATCATCCATATCCACTCATTCACTGATAATGACTATGTAAATGAAGGTGACTCTTATTGAACTAACATAAAATGTGATCCCTAAAATTAAATCTAACAATTTAGTCATATTGAATTTCTAAAAGTACATTATGGATTGTTAACATAAATATAAAAACATTGTGAAAATTGAATTCATCTTTGGAAGCATTTACACTGGTGAACATCTACATTATGCTTTAAAACTGTATCTAATTAAATGAGCTCCCTTTGTAATGATACAAACTGCCTTCTATAAAAATGACATTTATGGTTTTTATAGGAAAAAGAGTTAAGTTTCTGAAGCTATAAAAAAGAATGATAAATTTAAAAAAAATAAACCATTTCATTCAAAAGTCCTTTTATTAATTTCTAATGTACATGCATAACTCTGATAAATAATATAAGCTCAAATTACATATACTAAAAAATGAAAGACTAACAGATACATATGATTATACTCAAAAATTGTAGTTTATTTCTGATTATGTGAAATTTTATTCTTTTTTTCTTGATTTTCTTTTTCCTGTTTACTTTTTTCAGTTTCTCAGAAATTCAGTTTCTGCCTCTCACAATGTACAAAACAAAAACATCTTCAGCAGGTGCAGAAAACAATAAAATTGTTTAGTAATGTTAAATATTCATATTATTGAAGGTTGACAAAAGGAAGTAATATCTAGGGTATTCGAGATAATATGTGTTTACTAATGTCATTAATATTTATAATAATTTTAATGGTAATAAAATGAAAATATGATTATCACAAAAGGAGATGATAGTATCTGTGAAATATTATCATAAACCCTGACCAATTAAATCAAGAATTAAATTGAATGAGGTAAATAATACAATAAATATATTAGTTCTAATTATATGTTAAAAATCTAATATAGACACATTTACAAATTAATTCTGTAAGGGTTAGTTGGGTTATAAATAAGAAAAAGATGCTGTAATTTCTCTAAACCATTACCACAGAAATTTTATAAATAAATATAAACAACATTAATTTACTTAAACCAATTTAGAGCAAATTTAAATATTTAATTAGCAAAGTATGTTGAAATGTTATAAAATTGCTCTATATTTTAATATGGACATTTATGCACATTGTAGGGAAATCAAGAATAGAGACGAAAGTGGTAAAAATTTTCCACCCCTTTAATAACTATACAATTTCTCCCTCATCATATTAGTTGAACACACACTAAATTCATTTTGATGATTTTTATTATTTAAAACAATTTTTAAATTAAAGTATTGTTTGTACATATTCTTCCTCTCTTTCAAGTTCAACAAGTTCCTTACGCCTCCCTACCCCTCAACCAACTTTAAGTGCTTTCACAAAAAGCACTCTGAAATCTCAAATAATACATCATTCCAAACAGAGAGAAAAATATATTACACTCCACACCCAAAACATTAGAAAACCAAGCAAAGAACAACAGACTGTAACTAGATGAAAGCATACACACACACACACATGCACGCACGCACGCACGCATGCACACATGCACACACTCAAGCACACGCACACACACACACACACACACACACACACACACACACACACACACACTACACACACACACAAAATGAACAAACAACCAAAAACTCTGTGGAGTCCATGGTTTGTTTGTAAACTATTCTTGAGAATGAGATCTGTCCTGGAACAGTTCATTCCATTGAAGAAAACTGATTTTCCCTCTCCCAGCATATATAAAATGACAGTTTTCTTGTTCACAACAGCAGGGAATATGGTTGCATTCATATTCATTCACTAATTCATTCATTCATTCATTTAATAATTTCTAATTATTTGACACTCTGAACTCCAACCTAACAATTCAAGTGGACACACAATAACCAATAAAATTACATTACAATAAATAGCCATTTAGTTCAAGTTCAACATATTGTAGATTCAGCAGAAAGAACAGCTCCTCTATATTTACCCAGAGCTAGGGAATATTTACTACGGTCTTTGTATGTGTTTCTCAGTGTGTATGGAAAATCGTTAATCAACATGTTGATTAGTGACAGTGTGTAACCGAAAGATGTTCAAGGAAGATATTTAGTAATTCCACACAAATGGAGTCCTTGAATTTTTCTCTGGAAGATTTTTATTTCCACCTCATAATTTGTATGAATTCTTTGAGACTTTTGCATAATGTATTCTGATCTTGTCCCTCACATCCCACAATCCCTCTCAGATCCATCTTCCCTTCTCTTCCAATTCAACTTGTGGTGTCTTCTATTCTCCTTCTGTTTTTTGTTCTTATTCTTGTTCCTTCCCTTCCCTTCTCTTCCTCCTCCTTCTTCCATGCATCAAGTCTCATTTGCTCTACCTATAGAATTTGGATGTGTGGCCTTCTGCTAGAGTAGAATCAAGCTATAATAAGTTGCACCCTTAAAGGAAATTGTCCTTCTAACAATTATAGAATGCCAATACTTCCTCTGCCATCCTAAAGCCTTCATTCAGTAGCTAATGGAATCAGAAGCAGAAACAGACACACACACAGCTAAACACTGAGCCAAATCTCTGGAATCCAGTCGCAGAAAGAGAGGAGTGATGAGCATAGGGGTCAAGACCAGGCTGGAGAAACCCACAGAGACAGCTGACCCGTACAAGGGAGAGCTCATGGATCCCCAGACTGACCTGGGAAACCAGTATAGGACCAACCAGACACCCTGAACATGGGTCTCAGTTAGAAGGCCTGGGCAGTCTGTGGGGCCAGAATGTATCTCCTAGTGCATGAAAAGACTTTGGGAGCACATTTCCCAAGGAGAGATACTCCCTTAGCCTAGAGACACAAGACGGGGCACAGATACTACCCCAAATGACTTGACAGATATTGATGATCCCTCATGGAAGGCCTCATTATTCCTGGGGAATGGATGGTAGTTGGGATGGGGGGATCGCTGGTGGACATGGGAGAATGGGAGGGAGAGGGAATTGATATGCAAAATAAGAAAAAAGTATTAAATAAAAAAAAAAAAAAGAGTGAAACTGCAGTCCATTTTCCCAGAGCTAACACGATTTACTCTGGCTTGAGTTTTTCCAGTTCTAGGGCATGCTTGTACCATCTGCATGTTTTCATGGTCTAATGTGTCTTGATAATGCTGTTTTCCTTTGTTTACTTAATTGATTTATTATCTTTGTCAATCCCCATTCATAAAGCATATGAAACTGGTTTAAATGTTGGTACCCTTGAATGAGGTCACAGAATCTTTTGCAGACATCACTCTGTTTTAGAAACAGATTATATATATATATATATATATATATATATATATATATATATATATATATATATATGCATGCCTAGGCCATGGGTGTCTAGTGTCTAACCTGTTTTGAGCCTGTTAGCCAGTGGGTCAACATTCTCAGTTAGTCTCCAGAACTTGATGGTAAGGCCCCATTGCTAAAGAAAATACATATTTCTGTCACAGAAAATGGAGAAATCATGCTGATATTTACCTGAAACCTTAATTCCTACTGAGTTGCTCTCATGGTATTGGAAGTTGCTATTCAGAGCATGTAGGAGAAAAGTAATCATCAATCTTACCCAGCTGTGAATTATGAGAGCTACAATAATGACCATCCTTAAATGTCTTTTGAAATGAAAATATAATTAGTTGCTTGTCAGTGGCCTTTAAATATTAACAGTTGAAAGAATTTGATTATTAAGGATGTTCACTGTGTGATTCCTAGGAAATTAAATGCAAATTCCATGTGCATTGTTAATATGTTTATTACCACAAATATGCAGAAAAGTTATGTAAAATACCAGGAGCTATCTTTCCCCCTTGTCTCTTTGTAAACAAGGTGTATACCTGAAACCATGATTATAGCTTTTGAAGTAATTTAATCTGCTTCCTTTATTTATGACCAGTCTTCTTCATTAGCACAAGGTCAGTGACAAAACCAGTAGGTTAAATGGACCCATAGCTATCATATAATTCACTAAATGAATTACAGTTTTGCCAATTGACTTGCTTTAAAATGTAAGCAATGGAGTTGATAATACACTTAATAAATTTACTAATCTCGTTCAACCCAAACAGTCTTCAGTCCTTTTCCTGTGAATGACAAGATTTTCTGTGTTTCTAAGTATCAATAATGTTATTATGTATACATGGCACTTTTCTTTCATGAATGATTTGTTGATGGATATGTTAACTGACTTTTGTTTGATTTATGCCAGACATCATCTGAGCATGATGTCACCACTGTGTTTTCTGGTTTTTTTTTATGCTAAAGTCATAATTGACTATCATTCTTCAGATATTACTTCACTTTGGGATTAACAAACAGTTCCTTTCATTTTAATTCAGGCTCTTTGCCACTGTCAAGAACAACTCAGTGGTGATATCATGTTCTTTTTATTTTATCTCATCAGGTGATGGCTGATATAAGTCTATACAATTATTAAAGTGGCTTTTTTTACATTTTTGGGTGCCAGGATTATAACAGTATTTAGTGACTTAACAGTCAAGTAGTTATTTTTTTCCAGTGAAATTAATGTAATTTAAAGTTGTCACTTTTATCTACTGAGCCGTCTCACCAGCTGTCTAATTAGTAATATATACGAACACCCAGACTTTTTTCTCCTCCTCATGCTATCAAATTTAGTAATGAATTATTACTGGGCATATATGGTTTTTGGTTCCATTGAATGTTTGAGGACATGTTAATATCATTATTTATTTTCATGTTCATATTATTACTAATAATCAATAGGATTCTCAGTTGCAAAGATAGCCTTTTACACAGACAGCTAACTTTAGACTTCAGAACAAATTCAAAGCAGGCTGATTGTCCCTTGAGACAAATATCTGGTTGCCCATACAGACAAATACACAAGGTTATTTTCTGAGGTGTATTTACTGCTGATTCAAGGTCAGAGATTGAAGCAACTTTAGTCTCCATGTAACCCTACAATCAAAGTCCAGTTTATTTATTGTGATTGTTAAGTCTTGAGTTCCAATGTTATTTTCAGCCCGGGAAATAGTTATATGTATGGGTCATGTGACATTTTTAGTTTAAGAGAACCTGGGTGGCTTATCATGTGTTAAGAGAATGGGTCAGGGTCTGAAAATGTAAACAATTATTCAGAGTTTGGGTGCAAAAGATGCAGCAGCAATTCAGAGGGAGAAAGAGAGAAGGGTGGAAGTGTTGAGAGAAGGTGGCAATGAAAAGACAGAGAAGTGTGATGAAGTGTAAGACAGTGAATGAGTGGGTGTCAGTAAGTAAAGAGCATGAGAATAATATAAAAGTATGAGTGATGAGTGTCAGAGAGAGAGAGAGAGAGAGAGAGAGAGAGAGAGAGAGAGAGAGAGAGAGAGAGAGAGATCTGTGTGAAAGAGCTGCTGTTAATTGGAGGAGCTGTGCCTAGAATGTGTATATAGTGCTGTATGGTAAGAGAACCTTGTAAATGAGATTTTTACCTGGGTCTGTGTGGAGATTTGTACCTGTGGAGGCAAGAAAAATGAACCTGTATAAAAAAAGAGATATAGAAGAGACGTGTTTATAAAAGAAAGATGTGTAGTCATGGGAAAAGGGATGGAACCGAATATTGAAATATGTAACCAAGCAGGAGACACATGCATGCATGTAAAAAGAGATTTTCAAAATAGAGACTATTTAACTTAAGTGAAAGAGAAGTTTACCATCTTAAAAGTATGTGCTTATTCCTTTTTGCTTAGGTTACCAGAAGAAACCATGTGTTTTCTTATTTACCCTACTGATAAAAAATCTAATAACCCTAAGATAAGAACTTTTTCCCAAGCAATTGCTACTCTGAGGTTTTCTCTTTGATACCCTGGAGCAAATATGGAAGTTGGTCTTCTAAAATCTGAGTCATCACCAAAATCCAAAGCTAAACATCCACAGCTTACATGTAAAGGGCCTAGCTCAGCCCCATGTAGGCTCCATGGTTGCAACTTTAGTCTCTGTGAACTCCTATTAATCCTGCTTAGTAGACTCTGTGGGCCATTTTGGTAACCTTGACCCCTCAGGCTCCTAAAACTTTTCTTGGCCCTCTTTTTCATGGTGTCTTGTTTCTATTTCTAGCAGCTGCTAGTAGATGCCTCTCTGATACTGATTGGGCTAGACACTGATCTGTGAATATAACAGAATATCTTTAAAATCTTTGACTATTTTTTAGTTATATTTGGTTCTACCCTAGGTCACAATCCAGCCTCTACCTCTTGGCCTTCCAGGCACTATCATGGTCTTTCTTCTGTGGTTTGAACCTCAAGTTAGAACAATCTTTGATGGCCACTCCTACAACAAATGCATGGTACTAGAAAAACATCTAGACCAAATCAACTCAGATCTAAAAGACAAACATGATTACTTGCATATAAGTGGATGTAGTAGCTGTTAATTAAGGGATAATCAAATTATAATCCACAGATGCAGAGAAGTTAAATAAACAGTAGAGGTCATGGAGTGAGATGTATGGCTCTCTCTAAGTAGGGGAAAGAGAATAAAGTTTGGGACCAGATTCAGTATTATGGAGGTGAATGACAGTGGGAACAGGTAGAATCATGTTGGGAAGGAGGAAAGGACGGAGGGGAGAAGGGAAAGGTAACTGGAATATATGGGCATTTAGGGGACAATGTGGATACCTAGTTCAGTGGAAACTTCTTGGACCTATGAGGGTGACCTGAGCTAAGCCTCCTAGTAGAGGAAGAAATGGAGCCTGAATCACCCATTTTTTCTAATCAGGCTAAGATCTCAGTGACGGGACTGGGACAACAACCTAACCACAAAAACCTATGAATCACAATCTGTTCCTCTTGCAAGGATTGCTAGGGCAATTGTTCAGAGATTATGAAAGTGGCCAACCCAAGACAACATAATTTCTTTTAGCATGAAAATTCTTCACATTTAATAGCGAATTCCATGCTATTATCTTTATTATATTTATTACTTGACTAATATTGATGTTTATTATTTCATAACTCCTCTATTGCTGCTTCTACCTTCTCATAGCTCTGACTCCTCTTGGTAGCCTGTAAATAGATGTCTTTATTTTCTCATTCAATAACTATATTTTATATGTTTTAATATTTTAATACCATTTTTATATATTTTGGATTGTAACCATACAATTCAATCGGCTACAACTGTTTTCTTATTTTACTAAACATCAAAACACATAGAAATTTTGTTGAGTGAATGCCATGCATGATTAATAAGTTGCTCCTTGTATTCAAACTACACTTCACAGATGTTATTTTAGGGCTGAGAAATATTCTACAACATAATATAACAATTTCCTATTCAAATTGACATACAATTGAAATTTGAAAGATATATTTATGTATTTCAAAAAATTTTATAGTTACTTGGTATTTAATAAGACAAAACATAAGAATAAGAGCCATCATAGAAATTTTGCCTAGTAATAGAACTTTATTTCTTTTCAAGTGTATGGGCAAATATATTCTAATATGTGTGTAGTATGCATGTATGTGTACATGTATGAAATTGAACTTACAGTAAGTAATGGAATCCTCAAACTCATTTTCTTGTAAAGAATAGGTTTTGTGATATAGCAATTACTTTTATAAATGAATTGATCAGAAGCCAATTATCAAACTGAGCCTGAAAGTATAAATCTTTGTTTAAGATACTTGGTTAGATATAAATTTCAGTTGGGGGGGGGCTTGTGCAGTCATTGGAGTCTCTGGTAGTGTAACAAGTATATACCCTTAGTTCATGAATTAGCTTTAGGAACCCATTCCCTATATAGGAATACTCTCTCAACATAGACACATAGAGGAGGGACTAATTTCTGTTCCAGATTATGTGATTGACTTTGATAATCTTCGATTGGAGGCCTTAACTTACATGATAAGTGAATGAAAGGGATGTGAGTTGGTAAGGGGGTGCATGGGAGGACTGGAGAGTGGGGGAACTGGGACTCGGTATATAAATTAAGATGGTTTTTCATTTAAATAAAAAAATCAATTAAAAAAGATACTTGGTTAGTAAGCAAAGCTGTCCTTTTCACTTGTTCTCTGTAAGGTTCTAAAATCTACTTTATATGAATTGATGATTAAAGACTACCAGCGACTCTGGCTGCTGACAAAGATGAAAAGAATTCTGCGTAGAACATCTTGTCATGGACTGTGCACTATGTCGTGTTTACTACCTGGATTGCAACAGGTAAATATTCTATTTTTTTAACCTAACAATATTAATAAATACTTTCAGAGAACCTTAAATGCAGTTGTCTATTAAGGTCTTTGTTACTTACAAAAAAGAGCCATTCACATGCAACAGTCCTTGCAAACAAAGAGATAACTCCCAGTTAATTTATTTATGTAAGTTAAGACATATAAATATTCTCTAACTTGATGTTTTTCTGCTCTATGTCCCCTTTATCTCCTTTATATCTTTAGTGAATCTCCCTTGAGCCAATTTGACTAACAAAAAAGTTAAATGAAAAACATTTGCCTTGAGTTTAGTAAAAGATACACATAGCTGTGGGTATCTGGGGAGAGCAGCTTGTATTCGCCAGCAAACTAGCCAGAAGGCACATTTAAAATTGTTTCCTAAATCTTTTGTGTTTGACAAGTAAAGAATACCCACTGTTTTATGTCTGTCAAAGGAGATGTTGTCCACTCTTATTTACTCTTTCCCATAGTTCTCTAAACACTGTCGCAATAACTATTTCATCCTCTTTGTGCCCCGCTTGAGCCAGTTATCAATATCTATGTTTTGCTCTTGCTGGCTTCAGAGGACAGATGTCCTTGATTTGAGTACACTGGTGCTGATTCCCAGTATCAAAGGAGCTTCTACCATCTATCACCTTCAAAGGCTATTCAAAGTAACCTTTCATCTTTCTTCCTTGTGGACCATCATTACAGAAACTTGCATTTTTAATGCCACAGCCCTGCTGACCAACACATCTGAACACACAAGAAGTAGTGTATGCAAAACTCTATCCAACTGTTTCTCTCGCTGTGTGACGAATCTGCGATCCAGTACAGAGAGCCAGGGAGTTTTGATGTCTCAGTTTGAATTGGAGCTTTGTAGTTTTGACACCAGAAACAGAAAAACGTAGGGAAAATTGTTACTTTACAAAGTTTCATAACACTATGCTCTTTGGTGGAATACAATAAGTTGTAAAAGATACTGTATGCTAGTACAAAGAGTTGCACAATATGTTGGTGATAAATGATTAACATATGGTATTGGGCTCATCATACATTATTTGAGATTATTAGATGTATACTTAAATGACTAATTAATTATTGTACATTTAAAGACACAGAAACATTAATTTAGGAAAATGTGGGCAAATGTGTTTGAGGACTATCTTTCAGACATCTTTCCCCCCCAAACACACTTAATTATCAAAATTAGTTCCATACTCTCTCTATGTTTATAACTCATTTTTTTCAACAATATATTGAAGATTTTGTGGCTAATTGTGGAACTTGACATTATTGTGTAACCCAGCTTCTTTGAAAATGGAAGCAATAGAACTAAAGGGACCCAAAAGGGTTTCTTGAATCCTTTCTTTAACAGAGAATAGAAGTAATCAAATAACAGATGAAATGAGACTTGTATGTTTTCACATATGTGTATCTACATCATAATTTTAAAGAAGCTACCCCACAAAACACAAGTTAATTGGAAATTTTTCTAATGAGCAATATGAAAATTTTCTCAATGGAAGGTAAAGAAAAACTACACAGCCTCATTACATTGTTTATGAATGCTGTTTGACATTCATTCAGTCATTCTTCCTTAATGTTAACCTACTACCTTCAAACACTAGGTTCATACATAGCAGCAATATGTTTCAGACATTATGGCACTGCAGAATTATATGAATTCAGAGTCAGTAGCCTATAATACAAGGGAAAAGTTATAAGATGTTAGTTATCACCTTATTGCCATCTTTTCCATGAAATCTCATTGGATGATCACAGTCAACATCACAGAAGTCTTACTCCAAAAGACAGGAGGCATATATTTTAGACCAATAAAATTTACCTGACACCTATATGAACACTCCTAATTGGTAAACTGGAAAAGTATTGTTTAGCAAAATGGATGAAAGTTTCAAGTTTGACAAGCTTCACAATTGGAAATTCATGTTGTCTTACATCAATTAAAATAAAGTTACATCACAAAACATTTAAAAGAATAATTAAAGAGACTTAGAAAGTACCCAACATTACCATATATTTACCACTTAATCATAGCCTATGAAGCAAAGAATTATGTATTTGGAAAATAAATAATGTGAAACTGGAAAAAATGATACTAATAATCACATAAGGCAATAAAAATAAAGATTTGTTTGTATGAAATCCATTGAAGGACAAATACTTTTTATTATTTAGGATAGTTCACAGAAAAATATTTTTAATGTGTTTTCTGGATGAAACTATCTTAAAAATAATTTATGTGTAGAATGTATTTTCTGAACCTAACACATTTTTATTGATTTAGAATTGTATGGTAAATACAATGTGTGTGTTTCTCATTTTTCAAAACATTCAATTTTTATAATATCCAATTATATAGTATCCAATTATGTATTAGTTCAAAATTTTAAGGCATTAATTATCTTGAGTCATGTTTGTCACAGAATATTTTTTTAACTTTGTAAAGGTGTATTGCTGTTTTACTTTCCCTGCATGAGACACCTAATTTGTCTAGTAAAATGATGAATTGCCGGAGGAGATATAGTTAGGACTTTTGGGCAGGGAAGTAATTTGAAAGGAAAAGTTTAGGCACACACAAAAAAAAAAAAAATGGAAAAAAGAAAAAGAGATGCTAGTAGCCAACCAGTCAAACACAGGAAACAGGAAAGGACATACAGAATGAAAGACAGGTCAAAAGCCCCAAGGCAAGATGCAGATGAATAGAAACAAGTTAAATTAAGTTAAAAGAGCTAGTAGAACAAGCCTAATCTAAGGCTGAGAATTCATAATAAGTCTTGGGGTCTCTACTTGGAAGCTGCTTGGTGGCCCTCAGATTATTCCAACTAAACTTTTTATTCTCATTTTACTTTGACACAATTTAATTTATTCAAAGTATTCACAACTGTGAATTTTGTTGTTTCATTTTTTCTTTTTTTTAATTATTAGTTTCACACAGTTATATAATAAATATCAACCCTTTTCCCACTCACATCTTCTCTCTTTATCTTCTCACAGTAACCTTTTGTGATCAACGAATCTCTCTCCTACTAAATGTGATCATTATGTATGTGGTCTACTGAGTTTAATTAAAATAGCTTGACCAAGCCTGAGTGCAATATTCTCACTGACCGAATACTAAAGCTAAATGATGGCAAAAATTTAGCTTTTATTTGGAAAACCATAATTAACTCTCAAAGGGTCAGGGATTATTTTGAAAGAAAGGGCACAAAGATTTGGAGAGATTAAACTGGGGAAATGTGCAGTGAAAAGATATCTTATGGACATGGAACTGTGTGGTACACATGCATTCCATGCACTTGTGGTTATCTGCATAAGACTGGGACCATCAGCATTCTATCATGGTTGGTTCAGACCTTTTAGATGTCTCTAGAGGAAGGTAGATACTTTGTGCCATACATTTCAATGACAGAAAATAAACATTATTGATGTCTAAAGTACCAGAGATTATAGTTGATTTACCTCATATGTATGTGTTACTTTCAGGGACAGCATGTACTATTGAGCCAGACGCGAAACTGGTAAGAGATACAATGCATTTGAATAACAATAATATATTTTGGTGGTGCATGACTTTAATTCAAACACTTAGAGGCAGGTGGATCTCTGTGAGTTTGAGGCCAGACTGGTCTACAGATTTAGTCTAGGACAAGCTCCAAAGCAATAGAGAGAATCCCTATCTCAAAAAAAAAATATATATATATGTATATAAGTATATGTATATACATATATATGTATAGTACTATATTTATCACTGGCAAATAAAGAAGTGACTACTGGGAAAATATTAATTTCAACAGATAACTACATCATCAGTATCACTATACATCCATTAAATATCGTAACTGCATGAATCCACAAAATTTTTTTATAGCCCTTAAGAGATATTTTTATTTATTTTAATTTTTTATTTCATAAAAGTGACAAGATTAAAGATAAAATATGGTGAGAATAATGACATATTATGAAGATATAGAGAGGTCTTAGATGAAAAGTAAAGCCTTGTTCTTTATAACATTCTGTAAAAATGTTGATATTGACTTAAGTCTTCCACAAGTAGGAGGTCAACTAGTATTTCTCAAGTTGTTAAGATCAAAGTGTCACAAATAAGGGTTCTGCTATAACCAACTCTGATTTAAACAATTGATTGTGAAACCAGCCACAAGTTATTTGATCTCTCGTTTATGTTTCCTTACTCAAAAGTATTATTATGGGGATCCAATAAAGAAGTTCACATTTTGTAACATGATAATTAGTATGTGTTCAGTAAATGATACAAAATGCTATCAATTAATAAATATAATTGTGTACTGGATTTCTCAAGGGTACCATCTAAATTTGTTTATAAAAACTAAATAATGGGGAAATGTCAAATGAATAAATATTTGTGTTTTAATATCAAATAAAACACTTTAGGATATACAAGGATGTATTAATATGATCTAATGTAATCTATTTTACTTAATAAATCTTGCTTTTGTTTTTCTAGATATTACAAAGGTAGGGACTTTCCATTTCTTTTTCTTGCAGTCCAATTGAATGATGCATACATACTTCAAAATATGTAAGAATAGTATACTTTATAATTGGAAAGCAAGTATCCCATAAAGAAAATCAAGCATTTACTGCTGCATGCCTAGATTTTTCATAAGAGTAACCTCTTTTGATTATTTATTTGTAGATATTATTATCTTTCCCAAATTCAACTATTACATTATCTTCTACAAATTTAACATAACCATTAATTTCCCATTCAAATAAAATGAGTTTTTTTTTTAAAAATAGCAATGCTCATTTCTCATCTGTTACTACTAATACATAAACTCAGTGTTATCCCTTGACACTAAATTAGTCTTTACCATCTCACTTTTTTCACATGTAAATGAGATGATGAGCTCTTGGTATTTCCACAGATACCTGCTTCTCTCACAGCTTCCTACTCCAAGTCTGAAGGTTTCTAGTTTTAGGTTTCTGATTGGTTTCTTTTCTTTTCTTTAATTTTAGTTTCTCTCTCTCTCTCTCTCTCTCTCTCTCTCTCTCTCTCTCTCTCTCTCTCTCTCTCTCTCTCTCTCTGCTTTTTTGAGACAGGTTTTCTCTGTGGCTTTGGAGGCTGTCCTGGAACTAGCTCTTGTAGATCAGGCTGGTCTCAAATTCATAGAGATTGCCTGCCTCTGCCTCCCCAGTGCTGGGATTCAAGTCATGCACCACCATGCTGGAAATTTTAGTTATCTCTTAAGGTTCCTCTTACTTTGTAATTTTTAAGTTTATGAGAATTTCATCCATGCATACAGTATACTTTGAGCAAATCCATATCCTATTCTTTCCTCTTCAATTTTCCCCATTCTTCTTTCAAATAGAAATGTCCAAGGTGCTTTTCAACAAATTAGTGGATAATATAATATGGCAGTTATTCACAATGGTTTCCAGCTATTAGAAAAGGAAAGTATGAAATATGGTACTAACTAGATAGAACCCATTATAATCATACTAAGAATAATAACCCAGATCCAGAATTAAAAACATTACATGCTCCCACTTGTATGAAGATGATGTCTTTGAACCTTAGATATGTGTGTTTAAGTTGGAGAACCCTTCACAGCCAGGAAATTAGTAAAGTGCCATATGGGTAGCTTAAATACCCACTTGCACAATCTGGTGTTTCTCTATCACACAAGCAACCATTAAACCAAAGGTTCCTACCACTCAAGAAAATGATAATTTACTTCATAACGTTGCTTCTTATGTTTCTTGGCTTGGATAATGTTGCCTTGGTAGTTGCATCTTAATTTTAAACTCTTTTATTGAAATTTAAATACATTTGAGGATATAAGATAGAGAACGTGTATGCTCAGTTTATTCTTGAAATTCGTCTTCATATTGCAGTTGTTAATCATAAAATATAACTGTAGTGGTTAAGATAGTAGCAAAAGGTTTCTTTATAAGATCATTGTATAAGTTCAAATTACATTTGAATTTCCTATTTTATATCAGTAATATGAAAGTGTACATTTAAATAACATTTCTTTTTGATACATTGTTTTTACTTTTGAGATTATGACATGTTAAACATTTTCTCCCTTTTCTTATAACCCTTTACAATTTCTATAATAAATTCTCTTGAACCCTTTCACAACAGTGACCATATTTTTACAAAGCCAGTACATGAATATACAGTACATGAATATATGTACCTACTTCATGGTTGCCCTTTCTAAAAATATTGATTCCAGTGTCAACATCTGTAATTCATCTTTAATTCAGCACTAGGGAGTTGGAGGCAGGGATAACATGGCTGGGTAGAGAGGCCATATTATGTATAAGGCGGGAATAGACAGGCTCTCAGTGCAGCCTGAACAACAGTCAGGCTGAGCTATCAATCTGAGGATGCAGTCTGAGAACAGGATTGCCCCTGTAGTCAGAGGATTCAGCAGAGTTAAGAATTAGTGTAGTCCCTACTCCAAATGACTTGACAGATTTTGATGATGTCTCCTGGAAGGCATCACCCTCCCTGTGGAATGGGGGAGTAAATGGGAGGTGAGTTGGGGGGCATAGGAGGGAGGGAGAGGGAACTGGTATCAATATGTAAAATAAGAATATATATATATATATTTAAAAAATATATATGTATATACATATATATATATTTAAAAAACTTGTGGCTGGCTGTTCTATTTCTCTTATCTTTTGACATTAACACTTATATCTGATTCTGTTCATTATTATTATAATTATTATAATTATTAAGACCAATTGGAATTCACGCTACAGAATCCCAAGCATGATGCCTCCATTTTTATGTGTCATAAATCCAAAGAGTGAATGATTGATTAAGGCTAACATACATGTGTCACAAATGCATTCTTAAGATTATCATACTGTGCTGGTCATTCTTGTGGCTCATAGATATCTTAACTGAGTAGTACTGTTAGTTGCCTCCTTTATTTGGAAGATTTGCTTGTCAACTTCTAGGACTATAAAAATTAATCCTTAGATAGGAGGCATTCATGGCAACTCTAACTTATGGATCCATGGGCTTTGTGTCTGAAGTATGTAGTATCTTTAGCAATATGGGCTTTCATTGCACTTCTAGATGACAATGCAAAGCAACAGTCTGTATGCTTTCAGAGTCATTTGTACTATTGCCAAAAACTTAAAAGAGGGCTTCTCAGACTAGGTATTGGATTTTTTAAATAAGTGGTCATTGGCTAATAGAAGGAGAAGCATCAGTACAGATGAGAAATTTTTATTTAATATATTTTAGTATACTATTTAATATATATTAATGAGTATATTCACAAATATATGAATACACATGTACAATCATATGTATTATCATATGGGAAATAGCTAATAGTTTGGTTCTTTTAGGCTTTTTCAAGCACCCTTACTGTTATTTTACTTTATTCTGTCTCTTTTCTGTATTGTATTTTTAATACCCTCTACACTTGTATTAGAAATTTGTATGCTCATATTTTTCTGCTTTCAAAGAAAATATAAATCTTCATCCTGCTCTTTCACTTCCTACTGCTCCCCAATTTCCTGCCCCAGCAGAAGTAATTTTTTACCTTCCTAGTTTCTTGAGTTATTCCAAGATATGTACAAGTGTCTGAGTTATTGGAGCAAGGATCCCGTGATGATGAAGAGCATTTGACTTTTGCCTTTCTAGCATGGGCTTTGACATTCAACATGATGCATTTTTGTTCTAATCATGTACATGCAAAGTTACTGATTCCATTTTTTTCCTGTACATTTCAGATTGTATTTCATTCTGGTTTATTTATAAAGCATCATTTTAGAATTTCTATTTAATATCAATAAAACAGAGATATGTACATCTATAATATGTATATATCATAAAAATGCATTTATCATATAATAATACTAAGATATATATGTATGTGCATATATAATTTTTAGGAATATTGAATATTCAGAAATAAAAATGAATAACTGCTAATTTCTTTTTCCTTCATTTGTTCTTTATATTTTTAAATAATCTTTGTAAATTTTACATCCTACTTCCAGGTCTCCCAGCCTCCCTTCCTACTGCTTTCCTTACCTTCCCACACTTCATTTCCCCAGCACACCTCAGATTGGATGAGGCCTCCAATGGAGATTCAACAAAGTCTATGAATGAAACTTTTAATATCTGGTGTATATTTTCAGTTAAATAAAAACATAGGTGTTTTACTAATTTAATATGGAAATGTCAATTATAACAAAAAAGCTGCAAAAACACATGTTTAAAATGATATATTTATATTGCACAGATGACTCCATGTGAAGTATATGAGGCTATAAATAGTTTGAATTGTAAAGATATCAGGCAGAAAGCATCCATATTAAGTTATAAATCATACACATTTTACATTTTGTTAATCAACTTAAAAATGATTCCAATAATCACAGCCTTGTGCATCTAATGTAAACTAATTTGTTTGAATATGATATTACCTTAGAGATACTGTCAATATCAAAAGTATAGTGCATTTCCACAGGAAGGGCTACAGAGTAGCTACTTTTCTATAAACATAAATATTTATTAATTCTATTTTAGGCATAAACAAGTTTAATTGTTCTTGTTTTGTTTTGTGTTTTTGGTGACTTTTAAAGGTGAGATTAAAGTTATTAGTGAAAGTAAAACACACAGCCTCTAAAAGCAAAATATACTCCTTTAATTAATATTTTAGAAAGAGAAGCATGTTATACTATCCTGTCAGAACAGAAGTACTAAATACTAACATCCCCTATGTTTGTTGCCCAAAACACCATGAAATATCTGTATTTTCTGTGTTAATTTTTTTCTTTCATTCCTTTGGGTAAATGGATTCCTCTCCTTAAGTAGTCATACATTGATTGACAAATTGCAGAGATCATGCTGTGTTGCTTATTTTGGAATTCTGAATTTCAGTCTTAATACAGCTAAAACCATTCTCTGCTGGATCTTTCTCCCTGTATATCTGATTATGGTCCCAAACTAATTTGGAGTTGATTATTGATGAGTGTAAAAGAGGAGAGTAGTTATTGATGTTCTATTTGCTGCAATGCGATGTACGCTCTTTCAGTTATTGTCTTTATCCTTTCTACACAGCAAGACATTGCCAAGTTCGTGAACACTAAATGATTTTTAGTGCAAGCGAGAATATTGTGTAGGTAGTAAATAACTTATTTCAAATAACAGATCTATTGACTGCTCTGACAAATAAATTTAGGGATTTGAATAAAACATTTCCCAAGTGCTTAACACCTGTACCTTAAAAGCTAACATCAATATTTAAAAGAGAACATACCATATTTATCCTTCTGATTATTAGTTACCTCTCTTAGGATTACCTATTTGCTGGATCCATTCATTTATCTGAGACTTTAACAATTTCGTTTATTTCTTAAGAGCTGAATAGTATCACATTTGTAAATATATCCCATTTTATTATACACAGGCTATTTCCAATTTCTAGCTATTATCAATAGAATAAAGGAACATGAAGGAACAGGTATGTTGGTAGCAAGGTATAGAGACTTTGAAGCATATAGATCAGAGAGAGGTATATCTGGACTTGAAGTAGAACTATTTTTAGATTCTTGAGGAATTTCAGAGAGATGTTACATAGGTAGTAATGGATGAGAAGTGAAGGAGGGGTCCTCTAATGAAAGAAATAGAATATGATCTTAAACACTTATTAAGGGATAAATATAAACAGCTGTTTATATAAATATGGAATAGTATTTTACTGTAGAGGTTGATGGGAGATATTGTTCTGTATATATGTTTCTCATACTGGTTAATAAAGCTCTGTGGCCAATAGAAAACAAGATAGGAGGGGCTAGGTGACCAGGAGGAGGAGAGAGGAAGTAGTTGGAATCAAGATGTAGCCTGGGAAGAAGCAGACAGAGGCAAGCAGATCTCTGTGATTTCAGGGCAAACCTGGTAAACGGTGAATTCCAGGGCAGATAAAAGTTGCACAGAGAAACCCTGTCTAAAAATATATAAAAATAGAAGTAGAATAAATAGAGTAATAAAAAAGCCACCTAAAGATGGAAAACACAGAGAAATTTTGGATACTATACGTGCTTCTGTTGTCTTTAAATTATTTGATTGCTGAGAAAATAACAACTGCTGATAAAAGAAATGCTGCTGGATTAATTCAATTTATATATTTTAAAAATGCTTTAACTCAAAAATTAAAGCCTAAGGACAAGTTACTAGGGAAAAGGATTTATATTTTTTGTTTCCACAGAAAATAAAAAGCTATGGATTACTTCCAGACTGACATGGTTTGATCAAGCCAGACCCCCAGAAAAAAATGTCCCAGATGTTCCAACATTCAAAGCAGTCGAGACAAAGCCTTGCAGACTACAGCCAAGATTTCTGCATCTTCTTTGGACCCCCATGACAGCGCCCTCTACCAGCAGGAAGTGGTTTGGAAAGAACGACGCCCAAATTCCCAAATATTGTTTATAAATGTTTGTTTTCATTTAAATGGACTTGGTTATAAATGACTATAGCCACAAGCAATCTTTTTAAAGGTAAAAAGGGAATTATGGTATAGATATGAATACTTTGCTTTGGAATGGGTTTTCTTTTATTCATACAATTTAAGGTCAATTTTGTAATATGTATATTTCTCCTCTTGTTTAGGTATTGTGTTTATATAGCTCATTTAGAAATGTAATGTATAATTTAGTACAGATTAGAGAATTACCTATGATAGTCAAAACTTGGAGTTAAGTTAGTTAGGATTTCTAGATATGCAGAGATATATTCGAGATGGATAGGCATACTTCAAATCTTTCAAAGACCTACAGAATATGGCATTTAAAATGGTTTAGGGTTTTTCTTGACAGTGAGGCACAAATGTTCCTGGTAACACCACCTACAGAAGAAAGGAAGATGGACATCGAAGAAACACATTATGAAGTTTGCTTCTAATATAGCAAGACTAGCCATTTGAGCAAGGTACTGCTCTTTTGGACTGTTTGACTTTATGTTGTAGAAACTGGACATGCAGGACCCACAAAAAGGTGACTGCTGATGCAAGATAGACATTGCTACAGGATTCCTGCTTCATGGAAGAGGCTGCCAGACAGCCAGACAGTCTACAGGACAAAGAGAAAAGTTTCCTGCCTTGTTGAGGAGTCTGGAGACACACTATGGCCTATGGGCTGAAGATGGAACATTACAGAAGTACTTCGGGTGACTGACCAGGCAATGAATTGTCTCTGTCATTTCTAGAGTTTATATATTACCCTTCTGTGGTCTTTGATGGAGTTGAAGACAGGTAGATATGGTTATAGTTTTCCTTAGTTAGGATTAAAGATAAGTTACATATAGGACTTTAGACTCACAAAGATAGGATAGATGATATTTTCTTAAAGTCTTACAAAATGTTAATAGACTAAATATTGTTAACTATGATTCTTATTTGATAACTGTTGTATGATATATTTTGCTATGTTAAGGTTAAACGCCTTCTTTTACTTTAGACAGAAAAGAGGAGATGATGGGAGATGTTATTCTGTATATATGTTTCTCATACTGGTTAATAAAGCTCTGTGGCTAATAGGAAACAAGATAGGCGGGGTTAGGAGACCAGGAGGAGGAGAGAAGAAGTAGTTGGAGTCAAGATGTAGCCCGGGAAGAAGCAGGACGCCTGCCGTGGCTCCGGGATAAGACGACCACGTGGAAATACTTAGATAAGTAGAAATGGGTTAATAATTAAGACAGAGCTAGCCCATTAACAATAATGGTAACTGGCCAACAGGATTGTATCAAATACAGAGTCTCTGATTGTTATTTGGGGCACATGTGGCTGTGGGATTGGCGGCAGGATCGGGAGGCCGGCAGGGAGGAACCTGCCGTAACAAGAGGTAGAAACACAGACAAGCATATTCAACACTACATTATATTTGTCAAGCAGTTATGGAGAACTATTATTGTAGAATATCTCTTACAATCAGTTTTCCACCAGCCTGGTCCCACAGCTCCATCAGCCCAAAATAACATAGAGAGGCACTGTATTAGATACAATGCTGTTGGCTTGTTATTAGTGTTTCTTATTGGCTAGCTCTTTCTTAAATATTAACTCATTTATATTAATCTAAATGTTTCCATGTTGTCTTATATTACTGGAGAAAGGGTCCAGACCTCTTCTCTCATGTTTATACATCTTGGATGTCCTCAACTATATCTTCCAGAATCCTCCTTGTTTTGTAGTCTTGCCTATGTTGCTATCCTATGGACAACAGGGCTTTATTCATTAACCAATAAGAGAAACGTATTTACAGAATGACATCTCCCATCAAATATCCATAACTATATACATATAGAAAAGTAGTTTATAGTGTTATCATTGAGTAGGGAAGTAATGCTCAATAGAACATCATATGTTATCAACTGAAACTCCCAGTATTAGCAACAGGTTGTACCTTCTTGAGTCATTGGTGAAAAGCGTCCTATAGAACTCCCAAACATTTCCAAGTCTGTCAAATACCCTGCACAACTAAATAGTAATGTCCTATTGAAGAAGAAATCACCAACATAGTAACCAAACTTGGAGAAATCAATCTTGTTCTCAAATAGAAGCCCCTACTGACTTACATTCTAAGTGTGGAAAGACACTATACATTTTAGCAGAGAAAAATATTAATCATCAGTGTCACCCAGTTGAAAATCATGCCACATACACAGTGTTCTACCTGCCATATGATTAATGGTTCAGTACTGGCATACTTGTTACAGCAGTAACCAATGCCTTTTTAAATTAAATTAAATTAAAGCTTGCTTCATAATATGGAAACTATAACAGTGTTGATGAGGCCACAATCTAGAAATGAAAAAAAAATCAAACCTATTGAATTTCAGCTAATATTCTGAACAAATCAACACTAACAGAAAGTCTTTTAAAAGTAACTGGACAGACACATAGGTGTACGCACCTACCCCTGCCAGCAAGGAAGATGCGACTCTGGGAAGATCTTCTTCATGCAGTTTTAATCAGGATCCTTGAAACATGTTCTTCTTACCCACGAGCTGCGGGGACCCCTGCACAGGCTTAAATACCCTTGCACTAATCAACCCCAGTGAGCTATGTGCAGACAGGCTGAACAGACTTAACCAAATAAGGGCCTGTTTATACCGGAGAGCACTCACCCTTGGGGAGGTGGAAGGCCGAAGCCTGCACCATCTTTAAGGTGTGGCACTTTGCAGCTCTACACATAGGTACTATTTACTATTTAAGTATACTTTAGGCTTATAGAGAAGTTAATAATGGAAAATATAAATGTCTCTTTTCTATGAGCAAAAGAACTAATGAGGACAAAATGAAATGAACATACAAATATTAACATTTTTATGTGAAATAAATAAGGAATCCACTGACTTACATGAACTGTTGAGAACATATTTATGTGATTATTTAATATATCTGAAAAGCATCTAGAATTTTCATTTAAAAAGATCCAGAAGTTACATGATTACTTTTTGTTATAATTTTGTTATTTACAAATTTTTATTTTTCATTTTACATGCCATTCCCAGTTCACAGATATCCTGGATGTTTTGTGTCAGAAATTTTATATTTAACATTCTCTTTGACCGATGTATCTACTTTTTCTACTTTATCTTCATTCCCTGAGATTCTCTCTTTTATCTCATATATATATATATATATATATATATATATATATATATATATATATCTTTTATCTCTTTTATCTCTTATCTGTTGGTGATACTGTGTCTGTAGTTCCTTTTTGCTTACTTAGATTTTCCATCTTCAGGATTCTTTCATTGAATGATCTACTTATTGATTCTAATTACATTTTTTATGTCCTGAACAGTTATTTTATTTTTGAGATTTATGCATTTTCTTTTTTCTCCATTTTTTTTTGTTTTTTTAATTTATTTCCTCTTTAAGTACCATTATAATCTTCAAAAAGTTGGTTTTAAGATTGTTTTATTCCCCTTCAGCTTTGTTGGAATATCCTGGACTTGCTATAGCAGGATAGTTGGGGTCTGTTGGTAAAATACAGTCTTGCTTATTGCAGACTGTGTTCTTAAGCTGTATATAGGCATCTTGGTTGGTGTAATCACAGGTATAGGTGCTGGTTTTTTTGTTTGTGTTTCTTGCATGGGTAATTTTTCCCTTTGTTTATGTTTCCTGTCTGGTCTTCTGTCCAGAGTTGCCTTTATTTGAGTATAGGGTCTATATCTACATTGTAGGCTGTAGTTTCATTGGTCTCTAGTCAGGTTGCTGGTCCTTCACAGGAGCCGGGTGTCAGGATATGGTGTTGTTGAGTTTAGTGACTGAGATATACTGTGCATTCACTGTAAATTGAGGCAGTCTGTGAACAGGCAATATACTTAGGGTTATGGCAGCCAATATGAAATCTTTGGGGTTTGGGTTTTCCACCACAGTTGTGAGCTGGGATATGTTAACAAGAGTGGGAGAGGCAGTTTGCAATAGGCTGCACAGGCACTGATGGAGTATTGAATATCTGCTGGTGGTGGGTTTACCTGGGCTTCTGGGTATTAGAGTAGTCTCAGGTCAGGCAGGGACTTCTTCTGGCATTGTAGGCCAGGATATGGTGATGAGAAGTAGAGGGGTGGAATGTTGAGTGCAGGCTGTAAAGGCTCTAAGCCAATTTCTCCATATTCTCTTCTGTGTCCTATCTAACAAACTCTCCAACACTTAATATATTCTATTCCTTAACTTTACCCCCACATGACATTATATTTTCTTACCCCTCCTTTAAAATTCCCCCCATAATTTCTTTATAATGAATCATATGTAAACCCAGAATCATAAAAGTTTAACATATATATATATATATATATATATATATATATATGTGTGTGTGTGTGTGTGTGTGTGTGTGTGTGTGTGTGTGTGTGTTTGTGTTACAGTGGTCATGGTGTCTCTTCACATAACTAAAACAGACCCTATGCTGCAGACTTCACATACTTGAGTTAGAGAACATTGAGAACATCAAGATGGTATTTATATTTAGGATTCAAAACTAATGGATAGCTTTCATTGTACTAGAAGGTGCTATGTGCACTCTCAGATGATAAAATTAATCACCAATCATGCCTAGCTATGGATTCTATGAACTACAACAACTGCATTCCTGTGAAGATAAGCCTACTGGTGCAATAATGATAACAATGTCATGAAACTGACAAACCTCTGTCTGATTGCGTTTATGATACACTACATAAGATGGAACCCATACCTATCATCATTAAAAGAATCAAGAACTTCTCAATAAATAATTAATAAACCTAGAAGAGGACTTAACATTATTGTGCAAAGTGGATGTTATTAAACCAACATGTAATGAGTTATCACTATAACCATAGAAGTTTATAATCTCATCAAAGAACCTTCATTTTTCAGTCCATGATGATTGACCTAGAGATCCATAACTGGTTAATTTTCCAGAAACACATGAACATAGAATCTTAACCATAAATGGGATTTGTGCATAACATTGTACTCTTCAGTGCTTGGGAATTATCAGAGAAGAGGCAAAGGGAAGACTGTAAGATTCACAAGGGTTTCATGACTACAAAAAAGTGTTTTCTGAAAACACTCTTCAGAAAAAATATAGTTGCAAATTTGAATTTACCATGACAACTCAATAACAACATGCCCAAGCTCAAGCCAGACAAAAATATGATGGAAGAGAGAATGGGCATGAAGTACCATTCCTAGATTTGTATCTATTTCTAGATAGTTACTAGAAATGGAATCAGTTTTTCCTAATTATATGCACTCTGGTATGTTAAACAAACTCCAGTAAATAAGGAAAAACCTGAGAGTATATATGAAGCCCATGTTGAACTTGATAATATTACAAAATGTGTACACAGAGGTAAAAGGGTAGGGAATCTAGTGGATATGGAAGAAGATTGAGAAGGAAGTGGATATGGAAAAAATTTATTGCGTAAAAGTCATAGCTATTAATACTTTTCCAAAGTACAAAGAGCCTTTACATATGTGTATCTTTGTTTTGCCTGGGGCATATAAAAATATTAACTTCTTCAGTACTGTGCTATGTGATTTATAGTAATGTTTTTGTCAGGATTTTGGTATTACTGAATAATTTTATCTAAAATTAAAAGAAACACTACTTTTTACTGATTATCTTTCTGTAATAAGTGTGAACTACAGTAGAATATAGATCTACATAATTTTATTTAAATAGCTGTAAGCAAATACTTAATTTGAAATTAGTAAAAATAATTTATTACAATGCATTACTATTATCAAATACAGAAATCTGAGCAAGAAAAGCACAGGAAACTGTCTAATATTGGGTTGCTATTGCTTTAGAGAGCCACCATGACCATAA
The DNA here is from genome assembly GCA_030556225.1 of Cricetiscus sungorus. Lineage (NCBI taxonomy): Eukaryota > Metazoa > Chordata > Mammalia > Rodentia > Cricetidae > Cricetiscus > Cricetiscus sungorus. The sequence continues at coordinate 27,215,340 of JANBXA010000741.1, read as the reverse complement.
GAGCTCTTATAAAGGAAACATCTAGTGAAGGGGCAGTGTACTGTTTGACAGGTTTAAAACATTATCGTCATAACAGGAAGCATGGTGGCTGGCAGTATGGTGGCATATAGGTAGGTATGATGCAGATAAATTCTATATCTTTGATACACAGGCAACAGAAAGTAATCTGAGACACTGGGCAGATTTTGAGTATATATGAAACTTCAAGACCTCAAATCGCATCACCACAGTAACATATTTCCACTAATATAAGTACACCTACTCCAACAAAGCCACAGCTGCCATTAGTGCCACTCCCTTTGGGTATCATTTACTTGCAAACCAGCAAATTCCACTACACAGCAAACAAAAACTTCTAGCCATATTATAATGCAAAAATGCATTCAATCCAACTTAAAAAGACCCTATAGTACAAAACAGTATCAAACTTTTTTAAAAGTCTCAAGTTCAACGTCTTTTCTGAGAAATATACAATCTCTTAACTACAAACTTCTGTAAAAATAACATCAAAAAGCAGATCACATACTTCCAATATATAATAGCACAGGCTAGTCATTACCATTACAAAACTTAGAGACATGAGTATAGGGAGGATATACTGTTCCAAAGCAAGGCCAAAATCCAGGTGGGAAAACTCATAACTGTACATCTCCATGTCTGATGTCAAACAGTCGTCAGATCTCTAAGTCCTTTCATCTTTGTTGACTGCAACATACTTCATTTTCTTGGGCTGGTTCTACTCTGTTTTAACAGTTTTCCTTAGCAGGTATCCCACAGTTCTGTCTTCTGCAACATCTTGGGGTATCCAAGGCAATACAGGCTTTACCTTCAAAGCTCAATAGAATTTTTTGGAACTAAATTTGGTATTTAAGGAACTAAACAAATTAAGAAATATAATAAAGGGAGTAGTGACCTCAGGACTCAACCATGTATACCAGCCAGAACCTGCAACCAATCTAGACACATCTCAACAAGAAATGAATAAAAAAAAATGTGGTACATTTATACAATGCATTATTACTTAGCTATTAAAAACAAGGACAACAGGAAATTTAAAGGCAATCAAAGTAACTAAGAAGAATCATCCCTAGTGAAACTACCCACACTGAGAAAGAAAAGCAAACATGGTATGTACTCACTCCTATGTAGATATTAGTTGTAAAACAAATGTCAACTATACATCTATGTATAGAATAGAGACTAGGTAATAAACAGGGGTCACTGGGTGATGCCACAATCTCCCAGATAAGAGGAAATAGAAGAGATCTCATGAGTAGACTGAGGGTGAGTAAGGATAGGAACATGAACAATCAGGTGAGAATGATTGGGGGTGGGATATTGAGACTACTTGAAGGGGACATTTCAAGGTCAGGTTAAGAAAAAAAAAAAAACAAAAACAAAAACCAGGCACATGACACATGATAATCTCCCAGGGATCTCGAAGTAACTCTAGGTAAAACTACTAACAATAGCAGATAGATAACCTGAAATGGTCATCAAATTGGTGCCTAAACCAGTTGTCATCTCAGGGGCTTCATCCTGCAAAATGAAACAGATTCAGACCCACAGCCAAATATAAGACAGTTTAAGGAATGGTGCATAAGACAAAGAAAAAGAACTGTAAGAGTCAGGGGTCAAGGACACTAAATAAAAACATCACAGAATCAACTAACCAGGGCTCAGAAAGGCTCACAGGGACTAAAGAGTAAACCAGGGTGCCTTCATGGGACTGACATAGGCACTATGCTTGCATGTTACAGTTGTGTAGCTTTTTTTCCCCTGTGGGACTCTTAACAGTGAGAACAAGGACTACATCCTTCTCTTTTACTTTTAGGATCCTACTCCTCATATTTGGTAGTATTTTCCAGCCTTGATACACAGGATGGATCTTAGTGGTACTGCAACTTGATATGACCAGAGAAAACATGACCTTTCCTAAACAGAAAAGGAGAATGAGTGGATTGAAGAATGGGAACAGAGGGGATTGTATGGGGAGGGACTGATAGGAAAGAAGGGATGGGAAACTATGGCAGAAATATAAAATAAATTAAAATAAAAATTTAAAAAACTAAAACAAAACCATGGTCTGGCCTATTACAGAAATATCCATCCCAGTTCCTGGTACTAACTTCTGTTTTAGATTTTCTACTATTTTGATAAGATGCCATGGCCATGAAAATCCTTTTTTTAATTTATTTTTTAAAAATTTTATTTTACATATCGATCCTAGTTCCCTCTCCTTCCCTTTGTCATTCCTTCACTCCCTCTCTCCTTCCCTCTCTCCTTCCTTCTCATGCTCCCTGACCATCCTCCCCCTCAATCCCCCCACTACATCTGACAAGTCATTTTGGAGTAGGGACTAGGCCTTCTCTCCTGTCTCTAGGTTAAGGGAGTATCTCTCCATGGGGGATATGCTCACAAAGTCCTTTTATGAACCAGGGATACATCCTAGTTCCCTGTCGGAGGTCCCCCAGGCTTATTAGTCCTTCTAGGGGAGACCCGTGTTCAGGATGTCTGAATCAGTCCCATGTTGGTCCCATTAGCTCCTCCTTGTTGAGGTCAGCTATCTCTATGTGTTTCTGCAGACTGGTCTTTTCCTCCCTCCCTGTGTCTGGATTCCACTTTAGCTCAGTGTTTAATTGTAGTTGTTTGCTTCTGTTTCCATCAGCTAATAAATGAGGGCTCCTTGATTGTGGATGAGTTAGTAATCAATATCATTATCAAGGAAGGGCATTTATGGTAGCCTTTCCACTGTTGCTCAAATTGTTAGGTGGGGTCAGTCTTGTAGGTTTCTGGACATTTCTCTAGGTACAGTTTTCTCTTCAAACCTATAATGGCTCCCTCTTTTATGTTCTCTCTCTCTCTCTCTCTCTCTCTCTCTCTCTCTCTCTCTCTCTCTCTCTCTCTCTCTCTCTCCTCTCATTTATTACACCCCTGATTTAATCTTCCTAGTCCCAAGTGCTTTCCTCTCCTCTCATCCTTTTCTCCTAGTTCCCTCTCTACTGACTGCCCATCCCCTCCCCCATATGCTCTGGAAATCTTGTTTCTTTTTCATTCTGTGAGGGACCTTATATGAATCTCATAGAATCCTCCTTATATTCTAGTTTCCCTGGCAGTGTGAATTATAGGCTGGTGATCTTTTGAGATATGTCTAACCCCATATATGTACAAATATATACCATGTTCCTCTTTTTGAGACTGGGTTACTTCATTTAGGATTGTTTCTTCAAGTTTTATCCGCTTGCCTGAAAATTTCAAGATTCCATTGTTTATTTTTTTCCTTAGATTAGTATTCCATTGTGTAATTGTGCTATATCTTCTTTATTCATTCTTCAGTTGAGGGGCATCTAGGTTGCTTCCATGTTCTTCCTATTACAAATAATGCAGCTATGAACATAGTTGAGCACATGTCTGTGTTGCATGGATGTGGGTCATTTGCGTATATGCCTAAGAGGGAGATTTTAGGGTCCTGTGGTAAACCAATTACCATTTTCCTGAGGAACTGCCATAAAAACTTCAAAATGGCTGTACAAGTTTGCTCTCACACCACCAGTGGGGGAGTATTCTCCTTTCTTCACATTGTTTCCAGCATAAGTTGTCATTGGTGTTTCTAATTTTAGCCATGCTGGCAGGCAGGAGTAAGATGGTATCTCAAAGTTGTTTTGATTTGCATTTCCCTGATAGCTAAGGATGTTGAGCACTTTCTTAAGTCTCTTTCAGCCTCTTTGATTTCCTCTGTTGGGAGTTCTCTATTCAGTTCTGTACCCCATTTTTAATATGGTTATTTAGGGTTTTGTTGACTAGTTTCTTGAGCTCTTTGTATATTTTGGAGATCAGCCCTCTGTCAGATGTAGGATTGGTAAAGATCTTTTCCCAGTCTGTGGGCTGCTGTTTGGTCTTGTCAACTATGTCCTTTGCCTTACAGAAGTTTCTAAGTTTGAGGAGGTCTGATTTATTAATTCTCTATCTCTGTGTCTATGCAGCTAAATTTATGTTCAGGAAGCACTCTCAAGTACCAATTTGTTCAATGGTACCTCCTACTTTCTCTTCTAAGAGGTTCAGTGTGGCTGGATTTATGTTGAGGTCTTTTATCCATTTGGACTGGAGTTTTGTGCACGGCAATAGACGTGGGTCTATCTGCAGTGTTCTACACAGCATCATCCACATGTGCCAGCAGGATTTGTTGAAGATGCTTTCCCTCTCCCATTGTATACTTTTAGCTGTTTTGTCAAAAATCAGGTGTTTGTAGGTGTGTGGATAAATATCAGGATTTTTTATTCTATTCCATTGGTCTACTTATGTATTTTTGTGCCAATACCAGGCTGTTTTCAGGACTACTGCTCTGTAGTAGAGTTTAAGTGGTGCTAGTGATGCCTCCTGAAGTTCCTTTATTGTACAGGGTTGTTTTGGCTATCCTGGGTCTTTTGTGTTTTCATAAAAAGTTGATTATTATTCCTTTAATGTCAGTGAGTAAAATATTTAATTGAGGTTGCAGCTTACACTTTCATGGATTTAGTCCATTATCATCATTGCAGAAACCCTGGTGGCATGCAGACAGATTTGATGCTGTCAAATACTACATTTTTGTTCCATAGGCGAGAGTAAGTGAGCTGAGACCCTGGGCAAATCTTGAGGACATATAAGACCTCAAAATCCACCTACAGAGTGACAAACTAAATTCAGCAACACCACTCCTACTCCAACAAAGACCTTACCTACTCCAACAAGGCCACAGCTCCCATCTGTGCCAGTGCCTTAGGGGGCCATTTATTCAAACCATCATGCTATTCAAACTTTATATGTAGTAACAGAACAAAATTCAATTGAAAAGCAGTTGATATTTCATTTTAAATGCTATCATCATCAGATTATTTTGTCTCTTCTATTAGGAAGCATCATTGCTAAAATTAAATTGAAAATTACCTGTGACTAGTAAATACTAATTTTTATTATATTCTACTTAAGAAAAATAGTGCAACCTTTACAAAAATACTTAAGACCTTGAAAAATTAACCAAGTTTGCATAAACTTTTCCAATGATGATGACATAAGCAACCATTTTAAATCGTATTTTGGCCTGTTCTTTGAAATATGCATGTGGTGAATAATATTGTTTTATAAATGGATATTTCTTTTCAAGATAAGTTATCATTTATATTCCAAACTTATACCTTATTTGACCTCAAAACTTATAGATATTTGATTTTTTGGTATTTCATTATTTTATCTTTATACTTGAATTATAAGAGTCAAAAGGGAAACAATCCACCTTTCTTTAAAATACTAATTATTGCTATTTCCCTATAAAGAGTAAATGCAGAGGATCCATAATTATATGGTCTTCTAATTGATCTCATTATGAACTGATTGAAAAATATAATTTATATAATAATTTCCTCAATGATTTTTTTTTCATTTTGTCTCAATAATAAACATGATTTTACATAGAAATTAAGAAAACAAAACAAACAAAAGAAAAAAAATCAAAGTAGCACTAATTAAAACAAGAAATCATTCCTGTGGATAACTAGACTTGGACAATTAAAAGTAAAGATTCTGGCAAATATCTATTGCTTAATATATTTCTCCTTTACTCCTTTTCTTTTTGTTTTTTGCATAGTTACACCCAGTACCCCAGGTTGGCCTAGAACTATATTTATCTGCACATGCATGCTAGGTATGATAATTCTGTACAATTACAACCAGTTTGGTTATAATATTCCTTTACATATGCATATAATATACAATATTGCCTAGAATTTGTTAAGTTCTATTTACACTGGCCTTAATATATTGTATAGAAAATATTCCTCTTCAATAGCAGGATTTACCATTATCCTCTCTCTTAGGGTATTTGTTCCAAAAAAGCCTCCCGATAATAGGTATTGTTAAAGAGCGAAATCATTCAAAATATGGATTTAAGAATTGGAAATTTCATATTTAAAAATTTTCATAAAAATAGAATAATGTAGAAAATAAAAATCAAAGGTAAGTCTAAATTTTTAATATTGCTGTGATCTATACTGACGGTCTCATTCAAAGACATCCAGTTTATTTGAAATAATGTTACTAATAATTCCTATTTAAATATTATTCATATTATTTTAATATCATCCTTATAAATGTTTATGTCCAAAATTCATTAAACCCACTAATATTCTGTCGTGGTTAATTTTAGTGTCTGCTTCCAATATTAAAGATGTCCTAGGAACTAATTCTTTCTGAACATGTCTCTGGAGATATTCCAGTAGAAATTGTCATGGAAGTCATTGGACTATGTTTGGAGAATATGTATGGTTGGAAAACAAACAGTAGGCTATATGAAAAGATAGAAGATTAAAAAAAAACAAAAACAAAAAACAGGAGTACTGTTTAATCTCTCTCTTGGTGTTAGTTTTATGCTCCATTCCTTGCTCTGAACTCCAGAAGTTGAGACTCTTTAGCTTTACAACTCCAGAGCATTCATCAATAGACCTCCACTTTCTAAATTTCAGGGGTCCACTGAGAGTTAGATCATCACCTACCCTTAAGGTATTTTCTTGGTGTCCTGTTTGCAGACACTTTGTTGTGAAAAATCCAAGCATGCATAACTGCAAGAGACAATTGTTGTAATTAATTTATGTCTATCTACCACTCATCTATCTATGATCACACTATCTCATATATTATATAGTATATTACACCTGCTCATTATAACAATCATCTATCTAGCTATCTTTCATCTGTCTGTGACCAATAGACTCACTTCTCTGTCCATCCATCTTCCCATCCCCCAAAATGATTTAAGAGAATCATGATCAATTAAAACTCAAGAAAAAAGAAGTTCAGGCCCTAAAAAAATTGCCATGAGTCCCATACATCATAAATAGAGATCTAGAATTAAAAAATATCCTGTAAATGGAGTTCTTAATTGGCCTAAATAATGAAAACCCAGAGTCAGATATAAAGGAAAATCTGAGAGATCAGACAAATGGAGCAACCACAGGTACACCTTTCCTTACTGTCTCAGCTAACAAGAGAGTAATTTCCTATTTCTCCCTGCTTACATTGTGTTTGTGCACAGCTATCTCACTTGGTATCTGTCAGTACAGACGTCCAGATCTCTATGGTTATCTACTGACAAGTTCCATTCTCTGACCTTCAAACCGGCTTTATTTATACAAGCAAGATGTCACAATATGCCAAAAAAATTCATTTTGGACATAAGTCTCATTTCCTCAAAACTCTGTGTGACTGTAAATAATTTACCAACTGTGCAAAACAGTGGGATTATCCACAAAGCTCTTGCCTGTGTCAAAAGGCTGGCAAGCAGGATTTGACAAGTTATTCAGACAAAATGTATTTTATGAGCATGAATGACTTTAATGAGTTGCTTTATGTACCAAATCTTAACAATATGCTAATCAAATCTGTAAGTAGTAACTTTGCTTTTCAAAATCTTTTTGCTATTCATATTTTTTTAAAATTTGTAAGTTTTTATAAAGTTTTGTGGGCCACAGAAAATTAAAGCTTGCTCATTTGAAGAAATCTAGGACTTCCCACATTAAGAATGTAAGAAAATTATTATAATAGAAGAATTTAATACTTAGTTTATTTTATCAAGAAGGAAGATGGTGTGAACCCATGAAGAGAATCACAAACATATTACAACATAAAAGTGATATCTAGCCATTCCAGACCAATTTTTTTTACATTAAAAAAATTCTTGCCAAAATGATACTATTCAGCATTCAGTTCCATAATCTTCTCTTCATGATAGTGACTGACATTTGAGAAACAGGTTGCTTTGTCAGTTCTTGTCATACCCATGTCAAGAACAGTGCCACTGAAATGACTTTCTACTGACACATGACAAAACTACCCCCTTAAATTGTGACATGGAAAATATGTAGTTAATTATTGGAGAAACACTTATGAGGACCTCCAGCATGTTGTTACTGTTTTAAATGTAGACTGACTTTGCCTAGTTCTAACTGAATTTTAGAAAACTTCCACTGTAATTGTTGTTCATTACTTAGACATAATTGAATTAATTAACCACTTTTTTAATATGATATTATTCTTTAATGAAACTATTGAAATTTTATATCATGCTCGCAATTCCATTTAACTCTCAGTCCCTCCATAGCTGCCCATCATCACTGCAGTATCCCCCAAAAGAAATCCTCCTAAGTTAGTTAAAAAAAACAACAAAATACTACCTCACTCCTCCATGTTTTCAGTGTCAAATACCTCTTCATTTGACCTACTGCCATTGAGAGCATCAATTTATGATCCTGTATACACACTTTTGTCCAATCTGCACACACTATAATGTTCCCTTCAGTAAGTCATTGGTCTGGTTCAAGGCTTCTGGATCACGACCATTAGTGTAACTTCACTGGAACTCTTGAATATCTGGCTCTTGCCCCTCATCATGACTACATCTCGATTCCTCCCTCCTACTTCCTCTTCCTCCTTGTCTCCTAGCCCCACCTATCTTGCTATCTCATTGGCCCAACGGTGCTTTATTAATTAACAAGTATGAGAAACATATTTATAGGATAACATCCCCCATACGAGGAGGAAGAGGAAGTAGGTAGTTAGAGTCGAGATGTAGAAAGAATAAGCCAGCTGATGATCCCGGATAAGATAACCACGTGGAAATACTAGGATAAGAAGAAATGGGTTAATAATTAAGGCAGAGCTAGCCCATTAACAATGATAGTCATTGGCCAACAGGATTGTATCAAATACAGAGTCTCTGAGTGTTATTTGGGGCTGCTGCAGCTGTGGGCCCAGAGTGGTGGCAGGCAGGATGGAGCCAGCAGGAAGGAAAGCCTGCCGTAACACTCAGGCATGTTATAGATGGGCTAGATATTATGGTGGCCCAATCAGAAGCCCAGGATGTGTGTCTGGGTGGTAACTGAGCTGGTGAGTTGAGGCCACTGAGACCACCCTTCCCTGGCAAGGGTGGAGCCAGCTCTCCTAGGCCAACAATAATGCTCCAATAATGCTATCAAAGCCAACATTGCCTAGCTCTAGTAAGTACTGGAGCCATGTTTCCTGAGTATGGAGGAAAAGCTCTCTCATGCGAGATGGGACCAGATCTGCCTCTGCAGCATCCAATTAGGAAGATGACCAGTTAGCCAATCCAGGCCTCATGAAAAGTGGGCTGGCTCAGCATGGGCTTCTCATTTTCCATCTCTTTTTAGAAGGCTGGATTAATAGAGTAGGTAATGCATAAAGACATGCAAATAGTATTGACAATAATTGAAAAAGGGGAAATTCAGAGGGAGAAGAAAACAGACTGAAGGAGGATGAGGGGATAGGTTGAAAATAACCAAAATTCACCATAAATGTGTATTATATTTTAAAACAATGAATTTAAAACTGAGTGAGTTGTATGTAACAATAAAACACTAGCTTTTTAAATATCCCAAAATATATAATAGGGAAGAATAAATTAAAATAAAATATATAACAATATAATTTAGTCAATGGTAGTTAGAAATTTGAGAAATATGGGTTATGATAAAAAGGAAAAATGTAACAGTTTTCAATATAGGAAGAATATAAATTATATACAGATGTAGCTTACCACTACCTATGTATTCAGTATTTCAACTTTTCTTATTAAAATTTATAAGTGTTACTTCCTGAAGGAACATGCTATTAACGCACTATATTTTAAAGAAAAATATATGACTACTGTTTGATAATGGTGCTAACATGCATTAATGTGGACAGTTAGATGCAATCTTAACTACGTAAATCCTTAGTATTTTTATCCTAATGTTGTTGTAACTTTATGCTCTTGGAGTTCAACATGAGTAGTATTGCCTTGTGTAAACATAAGTACCACCATAGCAATGTGTGTATGTGTGTATGCATATATATATATATACACATACATATATATATATGCATGTATGTGTGTGTGTGTTATAATGAGGTACTATATACAAAATCAAAATATTCTTAATTAAAAGAATTACTTAAGTAAAAGTGTGAAATTGTCATGAGTGAATTATACTAACTGAAATATATATGGTGTTTTTCATATGTGCATAGACTGCATACATTTGTTTCTACATGTTTGCATGTATGTGGAAGCTTGAGGAACTCTTCATTGATTATTCCATTTTTGTTGTCAGGCTCAATGTTTTAGACATTCTATGGAGCATTCCAGAGGGATCCCTGTTCTCCCTACTTTTGTGTGGGGTTATAAATGTACTGCCACAACTACCTGGCATGGGGATCCAATTTTAAGTTGCCTGCTTCCACACCTTATTCATTAACTATTCAGCTTCAAATCATGTATTTTAAATTAAAAGCAAAAATCTTTTTACTTTTTTCTAAGTGAGGGTTACAACAAATTTAGCAATTAGGAACCTCAAAAAATAAGGATAGACATATTTCTGAATTAAGAAGCACAGGATAATTTTAGAAACAGAAGAAATGCTGTTTTTGCAAATAACTGTTTTTTGCATAAAATAGAACCATATAGTGAAAACTGTAAAACTTCTCTTTGTAATGTTCTTGTTAGCACATATTTCTTGTTACCAAACAAACAGACAAGCAGAGCACAAAGTACAGCCCTTATGGCATCAAAATATAAACAGAAAAAGAACAAAACTAAAATGAAAATACTATTAAGAGAGATGATTATGAGCATAGTCTCCAGTACCAAAACAAGTTGAATGGAAAGAACTGACACTATTACACACTCCTAGTTTGTAGATAGACACATTACAATGAGCACTGGGACAGATGACTTATAACTGACACCAAGAACTTAACAACCATAAGTTAAAAGATTAAGTCCTTGGGAAAATCAGCATGCCTTCCAGCCAGTGTTTTACACTTAAAACACATACATCCTTATCTTGAGGAAAATGGTCAAATGGTCCAAAATGCAATGTCCTTTCTCTTTTTTTGTGTGTATACTAACAGTGAACATTGTAAATTTTAATACAATCTCAGTAAAATTCTCCTAACATACAGCAGTATTTAAAAACTAATGAGCTCTCATCTCTGTGATACTTAGTGTTTAAAAATGTTCTCTAAGAATTAGGAGAATTCAGTTTGAAAGTTTATTATTAAAAGGAAATATTTTGTCACAGAATTGTACACACCCAACCAAGTTCACCACATCAAAAATAAGATCATACTGTAGAAACACAACTCAAACACATAATATCTAGCTCTGTAAATAATGATTTTCAATAAAAATCTAGCAACTGTACTTATGAATACCTACTGATATTTGTCTCCTTAAAGCAATACGTTGATAGCTAAAACTACCTTTTCTGATGAGAATCTTTGAGTTTCCAAAACTGCAGATGGTTTATGCTACGCTATCACCGATACATAAAAAAGGAGTCAGCTTTCATGACACACCAAAGTATTTTAATTTCATCAGTAATCAAGTACATGATCAATTTCAAATATTTGGTAATGCCTTATGATTATTATAATAAGGGATATTAGGATACATGAGGATGATTAAATCACTGATTTGGAACCATAGACTTATACCTGTTTTGCATCCTAGTGATGGCATAATGATGATGAAGAACCTCCTTCTCTATGCTGTAAATATGTGTTGCTTCTATTGGTTGATGAATAATGCAGTTTTGGCTAATGGACAAGCAGTATCTAGCTAGGTGGGGATTCTGAACAAAGAGCACGAAAAAAGAAAACAAAAGGTCAAGGGGATACGATTGGAAAGGAAGAAGTCAAACTCCCACTATTTGCAGATAATATGATAGTTTTCATAAGTGACCCCAAAAGAGCTCTACCAGGGAACTCATATAGCTGATAAACAACTTCAGCAAAGTGGCAATATATTAGGTCAACTCAAAAAATCAGTAGCCCTACTATATACAGATGATAAAGGGGCTGAAAAGAAATAAAAAAAACATCACCCTATACAATAGCCAAAAACAACATAAAATACCTTGGGGTAACTCTTACCAAACATGTGGAAGACCTATATAATAAAAATTTTGAGTCTTTAAAGAAAGAAATTAAAGAAGATACCATAAGATGAAAAGATCTTCCATGCTCTTGGATAAGAAGGATCAACATTAAAAAAAAAATGGCAATCTTGCCAAAAGCAATCATCAGATTCAATGCAATCCCCATCAAAATCCCAGCACAATTCTTAACAGACCTTAAAATTACAATACTCAACTTTATATGAAAACAAACAAACAAAAAAACCAAAATATCCATGATAGCCAAAACAACCCTGTAAAATTAAGGAACTTATTGAAGTATCACCATCCCTGTCTTCAAGCTCTATTATAGAGCTATAGTCCTAAAAACAGCTTGATATTGGCACAAAAATAAACAGGAAAACATATAGAATTTCACTGATATTAACCCACACACCTATGAACACCTAATTTTTTGACAAAAAAACTAAAATTCTACAATGGAAAAAAGAAAGCATCTTCAAGAAAGGTGCTTGCATAACTGGATGCTGGTGTGTAGAAGACTGTCATTATATCCATATCTATTTACATGCACAAAACTTAAGCCCAAAAGGATCAAAGATCTCAACATAAATCCAGCCACATTGAACCTCTTAGAAGAGAAAGTGGGAGGTATCCTTGAATAAATTAGTACTGAAGACTGCTTCCCAAACATAACACCAGTAGCAGAGACACAGATATCAACAATTAATAATGGGATATTATGAAATTGAAAAGCTTCTGTAAGACAAAGTACACAGTCAACAATACAAAACAAAAGCCCACAGAATGGGAAAATATATTCACCTACCCCATATGTGTCAGAGGAATGTTTTCAAAAATATTCACATATCTCAAGAAGCTAGTTACCAAAACACGAAATAATCCAATCAAAAAGTGGGGTACAGAACTAAATAGAAAATTCTCAATAGAGGAAGCTCAAATGGATGAAAGACACTTAAGAAAGTGCTCAGCATCCTTAGCCATGAGAGAAATGCAAATCAGAACAACTCTGTGATACCATTTTACTCCTTTTAGAATAGCTAAAATCAAAAACCCCAAAGTCAGTTTATGCTGGAGAGGATGTGAGGAAAGGGTTACATGCCTCCACTGCTGTTTGGAGTGCAAACTCATACAACCATTTTGAAATCAGTTTGGAGTTTCCTCAGGAAAATGGGAATCAGTCTACCTCAAAATCCATTAACTCCATTCTTAGGCATATACCCAAAAGATGTGCATTCATACAACAAAGATATCTATTCAACTATGTTCATAGCAGCATTATTTGTAATAGCCAGAACCTGGAAGCAACCTAAACTCCCCTCAACTGAAGAATGGATGGAAAAAATGTGGCTATATGGAGTACTACTCAGCTGACACAAAAGCAATGGATTCTTGAAAGTCACAGGCAAATGGAGGGAAGTAGAAGAAACCATCCTCAGTGATGTAACCCAGTGACAAAAAGACAAACAAAGTATGTACTCATTCATATATATATTTTTAGACATAGAAAAAAGGATTACCAGCCTACAATCCACACTGCCAGAAAAGCTAGGCAACAGGGATGACTTAAGAGAGACATACATGGTCACCAGGAGAAGGGAAATGGGACAAGATCTCCTGAGAAATGGGGAGCATGGGGATGAACTTATGTTGATATAAGAATAAAATTTTAGAGGAGGGAATGATGTCAGACATGTAGTATGTATGGAAAAATAACAGGGGATATACCAGATTTTTTTCCTATCATTATATAAACTGCATAAGTTAAAGGATTACTTAAAATAATTGGCACTATTTATTTCTTGATTTCATGTTCCTTTCCTCTCAAGTTCCTACAATTTTGGCACAGCTATTAGAAATGAGGGCATTGTGAATTTCTTATTCTCCTTCATTTCCTATTCCTAGACTGTTTCCATTAACTCCTGATAGCATCTATTTATTAGCATTTTTCCTACACTCTCTCAGTTAAAATCATTCTCTCCAGAACAGTTATGTATATCTGTAATATTGTCATGAACTTCTGTGACTCTTTCAGGCTAGTTACAAGGTGTGTTTGAAAGACAACATCTTGTTCATAAGAAAGGTGAATGCATGGTCACCTAAAACAGCAAAGACTGTTGGGGCTGAATCAAGACCACTCTATATGTGTAACAACATCCACTCTGGCTTATCCAGAGTAGAGTCATTGGGAGAAGTTTACCTTAAGTAATAGGCATTTCATCCATAGGTCTAGGAAAATGAAACTAGAGGCAATCAGCAGTATCATTTGTACAAAGAAAGGAAGAAGAGCAGGTAGCTCATATGCTCCTGGGGTCATTCCTAGAATTATGCATGAACTACCTATCAGCCTTGACAAAAATGGGCCCAATTCCCCAGGGCCTTGACACACGGAGAACCTGTTCATGTAATATCGGGCCTTGACTGCAGAGAAGTCATATAGCTAGCTCTTGGCATCAAAGAAAAGGGCTAATGCTCAGTGCTAAAACACATGCCTACCATGTTGAAGATTCAAACACTACAAAAGCCAAACCAGAAACAATGTAAAAACAAGAGGTTTATTTGAATGTTTCTCTTAAGTGTTTCCAAACCTAAAAGTAAGGGGATGATTGAAAGGAAAGGAGAAATAATGCACAGATAAATATCAGTGTACAACACAATTTTGACAGTAATTAATAGAAAAATTTGGCAGACAATCGTTAATATTAGAAGACATAAACATGGTCACTAACCACCTTTAACTAATTGCTTTTATGGAGCATGACATCTAGTACATAATGCATCTTGTCATCTAATGGACAATAGTCATTCATGAAAATCTTCTCTTTTTGGGAAACTTGGACACAGAAGTTTGTACGTGTCATGAAATACACAATGTGTGATTTAGTTTTCAGACTACTACAAGTTAAACATCAAATCATTATTAACAATAAGTAGATGATTCACTGTACTTATTTATTTCTTATTACATGATGAAATTCCAATTTCATAATGGTAGTTTCTTATTTTAAAAATAAATATATATCCATGTTCTCTTCAGTGCCATTGCTCTGCTATAGTTTTCACTTTTCACTCCAACATTTTCCTGTTATCCTATCCACCTACATAACTGTATTACCTTCACTAAAAAACAAGAAAAAATTCCTCTACATTATGTGAACAGCCTTCAAAATAACAAATAAACTCATACCTCTGGTGAAATATTAAAGTTGATTGCATTACTATGTGAAAGCAATGCAGAGTTAACATGTTAAAAAGTGAAAAAGTTAGATATTGCAAAAACTTTTAAGTTGGATGACCAGTGTGATCCTCAGTGCAAAGCAGATCTTCTTATTAAATAAAAGTCACTCAAATCTGTTATGGGCAGGTTTTTCACGCTGGCTGACACCAGTCCTGCCACCACAGTCCCGCCGCCACGTGAGCCCCAAATAACACTCAGAGACTCTGTATTTGATACAATCCTGTTGGCCAATTACCATTATTGTTTATGGGCTAACTCTGTCTTAATTATTAACCCATTTCTACTTATCTAAGTATTTCCACGTGGTCATCTTATGGGGAGCCACTGCCGGTGTCTTCCTTCCTCCCCGGTCTACATCTTGACTCCTCCCAACCACTTCCTCCTTCCTCCTAGTTTCTTAGTCCCACCTATCTTGCTTTTCCATTGGCCCAACAGTGCTTTATTGTTTAACTAGTATGAGAAACATTTACAGAATAACATCTCCTATCACCTCATTTTGAAAGAGACACAGTCCGTACTTTCACAATTTCTATCTATAATTATATTTATTTTGTTTTATGTTTGTTGTTGCTGCAAAAAGGTTTTGTTGTTGTTGTTGCCAAGATCATTTTCTAACTTTTTTTTAAACCTGGGACTTGTAGAACTAATCTGCAAAGAAACAAGTACTTAGAAACATTTATTTTTTCATTATAATACCAGTAATTGCTAAATTTCATTCCCACTCTCCAGTGATGGAGATTGTGGCATCCTCCATGCTGGCTCTTCTAGATATACTTATGGTAGAAGAAGATTCTTCCACAGTGTCTTGAGCATCACAATAAGAAAAACAGCAATAGACAAAGATATTGAAAAGTAATTCATTTATTAGTGGCACGAGGCAAAAAAACATTAAGGAAACAATACTGATTTTTGGAAATTGAAAATATAAACCATGGCATATAAACTTATAAGATGTATTGAAAATAATAATTTTGGTGAAAATTAATAGCATAGTATGCTCATATCACTCAAAATAAAATCTACCAATTAAGTCTACATTTTGTCTGCACTTTTAAGAAAGAGACACAATAGAAATTTAAAGACAACCAAAAAATAAGCCAATGCTAACTGTATTAGACATTAAAATTGGAGTGTAAACAGAAAAAAAACCAAGAAGATAAAAAAATTAATTCTAAAAAATCCTACAATTTTTGTAGTTTTGATACATTAACACATAATAATTCTTAAAAACCTAGCAAAATTAGATAACAATAAGAGAGAACACCTATAAAACTGAAAAAAATGACAAAACAACTTTCATTTGTTGTGTATGTTTGCATTCATATTAGTTAACATATGTATTCAGCAACATTCTTTGAAAGTGTTCATTTAATATATAGCATTGGACAACAAAGCAACGACAATTACACAAAGACTATTTGTAAGAGGGGATAAAATATAAAATATACAAATGTTGTCAACCATTATGTTATTAAGGATGGCACAGAAGACAAAGGGAAAGATATTAGTAAGAGAGTAGCTAAGAATAGTGAATTCTTTGTCGTATTCATCAGAGTAATGAAAAACATTCACTGAAAGAATTACAAAATAGTTCAGAACTTCAAGTAATATATTAATAAATTGTTAGTTTGTAATAAAGTAGAGAAAAAATTATTAAATCTAAATTTTTTTCTCTGAAGAAACTAATATACTTAAATAAATTGGGCCTTGATAAAAGGTTTGTATATTGTTTTTATTTATTCTTTTCAAAATAAACATTCAAATATGTCTATATTTGTTTATTTTTTCATGTTTTACTATAGATCCAGTTCCCTCTCCCTCCCTACTTCTCTCCCTCCCTACTTCTCTCCCTCCCATGGCCCTGACCACCTTCCCATCACATTCTACCCCTCACACTGCACATGTAGGGTGATGACTTCCTGGAGGGGTCATCTAAATTTGTTAAGTTATTTAGAGTAGGGACTAGGCTCTCCCTAATTCCTCTAGGTTAAGGGAATATCCCTCCATGGGGAATGTGCTTCCAAAGTCCTTTGTTCACCAGGGATACATCTTGATTCCACTGTCTGAGGTCCCTTAGACTGCCTAGGACTTCTAACTGAGACCCACATTCAAGAGGTCTGAGTTGATCATTTGCTGGATTCCCAGGTATCAGTCTGGGGGCCCATTAGCTCCTCCTTGTTCAGGTCAGCTGTCTTTGTGGTTTTCTGTAACCTGGTCTTGTCCTCCCTCTCTGCATCTGGAATACAGTTCAGCTCAGTGTTTAGTTGTGGGTGTCTGCTTCTGTTTCCAAGATCTACTAGATGATATCTCTATGATGGTGGATACGTTTGTCATCAATCTCATTATCAGGGAAGTGCATTTATGACAGCCTTTCCACTGTTGCTCAAATTGTTAGTTGGGGTCAGTCTTTTAGGCCTCTGGACATTTCTCTGGAGTCAGTTTTCTCCAAATATGTCTACATTTTAATATAGGTTAAAAGGAAAGAACTACTTTATAGATAGCACCAAACAAACACATGACAAAGCTGAAGAACATCAGAACGAGTACATAGTGAGAAGGTTCACAAACACGTGTGGTTGTTAAAATTGTATGTGTAGACCTTGAAATATAAATTTTGTAAGGAGTGTAGGAAAAGAAAAGACACATGAGAATAAAGTTGAGTTTTCACTGGTGTGACTAAAACCTGAGGAAAAACAATCACTGCAAATGTTCACAATTTCACTGGTTTTGCCTGATTTTTCTGTGACTGTGGGAAGGAAGAGCCTAGGGTGAGGAAATGTATGGAAAAGGAAACCAGCACACTTCATGGGGCAGTAGCAGTAAAGGACAAGAAGATACTGCCAGTGGAAGCACATGCTTTCAAAAGTTTATACCCCAGTGACTATTTTCTCCAACCATTTCCCATTTCCTAAACACACTTGCTGATTGAAATCATCAGAGGAGTAACTTATTGTTAGAATGCCATCATTGTTAGAATGCCTTTCCAATATTGACATAATATGTACAATTTTAATATTACCAATAGTTTACAATACTCCACAGAAAATACGAATAATCTTACTTAGTGCAGTTCTTCTACTTGGTAGACTCCGACAAATTGATCCTGAAAACTACTAAGAAAAAATCTATTTAGTAACAACAACAACAACAACAACAAATCACCATATATAATTAATTTTAGAACTGAGGTTAAATAGCTTCCATTTAGCACAATTATATTTATAAGAAAACAAAGAAGTTTTACATTTTACTCATTATCCTTCAAATCTGAATAATCAATTAAGAAATAAAACTACTAATATAGTTGATTAATTTTCAAAACTATCATATGTTTCATAATTGTTGATTATGAACTGGAATCATTGTGTTGCTTTATATTTAAATATTCTGAATACTTATTTTAAATAAAATAAATTATCTCATAAAAATAATACTCACAGAAGAATAAAATTAAGCAAGGTATGCAAGCTCTGATGATGCTAAATGAGTGGTTTGAGATCTCCTGGCCCTATGTAGCAGGTTAAGTTCATTATCAAATATAAATGAAGACTGATAAAATACAAATGAGCAAACAAAAAGTAAAATAAATACATGCTATTCTTCTGAGTCATGAAAACTTCATAACCCCAGAAGTTTATAATAATAATTGAGTAAGTTAAGCGAAAATTATTTTTCATGTGGAATAGAAATATACACGGCAAGCAGTTTATATATTCACTTTTAAGACAAAAAACAAGATCTGGTCTCATCTGCTTGGCAGAACTTATCTTTTGACCAATTAGTGATGGATTATGTAACACTATCCAAACACATCCATCTTATCCTAACTTAGGCTTAGAAACAATATTGAAGAAAATTAAGAAAATATTGTCCAAAATGACAACCAGCATCTTTGTTATCTTACCTAATCAATGCACATACTGGGGAGAGACTGTGTAATGTTTCCTTTCAAATCAGAGATCATTATTTTTTATTTCAGATAAATCTTCCTCTCCTTCTAAAACATTACATTGTTAGCTCCTAGCAAATATAGTCCCCATGTTAATATCCTATATTCAATTCTGTAGAATTCTTGGATAATTCATTCCAAGGAGTTCTTTGTTATTGAGGAAAAGATTATTGATTCAGATCCTAAAAGTTTCAGCTAACAACTTTTCACAAACTTTAGATCAAAATACAATGTCTAAATTCATTAGTGTATATCCATAAAAGTTTATAATAAAGATCCACTCACAGAATAAAAGGGCTGTGTTTAGACAGACACTTCTTTGTTTTATTAGTTCACCAAAATGACACAGAAATTATTATGAAAGCCCAGACTATAGCTTAGGTTTCTCCCACTAACCTTTATAATTTAAATTAACCCATTTCTATTTTTCTTTATGCTACCATGTAACTCACCCACTTTTACTTCTACTCCTGCATGATTTGCTTTGTCTGTGTTCAGCTGGCAACCACTTTTCTTGTTCTCAGAGACTATCTCTGTTGAGAAGTCCTGGCTAATCTCTTTCTGTATAGCCATTGGGCATTCAGCTAATTACTAAATCAATTAGAAGGTGCCTTGGCAAAGACACATTTTTACAGTATACAAAAAGACTACTCTAAAACATTTCTGGTGTTGTCTAAGTTAACTCTCACATAGTACAACTACATACAATAAGAAAAATTATCATGTAAGAATTAAATTTACAACATTTAGTACCTTTGCGTTGGTCATATTCAGGAAAATGCTCCATTACTTATCCCATATTTCTGATGTCTAACTTACCTTCTAACATAACTAACAATATTAGAAACATAATTATCTAGTCTTCAACTCCATTGAAGACCCCAGAAGGGTATTTATTTTCATCTATCATGCAGTGAAATGAGCTGGGAAGAGCTGACCCTGAGATCTTGAGGGCAGGAGAACCATGCCTGTCACCAAACAGCTCTAACACTCAGGAGAGCTAACCCTGCTGCTCGACTGGCAGCACAATAGAAACAATACTGGTAATGGAGTTGTGGATGAGCCAATCATGCAGTTGTGAGCATGGGAGAATTGTTCCCATTATTCATTTGTCAGGTGGTGGCATGGACAGGGGATAGATGCCACCCCTCCCACATCAATGCATGATGCAGTTGGGAGAGATGAACCCACGGCTCATCAGGTGTAGTACTCAGGAGAGTGTGCCCTTCCCCATACCTGGGCCACATAGTAGAGCAGATCCTGAAGGTAGAGGTATGGGAGATCCATCATTGAGGATGTGAAGACAGGAGAACTGCCCTAGCCTCTTCCCTGTGGCTGCAAGGGGGTAAACTCAACATCATAATGCAGGACAGATTAACCTAGTGGTGAGGAGAAAGAAAGTGGGATGACCAACCCTGAAATCACCCAGGGCCAGAAGCAGGACTATGTTTTTGCTCACCCCATCCTCCACTCCACCTGTGATCTGTTGGAGCACATGAAATGGTCATTGCTGAAGATCAAAAGCTATAGGGTTTCCAAAACACACGGCAACATCAAGATAACCAAGAAAAACTTCAGTGAGGGACAAACCCTATTATTTTAGCGGAAACCAGAGTCCTTGAACCAGACCAATGACTCACTTCAATGAATACTTGCATATAAAGATATATGGACAAAAGGGCTTACTGTATGACTCACTGTGTCACATTACAGCTTTCATTGATATTTTTCCCTTTTCTCTTTTTTTCTTTCTTCTCTTAAAATTTATTTTAATGGGATTGACTTAGGCCCTCTGCATGTGTGTGATAATCTTGTAGCTTGGTCATTTAGTAAGGCTTCTAAAAGTGAGATCAGGACCACTCCCTGGTACTTAGCTGGGTTGTGATAACCTATTCCCCATACTGGGGA
Source organism: Cricetiscus sungorus (assembly GCA_030556225.1). Lineage (NCBI taxonomy): Eukaryota > Metazoa > Chordata > Mammalia > Rodentia > Cricetidae > Cricetiscus > Cricetiscus sungorus. The sequence goes on along the minus strand of JANBXA010000741.1, from coordinate 27,194,282 downwards.
ACATTCCTGCCTGAACTTGATGTACCATGCTTTGTACAAGCCTATGGGAGCATTTCCCTTTTTGAATGAAAATGAAGGAGGAATAGATGAGTGGGGTAGATGGAAAAGGAGGGTGAGTGGGAGGAGAAGAGAGAGGGGAAATTTGCTTGTTATTGTAAAGTAAATGAAAAAAGATGTTATATAAATATAAAAGGAGATCTATCAATACAATATTTTTATTCTATTTTTGGAGTGGTTGTAAATGTAGAGGGTACATAGAAAGGGACAAGAGAAATGAACAGGATGGTGATTCATGATGTGAAACACAGAAAAAATAAGTTTTAAAATCCCAGAAGGATATAATATTATCTAAGTAAAATGGAAATTCAGAGCTAGAAACTTCCAATACTAGGAACACTGGCTACATGAACAGTAACCTCAAGGTCCCTCTGTAATGTTGTTTCATCCAGTATTAGCCTACAAGCCTAAAATATCTGTGAAGCAGTACTTTTGGAAGGACTGTTCTACCCTGTCTTGACAAAGTTTGGCAATCAGTTTCTTTTGTGTCCTACTTGTCAAGTTTGGACAGCATACTGTCAGCAGTCAAAGCAAGAGCAGTTTTTTACCCAAAACACTAGCTTTTGAAATAAAGAAAGCAAACTCCATATGGAAGTTCTTTGATGCCCTTCATCCTTTTCTGAATCATATTGGTGCTTCTAGGCGCAAATATGTCTCACTGTCATGAAAAAACTTACATTATTTAAATATTTTAAATGCCATATTATGTGGTCTTTGAAGTATTTGAAGATAATTGGTGTAATTAGAATATATCTCTGTTTAAGTTATGAAACATACCTAAAATGTCTATGAGTTTGATTGTTATAGATGACTATTAACTTGTATTTCTTAATTATCCTAAATAACTTTCAAGGACAAAATTTTGACCCTTTTAAATGAGCTCAATAGGTACCTTGAATATATACAAAATAACATCAATAACCTTAAATCTGTATCAATATACAAAAGTCCATACCAATGTAAAATATCTGAGACTAGTGTCCAAAAATAGACTCAACAATTCACCACTTTATACCATCATTTCTACACTATATCTCACACTTTAGTTTTAGAAATTGATCCCTAAATCTAATCTCCCTTGTTTACTTTCTCCCTGACCATGAGCACTAACAATTTGTCACCAAGCCCCTAAATTAGGATAAATATCTATAATCCCCATCTCACCTCGTGGGGATGTGGGTCTCATGTCCCACAATCTACATTGTTTCCTGTTATCAGAGAATGATGGCATCTTTGGCGGATTCTGAAAAAACTGAGATAATGGTGGTCAAGTCCTATAAAACCTCATAACTTTTGTAGTCCAGTCTTGGTATAATAGAAAAACAGAAGGCTTATCTGTAGTCCTGGCTAGAATAGACTGTGAGTCTGGACCATCTGTGTCAGCAGCCAAAATTTTACAGACATCAAACTTTATAAGAAAGGTTCATTCAAAGAATAAAAGGTATGTGTTTTTATGTTGACCAGTTCCCAAAGCTGTAGTACTAGATCAATGTAATGTTTCACACCAATTAGAGAATTCTCAGATAAGAACAATGAGGACTTGCTATCAAAATAATATAAAGCACTTATAATTTTTACCCCCTATTATGAAAGCATAGGTTTGTCTTAAATCAGAAAGTAAATATGTTAATTATAAAAGTATCCCAGAAAATTCCTAGATGTGAGTCTAGAAACTCCTGGACGTTAGTGTAGACATGATGGTATATCCTGAAACACTTTTGAAGAAATGTATTACTTTGGACCCTTTAAAAAAATAATCATAAGCCATAACCAAAAACTGACTTAATTTCCCAACCTTACTTCATTCTGAATTTACAATTACAAATTAGTCATGTAGATTAATGTAAAGTTTGCAAAAAATATTCTGTTTTCCAGGATAGGAAAGTCACTTGGAGAAATATACCTCATCAGATTTTACTATTTCTATCAAAGTCAGGTAACACTGTCTAAGTTTTAAATAATAACAAGTCCCCCAAACTTAATAGCTCAATGACAACACATATACATTCATATGTCACCTGTTCATTGATGCTTGCCTAGGAACCAACAGTCAAAATTACTTAATCCTAAGAAATCACCACAAGTAGGGAACAAATAACCAATTACCAAAAATAAAAAATAAAAAGTGCAGATTGTAATTTCTCAATTCTGTCAATACATTTCCATCTTCTTATAGAATATCATTTGTTGTTTTCTTTTACTAGGCTGTAATCATTTCCTCAGAATGCACACAGGTTGCAAACAAAATGAAATGGTCCTACTTACCACTCATCAACCATTAATTTCCTGCCACCCAAGACTGGCCATTTATAAAGCTGCAGTTTTCTAAATAATCAGCACTATTCTTCCTGGAGTTGCCAAAAGCAACCTTTGAATTCAAAGACCATCTAGCAAAATCTTGCTTAGCTGTGAAAATAAGCCTGAGGATGCTCTACCATGCATAGAGCCAACTAGCTAAATCATTTACTATAATCCACAACAAAGAAGCTTTTAAATAGAAAAGCAACTGGGTTGGAAACTTTTCCTCATGAGCAGTAGTAGCATCAAGACAAGGACAAATAAATGAAAACAGCAGACACAGTGTTTTATACAACCAAAGAAATAAGAATATTGTGATGTGCCACATTCAAATACTGCCTGAAAACACTATTATTACTCTCCAAAAATGACTTATGTGCTACTTCACATACTGTAAGTGTTATTGACATCACTGAAAATAACAGTGTACAAAGTAACTTTTACAATGGAGGCCTAATATTTATGCTTTCTAACTTGTTCTGGCTTTTTGACAAAATTGACACAAAATGAACCTAACAAAATGTTAAAGATGTCCATTTCCACCAATTGCAGCATACAAAAACATGCTATACTAAGGAAAGAAAGACGACTATTAAGTGTTTCCTAAAGTGTATCTTTTTATTAAAATGCTATTTTTAAATCACTCTGCTAACACTATGTTGTTATTTCTACAATATAACAAAATATGAACAAATGTACCAAAACAAAATGATATTTGACTGAAAATAGGGATGCCCTGGTCTCAGTTAATCACTAACACTGTGTCCTGAACATCACATGTCTCTATCTAAGCCACTCATTTTTCTTACATTTAAACTCCGAGGAAAGAGAGAAGCTACACAAGATTTATTCAGTCTGACTATTTTTCTGAGAACGCCCTGATGCTAAACAAGAAGTGTGCAATGGACAGAAACTGAGTAAGGAAAAGATCTCTTTTATTCACACTGGAAAGTAGGGAAGAGAGCAGACAGCAAGCAGGGTGTTACCCTTTGCACATTCTGCTGTAACTGATAAGGAGAGAGCCACAAGAACTGCCAGGACAGGCAGGTGCCTGATTTATTTGTGTGTGGTATGTTCAAAAGGCCTGATTCCTCACTACATGAGAATGAGTGGATGTAATCTTAATGCAGCTGAAGGAAAAAAAATTAAATGACTTTTGACATAAAAAAAAATTAAGTAGGAGTCAAGGATGAGAAAAATGAATTAATCATTTTGTGAGTTCATTGACACTGATCCTACAATAAGCAATCTCGATCCAGTCTGTGCGCTGTACAGAAGGAGGAATATGAGAAGTATACAATGGTGGAAGTCACAAGAACATTTCCATGGACAGTATTTATAAAGGAGTCAAACAACAAGGAATTAAAACACACATATCTCAACATTATATGGGTTATATATAGGCAATCAGTGTAATAAATGGGAAAATCTTAAACAATTTACTCAAAATTAAAAAAAATAGGAAATCCTCTCTTAATATCCATACACAAAATAGTTTTTGAAATGTTAGGAATAATAAAGGAGAAAGAAAATTTAAAAGATACAAGCTTGACAAAATGAATCTACTTACCCCTATTTGCAAATAATAACTAATACATTCTTTTAGCATAATTTGAAATATTTTCTTTTCTAATAATTTCTATGAAATAATTATGTTATTTATAGCATATCAATTTTAACATGACTTTCTTTAGTTAAAAATATTCTAAGTGATAAACTTTATTTAAAAGTATTTTCTTATAGCTGGCTCCATAGCTCAGGGGTTAGTGCTTTCCCATTCATTTTGTTGTATGTAAACGCCAGGCTTTTCTCCAAGAAAAAAAAATCAAGCTCTGTACCCCCTGTGTTTTTCTTTGATTCTATTCTCATTGCATAGTGAGGATATCCGAAATATTCTTAATGTTTTACTAACAATTGTATCTGTCAACAAGGAAATCAACATATACATCCTTGAATAAGAAACATGTAGAAAACATCTTAAATTACTCCTGTAATCCTGGATTTCTATTGAAACCCATTTTCACTCATGGCAATAATCCTCACTAATATGGTCTTATAACTCCTTTCTTAGACTTTTGTTCTGGAACTGTTTGCCAGTCAATGTCTACATGTTGAAAGAAACAGTGATTGAATATCAGTATTATTCTGAATGAACTTAAGTAAAATCTCTTTTCCTCATTGGAAAATCTTTGTGCTTCAAAGAACAGGACATACTTGAGATTTGACTCCTACATTTCTAATTGAAAATTTTCTTCTCATTCTTACTATCTCTGCTGCTTAATTGCAGTTGTCCTTGAGAATCAGTCTCAACAATTCCCATTTCTCTTTCTTGGATATATTTTTTAAAGTTTTATTTCTTGATTTATATCTCTAGGAATTATGACACACAGCATAAATTGAACATTAATTATTTATAGACAGAATAACTGTTATCTTTGAGGACCTCCACTTCAGTTTTACCATCTTCACAAAATAAGAAAGTCATATTTCTCACAGTGAACAAATCAAAGACAAAGCATTGCCCTCCAGATTAATAGGAGTAGTCTGCTTTGTGCTAATTTTCTATATACTTGGGATCAAAAAATACTTGGGTTCAGAATAGATCCTAGAGAGAACTTGATGATTAATAAATGTGAAATGCCTAACTTAGACTCCTGTGTTTAAAAACTTGCTTAAAATCTATGAGCATATTGTAGAAACTTTAGGGTGATGGCTCTCTAAGAAGCAAATGATTCGGAGTGAATTATGAGTTACCAGGGAGTTACTTGGCACTAACGGTGAGGTTAAAAGCAGGGCCTCACTTTCTGCTCAGTGAGACTGGGCATAACAGGGGCAGTCAGCCTTCTTGTCACTGCTCCTATATCTTTCTTTTTTCTTTCCTGCCTACCACCATGTTTTTTGTTTGTTAGATTTTTTTTTTTAATCTATCATGATGGACTATCTGCCCCAGAACTTAAAGCCAATTGAAACCTTTCTCACTGAAGTTGTTTCTTAAGAAGCGTTCACAAAAACTAAAACATTAACTAAAATACAGGAAGGAGAATATATGGAAAATATTTCAGGAAATGTTATATAAAAGAAAATATAGAGAAGAGGTAATGTCTTCTACTTAGCTTGAGTTTATAACAGATGTCATACAAAAAATGCACTTTGATGTAAAGATGAAGTTGCTGATAAAGGAAAAGTATTTGACTGCTCATAAATATGGCAGAATATGAAATTTATTTAGTTTGGAAAAGGTTCTGATCTTACCAGGAATGTGCTTAGTTAAATAATACACTTGAATAGCAGCACCGAGAGCATCATATGTCTAGGTGTGCTACCTCCAAGAGGTAGGATATGCTTTTCTTCATCACTTAAACCTTTCACAGGATACTGTTTGTCTTTATTGTGTTCACTGAGCACATAGAGTATACCTTGGATTATAGAATGGGGAGAGAGTTCTCCAGCATGTTTCAGTGTTTTCATACATTTGAAGTGTTGGCAGAAACTCTGACTTAATCCAATTTGGAGATTTTAAAAATTAGCTGAAGCTCCCAAAAGCTAAACATAGACGTTAATGAAATCAAGGACTTATCTTTAAATATATTGCAGATGTGAGCATAACATGTAGGAGGTATTTCTAGAGGTCCTAATTAATGATGTTTGTTGATAAATCATTTTTAGCATCATTAAATTTAATTAAATAACTGAAGTTTCTGAAACAGAAATATTACCCATATCTTTTAAAAGCAATATAAGTCTGGAAAAAATTATCAGGATGTTCACATTAGCAATAATACTGTAGGTAGACTGGAAACATTTATTTTTCAGTCTTGATTTCTAGATCTTATTTTATTTAGGTTTTTATTTACGTATTTATCTTTTACAAAATAGTATTTGTTTAAAGCAAGTGTCAAATTTGTACTTATTTTGAGAGAGATATTGATGGGAGATGTCATTCTGTAAATATGTTTCTCTTATTGGTTAATGAATAAAGCACTGTTGGCCAATAGGACAGCAAGACAGGCTGGACTAGAAGAATTCCCGGAAGTAGTAGGTCGGAGTCAACATGGAGAGACTGGAGAGAGCAGAATGCCAGCCCTCTCTCCGGTAAGATGATATCACGTGGAAATACTTAGATTAATAGAAATGGGTTAATAAGTAAGACAGAGCTAGCCGATAAGAAATTAGTAACTGGTCAACAGCATTATATCTAATACAGAGTCTCTGTGTGTTATTAGGGGCTGGCGTGGCAGTGGGACTAGACTGGCAGAGAAAAACCTACTTGTAACAAGATATGTCAGAATATTTTAAAATACAAATTTTTGTAATGTCCAAAATTATGAGCAAGTTGGATTCTGATATCACATTAAGATATGGTTTTCTGTAACATGAGCATTATAGAGGATGAGGCAGGAAATAGCCATAGCTTCAAGGCCAATCAGCCTATACAAGAAAAGTCTACCTCAAAAGAAAGACACTGAAAATCAAACAAGGAAAAAGGAGCAAAAGGAAAAGATTTTAAAATATTATCTTAAAAAGAGACAATAGTAATACTATTTTTTATTTATTTATTTATTTATTTATCTGAGACAGGGTTTCTTTGTGGCTTTGGAGGCTGTCCTGAACTAGCTCTTTGTAGATCAAACTGGTCTTGAATTCACAGAGACCTGCCTGCCTCTGCCTACTGAATGCTGGAATTAAAGGCATGTACCATGACTGCCTGGCCAATATTTATACTTTTAATATACTTACAGAAACAATTACTACTTATATACCATATCAAATTTGATGTATTACTATATCTTATCATCTTAGTTGATATTCTGAATAGTTTAGAGAGCTTGATTTTAATATCCCACTTAAAATAACTCATTATTAGTTAAGTTATTCCTTTCATCACAAAATGATAAGACCTTGGATTTAAATTCAGGTATTTTATCTGAGTTGTTTTTCCTCATATAATTCCTTTAGATTTGATATTTACTGGAACTGAAACTGTCAAAACCATTTTATTGAGAAACATAGCTATTAAAAATTGATGAATCACTATTGAAATCAATATGAAGAATTCTCTAAAAGTTAAAAGAAGAACCACTACTTGGCTATATATATATATATATATATATATATATATATATGTATGTATGTATTATATATATATATATATATATATATATATATCCATACACAGGACTAAATATACCTACCATGTTCATAACAACATATGAAAGCAACATAAATTTATTTCTTCTGATGAAATTTACACATACACATAGCAATATGTGATGCCATAATCTGAAGGAGGATCACTGCAGATATTTCTTCAGAACTTTGTTTTTTTAATCCTGCTCTATCATTGAGACATCCCATGAAATATTTGTCCTTAACCAAGATGTTAACTTATGATAAACAAATTATTTTTTCATATATAAATCAACATTTTAGATACACACAAACACACACACACACACACACACACACACACACACACACACACACACCCCCATATGACACCTGGCAACTTGGTTTCGAAAAGTAGTTTATTGCTCTATTCTAAGATCAGAAGTAGACTGATAATGAATACTTTCACCTATGCCCATGTCGTTCCCTTGACTGAGCAATACAAAGGGCACCTTTGACAAGGATTATAAAGACTCTGTGTAGCAATTTTGTATTTCCTTAGTTCTCTGTATCTCTACACACCCCAACTTATTTGCTTACACAGTTAGATTCTCTCTTCTATTGTGAATTTAAGCAGGATTCTGACTTTTATTTTCCATTTCTAGGGCATTATTAACTAAGTCCACGAACCCGAGCTGGCATACCAAATTCCCTAAGGGAGACGTCTGAGAAGTAGCAGCTACCTTGGAGAGCATCAAGTCCCATCTCTCATTTACTTGAGCAAAGTTCTGGCTGCAGCACACAACAAATGCAAAGCAAATGAGTAAATATATACAGAAATGAAGCAGCCACACCGAGCAAAGCATACCCTTTGGCCCCAATTTCATGGGGAAAAGCTCCCTGATTTCATTTGGAACCTGAGCTGCAATACTCCTGCAAACGACCAACTGCTGCTCTTAAATTGCTCTACTTCCTCACTGTGGATACCACACAGCAATGCTACACACCAGTTTATACTTGTTCTTTTCAGTGTTTGCTCATTTGTGTGTTCCCCATAATGGAGCATTTCTGTTGGTACAAGAGAACATATCTTAGTGAATTCATTTTGACTTTTAACTGAATTAGAAACATATAACAAAATACATATCCTGAAATACCATTTGTTTCAAAATATGTTGACATTCCAACATTCAATTTCTGCATTCCTAACTTCAATATTTTAACCTAGATGGGAACCTATGGAAGTATTAATCTTATATCATTGTTAATGGGAATTGACAGTGAAAAAGAACTAGGGACAGTGTCTAAGAGACTAAAGAAATATCAATATTGTAGTATCAAGCAGCTTAGTATAGTTTGTGTCTTAAGCATGCCCCAAAGGCTAATATTCTATTAATGGTTACCACCTTGTATAATTTTTAAGAGGAGGTCTCTTGAAGGATCGCTCTTATCTACTCCAAGCATATGCTAATAGGCTTTGCTTTGCTCAATAATAAGGAGAATCAAAAACAGAAAAGTAACTGAAATGTTATCAAGTTGTAATGTGTTAAGGAAAGATCTCAGCATATTAACATCTATTTCTTATAACAATCCATTTTGGATAAAGTGACACAACTACTCCTTCTCGAGTTGTTGGTTTTGCCAGTCATATTTGAGTATGAACTGTACTGAGTGCTTCTCCACAAAGACTTATGAATAACCAAGAAGCAACAACAAAGAAATTATTTAACCCGAATTTCACAAGATAACCCAATGACCATATTAATATGGGTGAGGTTAGTTATAGAAACATGAGTGACCACAAATCACCACTCTAACAAATTCTCTGTTATCCACATTTATTTTCCATTAGTTATCTTGCTTCCACATCCGAGCTACAATTTTGTGGGGCCTCCATACAGGGTCATGTCTAGCAGATTTCAGGGGAATAGTCTGAACCCAATAGGTGTAATGGGGCCATGTTCAGGCATGCTATGCATAATGTTGGTGCCAGGAAACCTATTTCTAATGGGACTATGTTATCACTGTGTTTTTTTTTTTGTTTTGTTTTTTCAGCAGGATGTTGAAAACATCCAAGATTCTGCATTCAGCGTTTACCCTAAGTGTAATTTCTTGCAGGGGAAAAAATGTATATAGAACATTCGAGGGTAATAACTTTCCCTCAAAGACAAGCTTAAGCTCTTTTTCCACCTATAATGCAGGCAGGTTCTAGCTCCGCTATTCCTCCCCCAGAGGAGAGGAACTAGGAAAGGTGAGCACATTGTCCACCCCTTCCCAAGGCCCTACCCACTGCAGAGACAATCAGATGCTATAGGGGCCTGGTCAGGACAGGCATGTAGGTTTGGGATTGGGGGTTGAAATCTTAGGATGGGGTAAGGTGACAAGAAGAGAAAGGGCTAATTATATTCCACCTAGCTAGCGCTTAGCTAGGCAGGGGCAGCCTTGCTGGGTCACTCCCACATGGATGTTACAGGCCAAAGACAGGACATCAAACTTTAGCCAGGCTCAGGAAGTTCCACTAGGCATCATGCCCTGGCTTTTTAAAGCCTACCATTGTAATATATCTCTCACTTATTTGTTTCTGAAAAAAAAATGTTTCAAATTTTGATCACCATTTTTGACTTTCTCAATTTCTCTAATTTATCCTCAACTCTCTGACCATTCACCTCCACACTCTTTCTTTTGCTATTGGTTCTTCTAGTCACATTTGGATATGAATTGTACTGAGTGATTCTCCCAGGAGACTTATGAATAACGGGGCAGCAAAGACAAACAAAGAATATATTCAAATCAGGTTCAAGAAAGCAAACTAATGAATGAACTGAATTGAACAGAAGCATGGGTGGCATATTAGTTACAGACATGTGAGTGGCTCAAATGCAGATATATAACCAAAACTGAGGATACTTTCTGTATTCTTTAAAAATATAGTGATTTCACTATAATCTGTCAGGGAGGTTTTATTTTTGGTCCTCTCTATGTGGTGTTCTGTATGCCTCTTTGTCATTGATTTTATTGAAAACATTTTCTATACCTTTGACCATGAATTCTTCTCCCCCTTTTATGTCCACAATTTGTAGGTTTATAGTATCTTAATTTATTCAAATGATAATTCACTAATTTGTTGTTTTGATTGAGTACCCCAACTTTATCTATCTTCAATCCTTGATATTCTGTCTCCTATGTATTACATTCTGTTAGAGAATCTTATAATTGAACATTTTATACTTTATTTATTGGCTATTTAATTTTTATTTCCTTACAGATTTTTTTTTATTTCTTACTCAATAATGAATTAAATATTCATATTCTGGATTGCCCTTATTAATTCACTCAGCCATTTATTTGTGCTTTCTTAGACCAAAAGTAGGAGTTTATTCTGTCCTTTTAAAGTTTATTCAGGTGTTTGATACTCTTTTAACTAATTAAACATAAGTGCATTAGTGTGTTTTTGAATTTTATGTCATAAAAGTTATCACCAAGCTTCATTACTACAGATAGGTAATTTCTGGAGAAGGAACATATTATCTCAGTGCTTTGTATTTCATATGTAATTCTTTTATAGTACCTGAGTTTCTGAAAATAGTTTGTTAATTGTCTTTTGATATGAGACTTGGCAGACTGGTCTATAGCCCACAGTTGATGCAATGAGCTAAAATGTTTGGAGGAGTACAATATAGGCAAGCATGAGAGGAGCATTCTACTTTCCAGGTGAAATGGTGACTGGTTGTCTTTGCTGGTGTGATCCTTGACAAGTGAGCTGAGATTCTTTGGAGGTCTAATGACTTTTCCCAGCAATCACTTAAGATCATTGGAAAAGCATACATTTACATTGTAATTCATAATAGTACCAAATTACAGTTATAACATAATGGTAAGTAATTTCAAGGTTGGGGGGGCAGCAAAACAAGGAAAACTATATTATATGTTTGAAGAATTAGGAAGTTTGAGTGATGGGTGTGGGAAATGCAAGACTCTTGGTCCATTTTTTCAAAAGGCTGGATGTCTGCTGAGTGAACCTAATATTTTGATCAAAAGGAAATGGAAAACATTTTCAATACTAAGAGAACAAATTTTATATCATAACCCACAGGAAATGAAGATGCTAAGATATTGAGTAACAATGTTCTTAATAAGTTTTAAAGTATTTATTTTGTACTATGAAAAATAATTTTTATACCATTAGCTTATACATATGAAGATAAGAAAAGTATTAATTTTAACAATAACAACAGCTCTGGTTTATCATTTTCCCAATTTATTCTTTTAATTTATGTATCAAGTATACAAAGTCTTTCTATTTAGGAAGAATTATACTCATAATGCAGATATTGACTAGAAGATGGTCATCATTTAAGAGCAAATTCTATTCATCTAGAGGACTTAAATTTGGTACCTAGAACTCATATTGCTAGCAAACTCCAGCTTCAGAAGATCTGACATTCCTTTCCTGTCTTTCCAGTCATACAAATATGACATATATTAACATGCACATACATACAGCCAACAGCACTTGCATATCTACAAAAACACACATATAAATTTCTCATCCATACATAGATACACAGTAAAGTTAAAATAGTAAAGATGTACTTGAATACATTGAAGATTGCTGTGTGAGAAAACTGTATGAAGAAAAAATAAGTGAACACAAATAGAAGGAAAAAATGAAGATTGCACAAAAGAAAGGAAGGAAGGAAAATAAGAAAGAAGGTAAAGAAAGAAAGAAATTAGAAAACCAAAAAGAAAAAAGAAAATATTCAAAGTTTTTTTTCATCTCTTAATTGAAAAATCATGGTGCTGGATATTTTAAAGTTGTTTTATTTTCTTTCTTCTTTTATATTAGTACCTTTTTGTCATTTAGTGAGGGACACTATATAAATAAAACTTTAAGATGTTGTGTTACAGGAACCTGCTTCAGTAGTCATGTTTTTTGCTTTATTTTCTATTTCAGACATACTGGTGTTATATCAGCCTCTAATATCTTGCACATCATCAATTACTGTAGGCAAAGAAGGGTTGATATTTATTTCCCCAATTAATGATGCAGAAGACAGCTCCTCAACACTTTATCTATTCCAGGAGGCAGGTGAACTATTGATATTTTTTTCGGTGGTATTTATTTTATGGTGAAAATGACACACTTAATTAGTAAATTAGATGAAACCAAATTTAAATCCCAATTTCAGCAATTTATAGTGAATTTCTTAAGGTATACTTTGCACTTTATTTGAAAACTCAATGAGGATATTTTTTGAAAAGTAACCTTTACTAGTGACTCATGCGAGTGTGTGCTAGACAAACTTCTTATGAACAAACAGCTCATATCAGAGATATGTTTTTTTTTTTAAATCTGTCTATCTTGTCCTGCAATGAATACCAACATTTTATGGGAATTATTTGTTTTGTTAATATTCATACTCTACTGAATTGGTATTTCATTGTTAGAAATTTATCTGTATTTTAAATACTGTTTAAATATTTAGAACAATATTCTTGGTCAGGAATCAAACATATTGGAGAAAAGCTATACAACAATTTACCAGAACTTTATCATTATTTACATATGAGTTTTAGTGGTATGCTTGTCATATTTATCCACCTGTCCCACAACATGTTTGCGAGTAATCTCCTATTCCTAAAGTTTCTCATTTTATATCAACAATATTTTAAAACATCCTGCTACTAAATTAACCTAGTAAGAAAGCCATGATAGTACATGCTTAGAAATAATGTGCTTTCATTATCATGATTACTTCAACATTCACCTAGGTTCATTTTTCTAGTGACCTAGGAGATGGGCATATGAGTGGAGAAATGTGTGACATCCAGAGATTGACATTAGTTGCCTTTTCCTATTGCTTCCTTACCAAACCTGGAAATTTCTAGTTCACCTTTGCTGGCTGTGAAGAAAGCTACAAGGTTCTGCCTCTCATCAAAACCACTGAGGATCCAGGTCCGCGCCAACATGCCCTGACTTTAAAGTGTGCTGAGGACTAAACTAGGGATGTGCTGAATTATCTCCCAAGCTCATATATTCCATTTCACAACTGCATATCATTCCACTATTTCACTAGCTATCAGGAAATGCCTCTAAACACCACATTGTAGAAAGACTTACCATTTATCATATTGAACTTACACAGTCCACACAGGAGAAACACAGAAGCTCTTACGAATACACAACTCAGTATTCAATGAAAACTTTGTGAATATTCTTCAATATATAAATAAGAGAGCTACTGTGGGTAGCAATATTTCTCTAAGATATTCATAAAAAAGTTTGTATAAAATTGTATATAAAAGATAAATATAGCACTGTAAATAGAAATTAGCACTTTAAAAATAATTACAGCAAAACAGGCAAAATGTAAAAGCCATAGGGTGTCTATATGAAGACAAAATAGGTTAAGTTAGTTATTTACATTTATTTGATTACTAGTCCTACATTGCATTTCTTTTAATGTGGAAGTTTTATTGGTGGAAAGGGTAGTGGAGAAAAGGAGGAAGTTGGGGGAGAGAAGAGAAAGAGAGGGAGGAAGAGAAGAAATATAAAATCCTGTCTGCCCCTGCAGAGGAATGGTTGGAAAGAGAACCCTACATTGCATTTTAATAGATTTCTTACTGATTTCTAAAGATTCTGTTTAAATTCATGTTTATGCACAAGACTGTGATTGACCTTCCCACAACTTATCTCATCAGGTTAAAATTTGATTTTAAGTTAGGAAGTTAATTTTTCTAAGTATTTAATGCTTCCCAATGTCTGAAACTTGACTTTAAATGTTCTTCATTCGACCATTCTTATTATAATACTCTGTTACTGCACCCTAAACAACTAAATTCTCCGAGGAAAATCTCAGATTGCAGCCTTCTGCCAAAAAAGTTTATTAAACTTTATCCACATTTTCATTTATCTTTTTAAAGTTGCATTTTCATCACTATAATTACAATTACCCAGCTTTTCTTGCACCTTCTATTGACCTATCCTGTAAGCACACCAGAAATACTTGGCACTCCCTTTTCTGGGCCTAGAGATGTTGTGACCATCAGAGAACTTCCATGAATTCTTTCTGGTTGGTGAATAATAAACTCTCTTATGCCTTTGAAAATGAATGTTTCTTCTATTCTCATGGAGATATTTTCTTAGAATATATATTCCTTATTATCTGAGGAAAATAAGTGGAACTTAGATTTTTATTGCTGCTCAAAAACACTGTGACCAAATTGCAAGTTTGGGAGGAAAGGGTTTATTTAGCTCACAACATTGTTGCTCATTGTTGAAGGAAGTCAGTAGAGTATTTCAAACAGGGCAGGATACTGGAAACAAGTGATAAGAAGGTGTCATGGAGATATGCTGATTACTGGCTTTCTTCCCTTGGCATGTTCAGCCTGCTTTCTTATAGAAACCAAGGACTAGGAAGCTCAGGGATGGCACTACCCACCATGGGCTGGTCCATTCCAATTTATCACTAATTGAGAAAATGTTCTATACCTTGATCTCATGGTGGCATTTCTTCAACTGAGGCTCCTTCCTCTTTGATTACTCTAGCTTGTGTCAAGTTAACACACAAACCCAGCCAATACAAGAAGTCTCAGGGACATCAGAAAATGCATGTACATTTTTGTATTTCTGCACTGGTACCCTACTTTAAGTATGGTACATCCCTTAATTTATCCAAAACTATTAACTCTAATACATTCATGTCACCTTATTTTGGAGCCTGACAATAAGATATTGGGATCATTCTCTGTGTCATTTTTATTCTCTTCTTCTATGGTAATGCTTCCCATTGTCTATTGGTTAAGGCCAGAAACTCATTTCTCTGGGTATTTGTATATGCTATTTGTGTTAGAAAAGATGCTTAATTGTATTTATCATATTCAATAATACTATTAAATCAGAAACCATTTGTGTTTATTTACTTTCTTTGAACTTTTAAATTCACC
This sequence comes from Cricetiscus sungorus, assembly GCA_030556225.1. Classification (NCBI taxonomy): domain Eukaryota; kingdom Metazoa; phylum Chordata; class Mammalia; order Rodentia; family Cricetidae; genus Cricetiscus; species Cricetiscus sungorus. Next base: position 27,178,874 of record JANBXA010000741.1, on the reverse strand, counting down.
AGGGCAAGGTTCTAAGCAATAAGAAACATTTTGATCTATTCTGTAACACTGAGAAAGCAAGAGAAAATTAATAAATGACTAACAGCTACTGAACTGAACCAGGTAAATGGAATAAATAATGAAATAGAAATTATGGGAATAATAATTCAGTAATTAAAATAAATACTCTATTACTCTATTTGTGAGAATATCGACAATCAATGGGTTAATACTGTAAGACATTAAAAACTTAAAATGTATGGTATACAACACAAAAAGTCATTGAGGTTATAGTAGTTTGAATGTAATTGGTCTCCATAACTTCACAGGGAGTGTCACTATGAGAAGATGTGGCTTTTTTTTGAGTGAGTATGGCCTTGATGGTGGAAGTGTGTCACTGTGGGGATGGGATTTGAGGTTTCATTTGTTACTTTAATTAACCATTTTTCTGTGCATTAAATTACTTATTTACAGGGTATGCAAACTCTGTTACTAATTCATATATTTCTTATTGAAAATGTATAGAATCCAAGTATATTCAGGAATGAAATGGATGGATACTTCCTTATTTAGGAGATCAAGTTACTTTATCATTGGACAAGAAATCACCCTATCACTGACTTCAGGGATTCTAGAATTTCTGACTTTAATTCCAAGGAAGCTTAAAGACACTATGGGTTGTAGCATGCTGTTTAAAATCTCAGAGCCCTCCACTTCCTACTAGACAAGTTTGTCATTGTTGATTTTTTTTAATACCAGGTATAATCATTTAGACAGCCTGTTTGGACCAGAGGTGTATGAATGTCTCCCCTGGGAATATAAGCCTTGGGTTTTCTTGGAGCACAAAGTGGTAATTGATGCCATCCTAGTGCAACTTGGGTGAATGAGGACCCTAGCCATCTTGCCCTAGATTTTTCTAAAAATCCAGAAGCTTGCCTGCAATTTTTCTCTTTTTTTTTTTTTTTTTTTGTATCTTCAGGGAAAGTCATACAGATCCAAATCATGTATGGATTACTAGGGACCCTTTCATATTTACAAATGTATGAAATGTTTTTTTTTTGAGAGTAAAAATGTTAGAGGAAGAAAAGTGTTATCCAATGCCAATGACTACTGACAAGTGAAGCTTTTACTGGTATATATTCCTTACAGAATGCAATAAATCAGAAGTTGAGTAGGTTTTCTAGTACAACTAACCATCCCTTTCTAGATATTCTCTAGAAAATTAATTTTGAATTGTGTATGCATGGAAGATTTAACTCACAGGATGATTTTTCTCCAAAATAAGTCCATTAAATAATAGAGAATGTTCACATGCAGAAAATTTGTTGTACACTAGATATTAACTAACACGTGCCCATACTTTCAATCTTATTTGCCTATTTGTGACATGTAGTCTTAGATGTTGATAAAAAACTTAAGGTACTGTATAGGCAAACTACAACAAAATCAAAAGGACAAAGAGAAATAGTTTTAAATGATAAAATGACTATAACATAAAACTTTTAAATAAAAATACTCCTTTAAACACCTTTGATTGATGGTTCTGGGTTCTATAAGAAATCGGGCTAATCAAACCATGAGAAGCAAGCTGGTAAGTAACACTTCTTGGTGGCCTCTACAACACCTCCTGCCTCCAGATTAACAGCCCATTGAGGTTTAGCCTTAGATTTCCTCATTATACTGTGACATAGGATAAGTAATCCAAATAAACATTTTTCCTCTCTGACCAAGGCTCCATAATAAAATACTCATTTAAAACACAATTGTATGGATAAGTTGCCTCAGGAACAGATATCACAAAGAAGTAACATCATTTCATTAATGAATAGTAGTGGTAATATAAATATTACCATTTTAGAAAATCTATTTTAGGATTTCTATTCCTGGAAAGAAACATCATTGCCATTGCAAATTTGTATATACACATATGTTACTTTATTATTTACTAATTAATATATATATATATTAATTTAAAGGAGTAACAATCTTGTTTTACATGTCAATTACCATTTCCCCTCCATCCCCACCTCCTGCCCCCCCCACTGACCTCCTATGCCATCCCCTATCTGCTTTACTGGGATAGTGAAGCCTTATATGGGGGATCTTCAAAGTCTTTCCCATTATTTGGTGAAGGGCCTATGCCCTCCCCCATGTGTCTAGACAGAGAGTGTATACCTCAGTGTGGAATGGGCTCCCAAAGTCCATTTGTACACTAGGGATAAATCCTGATCCACTACTAGAGGCCCCATAGACTGCACAAGCCTCCTATCTGACAGCATGTTCTGGGGATCTGGGTTGGTCCTATGCTGGTTTCCCAGCTATCAGACAGTAGTCCGTGAGCTCTTCCCTGTTCAGGCCAGCTATTTCTGTGGGTTTCTCCAGACTGGTCTTGACCTCTTTGCCCATCAATCTTTCCTCTCTGCAACTGGATTCCAGGAGTTCAACTCAGTGCTTAGCTGTCGGTGTCTGCTTCTGCTTCCATCAGCTACTGGATGAAGGCTCTAGGATGGCATATGAGGTAGTCATCAGTCTCAGTATAGTGGAAGGACATTTAAGGTAGCCTTTCAACTATTGCTTAGATTCTTAGTTGGGGTCATCCTTCTAGATCTCTGGACATTTCTCTGGTGCCACATTTCTCTTTAAATCTATAATGGCTCCCTCTATTATGGTATCTCATGTCTTACTCTCCTCTATTCCCTTATAAAGAATAACATTTAATTGCAGTGGCACACTTATAGTTCAGAGGTTTACTCCATTGCCATCATGGCTGGAAGTGAGGCAGCATATAGTCAGACATAGAGATAGGAAATTAATTGAGATTTCTTACTTCTTGACTCATAGGCAACAAGAAATATACTGTCTGTCTCACTGGACATGGCTTGAGCATATGTAAGACCTCAAATCCCACTTCCACAGTGATACACTTTTTTCAATGAGGTCACATCTACTCCACCAATGTCACACTTCCTAATAGTGTCATTCCATTTAGGGAGAAAGGGTGCATTCCTTTCAAGCCACTGCATTGCACTGCCTGTTCCCCAAATGCTTGTAGCCATATCAAAATGAGAAAATGCATTCTGTCCACTTCAATGTTTGAAGTTTAACGTCCTTCTGAGATTCATGCAATGTCTTAAATGTAATCCACTGTAAAACCAAAGTCAAATGGCAGATCACATAGTTCCAACATATAATGAAACAGGGTATATATTACAAGTCCAAAATGTAAGGGAGTGTTGTGAGTAATGAAACTCCAATCTCTGCATGGCAATAATGTTCTTCATCTCCTTTGATTTTTGTTAACTAAAACACACTTCTTTTTTGAGGGCTGGTTTCATTATATTACCAACTTTCCTTGGCAGGTATCTGACAATTTTGGCATCTCCAATATCTTGTAGACTCCAAGACAATCTGGGCTTCACCTTCACAACTTCATTCAATGGTCTTCCCAGGCCTCCATTAAGGGAAACTCCTGACACATGCCTGGCCTCAGAATCTTTCCTTAGTAACAGAGGCGAATTCCATAGCCCCTTTCTTCCATCCTCAACTCTAGAACCATGTAGCTGAAGCTAGCAAGATCTGCTGCTTACTGGAGCTGGAACACCCCCCCATTCAATGATATCAACACAAATTCCACAAACTTTCTGGTTTTGACGGTTTCCTTTACTGTCTAAACTTGGCTGTCCTGAAACTGGATCTCTAGCCCAGCCTGGCCTTAAACTCAAATCTACCAGCTTGTGACTCTGGAGTTCTGAGATTAAAGGTATGCACCACTACACCCGGCCTTAAGCTTTTCTTAATGCCTTTTCACAAGTTGGAAACTCTACTGGGTGAGATCTTACCCTGACATCACCATTCCCTTTATTCCATTTCTTAATTTGTTTATTTCCTGAATACATGATTTATATCCAATTAATTTTATGGTACTCCTTTTCTCCCTAAATAGTTTTCTTTTCTCCTCTTATTGTGTAACTTTATTAAAGTTCACACTAGTCAACATAAAACATAGTATATACTAAGTTATTTTGAGATTTCCTCTGTAAATTGAATTAATCCATAAATCTTCATTTTACCCTCTACCAGATGCTTCACACATGAGCTAAAGTGAGTCAAATTCTTTACCAAAATATCATACGACTTGTCTCTAGGCCACATTCTAAAATTCTTCTGCTATGAAACCTCTTGATCCAGGTACCCACAGTTTAAATCACATTCACCTCTGAAAACATTCTTCTACTAAGATAGCCCCCTAATTAGTATTCAAATAATTCAACTGATTTTCTAATCCATAGTCCCATGGTCTGTATTCCTTCAAATAAAAGCATAGCCAGGCCTATTACAGCAATACACCATTCTTGATAACAACTTCTGTCTTAGTTAAGGTAACTATTGCCGTGAAAAGACACCATAACAATGACAACTCTTTTAAAGGAAATAGTTTAATTGGTGTGTGATGGGAGATGTTATTCTATAAATATATTTCTCATATTGGATAATAAATAAAGCCCTGTTGGCCAATAGAAAAGGAAGATAGGAGGGACTAGGAAACTAGGAATAAGGAGGAAGTAGTTGGGAGGTGTCAGCATGTAGAGCTTGGAGAGAGAAGATGCCGGCCTGCCGCTGGGATAAGATGACCGCGTGGAAATACTTAGATAAGTAGAAATGGGTTAATCATTAAGACAGAGCTAGCTGATAAACAATGATAGTAACTGGCCAACAAGATTGTATCAAATACAGAGTCTCAGCGTGTTATTTGGGGCTGGTGCAGCTGTGGGCCCAGACCGGTGGCGGGCGGGCTGGCGGAAAACATACATGTTACAGGTGTGGCTTGCTACAATTTAGAGGTTTAGCCCATTATTGTTATGGTAGGAAGCAAGGCAGCATGCAGACAAACATCATTCTAGAGAAGGAGCTGAGAGTTCTCACATTCTGATTCACAAGGAAAAGGAAGTTAACTCTCTCAATGAGCATGTCTTGAGCATATATGATATGTCAAGCCTACTGTCACACTTCCATTTTGTAAGATTTATATATTTTATATTTAGATTTTATAAATTAAGCAGTTTTTACTTCAATTTTATTTATTATAAGCATCACTTTTATGCTTCTTGTGGTTGATTAAAATTATTAAATCAAGCCGATTTCACAGTACGTTGTGTCTGGCACTCTTGAGAAGAGATATTGTTAAACAAGCTGACTCATCATTGTCAACACTATGGATGACCTTATAGGCAAGCCAGATGGTTTAGACTTTTAGAATCTCTAAGAAATTATAGAGAACTGACACAACCTTGAAATGTACCAATTCAGACACCCTACACCCCTACACTGGTTCTAGAAAGCAGCTCTTTAAGCAGGACAAAGTCCACTCTTGATGCCAAGTTTGATGACTTCTCTTGTTTTTCCTTTTTATGGACAAACAAAACACAAAATCAGAAGAAACAATTTTCCCTGTGTCTCTAGTCAATCTATTAAGTGTTCATAAGCACTGTTGAATAATATTAACTATCGTTAAAATTAATTCAGCATCATACTATTCTTAACACATATTGGATATTTTGGTACTAAAGTTACTGATGGTTGTGAGCCAACTAACATGGATGAAATAAATTAACCCTGGGGTCCTCTGTAAGAGTACCCTGGGATTTACCTTCTGAGTATTCATTGCTCCATCTCATCTCTATTCTTATTTATATTGTTTTATTCAAATTTATTTAAGAATTAAGATTATGTAATGTGTAGAAATTTGAATATTTTAAGTAAGTTTTCAAGTTAAATTTAAGTAATTAAATACATATTATTTTTTTAATATTAAAAATAATAATCATTTTTATCTTTACAGAAATATACCCATAAATGGCTCTACTACACTACAAAAAGCATCTTTACTGCTTTTTGTAAGCTCCAAGATGAATAGTAGTAAAGTACTATCTTACTTACAAAAAAAAAAAATGATAGGGATGTGCTACAAATCATACTGAAAGAAAAAGTAAACTCTCTGTTTTATTCTTCAAATTAATTCTTTCCTAAGCACTTTATAGACTTACAAGAAAAAAATTTCAGAGTAAGATGATTATAATATTATGTAGGAACATGAAAGAGGTTTCCATTGTTTACATTTTTTGCACAAGTACCTGCTCTTTAACAACTCTGGCTCTATCAAATCATAGAATTGAATTGCATCTTTTTAATTTTAGTTTATGGCATAGAAGACAGGTGTTCTGCAGATGGAGACACATCTGTGATTTTATGTGTCTTCCTCACCCAAGCAAATAAGTGCATGTGACTCAAAGGAGTCCATTTTCTAAGAATAACAAATGCTCTCATGTGAACTTATTGTTAAAAGTAGGTATTGGTGGGAACATCTGGGAACATGAGAACATATTTTATCTTTATGTCATGTGTGATGACATTGACATGATCACATAAAAAGCTACTTCTTGATCAAAAAAGCTTGTGGTAAAGGGCTGCAGGCATAACACATTCATAACATTTGTATCACTCCACATTCTTCCTGTCTTTCATCTCAAGTTTGCAGACAAACGTGAGGGAAAATACACTCTATATTCAAAGACTCAAAAACCTATGATAGAAATTATAGGTTAAAGGAAATTATTTGATGTACTATAATTAAATCTATAGTTCCATTTGCTTGTCCACAACACCTATTTGTACATAAAACAATGTCATCTTTCAATGAATTAGGTCAGTTGAAATGATTCACACAAAATATATTTCTAGTTGTCATACTGCTTGGATAAAGAGCTGTAGATCATGTTAATATCTTGCAATTCTAACCCCGAAACAACTCCTCTTTGTTAAAACTTTCAGTAAACTACTTTTTTATTGAAACGTGATTGTTTCACACAATATATTCTGATTGCCATTTTCCCTTCCCCACCTCCACAAAAAATATATTCAAATCCCACCCTCTTAAATTCACACGTTCATTCTCTGTCTCATTACAGCACACACAGGAATCTAAAGAATAATAAATCAAAGTATAATATAAACAAACAAGCAAACAGGAATACAATGAATAAAACAGGAGAAAAATAGGTAAATGAAAAACACAGTAAACCCCGAAGACAGAGATGCCTAGATCACATACAGAGAAATACAGAAACACATCAGAAATATACATATATATATATTGTATACACACACACACATACACACACACACACACACACACACACACACACACACACATATATATATATATATATAAAATGCAAAATAGCCGGAGAAAAAAAAGAAGGAAGAAGGGAAGGAAGGAAGGAAGGAAGAAAGAAAGAAAAGAAAGAAAGAAAGAAAGAAAGAAAGAAAGAAAGAAAGAAAGAAAGAAAGGAAGATAATGCCCAGAAAACATTATGAGATTATGAGTTCATTTGTGTTGGTTGTTTAGAGTTGGGCATGTGTCTGTCCTCAAGAATGATTTGTCATTAGGCAGAGAGAGTCCAGGTGGAGGTCTCTGTCAAGTGCCCTCATTAGTTGCTCTGGGAGGCCTTCAGAAGGGGTGGAAGAGGAATTGTGGGAGTCACAGAGCCAAGGGCACTGGCAAAACACAGTCCACTGTATTAAATGAGCAGGGCTCATGGGTGCTCACAGATACTGAAGCAATAGGTGCATAGACCTCTTCAGTCTTGCTAGGTCCTCTGACATATTTTATGGTTATTGGATTGGTATTTTTGGGGGATACTCCTGGCAGTTGGAATGAGGGTATCTTTACTTACTTTGCCTGTTTTGGGGACTGTTTTCTTAATACTGGGCTGGCTATTCCAGGCTTAATGTGAGTGTTTATGCTTGTTCTCTTTGTATTTTTTGTACCATGCTCAATTAATGTGAGCCCTGTGAGGGCTTCTCTTTTTCTGGAAATGATGGAAGAGTGTATTTGGGGGATAAGAAATGTTGAGGGAAACTTATAGCAGTGAAGAGAACAGATACAATGAATTGTATAAGAGAAGAATTAATAATAATAATAATAATATAATAATACAAATAAATGATTTTAAACCCAGTGAGAAGTCATTGAAGTAAACTAAATTTTCCTTTGAGCAGTTATCAATTAGAGATAGCTACTGGGTTAGGGTAGGGACTTGTATTTGCTTTCCCTCTCAGTGTGGGGTCCCAGATGATTTAGATTCCTGCAGGCACTGTGCATATAGTCAATACCTGTGAATTCTTAGGTATATCAGTTCTGTTGCATTTATGAGTCTTGTTTTCTTGGTGTCCTCCATCTAGTCTTGCTCTTTCAATGGTTCTGTCTCCTTTTCCTCATAGATCCCTTAGCTATGACTGGAAATAGTTGAGGGAACATTCCATTTAATGTTCCATTTAAGAGTGTTGTAAGGAAGGTCTCTCACTCTCTGCACTTTGTTTCCTTTAGGATTCTGAACTTATTCTTGTACTTCACAAGGAAAATTATCTGATTATGGCTTAGAAAGGCATGAACCTATGAGTGTATCAGAATGTCAATAGCAGTTATTTCATGGCTATTCTTCTTTAGCTGAGCAGTGGTATTTTATTGCTTCTAGGACTTCAGTTTCTTGGCCAACTTAGAAGGTTTAGGTATAGTTTCCATCTCCCAGAAAGGGCTTTAAATACAGTCAGATTGTTGTTAATTTCAGAAGTTTTGTGCCGCAATTGCAACAGCGTGTCACTATTTTAGATTGAAGGTTTTGTGTGTTGGTGTTTACCCTTCTATCTGGAAGTGTGAAGAGTACCTTCTAGTATCATGAACTCTCAACAATAGATGTGAAACTCTAGGTAGGCAAAAGCTCATATTTCCCATATTCAATGAGACGTATATGTGATATCCTCTAGAGGACATTGCTTCCAGCTTGTGGAGAATTACTAATAAACTTGACAATAGCCCAGTCTCTTTGGGAGTTCCCATGGAACCTTTTGGCCAAAAATTCTATTAGATATAACCAATTCTGATATTTGGAGGTTTTATTTAGTAATGAATTATGTCTAGTTGTGGCATTGTCTCCCCTACTAATTGGTGATTTAATTTTTTTTAATGCATGTGCATATTTTAAGTATCTTCTCCTGTTCTTGAATTTCATATGACTCCTTAGTTTTTGACTCCCCTCTCTATTTTACCCCTTCTATACTCCCTCTGACCATATGATTCTTCCATTCAAACTACTCTCCCTCATTTATGACTATCTATTCTATTTCTCTTTCTTAGTGATATCCATCCCTACACTGAGTCACTTATTATATATCTAACCTTTGTAGTTATACAGATAAAGCCACCTTATCAAAGAAATAACTGTTAGCATTCACTATAGGGTATTCATGACATATTTGTCTCATGAGGTCTGGATTACTTGACTTGAAATGATTTTTTTTTCTATTCTATAAATTTAATTAGAAAATACCATGATTTCATTTCCTAAATAGCTGAGTAAAGTTACATTGTATAAATGCACCATTATTTCTTGAGTAGTTGTTGTGTCCAATTTTTAGCTATTATGAATCGAGTGTCAATGAATATGATAAGAGTGTTAAAACAAGTGTCTCTGTGGTAGGATGAAGCATCCTTTGGTATATGATCAAGAGGGTATAGCTAGATCTTAAGAAAGGTCACTTACCATGATCCTGAGGAAAGTCCACATTCCACACTAATTTCCTCTGTTTTTTAAAACTGCTCAATCATTCATTCATTTCATTATGTGTACAGTTTTTTGCCTGCATTTGTGCCTGCAAGCCAGCAGAGGGCACCAGATCTCATTACAGATGGTTACGCACCACCATTTTGTTGCTAGGAATTGAACTCAGAACCTCTAGAACAACAGGCAGTACTCTAAACCTCTGAGCCATCTTTCCAGACACCACACTGATTTTCATAGTTTTTGTACAAGTTTTGAATACCATAAGGTAGGGATGAGTGTTTCCTTTACTTTATATTCTTTCCAGCATGAGTTGTCATTTCTTTAATTGCTTTTGGTCATTCTGAGTCAAAGTAGTTTTAATTTGCATTCCCTCAGTGGTTAAGATAGTTGAACTTTTACTTAGGTATTTCTTAGCCTTTTGTATCTATATTTTTTTGAGAATTGTGTTTAGACCTATACCCTCTGTTTTATTTGGAATATTTGTTTTCTGATTTCTAATTAAGTTTTAATTTATTTTAGATATTAATCCTCTAGCCGATATATAGTTGCTAAAACTTCTCACCCCCATTCTATAGATGCCACTTTATCCAAATGATGATGTCCTTTGAATTTGCAAAAAATTTCCGTTTCATGGGGTCCATTTATTAGTTGTAAATCTCAGTGCATGTGTTATTGATGAATTCATAACTATTCCATACTTTTTCTTATATCAGATTCAGTATATCTAATTTTATTTTAAAGTGTTCAATATATTTGGAGTTGAGTTTTGTGAGGATGATATCTTTGGATTTATTTGCATTCTTCAGCATATGGTCAATCAGTTTGACCAGCATTATTTGTTGAAGGTGCTATCTTTTTCCCACTAGTTATTTCTGCCTGTTTATTTTATCAAAATACAGGTGTCGATAAGTATATGGACTTTCTTCTGTGCCTTCAATTCTATTCTGTTGGTAAATGTATCTTTATTTATTTATTTATTTATTCATTTGTCAAGGCTATGTTTGTTTTGCTATTATAGCTCTGTAGTATAATTTTAGATCATTAACCGTGATATTTTCAGTAGTTCTTTTATTATTCAGGATTGCTTGGTCTATCTGCTATTTTTTTCTTTACTTTCTGCTTCCATTTGAAGCTGAATATTGGATTTTCAAGATCCGTGAACAATTGTGTTAGAATTTTAATGTATATTACATTGAAACTGTATATTGCTTTTGGTAGCATGAACATTTTCTCAATAATAATTCTACCAAACCATGAGCATGAGAGATCTTTTCATTTTCTATAAATCATCTTCAAATCCTTTTTGCAGTGTCTTAAAGTTTCTATCATAAAAGTGTTTCACTTGCTTGGTTGCAATAGCTGCCCAAATATTTTTGAGGGTTTTGTAAAATGTATTGTTTTCCTAGATTTTTTTTTTTATCAGACTATATTTCATTTATGTATAAAATGCTGTACTCCAATTCTTGTGAATTATTTTTGTATGTATTTTTTGTACCGTTTATTCTGTCTTGCTACTTTACTCAAAATGTTTATCAGCTGTATGACTTTTCTAGTTGAATTTTTAGAGCCATCTTTATTTTATCCTATCTTGCAAAAATAATAACTTGATTGTTTACTTTCTTCTTTGTATCCTTTATTTCTTTCACTTGTCTTATTGCTGTAGCTTATGATTCAAGTACTGTATTAAATATATTTGGAGAGAGTAGACAACTTTTTGCCATTTTCTATATTGTACTGGAAATGTTTTGAGTTTCTCTCTGTTGAGATTGATGTATGTATGCTTTCTTTAAACCAACTTTATCATGTTAAGGTATATCCTTTTATCACAAGTCTCTCTGAGGTTTTTTGTTATCAAGGGCTGCTGGACCTAATGAGATGATAATGTAGTTTTTGTTTTTCAGTATTCTGTGATTCTGTGAGTTTCCTCAGTTTCTGTTCTGTTCCTCATGTTGTCATAGTTAATTTGGAAGTTGTCTCTCTGACTTTTAGTGGATTCCCTTCTAAGCTCTAGGACCACACTAGATGTTGAAGTTGAGTAGGTTTCAAGAACCAAGCTCATTATCTCTTCTGTTGAGTATGCCTTCAGCCCATTTAGAATGCTGGAGGTTCCCACAAAAATATGAATGCCATTATTGAACATTTGCAAATTTCTTGTAACCTGGCTATTATTGTGGTTCACAGGTGTCACCATTGGGTATGATTATTATTAATTTCTTTCCTCCTTTGAAATATTATATAGTATTTTATTCTACCATACTTTCAGGTTAGATTCCATGTGGTTCTCCTGCTTCCTTGGAGATCTTTGTTCAGTATTAAGTGTGGGAAAGAGTAGGAAACATTGTGATAGCTGTGGATATGATGGAGATAGCCTATGAGAGATACCTTTGGTGAATCAGCTCAACTTTATTCAAGAGTATAGGAAATATATAGGCTTGGGAAGTCTGGAGATAAACTTTTATTAAGTGGCCTGATCCTATCATAAGTCTGATGGGAGATGTTATTCTGTAAATATGTTTCTCATATGACAGTAGGGTCCTATGCCAAAGCTCCTAGTATAAGTCTTAGTTATGATGTGTACAGGAGTCACAAACTATGCCAAGAGTCACACAAGAGAAAAATTTGGCTTCCAGGATTAGAGACACCTTTCAGTACTCCAGGCCCAGAGTATTATTTACCTTTTAAATACAGTATTTAATTTAATACAGTATTTAATTTAAATACAGTATTTAAATTGTAATTTAAAATACAATGTGATTGATTTTAAATTAATTTTCGATGCTTAAAAAGATAATGTAAGGTAATATAAGTAAACAGTAATTAATTCTCCAGATAAGGGCATATAGAGAGTAGGAAATCTATCTGGGGATGGAATTCCTCATGTTGTCAAACTTCGGAGAGGATTGTCAGGCCATGACAGAGTGCAGCATTTGAACATCAAGACCTCCCAACAATCTCATTCACATAATGTGAGTCGTGACCTAAACGTCTGGTATCTTCAGCAATAGGGATTTACCCTTAACCACTGAAAGGTAAATAATAGCAAAAGCAAAAGCAAATGTTGCTGTTGGTTCTTTGTTATTTTTAATTTTGAACTATAAAATATTGTTCCTTTCCATTTTCTCCTTCTAATTCCTTCCAAATAACCCTTCCAGATTGAGTTCAAGTTCATGACCTCATTTTTTCATTGATTGATAGCACACATCATTATATATACCTAGATATTTCGAAGTACAACTTGTTAAATCTGTATAATATAAATTGTATGCATATTCTTAGTCCTGACCAGTTGGTATTGGATAACCAATGAGAGAGCTTGTCACTTTTTAAGTCTAATTTTTCAGTTCATAGTATTCCTTGTTTATCTTCAGGTCTTTGTGTAGTATTGAGGCCAAGGGTATTTCCATTTATCTGCTTAGGAATTGTTTTGGAAGTTATATGAACTTGTCTGTTCACAATAAAAAAAGAAAAACCGTGTGTGTGTGTGTGTGTGTGTGTGTGTGTGTGTGTGTGTGGAAGTTTTAGGTAAATGTAAAATGATTCATTGAGACTTTAGCAAATATTCTTGGTGTTATTTGACCCTCCTCCTTCTGTACTAATCTTCCTCCCTCCTCAATTGGAGCCTCCATCTGTTTTTCACTCTCTTCTTTATATCACATGCTGTTTCTTTCTCAAGTACCACACACAATGGTACTTTTATGCTTTCTGGATTCCTGTTTCCTCTATACTTTTACTTACCTATGAAGGATACTCTAGACACAAAAAGACAATTATGATTAAAACAAGGAAGGAAAGGATTTGTTTTCCAAAATTCTTTGATACTCACTGAAATCATAACCAGCATTTAAATGTGATCAATTAAAGAGAAACAATAATAAATAATTTACAATTCATCCTTTTCTCATAGCTCACATTCCATAGAAGAAACTTACTTTTTAAAATACAATGTGATTGATTTTAAATTAATTTTCGATGCTTAAAAAGATAATGTAAGGTAATATAAGTAAACAGTAATTAATCTTTACCTTCATATGTATTTCTATAGAGAAACAACATAGGTTTAATAGTTATAGTTTATAGTAAAATATGTTTATAGGAACATATAAAATGTGCTTTTCAAAACTTAAGGATCACACAAGTACTATTCTAGTTATATTAATAATAACATATAGTACTATGAAATTCTGTTTTAGTGGAAAATTTTATGTTTTTCTAGCTGTAACCCTTGTCAGCTCTTTAGCTTCTTTCATTCATAGATAACCTCTATTTTAGAGTGTTTTGTTTCCTATTCAATTGTTCAATATTTAATATTAAGAATGAATAAGTAACAGGGATCAAACTGGACCATGGATGGCCATGTAGTCATAACAATCAGATCCAGGAATGCCATGTCAGGTCTGATAGACTGTCATCACTGCCACAGTTGCAAAAAAAAAAAATAATGTATAAGGAATTAAAGTCTTGGAGGTCATGCTGAAATTCTACCGATAGGGAGGACGCATTAATACTTACTGTTAAAATAATGAAGGTAGTGCAACTATTCAAAGCCAGCATGGAAAAGGCATGGTTTTATACATTTGTGGCTTAAGTTCTATGAATACAAATTAGCGTGTGAAAACATTTAGTAATATTCCAAATTTAGAGTAGACGATCCATAAAGTTAGTACTGAAATGTTTTCTAAATCTAAGATTTTTTTATAAATTTTATTAAAGGTCATTGACCATTCAAAACTAGTTAGTAAATATGAATTTAAATGTTTTGTGTTTAATTGCTTATACATGAACACAAAAGACAACATATGATATCAATGTCTGAGGTAAAAAGGTAGCAATTATTGAATATCTCAATAATATAACATATGCAATGTGAATATTCAGATCTATGTTTATATCTATGTACAGCATAGCAATCCAAAGTATCTTAATTTAAGACACAGAATTTTTTCTATGAAGTTGAAAACAAAACCCTAAATATTTTTATAAAATAGCACCATTTTTGACATGAATCTATTATCCTGTTCATGTAAATAATATCAACCTTTTATATTTTATAATTATAGCTAAATATTTATAATTATTACTTATTTTATATAATGCATATTAGATAAATAGATAAAAAACAAAACAAAACAATTTTTTGGTTCAGTATTCCTCAATATCTTCAAAACTCTTTCCTTATTCAAATTCATTTATATTTAGAAGAATAGAAATACTGTTTATTCCCAAAACAAAATAGGTAATGATAAAACAACATTGTTAATTTGAAAGACTCATGTAAGGTATTAACAAATTTCTATGTGAATTCTTTAATCGAAAATTGTCTTTCATACCTTAATTTTTATTTAGTTATATCTTTAATTTTTTAAAAATTGTATTATAATTGAACTATTTTCTTCTTTCCTCCCTTGAAACCCTTCTACATAGTCCATTCTGTTCTCTTTCAAATTTATGGACTCTTTTAGCATTAATTGTTCCTTGATACATATATATACAAGTTCAGTCTATATAGTGTTAATTTAATGTATGTTTTAGGACTAATTATTGGGTATTGGGTAACTAATTCATGTGTTTTTACCTAGAGAAAACTTTCTCTCCTCTCAGCATTTCTAAGTTGCCTATAGTTCTTTCTATAGCTTTGCCCACATGGGCATTCCCTATCCATTTTACAGGTCTATTGCTGTTGTCCTGGTTCATATCAAGTTAAGGAGTCATGTTAGTGAGGCACTATGGGTATATCCTCCATTTTAAATTAAGATATATGTTTATATAAGCTACAATGGAAGCAAGTTAAGATTGGAGAATTGTGTATATTATAATCAGGACCCAAATATATGTGCCCAAATATATGTGTTCCTAAAGAGGTCTGAGTTAAAATTTTAACTACAGCACCAAAACATCAGGCGATATGCAACAGTTCAGTAGGGGCATGTTACCATTTGCTTTTGTATTGGTCTTAAGAGATGCTCTCTGAAGGAAATGCATGTTTGACATAATAAACTAAGTCAAAATCCAAAAGCTGGAAAGTCATAGACTATAGGGAAAACTCACTATTATTACACAGTTAATTTACATGTAGCAGTCTATATTCTAAATAAATAGCTCTTTTTGTGCCCATAAATAAATACGTATCTTAGTTAATCAGGAAATGTTTTCTTTGCAGTAAACAATAGTGAGTCTGGATTTGTGACTTCTCATATTACTAACAGTGAGTGAAACTTGAATGTATAGTCTTTAAAAGCGTTATTTTTACACCACTACCAACCTCTGTGGCACAGCAAACACTGCAGAATATAGAGTTGAATACAGTGTAACAAGTATGTTTTGCCTGCTGGTCAGTCCCACGAACACGTCAGCCTGCAATAACATGCTGAGACTCTGTATTTGATATAATGCTGACTCTGTATTTGATATAATGCTGTTGGCCAATTACTAGTTTCTTATCAGCTAGCTCTGTCTTAATTATTAACCAATTTCTATTAATCTAAGTATTTCCACATGGTTTTATCTTACAGGAGCCAGGGCTCAAACCTCTATTGTCTCAAGTCAGTACATGTTGACTCCTTACTACTTCCTCTTTCCTCCTTGTCTCCTAGTCCTGCTTATCTTGGCTTCCTATTGGCCAACAATGCTTTCTTTATTCATTAACCAATACAAGAAACATTTACAGAATGGCATCTCCCATCAATACAGAAATTAAGAGAAAGGGCTTAGAAATGGTATCATCAGTGCTTGACACAACCACTGCTAGCATTCATGGATCCAATACAGAGCTTGGGGGATATCACTCATTCTCAATAAACTACTAACACATAAAGGATTCTAGGGGGTTATCAGTCATTGGCCTCAGTAGTTTGCCCAATGTTGAGAAAATCAGGATCCAAGAGATCATTTTCTAACTATGGCCATGTTAGCAATAGTAGGTAACAAAAATTCAAAACAGAAGTATATGGAGATAGGGATATAATCTGTATGAATGAATAGATAACAAAAGTTAGATGTGATAATAAGGGCTAATCAGAGGAATTAAGCAATGTTATATACATGTATAAAACTAGTGAAGAACACATTTAGTCAATAGGAAGAAAGACAGAAGATATTAGTTCTAGAACATAGAGGCTTCATGATTTGCAAAGGTAAGAATAAGGGCTATTCATATTCTTGTGAGGAATCTTAACAGAGAATGAGCATATGACTGATTGTATTTAGTAAACTAACAGATTGAAAAGCAAAGGGAGACTATGCCAATAACTGGTTTTTGCCACAAAGAATATTCAACTTCTATTAACTAGGTACCAACCAAGCTTGAAATGGTCTTTCTTACATTTCCTATGGTAAAGTTTCAATTTCATACACAAGCATTCTGCAATAATAGTTGGAGAGATCTTAGTGAGTCATTTATTCTAAGTCTGTGTTTGTTGATCAGCACCTGAAATTTTAATACAGGTTAGAACAATATTTCTGTGAGATCAGTTACACATTCATGGTAGGTACCCAAAGCTTGCCCCTTGGTTGTTTTCCATTTATGGTATAAATTACATATCTATTCAATTGTTTTATAATTACATCTAGTTTCATATGGTCTTCCAAATACCCAAAGCAAACAAACAAACAAATAAAATTTTCTAATGGAATTAGTAAGGGGATTAGTAAGAAAAAACCCCCCAGAATGACACAGAAGGTATCTGGGATTTATATTCAAATATCTTCGAATGTTATTAGCACTTCATGAATTTCCCCATAGTTGACTTTACTTAGGCATTAACATGAGAAATAAAATGAATTATGTGGAAAATTTAAAAAAAATAAAGTATTTTTTTTAGGAACCAAAAAAAAAAAAAAAACCCTTTAACCTTGCCAGTAGAAGTACAAGAAATGCCATTTTTCATCTGGCTACAGCCTGCTTCTTATGGATCTCCAGAAAACTGCTACAATTCTCTTTGTCATGGAACTGAGAAAATTGAAGCTATTCATCAGTTCCAAAGAGCAGCATTCAAGGACTGGGGACTTCCAATGACTTTGTTTTGACTTTTTTCTTTGGTGACTCAACATAGAAGAAACAGATGCCTAGTAAATGATTAAAGGTCAATCTAAAATATAAACATTATATGACGTCAATTCTAATTGAGCAGCTCTTAATTTGAGAAATGAAAGGCAGTGATAAATTAATATTTAATTAGTATACAATACATTATTCTCTCTAGAGAATTTATGATTGCAACTATATTTCAATCTACTAGTGAATTAGGGTAATATCCATTGAAAATAGCTGAAGGTTGAATAATATGGAACCACATTCTTCCTTGAAGGCACATTATATCTCAACTTTTTAAATAGATATGCACTGAAATTTAAATTCTGAAAAACACAAAGTTTTTTTTTTTTTTTTTTTTACTTATGAGATACTTTTAGG
Source organism: Cricetiscus sungorus (assembly GCA_030556225.1). Taxonomy (NCBI): domain Eukaryota; kingdom Metazoa; phylum Chordata; class Mammalia; order Rodentia; family Cricetidae; genus Cricetiscus; species Cricetiscus sungorus. The sequence continues at coordinate 27,160,868 of JANBXA010000741.1, read as the reverse complement.
TAAAACAAAATCTGACTTAAGCATTTGTTTCAATAATGAAATCAATTCACAGTAGCAAATATGCAAATTTCACAATCTAATAAATTATAAACATTTTATAAGTTTTGATGAGCAATGATTTTTTTGCTAATAATATAAAAAAAATGAACAGTTTTCAGTGAAAACCTGTCTAAGCCTCACAACTCCCATGAACATTATGTAACCTTGGAACAACTTTCTTAGTTCAAAATGGTGAAAGTGTGTTAGTAGTTGATTAATGTTGTGTTTCTACTTATCTCTAAAGTGGTGTGCCTATGTTTCTATCTTCACATTTGTACTTTGCAAACACATTCATTCTATGTGATTCAAAAATACATCATTTTAAATTGCTATAGATACAAAATGTTGCTCAGGGTCATATTTCTATTTAAAATTTTATTTGAAATAATATTTAAAATGCAGGATGTGAATCTTAAGTACTGCAGAGCTAAGATGATACAATAGTAAATCATGGATTTCACAATGAAAATTGTGAGCCTCTTTTCTTTTATGAAGTATAACCAGCAATGATATCTTTTCAAAGTGGAAATTTGAGTCTGATAAATTCTAAATGGAACATTATTTAACCTCTGTGGTAAAATAAAAGCATGAATGATGCGTGAATGGAAGTGTTCAATAAAGTAGATCAACATATTGATGTTTATAGAAAAAGACTCATAGAATTTCTAATATTCACAAAAAACTGCTACAAAATACTCTCTTCCTATAGTATATGATACTCAAGCTAAGTAGAATCAATAACAAATAGAAAAATTAATATCTAAATATTTGATGAGTATTGGTATTAGCTCTTCTTTGAATTTCTGGTAGATATCAGCACTGAAGCAATCTGGGCCTGGGTTTTTATTTTTTTTTTTTGGTTGGGAGGCTTTAGTTGACTGCTTCTATTTCAATAGGTGTTATAGGTCTATTTCAATTGCTTATCTGTTCTTGATTTAATTTTGGTAAGTGAAAGCTATACAGAAATTTGTTCATTTTCTTTGAAGTACAGGTTTTCAAAGTATGACCTGAAAATTCTGTGGATTTCTTCAGTGTCTATTGTTATGTCCCCCTTTTCATTTCATTTGTTGTTTAGCATGTTCTCTCTCTGCTTATTGGTTAGTTTGAACAAAGTTTTGTCTTTCTTGTTGATTTTCTTGAAAAACCAACTCTTTGTTACATTGATTCTTTGTATTGTTTTCCTAATTTATACTTAATTGATTTTAGCCCTCAAATTGATTATTTCCTCATGTCTACTCCTCTGGGGTGAGTTTTCGTCTCTTTGTTCTAGGGCTTTCAGTTGTGCTGTTAAATCTCTAATGTGACTGTCCTCTGTTTTCTTCATATGGGCACTTGGTGCAATAAACTTTTCTCGGAGCACTGCTTTAAAAATGACCCATGAGTTCGGGTTTGTTGAATTCTAGAAAATCTTTAATTTATTTCTTTATTCCTTCCTTGACCCTGGAATGGTGCAATTGTGTGTTATTCAGTTTCAATGAGTTTGTATGGTTTCTGAGATTTGTGTAGTTGTTGAATTCCAACTTTGAAGCATGGTGGTCTTATAAGATACAGGGGACTATTCCAATATTTTTGTATCTGTTAAGTTTTGTTATGTTGAGGTTTGTTTGTTATGAATCTGTGTGCCTTTGTATTTGGGGTGTTAAGAGTTGAGACTTTTTATTGATGGATTTTTCTGTATTGAATGTGAAATAACATTTTTCATCTCTTTTAAATGATTTTGGTTTGAAGTCTAACTTGTTAGATATTAGGATAGCTATACCTGCTTGCTTCTTGTGTCCATTTGATTGGAATATCTTTTCCCAACCCTTTACCCTGAGGTAATGTCTGTCTTTGAAGCTTGGATGTATTTCTTGTATGCAGCAGATGGATGAATTCTGTCTTATTTTTCATTCTGTTAACCTATGTCCTTTCGTGGGCAAGTTAAGGCCATTTGTATAAAGGAAAAGTAAGTACCATTGATTGCTACTTCTTATTTGTTTTAGATTTGTTTTTGGTAGTGGTATTGTAAGTATATTTTCTTTTGGGTTCTGGTAAAGTGGGATAATCTATTGCCTATATCTTTGGGAGTGTGGTTAACTATCTTGGGTTGGAGTTTTCCTTCTAAAAGTTTTTGTAGGGCTTTATTTGTGGCTATGTATAATGAAAATCTGGCTTTGTCTTTGAATATTCTCCATCTATAGTGATTGAAAGTTTTACTGGATAGAGTAACCTGTGCTGGCATCATTGGACTCGTAGTATTTGTAGACCATCTGTCCAGAACCTTCTGGCCTTCAGTGTTTTCATGGCAAAGTCAAGTATAATTTTGATAGGTTTGCTTTCATATGTTATATGTTATTTGCTTTTTTTCCATTGCTGTTCTTAATATTCTTTCTTTATTCTGTATGTTTAGGTGTTTTGTTTATTATTTGGATAGACTTTTTATTTTTGGTTCAGTCTATTTGGTGTTCAGTATGCTTCTTGTACTTTTATAGGCATATATGTCCTTCAGATTGGGAAAGTTTTCTTCAATGATTTTGTTGCATAGATTTTGTTCACTTTTGAGCTGAGTTTCTTAGCCTTTTTCTATGCCTATTTTCCTTCAGTTTGTCCTTTTCACGGTGTCCAGCATTTACTGGGTGTTTTGTGTTAAGGATTTGTTAGATTGAAGATTTTCTTTGGTCAATGAATCTGTTTACTCTAGTTTATCTTCAGTGCCTGAGATTCTCTTTTCAATCTCTTGTATTTTGTTGGTTATGCTTGGCATCTGTAGTTCCTGGTCATTTACCCAGTTTTTCTATTTCCAGCATTCTCTCAGTTTGTGTTTTCTTTATTGTCCCTATTTCATTTTTCAGGTCTTGAACTGCTGGAATTATTTCCTTCATCTGTTTGATTGATTTTTCTTGGTTTTGCTTACTTTCTTTAAGAGACATGTTCATTTCTTACATTTTTTTTTGCTTGGTACTTTTTTCTATTTTTCCAATTTTTGTTTGATTTTTCTTTCATATTTAAGGGATTTTCTCATATCATATTTGAGAGCTTCTATTATTTTTTATGTAGTTAATTTTTGAAGTAGTTCTCTTCTGCTTCATCTGCTTTGGTGCATACAGGTCTAGTTGGTGTAGAGTCCTTAGATTCTGCTGATATCATACAGGTCTTTCTATTGTTGGATATTTTCTTGTATTGGCATGTTCTCATTGCTTCTTCCTGTAGGTGCAGATAGTGTTTCTGCACCTACAGAAACTCCTTTCCAGTGGCTGTGGGTGGGTCAGGTGTTCGTTGTCTGTAACTCTGTATGACTTGAACTCTCTTGGAGGTCTCTCTGGCAGACGACAAGAGATGGGGCCCAATGATCAGGTGAGTGGGGACTCAAGGTGGTTCCACATGGATAGGCATGTCCAGTATGCTCAGAGAAAACCCAGGAAGTTCCAAATATTTGGAGAGGTTGTTGGGCCCACACTCTGGCCCAATGCTTACTCTGAGCAGTGGGCCCAGAAGTATCAAAGGTGAGGGAAGAAGAATAAGCTAAATAGTAATCTGCTGCATCTACCTCGGCCAGCAAGGAAACATGATCACAGTTCCCCCTTTTATGTTTTAAATGCAACAGGCAAGGGTAGAGGTCTGATCTCTGATGAACAAGGGACATTGTAATGGGCCCACACCCAGTTATCAGCCAAGCTGGTGCCACCCCTGGCCAGTATCTGTTTTCAGAGATGGGATTAGGATACCAACCCACATGCAATCAGAATTTCCCTCCATCAAGCTGCTAAAAGATAGCCTCAAGTACAGTAATTTGTCTCGCATCCTGAGCTTGATTACTGCTTAGCCCTTTCAAGCCTGAGGCGATTGCTCTGCCTCCAGGGCTGCGAAGGCTTGTGCAATCATGGCATTACTTCTCCTCTGTGTAACCCTCATCCTGCAGATACACCATAAGGCAATGAGACTGACTAGGGTAAGCACCCCTCCCAGGGTACCCATTCCTGCCCATCCAGATGATTCCTGGCTTGGGTGCTCTATGCAGACAGTCCCTCAGCAATGGAGACATCGACCCAGTTGGAATTCACATTCACAGTGGAGAGCCTCAGGTTGTGCATTAACTTATCGAAGTCACCAGACCAATTACTTAAAAGATACTGTGAGAGCTGTTTAGACATATAAACCTAGGAAAAACTTGAGCCAAGTGCCTAATCGGCATGGACTTTGGGAACACCAACAGGATTCCCCACAGCTGGTCTACTTGCATCTCATTGATCAGCATCACCATCATCATCAGCAGCAGCAGCATCAGGTGAAATGTAAACACCTCCAAATTAACTCTTGCAGCTGTATTATATATGGCTGAATAGGGCTATTTACTTTTACCTTCCCTGCCACCTCTAGTTCTCTAACCAAATTAACAGCATAATTGGCAACAGCCTTGCAGCATTTTTGATCCTCTAGGCAGCTGTGAACAAGTTTCCAAATAGGCCTTGTATCTTACTTCAGTTTTCCCTTTTTCTAAGCAAAATCTAGATCCTTTCCAAGTTTGTCCCAGCAGCTGGTAGTTAAGTCGCCTGAGACGGCAAACCAGGGAGCTACTGTCTCAACTTCCTCAAGAAATCTTTCTAATGTACTTTTTAGTTTCAACCCTTTTGAATGTAACAGCTCTTGAAGAGCAAGATAAATAGGTTGCGATGTTGTATTCCCTATACTTTCACTTTTGGCTTCTTCTATCTTGTCTGAACATGGAACATTATTGTTCCTTACCAGAGATCTTATCGCCTCTTTACTGAGGGCCTTAGCTTGGTCCCAACCTACTGGGGACTTACCAGTCAACTGCCCTGACTGCAGGAAGTTCTGAGCTGTTCACCCATGGAGAGGTTCCCTGTATGGGCCACCACTTTTCGAGACTACTTCGGCCAGTAAAGAAACATGACAATGACTGACTCTTCTTCAAGCAGTTTATTCAGGAATGTACATCAGCTTCTGCCTCTCCCAGCCCCAGCAAGCCCTTAAATGTGCTCTCACAGCCCAATCAACTCATGCCACCTGTCGATCCCAGATAGGCCACAGAAGGAGGAAGCACACCAGATCCATCAAGCACTTCCAAATAAGGCATCTAGCCAGGCATCATCTTGGGGCTGTGGCTTCCCACAGTAATCTGTATTTGTCAATTTTTTTATGGAATCACTACCATCTAGGAAGGTGGTTTTCAGTATATCACTATGGTTACTTATTTATCTCTAGTAGAGAAATTAATTGTGATATCTGCTAGTGTTCATTGCTTTTAAGCTTCTACCCCATTAGATTTTCAGTTTATTGGCTTCCATAGCTACTGAGAATAACAGCAACTTCATAGTAAATTTGAATTTTAGGTGCCTCTAGAGGAACAACTCCAGCTGGTACACAAGAGCTCCATAATGTGGCAGCAAACAAACTGCAAAGGGCACACAGCCTAGAGTATATTTTCAGTGCATTTTCTAAAGGACAAAAGTTAAATGTTGGTGAACAAAGTAGTTCATGTTGAGTAAAATGTCCTTCATATGCTCTAAAATTATAGAGAATTTATCATTGTAAAGAAGCAAGTAATCATTTAGAGGCCGAGTACTACATACACATGATATTTTGCTTCTCAAAAATGTATTTTCATATTCAAGGTTTTCAAAGGTATATTGCTTTAAGACTTGTATAAACTTGGAAAAATTTTTTGTTGTTTATATTGTTGTTAATTTGTGTGAGTATGTGTGTGTATATGTGTGTGTTTTAGAGACAGAGACCCAGAGAGAGATACAGAGGGACACAGAGAGACAAGGAGAGAGAGAGTGAGAGAGAGAGAGAAGAGAGAGATAGAAAGAGGAAGAGGGAGAGAGAGAGAGTAAGCAAAAGGTTGTGAACATAAAATAAGTTCTTTCCTTATATTTTTACATGGGTTACATGGATGAAAAAGCTTGCCTGCCATGTCCTTTTTCCTTTTGTTCTTAATTGTAATAATTTCTCTAAGTAGTTCATTCATAGTCTGACATTCTAGTGAAAGTTATCATGAGGTATAACATAATTTACTTTAAAAACTGCATACAAATTTAAATTATTAACTATTAAAAATGGCTATTTCACATATATGTATGTAAAACAAAAAAATTATTGCATGGAAACACTTGCTTGCATACCCTGTTTCAGGGACTTAAAACACACAACTGAAAGGATCCAATTTTTTTAACGGCTTAAATTTGACATTAGAGAGATAAAAATTGAAGACTACCAAACACTCAAAACTCTAAATATGTAAGCACAATTGCACCAAGGCAATAAGTGATATGATAAAATATTGTAATGGTAAGAATATCAGATTCAATAACAAATAATTACTGGAGAGCATCGTATAATGGAAGCAAAATGACTAAAGAGAGAGACAAGTCAGGATTTAGCAATCAAGGAAAGGTTAACAATCAACCAGCCATCAGGTCTGAGGAGGAAGCACAGTGTTGACATACTAACAACTTAAGGGCCACTGTCACATAAATCTCGTACATAAAACATAGAGGGGCATGTGAGTTCAAAGAAACAGATACACCTGACTTTGTTGGGGCTTCTGAAAGCTGTGTGAAGTATTTTGATTTTACCATGAATGGTGGCTTGAAAAAATGCCCCCCCATAGGCTCATAGGAAGTGGCACTATGAAGAGATATGGCCTTGTGGAAGGAATACTTCACTGGGAGGTGGGCTTTGAAGTCTCAATTGCATCCACCAGGTCTACTATGGCATTCACTTCCTGCTGCCTAACAATCCATTTAGCTGTTTTTCTAGCACTTTGTCTGCCAGCATGTTGCCATAAGCCATGCTTTCCACCATAACAATAAGGGACTAAAACTCTGAAACTGTGGGCCAGTCCCAATTAAATGTTTTCCATTATAAAAGTTGCCATGGTCCTGGTGTTTCTTCACAGCAATAAATTCACCCTAAATAAGACATTGTGTTACTAGTATAACATGTATAAAGGAAAAGCCAAGAAGTTCTATGTGATATTTATTAGGGTTACCACATTGTACCAGATGATTCTGTATAAATTATTTTATAGGCTGTCATTTAACTCATGCAAACTTTGTAAGTAGCTTTTCTTACTTTTTATGTCTTAGATTGTACAAGTAGGTATCAAATGCTCTGATGACAGAGGTAGCAAATATGAAGAGTGTTGTGCCTAGTGAATAAAAATGTCAGTTCATGACCATTAAGAAATGAATTAATCAAAATCAAAGTTAATTTCAACATATAGCAGGAGCAAGAGAGTCTATTCAAGTGAAGTTTCATTTGGTGACACTACTTATAAATGCTATAAAGATGCTATTCTCTTAATTTCTTATATAAAATCAGCAATGCAGTGAGAAAGTTTTGCAAAATGCAGTTGCAGCTTCACAGCAGAAGCTGGGCAACACTTATGATCCCCATCTGTGAAGGTGGAAACCTTTTCATATGCTCATAAACACATTGAATCTAACAGCAGGTTTTAAGCTGGTTTAAGTGGCTGAGTTTAAATCTTTCATGTTTCAGGTGAAGAGACAGGTTTATGCTACAGTACTCTGTTAAATGATTCTCTTTGGTCTGGATATGCATCAGAACATGGCAAGACAGAGAATCCATGAATAAAAGTTTTCAATAGACACAAATGCAATAAAAACATTTTGAAATAATGTTCACAAGTAAAACAATGGGAAAAAAATCTTCTCAATAGCCTGGGAGAAATCCACAAGATCTGAGATATGTTTAACTAAATACTTATAATATTTGAATTCTATTAAATGTAGATAGTATTACTGTGTATACTAGAAGTGCTTTATTAATGATTTCATATAAAATTAGGTTTCATGGAAGATTATAATGTATTTACAATATAAGAATCAAGAAATTGAGATTGTGTCCTATCCATCACAGTGCACAAAGAAATTGCTTTTAGTCCAAATGATATGCATGATGGGAACATTAAGTAAATTGATACATATTTAAGAAAGCAGCACATCAACAACATTTGAAAATTTGGATTTCTGATAAATCACTGTAAGATAGGACATACAAATTTCTACTAGAATGCCAATTTTAAAAATTTTGATTTATTATGTTTATATATATATATTCTTTAAAAATGAATTAGCATAAAGTTAAGTTATATTTTTATTAGCCAACTCAGACATAAAAATATTCAGATTCTTAACAAAAACTCATCATGATTTCTTTTATTAGACTACGTTAATATGTCCATGTCATCTGAGAGTTGTATCTCACTTGACAGTCACAGAAATCGTTTCCCATTGTAAAACACAAATTATTTTCACTTTCTCCTTTTTTAGGTAACTATGGTGAAGTTCAAATAACTAAGATAATTGAAGTCAATAGTGACTCTTAAGTCAGAGCTACAATTCTGTCTTCACTATCCTGAACTATATTTTAAAATTAATATATTCACATTGCTTGAGGCAAAACGTAACATATGAACATTTCCCATATTTATCAAGATTTTTACTCTTCCTGGTTAACTTTACAAAAATTAGCATTGTGCTGAAATTTTTGGTAAAAATATGATAGAACTATTTCCTCAGGCCTTTATATATTTTTCATTACATTTTAGTTTCATTTTTTGCATGTGTTTGTAGCATGAGATTCTTTGCTCAATAGGTCCAGGTTTTGAACTGAATTCAGTAATAGGAAAATCAGTTCAGTGATTGTCTGGGGATAATTTTGCTCATCCAAGAGCAACACATCTTTCCATCCAACTTTTAAGTGATCTCTTTAAACTTAGGATATTTGCATTGCTTTTGGGTCACAGTGACCTTATCCTAAAAGAGACATTTTTTTCTAATGAAAATGAAAACACTCAAATATATGTAGTCCTTATAAAAAAAGTGTGATGTCTTTTAAACAAAGAGTTCTTTCACTTTCTATTGTTTCTGTCATGCATTGTACTGTTAGAAGAAGTCTTGCTGCTATTCATATTTACATTTCACCATTTTATATTAAGTTGTAATATATCAATACATAAAAAGTAAAACCCTGCTTAACTAATGAACACTTTAAACCTTTTTTTTCTACTGATTAGTCTGTTTGTTATGTAAGCAAAAATTTAGAGATGTATTCAACCAGCAAGTTCCTGTTCTTTCTATTCACATCCAAGAGCTGAAAGTTATATTTGCATCATAATGATGTTGTAGTTTCCCTAATATCCTTGTAGGAGTGAAATAATTCTATAAATTATGAACTAGCATAGTCTTAGAAATAAGGGATAAAATTCCCCACTGAAACTATTGATAGAAAAAAATTCAGAATAGAAAAACAACACAAAGCCAAAATCTCCAAAAGTGGATATTCCAGGAAACAGTGGATAAAATACACACACAGTGATAGAGTGGGCAAGTTCAATTTAGAAATATCCAAGTGATATATCAAAGGTAAAGTCCTATTTACAACCTGAAGATCTCTTTGACTATATTCATTGCATAGTTCATTAATGCTACTAGAGATTTCTAAAGAGTAAGAAAAAATATTTACCATAAGAGCAGAAAGAACACTATTAGAAAAATAAAATGTTGAATTTATCTTTATATTAATAGAAGAAAATAAAATAAAGTGAAACTCCTTCTTATGAGAAGTCATTTAAAAAAGCCTAGTACATTATGTAGAATGTACTATGCAATTTGTCAACAACCAAAATGTATTTGTTTTTATCTGAAGAAAAATGTCACTTAACAGAAGCAGTGAGGAGACAATAACTCCAGAAAGGCAAGAAAACAGAAGGGATGATGAATATCTGATGTTTGGCTATTGGCTAAAGAGGTCATTTGTGATCCTGACTGTTTTGTTATGAGATTTCCCATTTCTTAAATTTATCATCGTCTTTTCCTGAGGCTAAATTTAGTCTGTTTTTACTTAAAATCTAATCAGTCCTAAGTTTGTGCCACTTCTACTGAGAAGCCTAATAAAACCTTACAGTGCCTGGAGGATGTAATTAATTACATGCTCCCTGTATCTATTCGGTTTCAGCTGACAGTCATCTAAAATAGTGTTTTAATTACTCATTGATTAGTTCTGTGTTATTAAATATACCACTAAGTAAAATAAAGTCACATAAAAAGCTGAAACAATAAGTATATCACTGAAAATAGTATGAGGTATCTACACAGTAGAGATGTTTTCATCTGTGGCTAGTAAAATCTCTATTGTAGAGTTTGTCTCCTGGAATTAAGAGTGGCAGGATTTTTTTCTCATCAAAAGGTTGGAGATGTATCTTTAAAGATTAGGAACAACACATTTTGGCACAAATTAAAATGGGAAAAATGATGGTAAATTTACAAAGGTAAGGCTTTGATTTACAAATCATAAATTGTAAATTTTGCTTTGTAAAATGAATCTAGAAATAACCAGCAACTCTTGGAAATTCAGAATATATGGGAATGTATTTGAACCTTAATATTTCACCATAATTAATAAAGAAATTAATTTTAGAACACAGTTTGTTAGCAGATATTGTAAATATTTAAGTAGTACTTTAATCAAAACGTTAATGACACACAGAGCTGTATATACTGTGTTTACTTTAAAGAGACATATAGGAAGGCTGGAAGATTTCTCAGTGGGTAAGCGTACTTGAAGTTCCTGCAGTAGATCTATGATTCCTAGCATTGAAGTTCCAGGGAATCTGTTGCCTTATTATGACTTCCATGGGAATCATGCACAATGTGATTCATAAACATAAACAAAATACTCCTACACAGAAAATAAATAAATTTAAAGTTGTATATATAGTCAGTCAAAATAATCATGAAAACTAGTGTCTAGGATAGGTAAATATGTAAAAACATATATCATGCTCACATAATTTAATCTGTAAAAAGTGGAATCTCATAATTAGTAATTAGTACTTTTCTAACTTCAAGAATATCAAGTACTTTTCTTTTGAGAGCATGCACTTGATGTGCTTTTTAAATGCCTTAATTTTATTGTTCTATTTGTTGTTGTTTTATATACATTTTGCTTTTTGAAAAAAAAAGGAATAGATTTTTTTTTCCATCAATTTGCTCTAATTTTGGTTACTCGTCCTAAGTTCTTGCTAGAACCTCTCACCATCATATAAACCCACTGCAGATTACTCATACTGAGAAATGTTGTACTGCTACATATTATTTCATAAGCACCATATTGTACATTGGTAGAGTTTCAATATTTGGTGTTAATTTTGTTTTATACATTCATATTGTAATATTCGGGTGAATTCTTTTTATTTTATTTCATTGATACCCATTTTTCCTTCTCAAGTTTACAATAATTTTCTCAAATAATGACTAATTTAAAATAGTCATAGATGTCCTAACAGGAATTCTGTCAGATAAGTTTTTCTTACCATCCTGGTCCCAGAACCATTTCACCTCCCAAATAACACACAGAGACCCTGTATTAGATATATAGTTGTTGGCCAGTTACTACCATTTCTTATTGGCTAACTTTGTCTTAAATATTAACCCATTCTATCAGTCTAAGTATTTCCATGTGGTTTTATCTTACCGGAAAAAGAGTCAGAACTTTCTTCTCTCAAGTTCCTACATCTTGACTCTCCTCTCCATCTCACTGAATCCTTTTTGTCTCCTAGTCCCACCTATCTTGCTTTCCAATTGGCCAAGAGTGCTTCATTCATTACATATTTACAGAGTGGCATCTCCCACCAGAATACCACTACCAACTATGAGAAAACTCTGTTCAAAACGTTTTTCCCAGTAACCTAGGTTACTTCACAAAATAACGTAAAATTTTGCTGTTGCCCTTGATTATTTTCAGAAGTCAAAGGAAAGTAATTATTGTTAAATATACTATATACACAGGAATTATAGAATTCAAACTAGATGTAATTAAAATCTCCTTAGGGTAATATAGCTTTCATAAAATCAAAAAGTGTCATGTAAGCTGTTAAGATAAAGGATCATTCAATATTCCTATCTATCTGTGATATCTATGAAACACAATGATGACCAACTTAGCAGGATATCCCTAAAGATGCAGCAGTTCCTCTCATACATTTACATTTTATGTGAATCTCTTTATCTTTATCCTCTTAACAACTTAATTACTTTTCTCTATTTCAAGTTTCACAATTTTCAGCTTCCTAGCTCGGCAATATCACTAAAACATGTTTTCTCTAGGAGTGTAATTTCCAATGACCTTAATGGAATAGAAGCTACTTGATGTGTGATTGTAAACTCAATGGTATTTATTAATGGACACTACTGAATACACACTGGTTTCCAGCACACACAGTTTATCTTACCTTTGTTGGTTGTGTTTACTTTGCTGTTTGTTGTTGTTGTTGTTCATTTTGTAGAACACTGCCCCTAGTTCTCTCCATGCTCTGCAGTAATAGCTTCTGTCATCCATCATTGCTGATGCTTTGTTCCATTACAATCACTCCATCATGACTACCAAACATACACCTTTCCTTTACAACTTCACGACCAGAGAATATCTTATTTTCATATTTCTTTTCTTATTGTTTAGGCTTTTCTGACCTCTAAACTGAGAACTATTATATATTCAATTCATTTAATTATAATTATACATTATACATATCACTTCTTAACTGATAATGTGTTCAGCTTTATCTATAAGTCACAGGAGGAAAGTCTGGGGATGAGTCTGACATGGTGAATCCTAGTTTCATGCATTCCAGAATAAACAGCATCCTCCTTTAATAAGCCTTTAGTTTCTCCTGGAGTTTAATATAACAGGGATGTCAGATTGTTGGCCTTCAAGAGGACATGCTGTGATTTCTGATTCACTTCTCTGGTTCTTGTCTATTAATAAAATTTCTGACAGCATCCTGCTGTGTAGCAAAATTCAGTGACAACTTTCAGAAACTTGATGCCAAGAAAGATTTTGATTGCACACAGTTTTCAACTGGTATTTTTTAAAATATGACCTTTGTGTTCTTCTGTGTTTTTATCATTGTGGGATTCATATCAACTGTACCATTTTAACAGATTTGAGTGCACAATACAGCCTTCACTAAGACTGAGTGGTGTACAATGATTACTAAGAACTTATTCATCTTCTCTAATTAAACCTCTGTATTCTCTTTAGCAACTATCCATCTCCTCCTCTGCCAGTTCCTCACAAGAAACACGGAAGCCTGTTTTGTGAGATGTATAAGGTTTAAGGCATTCTCTTTAAAACTCTTTGCTAGTGGAATCTTGTTCTTTGTAATTGACTTAATATAAACATTTACTATTTCACTTAACATAATCTCAATGTTCATTGATGCTGTAATATCTTGCATGATTTGATTTAATACTAAATAGTGTTTTATTATATATTACACAAGCTTCTATTACACATGTAAATATCTAAGAGCACTTATGTTGTTTCCCAATCTTAATGCTTCAATACTTGTAGGAGTATAAACAGTCATGTGACTATCTGATATAATTTTTTCTTTCTTTACAAATAAACACCAAGCAGGATTGCTATATAATAAAGTAGGATCAATTTTGGTAAATTTTACTTTTGTGTAGAATTTGTATGTCATTTTACTTTGATGCTGTTCAATTCATCACTCCAACTGACAATGCATAGGACTATCAATTTTACTACAGTATGTCTGTGTGTATGTTTATGCATGTGTTTGTCTATGTGCATAGACTCCACAGCCCACATCTAGAGGACATGAACAACATGGCAGACTCATTTTCTCCTCTTACAAGTGGATCTCTGGGATCAAATTCAGATATTCAGGTTGTAAGAGTAGGTGGTAAATTCCTTGCAATTACTGATCTTCTTACCAGGTGAGAATTTCAGTTTTGTATTTTTTCAAACATGATTTTTATAAAAAATAATAGCCACCCTAAATGACTGAGATAACAAATCCCTGTAGCATTTGTTTGCATGGTCCTGATGGTGTTGAAGATTTGAGCATTATTATAAATAATTTTAAACTGTTTTTGCAACCTTTTCAGACATATGTCCCTCCAACTTCCTAACCTATCTTTTATTTGGTTATCAATATTTTTGCTACTCTGCTGCATAATTATAAATTTTGTATAATACTCTTTTTGTTATTTATGATCATTAAGAATAATTTCTATAATTTTCTAGAATGGTTTTTACTTTCATTACTAGTTTTTCTGGTTTTGTGATCATTCCTTTTGAGTTAGCACCCAGTATATCTTCTTGTCAGTGAGCTTTTGTTGCATCTACCAAACATTGACAAACAAATATGGACTCTTTCCTAAAAATATCTTTTCTATGACTTCAAGTGTTAATACATTTTAGCTGATTTTATGCATGACTTAAAATATATGATTGCTTTAATTTCAAACTTCAGAATTATGAATATCCAGTATTTTCAGAATTTTGTTGAAGTATTATCCATTTTTCATTGTAAAGTCTTAATATTTTGATCAAAGATCATTAGTTCTCTGTGCACAAGGAATTAATCATCACCTTTGGTCACAAACCAACCCTAGCTAGAAAGGTATGTAAGCTAAAAATAATTGGTCTGTTTGATTTTATCCCTAACCTTAAATATGCCATCTCTTTTCTGCCTCATCAAGCTGTGAAAATCTCATTGCATTTTAAAATACAAGTGCTAAAGTAAATCTAATTTTCTTCTCTTTTTTTTTTTCCTTCTGACTTCTTTTTTCCTTTGCTGGGTTTTCCTTCTCTTATTCTTGATGTTTTCCTTCTAACTGACCTTATTTTTTTCCTGCCAGCTATATATCCCAGCAAATTCTTCCAAGCAATGCAAAATTACCAAATAGTTACACTCTATTTTTCAAATGAATGAACAGGCTTCAGTGTTTCTTGTGAGGAACTGGCAGAGGAGGAGATGGATAGTTGCTAAAGAGAATACAGAGGTTTAATTAGAGAAGATGAATAAGTTCTTAGTAATCATTGTACACCACTCAGTCTTAGTGAAGACTGTATTGTGCACTCAAAGTTACAATATATACAAGTTACAATATATTTTTCAAATGAATATATACAAGTAAACAACAGCATGTATTCCATATACCTTCCATGATTAAGTATTTTATGTGCTACAGGTAAAAAATAAGTTGTCCCAAGAACTCACATATACTCATTTACAAGTAAGTTTTTATAAATTAACAAAGTATAAACAAGTAAGATATTTTCTCAGCCAGTTCTTTTTCTGACAGGCTACATTTTGAGATAACAAAGAAAGGACCAGTCATGTTATTATATATCTCAAAAAGTCATCATATATGGAATCTTAAAAGAATCATTACCCTAAACAATGAAAAACAATCAGTCACCTCTACTTTAAATCGCTAGGGTACATAACTAATCATCAACAGTTTTTCTTTGTTGTTGTTGTTGTTTTGTTTTGCATTTTTGTTTTTTTTGTTTTTTTGTTTGTTTTATATCTGGAAGTTGAGTTAGACATGGGCACAAAGAATTAATCATTGCCTTTGTCACCAAACCATCCTCGCAAGAAAGGTTTGTAAGCAACTAATAATTGGCCAGCTTTGTTTTCGATCCTTAACCTTAACAAATCTATCACTCAGCTAAGAGTCCTTTATCTTGTATTCAAGTTTCTTTATCCCCTCAAAGCTATTTGACAGAAATATCTTAACCTAAGCTTAAGTTATTTTCAAAGCTTTGTTTCAGCTATGATGTACCCAGAAACCTGTGAACTCATCTGTCAACTTTAAGATTAATAGAATTTAAGCTCACTGGCATACTGGAACGTAATTGTTTTTCTTAATCATTAACCTAAACCACAAGTCTACATGGCGTCTCAGTAGAAATTCATGTGAATCTAATTTTTTATGGAATAGCTAAATATCCTGAATTGATGGGAGATGTTATCCTGTAAATATGTTTCTCATACTTGGTAATTAATAAAGCACCATTGGGCCAATGAGATAGCCAGATAGGCGGGGCTAGGAGATGAGGAAAGAGGAAGTAGGAGGGAGGAGTCAAGATGTAGCCCAGAGAGGAAGGAAGTTGCCAGCCACAGCTCCCTGACGACCACGTGGAAATATTTAGATAAGTAGAAATGGGTTAATAATTAAGACAGAGCTAGCCCATAAACAATAATGGTAACTGGGCTAAGAGGATTGTATCAAATACAGAGTCTCAGAATGTTATTTTGGGGCTGGTGCGGCTATGGGCTCAGACTGGCAACAGGCGGGATCGCATGGGCGGGTAGGAAAAACCTGCAGTAACATAATGGTGTAGGAACTGGGACTAGGAACTTCCACTTAAAACTTAACAAACGCTTAAAAAATAGTTTTTAGAAACAAGGGAACAGAGAATAGCAAGACTTCTTGGTAACAGCATTTTCTCGGTTGGTTTTGTTTTGCTGTAGACAGAGATTTGCATGGCTCCTTGAAGGGAGGTTTCCAAAATTAGCATAAGCAGCAAAAAACCGCCTTGCTTTTTATGAGCTCTGCTAACAATTCATTGGTGTGTAGGAGAGCTGCAATGAAGGTTTACACTGTGTTTTAAAAAAATACGCTGGCTTGAGAGAGAAAAAGAAACGGGATACAATGGTTTTAAAAAAGAAAAAAGGAAGTAGAATGGATAGATATGATGGCTCATGCCACTAATCCCAACACTCGGCAGACAGAGGCAAGCAGATCACTGTGATTTCAAAGTAAACCTGATATGCACTGAATTCCAGGACAGATAAAAGTTACACAGAGAAACTCTGTCTCAAAATATGTAAAAATAGAAGTAGAATAGAGTAATAAAAAAGCCACGTAAAGATAGAAAACACAGAGAAATTTTGGATACTATATGCGTTTCTGTTGTCTTTAAATTATTTGATTGCTTAGAAAATAACAACTATTAATAAAAATGCTGCTGGATTAATTCAAATTATATATTTTAAAAATGCTTTGACTCCAAAATTTAAGCCTGATGACAAGTTACTGGGGAAAAGGATTTCAATTTTTTTTCCACAGAAAATGAAAACCTATGGATTTCTTCCAGATTAATGTGGTTTGATCAAACAAGACCCCCTGAAGCAATGTCTACAGCCAAGATTTGTGTATCTTTTTAGGACCCCCATGACAGTGCCCCCTACCAGCAGGAAGTAGTTTGGAAAGAACGACGTCCAAATTCCCAAATATTGTTTATAAATGTTTGTTTTCATTTAAATGGGCTTTGTTATAAATGGCTATAACCACAAGCAATCTTTTTAAAGGTAAAAAGGAAATTATGATATAGATATGAATAATTTGCTTTGGAATGGATTTTCTTTTATTGATACAATTTAAGGTTAATTTTGTGATATGTATATTTCTCCTCTTGTTTAGGTATTGTGTTTATATAGCTCATTGGAAAATGTAATGTATAATTTAATACAGATTATAGAGAGTTACCTATGATAATTAAACCTTGGTGTTAAGTTAGTTAGGATTTCTAGGTATGCAGAGATGTATTTGAGATGAATAGGCATTCTTCAAACCTTTCAAAGACCTACAGAATATGGCATTTAAAATGGTTTAGGGTTTTTCTTGACAGTGAGGCACAACTGCTCCTGGTAACACCACCTACAGAAGAAAGGAAGATGGACATCAAAGAAACACATTATGGAGTTTGCTTTTAATATGGCAAGACTAGCCATTTGGGCAAGGTACTGCTCTTCTGGACTGTTTGACTTTATGTTGTAGAAACTGGACATGTAAGACCCACAAAAAGATGACTGCTGATGTAAGATGGACATTACTACAGGGTTCCTGCTTCATGGAAGAGGCTGCCAGACAGCCAGACAGTCTACAGGACCCTGAGAAAAGTGACTGACAAACTGCCATTACAGGTGGACAGTTTAAAGTTTCCTACCTTGTTGAGGAATCTGGGCACACACTATGGCCTATAGACTGAAGATGGAACATTACAGAAGAACTTCAGGTGACTGACCAGGCAATGCATTGTCTCTGACATTTCTAGAGTTTATATATTATCCTTCTGTGGTCTTTGAAGGAGTTGAAGACAGATAGTTTTGGTTATAGTTTTCCTTAATAAGGATTAAAGATAAATTACATATAGAACTTTAAACTCACAAAGATAGGATAGATGATATTTCCTTAAAGTCTTACAAAATGTTAATGGACTAAATATTGTTTACTGTGAATCTTATTTGATAACTGTTTTGTGACATATTTTGCGATGTTAAGGTTAAACCCTTCTTTATTTTAGACAGAAAGGAGGAGATATGGGAGATGTTATTCTGTATATATGTTTCTCATACTAATTAATAAAGCCCTGTTGGCCAATAGAAAACTCGATAGGCGGGGCTAGGAGACTAGGAGGAGGAAAGAGAAAGTAGGAGGAGTCAGGATGGACACCTGAAAAAAGAAGATGCTGGCTGCAGTTCCCGGATAAGATAACCATGTGGAAATACTTAGATAAGTAGAAATGGGTTAATAATTAAGACTGTGCTAGCCCACAAACAATAATGGTAACTGGCCAACAGGATTATTTCAAATACAGAGTCTCTGAGTGTTATTTGGGGCTGGTGCGGCTGTGGGCCCAGACTGGCAGCAGGCAGGATGGCGCCAGCGAGTAGGAAAAACCTACAGTAACACTGAATTGTTAAATACTATTGAGAAAGGAAAAGTCGGAGACAACACATTTTCTGTTTTCAACATGTATTTCTGTGTTATGGTATTTAAGACAGCATATTTATGGAAAGACCTTTTTCTTGTTTAGGTTATCAATCAGGGCACTGTCCAGTGCTGTTAAAGAGTCCATTTATAATCTTAGTTCATTATTCAGAAAAAAAAATCTGTAGCATAAAGCAATAGTCCTCCAAAAACTTACACTGAATATCTGGGTGAAACAAAATTCTCCAAAGATACAGAATAGATAAAATGTCAGTATCTGATTCATGGTTAGTTATGTTCTTTCTTTATTATAGAAGAAACACTGTAAGCACACTTGCTTTCTGATCTAGTAAGTAATGCATTAGGAATAAAAAAAGAAAAAAAGATGCCCATACCATCACCTACTGTGGTTTATGTGGAGTCAATCAGAAACTTACCGTTATTAAATAAAGGAGTACTTGCATCTTTATATCTGAAAAAATAATGATCATTCAATTAAACGAAAATTTCTTGCTGGAAAACAATGTGATGTGGTGTAGAAATAAAGAAGTCAACAAAGGAATAATGGATAATAAAGAAAGCCAAGGAACTTCTGAGTACCAGGAACAGGTTGCTTTAAGTCTTTATATGACTCACTTTATAATTGATTATATTAACCTCATGAGCTAGGCTACATTGTTGTCACAATTTATACTTATAATAAACTAGGACAGAGAGATAATAAAACTTATAAATGTTGTAGCTAGAGGCAGCCTAGTTTGTATCAAAGTACAGGCCCCACACTTAAATGTCACCAAGGGAGTGTAAGTGATGGTGCTTCTTCTAGTCTTGTCATCGACAAAGTGATAACCAGACAAACATCTGAAAGTGTTAAGTCAGTTGCTTCTCTAGCATACTGACTACTTATTCCCATTAAAAGCTAAGCTAGGCATTATGTATGACATCCAATAAGAAACCGTGGCCATGGTCTGGTCATTTGAGAATGTATGGCTGGAGTGGCTGTTCCATTTACTAGTATCTTCCTAGCAAATTACAAGAGATTCTTTGCCATAAGCAATTATAGCTCATAGCTTTGGAAGCTAATGTTCACAATGAATGTGCAAATATATTCAGTTTCTTCAATTGTCCATCTCATTTTTGTAAAACATGGCTGCTGCCTTAAGGCGTCCTCACATTTAGTGATTTTACTATGGGTGTTAAAACCATGAATGAAAGGAATCTTTTGACTTGATTATGTAAAATCATCTCATTGATGTTTCTTTTCCCAGTATAAACTCAGTTCATTTTTATTATAAGCATATAGTTTGCACATAAATATTATAAGCATATGGAGTGGATGGTATGATTTATCTCCTATAAACTTTTATAGTATAAAGTGTGGTTTTGTGTGTGTGTGTGTGTGTGTGTGTGTGTGCGTGTGTGTGTGTGTGTGTGTGTGTAATGGAAATTCTGTCACAAATCCACTACCCAATTGGGAGAAGTGTTTTGGTAAAGAGGCAGGGTTTTCCTTTAGAATGGACATGACTTAAAGAAAAGAGTTAGTGGAGGAGTGAATGGCCCTTTCCAGTGAGGAAGCAAGCAGCATCAAGCATTAGTGGTGGCTTGGGATTCATCTCAGTTTCCCCTTTCCCTCTTTCTTATTTGTGCATGAAACTTTGTGTTTTAATAAACCTTTAAGAAATTTGTAGCATTTATATGCATTGTTATTGGCATTATTTTCAGGTGACTTTATTTCTTTGTCAAACAGGAGTTATAACAAGTCTGATACAAGTATTTAGTGATAATTATTATTTGCTCACCTCAAAAGAATTTTTTATTGATTTTCACCCAAATAAATGTTTCCCCTGTAAAATTATCATAAATAATAAGATTATTTCATAGGCATCAATGTCTAAGTGATTTAACACCTTTAAGTAAATGTGACAAAACATATCCTATTAATTCATATGACAGTAGATCTTTGCACAAATTATCTAAAGAATGTAACTGCAGAAATTTATATAATCACCAATGAAAAATTATTGTATTCTGTAAGTGATTAGTATATAAAAGCCATCTATAGAAATGGAAAGTTCTCTGAAGTTTGGATTATAAAATGCATCATAAAAACAAGAAAAAAGAATTTTCATTTAACCCATGGTTTGAAAATGGTAGAAAAATCAAGTGTGTGAGAATCAGGGTGGGATGGCCCCATGGAATGTGTGTTTAGTTAGGCTGAAGATTTTTCTGTATTTTCTCCTAATGTTCAAAAATGAGGGAGTATTGACTCAGGAGGAGGGCTGTTCATTATTCAAGCCACAGTGGGAAGTAAAGCTGCTTAGGTTTAACAAAGTATCTGAATCAGAAAGACCAAAGCACATGTTCTTTCTGATCTGTGGTTCTTAGCTCTACATCTGAAGATGTGGAGGTAATTCTCTCTTTCTAAATATACAACACTGTTCAGTCACAGGACTCAGAAAATTCGAGCTAGGTCTAACCTGAAAGCCTCCTTCTGGTGGATCTAGGTTTCATAGGTCCACAGGTACTATCTAAGCTGTCAAGGGGAGTAGGCAATCAATAGTGCTATCCAGATGTAACATCGATAAATTACAACAATGACTCATAAAGCACTCTTATCTTACTCTTATCTTAGTGGTAACCAACCGCTGTCTAATTAGACTTAAGTGCCACTAAATAGAAGAAAAATTATATATATTACTAGAATCTAGTCAATGACTTAGGGCTACTGAGGTCACTGATCTTAGAAGAAAACCTTAGACCACAACTTTACTAAACTGGTGTAACCTCCAGTTGCATTCTAAGACTTATCCTAATACTTACAGGTCAGCTATGGCCCACCTGTCATCAAAGATATTTCTCTTTATAGCAAATGAAGGCCATCTCAGAAATTCACTACTATTGTGTAGAAATCAAGTGATTCCCTCCATCATTCTCATCAGATCAATCTGCGCAAATTAACTCCTATAATTCAAGCTCAGGGGACATGGCTGAAGAGTGACTGGAATGTTAGTAAGATCCAGGCTCTGAGATTTTGTCGCCTAGAAATGACATGAAGTAGTATACCCTAGTCTTTAGTGGTATCTAAACACTATAGCTGCCAAAAGAAGACCTGAACATTGAAAACATTAATCGATGTGCTATTTTGGAAGAGGTAACTTCAAGTGGTTCACCCCTAGACAAAGAGTTATAGACAACTAATAACTACAGAGAGAAGGAGAATTAGCTTCTCTGTTGGATGACTCCCCAATTCATTACCCAACACAATGCAACCAACTCTGAAAGTATATGCACGCAAAGTCCTCTATACAAAATAGGTAGCTTGCATTATACATTTATGCATATATGAAAAGGTTGTAATTAAAAAGAAAGATTCCATAGCTTTGAAAGAAAATTAGGAGGTGCCTTAGGGACAGTTGGAGGGAGAGCACATGGGATTGTTAGGAGAGGGAAAGAAAGGAAGAAAGTGGTTTAATTATACTTCAATCAAATTTTTAGTAAAAAAAAAAAGAACAATAAAAAGCACACTAGTAAATGAATAGAGAGTAGAATATAGACACATATACAAACATGGAAGTATTTTGCTCACCTTGATCAGTGAGTTCTACAGTTCAGCTAAACAAAGATAAAAATTCAAAGAGTCTGTATCTCTTGTTGTCTGAGTTGTACCTGAGTTTTTATCTTATATTGAGCTGGATGATTGGATCTTTGAAGTAAGCAATTTGTTGGAGCAGAAAACTGTGGGGAATTTTTTTTAACAACTATTACTCCCCAGGAGCTTTTTTATCATTGCTAAGATCAATGTGAATGGGTGACTAACTCTATGAGTTGCTGTTTGCCTGTAAAATACATATCTTTTTGGAATGTATAAGTTTCTATTTATTAGATTAGTAATTAATTACTTATAACAAAATTTGCTGAAAATGCCATAATAAACAAATACTACCTATTAAACTGTTTGCAAACAAGGTACAGAGGTATATGATATGACTGTGATAGAATATGAAGTGAATAAATATTTTGTGTATTCATTTCACTTTAGGTGATGACTAACATACTAAGTAATACTTGTATTCCTTCACCATGAATATGGGCAAGGAAGCTTTGTGAGGTACAATAAATGTGCCATACTTACTAAGGACTTAATGTTTTATCTCTAGAAAATTGAGTAGCATTTCAACTGCTGGGATTGGCAAATAGAAGTAGATCTTAGTTTCCTAAGTCTTATGCTAGTTTAAAGATGATATAGTCACCTTCCAATTCTTTTATAGTTCAGAGAGAGATGGAATCAAGATACTGTCACAGTCTTTTAAAATCAATACTAACAAGGGATTTCATTGGCTTTTTGTTAGAAAATTGTTTATCTTTGCTCTCTGTGCATATCTTCCATGTAAAAGCTTAAATGCCAGCACAACTGGGGCTAAGCTTCTTCCTGCTGATTTACAGGTTTCTAGAATACTTAGTGACACTTTTTCTAAAATAAATGAATTTTTTCTATTTTTACATCTTTAGATCAAATCAAAATATATGTAACAGTTTGAGAAATATAAAGTATGCATCTGTTTTAATGTAATTGAAGTATTTTTTCTACAATTTTTTAATTTACCTACAGAGCAAGATAATGTACATGTACTCCTATTATAAGAAAGTATTTGTATCCTGAAATAATATGAAGTTTTACTATTTCAAATTAAAATCTTATTTTTCTTGGCTCAGATCAATATTCTCAATATTAAGTAGTACATTATTTTGTAACTGAGAAAAGACCTTTTTAAACATAACATTTGGAAAATCGATAGTCTCTCAATTGTTAAATTTCTTATACTGTATTTCACAAGTAATGGATGTTTTATTTGATTTGTTATGATTATTCAACAGGTTGAAAAAACAAATATGTAATTATATTTTTATAATAAAAATGTTTCAATAATAAAATACAAATATACTACTGTCCCCCATGCAACAATATGGTGAATTTTTGATGTTCATATGGGTGGAGATTTTCTTTTTTTGAACACATACTTACACACCTTCAAACTATAGCTCAAAAAATTATCTGAAGCAGATGAAATTCATTGCACCTAGGATCATACTTGTAACTCATTTATTTTATTAAGAAAAAATCTTCCCATTTTCCCATTACAATATCTTGATATCTTTGTCCTACAGACTCTGTCATGACAAGTAAATACAGGCAAAGCATTAATCAAACAAAGAAATTATGAAATGACTAGTAAGAAGTAATATAACACAATAAGGAAATAGTACAAATGGGACATTTGTTTCTTTATCTTAATTCATCTCTTTCTCCAGTTAAATCCCATTTGCCAGTTAGATTAGGGATTCTCTACCAAATGCTTGTATCTTCTTGGGGAGCTTTAAAATCGAAGAGTATTCAAGTATGTAGGGTCATGATTCTAAGCACACTTGGCACCTACCTATGATAATGAATGAGTGGATATTGGTAATCTTAGAACTACAACTGAATGGATTTTATGTTTCCAAAAACCAAAAAGCAAGAAGGACGAAAAATCTATTTTTTTAAATAAAAATCCACATTTGAGTATCACAATTCAGATGAGAAAACAATTTGTTACTAAAACTTTTTTAGTCATGTAATTTTAGGTCTTCGAATGACTGCTGAAAACTTTTTTTTCCAGATGTTACAACCATTGTTTTACTTCATTTCTCTTCTGCCCTTCCCTTCTCTTTACTCTCTCCTTCTCTCCCCTTCCCCTCTTGCTCTTCCCCTCCCCCCCATCCTCCATTTCTTTGTTCCCTTTCCATCCCCTTTCTTATCCCTTTTCCTTCCTGGTTTCCATTCCTATCACTTCCCTGTCTTTCCTGTCCTTTCAATTCCTTTCCACTTAATTTTATTTTAACATTCTGATGGTTTTTCCTTGCACTCACATTTTTTTTTAATTGACTTAATGTACAGCATCTACAAAATTCAAAGCTGGTAACAATTAATAAAATCATGCTTCATACAAATTGAGGTATTGTATTATTTTTAAATATGCCAATTTTATACTTCTGAAATTTTAATATTTATTATTTATTTGTTTATGGAGATGCAGTTCCATGTACTTTGGACTTGCTTTGTGCCCAAACAGGGCTGAGTTTTCCTTGACTGGTCTTTCTGTCTCCATATCCAGAGTATTAGTCTTACAGAACATGCTTGATTCCTGTGCTGAGTGTGGAACACATGGATTCCTGGATCCAGGGAAATATTTTACCAATTGAGTTATTCTGTTATACATGATAAAATTTGAAAAACAATAACAAATAAACTATATATTTATATAGATATTTAGAAATACTTTTCAAAGAAAGCTGACATTCTCAATAAAATATGTTAATATCATAGAGTAAGTACTTTAAAACTGTCTTTTGTCTTATTCTATGTTGTGAAATAAATTCTTCTTGCATCTTTCATTGGAATTATTTTACACACACAGTGCAGTGACAATTCTCAGATAATCAGCCTTCTCAGCGAATATCATCAAAGATTTCACCTCTTTGTCTCAAATTTCACATTTCAATCCATCACATAACTTATTTT
The DNA here is from genome assembly GCA_030556225.1 of Cricetiscus sungorus. Classification (NCBI taxonomy): domain Eukaryota; kingdom Metazoa; phylum Chordata; class Mammalia; order Rodentia; family Cricetidae; genus Cricetiscus; species Cricetiscus sungorus. The sequence continues at coordinate 27,135,713 of JANBXA010000741.1, read as the reverse complement.
CTTAGTTGGAAAGATGAGAGAAAAATAGCAATAAATTAAGCATTTAAAGTATATGTTTGGATTATATGGAGTATCCAAAATTATTCATCACATATTTTTGTCTAATTGTAAGTTTAGAGGTTTTTTTTTAAAATTGCTTTCTTACAAAGAGAAGTAAAAAATTATATTTCATTTCATGGTAAATAATGGGTAATAAATTAACTATACATTAATTTATTGAAAAATAATGATCCAAAGATAATATTAAACTATTGTTTTCTATAAATTATAGCATATTTGTCTACTATTTGAAATTTCAATTATGACAACATGCTTTTTATATTGTAAGTAAACTTATGGTATCACAGGTGCATTTGCCCAACATTTTTTTCCTATAAATTATTACTTTACTATATAAAAAATATATTTAGCATTATAGGGAATATGCCAAAATAAATTTGTTGTCCTGTAGTTTTGTAGCAGGTTAATGGGTATTTCTTAGTTTATGCATAAAGAAAAAGACAAGTTACAGAGCCAGTATCATGCATGATTGTTATTAAGTTAGAATTCAGCGTATGCTATAATAGTAGCGGTTTTTGCTTTTTCTGATATATATATATATTCCAATTAAGAAATAATGGTGTGCATTTACTTTTTTATTTATATTTGACACTTTTGTATAATCGAGCAAATTTCTCTTCAGCTTACTTTCTCGCTCAGTCATTTGCAGTTATATCTACGAAGAAGCTGCCATTCCCCAAACCACCCCAGGTCCTCAGAGAATACAAAAAGAATGGAAGCTTCTCTTGAACAATGCAACCATAGACTGCATCTATTTTCTGACAGTTTGATTTATGGTGGAACTGCACAAACATAACATTTTACCTTATGCTAAGTATCGCTGTAAAGAAATAATGGAAAAGCATGTTTGTTAACACTAATCATGATCATGTTTGAGAAATATATGGGAGCTGGCAACATCTGTTCAGAAAAATGTGAAACTAAATCATACTTCCTATTTAGGGGAAGATTTTTCAATAAATCTGCCTTGTCAGTGCTTTCTGAGCCAAACATATATTTGGAATTAACAAGTTATAAATGAGTAGAATGAAAATTAAAACACAATATGGGAGCTGGAGAGATGGCACAGCAGTCAATAGCACTGTTCCAGAGGACCTGGCTTCAATTCCCAGTACCCTCATGGCAGCCCATAGCTATCTGTAACTTCAGTCTCAGGGGCCTGACAACCATGGTAAAATACCAAAGTAAATACAAGAAAATAGAAACAAAATTTTAAAATTTACTGAAAAACAAGAAAAAGAAAAATGCTTATTCTGCAGTGATAGCAACCAAGGAGATATAAATTTGTGACCAGTCCTAAGCAGGTCTTTAAAAAGGCACTGCAGTCTGGCCTGTTGTTTCATATCATTTCAAAAAATTTAACTGGCTTAAGCTCCAAGTCATGCCTTCACAGAATTAAAGTAGACAAAACACTTTATAGCATCTTAAGCAATTTTAGTAAATGACTTCTTAGTAGATTTATGTATTAAATGTAAACAAACCTTTCTATTCCATAAGGAAAAACTTTTTCACATTTTACTGATCAAATGGAACATTTTCAATATTCTTCTCTTTAGGTTTTGCTCTTTTTCACTGTAGATTTGTATGAGAGGTAAGCACAACTCTTCTATAAGCCAAATGTTATCCTAGCTTGAAATTTTCTCAGAAAAAAAATGAACACATTATTCCTATATCAGAGTCACCAAAGTTCTAGGTCCACATGTAGAACACTCGGATTTTTAAGAATGGCTTCTTGTACTTGTATTGTTCTCTTCTGAAACTTAGAAACTTCTTGAGCTGAGCCAACATTTTCTCTATTTCTTTCAGTATTCTCATCTTCCAGATTCTCAGTAAAATTGTTTGTTAAGCTCTGATTGTAATATTCAATGGGCTTTTATAGCCCAAAATATCAGACTCCTTCACATTCTTTCATTAAAGAAATAGGCACAGCCTACAAACCACACCATCATGTTTATCAAAGTTTTGGCTCCAACACCGAAGACAAAATCACATATGTTGCCCTATTGGAAATTATAGGTATTCATGTATAAATATTCACATATTTGATCTACTCTATTTGATCAGAATTTTTTTCTTTTTAGTAAACTCAAGCCACTAATAATATTGTTATATGCCTTTACTAAATACATCTCTAATATTATTTTTGATTTTTATATGATATAGCATCTCTTTTTGCAGAATTATGACCTTTATGTTTCCTAACTGATGATATTTTTTTACTCACAGACACATATTCTGTTTATTGTTGATCTAGAAATCAAATACCACATGAATAAAAATGTAGTGAATTTCATTAGTTTTTTCATGTGTTCTCTGAAAATTGATTTTTAAGTGTGATTTCTATTACCATTTTAGACACTGTCCATACATTTATTCCTCTTGTTCAGTCAAATACTGGACAAGTATATATGCCAATGAATATAAAAAATAATTTCAAGTGCATAAAACTTTAGATAAACTCTTATTATTTGTGCCTGGTTTTGCATATTTTTAAATAATTGTTTCAAGAGCAACTGCACAGAAATAAATATGTCAATAAATGCATGATTGTCACAATGAATGCAGTATAAATTAAATTTTAGACTTTAGTAAATTAGTCTATATCATACACCAAAAATGTCTATTTTCCTATATTCTGATTTTTGACCATGAGAATCTGTTATGTGAAATGAAGCATTTGATTTGTTTAACTATTCAGTCTAAGTTTATTTCTGTGTAGTAGTTTGCATAAAATTATGATAACAAAATTTCATGGTGCAACATAAAGTAAAAATATTAAATATATTTTTCTTTGAATCACTGAATGTGTATTTTTCTTGAGTTAACTTGTGAAATGACCAAATTATTTCTTGTAACATTCAGCTTTAAAGATTTTTAAAAGGATACAATTTTTAAAGAAAAAAAAAAAGCAAAACAGCATTGAACCCAGATCATTAACCTGAGTCAGTGACAAGATGTCTGCACTAAGTTCAGAATTTACCCAAGGAAAGGATGTCAATAAGCAGTGATAAGTTTCACGGAGTAGGTGCAAAGCAGTAAATAGAACAATCACTCAAAATGACACATCTCAAACTCAAAGAAATAAGAGATCCACGTCAACTGGCTTCAACTAACAACTTGTAGAAAATGGACTTTTAAACTCCTCAAGGTACCTTTGTCCACACACATATTTGAACACAATACTCATGCAACACAGCCACAGAGCTGTAGATGTGATGTGACATTTCAGAAGGACTTAAGGTGAAAGTCAAAGACTTTATAGCTAATACTAACCATGATTTTTTATTGCTTGTGCTCATACACTATTAGAATTTAACAAAATGAATAAAATACAAGACAAAAAGTGAAAAACACAAGCATATTAATTACATAAGTTCAGATGTACTAAGAAAATACCATCTTATTTTAAATGAACAGGTATGTCAATCATGATGCCCCACATTTTAATAATAGTTTAAGCTTAAAATATTTATTAAACAAAGAAGAGATACCATGAATTATACAATAGATTATATAACATCAAAAACTCCAGGTGTCAGGGAATGTAAGGGTGAGAATGGGGAAGGAAAATGAAAGATACAGAATGTCAGTTCTGTGCCTATTTTTAGATGCAGTAGATATTTTAGTGGACTCCAGTGTAGTGTATGAAATAACAATGGGCATGCCATGAATTTATTGTTAAGAACACTTAAGCTATGAATATGTCATATGACAATATAAATGTTTTATACATTTTTTATTTAAAAAGATGATGTATAATATTTGTAAATGAATGCTGAATATTAGGAGTAGATTTCCTTTCATGCTTTCAGAGAAATATTTGCAAATTATGTCTCAATCATAGATAAAAATATTTTACCTTTTACATTATGTTCCTGTCAGGTTCTGGTAGATTTTGAATAATATGCCTCATTAGCCACTGAGTGAAGAATAATCAATATTAGTCCTCAATATTTGTTACAGCTACATGCAGCAGACCAAAAAGAAATGAAATACATAATGCTAGTGTTGCCTCCATTCCTAATGAATGTAGTTTACAATTACAGGGAAATTTAAGCTGTAGGACAACATTTGAAAATGCATCTTAAGTGAGATGAGTAATAATTATATGAATACATTCTGGTTATCTGTTTGGCTTTTTGTTTGTTTGCTTGTTTTGCTTTTCTTTGTCAACTTGACACAAGGGAGAGATACCAATATAGAGGTAATATTAGGATTTGTTTTTCTAGAGTTCATCCTTGATTTGGCTAATGGCCTATTGGGCAAGGAACTGCCCCAACATTGACCACTGATTTGGACATGCAGTCCTATGTGCTTGCAGGAGACAAACATAGAAGGCTGCTGAAACTTTCCAAGTCAGGGTAAGACAGCCTTTCTACCTCCCTGCTTTTGTTGTTATCTGTCAAGTACTCTTGGCCTTAGCCAAAATTGGCTGTACCAATGTTGCTGTGAGACCTTGGGTGACTGTCCAGGTAGCTTGCTGTTTCTGTCCTTGCTGTACCTTTTGGAAGTTGCCCATCCGCACTTCTTGTCTACCCTAGTATCATTATTTTCCTTCTCAGGTCTTGATGAGGTTGTAGATTAAACTATCACAACTATTATTCTCTCTTCCTAGTTAGATTTACTAGGTACTAGGCTTAACTTTTCCAGCTTAGGACAACTCTATTGTAAACTCCATTATGCCTTCACCCTAGGACTAGATATGTAGGTCGTTTTGTTCTCGATTTATCTTTTCCTAGAGCACACTTGTTATTCACTGTTTTATATGTAGTTTTGTATCAAGCCTAAACCTTTTCTTCAGACTAAAGGGGAATTGTAGTGGGACATTCACTTTTTCTGCTTCTGGGGCACTGACAACACCCATTGGGCAGGTGGAGCCAGGGGCGGAAGTGACCCATGGAATTAAGTGTGAGGAGTAGCTGGTTGGTAATGCTGTCTTGCTGGCAGGAAACGGAGAGGAGAGCATCAGGTGAAACTTGCTGGTGTTCAATTGTCTAGGTTGTAAGTTATTTCTCCCTGAATAAACATCTATTTGGCATAATGGTTTATCCTGATCCTTATTAAACTGCAATATCAGATATTTGTGTGTTACTGAATTTTGCAAAGCAAGCATCTTTTGAGATAATGACTATAGTGCTTTTGTTTACCTACAAATCAGTACTGCAAAGAGCTATGTGTTATGGATAAATTTATTTTTCTTTCTCCCTATTTTTAACCTAAGACACAGGGAAATCTAAGGCATGTCTTAGACATAGGATGACAAATTTCTCTGCTAATTACAGAGTGAGGCACCATAGTCAGTTCCAGAAACAGTAGCTATCTGTAAACTTTCCAACCACAGAAATGCAAATATCATTTATAGCTCCTAATTTCTTTGAAATATAAACTATCTCATGATAAATTTTGAACATAAGAGAAAAATAAATATCTAATTTAAAATTTACAACTTTCTATGTTTCTATGAAGCAAATTGTTAAAAGTTTCTCATCAGAAAATAAAGAAGTTTGATATAAAAATTCAATTGCTCATGTCTAAAGACATGACTGAGTTCTTTAGCTTGGTCTTTTTGCCAGCATCCATGTGATGGTACATGGCTGTCAATGACACCAGTTCCAGTTGATACAAATCACTCTTCTGTTCCCCGTGAGCACCAAGCACACTCAGAGGATATATATATACACATATATGCATGCAAGCATTCATACACATTAAAAATAAACAAATCATAATGATCAAAGGGCTAACATTATTTCCTTAAAATGGTTAAACAGTTTCATAATTTTAATAATTTTCAGTTTTTGAGCCATCATTTTTGATTTTGAATATCTGCATAATTACTAAGTAAAAATACTTAGTAAAAAAATGAAGTATGAGCAGTATTAAAGGAATTTGGATTTCAAACTTTCATTCAGAATAAAATTAAGCTAGTTTTAAAGAGAAGGTTGAATGATGTCCAATTTTAAAATATAAAACTAAAGCATTGAAAGTGATAACTAATTGAACAAGGAGAAGTTGTGAGTTGTCTACATGGCTCCCCTATCAGTATGTTCTAGGCTGTTAGGTGTGGGAAAGTAATCTAGAGGCTATTCAAATTGACATCAACCCAATAAGAAAACATCTGATTTATAATCTTGTCTTACCTACAAAATATGCTAGGGCAATAATGACACAGAACTTGTGGGAATAGCTAATGAATGTCTGGTTTGACAAAAGACCCCTCCATAAGAAGGAACACCCTACTCCACACTGCCTGAGTAACCAAGAATTAGAGAGTAGATAGCCCAGAGTCATAGGGTGAAGCCAAACACTACTGGTCAAAAAAATAATAATCCATAAAATAATTTCTAATTATATTGTGCTATACTCATAGTTAAATGACTTATCCAGTTATCAACAGAGAGGCTTCCTCTGCCACCAGATTGGAACAGTTTGCAGAGATACACAGTCAGACAAAGTCCATCAAGAATAAATTTGGGGTCCCAATCAAATACTTCCCCTTTGAGCTCTGGAAATCCCATGAGAAAGGAAGAAGAAACATTGTAAAACCCAGCAGGATAAGCAGACGCCAGGGAAACAGGCCCTCTAAGCACAGTGAATATTAGTTCACAGAAGTGAATCAGACAGTAGCATACCTGCAATATGAATCACCCGTCTTTTTTAAACTTTACATATGCAACATACACATGTCAATGTCTGAACTACAGCTATTAGCATCCCGTGTTATTAGTGTTTTATACTAGTATTGTGAGCATCACTCTTTGGTAAGGTGTTAGTGAATGTCATCCAGGATACACTCTGAACTTTTTTTTTTAGCATCCTACTTTAATGATGAAAAAAGAAGAGCGGTCTCAAAACTAAGTATATTCTCTTCAGTTTATCAATGTAGTGTTTGTATATATGTGGGTGTTTTTGAGACAGAGGGGATGAAAATAAAAACAAATGTAGCCATGTATGGAGGGCAAATGACAACATTCAGGGATGTCTTCTCTGCCTCTACCTGCTTTTGAGGTGGAATCTCTGCTGTTTATTCCCCCACACCACATACAACAAGCTAACATATATGTGAGCTTCTGGGTGATTCTCTTGTCTCTGTCTCCTCTCTGTTCATAGGAGTTCTAGGATTACAGACAAATAACACTGAATCATGTTTTTCAGGTGGACTTTAGGCATCCAAAAGTTTGTCATGGTTAAGAGGCAAGTGTTTTAACCTCTGAGAAATCTCCTTCCCAGTGTATTTCTATGGTAGATTTTTTTATTCATCTATTTATTTTACATCCCAGACACAGTCTTCTCTCCCACCCTACCCTTCCAGTCGCTCTCCCTCATTCCCCTATTTCCCCATTTCTCCTTCTGACCCCAATCCCCTCCTCTTCCCTCTCTATCCAGGAAAGGGCAGGTTTTCTATGAGTATCAATGAAACATGGCAAATAAAGCTGCAGTAAGTATATGCTCCTCCCCATATTAAGGCTGCGTAAAAAAAACCAAGAATGAGAAGTAGGGTCACAGAAGGCAGTAAAAGATTCAGAGGCACCCCCTTTGCCTGCTGTTAGGAATCTCATAAAAGGACCAAGATACACAACTGTAACATATACATGGAGTGCTTAGGTCATTCATTCTCTGTGAGCTCCTATGAGCCCATGTTGGTTGAGTGTATGAGCTTTCCCATGGTGTCCTTGATCTGTCTGGCTCCTATATTCTTTTCTCTTCCTTCTTGGCAGGATTTCTAAACTCTGAATAATGTTTGGCTGTGGGTGCCTGCATCTGCCTCCATCAGTTGACGAATGATGCCTCTCCAATGACAACTGGGCCAGGTACCAATCTGGTCACAGGATATGAATAGTTCATGCTGCTTATACACTATTGCTAGGAGTCTAAGCTGGGGTCCTTCCCATAGACTCCCAGCCACTTAGCCACCTAGCCACCATAGAGTAAGATATACAGAAGTAAGAAAGATGAAAGCCCAGAGGGAAAATGTAGACAGGTTAATTTAATTTAAGCAAAGCTTACAGGAAGCAAGCCAAGCCAATAGAGGTATTCATAACTATGAATAAGCATCTGTGTGTAATTTATTTGGTAGCTGCATAGTGGTCTCCTCAAAAAGACCAAAGAATAGAAAGAGTAAAATTTCCCATTACAAGTGGGAGCTTGTACACTGGAGTCACCACTGCACTATGTATCTGCTGTTCTTCAGAATCATCATTTGAACTTTTTTCTTTGCTGGTTTGTATGCATTACCATTTGTCAATTATTGCCATTATTTCACTTCAAAATTATTTTTGAAATGTATTAATTTTTATTTTACATATACAGCTGTTTTATTGCATTCATGTCTGTGTGACATATGCATAAAAGTCCACAGAGACCAGAAGAAGATGTCCAATGCACTACTGTGTGAGTGCTAGGACATGAATCCCGGGCATGTGCAAGTGCAATGAATGCTCTGATGGCTAAAATGCAGTTCCAACCTTACTATTATTCCTAATTAAAGTATATATTGAAAAATGCACACAAAATGTTATGCATTTATGGAATGGTGTATGGTTTTCTGATTAAACATTCCATGATGTTCACATCAGAGTAAAGATAACTATCTTCTGAAGCTGTTAGAATATGTTTGACATGAAAACATTCAAGATTCTTCCATCCATCTTTTTACAATAGTCTTGTTATATTTCACAGTACTCTGCAGAAATATATCAGAACTCCTTAGCCTTTTTTTAACTGTGATGCAATACTTTGATCCCCTATTACCTATCACTCCATCTCCCCTCCTCTCCTCTCTCTACTGATAATTAATTGTATTAATTGTATATTGTAAATCAATATACAATCAATAGAAACAGCCAACATCTCTTTCACACATGTATTACAAATTAAAATTTGGTATGTTACCTTGTTTTATAATTTCTTTTTAACATAAGCAATAAAATCATTCTAGAAGTCTTCTGTCTGTAGAAAAATATATATGTTATTAACTAAACATCTTCTGTTTTCATTTTGTTTTTCTTAACAGTCTATCAGCTTACTCTCAGTAGGTTCAAGATTCAGTATAATATTCACTACCTTCACCATTATCTCAAAAGAAAAACACAATAATTCAGCCATGCATTCTACGGAAGATAACAGAATATTATTACTGCATTGGTATCGTTCTGAAATTAAAAAAATTATCTTTTACTTATATCTTGTAAATTTATGAACACTTCTTAATACATCTGAGTTTTGATAGTGTAGATAAATCTTTCTGTCCTGCCGGCCAACTTCTAAATATCCACACTGAGATTCATTATTAATGTAAAAGCTTGGCGGACAGCTTAGTCTTGTTACAAACTAGCTCTTACAACTTATATTAACCCTTATTTCTTATCTACATAGTACCAAGTGGCAGTACCTTTTTTCAGCAAGACATATTCTTCTCCTGCTTCCTCTTTATCTCCAGGCAATTCTGCCTCCTTCTTCAAGGTGCTATCTTTTGTTCTGCAAGTCATGCCTAAGCTTTTTCTGCCTCGATATTCATCAGTCAGCTCATTATTAACCAATGAGAGCAATACATATTCACAGTATGAAAAAGATTATTCCACAGCATGATAGTATGGTTAATCTGACCTAACTCCTCTAGTTCATGTTAAAGGAAAAATATAGAATATCTTTGAAAACATTGTATTAATATGATTAAAATAATTATTAGCAAAGAGTCTATTGGTGTGTGAAATATAATGAAATTAATAAGAAGTTTTATCCAGCTGTGGTATTTTTCCCCTTCCCAGTTTATAGGAAGCATCATTGTAGCCTTGTCAGTTTCATTTTCTAGCCTAACTTCTCAAAGACAAATAGTGATTTGAGTTTATCTGCTGACAATGGTTTTCCTGAAATTAATGTCTACTTTGATGTCCTTTAGCTCCTTCCAGTTTTGTTTGAGTTGTAATCTTGCCCTTGCCACATTCATTTTTTTTTTCCTGGAATCTCTTTTACTCTGATTCGTTCTTACATTCTGTGTTCATGTCTTTGCTGCCTCCTGCATACCACATAAAGACATGGATATCTTTCATGGTACAGAAAGAAGATAATTCCCCAAGGATATTGAATGGTTTTGGTGCTTCATATATAGAAACAATATACTGTGGAGAGTAAAATTTGCTGTTAATAAGCAGAGAATGCAAAAAAATTAGAATGTGAAAAGAAAAATAATTATTTGCAAGGGTGAAGGAAACCAAAAATGAGAGAAAAAAAATGTATCCTTGTAGGGAGATTAAGTTTACACTTTTTTTTCTGTTCAGATTCTTTCAATGTTCATATAAAATATCAGTAATTCAATTTCCTCTCCTTCCCCTTCTCCTGTCTCACCCCCCTGACTCCTACCTCTCACCCTTTCCAGCCCTCTAATCACTCCTCAGAGGGATTATGTCCTTCTATGGGGAGTGTTGCAGTTTTTAATAAGCACCTTGAGAATATCACAATTCAACAAAGTTCAAGCAAGGTTTTATGGTGGGGGGTGTCTTAAAAGGGGGAAAGCAGATTGGGAGAAACTGGCCTCTTGGGACAGGAGTATCAGGAAAGAGGAGATAGGAGAAAGAAGAGAGAAGAGGTGAAGAGAAGATAGGAGAGTAGAATGATGGCAGGTGGGCAGGGTCTTTTAAAAGGAAACATAGTGAATAATCACAGTATAGTGGCAGTAGCTGAGAGTGTATCCTGTCAGAACTCCAAATCAGACCCATACAAATGCCTAAATAATAACAGGGAGTCAAGAATGTTTGGCATAGCAACTTGAGTCAGGACCAAGTCCCTCCTCCAGCATCAAGTCCAAGAAAGGTATAGGGATAGGCTCCAAAAAGCCAGTTGATGCTCCTGGGTTTGGTCCTGGTGCCACTGCCATGCCTCCCTGCTCCCAAACATATCCACTCATGTACTGTCACCCAAATTCAGAAGGTCTAGTTCGGTCCCACGCAGCTTCCACAACTATCAATCGATAGTCGTGAGTTCATCCTACTTCTAGTCAGCTATGTCTAATTTCCCCCAACATGGTATTGCCCTTCCTTGTTCACATGATCCCATCTCCCTCTCTTCATATGAACTCCAGGAGCTCAGTCCAGTACTTTGTAGTGGGTCACTGCTTCTGCTTACATCAGTTACTTCATATAGGTTCTATTATGACAATTAGAGTAATCACTAATCAGATAAAAGGAAAGGCCTAATCTGACAACTTCTCCATTATTACTAGGAGTCTTAGAAGGAGTAATCCTTGTGGAATCTTTATAATTCTTCTAGCACCAGATTTTTCCTAACTACATAATGGCTCCCTCTATCAAGTTATCCCTTTCAGCTGGGAGGTAGTGGTGCATGCCTTTAATCTTGGCATTTGGGAAGCAGAGGTAGGTGGGTCTCTGTGAGTTCCAGGCTAGCCTGGTACACAAGACAAGAGCTAGTTATAGGTGAGACTCCAAAGCTACACAGAGAATCCCTGTGTCGAAAAAGTAAAAAAAAATTTAAAAAAAAAAAATAAAAAAACATAGTAAAAGATATCTCTTTCATTGCTATTTGCCTCCTCCCCTCCCCCACCATAGTTTTCTTAATCGTTCATGTTCCAATCCCCCACCCCCTCCCTTCTACCCTTCCAGTTTTCCCAGGGTTTTTAACAATTATACCTACCAGGGGCCCTCCATGTGTGTTCCTCTTATGATTCTTCTTTTTGCCTAGCTATTCTGGGAATGTGGGTTGTAATCTGGTTATCCTTTGCTTTACACCTAATGTCTACTTATGAATGAGCACATACCCTGTTTGTCTTTCTAGGTCTTGGTTACCTCACAGAAGACTTTTTTTTTTCTCTAGTTTTATCTATTTGCCTGCAAATTTCAAGATGTTTTTATCTTAAAAAAATTCTGTGTGGGTGTTTTGTCGGCTTGCATATATGTGTCCAGTGTTTATCTGCTACTTTTATCCCAAAGTAACAAGTAAACATAAAATACATTTGTTTCTATAGTTTTTGTACAGTTTCTTCATCTAATCTTGTTTTACTTTATCAAGTTTGTACTAGTAAATATTACATATTCATGACCCTGCTGTTTGAAAGTATATACATCATATTTTTCTTGGGTGCTAGTTATTTTAGCAACAAAAAGAAGCTTAAATTTTTACTCAATCCAGGTGTTGAGATGCTGATAATTATTTTGTGGAAAATATTCCACAAATTAAATTTGTAGTACCCATGGAGTCATAATCCTTTGTCCATTCTCCATCTCACACCTTTTAAATAATCCAAGCATTTTTTCAGTCCCTGATAACATTGTTACAAGAAAGAGTTAAATTACTCTGCCTGCCCCAGATCCTATAACATTGTCTTTTCCTCTGGGGTGACATAGTTTTCCTATTTCAAGGTGAGCTGTCTGTATCATGGAGGAGAATTCCTAAATATGCCTTGATTCATTCTTCTTTGTTTTAGGTTAACTTAATTGGGAAAATAAGGAGGTTTGAAAGAACTAAGGGGACTATGTAGTGGAGAACTCAAAAATATCAATTCCTGCTCTCAAGCAATTGAGACATTGCTCAACTAGGATTGCCTTTGTTTTGCTGCCATTGGGAAGCTAATGAGGTCAAATTTCACGGCTCATAATTGGATATACAGTTCAAAACAATGGTCAGATTTACAATGGATGACAAACAGAACAAGAAGTCAAATATCAATTATTATTGCATGATGGTAAGTCTTTATGTGCCATTTAGTTTCTGTTGGAAGATTCTCTACTGTCTCCTTTGTGACTCTGAGAGAAAAGCAAGAAAAAGCAATTGGTATCTTGAAACCTGTTGGTAGAAACAGAAGGATGTTGTCAAGGCTATTGTCTTTTCTTCCAAAATATATTACTGCATGAAAATTCCAATGAATAGGTAAAAGAATAAAATGTGGAGTGTGAATGGAGTGGTGGATTTTGGTCTTCAGCATCATTTCTAGTGTCTTGTGTTTGCTCTGGTTCCTGGAAGGAGTAAAGCTAATTGATGACTAAAATGAGCTCATGAGATCTCCCCTGCTTTAGACATCAGGAATTAGTTTAGATCATCAATTGGCTGAAGTATAATTCATATTTATCCTCAGAGATATTTTAAAGACAGGCCTAAATTTTAGGGGTATATTAGAGAACTATATTGGAAAAAGGAATATTACCAAGTACACTTAGAAATACCATTATCAATACCCCCTACCCCAAATTTGCCAGTATATATAGTGTAGTATAATAATAATTAATTTTGTCCTCCTGCTGACCTATCAGTTATTTTAATTTTTATGATAAGCATATTGAGCATTGACAGATCATATTAAGTTTTGCATATTATCTGTAGCAAATTCATTTTATATTTATTAGCTCTTTTTTTCTGTCTCTGATTTTCTTTCTGTATGTGTGTATGTGTCTGTACTTTTCAGAGAATTCATATGGAGGACAGAGTACATGGATGTGTCCTTGTCTCCTTCTGCCTCACCAATCCTAAGGATTAAACTCAGGCCATCAGTATTTGTGGCAAATTCCTTTACCTGTGGAGTTACTTCATCAGCCCTCATTATTTTATTCTTTTGCTTAAAACATCTGGAAAATACAATCTGTTCCTGGGGTCTTGGTTTTCTCATGTATCTATAAAAATATTCCAGTTTGCTTTTATCACTCAATCCCTACAACGACATATTTAGAGTTCACAGATACTCCCATATATTTTCTTATTTAAGTTCTCAGAATTTGATAAGATCCCTTACTCTGGAATCCATTTTCTTCCTTCACTTCTACATAAATACCTCATCAACACATGTTGCATTTTATATAAATCTAAAGGACGTTTTCTCTTCTAAAACAGACCCTACCACTTCCACTGCAAAGAGATCCTTTACATCGTTTTATCACAGCTTTACATACTCTCACATTAAAGAGAAAATTTTGTTTTAATTTAACATGCAAAACATATTGAACTTTATTCTACTGTGATTGGATGAGTCACAGAAGAACAAAGTTATATATTTACTAATGCCATTCTTAGAAATGCTACAATCCTCCTTTCCATAAAGTAAATTACAAATCAAGTCTTTCAAAGTCACACTCAAATAAAGCTATTCAGTGCATTCCTGCTATTTTATAGTTGCTTTGCTTGTTTCAACATTAATTTCTGTGATGTAAAACTTGGTGGAATGATTCATGTATTTTTCTTTTGATTTTATAAACTTGGTGTTTACACATACTCACACACACACACATCATGTGTTAGGTCACTCTCTGGTCTCAGATAATTATCTGATTAATAAATACTGAGCACACTGAAGTAGCTGAGGTAGTTTCATTGACTTTCAACCTGTAAGATGGTAAAGAAAAATAGAATTTGGTTTGGGACTCCATTCCCCATAAGTCTGTATTTCCATTCTTCTCTTTACTTCTGCTCCACAATGTCATTTTACTACATATAATAAATAAAAATTTGATTTTTTTTTACTGCTTTGACACAGACTGTAAATCATGGTCACATTAATACATGATTACATTAAATACTATAGTGATAAGTTAAAGAAAGAAATTTTTAATAATGCTATTGATTCTATCACAGGGAACATTTTTATATCCATCTGCAATATATAGAGTCAGGGTGAGCATTTATAGTCACTTTGCATCTAGGTACAGCATACCTTCCCTAGAATGTATGGAGCACATACTTTTTTCACTATATATTATTATCAGTTCAAAAGGAATTTCTAATCCAGTCATGTAGTTCAACCTTGTAATACACAGTTGAATTAAAAGCTCAAACCTACTCCCTCTCTGTTTCCATTCAGCATACTCCTCTAAGTCAGCATCTAAACAAGCTGGCTTTACTTAAAAAAAAAAAAAAAAAACTAGAGGAAAAGTTTGTAACACAAAGATAGGTGGTGTGTCTTGCATATGTTGCACCTTGCACCTGATTTGCATATGTTGCAAATCAATGAAATGAAACAAAATAAGAAAAACAAATAAATTATACATTCAGACTTTTAAAGTTTAATAATAGCAATACAGTGGTCTAGTATGAGCCAAAATAAAAGAGATAATCTGTACCATTAGTAAAACAAGCTCTCCTTGTGCATTATATAGCCTAAGGGCTATGCTACAACATGTCACATAAACAGTCACCTTGCTGCTTAAGCAGTGTCTTACTGCTTAATCACGGACCATCCTCGGTCCCTGAGGTATGTAGATAATCACCAAACGATCTCAGATGATTCCATTTCACTTTGGCTCTTCTGTTTTCACAGTATTTGAATTCCCTTAACTCCAAAAACATATATTCAAGTCCTCCAGAATTATTTTCCATGGAGCTTAATCAAAATATGATTTGTGGGGGAGATTTTAAGAATATTTTATCACATTCTGCTAAAATATGAGGAAAAATAGAAAACTCTCCTCCACAAGGATTTCCTTCAGCCCACTTTTAAACTTGATCCATAATTTGATCGAATGCTCTTGGGCACTATTAAATAGTAATAATGAACTTCACCTAAAGCCCTTAGTAATTTTGTTCCACATTTCCTTCTCTAATTATCCACTATTCCCTATTTATTATTACTTCATTCCCTGCCTTGAGGCCCTCTAAAATTACTAAGAATGATAAATTAAACAATACATTTGGCACCATGTTAACCTGTAGGGAGGGTTATAATTTAATGGGTTGTCTTCTGAATTAATTATTTCTGAATTATTTAATTGCAGTTTCTAAACAAATTTCTTAGATAACGTGACTTTAGCACTTGTAGCATATTTATAATAAAATTATTATGACAAAAGACCCACATTTATCATACTTATTTAAAAGATGTTTTACTCTAATTATCCTATATGTTGTTAAGATTTATAGCAATGTTTATAACTTTACAGCCAAGCATTATTTTCATATATGAATCCAAGTGTTATTTCACTTCTTCAGACCTTAAGTCATTGTGATTAGATGTTTTCAAGTATGCTTTCTGTAGCCCTACCAGGAACTCAAGGCAGGAGCTGTAAGCAGGAACTACCTTTGGGACAGGGATGACACTAGAAGTGGGCTGGGCTCACTCACCTGTTACCAGCTCCATCCCCTCCCAGCTTCACCCAGCCACTCAGGCAGGTGTCAAGATTATGCTTCATAGCCATACTCATGGACCAAATGTTTGGCGGCAGTCTCCATTGAGATTCTGTCCTCCAATGTATGTTTATATTTGTGTCCAGTTGTCCAAACAAAACGCACCATTGAACTCCTTGTCCGCTGATTCTCATCTTTCAATTTAAATCCTACTCCCTTTTCACTTCTCTTCCTCCAGAACTCTTGGTAATATTGTAGCGTAGAACATAGTCGGATGTAAGCTCCACAATCTATAAAAAAAATCTCAAAGCCTCAATACCTAGGATCTCTTTTTCCTAAGTATATTTTCTCTAAACTAAAACAAAATCACAACAACAAATATTCAGACTTTCTTATTAGAAGAAGGTTTAACTAGAATATAATTGAAATATTATCAAAGCCAACCAAAACAGAAAAGGTATAAGGCACAGTTAGCAATGCCAGGGTGATATTTTAGTCTCCAGAGGCCTTGATTAGCCCTACCTCTTCATCTCTACCTTAGGGACATATAACATATTGGGTAGGGTAAACTTACTCACACTTTCTGGTGTCCTTGATGGTCATTCCATGGTTATGCCAGCTTCAACATGCTGGTGTCACCTAGCAACTGAAGTTGCAAGTTCATCAATGGCACTGCCACATGACTCTATATCTCTGCTTCTATACATGATCCCTTCAGTGCTGGGGCTTCAACAGAACTGATATTCTACCTGCACAAATGCTCTACTACATTGCCACAAGCCTCAACTATTCTTCATGATGTTTTCAAAACAACACTATATGAAAGAGTCTTACACATCATCACATTGACCTACCAGCTTGAGATTTAGGACTTATTTTCTACATGACTGCAGCTTCTATGTGCTGACTAAGAAAAAACATCCCAAGGGAGTTTGCCCTGATATAATTGTTCTCTTATAAATTATAGTTGCTCTTTTACCTCAGATAAGCAGCATATGCTGCGTAATAAAGCAAAGCTTTGTTCTTGTTGCTTATAGCTAATTCTTCAAACCCACGCGAACAGAGTCCACTGTTCCTTACCTCAAAATATCAAATGAGTGGCCGTCATTGAGTCTTTGATGGAATTCCTAACTTCTTCTGAAAGTTCAGAAGACTGGCCTCCACTATCAACACTGTCTTCAGCATTCTTATTTTGCATGCTCCCACAACAATACCCAATTAAGTTCTGAACACCCAAGATAATTTCTACCCCAAAGTTCCAAAATCTGATGTCTTTTTCTACTCTGCAGTCCACAGCATAAAGGATACATTGTCAGGTCAGTCACAGTCACACCTCTCATTCCTAGTATTAACTCCTGTTACAGATAACTTTCCATTCCTGTTGTAAACCAATTTCAACAATATATAGTTTATTTGCCATAGAGGTTGCAGTCTACCAACAAAGGAAGCCAAAATAGAAACTCAGGGCAAGAACTTGAAGTAAAAACCATGGAGGAAGACAGATTAGCATATTGCTTTGTCTGGCTCCTCAAAATTCTTACATTGCCAAGTCCTAAGCTGGCCTAGAACTACACTCCTTGATGTGTGGCACCCCACACCAATCATCATCAAGAAAACAACTCAAAGACATGTGCAGAAGTCAATCTGATGGAGGCAGTCTCCACTGAGAATCTATTTACTCGATTATAACTAGGTTTGTGTACAAAATTATAACAAAAGACTCATGGTTTTCATTTTTTCTGTGTTCTGAATACCAATAGTCATTGAATCTTATGTTAAATTACTGAAAGTCTGACTCCAACTATAGTATTTAGTTTGTCTTAATTTAAATTAGATTATGCATTATACTTTTATTGTCATTCCCCATCAATCTCATTAACATGTCGTGATAACAAATTTATGTTTCTCTGAGGTAGAAATGCTGTGATTTTATGTGAGAAAAATTGTCACTAAGATGAATCTATGTTGAAAAATGTTGTAGTGTAAAATTTAACTAGTGATGAGCAGTGTGTGTGTGTGTGTGTGTGTGTGTGTGTGTGTGTGTGTGTGTGTGTGTCTGTGTTCCTCTAGGACAGGCTGGACTCTCATGGAAGTTTATCACAATATCAACAAACAAAAACTATTTATTGTCATAATAAGTCGAGAAGAAGTGGAACAGAACATCTGGTCCTACCCCCTGGCATTTTCTCAAATTAATTACTTGCTACAGAAGCCCACAAAACCTCTCAGATTTCATGTGAGAATGGCTGCAGTGGTATCCACAGCTTTTGACAGCCTTTCCTAATACGTTAAACTACTGGGCAGCTGCTTTTTAGTGCTTTATGGAAGTCGCTGGAGGAAAGAATGTTTTGACTATGTGTCTGGATATTTTTTTTCACCATAAAATCTCTAATTTTCATGTCTGCACTGAATTCTTATAGTACAAATGTCATTAATTTTTATTTTATTAATCTTAGTTATAGAGAGGACCTTGTTTATTGTGTGTGCTAATTATAGACTATTCTTCAACAAATCCTGATCCATTTTAAAACAATCTTCCCCCTACCCACAAACACACGGATGCATATGCATGAAGAAAAAGCATTTCAAAATTTCAAGTAAGTGTCATTCTCACAAAAAAAAAAAAACTACAGGGGGTAGGAAACAGAGAAGAGGAGAGGAGAGGAAAGCAACAGGGATCAACAAGACTGAATCGGGAAGAATAGAGGTGAGCAAGAAATGAGATACCTTAATAGATGGAACCATATAGGTTTAAAGAAAAATCTCGCACTCGGAAATGTTCAGAGTTCCATAAAGATGACTCCACCTAAGAACCTAGGCAGTAATGGAGAGGACACCTTTGATGCCCTTCCCCTTTAATGAGATTAAAGATTACCTTAATTGCCATCCTGGAGCCTTCATCTAGTAGCTTATAATAGCAGAACCAGACACACACAGCTAAGCAAGCACTGAGTCAAACTCCTGGAATCCAGTAGTTGAGAGGGAGAGGGAGACAAAAGAAGCAGTTAAGACTTCTGGAGAAACCTACAGAAACAGCTGACCTGACCTAGGGAGAGCACACGGACCCATTCATAAAGCTGGGGAACCAGCATTGAGCCAAACAAGCTCTCTGATTGTGGGTGCCAATCAGGTGGCCTGAATTGTCGATGGGACCTCTAGCAGAAGAACCAGTATTTAACCCTAGTGTACAAAGGGACTTTGGGATTCCATTCCCTACAAATGGATACCATTTAAGTCCAGATATGTAGAAGATGGCCTAGGCCTTTCCCCAAATGATGAAATATATTTTGATAATTCCCAATGGAAAGCCTCACTATCCTTGGCAAGTGGGTGAGGATTGATGGGAGGAGTGGAGAACATGGGAAGGTGGGAGGGAGAGGTAATGAGGATATTAGTATGAAAAATAAGATTACTTCTAAATAAAAAAATTATAAAAAGTAAATAAAGTTGCTATGAATGAAAAACAAATTAAATTATTAGTAGCCTGGATCTTAGCCTGCTAAAAAGCTTCTGGATAGTTTCTATCCCAATAAAATATAACACACTTTATCAAATTAAACATAGTACATACAGCTTAGACAAGATGGGGCATGAGAATGTGCTAATAACCCAAGAATCACCAAAATCTCCTTAGCTTTCTTACATTATCAGGCACAGGCTATTGTATGATTTTCATGCACATCTAACCAGACTGTAATTAAGCAAGAATTTTATAGCTGTGCCTGGCCCTTGCAGTTGTGCAGAATGAGCTCTTATCGTAATTCCTACACATGAACCTGTATGTCTCTCTAAGGATAGTTAAAAAGCATGGATAGGGGTGATAACATCATCAGATCCCTGAGGTCTTTAAATATTTTTTGAGCCATTAATTTTCTATATTCTGGATGTTTCTACAGAACCTCACTATATCCCTATGAGTGTGATAAACCCAATAGGACTGACTTAACTGCTCAGACCTACCTTTCAGGGCCAAAGGGAAAATTGCTCTTGGTCTCCCGTGCTGAACCTACTGTTAGAGTGGACCTGGCTTGGCACTACAAGTGCTGCCTCTCTTTTCAACATATGTAGCTGTTAAAGGAGATCCTGGCTGGTCAAAACATATCTACCCCTACCATGACCATTTGCTGGAACAAAATATATTGTCTTCAGTCTAGGGGTAAAATGAACCAAACTGAGGGACTGGCTTGATCACCTCAACATCTGTTGTTCGTGGTGTCTTCTGTGAACTCAACTTCAGTTTGTGAAACTCTCTTGAGACTCCTTAGCACACAATTTGCTTTCTATCAGTTTTCTCCCCTTATAAACTCTAGCTCAACTTAAGTCTTAACACATTTTTATTCTGGTAACAGAGGTAGACCTCTTCCTATTCTTTTTTCTCTATTGGTTGTTCTCTCTGTAGAAACTTTTTACATCCTAGTCTATGTCACTGAGGCAGCCAAAGCCTTTCCCTAGGAAAGGACGCAATAAAGACACTAAAGGTCCACACTGGCCTCTAGGGTCCTGCTAGGTCAATCTTTTACTTAATTCCTCTCTGAATGTAGGTCTATCTGGCCCAGAAAACTGAGGGTCAAACACAGTTCCTTTAATTACTAGATCTCTTGATACCATCTTCCCATCCTCTATGGGTCTCAAACTTCTGTTTTCTATGAGAATTTCAGAGACTGAGAAAACAAAGTAATCCAAATGCTTAGATATGCCATTATACCAGGGACTTCTTTTCCTCATAGAGTGGCATTTTCTTTAATGAGGGGTGGGAAATTACTTTATTCAATTTTTCTGTCTCCCCATCAGTCAGACTGATCCCTCCATTCCTACCATATCCCAAAGCATTATCAGCCAGGCTGAGGCAGACACTATCACTTCCTTATTTAAAAATCTTACATAATTCCAATAGTTCAAATTTCATATTTCCCAATCACACTAACTTTGTGCATTGGACTGTGGTTAGTGTATCCATTTGCATGCTGTGTTAGAACTTTCCCCTCTTTTTCTACGAAAGGTTGGGCTTGAGAGGTATCTTTTAGTACTTCTATCATCTATCTGTCATCTGTCTGTCTCTCTCATCCTCTTATTTAGCTAACTTAGTTGGCAAATCAGAAGCTAACATAGAGGATAATACCACATCTCCTTTTTTGTTTCAATTGTTCCTTTACACAAGTGAGTTCTTGTTTTATAAAAAGAAGGCCTGCTTGGTCACCATCTCAGTCACAGATACATTTCTAATTAAACACAACAGTGGTCAGGAATCTGTGCTGCTGCATGCTGAAAATCTCATCCATTGTACATTAATAACAAAGATTACACGATTTTCTCTAAACCTTTAACTGTTTTCACGCATGTCTGTATTCACATGGTGCACTACACTCATCAAAATGATGCCATTGCTTACCACATAGATGAAGACTGCCATTCTCAGATTCCTCCCACAGACTGACATCTCAGACTGAGTTCCATGTCTCACCCATAGCAATAACAATTTAACTGCTGTCATAGAACAAACACACACTAACACAATTAACAAAAAAATAACAACTCTGTCAGAATATCCTCAAGGAATGCTACCCAACTCAGACTTCTTAGCCGGAGATGCATGTCTTGGTACCAATAGCTAGGACCATGCACACTCTCTTTTTCACAACTCATCTTTGGTTCTTTCTGGTTCCTGTTGGAGTATCAATTACACTGGCTGACAAAACTACTCATGGGGGAGACAAAATAATCTTTTCTATTCTAGGCAGATAAGGAATGCACAACACACCAAGACTAGCTTTGTGAACCAATAAGTTTTATTAGGGTTTCTTGAAGAAATAGAAATGACTCGAAGACAACTGTATCACCAAAACACACCCCAGCTCAAGTGACAGCTTATATAATCTGGAAAGCCTGGAGTACACTGTACAGGCTTACAGGCATTTTATCAAGTTAGAGTGTCTTTTCCTAGTGCCTTAGCTGGTTAAAGTCCCTTCAAGAAGGCTCTTCTAGACTAAGAATCTTCTTTGCTGCTGGAGTCTGTTCAGCATACATTGGAATGTCCTGGTGAAGCTGATCAGTTTCAAGATGTTATTTAATCATTTTTTCTTTCTTTCTATTTGTTTGCATGCTTATATATTTATTTACTGGGATGTTGCTTAATTCCTATTTCTAGATGATCCTCACAGGATAGAATGTTTTAATCTTAGAAGAAACTATTAAAAAACAATAGTAAATTATAGAATCTTAATAGTAAGCATCCACCTTCTGGGAATAAGTATTATGCAAAAATAGTAATGTAGTTATTAATTGTTTAAGCAATATTAAGTAAGTCAAACAAAAAGTACTATATTCCTTTTTTCCTAAATTCACAGGCAAGTATATGTTTCTATAGATTAAATCAAAGATATCAGATGATTCATCTCTTTTATTTTTTCTTATTTTATGTATCAATCCCAGTTCTCTCTCCTTCCCTCTCATATTACCCACTCTACCTCCTGTCCCATTTCCTACCCATTCCACTCATAGGGTAATGCCTTCCAGGAGGAATCATCAAAATCTGTCAAGTCATTTGGAGTAGGGTCTAGGCCCTCCCTCCTGCCTCTAGGCTAAGGGAGTATCCCTCCTTGGGGAATGTGCTCCCAAAGTCTTTTTGTGTAACAGGGATATACCCTGGTTCCATTGTCAGAAGTTCCTTGGACTCTCCAGGCCTTCTAACTGAGACCCATGTTCAGGGGGTTTGAGTGGGTACAATGCTTGTTAGAGACTATGCAGAAGAAGCCAACACATGTTGCACAATACTGTATTCTTGGTATATGAATATGTTATATCAAGTGGATGATGGTTTTGCAATAAACATGGTGCTCTTTCTATGCCTTTGTCTTTAAAATACTAGTCATCCACAGAAAAGATAAGGAACAATGAAAGAAGATACACCTAAATGTTAAAGAATTTTATAATTTTAATATAGCAGCAGAGGAGAGACAGCAATTCTAAATATTTCAGAAAAAAAATTGAAGACTCCTTCATGTAGAAGAATGTCAACTGAATTCAGCCTATTTTTTACACTGACTAAACACTGCATTTTTACTTCTTCAGATACAACCCATACTCTTACCTCCCTTCAAAATCATCAATTCACTTTGAATACTTGCACTACTTAAGAGCAGATTATAGAAATGATCCATTTTGGTTAGGGGAAAGTGAACATTAGAGTTACAGTATTTATGGAATATTTATTACATATTTATTCTTCATGTTAGGCTGGTAATGATAATTCATGTCATAACCTTCACATACCTCTCATAGTAGTCAGGAAAGTTCCAAACCTGGTAAATACTCATGTGTTTGTTTTCATGGAATAAATTATAGTGGTCATGAATGTTAACTTATAAGGCAAATGGTTTCTAACACTGACTAAATGTATACTGCTATATTTCCAACCCTCAGTTCTCATTTTTCATAACTATGGATAATAATAGTAATTACATGTACAGAATATAAGCTATTCAAAGATTAAATAGCTCTTCATATGATTAAGCTAAAGCCTAAATTATACATTGAAAAATTATAATGGACCTACTACATACGAAGGCCAACAAAAGTTACTGTTTTCATGATTCATTTGTCCAATATATTTATTATAATTACTACTTGCAATGGTATTTAAATTCTCTTCATGATACAAAATAAATATAGAGTGCTAGATTAGGGGATGAAAAGGTTATATTAATTCTTACCTGTTTTCCATAGGTAATTCTTAATGCCATTATTTAAATACTAAATAAGATTTTGATAACACTTGATCCTCAGGACAATTAATAGATGACAAAATATAATGGAAGTTAACAGAAAATTACAGCATATCATCATAGGATAGATGTGCACAAGGCAACTATTTTAATCACTGTACTTAGATTCCTCTTAAGGAAGTACTAAAAGAAGTGAAATATGGACTAACCTGATAATTTATGCAGAAATTTAAGAGAAGGGTAGCATTAAAGAGATAATTATTCCACTCTATTCAAAAATAAAGAACTATATTATGAAGCCAAGAAAATATTAGTTATTGTCAAGTAGTTTTACTTTCCTTTGGTGTATAAGTAAAATACAAAAGTTTGTCAGATAAACACAATAATTTTGTATAAAATGTGAAAATGTATTAAATTTGTTATCATATTGAGTGTTAAGAAAAGTATAAATTCTTCAGTAAAACACACATTATTAGAATATATTGCATACTTTTTAAATTGAAAAAATGACAAATCTTGAATAATTTGATTGACCCTTTAGCAGAAATATGAGGAAGAAAATTGTCAGATTTCCTAGAAATGTATTTCGAATACATTTTTTCCAAGTGGTATTAGCTGAAAGGATGTGTGTAACTTGCTTATATTTTAAAGAAAGATCCATAATTCAGTATTGATAAATATAATGACAATTTGATGGTGCCTATGTGCATAATATACTCTGAAATTAAATATACCCATGTAAATTTACAAGTAATAGGAATTTGCTGTGCTAATGATCTTGTATCTGCACACTTTAGATTTATTTTAATTAACAAAATAACCATAGTGAAACCATTTTTAGAGAGTTATATCTGAATTGGGATTATAATTATGAGATGTTCATAATTAATTAATGCTAATTGTGTTTGAATTTATATATATAGAATTGCATTTTTACTATTACATATTATACAATTATGCAAAAGTATTTTAGAGATCACAAATAATGTCCAATATTTAAAGCTATATAAACAAATCATATCCCTAACAATCTATGTCTCAGTAGCACCAAATATGCATGTAAAATATAAGTTTATGCTTTTCTCCCAAATATAACACCCAAATAATAATATAAATGAATGTTTTTAAGTGATTGTTTTGATGTATTATTTTTCCATCCTACTTTGCCATATAAATAATACATTCCATTTTAACTAAGCAATGTTGCAAAATATTAAAAAGGAGAATTTCCATTATTAGTCCCAATTTAATAGAAAAAAGACACTGTAAATAGTATATACTATTATTAAAGAATGATAAAATGCAATATTCAAATAGACTTTGTTTAGTGTGTTAAAATATTGCTACCTAATTCTGACTAATTCAAGAAAAATAAGTGCCATAGGAGTTAAGTGAAAAAACCTTTACACAGAATATTATGAGTGAATATTACTATTTAAAATAAACCCAACTGATTGTAAATTGAAGTTAATTTTACTGTGTAACTATCTCAGGAATTATAAAACTTTTCTAAACATCCTAACAGGACCAATAGAACTCTTGGTTCCAGCATTAAGTTTTAGATACTAGTAAAATTTTCATTGCAGTTAATCAGTTAATTTCATTTCTACACACAATATGGTACTAATATGAATACCCATAAAGGGACACAGAGCTCAGAAATATGGTCTACCAGTGTAATAAACTTTGTAATATCCTTTATGAAGAATGGCAAAGTATTATAAATAGGTGATGAAGGGTAATTCTTTGAATGCATGACCTCTAACAATGTTATACATTACATTTGTCCTATGATTTTGAAAATTACTGAAAGTTAAGAAATCTGTTCCTCTCCTTTATGGTATATTTTGACTCTTCAGCAATCCTCTCAACTAAAATGCTTCCTCACAAAGTTCAAGTATAGTTTAAACTCACAGCCAGTAGGATGAAATTAAGAGTTGTAACCAAAAAAATATTCATATTTTGTTTAGAGTATTTTGTTATGCAACTTTTTAAACATTGACAAAACAGAGGTCTAAATCAAGTAAAATATTTATGTGCTTATCCTGAATATAATTAAAATAAAATGTTACAGACAAATGTATGGGAACCAGACAAATCCATAACTTGCCCTTTTCTGCATTTAAGTAGAAATATAGATTATTATTACTTCATGACACAAAGACACATAGAAAATTTTTCCACATCATGTCAAGTATACATAGTAGAGTCTTCTCACAAATTACAAATGCCTCAAGTCAACATTGGTTCTATATGACAAATCCATGGGAAATATCACGCCTGTAGAAGTAGTCCTCTATCCACTCTCATTTGACATATTTAGAGAAGTTTTAGATTGTAAAGATTAGTCAAGTTAGAAAGAAAAAGAACACTAGGACTATAAAGAAGGAGGTAAATTTATCTTCATTGGAAGATAACATTATTTTATATAAATAAAAACTGAAAGAGACTACCAAATATGTTTGAGTTATAAGCAACTTTAACAAAGCATAAATATATAAAACCTATGTAAATATATAGGCTTATTTTGTAGCAAAAATATACATATTTCTGGGCTTATTGTATGTATGTGTTATATTATGTATTTATTATATTTTATATCACATAAATATATATTTATACATAGATATATGTGGCTGTGTTTATGTGTATCTTTAAAACCCACAGAAAGATAAGCTAAAAATATTACTGTTTTAAATAACTACAGAATAAAAATCTGATTTAAAATGGATTGATTTGGATAAATGTTTTTCAAACTAATGAATACAAAATACTAATAAAGAAATAAAAATAATGAAAATTACTAATTAGATGTGAAATGCAAATTACAACAATGGGTAGTGATTTCATAGGTTTAATTCAGTGTTAGAATACTTGTATCACATGATAGAATCTCTGTGCTCAAACCCCAGCTTTTTCAATCGCATAATATATCTATATACAACATATATATATATATGTGTATATATATATATATATATATATCTCACAGATGTACACACAAGAGCTTTCTGCACATATGCAATATAATTTTTCAACAGTTTAAAAGCCAATTATATAAAAATATAACATATACTAGTAACAATATAAAGAAAGAGTAACGTATAAACTGTTGCCAGGAATCTAAACAACTACAGATAATACATTTCTTAACAGTGTTTTATAAACTAAGACTACTTATCCACTTTTCTTACATTGTACATGAAAATACTAGAAAAACATTTAGCTTACCATATAGACAATCATTCTTACTATAGTTCTATACAAATTGCCCCCAAATTGGACTCAATCACATTTGCTGTGATGGATATGATGGTAATTAAAATATATTGTGTGTACACAAGAAAATTCTATTGAAAATCTAAGGACAACCTGATGCTGTCATTTGACATGTATAGAACATAGATCACCATTAAATAAGACAGACTAAGTAAAAGAAGACAAACACCAACCTTGATGTAAGCACTATTCTTTTGAACCTAAATGTTAATTTCATTAATATAGAAAGCAGAAGAGTTATGACTTAAATCTAGTAGAAGAAAGTAGGAAGAATGATAAAAATAAAAGAGTGAATGAGGAATTCCTTAGAAGGCAAGGAGTAATTCCTAGTATTTTACTGTGTAGCAGGATAAAATGAGTTTACAACTCATTATACACTATTTAAGAACTAAAGAAGGTACATGAAGGATTATAATATAATAAAATCACTAAAGTCATAAAACACCAGTGTTCCTAATTTGATCACTATATCCTGTCATACTCCATCAACTTGTTAACATTTATTGTATGTGTATATTGTTACATTATAATATCTGCAAAACAATCTTAGGCACATAAAAGGTATTTAGACCAAGGGTAACAAATGCAGTATTTTTCATAGCTGATTAATAGAAATATTATGTAAACTATGTGTAAGATCTAAATATTTAGAAGGCTATTTTATCTCAGGAAATTCTCCTTTTAATCTTATAAAATTATCTTCATGAGGTTGATAAAATGCCTCAGCAGTTAAAAGCATCTGATACTCTTCAAGAGAAGCAGTTTTGTTCCCAGCACCCATATCTGCTAATCTATAATTGCTTGTAACTCCAGCTGTAGGGATACAATCCTGTCTTCTGGATTTTCTAGGCACCTACTCTGACAGAAACACACACACACATACACACACACACACACACACACACACACACACACACACACACGCCGCACACGTTGTTAAAAATATTTTAAAATTTTAATATAGATCTACAGTGAAGATTTTCACTGGCATCATAAAATTAAAAAAAATATGGTGAACAGTAGAAAATTGTTTTATTCATATCAGCACTATTTCTCAGTGGATACTAAATCTATATTCCTAAAGATCATACTAATTTCCACTGAAAATCTCTTACAAAAGTTAGATATGATATTAATAAACTTAGATTGGCTTGTGCATTTAAAATGTTTAAAAGAGTATGAACATGGTCAAATATCTATAAATTATCAAGCTACCCTTAGTAATGAGTGTGATATTCCCATTCAGCAGAGACTGCAAAAAATAGGCAAATTGTTCTACATTTCAGAGCAACTTTAGAAAAAAAAGTGTAAATATGATCTTATGTAGCAAAATCAGAGCAGGTAAGCCACAGAGAAAATAGTCTGCATTTTACATTATCAGCTTTATGTCTAATGTAAAATATACACACCAAGGGCAACAATAAATAATCTGAGTCTAGTAAAGTACTTTAAAATTGTATTATGATTTTTATACATGCAAATAGGGTTGCTGATCCATTGATAAACTGCTCCACATCTAATGTATTTTCTCAATGTGTATTGATTTTATATCTAAGTGAGAAGATATTAGAGTCCATAGTTTTCTACATCTTAAAATAACCTAGTAAGCAAATTTCCCCCATAATTTCCAAGAAGAAATGCTCAAATAATTCATTTATTTAATATTATTTTGTGAAACTACATGAAGTCCATTTCTCCAGAGTATAATATAAATGTCTGTGATGAACACTTGAAGATAAATGGAAGGTTCAATTTTGTTATCAAAACATTTCTCAGAAATTCAAACCAGCCCATCAGCTGATTAAAACTTGACTACAAGCTTCATATCCAAACTCATTTATCCTATTTCCTCTTCAGTTTTATTATATTCATGCTAAACTATTTCTTCTTCAGTATTGTTGTATTCATGCTAACATAGCATGTTTTTATTTCCAGAATATTCTCTTTCCCGGCAGCCTTTTAAACTTCACCAAGCACCATCAGAAAACTAATAATCAGTGAAATGAGTACACACAAGAATTTTTGAAGAATCTCATTAAAACTATGCATCATTACAGGTTGGCTGCCATGAGAGAAGACTTACCTATGAAGCCAACTGTTTTCTCCTTTGGGAAGTCTAGACAGCAAAGATCAAATTTAATACTACATACTAAACTTAGTGTCAGAGACCGTCGTTGACAGGCTGGTTAGATGGTGTTTACTAAAGTAGATAATTTAATGCAAAACTTTGGCACTGTTATCTGTCATGCAAAATCAAGTTTTGAATCTTGTACACTGGACAGGAACAATATGATATTTTCCTAAGAAATCTTAGGGTTAGAATTCAAGGGATGACACTGAGGCAGGTTGCTCTTTATGGAAATAAATTATTGGAGCAATGATTAATAGCTTCACAAGGAGTTAGGAGCATGGCAGTTGCCCTGAGTAAAGCCCATGCAACAGATTATGGGTCCTTTACTTATAGTCAGATTAAAAAGAGTCCTTTGGTGGCTCTGAGCTGATGATTCTTCCATAAAAGTCCCTTTTTGTATCTGATTTTCTGTTGGCAGAGGAAGGGAGAGGTCCTTGAAATTTAAAAAATTCTGTGTGATCTTGTGGATGGATAGGGGTGGAGGGAATGGGCTCATTTAGAGATGTATATCAACTATGTTATTGGAGAAACTAAGGTTTATTCTTTGGGATTTAAGTGTCATTAGTAAAATATTATTAAAGATCCTCTAATGGAAGCTAGAGGACAAATTCATTAACATTAACTGAAAAGTTAGAAATCTTTGCAATTGCCACAAAGAAGGAATACATGAAACAAAGTTATGCCATTTGTAGACATTTTCATGTAAGAAAGTTTTGAGGTAGCCTCAGTGAAAGAAGGCAAGGAAGCCCAGTGTGTCTGGGGAAGCATTCCAAAGCCTTAGAAAGTGGAAAAGTTAAAAATAGGGTTGTATATGGGCAGGCTCCAAGGTGTTTCATGAAAGAAGTTCTGCAAGACACTGACCCAAGGGAGGCATTCTGAGAAGGATAGGCCCATTACCTCATTAAAGGGGTGATAACCCTCTCTTCTCCTAAGGAAAGCTATATGTGAACCAGCTTTGCTTGGCTACTGGTATGGTAGACCTCTGGACAGTTGAGTTTCAGGCTTAGCTGAATTATCTGGTAAGGGGAGTAGATCATAGTATGTAATGTTTTGATAGCTTAGGATGACACAGCTCCATGTTGGTCCATATATAGAAAATAGATGCTTTAGAATAGCATAAAATATCTTCTCCTTAGTCCTCAGAAGAGACTTTATCAAAGGTTGAAAGCTGCTGTGGCATCCCTTCCCCTGAGACTCTAGTATTATTTAAGAGAAAGTCTGAAATTGGGGAGTAAAAACAATCCATTTCCACATGAATAGCTAGGGACCTAGTTCCCAGAGATACCAACTGAAGAGATTAATGTCAGGTCTGGAGTTTTGGCCACATCACATCAAGTCATGAATGCACATTTAGGAAGAGAAAGAAACTAGAGTTCATGTGTGCCATCCTTGGCCTCTAGCCAGGTCAGTAGCAAGGACAGTTCATGCTTATGGCCCTGAATAAGAATGAGAACTGTTCACAACTGGGATCTTTTCTCCTAAATCTACCAGCCTTTTTCTGCCTCAAGTACTGTTACATTACACAGCATACAGCCCCTGATAGCTTGGAAACTTTTAGCCTAAGGTCTGTCTATAAATCAGTCTTGAGAGAGTTGGGGAAATCCATCTATACATGGACATGTCCTGAGCAGTGGCTGATCTGGGTTCCTCAGTTTATTTCATTTTTGATTGAGATAGAAAACATAAGAAAATATATTGACATAAAAGTTGCAATATTCATCCAAATTCTGTCATGTTGCCACAATAGACATATGCATTTAAAGGATGTTATGCTTTGAAAGCAACATTAATGAATTAATTCTAACAATAAATAATCATCAGTTCCGTTAAACAGAACCAATTACTGACTTTATATATGTTTTTAATTTTACAATCTTTCACAAATATCGTTGCAAACAGGAAAGTAATAAAAGGGAACATGTACCACATTAATGAAGTGAGCAAATATAAAACTTCTAAGTAGAGATTGTTGCTTACACTTCCACAGCCAAACTACATGTGAATCTGAAACCTGCCCTATTAGTGACAGACCCTTCCTGTAACATAAAGCAGTTGGGAGACATTGAATGATTGGAAGTTGTTTACCTATTTTTTCCAAGATCTCCATTTGAACCCATCAGTTATGTATTTAGGATATCAAAATTTCAGTGTCACATTTTTAGTTCATTTTGTTACCCATTAAAACTTGCTGTAACATTCACATGTGCCTCACTTGAATATATTCATCTCTTCTAGAAACGCTAGAGTCTACTTATCTTTTTTACATAGAGTTCACTTCATCATTCATTCATTTATATATCCATCTCTCAGAGAATAGATAATAATTGATTATCTATAAGGGCTCTAGAGGACCTTGTTGTAAAATAATTGCTACTAATCTCTGAGTCCTTATTGATTTACTTTCCGAACATACACTATAATGCTTAACAAGACTTACTGTGATGATCAGTATTGCCTTATAGTAAGGAATCTCAGTGCCAATTGGAAAGGTTTATTTCTTACTCGTGGCTTTGTTCCTGTTCCATGTTTTGTTCCCATTTTAGATTCCAGACTGAAGGGGAAGATGCTGTTTGGAACATCACATTTATGATGGAGGGAAAATTGCACAGAAACTGGCAGAAACACACATGGTGCTGTCAGCTGCTGCTCTGAACCAGCACAAGCTGCCTCTTCCCCTGCCTTATTGACTAGTGACAAGCATATTGGAAAAGTCCAAAAATATGGTGAGAACTGAAAATGCTGAGTACCTCTAGAACTGGCATGATGGATGGATGGACACATCATTCAAAAAAGGGCACTACAGACCTGGAGTAGGCACATCTTTCCCCAGGTTATCTGAACACTTTCTCACAGCACAGGGACCAACGTGGGCTCTTATAATTTTTCACATAATATTTCTTATTGAATAGAGATTGTCAACTATTTAAAATACGTATCTTAAGGGCATTTCATTTTTTTGAACCTCTTAATCATTCCTTTCAAGCCAGAATCTAGTGGCTTGCTGTTTAAACTTATAAAATCAGGAAGGAAAATGAAATGTTTTCAGTATCTGAACTATTTCTTAGATTCTGCAATAACTGTGTAAGAATCCACAAATTGTATTTAATAAAATATATAGGCACTTGCTACTGAGAAAAAGCAGGTTATAGCACTTCATACTAATCTATAATATGCAACATAGCAGTTTGATATTTTGCCTAAAACTAAGCCCAATATCAGTAATATGCTATATATTGAAAGGCCCATTATATGTGCCAAAGTATTTGTGTGAAGGTAGCATTAAAATGTTGCTAAATAAAATCTGTAACTCTTATGTAAACAAACTATTTAGTTTTGGATGCATTTCCTTGTATGAATAACTTTCTTCAGTGGAAATTAAAGTTTCTGTCACAGAGAGGCTTATCTTCTATATTCCCAGCTAGTTAGAGGCCTAAGGATGAGAAAAATCCTATTAACAGAGTGTTTTAGGTGAAACACAGCTGCAGGGTTGAAATTTCATTATGAATCCATTCTATTTCCATTGCCCCACAGGAACACATATACTTAATTCATCAGAACCCTCTTATTATCTGTGCAACACCTCCAACATCCCCATCCAACTCAAAGCCTTTAATATGTCCAGTTTCAGCATTTACAAAGTAAATCCATCTTTGAAATAGAGCAGTGCTGGCAGCATGCCCTTGATGCTCCTAAAACATTACAAAAACCCAAACAGTGGGATGTTTCTCAAAAGAATAACAACAGTCTTCACACACTTAAAATAATAAACCTAGGCTCATGCTGATGCAGCTAGGTGGGTTCAATTCCCATTCATAGGGTGATGTATTGATTTAAAGATGAAATATATAGCAAGTTTCTCATTTGAAAAAAGTCAACTCCACTGCCAGTAATTGTGAAATGTTCTAGCTCTTGTACATAGACTCTACTTACTGAAAAAACAATAGAAAAAGAAAAAAGAAAATTAAATTATCTTAGGAAAAATGCACCAGACAAATGTTTATGCTCATATATCCTGTGTATTGCCTTTAAAGTAATCTCTCTCCCTCTTTTTGAAAGTGTGTCTCAATCAGAGAGTAGCATGTTCAGCCCCCTCACGAATGCTCACTGACTAATGTTGATTTCATTTTACAGGTAATTTCATGTCGTGATGATTTTATTACAGCATTTTGTTTTCACAGTATAGCCTCTTATATTTTACTCATTCTATAGCAGTTTCTTACACACTACCTTATTCTATATTCCTTCTTATTCTAACCCCTTTGTTCTTTATTTTCCAATAGTTTGTATGCACAGAGTTTTGTGAATATCTCTTCCTACGTTTCCCCTAAATGATCCCGAAGAACACAGACTTTTTTTCCTTTTTAATCTTCAATTTAGTAGCAATAAATATTTTAACAAGAGCCAGTGCTAACATGCATCAAAAACGTCCTTTGGAATTGGCATTCTCCAATACTTTACTAAAGTATTGAGTATATTGAGTAGTTAACAACCCACAATAATATCAAGGCAGAGAAACTATCTTTTGGTTCCCTGAACAAATAAGTTGCAAATTCTTTTAAATGTTTGGTCAAAAAAAAAAGTATCTGATGAAAAGAATAAGGATTTGGATTGGGAAGGTAATTTTATGGGTATGGTATCTATCATTCTGTCTGTCTGTCTGTCAATTTGTTATCTGTCTATCAGCAGCAGCTGCCTATCATCTATCTGTTTACCATCTATCTATCTATTTTCTATCCATCTATCTATAATATAAATATGAATATGTATGTACCTACATTGAAAAAAAGTGATCTACCAAAGTAAAAGATGTTATCATTTGAATCATTTTTTAAAAAAACTAGTGCTAATTAAAGCACTACAACTATTTTAATGTTAATAAGAATTCTCATTGCTGTCATTTTGAAATGAAACAGTTGTTTGATTAAGTAAGAAAAAAAACATGTCCAGTTACATTTAATATGACACTTGTAGCAATCTTGACAATAAATGTTTACAATTAATTTCACAATTTGTCTATTTGAGTTACACAACTGATTTATATATATATATGTATATATTTTTTCTTATTTTACATACCAAGCCCAGTTCCCTCTCCCTCTCTCCCATGCCCCCTGACCCCCATCCTATCCCATTGATTCACCACTCTTTAGGGAGGGTGATGCCTTCCAAGAGGGAAAACAAAATCTGTCAAGTCATTTGGAGTAGGGACTAGGCCCTCCCTACTGCCTCTAGGCTAAGGAAATATCCCTCCATAGGGAATGTACTCATAAAGTCCTTTCATGCACCAGGGGTATGTCCTGGTTCCACTGTCAGAGGTCCCTTAGACTGCCCGGGCCTTCTAACTGAGACTCATGTTCAGGGGGTCTGAGTAGTACAATGCTGATTTCCCAGCAATGAGTCTGGGGGGGGCATGAGCTCCCCTTTATTCAGGTCAGCTGTCTCTGTGAGTTTTTGTAGCCTGGTCTTGACCCTTTTTCTTACCATTCCTCCCTCTCTGCACCTGGGTTCCAGGAGTTCTGTTCATTGTTTAGCTGTGGGTGTCTGCTTCTGTTTCCATCAGCTACTACATGAGGTCTCCATGATGGCACATATGTTAGCTATCAATCTCATTTGAGATTGAGGTTGGTATCCTACGTACTCAAGAGCATTTCATGGCATCTTCTTTAATTTCTTTCTTTAAAGAACAAAGTTCTTTCTGTATAGGTCTTTCAATTGTTTGGTAAGCATTACCCAAGATACCTTGTTGTTTGTGACTATTGTAAAGGGTGATGTTTCTCTGATTTCTTTCTCAGCTCTTTTATCTTCTGTATATAGTAGGTCTTCTGATTTTTTTTTAGTTAATCTTGTAGCATGCTAATTTGCTGAATGTGTTTATCAACTATAGGCATTCCCTGGTAGAGTTTTTCAGGTCACTTATGTAAACTACCATATCATTTGCAAATAGTGACGTTTTGACTTCTTCCTTTCCAAATTGTATCTCCTTGATCTCCTTTTGTTATCTTATAGCTTTAGCTAAAATTTCAATTTTGAAGAGATATGGAGAAAGTGCCAGCCTTGTCTTGTTCCTGATTTTAGAGGAATCACCTTAGTCAGTTTTATATTGCTTGTTGGTATACTGTATATTGCTTTTATTATGTTTAGGTATGTTCCTATTATCACTGATATCTCCAAGACCTTTATTATGAAAGGATGTTGGATTTTGTCAAAGGCTTTTTCAGTATCTAGTGAGAAGTTCATGTGGTTTTCTTTTTCAGTTTGTTTATGTGGTGGACCTCATTGATAGCATATCATATGTTGAACTGTGGGATTGATTCTTTCATTTGTTTGTTTTTTCTTTGCTTTTCCCTACTTTTTTTAAGAGATTTGTTCATTTCTTGTATTTTCTTTGGTATTTTCCTCTATTTCTTCCAATTTCTTGTTTGTTTTTTCTTCATTTTCTTTAAGGGATTTTCTCATATCATCGTTGAGGGCTTCTGTCATTTTTATGAAGTTATTTTTTAAGTCCTTCTCTTCTGCTTCATCTGCTATAGTATATGCAGATCTAGTTGGTGTAGAGTCCCTGGATTCTAATGGATTCATACTGGTCTTTTTATTTTGGGGTGTTTTCATGGATTGCCTTCTTCCCTTTGCTTCTTGCAGTGGGTGTAGGTGGAATCTCTCTCTACTCTGCTCTACTGGTTGGTGTTGGTGGGTCAGGAGTTCAATGTCTGCAACTATGGATGATTCAAGTTCTCTTGGAGGTCTCTCCTCCTTCAGAGGGCAGATGCTGGGGTCCAAAAATCATGGGAGTGTGGCCGCACGTTATTCCTTTGGCACAGCATCAGAGGCAATTGGATCCAAAGATTAGTCAAGTGCATCCTTAAGGTAGTATTACTTGGATATGCAGGAACAGTGTGCTCAGAGAAGACCCAGGAAGTTCCCTGTAGGTCAAGCAAGGGTTGTTGGATCTGCACTCTGGCCCAATGCTTACCTGGAGTAGCTGGCTCAGCAGGACAAAGTGTGGGGGGAAGGCAGTCTCTCAATAGTGTCCACATAATTGTTTGTTGAAAATGATAGAGAATTACTACTTTAAGATTATTATTATTAGTGAAAATAACCTGCACTTTAATTTATGTGTATACATATATATATATATATATATATATATATATTTTAGTTCTTCTACTTCAGAAAACACTAGAATCATTTTTATGAAGACTTATTTCTCATATTTTCACATATGTGTAGATCAAAGTTTATTTCCTGTCCATTAGTATCCCTTATTGCTTAGGTTTATCTAAAACAATATATATAATCAGTAGTATATGAAGTAGTAACTACAGGATGTTAGGGTTTTTCAGATTTAATTAACTTATTATTTCTTTAGGATTTTGAAACCAAGTTTACCAGAAACCTCTTACTTTTATTTCAAAGATACTGAATGAATAATTGGCTTTATTAGTTATTTAGAATAAAAGAAAAGTTAATATTTATACTCACCTATAATTATAGTATCAAATTAAGGAGCAATCCAGTGGGTGACACCATCTATATGACATACTTGCAGCATTGCATGATGAAAAAAATCTACAAATCACAATACTGTTATTATTAATTTAATAGCTGCTGTCCAAAATTCCTGACAAAAATACCACAAAAAAGAGTTTACTAATAACATAATGCTAAAATGATCTGTAGTGATATAATAAGAGATTGTGTTGTTATAAAATGAAACTTCTCTAACTATTTATGACATGCATTTACAGTACTATAAAATATCCAGTTTTAATGTTTGTCATGTGAGTAGACATAATTTTCAAACATATTAACTGAAATAGTTAAGATATTTGTCCATAGAACTTAATTGTTTGTAAGCATTTCAAAGATTCCATATCACCTAAACATAATAACAGCAATATACAGTAATGTTGCGGCAGGTTCCTCCCCGCCGGCCTCCTGGTCCTGCAGCCATGTGGGCCCACAGCTGCGCCAGCCCCAAATAATACTCTGAGACTCTGTATTTGATACAATCCTGTTGGCCAGATACTATTATTGTTTATGGGCTAGCACTGTCTTAATTATTAACCCATATCTACTTATCTAAGTATTTCCACGTGGTCGTCTTATTGGGGAGCCACGGCTGGAGTCCTGCGTCTTCCCCGGGCTACATCTCGACTCCTCCTTCTACTTCCTCTTTCCTCCTTCTAGTCTCCTAGCCTCGCCTATCTAGTTTTCTATTGGCCAGCAGGGCATTATTAACCAGTATGAGAAACATATATACAGAATAACATCTCCCATCACAGTAAACTAACAGCCAACATCAAACTGAATGGAGAGAAGCTCCTCTAAAATCAGGAACAAGACAAGGCTGTCCTCTCTATTCATATATCTTCATTATTGTACTTGAAGTTCTAGCTAAAGCTATAAGACAACAAAAGGAGATAAACGGGTTCCAAATTGGAAAGGAAGAACTCAAACTGTCTCTATTTGCAGATGATATGAAAGTTTACATAAGTGACCCAATAATCTCAACAAGGGAACTCCTACAGCTGATAAACACCTACAGCAAACTAGCAGGATACAAAATAAACTCAAAAAAATCAGGAGTCCTACTTTATTCAGACACCACAGTGGCTGAGAAAGAAATCAGAGAAAGATCACCCTTTACAATAGCCACAAACAACATAAAATATCTCAGGGTAACACTTACCAAATATGTGAAAGACCTATACAATAAGAACTTTATGTCCTTAAGGAAAGAAATTAAAAAGATAATATAAAATGGAAAGATCACCCATGCTCTTGGATTGGAAGGTTAAATATAATAAAAATGGTAATCTTGCCAAAAGCAATCTATGGATTCAATGCAATCTCCATTAAAATCCCAGCACAATTCTTCACTGACCTTGAAAGGATAATAATCAACTATGTATGGAAAAACAAATGACTCAGGATAGCCCAAACAACCCTGTACAATAAAACAACTTCAGGAGGCATCACCACCCCTTACTTTAAGCTCTACTACATAGCTATATTTCTGAAAACAGTATGGCATTGGCACAAAAATGGACAGGTAGACCAATGGAATCGAATCAAAAATGCCGATATTAATCCACACACCTATGAATACCTGATTTTCTACAAAACAGCTAAAAAAATATAATGGGTGGAGGAAAGCATCTTCAACAAATGGTGCTGGCACAATTAGATGATGGTGTATAGAAGACTGCAGATAGACCCATGTCTAATGTCATGCACAAAAACTCAAGTTCAAATGGATCAAAGCCCTCAACATAAATCAGCCACATTGAACCTCTTTGAAGAGAAAGTAGGAGCTACCCTTGAACAAACTGGTATAGGAGACCACTTCTGTAACATAATTCCAGTAGCACAGACACTGAAATCCACAATTAATAAGGGGAACATCCTCAAACTTAGAAGCTTCTCTAATGCAAAGGCACAGTTGACAAGACCAAATGCCAACCCACAGACTGGGAAAAAATATTACCAATCCTACATCTGACAAAGAGCTGATCTCCAAAATATACAAAGAACTCAAGAAACTTGTCAACGAAACACCAAATAGCCTTATTAAAAAATGGCGTAAAGAATCGAAGAAAGAATTCTCAATAGAGGAAATCAAGGAGACTGAAAGACACAAGAAAATTTTCAACATCCTTAGCTATCAGGCTTTGGAGTTGTAAATATCAATTTATTCCTGCCAGAATGGCTAAAATTAGAAACACCAATGACAACTTATGCTGGAGAGGATATAGAGAAATGGGAACACTCTTTCACTGCTTGTGGGAGTGTAAACTTGTACATCCATTTTAGAAAT
Source organism: Cricetiscus sungorus (assembly GCA_030556225.1). NCBI lineage: Eukaryota > Metazoa > Chordata > Mammalia > Rodentia > Cricetidae > Cricetiscus > Cricetiscus sungorus. Next base: position 27,096,649 of record JANBXA010000741.1, on the reverse strand, counting down.
CAGTATGGCAGTTCCTCAGAAGAATGGGAAATCGCTTACCACAGAACCCAGCAATTAAATTTTAGGTATATACCCAAATGGCCCACATCCATGCAACAAAGACATGTGCTCAACTATGTTCACAGCAGCATTATTTGTAATAGCAAGAACATTTAAGCAATCTAGATGCCCCTCAACTGAAGAATGGATAAAGAAGTTGTGGCACAACTGCAATATGGAATACCACTCTGCAGAAAAAAATAATGAAATCTTGAAATTCACAGGCAAGTGGATGGATCTTGAAGAAACCATCCTGAATGAGATAACTCAGTCACAAAAAGACTAACAGGGTATGTTCTTGCTCACATATGGATTTTAGACCTAGAGCAAAGGATCACCAACCTATAATACATACCACCAGACGAACTGGGATACAAGGTATATTCTAAGAGATTCATATGTGGTCCCTCACAAAAGGGGGAAGGGACATGTCCCCCAGAGCACATGGGAAATAGGGAAGCAGTGGATGGAGAGAGAACTAGGAGAAAGAAAAGGAAAGGGGAGGAAAACACGTGTGACTAGATAGATTGAGTCAGGGTAAGAAAGAGTGTGGGGGACATAAAAGAGGGAGCCGTTATTGGTTTGAAGAAAAATATGAACCTAAAAAAAGGTCTAGAGAACTACAAGACCGAATCCAACTAATAATTTGAGCAACCATGGAAAGGCTAACATAAATGCCTTTCCTTGATAGTTAGATCATCACCTAAATTATCCACCATCATGGAGTCCTCATCTAGTACCTGTAGGAAACAGAAGCAAACACCCATAACCAAACACTGAGTCAAACTAGAATCCAGATGCACAGAGAGAGAGAGAGGGGACAAGACCTGGTTGCAGAAATCACAAAGACAGCTGACCTGAACAAGGAAGAGCTTGGGCCCCCCAGACTGATGGTTAGGAACCCAGAATGGGACTGACTCAGACCCCCTGAATATGGGTCTCAGCTAGAAGGACTGAGCAGTCTGGGGGACCTCAGACAGTAGAAACAGTATCTATTCCTGGTGCACAAAAGGACCTTGTGGACATATCCCCCATAACCTAGAGACAGGAGAGAAGTCCTAGTCCCTACTTCAAATGACTTGATAGATTTATATGACCCAACTTGGATAGCATAGCCCTACAAGTGGAATATGGGTGGGGGGATGGGAGGAAAAAGTGGCCAGGGTGCATGTCACAGGGGAAAGTGTGTAAGAAGGAGAGAGGAGGGAGGGATGGAATTAGGGAGGGAGGGAGGGAGGGTTGAAGAGCGGTAGGAAAATGAAACTTGGATCCACATATAAAATTTTTAAATTATATTATTAACAAAAAAAGAAGGAAAAAATACTGCTGGATATATATATATATATATATATATATATATATATATATATATATATAATGCTTTGACTTCCAATTTAAGCCTAAGGACAAGTTACTGGGGAAAAGGTTTTTTAATTTTGTTTCACAGAAAATGAAAAACTGTGGATTTCTTCCAGACTAATGTGGTTTGATCGAAGAAGACCCCCTGAAGCAACGTCAATGGGAAAATACAGCCTTGCTGACCACTACAGGCAGGATTTCTGTGTTTTCTTAGGATTCCCCCATTACAGCACCCCCTACCAGCAGGAATCTGTTTGGAAAGAAGGACGCCCAAATTACCAAATATTGTTTATAAATGTTTATTTTTATTTAAAATATGTCATGTATAATTATGTCCAGCATAAAATAAATAAATGATTAAAAAATAAAAAAATTAAGAAACCTGCCTATATTCTTTTTTCTTTGTTCATTTTGTTTTGTGTTTTTTTTTTTTTTTAATTTTTGTTTTTTCTTCTTTTCCTTAGTTAATTTAATACAAGGTTGTTTTACATGTCAATCCCAGTTCCCCCCACCTAACATCCTTCCCTACGACGCCCACCAAACCCCAGCTCATCCTCTTTCTGCTCCCCAGGAAGGGTGAGGCCTTCCATAGGGAGTCTTCAAAATCTTTCATATCATCTGGGTCTGGGCCTAGCCCTTCCCCATGTGTCTGGGCTGATAAAATATTCCTGTAAGTGGGATGGGCTCCTAAAGTCCTTTAGTATATTAGGGATAAGTACTGATCCACTACCAGAAGCCCCATGGACTGCCTAGTCCTCCTTACTAACATCCACATTCAGGGTGTCTGGATCAGTCTTATGATGTTTTCCCAGCTATCAGCCTGGGGTGCATGAGATCCCCCTTGTTCAGGTCAGCTGATTGTGTGGGTTTCTCCAGCCTGATTTTGACCCCTTTGCTCATCACTACCTAGGTAAGGTCATTTTTGTGGATCTCTGAACATTTCCCTAGTGCTAGATTTCTCTTTAAACCTATAATGACTTCCTGTATTAAGGTATCTCTTTTCTTGATTTCCTATATTCTTCCCCTGACTCAATCTTCCTGATCCCTCATTTTCTCCTCTCCTCTCCCATTCTCCCCTTTTTCTCCTATCTCCCTCTCTCCTCCCACTCCATGCTCCAAATTGGCTCAGGAGATCATGACCCTGTCCCCTTTTCCAGGAGATCATGTATATCTCTCTCAGGGTCCTACTTCTTTTCTATCTTCTCTGGAGGTATGGATTGTATGCTGGTAATCTTTGCTCTATGTATAATATCCATATATGAGTGAGTACATGCCATGTTTGTCTTTCTGTGTCAGGGCTACCTCATTCAGGATGGTTTGTTCTCATTCCATACAATTGTCTACTTTAAATGACATCCTAGAACCTTCATCCAGTAGCTGATGGAAGCAGTAGCACTGAACGAAACTCCTGGTATGCAGTTGTAGAGAGAGAGGAGTTTTGAGCAGAGAGGTCAAGACCGGGCTGGAAAAACCCTCAGAATAAGATGACCTGAGAATATGGGAGTTCAAAGACCCTAATCTGAAAGCCGGGGAACCAGCATAGACCCAAACCAGGCCCCTGCACATGGGTATCAGTTGGGAGGCCTGGACAGTCTATAGTGCCTCTGGCAGTGAAACCAGTATGAATCCCTGGTTCACTAATGGACATTGGGAGCCAGTTTCCCATGTAGGTTACTCTCTCAACCTAGATACACAGGGTAGGACTTAGGATCTGGAACAAATGATGTGAAAGCCTTTGATGATTCCCCTATGGAAGACCTTACCCTCTCTGGGGAGTGGATTTGGGGTTGGATGGGGAAATATTCAAAGATGGGAGGTAGAAGAAAATGGGGTTGATATGTAAAATAGGATTGTTTCCTATTTAAATACAAATTTATATAAAAAAAATTCTGGTAGTCTAAGTCATGAACCATGACTCCCCCACCCTTCTGTGAATACAAGAACATGGGCATATAATTGAAGCTAGAACATTCTTATTGACACAACTGTAAGTTCTTACATTAGTCTTTTGTTTGTCTTTCATATATAAAAACATTTTAGATTCCTTCAAAATAAAATATATATGGATATATGTGGTAGTTTGGTTTTAGGTATTCAACTAAAATTTTATTCAAAATAATACCAGCATTCATGAAGAGAGATTATAAAATATTAGATATATAAAAGTTAATATAATTGATAAATATAAACAATAACCAAAGTGCATAGAACATTATAGGTTTTATTTTTTTAAAGTATAATCCTCTCCTGTAGACACAAACCATTGTAAAATGTATATATGGTGGGATATTTAAAATGTAAAACTCTATCATATTCCTTAATTACATTAAAAATATTTTACCTTAGATAGTGTACTCCTCACTCCTCATCAGAAAAACTTTTCTTTACAACTGACATGGACTCTTACAGATGTCCACAACCACTCAAAGGAAGAGATGTGGACCCTAGTAACAGTTGACACAGCTAAAAAACTATTTCAGTGCTGAATGGCCAATACCATTGCAGAAGAGGGGATGGAAAGATTGTAAGAGCCAGAAGATCAGGGAGATCATTCTGAGATTGTGTCTTTCAGGAGCATGAGAAGCTGCATCCATCAAGTTTCACTAAATCGCTATCTAGACATGAATTAAACTAGCACAACAGAATTAGACATGCTAATGTCAACAAAGCAAATCCTAAGAGGCCTCAATTTTGCAAAATTAACTGAGGACCAAAATAGTCTTCCAGATTGAAGAGCATACCAATTGCTTATACAATGCCATCATCATCTTTGAAAAAAAATATAAATAAATTGCACAAAGTATCATTGCTAATTTTATATCAACATGGCTTCTAGTAACAATTTTGGCTATATTATAAAATCAACCTAGTATTTTAGTATTTACACAATAACTATTTCTGTCAATTTTCTTTCAAATTCTTTGAAAATAATTTAAATTTACAAAATCATCTTTAAAAAAAATAAATATAAAGAAATTGCACAAAGTGTCCTTGCTAATTTTATATTAACATGGCTCCTAGTAACAATTTTGACTATATTTTTGTTTGCTATTAATAAAGTCAACCTATTATTTTAATACTTACACAATGAATATTTCTGTCAATTTTCTTTCAAATCCTTTGAAAATAATTTGAACTTATAGAATTTGTCTATATTCATAATTATATAGTTAGAGCAATAGATTTTCTGTTCTTGCTATTTCAAATTTTAATAAGAGAAGTTAGCCAATTTTTATGTGAGAAAATTGATAACGTAAAATCTACCTTTGCTGTCTTCTATGTGTTTTCCAACAGTCTTCTTTATTATTTTATTATTCTATTCTATTCTATTCTATTCTATTATTATATCTATTTATTATTCTATCTTCTTTTATTATTCTATCACTGTATTTTTAGTCACAAATAAACATTTCTGGGTGTAAAAATATTTTAAGAATTAAATGTTTTAGGTTTGTATGTTTCTTAACCTTTGTTTATAACCACTACAGTTCATAAATAACTGGTTCTCTTCACTGTCATCAGAGTGTTAAAGGTATAATATGTTACAGAAAAACTATGTATATAGCCAATTCACTGTGTTAATAAAGCAACTTTGAATTAAAGAACAGATTCAGCAATTGACTGAACAGAATTGGACATAAAATTCTTGGAGGAATTATTAGGAGGCTAGAGGGGGAATAAGGTGAGGAGAAAGAGTCCTGGGAATTTCTGTAGCTGGTCTAGGACACATGAAAGAGAGTAAGCCAATTGTCCTGCTTCCTTAGTTTGTATTACACTAGTAGAAATGAGGTAATCATTACATCTGGCAGCAATAGTAACTGGTATCATTTCCACTTCAATTTGAGCAGTACTTTTATTCCAGTGGTTTGGATAATATTCATACTCTAGTTCTAACTTCACTAGAAATAATAAGTTTTTAAAAATACATTTGAGAATATACATTAGTATTTTCACTTGAAAAGATTATATTAATTTACTATGCAGACAGCAGCTGCTCTGACAAATGTGCAAACTTAACAGAAATTTAAAGAATTAAGATTCTAGAAGGCAAAGGAGTTAAGGATAAGCAAATTTGGACTCTCAGGACAGGCAGGTGTCTTGAGACCAAACTTCTCAATCTTGCACACTGCTTAGACATCAAAGACTGGAAAAGTCATTCTTTCAATTTCAGCACATGGCTTTCTTTAAAGACAATTGGATTGAATATAATCATACTGTGTATATGTAATTATTTTGTATATTATAGCATGTGCAAAGATAACCTCAGTTGTATATGAAAAGGGAAAATAGCAAGGTGGGGATGATGGAGCATCTCTTGACTTGGCTGGCTATAATGCCTATGAAGAATAACATTACCAGCATATGATGGCATTATGTACAATAAGATGCAATAGTGATACTGAAATGCTTCAGGTAACTAACATCCATCAATGTGGACTTAGATGCCAATTAAAAAAAGGAAATTCACATTCACACAATAAACATTGACTTCTTTCTATTGCTGATAAAGCCATGGAACCTTAAAAAAGAAATCACTACTGCTATTTTATTAAAGCACTATAATTCCTAACTATGTTTTAAATTTTACTCTTATACACATAAACAAGTACAGTTGCTACCTCTCATGGAAGAAACTACCTTTTGCCAATGGACACTTGGCAATATATATAGTTGAGACAAACCAAGTCTATTTTCATTGCTTTCTATACAACACATGCTATCACTAAACTTATGTCATTTAGTCCTGGACTAGGATAACATAAAGTTCCTATTGCCAGGCTGAGCAAATGACAGAGAGATAAGCTGAAAATATTTAACTTTGTGGGTTTTCACTAGCTTCTTAAATACAATATTACACCAAATGTAGTACTCTTCTCAAGAGTTCTCACTGCCAGGCAGTGGTGGTCCATGCCTGCAGTCCCAGCAGTTGGGAGGCAGAGGAGGGTGGATCTCTGTGAGTTCAAGAGCAGCATGGTCTACGAAAGCTACGTCCAGGATAGGCTCCAAAACTACAGAGAAAACCTGTCTAGAACCCCACCCCCTGCCAAAAAAAAGAGAAGAAACATACCAAAAATAAAAGTAATATAGGTTTTACCTATGCTGAAAGTCTTCAGGAAACCACATAATCCCAGGTCTATTTAAGCAATAATTTTGAAATTCATTTATAATTATTATAATGAACATTAATTGTGAATTTAAATGGTATATTTAAACTAAACAAAGAACCATTTCTTTTCTGAATTGTAGACCAAAGGTTGCAGGGTGATGGCTAAGAAAAATGAGGGGAAAATACAAAATAAAGATTAAAAAAAAACAATTGTATAGGAGATGAATCAATTGCCAATTAGAATCAAGGAACACAAAAGATGATAGTTGCAGTGAAAAACCCCTGATTACCCAATGTAATGCAAAATTGATTTAAATGTATTTCACTGACGGCACTGTAGATAGCATCACCTGAAATGCCACTAATATGCAGACTGATTAAATTCCCAGACATGAGACACTTCTCACAGAAGAAGGAAAGAGTGTTTCAAACTCAGTGGAAGTACTTATGAAAGCTCCACAAGTGTGAACACACTGACAGAGAAAGACAGAGGAGCTACAAGAGGACACAGGTGGCTTGATACAAAGTGATGATTAGCATAAAAAATTAACAGACCAGAACACATTGGAATAAAAAGAATGAGTTTTGAACTTACTATAATAGAAATATTTCACAAGTATGTAGTGTAAGATGGGCTGGTGAGGTTTTTAATGCTGAAAATGTATACTCTGGGGGCAGTGTGAAATGTAGGAGGTGGACACATCATCTGTTACTATGGGAATTGGTCCAGAAACAGTATGACAACAAGAAGCTGGCTCCGTAATCTTCACCCAGTATAGGAGAAACTTTAGTACTGGAGAGATGCTGTGTACGTAGGCAGCTGGGAATACAGCTAACAGAGAATATAATAAAGGCATTAAAAGAGAAAACTCTAGGAAAATTTTGGAATTCAGTATTATAAATAAATCATAATTGCATTTTTTTATTTTGCTGTTTTAATAAAAGTACAAGTTATGCAATTAATGGAACCTGTGATATCTTAAAGCCACAGCCTAAACACAATGAATTAAAATTGCTCATTTACTTTTGAAAACACATTGCTTGTATTAAATATACAATGGCAAATATCTAAGCTGCAATAAGACTCTAATCTTTGTCCTGCTGTCAGAGAAAGCATTAGCCTATTTTATCCTCGAAATGGCATTCTCATCAATTCCAAAGACTGGCAGGAGTGATTTGGCATATACATTCTATACAACTAAATAGAGGTAAGAGAAAATATTCCTGCAGTGTAGTGTATATCTCCTTGCATTTTATTTGTACTTCCTATGTTATAGTAAAGGATCTTTGAATTCAAATGTTCAGCTCAAATATATTTATTTTGAACTGCTAAATTCATATCTGAGATTAAACCTAAAAGGACTTCCCGCTTTTTGAAAAATTACATATTTAATACGATAAACAAATGTATATTAAAGGGGGTTGCACTGATTTTGAAAACTTTGGCTACTCAGATCTTGTTTTCCTCTTTGAAACTGGTGCAGGATAGAATCACACATAAGCAGACTACAGACTAGCAAATTTAGTCTTTTAAATAGAAAACTATACCTTCTACCCCAAAACAATGATAAAACTACTCGGTTATTTTAGTATTTCTGATGTTTCTGACACTTTAAATTTTATAGCATCTAAATGAATCTCTAATGTGCATATATATATATATATACATATGTATATATATATGCATAAAGTATTTATCTTTATAAATGTTCCTGCTCTTTTCTTTCTCTAAAACCTATTAAATGAATAATCTCTCTTGCTCTGACTCCCTCTCTTGCCCCACTCTGTGTGTGTGTGTGTGTGTGTGTGTGTGTGTGTGCGTGTGTGTGTGTGAGTGGGGGTGTGTCTGTGTATGTGTATGTGTGTGTGTGTGTGTTAAGGTCCATTGAATGCCTCCTACATGTTTTTATGTTTCCAGCTTTATATCACCAGTATCCTACAAGCCCACATACACACGACTCCACATACTTCTTGGTCCTTTTATACTTTCCTGATTTCTGTGTTTCTCTATATTGTTAGTCACATCTGTGGATTTGGAGCAAGGCACCACAGATAATAAAGAACATGCATCATTTGTCTTTCTGGGTCTGAGTTATCTCATTTAATATAGACTTTTCTAGATCTAGCCATTTACCTGCAGTTTTCAATTTTCTTTTGCAGCTATGTATCATATTTTCATTATTCTTTTTCTGCTGGATGACATTCCAATTGTTTGCATTTCCTGAACATTTTAAGTACGGCAGCAATGAACAGTGTTGAACAAGAATATGTGGATAAGGATACTGATACCTTGGGCACATGCCAATGTTACAGGTGGAGTTTTGATTTTAAGTTAGGTTTTATATCTCCACAAACAGTGAATGACCACTCCTCATTCTCTATAACTTCACCAGCATTAATTGTCAGTAGTTTTAATGATCTTCTATATTCTGATTGGTGTGAGAACAAATCTCAATGATGTTTTATTGTTGTTGTTTCCATTATTGATTTCAAAATGGCTTTTTCTTTTTCATTTTGCTCTTAAGATTATGATTATATCACTCTGCCTTCTATTTCCTCCCTCCAAACCTTCCTGGTACATCTATACTCACCATGTTCTCTTTCCATTAATAGCCTATGTTTTCTTTAATTGTTATCATACCTGACTAATCACGACACAAACAGGAAGGTTCCAAATAGATATAGAATTGGAAAAGCTCAGAGGCTTCAATTAAGGATGAAGAAGTAAAGGTAACTAAGGAAAACTAAGAGAAGAATAAACAGTTTTGCACAGGGTAGGAATTTCCATACTATTGGTTATCCCATGTCAAATGATCAGTCCTGAAAGTACTTGAATACAAGTAATGTAAAGATTGAACAAGTTGTATTTATGTGGTCAGTGTTGTTTTAAGTTATGTCTTCTTGGTTATTAATAATAATGAAAATATTTTGAGAAATTTCTTAACTACTTTTATTTCATCTATTGAGAATTGGGTGTTTAGACCTGTATTGTATTTATTTATTAGGTCATTTGTTTCCTTGACATTTTAGACAATCAACCAGAAAAACAAACACAAAACGTATCATCTGTATAAAGTCATGTAGATTAAACACTTATTACTGGATGATGATAGGACAAAAAAGAATCAAGAAAGAAATATAAATATTCATATAACTTAATGAAAATTAAAAACAAAACACACAACAAAACCTCTCAGAAATACTTAAAACAGTCTTAGGAGGGAAATTTACATCCCTAAGTGCCTACATAAAATTATCAGAAATTGTTCTAATAAAAAGAGAAAAAGAGAAAAAGATTCAATGTGACAGACTTCACATGGAGGGATATTTTATTAAGGAAAATCTGGAAGTGGAGTGTCACACTTACATACTCAGGTTCATTAGTCTAGTACTTTGCCTTAACAGCCATACTCGTCCATAGAGACAAAGAATGAGAGGGAGGGAGGGAGAGGGAAGGAGAAGGAGGGAGGGAAGAAAGGAGGGAGGGAGGGTGGAGGGAGAGAGAGAGAGAGAGAGAGAGAGAGAGAGAGAGAGAGAGGGAAGAGAGAGTAACAGACAGATAAAGGAAGAGATAGAAAGATGGGTGGTGTGGGCAGGGTACTTTTAAAGGGAACAGTGAATAGGCACAGGTGGTGCTCTTAATGTTGGCATCTGAAGCTGTATCCTCTCAGAACTCAAAAGGCAAGCCAGTACAAATGCCTAAATAATAACAGAAATAATGCAAACAAATAACTTACTCAACACGTGGATTTGGAAAATAAAACCATGCTAAACCCTAATCCTGTAAATGATAATAAGGAGTAAAAATAAAAAGGTAAATTAATAAAATTCAACCAAGTAATACAATACAAAAAATTAACTAATATAAGAGCTAATTTTTTGAAAAAGTAAAAACACCCTTGGGCCAAATAACCAAAGAAGAAAGACAGTACCAAAATTCATCCAATCAGAAATGAATAGGAAACCTTACAACTGCATCCAAAGAAATGCAAAAGTATTATAAAGGAATATTTTAATAACCAATATTCTACAAAGATGTAAACTCTAAATGAATTTGCTGAATCTGCTACTTTATCGAAACTAAGAAATTTAAAGGAAGGTGAAACCAAGAACATAAAGAGACCGCATGACCAAGTAGGATATTGAAACAGTAATTGAATATTGAAATAAGAAAAAAATCCTCCTAAAAATAAGCACACACACACACACACACACACACACACACACACACACACACACTACACACGAGAGAAGGAGAGAGAGAGAGAGAGAGAGAGAGAGAGAGAGAGAGAGAGAGAGAGAGAGAGAGAGAGAGAGAGAGAGAGAGAGAGAATTTCAGGCCCAAACAGACTCACAACAAAATTCTTCCAGTCTTTCTGAATCCATCTGTTTAACATCATCACATTGCACCATTAGAATGGCACACCTCTTCACAAACTGGAATTTCAAGACATCTGAATGCATCTCCTAAGATGCTATGTTAGGTGACAGAGCAGAGTGTGCAGACTCACAAGGCAAAGAGTAGACACACAAAGTTTGGTGCTGGAGCTATACTGAGTCATTAGAATCAGTCTGGTATCATAATTGGACTGTTTCTACTAACATTTTAGTCTTTTAAAGCAAAAATTATAGTAAAATCAATAAATGTTGAAGAAAATTAAGATATTTCAAGTAGACACAAAATTCATCTCATCAATCATGGGAGCTACTGATTGAACTTATTCAGCTGACATTACAAAACAGACAAAGAATTAAACTAATACATCATGGTTGTGCTGTCTAGTTTATTCTTGTTGTTGCATGTATGTATATATTGTCTAATTTGACACAAGTTAGCATCTGAAGAAGAGGAAACCTCAATTTAGAAAATGCCTCCAGGTGTAACAAGACTTTATGTAATTTTCTGAACTAATGATTGATGTGGAATGGCCCAGACCTTTATGAGTGGTATCCACTTGGGCAGGTCTCCAGTTTGTATAAGGATCCAGGCTGAGCAAACAATGAGTAACACTCCTCTGTGACTTTTGTGTCAGTGCTTGCCTCTAGTTTTATTCCTTGAATTTCTTCCCCAACTTCCTTTCATAATGGACTGTGATCAGGGAATATGAGCAGAAACAAAGCCTTTCCTACTGATGTTGTTTTTTCTCATGGCACCTTATCACAGCAATAAAATGCCTACCTAAAACTATGATTAAAGTCACCATCACCTATCACATTGCCACCATAAATTTTGGCATGCCCCCAGGGCACAGCACAAACACATAAGGTGTTTCAAAGCTGTAAATGTCACAACCAGGGAGTATTTCAAGGGACAATCCTTTAGAATGTGGATCCTTTAAACTTTACATCAGCAGCCTGCTGAAGTGTATACTTTACTGCAGAGCAGACAAAATTTATAATCATGATTTCAGAATAAATTAGTAATTTATTTCCATATTTAGGAGACACCTTTGTACGTGTATTTTGACTACATTCAGAAGCAGACATCTAAAGCAAATACAAATGTCCTATGTGTGGAAGAATTGGTTTCAAAGGCTGAAAGCAGCTAAATGCTTTTTGACAGGAAAAAGAGAGAGACAGAGAGAGAGAGAGACAGAGAGAGAGAGAGAGAGACAGAGAGAAAAAAGAGTGGGAAAGAGAAAATCATGTATGATTAATTATAAAATAAGGCACATCTATACATGTATGTGAAATGCAAATATTTCTGATATATTTTTATTAGGAAGATTAGGTAATGTATACATTGACTAGTATTATAATCCTTGCTATAACTTGTAGTGTAGTAGTTGTTCACAGCCTGTAACATTAGTCTCAAATACCAACTAATTTATGTTATCTTCATTATTTTGTCATGTATCTCTGTAAACATAATTAAATAAACATTCTGTTTATTGAAAACACACAAAAATTAGAGAACAAAAACATATTAGCATATGTCTATTCTGAGACTATGAAGAAAATAAGAAAGTTTAATAAATATGAAATGATAAAACCCCAATATAAGTACATGAGAGCTTATTAACACACTAATATGTAGATGTTTATCACTTAAAATAAAGCTATGAACAAACACTTTATATTAAAATAAAATTAAGGTATAAACTTGCCATGTGTGTTGTGAAGTGTTAGACCATATAGTCTTGAAACGTAAAGGAAGCTTGTCAAAAGACATAATAAATGAACAGGAAGAGCTAAAATAAACAAGATAAATTAAGGTCAAATAGCTTCAAGTCATTTTGGATGAACATAAAAGAAAAAAATAGACACACACAAAAAAACTGTCATATGTATGACAGCCATGAGAAAACTCAGAATGCTAAAAACAAAAAGAAGGACATATGGTTAATAATAAAATTAAAAATGAATCAATAGACAGTAATGAACAAAAAATGTTTCACAATAAGATTATTAAGCAACTCATCCAATGAGAAAAATGAAGGAAAGCCGTCAAATATATTATTTAATTTGAAGTTCCTGAAATAGAGAAAAACAAATCTTTGGATTGAAGTTCAAAACACAAATGTTACTGTTCAATCAATACTAACACACAGCCCGAGGCAGTTAATTGACTTGAAAGATAAAGAATCCCAAGGCAACTTGGCAAATCCTACAGTCAACTACAAGAAGGATAAACCCAGCTTAGATCCTACTTCTCCATAGTAACATTTTCCACATAGAAACTGAAGCAAATACCAACAACATTGCCAAGAAACAAAAAGTGAACAGCAACCTAAAACTTAAAGTGCAAGTCAACCATAAAACTATAGGTATATATTGTGAAAATATACAACACTGCAAAGGCATACCTTTTTGTGATACAAAAAAAAAAATGTGCAAGCCATATACATAGAAAACACCAATAATCAGCAGATGTAAAAGATTCTTAAAATGAACAGTGTGAAAAAATGATACAATGAGTAAAATATTGCCTGAAATTCTAAGATTCTGTACAATATAATTGTATAATTAAACAAAACAGGAGTATTTGTTAATAGTTACCTTAAAAATATCATCCTCTAAGATGTGGAGAAAAATCAATTCTAAAAAGTGTAAACTCAGTATTGCCCTTCTTAAAAAAATGTGGGATTGTATGGAGAAAATATCTAAACTTGAAAAACATTGGGAGGAGGCAGCTGGTCATACTGAATCGGCATCAAGGAAGCAAAGAGCAGTGAACATTAGTAACTCTGTTCTATACCTCTATATCTCCCTTTCAATCAGTTGAATTCCCCAGCTCATGTAATGGCTTCCCAGACACTTAGGGTCCCTCTCAAATATCCCCAGAAATTTGTATTTCCAGTGAATTAAGTACTGTTAAGTTGATAACTCAGGTTAACCGTCACAGTGGTTGGGCAGCTTGATTCTGGGCAGTAACATTGGAACTTTGATATTCAGCCTTAATAACAGCGTGCCCAATGGTTCACTGAGCAGTTCTGTCCTTTAAAAAAAATCATTAATCTTGATAAGAGGTGTGTTTTTGTGTCCACTTCCCCTTTTCCTTACTGGAGTTTTTTCTGGATTCAACTTGTACAGGTAATGTGTGTTTGCCTGTGCTGTTACAGTTTCTGTGGCTTTGCAAGTGTATAGTCCTTATTGTGGTTGGGAGACACTGTTTCTTTGCACTGGATACCTGCCCGGAAAGGGATAATCAGTTTCCTTTGAAGGAATGGCACTGGCTATATATATAGCCAGAACAAAACACACTTTATGTGTTTTGTTTCATTTGTTTGTTTGTTGTTTGTTTTTGCTTCATTTAGCTTGGTTTTGTCTTATTGTATTTGTTTGGTTTTTTTGTTTTTCTTAGAGAGACAGGAACTGCATGAAATTAAGAAGGGTGGGTGGTAGGGTGGATCAGGGAGGAGTTGAGGGAGGGGCAAGAATATGATCAAAATGTATTTGTATGGGAAAAAAAATACATTTTTCTAGGCCTATCCAACTGGGTACAAATAGGACTAATAAAGTTGGCATGAAATTCTAGAGTGTCACAAGTTTTTATGAAACAAGACACTTGACTTTATTGCCTTTCAGTATCAGTGTTCCTGATGTAATATGACCCCCTGCTTGCTAAGGGTCTCTTGTGTCTTATTGGCTTAGGAGCCTGCTCACCTTCTCTTGAAGCTTGTAAAAAGGTGTGACATTTCTTGTTCTGGGTTTTCTTTCTTTTTTTTTTTCTTTTTTTTTTTCTTTTTTATTTTTTTCACTTACTGTTCTTTTTATTCCTGGGGATTTTTCTAGAATTAATTTATTTTATTAAGGGAAATATAAAAATATTGCTTCAATAATATCTATATTCATTTTTTTTTCTGGAACTATGGCTGAATCCTTTACATTTTTTATCTGCTGATACATTTATGTTCCTTTAAACATTCATTAAAGGATACGTTCATCAAATGGTTACTTTGAAATATCAATGCTGTCCTTCATTTTGATTTATTTCATCTATGATTTCTTTTAATTTTTAGGAGTTCATTTAAATTCCAAGATTCTTTTCAAGAGTCATTATGTTTTCATTTTTAAAAGGAGTTTAGGTTCACAGAAAAACTTAGCAAAATGAACTGTGACTTCCTATACACTCTTGCTCCTATAAAGGCAAACCATCAGCATTCCCAAACCAAGACAGAGTTCTTGTAACCAATGAATCTATGACAACACATGTTATCACTGAAGACTCATAGTGCATATCATGGGTCATTAGTGTACATACTGTTTTTAATGACATGTATCTATCATTATAGTGTTTTCACAGAAATGTCTTTTGTGCTGCGTCTACTTAGCCTTCCCTGTTGTGCAGTCCCTGGAAACCTTGATAGTTTTACATTCTCTGTAGTTTGTTGCTTGACTTCAAAGACTGTGTTCTAAAGCTGTTGTTGAAGAATTAACTAGCTTCTTTCCCTCAGCAACTGATGTAGAATCTAGTTTTCTTCTTTTGCTGTATTGCTTTAATTCTCCAATGTATTTCCATCTCTCAAGTACTTGTTATAATGATACCAATAATTGTTACCTTGTTCTATGATGTGCCCTAAACACTTCAATTCCTTAATTGTCTTTTTAGTGTAAATTGAGGAACATTAAAAAAATTGGCTATCTTATGCATAATAAAAAACAAACAAACAAAAACAACACCCCATGTTCAAAATTGACAAACATTTACATGAAATTTCTTCATGTAGCTGTCTAATAAAGGTCTTATAAAGCACATGTCTATAATGGTTAGAAAAAAATCAAGCACAGATTGCATGAGGTTTTATACATTAGGCTTCCTAAACTTCCTGGACTGTTACCTTCTAATGTAATGGCAGAAAGTGCGTAAAATGTTATTCAGACAACTGATCAACCACTAGCGTGAAGATGTGTGTTTTGTAGAGCAGGTAATTTCTCAGTATTTCATCAAAGGCTTTATTACATAAGCCAAGGAAGCATTCAGAAAGCTTTCCTTGGAACAGCATTGATTGCTCAAGCTTTAGTGTTCTATGTACTATGTGAAATAAATTTTGATCCTCCTGAAACTTCTTCAACACATTTTATGATTACACAGAGGTGTGATAGATCTTTCTCCACTTGGTGATAAGGGTCTGCATTAGCACTAAACTATGCTTCAAGGAAACATACAATGTCCAAAGAAGGCCAGTATGTTCAAATTTACTTTCATAACAAATATCTATTACACACATAAAGATGATAAGATTCATGGAGTGTCAGGAGTGAGTCCATATAAAGATAAAACCAATATTTTTATTTTAATGTAATGAGTTAAATATAAAATTAAATAAAAAAGATTCTAAAGGTTATAATATAGCTTTGTTAGACAGAAAATACAAAATTAAATTATAAGGTATAATTATGACTTTCATATATTAATCATTTTAATTTTATTGTTTTTATATATATTGCATATATATGTTGAGATATATAATAAGATATTTAGGAACTTGGGGGCATACTGAAAATTGACAAGGAGTAGTTTTTAATTATAGTAGTTAAAGGAAAAATGTATAAGCTAATGCTCAGAAATTGATGACCAGCAAAGGAAAACTCTAAAATTAACTAAACATAAATGTGAAGTATTATTATTAAGATCTTATTTTATATTAAGATAAAAAACAACAAAACGACATCAAAATAATCCAATAACCCAAACTAATGAAAACTAAGAGTATAGAGCACAGATTACAAATTACAGTTACCCTAAAATACACATTATTAATAAAGCCACATTAATTTTCTGGCGGTTGTTTAAAAGAAAACAAAGGTCTTCTGGGTCTAAAGCCATGAGCTCTTCAATGCTGAAGAAAATATACAAAAACAAAAATTAAAAGAAGAAAATATTTTAAACAATTATAAACTTTGACTCACTTAGGAAATTTGTGGTAATAATTGTCCTATGATTCCATACAGCCTTGGGATGAGTATTCCCACATGTGTGAGCTCACACACACACACACACACACACACACACACACACACACACACACACACACACACTCACACACACTCACACTCACCCCCACACATAAACCTGCCCCCAACCTTGAGAGAGATAAAGAGAATAAATAAAGAGATAAAGAGACAAAGAGATTAAAATCTATAATTTTAAAGAAAAGCCATTTTTATGAATCAGATTTTTTTTTAATGAGAAATGTCTCTTGAAGCACACCTACAGTAATTCTTGAACTACAATACTTCCAAGGATCTAATTAGTTTCAGAGGATACTTTATAAAGATGAAATGCAAGATGGTGTACAATTTTAAATTTGTCATTCTAGAAATTTCAGCATATGAGATTAACATTGATGACGATAATGATGATAAGCTAACTTGTACTAAGATTTAATGACACCAATTTCATTGCTACAAATTAAAAATAAATATGAATATTTAATATGTGTAGAATATAGTTATGAATACTACCATTTGTCTAATGAGGAAAAATAAGAATTTTAAAAATGGCAGCTAAATTTTGATTTTATAATTTTGTCCCAGAAAACAGAAGAAATCATGCATCAAAATTATATAATAAGAAAGAAATGAATAGGACCGTTTTTACAGCTATCAATACCTAACCAAAAATTATACTTCTGATAATGATGCTAATCTGAATTCATACAGTTTATATTTTGAGCCATATATTACCCCTCTTGCTTTGTTACTATTACTATAGTATTCATGTTTATAACAACTCTAATATAGGATTTTGCACAGATAATAAATTAACCATAATTATGTGATTACTAACTAGCATAGAGTAGTAGAATTTTGCCTTGCCAGTTAATTTGTGCTAGTGGAAGATATAAATAATAAAGTCTTGTCTAGTACTTATGTGGGTATCTTCATTGAGCTTGCTGATGTTTATGTAGATGAGAAGACTGCTACCCATATATTCTAAGTAGCACAATGAAGAAAATATTGTAAATAGATTTTGACTTTACACTCAAACTCAACTCTACAATGCCTGATGATTTCAGTACACAGGTAGAGTACCAGATGCAAAGGAATACTGAAAGTTATCTGAATGCTCACTGACACACTCTGACTCATAGTCAATACTCAAATGAACAAGGCAATTTTGCACTAAATTATTGACTTTTACCAAGTACGTAAAACTTCCTGGAAACATCTTTGAGCAAGAATAGCAGATGGAACATAAAATAGCAATTGCTTCACTCCTGTGTTTTATGTATTCGTGCGTGTATATGTGTGTTGTGTGTATACATGTGCATATATGTATATTCGTTTGCATATGTACATATATAATTAATTTTTAACAAAGATTAAAATGTGCATTTTATAAAATATGTTTGGTTGCATATTTTTAAATTAGACACAACTGTTGGTGACATTTTATGACTATTTTGAAAACAAAGACACTGAAAGAGAAAAAGGGATCAGAAAATGTTGTCATTACATAGCACATCATCTGTCAATTTTCAGTTGCCTAAGGCAACAGGCAAGCTGTTATTTAGAGTCTCAGTTTAATTTAGTTTTTAAAACATGATTTGTTTTCTGGGGTCACTAATTACATGTTAGTTAATTAAAAATTTTATTGTCTTTATGAGAATGCGAAAATGATGGATCATTTACTTCATATTTTGTTACAGGAATGCCAATCTTTCTATTGAAATGTTGGATATCATGGCCAAAAATGATAACTTCAGTTTCATGGATAATATCCACTAATCAGCACATTATTGACACATTAAGCCCTTTATTTGTATTTGGTGTGTATAATTGTGAATAATAACTGCTAACTAAATATAAACATTTAAAAACAGACACATTAGAATATAAACAGTTTGTTTTGATAACCCTTACTAAAATTTCCATGGAATTCAACTTTTTAAGAGTTTATCAGTAAATGTGTAAAACTTTTGTTTTTGTCTTCTTAATATTTTGTTTGAAATAATTGTACAAAAAATAACAAATGGGGCTATTACCCATACAGTATGTACATGAAGTCAATAAATAAGATGTAGTCTCTTTTCTTCTTTAAGATTTCCTAGCAATAATCATTCTATCAGTAAGTAAGAAAGTACCTACATATTGCAGTAGTTTTTGCCCTTTTCTTTTAACTAAATATAATTTCAGTAATTTCTATGTTTTACATGTTACATGGGTAATTTGCATTATTTTACATATCACAGCTTAACATACAAAAATATTTACAAACTGGGACATTAATATATTATAAATATATGTTGAAATTTTAATACATATATAGAAATATCTTCTTGAGTAAAGAAGAGTAGCTTTCCCATCATTTACTTATCAGTTATATTAAAAAAATAAAAATAGGAGGGTACATTGTGTTAGAAAAATAACATATTATAACCTACATTGGATAAGTAACATATTGTTTCCATTTAAGGTTTTCATGAGATTATGCATGTGTTGTGTGCCCACACACAGACACACCAGTTATATATTTATGGCTTTTTACATTCCAAAGTTTCTCAAGAATAAGTGTCTGCAGTCCACATAAAGTCAAGACAATTGAGAAGTTATAATACAAAACACATTTTTCCAAGTCTTAATCCACTTTATGTCATGAAATATTGTATCTTGAACTTATTTCAACCCAAAGGCAGAAAGTCAAATACACATAACTGGAGTGAATATGCATACAACTAAAATACTGTGGTTATGGTGTGTTCATTTACAGCTTAAAACAAAGCCAAACAAAACCAAGAAACAGGAGTCCAGCCATAAAAACAAAACAAGCAGAGAGTTTATAAACTTATGTAAATTGTAAGTTCATCATGCAGAGTTCAGAAGATAAATATGTCATTATATACCATACATCCATGAGAATATAAATTGACTCATAACTAGCAGAAAAACCCAGGTTATTCATACCCCAAATGATAGCCCAAGCCTGAAGTTAAAATAATGGTGAGAAAGAGACAGGATTATCTTCAGAATTTCTAAGAAGCTAGGCTTACCTAGAGAAGTCTAAGTTCAGTGACAGACTTTGTATCAAAAATTGAAATGTATTTATATTCTTTTAGCTTTACCAATTCATATGCAGAAAATTTCACAATTTTTCTTCTTTTCAATCAGCTAGAAAAATTACAATGTTTATATGCACCACATTTTTGTTGTCCATTTTTATGTTTCTTAGCAACTTTTCTTTTTTTGCCATTTTTTTTTACTTTTATTTTACATATAGATTCCAGTTCCCTCTCCCTCCTTCCCTCTCTCTTTTCCCCTGCCCACACACACACTCTCCAATGCTCAGGAGATCATGTTCCTTTCCCCTTCCGTGAGTGACCTTATATGAATCTCTTGGAATCCTCCTTGTATCTTAGTTTCTCTGGCAGTGTGAATTATAACTGGTGATCCTTTCTTTGCTCTATGTCTAAAATCCATATATGAGTGAGTACATACCCTGTTCCTGTTTTTGTGACTGGATTACCTCATTCAGGATGGTTTCTTCAAGGTCCATCCACTTGCCTGTGGATTTCAAGATTCCATTGTTTTTTGTTTTGTTTTTTTTTGTTTTTGATTTTGTTTTTTGTTTTGTTTTGTTTTTTTGTTCTTTTTCCCTAGAGTAGTTTTCCATTGTGTAAATGTGCTGTATCGTCTTCTTCTATATGTTGATCCCAGTTTCCTCTCCCTCTCTCATATGCACCCTGACCACCCTCCCATCCCATCTCCCCACCCCATTCCACTTGTAGGGCTTGTAGGTGGGGTCATGTAAATCTGTAAAGTCAGTTGAAGTAGGGGCTGGGACTTCTCTCCTGTCTCTAGGTTAAGGGAGTATCCCTCCATGGGGAATGTGTCTGCAAGGTCCTCTTTTGTACCAGCAATACACCCTTGTTCCACTGTCTGAGGTCCCTTTGACTGCTCAGTCCTTCAGCTGAGACCCATATTCAGGGGGTCTGAGTCAGTCCTATGCTGGATTCCCAGATTTCAATCTGAGGGGCCGTTAGCTTCTCCCTTTTCAGGTCTGCTGTCTTTATGTGTTTCTGCAACCTGGTCTTGTCCTCTCTCTCTCTCTGCATCTGGATTCTAGTTTGACTCAGTGTTTAGTTATGCATGTGTGCTTCTGTTTCCAACAGGTACTAGATGAGGGCTCCATGATGGTGGATAAGTTAGTTGTTGATCTCACTATCAGGGAAGGAAATTTATGGTAGCGTTTCCACTGTTGCTCAAATTGTTAGTTGGAATCAGTCTTGTAGGTCTCTAGGCCTTTCTTTAGGTTCAGTTTTCAAACCAATAATGGCTCCCTCTTTTATGTTCTCTCTCTCTCTCTCTCTCTCTCTCTCTCTCTCTCTCTCTCTCTCTCTCTCTTTCCTGTCTTCTATCTGGGGGATATCAAGTGCTCTATGATTTAACTTGAGATGTCATCATCAGGAAGGAACGCATGCCTAGTATGTTATTTCTGTCAAAAGCATGTGGCTTCAGTGTGGTTACATGCAGAGGGAGGGACTTAGTACAGTATTTAGAGAAATAGATATGGCAGAAAAAATCGCCATACATGAATAGAATTTATAAATATGAGCTGTTGGTCAGAAAGTCTTCAAAGGTCATTGAACAGAATATGCTCTTGTCATTAATCATTCTATGTCCACTAGCAGTAGGTGACAGGTTCATATTTATCTCCTCATTATAAGATCACAGTAAAATAAGTAAATAAGACAGTGAAGTAGCTAAACCAAAGATAACACTGAATTCTGAAATTTATCTATGCCTAAGTAAATAGAATTGTGTGTTTTTTTTTCATACATCTCTAACAACCAACTTCAAAAGCAAGAAAAAGAAAATAACAAAAAAATTAGTAAAGGAAAATAGAAAATCATTACCCAAGGCTTCCCAACAAACAATTTATTCTCTTCTTAGACATGAGAGAGAGACTCATAAAATGATTCTACTTACTAGATATAATATCATGGTTTTCTTTTGCCCTTAAACAGAAGATGTGAAAGGAAACCAATTATTTTGATTTGTAAATTTTCCTTTAAATTAATAATAAGAATCTTATTTTACATATCAATCCCAGTTCCCTGTCCCTCCCATTCTCCCAGGTCCCTCACCAAACACCAAATCCCAAATCCCACCCCATTACTCCCCAGGGAGGGTGAGGCCTTTCATGGGGATCAACAAAGTCTTTCACATCATTTGGGATAGCTGCTATGCAGTTCTGTATGAGTTTGAGGCCAACCTGGGCTACAGGGCAAATTCCAGGACAGGATGCAAACCTACAGAGAAACCCTGTCTAGAAAACAAAACAAAAAAAAATAAAAATATATCTTAAACACTGAATTAATGGAAAAAAATGTCACTTTTGTCATTTAAATGATCCATGTTTGAGAGTGAATAATAATGATGTAAAAATTAATGATTTTTGCAGGACTACAAAATAAATTTGTCTTCTCAAGCACTCTAGTGCTTGGTCAGTTAAACACAGAAGTATCTTAGTCCAGTTATGTCATCATAAATCTCTATTATTTTATGGGCTACTGTTTGCCACTCCTTATAATATGTGTGCAAAGTAATCCTTATATGATGGTCATTGAACTGGTGGTTTAAAAGAAGACTTGCTTAAAATTTGATAGAGCTGGCATTGACCGTGACGTAACACTGCTTGAGGGAAATGTCATCTAAGGAGACAACTAGATCCTAATAACTGAAATCCAAGAGAGGAGAGAAGTGCCAAAAAGCTCACTACATAGTCACATCTCTATTGCTTTAGTAAATATTATCACACATACCTTGCTTTGTATGTGTTTTCTAACAGCTTCTGCAGTGGTCTCATTTCTATGAATGTTTAAAGTGTAACTGGAGATAAGTGATATCATTTATCTGGGAAAGCACCTTGAATATCTAGGCTAAATGTAATATGCAACACTAAAGTAGTCTAACCAAGAAGGTAATTAGGTTTTCTTATCCTTTCTAAGAGAGCTATATTTGAGAACATCTCCAGAATTAATTTAGCTTGATTTTTATTCTGATGGAATACGGATATAAACAAACCATGTATTCAACATTTAATTGGTAGTGAGTGCTAATTCCTTTTTGTTTTGGTGGGTTTGTTTTCGTTGCTGTTAAAAAGTCAATATTATTGCTCAGAAGAATGAGTGAATTCATGCATATATACAGAACATTAACAGGTATATACTGAAAACCTGTTTGATCAGAAGAGCCAAAGATAGTCAAAATATGCTCAATGAACTGGCTCTAAGTAGCTTTTGAAAAAAAATTTCTGTACTTATATTTACTAAGAAAATATTTGCAGAAAATTTTAGGTGATTGTCTTGTCCTCTATGATTCATTTATCCAGTTAATTATCAGAAGCTTAAGTTTTCTCATGGATACTAGTAAATATCACTTATGATCAGGATTGCTAACAGTGTGAGGTTATGTGTATTATCAAAAATGATTTTACACATTTTATCATTTCACTGAGTCTTGAAAATGCCATCTGTCATAATAGATAGTAACATGTATCTTTAGGCAAGATTTCTGCTCTGGATTTTAGTGTCTAGTCCTACAAGAGCCATTCAGTATTTCTGTATTTTTAATGCACAAAATTATACTGCATACTTTCATGTGATGTCTAGAATTTAAACTAAGCTGTATGTGTTTAATGGTTGTCAATTTTATATTGTTTTCAAAGCATTATTTTATTGTCTCTCAGAAACTATTATTTGACACAACAGGAATCTGGCCTCTATTTACTCAAGAAAGTGATTTAATTGCAATCTGTAAAACATATGACATATTTTTATGTTTACAGAAAATCATACTACTTATAACTGGAACCTATTAAAACAAAATTTCTATTTTCTATGTCTTTTTGTGAGCATTAGAGGAAAAAGGAAATCTTTATTACAGGCCCAATAATTAAAGGAAGATTGCCATTAGATTTTCAATAGAAGACTTGAAGTAATAGACATGCATATTATTTATACATTTGAAGCGATTTTCCCATTAAACATCATAATATTTGATTTGTAAATACCTCCAAATAAAGAAGAAGTTGTGGGATTCTGTAGTTTATGTCTGTATATGTACGTGTATTTATTTATTTGTTGGTGAACATACAGATTTGTGTGCACAAGCGTTCATCCACAGAGAACATCAGGTGTTATAGCTGAGACACCTTCATCACCTTTACTTATTAATCTTTATTTTTGAGTATTTAATATAATTATATCATATTCCCCTTTATTTCTTTCTTCTAAATACTACTATATCCCCCCATTGCTCTAAGAATTTATAACCTATTTTTCACTAATTGTTGATAAAATAGAGCTATAGATACAGATAGATATAAATAATATAGATAAATATATATATATGATAGATAAATAAATAGATTGATGATAGCTAGATTAATAGAGAGAAAGATACTTAGATAAATAGATAGATAGATACTCCTATATATAATCAGTTCAGTCTGTATATGAGTGTTCATCGTATTCATCTGTGTGTCTGTTACCGCAGGTTTTTCCTGCCTGCTGTCGCCGGTCTTGCCGCCATGGTCCCGCAGCCACGTGAGCCCCAAATAACACTCAGAGACTCTGTATTTGATACAATTCTGTTGGCCAGTTACCATTATTGTTTATGGGATAGCTCTGTCTTAGTTATTAACCCATGTATACATATCTAAGTATTTCCACGTGGCTCATCTTATCCTGGAGCAGCGGCTGGCGTCTTGCTTCCTCCATGCTCTACATCCTCACTCCTCCCAACTACTTCCTTCTTCTTCCTAATTTCTTAGTCCCTCCTATCTTCCTCTTCTATTGGCCAACAGGGCTTTATTAATTAACCAGTATAAGAAACATATTTACAGAATAACATCTCCCATCATGGGTCAGAATATTTATCCAAGTCTAAGCATTCTTTAGTAGGCTATAGTTCTCTTTGTACTGTTAAGGCCTAATGATGCTTTTCCATTCCACCTCAGCATGCCAATTGTTGTTGTCCTTGTGTAGCTTATGTTTACATAGTCATTTTGTTGAGAATTTATGAATGTAATTACAAAGTTCATTGTAGAAGTCCACAACCATCAAAATCCATGTAATGGAGCCTAGTTCCAATATACAAATACACAAAATAACTTGCAGGTCTAAAATTTAGGGAAGATTGCCAAAAAGAAGTGGGAGATTGCAAGAGCTAAAGGTTCTTCTGTGAGACTGAGTATATGAGTACTTCAAAAGCTCTAATAATAAAGTCTTGTCTTGCATTTAAAACAGGTTCCATATTTGACCCAGAACTTACCAAGTGAATTAGTAGGGATGGACAGCAAACCACTTTGATTACTGATATCCCCCTTCCTTGTGCTGTGATTCCAATCGTTCATCACTATGACTGATTCTTTGCACATTGCTTTGCGATGATTGTATTTATAGGCCAAGTAATTTGCTAGAAATTCCTCAGATCTAGTACTTTCCCTTTCTAAATTGCATATTATTTGAAAATTTCATGTAGATTATGAAATAATTCTGTCATCCTCAGTCCTAATTGTGCTTTTTTAAATTTTTTTAAAAACTTTAATTGTTATTATGTTCATTATACATACTTACATGGTACAGTCGGATAACTGAGTAGCACAGGGATTAATGATGAAATCAGCACAGTTAGCATCTCTTTAATTGGTATCCTTTGTTTTTTTTTTCTTGTCATTATGAGACAGATGGTATAGCTCTGAAAATGACAGTCATCCTACAATGTTTTAAAATAACAGAACCTACTTCTT
Organism: Cricetiscus sungorus; assembly: GCA_030556225.1. Classification (NCBI taxonomy): domain Eukaryota; kingdom Metazoa; phylum Chordata; class Mammalia; order Rodentia; family Cricetidae; genus Cricetiscus; species Cricetiscus sungorus. The sequence goes on along the minus strand of JANBXA010000741.1, from coordinate 27,070,946 downwards.
GCATCTGTTTATGTTTTGTATTTGATGTCCAACCTCAACATCTACCCCTCTCCTTGAATGCCATCACTCTTACCATCTAGTGTCCCTCTATTATTACTTTTTATATCTGATATCATTTTCTACAGATTCTACACCTCATGGCCATTGTTTAATTATTCTCTTATCCTTTCCCAATTCTGGTAAACTGCATCCCAATCCCTTTCTACTTACAGCTTTCTACTCCTCCTCTTCTTCTTTTCTGACACTATATATTTAATTAAGGATGCTTACATGTTCACAGATTAGAGTTATTTATTGAATCACATTCAATTTACTACTAAGAAATGGTTCCTGTTCTAGCAACATTTTACTGAGAATAGCATCTCATGGAAAGCTGTAGTCTCATAAGAATTTGTACGTGCCTGCCCTTGACAGCAAGGAAGACGCGACTCAGGGTAGATCTTCTTCATGCAGTTTTGATCAGGATCCTTTAAACATGTTGCTTCTGGCCCGCAGGGAGAGAGAGAGAGAGGCAGGGAGAGAGGGGGGGAAGACATGAAGAGAAAGAGAGAGAGAGAGAGGGACCCCTGCACAGGCTTAAATACCCTTGAGCTAACCAACCCCAGTGAGCCACGTGGACCCTACAGATAGGCTACTCTAATGCGGAAGCAGACAGGCTGAACAGACTTAACCAATTAAGGGCTTGTTTACCCAGAGAGCCCTCACCAACAGGAAGGTGTAAGGCAGAAGCCAGCGCCACTTTAAGGCGTGGCACTACGCGGCTCTCTACAGAATTCTCACAATCCTTAAAAGAATGTTGTCCTTTGGGATGTTGAGATAACTACTGCTACTATGAATTTGTGAGTATAATGGCTGTGCCATACTTCAAGACACCATTTTGCAACACTTTTCTCTATCATTGTGCTAGCATTCTCTCAGTCACTCTTCTATACTCTTCTCTACGACA